>CM077666.1:515324860-518083106 GCA_039707655.1 Elymus sibiricus
ACGTCTATTTTTTGCCGTCCACTTTCTTTGCCGTCAGCTTGCCTAGGAAAGCTGACGCAAAGGTCTTTGCCGTCCGCTGTGAGAAAGCAGACGGCAAAGAAGCTCTTTACCGGAACTTTCTTTGCCGGATATGTTTGCCGTCTGCGGCTGACGGCAAACAGCTTTGTCGTCCGCTTTTGGTGCCTTTGCCGTCTGCCATGGCAGACGGCAAATCTCCTGATTCCAGTAGTGATATACCATATCAATATTCGGGGAGGTCCTCCGCGCCCGAAAAATTGATAGCAATATCAATTTAAAGATATGGCCTATGGATTAATACCAATATTCACGTATCAATAATTGCTAATCGATAGGCTGTCCATGCGCAGCGATGTCCATATGATCATCGTCAGACAAATTATATTTTTTATCACATTCTTTTTTATTTCTTCAACTATTTCTTGTCTTAATTCTTTTAATATTTCTTCTTTAAATTCTATTTTCAACTCTTCTCTCCAGACTTTTGAAGTGTCTTCCCATTTTTCATCTATTTTCATATCTATATATTCCCCGTCTAAAGGATCCACTCCTTTTACGAGACATTCTTTATATGTTTTATATTTTGGAGAAATATCTTCTTTTTCATATTTAGAGCTTGACTCTTTTATTTTCAAATTCCGGAGAACTGCTGTTCCCGGATTGGCATTATTTATTCTATTGACCTTCTGGATATATTCTTTGGCTGATGGTTGTATATAATATTTGGGTCCTATGACAGCCTTTGCCTTTTTTAAAGCTTCATCAAGACAGGCATAACCTTTCCAGCTTATGTTATCTCCATCTTTCTTTGCTATTAAATTTTCTATACTTATTTCTTCATATGAAATATATATTCCTGGCTTTTTTCCTTTAAACAAGACATATAGCGTCTTGTGTTCTGGATATTCCATATTTTCTGCAGACGTTTGTCCTTTATTTATCATTTTTCCTTTATTTAGCATATTGAAATATTCTGCTAAACTATTCAGGATTGACAGCATATATCCTTTATCATCTCTTTTGTTGTTATATTGATTCCAGAAATTATCGAGTATGCATTCTTGAATTTCATCTAGATTAATGATATGCTTTTTAGGCCTGAAATTAAAAGTATTTGGCTCAAATATTTTCAAACTATTCTCAGCTCCAAAGCTGAATGCTTCAAACCCATGGGGGTGTATTCCTCTCTCCATATCTGTAAAATTGATGATCAAGAGGATATGTTAGATAAAATATTATTATTCTTCTATATTTTCCGCATTATTTCTCTGTAATTGAAATAACAACTATTCATTATTTTCGCCCAATTCAAGGCATAATTGATTTTATCATATCTTATTTCTTCCCATGTCATATGTATTCCAAATTTACTTCCATCAAACATAATATTTGTTGGTATATTTTTGTTCATCATATTAGGATATTCTGTAAGACTATTGTGATTAGATAGCATATATCCTTTTCTTTCTCTTTTGAGTATGTTCATATTATCCAATATGCATCTTTGGATCTCATCAACATGGATCTGATTCTTTGGTTTGAAATTGAATGTATTTGGCGGAAATATCTTTGATCTATTATTATTTTGAAATATGTAGCATTTACTCCCGCCTGCGAGTGTACTTTTCTTCATTTCTGTAACATTGATGATTAGGAAAATATATCAGGCAAACTATTATCCTTTCCCTTGATATGCTCAAATATAACTATTCCTTCCTTTATTTCCGTGCTTCCAACAGCACCATAATGTTGTTCTTTATTATCCTTCATCTTATCTTGTAATATTTCTAGCTCTGCTTCTAGTATATTTATCCGATTTTCTAGATTTCTAACCCTACTATATAATATTCTTTCTTCTGGTTCAAATTCTATTTCCTGTCTCCATATTTGATTTTTGGCTTTTAGACAGGAGGCACAGGCTTGTCTTAGGCATATGCTGCATGTGGTTCTATTTTCTTGGCTTGGATAATATATGCAGAAAGCACATTTGATATTATAATCACCTTTCCCTTGAACCCAATCATGCTCACAATCTACTTGATTCATCATTTCTATCTTTAAACCTGCTAATTCATCTATTAGGTCTATCTCATCTTCACTTGAATCATATTCTTGCGTCTCATTTTCTACTTCATCTGTTTCAATGATTGAATATATTGACTCATCATCTTTTATTTCATCATCACATACTAATATATTCTCATTAACACTATCTATTATTAAAACTCTTTCTTGCTCTTCATATTTACTGGAGTATCTTTTCTGGTCTTTATTAGGGCAGGTTCTACTTAGGTGATCTGGAGAGTTACATATAAAACACCTGCATGTTTTATCATAAGTTTTTCTAGGATTATATCTTCTTACATTTCTTTTATGTAGGAAGGGGGCCCTATTATCTGACCTTCTTAAGAAAAATCTTTTCTTAGTTCTAAAATTCCTATTATCTCTCCTCTGCGGTTTATAATATTTTTTATTTCTATGCCTTTCTTCTCCATATGTTAATGGTATTTGGACAATGTTATTGCAGAAATTATAATCTGTTTTCTTCATAGATCTTTGAGCTTGTATACTTGTACATACCTTTCTTAGCTGTTTAAAGACAAATGTTATGGCTTGGGATATGTTTACAATATTTCCTGCTGATTCTTTTTTATATTCTTCAAATATTATAGACCCTAGGGGGTCAGGCAACTTATTAAAATATCTTTCTACTACACCTACATTAAAGCCTTGCTTAGTGGTGGTAGCATTATATAGGTAATGCTGAGAGAATTCTTTTATGCCTTTCCAGCTTGTCAGCGTTAATTTTTCTATTTCTCTTAATCTTTCATTTTGTAAAGAGGTGTGTCCTAATTCAGGATCTTCTGCTATGATCATATTTGAAATAACATTTGCAAAGTTATTAGGATTACTTCCTGCTCTCTTTAATTCTCGATATTGATTAGGGCACGTTTCTACCCATTGTTCCCATATGACTTTTACAGATTCTCCTAAAAATGTTTCAAGATATGTTATCATATCTTCTACCTTAGTGCCTATATTATGCTGGTTTTGTATATATTTTTGAACTATTAAACTTTTCCATATGCTAATTATATTCGGCCAATCTATCGGGTCATGGGCTGCTAAATTTAATATAGCACCATCATTCTTATAATTTTGAAATTGTACTGGCCTTTCAAAATCTCTTATCTTAGTACCCATATATCTATATTGTCCAAGGATATATGTAGGTTGGTAGTCATCTTTTTCTGAGGCCACTGTCCAGCTGATCTGGTAGGTCTCTCCCCTTCTTCTTCTCTTTTTAATGAAGATTCCCCATATCCTTTTCTTCTTTTATTACTACTTTCTACTTCCATGGCTTCCATTGCATTATCTAGATTATGTAATCCCACATCATCTAGTGAGTTATAAAAATCATTATTTTGTTCTGAATCTTCATAATTTTTATCTTCTAAATCTTCTTCTTCTTCATAACTTTATAGTAATAGCTTATTATTTATATCCCATTGCTCTTCTTCATCCACAAATTCATCTTTGTGGCTCTGAGCAATATTCTTATTTTTATTAATATCGGTGGTAACAATATTATTACTATTATTATTGTCTACCTTTTCTTCTGATGATATAGTTTTATCTATCACGCGAGAACAACTAGTGGCTTGCTTTTTCTCGCTTTTTTGCCTTTTTAATCTAGCAATTTCTCTAATAAAAAACAATTCTCTTTCTCTTATTTTAGGCCAATCTGTTGTCATAGAATGACTGTATTCCCATTCTATATGTTTTAATTTCTTTTCGCAATGGGTGATTTCATCATCTATATTAATTTTTTCCATGTATTCAGTTACACCTTTATTCTTATCATTGCTAATATCTGATTCTGACATAAAAGACTCTGTGTCTTCTATGGATGCAGATTTATAATTCATGAACCTGATACTACTGCCTCCTGCACAATTTTGATAACTTATGTAATTTTCAGGTAACTTCAATTCCTTCTTTTCTATTAATTCATCTATCTTCCATTCCTCTCCTGCTCTTTCTTCAGAACTAATTGTAAGAGGATTCATAAATTGTATGCCTTTAGATTGCATGCTATCAATTACGTTATTAACATTAACTCTATATCTAGAATCACTTCTGTTAGTGAGCCTTCCTATAAATTCTATGCTTACTAACAAATTTGTTCCTTTAAAATCTTCATATCCTTTGGTTTGGAAACCAAAACTCATTTTTTCAATAAATTCTTTTACAGGCATTATAAGGTCTGGGGCTATGTATGTTATTAGCCTATTTTCATTCATATCTCCTTCCAGAAAGCCTAATGCCGCTTTATCAATTGATTCCCATCTTCTATCTAATAGTGTTATTAAAACCTTTGCTCCTAATTTCTTTCTTGTCATGCCTTTAATTCCTATGATATACATACCTTGATGAATATATTTATAACCACAATATCTTAAATGATTTTCAATATCTCTGCTCACAATTCATAAATCTACTGGATGCGTTAATACGCTTAATTCTACTTCTCTAGATATTCTGTATAGACCACTCTTAGTTTCAAACATACCCATATGATATACTTGCTGCGGTTTTATTTTTCTTAGGGTATCTTTTTGATATCTTTCTAAATCTTTTTGTAAATCTATAACTTCTTCAATACTATCAACATCATCAGCTTTGCATGACAATCTATGCTTCATTGCAAGAGGTTTTGAGTCTTGCCTTACTACCTGGAGGAATTTGTCTCTTCTGGAGACGTTGTTAGGTACATCCATTTTTCTGAATTAATATTCCTAGACGAAGATACTATTCCGGATGAAGATAATATAATATCTTTGTTACTATTAACACTATTTAGCTTTTCTAAAACTTGAATTAAAACCTGGAGGATAGTGTTATTCTGTCTTATTATTATTTTGGAGTCTTCTTTTGGTGAGTCGTGATCAGAAAATCCGACAGGGGGTGATAAGTATTTAGCAACTTGGCTTAATGCTTGGCTATATTCGCTCATAAAACTATGAGAGGATCAGAGTTTTTACCTCTTGTACTAACCTTTTTATTTCAGGAATATCTTGCCTTGATTCGGAGTGTGGGAGCGAGTCTTTACCTTTACTTAGGTAACGTCCTATTGTCAACACTTCTTCTTTAATATAGTCCTTATTCTTGCAAATTATATTCTGTCTTCCTTTTGCTTCTTCTAGCTTATGCAGAATGATATTTGTTTTATTATTTAACCCGGAGCACTTGTCTGCGAGTTTTTGATATTCTTTGAATAAGCTTTCAAATTTTTGGTCAAGTATCTCTTGCCTTTTTCCCCAAGATATATAAAAGTTATATATCAAGTCGACCACTATATTTAGCTGGCTATGAGATGTATGCCAAATATGCTCTTCAGAGGGATTAATTCTGCACCTTATATTAATATTCTCTTTAGTATTCATTACCTTTCCTGTGCTAACTTCTAAATTTAAATACCTTAATCTTTCAATGATTAAATCCTGGACCTGATACCAACTATAGCAGCAAATGTAATTATATAAATGTATTTTACAATATTTGCGGTCTATATCAGTGTACGCGGACAATATATATGTGGTGTAAATCAGTGTATGCGGTTAATATACAGCTTACTGTTCACGACTTTTTGCTTTACTATTCGGTACTATTGGCTTTACTATTCGTTACTATTCCAATTATTGGTGCTTGTCTGGCTATTAATTTGCCTAATATTTGCTTAACTTAAACCAATATGCAGGATCTATTAAGGGCTGGCGACGCCTGTTTGTGTTGCGTTTGTGAAATTCCTACTCGGTACTCACCATATTTATCATTATGTTGCATCAGATGTAGCTAGTTACGTTCAGTTGACGGTTTTAATTGCAAATTTAGGGGTTAAATTTTTATCGTCTTCCCAGGCTGTTCCACCCGAAGGGAACACTTCTCTACGGCAATAAGGTTCTCATTCAACGCCAACTCTGGGCTACACAGAGAACAAACACGCAGAGGTTTCTCCTATAGGATCCCTAGCATAAGAACTCCTCCCATAAATTCATAAGTAAAAATATCAAGTGAAACCAAAGAAACTACATCATTTCAACAACATAATTTACATATAGTTTTCCCTTTCGGGAGTCCCCGAAGCGATTACACACAAACTAGGAAATTACCTTAATATGCTTCGAAGCAGCTCTTACAAATCCTTAGATGAGGTGGCTATCTTACAAAAGTGGTGGTGGCTAAACTACTACTAAGCAGGGAGTGCTCTGGCTTGCTTCGCTCGAGTGCTTTGCTCTTCTCCGACTTGTGTGATGTGTGCCCCTGCTGCGTGAGCCTGGCGTCTTCTTTTATAGCCGGGAGGCAGCTGCGAGGGAGGCTTCGGGAACCTGCCTTCACTTATTTATTTAACATACGGTAGCCTGCACACGTGTCCTTCTAAGGCATGGATAAGTGCGAGAGAGAGTGCCCGAGAAATCTTCAATCTTCAGGAATCTTCTCCTCTTTCACGTGGGCATTGTCTCTCGGTGGATAATTTGCTTAACATTCTTACATGTCCACATAGAGCGTGTATAACGATGCCTTCAGATATCTTTCACGTGGCTGCTTTGGGGAAAGGATTCACGTGGGCTCTGTCTGCTGGCGAATATTCTTCTGGCCTTCAGTGTCTTCTAGCGTATGAGTAATATCATGCACAGATGATTTTTACTCACACTGCTGTCTTCTTTTCTGACTCACACCGTTGGCTTGACCCAGAATTCTGCCTTCTTCTGAAGTTTCTGGCAATTTTTTTCCAACTATGCGATATAAAATAAAATTAAACAATATATACTTATTAAACAATATTTGCGGTCTTATTTCAGTATATGCGGATATCTCGCGTACAATGTCAGTGTACGCGGATATGGTAAGCTTAATATTCAGCTTACTATTTGCTTTACTTATTCAGTACTATTCAAATAATTGGTATACTATTCGATACTATTCCAATTATTGGTGCTTGTCTGGCTATTAATTTGGCTAATATTCGTTTATATGCAGGATCAATTAGCTGGTTGCCGAGACCAACGATGCGGCCTGTTCGTTCTTCGCAGGTTGTGAAATTCCTACTCGGTACTCACCATATTTATCATCATGTTGCATCAGATGTAGCTAGTTACGTTCACTTGACGGTTTTAATTGAAAATTTATAGGTTAAATTCTTATCGTCTTCCCAGGCAGTTCCACCCGAAGGGAACACTTCTCTACGGGAACAAGGTTCTCATTCAACGCCAACTCTGGGCTACACAGAGAACAAACACGCAGAGGTTTCTCCTATAGGATCCCTATCATAAGAACTCTTCCCATAAATTCATAAGTAAAAACACCAAGTGAAACCAAAGAAACTACATCATTTCAACAACATAATTTACATATGGTTTTCCCTTTCGGGAAACCCCGAAGGGATTACACACAAACTAGGAAATTACCTTAATATGCTTCGTAGCAGCTCTTACAAATCCTTAGATGAGGTGGCTATCTTACAAAGGTGGTGGTGGCTAAACTACAAAGCAGGGAGTGCTCTGGCTCTCTTCGCTCGAGTGCTTCCCGTCTTGCGCGTTGTGTGTCTTTCTCTCCTCCCGGTCTGCGTCTCCTTTTATAGGCGAGAGACGGCTGCGAGAGAGCCTTCGAGAGCCTGCCTTCACTTATTTATTTTACATACGGTAGCCTGCACGCGTGTCCTACTAGGGTACATGCGTGTCCTTCTAAAGTATGGATAAGTGCGAGAGAGAGTGCCCGACAAACTTCAATCTTCAGGAATCTTCTCTTTTTTCACGTGGGCATTGTCTCTCGGTGGATAATTGGCTTGCCTCCAGTGTCTTCTAACATATGAGCAATATGCACAGATTGCTCACACCGTTGGCTTGATCTTGAACTCCGCCTTCTTCTTCGATGACAACATTCTGGCGTCCTCGAGTGCGTGGAACAGCTCACAGAAACCCGGCAAACACTTACTCATATAATTGGTGCCACAGCAGGCTGATTTTTTTATATGGGGGGTCTTCCCCGCCAACATAATTGATATACCATATCAATATTCGGGTTGCATCAATATTCAAGGAGGTCCTCCGCGCCCGAAAAATTTATAGCAATATCAATTTAAATATATAGCCTATGGATTAATACCAATATTCACGTATCAATAATTGCTAATCGATAGGCTGTCCATGCCCAGCGATGTCCATATGATCATCGTCAGACAAATTATATTTTTTATCACATTCTTTCTTTATTTCTTCAACTATTTCTTGTCTTAATTCTTTTAATATTTCTTCTTTCAATTCTATTTTCAACTCTTCTCTCCAGACTTTTGAAGTGTCTTCGCATTTTTCATCTATTTTCATATCTATATATTCCCCATCTAAAGGATCCACTCCTTTTACGAGACATTCTTTATATGTTTTATATTTTGGAGAAATACCTTCTTTTTCATATTTAGAGCTTGACTCTTTTATTTTCAAATTCCTGAGAACTGTTGTTACCGTATTGGCATTATTTATTCTATTGACCTTCTGGATATATTCTTTGGCTGATGGTTGTATATAATATTTGGGTCCTATGACAGCCTTTGCATTTTTTAAAGCTTCATCAACACAGGCATAACCTTTCCAGCTTATGTTATCTCCATCTTTCTTTGCTATTAAATTTTCTATACTTATTTCTTCATATGAAATATATATTCCTGGCTTTTTTCCATTAAACAAGACATATAGCGTCTTGTGTTCTGGATATTCCATATTTTCTGCGGACGTTTGTCCTTTATTCATCATTTTTCCTTTATTTAGCATATTGAAATATTCTGCTAAACTATTCAGGATTGATAGCATATATCCTTTATCATCTCTTTTGTTGTTATATTGATTCCAGAAATTATCGAGTATGCATTCTTGAATTTCATCTAGATTAATGATATGCTTTTTAGGCCTGAAATTAAAAGTATTTGGCTCAAATATTTCAAACTATTCTCAGCTCCATAGCTAAATGCTTCAAACCCATGGGGGTGTAGTCCTCTCTCCATATCTGTAAAATTGATGATCAAGGGGATATGTTAGATAAAATATTATTATTCTTCTATATTTCCCGCATTATTTCTCGATAATTGAAATAACAACTATTCATTATTTTCGCCCAATTCAAGGCATAATTGATTTTATCATATCTTATTTCTTCCCATGTCATATGTATTCCAAATTTACTTCCATCAAACATAATATTTGCTGGTATATTTTTGTTCATCGTATTAGGATATTCTGTAAGACTATTGTGATTAGATAGCATATATCCTTTTCTTTCTCTTTCGAGTATGTGCATATTATCCAATATGCATCTTTGGATCTCATCAACATGGATCTGATTCTTTGGTTTGAAATTGAATGTATTTGGCGGAAATATCTTTGATCTATTATTATTTTGAAATATGTAGCATTTACTCCCGCCTGCGAGTGTACTTTTCTTCATGTCTGTAACATTGATGATTAGGAAAATATATCAGGCAAACTATTATCCTTTCCCTTGATATGCTCAAATATAACTATTCCTTCCTTTATTTCCGTGCTTCCAACAGCACCATAATCTTGTTCTTTATTATCCTTCAGCTTATCTTGTAATATTTCTAGCTCTGCTTCTAGTATATTTATCCGATTTTCTAGATTTCTAACCCTACTATATAATATTCTTTCTTCTGGTTCAAATTCTATTTCCTGTCTCCATATTTGATTTTTGGCTTTTAGACAGGAGGCACAGGCTTGTCTTAGGCGTATGCTGCATGTGGATCTATTTTCTTGGCTTGGATAATATATGCAGAAAGCACATTTGATATTATAATCACCTTTACCTTGAACCCAATCATGCTCACAATCTACTTGATCCATCATTTCTATCTTTAAACCTGCTAATTCATCTATTAGGTCTATCTCATCTTCACTTGAATCATATTCTTGCGTCTCATTTTCTACTTCATCTGTTTCAATGATTGAATATATTGACTCATCATCTTTTATTTCATCATCACATACTAATATATTCTCATTAACACTATCTATTATTAAAACTCTTTCTTGCTCTTCATATTTACTGGAGTATCTTTTCTGGTCTTTATTAGGGCAGGTTCTACTTAGGTGATCTGGAGAGTTACATATAAAACACCTGCATGTTTTATCATAAGTTTTTCTAGGATTATATCTTCTTACATTTCTTTTATGTAGGAAGGGGGCCCTATTATCTGACGTTCTTAAGAAAAATATTTTCTTAGTTCTAAAATTCCTATTATCTCTCCTCTGCGGTTTATAATATTTTTTATTTCTATGCCTTTCTTCTCCATATGTTAATGGTATTTGGACAATGGTATTGCAGAAATTATAATCTGTTTTCTTCATAGATCTTTGAGCTTGTATACTTGTACATACCTTTCTTAGCTGGTTAAAGACAAATGTTATGGCTTGGGATATGTTTACAATATTTCCTGCTGATTCTTTTTTATATTCTTCAAATATTATGGACCCTTGGGGGTCAGGTGTGGTGCCCCCGACTTAATCGTGCACTAACCATACACGCAATTGCACACGATCAAGCCTAGGGACTCACTTGAAGATATCACAACACAACTCTAAACACAAATAAAAATAATACAAGCTTATTATTACAAGCCAGGGGCCTCGAGGGCTCGAATACCTAAGCTTGATGTCATACAAGCATCAGCGGAAGCAAAAGTATCTGAGTACAGACACAAAGTTAAACAAGATGCCTTAAGAAGGATAGCATAACAACGACTCTGATCGAAAGAGGCAAGGCCTCCTGCCTGGGAGCCTCCTAAACTACTCCTGGTCGTCGATGATCTCCACATTGTAGTATACTCCTCCGGGGATCTTCTGCTCCTGGGCTCCGACGTCTGATCGCAACAATCGGGTATGGGGGGAAAAGGAGTAGCAAAGCAACCGTGAGTACTCATCCAAAGTACACGCAAGACTGACATCAGAACTAGTCTAATTATGCATCATTATCAAAGGAAGGCTGTATATGTGGACTAGACTGCAGAATGCCAGACTAAGGGGAAAGGCTTATCCTATCGAAGACTAGCATCTTCAGCGGTCTTGCAGCAAAAGAAGAGTGCAGATATACATAATTAAAAGTTACAAGCATGTTGAAGCGAAGCCCAGAGATCCTTTCTCGACTCCCTGCGAGAAAGCAATCCTGGAGCTTACAATTAATTAACATGTATCCAGTTCAAGTAGTAATAGATCGGGATACAACACTAAGCGTCCTGTTACCGTGGACACGGCTATTCGAATAGATTACTTCCCTGCAGGGGTGCACTACTGTTACCCAACACGCTCGATTAACTCTGGCCGGACACACTTTCCTGGGTCATGCCTGGCCTCGGCTGATTGACACACCGCAGCCCTACCTAGAGCTCAGTAGAGAGTTCCCCGCCGGTCTACATCTTAAGAGCTCAGGTTTCTTGGGCCAACGCCCTTTGCACTCCGGGTCGTTGTGTGCAGGGTTAGATCCAGGCACCACCTCTGTCATGGATGGCGCCGATCCTGCCGTGCCACAATGCTGAACTGGACGTCTGACAAAGCTTTCGGCTGATACATACGGCGTAGAGGGCCCCATTAAACCATTATCCCACGTGGTGGCAGTGCGTATAGGGCACGACGACCCACTCAGATCAATACCCAAATCCGTGATCGCATTATTAGGAGCTCGCGGCGACGATCAGTACACCTGTCGTCCCGTCTCGAGGAAGTGCAACAAGGGCCAGGACCATCCCTCTCTAGGGCGGTCTCTGCCTGCCCGGCTGCGCCTCGTAATTATCTCGCGGGTACTCTCTTGGTCAACCCGACTTCACATCTCTCGCGGGTACCCCTCGGGGTCGACCCGACTTTATCCAGTAAATGTAGTAAAATCCTAGTAACTGTGTGTTCAGAACATCAAGGAGGATTCCGAGGAATCACCCTCGTTGAAATCCTACCCGATGTAGTCCGTCAAGGAGAACCAGGAGGAATCACCCTCGATGGTCCACACTTGTGGGGTTGCACGACAGAAGCTTCATCGGGGGTGGAGGAAGAGGAATCACCCTCGATAATCCACGTCCGACTAGCTGTACTTCAAAAGCATCATCGGGAGTGAGTTAAGAGGTATCACCCTCGTCGCTCGAGGACAACTCTGAAGAGTCGGACAGCTTAGGGGGTGTGCGGTGCTGTGCTGGTCTCAGCCCGTCGATCATCTCGATCGGGGCGCTGTTAACTAAGCGGGGCAACTACAACAAGGAAGAGGGGCCACAGATGGTTTTCCATCCAACCTATACTAAGCAATTTAGGATATCAGGCAGGTATCAATAACGGTTACATGAACAGGCTATGCATCAGAATAGGATAAAACAATAGCAGTAGCAATTTTTAATGCACGCAGGAGGGAGAAGGAATAGGTGATATAGGCATGCGTCAAGGGGGTTTGCTTGCCTGGTTGCTCTGCTGAAAAGGACGGGTCATCGGGGACGTAGTCGATCACAGTGGCAGCATCGGTCTCGAAGTCTACCGGAGAGAAGAGGGGGAAGAAACAGTAAATACAAAGCAGACAAATGCACACAGATGCTTGGCATGACAACAGGCTGTGCTAGGGTGCCCTAACGCAGTGCTACACGTGGCAGATGAAGCGGGGAATTTAACTGGAACGTTTTCCCGGTTTCGAATGTCTGTCAGACAGATGAACCAGAGGGGATGGTTCCATGTTCAGGTAGTTAGGGGCACCGGACAGATGAACGGAGTGCATATTCGGAATCGTCATATTTTTCTGATCGTTTTTCATATATAAATTATTTTAATCCGAGTTACGGTTTATTTTATATGATTTTCTAAAGTTTTTATTAATTTTTGGAATTATTTAAATTATTTAAATTAACATTACCTCAAACAGTACGTGCTAACGTCAGCATGACGTCACTATGACGTCAGCAGTCAACAGTACTGGTCAAAGTCAACCTGACAGGTGGGACCCACCTGTCAGTCACTGTTTAGGTTAATTAGGGTTTTAATTAGATTAAATATAGATTAATTAGATTTAATTAAATAATTAGTTTAATTAAACAAGATTAATTACGTTAATTAATTAGTTAATTAACTATTAATTAATTAATTATTTTAAATCTTTAATTCTTTTACTTATTTATCTTATTTATCATTTTATTTTTATTTTCTTTTATTTTTTAACAGAGGTGGGGCCCTGTGGTCAGTGGGCAGGGGGCGGACATGTCCGCGTCCATGCCCCTTTCAGGGCCGGTCATGTCCGGTGGCCCAATGCGGGCGCGGGCACATATCGGCCGGACTTGTCCGGCTCGGCGCGTGTGCGCGGCCGCGGGCGGAGGCGGCCGGAGCTGCGGCGAGGCACGGGTGAGGCTAGCGCGCGCGGGCGCACGCGACAGAGGTCGACGGGCGGCGACGAGGCGAGCGGGCAGAGGGCGGCAGCGGCGGAGCCACTGCGGTAGCGGAGGCGCAGCGGCAGCACGGCAGCGAACGCGCGCGGCGAGCTCGGGCGACAGCAGGCGCGCGCGGGCGAGCAGCAATTGGGAGGCGGACGGCCGGGGACGTGCGCGCGCGGTGGGCGAGGCCAGGGGCAGCGGCGGCCAGGCGGCGAAGCGGGCGCGCGCGACAGAGGGGCGAGGCGAGTGTGGACGGGGGCTCACCCCAATGTAGATGCACAGGGAGGCGAGGATTGGTGGTGCTCGTCGGGGAGGAGGCGGGGAGGCGAGGCGACGGCGACGAGGACGGCGACGTCGACGGGATCGGGCGGCGGCGACCGCAGGGAGAAGGGGATCGGGTGGGGGGTGTTTGGGGTAGGGTTTCGGTGCGAGGGGGAGGGGGGGCCTAAGTAGCAGCCGGCTGGGCCGGCTGGCCAGCTGGGCCGAGGCCTAGTTGGGCGGGGGCCTTTTCTTTTTCTTTAATTTTTTTATTTTCCTTACTGTTTTCTATTTTTATTTCTATTTAGTAGTTAGTTTGGTCCCTTTAAGACTTTTGTAAAATATGAGTGTGGCCCAATTAAATACAGTACAATATTAGCTATCACCAAAAATTGGTTTGGAGTTAAAAGGAGTTCATCTGAATTTTAATTAAATAGAAAGGTATTAAATATTTCTGCTTGGTGCTGTTTTGAAAATGTTAGGCTCACTTAACTAATTTAATTAATGTTGGTTGTATTTTTATAATTGCCTTTGGATTATTTGCAACATAATGAACATTATAGTTTTCAAATTTTCACTTTGAATTTGAATTGCAACTTGAATGGGAATTTGAAATAAGATATGATGCAATGATGATCAAGCATAGTTAATCAGGCTGACTTGGCATTATCAAGAGGTGATTACTGTAGCTATTACATGGGGATGTTACAATTCTCCTCCTCTAACAAGAATTCTCGTCCCAGGAATTAGGAGGTGGGTTGAAAGAAAGCGGGGTATTCTTCACGAAGACGATCCTCGCGTTCCCAAGTGGATTCATCTTCAGAATGATTCGACCACTGGACTTTAAGGAACTTGATCGACTTCTGACGGGTTCGTCGTTCAGTTTGGTCAAGAACGCGGATCGGATACTCTGGATAAGACAGATCTTCTCGCAATTCAAGCACTTCATGATTCACAGCTCGGATAGGATCCTTGAAGCAGCGTCGGAGTTGCGATACATGAAAGACATCATGCACCTGAGAAAAGTTCGACGGCAATTCCAATTGATATGCCACTTCTCCTCGACGAGCGAGAATACGGAACGGGCCAATGTAGCGAGGAGCTAACTTGCCCTTGACCCCAAATCGGTGAGTGCCCTTGAACGGAGTAACACGAAGGTATGCCTGTTCACCAGGTTGGTAGACCATTACCTTGTGTTTATGGTCTTAATTGCTCTTCTGACGAGACTAAGCAGTTTTCAAATTTTCACGGATAATGCGGACTTCCTCTTCAGCTTGCTGAATAATGTCCGGACCAACGAGTGATCGTTCCCCAGTTTCTGACCAGTTCAGAGGGGTTCGACACTTACGTCCATAAAGAACTTCGAATGGTGCCTTCTTCAAACTAGCTTGGTAGCTATTGTTGTAAGAGAATTCGGCATACGGGACAGATTCTTCCCATTTCTTACCGAATGAGATGACACAGGCTCGAAGCATATCTTCAAGCACTTGATTTACTCGTTCAACTTGTCCCTGGGACTGGGGGTGAAAAGCGGTGCTGAAGGACAATTGAGTTCCCATAGCTTCTTGGAAACTGTTCCAAAACCTTGAAGTAAAGAGGCTGCCACGATCTGAACTGATCTCCAACGGAATACCGTGGAGTGACACGATTCTGGAAACATACAAGTCTGCTAACTGGCTAGCAGTGATTGTCTCCTTAACTGGCAGAAAGTGAGCAACCTTTGAGAACCGGTCAATGACGACAAAGATAGCATCATGACCCTTCTGAGATCTGGGAAAACCAGTAATGAAGTCCATTTGAACCTTGTCCCATTTCCATTCAGGTATTTCAAGGGGTTGCAATGTTCCAGCAGGCTTCTGATGTTCTGCTTTGATACGACGGCAAACGTCACACTCAGCAACATATTTAGCAATATCATGTTTCATATCAGGCCACCAGTACCGCTGACGAATGTCTTGGTACATTTCGGTACTACCAGGGTGAATGGACAAAGGTGTGTCGTGTGCTTCTTTCATGACATCCGAATGAGAGTCCAAATTGCGCCTTCTGGGGACCACTAGGCGGCCTTTGAAGAACAAGGCACCATCCTCACCAACATGGTAGAATGAAGGATTACCCTTGGAGAGGAAGTTCTTAATCTTCTCGACTTCAGAGTCATATTTCTGTCTTGTCTTGATGTTGTGCTCGAGGTCTGGCTTAATCTCCAGGGTATTGAGATGACCCTGAGGAACAATATGGAGGTTCAACTTGTGAAGCTCTTCATAAAGCACAGGTTGCGCTTCCTGAACCATGAGGTTATTGCAATAAGCCTTGCGGCTCAAAGCATCGGCCATTACATTAGCCTTGCCAGGGGTATAGGAAATATTCATGTCATAATCGGCTATTGTCTCGAGCCATCTCTGTTGACGAAGGTTCAAGTCTGGCTGAGTATACAGATACTTCAAACTCTGGTGGTCCGTGTATATCTCGCAACGGTTACCAAGGAGGTAATGTCGCCACAGTTTCAGAGCATAAATAACCGCAGCAAGCTCGAGATCATGTATTGGATAATTTTCCTCATGAGGACGCAATTGTCGAGAGCCATAAGCAATCACTTTGCACTCTTGCATTAGGACACAGCCTAATCCTTGACGAGATGCGTCACAGTAAATCACGAAATCCTTTTGGGAATCCGGGGGTGCTAGCACTGGGGCAGATGTCAACTTATCTATAAGTGTGTGAAAGCTTACCTGACATTTTTCTGTCCACTCAAATTTAACACCTTTGTGGAGCAAATCAGTCAAAGGCTTAGCAATCTTGGAGAAGTTCTCGATGAATCGGCGGCAATAGCTAGCGAGACCGAGAAAACTCCTGACTTACTTGACATTCTTCGGGGGAGTCCAGTCAAGAATAGCTTGAACTCGTTCTGGGTTGACAGCGATGCCATCTTTGGAAATCACGTGACCAAGATAAGTCACCTCAGGTAACCAGAATTCACACTTGGAATACTTGGCATATAGCTGGTGTTCTCTGAGTTTCTCCAATACAAGCCGAAGATGTTCAGCGTGTTCTTTTTCATTCTTGGAATATATAAGGATATCATCCAAATAAACCACGATAAATTTGTCGAGGTAGTCCATGAAGATATAGTTCATTAACCGAGAGAATGTTGCTGGAGCATTGGTTAAGCCGAAAGACATGACGGTGTACTCATAAGAACCATAGCGAGTAACAAAGGTTGTCTTCGGAATGTCCTCTTTACGAACCCGGATCTGGTGGTATCCCAATCTCAAATCAAGTTTAGAGAACACTGAGGAACCAGCAAGTTGATCATACAGATCGTTGATTCTGGGAAGCGGATATTTGTTCTGAATTGTTGCCTGGTTGATAGGTCGGTAATCTTGGACCAGACGATTCGTACCATCCTTCTTTTTAACAAAGAGGGAAGGTGCTCCCCAAGCAGAATAACTGGGGCGTATGAAACCCTTTTTAAGTGACTTGTCGATTTCCTCCTTAAGCTCAAGGAGTTCATGAGGCGGCATCTTGTATGGGCGCTTGGCAATAGGAGTAGTGCCAGGTTTCAAGTCGATGACGAACTCGACAGCTATAACCGGGGGTATTCCTGGAAGTTCTTCCGGAAAGACGTCCGGAAAATCGCGAACGACTGGAACGTTCTCAATCCCCTCAAGAGGTGAAGCATTCAAAGCATTCAGAGCATATATCCGATCCTCGGCATTCTGAATTATATGAGCTGAGTAGTTGATTGTCTGGCCGGAAGGGTTCATGAGTTGGACTGTCTTGGCGGCACAGTCTATTAAGGCTTTATGAGCTGTCAACCAGTCCATACCGAGAATGACATCAATGTTGGAAGGTCTGAGCACAATTAGAGAAGCAGGGAAAACTAGACCTCCCATTTCGATTTGGTTGTGGGGGCTTACCATTGTGGTTTGCCACTTGGATCCCGGAGATTGAACCACTAAAGGAGTGGGTAATTTTTCCATGTCCAACTCATGCAACTGAGGAAACTGCTGGGATACGAAGGCATGCGATGCTCCTGAATCAAAGAGAACTGAGGCTGGCACTGAATTAACGCGAAGGGTACCCATCACAATTTTTGGGGAATCACGAGCTTCTTCAATCTTGACATGGTTAACTTGACCACAACCCATAGCGGGCGGACTGGCATTACGGCCACTAGAAGGATGTTTTCGACGGCCCTTCTTACGACCAACAGGAGGATGTGGTGTACTCTGAGGCGGTTTCTGGCTACAGTTGATAGCACGGTGTCCTGGCTGTCCACACTTGCGGCATAAACCATCATTAGGGGGAGGGGCCATAACATTGGGCTGTCCGCTTGAGGCATTCAGTTGTCTTGGTGGTGGAGGCGGACGAGGTGCAACATAAGAAGGCCTCGGTGTTGGAGCAGGGCGGTGGAAAACATTGTGTGGGATCCAGACTCGACGTTTCTGAGCAGGCTGACCCAAGGATGAGCCCATATCTCGAGTACGCTTGAGCGATTCCTGGTACTCATTCAAAGCAGTTTCAATTCGGAAAGACTTGCTGACAAGCGTTGCAAAGTCTTTAGCTTCATGAACAGCAAGTGCGAGCTTTATATCAGGATGCAGTCCTTCACGCAATTTCTCCTGCTTGCGTGTGTCAGTATCGACGTCATCTTCAGCATAGCGGGATAACTCAAGGAATTTCCTCTGATATTCATCCACATTCGTTTTGCCCTATGTGAGTTTGCGGAACTCCTTCTTCTTCTGGTCCATCAGACCTTGAGGAATGTATCGTGCACGGAATGCTGTCTGAAATTCCTGCCAAGTGGTGGCTGTCCCAGCAGGCAGCATTTGCCTGTGGCTTTCCCACCATTGAGCAACTGAACCCCTCGAGTGATATGTCGCATAGGTGACGTAACTGTTAGGGACAACATTTGCCGACTCCATCTGAAAGGCGATGTCACGGAGCCAATCATCAGCATCCATTGGATCAGTCGAGTTGCGGAAGGTGGATGGGTTGAGACGCATGAAATCCTGTAGTGAGACCGGACCAGGCTCCTGACGAGCATCGTTGCGTTCCAAACGGTTCACCAGACTTTCGTTGAGCTGACGGCTCAGTTCAAACTGCTGCATCATTGTGGCAATATAGGGTGGAGGCGGAGGATCGTCAGCCATTCTGCCAAAACAACAGGGGCAGTTTAACAAGAGCAATTGCATTGAATGAGGCTAATCATGATGTAACATGAGCAATGAAGAACAAGTGCATTAGATACAAATTAGTAGTCATTAAAGACATACAGATACATGCACGGAGTTGGACATCAACGGACAATGCAAGTTCGGAACGCATGCAGCTAGACAAACTAGACGGCGCGCAGGCACGCGGTGGAGAGATACAACAACGAGACATAGCAAAGGCTACATCAACGTCAGAGAAAACTATTGGGGCGAGGAATCTGCAAGGAACAACACAGGGTGTCCTCGATAAAAGGATCCTACGGTCCGTGGGCATTGTGCAGCAGAACCTGGCCCTCATCTTGAAGAAAGGGGGGTAATTCAGAACTCTGGATGGATGTGATCACGAGAACCTAATGTCAGAGTCAGTAAAATTGTTAACCCGAATAGAAGAGAGAACAGAGTCCCAGAGTAAGGAAGAGGAGTAAAAGATCCTAATCCCATCCGTCTGGCATCGTGGGCCCGTAAGCCACACAGCCATGTTAGTAAAACGGTTTTCAAAGTCTAGACTTAACTTCGACAAAGGAATTGTAAGGGGGTTTCCTTCAGGCAGTCGGCTCTGATACCAACCTGTGGCGCCCCCGACTTAATCGTGCACTAACCATACACGCAATTGCACACGATCAAGCCTAGGGACTCACTTGAAGATATCACAACACAACTCTAAACACAAATAAAAATAATACAAGCTTATTATTACAAGCCAGGGGCCTCGAGGGCTCGAATACCTAAGCTTGATGTCATACAAGCATCAGCGGAAGCAAAAGTATCTGAGTACAGACACAAAGTTAAACAAGATGCCTTAAGAAGGATAGCATAACAACGACTCTGATCGAAAGAGGCAAGGCGTCCTACCTGGGAGCCTCCTAAACTACTCCTGGTCGTCGGTGATCTCCACATTGTAGTATACTCCTCCGGGGATCTTCTGCTCCTGGGCTCCGACGTCTGATCGCAACAATCGGGTATGGGGGGAAAAGGAGTAGCAAAGCAACCGTGAGTACTCATCCAAAGTACTCGCAAGACTGACATCAGAACTAGTCTAATTATGCATCATTATCAAAGGAAGGCTGCATATGTGGACTGGACTGCAGAATGCCAGAATAAGGGGAAAGGCTTAGCCTATCGAAGACTAGCATCTTCAGCGGTCTTGGAGCAAAAGAAGAGTGCAGATATACATAATTAAAAGTAACAAGCATGTTGAAGCGAAGCCCAGAGATCCTTTCTCGACTCCCTGCGAGAAAGCAATCCTGGAGCTTACAATTAATTAACATGTATCCAGTTCAAGTAGTAATAGATCGGGATACAACACTGAGCATCCTGTTACCGTGGACACGGCTATTCGAATAGATTACTTCCCTGCAGGGGTGCACTACTGTTACCCAACACGCTCGATTAACTCTGGCCGGACACACTTTCCTGGGTCATGCCCGGCCTCGGCTGATCGACACACCGCAGCCCTACCTAGAGCTCAGTAGAGAGGTCCCCGCCGGTCTACATCCTAAGTGCTCAGGGGTCTTGGGCCATCCCCCTTTGCACTCCGGGTCGTTGTGTGCAGGGTTAGATCCAGGCACCACCTCTGTCATGGATGGCGCCGATCCAGCCGTGCCATAATGCTGAAATGGACGTCTGACAAAGCTTTCGGCTGATACATACGGCGTAGAGGGCCCCATTAAACCATTATCCCACGTGGTGGTAGTGCGTATAGGGCACGACGACCCACTCAGATCAATACCCAAATCCGTTATCGCATTATTAGGAGCTCGCGGCGACGATCAGTACACCTGTCGTCCCATCTCGAGGAAGTGCAACAAGGGCCAGGCCCATCCCTCTCTAGGGCGGTCTCTGCCTGCCCGGCTGCGACTCGTAATTATCTCGCGGGTACTCTCTTGGTCAACCCGACTTCACATCTCTCGCGTGTACCCCTCGGGGTCGACCTTACTTTATCCAGTAAATGTAGTAAAATCCCAGTAACTGTGTGTTCAGAACATCAAGGAAGATTCCGAGGAATCACCCGCGTTGAAATCCTACCCGATGTAGTCCGTCAAGGAGAACCAGGAGGAATCACCCTCGATGGTCCACACTTGAGGGGTTGCACGACAGAAGCTTCATCGGGGGTGGAGGAAGAGGAATCACCCTCGGTAATCCACGTCCGACTAGCTGTACTTCAAAAGCATCATCGGGAGTGAGTTAAGAGGTATCACCCTCGTCGCTTGAGGACAACTCTGAAGAGTCGGACAGCTTAGGGGGTGTGCGGTGCTGTGCTGGTCTCAGCTCGTCGATCATCTCGATCGGGGCACTGTTAACTAAGCGGGGCAAGTACAGCAAGGAAGAGGGGCCACAGATGGTTTTCCATCCAACCTATACTAAGCAATTTAGGATATCAGGCAGGTATCAATAACGGTTACAAGAACAGGCTATGCATCAGAATAGGATAAAATAATAGCAGTAGCAATTTTTAATGCACGCAGCAGGGAGAAGGAATAGGTGATATAGGCATGCATCAAGGGGGTTTGCTTGCCTGGTTGCTCTGCTGAAAAGGACGGGTCATCGGGGACGTAGTCGATCACAGTGGCAGCATCGGTCTCGAAGTCTACCGGAGAGAAGAGGGGGAAGAAATAGTAAATACAAGCAGAGAAATGCACACAGATGCTTGGCATGACAACAGGCTGTGCTAGGGTGCCCTAACGCAGTGCTACACGTGGCAGATGAAGCGGGGAATTTAACTGGAACATTTTCCCGGTTTCGGACGTCTGTCAAACAGATGAACCGGAGGGGATGGTTCCATGTTCAGGTAGTTAGGGGCACCAGACAGATGAACGGAGTGCATATTCGGAATCGTCATATTTTTCTGATCGTTTCTCATATATAAATTATTTTAATCCGAATTACGGTTTATTTTATATGATTTTCTAAAGTGTTTAGTAATTTCTGGAATTATTTAAATTATTTAAATTAACATTACCTGAAACAGTACGTGCTGACGTCAGCATGACGTCACTGTGACGTCAGCAGTCAATAGTACTGGTCAAAGTCAACCTGACAGGATATGGTACAATGCGATATAAAATAAAATTAAACAATATATACTTATTAAACAATATTTGCGGTCTTATTTCAGTATATGCGGATATATCGCGTACAATGTCAGTGTACGCGGATATGGTAAGCTTAATATTCAGCTTACTATTTGCTTTACTTATTCAGTACTATTCAAATAATTGGTATACTATTCGATACCATTCCAATTATTGGTGCTTGTCTGGCTATTAATTTGGCTAATATTCATTTATATGCAGGATCAATTAGCTGGTTGCCGAGACCAACGATACGGCATGTTCGTTCTTCGCAGGTTGTGAAATTCCTACTCGGTACTCACCATATTTATCATTATGTTGCATTAGATGTAGCTAGTTACGTTCACTTGACGGTTTTAATTGCAAATTTATAGGTTAAATTCTTATC
Organism: Elymus sibiricus; assembly: GCA_039707655.1. Classification (NCBI taxonomy): domain Eukaryota; kingdom Viridiplantae; phylum Streptophyta; class Magnoliopsida; order Poales; family Poaceae; genus Elymus; species Elymus sibiricus. The sequence continues at coordinate 515,347,268 of CM077666.1, forward strand.
GTCTTCCCAGGCAGTTCCACCCGAAGGGAACACTTCTCTACGGCAACAAGGTTCTCATTCAACGCCAACTCTGGGCTACACAGAGAACAAACACGCAGAGGTTTCTCCTCTAGGATCCCTAGCATAAGAACTCTTCCCATAAATTCATAAGTAAAAACACCAAGTGAAACCAAAGAAACTACATCATTTCAACAACATAATTTACATATGGTTTTCCCTTTCGGGAAACCCCGAAGGGATTACACACAAACTAGGAAATTACCTTAATATGCTTCGTAGCAGCTCTTACAAATCCTTAGATGAGGTGGCTATCTTACAAAGGTGGTGGTGGCTAAACTACAAAGCAGGGAGTGCTCTGGCTCTCTTCGCTCGAGTGCTTCCCGTCTTGCACGTTGTGTGTCTTTCTCTCCTCCCGGTCTGCGTCTCCTTTTATAGGCGAGAGACGGCTGTGAGAGAGCCTTCGAGAGCCTGCCTTCACTTATTTATTTTACATACGGTAGCCTGCACGCGTGTCCTACTAGGGTACACACTACAGGAATTAGCTGTTTTGCCGTCTGCCATAGCAGACGGCAAAGGCATGCCTGGCGGACGGCAAAGCCTTTGCCGTCTGCTAGCAGACGGCCAACACTCCGGCTGAACAGGAGCCGGGAAAGGCCACTTTGCCGTCTGCTGGCAGACGGCAAAGAAGCAAAGCTCTTTGCCGTCTGCTGGCAGACGGCAAAGAGCCTGGACGGCAGACAAAAGGTGCCAGCCCCATTAGGGGGCTAACGGCGCTCTTTGCCGTCTGCCAGCAGACGGCAAAGAGTTGCAGCTGACGTCAGCTCGCGTCAGTGTTCAGCTGGGCCAACGCAGGCTCTGTGTCGTCTGCTGACAGACGGCAAAGACCTTTGCTTCTTTGCCGTCTGCTGGCAGACGGCAAAGAGGCCAAATAGGCCAGCCCAGGTTGCACAGGCTGCTGCCACGTGGCCTCTTTGCCGTCTGCCAGCAGACGGCAAAGAGCTTTGCCGTCTGCTAGCAGACGGCAAAGTGGCTATATTGCCCCTGTTTTTTCTGTTTTTTCTTAAATTCAATCAATTTCACAGATTTATATATATATTCATTTCAAAATATTTCAACAAGTACATATAGCCAACATATCCCAACCATATGGATCATCCAACATATCCAACACATATATCATCATCCAACACATATATACACCAAATGAAAAGTCCAACATATCCAACAATTAAGCAAAAGGTCCATATACAATGGTTTCATCCATCCATACATATATACGTAGCAAGTTTCAATTGTTCATCCTACAAAATCAAAACAAAAAGGAAGGACAAGGAGAAGAGTAGACTCCAACGCAAGCTTCCGTGATCTGAAGCAAATCTGCAAAATGGGAAAGAAGAAAGTTAGAAGAAAAAGAAGCAGAATTTTTCTTCTCTTTCTTTTTCTTCTTCTTATTGCTTACTTGTGTCATTTTAGAGCTAACCTAGTTAAATAGGCCATTTTTGACCTAAATATGCTAAGTATGTCATAAATGAACTAAATAAGCTAAGTATAGGTCATTTTGGAGCATATTAAGTCATTTTGGAGCTAAATAGGTCATTTTGGAGCTAAATAGGTCATTTTGGAGCATATTAAGTCATTTTGGAGCTAAATAGGCCATTTTGGAGCATATTAAGTCATTTTGGAGCATATTAAGTCATTTTGGAGCTAAATAGGTCATTTTGGAGCATATTAAGTCATTTTGGAGCATATTAAGTCATTTTGGAGCTAAATAGGTCATTTTGGAGCATATTAAGTCATTTTGTAGCTAAATAGGTCATTTTGGAGGAATAAATGCTAAGTATAGGTCATTTTAGAGCTATCCTATGTTAAATAGGTCATTTGGGAGCTAATTAAGGTTATTATGTCATTTTTAGCTAGCTAAGCATATAAATTCATTTTGGAAGGAATAAATCCTAAGTATAGGTCATTTTAGAGCTATCCTAGGTTAAATAGGTCATTTCTTAAGCTAATTAAGGTTATTATGTCATTTTTGAGCTAGCTAACCATATAAATTCATTTTTGGAGGAATAAATGCTAAGTATAGGTCATTTTAGAGCTTCCCTAGGTTAAATAGGTCATTTGAGAGCTAATTAAGGTTATTATGTCATTTTTTAGCTAGCTGAGCATATAAATTCATTTTTGGAGGAATAAATGCTAAGTACAGGTCATTTTAGAGGTAAATAGGTCATTTCTTAAGCTAAGCTAAGTATATGTCATTTGAGAGCTATCCATGGTAAAATTGGTCATTTTGGAGCTAAGTAAGGTTATAATGTCATTTTCGAGGAAACTAAGCTAAGTATACGGCATTTTGGAGATAAATAGGTCATTTCTTAAGCTAAGTATGCATTTGTTAAGCTAAACACTTGGGAAAACTTACCGTCATCACTTAGGTGTAGGTGTAGGACCGGTCGCGCCAGTGGCAGACGGAGAAGCATCGGTCGATGCTTGTCGGGAGTTATGCTGCACCAAAGATCATTTGCAATGTATCGTTAGCATGATGCAACTCAAATGTGAAGACTAGTAACTAATGACCATTCAAATGAAACTCACCGTGGCCGCTGGAGCAATGACTCGCATCGGCGGAGGGGTCGTGCCATTGTTCTGGCACATGGTCTGCACATTTGGTTTTCTCGAGTCAGTCATATTAATTAGTAATGAAAGGAACATTACGTGCATGATTTGGCTAATATGCAGAAGAAACTTACCACGATGAGCTCGTATAGGGCCCGTTGACCCAACTCGTTCTGGTTCCTCTCCTCCTCCATTAGCCTAGCCGTCCTCTCCTCCGCCTGCCGGTCCCTCTCCTCTAGAAGCGCCTGGGTCTTCACTCTCTATTCCTCAATATAAGCCTGGGTCTTCGCTCTCTCTGCCTCAATAGCAGCCTGCAACACCACTCGTTAGCATTGTAATCATCGACGGCCGCACACGCAATGTAATGGAGGAAAGGTATCTGAGTCCGTATAATTAACCTTGAATTCGAGCTCCATTGGCCGTGCACGAGGCCTTATCTCAGGATCGGAGCTGGTCTGGCGCTTCTTGATCTGCGGGAGAGTGCTAGTACAACGTATTAGTCCATCCCCAATGGCTAACGAGCCATGGTGCCTCCCGCCACCAGATATCATCACCAACTCTGGATCAAGAGGTTGCTGGCTCGGGTTAAAGTCCGGCCCTTTCCTCGCCTTCCCCTCGTCTCTGTACCTCACAAGCTTGTGGTGGGAGGCGCGGTTGCTAAATTTCTCTGGATCATCGAGGTCAGACTCAGAGAATGCCTTGGCCTTCTTGTACGAGGCAGTATTGGACATGGCATAGAGGTCGAACAGCTCTGGCACTGGAGCCTTGTTGTGTCGCGCCTAAAAGAGAGGAACAGAGTATTAGTTAAGGGCTCAAGCTAGCATGAAGAATGAATTTGCATGAATCATGAAGCAAACCACATACCCAGTTTTCCCCGTACTGATGTAGGTTGACGCTGCCTAAATGGTGTGGGACACCTTTCATTTTGCCACGCTTGTCCTTTGCATTGTCGTGGGTGGAGCGCCATTGGGGGGAGCACCACTCATCCACCAATGCCTCCCAACAGTCCATCCTATCCGCACACCATCTCAGAGGCACCTAAGTTAAGCAAGAGAAATTTGAGCGCTACGCCTACGAATCAAATCAAGGAAACTAAGTACAAGGCCTTAAGAATAGGTAATTACCTTCATATACTTCTCCTTACTCAGATACTTGTCGCGGCACTTCTCTTTTTTCCTCCTAATACCAGCCGAGGCGAAGTAGTCTCGAACAGCCTGCGTCCGAGCCTCGTGCCGAAAGTTTTGAAGTAGGCGCCTGCACTCGTTGTCGATAACCCGAGCCGCGGCCTCCTCCTGTCCCTCAGCACACCTGTAGAAGGTCTGCAATCAAACAAGAAAACACGGATTAGTACAATCACTAGGGTTGCCAATCAAAGAAGAAAACACAACGTAGACGACAAAGGAGAAATTACCCAAAACGTCTGGATCACAATGTTGGCCACCGTGTGGCACTCGACATCGCCGATCCTATGCCCCGGTGGGGCCGGGGCAGCCAAGTAGTGCTCCCAGGTCATTCCTAGCTCTGGAACCCGGCCCTCACCGGGCAACGTGACCCACCCCGGGAAGCTCTGGCGACAAATCACACCAAGGACAGTGTTGGGCCTGCGGACACGAGGCTCGTGTGTCCAAGACCTGCAGTATGATAAGGCCAACGCATTATATATTCGAATAAACATGAAGGCAAAAGGTTAAAAAAGAGTAAATGCACTTACTTCTCCCCCTCCGGCGCAATCAACCACCTCTGGTCGGGGGTCGCCGGGGTGGGCGGGAGCTTTGTACCACCACGCTGGTAGACTTTGCGCCCCTCAACCCACTCACGCTCGCTATAGCTATCAGAACTATAGCCACCCTCAGCACGGCCACTCGATGAGTCCGCACATGGGTTTGGCTGCGACTCAGCGTGATCCCTGCTGAGCTCCGAAGTCTCGTGGGACGGAGTCTCGTGGGACGAAGGCTCGGCGGCCCGACATTCGTCGGCCCCAGGCTCGTCGGCCGTAGGCGCGTCTGCCGTAGGCTCGTCGGCCCGAGGCTCGTGGACCGGAGTCTGAGACGGGTCCACCTCAGGCGGCTCCATCTCAGACGGAGCACTCCTGTGGTCGGTTGAATCAGCTGGGGGTGGCGGCGAGGAAGGCGTAGTAGCAGCCTTCCTACCTCTCCCGCCACCACGTCCACCTCAACCAGCCTTCTCCTTCTTCTTCCCCCCCCCCCCCCGACCTCTCCCGGCCGAAGAAGAAGCGACCGCCGGTGGTGTCTGCATACCGAGATGCAGCGCTCTCCGGAGGCTCTGGGGTGGAATGGAACTACCCCTCCCACCACGCGCCGAGGTAGGAGCCTCGGAGCGCTCTCGACCCGCGCCTACCATCTGTCAACACCTGCAATGACAAAGAGTAAACGAAATTAGTACAACATAAAAAGAATGAATACCTGACATGAATAATATGTATATAATTTAAGTGTATCATCATCATGAACATAATAAAAAATTGAATACCTAACATGAACTAATTAATAATATATATGTACATAATAATAATTGAATACCTGACATGAACTATAATATTAATCTTCATAGTCATCATTAATAAATGCATCATCATCGTCTATATATGCTTCGGGGTCAATAAATGCATCATCATCATCACTATCAGTAATGACGTGCTCATCATCATCATCAATAAATGCATCAACATGTGGAAGGCCTCCTGTACGTAATCGGTCAAGCATTGACAGGTCATCCGCAGCAGTAACCTCTTCTTGTTCCGGCTCTTCTTGTTTCGGCTCTTCTTGTTCCGGCTCAGGCTCGGATTCACTGTCGCTGTCTACTTCAATGTTCTGGGGTGAAGTAGAGCGGTTCTTGAAACGTTTTTTGGAAAGACGTGTTTCTTGGAAGAATTGTCCTTCATATGTGTCTGGGTTAATGTGAGGTTCATAATCCTCTTCATTGGGGGGAGGTGGTCTAACACGTGGCGGCACTTCATAAACAACATCCCAACCTTTGAGATTTGGATCACTTTGGCAGGCCCACGGTAGATAGAAAACTTGGGTTGCCTGTTGAGCCGTAATATAGACATCGGGAACATCCAAATGGGTGCTTTGTTTGATTTCGACTAGCCCTAGATGTTCATGAGTCCTTCTAGTTTCCTTTGGCTGGAACCAATAACATTTGAAGACTACGACGTTCGGTGGGTTTGCACCATAGAATAGAAGTTCATAAATTGCTTCAACTCTTCCATAATACTCGGTATCTCCTTCGCCGATAGCAGAGACACAACAATTTGTAGACTTTCGGTCGGCCATAGATAGCTCTTTGCCATAGGTATGAAAGCGATACCCGTTGATGTCGTATTTGTCAAATGAACGGACCTTATAGTCAAAACCATTAGCGACTTGTCTCAATTCGGCGTCCATAGACTCTGAACTAGCCTACAAGTTTAATATGAAAGGATTGTTGCATTAGCCGGAAATTAGATGAAGAAATGAATTGGTCTAATGGAAATTACCGTTTGTTTGAACCAAGAGATGAAACCGGGATAGTCGCCTCCATGCATTGCCAGAAGCTCATACTCTTCGACGGAATCCTTTTGGATCACCGCTCCATACGAGAATTTGGCGACGTATCAACTGTATCAAATATCTGGGAATAAGAGCAGTTCAAAGGAATTAGAGGTTGCGAAACAATGTACCGAGAACTTACTCGATGTACGGCCGCACTTCTGTTAGGTTGTTCAAGATATACAACGTAATGGTCCGCCATTCGTCGACATCCAACGATAAGGAAGTATAAGCACCGGCTAGTGCGAGCTTCCCTTTGAATAGGCTGAGGTTGGATCCACCCTTTTTATGGTCGCCAGCATTGTACCGAGGCTTCGGATTATGCAAATGACGATTTTTGGCTTCGTAGTGTGCTGTCACGAAGTTTGCCGCCTCCTCGGTAATGAATGCCTCGGCCATCGATGCTTCAATTCGACGTTTATTTTTACATTTTTCTCGAAGCGTCTTCTGCATCCTCTCAGTTGCGTAGCACCAACGATTCTGCACGGGCCCCCCCAATCGTGCCTCGGTCGGGAGATGCAAAATCAAATGCTGCATTGGATTAAAGAAGCCCGGTGGAAAGATCTTCTCTAACTTGCAGATCAACTCCGGTGCCAACTCTTCCAGTTCTTCTAGCAAGCCAGGCGATAGTTCTTTCGCACAAAGAACACGGAAGAAATAGCTCAGCTCTGCCAGTACTAGCCATTCATCCTCAGGGATAAAGCCACGCAACATCACCGGCATTACCCGCTCAAGCCATATGTGCCAATCATGACTCTTGAGACCAAATATTTTCAATTTTTCTAGGCTCGCTCCCCTCTTTAGATTCGCTGCATACCCATCGGGGAACATCAACTCATTTTTCACCCACAGGAGTATTTCCCTCATAACTGGCCTTCCAAGATTGAACCATGCCTTTGGCTTCGTCCAGTTCTTCTTTCCTTTCGGTTGTCGCATGTTTTGTAGCGGTCTATCACATAGAGCCTGCTGATCGACTCTAGCCTTAGGATTATCCTTTGTTTTCCCCTCTATGCCGAACAATGTACCAAAGAGGGCCTCGCCGACATTCTTTTCAGTGTGCATCACGTCGATGTTGTGTGGGCAAAGGAGGTCTTTGAAGTAAGGCAGATCCCACAAGCATGTCTTGTGAGTCCAGGCGTGTTCGGAATTATACCCCTTGAAATACCCTGGACGCTCCGGATCCGGCTCGAGAGAGTTTAACTGATCCAGGGTCTATTGGCCTGTCAACGCAGGTGGTGCAGAGTTTTTGACAACTCTACCTTTGATGAAGTTCTTCTTGTCTTTTCTGAACTTATGGCGAGGATCCAGGAACTGTCTATGCATGTCGAAGCAAGAAAACTTGCCACCCGCCTGCAGCCGACGAAACTCAAGAGCTGCCTTGCATGTGGGGCACGGGAACCTTCCATGCGAACACCAGCCAACAAATAGCGCATACGCCGGCAAGTCATGCATCGAGTACATGTACCACACACGCATTAGGAAGTTTTTTTTGTAGCGGAGTCGTATGTCTTGATCCCGTTATCCCAAGCTTCTTGCAGTTCATCCTTAAGCGGCTGCATGTACACATTCATATTCTTCCCCGGATAGTTGGGCCCCGGAATTATCAACGTCAGGAAAATGTTCTTTCTTTGCATAATCTGTCCGGGGGGGAGATTGAGTGGAACGACAAATACAGGCCAACAACTGTATTGGGCTGCCATCATACCAAACACATTGAACCCATCCGTGCTTATGGCGATTCGAGGATGCCTTGGATCTGCCGCTTTAGCATGATGTATTGCATCGAAGCGCTTCCACGCAAAAGCGTCCGATGTGTGTACCAACATCGGCTCCCCATCTGCATCTAGTTCGGTTCTTTTGCCCAATTTGTGCCATGTCATCTGTCTGGCCGTCTCTTCGACCATGAAAAGACGTTGAAGTCTTGGTATGATTGGCATATACTGAAGAACATTAACTGGGATTTTTGTCTGACTCTTCTCACCCATACCGTTGTCTACCTCAACATACCTGGAAGACTGGCAAACGGGACAATACTTCAAGTCCGCATACTAAAGCCTAAATAAGGCACATCCTTTCTCACAGGCATCTATCTTCTCATAGGGCATCTTAAGTACACGGAGGATTTTGTCCGACTGGTACAGGTTTGCAGGCATTACATGGCCTTTGGGTAGAAAGCGTCCAAATAGTGTCATTATCGCGTCGTAGCATTCTCTGCCCAAGTTGAATTGACCCTTCAGAGCCATTACTTGTGTGATGGCATCCAGCTGACAAAGCTCAGTGTGCTCGTGGAGAGGACGTTTTGAAGACTCCAACATATCATTGAAGGCCTTTGCAGATTCCTCCATCTCATCGTCCGAATCCCGAGCATCATCAAAGTCTTCCACCATGTCTTCCATCCCGGTACCATGCTCGTCGGTGCGACGACGGCCCTCCTTAGCTCTGGCACGTTGGGCAGACTCACCATGAAATGTCCAGACCGTATAATCAGGCGTAAAACCACTCTTCTGCAGGTGTTTGATTATTTCAAGCTCTGACCTCTTATAATAGTTATCGCACTCGACACAGGGGCACCAGGTTTTTCTCTGTCCATTTGCAAATGCGGCTCTCACAAACCCCTTGGTTTTTGTTAACCATTCATGTGTCATGTCTTTCTGACTAGTGTGACCGGTGTACATCCACGCACGATCACTCATCTTGCCTAGCTACTGGACACACAAGAAATATATACATAATTCAGCAAACCATATTCATCAGTTAATAGAGTTTGTCAGTTTTATTACGTCCATGCAACCTAGACGCTACTAGGTAAAGATAGGTCCTAATCCCACCCGAGTATGTGTAGATTGGGTTCGTTTTCCCATGCTCTGCTCCGGATCTGACGCAAAATTTCGGCAGCACCTCCCCGCTGTTCTCCTGATACACGTCTCGGCAATAAGCAGAGAGGATGTGTACCCGGAGAACAACAGGGAGGCACTGACGAAATTCTGCATCGGATCTGGAGCAGAGCATATGGGAAAACGAACCCAATCTACACATACTCGGGCTGTCCATGGATAACGTTGGACAATTCGAAAGAATCACGGTCATAAATATGCAAATGCATGCATATTTATAGATGTAACCCTTTCGAACGGGAGACGCATAGTGGTCACGCATACTGATGATTGACACCTATAGCTAGCAAGTTTCATCGGCACGAAGACCGGAACAGAGCAAATGAAGGGGGGAGGAGGAGATGTCATTTGTGCTCACCCACGAACGCAGGGGCGGAGCTCGTCGAATGCACGGGGAGGTCGTTGAACACCAGACCCTCACAGCAACGAAAGAACTGCACATTTAAATCCACCCGATCAACACAAATATATATGATGTTTTTCTTAACAAAATCGGGAAATATACTTCCTAACTCATAATTCACAAATATATGACCCCGTCGGCCTCTGGAAGGCCGAAGAGCACCTTTTCGGTCAACAGGAGGCCGAAGAGGTGTCGGGGGTCGGGGGTGTCGTGTCTGGGTGGCGTGGTGTCGGGGTGTCGTGGTGTCGGCATGTCGTGTCGGGGTCGGGGTGTCGTGTCGGGGTCGGGGTGTCGGGGTGTCGGGAGGTGTCGTGTCTGGGTGTCATGGTGTCGGGGTGTCAGGGGTGTCGGGGTGTCGGGGTCGGGGTGCCGCGTCGGGGTCGGGGTGTCGGGGTCTCGGGGTCGGGGTGCCGTGTCGGTGTCGGGGTGTCGGGTCGGGGTCGGGGTGGGGGTGCCGTGTCGGGGTCGGGGTGTCGGGTCGGGGTCGGGGTTGGGGTCGGGGTGTCGGGGTCGGGGTGTCGGGGTCGGGGTGTCGGGTCGGGGTCGGGGTCGGGGTGTCGGGTCGGGGTCGGGGTCGGGGTTTTTCCTCTTTTTTTCTTTTCTTCTTCTTCCTCTTCTTCCTTTTCTTCCTTTTCTTCCTTTTTTTCCTTCTTCTTCTTCTTCTTCCTCCTTTCCTGTTTCCTCTTCTTCTTCTCCTCCTCTCCTCTTTTTTCTTCTTCTTCTTCCTCTTCTTCTTTTTTCTTCTCCTCCTCCTCCTCTTCTTCTTCTTCCTTTCCCTTTTTCCTCTTCTTCTTCTCCTCCTCTCCTCTTTTTTTCTTCTTCTTCTTCTTCTTTTTTCTTCTCCTCCTCCTCTTCTTCTGTTTCTTCTTCTTATTATTATTTTTTGTTCTTTTCCTTTTTTATTTTTCCTTTTTTTTCTTCTTCTTTTCTTCTTTTTTTTCTTCTAGGTTTTTTCTTTTCTTCTTTTCTATCTAAGTTTTTTCTACCTAATATAAACTAACTAATATGAACTAATAACTAACTAATATAAACTAACTAATATGAACTAATAAAAACAGAAAAAAACAAAAAAAGTGGGGGAGGGTGGAGCTCACCGGAGGGGGGGTCGAGGCGGCGGCGCGGGGCGGCGGAGGGGGAGGGGCGGAGCCGGGTCGTCGGGGGTGCCTGCTCGCCGGCGACCCGACGCGGCGGAGCGGCGGGGCAGGGGGCGGCAGGGGCGACGGGGCCGCGGTGGTGGAGGAGGGCCGCGGGGAGGGGGCGGGCGGCGCCGCGGCCTGGCTCCGGCGGTGGTGGAGAAGGGCCGCGGGCAGGGGGCGGTGGTGGAGGAGGGCTGCGGGGAGGGGGCGGCGGCGGGAGGGCGGGGCGGCGGCACTGAGAGAGAGAGAGGGAGAGAGAGAGGCGCGGGGCGCGGGGCCGAAAGTTAAGTACATTTCTTTGCCGTCTGCTGGCAGACGGCAAAGAACTCTTTGCCGTCTGCCAGCAGACGGCAAAGAGGGTAACCGTTAGCCCGCCCCCGCCGTGACATTGTGGGCCCCACCCTCACCTCTTTGCCGTCTGCTGGCAGACGGCAAAGAAGTGGCAGATGGCAAAGAACTTGACCTAGCCAGTGTCGTGCCCCGTGGGGCCCACTTTGGTTTTTGCCGTCTGCTGGCAGACGGCAAAGAGTTCTTTGCCGTCTGCCTGCAGACGGCAAAGAAGTGGCAGATGGCAAAGACCCTCTTTGCCATCAGCTGGTTCTTTGCCGTCTGCTTTGGCAAGACAGACAGCAAACAGCCTCTTTGCCATCAGCTGGCAGACGGCAAAGAGCTGGCAGATGGCAAAGACCCTGATTCCAGTAATGACATGCGTGTCCTTCTAAAGTACGGATAAGTGCGAGAGAGAGTGCCCGACAAACTTCAATCTTCAGGTATCTTCTCTTTTTTTCACGTCGGCATTGTCTCTCGGTGGATAATTGGCTTGCCTCCAGTGTCTTCTAACTTATGAGCAATATGCACAGATTGCTCACACCGTTGGCTTGATCTTGAACTCCGCCTTCTTCTTCGATGAAATATTCTGGCGTCTGATGCATTTTTTTTATGTGTGGCGGCTTCCCCGCCAACATAATTGATATACCATATCAATATTCGGGTTGCATCAATATTCGGGCGCGGAGGACCTGCCCGAATATTGACGCAACCCGAATATTGATATGGTATATCAATTATGTTGGCGGGGAAGACCCCCCATATGAAAAAAAAATCAGCCTGCTGTGGCACCAATTATATGAGTAAGTGTTTGGCGGGTTTCTGTGAGCTGTTCCACGCTCTCGAGGACGCTAGAATGTTGTCATCGAAGAAGAAGGCGGAGTTCAAGATCAAGCCAACGGTGTGAGCAATCTGTGCATATTGCTCATATGTTAGAAGACACTGGAGGCAAGCCAATTATCCACCGAGAGACAATGCCCACGTGAAAAAAGAGAAGATTCCTGAAGATTGAAGTTTGTCAGGCACTCTCTCTCGCACTTATCCATACTTTAGAAGGACACGCATGTACCCTAGTAGGACACGCGTGCAGGCTACCGTATGTAAAATAAATAAGTGAAGGCAGGCTCTCGAAGGCTCTCTCGGAGCCGTCTCTCGCCTATAAAAGGAGACGCAGACCGGGAGAAAGAGGAGACACACAACGCGCAAGACGGGAAGTACTCGAGCGAAGAGAGCCAGAGCACTCCCTGCTTTGTAGTTTAGCCACCACCACCTTTGTAAGATACACTACTAGGAAAAGGCCTGTTAGTGGCGCACCTGTTTTGGCCATTAATAGCGCACTATAGGTGCGCCACTATCATCACGCCACTAGTAACAAGTACTAATGGCGCACCCCTGGTGCGCCATTAGTATACCAGACAATAGTGGCGCACCTGGCAGTGCGCCATTACTATGTCCCCTGGTGCGCCATTACTATGCCTCCCAGGGGGGCATATTTACCTTGTGCTCTGGGTTACTAATGGCGCACTTCTAGATAATGCGCCACTAGTGTGTTTATTGCAGTGCGCCACTAAAGTGCAGTGTGGTGCGCCACTAGTATGAATATTAGGAATTTTTTTTTCTTTTCTGATATTTGCACAGGTTACAAAATATATTACTGCACAGAATATAGACAGCACAACATATAAACAGCAGATTTATCGAATACAATAGAAGATTAGTCTCCGAATACAATTCATCATATTAGTCTCCGAATTCAAAATACCGAACAAAGTTAGAACATTACAAGTCTCGAGACCGCGAGTAGCGAGTTTGTCTTCACATTACAAGTCGATATCGATCATCTAAACTACCATCACATAGAAGAGAGCTGCGGTCATCACGATGAGCATCATCGCGATGAAACTGGTCTTCATCCGGTTCCTCCAACGCTCCCTCCTCTCTCCCGCTAGATTGCGCGCGTATCTAGCTTCCGCCTCCGCCCTAGTGGTGTACCCTTTGTAACTGTTACCGCTGAAACGGTGAACCTGTGTCCAACACTCCTCCCAGTCGTCGTAGACTCCGGGAACCTTACCCTTGTACACGACATACCACGGCATCTCTATGCACTAGACAAACAAAACGTTAGTAGCAATTCACAGACAATACATAAGCAATATATAAGTATGCAACAAAAGGATCGGAAGAGAAAATCAACACATTAATAGCACGATTCATGGTCCTAATAATAAATAGCATCGATTACATATAAGTTGAACGACTGTCCAAACTAAAGAGACATACAAGTTCATTAAAGTTTAATTACAACATGAGCTAATCGATATTTCAGAACTACATAGCATCACTACTTTCGACTCGACTCAGGGACCGGAGCGTGGATGAAGCCACCGTCTATCGTGATGGTCATGAAATCGCGGTCGTTGTCAGCCTGCATTTGTAGCGTTGTTTCTATCTCACTGTTGGACGGTTGATATCTAAGGTAGAACTGCCCGAGGTACGAAGGACATCTTGGTGGATGATTTCCGCAAACTCTGACTGGATGCGAAAGAATTCTTGTCTGATGTCCGCGTCCTGGATTGCCGACAAGCGTGCGGCCCAATCTTTGAGATTATTTGGTAGCAGAAGGTGATTATGGTCCCGCACGATCGCCCGCATGTGATGGCGGGCGTAGTAGGCATCCTTCTGACCGCCAGGCGGCTGCTTGACGCAGGGGAACGTCGTATTGTGGGTGAACACGTGCTTGCCGTACCTACAAATTGGCCTCTTGAAGGTGCCTCCAGATCTGGCGTAGCCGGGGAGAGCTTCATCAAGAACTTTCTTGATATTTGTGTAGGCTTTCTTCGACTGACGGTCCGAGTCGAAATACGTGGCCATGGAATATTTCGGGCTTAAGAGGATGAGTGTGCAATGTGTGTCACTGCACAAAACACGGAATGTTAGAAAATAAAAGAACGATCGAAATCTAAGAAATCATATGTTACGGGGCGGTGAGGGGATGACTTACTCGGGAAAGTAAGGCACGAGGAAGTTATCCTTATCTGGGTTCGCCAGAATGACGCCTTCGAGGTATGAACTCGCGACTTGCCGGTCCCCAGCGCTGCCCAAGATCTTGGCACGCATGTAGAAGGGGTCGACTATCACGATGTCCGGGGTCTTGTCTCTAATGATCCGCATCTCCATACTGAGCGAAAATAGCCGAATGAAGGTGTAGTGCAGCGGATGAAGGTTAAACATAGCGAAGATGTCATCAAACCGCAGGACGATCATACCCCCGATGGTGCTATCGACAAAGCCCTTGCCCTCTGGCACCTTGGCCACGAAAACCGGGTATGCCACATCATTCTCGGAGAGACGCCGCTTCTCCAAAGAAAGAACACTGTCATGCAGACTCCGCATAGCACCGGTTGCAGCATTGAGCATATTAGTCGATAGCATCGGCCTACCCGCCACATGCACCCTCCTCGAGATATCCTTAGGTGAAGGTGGCCCGTCCTGAGCACGGATCGTACTCGGCGCCGGCTGGCTCGCACCCTTAATCTTTCTTTTCCGTCCCTTCTTCTTCTGCTGTAATGGGATCGAGTTCTGCTCAGAGACCGCCTTCTGGAGTGTGTTGGGGCTGATAATATTTCGCACCTCAGCTATCTGAGGCTCGGTGAAGGCGGCAGCTGGAGGCGTCTCCTGAGAACTGAACGCCAGACGACGCCTGTTGCAATTGGGTTTCTCCGCGGTACCAGGTAGATCGCGATCGTCTTTTGCAGGGTTGGGTTCTTGAGAAGGAGGCCCCAAGAATTCGTCACCGTACCCATGTTCGTTGAAGTACTTATCGACTTTGGTAAATGTACCATCGTCGTCGTCGTCGTCGTCCGGATCCTGTGCCATATGCATGTCCGGATCCTGTGCCATATGCATGTCCGGCATGTCCGGTAGCGTTGCGGCGGTCTTGCCATGGCTTGGCGCCGGCACGACTGGCGGTGTTGTCTGTGGGGTGGTGTCCCCCGCCCCCAAACGAATCTGGCTCTTTGGCCAAAGCAGGGGCCAGCTTAAGCAGGCGCTGAGGGTCATCACATCATCTTCGTCGGCCCTAGCGGGTCGAAACGGAGGTAACAAGTCGTCGCAGCCCGGCAGCACCTGAACCAGTTGAACCCTATACACGGTGGGTGGCATCGGATTACCGTGGAACACGGGGTTGCCCGGTTGAACGATTCTGGCCTTGGCGACATCGATCAACTCGCCGCCCACGAAGTGCAGGAGAGTGCATGGAACGTCGGCGGCGCCCTGCGAAAACATGTAGGGCGTCAGGGATGCCCAGTCAAAGGCAAGGAGATGAAGTCATCGGCCGAGAGGCTTAGTTACCGTGATGGCGTCGAGCTCGGCTAATGTCGAGGCACCGCCAACGGCGGGCGTGCAAGTGACGGAGGGGCCGCTTCATTTTCTGTTGGGAGGTATGAACGGCAGGGTGTTGTATCAGAGGCCGATGCCATGGAAAATGACATGGACAAATCCCTGTACTCCGATTGGGCTTCGGTTTCCTACTTAATTAAGTACTAAGATACCCCGGCCCATGCATTAGTCGCAAGTACCCCATATGTCCTATTTTTAGCAAAGTCATGCTAAAATTCACGGAAAATTTCAGCATGACCTTTGCTGAAAATAGGACATATGGAGTACCCGAATTTGCCGGAACGGAAGTTAATCGACTTTCCGGCAAACTCAAGGGCCTCTCGGGGTACCTGCAAAATCATTATCCCACCCCCGCCCCGCTGCAACCCCACAACACCCCACAGTATCATCACGACACGATGGTCGGAGACAAAACCCCCCAATATCATCACGACACGATGGCACAAAAATGGCATGCTATGTAGCCTTAATGCTACAGAACATATGAAATACATGCCAGCAATATATATGATATAAACTCCAATATATATGAAATACACAGGAAGATGGACACTTGCTACAGAGCAAGAAGTTGGACACTTGCGAATTTGACCAAAATTAGCAATTTTTTGAACCTAATTTGACCTAAATTCGAGAGGGATTTGACCTAAACCTAGCAAAAGAGAGAAGAAGAGGCCATGGCCGGGAGGGAGGAGAGGAGGAAGAGAGGAGAAGAGAGGCAGAGGGAGGAGGGCAATGAAGATTACCTGACCACGATGAGGTGGTGGCCGGAGCGGAGACGACGGAGGGCGGAGACGGCGAGCTTGGGGGAGGCGGGGATAGACGGCGGGGAGGTCGCGAGGTGCTCGGGCCTCCTCTCCTGGTGGACGCGGGCCTCCTCCTCCTAGTGCTCCGGCGGCGACTCCATCTTCGCCGGGTGCGGGGGGTCGTCGGCGGCGGTGGAGCGGGCGCGGGGGTCGTCGGGTGCGGGTGTCGTCGGGTGCGGGGGGTCGTCGGCGGCGGTGGAGCGGGCGCGGCGGGCGAGGGGGATCTGGCGAGGGAGGGACAGCGAGATGGACAGAACACACCTACATAGAGGGGGGAAGGTTAGCAATGGCGCACCTCCTAGGGGTGCGCCATAAATACAGTGATAGCAATGGCGCACCCACCCCTGGTGCGCCATAAGTACCTTGATAGCAATGGCGCACCTTCTCCTGGTGCGCCATTAGTAACTTTTTTTTTTGGATTTTTGGTTGCATTCATTTGTGAATTGGTAAAACATTTATGAATATGAAAAAATATCATCAAATTTGAAAAAATATTCATGAATTCAAAAAGTGCCCATGAAATTTAAAAATATTCATGAGTTCAAGAAATATTAACAAATTCAATACTTTTTGTGAGTTAGAAATTCAATACCAGAATAAACATAAATAAAAATTGGTATACCAGAATAAACATAAATACCAGAATAAACATAAATATCAGAATAAACATAAATAAATATTCATGAGGACTAGAACAGAAGAAATGTCATTTCCATATGTCGAAATACAATCGAGAAATGAAGACTACAATTTAAATACAATCGATCTTAGCTAGCTATCTTTTCACAATCTTCTTGCCCTTCTTTTTCGCAAATGGAGTTCTTCTCTTGAACGGACGTCCTTTAGGTAGGGTGGTCCTGCTTCTTCTTGTGGTGTATGGCACTTCATCGTCGTCGTCATGTTCCATCTTCGGGTCGCCGTACTTGTCGAAGTCTTGCTCATTGGCGACTCCATCCATTCCGATGATCTTCCTTTTGCCTCTCCTCACGACAACACGACTGGGCTTTGACGGGTCGGTAATGAAGAAGCATTGGTCCACTTGGGAAGCCAGTACCCATGGCTCAATCTTCGCGGTGACGTTTGCGCCCGCGGTCTTGGATTTGGCTTCGGGTATAACCATGGTGGTGAAATACCGGTCTTCTTTTAGGACGCTCTTGGCCCATCTGACACGGAACATCGGGACCTTCTCTCCAGCGTAGCTCAGCTCCCAGATCTCCTCGATCCTTCCGTAGTATCTGTCCTTGTCGTTACCGGTGTAGGATTCCATCGTTACCCCGGAGTTCTGATAACCATCGCTCTTCATGTCCTTTCCCTCGGTGTAGAATGTGTAGCCGTTGATATCGTACGCCTCATACGTCATCAGGTTGTGCTCGGCGCCCTGTGACAAGGCGAATATGAGTTGTTCTTCCGCGGAAGAATCCTCATGTAAAGGGTACGACAGAAGCTTCTCCTTGAACCAACGCGTGAAACATGAGTTGTGCTCTTTGATTATATCTCCGTCCGTCCTCTGTTGGCCTCGGTCATTGTACGTCTTCTCAATAAAGGTTTTGTGCTCTACCACCCAAGGATCGACCACGTCTATGTGTTCTAGTGCGACTAGGTTTGCTCTTTCAAAGTCGGCGAGTCGACCCTCGAAGTCGACATGCATTTCGCGGTGACCGTCGCGGTGACCCCATCCAGCGAGCCTGCCGAGGTGCCTGTTGACGGGCAGACCAACGGGGTTCTCGATGCCTAGATAATTCGTGCAGTAGGAGATGCACTCTTCGGTCAGAAAGCCCCTGGCTATGCTTCCCTCTGGACGTGACATGTTGCGAACGTATCCTTTGATGACACCATTCATCCTTTCGAACGGCATCATGTTGTGCAGGAACGTCGGCCCGAGTTGGATGATATCCTCCACGATATGGACCAGCAGATGCACCATAACGTCGAAGAATGCGGGCGGGAAGTACATCTCAAGCTCGCATAGTATCACCACGATCTCTTCCTGTAGCCTTCTGAGTTGCCTCACGCCTACCGACTTTCGAGAGATGACGTCGAAAAAGTTGCATAGGCCAAATAGCGTTTCACGGACGTGCGCGTCCATGATCCCACGGATTGCAACTGGAAGTATCTGCATCATCAGCACGTGACAGTCGTGAGACTTCATCCCGCTGAACTTCTGCTTCGCTGAGTCTAGGTATCTGCTTATCTTCCCCGCATAACCGTAAGGAAGTTTTACTCCTACGAGGCAGGTGAAAAACTGCTCGATCTCCTCCTGACTTAGAGTGAAGCACGCGGGAGGGAAGTCATTTCGGTTCTTCTTGGCCTTTTTGCCTTTGCGACGATTTTCCGTGTCCTTCGCCTCATCATCATCATCATCATCATCATTAGCGTGAAGCTCCTCCCTGATGCCCATTGATTTCAAGTCTGCCCTTGCTTTCGGCCCATCTTTGGTCCTCTCTGGCATGTTGAGCAGGGTACCAAGCAGACTCTCGCACACGTTCTTCGTGATATGCATGACATCAAGGCTGTGAGGCACACGGAGGATCTTCCAATACGGCAAGTCCCAGAAAACAGACCTCGTTTTCCATACCTTCAGCAGCGGCTCTGGCGCCTTTCGCTTCTTTCCCGGCTCTGGCGCCTTTCCTGGCTCTGGCGCCTTTCCCGGCGGTGGACACTCTTTCCAATTTTCCAAGCATGCGTCGGTCATTTTGTGTTTTACCTTCATCTCCAGAGCCATGAGCGTTACTTTCAGGCGGGTATCCTCGGGCATGCATCCTTCATACAATGGAGTAACCGCGTCTATCTCCAGTTGATCCATCTTGGCTTTCTCTCGGGCGGCAGCTCTTGCGTTATCCGTCTGCTTGAGAAGCAGCTCTTGAATATGAGGGTCCTGCACCCAGCCCATCGATGGTCCATCGTCGTCTGCTCCGGCATCTTCATCTTCATGATCATGCCCTTCGTCTGCTCCGGCATCTTCCTCATCATCATGTCCGGCATCTTCTACATGATGACTGTGTACTACTGCATCTACTTCGTGATCATGTCCTGGAGATTCTTCGTCTTCTCGCCCGCCCTCGCCGCGGTTGTCTTACTGCCCTTCCTCATTTCTTGCCCGGCCCCCATGGACGACTTCATAATCATCTTCATCACCTTGCCACCAATAGCCATCCATGAAACCACGCAAGAGCAGGTGGTCCCGCACATGTACGGAATCCGGGTCCATAAGGCTCTTCAGCTTGCATCTTCGACACGGACATCTTATCTCCGTCTCGTTCTTTTGAAGCATCTCGGCCTTCGCGGAGCTCAAAAACCTATTCACGATGCCTTCGGTCATCGTGCGGACCATGGTCGCCTGCGGGGTAGAGCAAAACGATATTTTAGAACCAAAAAAAAATTTGGCATGACTTTGCCTAAAAATAGGACCAAAAAGAATGCATAGTGCCAAATTCTCGCCGAAACGGAAATGAATCAACATTCCGGCAAAATATTGGCAACTATCGCATTTCAAATACCGGTACCTGCAAACACAAACATATGCAACACCACAAACATATGCAACACCACAAACATACGTAGATCTAGGCCATAACAAGTGCATGTGCACGTTGTTGGAGGGAGAAAAAAGTAGATCTACAACATAAAGAAAGCTTTCCCCTTACTTACCTATCAAAAAAAGGAAATTTAACCACTTAATTTGGGTGAATCTATGGTGCAAATGAGGTGAGGAGGAGGAGGCACCCGAGACAAGCTTGGAGGAGGAGGTGGAGAGAATGAAGTGGGGAAAGTGAGTGTGGTAGGTGGCTGTCCAAAATATCTAGCTGCTCTCAGGTTACCAATGGCGCACCACCTTAAAATGCGCCATTAGTAACCCTGGTTACTAATGGCGCACCTGTCATGTGGTGCGCCATTACTAGTTTTGAAAAAAAAAATTGTTAGTAGTGGCGCACCGTGGTTGGGGTGCGCCATTACTAGTTTGAACTAGTAATGGCACACTATACCCTGGTGCGCCATTACTAGTTTTGAAAAAAAAAAGTAAAAAAAAAATTTGTCAGTAGTGGCGCACAGAGTGTATGGTGCGCCATTACTAGTTAAAACTAGTAATGGCGCACTAGACCCTGGTGCGCCATTACTAGTTTTGGAAAAAAAAAATTGTTAGTAGTGGCGCACCGTTGGTGTGGTGCGCCATTAGTGATATGGACACTAATGGCGTACCTACACATGGTGCGCCACAGCTATATAGCAGTGGCGCACCACATATGTGGTGCGCCATTAATGTCCATATTAGCTATAGCCCTTTTCCTAGTAGTGATAGCCACCTCATCTAAGGATTTGTAAGAGCTGCTACGAAGCATATTAAGGTAATTTCCTAGTTTGTGTGTAATCCCTTCGGGGTTTCCTGAAAGGGAAAACCATATGTAAATTATGTTGTTGAAATGATGTAGTTTCTTTGGTTTCACTTGGTGTTTTTATTTATGAATTTATGGGAAGAGTTCTTATGCTAGGGATCCTATAGGAGAAACATCTGCGTGTTTGTTCTCTGTGTAGCCCAGAGTTGGCGTTGAATGAGAACCTTGTTGCCGTAGAGAAGTGTTCCCTTCGGGTGGAACTGCCTGGGAAGACGATAAGAATTTAACCGATAAATTTGCAATTAAAACCGTCAAGTGAACGTAACTAGCCTGGGAAGACGATAAGAATTTCACAACCGTAGCACAAACAGGCCTCGCCAGCCCTTAATAGATCCTGCATATTGGTTTAAGTTAAGCAAATATTAGGCAAATTAATAGCCAGACAAGCACCAATAATTGGAATAGTAACGAATAGTAAAGCCAATAGTACCGAATAGTAAAGCAAAAAGTCATGAACAGTTAGCTGAATATTAACCGCATACACTGATTTACACCGCATATATATTGTCCGCGTACACTGATATAGACCGAAATAATGTGAAATACATTTATATAATTACATTTTCTGCTATAGTTAAATATATGGCCTATGGATTAATACCAATATTCACGTATCAATAATTGCTAATCGATAGGCTGTCCATGCCCAGCGATGTCCATATGATCATCTTATCGTCTAGTTACGTTCACTTGATGGTTTTAATTGCAAATTTAGGGGTTAAATTCTTATCGTCTTCCCAAGCAGTTCCACCCGAAGGGAACACTTCTCTACGGCAAAAAGGTTCTCATTCAACGCCAACTCTGGGCTACACAGAGAACAAACACGCAGAGGTTTCTCCTATAGGATCCCTAGCATAAGAACGCCTCCCATAAATTCATAAGTAAAAATATCAAGTGAAACCAAAGAACCTAGATCATTTCAACAACATAATTTACATATGGTTTTCCCTTTCGGGAGTCCCCGAAGGGATTACACACAAACTAGGAAATTACCTTAATATGCTTCGTAGCAGCTCTTACAAATCCTTAGATGAGGTGGCTGTCTTACAAAAGTGGTGGTGGCTAAACTACTACTAAGCAGGGAGTGCACTGGCTCGCTTCGCTCGAGTGCTTTGCTCTTCTCCGACTTGTGTGATGTGTGCCCCTACTGCGTGAGCCTGGCGTCTTCTTTTATAACCGCGAGACGGCTGCGAGGGAGGCTTCGGGAACCTGCCTTCACTTATTTATTTTACATACGGTAGCCTGCACACGTGTCCTTCTAAGGCATGGATAAGTGCGAGAGAGAGTGCCCGAGAAATCTTCAATCTTCAGGAATCTTCTCCTCTTTCACGTGGGCATTGTCTCTCGGTGGATAATTTGCTTAACTATCTTACGTGTCCACATAGAGCGTGGATAAGGATGCGTTCAGATATCTTTCACGTGGCTGCTTTGGGGAAAGCATTCACGTGGGCTCTGTCTGCTGGCGAATATTCTTCTCGCCTTCAGTGTCTTCTAGCGTATGAGTAATATCATGCACAGATGATTTTTACTCACGCTGTTGTCTTCTTTTCTGACTCACACCGTTGGCTTGACCCAGAATTCTGCCTTCTTCTGAAGTTTCTGGCAAAAAAAAATTCATGGGGGTCTTCCCCGCAAATACAATTGATATACCATATCAATATTCTAGATTCCATCAATATTCATATTCGCGTATCAATATTCGGGGAGGTCCTCCGCGCCCGAAAAATTGATAGCAATATCAATTCAAGTATTTGGCCTATTGATTAATACCAATATTCACGTATCAATAATAGGCTGGCCATGCCCTGTGATATCCATATGATCATCATCTGAGAGATGAATATCATTTATTGTATCATATTCTTTCTTTATATCTTCAAACCTTGTATTTATTTCAAGCCTTATTTCTTTTAATATTTCTTCCTTTAATTACATCTTTAATTCTTCTTTCCAAACCTTTGATGTATCTTCCCATTTTTCTTCTATTTTCATATCTATATATTCTCCATCCAAAGGATCCACTCCTTTGACGAGGCATTCTTTATATGTTTTATATTTTGGCGAAATATCTTCTTTTTCATATTTAGAGCTTGACTCTTCTACTTTCAAATTCCTGAGAACTGTTGTTGCTGGATTGGCATTATTTATTCTGTTGACCTTCTGAATATATTCTTTGGCTGATGGTTGTATATAATATTTGGGTCCTATGACAGCCTTTGCATATTTTTGAGCTTCTTATACACATGCATAACTTTTCCAATTTATGCTATTTCCATTTTTCTTTGCTATTAGCCTATCTATGCTTATTTCTTCATATGAAGTATATATTCCTGGCTTTTTTCCTTCAAACAAGACATATAGCGTCTTGTGTTCTGGATATTCCATATTTTTTGCGTATGTTTGTCCTTTATTCATCATTTTTCCCTTATTTAGCAAATTGAAATATTCTGCCAAACTATTCAGAATTGATAACATATATCCTTTATCATCTCTTTTGTTGTTATATTGATTCCAGAAATTATCAAGGATGCATTCTTGAACTTCATCTAGAATAATATGCTTCTTGGGCCTGAAATTAAAAGTATTTGGCTCAAATATTTTCAAACTATTTTGAGTCCCAAAGCTGATTGCTTCAAACCCATGGGGGTGTAGTCCTCTCTTCATCATCTGTAAAAATAATGAACAAGAGAATATGTTATATCAATTATTATCCTTTCCTTTCATATGCTCAAATATTATTTTATAACCATTCCTTCTTTTATTTCCGTGCTTTCAGCAGCACCATATTCTTCTTCTTTATTATCCTTTAGCTTATCTTTTAATATTTCTAGCTCTGCTTCTAGCATATTTATCCTATTTTCTAGATTTCTGACCCTACTATATAATATTCTTTCTTCTGGTTCAAATTCTATTTCCTGTCTCCATATTTGATTTTTGGCTTTAAGACAGGATGCACAAGCTTGTCTTAGGCATATGCTGCATGTAGACCTATTATCTTGGCTTGGATAATATATACAGAAAGCAAATTTGATATTATAATCAACTTTTCCTTTAATCCAATCATGCTCACAATCTACCTAATTCATCATTTCTATTATTAAACCTGCTAAATCATCTATTAGGTCTATTTCATCTTCACTTAAATCATATTCTTGAGTCTCATTTTCTACTTCATCTGTTTCAATGATTGAATATATTGACACATCATCTTTTATTTCATCATCACATACTAATATATTCTCATTAACACTATCTATTATTAAAACTCTTTCTTGCTCTTCATATTTACTGGAGTATCTTTTCTGGTCTTTATTAGGGAAGGTTCTACTTAGGTGATCTGGAGAGTTACATATAAAACACCTGCATGTTTTATCATAAGTTTTTCTAGGATTATATCTTCTTACATTTCTTTTATGTAGGAAGGGGGCCCTATTATCTGACGTTCTTAAGAAAAATATTTTCTTAGTTCTAAAATTCCTATTATCTCTCCTCTGCGGTTTCCGTGCTTCCAACAGCACCATAATCTTGTTCTTTATTATCCTTCAGCTTATCTTGTAATATTTCTAGCTCTGCTTCTAGTATATTTATCCGATTTTCTAGATTTCTAACCCTACTATATAATATTCTTTCTTCTGGTTCAAATTCTATTTCCTGTCTCCATATTTGATTTTTGGCTTTTAGACAGGAGGCACAGGCTTGTCTTAGGCGTATGCTGCATGTGGATCTATTTTCATGGCTTGGATAATATATGCAGAAAGCACATTTGATATTATAATCACCTTTACCTTGAACCCAATCATGCTCACAATCTACTTGATCCATCATTTCTATCTTTAAACCTGCTAATTCATCTATTAGGTCTATCTCATCTTCACTTGAATCATATTCTTGCGTCTCATTTTCTACTTCATCTGTTTCAATGATTGAATATATTGACTCATCATCTTTTATTTCATCATCGCATACTAAAATATTCTCATTAACACTATCTATAATTAAAACTCTTTCTTGCTCTTTATATTTACTAGAGTATCTTTTCTGGTCTTTATTAGGGCAGGTTCTACTTAGGTGATCTGGAGAATTACATATAAAACATCTACATGTTTTATCATAAGTTTTTCTACGATTATATCATCTTACATTTCTTTTATGTAGAAATGGGGCTCTATTATCTGACCTTCTTAAGAAAAATCTTTTCTTGGTTCTAAAATTTCTATTATCTCTCCTTTGGGATTTATAATATTTTTTATGCTTATACCTATCTTCTCCATATGTTAAAGGTATTTGGACAATATTATTACAGAAATTATAATCTGTTTTCTTCATAGATCTTGGAGCTTGTATACCTGTGCATACCTTTCTTAGCTGTTTAAAGACAAAAGTTATGGCTTGGGATATGTTTACAATATTTCCTGTTGATTCCTTTTTATATTCCTCAAATATTATTCAACCTAGAGGGTCAGGCAACTTATTAAAATATCTTTCTACTACCCCTACATTAAAGCCTTGCTTAGTGGTGGTAGCATTATATAAGTAATGCTGAGAGAATTCTTTTATACCTTTCCAGCTTGTTAGCGTTAATTTTTCTATTTCTCTCAACCTTTCATTTTGTAAAGAGGTATGTCCTAATTCTGGATCTTTTGCTACGATCATATTTGAAATAACATTTGCAAAGTTATTAGGATTACTACCTGCTCTTTTTAATTATTGATATTGATTAGGGCACGTTTCTACCCATTGTTCCCATAGGACTTTCACGGATTCTCCTAAAAATGTTTCAAGATATGTTATCATATCTTCAACCTTAGTGCCAATATTATGCTGGTTTTGTATATATTTTTGAACTATTAAACCTTTCCATATGCTAATTATATTCGGCCAATCTATCGGGTCATGGGCTGCTAAATTTAATATAGCACCATCATTCTTATAATTTTGAAATTGTACTTGCCTTTCAAAATCTCTTCTCTTAGTACCCATATATCTATATTGACTAGGGATATATGTGGGTTGGTAGTCATCTTTTTCTGGGGGCCATTGTCCAGCTGATCTGGTAGGTCTCTCCCTTTCTTCATCTCTTTTTACTGAAGATTCTCCATACCCCTTTCTTCTTTTATTACTATTTTCTACTTCCATGGCTTCCATTGCATTATCTAGATTATGTAATCCTACATCATCTAGTGAGTTATAAAAATCACTATTTTGTTCTGAATCATCATAATTTTTATCTTCTAAATCTTCTTCTTCTTCATAACTTTCTAGTAATAGCTTATTATTTATATCCCATTGCTCTTCTTCATCAACAATTTCATCTTTGTGGCTTTGAGCAATATTCTTATTTTTATTATTGTCGGTTGTAACAATATTATTACTATTATTATTGTCTACCTTTTCTTCTGATGATATAGTTTTATTTATTACACGAGAACAACTAGTGGCTGGCTTTTTCTCTCTTTTTAGCCTTTTTAGTCTAGCAATTTCTCTAATGAAAAATAATTCTCTTTCTCTTATTTTAGGCCAATCTGTCGTCATAGAGTGACTATATTCCCATTCTATATGTTTTAGTTTCTTTTCCCAATGTATAATTTCATCATCTAGATTAGCTTTTTCCATGTATTCAATCACACTTTTATTCTTATCATTTTTAATTTCTGTTTCTGACATAAAAGACTTTATGTCTATTTCTTCAGCTATTTCTTGTCTTATAATGATTTTAGAGTCTTCCTTTGGCGAGTTGTGATCAGAAAATCCGACAGGGGGTGATAAGTATTTAGCAACTTCGTTTAATGCTTGGCTATATTCACTCATATAACTATGAGAGGATGAGAGTTTTTACCTCTTGTACTAACCTTTTTATTTCAGGAATATCTTGTCTTGATTCGGAGTGTGGGAGCGAGTCTTTACCTTTACCTAGGTAACGGCCTATTGTCAACACTTCTTCTTTAATATAGTCGTTATTCTTGCAAATTATATTCTGTCTTGTTTTTGCTTCTTCTAGCTTATGCAGAATGATATCTGTTTTATTATTTAACCCGGAGCACTTGTCTGCGAGTTTTTGATATTCTTTGAATATGCTTTCAAATTTTTGGTCAAGTATATCTTGCCTTTTTCCCCAAGATATATAAAAGTTATATATCAAGTCAACAACTATATTTAGCTGGTTGTGGGATGTATGCCAAATATGCTCTTCAGAGGGATTTATTCTGCACCTTATATTAATATTCTCTTTAGTATTTATTACCTTACCTGCGCTAACTTCTAAATTCAAATACTTTAATCTTTCAATGATTATATCCTGGACCTGATACCAACTATGCGATATAAAATAAAATTAAACAATATATACTTATTAAACAATATTTGTGGTCTTATTTCAGTATATGCGGATATATCGCGTACAATGTCAGTGTACGCGGATATGGTAAGCTTAATATTCAGCTTACTATTTGCTTTACTTATTCAGTACTATTCAAATAATTGGTATACTATTCGATACTATTCCAATTATTGGTGCTTGTCTGGCTATTAATTTGGCTAATATTCGTTTATATGCAGGATCAATTAGCTGGTTGCCGAGACCAACGATACGGCCTGTTCGTTCTTCGCAGGTTGTGAAATTCCTACTCGGTACTCACCATATTTATCATTATGTTGCATCAGATGTAGCTAGTTACGTTCCCTTGACGGTTTTAATTGCAAATTTATAAGTTAAATTCTTATCGTCTTCCCAGGCAAATCCACCCGAAGGGAACACTTCTCTACGGCAACAAGGTTCTCATTCAACGCCAACTCTGGGCTACACAGAGAACAAACACGCAGAGGTTTCTTCTATAGGATCCCTAGCATAAGAACTCTTCCCATAAATTCATAAGTAAAAACACCAAGTGAAACCAAAGAAACTACATCATTTCAACAACGTAATTTATATATGGTTTTCCCTTTCGTGAAACCCCGAAGGGATTACACACAAACTAGGAAATTACCTTAATATGCTTCATAGCAGCTCTTACAAATCCTTAGATGAGGTGGCTATCTTACAAAGGTGGTGGTGGCTAAACTCCAAAGCAGGGAGTGCTCTGGCTCTGTTCGCTCGAGTGCTTCCCGTCTTGCGTGTTGTGTGTCTTTCTCTCCTCCCGGTCTGCGTCTCCTTTTATAGGCGAGAGACGGCTGCGAGAGAGCCTTCGAGAGCCTGCCTTCACTTATTTATTTTACATACGGTAGCCTGCACGCGTGTCCTACTAGGGTACATGCGTGTCCTTCTAAAGTATGGATAAGTGCGAGAGAAAGTGCCCGACAAACTTCAATCTTCAGGAATAATCTCTTTTTTCACGTGGGCATTGTCTCTAGGTGGATAATTGGCTTGCCTCCAGTGTCTTCTAACATATGAGCAATATGCACAGATTGCTCACACCGTTGGCCTGATCTTGAACTTCGCCTTCTTCTTCGATGACAACATTCTGGCGTCCTCGAGAGCGTGGAACAGCTCACAGAAACCCGCCAAACACTTACTCATATAATTGGTGCCACAGCAGGCTGAATTTTTTTTATATGGGGGGTCTTCCCCGCCAACATAATTAATATACCATATCAATATTCGGGTTGCATCAATATCCGGGGAGGTCCTCCGCGCCCGAAAAATTGATAGCAATATGAATTTAAATATATGGCCTATGGAATAATACCAATATTCACGTATCAATAATTGCTAATCGATAGGCTGTCCATGCCCAGCGATGTCCATATGATCATCGTCAGACAAATTGTCTGCAGAGAAGAGCTGAAAGTAGAATTGAAAGAAGAAATATTAAAAGAATTAAGACAAGAAATAGTTGAAGAAATAAAGAAAGAATGTGCTGAAAAATATAATTTTTCTAACGATGATCATATGGACATCGCTGGGCATGGACAGCCTATCGATTAGCAATTATTGATACGTGAATATTGTTATTAATCCATAGGCCATATATTTAAATTGATATTGCTATCAATTTTTCGGGCGCGGAGGACCGCCCCGAATATTGATGCAACCCGAATATTGATATGGTATATCAATTATGTTTGCGGGGAAGACCCCCCATATAAAAAAAATCAGCCTGCTGTGGCACCAATTATATGAGTAAGTGTTTGGCGGGTTTCTATGAGCTGTTCCACACTCTCGAGGACGCCAGAATGTTGTCATCGAAGAAGAAGGCGGAGTTCAAGATCAAGCCAACGGTGTGAGCAATCTGTGCATATTGCTCATATGTTAGAAGACACTGGAGGCAAGCCAATTATCCACCGCGAGACAATGCCCACGTGAAAAATGAGAAGATACCTGAAGATTGAAGTTTGTCGGGCACTCTCTCTCGCACTTATCCATACTTTAGAAGGACACGCATGTACCCTAGTAGGACACGTGTGTAGGCTACCATATGTAAAATAAATAAGTGAAGGCAGGCTCTCGAAGGCTCTCTCGCAGCCATCTCTCGCCTATAAAAGGAGACGCAGACCGGGAGGAAAAGGCACACATCACACAAGTCAGAGAAGAGCAAAGCACTCGAGCGAAGTGTAACACCCCTATGTAATAAGCACAGTGATCCTCTGTTAATCATGACAAGTCATCATCATTTGCAATGATAATCAATGTGGATTAATATCTCATTTCAAATTCTGCCACTGAATTCAAATTCAAATGCAATTGAAATTTGGAGTTGCACAAAAGTTGCTGGAAAAATGTTCATCATTTAGCATAAATTCCAAAACAATCTATTCTTAAGAAAATTATCATCATTGTTATAAAAAGATGGACAGTAGCAATTGTTTCAATGCAATTCCAGCAATTTAAAATTGCAAATTCATTTATGAAAAACGCAAATGAATTCCTTTGCCTCCCAAAATAATTCTGGCAGTGCCTAAAATTGCAAAGAATATTTTGGGCCAAGCTCCACATTTTTCTACATTGGATGGGTAGCCCAATTATTTCTTTTCCCTTCTCTGTTTTTAAATAAAAGAGAAAACAGGAAATAAAAGAAAAGGGCGAGGCCATACCTGTTATTGGGCCGAGCCCAGCCCAGCTCACCTGCTCCCACCTGCTCCCGCCTTCGTGTCGCCGTCCCCGCGTCCGGCGCGCGCGGCGGCGGCTCACCGCGTGCCACGGCGATGGAGCCGGTGAGAGGAGGGGATATGGGCCTCCCCGAGCCGTCTCCCTTGGTCGTCGTCGCCATTCTCCCCCTCTCCCTCGCGCGCGCTCGCCCGCTTCTCCCTCTCTGCCTCGAGCACCGCCGCCGCCACATCTCCGTCAATCCACGGCCACCGTGCCTCCCTCGCCTCCCCGACCGGTTCATCGGCTTCGCCGTCGTCTCCTACTTCCTCCTCGACCCCGCGTACGAGCTGCAGGCCGCTGCAACGCCCGGAGCCGGTCGACTTCCACCTCGGATCACAGGAGCTCGCCGGCGTCGATTCACTGCACGGCAGCTCCTAATCCTCTCGCGGGCCAACTTGTGCCGCACGGTGAGCACCCGCAACGTCTCCCCCTTCCCTTTTTCGCCCCCCTAGTCGCTCCATTTGTCGTTCCCGCGATGCCCGAGCTCGGCGGCGCCATTGCCGGCGTACGGCTTGAAACACCGCCGCCCGAGACCTCTCACCTTACCCGTCGTGCTTCTGTCGCCCGTAGTGAGCTGCCTAGCCGCGTAAATCGCTCGGAAACGGCTCGAGGCCATGAATTTGATCTTACCAGAAAATCGCCGCCGCCTTTACTCGTCGCCGGCGACGATTCCGGCAGCTCCAGCTCCGGCCAGCAGCGTCACTCGACGCGGCATCGTGTGGCCGTTCCAACGAGACCAGCGGCGCGCCATTTGGTGCCCTCTAGTGCTTTTCCGAAGTTCGCCGGAGTCGCGCCGCCGCGGACGGCCTCGCCGGAGCCGTTCCGGCCGGCGTCCGACGTGGCACCATGTGGGGCCCGCCCAGTGAGGCTGCTAGGGGCCCCCCTGACCGCGTTTGACCGCGTTGACCACGGTCAACGCGGGTTACTGTGCACCCCCCTGACACTGACGAGTGGGGCCCGCGTGATTAATTAGCTAAATAGGTTTTTAAAAATAAATCTAAAAGTTAATCAGCCGCTGACACGTGGGGTCCACCCCTTAATTAACTCTGTTTAGATTAAAACTAACTCTATTTAGTCACTGAGGCTGACATGTGGGTCCCACTTGCCCATTTGACCAGTCAGCTGGTCAGCCGACCGCTGACGTCGAGGGTGATACCTCTTATCTCACATCGATGATGCCTCTGTAGTACAGCTAGTCGGTTGTGGGATACTGAGGGTGGTTCCTTTTTCCCATCTCCGACAAAGCTTCTGTCGTGCAACCCCGCTAGTGTGAATACCATCGAGGGTGATTCCTCTGGGTTCACTTTGATGGGAACATCGAGTTGGAATCCCACGAGGGTGATTCCTCGGATTCCTTCTTGATGTGATAGACACACGGTTACTTTACTTTACTACTGTTACTTACCTGTTGCCCCTTTACTGTTACTGTTAATGTGGGACTGAAGGGACAGGTGGTACCACCCGGTAGAGGTGGACCTGAGATCCCGACAGCCCCTGGGAAGACGGGTTGACCTGGAGGGTACACGCGAGATATTTACGAGGCACGGCCGGGCAGGCGGACCGTGGGCCTGGCCCTTGCCGCAAGTCCTCGATACGGGATGACGGGACCACAGAGTGTGGAGCAACCGATTGTCACCGCGAGCTCCAAACGCACTAATAGGTTAGGATATGTAAGCTGAGTAGGCCTCTGGCCGTTTCGCGCTAACCAGCACGTGGGAATAATATGGGTACTCGGCGTCGTAGTATCAGCCAAAGTTCTTTAGACGTCAGCGGTTGAGCGGCACGCGCCCGGGTTGGACCGTGAAAGCCTGCGCTTGTATTAACGGGGCTAGGTCTGCTCCCGGCGTCCTCGCAACGCGCAGGAGTGCAAAGGGCGATGGGCCCAAGACCTCTGAGTGCTTAGGATGTAGACCGGTGTGCTGGCCTCTCTGATGAGCCTAGGTAGGGCTACGACGTGTCGATAGTCCGAGGTCAGGCATCGACTAAGCAAGTGTGTCCGGCCAAAGTCATCGAACGTGTTGGGTAAGTTGGTGCACCCCTGCAGGGAAGTATATCTATTCGAATAGCCGTGTCCACGGTAACAGGACGCTCGGAAAATATCCCTATCTTCTACAACTAGAAATGGGTTAAATATATTGGCTCCGGGATTGCTTTCTCGCAGGGTGTCGAGGAAGGATCTCTAGGCGAGATTGCTACTTGTGCTTATACTATACTTATGAACTAATCTGCACTCTTCTATTGCTGCAAGACCCTGAAGATGCTAGTCTTCGATAGGCTAGGCTTTTCCCTTCTATTCTAGCATTTCTGCAGCCAAGTCCACATATACAGCCTTCCTTTGATAATGTTGCATATTTAGAATAGATCTGATGTGAGTCTTGCTGAGTACTTTGGATGAGTACTCACGGTTGCTTTGTTTCCTTTTTTCCCCTTACACAAATGATGCGATCAGATGACGGAGCCCCGGAGGCAGCTGCCCCTGCTGTCGACGACTACTACCAGTACTACTACCCCCGCTGGGTACTACTACTACGAGGAGCCCTCCGACGACCAGGAGTAGTTAGGAGGCACCCAGGCAGGAGGCCTGCGCCTTTCGATCTAGTGTTTTATTTTGCCCCGCCTTTTAAGGCCTATCTGTTTAACTTTGTGTCTGTACTCAGATACCTGATTCTTCCGCCGATGCTTGTATGACATCGAGCTTTTGTATTCGAGCCCTCGAGGCCCCTGGCTTGTAATATAAAGCTCGTATTATTTTATTTGTGTTTAGAGTTGTGTTGTGATATCTCCAAGTGAGTCCTTAGGCTTGATCGTGTACACTTGCGTGTATTATTAGTACACGATTAAGTCGGGGGCGTCACAAGTTGGTATCAGAGCCGACTGCCTGTAGGAACCTTTCCAACTCCTTGGCCGAAGTTGAGTCTAGAATTTGCAAAATGATTTTACTAACATGGCTGTGTGGCTTACGGGCCCACGTCGCCAACGGGTGGTATTAGGATCTTTTACTCCTCTCCTTTACTCTGGGACTCTGATCTCTCTTCTTTTCGGGTTAAATGATTTTGCTAACTCTGACACTAGGTTCTCATGATCACATTCACCCGGAGAGCTGGATTGTCTACAACTAATCCTTTCCTTTGATCTGATTAATCTGATAATCACTTTTCTTTTCCATTGGTCTATTTACCCTTTTATTTCCAAGCTAACATATGCTTCTCACACTGTCATTTGACACTTTTGGAACCTCTCGGCAAAATGTGTCGTGATCAGCGTAAACATTTTGACTTCTTCCGAGATGTTAATTGAATTCATGGTGAGCAATGCCATCCTTGCCCCTCGCTGATCTATGTTATCATCCGCAACCTCTTTGACAACCTGCCCATGTATTGCTATTAACCCAGAACGAGTCCACTCAAGAATGACTCCTCCGAAGAATGTTAAACAAGTCAGAAGTTTTCTCGGACTCGCAAGTTATTGTCGTCGCTTTGTCGAGAACTTCTCAAAGATTGCCAAGCCACTGACTAATCTGCTTCACAAAGGCGTTAAGTTTGAGTGGACAGATAAATTTCAGGAAAGTTTTCAGACCCTCAAGGACAAACTAACATCTGCACCAGTGCTTGCTCCTTCGGATTCTCGCAAAGATTTCGTGATATATTGCGACGCCTCTCGCCAGGGATTAGGCTGTGTCCTGATGCAAGAGCGCAGAGTAATTGCTTATGCCTCGCAACAGTTGCGTCCTCATGAAGAGAATTATCCAGTGCATGATCTTGAACTTGCTGCAGTGATTTATGCATTGAAGCTGTGGCGACATTACCTCCTTGGTAATCGGTGTGAGATTTATACTGATCATCAAAGTCTGAAGTATTTATTTACTCAGTCGGATCTCAATCTTCGCCAACAGCGATGGTTGGAAACAATTACGGACTATGACTGTGGTATTTCTTATATCCCTGGCAAGGCTAATGTGATGGCTGATGCCTTGAGCCGCAAGTCCTATTGTAACAACCTCATGGTTCAGCGAGCTCAACCTCGTCTGTATGAAGAATTGCGCCAGCTGAATCTCTGCATTGTTCCACAGGGTTCTCTTAATACCCTTGTTATACAGCCAGATCTTCTGAATGCTGTTAAGCGTGCGCAAGCTAAAGATGCTGAAGTTGATCTGATGAAAAGAGATCTTCACCTTGAAAAGTACAGGGATTTCTCGCTTGCTGAAGATGGAACCTTGTATTTCAAAGACCGCATTGTGGTACCTCGGTTCGAATTGATGACTGACAAGGTTATGAAGGAGGCTCATGATACACCACTGTCTATTCATCCGGGTAGTACCAAGATGTATCGTGATCTCTGACAAAGGTACTGGTAGTCTAGAATGAAGCAGGATATTGCTCGATATGTTGCTGAATGTGACGTTTGCTGTCGCGTTAAAGCAGAACATCAGAAGCCTGCCGGAGTTCTGCAACCGCTTCCTATTCCTTTATGGAAATGGGATAAGGTTCAAATGGATCTCATTTCTGGCCTTCCCAAGTCGCAGAAAGGACACGATGCTATTCTTGTCGTCGTCGACCAACTCTCCAAAGTTGCACACTTTCTGCTAGTCAAGGAGACGATCACTGCTAGTTAGTTAGCAGAGTTATATATCTCCAGAATTGTATCACTCCATGGTATTCCGAAGGAGATCAGTTCGGACCGTGGCAGCCTCTTCACCTCACACTTCTGGAATAGTTTCCAACAAGCTATGGGAACTCATATTACTTGGAGTTCAGCTTATCACCCCCAGTCTCAAGGCCAAGTTGAACGAGTAAATCAAGTGCTTGAAGATATGCTGCGTGCTTGTGTTGTTTCGTTTGGCAAGACGTGGGAAGAATCTCTCCCGTATGCCGAATTCTCTTACAACAACAGCTATCAAGCAAGCTTGAAAATGGCACCCTTCAAGGTTCTTTATGGACGTAAGTGTCGAACCCCTCTGAATTGGTCAGAAACTGGGGAACGACCTGTCATTGGACCAGATATTATCCAACACGCCGAAGAGCAAGTCCGAATTGTGCGAGAAAATCTCAAGGCGGCCCAGGACCGCCAGAAGAGCAACTATGATCGCAAACGATGGGGATTGACCTATCAACCTGGTGATCAAGCTTATCTGCGTGTCACTCCTATGAAGGGCACTCACCGTTTCGGAATCAAGGGCAAGCTAGCTCCTCGCTACATCGGCCGCTTCCGCATTCTCGCCAGACGTGGACATGTGGCTTATAAATTAGAGTTGCCGCCGCAATTCTCTCACATCCACGATGTCTTCCACGTGTCGCAACTTCGCCGTTGCTTCAAGGAATCTCCGCACCGAGCAGTGGATCATGAGATGCTTGATTTGCAAGATGATCTATCTTATAAGGAGCATCCGGTCCGCATTCTCGATCAAGATGAACGTCGGACCCGCCAGAAGACTACCAAGTTCCTGAAAGTGCAGTGGTCAAATCATACTCAAGATTAAGCCACTTGGGAACGCGAGGATCGTCTTCGGGAGGAATACCCCGATTTGTTTCCTTCTACCTCCTGAATTATCGGGACGAGAATTTCTTTTAGGGGAGGAGAATTGTAACACCCCTATGTAATAAGCACAGTGATCCTCTGTTAATCATGACAAGTCATCATCGTTTGCAATGATAATCAATGTGGATTAATATCTCATTTCAAATTCTGCCACTGAATTCAAATTCAAATGCAATTGAAATTTGGAGTTGCACAAAAGTTGCTGGAAAAATGTTCATCATTTAGCATAAATTCCAAAACAATCTATTCTTAAGAAAATTAACATCATTCTTATACAAAGATGGACAGTAGCAATTGTTTCAATGCAATTCCAGCAATTTAAAATTGCAAATTCATTTATGAAAAACGCAAATGAATTCCTCTGCCTCCCAAAATAATTCTGGCAGTGCCTAAAATTGCAAAGAATATTTTGGGCCAAGCTCCACATTTTTCTACATTGGATGGGTAGCCCAATTATTTCTTTTCCCTTCTCTGTTTTTAAATAAAAGAGAAAACAGGAAATAAAAGAAAAGGGCGAGGCCATACCTGTTACAGGGCCGAGCCCAGCCCAGCTCACCTGCTCCCGCCTTCGTGTAACCGTCCCCGCGTCCGGCGCGCGTGGCGGCTGCTCACCGCGTGCCATGGTGATGGAGCCGGTGAGAGGAGGGGATAAGGGCCTCCCCGAGCCGTCTCCCCTAGTCGCCGTCGCCATTCTTCACCTCTCCCTCCCGCGCACTCGCTCGCTTCTCCCTCTCTGCCCCGAGCACCGCCGCCGCCACATCTCCGTCAATCCACGGCCACCGTGCGTCCCTCGCCTCCCCGACCGGTTCATCGGCTTCGCCGTCGTCTCCTACTTCCTCCTCAACCCCGCGTATGAGCTGCAGGCCGCTGCAACGCCCGGAGCCGGTCGTCTTCCACCTTGGAACACAGGAGCTCGCCGGCGTCGATTCACTGCACGGCAGCTCCTAATCCTCTAGCGGGCCAACTTGTGCCGCACGGTGAGCACCCGCAACATCTCCCCCTTCCCTTTTTCGCCCCCCTAGTCGCTCCATTTGTCGTTCCCGCGATGCCCGAGCTCGGCGGTGCCATTGCCGGCGTACGGCTCGAAACACCGCCGCCCGAGCCCTCTCACCTTACCCGTCGTGCTTCTGTCGCCCGTAGTGAGCCGCCTAGCCACGTAAATCGCTCGGAAACGGCTCGAGGCCGTGAATCCGATCTTACCCGAAAATCGCCGCCGCCTTTACTCGTCGCCGGCGATGATTCTGGCAGCTCCAGCTCCGGCCAGCAGCGTCACTCGACGCGGCATCGTGTGGCCGTTCCAACGAGACCAGCGGCGCGCGATTTGGTGCCCTCTAGCGCTTTTCCGAAGTTCGCCGGAGTCGCGCCGCCGCAGACGGCCTCGCCGGCGCCGTTCCGGCCGGCGTCCGACATGGCACCGTGTGGGGCCCGCCAAGTAAGGTTGCCAGTGGGCCCCCTGACCGCGTTTCACCGCGTTGACCACTGTCAACGCGGGTTACTGTGCACCCCCGTGACACTGACGAGTGGGGCCCGCGCGATTAATTAGCTAAATAGGTTTTTAAAAATAAATCTAAAAGTTAATCAGCCGCTGACACGTGGGGTCCACCCCTTAATTAACTTTGTTTAGATTAAAACTAACTCTGTTTAGTCACAGAGGCTGACATGTGGGTCCCACTTGCCCATTTGACCAGTCAGCTGGTCAGCCGACCGCTGACGTCATGCCTGCATAACCCTGACGTCATATTCCATTTCTGTTAATTTAAATAATTTCAGAAAACTGTTTAAAGCTTCGAAAAATCGTAGAAAATTTACCGTAGCTCGGATCGAAAAACTTTCTACATGAAAGTTGCTCAGAACGACGAGACGAATCCGAATACGCCCTCCGTTTATCTGTCACATGCCCACAACCATGCAAACATGGATCCGTCCCCTCCGGTTCAGTATACCAAAATCAGCCTAAACGCCGGGAAAATATCCCAGATATTTTCCCGATTCGTCCGCGACATATAGCAATGCATTAGGGCACCACTAACATTGCATACTACCATGCCTTGCATCTGTGTTGCATTATTTGCCTTTTTATTTATTGTTTCTTCCCCTCTTCTTCTCCGATAGCCCACGAGACCGACGCAGCTCAGGAGACCGACGACCCTACTGACGCTCCCTCCTTTGCCGCAGAGCTTCCAAGCAAGCAACCCCCCTTGACGCATGCCTATATCACCTATTCTCTCTCCCTCCTGCTTGCATTAGAATTTGCTACTGCTGTTGATTAATTCTCTTCTAATGCATAGCCTGTCCTTGTAACTGTTGTTGATACCTGCCTGTTATCCAAAATGCTTAGAATAGGTTGGATGGTAGTGAACCATCTGTGGCCCCTCTCCCTTGCTGTAGTTGCCCCGCTTTAGTATCTGTGTCCCGATTAATGTGATCGAATGGACTGAGAACTTCACAACACCACACTCCCCCCCTAAGATGCTCGACTCTGCAGAGCCGGCATCGAGTGCCGAGGGTGATACCTCTTATCTCACATCGATGATGCCTCTGTAATACAGCTAGTCGGTTGTGGGATACTGAGGGTGGTTCCTTTTTCCCATCTCCGACAAAGCTTCTGTCGTGCAACCCCACTAGTGTGAATACCATCAAGGGTGATTCCTCCGGGTTCACTTTGATGGGAACATCGAGTTGGAATCCCACGAGGGTGATTCCTCGGATTCCTTCTTGATGTGATAGACACACGGTTACTTTACTTTACTACTGTTACTTACCTGTTGCCCCTTTACTGTTACTGTTAATGTGGGACTGAAGGGACAGGTGGTACCACCCGGTAGAGGTGTACCTGAGATCCCGACAGCCCCTGGGAAGACGGGTTGACCTGGAGGGTACCCGCGAGATATTTAGGAGGCGCGGCCGGGCAGGCGGACCGTGGGCCTGGCCCTTGCCGCAAGTCCTCGAGACGGGGCGACGGGACCACAGAGTGTGCAGCAACCGATTGTCACCGCGAGCTCCAAACGCACTAATGGGTTAGGATATGTAATCTGAGTAGGCCTCTAGCCATTTCGCGCTAACCAACACGTGGGAATAATATGGGTACTCGGCGTCGTAGTATCAGCCGAAGTTCTTCAGACGTCAGCGGTTGAGCGGCACGCGCCCGGGTTGGACCGTGAAAGCCTGCGCTTGTATTAAGGGGGCTAGGTCTGCTCTCGGCCGTCCTCGCAACGCGCAGGAGTGCAAAGGGCGATGGGTCCAAGACCCCTGAGCGCTTAGGATGTAGACCGGCGTGCTGGCCTCTCTGATGAGCCTAGGTAGGGCTACGATGTGTCGATAGTCCGAGGCCGGGCATCAACTAAGCAAGTGTGTCCGGCCAGAGTCATCGAACGTGTTGGGTAAGTTGGTGCACCCCTGCAGGGAAGTATATCTATTCGAATAGCCGCGTAACAGGACGCTCGGAAAATATCCGGATCTTCTACAACTAGAAATGGGTTAAATATATTGGCTCCGGGATTGCTTTCTCGCAGGGAGTCGAGGAAGGATATCTGGGCGAGATTGCTACTTGTGCTTATACTATACTTATGAACTAATCTGCACTCTTCTATTGCTGCAAGACCCTGAAGATGCTAGTCTTCGATAGGCTAGGCTTTTCCCTTCTATTCTGGCATTTCTGCAGCCAAGTCCACATATACAGCCTTCCTTTGATAATGTTGCATATTTAGAATAGATCTGATGTCAGTCTTGCTGAGTACTTTGGATGAGTACTCACGGTTGCTTTGCTTCCTTTTTTTCCCTTACACAATTGATGCGATCGGATGACGGAGCCCCGGAGCCAGCTGCCCCTGCTGTCGACGACTACTACCAGTACTACTACCCCCCTGGGTACTACTACTACGAGGAGCCCTCCGACGACCAGGAGTAGTTAGGAGGCACCCAGGCAGGAGGCCTGCGCCTTTCAATCTAGTGTTTTATTTTGCCCCGCCCTTTAAGGCCTATCTGTTTAACTTTGTGTCTGTACTCAGATACCTGATGCTTCCGTTGATGCTTGTATGACATCGAGCTTTTGTATTCGAGCCCTCGAGGCCCCTGGCTTGTAATATAAAGCTTGTATTATTTTATTTGTGTTTAGAGTTGTGTTGTGATATCTCCAAGTGAGTCCTTAGGCTTGATCGTGTACACTTGCGTGTATGATTAGTACACGATTAAGTCGGGGGCGTCACACGAAGCGAGCCACAGCACTCCCTGCTTAGTAGTAGTTTAGCCACCACCACTTTTGTAAGATAGCCACCTCATCTAAGGATTTGTCAGAGCTGCTACGAAGCATATTAAGGTAATTTCCTAGTTTGTGTGTAATCCCTTCGGGGACTCCCGAAAGGGAAAACCATATGTAAATTATGTTGTTCAAATGATGTAGTTTCTTTGGTTTCACTTGATGTTTTTACTTATGAATTTATGGGAGGAGTTCTTATGCTAGGGATCCTATAGGAGAAACCTCTGCGTGTTTGTTCTCTGTGTAGCCCAGAGTTGGCGTTGAATGAGAACCTTGTTGCCGTAGAGAAGTGTTCCCTTCGGGTGGATTTGCCTGGGAAGACGATAAGAATTTAACTTATAAATTTGCAATTAAAACCGTCAAGGGAACGTAACTAGCTACATCTGATGCAACATAATGATAAATATGGTGAGTACCGAGTAGGAATTTCACAACCTGCGAAGAACGAACAGGCCGTATCGTTGGTCTCGGCAACCAGCTAATTGATCCTGCATATAAACGAATATTAGCCAAATTAATAGCCAGACAAGCACCAATAATTGGAATAGTATCGAATAGTATACCAATTATTTGAATAGTATACCAATTATCGATAATATTCCAATTATTGGTGCTTGTCTGGCTATTAATTTGGCTAATATTCGTTTATATGCAGGATCAATTAGCTGGTTGCCGAGACCAACGATATGGCCTGTTCGTTCTTCGCAGGTTGTGAAATTCCTACTCGGTACTCACCATATTTATCATTATGTTGCATCAGATGTAGCTAGTTACGTTCGCTTGACGGTTTTAATTGCAAATTTATAGGTTAAATTCTTATCGTCTTCCCAGGCAGTTCCACCCAAAGGGAACACTTCTCTACGGCAACAACGTTCTCATTCAACGCAAACTGTGGGCTACACAGAGAACAAACACACAGAGGTTTCTCCTATAGGATCCCTAGCATAAGAACTCTTCCCATAAATTCATAAGTAAAAACACCATGTGAAACCAAAGAAACTACATCATTTCAACAACATAATTTACATATGGTTTTCCCTTTCGGGAAACCCCGAAGGGATTACACACAAACAAGGAAATTACCTTAATATGCTTCGTAGCAGCTCTTACAAATCCTTAGATGAGGTGGCTATCTTACAAAGGTGGCGGTGGCTAAACTACAAAGCACGGAGTGCTCTGGCTCTCTTCGCTCGAGTGCTTCCCGTCTTGCGCGTTGTGTGTGTCTCTCTCCTCCCGGTCTGCGTCTCCTTCTATAGACGAGAGCCTGCCTTCACTTATTTATTTTACATACGGTAGCCTGCACGCGTGTCCTACTAGGGTACATGCGTGTCCTTCTAAAGTATGGATAAGTGCGAGAGAGAGTGCCCGACAAACTTCAATCTTCAGGAATCTTCTCTTTTTCACGTGGGGATTGCCTCTCGGTGGATAATTGGCTTGCCTCCAGTGTCTTCTAACATATGAGCAATATGCACAGATTGCTCACACCGTTGGCTTGATCTTGAACTCCGCCTTCTTCTTCGATGACAACATTCCGGCGTCCTCGAGAGCGTGGAACAGCTCACAGAAACCCGCCAAACACTTACTCATATAATTGGTGCCACAGCAGGCTGAATTTTTTTTTATATGGGGGGTCTTCCCCGCCAACATAATTGATATACCATATCAATATTCGGGTTGCATCAATATTCGTGGAGGTCCTCTACGCCCGAAAAATTGATAGCAATATCAATTTAAATATATGGCCTATGGATTAATACCAATGTTCACGTATCAATAATTGCTAATCGATAGGCTGTCCGTGCCCAGCAATGTCCATATGATCATCGTCACACAAATTATATTTTTTATCACATTCTTTCTTTATTTCTTCAACTATTTCTTGTCTTAATTCTTTTAATATTTCTTCTTTCAATTCTATTTTCAACTCTTCTCTCCAGACTTTTGAAGTGTCTTCCCATTTTTCATCTATTTTCATATCTATATATTCCCCGTCTAAAGGATCCACTCCTTTTACGAGACATTCTTTATATGTTTTATATTTTGGAGAAATATCTTCTTTTTCATATTTAGAGCTTTACTCTTTTATTTTCAAATTCCTGAGAACTGCTGTTGCCGGATTGGCATTATTTATTCTATTGACCTTCTGGATATATTCTTTGGCTGATGGTTGTATATAATATTTGGGTCCTATGACAGCCTTTGCATTTTTTATAGCTTCATCAACACAGGCATAACCTTTCCAGCTTATGTTATCTCCATCTTTCTTTGCTATTAAATTTTCTATACTTATTTCTTCATATGAAATATATATTCCTGGCTTTTTTCCTTTAAACAAGACATATAGCGTCTTGTGTTCTGGATATTCCATATTTTCTGCGGACGTTTGTCCTTTATTCATCATATTTCCTTTATTTAGCATATTGAAATATTCTGCTAAACTATTCAGGATTGACAGCATATATCATTTATCATCTCTTTTGTTGTTATATTGATTCCAGAAATTATCGAGTATGCATTCTTGAATTTCATCTAGATTAATGATATGCTTTTTAGGCCTGAAATTAAAAGTATTTGGCTCAATTATTTTCAAACTATTCTCAGCTCCAAAGCTGAATGCTTCAAACCCATGGGGGTGTAGTCCTCTCTCCATATCTGTAAAATTGATGATCAAGAGGATATGTTAGATAAAATATTATTATTCTTCTATATTTTCCGCATTATTTCTCGATAATTGAAATAACAACTATTCATTATTTTCGCCCAATTCAAGGCATAATTGATTTTATCATATCTTATTTCTTCCCATGTCATATGTATTCCAAATTTACTTCCATCAAACATAATATTTGTTGGTATATTTTTGTTCATCATATTAGGATATTCTGAAAGACAATTGTTATTAGATAGCATATATCCTTTTCTTTCTCTTTCGAGTATGTTCATATTATCCAATATGCATCTTTGGATCTCATCAACA
Organism: Elymus sibiricus; assembly: GCA_039707655.1. Classification (NCBI taxonomy): domain Eukaryota; kingdom Viridiplantae; phylum Streptophyta; class Magnoliopsida; order Poales; family Poaceae; genus Elymus; species Elymus sibiricus. The sequence goes on from CM077666.1 coordinate 515,389,633, forward strand.
TGGATCTGATTCTTTGGTTTGGAATTGAATGTATTTGGCGGAAATATCTTTGATCTATTATTATTTTGAAATATGTAGCATTTACTCCCGCCTGCGAGTGTACTTTTCTTCATTTCTGTAACATTGATGATTAGGAAAATATATTAGGCAAACTATTATCCTTTCCCTTGATATGCTCAAATATAACTATTCCTTCTTTTATTTCTGTGCTTCCAACAGCACCATAATCTAGTTCTTTATTATCCTTCAGCTTATCTTGTAATATTTCTAGCTCTACTTCTAGTATATTTATCCGATTTTCTAGATTTCTAACCCTACTATATAATATTCTTTCTTCTGGTTCAAATTCTATTTCCTGTCTCCATATTTGATTTTTGGCTTTTAGACAGGAGGCACGGGCTTGTCTTAGGCATATGCTGCATGTCGATCTATTTTCTTGGCTTGGATAATATATGCAGAAAGCACATTTGATATTATAATCACCTTTCCCTTGAACCCAATCATGCTCACAATCTACTTGATTCATCATTTCTATCTTTAAACCTGCTAATTCATCTATTAGGTCTATCTCATCTTCACTTGAATCATATTCTTGCGTCTCATTTTCTACTTCATCTGTTTCAATGATTGAATATATTGACTCATCATATTTTATTTCATCATCACATACTAATATATTCTCATTAACACTATCTATTATTAAAACTCTTTCTTGCTCTTCATATTTACTGGAGTATCTTTTCTGGTCTTTATTAGGGCAGGTTCTACTTAGGTGATCTGGAGAGTTACATATAAAACACCTGCATGTTTTATCATAAGTTTTTCTAGGATTATATCTTCTTACATTTCTTTTATGTAGGAAGGGGGCCCTATTATCTGACCTTCTTAAGAAAAATCTTTTCTTAGTTCTAAAATTCCTATTATCTCTCCTCTGCGGTTTATAATATTTTTTATTTCTATGCCTTTCTTCTCCATATGTTAATGGTATTTGGACAATGTTATTGCAGAAATTATAATCTGTTTTCTTCATAGATCCTTGAGCTTGTATACTTGTACATACCTTTCTTAGCTGTTTAAAGACAAATGTTATGGCTTGGGATATGTTTACAATATTTCCTATTGATTCTTTTTTATATTCTTCAAATATTATAGACCCTAGGGGGTCAGGAAACTTATTAAAATATCTTTCTACTACACCTACATTAAAGCCTTGCTTAGCGGTGGTAGCATTATATAGGTAATGCTGACAGAATTCTTTTATGCCTTTCCAGCTTGTCAGCGTTAATTTTTCTATTTCTCTTAATCTTTCATTTTGTAAAGAGGTGTGTCCTAATTGAGGATCTTCTGCTATGATCATATTTGAAATAACATTTGCAAAGTTATTAGGATTACTTCCTGCTCTTTTTAATTCTTGATATTGATTAGGGCACGTTTCTACCCATTGTTCCCATAGGACTTTTAAAGATTCTCTTAAAAATGTTTCAACATATGTTATCATATCTTCTACCTTAGTGCATATATTATGCTGGTTTTGTATATATTTTTGAACTATTAAACTTTTCCATATGCTAATTATATTCGGACAATCTATCGGGTCATCGGCTGCTAAATTTAATATAGCACCATCATTCTTATAATTTTGAAATTGTACTGGCCTTTCAAACTCTCTTCTCTTAGTACCCATATATCTATATTGTCCAGGGATATATGTAGGTTGGTAGTCATCTTTTTCTGGAGGCCACTGTCCAGCTGATCTGGTAGGTCTCTCCCTTTCTTCTTCTCTTTTTAATGAAGATTCCCCATATCCTTTTCTTCTTTTATTACTACTTTCTACTTCCATGGCTTCCATTGCATTATCTAGATTATGTAATCCCACATCATCTAGTGAGTTATAAAAATCATTATTTTGTTCTGAATCATCATAATTTTTATCTTCTAAATCTTCTTCTTCTTCATAACTTTCTAGTAATAGCTTATTATTTATATCCCATTGCTCTTCTTCATCCACAAATTCATCTTTGTGGTTCTGAGCAATATTCTTATTTTTATTAATATCGGTGGTAACAATATTATTACTATTATTATTGTCTACATTTTCTTCTGATGATATAGTTTTATCTATCACGCGAGAACAACTAGTGGCTTGCTTTTTCTCGCTTTTTTGCCTTTTTAATCTAGCAATTTCTCTAATAAAAAACAATTCTCTTTCTCTAATTTTAGGCCAATCTGTTGTCATAGAATGACTGTATTCCCATTCTATATGTTTTAATTTCTTTTCCCAATGGGTGATTTCATCATCTATATTAATTTTTTCCATGTATTCGGTTACACCTTTATTCTTATCATTGCTAATATCTGATTCTGACATAAAAGACTCTGTGTCTTCTATGGATGCAGATTTATAATTCATGAACCTGATACTACTGCCTCCTGCACAATTTTGATAACTTATGTAATTTTCAGGTAACTTCAATTCCTTCTTTTCTATTAATTCATCTATCTTCCATTCCTCTCCTGCTCTTTCTTCAGAACTAATTGTAAGAGGATTCATAAATTGTATGCCTTTTGATTGCATGCTATCAATTACGTTATTAACATTAACTCTATATCTAGAATCACTTCTGTTAGTGAGCCTTCCTATAAATTCTATGCTTACTAACAAGTTTGTTCCTTTAAAATCTTCATATCCTTTGGTTTGGAAACCAAAACTCATTTTTTCAGTAAATTCTTTTATAGGCATTATAAGGTCTGGGGCTATGTATGTTATTAGCCTATTTTCATTCATATCTCCTTCCAGAAAGCCTAATGCCGCTTTATCAATTGATTCCCATCTTCTATCTAATAGTGTTATTAAAACCTTTGCTCCTAATTTATTTCTTGTCATGCCTTTAATTCCTATGATATACATACCTTGATGAATATATTTATAACCACAATATCTTAAATGATTTTCAATATCTCTGCTCACAATTCGTAAATCTACTGGATGCGTTAATACGCTTAATTCTACTTCTCTAGATATTCTGTATAGACCACTCTTACTTTCAAACATACCCATATGATATACTTGCTGCGGTTTTATTTTTCTTAGGGTATCTTTTTGATATCTTTCTAAATCTTTTTGAAAATCTATAACTTCTTCTATACTATCAACATCATCAGCTTTGCATGATAATCTATGCTTCATTGCAAGAGGTTTTGAGTCTTGCCTTACTACCTGGAGGAATTTGTCTCTTCTGGAGACGTTGTTAGGTACATCCATTTTTCTGAATTAATATTCCTAGACGAAGATACTATTCCGGATGAAGATAATATAATATCTTTGTTACTATTAACACTATTTAGCTTTTCTAAAACTTGAATTAAAAGCTGGAGGATAGTGTTATTCTGTCTTATTATTATTTTGGAGTCTTCTTTTGGTGAGTAATGATCAGAAAATCCGACAGGGGGTGATAAGTATTTAGCAACTTCGCTTAATGCTTGGCTATATTCGCTCATAAAACTATGAGAGGATAAGAGAAGACGATAAGAATTTAACCTATAAATTTGCAATTAAAACCGTCAAGTGAACGTAACTAGCTACATCTGATGCAACATAATGAAAAATATGGTGAGTACCGAGTAGGAATTTCACAACCTGCGAAGAACGAACAGGCCGTATCGTTGGTCTCGGCAACCAGCTAATTGATCCTGCATATAAACGAATATTAGCCAAATTAATAGCCAGACAAGCACCAATAATTGGAATAGTATTGAATAGTATACCAAATATTTGAATAGTACTGAATAAGTAAAGCAAATAGTAAGCTGAATATTAAGCTTACCATATCCGCGTACACTGACATTGTACGCGATATATCCGCATATACTGAAATAAGACCGCAAATATTGTTTAATAAGTATATATTGTTTAATCTATTACATACTTAAAACGATAGAAAACGAACAATGGAGATTAATCACTCTATAGTTAAAGATTTTTGAACGGCACAGATTAATTAGCATGTTGGCTGTAATTCACGTGCGTGCTTGAGTCTAACGACGTACATAAAGTCGGTTCGTGTACTCCAAGGCAATATTTTAATTTTTTTTAGGAAGGGCCAATGTTAGAGATTAAACATGGTATTGTGCACGTGTCCGATTAAAAGTAGGAACTATCACGGGGTTGTTGTTTGGTCTGCGCTTAGCCGTGTATATAAATACATGTACGTCCCTCTAATACACCTGTGCGTTTGGCCATAGATCGTTTTTGTGTGTGCGTTCCATCAAGCCTAGCTAGCTTTGTACGTACAGATTGCTCCCGGCGAGTTAACGCCGGCAAATCAATCACACTAGCTTCGATAGTATTTGAGCATCTCGGCCAGGCGTAATGCAACTAGGGATCGAGATAAGGCCAACAAAGTAAGAAGCACTCGGACACCTATCCATACTCCATAGCTGGTCCATTTGTTTAGATTGATTCACAATGAAGCACGGAGGATACGGCATGTCGGCCGACGACAATAATGCCAGCAGCATCCAAGGAGAACGGCGCCGTTGAGTGGATCTATATAGATGTCAGCGTTCCGCACGAGTACAACAAGTTCTTGGAGTCTACGATGAGGTCTATGATGTTGGAAATATGCCCTAGAGGCAATAATAAATTGGTTATTATTATATTTCCTTGTTCATGATAATCGTTTATTATCCATGCTATAATTGTATTGATTGGAAACTCAAATACATGTGTGGGTACATAGACAACACTGTGTCCCTAGTAAGCCTCTAGTTGACTAGCTCGTTGATCAAAGATGGTTAAGGTTTCCTAGCCATTGACATGAGATGTCATTTGATAACGGGATCACATCATTAGGAGAATGATGTGATGGACAAGACCCAAACTAAGAACGTAGCATTTGATCGTGTCAGTTTATTGCTATTGTTTTCTGCATGTCAAGTATCTGTTCCTATGACCATGAGATCATGCAACTCCCTGACATCGGAGGAGTACCTTGTGTGTATCAAACGTCGCAATGTAACTGGGTGACTATAAAGGTGCTCTACAGGTATCTCCGAGGGTGTCTGTTGGGTTGGCATGGATCAAGACTGGGATTTGTTACTCCGTGTGACGGAGAGGTATCTCAGGGCCCACTCGGTAATACAACATCACAATGAGCCTTGCAAGCAATGTGACTAAAGTGTTAGCCACGAGATCTTGTATTACGGAACGAGTAAAGAGACTTGCCGGTAACGAGATTGAACTAGGTATAGAGATACCGACGATCGAATCTCGGGCAAGTAACATACCGAAGAACAAAGGGAACAGTATACGGGATTAACTGAATCCTTGACATAGAGGTTCGACCGATAAAGATCTTCGTAGAATATGTAGGAGCCAATATGGGCATCCAGGTCCCGCTATTGGTTATTGATCGTAGAGGTGTCTCGGTCATGTCTACATAGTTCTCGAACCCGCAGGGTCTACACACTTAACGCTTGGTGACGATTAGTATAGTTGAGTTATTTTGTTGGTGACCGAAGGTTGTTCGGAGTCCCGGATAAGATCCCGGACATGACGAGGATCTCCGGAATAGTCCGGAGGTAAAGATTGATATATGTGATAATAGTGTTTTGGTTTCCGGAAGGGTTCCGGAATTCACCGGAAGAGGTTCCGGATGTTTCCCGAAATGTTCGGATACGAGAACACTTTATTTGGGCAAAGGGGTAAAGCCCACGAGGCTTAGGCAAGGTGCAAAAGGAAGTTTTGCTGGCGTCTGGGGCGGTACTACCGCTTATCGTAAGCGGTACTACCGCTACGGGCGGTACTACCGCTTATCGTAAGCGGTACTACCGCTACGGGCGGTACTACCGCTTATCGTAAGCGGTACTACCGCTTGTACGCGATACTGCAGGGATCCGAGTTGGACTCTTTCCCTGCGGGCCAAACCGACCTTGTGCGGGCAAAACCGACCTGGAGGAGGCTTTTACTCCAAGTTTAGACCCCAAGGCTCAACATATAAATAGAGGGGCACGGCTAGCACACGGGACACATTAAGATTTCCCAAGCCGTGTGTCGGCAACCCTAACCCTCTAGTTCTCCCGTCATAATCTCCGTAGTGCTTGGCGAAGCCCTGCAGAGATTGTTCCTCACCACCATCACCATGCCGTCGTGCTGCCGGAACTCATCTACTACTTCACCATCGCTCGCTGGATCGAGGAGGTGAAGGCGTCATCAAGCCGTACGTGTGTTGAACGCGGAGGTGCCGTCCGTTCGGCACTAGTTCGTGATCGGATCGAGGGACGACTTGCGATTTGGATCGCGGAGACGTACGACTACATCAACCGCGTTTCTTAACGCTTCCGCTTAGCGATCTACAAGGGTATGTAGATTCACTCTCCCTCTCGTAGATGCTCATCACCATAGATAGATCTTGTGTGTGCATAGGAAAATTTTTGTTTCCCATGCAACGTTTCCCAACAGTGGCATCATGAGCTAGGTCTATGCGTAGATGAGATCTCGAGTAGAACACAAACGAGTTGTGGGCGTGGGTGTATACATATTGCTTGCCGTTACTAGTTGATACTTGATTCGGCGGTATTGTGAGATGAAGCGGCCCGGACCGACATTACGCGTACGCTTACGCGAGACAGGTTCCTTCAACTGACATGTAACTTCGTTGCATAAAGATGGCTAGCGGGTGTCTGTCTCTCTCACTTTAGTTGAATCAATTTCAATGAAGAGGGTTCTTTTAGAAGATCAAAAAGCAATCACTACACCACGTTGTGGTTTTGCGTAGGTAAGAACGGTTCTTGCAAACCCGTAGCAGCCACGTAAAATTTGCAACAACAATTAGAGGACGTCTAACTTGTTTTTGCAGGGTATGTTGTGATGTGATATGGCCAATTACATGATGAGATATATGTGATGTATGAGATGATCATGTGTTGTATAGAATATCACGACTTGCATGTCGATGAGTACGGCAACTGGCAGGAGCCATAGAGTTGTCTTTAATTATTGTATGACATGCGTGTCAATCATTAAGCGCTATGTAATGCTTTACTTTATCGCTAAACGTTAGCAATAGTCGTGGAAGCAACAGTCGGCGCGACAACCTCATGGCGACACGTTGATGGAGATCAAGATGATGGAGATCATGGTGTCATGCCGGTGACGATGGAGATCATGCCGGTGCTTTGGAGATGGAGATCAAAAGCACGAGTTCATGGCCATATCATGTCACTTATGAATTGCATGTGATGTTAATCCTTTTATGCATCTTATTTTGCTTAGGACGATGGTAGCATTATAAGGTGATCCCTCACTTAAATTTCAAGATAAATTGTGTTCTCCCCAAGTGTGCACCGTTGCGAAAGTTCGTCGTTTCGAGACACGCCGTGATGATCGGGTGTGATAGACTCTACGTTCACATACAACGGGTGTAAGCCATGTTGCACGTGCGGAACACTCGGGTTAAACTTGACGAGCCTAGCATGTACAGACATGGCCTCGGAACACAAGAGACCGAAAGGTCAAACATGAGTCATATAGTAGATATGATCAACATGAAGATGTTCACCATTGAAACCACCTCAACTCACGTGATGATCGGACTTGAGTTGGTGGATTTGGATCATGTTACGCTCGAATGACCGGAGGGATGTCAATTTGAGTGGGAGTTTTTTAAGTAATATGATTAACTAAACTCATTATCTAGAACAATAGTCTAAGTTGTCTTTGCTATATTTATGTTGTAGATCATGGCTCGTGCAGTAACACCCCTGAATTTTAATGCGTTCCTAGAGAAAGCTAAGTTGAAAGATGATGGAAGTAACTTTGTGGACTGGGCCCGTAATCTAAGGATTATCCTTACGGCTTCCCAGAAGGCTTATGTCCTTGATGCACCGCTTGGTGATCCACCCGCTCCAGTTGAGTCTCTAGACGTTGTGAACGCCTGGCAGGCTCGTTCTGAAGATTACTCAATAGTTCAATGTGCAATATTGTATGGCTTAGAACCGGGACTTCAAAGACGTTTTGAACGTCATGGAGCATATGAGATGTTCCAGGAGTTGAAGTTTATCTTTCAGAAGAATGCCCGGATCGAGAGATATGAGATCTCCGATAAGTTCTATGCTTGCAAGATGGAGGAGAACGGGTCTATCAGTGATCATGTACTCAGAATGTCTGGGTACTCCACCCGTCTAGCTGAATTGGGGATGCCCCTTCCGCCAGAGGCTATCACTGACAGAGTTCTTCAATCATTGCCACCTAGATACAAGAGCTTCGTGTTGAACTATAACATGCACGGGATGAACAAGTCAGTCGCCGAGCTGTTTGCGATGCTGAAAGCCGCTGAGTCTGAAATTCAGAAGGAGCATCAAGTGTTGATGGTCAATAAAACCACTAGTTTCAAGAAAAATGGCAAGGGTAAGAAGGGTAACTCCAAGAAGAGTGGCAAAGCAGTTGCTCCTCTCGTGAAGAAACCCAAGGCTGGACCCAAACCAGAAACTGTGTGCTTTCATTGCAAGGGAACTGGACACTGGAAGCGGAACTGCCCCAAGTATTTGGCTGACAAGAAGGCGGCCAACAACAAACAAGGTATATATGATATACATGTTATTGATGTGTACCTTACCAACTCTCGTTGTAGTGCCTGGGTATTTGATACCGGTGCGGTTGCTCATATTTGCAACTCAAAACAGGAACTGCGGAATAGACGGAGGCTGGCAAAGGACGAAGTGACGATGCGCGTGGGAAATGGTTCCAAGGTTGATGTGATCGCCGTTGGCACGCTCGCTCTTCGATTACCATCGGGATTAGTGATGAACCTGAATAATTGTTATTTAGTGCCTGCGTTAAGCATGAACATTATATCTGGATCTTGTTTATTGCGAGACGGTTACTCATTTAAATCAGAGAATAATGGTTGTTCTATTTATATGAGTAATATCTATTATGGTCATGCACCCAATGTGAGGGGTTTATTCTTATTGAATCTCGATAGTAATGATACACATGTTCATAACATTGATGCCAAAATATGTAGAATTGATAATGATAATACCACTTTCTTGTGGCACTGCCGTTTAGGTCATATTGGCGTAAAACGCATGAGGAAGCTCCATGCTGATGGACTTTTGGAGTCACTTGATTTTGAATCACTTGACACATGTGAGCCATGCCTCATGGGCAAGATGACTAAAACGCCGTTCTCTGGAACAATGGAACGGGCAAGTGACTTATTGGAAATCATACATAGTGATGTGTGCGGTCCGATGAGTATTGAGGCGCGCGGTGGTTATCGTTACTTTCTTACCTTCACTGATGACTTAAGTAGATATGGGTATATTTACTTAATGAAACACAAGTCTGAAACATTTGAAAAGTTCAAACAATTTCAGAGTGAAGTTGAGAATCATCGTAACAAGAAGATTAAATTCCTACGATCTGATCGAGGAGGAGAATATCTGAGTTATGAGTTTGGCAGTCACTTAAGACAGTGTGGAATTGTTTCACAATTGACACCGCCTGGAACACCACTGCGTAATGGTGTGTCCGAACGTCGTAATCGAAACTTATTGGATATGGTGCGATCTATGATGTCTCTTGCCGATTTGCCACTATCGTTTTGGGGTTATGCATTAGAGACAGCTGCATTCACTTTAAATAGGGCACCATCGAAATCCGTTGAGACGACGCCATATGAACTTTGGTTTGGTAAGAAGCCAAAGCTGTCGTTTCTTAAAGTTTGGGGATGTGATGCTTATGTCAAAAAGCTTCAGCCTGAAAAGCTGGAACCCAAAGCGGAGAAATGTGTCTTCATAGGATACCCAAAAGAGACAGTTGGGTATACCTTCTACCTCAGATCCGAAGGCAAAGTGTTTGTCGCTAAAAACGGAACATTTCTTGAGAAAGAGTTTCTCTCGAAAGAATTGAGTGGGAGGAAGATAGAACTTGATGAGGTTGTTGAACCTTTACTTCTACCTGAGAGTAGCGCAGCGCAGAAAGATGTTTCTGTAGAGCCTACATCAGCTGAAGAGGAAGTTAATGATGATGATCATGAAGCTTTGGATCAAGTTGCTATCGAACCTCATAGGTCGACAAGGACGCGTACTGCTCCTGAGTGGTACGGCAACCCTGTCTTAGAGGTCATGTTGTTGGACAATGATGAACCTACGAGCTATGAAGAAGCAATGATGGGCCCGGATTCCGAGAAATGGTTAGAGGCCATGAAATCCGAGATGGGATCCATGTATGAAAACAAAGTATGGACTTTGGAAGTATTACCTGAAGGGCGTAAGGCCATTCAGAACAAATGGATCTTTAAGAGGAAGACGGACGCAGACGGTAATGTCACCGTCTATAAAGCTCGACCTGTGGCAAAGGGTTTTTCACAAGTTCAAGGAGTTGACTACGATGAGACCTTCTCACCCGTAGCGATGCTTAAGTCCGTCAGAATCATGTTAGCAATAGCTGCCTTTTTCGATTATGAAATTTGGCAGATGGATGTCAAAACAGCGTTCCTTAACGGTTTCCTGAAGGAAGAATTGTATATGATGCAACCAGAAGGTTTTGTCAATCCAGAGAATGCTGACAAAGTTTGCAAACTCCAGCGATCCATTTATGGACTAGTGCAAGCATCTCGGAGTTGGAATCTTCGCTTTGATGAGGTGATCAAAGCGTTCGAGTTTATACAAGTTTACAGAGAAGCTTGTATTTACAAGAAAGTGAGTGGGAGCTCTATAGCGTTTCTAATATTATATGTGGATGACATATTGCTGATTGGAAACAATATAGAAATGTTGGAAAGCGTGAAGGAATATTTGAACAAGAGTTTTTCAATGAAGGACCTAGGAGAAGCTGCTTTCATATTAGGCATCAAGATCTATAGAGATAGATCAAGACGCTTAATAGGACTTTCACAAAGCACATACCTTGATAAGATTTTGAAGAAGTTCAAAATCGATCAGTCCAATAAGGGGTTCTTGCCTGTTTTGCAAGGTGTGAAGTTGAGTAAGACTCAATGCCCAGTGACTGCAGGAGATAGAGAAAAGATGAGTGTCATCCCCTATGCTTCAGCCATAGGCTCTATCATGTATGCAATGCTGTGCATAAGACCCGATGTCATCCTTGCCATAAGTATGGGCGGAAGGTTTCAAAGTGATCCAGGAATGGAACACTGGACGGCGGTCAAGAATATCCTGAAGTACCTGAAAAGGACTAAGGACATGTTTCTCGTTTATGGAGGTGATCCAGAGCTCGTCGTAAAGGGTTACGTCGACGCAAGCTTTGACACTGATCCGGATGACTCTAAGTCACAAACCGGATACGTATTTATTCTTAATGGGGGTGCGGTTAGCTGGTGCAGTTCCAAGCAAAGCGTGGTTGCTGATTCTACATGCGAAGCGGAGTACATCGCTGCCTCGGAGGCGGCGAAGGAAGCTGTCTGGATGAAGGAGTTCATGACAGATCTTGGAGTAGTGCCTAGTGCGCTTAACCCAATGACTCTGTTTTGTGATAACACTGGTGCCATTGCTCTAGCCAAGGAACCAAGATTTCACAAGAGGACCAGACACATAAAGCGACGCTTCAATTCCATCCGCGATTACATCAAGGAGGACGACATAAATATTTGCAAAGTACACACGGATCTGAATGTTGCAGATCCGATGACTAAACCTCTTCCAAGGGCTAAACATGAACAACACCAGAACTGCATGGGTGTTCGATTCATTACAATGTAAATCACATAGTGATGTGAACTAGATTATTGACTCTAGTGCAAGTGGGAGACTGTTGGAAATATGCCCTAGAGGCAATAATAAATTGGTTATTATTATATTTCCTTGTTCATGATAATCGTTTATTATCCATGCTATAATTGTATTGATTGGAAACTCAAATACATGTGTGGGTACATAGACAACACTGTGTCCCTAGTAAGCCTCTAGTTGACTAGCTCGTTGATCAAAGATGGTTAAGGTTTCCTAGCCATTGACATGAGATGTCATTTGATAACGGGATCACATCATTAGGAGAATGATGTGATGGACAAGACCCAAACTAAGAACGTAGCATTTGATCGTGTCAGTTTATTGCTATTGTTTTCTGCATGTCAAGTATCTGTTCCTATGACCATGAGATCATGCAACTCCCTGACATCGGAGGAGTACCTTGTGTGTATCAAACGTCGCAATGTAACTGGGTGACTATAAAGGTGCTCTACAGGTATCTCCGAGGGTGTCTGTTGGGTTGGCATGGATCAAGACTGGGATTTGTTACTCCGTGTGACGGAGAGGTATCTCAGGGCCCACTCGGTAATACAACATCACAATGAGCCTTGCAAGCAATGTGACTAAAGTGTTAGCCACGAGATCTTGTATTACGGAACGAGTAAAGAGACTTGCCGGTAACGAGATTGAACTAGGTATAGAGATACCGACGATCGAATCTCGGGCAAGTAACATACCGAAGAACAAAGGGAACAGTATACGGGATTAACTGAATCCTTGACATAGAGGTTCGAACGATAAAGATCTTCGTAGAATATGTAGGAGCCAATATGGGCATCCAGGTCCCGCTATTGGTTATTGATCGTAGAGGAGTCTCGGTCATGTCTACATAGTTCTCGAACCCGCAGGGTCTACACACTTAACGTTTGGTGACGATTAGTATAGTTGAGTTATTTTGTTGGTGACCGAAGGTTGTTCGGAGTCCCGGATAAGATCCCGGACATGACGAGGATCTCCGGAATAGTCCGGAGGTAAAGATTGATATATGTGATAATAGTGTTTTGGTTTCCGGAAGGGTTCCGGAATTCACCGGAAGAGGTTCCAGATGTTTCCCGAAATGTTCGGATACGAGAACACTTTATTTGGGCCAAGGGGTAAAGCCCACGAGGCTTAGGCAAGGTGCAAAAGGAAGTTTTGCTGGCGTCTGGGGCGGTACTACCGCTTATCGTAAGCGGTACTACCGCTACGGGCGGTACTACCGCTTATCGTAAGCGGTACTACCGCTTGTACGCGATACTGCAGGGATCCGAGTTGGACTCTTTCCCTGCGGGCCAAACCGACCTTGTGCGGGCAAAACCGACCTGGAGGAGGCTTTTACTCCAAGTTTAGACCCCAAGGCTCAACATATAAATAGAGGGGCAGGGCTAGCACACGGGACACATTAAGATTTCCCAAGCCGTGTGTCGGCAACCCTAACCCTCTAGTTCTCCCGTCATAATCTCCGTAGTGCTTGGCGAAGCCCTGCAGAGATTGTTCCTCACCACCATCACCATGCCGTCGTGCTGCCGGAACTCATCTACTACTTCACCATCGCTCGCTGGATCGAGGAGGTGAAGGCGTCATCAAGCCGTACGTGTGTTGAACGCGGAGGTGCCGTCCGTTCGGCACTAGTTCGTGATCGGATCGAGGGACGACTTGCGATTTGGATCGCGGAGACGTTCGACTACATCAACCGCGTTTCTTAACGTTTCCGCTTAGCGATCTACAAGGGTATGTAGATTCACTCTCCCTCTCGTAAATGCTCATCACCATGGATAGATCTTGTGTGTGCGTAGGAAAATTTTTGTTTCCCATGCAACATTTCCCAACATATGACAAGCTCCATTACGATAAGGTTGGAAGTGCTTCTGACTGGTCAACAAACACGGATGCAGTCAACAATCTCAGCCATCATATTTGCAGGTTGTGCACGACGGAGAGGTAGGGTTGATCGTGGCTTCCAAACAACTGTAGAAGCACACATGGAAGGATGTGCAGCAACAACTAGACATGCACAAATCTTGCCAAGAAAAAACAGACATGCACAAAGGCCCATCAAGTTGACCTAGAGATAGCAGCAACCCTTCTATATAGACCAGCATATATATACATGAGAAAAAGACTGCGATACATGAGCCCCGGCGACCACCACCATCTCGCGTGAACACGCAAAGGATCCCTGAATCTGTAGCAAGGTTAGGGACGAATCCGCACAGCTATATCGATCTAGATCAGTCTGCAGCCAACTCTATGACAGGCCTATATGGCGATATCGATCTGGCAGGCAGTAATGGGTCTATAGGTCTAAGGCAAGATATAATTCGAGTCCGATATGGCCAGAAATTACAGCGTCAGAAGGCCAGGAAGCTGTTTTAATAGATGGTGATCCCATGTCGGCAAAGACGGTGACACATGGGGCATGGCAGACAGGGTGCATGATTTTTTTTCTATCCTCTGTGCCACGCAGTTCGCATCAGTTGGGCTCCGATTATTTCCTAATCAATCACATGAGACGACCCAAGTTAGGAGTTCTGCGTCATAAAATAAAGTTCGAACTGACCGCACAATGGATCAAGTCGATTCGAATAAATTATGTCACCTCCTATTTGATGAAGCCATGCACGTGAAATAGGTTGTAGATGCATTGTATGAATACATAGTAATTAGTTTCCAATAAGAAGTCATCCCATAGGATGATTTAAATGATCAATGCACCACAATAGAATTATGTATGGATCTATCCACTGTAACAATAGTAAAACTCTGGAACCCCACAAAACATAGTAAAATGGAACGATGAAAAGAATTTAAATACACACCTAGCATGGTGCGTTTGGAGGTTAAGACAAAAGAAAAAAAAACATCATAAGGACCCATCACACACGCCCAAGCCATGATCAAATATGTGAATCTAATCATCAGATTTTTTTTTGTAGGTGACTATACACAGTTATTTTAGTGAAGCTAGCGGTCGATTGGAAAACAAGGCACAACATTAGATTGAAATATATATCTGCAGTATATTAATTGCGGTGGCTCTCAATACAAACTATTACAGTGTGAATGAGTCTGTTCTTTTATATTTTACATAAGTGCATACAAGCAATATTTATGTAGAAGCTACCCATTAGCTTTGAACTAAGTTTCTGATGGAAAGATAGACACAAATAATTGATTGAAAGCGCAACTTAAAGCTAAAGTTGAATGAGACTTTATATTATTATGTTTATATAATGAGCTAAGATACTAACCATAGTATTTCCTTTCACACTGACATATACCATAATCCTTACCAACAAACCCATACAACTAATGAAAATATTTTAACTAAAGTTCAATAATTGTTTCACAAGGTATACATATTGCCTCAAGCATTCTTTGAACGATAAATCAATGGAGTTATATAAACAAATGAAATTAAAATAGTTTGTACAATTATATAGGTTAATAAAGAGAACAGTTGTAGTCAGTAACTTAACAAAAGGAAACTCAGATGAAGAATGTAAGCATATACTTCCTGTATGAAATTCGAATTCGGAATAAAAGATAACATGAAGTTCCCAAATAATATTATCATTCTATATGAATTTCATAAAAAGATACATTTAAAAATATTTGATCGATAATAGCTTTTGATGATTCATATAATTAACGAAAATATCAAAATACAAGATGATACAAAACAACAAGGGCATGATCATCATGAATAAGCTTTGAAGGGAGTGAGTTAGAGAGAATATTTACGTTAAATATTATCAATATAATAGAAAAAAATATACATCATACAAGATGTGCATCTCTGGATACATATGTTGGTAAACAGCATTAATCAATAAATGTAACCAAGAATGTGGCAATTGATTGATATGGGTGAAAGAAGAGAGCTTTACATGCAAACTTTCATGTTTAGATTTAATTCTTGGTAGGGAACTGCTCATAAACTTATTGAGCAATGGCAAAGAAGAGTGGATTAAAGAGGAAAAAACAACAAGATTTGCATGAAATCATATATATGGTTTTGCATCGTTCTTCCAATGTCACATGCCAAAGAATTTATTTAATAACCTAATGCACTTGCATTTTCATTGGGATTTTCATTTTTTTTTTGTATAATGGCATACAATTGGTGGAGAATTTAACCTAAAAAAATGGTTGAGTGAGAGGCCATATAGTTAACAAAAGGGAAAAAAATCCAAAGGGGTTAATCTAGCCGCGCAAATGCGCGGGTAGCCCAGCTAGTTTTATTTTATATCGCATAGTTGGTATCAGAGCCAGGATATAATCATTGAAAGATTAAAGTATTTGAATTTAGAAGTTAGCGCAGGTAAGGTAATAAATACTAAAGAGAATATTAATATAAGGTGCAGAATAAATCCCTCTGAAGAGCATATTTGGCATACATCTCATAGCCAGCTAAATATAGTGGTCGATTTGATATATAATTTTTATATATCTTGGGGAAAAAGGCAAGATATACTTGACCAAAAATTTGAAAGCTTATTCAAAGAATATCAAAAACTCGCAGACAAGTGCTCGGGTTAAATAATAAAACCGATATCATTCTGCATAAGCTAGGAGAAGCAAAAGCAAGGCAGAATATAATTTGCAAGAATAACGACTATATTAAAGAAGAAGTGTTGACAACAGGCCGTTACCTAAGTAAAGGTAAAGACTCGCTCCCACACTCCGAATCAAGACAAGATATTCCTGAAATAAAAAGGTTAGTACAAGAGGTAAAAACTCTTATCCTCTCATAGTTTTATGAGCGAATATAGCCAAGCATTAAGCGAAGTTGCTAAAAACTTATCACCCCCTATCGGATTTTCTGATCACAACTCGCCAAAGGAAGACTCTAAAATCATTATAAGACAAGAAATAGTTGAAGAAATAGACACAAAGTCTTTTATGTCAGAAACAGAAATTATAAATGATAAGAATAAAAGTGTGATTGAATACATGGAAAAAGCTAATCTTGATGATGAAATTATACATTAGGAAAAGAAACTAAAACACACAGAATGGGAATATAGTCATTCTATGACAACAGATTGGCCTAAGATAAGAGAAAGAGAATTATTCTTCATTAGAGAGATCGCTAGACTAAAAAGGCTAAAAAGAGAGAAAAAGCCAGCCACTAGTAACGCTCGCATAATAAATAATAAGTTATTACTAGATAGTTATGAAGAGGAAGAAAAGAAGGTAGATTTAATGAAAGAAATGATGAATCAAGTAGATTGTGAACATGATTGGATTAAAGGAAAAGGTGATTATAATATCAAATGTGCTTTCTGCATATATTATCCAAGCCAAGATAATAGGTCCACATGCAGCATATGCTTAAGACAAGCCTGTGCCTCCTGTCTAAAAACCAAAAACCAAATATGGAGACAAGAAATAGAATTTGAATCAGAAGAAAGAATATTATATAGTAGGGTGAGAAATCTAGAAAATAGAATAAATAAACTAGAAGCGGAACTAGAAAAACTAAAAGATAAGTTAGAAGATAATAAAGAACAAAAACTAAAAGATAAGTTAGTAGATAATGAAGAATAGGAAAATGTTGTCACTGGAAGCACAAAATGAAAGAGCAAATGGTAACTGTAAGAGATAAAAAAGGAGATAAGTTAATACAATTAAAAGATGCTATAACTAGTTTTGGAAACAAATATATAGTGCGATTACCATTTAAAGAAGTATTAGGAATAAGAATTCCAGTTAGAATAAATTTAACATCAAATATTTCCTATAAAATTTTGGCACTTTTAGATACTGGCTGCACAAAGAACATCATCCATGACAAATACTTTGTGAGGTGTCCCGAAATAGTCAAAACTATAGATAATAATAAAGCCGAAGTATCTACTGATATGTCAGGAATAAAGAAAATTCATAATCAGTTGGCATATAATATAGAAGCATACATAAATGGCACAAAATATATAATAGATGAAATCACAATAAGAGATTTGTCAGTTATTAATGATGATATGATAATAGGATTAAGATTTTTACAACAATCTTTACAAACCACTATTATACATGAAGATGGGGTTACGTTTATCCCGCGTCAAGATAATGTTCCATATTTATCTGAAGTACGGAAACAAAGAAAGGCTTTGCAAAATATAGAAATATCTAATATAGATGATGAATATAGCGCAAATTTAGATCCCCTTGAATTTTGCAAAGATGAAGAACTCAGTGAGACAATAGAAGAATATCATATAGAGAATACATGTACAGAATGCATAGGGTTACAGGCTTTCTCTCCAAATTGGTATAGAGATATAAAATCCAAAAAAAGATATAGACAAGATTGTGCAAAGATTAGAAAATATACAAATTATTGGGGAAATACCAATGAAACATTGGGATAAGAACTCTATAGTTTGCAAAATAAATATTATAAACCCAGATTATATAATTATGTCAGGACCAATAGAAGCTACTCCCAAAGATATTGAAGAATTCAAAATGCATATTGAAGAATTACTAAAGCTAAAAGCAATTAGAGAAAGTAGAAGTCATCATCGATCTGCTGCTTTTATAGTAAGGAATCATGCTGAAGAAGTAAGAGGTAAGTCCAGAATGGTAATTAATTTTAAAAGGCTCAATGATAATACGATAGATGATGCATACAATATACCTAATAAGCAGGAATGGATCAATAGAATTCAAGGAAGCAAATATTTCTCTATATTTGATTTAAAAGCACGATTTTGGCAAGTGAAAATGGCAGAGGAATCTATTCCTTGGACAGCCTTTACTAGTCCACAAGGCCATTATGAATGGCTAGTGATGCCATTGGGTCTAAAGAATGCTCCCGCATTATTTCAAAGAAAGATGCAAAATATATTTAATGAGAATCAAGCATTTGTATTGGTCTATGTTGATGACCTATTAATATTTTCCAAATCATATAAAGAGCATATAGCCCATCTCGAAGTGTTCTTTCGAAAGGTAGAACAAAATGGGCTCATATTATCCAAAAAGAAGATGGAAATATGCAAAGAAAGAATAAATTTCCTTGGTCATGAAATAGGAGAAGGAAGAATATATCTACAAGATCATATTGCAAAGAAAATATTAGAATTTCCTGACAATATGAGTGATAAAAAGGTTTTGCAACAATTCCTAGGAATTGTAAATTATGCTAGGAATTATATAGAAAATTTAGCAAAGCTAGCTGGTCCATTATATGCAAAACTAAGAAAGAATGGACAAAAATACTTCAATTCTGAAGATATAAGACTAGTAAGAGATATAAAGGAAAGAGTCAAGAACTTAAAACCCCTTGGGTTGCCTCTAGAAGATAAATATTTCATAATTGAAACAGATGCATCTAAGATAGGATGGGGTGCTATATTAAAACAAAAGCCTAATAAATATTCTCCTAAAATAGAAGAAAAAATATGTTGATATGCTTCAGGAAGTTATAAATTAAAAACGGTAAATAATATTGATAGGGAAATATTGGCAGTAGTAAATGCAATAAATGCTTTCAGACTGTATTTAGGATTTAAAGAATTTACAGTACGAACAGATTGTGAAGCAATATGTCGATATTACAACCAAATAAATAGTAAGAAAAGCTCGACCAGAAGATGGGTCTTATTTGAAGACACCATAGCTGGGAATGGATATAAAGTAATATTTGAGCATATCAAGGGAAAGGATAATAGTTTGCCTGATATATTTTCCCGCTCATCAATTTTATAGAAATGAAGAGATCAGAAATCAAGAGAGGAACTCTCGCAGGTGGACATGAATGTTTCATATTCGGAGAGGAGAATAAATTAAAAATATTCTCTCCAAATACATTCAATTTCAAGCCAAAGAGCCATATCCGTCTTGATGAAGTCCAAAGATGCATATTGGATAATATGTGGTTACAATATGCGGTAAAAAGGGAAAAAAGGATATATGCTATCTAATCTCAATAGTCTCGCAGAATATTTCCATATGTTTAATATGTTGAACAAGAATAACCCAACATCCTCAAAAATAGAAGTGGAAAAAGAAGATCCTCTATACATAATGTTTAATGGAACTAAACCTGGAATATATATGCATTGGGAGGATATTCAAATAGAGAAGCTTGCAGCAAAGAGCAGAGACAAAGAATTATCATTTAGAAAATATGATAATATCAATGATGCCTTGAAATGGGCAAGGAAAGTAATAGGAGAAAATTACTATATTGATCCCGAAGCCAGGAATATATTGAAAAGCTAGGGGGCATAGATAAAACTATACCCGCTCCAGCAACTCCCGCAGAGGGAGAAGCATCTAGCACAAAGATTCCAAAGAAGGAAGGGTCTCCAAAATATCATACATATCAAGAATGCCCTCTAAAGGGAATTAACCCTTTAGATAGTGAATCCATAGACCAAAAAATGAATAAAAGATTTGAAGAATGGTCTAAAATAATAAAGAAAGAGTTGAGAGAGGAAATATTAAAAGAATTAAGAGAAGAAATGGATGAGAAATTTGAAGAAATAAAGAAAGAGTGTGATAATAAATACAATTTCAATTTGTCCGACGATGATCCTATGCTAGACATCGCGGGGCATGGACAGCCTATGGTTTAATAGGCTATATATATATATATATATATATATATATATATATATATATATATATATTGATATTGCTATCAATTTTTCAGGCGCGGAGGACCTCCCCGAATATTGATGCAACCCGAATATTGATAGGGTATATCAATTATGTTGGCGGGGAAGACCCCCCATATGAAGAAAAAAAATCAGCCTGTTGTGGCACCAATTATATGAGTAAGTGTTTGGCGGGTTTCTGTGAGCTGTTCCACGCTCTCGAGGACGCCAGAATGTTGTCATCGAAGAAGAAGGCGGAGTTCAAGATCAAGCAAACGGTGTGAGCAATCTGTGCATATTGCTCATATGTTAGAAGACACTGGAGGCAAGCCAATTATCCACCGAGAGACAATGCCCACATGAACAAATAGAAGATTCCTGAAGATTGAAGTTTGTCGGGCACTCTCTCTCGCACTTATCCATACTTTAGAAGGACACGCATGTACCCTAGTAGGACACGCGTGCAGGCTACCGTATGTAAAATAAATAAGTGAAGGCAGGCTCTCGAAGGCTCTCTCACAGCCGTCTCTCGCCTATAAAAGGAGACGCAGACCGGGAGAAAGAAGAGACACACAACGCGCAAGACGGGAAGCACTCGAGCGAAGAGAGCCAGAGCACTCCCTGCTTTGTAGTTTAGCCACCACCACCTTTGTAAGATAGCCACCTCATCTAAGGATTTGTAAGAGCTGCTACGAAGCATATTAAGGTAATTTCCTAGTTTGTGTGTAATCCCTTCGGGGTTTCCCGAAAGGGAAAACCATATGTAAATTATGTTGTTGAAATGATGTAGTTTCTTTGGTTTCACATGGTGTTTTTACTTATGAATTTATGGGAAGAGTTCTTATGCTAGGGATCCTATAGGAGAAACCTCTGTGTGTTTGTTCTCTGTGTAGCCCAGAGTTGGCGTTGAATGAGAACCTTGTTGCCGTAGAGAAGTGTTCCCTTCGGGTGGAACTGCCTGGGAAGACGATAAGAATTTAACCTATAAATTTGCAATCAAAATCGTCAAGTGAACGTAACTAGCTACATCTGATACAACGTAATGATAAATATGGTGAGTACCGAATAGAAATTTCACAACCTGCGAAGAACGAACAGGCCGTATCGTTGGTCTCGGCAACCAGCTAATTGATCCTGCATATAAACGAATATTAGCCAAATTAATAGCCAGACAAGCACCAATAATTGGAATAGTATCGAATAGTATACCTATTATTTGAATAGTATTGAAAAAGTAAAGCAAATAGTAAGCTGAATATTAAGCTTATCATACCCGCGTACACTGACATTGTACGCGATATATCTGCATATACTGAAATAAGACCGCAAATATTTGCTATACTATTTGCTTTACTTATTCAGTACTATTCAAATAATTGGTATACTATTCGATACTATTCCAATTATTGGTGCTTGTCTGGCTATTAATTTGGCTAATATTCATTTATATGCAGGACCAATTAGCTGGTTGCCGAGACCAACGATACGACCTGTTCGTTCTTCGCAGGTTGTGAAATTCCGACTCGGTACTCACCATATTTATCATTATGTTGCATCAGATGTAGCTAGTTACGTTCGCTTGACAGTTTTAATTGCAAATTTATAGGTTAAATTCTTATCGTCTTCCCAGGCAGTTCCACCCGAAGGGAACACTTCTCTACGGCAACAAGGTTCTCATTCAACACCAACTCTGGGCTACACAGAGAACAAACACGCAGAGGTTTCTCCTATAGGATCCCTAGCATGAGAACTCCTCCCATAAATTCATAAGTAAAAAATATCAAATGAAACTAAAGAAACTACATCATTTCAACAACATAATTTACATATGGTTTTACCTTTCGGGAAACCCCGAAGGGATTACATACAAACTAGGAAATTACCTTAATATGCTTCGTAGCAGCTCTTACAAATCCTTAGATGAGGTGGCTATGTTGCAAAGGTGGTTGTGACGCCCCCGACTTAATCGTGTACTAATCATACACGCAAATGCACACGATCAAGCCTAGGGACTCACTTGAAGATATCACAACACAACTCTAGACACAAATAAAATAATACAAGCTTATATTACAAGCCAGGGGCCTCGAGGGCTCGAATACATAAGCTCGCGATCAATCATCAGCGAAAGCATTAGATATCTGAGTACAGATATAAAAGTAAAACAGAAATGCCTTAAGAAGGCGAAAACAACAATGACTCTGATCGAAAGAGGCAAGGCCTCCTGCCTGGGAGCCTCCTAAACTACTCCTGGTCGTCGGGGATCTCCACGTCGTAGCAAGCTCCTCTGGGGATCTCCTGCTCCTGGGCTTCGACGTCTGATCGCAGCAATCGGGTATGGGGGAAAAAGAGTAGCAAAGCAACTGTGAGTACTCATCCAAAGTACTCGCAAGACTGACATCAGAACTATGCTAATTATGCATTGGTATCAAATGATAAAGGCTATATCGGTGGACTATATAGCAGAAATGCCAGAATAGAGGGAAAGGCCTAGCCTATCGAAGACTAGCATCTTCAAGCAATCTTGCAGCATCAGAAGAGAGTAGATAATGGTAGCATACATGTGGATTATACATCAGCAATGCCCTGAGATCCTTTCTCGACACCCTGCGAGAAAGCGATCCCGAGAGCAGTATTAACAGTTTATTATGATTCATCATCAGTTTGTAGTTGTCATGGTACCGGATACAACTCCGAGCGTCCTGTTACCGTGGACACGGCTATTCGAATAGATCACTTCCCTGCAGGGGTGCACTACTGTTACCCAGCACGCTCGATTACATCTGGCCAGACACACTTGCTGGGTAATGCCCGGCCTCGGGTAATCGACACGAAGCAGCGTCCTACCTAGGCTCAGCAGAGAGGTCAGCACGCCGGTCTAAATCCTAAGCACGAAGGGGTCTTGGGCCATCGCCCTTCGCACTCCTGCACGTTGCGTAACTGGCCGGGGAGCAGGCGCGACACTGAATACACCAGTGACGTAACCAGCCCAACCCCAACAATCAGCCCGCATGTCTGAGCTGTGACGTCTGAAGAGCTTTCGGGAGAAACGTACAACACAGAGGGCCCCATTAAACCATTATCCCACGTGGTGGTAGTGCGTATAGGGCACGACGACCCACTCAGATCAAATACCCAGTTCCGTTAGGCGTATTTAGTAACTCGCAGAGACGATCAGACTAGCTGTCGCTCCGACTTGGTAACACACAGAACACGAACAGGGTGGTCTCCGCCTGCCCTGTCGTTCCGCCACAGTATCACTCGCGGGTGCCCTCCTGGCAAACCCGACTTCATGCTTCTCCGCGGGTACCCCTCGGGGTCGACCCGCCTGTAACAAAGGTCAAAGTAACCGTGTGTCCAAGTATCGAGGAGGAATCCGAGGAATCACCCTCGATTGATTCCCACTCGAGGAGTTGCACGACAGGAGTTTATCGGAGGTGATGAAAGAGGAATCACCCTCGGTAACCCACATCCGTATAGCTATTCCACAGAGGCATCATCGGAAGTGAACTAAGAGGTATCACCCTCGGCACTCGATGCCAGCTCTGCAGAGTCGAGCAATTTAGGGGGGTGTGCAGTGAGGTGTTGTTCTCAGCCCGTCGATCATTCGATCGGGGCACAGATACTAAAGCGGAGCAACTACAGCAAGGGAGAGAGGCCACAGATGGTTTACCATCCAACCTATACTAAGCAGTTTAGGATAGCAGGCAGGTATCAAATGACAATAACAAGGACAGGCTATGCATCAGAATAGGATAAAGCAAAGCAGCAGCAATATTCTCATGCAAGCAGGAGGAAGAGAGAATAGGTGATATAGGCATGCGTCAAGGGGGTTTGCTTGCCTGGTTGCTTTGCAGACAGAAATGGATCTTCAGCGTAGCAGACGATCACTAGATCATCAGCGCTCTCGGAGTCTATCGGAGAGAAGAGGAGGAGGAAACAAATAAATACACAGCACACAGATGCAATCACAAAGCATGACACGGCAAAAAGCTACGCTAGGGGTGATATAACGCAGTGCTACACGTTACTGACGGAGCGGGAAAATATCTGGGATATTTTCCCGGCTTGGGCAATTATCGGACAGGCAATTCGGAGGGGGAAGGTTACAGGTTTGCAGTGTTAGAGGCATGTGACAGCTGCACAGAGGGCACCATCAGATTCGTCTCGTTTTTCTGATCAACTTTGATGTATAAAGTTTTTTCATCCGAGTTACGGATTATTATTTTTACGAATTTCCGAAGTTTTAAACAATATTCTGGAATTTCCTGAAAATTGGCTAAGTCTGAGAATTGCTCAGTTTTTTAAACATCACTTAGCTGTTTTCCAAAGGCTATAACTATCGTCCTGTCCATCCTATGGATTAGTGCCTTATATCAATATTGATCACTTTCCTATGATCTACAATATGGTATCAATTGCATCTCGGTTAGATCCCTGTAACTTGCTTATTTTCTGCTCTAAAGTAGCTACCACAATAACTCTGTTTTCAGTCTTTTCTGTTAACAGAATATAGACTTTTGTCATTTTCATTGCATTTAATCCTTACATCTTTTGAACTTGGTCCAATGGAATGTTTTGAACCTTGTCAAGTGTACTACCTGCCCATATGAATTTTACACATATTAACTTTCGTTTAGTTGCTGTTCAGGGGCTGTCCAGAGGGTTAAACAACGTAGCAGCAGCAAAGCTAGCTACTGCTACAGTAACCGAACGTTACTGTAGCAGAGCAACAGACAGAGGAGCAGCGGCGTGGGCGCAGTAGGCAGAGGCCGTGGGCGGCTGCGGTCGCGGGCACGGCGGCGTGGGGTAGTAGCTGCGGAGCAGCGCAGAAGCGGCAGCAGCAGTACAGCAGCCGCAGTGCAACAGCAGCTAGCAGGAGCAGCCACGGCAGCGGAGCAGCAGCAGCTAGGCGAGCAGTAGCAGGCAGCAGGGGGCGGCGAGGGTGAGCAGCGGCAGTACCGAGCGGCGCGAGCGGGGGCAAGGCCAGGGCGCAGCCAGAGGCGGGCGAGCGCGTGCGCGTGGGCGCTGGCAGGGGAGCCCAGGGCGCGGGCCGGGCGCGCGAGCGCGCACGGGAGCTGCTGGGCACGGCGCGGGCGCGGTACAGCAGCGGCAGCAGCATGGGAGCACGGCGGGCGAGCAGCAGGCGAGGCCACGCGCGAGGGAGCGCTCGCGGGGAGGAGGGGCGGTTAGGAGCGAGCATAGGCGCGCGGGAGCGGACGGAGAGGTCCGGGCGCGTCGATGGTGGCGTCCTACGGCGACAGAGACGGCAACGGCGAGCGGCGCGGACGAAGGGAGAAACGGGGTCCTCACCCTCCGGTGCAGGGGTACGGGCGGCGAGGCTCGTGGAAGCCGGTTGGGGAAGAGCTCGAGGAGGCGAGGCGGCATCGACGACATCGGCGACAGGCGACGGCGGCGCGCGGGAGAGAGAGGAAGCGAGGGGGGAGTGGGGGATCGGCTAGGGTTTTCCAGGGGAGGGGGGGCTAAGTAGTGGGGGGCGGCTGGGTCGGTTGGCCCAGTTGGGCCAAGGGACTTTCCTTTTTATTTTTATTTCCTATTTTTTGTTTCCTCTAATTTCCATTTTATTGTTTTATTTTAGTTTCCAAATTATTTTAGTTTTACAAAATATATAATTAGCACCTAAATTAGCGCTGCTAAATATACCACTGCCACAATAACTTTGGCATCTATATAATTTAGTTTAATATTTTATAATTTATAAAAGGCATTTAATTAATTGTTTTAGCTACTGTTTTTTGGTTGCTAGAGTCACTTAAATATTTCCATAAATGTTGATCTTATTTTTATAATTGCTTATGGATTATTTGCAAAATTATGAACTATTTAGTTTTACTGTTTGGATAACTTTTTGTTTAGACTTTGTTTTAAATTTGAATTGAATTTGGATTATTCTCTAATTGCTTTTATAAGGCTTAATGATGATGACTTGGCATGATTAATTGGCATAACTACTGTTAGTAATCTGGGGATGTCACAAATCTCCCCCACTACAAGAAATCTCGTCCCGAGATTTAAGAGGTGGAGTAAGGGGAATCTTCGGGATCAAGGATGAACAGGAGAGTCAGGTTTCGATCCTGTGGAACTGTGGTGGGTGTCGTTTAAACGTGGGAAGGCAGTGACATCTTGCAAGGTCACGACTGCAAGGTGAATCAGAGGACAATCTGTCAGCTACGTTGGCAACAACGTCGGTACCAAGGGCGGGAACGAAGAGAACCATCTTCCTGCTCGTTAAAACGAGGCGGACCAATAGGCAAGGTTCTCGTCCATCGATGATTTCCAGAATGTCATCAACAATAGTAACAGGGTCTCACTGACAGAATTGTACATCGAGGTGTTTTCATAAACAGGAAATTATCACTGCTTAGATCATATAGATTATCTGAGAGGTTAAACAGACCAATGGAAAGGAAAATGTGTTTACACACAAGATTTAGGAGTATATCCTTTCCCAAGGACAAGTAGAGCATGATATACATGACAGGACAGCAAGTACTTAACCCGTTAGACAAATGGGGCAAGGAGAATCACGATGTTTACCCATACAACGGTGTTTGGATAATCGATCAAGAAACATTTAGCATTGCGCTTCCAATGTTCTTGTTGATGTTTGGAGTACCACAGTCATGCTTTGGGGTAGCAATGATATGGTGCTCCAAGTAAGGGTTGGAGTTGAAGTTCACAAGAAATACTCAAGGAACAATTCCAGGGATAACACGAAACTTAAGGTTTAATCAAAAGATGTCCAAGTTTGGGTTGAAAAGAGGGCAAGGATGTTGTCGATGACAACACAAATTAAATAGGGGCAAGGCTGGTATTACTCATCATGAATTCAATCCACAATTTTAAAGAAATCAACAGGTTGACGATGATTATGACACATTTTGTCGAGAGGTCTCATGAAGATGTGATCGATCAGCGACGACATCAAGCAAAAGGGGTGGTGAAGCTAAAGGTCAACGAAACCACGGATATAACACAAACTCGGAATTAATCTGACTGTTCAAGACGAAACGGTATGACAAAGAAGCTCGACGTAAGTCTAGCTCATCATCGAAAATGGTGCTCCGGGAAGAAGGACCAGGTAGCACAGTTTAAAATTAAGATGATAATGACGTAGCCGATTAGGCTAGGAATGTCATGATTGAGTTTAAATTTCCCAGCAACAAATTACTAGGAGTAACGAGCCATACGGTGGCTTCGATTCACTTATCGGTGTTCTTGGTTGACAAGCAACCCAGAACCCGTGGAATGGTTAAAATGGTGAGAAGTACTACTCCAACAAGAATTCATAAGAGGAAGGGCAATGGCACGATATCCTCGGGATACCAGAGGTAATACTCGAAGGCAGAATGGAATAGAAGCTGAGCTGGATCGTTGATTTGTAGAAGACAAGTGCTCTATCTTGTATGAGAAATGGAATCAAAGGAGAACATCATGGTCAGAACCATGATCGCAAGGGATCAAATCATAGATGCAAGATGAATTTATACCAAGGGGATAATTATTTTTACGGGAAGCTTTCATGATAAGTTCTACATCGTATCCATGGGCATGAACACAAAGGTTCAGGGTCGACTCCCACTTCTTCAACGCATAACCTTTCATTCACTTCTCGCTTTCGATGAAGTTGTGGTGTTGAAATTTTAGCTAGCGTAACGCCAGAGGAGTATGACCCATACAGATTTTCAGGTTCACACAAATTGCTGAATGCATGGATACAGCTCAGCAAAGGAGTTTAGAAAGCTATTCAACACACTTATAAAAGCAACAGATACAAACTCGAAAGCAGAGGGATGACGACACGGAGTGGATGATACAATTTACCAAAGGCATTTTGTATCAGGGGAAGAACCCAAAGATTTTAAATATGAGGGACACTGTCAGATAATAATCCAATCAAAGGATCATGTGATCCATGAGGACTGGCGATGTAAGGATTAAACAAATGGCCCCACATTAGAGTCCATAAAGAGAAGGGAGAATGCAAGAACATCGAGTTATGGAAACATCGGAATAACCGAAATATAAGATAAAGTGGAATTATGATTTCCAAATTAAAGGATCAGAAGCAGACGCTCGGATCAAAAGAGGAGTAAGTCGGATAGAATTAGATGGGCAATCAATCAAGGTTTGATTTGCCGAGAACCAGCTCAGGTCTGGAATGATGTCTGAGCCGGAAGGATAACTTCTAAGGATCAACTGATGATTGCAAGTATTCGCAAACATATTGGATCAAAGGCTCATAATGACGGTGACAAAGGATGATAATGAATATTGCTAGACATATGGAATTAACCATAATGTAGGCAGGCAAGACTTTCCAGAGCAATAGGCTGCACAGGATTTTTGGAAGATCGGATAGCATTACGAAATATTTTAAGAAACACATGAACAACTGGGGATGAATGTATGAACGGCAATTATGTAGAGTTATCCACAGGGATTTATCGATGGTAAAGAATTGCAAGAGCGGTGGGCACAAGGGCCTTGGGGATTCATCGGAGAGTGTCTTCCTCACCATTTGGTACTTCAAGAGTAACGGGAACATCTGTATCAAGTGGCTCTCCGGGGAGAAAATGGTTACGAGAACCTAGCGTCAGAGTTAGCAAAATCTTTAACCCGAATAGAAGAGAAATCAGAGTCCCGGAGTAAAGGTGCGGAATAAAAGATCCTAATACCACCCATTGGCGACGTGGGCCCGTAAGCCACACAGCCATGTTAGTAAAATAGTTTTTGGGAAGACTAGACTCAACTTCGACCAAGGAATTGGAAGGGGGCTTCCTCCAGGCAGTTGGCTCTGATACCAACTTGTGACGCCCCCGACTTAATCGTGCACTAAACATACATGCAAATGCACACGATCAAGCCTAGGGACTCACTTGAAGATATCACAACACAACTCTAGACACAAATAAAATAATACAAGCTTATATTACAAGCCAGGGGCCTCGAGGGCTCGAATACGTAAGCTCGCGATCAAGCGTCAGCGAAAGCAATAGATATCTGAGTACAGATATAAAAGTAAAACAGAAATGCTTTAATAAGGCGAAAACAACAACGACTCTGATCAAAAGAGGCAAGGCCTCCTGCCTGGGAGCCTCCTAAACTACTCCTGGTCGTCGGGGATCTCCACGTCGTAGCAAACTCCTCCGGGGATCTCCTGCTCCTGGGCTTCGACGTCTGATCGCAACAATCGGGTATGGGGGAAAAAGAGTAGCAAAGCAACCATGAGTACTCATCCAAAGTACTCGTAAGACTGACATCAGAACTATGCTAATTATGCATTGGTATCAAATGATAAAGGCTGTATCGGTGGACTATATAGCAGAAATGCCAGAATAGAGAGAAAGGCCTAGCCTATCGAAGACTAGCATCTTCAAGCAATCTTGCAGCATCAGAAGAGAGTAGATAATGGTAGCATACATGTGGGTTATTGGTATCGGAGCAGAAGCGGCAGCAGCAGTACAGCAGCCGCAGGGCAACAGCAGCTAGCAGGAGCAGCCACGGCAGCGGAGCAGCAGCAGCTAGGCGAGCAGTAGCAGGCAGCAGGGGGCGGCGAGGGCGAGCAGCGGCAGTAGCGAGCGGCGCGAGCGGGGGCAAGGCCAGGGCGCAGCCAGAGGCGGGCGAGCACGTGCGCGTGGGTGCTGGCAGGGGAGCCGAGGGCGCGGGATGGGCGCGCGAGCGCGCACGGGAGCTGCAGGGCACGGCGCGGGCGCAGTACAGCAGCGTCAGCAGCAAGGGAGCGCGGCAGGCGAGCAGCAGGCGAGGCCACACGCGAGGGAGCGCTCGCGGGGAGGAGGGGCAGTTAGGAGCGAGCATAGGCGCGCGGGAGCGGACTGAGAGGTCCGGGCGCGTCGGTGGTGGCGTCCTACAGCGACAGAGACGGCAATGGCGAGCGGCGCGGACGAAGGGAGAAACGGGGTCCTCACCCTCCGGTGCAGGGGTACGGGCGGCGAGGCTCGTGGAAGCCGGTCGGGGAAGAGCTCGAGGAGGCGAGGCGGCGTCGACGACGTCGGCGACAGGCAACGGCGGCGCGCGGGAGAGAGAGGAGGCGAGGGGGGAGTGGGGGATCGGCTAGGGTTTTCCAGGGGAGGGGGGGCTAAGTAGTGGGGGGGCGGCTGGGCCGGTTGGCCCAGTTGGGCCAGGGGACTTTCCTTTTTATTTTTATTTCCTATTTTCTGTTTCCTCTAATTTCCATTTTATTGTTTTATTTTAGTTTCCAAATTATTTTAGTTTTACAAAATATATAATTAGCTCCAAAATTAGCGTTGCTAAATATACCACTGCCACAATAACTTTGGCATCTATATAATTTAGTTTAATATTTTATAATTTATAAAAGGCATTTAATTAATTGTTTTAGCTACTGATTTTTGGTTGCTAGAGTCACTTAAATATTTCCATAAATGTTGATCTTATTTTTATAATTGCTTATGGATTATTTGCAAAATTATGAACTATTTAGTTTTACTGTTTGGATAACTTTTTGTTTAGACTTTGTTTTAAATTTGAATTGAATTTGGATTATTCTCTAATTGCTTTTATAAGGCTTAATGATGATGACTTGGCATGATTAATTGGCATAACTACTGTTAGTAATCTGGGGATGTCACAAATCTCCCCCACTACAAGAAATCTCGTCCCGAGATTTAAGAGGTGGAGTAAGGGGAATCTTCGGGATCAAGGATGAACAGGAGAGTCAGGTTTCGATCCTGTGGAACTATGGTGGGTGTCGTTTAAAAGTGGGAAGGCAGTGACATCTTGCAAGGTCACGACTGCAAGGTGAATCAGAGGACAATCTGTCAGCTACGTTGGCAACAACGTCGGTACCAAGGGCGGGAACGAAAAGAACCATCTTCCTGCTCGTTAAAACGAGGCGGACCAATAGGCAAGGTTCTCGTCCATCGATGATTTCCAGAATGTCATCAACAATAGTAACAGGGTCTCACTGACAGAATTGTACATCGAGGTGTTTTCATAAACAGGAAATTATCACTGCTTAGATCATATAGATTATCTGAGAGGTTAAACAGACCAATGGAAAGGAAAATGTGTTTACACACAAGATTTAGGAGTATATCCTTTCCCAAGGACAAGTAGAGCATGATATACATGACAGGACAGCAAGTACTTAACCCGTTAGACAAATGGGGCAAGGAGAATCACGATGTTTACCCATACAACGGTGTTTGGATAATCGATCAAGAAACATTTAGCATTGCGCTTCCAATGTTCTTGTTGATGTTTGGAGTACCACAGTCATGCTTTGGGGTAGCAATGATATGGTGCTCCAAGTAAGGGTTGGAGTTGAAGTTCACAAGAAATACTCAAGGAACAATTCCAGGGATAACACGAAACTTAAGGTTTAATCAAAAGATGTCCAAGTTTGGGTTGAAAAGAGGGCAAGGATGTTGTCGATGACAACACAAATTAAATAGGGGCAAGGCTGGTATTACTCATCATGAATTCAATCCACAATTTTAAAGAAATCAACAGGTTGACGATGATTATGACACATTTTGTCGAGAGGTCTCATGAAGATGTGATCGATCAGCGACGACATCAAGCAAAAGGGGTGGTGAAGCTAAAGGTCAACGAAACCACGGATATAACACAAACTCGGAATTAATCTGACTGTTCAAGACGAAACGGTATGACAAAGAAGCTCGACGTAAGTCTAGCTCATCATCGAAAATGGTGCTCCGGGAAGAAGGACCAGGTAGCACAGTTTAAAATTAAGATGATAATGACGTAGCCGATTAGGCTAGGAATGTCATGATTGAGTTTAAATTTCCCAGCAACAAATTACTAGGAGTAACGAGCCATACGGTGGCTTCGATTCACTTATCGGTGTTCTTGGTTGACAAGCAACCCAGAACCCGTGGAATGGTTAAAATGGTGAGAAGTACTACTCCAACAAGAATTCATAAGAGGAAGGGCAATGGCACGATATCCTCGGGATACCAGAGGTAATACTCGAAGGCAGAATGGAATAGAAGCTGAGCTGGATCGTTGATTTGTAGAAGACAAGTGCTCTATCTTGTTTGAGAAATGGAATCAAAGGAGAACATCATGGTCAGAACCATGATCGCAAGGGATCAAATCATAGATGCAAGATGAATTTATACCAAGGGGATAATTATTTTTACGGGAAGCTTTCATGATAAGTTCTACATCGTATCCATGGGCATGAACACAAAGGTTCAGGGTCGACTCCCACTTCTTCAACGCATAACCTTTCATTCACTTCTCGCTTTCGATGAAGTTGTGGTGTTGAAATTTTAGCTAGCGTAACGCCAGAGGAGTATGACCCATACAGATTTTCAGGTTCACACAAATTGCTGAATGCATGGATACAGCTCAGCAGAGGAGTTTAGAAAGCTATTCAACACACTTATAAAAGCAACAGATACAAACTCGAAAGCAGAGGGATGACGACACGGAGTGGATGATACAATTTACCAAAGGCATTTTGTATCAGGGGAAGAACCCAAAGATTTTAAATATGAGGGACACTGTCAGATAATAATCCAATCAAAGGATCATGTGATCCATGAGGACTGGCGATGTAAGGATTAAACAAATGGCCCCACATTAGAGTCCATAAAGAGAAGGGAGAATGCAAGAACATCGAGTTATGGAAACATCGGAATAACCGAAATATAAGATAAAGTGGAATTATGATTTCCAAATTAAAGGATCAGAAGCAGACGCTCGGATCAAAAGAGGAGTAAGTCGGATAGAATTAGATGGGCAATCAATCAAGGTTTGATTTGCCGAGAACCAGCTCAGGTCTGGAATGATGTCTGAGCCGGAAGGATAACTTCTAAGGATCAACTGATGATTGCAAGTATTCGCAAACATATTGGATCAAAGGCTCATAATGACGGTGACAAAGGATGATAATGAATATTGCTAGACATATGGAATTAACCATAATGTAGGCAGGCAAGACTTTCCAGAGCAATAGGCTGCACAGGATTTTTGGAAGATCGGATAGCATTACGAAATATTTTAAGAAACACATGAACAACTGGGGATGAATGTATGAACGGCAATTATGTAGAGTTATCCACAGGGATTTATCGATGGTAAAGAATTGCAAGAGCGGTGGGCACAAGGGCCTTGGGGATTCATCGGAGAGTGTCTTCCTCACCATTTGGTACTTCAAGAGTAACGGGAACATCTGTATCAAGTGGCTCTCCGGGGAGAAAATGGTTACGAGAACCTAGCGTCAGAGTTAGCAAAATCTTTAACCCGAATAGAAGAGAAATCAGAGTCCCGGAGTAAAGGTGCGGAATAAAAGATCCTAATACCACCCATTGGCGACGTGGGCCCGTAAGCCACACAGCCATGTTAGTAAAATAGTTTTTGGGAAGACTAGACTCAACTTCGACCAAGGAATTGGAAGGGGGCTTCCTCCAGGCAGTTGGCTCTGATACCAACTTGTGACGCCCCCGACTTAATCGTGCACTAAACATACATGCAAATGCACACGATCAAGCCTAGGGACTCACTTGAAGATATCACAACACAACTCTAGACACAAATAAAATAATACAAGCTTATATTACAAGCCAGGGGCCTCGAGGGCTCGAATACGTAAGCTCGCGATCAAGCGTCAGCGAAAGCATTAGATATCTGAGTACAGATATAAAAGTAAAACAGAAATGCTTTAATAAGGCGAAAACAACAACGACTCTGATCAAAAGAGGCAAGGCCTCCTGCCTGGGAGCCTCCTAAACTACTCCTGGTCGTCGGGGATCTCCACGTCGTAGCAAACTCCTCCGGGGATCTCCTGCTCCTGGGCTTCGACGTCTGATCGCAACAATCGGGTATGGGGGAAAAAGAGTAGCAAAGCAACCATGAGTACTCATCCAAAGTACTCGCAAGACTGACATCAGAACTATGCTAATTATGCATTGGTATCAAATGATAAAGGCTGTATCGGTGGACTATATAGCAGAAATGCCAGAATAGAGAGAAAGGCCTAGCCTATCGAAGACTAGCATCTTCAAGCAATCTTGCAGCATCAGAAGAGAGTAGATAATGGTAGCATACATGTGGGTTATTGGTATCGGAGCAGAAGCGGCAGCAGCAGTACAGCAGCCGCAGGGCAACAGCAGCTAGCAGGAGCAGCCACGGCAGCGGAGCAGCAGCAGCTAGGCGAGCAGTAGCAGGCAGCAGGGGGCGGCGAGGGCGAGCAGCGGCAGTAGCGAGCGGCGCGAGTGGTGGCAAGGCCAGGGCGCAGCCAGAGGCGGGCGAGCACGTGCGCGTGGGTGCTGGCAGGGGAGCCGAGGGCGCGGGCCGGGCGCGCGAGCGCGCACGGGAGCTGCAGGGCACGGCGCGGGCGCAGTACAGCAGCGTCAGCAGCAAGGGAGCGCGGCAGGCGAGCAGCAGGCGAGGCCACGCGCGAGGGAGCGCTCGCGGGGAGGAGGGGCAGTTAGGAGCGAGCATAGGCGCGCGGGAGCGGACGGAGAGGTCCGGGCGCGTCGGTGGTGGCGTCCTACGGCGACAGAGACGGCAACGGCGAGCGGCGCGGACGAAGGGAGAAACGGGGTCCTCACCCTCCGGTGCAGGGGTACGGGCGGCGAGGCTCGTGGAAGCCGGTCGGGGAAGAGCTCGAGGAGGCGAGGCAGCGTCGACGACGTCGGCGACAGGCAACGGCGGCGCGCGGGAGAGAGAGGAGGCGAGGGGGGAGTGGGGGATCGGCTAGGGTTTTCCAGGGGAGGGGGGGCTAAGTAGTGGGGGGGCGGCTGGGCCGGTTGGCCCAGTTGGGCCAGGGGACTTTCCTTTTTATTTTTATTTCCTATTTTCTGTTTCCTCTAATTTCCATTTTATTGTTTTATTTTAGTTTCCAAATTATTTTAGTTTTACAAAATATATAATTAGCACCAAAATTAGCGTTGCTAAATATACCACTGCCACAATAACTTTGGCATCTATATAATTTAGTTTAATATTTTATAATTTATAAAAGGCATTTAATTAATTGTTTTAGCTACTGATTTTTGGTTGCTAGAGTCACTTAAATATTTCCATAAATGTTGATCTTATTTTTATAATTGCTTATGGATTATTTGCAAAATTATGAACTATTTAGTTTTACTGTTTGGATAACTTTTTGTTTAGACTTTGTTTTAAATTTGAATTGAATTTGGATTATTCTCTAATTGCTTTTATAAGGCTTAATGATGATGACTTGGCATGATTAATTGGCATAACTACTGTTAGTAATCTGGGGATGTCACAAATCTCCCCCACTACAAGAAATCTCGTCCCGAGATTTAAGAGGTGGAGTAAGGGGAATCTTCGGGATCAAGGATGAACAGGAGAGTCAGGTTTCGATCCTGTGGAACTGTGGTGGGTGTCGTTTAAAAGTGGGAAGGCAGTGACATCTTGCAAGGTCACGACTGCAAGGTGAATCAGAGGACAATCTGTCAGCTACGTTGGCAACAACGTCGGTACCAAGGGCGGGAACGAAAAGAACCATCTTCCTGCTCGTTAAAACGAGGCGGACCAATAGGCAAGGTTCTCGTCCATCGATGATTTCCAGAATGTCATCAACAATAGTAACAGGGTCTCACTGACAGAATTGTACATCGAGGTGTTTTCATAAACAGGAAATTATCACTGCTTAGATCATATAGATTATCTGAGAGGTTAAACAGACCAATGGAAAGGAAAATGTGTTTACACACAAGATTTAGGAGTATATCCTTTCCCAAGGACAAGTAGAGCATGATATACATGACAGGACAGCAAGTACTTAACCCGTTAGACAAATGGGGCAAGGAGAATCACGATGTTTACCCATACAACGGTGTTTGGATAATCGATCAAGAAACATTTAGCATTGCGCTTCCAATGTTCTTGTTGATGTTTGGAGTACCACAGTCATGCTTTGGGGTAGCAATGATATGGTGCTCCAAGTAAGGGTTGGAGTTGAAGTTCACAAGAAATACTCAAGGAACAATTCCAGGGATAACACGAAACTTAAGGTTTAATCAAAAGATGTCCAAGTTTGGGTTGAAAAGAGGGCAAGGATGTTGTCGATGACAACACAAATTAAATAGGGGCAAGGCTGGTATTACTCATCATGAATTCAATCCACAATTTTAAAGAAATCAACAGGTTGACGATGATTATGACACATTTTGTCGAGAGGTCTCATGAAGATGTGATCGATCAGCGACGACATCAAGCAAAAGGGGTGGTGAAGCTAAAGGTCAACGAAACCACGGATATAACACAAACTCGGAATTAATCTGACTGTTCAAGACGAAACGGTATGACAAAGAAGCTCGACGTAAGTCTAGCTCATCATCGAAAATGGTGCTCCGGGAAGAAGGACCAGGTAGCACAGTTTAAAATTAAGATGATAATGACGTAGCCGATTAGGCTAGGAATGTCATGATTGAGTTTAAATTTCCCAGCAACAAATTACTAGGAGTAACGAGCCATACGGTGGCTTCGATTCACTTATCGGTGTTCTTGGTTGACAAGCAACCCAGAACCCGTGGAATGGTTAAAATGGTGAGAAGTACTACTCCAACAAGAATTCATAAGAGGAAGGGCAATGGCACGATATCCTCGGGATACCAGAGGTAATACTCGAAGGCAGAATGGAATAGAAGCTGAGCTGGATCGTTGATTTGTAGAAGACAAGTGCTCTATCTTGTTTGAGAAATGGAATCAAAGGAGAACATCATGGTCAGAACCATGATCGCAAGGGATCAAATCATAGATGCAAGATGAATTTATACCAAGGGGATAATTATTTTTACGGGAAGCTTTCATGATAAGTTCTACATCGTATCC
The DNA here is from genome assembly GCA_039707655.1 of Elymus sibiricus. NCBI lineage: Eukaryota > Viridiplantae > Streptophyta > Magnoliopsida > Poales > Poaceae > Elymus > Elymus sibiricus. Next base: position 515,426,838 of record CM077666.1, read on the forward strand.
ATGGGCATGAACACAAAGGTTCAGGGTCGACTCCCACTTCTTCAACGCATAACCTTTCATTCACTTCTCGCTTTCGATGAAGTTGTGGTGTTGAAATTTTAGCTAGCGTAACGCCAGAGGAGTATGACCCATACAGATTTTCAGGTTCACACAAATTGCTGAATGCATGGATACAGCTCAGCAAAGGAGTTTAGAAAGCTATTCAACACACTTATAAAAGCAACAGATACAAACTCGAAAGCAGAGGGATGACGACACGGAGTGGATGATACAATTTACCAAAGGCATTTTGTATCAGGGGAAGAACCCAAAGATTTTAAATATGAGGGACACTGTCAGATAATAATCCAATCAAAGGATCATGTGATCCATGAGGACTGGCGATGTAAGGATTAAACAAATGGCCCCACATTAGAGTCCATAAAGAGAAGGGAGAATGCAAGAACATCGAGTTATGGAAACATCGGAATAACCGAAATATAAGATAAAGTGGAATTATGATTTCCAAATTAAAGGATCAGAAGCAGACGCTCGGATCAAAAGAGGAGTAAGTCGGATAGAATTAGATGGGCAATCAATCAAGGTTTGATTTGCCGAGAACCAGCTCAGGTCTGGAATGATGTCTGAGCCGGAAGGATAACTTCTAAGGATCAACTGATGATTGCAAGTATTCGCAAACATATTGGATCAAAGGCTCATAATGACGGTGACAAAGGATGATAATGAATATTGCTAGACATATGGAATTAACCATAATGTAGGCAGGCAAGACTTTCCAGAGCAATAGGCTGCACAGGATTTTTGGAAGATCGGATAGCATTACGAAATATTTTAAGAAACACATGAACAACTGGGGATGAATGTATGAACGGCAATTATGTAGAGTTATCCACAGGGATTTATCGATGGTAAAGAATTGCAAGAGCGGTGGGCACAAGGGCCTTGGGGATTCATCGGAGAGTGTCTTCCTCACCATTTGGTACTTCAAGAGTAACGGGAACATCTGTATCAAGTGGCTCTCCGGGGAGAAAATGGTTACGAGAACCTAGCGTCAGAGTTAGCAAAATCTTTAACCCGAATAGAAGAGAAATCAGAGTCCCGGAGTAAAGGTGCGGAATAAAAGATCCTAATACCACCCATTGGCGACGTGGGCCCGTAAGCCACACAGCCATGTTAGTAAAATAGTTTTTGGGAAGACTAGACTCAACTTCGACCAAGGAATTGGAAGGGGGCTTCCTCCAGGCAGTTGGCTCTGATACCAACTTGTGACGCCCCCGACTTAATCGTGCACTAAACATACATGCAAATGCACACGATCAAGCCTAGGGACTCACTTGAAGATATCACAACACAACTCTAGACACAAATAAAATAATACAAGCTTATATTACAAGCCAGGGGCCTCGAGGGCTCGAATACGTAAGCTCGCGATCAAGCGTCAGCGAAAGCATTAGATATCTGAGTACAGATATAAAAGTAAAACAGAAATGCTTTAATAAGGCGAAAACAACAACGACTCTGATCAAAAGAGGCAAGGCCTCCTGCCTGGGAGCCTCCTAAACTACTCCTGGTCGTCGGGGATCTCCACGTCGTAGCAAACTCCTCCGGGGATCTCCTGCTCCTGGGCTTCGACGTCTGATCGCAACAATCGGGTATGGGGGAAAAAGAGTAGCAAAGCAACCATGAGTACTCATCCAAAGTACTCGCAAGACTGACATCAGAACTATGCTAATTATGCATTGGTATCAAATGATAAAGGCTGTATCGGTGGACTATATAGCAGAAATGCCAGAATAGAGAGAAAGGCCTAGCCTATCGAAGACTAGCATCTTCAAGCAATCTTGCAGCATCAGAAGAGAGTAGATAATGGTAGCATACATGTGGGTTATTGGTATCGGAGCAGAAGCGGCAGCAGCAGTACAGCAGCCGCAGGGCAACAGCAGCTAGCAGGAGCAGCCACGGCAGCGGAGCAGCAGCAGCTAGGCGAGCAGTAGCAGGCAGCAGGGGGCGGCGAGGGCGAGCAGCGGCAGTAGCGAGCGGCGCGAGTGGTGGCAAGGCCAGGGCGCAGCCAGAGGCGGGCGAGCACGTGCGCGTGGGTGCTGGCAGGGGAGCCGAGGGCGCGGGCCGGGCGCGCGAGCGCGCACGGGAGCTGCAGGGCACGGCGCGGGCGCAGTACAGCAGCGTCAGCAGCAAGGGAGCGCGGCAGGCGAGCAGCAGGCGAGGCCACGCGCGAGGGAGCGCTCGCGGGGAGGAGGGGCAGTTAGGAGCGAGCATAGGCGCGCGGGAGCGGACGGAGAGGTCCGGGCGCGTCGGTGGTGGCGTCCTACGGCGACAGAGACGGCAACGGCGAGCGGCGCGGACGAAGGGAGAAACGGGGTCCTCACCCTCCGGTGCAGGGGTACGGGCGGCGAGGCTCGTGGAAGCCGGTCGGGGAAGAGCTCGAGGAGGCGAGGCGGCGTCGACGACGTCGGCGACAGGCAACGGCGGCGCGCGGGAGAGAGAGGAGGCGAGGGGGGAGTGGGGGATCGGCTAGGGTTTTCCAGGGGAGGGGGGGCTAAGTAGTGGGGGGGCGGCTGGGCCGGTTGGCCCAGTTGGGCCAGGGGACTTTCCTTTTTATTTTTATTTCCTATTTTCTGTTTCCTCTAATTTCCATTTTATTGTTTTATTTTAGTTTCCAAATTATTTTAGTTTTACAAAATATATAATTAGCACCAAAATTAGCGTTGCTAAATATACCACTGCCACAATAACTTTGGCATCTATATAATTTAGTTTAATATTTTATAATTTATAAAAGGCATTTAATTAATTGTTTTAGCTACTGATTTTTGGTTGCTAGAGTCACTTAAATATTTCCATAAATGTTGATCTTATTTTTATAATTGCTTATGGATTATTTGCAAAATTATGAACTATTTAGTTTTACTGTTTGGATAACTTTTTGTTTAGACTTTGTTTTAAATTTGAATTGAATTTGGATTATTCTCTAATTGCTTTTATAAGGCTTAATGATGATGACTTGGCATGATTAATTGGCATAACTACTGTTAGTAATCTGGGGATGTCACAAATCTCCCCCACTACAAGAAATCTCGTCCCGAGATTTAAGAGGTGGAGTAAGGGGAATCTTCGGGATCAAGGATGAACAGGAGAGTCAGGTTTCGATCCTGTGGAACTGTGGTGGGTGTCGTTTAAAAGTGGGAAGGCAGTGACATCTTGCAAGGTCACGACTGCAAGGTGAATCAGAGGACAATCTGTCAGCTACGTTGGCAACAACGTCGGTACCAAGGGCGGGAACGAAAAGAACCATCTTCCTGCTCGTTAAAACGAGGCGGACCAATAGGCAAGGTTCTCGTCCATCGATGATTTCCAGAATGTCATCAACAATAGTAACAGGGTCTCACTGACAGAATTGTACATCGAGGTGTTTTCATAAACAGGAAATTATCACTGCTTAGATCATATAGATTATCTGAGAGGTTAAACAGACCAATGGAAAGGAAAATGTGTTTACACACAAGATTTAGGAGTATATCCTTTCCCAAGGACAAGTAGAGCATGATATACATGACAGGACAGCAAGTACTTAACCCGTTAGACAAATGGGGCAAGGAGAATCACGATGTTTACCCATACAACGGTGTTTGGATAATCGATCAAGAAACATTTAGCATTGCGCTTCCAATGTTCTTGTTGATGTTTGGAGTACCACAGTCATGCTTTGGGGTAGCAATGATATGGTGCTCCAAGTAAGGGTTGGAGTTGAAGTTCACAAGAAATACTCAAGGAACAATTCCAGGGATAACACGAAACTTAAGGTTTAATCAAAAGATGTCCAAGTTTGGGTTGAAAAGAGGGCAAGGATGTTGTCGATGACAAAACAAATTAAATAGGGGCAAGGCTGGTATTACTCATCATGAATTCAATCCACAATTTTAAAGAAATCAACAGGTTGACGATGATTATGACACATTTTGTCGAGAGGTCTCATGAAGATGTGATCGATCAGCGACGACATCAAGCAAAAGGGGTGGTGAAGCTAAAGGTCAACGAAACCACGGATATAACACAAACTCGGAATTAATCTGACTGTTCAAGACGAAACGGTATGACAAAGAAGCTCGACGTAAGTCTAGCTCATCATCGAAAATGGTGCTCCGGGAAGAAGGACCAGGTAGCACAGTTTAAAATTAAGATGATAATGACGTAGCCGATTAGGCTAGGAATGTCATGATTGAGTTTAAATTTCCCAGCAACAAATTACTAGGAGTAACGAGCCATACGGTGGCTTCGATTCACTTATCGGTGTTCTTGGTTGACAAGCAACCCAGAACCCGTGGAATGGTTAAAATGGTGAGAAGTACTACTCCAACAAGAATTCATAAGAGGAAGGGCAATGGCACGATATCCTCGGGATACCAGAGGTAATACTCGAAGGCAGAATGGAATAGAAGCTGAGCTGGATCGTTGATTTGTAGAAGACAAGTGCTCTATCTTGTTTGAGAAATGGAATCAAAGGAGAACATCATGGTCAGAACCATGATCGCAAGGGATCAAATCATAGATGCAAGATGAATTTATACCAAGGGGATAATTATTTTTACGGGAAGCTTTCATGATAAGTTCTACATCGTATCCATGGGCATGAACACAAAGGTTCAGGGTCGACTCCCACTTCTTCAACGCATAACCTTTCATTCACTTCTCGCTTTCGATGAAGTTGTGGTGTTGAAATTTTAGCTAGCGTAACGCCAGAGGAGTATGACCCATACAGATTTTCAGGTTCACACAAATTGCTGAATGCATGGATACAGCTCAGCAAAGGAGTTTAGAAAGCTATTCAACACACTTATAAAAGCAACAGATACAAACTCGAAAGCAGAGGGATGACGACACGGAGTGGATGATACAATTTACCAAAGGCATTTTGTATCAGGGGAAGAACCCAAAGATTTTAAATATGAGGGACACTGTCAGATAATAATCCAATCAAAGGATCATGTGATCCATGAGGACTGGCGATGTAAGGATTAAACAAATGGCCCCACATTAGAGTCCATAAAGAGAAGGGAGAATGCAAGAACATCGAGTTATGGAAACATCGGAATAACCGAAATATAAGATAAAGTGGAATTATGATTTCCAAATTAAAGGATCAGAAGCAGACGCTCGGATCAAAAGAGGAGTAAGTCGGATAGAATTAGATGGGCAATCAATCAAGGTTTGATTTGCCGAGAACCAGCTCAGGTCTGGAATGATGTCTGAGCCGGAAGGATAACTTCTAAGGATCAACTGATGATTGCAAGTATTCGCAAACATATTGGATCAAAGGCTCATAATGACGGTGACAAAGGATGATAATGAATATTGCTAGACATATGGAATTAACCATAATGTAGGCAGGCAAGACTTTCCAGAGCAATAGGCTGCACAGGATTTTTGGAAGATCGGATAGCATTACGAAATATTTTAAGAAACACATGAACAACTGGGGATGAATGTATGAACGGCAATTATGTAGAGTTATCCACAGGGATTTATCGATGGTAAAGAATTGCAAGAGCGGTGGGCACAAGGGCCTTGGGGATTCATCGGAGAGTGTCTTCCTCACCATTTGGTACTTCAAGAGTAACGGGAACATCTGTATCAAGTGGCTCTCCGGGGAGAAAATGGTTACGAGAACCTAGCGTCAGAGTTAGCAAAATCTTTAACCCGAATAGAAGAGAAATCAGAGTCCCGGAGTAAAGGTGCGGAATAAAAGATCCTAATACCACCCATTGGCGACGTGGGCCCGTAAGCCACACAGCCATGTTAGTAAAATAGTTTTTGGGAAGACTAGACTCAACTTCGACCAAGGAATTGGAAGGGGGCTTCCTCCAGGCAGTTGGCTCTGATACCAACTTGTGACGCCCCCGACTTAATCGTGCACTAAACATACATGCAAATGCACACGATCAAGCCTAGGGACTCACTTGAAGATATCACAACACAACTCTAGACACAAATAAAATAATACAAGCTTATATTACAAGCCAGGGGCCTCGAGGGCTCGAATACGTAAGCTCGCGATCAAGCGTCAGCGAAAGCATTAGATATCTGAGTACAGATATAAAAGTAAAACAGAAATGCTTTAATAAGGCGAAAACAACAACGACTCTGATCAAAAGAGGCAAGGCCTCCTGCCTGGGAGCCTCCTAAACTACTCCTGGTCGTCGGGGATCTCCACGTCGTAGCAAACTCCTCCGGGGATCTCCTGCTCCTGGGCTTCGACGTCTGATCGCAACAATCGGGTATGGGGGAAAAAGAGTAGCAAAGCAACCATGAGTACTCATCCAAAGTACTCGCAAGACTGACATCAGAACTATGCTAATTATGCATTGGTATCAAATGATAAAGGCTGTATCGGTGGACTATATAGCAGAAATGCCAGAATAGAGAGAAAGGCCTAGCCTATCGAAGACTAGCATCTTCAAGCAATCTTGCAGCATCAGAAGAGAGTAGATAATGGTAGCATACATGTGGGTTATTGGTATCGGAGCAGAAGCGGCAGCAGCAGTACAGCAGCCGCAGGGCAACAGCAGCTAGCAGGAGCAGCCACGGCAGCGGAGCAGCAGCAGCTAGGCGAGCAGTAGCAGGCAGCAGGGGGCGGCGAGGGCGAGCAGCGGCAGTAGCGAGCGGCGCGAGTGGTGGCAAGGCCAGGGCGCAGCCAGAGGCGGGCGAGCACGTGCGCGTGGGTGCTGGCAGGGGAGCCGAGGGCGCGGGCCGGGCGCGCGAGCGCGCACGGGAGCTGCAGGGCACGGCGCGGGCGCAGTACAGCAGCGTCAGCAGCAAGGGAGCGCGGCAGGCGAGCAGCAGGCGAGGCCACGCGCGAGGGAGCGCTCGCGGGGAGGAGGGGCAGTTAGGAGCGAGCATAGGCGCGCGGGAGCGGACGGAGAGGTCCGGGCGCGTCGGTGGTGGCGTCCTACGGCGACAGAGACGGCAACGGCGAGCGGCGCGGACGAAGGGAGAAACGGGGTCCTCACCCTCCGGTGCAGGGGTACGGGCGGCGAGGCTCGTGGAAGCCGGTCGGGGAAGAGCTCGAGGAGGCGAGGCGGCGTCGACGACGTCGGCGACAGGCAACGGCGGCGCGCGGGAGAGAGAGGAGGCGAGGGGGGAGTGGGGGATCGGCTAGGGTTTTCCACGGGAGGGGGGGCTAAGTAGTGGGGGGGCGGCTGGGCCGGTTGGCCCAGTTGGGCCAGGGGACTTTCCTTTTTATTTTTATTTCCTATTTTCTGTTTCCTCTAATTTCCATTTTATTGTTTTATTTTAGTTTCCAAATTATTTTAGTTTTACAAAATATATAATTAGCACCTAAATTAGCGTTGCTAAATATACCACTGCCACAATAACTTTGGCATCTATATAATTTAGTTTAATATTTTATAATTTATAAAAGAAATTTAATTAATTGTTTTAGCTACTGTTTTTTGGTTACTAGAGTCACTTAAATATTTCCATAAATGTTGATCTTATTTTTATAATTGCTTATGGATTATTTGCAAAATTATGAACTATTTAGTTCTACTGTTTGGATAACTTTTAGTTTTGACTTTGTTTTAAATTTGAATTGAATTTGGATTATTCTCTAATTGCTTTTATAAGGCTTAATGACAATGACTTGGCATGATTAATTGGCATAACTACTGTTTGTAATCTGGGGATGTCACAGTGGTGGTGGCTAAACTACAAAGCAGGGAGTGCTCTGGCTCTCTTCGCTCGAGTGCTTCTCGTCTTGCGCGTTGTGTGTCTTTCTCTCCTCCCGGTCTGCGTCTCCTTTTATAGGCGAGAGACGGCTGCGAGAGAGCCTTCGAGCGCCTGCCTTCACTTATTTATTTTACATACGGTAGCCTGCACGCGTGTCCTACTAGGTTACATGCGTGTCCTTCTAAAGTATGGATAAGTGCGAGAGAGAGTGCTCGACAAACTTCAATCTTCAGGAATCTTCTCTTTTTTCACGTGGGCATTGTCTCTCGGTGGATAATTGGCTTGCCTCCAGTGTCTTCTAACATATGAGCAATATGCACAGATTGCTCACACCGTTGGCTTGATCTTGAATTCCGCCTTCTTCTTCGATGACAACATTCTGGCGTCCTCGAGAGCGTGGAACAGCTCACAGAAACCCGCCAAACACTTACTCATATAATTGGTGCCACAGCAGGCTGAATTTTTTTTATATGGGGGGTGTTCCCCGCCAACATAATTGATATACCATATCAATATTCGGGTTGCATCAATATTCGGGGAGGTCCTCCACGCCCGAAAAATTGATAGCAATATCAATTTAAATATATGGCCTATGGATTAATACCAATATTCACGTATCAATAATTGCTAATCGATAGACTGTCCATGCTCAGCGATGTCCATATGATCATCGTCAGTCAAATTATATTTTTTATCACATTCTTTCCTTATTTCTTCAACTATTTCTTGTCTTAATTCTTTTAATATTTCTTCTTTCAATTCTATTTTCAACTCTTCTCTCCAAAGTTTTGAAGTGTCTTCCCATTTTTCATCTATTTTCATATCTATATATTCCCCGTCTAAAGGATCCACTCCTTTTACGAGACATTCTTTATATGTTTTATATTTTGGAGAAATATCTTCTTTTTCATATTTAGAGCTTGACTCTTTTATTTTCAAATTCCTGAGAACTGCTGTTGCCGGATTGGCATTATTTATTCTATTGACCTTCTGGATATATTCTTTGGCTGATGGTTGTATATAATATTTGGGTCCTATGACAGCCTTTGCATTTTTTAAAGCTTCATCAACACAGGCATGACCTTTCCAGCTTTTGTTATCTCCATCTTTCTTTTCTATTAAATTTTCTATACTTATTTCTTCATATGAAATATATATTCCTGGCTTTTTTCCTTTAAACAAGACATATAGCGTCTTGTGTTCTGGATATTCCATATTTTATGCGGACGTTTGTCCTTTATTCATCATTTTTCCTTTATTTAGCATATTGAAATATTCTGCTAAACTATTCAGGATTGACAGCATATATCCTTTATCATCTCTTTTGTTGTTATATTGATTCCAGAAATTATCGAGTATGCATTCTTGAATTTCATCTAGATTAATGACATGCTTTTTAGGCCTGAAATTAAAAGTATTTGGCTCAAATATTTTCAAACTATTCTCAGCTCCAAAGCTGAATGCTTCAAACCCATGGGGGTGTAGTCCTCTCTCCATATCTGTAAAATTGATGATCAAGAGGATATGTTAGATAAAATATTATTATTCTTCTATATTTTCCGCATTATTTCTCGATAATTGAAATAACAACTATTCATTATTTTCGCCCAATTCAAGGCATAATTGATTTTATCATATCTTATTTCTTCCCATGTCATATGTATTCCAAATTTACTTCCATCAAACATAATATTTGTTGGTATATTTTTGTTCATCATATTAGGATATTATGTAAGACTATTGTGATTAGATAGCATATATCCTTTTCTTTCTCTTTCGAGTATGTTCATCTTATCCAATATGCATCTTTGGATCTCATCAACATGGATCTGATTCTTTGGTTTGAAATTGAATGTATTTGGCGGAAATATCTTTGATCTATTATTATTTTGAAATATGTAGCATTTACTCCCGCCTGCGAGTGTACTTTTCTTCATTTCTGTAACATTGATGATTAGGAAAATATATCAGGCAAACTATTATCCTTTCCCTTGATATGCTCAAATATAACTATTCCTTCCTCTATTTCCGTGCTTCCAACAGCACCATAATCTTGTTCTTTATTATCCTTCAGCTTATCTTGTAATATTTCTAGCTCTGCTTCTAGTATATTTATCCGATTTTCTAAATTTCTAACCCTACTATATAATATTCTTTCTTCTGGTTCAAATTCTATTTCCTGTCTCCATATTTGATTTTTGGCTTTTAGACAAGAGGCACAGGCTTGTCTTAGGCATATGCTGCATGTGGATCTATTTTCTTGGCTTGGATAATATATGCAGAAAGCACATTTGATATTATAATCACCTTTCCCTTGAACCCAATCATGCTCACAATCTACTTGATTCATCATTTCTATCTTTAAACCTGCTAATTCATCTATTAGGTCTATCTCATCTTCACTTGAATCATATTCTTGCGTATCATTTTCTACTTCATCTGTTTCAATGATTGAATATATTGACTCATCATCTTTTATTTCATCATCACATACTAATATATTCTCATTAACACTATCTATTATTAAAACTCTTTCTTGCTCTTCATATTTACTGGAGTATCTTTTCTGGTCTTTATTAGGGCAGGTTCTACTTAGGTGATCTGGAGAGTTACATATAAAACACCTGCATGTTTTATCATAAGTTTTTCTAGGATTATATCTTCTTACATTTCTTTTATGTAGGAAGGGGGCCCTATTATCTGACCTTCTTAAGAAAAATCTTTTCTTAGTTCTAAAATTCCTATTATCTCTCCTCTGCGGTTTATAATATTTTTTATTTCTATGCCTTTCTTCTCCATAAGTTAATGGTATTTGGACAATGTTATTGCAGAAATTATAATCTGTTTTCTTCATAGATCTTTGAGCTTGTATACTTGTACATACCTTTCTTAGCTGTTTAAAGACAAATGTTATGGCTTGGGATATGTTTACAATATTTCCTCCTGATTCTTTTTTATATTCTTCAAATATTATACACCCTAGGGGGTCAGGCAACTTATTAAAATATCTTTCTACTACACCTACATTAAAGCCTTGCTTAGCGGTGGTAGTATTATATAGGTAATGTTGAGAGAATTCTTTTATGCCTTTCCAGCTTGTCAGCGTTAATTTTTCTGTTTCTCTTAATCTTTCATTTTGTAAAGAGGTGTGTCCTAATTCAGGATCTTCTGCTATGATCATATTTGAAATAACATTTGCAAAGTTATTAGGATTACTTCCTGCTCTTTTTAATTCTTGATATTTATTAGGGCACGTTTCTACCCATTGTTCCCATAGGACTTTTACAGATTCTCCTAAAAATGTTTCAAGATATGTTATCATATCTTCTACCTTAGTGCCTATATTATGCTGGTTTTGTATATATTTTTGAACTATTAAACTTTTCCATATGCTAATTATATTCGGCCAATCTATCGGGTCATGGGCTGCTAAATTTAATATAGCACCATCATTCGTATAATTTTGAAATTGTACTGGCCTTTCAAAATCTCTTCTCTTAGTACCCATATATCTATTTTGTCCAGGGATATATGTAGGTTGGTAGTCATCTTTTTCTGGAGGCCAGTGTCCAGCTGATCTGGTAGGACTCTCCCTTTCTTCTTCTCTTTTTAATGAAGATTCCCCATATCCTTTTCTTCTTTTATTACTACTTTCTACTTCCATGGCTTCCATTGCATTATCTAGATTATGTAATCCCACATCATCTAGTGAGTTATAAAAATCATTATTTTGTTCTGAATCATCATAATTTTTATCTTCTAAATCTTCTTCTTCTTCATAACTTACTAGTAATAGCTTATTATTTATATCCCATTGCTCTTCTTCATCCACAAATTCATCTTTGTGGCTCTGAGCAATATTCTTATTTTTATTAATATCGGTGGTAACAATATTATTACTATTATTATTGTCTACCTTTTCTTCTGATGATATAGTGTTATCTATCACGCGAGAACAACTAGTGGCTTGCTTTTTCTTGCTTTTTTGCCTTTTTAATCTAGCAATTTCTCTAATAAAAACAATTCTCTTTCTCTTATTTTAGGCCAATCTGTTGTCATAGAATAACTGTATTCCCATTCTATATGTTTTAATTTCTTTTCCCAATGGGTGATTTCATCATCTATATTAATTTTTTCCATGTATTTGGTTACACCTTTATTCTTATCATTGCTAATATCTGATTCTGACATAAAAGACTCTGTGTCTTCTATGGATGTAGATTTATAATTCATGAACCTGAAACTACTGCCTCCTGCACAATTTTGATAACTTATGTAATTTTCAAGTAACTTCAATTCCTTCTTTTCTATTAATTCATCTATCTTCCATTCCTCTCCTGCTCTTTCTTCAGAACTAATTGTAAGAGGATTCATAAATTGTATGCCTTTAGATTGCATGCTATCAATTACGTTATTAACATTAACTCTATATCTAGAATCACTTCTGTTAGTGAGCCTTCCTATAAATTCTATGCTTACTAACAAATTTGTTCCTTTAAAATCTTCATATCCTTTGGTTTGGAAACCAAAACTCATTTTTTCAATAAATTCTTTTACAGGCATTATAAGGTCTGGGGCTATGTATGTTATTAGCCTATTTTCATTCATATCTCCTTCCAGAAAGCCTAATGCCGCTTTATCAATTGATTCCCATCTTCTATCTAATAGTGTTATTAAAACCTTTGCTCCTAATTTCTTTCTTGTCATGCCTTTAATTCCTATGATATACATACCTTGATGAATGTATTTATAACCACAATATCTTAAATGATTTTCAATATCTCTGCTCACAATTCGTAAATCTACTAGATGCGTTAATACGCTTAATTCTGCTTCTCTAGATATTCTGTATAGGCCACTCTTACTTTCAAACATACCCATATGATATACTTGCTGCGGTTTTATTTTTCTTAGGTTATCTTTTTGATATCTTTCTAAATCTTTTTGCAAATCTATAACTTCTTCTATACTATCAACATCATCAGCTTTGCATGATAATCTATGTTTCATTGCAAGAGGTTTTGAGTCTTACCTTACTACTTGGAGGAATTTGTCTCTTCTGGAGACGTTGTTAGGTACATCCATTTTTCTGAATTAATATTCCTAGACGAAGATACTATTCCGGATGAAGATAATATAATATCTTTGTTACTATTAACACTATTTAGCTTTTCTAAAAATTGAATTAAAAGCTGGAGGATAGTGTTATTCTGTCTTATTATTATTTTGGAGTCTTCTTTTGGTGAGTCGTGATCAGAAAATCCGACAGGGGGAGACGCAGACCGGGAGGAGAGAAAGACACACAACGCGCAAGACGGGAAGCACTCGAGCGAAGAGAGCCAGAGGACTCCCTGCTTTGTAGTTTAGCCACCACCACCTTTGTAAGATAGCCACCTCATCTAAGGATTTGTAAGAGCTGCTACGAAGCATATTAAGGTAATTTCCTAGTTTGTGTGTAATCCCTTCGGGGTTTCCCGAAAGGGAAAACCATATGTAAATTATGTTGTTGAAATGATGTAGTTTCTTTGGTTTCACTTGGTGTTTTTACTTATGAATTTATGGGAAGAGTACTTATGCTAGGGATCCTATAGGAGAAACCTCTGCGTGTTTGTTCTCTGTGTAGCCCAGAGTTGTCGTTGAATGTGAACCTTGTTGCCGTAGAGAAGTGTTCCCTTCGGGTGGAACTGCCTGGGAAGACGATAAGAATTTAACCTATAAATTTGCAATTAAAACCGTCAAGTGAACGTAACTAGCTACATCTGATGCAACATAATGATAAATATGGTGAGTACCGAGTAGGAATTTCACAACCTGCGAAGAACGAACAGGCCGTATCGTTGGTCTCGGCAACCAGCTAATTGATCCTGCATATAAACGAATATTAGCCAAATTAATAGCCAGACAAGCACCAATAATTGGAATAGTATCGAATACTATACCAATTATTTGAATAGTACTGAATAAGTAAAGCAAATAGTAAGCTGAATATTAAGCTTACCATATCTGCGTACACTGACATTGTACGCGATATATCCGCATATATTGAAATAAGACCGCAAATATTGTTGTATAAGTATATATTGTTTAATTTAATTTCATATCGCATAGTTGGTATCAGGTCCAGGATTTAATCATTGAAAGATTAAAGTATTTGAATTTAGAAGTTAGCGCAGGTAAGGTAATAAATACTAAAGAGAATATTAATATAAGGTGCAGAATAAATCCCTCTGAAGAGCATATTTGGCATACATCTCATAGCCAGCTAAATATAGTGGTCGATTTGGCCAAAAATTTGAAAGCATATTCAAAGAATATCAAAAACTCGCAGACAAGTGCTCCGGGTTAAATAATAAAACAGATATCATTCTGCATAAGCTAGAAGAAGCAAAAACAAGACAGAATATAATTTGCAAGAATAACGACTATATTAAAGAAGAAGTGTTGACAATAGGCCGTTACCTAGGTAAAGGTAAAGACTCGCTCCCACACTCCGAATCAAGAAAAGATATTTCTGAAATAAAAAGGTTAGTACAAGAGGTAAAAACTCTCATCCTCTCATAGTTATATGAGTGAATATAACCAAGCATTAAACGAAGTTGCTAAATACTTATCACCCCTTGTCGGATTTTCTGATCACAACTCGCCAAAGGAAGACTCTAAAATCACTATAAGACACGAAATAGCTGAAGAAATAGACACAAAGTCTTTTATGTCAGAAACAGAAATTAAAAATGTTAAGAATAAAAGTGTGATTGAATACATGGAAAAAGCTAATCTAGATGATGAAATTATACATTGGGAAAAGAAACTAAAACACACAGAATGGGAATATAGTCATTCTATGACAACAGATTGGCCTAAGATAAGAGAAAGAGAATTATTCTTCATTAGAGAGATCGCTAGACTAAAAAGGCTAAAAAGAGAGAAAAAGCCAGCCACTCGTAACGCTCGCATAATAAATAATAAGTTATTACTAGATAGTTATGAAGAAAAGAAGGTAGATTTAATGAAAGAAATGATGAATCAAGTAGATTGTGAACATGATTGGATTAAAGGAAAAGGTGATTATAATATCAAATGTGCTTTCTGCATATATTATCCAAGCCAAGATAATAGGTCCACATGCAGCATATACTTAAGACAAGCCTGTGCCTCCTGTCTAAAAACGAAAAACCAAATATGGAGACAGGAAATAGAATTTGAATCAGAAGAAAGAATATTATATAGTAGGGTGAGAAATCTAGAAAATAGAATAAATAAACTAGAAGCGGAACTAGAAAAACTAAAAGATAAGTTAGAAGATAATAAAGAACAAAAACTAAAAGAAAAGTTAGTTGATAATGAAGAACATGAAAATGTTGTCACTGGATGCACATAAATGAAAGAGCAAATGGTAACTGTAAGAGATAAAAAAAGGAGATAAGTTAATACAATTAAAAGATGCTATAACTAGTTTTGGACACAAATATATAGTGCGATTACCATTTAAAGAAGTATTAGGAATAAGAATTCCAGTTAGAATAAATTTAACATCAAATATTTCCTATAAAATTTTGGCACTTTTAGATACTGGCTGCACAAAGAACATCATCCATGACAAATACTTTGTGAGGTGTCCCGAAATAGTCAAAACAATAGATAATAATAAAGCCGAAGTATCTACTGATATGTCAGGAATAAAGAAAATTCATAATCAGTTGGCATATAATATAGAAGCATACATAAATGGCACAAAATATATAATAGATGAAATCACAATAAGAGATGTGTCAGTTATTAATGATGATATGATAATAGGATTAAGATTTTTACAACAATCTTTACAAACCACTATTATACATGAAGATGGGGTTACGTTTATCCCGCGTCAAGATAATGTTCCATATTTATCTGAAGTACGGAAACAAAGAAAGGCTTTGCAAAATATAGAAATATCTAATATAGATGATGAATATAGCGCAAATTTAGATCCCCTTGAATTTTGCAAAGATGAAGAACTCGGTGAGACAATAGAAGAATATCATATAGAGCATACATGTACAGAATGCATAGGGTTACAGGCTTTCTCTCCAAATTGGTATAGAGATATAAAATCCAAAAAAGATATAGACAAGATTGTGCAAAGATTAGAAAATATACAAATTATTGGGGAAATACCAATGAAACATTGGGATAAGAACTCTATAGTTTGCAAAATAAATATTATAAACCCAGATTATATAATTAAGTCAGGACCAATAGAAGCTACTCCCAAAGATATTGAAGAATTCAAAATGCATATTGAAGAATTACTAAAGCTAAAAGCAATTAGAGAAAGTAGAAGTCCTCATCGATCTGCTGCTTTTATAGTAAGGAATCATGCTGAAGAAGTAAGAGGTAAGTCCAGAATGGTAATTAATTTTAAAAGGCTCAATGATAATACGATAGATGGTGCATACAATATACCTAATAAGCAGGAATGGATCAATAGAATTCAAGGAAGCAAATATTTCTCTAAATTTGATTTAAAAGCAGGATTTTGGCAAGTGAAAATGGCAGAGGAATCTATTCCTTGGACAGCCTTTACTTGTCCACAAGGCCATTATGAATGGCTAGTGATGCCATTGGGTCTAAAGAATGCTCCCGCATTATTTCAAAGAAAGATGCAAAATATATTTAATGACAATCAAGCATTTGTATTGGTCTACGTTGATGACCTATTAATATTTTCTAAATAATATAAAGAGCATATATCCCATCTCGAAGTGTTCTTTCGAAAGGTAGAACAAAATGGGCTCATATTATCCAAAAAGAAGATGGAAATATGCAAAGAAAGAATAAATTTCCTTGGTCATGAAAGAGGACAAGGAAGAATATATCTACAAGATCATATTGCAAAGAAAATATTAGAATTTCCTGACAATATGAGTGATAAAAAGGTTTTGCAACAATTCCTAGGAATTGTAAATTATGCTAAGAATTATATAGACAATTTAGCAAAGCTAGCTGGTCCATTGTATGCAAAACTAAGAAAGAATGGACAAAAATACTTCAATTCTGAAGATATAAGACTAGTAAGAGATATCAAGGAAGAGTCAGGAACTTAAAACCCCTTGAGTTGCCTCTAGAAGATAAATATTTCATAATTGAAACAGATGCATCTAAGATAGGATGGGGTGCTATATTAAAACAAAAGCCTAATAAATATTCTCCTAAAATAGAAGAAAAAATATGTAGATATGCTTCAGGAAGTTATAAATTAAAAACGGTAAATAATATTGAGAGGGAAATATTGGCAGTAGTAAATGCAATAAATGCTTTCAGACTGTATTTAGGATTTAAAGAATTTACAGTACGAACAGATTGTGAAGCAATATGTCGATATTACAACCAAATAAATAGTAAGAAAAGCTCGACCAGAAGATGGGTCTTATTTGAAGACACGATAGCTGGGAATGGATATAAAGTAATATTTGAGCATATCAAGGGAAAGGATAATAGTTTGCCTGATATATTTTCCCGCTCATCAATTTTACAGAAATGAAGAGATCAGAAATCAAGAGAGGAACTCTCGCAGGCGGACATGAATGTTTCATATTTGGAGAGGAGAATAGATTAAAAATATTCTCTCCAAATATATTCAATTTCAAGCCAAAGAGACATATTCGTCTTGATGAAGTCCAAAGATGCATATTGGATAATATGTGGTTTCAATATGCGGTAAAAAGGGAAGAAAAAGGATATATGCTATCTAATCTCAATACTCTCGCAGAATATTTCCATATGTTCAATATGTTGAACAAGAATAACCCAACATCCTCAAAAATAGAAGTGGAAAAAGAAGATCCTCTATACATAATGTTTAATGGAACTAAACCTGGAATATATATGCATTGGGAGGATATTAAAATAGAGAAGCTTGCAGCAAAGAGCAGAGGCAAAGAATTATCATTTAGAAAATATGATAATATCAATGATGCCTTGAAATGGGCAAGGAAAGTAATCGGAGAAAATTACTATATTGATCCCGAAGCCAGGGAATATATTGAAAAGCTAGGGGGCATAGATAAAAATATACCCGCTCTAGCAACTCCCGCAGAGGGAGCAGCATCTAGCTCAAAGATTCCAAAGAAGGAAGGGTCTCCAAAATATCATACATATCAAGAATGCCCTCTAAAGGGAATTAACCCTTTAGACAGTGAATCCATAGACCAAAAAATGAATAAAAGATTTGAAGAATGGTCTAAAATAATAAAGAAAGAGTTGAGAGAGGAAATATTAAAAGAATTAAGAGAAGAAATGGATGAGAAATTTTAAGAAATAAAGAAAGAGTGTGATAATAAATACAATTTCAATTTGTCCGACGATGATCCTATGCTAGACATCGCGGGGCATGGACACCCTATGGTTTAATAGGCTCTATATATATATATATATATATATATATATATATATATATTGATATTTCTACCAATTTTTCGGGCACGGAGGACCTCCCCGAATATTGATGCAACCCGAATATTGATATGGTATATCAATTATGTTGGCGGGGAAGACCCCCACACATAAAAAATTGCATCAGACGCCAGAATATTTCATCGAAGAAGAAGGCGGAGTTCAAGATCAAGCCAACGGTGTGAGCAATCTGTGCATATTGCTCATATGTTAGAAGACACTAGAGGCAAGCCAATTATCCACCGAGAGACAATGCCCATGTGAAAAAAGAGAAGATTCCTGAAGATTGAAGTTTGTCGGGCACACTCTCTCGCAATTATCCATACTTTAGAAGGACACGCATGTACCCTAGTAGGACACGCGTGCAGGCTACCGTATGTAAAATAAATAAGTGAAGGCAGGCTCTCGCCTATAAAAGGAGACGCAGACCAGGAGGAGAGAAAGACACACAACGCGCAAGACGGGAAGCACTCGAGCGAAGAGAGCCAGAGCACTCCCTGCTTTGTAGTTTAGCCACCACCACCTTTGTAAGATAGCCACCTCATCTAAGGATTTGTAAGAGCTACTACGAAGCATATTAAGGTAATTTCCTAGTTTGTGTGTAATCCCTTCGGGGTTTCCCGAAAGGGAAAACCATATGTAAATTATGTTGTTGAAATGATGTAGTTTTTTGGTTTCACTTCGTGTTTTTACTTATGAATTTATGGGAAGAGTTCTTATGCTAGGGATCCTATAGGAGAAACCTCTGCGTGTTTGTTCTCTGTGTAGCCCAGAGTTGGCGTTGAATGAGAACCTTGTTGCCGTAGAGAAGTGTTCCCTTCGGGTGGAACTGCCTGGGAAGACGATAAGAATTTAACCTATAAATTTGCAATTAAAACCGTCAAGTGAACGTAACAAACTATATCTGATGCAACATAATCATAAATATGGTGAGTACCGAGTAGGAATTTCACAACCTGCGAAGAACGAACAGGCCGTATCGTTGGTCTCGGCAACCAGCTAATTGATCCTGCATATAAACGAATATTAGCCAAATTAATAGCCAGACAAGCACCAATAATTGGAATAGTACCGAATATTATACCAATTATTTGAATAGTACTGAATAAGTAAAGCAAATAGTAAGCTGAATATTAAGCTTACCATATCCGCGTACACTGACATTGTACGCGATATATCCGCATATACTAAAATAATACCGCAAATATTGTTTAATAAGTATATATTGTTTAATTTTATTTTATATCGCATAGCGGAGGACTTCCCCGAATATTGATGCAACCCAAATATTGATATGGTATATCAATTATGTTGGCGAGCAAGACCCCCCTTATAAAAAAAATTAGCCTGCTGTGGCACCAATTATATGAGTAAGTGTTTGGCGGGTTTCTGTGAGCTGTTCCACGCTCTCGAGGATGCCAGAATGTTGTCATCAAAGAAGAAGGCGGAGTTCAAGATCAAGCCAACGGTGTGAGAAATCTGTGCATATTGCTCATATGTTAGAAGACACTGGAGGCAAGCCAATTATCCACCGAGAGACAATGCCCACATGAAAAAAGAGAAGATTCCTGAAGATTGAAGTTTGTCGGGCACTCTCTCTCGCAATTATCCATACTTTAGAAGGACACGCATGTACCCTAGTAGGACACGCGTGCAGGCTACCGTATGTAAAATAAATAAGTGAAGGCAGGCTCTCGCCTATAAAAGGAGACGTAGACCGGGAGGAGAGAAAGACACACAACGCGCAAGATGGGAAGCACTCGAGCGAAGAGAGCCAGAGCACTCCCTGCTTTGTAGTTTAGCCACCACCACCTTTGTAAGATAGCCACCTCATCTAAGGATTTGTAAGAGCTGCTACGAAGCATATTAAGGTAATTTCCTAGTTTGTGTGTAATCCCTTCTGGGTTTCCCGAAAGGGAAAACCTTATGTAAATTATGTTGTTGAAATGATGTAGTTTCTTAGGTTTCACTTGATGTTTTTACTTATGAATTTATGGGAAGAGTTCTTATGCTAGGGATCCTACATGAGAAATCTCTGCGTGTTTGTTCTCTGTGTAGCCCAGAGTTGGCGTTGAATGAGAACCTTGTTGCCGTAAAGAAGTGTTCCCTTCGGGTGGAAATGCCTGGGAAGACGATAAGAATTTAACCTATAAATTTGCAATCAAAACCGTCAAGTGAACGTAACTAGCTACATCTGATGCAACATAATGACAAATATGGTGAGTACCGAGTAGGAATTTCACAACCTGCGAAGAACGAACAGGCCATATCGTTGGTCTCGGCAACCAGCTAATTGATCCTGCATATAAACGAATATTAGCCAAATTAATAGCCAGACAAGCACCAATAATTGAAATAGTATCGAATAGTATACCAATTATTTGAATAGTACTGAAAAAGTAAAGCAAATAGTAAGCTGAATATTAAGCTTACCATATCCGCGTACACTGACATTGTACGCGATATATCCGCATATATATATCGCGTACAATGTCAGTGTACGCGGATATGGTAAGCTTAATATTCAGCTTACTATTTGCTTTACTTTTTCAGTACTATTCAAATAATTGGTATACTATTCGATACTATACCAATTATTGGTGCTTGTCTGGCTATTAATTTGCCTAATATTTGCTTAACTTAAACCAATATGCAGGATCTATTAAGGGCTGGCGAGGCCTGTTTGTGCTGCGGTTGTGAAATTCCTACTCGGTACTCACCATATTTATCATTATGTTGCATCAGATGTAGCTAGTCACGTTCACTTGATGGTTTTAATTGCAAATTTAGGGGTTAAATTCTTATCGTCTTCCCAGGCAGTTCCACCCGAAGGGACCACTTCTCTACGGCAACAAGGTTCTCATTCAACGCCAACTCTGGGCTACACAGAGAACAAACACGCAGAGGTTTCTCCTATAGGATCCCTGGCATAAGAACTCCTCCCATAAATTCATAAGTAAAAATATCAAGTGAAACCAAAGAAACTACATCATTTCAACAACATAATTTACATATGGTTTTCCCTTTCAGGAGTCCCCGAAGGGATTACACACAAACTAGGAAACTACCTTAATATGCTTCGTAGCAGCTCTTACAAATCCTTAGATGAGGTGGCTATCTTACAAAAGTGGTGGTGGCTAAACTACTACTAAGCAGGGAGTGCTCTGGCTCGCTTCGCTCGAGTGCTTTGCTCTTCTCCGACTTGTGTGATGTGTGTCCTTTCCTCCCGGTCTGCGTCTCCTTTTATAGGCGAGAGACGGCTGCGAGAGAGCCTTCGAGAGCCTGCCTTCACTTATTTATTTTACATACGGTAGCCTGCACGCGTGTCCTACTAGGGTACATGCGTGTCCTTCTAAAGTATGGATAAGTGCGAGAGAGAGTGCCCGACAAACTTCAATCTTTAGGAATCTTCTCTTTTTTTCACGTGGGCATTGTCTCTCGGTGGATAATTGGCTTGCCTCCAGTGTCTTCTAACATATGAGCAATATGCACAGATTGCTCACACCATTGGCTTGATCTTGAACTCCGCCTTCTTCTTCGATGAAATATTCTGGCGTCTGATGCATTTTTTTTATGTGTGGGGGTCTTCCCCGCCAACATAATTGATATACCATATCAATATTCGGGTTGCATCAATATTCGGGGAGGTCCTCCGCGCCCGAAAAATTGATAGCAATATCAATTTAAATATATGGCCTATGGATTAATACCAATATTCACGTATCAATAATTGCTAATCGATAGGCTGTCCATGCCCAGCGATGTCCATATGATCATCGTCAGACAAATTATATTTTTTATCACATTGTTTCTTTATTTCTTCAACTATTTCTTGTCTTAATTCTTTTAATATTTCTTCTTTCAATTCTATTTTCAACTCTTCTCTCCAGACTTTTGAAGTGTCTTCCCATTTTTCATCTATTTTCATATCTATATATTCCCCGTCTAAAGGATCCACTCCTTTTACGAGACATTCTTTATATGTTTTATATTTTGGAGAAATATCTTCTTTTTCATATTTAGAGCTTGACTCTTTTATTTTCAAATTCCTGAGAACTGCTGTTGCCGGATTGGCATTATTTATTCTATTGACCTTCTGGATATATTCTTTGGCTGATGGTTGTATATAATATTTGGGTCCTATGACAGCCTTTGCATTTTTTAAAGCTTCATCAACACAGGCATAACCTTTCCAGCTTATGTTATCTCCATCTTTCTTTGCTATTAAATTTTCTATACTTATTTCTTCATATGAAATATATATTCCTGGCTTTTTTCCTTTAAACAAGACATATAGCGTCTTGTGTTCTGGATATTCCATATTTTCTGTGGACGTTTGTCCTTAATTCATCATTTTTCCTTTATTTAGCATATTGAAATATTCTGCTAAACTATTCAGGATTGACAGCATATATCCTTTATCATCTCTTTTGTTGTTATATTGATTCCAGAAATTATCGAGTATGCATTCTTGAATTTCATCTAGATTAATGATATGCTTTTTAGGCCTGAAATTAAAAGTATTTGGCTCAAATATTTTCAAACTATTCTCAGCTCCAAAGCTGAATGCTTCAAACCCATGGGGGTGTAGTCCTCTCTCCATATCTGTAAAATTGATGATCAAGAGGATATGTTAGGTAAAATATTATTATTCTTCTATATTTTCCGCATTATTTCTCGATAATTGAAATAACAACTATTCATTATTTTTGCCCAATTCAAGGCATAATTGATTTTATCATATCTTATTTCTTCCCATGTCATATGTATTCCAAATTTACTTAAATCAAACATAATATTTGTTGGTATATTTTTGTTCATCATATTAGGATATTCTATAAGACTATTGTGATTAGATAGCATATATCCTTTTCTTTCTCTTTCAAGTATGTTTATATTATCCAATATGCATCTTTGGATCTCATTAACATGGATCTGATTCTTTGGTTTGAAATTGAATGTATTTGGCGGAAATATCTTTGATCTATTATTATTTTGAAATATGTAGCATTTACTCCCGCCTGCGAGTATTCTTTTCTTCATTTCTGTAACATTGATGATTAGGAAAATATATTAGGCAAACTATTATCCTTTCCCTTGATATGCTCAAATATAACTATTCCTTCCTTTATTTCCGTGCTTCCAACAGCACCATAATCTTGTTCTTTATTATCCTTCAGCTTATCTTGTAATATTTCTAGCTCTGCTTCTAGTATATTTATCCGATTTTCTAGATTTCTAACCCTACTATATAATATTCTTTCTTCTGGTTCAAATTCTATTTCCTGTCTACATATTTGATTTTTGGCTTTTAGACAGGAGGCACAGGCTTGTCTTAGGAATATGCTGCATGTGGATCTATTTTCTTGGCTTGGATAATATATGCAGAAAGCACATTTGATATTATAATCACCTTTCCCTTGAACCCAATCATGCTCACAATCTACTTGATTCATCATTTCTATCTTTAAACCTGCTAATTCATCTATTAGGTCTATCTCATCTTCACTTGAATCATATTATTGCGTCTCATTTTCTACTTCATCTGTTTCAATGATTGAATATATTGACTCATCATCTTTTATTTCATCATCACATACTAATATATTCTCATTAACACTATCTATTATTAAAACTCTTTCTTGCTCTTCATATTTACTGGAGTATCTTTTCTGGTCTTTATTAGGGCAGGTTCTACTTAGGTGATCTGGAGAGTTACATATAAAACACCTGCATGTTTTATCATAAGTTTTTCTAGGATTATATCTTCTTCCATTTCTTTTATGTAGGAAGGGGGCCCTATTATCTGACCTTCTTAAGAAAAATCTTTTCTTAGTTCTAAAATTCCTATTATCTCTCCTCTGCGGTTTATAGTATTTTTTATTTCTATGCCTTTCTTCTCAATATGTTAATGGTATTTGGACAATGTTATTGCAGAAATTATAATCTGTTTTCTTCATAGATCTTTGAGCTTGTATACTTGTACATACCTTTCTTAGCTGTTTAAAGACAAATGTTATGGCTTGGGATATGTTTACAATATTTTCTGCTGATTCTTTTTTATATTCTTAAAATATTATAGACCCTAGGGGGTCAGGCAACTTATTAAAATATCTTTCTACTACACCTACATTAAAGCCTTGCTTAGCGGTGGTAGCATTATATAGGTAATGCTGAGAGAATTCTTTTATGCCTTTCCAGCTTGTCAGCGTTAATTTTTCTATTTCTCTTAATCTTTCATTTTGTAAAGAGGTGTGTCCTAATTCAGGATCTTCTGCTATGATCATATTTGAAATAACATTTGCAAAGTTATTAGGATTACTTCCTGCTCTTTTTAATTCTTGATATTGATTAGGGCACGTTTCTACCCATTGTTCCCATAGGACTTTTACAGATTCTCCTAAAAATGTTTCAAGATATGTTATCATATCTTCTACCTTAGTGCCTATATTATGCTGGTTTTGTATATATTTTTGAACTATTAAACTTTTCCATATGCTAATTATATTCGGCCAATCTATCGGGTCATGGGCTGCTAAATTTAATATAGCACCATCATTCTTATAATTTTGAAATTGTACTGGCCTTTAGAACTCTCTTCTCTTAGTACCCATATATCTATATTGTCCAGGGATATATGTAGGTTGGTAGTCATCTTTTTCTGGAGGCCACTGTCCAGCTGATCTGGTAGGTCTCTCCCTTTCTTCTTCTCTTTTTAATGAAGATTCCCCATATCCTTTTCTTATTTTATTACTACTTTCTACTTCCATGGCTTCCATTGCATTATCTAGATTATGTAATCCCACATCATCTAGTGAGTTATAAAAATCATTATTTTGTTCTGAATCATCATAATTTTTATCTTCTAAATCTTCTTCTTCTTCATAACTTTCTAGTAATAGCTTATTATTTATATCCCATTGCTCTTCTTCATCCACAAATTCATCTTTGTGGCTCTGAGCAATATTCTTATTTTTATTAATATCGGGGGTAACAATATTATTACTATTATTATTGTCTACCTTTTCTTCTGATGATATAGTTTTATCTATCACGCGAGAACAACTAGTGGCTTGCTTTTTCTCGCTTTTTTGCCTTTTTAATCTAGCAATTTCTCTAATAAAAAACAATTCTCTTTCTCTTATTTTAGTCCAATCTGTTGTCATAGAATGACTGTATTCCCATTCTATATGTTTTAATTTATTTTCCCAATGGGTGATTTCATCATCTATATTAATTTTTTCCATGTATTCGGTTACACCTTTATTCTTATCCTTGCTAATATCTGATTCTGACATAAAAGACTCTGTGTCTTCTATGGATGCAGATTTATAATTCATGAACCTGATACTACTGCCTCCTGCACAATTTTGATAACTTATGTAATTTTCAGGTAACTTCAATTCCTTCTTTTCTATTAATTCATCTATCTTCCATTCCTCTCCTGCTCTTTCTTCAGAACTAATTGTAAGAGGATTCATAAATTGTATGCCTTTAGATTGCATACTATCAATTACGTTATTAACATTAACTCTATATCTAGAATCACTTCTGTTAGTGAGCCTACCTATAAATTCTATGCTTAATAACAAATTTGTTCCTTTAAAATCTTCATATCCTTTGGTTTGGAAACCAAAACTCATTTTTTCAATAAATTCTTTTACAGGCATTATAAGGTCTGGGGCTATGTATGTTATTAGCCTATTTTCATTCATATCTCCTTCCAGAAACCTAATGCCGCTTTATCAATTGATTCCCATCTTCTATCTAATAGTGTTATTAAAACCTTTGCTCCTAATTTCTTTCTTGTCATGCCTTTAATTCCTATGATATACATACCTTGATGAATATATTTATAACCACAATATCTTAAATGATTTTCAATATCTCTGCTCACAATTCGTAAATCTACTGGATGCGTTAATACGCTTAATTCTACTTCTCTAGATATTCTGTATAGACCACTCTTACTTTCAAACATACCCATATGATATACTTGCTGTGGTTTTATTTTTCTTAGGGAATCTTTTTGATATCTTTCTAAATCTTTTTGCAAATCTATAACTTCTTCTATACTATCAACATCATCAGCTTTGCATGATAATCTATGCTTCATTGCAAAAGGATTTGAGTCTTGCCTTACTACCTGGAGGAATTTGTCTCTTCTGGAGACGTTGTTAGGTACATCCATTTTTCTGAATTAATATTCCTAGACGAAGATACTATTCCGGATGAAGATAATATAATATCTTTGTTACTATTAACACTATTTAGCTTTTCTAAAACTTGAATTAAAAGCTGGAGGATAGTGTTATTCTGTCTTATTATTATTTTGGAGTCTTCTTTTGGTGAGTCGTGATCAGAAAATCCGACAGGGGGTGATAAGTATTTAGCAACTTCGCTTAATGCTTGGCTATATTCGCTCATAAAACTATGAGAGGATAAGAGTTTTTACCTCTTGTACTAACCTTTTTATTTCAGGAATATCTTGCCTTGATTCGGAGTGTGGGAGCGAGTCTTTACCTTTACTTAGGTAACGGCCTATTGTCAACACTTCTTCTTTAATATAGTCATTATTGTTGCAAATTATATTCTGCCTTGGTTTTGCTTCTTCTAGCTTATGCAGAATGATATCTGTTTTATTATTTAACCCGGAGCACTTGTCTGCGAGTTTTTGATATTCTTTGAATAAACTTTCAAATTTTTGGTCAAGTATATCTTGCCTTTTTCCCCAAGATATATAAAAGTTATATATCAAATCGACCACTATATTTAGCTGGCTATGAGATGTATGCCAAATATGCTCTTCAGAGGGATTTATTCTGCACCTTATATTAATATTATCTTTAGTATTTATTACCTTACCTGCGCTAACTTCTAAATTCAAATACTTTAATCTTTCAATGATTATATCCTGGACCTGATACCAACTATGCGATATAAAATAAAATTTAAACAATATTTGCAGTCTTATTTCAGTATATGCGGATATATCGCGTACAATGTCAGTGTACGCGGATATGGTAAGCTTAATATTCAGCTTAATATTTGCTTTACTTTTTCAGTACTATTCAAATAATAGGTATACTATTCGATACTATTCCAATTATTGGTGCTTGTCTGGCTATTAATTTTGCTAATATTCGTTTATATGCAGGATCAATTAGCTGGTTGCCGACACCAACGATACGGCCTGTTCGTTCTTCGCAGGTTGTGAAATTCCTACTCGGTACTCACCATATTTATCATTATGTTGCAACAGATGTAGCTAGTTACGTTCACTTGACGGTTTTTGATTGCAAATTTATAGGTTAAATTCGTATCGTCTTCCCAGGCAGTTCCACCCGAAGGGAACACTTCTCTACGGCAACAAGGTTCTCATTCAACGCCAACTCTGGGCTACACAGAGAACAAACACGCAGAGGTTTCTCCTATAGGATCCCTAGCATAAGAACTCTTCCCATAAATTCATAAGTAAAAACACCAAGTGAAACCAAAGAAACTACATCATTTCAACAACATAATTTACATATGGTTTTCCCTTTCGGGAAACCCCGAAGGGATTACACACAAACTTGGAAATTACTTTAATATGCTTCGTAGCAGCTCTTACAAATCCTTAGATAAGGTGGCTATCTTACAAAGGTGGTGCTGGCTAAACTACAAAGCAGGGAGTGCTCTGGCTCTCTTCGCTCGAGTGCTTCCCGTCTTGCGCGTTGTGTGTCCTTTCCTCCCGGTCTGTGTCTCCTTTTATAGGCGAGAGACGGCTGCGAGAGAGCCTTCGAGAGCCTGCCTTCACTTATTTATTTTACATACGGTAGCCTGCACGCGTGTCCTACTAGGGTACATGCGTGTCCTTCTAAAGTATGGATAAGTGCGAGAGAGAGTGCCCGACAAACTTCAATCTTCAGGAATCTTCTCTTTTTTTCACGTGGGCATTGTCTCTCAGTGGATAATTGGCTTCCCTGCAGTGTCTTCTAACATAGGAGCAATATGCACAGATTGCTCACACCATTGGCTTGATCTTGAACTCCGCCTTCTTCTTCGATGAAATATTCTGGCGTCTGATGTATTTTTTTTATGTGTGGGGGTCTTCCCCGCCAACATAATTGATATACCATATCAATATTAGGCTGTCCTATCGATTAGCAATTATTGATACGTGAATATTGGTATTAATCCATAGGCCATATATTTAAATTGATATTGCTATCAATTTTTCGGGCGCGGAGGACCTCCCCGAATATTGATATGGTATATCAATTATGTTGGCGGGGAAGACCCCCCATATAAAAAAAATCAGCCTGCTGTGGCACCAATTATATGAGTAAGTGTTTGGCGGGTTTCTGTGAGCTGTTCCACGCTCTCGAGGACGCCAGAATGTTGTCATCGAAGAAGAAGGCGGAGTTCAAGATCAAGCCAATGGTGTGAGCAATCTGTGCATATTGCTCATATGTTAGAAGACACTGGAGGCAAGCCAATTATCCACCGAGAGACAATGCCCACGTGAAAAAAGAGAAGATTCCTGAAGATTGAAGTTTGTCGGGCACTCTCTCTCGCACTTATCCATACTTTAGAAGGACACGCATGTAACCTAGTAGGACACGCGTGCAGGCTACCATATGTAAAATAAATAAGTGAAGGCAGGCTCTCGAAGGCTCTCTCGCAGCCGTCTCTCACCTATAAAAGGAGACGCAGACCGGGAGGAGAGAAGGACACACAACGCGCAAGACGGGAAGCACTCGAGCGAAGAGAGCCAGAGCACTCCCTGCTTTGTAGTTTAGCCACCACCACCTTTGTAAGATAGCCACCTCATCTAAGGATTTGTAAGAGCTGCGACGAAGCATATTAAGGTAATTTGCTAGTTTGTGTGTAATCCCTTCGGGGTTTCCCGAAAGGTAAAACCATATGTAAATTATGTTGTTGAAATGATGTAGTTTCTTTGGTTTCACTTGGTGTTTTTACTTATGAATTTATGGGAAGAGTTCTTATGCTAGGGATCTTATAGGAGAAACCTCTGCGTGTTTGTTCTCTGTGTAGCCCAGAGTTGGCGTTGAATGAGAACTTTGTTGCCGTAGAGAAGTGTTCCCTTCGGGTGGAACTGCCTGGGAAGACGATAAGAATTTAACCTATAAATTTGTAATTAAAACCGTCAAGTGAACATAACTAGCTACATCTGATGCAACACAATGATAAATATGGTGAGTACCGAGTAGGAATTTCACAACCTGCGAAGAACGAACAGGCCGTATCGTTTGTCTCGGCAACCAGCTAATTGATCCTGCATATAAACAAATATTAGCCAAATTAATAGCCAGACAAGCACCAATAATTGGAATAGTATCGAATAGTATACCAATTATTTGAATAGTACTGAATAAGTAAAGCAAATAGTAAGCTGAATATTAAGCTTACCATATCCGCGTACACTGACATTGTACGCGATATATCCGAATATATTGAAATAAGACCTCAAATATTGTTTAATAAGTATATATTGTTTAATTTTATTTTATATCGCATAGTTGGTATCAGGTCCAGGATATAATCATTGAAAGATTAAAGTATTTGAATTTAGAAGTTAGCGCAGGTAAGCTTGTGACGCCCCCGACTTAATCGTGTACTAATCATACACGCAAGTGTACACGATCAAGCCTAAGGACTCACTTGAAGATATCACAACACAACTCTAAACACAAAATAAAATAATTCAAGCTTTATATTACAAGCCAGGGGCCTCGAGGGCTCGAATATATAAGCTCGATGTCACACAAGCATCAGCGGAAGCATCAGGTATCTGAGTACAGACACAAAGTTAAACAGATAGGCCTTCAAGAAGGCGGGGCAAAATAAAACACTAGATCGAAAGGCGCAGGCCTCCTGCCTGGGTGCCTCCTAACTACTCCTGGTCGTCAGAGGGCTCCTCGTAGTAGTAGTATCCGGAGGGGTAGTAGTGGTAGAAGTCGTCATCGGCTGCTGGGGCAGCTGGCTCCGGGGCTCCGTCATCTGGTCTCAAGTATCGGGTATAGGGAAAAAGGAAAGGAAAGCAACTGTAAGTACTCATCCAAAGTACTCAGCAAGACTGACATCAGATCTATTCTAAAATATGCAACATTATCAAAGGAAGGCTGTTTATGTGGACTGATTTGCAGAAATGCCAGAATAGAAGGGAAAAGCCTAGCCTATCGAAGACTAGCATCTTCAGGGTCTTGCAGCATTAGAAGAGTGTAGATTAGTTCAATAATATAGTAGTAGCATCAAGTACAAGTAACCACGCCCAGAGATCCTTCCTCGACTCCCTGCGAGAAAGCGATCCCGGAGCCAATATATTCAACCCATTTCTAGTTGTAGAAGATCGGGATATTTTCCGAGCGTCCTGTTACCGTGGACACGGCTATTCGAATAGATATACTTCCCTGCAGGGGTGCACTACTGTTACCCAACACGCTCGATTAACTCCGGCCGGACACACTGGCTGGGTAATGCTCGGCCTCGGCTGATCGACACATCGCAACCCGACCTAGAGCTCAGCAGAGAGGTCAACACGCCGGTCTAAATCCTAAGTGCGAAGGGGTCTTGGGCCCATCACCCTTTGCACTCCTGCACGTTGCGTGGGTGGTTGGGGTGCAGGCGCGACACTGTATACACAAGTGAAGTACCAGCCCAATCCCAACAATCAGCCCGCATCTCTGAACTGTGACATCTGAAGAGCTTTCGGCTGATACATACGATGTAGAGGGCCCCATTAAACCATTATCCCACGTGGTGGTAGTGCGTAAAGGGCACGACGACCCACTCAGATCAAATACCCAGTTCCGATAGGCGTATTTAGTAACTCGCAGAGACGAACAGAGTTTCTGTCGCTCCGACTTGGTAAAACATGACGCGCGGGTGCTCTTGGAGCCGACCCGTCTTTAATGTTGTTCTCTCGCGGGCACCCTTGGGGCCAGCCCGACTTTAACAGTTTAGGTATTGCAGTAATATAAACATTTCCGCGATCACACCCGGAGTGATCACGGCCCGGTAACAAGCATGGCATACGGACAAGGCGAAGGGCCAAGGATGGAACAACAGCATAGCTAACTAGGCCTCATGGGATAACAGGTAATGTATCAGTAGCAGGCGACAAAACCAGGCTATGCATCAGAATAGGTTAAAGCATGGCAGCGGCAATTTCTAGTGCAAGCAGGAGGGAGAAAGAATAGGAGACAACGGCATGCGTCAAGGGTGGATTGCTTGCTTGGAAGCTCTACGGAGAGTGGCTGATCGTCGGTAGGTGTAACATCCCCAGATCTCAACCCTGTCATTAAGCTAATTA
Organism: Elymus sibiricus; assembly: GCA_039707655.1. Lineage (NCBI taxonomy): Eukaryota > Viridiplantae > Streptophyta > Magnoliopsida > Poales > Poaceae > Elymus > Elymus sibiricus. The sequence goes on from CM077666.1 coordinate 515,458,333, forward strand.
ATTTGCCATGTCATCTGATTAACCTTGCTAATTGCCACTTTGGTTCAAACACAATTCAAATTCAAATGCAAGTGGAAATTGAAGTTGCACAAAAGTTGCTGGAAAAATGTTCATTATTTAGTAAATATTCCTAAACTAATATTTGTTCAGGAAAACAACATCACCTTGTGGCTAACATGGACAGTAGCATTTAATCCAGTGCAATTCCAGCAATTATAAATGCAAATCCATTTATGAAAATTGCAAAATGAATTCCTCTGCCTCCCAAAATATTTGTGGCACTGCCTAAAAATGCTTTGGATTTAATGGGTCAATTTCCATATTTTTCCTAAGTCCTTTTGGTGCCCTAACATTTTCCCTAAACCTCTCTGTTTTAATAAAAAAGAAAAACAGAAAATGGAAAAAGGGAAAAAGGCCAGGGGCCACTTACCTGCTCCGGCCCGAGCCGGCCCAGGCAGCCCACCTCACCATCCCTCACCTGCTCCCGCTGCGTGTCGATGCCGCCATGGCCGCAGCTCGACGCGCCGCTCGCCGCTCGCGACGGCGCCGGGGGCAGTTGGCGAGGGGATAAGGGCGCCCCGAGCCCTTCCCCCCTGGTCGCCTCGCCCGCAGTCTCCTCTCCCCTCTCCTTCCCCTCGCTCGCGCTCGCTCCCTCCTTTTCTCTCTGGCCGAGCGCGCCCGCTGCCGTCCTCCGCCGTTTCCGCGGCCACCGGCGGCCCCGTGCCTCCGACCCTGTCCGTCCGCTCCGCCGCAAACTGCCTCGATGACTGGTGCTCGCCGTTGGAGATGGGAGGCCCCGCAGCGCCGATCCCCTTCGCCCCCATCTTCGGCGGCTGCAGTAACTCCGGCGACCTCCGTCGACTGCTGCTGCTACTAAACTTTGCACAGAGGCCTCCGTGAGCCTTCTCGGTGAGCCACGCATCCCCTCCTACCTATAGCTCGGACGAACTCCGCCTCTAGCTAGCTCCCCGCGTGGCCGAGCTCTGCCCTGCGCCATTGCCGGCGATGCCGACGATGCCGAGCTCCCCTGCTCGTGCCAGTAGCTCAAATGCGTTCGTAGAGCCCCGTGGATGCCTCCTGCACGCTCCGTTTGGTCGCTAGCGCTGCACGTGGTCATTCCCGTCGGAGCCCGAAGCACGACCGCCGCCGTCGTCGTCGTCGTGGTCAGTTCTGGCTGCCCCGACGCGAACCACTAGCACCCATCGCTTCGCCTCGTCGCGCTGAACCTCCAGGAACGAACCGCGCCTCGAATGATGGCCGGAGCTGGCCGGACGACGAGCTCCACCGCCGCTGGCCGTGCTCTGTTTCCCGCTGCTCTGCTGAAGCTACAGTAGCCGAATGCTACTGTAGCTATAGCTAGCTTTCACTAATATGCACTGATTAGCCCTTTTGACAGCCACTAATCATCATCTAATCAAGCTGCAACATGAGTAAAAATAATATGTACTGGTAGTATACTAGACAAGCTACAAAATACTCCACTGTACCAAATCCATCCAAGACATGGATTAATTCCTACAAAAATAACAAAAGTCTAAGTTCTGTAAACAGAAAAGAACAGAAAAACAGATACTGAGTTAGCTATTTCAGAGCTGAATTTGGACCTGTTACAGGAACTGTTCATACCATCAAATGGCATGGCCTTGAAGTACTCTTGGAGTAGAGTAAATCATCTTTAGGATGTATTTTCATTACAGCTATGAATAACCCAATATAGCCCTCACCAAATGGCTAATCAATAACAGATTTTATGACTTAGAAGGATTTCAGAAAAATGCTAAAAACTTCAGAAAATTATAGAAAATAAACCGTAACTCGGATCGAAAAACTTTCTACATGAAAGTTACTCAAAAAAATCCCACGAATCTGATCGTGCCGTTTGTTTTCTTGTTGGGACCCTCTACGTAGGTGAACCCGCAACTTTTTGCCTGTTTCCGGTAGATGAATAGTGCATACATACCGGTTAATAATTCCAACTTAAACCCTAAAATAACTAAAATGGTTTAGACATGCTTTTAGGCAACCCTGCACTGCACTCTAGCATGTCATGCTTTGTGTTGCATATGATTGCCGTGTATTTATTTGTTTCCTCCCCCTCTTCTTTCCGATAGCCCCCGAGCCCGACGCAGCTCCGGAGATCGACGACACCACTGACGACCCCTCTTTTGCCGCAAAGCAACCAGGCAAGCAACCCCCCTTGACGCATCCCTATATCACCCATTCTCTCTCCCTCCTGCTTGCATTAGAAATTGCTTCTGCTACTGTTTTATCCTATTTCTGATGCATAGCCTGTCCTTGTAACTGTTGTTGATACCTGCATGTTATCCAAAATGCTTAGTATAGGTTGGATGGTAAACCATCTGTGACCCCTCTTCCTTGCTGTAGTTGCCCCGCCTTAGTACCTGTGCCCAATCGATATGATCGTCGGGCTAAGACCAGTTCATCACCACACATTCCCCCTAAGTTGCTTGACGCTGCAGAGCTAACATCGAGTGCCGAGGGTGATACCTCTTATCTCACTCCCGATGATGCCTCTGTAGTTCAGCTAGTCGGTTGTGGGTTACCGAGGGTGATTCCTCTTCCCCACCTCCGGTAAAGCTTCTGTCGTGCAACCCCACTTGTGTGAACACCATCGAGGGTGATTCCTCCGTGTTCACCTTGCCGGTTACATCTAGTGGAAATCCAACGAGGGTGATTCCTCGGATTCCTGCTTGATGTTATGGACACACGGTTACTTGCACTTTATTACTGATACCTGGATAAAGCCGGGTCGACCCCGAGGGGTACCCGCGAGTGATGTGGAGTCGGGTTGACCATGAGGGTACCCGCGAGATGAATACGTGGCACGGCCGGGCATTCTTAGCCCTTGCCGTAAGTCCACGAGACGGGGCGACGGGGTCACAGGATCGTGAGTCTCTGCTTGTTTCCGCGCGCTCCAAAGGCACTAAGGGTTAGGATATGTAATCTGAGTAGGCCTCTGGCCTTTTCGCGCTAACCAGCACGTGGGAATAAAATGGGTACTCGGCGTCGTATGTATCAGCCGAAAGCTTTGTTAGACGTCCAGTTCAGCAGTGCGGCACGGCAGGATCGGCGCCATCCATGACAGAGGTGGTGCCTGGATCTAACCTTGTGCGCAATGACCCGGAGTGCAAAGGGCGATGGGCCCAAGACCCCTGCGCGCTTAGGATGTAGACCGGCGGGGACCTCTCTGCTGAGCTCTAGGTAGGGTTGCGGTGTGTCGATCAGCCGAGGCCGGGCATGACCCGGAAAAGTGTGTCCGGCCAGAGTAAATCGAGCGTGTTGGGTAACAGTAGTGCACCCCTGCAGGGAAGTATATCTATTCGAATAGTCGTGTCCACGGTAACAGGACGCTCAGTAAAGTATCCCGATCTACTACTACTTCAACTGGTTACATGCTAATTAATTGGAAGCTCCGGGATCGCTTTCTCGCAGGGAGTCGAGAAAGGATCCCTAGGCTTTGTTACAACATGCTTGCTACTTTATTTATGTTACTAATCTGCACTCTTCTTATGCTGCAAGACCATGAAGATGCTAGTCTTCGATAGGCTAGGCCCTCTCTCTATTCTGGCATTTCTGCAGTTCAGTCCACATATACAGCCTTCCTTTGATACCGATGCATAAGTAGAATAGCTCTGATGTAAGTCTTGCGAGTACTTTGGATGAGTACTCACGGTTGTTTTGCTTCCTTTTTCCCCATACCCGATTATTGAGACCAGATGACGGAGCCCCGGAGTTAGCTGCCCCAGTCGACGACTACTACTACACCTCTGGAGGAGCGTACTACTACGTGGAGACCGCCGACGACCAGGAGTAGATAGGAGGCTCCCAGGCAGGAGGCCTTGCCTCTTTCGATCAGAGTTGTTGTTTGTTTTCGCCTTCTTAAGGCATCTTGTTTAACCTTGTGTCTGTACTCAGATACTTTTGCTTCCGCTGATGCTTGTATGACATCAAGCTTGTGTATTCGAGCCCTCGAGGCCCTGGCTTGTAATATAAAGCTTGAATTATTTTATTTTGTGTCTAGAGTTGTGTTGTGATATCTTCAAGTGAGTCCCTAGGCTTGATCGTGTGCATTTGCGTATATCATTAGTGCATGATTAAGTCGGGTGCGTCACAGTAGGCTGCTCGTCGGGGGTGTAGTCAAACTCTGCTGCAACGGCCTCGGTCTCGGCGTCTATCGAGAGAGAAGGAGGGGGGAAGAAACAATAAATTTCATGGCAAAAATGCAATCACTATGCATGACAAGCCTAAAATCTTATGCAGATGTGTTTTACTGCCTAACTAAATGATTTAGTTAATTTAGGAATTTATTTGGATTTATTTAATTAAAGTTGTGCACTATTCATTTATCGAAATCAGGCAAATTGTTCCATGTTCAGCTAGCTAGGATTGTTTGACAGGCATTTTGATTACATATTCAGAATCTTCATATTTTTCTGATCATTTTACATATATAAATTATTTTCATCGGAGTTACGGTTTAAAAGATATGATTTTCTAAAGTTTTATTGATTTTCTGGATTATTTTAATTATTCAATTCCGAATTATCCAGAACAGTGTTTGGTGACGTCAGCAGTCAACAGACCGCTGACCAGAGTCAACCTGACCTGCGCGACCCACCTGTCATAGACAGTGGGCTAATTAAACTAATTAACAGGATAATTAGCTGAGTGGGGCCTACTGGTCAGTGGGTAATTAGCGTTTTAATTAACTAATTTAATTAATTAACAGATTATCTATTTTAATTAAATCGATTAATCGACTGGGCCCCACATGTCACAGACAGGGGCCGCCCAGTCAGCGCTTGACCGGGTCAACTGGGCCAAGTGGGACCCAGTGGCAGCGACAAAGCGGCGGGGCCCGCGGTGCCACATCGGCGCCAGCTGGACGCCGGCCAGAGAGCTCCGGCGAGGCCGCGCGACGGCGATGAACTCCCGCGAGCCCGGAATCCTGCTGTGGTGCTCCGTTTCGGCCGTTCTTTGGCTCTACCGAACGAGCGGAGCAGCGCGCGTCGAATGGCGGCGGTGCGAGGTGCTGCGGCGGCCGGAGTCGAGCACGAGGACCTCGTCGGCGGCGAGCTTCTTGGGCAAACTACGGGGAGACGGCTGCGGTGGGTTTTGGCGAGCGCGTTTAGTCGCATTCGGGCGAGAGTGGAGCACCGCGTCGATCTAACCTATTGGCGCGGCCTGCGGCGGTCGGAGACAGCGACAACGGCGAGCTCGAGCGGCGGGCAGAGTGCGGCAACGACGGCGAGCTAGCTAGGGTCGAATGCGGCAGCGAGGAGAGGAATGGAGGGAGGGAGAGGCTCACCGGGCGGCTAAGAAAAGCCCTTGATGGCTTTGGAGCAGCAGGGGTCGTCGGGGACAGCGGGGATCGCCGGCGACCGAGAAGGAGAGGTCGAGGTCGATCCCGACCGTGCGGTCGTCCCCGAGCTCAACAGCGAGGCGTAGTCAAAGGAGTCGAGCGAGGCGGAGCGGATGGGCTCGTCGGAGCGATGATCGGGCGGCGGCGGCCGCGGGATCGAGCGGTGGCGGCGATGGCGTCTCGGGTGAGAGGCGAGACAGAGAGGGAAAGGGCGAGTGGGGACGAATGAGTGGGCTAGGGTTGCGGGGGAGGACGAGAGGGGCTCGAGGCAACCCTTATCGACGACGGGGAACCGGCGGATGGCCGACAGCACGACGGCTGTCGCCGTGTCGGCGGGCGGGCGTGACAGCGCGGGAGGAGGACGACGATGTGGTATAACGGGCTGGGCCGGTTACTGTTCGTCTAAGGCCCAGTCGCACAGTAAGGTCTAACCGTTTTTCTTTTTCTACTTTCTATTTCTTTTATTCACTCTGTTTTGCAAAATGTTAGACTACTAACTGACTTTTGTAAAATATGTGGCCTAGTCCAAATATTACAGTGCAATATCCTTTACCACCAAAAATTGGATTGGGCAAAATATAATTTCATTTGTAATTCTATTAAATAAAATGGTGTTAAAATGTTGCTGTTAGCTACTGTTTTAGGTTGATATAGCTACTCAGGCATTTTTAGTGATGTTGTTTTCCTGAACATAATTAACTATGAATTAATTGCTATTAAATGAACATTTTAGTTTTTAATTTGAACAACTTTTATTTTTACTTTAAATTTGAATTGCAATTTTAAATTGGAGTTGAAATGAAGTATGATGCAAATGATGCTCAAGCATTGTTAATCATGGTGACATGGCATTATCAAAAGGGTGATTACTGTAGCTATTACATGGGGACGTTACAATTCTCCTCCTCTAACAAGAATTCTCGTCTCGAGAATTAAGAGGAAGACTGAAAGAAAGCAGGGTATTCTTCACGAAGACGGTCCTCGCGTTCCCAAGTGGCTTCATCTTCAGAATGATTCGACCACTGAACCTTAAGGAACTTGATCGACTTCTGACGGGTTCGACGCTCAGTTTGATCAAGAACGCGGATCGGATACTCCGGGTAAGATAGATCATCCCGCAATTCAAGCACTTCATGATCCACAGCTCGGATAGGATCCTTGAAGCAGCGTCGGAGTTGTGACACATGAAAGACATCATGCACCTGAGAAAGGTTTGGCGGCAAATCCAATTGATATGCCACTTCTCCTCGACGGGCGAGAATACGGAACGGTCCAATGTAGCGAGGAGCCAACTTGCCCTTGATTCCGAACCGATGAGTGCCTTTCCACGGAGTGACACGAAGGTAAGCTTGCTCGCCAGGTTGATAGACCATTACCTTGTGCTTTCGGTCATAGTTGCTCTTCTGACGAGACTGAACAGCTTTTAAATGCTCCCGGACAATGCGGACTTGCTCCTTAGCTTGTTGAATAATGTCCGGACCAACGAGTGAACGTTCCCCAGTTTCTGACCAATTCAGAGGGGTTCGACACTTACGTCCATAAAGAACTTAAAACGGTGCCATCTTCAGACTAGCTTGATAGCCATTGTTGTAAGAGAATTCGGCATACGGAAGAGATTCCTCCCATTTCTTACCGAATGAGATGACGCAAGCTCGAAGCATATCTTCAAGCACTTGGTTAACTCTTTCGACTTGACCCTGAGACTGAGGGTGGAAAGCAGTGCTAAAAGACAGATGAGTTCCCATGGCTTCCTGGAAACTGTTCCAAAACCTGGAAGTAAAGAGGCTGCCACGATCTGAACTGATCTCCAACGGAACACCGTGGAGTGACACAATTCGGGAAACATACAAGTCCGCTAGCTGACTAGCACTGATTGTCTCCTTGACAGGCAGAAAGTGAGCAACCTTCGAGAACCGGTCGATGACGACAAAGATAGCATCATGACCCTTCTGCGATCTGGGAAAACCAGTAACGAAATCCATTTCGACTTTGTCCCATTTATATTCAGGTATTTCAAGGGGTTGTAGAGTTCCAGCAGGCCTTTGATGTTCTGCCTTGATGCGACGGCAAACGTCACACTCAGCAACATATTTAGCAATATCATGTTTCATATCGGGCCAGCAGTACCGCTGACGAATGTCTTGGTACATTTTGGTACTACCAGGGTGAATAGACAAAGGCGTGTCGTGTGCTTCTTTCATGACATCCGAACGGGAGTCCAGATTGCGCCTTCTGGGGACCACTAGGCGGCCTTTGAAGAACAAGGCACCATCCTCACCAACATGGTAGAATGAAGGATTACCCTTGGAGAGGAAGTTCTTAATCTTCTCGACTTCAGAGTCATATTTTTGTCTGGTCTTGATGTTGCGCTCGAGGTCTGGCTTAACCTCCAGGGTATTGAGATAACCCTGAGGAACAATGTGAAGGTTCAATTTGCGAAGCTCTTCATAAAGCATAGGTTGTGCTTCCTGAACCATGAGGTTGTTGCAGTAAGCCTTGCGACTCAAAGCATCGGCCATTACATTAGCCTTGCTAGGGGTATAGGAGATATTCATATCATAATCGGCTATTGTCTCAAGCCACCTTTGTTGACGAAGGTTCAAGTCTGGCTGAGTATACAGATACTTCAAACTCTGATGATCCGTGTATATCTCGCAACGATTACCAAGGAGGTAATGTCGCCATAGCTTCAGAGCATAAATAACCGCAGAAAGTTCGAGATCATGTACCGGATAATTTTCCTCGTGAGGACGCAATTGACGAGAGCCATAAGCAATTACTTTGCACTCTTGCATTAGGACACAGCCTAATCCTTGACGAGATGCATCACAGTAAATCACGAAATCCTTTTGGGAATCCGGGGGTGCTAACACTGGGGAAGATGTCAACTTATCTTTGAGTGTCTGAAAGCTTTCTTGGCACTTTTCTGTCCACTCAAATTTAACACCTTTGTGGAGCAGGTCAGTTAATGGCTTTGCAATCTTGTAGAAGTTCTCGACGAATCGGCGGCAATAGCTAGCGAGTCCGAGAAAACTCCTGACTTGCTTGACATTCTTCGGAGGAGTCCAATCAAGAATGGCCTGAACTCGTTCGGGGTTAATGGCAATGCCATCTTTGGAAATCACGTGACCAAGATAAGTCACCTCAGATAACCAGAACTCACACTTAGAGTATTTGGCATATAACTGGTGTTCTCGAAGTTTCTCCAATACAAGCCGAAGATGTTCGGCGTGTTCTTCTTCATTCTTGGAAAATATAAGAATATCATCCAAGTAGACCACGACAAACTTGTCGAGGTAGTCCATGAAGATGTAGTTCATCAATCGGGAGAAGGTTGCTGGAGCATTGGTCAATCCGAAGGACATAACGGTGTACTCGTATGATCCATAACGAGTAACGAATGCGGTCTTCGGAATATCCTCCTTACGAACTCGGATCTGATGATAACCCAACCTCAAGTCGAGTTTCGAGAACACAGAGGATCCAGCAAGCTGATCATAAAGATCGTTGATCCGGGGCAGTGGATATTTGTTCTGGATTGTGGCTTGGTTAATGGGTCGATAGTCCTGGACCAATCGGTTAGTTCCATCATTCTTCTTAACAAAGAGAGAAGGTGCTCCCCAAGCAGAGGAACTGGGGTGGATGAAACCCTTTTTAAGTGACTTGTCGATTTCTTCCTTAAGCTCGAGAAGTTCATGCGGAGGCATCTTATAAGGACGCTTCTCAATAGGGGTAGTTCCAGGCTTCAAGTCGATGACGAACTCGACAGCTCTAACCGGTGGTATTCCTGGAAGTTCTTCCGGAAAGACGTCTGGAAAGTCACGGACGACCGGAACGTTCTCAATCCCCTCAAGAGGTGAGGCATTCAAAGCATTCAGAGCATATATCTGAGCTTCGGCATTCCGGGTAATCCGGGCGGTGTAGTTCACTATCTCATCGGAGGGATGAAGAAGTTGTACGACTTTAGTGGCACATGTGAGCTTTCAACCAATCCATCCCCAGAATGAGGTCTATGGTGGAAGAGTTCAAGACAATGGGTGAAACAAGGAATTCCAATCCTTTGATTTCAACAGGGATATTGTGTGCTATCATGGAGGTTTGACAACGGCCTCCAGGGGTGTGGACAACCATTGGCATGTTCATCTTTTCAAATGCAATGTCATGTGATAATGCAAATGCTTCTGACATGAATGAATGCGATGCTCCTGAATCAAATAAAACAGAAGCGGGTACTGAGTTAACAAAAAGGGTACCCATCACAGTAGCAGGTTGATCCTGGACTTCTTCAATGTCAATATTGTAATCATGTCCACGACCATAAGCAGAAGACCCAATGTTATAGTTGCGGGTCTGATTGTTGCCACGACCATTACCACGGCCATTACGAGGAAATGCCAACTGATTCTGAGTCTGACGACAGTCCTTAGCAAGGTGACCTGGTTTGCGGCACTTGAAGCACAGACCATCTTCAGGACGAAGAGGAGCACTAGGTGGATCAGCTTGAGCTCTTGGCTGCCTCGGTGGTGGCGGAGGCAGACGGGGTGCAGCATAAGAGGGTCTTAGCGCAGGGGCAGCTGGACGGTACACACTGTTGGGAATCCAGATACGACGCTTCTGTGCTGAACTCGAAGATGAGCCAATGTCACGATAGCGCTTCTGCGATTCCTTGTGCTTGATCTGAGCGGTCTCAACCAGAATAGCCTTGTTCACGAGAGTGGCAAAGTCAGTGAAGTCTTGAGCAGCAAGTGCAAGCTCGAGGTCTGGGTGGAGTCCACTACGGAACTTCTCCTGTCTACGAGCATCAGTTGGAATGTCTTCTTCAGCATAGCGGGACAAGTTAAGGAACTCCTGCTGATAGGCTTCGACAGTCTTGTTGCCCTGAACGAGGTTGCGGAACTCGGTCTTCTTCCGGTCTATGATTCCCTGAGGAATATAGCGAGCATGGAAGGCAGTCTGAAACTCATCCCAAGTAACGATTGTCCCAGCAGGCAGTGTACGCTTGTGAGTGGACCACCATTGAGCAGCGGGGCCCTTCAGGAAGTAGGTCGCGAAGGTGACATAGTTGTCAGGGGCGACACTAGCAGATTCCATCTCAAAAGCAATGTCACGAAGCCAGTCATCGGCATCCAGTGGATGTTCAGAGTTGCGGTATATAGTGGGGTTGAGACGCACAAACTCTGACAGAGTTATTGAAGCTGGGTCCTGGTTCTGATTGTTCTGGTGCGGGAACTGAGCCATGATATTAGTCATGAACTGACGGTTTAGCTCGAATTGTTGCATCATAGCTGCCATATAGTCTGGTGGTGGTGGGTTTTCAAGGGCACGACCACGACCACGACCACGAGCACCTGGCCTAACCATCCTGCTAAATTTCAATAGGGGGTAGTTTAGTAAAAACAACTGCAAGTGTTTAGCGACAAACATGATGTAACACGACAATGAATAAGTAGTGCATCAGATACATAACAGTAGTCAATTAAGACATACAGATCCATACACATAGTCGGTTACATGCGGACAGCATAACGGCGTAAAATTAAGGAAAAAAGACATGCTAGGCGGCGCGCAGGCACGCGGTGAGGAACTACACGACGAGACATAGCAAAGGCTACATCAACGTCGGGGAAAACTATTGGAGCGAGGAATCTGCAAGTGACAACGCAGGGAGTCCTCGATAAAAGGATCCTGCGGGCCGTGAGCATTGTGCAGCAGAACCTGGCCCTCATCTTGAAGAAAGGGGGGTTAATTCAGAACTCCGGGTGGATGTGATCACGAGAACCTTGTGTCGGCATTAGGAAAATTTCATTTAACCCGAAAGGAAGAGAATTCAGGGTCCCAGAGTATAGAAGAGGAATAAAAGATCCTAATACCACCCAGTTGGCGACGTGGGCCCGTAAGCCACACAGCCATGTTAGTAAAATAGTTTTCGGAAATACTAGACTCAACTGCGGCCAAGGAGTTGGAGAGGGGCTTCCTACAGGCAGTCGGCTCTGATACCAACTTGTGACGCCCCCGACTTAATCGTGTACTAATCATACACTCAAGTGTACACAATCAAGCCTAAGGACTCACTTGAAGATATCACAACACAACTCTAAACACAAAATAAAATAATTCAAGCTTTATATTACAAGCCAGGGACCTCGAGGGCTCGAATACATAAGCTCGATATCACACAAGCATCAGCGGAAGCATCAGGTTTCTGAGTACAGACACAAAGTTAAACAGATAGGCCTTCAAGAAGGCGGGGCAAAATAAAATACTGGATCGAAAGGCGCAGGCCTCCTGTCTAGGTGCCTCCTAACTACTCCTGGTCGTCGGAGGGCTCCTCGTAGTAGTAGTATCCGGAGGGGTAGTAGTGGTAGAAGTCGTCATCGGCTGCTGGGGCAGCTGGCTCCGGGGCTCCGTCATCTGGTCTCAAGTATCGGGTATGGGGAAAAAGGAAAGCAAAGCAACCGTGAGTACTCATCCAAAGTACCCAGCAAGACTGACATCAGATCTATTCTAAAATATGCAACATTATCAAAGGAAGGCTGTTTATGTGGACTGATTTGCAGAAATGCCAGAATAGAAGGGAAAAGCCTAGCCTATCGAAGACTAGCATCTTCAGGGTCTTGCAGCATTAGAAGAGTGTAGATTAGTGCAATAATATAGTAGTAGCATCAAGTACAAGTAACCACGCCCAGAGATCCTTCCTCGACTCCCTGCGAGAAAGCGATCCCGGAGCCAATATATTCAACCCATTTCTAGTTGTAGAAGATCGGGATATTTTCCGAGCGTCCTGTTACCGTGGACACGGCTATTCGAATAGATATACTTCCCTGCAGGGGTGCACTACTGTTACCCAACACGCTCGATTAACTCCGGCCGGACACACTGGCTGGGTAATGTCCAGCCTCGGCTGATCGACACATCGCAGCCCGACCTAGAGCTCAGCAGAGAGGTCAACACGCCGGTCTAAATCCTAAGTGCGAAGGGGTCTTGGGCCCATCACCCTTTGCACTCCTGCACGTTGTGTGGGTGGTTGGGGTGCAGGCGCGACACTGTATACACAAGTGAAGTACCAGTCCAATCCCAACAATCAGCCCGCATCTCTGAACTGTGACATCTGAAGAGCTTTCGGCTGATACATACGACGTAGAGGGCCCCATTAAACCATTATCCCACGTGGTGGTAGTGCGTAAAGGGCACGACGACCCACTCAGATCAAATACCCAGTTCCGATAGGCGTATTTAGTAACTCGCAGAGACGAACAGAGTTTTTGTCGCTCCGACTTGGTAAAACATGACGCGCGGGTGCTCTTGGAGCCGACCCGTCTTTAATGTTGTTCTCTCGCGGGCACCCTTGGGGCCAGCCCGACTTTAACAGTTTAGGTATTGCAGTAATATAAACATTTCCGCGATCACACCCGGAGTGATCACGGCCCGGTAACAAGCATGGCATACGGACAAGGCGAAGGGCCAAGGATGGAACAGCAGCATAGCTAACTAGGCATCATGGGATAACAGGTAATGTATCAGTAGCAGGCGACAAAACCAGGCTATGCATCAGAATAGGTTAAAGCATGGCAGCGGCAATTTCTAGTGCAAGCAGGAGGGAGAAAGAATAGGAGACAACGGCATGCGTCAAGGGGGGATTGCTTGCCTAGAAGCTCTGCAGAGAGTGGCTGATCGTCGGTAGGCTGCTCGTCGGGGGTGTAGTCAAATTCTGCTGCAACGGCGTCGGTCTCGGCGTCTATCCAGAGAGAAGGAGGGGGGAAGAAACAATAAATTTCACGGCAAAAATGCAATCACTATGCATGACAAGCCTAAAATGTTATGCAGATGTGTTTTACTGCCTAACTAAATGATTTAGTTAATTTAGGAATTTATTTGGATTTATTTAATTAAAGTTGTGCACTATTCATTTATCGAAATCGGGCAAATTGTTCCATGTTTAGCTAGCTAGGATTGTTGGACAGGCATTTTGATTACATATTCAGAATCTTCATATTTTTCTGATCATTTTACATATATAAATTATTTTCATCGGAGTTACGGTTTAAAAGATATGATTTTCTAAAGTTTTATTGATTTTCTGGAATTATTTTAATTATTCAATTCCGAATTATCCAGAACAGTGTTTGGTGACGTCAGCAAGACGCAGAGGTGATGTCAGCAGTCAACAGACCGCTGACCAGAGTCAACCTGACCTGCGGGACCCACCTGTCATAGACAGTGGGCTAATTAAACTAATTAACAGGATAATTAGCTGAGTGGGGCCTACTGGTCAGTGGGTAATTAGCGGTTTAATTAACTAATTTAATTAATTAACAGATTATCTATTTTAATTAAATCGTTTAATCGACTGGGCCCCACATGTCACAGACAGGGGCCGCCCAGTCACCGCTTGACCGGGTCAACTGGGCCCAGTGGGACCCAGTGGCAGCGACAGAGCGGCAGGGCCTGCGGTGCCACATCGGCGCCAGCTAGACGCCAGCCAGAGAGCTCCGGCGAGGCCGCGCGACGGCGACGAACTCCGGCGAGCCCGGAATCCTGCTGTGGTGCTCCGTTTCGGCCGTTCTTTGGCTCTACCGAACGAGCGGAGCAGCACGCGTCGAATGGCGGCGGGGCGAGGTGCTGCGGCGGCCGGAGTCGAGCGCGAGGATCTCATCGGCGGCGAGCTTCTTGGGCGAACTACGGGGAGACGGCTGCGGTGGGTTTTGGCGAGCGTGTTTAGTCGCATTCGGGCGGGAGTGGAGCACCACGTCGATCTAACCTATTGACGCAGCCTGCGGCGGTCGGAGACGGCGACAATGGCGAGCTTGAGCGGCGGGCAGAGTGCGGCAACGACGGCGAGCTAGCTAGGGTCGAATGCGGCAGCGAGTAGAGGAATGGAGGGAGGGAGAGGCTCACCGGGCGGCTAAGAAAAGCCCTCGATGGCTTTGGAGCAGCAGGGGTCGTCGGGGACAGCGGGGATCGCCGGCGACCGAGAAGGAGAGGTCGAGGTCGATCCCGACCGTGCGGTCGTCCCCGAGCTCAACGGCGAGGCGTAGTCGAAGGAGTCGAGCGAGGCGGAGCGGATGGGCTCGTCGGAGCGATGATCGGGCGGCGGCGGTCGCGGGATCGAGCGGCGGCGATGGCGTCTCGGGTGAGAGGCGAGACAGAGAGGGAGAGGGCGAGTGGGGACGAATGAGTGGGCTAGGGTTGCGGGGGAGGACGAGAGGGGCTCGGGGCAACCCTTATCGACGACGGGGAACCGACGGATGGCCGACAGCACGACGGCTGTCGCTGTGTCGGCGGGCGCGCGTGACAGCGTGGGAGGAGGACAACGATGCGGTATAACGGGTTGGGCTGGTTACTGTTCGTCTAAGGCCCAGTCGCACAGTAAGGTCTAACCGTTTTTCTTTTTCTATTTTCTATTTCTTTTATTCACTCTGTTTTGCAAAATGTTAGACTGCTAACTGACTTTTGTAAAATATGTGGCCTAGTCCAAATATTACAGTGCAATATCCTTTACCACCAAAAATTGGATTGGGCAAAATATAATTTCATTTGTAATTCTATTAAATAAAATGGTGTTAAAATGTTGCTGTTAGCTATTGTTTTAGGTTGATATAGCTACTCAGGCATTTTTAGTGATGTTGTTTTCCTGAACATAATTAACTATGAATTAATTGCTATTAAATGAACATTTTAGTTTTTAATTTGAACAACTTTTATTTTTACTTTAAATTTGAATTGCAATTTTAAATTGGAGTTGAAATGAAGTATGATGCAAATGATGCTCAAGCATGGTTAATCATGGTGACATGGCATTATCAAAAGGGTGATTACTGTAGCTATTACATGGGGACGTTACAAAGGTAATAAATACTAAAGAGAATATTAATATAAGGTGCAGAATAAATCCCTCTGAAGAGCATATTTGGCATACATCCCACAGCCAGCTAAATATAGTTGTTGACTTGATATATAACTTTTATATATCTTGGGGAAAAAGGCAAGATATACTTGACCAAAAATTTGAAAGCATATTCAAAGAATATCAAAAACTCGCAGACAAGTGCTCCGGGTTAAATAATAAAACAGATATCATTCTGCATAAGCTAGAAGAAGCAAAAACAAGACAGAATATAAATTGCAAGAATAACGACTATATTAAAGAAGAAGTGTTGACAATAGGCCGTTACCTAGGTAAAGGTAAAGACTCGCTCCCACACTCCGAATCAAGACAAGATATTCCTGAAATAAAAATGTTAGTACATGAGGTAAAAACTCTCATCCTCTCATAGTTATACGAGTGAATATAGCCAAGCATTAAAGGAAGTTGCTAAATACTTATCACCCCCTGTCGGATTTTCTGATCACAACTCGCCAAAGGAAGACTCTAAAATCATTATAAGACACGAAATAGCTGAAGAAATAGACACAAAGTCTTTTATGTCAGAAACAGAAATTAAAAATATTAAGAATAAAAGTGTGATTGAATACATGGAAAAAGCTAATCTAGATGATGAAATTATACATTGGGAAAAGAAACTAAAACACACAGAATGGGAATATAGTCATTCTATGACAACAGATTGGCCTAAGATAAGAGAAAGAGAATTATTCTTCATTAGAGAGATCGCTAGACTAAAAAGGCTAAAAAGAGAGAAAAAGCCAGCCACTAGTAATGCTCGCATAATAAATAATAAGTTATTACTAGATAGTTATGAAGAAAATAAGGTAGATTTAATGAAAGAAATGATGAATCAAGTAGATTGTGAACATGATTGGATTAAAGGAAAAGGTGATTATAATATCAAATGTGCTTTCTGCATATATTATCCAAGCCAAGATAATAGGTCCACATGCAGCATATGCTTAAGACAAGCCTGTGCCTCCTGTCTAAAAACCAAAAACCAAATATGGAGACAGGAAATAGAATTTGAATCAGAAGAAAGAATATTATATAGTAGGGTGAGAAATCTAGAAAATAGAATAAATAAACTAGAAGCGGAACTAGAAAAACTAAAAGATAAGTTAGAAGATAATAAAGAACAAAAACTAAAAGAAAAGTTAGTAGATAATGAAGAACAGGAAAATGTTGTCACTGGAAGCACAGAAATGAAAGAGCAAATGGTAACTGTAAGAGATAAAAAAGGAGATAAGTTAATACAATTAAAAGATGCTATAACTAGTTTTGGAAACAAATATATAGTGCGATTACCATTTAAAGAAGTATTAGGAATAAGAATTCCAGTTAGAATAAATGTAACATCAAATATTTCCTATAAAATTTTGGCACTTTTAGATACTGGCTGCACAAAGAACATCATCCATGACAAATACTTTGTGAGGTGTCCCGAAATAGTCAAAACTATAGATAATAATAAAGCCGAAGTATCTACTGATATGTCAGGAATAAAGAAAATTCATAATCAGTTGGCATATAATATAGAAGCATACATAAATGGCACAAAATATATAATAGATGAAATCACAATAAGAGATTTGTCAGTTATTAATGATGATATGATAATAGGATTAAGATTTTTACAACAATCTTTACAAACCACTATTATACATGAAGATGGGGTTATGTTTATCCCGTGTCAAGATAATGTTCCATATTTATCTGAAGTACGGAAACAAAGAAAGGCTTTGCAAAATATAGAAATATCTAATATAGATGATCAATATAGCGCAAATTTAGATCCCCTTGAATTTTGCAAAGATGAAGAACTCAGTGAGACAATAGAAGAATATCATATAGAGAATACATGTACAGAATGCATAGGGTTATAGGCTTTCTCTCCAAATTGGTATAGAGATATAAAATCCAAAAAAGATATAGACAAGATTGTGCAAAGATTAGAAAATATACAAATTATTGGGGAAATACCAATGAAACATTGGGATAAGAACTCTATAGTTTGCAAAATAAATATTATAAACCCAGATTATATAATTAAGTCAGGACCAATAGAAGCTACTCCCAAAGATATTGAAGAATTCAAAATGCATATTGAAGAATTACTAAAGCTAAAAGCAATTAGAGAAAGTAGAAGTCCTCATCGATCTGCTGCTTTTATAGTAAGGAATCATGCTGAAGAAGTAAGAGGTAAGTATAGAATGGTAATTAATTTTAAAAGGCTCAATGATAATACGATAGATGATGCATACAATATACCTAATAAGCAGGAATGGATCAATAGAATTCAAGGAAGCAAATATTTCTCTAAATTTGATTTAAAAGCAGGATTTTGGCAAGTGAAAATGGCAGAGGAATATATTCCTTGGACAGCCTTTACTTGTCCACACTAGTAGAAAAAGGCCCATTTGTCCCGGTTCCAGAGGCCCATTTGTCCCGGTTCTGGAACCGGGACTAAAGGGTCGGGACTAAAGCCCAAAACCTTTAGTCCCGGTTTGCTTACGAACCGGGACCAAAGGGGCTCCACGTGGCCGCTGTGGGGAGCCCAGGCAGGAGGACCTTTAGTCCCGGTTGGTAACACCAACCGGGACTAAAGGAGCTCCACGTGGCCGCTTCGCAGCACTCAGGCAGGAGGACCTTTAGTCCCGGTTGGTAACACCAACCGGGACCAAAAGGCGCTGGGGTTTTTTTTTTTAAAGGGGGGGTTAAGGGGTTTTGGAGGGTTTAGGGGTTTCATATTGTGTTAGCTAGCTAATAGAGAGAAGTGACCTCTCTTTCTCCGTGCTTGGTCGACGCTAGCTACTACATATAGAGAGAACTCGACGCTAGCTAGTAAGCAAATGAAGGAAACCATTAATTACACAAGATCGTCATGAACATATACAGAGAGAAGTGACCTCTCTTTCTCCATGCTTGTTCGAACAACAAGTTTTCGTAAATCTATCCGACGCTACTACATATATACAATATAACATCCCTGACATCATCAAGCGTCAAACTGTATTGAATTTCCGCATGGTATTCTCCCTTTTCATGTATGACGTGGTCAAGAAAGAATCCCGCCAATTCCTCTTGAATTGCTCGTATGCGATCATGTGGTAGGAGTTCATCCCGCATCTGCCAGATCTAATTTAAAGAAGGGGGTCAATACATATATATGAATGAAACTCAACACAATTGATGGTAATAAAAAAATTGTGAATATTGTTTACATACTTCAAATTGTTCTTCAGATCTGCCCCGCTCAGAGGTCCTGTGGCGAATGTACTCGCAAACGTAGTATCCACATAAATTATTCCCGGGTTCCTGCCACAAGAACTTTACGAGAATAGAGTTCAATCAAACTGATAATCAAGCACGATAATGGTATTGATGAAACTGGAATCAATGAGAGATGCGTGGAACTAGCTAGTACTACTTACTTTGGGGTGTGTAAATCGCAGCTCGTTCTTCAGACCCGGAACCTGTCCGGTGAACTGTTTCCAAACCCTGCCAGGCAAAGAAAATGATTACTTGATATCAGGAAATGAACGAAAGTTGCGGATATGGTCCCGGTATTGATTGAACTTACTTTTGGAGCATTGCAGTCATGTCCGCATAATCCTTGGGATCTTTACGTCTCGAGTCAAAGACAGTTACTACTCCCCCGTCAAGCTTAATGGATAGCAGAATATAGTGGAAACTGCGCACGCATAACTCATCAATTACAGTACTTAACCTCGAGTAAGCGAAACCGAATATGCACAAGACAGTAACACTCACTTGAAGTTGTAAGGAAAAAGTATTTCCCTTTTGTTTTGATGTCGAAGGAACGCTTCTAGCATGTTTTCCTCGGTATCTTTAACTCTTTCTTGTACCGCCCATTCATTTACGGTATTAGGGCTAATGAACCCAATGTCATAGATTTGTCTTTTTTTGCATTCGACGATCTTCAATCTGCATAATATAGTGAGGATAATTATATATACATGCAATGAACGAGCTGAGCTAGAGACTTAATTACAGAAGTAATACTTACAGACAGTAGCAAGTCATGATTTGTTTGTCGAGGGCCTTTTGATTGAATAACTGAAATAACTCGACAAATTCAACAGGCATCAGGTCGACTCCAATGAGGTCATGCTCATCTTTAATTCTCACCAGCAAACTATCGAACCCATTCTTCCTGCAGGTTTCCAAGTACCACTCATGCAATTTGTGTTGGGGAACGTAGCATGGGAAACAAAAAATTTCCTACGCACACGCAAGATCTATCCATGGTGATGAGCATCTACGAGAGGGAGAGTGAATCTACGTACCCTTGTAGATCGCTAAGCGGAAGCGTTAATAAACGCGGTTGATGTAGTCGAACGTCTTCGCGATTCAAATCGCCGAGCATCCCGCGATCCCATCACGATCCATCCCGCGATCCCATCATGATCCGTTCTGTGATCATATCACGAACCGTCTCACGATCCAATCACGATCCGTCCCGCGATCCCACCATGATCCGTTCCGTGATCATATCACGAACCGTCTCACGATCTCGATCACGGTCCTTCCGATCTAGCGC
Organism: Elymus sibiricus; assembly: GCA_039707655.1. Taxonomy (NCBI): domain Eukaryota; kingdom Viridiplantae; phylum Streptophyta; class Magnoliopsida; order Poales; family Poaceae; genus Elymus; species Elymus sibiricus. Next base: position 515,478,166 of record CM077666.1, read on the forward strand.
CGAACGGACGGCGCCTCCGCGTTCAGCACACGTGCAGCTCGATGACGATCTCCACCTTCTTGATCCAGCAAGAGAGAGCGGAGAGGTAGATGAGTTCTCCGCCAGAACAACGGCGTGGTGGTGGTGGTGGTGGAGCAATTCCGACAGGGCTTCGCCTAAGCACCGTCAAAATCAGATTTGAGGAAAACTGTATAGACAGGGGGAGAGAGGGCTGCACCGTGGCTTAGGGTTATTTTTCTCCTCTAAATCCTCTAGTATATATAGGAGGGAGGGAGGGGAGGAGGCAGCCTCAAACCCTCAAGGTCTGGCCGAAATTGGAGGTGGAGGAGGTGGACTCCTCCACTTCAATCCTAGTCCAAATAGGACACCTTCCATATTTGGTCTCCCTTCCCTTTTCTTTGGGGTTTTTCCTTTCCCACTTATTCCTAGCCGCATGGGCCTTGTAGGGCTGGTTTGCCCAGCCCACTAAGGGCTGGTGCAACCCCCCTCAGGCCCATGTGGCCTCCCGGCGTGGGTGGCCCCTCCCGATGGCCCTCCGGTACTCCCGGTACACTACCGGAAATACCCGAAACTTTTCCGGTGGCCAAAACGGGACTTCCTATATATCAATCTTTACCTCCGGACCATTCTGGAGCTCCTCGTGATGTCCGGGATCTCATCCGGGACTCCGAACAACCTTCGGTCACCAATCATACATAACTCAATTCTACCGAAACGTCACCGAACCTTAAGTGTGCAGACCCTGCGAGTTCGAGAACTATGTAGACATGACCGAGACACCTCTACGGCCAATAACCAATAGCGGGACCTGGATGCCCATATTGGTTCCTACATATTCTACGAAGATCTATATCGGTCGAACCTCTATGTCAAGGATTCAATTAATCCCGTATGATGTTCCCTTTGTTCTTCGGTATGTTACTTGCCCCAGATTCGATCGTCGGTATCTCTATACCTAGTTCAATCTCGTTACCGGCAAGTCTCTTTACTCGTTCCGTAATACAAGATCTCGTGGCTAACACTTTAGTCACATTGCTTGCAAGGCTCATTGTGATGTTGTATTACTGAGTGGGCCCTGAGATACCTCTCCGTCACACGGAGTAACAAATCCCAGTCTTGATCCATGCCAACCCAACAGACACCCTCGGAGATACCTGTAGAGCACCTTTATAGTCACCCAGTTACGTTGCGACGTTTGATACACACAAGGTATTCCTCCGGTGTCAGTGAGTTGCATGATCTCATGGTCATAGGAACAGATACTTGACATGTAGAAAACAATAGCAATAAACTGACACGATCATATGCTACGTTTATAGTTTGGGTCTTGTCCATCACATCATTCTCCTAATGATGTGATCCCGTTATCAAATGACATCTCATGTCTATGGCTAGGAAACCTTCACCATCTTTGATCAACGAGCTAGTTAACTAGAGGCTTACTAGGGACACAGTGTTGTCTATGTACCCACACATGTATTTGAGTTTCCAATCAATACAATTATAGCATGGATAATAAACGATTATCATGAACAAGGAAATATGATAATAACCAATTTATTATTGCCTCTAGGGCATATTTCCAACAATTTGTACATCATCGTTGTTAGAGGAGGATGATCAGGTTTGACGAGAGGCTTCCCGTGCACGTATTTATATTCTTCTTGTACCTCAGCCATTTCAAAAATTACGTCATCCCCCAAGTAATCACCAGGATTGGTACCGAGCACCATCCCCGGATGATTAGCGACGATATCGCTAGACACCTTGAGCGGGCGGCACGATTTCTTCTCCTGTTCGCCGAGCTGGGGAATTGTTTTCCCACTTCTTCGTTCTGCTAACCTTGCATCACTAGAAGTACTTCCCGACCGCCGCGCTTCATCATATGTTTTTTGAATAATGCGGTCATAGTTGGATTGCGGCAGAGGCGGTGGTGGTCGCTTCAGGGCATCGATAGTGCGCTTCACTTTCACCGGATCTAGCTTCTCCTTCGGAGGTGGACGTTTCCGTTCAAAATGGGCCTTCACTTGGGCACGAACTATGTCCTCGTTTTCCTGCTCGGTCATCTCATATGGTAACTTTTACAGAGGCTTGAGAGATGGACCGTATCTGAATTTCCTCCCGCCTCTGCTTGTATTGCTAGCCGCCGGAGCGGCGGCGTCTCTGTTCCGTCGTTGCTGATGAGGCTGAGAAGGAGGCGGAGTGCTCCGACGCGCCGGAGGAGCCGGAGCGGCGGCGTCTGTCTTCCGCCGTTGCCGACGAGGCGGAGGAGGAGGCGGACTGCTCCGACGCGCCGGAGTAGGCGAAGGAGGAGGCGGAGTGCCCTCACGCGTCGGAGGAGCCGGAGAAGGAGGCGGAGTGCCCTGATCACTCGCCGGAGGAGGAGGAGGAGGAGGAGGCGGAGTGCCCTGACTCGCCGGAGGAGGAGGAGGAGGCGGAGGCGTCCAGTTTGGAAGCTTGATGTACTCCTTCTGCCATAGACATGTACTCCTCAGAGCACGAACCAGCTGATTCTCCCCTTCACCTATAGAGTGGTCAAGCTCGAGCTCCTCAAATCCCTCCATTACTTCATCCACCATCACAACAGCATAGCCATGTGGAATCGGAAGGCAGTGAAAAGTTCCGTTGGGTTGAGGAGGTGCAACAGAGCCGAGAGCCGCCTTGAAAGTGAGGTTCCGGCATTTCGTCATAAGCTCGCAATTTTGAGCCTCCGTGATAGTATCCACGGGGTAGATAGGAGCCGTGAAGTCAGTCTGAACGGGCTCCGTGGAAGCCACGCTACTTCTCCGCTGAGATGGCGGGGTAGCTTCAGGGGTAGCTTCGTGCCGCTGAGATGGTTGGCCGGCAGCTCGCTGGCTCTCAAGTTCCTCCTCTAGCTTTTGTACTCTTGCACTGATCTTCTGCATGTCGCTCAGCTCCGCTTTCCTCTTTCTCTCCCGGCTTCTGTAACCGCCTGCGTTGGGAAACCCAACCTTCCACGGAACGGAGCCTGGTGTGCCTCGTGTTCGTCCAGGGTGCTCAGCATTCCCTAGGGCCTCAGTCAGCTCGTCCTTCTCTCTGTCGGGAATGAACGTCCCTTCCTGCGCTGCGGTGATATACTTCTGAAGCTTCGTGACGGGTATTGCAAGTTGCTCGTCCGTCCAACAGCACTTCCCTGTTTCAGGGTCCAAAGTTCCCCCAACCCCGAAGAACCAAGTCCTTGAACGGTCTGGCCAGTTCAATGTCTCTGGTTCGACCCCTTTAGTAATCAGGTCATTCTCAGCTTTGTCCCACAACGGCCGGGCTTTGAGGTAGCCACCTGACCCCGTGTGATGGTGATACTTCTTCTTTGCAGCGTTGTTCTTGTTTGTCTCTGACATTTTCTTACTCTTGTCCAATGTCTTGTAGGCCACAAATGCGGGCCACTGATCTTTTATCTTCTCAAATCGGCCGGTGAATTCTGGAGTCTCACCTTTGTCGACAAACTTTTATTTCAACTCCTTCTTCCACCTCCTGAATAGATCTGCCATCTTCTTAAGAGCACACGCCTTGACCAGTGGCTCTATAACTGGCTTATTCGGATCCTCCTCTGGCGGTAGGGTGAAATTTGCCTTCAGCGCGGTCCAAAGATCATCTTTCTGTCTATCAGTGACATAATCACCTTCAGGGGCGTCGTCCTTAGGCTTATTCCATTGCTTGATGCTGATCGGGATGTTGTCCCTAACAATAGCTCCGCACTGAGCAGAAAATGCGTCCTTGGTCCGCTTGGGTTCAATCGGTAGGCCATCGTCCGCGAGTGCTGTGATCGTGAACCTTTCATCCTTGCGCAACCTCTTCTTCGGGCCTCGTCTCGTTACCGAAGTTTGGCTCGATCCGGAGGGCTATAAAAGAAGAAAGAAGAGTTAATATATGTACATACCAAAACAATTAATGCATCAATTAGCTAGTCAGCACAGGCTTAATTAATATATATACCTCGCCGGACTTTGCAACAGCTCCCTCCTCCGTTCGGTCACCGGAGCCGTCATCATGGTCTCCTTCTTCCTCTGGCATTCGGTCACCGGAGCCATCATGATCATGTCCTTCCTCCTCCATTGTTCTATCGGTGTCATTGAGAAACGACAAGACATCACCGGCGAGGATTATCTCCACCAACAAATGTTCTTGTTCCAAGTCTCTTTGATCCATAGTTTCTGCAAATATTACAACATGGCAATTAATATACAAACATGAATGTCCGACGTCCCCCCTCTATGTTACCGGAGGGGGTAGACGACAACGACGCTCACCCCTCATGTCATGTCCGACGTTCCCCCTCATGTCGAAGTTATCGGGGAGGGGGTAGACGACAACGACGCTCACCCCTCATGTCCGACGTCCGACGTCCCCCCTCATGTCATGTCCGACGTCCCCCCTCATGTCGAAGTTATCGGGGAGGTGGCCTCGACAACGCTCTTTTAACTTGGTAAATTTGGGTGGCCTCGACAATTCTTCTAGGGTTTGGGGTGGCCTCAACAGCGCTCTTATAACTCATTTAACTCATTTAACTTCGTACATTTGGGTGGCCTCGACAACGCTTCTAGGGTTTGGGGTGGCCTCGACAACACTTCTAGGGTTTGGAGTGGCCTCGACAACGCTTTTTCATTCCCGGTTTGGGTGGACTCGAGAGTTGGCCGAGCGAGAGGGGGTTGATCGACGTCCCCCCTCATGTCGAAGTTACTTGAGAACAAGAGCTCCGATCGAGACGATTCCAGATCCGTTGGAAAGCTCTCGGGGAGCCGATGCCAACGTGATGATAGGGGGCCGGGGTGCTCCCGTGGCCTTGTTGATAGATAGAGCCGATGCCAACATGATGATAGAGCCGATGCCAACATTTTCATTTAACAAAAAAACTACCTTCAAAAAAAGACTTGCATTTTCGTACATATGAAAAACAACGAAGTTTGTATACAAAAGTGCACATATACATCTCATACATGAACATATACACATGAAAATTTATCTATCTATCTATCTCATCTCATAGATGAACATATACACACATATACATGAACATATACACATATACATGCCCGCAAAAAAAATTGGTAAGCGGTAGTACCGCGCCCAGGGCGGTAGTACCGCGCGTAGAGCGCGGCCGGGGCGGCGGCGCGGCAAGCATAGCGCGGCCGGGGCGGCGGCGGCGGCGCGGCAAGCAGAGCGTGGCCGGGGCGGCGGTGGCGGCATGGCAAGCAGAGCGCGGGTGGCCGGAGCGTGGCGGGCGGCGGCGTCGGGGCGCGGTGGGGGGGGAGGAGGAGAGGAGGGGAACGGCGCGGCGGCTCACAGTGGGAGCGGGGACGGCGTCGAGGCAGCTCGGCGACGGCGACGACGGTGAGGTGGAGCAGCCTGACGGCGTCGGGGCAGGGATCGGGGGCGACGGCGACGAGGAGCAGCCTGGGGGCGTCGGGCGGAGAAGAACAATTGATTTGGAGAAACTGCTAAGTGTGGGCTTATATACACAAAGCATTGGTCCCGGTTTGTGGCACCAACCGGGACCAATGCCACCCTTTGGTCCCGGTTGGTGCCACCAACCGGGACCAAAGGTCTCTTTTCGTCAGCCCAAAGGGCGGGAAGCATAGACCTTTGGTCCCGGTTGGTGGCACCAACCGGCCGGGACCAAAGGGTGGCATTGGTCCCGGTTGGTGCCACCAACCGGGACCAAAGGTGGGCATTGGTCCCGGTTGGTGCCACGAACCGGGACCAAAGGGCTGCACGGCGTCGGGGCGTGGAAGTTTAGTCCCACCTCTCTAGTTGAGTAGCGCCCGCACTGGTTTATAAGCGCGGCTGCAGCCACCGTTTCGAGCTCCTCTCTAATGCAGGCCTACGGGCCTAAACGCACTCTCTCTGCCGTGGGCCTACTGGGCCTTCTGCGGGCCTGCATCCTGGCCCAACTAGCGGGTTTCTAGTCGTATGCAGGCCGTGGTGGCCCAGTAGCCGGCATTTTTTTTTGCTTTTTTTTTTGCTTTATTTATTTTCTTTTGTTTTTTTTTGCTTTATTTATTTTCTTTTGTTTTTTTGCTTTATTTATTTTCTTTTGTTTCTACTTACAACTAAATACTTAGAGTTTTTGAGTGATTCTTTTTGCTTTAGGTCACAAAAATTATAAACTTTCTGTTAGTTCCAGTAGTTTTCAAATTTGAATAGTTTAAATTTGAATTCTTTGAAATTTGTGTGAATCACTAGTTTGTGAATAACTTTACTTTAAAAATAGATTTTTGAGTGATTCATTTTCCTGCTATTTAATATTAGTGTGTCTTATCATTATATTCAATTTGGTAATTTTTAGGTTATTTTAAATGTGTGTTTTAATCTAAAACAGATTTTGTTATTTTAGTTTGCTATTAAAGTTTCTAACGAAAAAATACTTTATGAAAATTCTTTTTGCTATTAATGTTTTGAACAAAAAATACTTTGATACCTTTAGTTGCATAAATTTTATATAATTTTAGTTTCATAAATACTAGAGGTTTATAAAATATTTTTAGTTGATTCCTTTTGCTATTATAGTTTTATAAAAGCTTTTTAGTTGATTCTTTTTGCTATTGAAGAATATTATAGTTTTATTTAAGTTGATCATAACAGAATTTTTTAATTGATTATTTTTAGTTCATTATTTTTGCTATTAGAGTTTCATAAAGGTTTTCTAGTTCATTCTTTTTCTATTAGTTCATTCTTTGAGCTAAATGACCCTGATATTGAAAAGCACTTCAAATGAACTCTGAAAAGGTTGAAAGTTGGCATGGTATCATCATTTCACCCTCATAGCATGTGCTAAAAAGTTGAGAGGGTTACGGCAAAAACTGGATGCACTTCGTGTACAAAATGGACAATCTCTTTCGAAGTATGAGGGTTTCGGACGAAAACTCATCTGTTAGAAAGGGATTTAATTTTTTTGAACTTATTTGAACTCCAGACTTTTTGTGTGTTCAAAATGCACCATTCAAAGCCACATCATCAATTTTCAACCCTTTCTGACTTCATTTCCTATTTTTCATGCATTTACTGATTTTTTTAAGCTAAATGACCTTGAAATTGAAAAGCACTACAAATGAACTCTGAACAGGTTGAAAGTTGGCATGGTATCATCATTTCACCCACATAGCATGTGCTAAAAAGTTGAGAGGGTTACGGCAAAAACTGGATGCACTTCGTGTATAAAATGGACAATCTCTTTTGAAGTATCAGGGTTTCGTACGAAAACTCATCTGTTACAAAGGTATTTCATTTTTTTGAACTTATTTGAACTCCAGACTTTTTCTGTATTCAAAATGAACCATTCAAAGCCACATCATCAGTTTTCAACCCTTTCTGACTTCATTTGGTATTTTTCATGCATTTACTGATTTTTTTGAGCTAAATGACCCTGAAATTGAAAAGCAGTACAAATGAACTCTGAAAAGGTTGAAAGTTGGCATGGTATCATCATTTCACCCACATAGCATGTGCTAAAAAGTTGAGAGGGTTACGGCAAAAACTGGATGCACTTCGTGTACAAAATAGACAATCTCTTTCGAAGTATGAGGGTTTCGGACGAAAACTCATCTGTTACAAAGGTATTTCATTTTTTTGAACTTATTTGAACTCCAGACTTTTTCTGTGTTCAAAATGAACCATTCAAAGCCACATCATCAGTTTTCAACCCTTTCTGACTTCATTTGGTATTTTTCATGCATTTACTGATTTTTCTGAGCTAAATGACCCTGAAATTGAAAAGCAGTACAAATGAACTCTGAAAAGGTTGAAAGTTGGCATAGTATCATCATTTCACCCACATAGCATGTGCTAAAAAGTTGAGAGGGTTACGGCAAAAACTGGATGCACTTCGTGTACAAAATGGACAATCTCTTTCGAAGTATCAGGGTTTCGGACGAAAACTCATCTGTTACAAAGGTATTTCATTTTTTTGAACTTATTTGAACTCCAGACTTTTTCTGTGTTCAAAATGAACCATTCAAAGCCACATCATCAGTTTTCAACCCTTTCTGACTTCATTTGGTATTTTTCATGCATTTACTGATTTTTTTGAGCTAAATGACCCTGAAATTGAAAAGCAGTACAAATGAACTCTCAAAAGGTTGAAAGTTGGCATGGTATCATCATTACACCCACATAGCATGTTATAAAAAGTTGAGAGGGTTACGGCAAAAACTGGATGCACTTCGTGTACAAAACGGACAAAGTTGTGGAGAGAAAGTCTTCACTTTTTCTTCGCTTGTGTACTTTGCTTATTGCGCCGTAACCATGGATAATGTTCATCGTTTAACAGGGTGCTTGGGTCAGCCTTGACTTTGAAGGGAGGAATTTCATGAAACTTTTCATAATCTTCACACATGTCTGTCTTGCCCTCCAATCCCACGATGTCTCTTTTTCCTGAAAGAACTATGTGGCGCTTTGGCTCATCGTATGATGTATTCGCTTCATTATCTTTTCTTTTTCTCGGTTTGGTAGACATGTCCTTCACATAGAAAACCTGCGCCACATCATTGGCTAGGACGAATGGTTCGTCTGTGTACCCAAGATTGTTCAGATCCACTGTTGTCATTCCGTACTATGGGTCTACCTGTACCCCGCCTCCTGACAGATTGACCCATTTGCACTGAAACAAAGGGACCTTGAAATCATGTCCATAGTCAAGTTCCCATATGTCCACTATGTAACCATAATATGTGTCCTTTCCCCTCTTGGTTGCTGCATCAAAGCGGACACCGCTGTTTTGGTTGGTGCTCTTTTGATCTTGGGCGATCGTGTAAAATGTATTCCCATTTATCTCGTACCCTTTGTAAGTCAATACAGTCGAAGATGGTCCCCTGGCCAACGAGTACAGCTCATCAGAAACAGTGTTGTCACCCATGAGACGTGTTTGCAACCAACTGCCGAAAGTCCTGATGTGTTCATATGTAATCCAGTCGTCACACTGCTCCGGGTGTTTGGAGCGCAGAATATTCTTGTGTTCATCGACATACGGGGTCACCAAGGTAGAATTATGTAGAACTGTGTAGTGTGCTTGAGACCAAGAATGCCCGTCCCTACATATTATTGAGTCCGCTCCTAGCGTGCCTTTTCCAGTCAGTCTCCCCTCATACCGCGATTGAGGGAGACCAATCTTCTTAAGGTCAGGAATGAAGTCAACACAAAACCCAATGACATCCTCTGTTTGATGGCCCATGGAGATGCTTGCTTCTGGCCTAGCGCGGTTACGAACATATTTCTTTAAGACTCCCATGAACCTCTCAAAGGGGAACATATTGTGTAGAAATACAAGGCCCAGAACGACAATCTCGTCGACTAGATGAACTAGGACGTGCGTCATGATATTGAAGAAGGATGGTGGGAACACCAGCTCGAAACTAACAAGACATTGCACCAAATCACTCCTTAACCTTGGCAGGATTTCTGGATCGATCACCTTCTGAGAGATTGCATTGAGGAATGCACATAGCTTCACAATGGCTAATCGAACGTTTTTCGGTAGAAGCCCCCTCAATGCAACCGGAAGCAGTTGCGTCATAATCACGTGGCAGTCATGAGACTTTAGGTTCTGGAACTTTTTCTCTGCCATATTTATTATTCCCTTTATATTCGACGAGAAGCCAGACGGGACCTTCATACTGAGCAGGCATTCAAAGAAGATTTCCTTCTCTTCTTTGGTAAGAGCGTAGCTGGCAGGACCTTCATACTGCTTTGGATGCATGCCGTCTTTTTCATGCACACGTTGCTGTTCCTCCCGTGCCTCCGGTGTATCTTTTGTCTTCCCATACACTCCCAAGAAGCCTAGCAGGTTCACGCAAAGATTCTTCGTCACGTGCATCACGTCGATTGCAGAGCGAACCTCTAGGTCTTTCCAATAGGGTAGGTCCCAAAATATAGATTTCTTCTTCCACATGGGTGCGCGTCCCGCATTGTCAGTCGGAACAGATAGTCCGCCAGGACCCTTTCCAAAGATTACTTGTAAATCATTGACCATATCAAGTATGTGATCACCAGTACGGAGGGCAGGCTTCTTCCGGTGATCTGCCTCACCTTTGAAATGCTTTCCTTTCTTTCGACATTGATGGTTGGTCGGAAGAAATTGACGATGCCCCAGGTACACATTCTTCCTGCATTTGTCCAAATATATACTGTCGGTGTCATCTAAACAGTGTGTGCATGCGTGGTATCCCTTGTTTGTCTGTCCTGAAAGGTTACTGAGATCAGGCCAATCGTTGATGGTTACAAACAGCAACGCATGTAGGTCAAATTCCTCCTGTTTGTGCTCATCCCACACACGTACACCTTCTCCATTCCACAGCTGTAAAAGTTCTTCAACTAATGGCCTTAGGTACACATCAATGTCGTTGCCGGGTTGCTTAGGGCCTTGGATGAGCACTGGCATCATAATGAACTTCCTCTTCATGCACAACCAAGGAGGAAGGTTATAGATACATAGAGTCACTGGCCAGGTGCTATGATTGCTGCTCTGCTCCCCAAAAGGATTAATGCCATCTACACTTAAACCAAACCATACGTTCCTTGCGTCACCTGCAAAGTCCCCCCACCTTCTCTCGATTTTTCTCCACTGCGACCCGTCAGCGGGTGCTCTCAACTTCCCGTCTTTCTTACGGTCTTCTTTGTGCAATCGCATCAACTTGGCATGCTCTTTGTTTCTGAACAGACGTTTCAGCCGTGGTATTATAGGAGCATACCACATCGGCAGGAACCCTCTTCCTGGAGCGCTCGCCCTCAACATCACCAGGGTCATCTCGTCTGATCTTATACCGCAATGCACCGCATACCGGGCATGCGTTCAAATCCTCGTACTCACCGCGGTAGAGGATGCAGTCATTAGGGCATGCATGTATCTTCTGCACCTCCAATCCTAGAGGGCATAGAACCTTCTTTGCTTCGTACGTACTGCCGGGCAATTCGTTATCCTTTGGAAGCTTCTTCTTCATTATTTTCAGTAGCGAACTAAATCCCTTGTCAGATACACCATTGTCTGCCTTCCATTGCAGCAATTCCAGTGTGGTACCGAGCTTTGTGTTGTCATCTTCGCAATTTGGGTACAACCCTTTTTTGTGATCCTCTAACATGCGATCGAACTTCAACTTCTCCCTTTCACTTTCGCATTCTCTCTGTGCATCAACAATGACCCGGCGAAGATCATCATCGGGCACATCGTCTGGTTCCTCTTGATCTTCAGCTTCCCCATTGCAGCATCACCGTATTCAGGGGGCGGGTAGTTGTCATCATCCTCTTCTTCTTCGTTGTCTTCCATCATAACCCCTCTTTCTTCGTGCTTGGTCCAAACATTATAGTGTGGCATAAAACCCTTCTCAAGCAGGTGGAAGTGAAGGGTTTTAGAGTTGGAGAAAGCCTTCGTATTCTCACAGACAGTACATGGACAATGCATAAAACCATTCTGCTTGTTTGCCTCAGCCGCTTCGAGAAAATTATGCAGGCCCTTAATATACTCGGAGGTGCGTCGGTCACCGTACATCCATTGCCGATTCATCTGCGTGCGTTATATAGTTCTCATTATTGAACAACATATAACTCTCTAGAGCATCTAATTAAAACATACATTGAAACTATGTAAAAAATTTAAATGCAACAACAAATGCGATCATAACCGCAACTAAGGTACCAATTGATCCAACGGCATAATGATACCAAGCCTCAGTATGAATGGCATATTTTCTAATCTTTCTAATCTTCAAGCGCATTGCATCCATCTTGATCTTGTGATCGTCGACGACATCGGCAACATGCAACTCCAACTTCATCTTCTCCTCTTCAACTCTTTGTAATTTTTCTTTCAAGTAATTGTTTTATTTTTCAACCAAATTTAACTTCTCGACCAGAATTTCTATGTTGGTTGGAATTTCCGGTTCACATACCTCCTAGATTAAAAAATCTATGTCACGTTGGTCGGCATAATTGTCATAAACACTAAATAAAACAAATAGTTATAAAAGATAATATATACCACATCCGAATCATAGACAGGACGAGGGCCGACGGAGGCGGATACCAAATCCATCGCACTATATAATAACAAACAATAATAAAAGTAATAAAATTACACAAGTATCTATCTAAATCATACAAGTAAGAACTTTTTTATTTTAGAAAGAAGATAAGAAGAAGAGGCTAACCACGGTGGTGCCGGCGCCGAGATGGGCGCGGGCGATCGACGGCGGTGAGGACGGGGACGGGACAGGACGGACCGCCAAACCTAGACAAATCTTGAGGAAAATGGAGCTTGGACAAGGAGCTTCGAGAGGAGAAAGCTTAAGTGTGGCTCGGGCATTTCATCGAACACCTCATGTGCATAGGAGGTGAGCTAGAGCACCACAAAAGCTCTCCCACGGCCGGCCAAAAAAACAGAGCAGTGCACTGCTCTGCTCGCGGGCAGGGGCTATATATAGGCCAACCATTGGTCCCGGTTTGTGGCTGGAACCGGGACTAAAGGACACCATTTGGTCCCAGTTCCAGCCACAAACTGGGACCAATGGTTGTGGGCTAAGAGCGAGGCGCATTGGTCCCGGTTCGTGTCTGGAACCGGGACCAAAGGGGTCATACGAACCGGGACCAATGGCCCACGAGGCCCGGCCGGCGCCCTGGCCTCACGAACCGGGACCGATGGCCCCATGGGTCCTGGTTCGTGAGTGAACCGGGACTAATGGGCTTCTCAGGGGTGGACCGAAGCCCTGTTTTGTACTAGTGCCACAAGGCCATTATGAATGGCTAGTGATGCCATTGGGTCTAAAGAATGCTCCCGCATTATTTCAAAGAAAGATGCAAAATATATTTAATGAGAATCAAGCATTTGTATTGGTCTACGTTGATGACCTATTAATATTTTCTAAATCATATAAAGAGCATATAGCCCATCTCGAAGTGTTCTTTCCAAAGGTAGAACAAAATGGGCTCATATTATCCAAAAAGAAGATCGAAATATGCAAAGAAAGAATAACTTTCCTTGGTCATGAAATAGGAGAAGGAAGAATATATCTACAAGATCATATTGCAAAGAAAATATTAGAATTTCCTGACAATATGAGTGATAAAAAGGTTTTGCAACAATTCCTAGGAATTGTAAATTATGCTAGAAATTATATAGACAATTTAGCAAAGCTAGCTGGTCCATTATATGCAAAACTAAGAAAGAATGGACAAAAATACTTCAATTCTGAAGATATAAGACTAGTAAGAGATATCAAGGAAAGAGTCAAGAACTTAAAACCCCTTGAGTTGCCTCTAGAAGATAAATATTTCATAATTGAAACAGATGCATCTAAGATAGGATGGGGTGCTATATTAAAACAAAAGCCTAATAAATATTCTCCTAAAATAGAAGAAAAAAAATATGTAGATATGCTTCAGGAAGTTATAAAATAAAAACGGTAAATAATATTGATACGGAAATATTGGCAGTAGTAAATGCAATAAATGCTTTCAGACTGTATTTAGGATTTAAAGAATTTACAGTACGAACAGATTGTGAAGCAATATGTCGATATTACAACCAAATAAATAGTAAGAAAACCTCGACCAGAAGATGGGTCTTATTTGAAGACACCATAGCTGGGAATGGATATAAAGTAATATTTGAGCATATCAAGGGAAAGGATAATAGTTTGCCTGATATATTTTCCCGCTCATCAATTTTACAGAAATGAAGAGATCAGAAATCAAGAGAGGAACTCTCGCAGGCGAACATGAATGTTTCATATTCGGAGAGGAGAATAAATTAAAAATATTCTCTCCAAATACATTCAATTTCAAGCCAAAGAGCCATATCCGTCTTGATGAAGTCCAAAGATGCATATTGGATAATATGTGGTTTCAATATGCGGTAAAAAGGGAAGAAAAAGGATATATGCTATCTAATCTCAATAGTCTCGCAGAATATTTCCATATGTTCAATATGTTGAACAAGAATAACCCAACATCCTCAAAAATAGAAGTGGAAAAAGAAGATCCTCTATACATAATGTTTAATGGAACTAAACCTGGAATATATATGCATTGGGAGGATATGCAAATAGAGAAGCTTGCAGCAAAGAGCAGAGGCAAAGAATTATCATTTAGAAAATATGATAATATCAATGATGCCTTGAAATGGGCAAGGAAAGTAATAGGAGAAAATTACTATATTGATCCCGAAGCCAGGGAATATATTGAAAAGCTAGGGGGCATAGATAAAAATATACCCACTCCAGCAACTCCCGCAGAGGGAGAAGCATCTAGCTCAAAGATTCCAAAGAAGGAAGGGTCTCCAAAATATCATACATATCAAGAATGCCCTCTAAAGGGAATTAACCCTTTAGATAGTGAATCCATAGACCAAAAAATGAATAAAATATTTGAAGAATGGTCTAAAATAATAAAGAAAGAGTTGAGAGAGGAAATATTAAAAGAATTAAGAGAAGAAATGGATGAGAAATTTGAAGAAATAAAGAAAGAGTGTGATAATAAATACAATTTCAATTTGTCCGACGATGATCCTATGCTAGACATCGCGGGGCATGGACAGCCTATGGTTTAATAGGCTATATATATATATATATATATATATATATATATATATATATATATATATATATATATATATATATATATATATATATATATATATATATATATATATATATATATATATATATATATATATATATATATATATATATATATTGCTATCAATTGCTATCAATATATATTATGTTGGCGGGGAAGACCCCCACACATAAAAAAAATGCATCAGACGCCAGAATATTTCATCGAAGAAGAAGGCGGAGTTCAAGATCAAGCCAACGGTGTGAGCAATCTGTGCATATTGCTCATATGTTAGAAGACACTGGAGGCAAGCCAATTATCCACCGAGAGACAATGCCCACGTGAAAAAAAAAGATTCCTGAAGATTGAAGTTTGTCGGGCACTCTCTCTCGCACTTATCCATACATTAGAAGGACACGCATGTACCCTAGTAGGACACGTGTGCAGGCTACCGTATGTAAAATAAATAAGTGAAGGCAGGCTCTCAAAGGCTCTCTCGTAGCCGTCTCTCGCCTATAAAAGGAGACGCAGACCGGGAGGAAAGGACACACAACGCGCAAGACGGGAAGCACTCGAGCGAAGAGAGCCAGAGCACTCCCTGCTTTGTAGTTTAGCCACCACCATCTTTGTAAGATAGCCACCTCATCTAAGGATTTGTAAGAGCTGCTACGAAGCATATTAAGGTAATTTCCTAGTTTGTGTGTAATCCCTTCGGGGTTTTCCGAAAGGGAAAACCATATGTAAATTATGTTGTTGAAATGATGTAGTTTTTTTGGTTTCACTTGGTGTTTTTACTTATGAATTTATGGGAAGAGTTCTTATGCTAGGAATCCTATAGGAGAAACCTCTGCGTGTTTGTTCTCTGTGTAGCCCAGAGTTGGCGTTGAATGAGAACCTTGTTGCCGTAGAGAAGTGTTCCCTTCGGGTGAAGCTGCCTGGGAAGACGATAAGAATTTAACCTATAAATTTGCAATTAAAACCGTCAAGTGAACGTAACTAGCTACATCTGATGCAACATAATGATAAATATGGTGAGTACCGAGTAGGAATTTCACAACCTGCGAAGAACGAACAGGCCGTATCGTTGGTCTCGGCAACCAGCTAATTGATCCTGCATATAAACGAATATTAGCCAAATTAATAGCCAGACAAGCACCAATAATTGAAATAGTATCGAATAGTATACCAATTATTTGAATAGTACTGAATAAGTAAAGCAAATAGTAAGCTGAATATTAAGCTTACCATATCCGCGTACACTGACATTGTACGCGATATATCCGCATATACTGAAATAAGACCGCAAATATTGTTTAATAAGTATATATTGTTTAATTTTATTTTATATCGCATAGTATATATATATATATATACTCCAAATAAAAAATAACCTGTAGATATTTAGAGATACTGAAAGGGGTATGTACAAGTGCAATATATGATGAGATTGCCTGGGGGCAAACATAGTGTACATCTACGGTGCAGAATGAAGTATCTATGTACATAGCCTTCAAGCACCTGCATATACTTGTTGAAAATTTCTATAATCGCTAGCTTGTTTTTTTTTACATGGTAATACGTGTCTCATTTATAGAATAAAGATCAAGTTATAAGGCACGTAAGCATCAACCTTACATGACTGAAAAGATAGGAAAATCCTATGCAAAATACCAGCGTCTGTCTCTTTTCTTCGACACCACTGAAGCGACCATCAAAGGGGAAGAATACAGATCACCTCTTTACCCAAGCTTGTTTGACTGCTAGTTATGCATGCTAATGCATGCGTCTATACAGATCAATTATTGTACTTCATAAACTGAGTTGATAGACACATCCGCCTATGGAGTATAAAGTAAATGTTAGGTCGCAGGAGCAGTCATTATCGGCCATCGTTGACGCCGCCGCTAGCGATGTTGGAACCTTCACCCGTCGGCTGTGTGCAGTTGTTCATCGTCGTGGCCGTCACCACGCCACTGTTCGTCGTACATCGCCATGCCCGGCCGGAGTAGTCAGCGCCGCCGCCGCCGCACACTTGCATGCAGTCAGATTCATTGTTCAGAGAAAAAATCCCGTCCAAAGATCGCCTGCAGAAAAGAACAGATTAGTACTCCGTATTATGCATATGCATGGAATTAGGAATAAGAAGCAATAAATTTGCATGTTGCGTGCGTGGAAATCACAAACCTCATGCATGCCGCATACTACCTCCTTTTGAAATCATTGCTCCCGATCTAGCTTCTTCTCAATCTTTTGAAATAAGGAGAGAGAACGAGCGCTTTGTCAAGAGAGAGAGAAAGAGATAATGTGAATCGTATTTATCGAGCGATATACGAGGCTAAGCGCCAGTTAAATCGGAAGATAGCAGCCCCAAAAACACCGGGAGGTAGTGATGCGGGTGGAATTTTATTTTGCCCGTGACCCGTTAGGAAACCAATAGATCTGATGCAATCGGACGGTAAATAGGACGGGGGTAACTACACCCGGTTGTAGTGTGTATATATATATATATATATATATATCCGCCATAAGTCTGTTCGTTTAACATTTTAATTAAAATAAAAATACAACTAAAAATATATATTAAACCTTGATCTACTCTACTGGCCGTCGCCCTTGTCCTCATCGTCGTCCTCGAGGTCGATGTAAACTGGAGCCGGCCATGGATATGGCCACGCTCCTGGTGCAATGGCCACGGCCGCCGGCGCGCGCGGTGGCGTGGCTGGCGCCTCCTGTGCCTCCTGCTGCTCCGGCTCCACCCACTCGGGCGTGCAAGGCATCGTGGACGTCCACGTCCACGAGTGCCCCACAAGCGGCGCCAGTGGCCACGGCTCCGGCTGCTCCGGCTCAGGCGCGGGCGGGGGCGGGGGCGCGGCGGCCGATTCGGCCAGCGCCACTGGCAGGCCAGGCCACTCGGCGAGCTGGGAGTCCTCGAGGACCTTCTTGAAGGCCTCCTCCTTCACCACAGGCCAGCGCGGCGAATCGTGCGCTGGAGCACGCGCTCGCTGTGGACGCGCTGGAGCCCGGGGCGCTGGATTGGCGAAGAACGTGCCTTTGGTGCAAGCAATAACTGAATCATGTACTACATACGTGCCTTTGGTGTCATCGCCAAGAACTGGCGAATCCCAGCCGGCCATCAGAGACCCCATCTAGCAAGCTAGGATGACGAAATTCTTTCGACGTCGATGCGCGCAGAATTCGAATATTCAGGACAGACGACGAAGAATGTATTGTGAGTACTGACGAGTAGTGATAGGCATCATCGATGGATCTTATATACTCCGTATAAGGGGATGCAGCGGGGCTCGAGTGCCTTCGCTTTGTTTGGACTTTGGAAAGGGTTAAGGCGGTAGCAGTATAGCAATACCGGATCAGCACACAGGATTGTCGACCATATCCGGACTGGCATGCAGTGACACTGGACTAGTGCAGTGATACCGGATCATGCAGTGACACAGGTTTCTGTTCTAAAACCAGCGGCCAAAATTCTCTAGTCAGGGCGTCGTTATCCAGCGGCGGTACGTGCCGCCCTGACGTCAGTGCGTATGCGGCGCTGTCACCCGTTCCATCCTCTCGCCAAAGTCCCGGACCGACCCCGCACGTGGCGCCAAAGCTATTAGCGATATTTGATTGAAAAGAAAAACATTTGTTGTTGGTCATCCTTATCTTATCATCGTCCCCAGTCCCAGGTGCATGCATCACCGTTCGCGAGCAATAGGAGGCGTCCCGCGTAACTACGCTCGGTACTGTATTTTGCCTTTTCCGTTAAAAAAGCTATTTTTAACCTCAGTAAATGGCTAATTAGTTTTTTCAAATACCAAACAGACCTATACTCCTCTGTGAGGACCTGAAAATCACGGTTTGGGACCTTCCATGATTCCACTGGTTCCAGTCCAGGATCAGTGCTGGGTATGCATGGTTACGTCGGTCAAACACCAGAGTTATACTCACGCATAAGAATAAATAGAGTGATTAAATGGTCATGGTATTACCGATGATCGTGTTTCCTGTTTTGCCTGCATGATTGATCGATGCATTAGCAGACCGAGAGAGCCCAACGAATAAGCGACAAATCTTATCTAGGAATTTATATCCGCGGCGACATAAACACAGAGAAATCGATTGAGTGGAGACTTCCCGGTTCCAGCGAAGGCGATAGGAGCACCTAGCGACTTCTAGGCATGATGGTGACTCAACCTGGCAGTCGGGTCGGGTTTGATCGGGTCGACCTCTACCAGACCCATGCCCTATAAGTAAATGGGTCTACCCCTTCACCCACGACCCTACCCATTGGCATAGGAGCAGACCCACGCCCATACCCATCGGGTAACCCGACCCAATGGGTTACCCATCGGGTTGCTGTACAGTGCACAACAGAGAATAGGCTCAGCAGCACGCAACAAGGCATCAGTCAGCCCCCGAGTATGCCTTTATAGGCAGCAACCCAAGTTCGCTCTCATCGAACAAGCGAGGTGGTACTAAAGTTTACCGTGTCCATCTCTGGTTGCAGGCACAGCTAATGAATATGGGCTGTACATGGGCTGCAACAGCCTAACATGCCAATACACTTGATATGGGCTGCAACGTGGTTGGTTTCATGGGCCTAGGATGCTGAGAAGTGAGAAGGCATGTCACGATATTTTTAGCAATTGTTAGTGAAATATACGTAAGGCTAAACGATAATATATACTCAAAGGCTGAACTAATTAGCATGTATCTTTAACAAAAAATGTCCATGTGCCATATAAAATAAAATATATTTTAATTACTAATATTAATCGGGCGACCCATCGGATGACCCATGGGCAGGACCTTATGCCCATACCCTACCCATGACTAATCGGGTTACCCATCGGGCTTACCCATGGGTGAAGATGGCGACCCATACCCTACCCATTCGGGTCGGGTGCCCATGGGCGCGGCCACCCATGGGTCGGATTGCCGGGTTGAATGGTGACGCTCACGGTTGAGCCGCACCGACCGTTGATTCCAGCTGATGGTACATGCGTAGGTCGAGGCCTGATCGCCTGACACATAGGAGGTGAGGTGGGCAGAAGGGGATGCGTTTGTTTTTTTTTTTAAGTAATGTTACCGCGTTATCATTAACTGACACGATACTCCGCACGTACAATATATTTCAATGAGATTTGGTTGTATCATACATAAATATTTGGATTAATATTATGAGAACTAAACCTTAAAATACATATGATTTATTGTATTTGATTATTGTATAGTTACAAAATATTTATTAAAAATAAGTAGCGACTAAGCCTTTTCCCCATGCATGATGGCGACGAATATTTATAATATAGTTATAAACTTCTGTCCCTATGCACGTGGCCAACGACAACAATAGGATAAGAGACGATGTCTAGGAGGTTGGCGGCATCTAGATGAGTAGATGGGTGCGAGTAATTAGAAAAAAAATTACCGAACGCGACGTAGGCTTGCGGCGATCGATGTATATTGAACGGCGAAATTCGTCCTCCACGATGCACGGTTCGAGTCGTTCTTCATCTGAATGGATTCTCCTCGTCGATGCGGTCCTGGTGGCGCGAGGATTCGGCCAGGGGAGCTCCGGTGCGGGGTACAGTGATGCTTCGTTGTCCCGCACAACGAAAGGAGAACTGTAGCATGCAGATTCGTAATGGTGTACAGTGAAACTGATGTTTCGTTTCCTGGTTCAACGAAACAGTGTTTCGTCCAACTGTAAAATGAAACGTGGATGTTTCATCCTATAGTTTAACGAAACAAGTGTTTCGTCCTACGGTACAACGACGGTGCTCTATTTCTTAAATTTTCGATTTGTTCATCATATTTTCGGAATTTGTTCAAAAAAAAAGTAGTATTTCAAAAAAAATCCCATGATTGCATGTTCAGGTAGGCATTTCTTATGCATGGTTGCATGTTAAGGTGACATGTTTGCATGTTGAGAGAAATATGTTAGTGAAGATCGCCTATTTAGTTATATAGGATAAGATACAACACACGCGGAAACACGGAAAAAATATCCAGAGAGGACAGGTGTCCCGAAACAAAAGTACAAAGAACCCCAAGAAAAAGAAAAATGTGAAGAAGTCCTTGGAGGCCCTCATGCTGAACGCCTTTGCTCGCCGTCGATATCCACCACCACCGAGGCGACCGCCGCAGGAGCCCAACCCTGATGCAACTCCATCGCAGATCACTGTATTGCGGACCTCAAGAGTACCTCGCCGCACGCGGCGAGAGCCTAGTTGTCGGTGTAAAAACCGGCAGACCTCGGGGTAGGGGGTCCCGAGCTGCGGATCTCGGATCGATGGTAACAGAGACAATGGAGACGATGTTTACCCAGGTTCGGGCCCTCTTAATGAAGGTAAAACCCTACGTCCTGCTTCTGTTTATATTGATGGAGATGTATCGAGTACAGAGTTGATCTACCTCGAGATCCTAATATGTGTCTAACTTCTAGGGCTAGGTGAGCGATATTGCGTTGATGTCCCCTCTACGGGCTAAACCCTATGGCTTATATACACGCCAGGGAGGGTATCTATGGTTACAAGGTCGGTATCTAGGAGTAAGATGGCTGGAAAAATCTTGGAGTATACTACAAGTCTTCGGTAGAGACAGCCTCGATCACGTCTCCTGTATGCGGCCTCCGGAGTCCATCCTGATCACGTACGGGGGCATATCGGCCCAACCGAGGAGACGGGCCGACTGGGTTAGTACCCCCCTAATCCAGGACACCGTTAGTAGCCCCTGAACTGGTCTTCGATGCCCGAGTCAACGCCCTTCACCTTCCGGAGTCTTGGCTCGATAGACAAGTTCCCTTGCTTTTATTCTCCTACTAGATCTAAAGACCTCGGCCAACCCTTAGAATTCGTCGGGGGCCCAATGTCAGACTTTGAAAATTGTGTTGCTTAGGGAGTCGGGCCCCTTTATGGGGGAAAAACGTCGAAGCGTCGGCCCCTTCTGCCCTTACTTAACAGACGCGTTGCCCTTGCTTGTGGCAGTACGCCTTTGCAACCGCAGCGAAAAATTCCCCTCCCCCCCCCCCCAGCCCAAGCTTAAGAGCCCAAACAATGGCGAGCGGCGAAGGATCGTCAAGGCGCCCTCATGGCCCTGATAGAGGGGACTGGTGGAGCTGCTCCGTCGCGCGCCTTCAATTAGAGTGCTTGGCGACGCAGGGATACCTGCCGGATGCGGATCTGGCCGCTACCCGCCCTGGACTAACGTCCATCGATGGTCAAGCCCACGCCGAAAATTACCCCTCGCCACAGGGGGACGAGCGGGTATGCTTCCTGCATTTCCTCCTCCGTGGCTTAGGGTTCCCAATCCACCCCTTCCTCTGCGGCTTGCTGGAGTTCTACGGGTTACAACTACATCATCTCTCCCCGAATTCGATGCTGCACATCGCCGGGTTCGTCGCGCTCTGTGAGCTACACCTCGGCTGTCAGGCGCACTTCGGATTATGGCGGAAGTACTTCTGCGTCGTGCCCCACTCTTCGGCCGACAAGCTATTCGAGGTCGGAGGAGCCGAAGTCTGCCGAGTCGACAAGACTAGCTATCCAGCGGAAACACCTCGGGAGGAGGCCGATTACTGGCCTTCCGAGTGGTTCTATATCACCAACGTCCTGTTGTACGAGCCAGTCCGGCCAGGCTTCCCGCCCTTCTCATTGGATCCACCGAGGAAGCGTTACAGCTGGAGGCCACTGAGTTCGGCTCAAGAGGAAGACGAAGCCGTGACTAGGCTAGCGGCCGAGGTGAAGCTCCTGTCAAGCGCTGGCCTTACCATCATTGACGTGATGGCGGTGGCTCTAGACCGAAGAGTCCAGCATGTCCGGTAGCGCCAGCACTTATTGTGCGAGTATAACGGGTCCGAGGACGCCTCTCGATCCATCAAGGGGGCTTTTATGGACCAAATGACCCTCGGGGCCGTACTAGCCAGCATGTACCAAGGGTCCGCCGAGGAGTTTGCCAAGCGCCAGTTCCAAGACGGGCTGTCATACTATAACCCTGCCGACATAGTAAGTTTCTATTTTGGGCTTTTCTATTTTACCTCGGGATCCTTAACATTAATCCGTTACATATCGGTTGAACAGAGGTGGAGGCGTTGGCTCGAAGGGGTGAGCAGTCCGGCCCCTGAGCCGGAGTTGCACAGCCGCGCGGAAGACCCTCTCTACCACGAGGACGAAGACCTGGGGCTTATTTATGAAGGGAGGTGTTTTTTCTTGGAGAGCCTTGATGGCTCGAAGGTAGAAGTCGTCCCTGATACGCCGGGGACGAGGCCAGCCTCATCGGTAACTCTCCCTTCCTCTAAACGAAAGAGAGCCCCTCATCCCCCAGTCTCCAGTCTTCTGACTCCTCCTCCAAAGGGGCGGCGCTCCCAACGCCTACGCAGAGAAACGGCTCCACCGGAAAGGGATCAGCCAGAAGTGTGAGAAGCTCCGGCCGAGGTTGCGGGGACAGACAAAAGTGCTCCATCCGTCATTAGGTAATATTTAGTTCTATGTTACTGAAAAGACACTTCGGATTCTGACATTCCTGATTATTTGCAGACAGCCTCCACCCTCCACCGTTCATGTGGAGGCCGAGGAAGGCACAGCCCCGCCCAAGGAAGCAGAGGCCCGAAATCCTGCGAGGGTTGACCCCGGAGCCACCCAGCCCGCGGACTCGGCGACATCGGCCACTCCGTCCGAAATCCAATGCGCCGCGAATTATCGCCGGCGAAAGGCTTCCTTGAACAATCCGGCCTTTTCGGACAGGAAGCTTAATGCTCTCAGCGCGGTGGACGCATACCTCGGGGCGACCCGAGGTGCCTTTGATGAGTCGTTGGATGTCCTGTCGTGAGGGCTGCGGGTAAGGTTTTAAAGACAAATATGACTACCAAGTATGGTAGTAGCCCCTAAGGCTTGGTACGAGCCCCTGGGGTCGAATCAAGACTTGAATGCTAACCCGCAATCTTTGTCATAACAGGAAGCTCGCTTGAAGAATGAGCAATTGACCTCGGCGTTGGACCAAACAAAGGTTCAGCTTGATGCGGCTTTGTCCGAGGTTGAGCAGGTGAAGAAATTCACCAGAGAGGCGCACGGTAAGTGCTTATTTCTTGAAGTGGGTAATGTCCAAAAAATAGAGCTGACGCCAGAATCGTTTGTAGCAGCGGAAGCCCTGGGCCATCTTAAAAGAGATCTGAAGCAGCCCCGCGATGATCTGGCGTATGCTGAAGCGCAACGCCAAGCAAATAAACATGTGGTCACTCAGAGAGCGGGCAACGTGAATGTGCTTAGGGCTGAAAACGCCCGGCACGCCCAGGAAATTGAGAGCTTAAAAGCTCGCCTGGCTGCTGCCGAATCAAAGAATCGGCGAACGGACGACATGATTTATGGTAAGTTATAAATCGCGACAGACATTTGTCATGTAATTTTTCCGAGGAGATTTGTCATGCGAAATGTTGTTTTTGACAGCTTGCTTGACTGGCCTTCCTCCGGAGTCTCGGGGTCCGGTGTCCGACAACATTAGCATTCGTCTATCCAAGGTGCATGAAAGGGCTCGGAAAGCGATGAAGGATGTACACCAGGCTTTATGGCCCGAGGCGATGCCGGTCCCCGAGGACATGGCTGCGCTAGCCGAACAGCTGAAGAGAGCTCGGCACCGGATCCAGGCGTGGAAAGTATCAGCTTGCCGAGAAGGTGCGAGGGAGGCCTGGGCCATGGTGAAGACCCACTACACCGGTCTGAAGACGACGGAATTAGCAGAGGTGGGACCCATGGGGCCTGATGGGGAGGAGATCCCTAGCAGCTAGGCATATGACAGTGTAATGGCTGTGGCACGCCGCTCACAAAAGGATTGCGCGTTAGACACCCTAATAGACGGGCTAGACCGCGCGTGAAAATTGTTGTATGACTTTATGTACCGAGGTATTCTATGTCAATTTGTTCCGTCCGTTTATCCAAACTCTGTCAGCCAGCCTTCGGCTTCCGCCTCCTCGGATAAATTCCGAGGAGTGTCCCATACTACTGGCCGGGGTCATCGGACCAGATGCTTCAAGTGACCAGGCAATCGGGCTGTGCGGCTCGAAAGACAAGAGGGTAACGGAAGGTTATGTTATATTACTATTTAACATAAGAAACATCTTCCGAGGAAAATAGTTCTTCCAACAGTTCCTTTCCTCGGGTTATTGTGTCGAACACGCCCGTCTGAAGACGGATGACCTCGGGGGTAAAGCCCCTGGTCGGGGTTTGAAAAGACCCTTGCCACGTTATTCCTATGTCATAGCCGACCAATCCGCATTATAAGAACGCTAGCTTTCGGCTTTGTCCGTCTGAGGTACTACATCGGTTGACCCGGGAGTAACAATCACAGCGGTGCTCCCTTTGCCCCCTAGCCGAAATATCGGGAACGTAAGGGGCAAGCACAGGAGCCGGGCAACCCAGCTTGGCCAAATCTTAAAGCGAATCGATGCATATAGTGGCTCGAAAGACAATAGGACATAAGAGGCGGAATAGCTCTTGTTTTGAAAAGAACATGCTAGATTGTTCTCAGGGTCATAGAATAAATTTCCGAGGTGAGGAGATAAAAAAGAAGAAAAAAGATTAAGTTAAAAGAAAATGCACAAGTTATTTACACGGACCGTATGCTCGGTTTCATGCATAGAAACGTCGGAGTAGCACCGCGTTCCATGGGTGGGGCTCTAATCGGCCGTCCTCTGGATCTTGGATTCGATATGCTCCTCCGATGAGTACTCGGTCAATGATGAACGGTCCGTCCCATCTAGGGGAGAGCTTGTGTTTTTGTTTTTCGGGGTGTAGTCTCATTACGAGATCCCCGACATTGAATTCTTTGGCACAGACCTCTCTACCGTGGTAGCACCGTGCCTACTGCTGATAAATAGCTGATCTAGCCCGTGCGACGTTGCGCTCTTCTTCGAGAGCGTCTAGGGCATCTTGCCGATCGAGTTCGGCCTCCAGCTCCTCATACATGCGCACCCGAGGTGCGTCATGTATGATATCGTAGGGGAGGACCGTTTCGGCGCCATACACCGTAAAAAAACGGGGTATACCCTGTGGACCTGTTTGGTGTTGTGCGCAAGCCCCATAATACGGAATCAAGTTCCTCAACCCATTTGCAATCGGCTTTTTTAAGGGAGTGAACTAACCGTGGCTTAATTCCACTAAGGATAAGTCCATTGGCTCGCTCCACCTGCCCATTAGACTGCGGGTGATAGACGGACGCGTAGTCGAGCTTAATGCCCATTTTCTTACACCATCCCTTGACCTCTTTGGCCGTGAAGTTGGTTCTGTTGTCTGTGATCAGACTGTGGAGGACACCGTAACGATGGACTACCCCCGAAATGAATCCGATGACCTGGACGGCCTCGGCCGAGGTGACCGGCTTTGCTTCGATCCACTTGGTGAATTTGTCTACCATAACGAGTAGGTATTTATTTTTGTTTGATCCTCCCTTGAGTGGCCCGACCATATCGAGCCCCCAGACTGCAAAGGCCCACGTAATGGGGATGGTGCGCAGGGCCGTGGGGGGCATGTGGATCTGCTTGGCGAATACCTGGCAGCCTGGGCAAAGCTGTAGTAATGCCGAGGCATCGGCACTTGCCGTTGGCCAGTAGAAGTCGGCTCGAAAAGCCTTGCTAACCAGGGTCCGAGCAGCGGCGTGATGTCCGCTCATGCCGGAGTGTATCTCTCGAAGTACGAGTTTTCCTTCTTCCTCGGATATGCATCTCTGGAGGACGCCCGTTGTGCTCATTTTGTAAAGTTCCCCTTCATGAACCTTGTAAGCTTTAGACTGTCTTACAATCCGGCGGGAGTCGGCTTGGTTATCAGGGAGCTCTTTTCGGAGTAGGTATGCGAGGAGCGGCTCGATCCATGGTGCGATAACTGCCATGACTTCATGCACTGAATCAGTCTTCTGGATCGTTGACCCGCCTACGATACCATCGTCCTTTTCGGGCGGGGCCTGTTGCCCGACGTCGGTTGAGTCCGATGTTCCTTTGCTGTCTTGCCAGACTACGGATGGCTTAAAAAGCTGTTCGAGGAAGGTGTTTTCGGGAACCTTATCCCGCTTTGCGCCCAGCCGGGCGAGTACATCTGCGGCCTGGCTCGGGGTATATGGTGAAATTCAAACCCCTCGAACCTGGCCGAGATCTTTATAACGGCATTTCGGTAAGCTGTCATCTTTGGGTCTTTGGCGTCGAATTCGCCATTGATTTGCGAGATAGCGAGGTTGGAATCACCTCGGACCTCGAGGCGTTTAACAGCCATGGAGACTGCTATCCGAAGTCCGTGTAAGAGGGCTTCGTATTCAGCCGCGTTATTAGAGTCTGTGTACATGATTTGCAGTACATATCTAATGTTATCTCCCGTGGGGGACGTGAGCACCACGCCAGCCCCTAGGCCGGCAAGCATTTTGGAGCCATCAAAATACATTGTCCAATGCGAGTAGGTACTGTACTCACGGGGGAGTTCGGCTTCGGTCCATTCGGCCACGAAGTCCGCCAACACCTGGGATTTAATGGCCCAGCGTGGTTTGTAGGTAATTTCAAAAGGTAGGAGCTCTATAGCCCATTTGGCGATGCGTCCCGTTGCATCTCTATTATTGATTATGTCACTTAACGGGACGTCGGATGCCACAATCACCGCACACTCTTGAAAGTAGTGCCGAAGCTTTCGCGATGCCATGAAGACTGTGTAAGCTATCTTTTGATAATGAGGGTAGCGTGTCTTGCAGGGGGTTAAGACCTCGGACACGTAGTATACGGGTTTCTGGACCTGGAACTTATGACCTTCCATGTCTCGTTCAACCACGAGGACTGCGCTAACCACCTGGTTTGTGGCCGACATGTATAATATCATCGGTTCGCAAACGCCTGGTGCTGCCAGGATGGGATTGGTGGCGAGGAGGCCCTTGATGTCTTCCAGGGCCGCCACAGCCTCCTTGGTCCATTTAAACGTTTTGGTTTGCTTTAACAGCCTGTACAATGGTAGAGCTTTTTCTCCAAGCCATGATATAAAACGGCTCAAGGCTGCTACGCAGCCCGCCAGCTTTTGTACATGCTTGAGTTCTGTAGGGATCTCCAAACGATCCAAGGCTCGAATTTTGGCCGGATTGGCTTCAATTCCTCGGCTAGATACGATAAAACCGAGGAGTTTGCCAGCTGGGACCCCGAAGACGCATTTTTCCGGGTTGAGTTTTATTTGATATTCCCGTAGGCTGGCAAATGTATCGCGAAGATTGTCACCAACTGGTCGACGTGTTTAGTTTTGACAACCACGTCGTCTACGTAAGCATCCACAGTTTTTTCGATGTGTTTTTTCAGGCATGTTTGAATCATACGCCGGTACGTAGCGCCAGCGTTCTTTAGTCCAAAAGGCATCGTGTTGAAGCAAAACGGCCCGTAGGGCGTAATAAATGTTGTTGCTGCCTGGTCCGATTCCTTCATCTTTATTTGATGATACCCTGAATAGGCGTCTAGGCAGCACAATGCGTCGTGGCCCGCAGTGGCGTCCACAATTTGGTCAATACGGGGTAGGGGAAAGGGATCTTTGGGGCAAGCTTTGTTGAGGTCTTTACAATTGACACACAACCGCCATGACCTGTCCTTTTTTGGTACCATGACCAAATTGGCTAGCCAGTCGGGGTGTTTTATATCCTTGATGAACCCTGCCTCCAGCAGCCTTGCCAATTCCTCGCCCATTGCTTGACGCTTGGGCTCGGAGAAACGCCGAAGTGTTTGTTTGACGGGCTTATAGCCTGCCAATATGTTTAGGCTATGCTCTGCAAGCCTACGGGGTATCCCTGGCATGTCGGAGGGGTGCCAGGCGAATATGTCCCAGTTTTCCCTAAGGAAAGCGCGTAGGGCTTCGGCAACTTCTGGGTCGAGGTTAGCCCCTATGGATGCCGTTTTAGCAGGGTCCGTTGGGTGAACTTGGAATTTGACAATCTCGTCGGCCGGCTTGAAAGAAGTAGGTTTTGATCTTTTGTCGAGAATGACATCGTCCCGGTCGACCTCGGCGCGCAGTGCGGTCAGCTCTTCGGCCGCGAAGGTTTCGGCAAGGGTCTCGAGGGCGAGGGACGCTGTTTTATTCTCGGCTTTGAGTGCCCTGGCAGGATCACTTGAAATGGTAATGATCCCCTTCGGGCCCGGCATCTTGAGCTTCATGTAGCCATAGTGCGGCACCGCTTGAAATCTTGAAAAGGCGTCCCGTCCGAGGATGGTGTGGTATCCGCTTTTAAAAGGCGCGATGTGGAACATAATCTCCTCGGAGCGATAATTATCCGAGGTCCCGAAGACTACATCTAGAGTTATCTTTCCGCTGCAGCGTGCCTCTCGCCCGGGGACTATTCCTTTGAAGGTGGTGGCGCTCTGTTCTATGCGCGATTTATCGATGTGCATCTTATCCAGAGTGTCCTCGTATATTAGATTCAGGCTGCTGCCTCCGTCCATAAGGACCTTATGGAGGCGGCAGTGGTCCACGATGGGGTTGAGGACCAGCGCGGCGGGGCACCTGTCCAGGGCCGACTTCGGCTGATCATTCTGAGTGAAGGTGATCGGCGTGTCTATCCACGCACCCCGAGGTGGTACCTGCCGGACGACGTTGATTTCCCGCAAGGCCCGTTTGCACTGGTTGTTAGACGTAAAGGTCTCATAAATCATTAGGACCTCGTCTTCATCCGAGGTCTGTCCGAGGTGGTTGGAGGTGCCCGCCAGGAGGGCGGGTCCTCCTTTTGCCACCTGCCTCAACACCCAACAGTCGCGAAGGCTGTGGGTTGGGCAGGAGTTAACTAATACGGCGTGGATCGGGCATGGTTTACCCAGAAAGCCGTCCAGGGCCGTTCCGGAGTGATCAGAGGTTTTCTTCTTCTTCCGGGGTTGATCACCCGGGGTGTTCCGTTTGCGATTCTCGCGCCGAAGTGCCGACCGGTCGCGTCCCGGGTAGTCCTCATAGATCGAGTCCGTATTTTCCTCGGTCCGCCAGGTGTCTTCAATGGCGCAGAATCACGCTACCAAGTTGGTTAATTCAGGGAGTGTTTGGACGCAACGACGAGCGAGGGCGTTTGAGACGCCTTTATCCTTGCATCCACGCTCTAAAGCGGCGATTATATCAGAGTCTTGGTAATCCAGTATCTTGCTCTTGACGGACAAGAATCTGGCCCAGTATTGTCGGATCGGCTCACCGGGGACCTGCCATACGTAGGCTAAGTCCCATATGTCAGATGGGCCGGAGTCATCGGGGCGATATTCTATATAGGAGGTGAGCGGACCGGATCCGATCTCTAAAGACCGCGGGCTCAAGACCTCGTCACCTTCACCTGGCGATGGATCCGCAGTTATCGGTTTAGCCGATTCGATCTGGGAGTCGGTCGCTGGTGGGTCGCTGTCCGATCCGCTCTCCAGGAAGTATCTTAGCCCCTCGTTTGTGAGGGGGGCCTTTGTTGGAACCGAAGAGGGGTCATGGTTTGCTTCCACGTTACGTGGAGGCGCCTCTGCGACCAAAGCTTCGAATGTGGAGACGTGCTCCGTGGGCTTAAATCCGTTAACCGGCGATCCCATCGATCCTTCCGGCAATCACACAGCGGAACTCTCAATGAAAGCACCCGTGTCGGTGTAAAAACCGGCAGACCTCGGGGTAGGGGGTCCCGAGCTGCGGATCTCGGATCGATGGTAACAGAGACAATGGAGACGATGTTTACCCAGGTTCGGGCCCTCTTAATGGAGGTAAAACCCTACATCCTGCTTTTGTTTATATTGATGGAGATGTATCGAGTACAGAGTTGATCTACCTCGAGATCGTAATATGTGTCTAATTTCTAGGGCTAGGTGAGCGATATTGCGTTGATGTCCCCTCTACGGGCTAAACCCTATGGCTTATATACATGCCAGGGAGGGTATCTATGGTTACAAGGTCGGTATCTAGGAGTAAGGCGGCTGGAAAAATCTTGGAGTATACTACAAGTCTTCAGTAGAGACAGCCTCGATCACGTCTCCTGTATGCGGCCTCCGGAGTCCATCCTGATCACGTACGGTGGCATATCGGCCCAACCGAGGAGACGGGCCGACTGGGTTAGTACCCCCCTAATCCAGGACACCGTCACTAGTCGTTGTAGATCGTCGGCTTGGGCAAAGCCCCGGACTCCACCGGGCAACAGATCTGCCATCCTCTACAACGCCGTCAGAGAGGGGGAACAGATCTGTTCTCAATCTTCAGCTGCCCTTGCTCCGGTTCAACTATTATCCGGCAACAGCCACGGTCGCCACCATCCAAAGAAATACCGACCGCTGCCGAACCCCTGTTCATATCTCACAGGCCCCGCAACGGCACCGGAGTGCGTGCCGTCGTGACTGAGATAGGGCTGAATTTACTATTATGAAGAATAGTAGAGAATTCGTTACAATTTGTTATTTATGAGTTCACTTGATTTTCTTTTCTAGAGTACTGACTTTTCCGTTTTTTAATCCTTCTTGGAAGATTTTTCTATTTGCTCTTTTTGATTCCTTTGGCCGTGATTTGCTTTGACATGGCTACTATGTGTCCATATCACCGCCAAATTATCAGTTATACTGCTTTGACTGATGTCAATGACTAAATTTCTCCAGTATTAATAGTTGAGTGTCAAATTTGTTCATTTTTAAAATCTTGCAAGTCAATAGTTAAGAGACAAAAATTCAGTTTTTTACTTTTCACTTTTAAGTGATTTTTTCATTTGCTGAGTAAATTGCACTATTAGTCCTTATGGAACTTGTGAAGGTAAAGCTCTCGAGACAGGCTTTCGTCCCGCTTTACATATATATAAAGCCATACGGCCGAACTAATACAAGGTGATAAGGGAACCCTCTTACAAAGGAAATCAAAGAAAGCAATTGGCGAAACTATGACGTGCCGCCGGGTACCACTATAACCAAACGACCGCCGCACACACCAGCCCAGGATATCCCGCTGGTGCACACGTTTTCAACATGTATCACATACACAGACATGTCTACAAGAAGGATTTATAAGCCATGTGGCTTGAATAATACAGCTTAGCCATAAGTGGCTCTTTATAGAGCGAAAATATCATCTGGGCAATACGTACTTGGAGCAGCTCCACTTCACAGGGATCTGGTTAGGTTACTCTCCTAGCGCGCGAACACTCCAACTTCTCGCTAGTGAAAGATGGATCCTCTACTGAATCTGGCCACATGAAAAGCCAGCTGAGTACTTTAAATGTCCTCGCAAGTTGACCATATAACATATACTCCAAGTATTGCAATCCATGACATTCAAGCATGCATCAACCACTATAACAATACTAGCTATCATGTCATAGCTGAATTATGTGACTTGATTAATAGCTGAAATAAATACAATATGACGAGGATAAAGCATATTAAGTAATTTCATTATGTTCAGGTTATTCTTATGATCATTCCAAAATCATGACCAAGTCCTCATGGTCATCCGAACGACTCTCTCGTAGCCATCCCATGGCTAACATCTCAAGTTCCTGACTTCTTCTGAGGTCCATGTGTCTGCACTGCAAGTCTGATAAATCTCATCTTTCCATGGTTCATTTATAACAATGTCATTCTTTAGTGTTTGTACCTCCAAACTCGACACAGACCAAATAGTGTACCTAGCATGAACTGTGTCCATGACCGAGGACGCGGCTATTCGAATAGGTTTGACACTCTGCAAAGATTGCACACTTTACCCACACTATGGATTTTCCCTTTGGTGGCCCGTGTCTCAGCACCGCGACCCTCCTGGGTGAACCAGGGTTACTCCAACGAAACATTTCCACCATTATGATCCTTTTATTGCACTACCGGCATACCCTCGAGCCTTGCCATGGAGAAATAAACTGGACCTGCTGCCACCCCATGGCCCTGTCCCCGTCAGGATCAATACTATGAGCTCAATAACAACATGGCATCCTGGTTCCCACAAGTTAGGCACCGGCACCATAGAGGCGCCCCTCCTAACCGACCCACAGAGATGATGACAATAAAAGGCATAATGATATACTAAGTTAGGGTCTTCCCATAAAGAGACAAGTGTGGCTGCACTGAATATAGTTTGGTTCGGTAGCACTATGACTCAATCTAGCCGACGGAGGAGGTTGTTATTATTAAGTCTCATCCTTTATCATTGTAGCAAGTAATATTCCATGGGTCACCTGCTCATGTTAGTAATATCCATGGTAAAGAAAAAGGCAACAATGTGTGAGCATAACAACCAATCTCGATATTAGCATCAGATACGGATCATTAGTGCATTCAAGGCTAAAGTAAGTAAAGATACCAAAAATATAAACATAGTAACTTCCAGACCGGATGCCTGAGCGGTGTCTCGGATCTGAGCAGCACAGTAAACGCGTCAACTGTCAGACCGGATATCTGCGCGATGTCTCATGTCCGAAGTGTCACCAAAATAAAGAGGAAGCCGGCCGGTCGGGCGTGATTGAATCGCCTCAGACATGAGGCGTATAATAAAATAAAGGTACTAAAAATAAATAGCCAACCATTCGGGACGCAATGCATTCACCTCATACATGGGGCATAAAAGAAAGTTGCCGTCCAGTTTGGGCATCTATGCGATGTCTCAGGTCTGGGGCATAACAAAAAGTAGCCGACCAGTCCGGACATCTATGCAACGTCTCAGGTCTGGGGCATGGTACCATAATATTTAACTGGCAAGCCAGGGATCAAAGTATGTACAACAACCAGCTACCAAGAACCGCGACCTTCTCCATTGTTTCAGTCAGCAATAATGTGTGAGGAGATGATGCCGGGTGACTGGAGGATGGCTGCGGTTTTACTTGATCACCGGTCTTGTTTAGTTAGTTCATTTTTTTGAGTTTTAACCATGAGGTTATGTGAGATAGTACCTACAAATGTTAGTAAACAAGTAGTACATCCACGCATGCAAGCACGTATACACACATACATAACACCTGGCATATACCTGCCCATTGTTACAAACATACAAGAATCACATGCGAGCAATACTTTAGGGCATAGGCTAGATGATTGTCTTGCCTCGGGGTAAAAGATTCGTCGGATGAAGGTGTGAACGTCTCGCGGAAAGATTTGCCGGAAAAGCTCCTCTCCAAAAAAGCCTATAAGAGGGGAATGACAACAAGTCAATTTTCATCATGTGACATCATCATGAAGGTAGTACCATTGGAACGGGCTCTTCAAATGGAGAACGTGAGCTTTGGAATCACCTCAATCGGAGTTACGGGTAAAAAGATATGGATGTTCGTTGGTTAGGCAGAAAATGAATAAAAAGTGTCCATTTCTGTCCTTAACCAGTGAACGCCCACAGAGAAAAGGATTCGGCGTCAGAGCCCGCGTCGGCCACGCCTTTCGGGGAATACACATTCTATGGAAGAAGACGTATTAAACATAAAAGCGTCTCCACTTAGAAACAACGCAGGCCCGGGTTAACCCCTTCTCTGGCTGACGTGTGGGGTCGAGACGGGCATGGGTCCCACCAGTCAGGTCCTTCTCCCTTATAGCTGGAGCCCACTGGCACATCCCTAGTCATCTTTAACCTCCCGCCGAGACAGAGGAGCGGCTCAATCGAGCTCGATGCCGAGGAGAGCGGGCACGGCGGCGCTCGCCGAGAAGCGTGGTGAGCTCGCGGGGCCTCACTGTGTCCGAGGGAGGTGGCGCTGGCCACCGGGGAGGCTCAGTGGCGAGGCTATGTTCGTCAAAAACGCAGCCGTGGCGGAGCTCCGCGGAACTTGCGGTTGAGAATTTCCCCGAAGGAATTGAAGCAGGGGGGATCCTCCTTGGGGTACCAGGATGCTCCTAGAATGGAGAGCTCGCGGGGAAGGGCGGCAGCTAGGTGACCATGCTCGAGGCCATGGAGGAGGCTGCTCCCGTCAGAGGTGGTGGAGGAAGGCTCGGATGTCCGATTTTTCTTGCTGGGATGTTCCTGGGAGTGAGAAGAGGAGCTGGGTGTGCATGACAGAGCTCGGGGAGGCATATATAGAGGAGGCGACGTCGAGTGGATACGAACGGCCACCGAAGCTCACTGTACAGAGCTCTGGTGCTCGTAGGTGACGGAATTGGCTGCCAGCCATCGCCGTGCCTTGTTTGGAGGTATATGGCGGAAAGCATACAAATACATTGGCAGAGCTGCAGGGGAACGTGCTACGCAACATTTTTTTTACCATACACGATCACACCCAGGAACATCAATAAGAGGCGAGTAACGATCAATCTCACCAACAAAAACGTAGCGGAGGCAGTGAGGATTGTTTCTCCTGACGATCCGCCGATCTAGAGTCGAAGTAGACGATTCCTCCGAGGTATCCACGCGTATAGATCTAGAGGTTCGGCAGCACTTCGTAGACCAGCACAGAGTCATCGGGAGAACTAGAGGAAGAGACAGCCTAGCCGCGTACCGTCTAGTTTTGAACTAGACGGGAGAGAAAACTGGGCACGGGGCAGCGCGGGGGGAGGGGTGACCTTCAAAGGGTTTGGTGTGTTCCTAGTGCCCCCCAAGTAGCCTGTCCCTGAAGTAGGGGGCGCGTAGAAGTAGGGGGGCGCGTGTCCCCCGGGTTACCTTGCCCCCCAAGAGGGGGGGACGCGTGCCCCCGGGGTTGCCTTGTCCCCCAAGTAGGGGGGGGCGCATTCCCATGGGGTAGCCTTTTCCCAAGGCAAGGGGGGACCGTGCCCCCCCCAACTGTGTTGTCTTCTAGAATGTTCCGAAACCTTCCGTCACCTTCCAAGACATACCGGCACCTTCCACGACACTCCCGGGCATCACCGGGACACTCTCGGGACCACCCGAAACACTTCTGGGATCATCCGAAACACTTCCGCTGCCCATTCTCTCTCATTCTCCTTTATCTCCTAGTTCTACTACAAACTACTAGTCAATAAGCGTGTGACCCTATAGGTTCGAAAATATGTGGATATAACCGAAACACTTTCCGATCAATAATTATCAGCGGGATCTGGTCACCCTTGATAATTCCCACATATTGATGAAGGTCTTTATCGAGTGAACCTTTTGTTGCTCGTATACAATTCCCTTTGCTTCGCGATGCCTTACAAAACCCGAGGCAAGACTTTTATCGGTATCCTTGTGAAGCAACACCTTGATCACCATACCAAGTTATCCTCGTTACTGGTTTTGTTCTCTTTTCTCGTTTCCATATTCCGGTATCCCCGTGATCCCTACCATGCTGTGTCTGGCCAGACGATGATGGATACCATAATACCGAGTGGGCCTGGAGTGTATCTCTCCATCGTCGGAGGTGCAAATCCCCGTCTTGAACTATCGAGCACTTTGACATACTTTTCCGGTGTACCCGTAAGCTACCTTTATGATCACCCAGTTATGGGTAATGCTTGGAAACCACAAAGTAACCATTTTGTATGAAGGAAATGATATTCTCATGGTCTAAGGATGCGAGTAAACATTAACACAAAATATGATAATACCGACAACACAATGATGATGGGATCTCGCAGTATATCATAAGTTGGGTCTATCCAACACGTTTGTTCTGCCAACAATGTGTTCTCATTATTGCCCTCAGCCTTGTTACTTTAACAATGCCCTATGATCAGGAAAACATGATCATCAACAATAAATGAGCTAGTCTTAGAGGAGAGACTAGGGATTTTCTAAGTGTTTATTTTTTCACACATGCAACTGAGTTTTCCTTTGAATCTCATATTCAATAATGATTGCAATTATAGCACCAAAATATAAACTTTAATTACGAACATGGAAATAAAACAATACTTTATTATTGCCTCTAGGGCATATTTCCAACATTCTCCCACTTGCACTAGAGTCAATATTCTAGTCAATGCTAATGCACTTTACACCTATGGCATACCGGTGTAAAACATGCTTCGCTCGTGGTATAGACTTCTTCAACGGATCTGACACATTCAGGTCTATGTGTATCTTGCATATCTTTATACGTCTCCACGTTCCAGAAAATTCAAAATTATGTGGAATTGGCTTTGTATATGTTTGAACCGCTGGTAGGACCTTGGCTCCTTAGCCTGAGCTATGACGCTACTATTCTCAATAGTATTCTATTGGCTCCAGCACACTTGAAACCATACCAAGTTCAGAAACAAACTTTTGATCCAAATGCCCTCCTCTGTCGCTTCCAAAGCAGCGATATACTTACCCTCTGTTGTAGAATCCACCACATTATCCTTCTTGGAACAATTCCAATTTAACGTGGACGATAGATCCAAATGTGTACATACCATGGCGTGGACGATAGATCCAAACCTAGATGGAATCTCACTCATGCATTTTGCTCATCAGCGTCTCAATACACCAAGTCTTGCTCAAAAAAATTCCATGTGACCTCGGCAAGAACCCTTTCTTAGTGTTTTCCATACTAAACACTTTTAGTATCTCATCATTATATGTACTTTGGCTCAGCCCTATCAGGCACTTCGATCTATCTCAATAGATTATTATGCCCAATATGTATGCTACCTCGCCCAAGTCTTTCACCAAAAAACTATTTTTCAATAAAGTCTTAATTCGTGTCAAGAAAATTACATCATTTCTAATCAACAATGTGTCATCCACATAATATTAGAAATATTATTGCGCTCCCACTTACTTTCTTGTAAAAACAAGCATGTTCACCATTCTTGATGAAACCAAACTCTTTGACCATTTCATCGAGATGAAGATTCCAACTCCTTGATGCTTGCTTTAGTCCATAGATGGATATCTGAAGTTCGCACACATTTCTAGCATCCTTTGGATTGACAAAACCCTCAGGTTGTATCATATACACGTCCTCGGTTAAATTTCCATTTAAGGAAAGTCATTTTGACATCCATCTGCCATATCTCAAAATATGCAGCAATTGCTAGTATAATCCGTAATGACTAAGCATCGTTACGGCGAGACGATCTCGTCGTAGTCAACTCCTTGAAATTGTCGAAAACACTTTGCAACAAGACGAGCTTTATGGATGTAAACATTTTTATCTGCGTCGGTTTATAGATCCATTTATATTCGTTAGGCCTTTCGCCTTCCGGAGGGTCTAGCAAGTTCCAAACTTGATTTTGTACATGGATTCTAACTCCGATTTCTTGGCATTTAGCCAATTCCTGGAGTCAGGGCCCATCAATGTCCCTTTGTAGGTCGCAGGTTTACTGTGGTCTAACAACAACATCTCATCCGCATACCATAGTGGTTTGCATGAGTTTTACCTGCCTGCGTGGTTCAGCTACAAGTCGACGAAAGTCTCTACATCACATGTAGGAGCTTCTGTATCAGTCGCAGTGAGGAAACTTTAGAACTACTTCCGGCGTTTCCTTACTTTGACCCATTGATGAACATTTTCTAATATCGTCGAGCTACACTATCCTCCCACTCACTCTTTTGCAAGAAACTCTTTCTCCAAAACACACCATTCTTAGCAACAACCCTTTTGCCTTCGGTGCAGTGATAAAAGAAATATCCAACATCTTGGGATAACCAACAAAGTAGCACTTATCTGAGTAGGGATTTGAGCTTTTCAGTTGTAAACACTTTGCATATGCATCACATTTCCAAATTTTAAGAAAAGATAAATTGGTTTGTCTTCCCATGACATATCTCATATGGTGTCATTTCAACATATGTGATGGCACTCTTTTCAGTGTAAAAGCCACAGTCTCTAAAGCATAACTCAAAAAGATAATGGCAAATTAGTTAATGACATTTTTGATCTTACCATGTCATACATGGTTCAATTACGTCTCTCGGACACTGCACTCCCCAATGGCGTTCCAGGAGGCACAAGTTATGAAACTACACTACACCATGGCAAAACTTAGGGGGTCACCATATCTGCCGGGAAAACATGCCAATGGAGGCAGACTAACTGCCGGTAATGTTCTTTGCCAGCAAATACGAACTGCCCTTGAAAGTCCTGTCGGGAAAGAGAAATCCCGGCAGTTAGGAAAAGTCCCGGCAGATTAGCTGCCCTACATGCTAGCATCTTTGCCGGCAGTTAAAATTATTCCTGGCATAAAGATATTTCCCGGCAGTTTGGCAATTCAGGGCAGATAGAAGAGTTTTCGGCAGTGTATTTGCCTGGAATTGTTGCATCTGCAAGCACACAAATCCCCTATAATATAGTTCAACAACAATCATTTCTGTTCATTCCATTTTGTGCAGTACATATATGTAACAACACACATGCATAGTAATTAATGTTGCATCACTTTAAGAGACAATGTGTATCCATGTATATATCTGGGCAATCCATCATTCATACATAGGGTTACAAGTCAGTATTATAGGACAGCCAAAAGCACAAAGATCCATCATGTACAGGAAGACATACATTTCTAGGTTCATATAAGTCCAATATTACATCATAGAAAAAAGAGCAAAATATAAGGTCTGGTTTTAGTTAGAAACATATCCAGCAGAAGATCTGTTTAGCTCACAAAACACACCTCTTGAAACTTGTGGATGCAGAAGTAGTATACTAGTGACCTATAAAAAAAGTGGAAAAATAGATCAGCTTGATTGGAAGAACACATGTCCCACAAATCCACAATTGTAAGGAAAGCAATTACTTCAATCAGGATTTACAAACCAGAGCATACGAGAGGTTACACAAATAGAAGTGGAGAACTACTTGCAAGCAAGAGCAAGTCTAGATTTATAAACAATTTTGTAATCCAGACTACAAATGTGTTTGCACTTGAATTTAAAACTAGTAGACATACACATATGGCATACGAAAAACTTCCCAAGAAAGCATCTTTGGCAAAGGTCTAAACATAAAAGTTGCATGGGCAGTAAAAGAAACATCAACTCATAGTCTCATACAGATGAAAAAGATGCATGTGTCACCCTGTACTTTGCATTCCACAAGCACACTTAAGATTTTAGAAGGTTTGGCGCAAGCCAATGCATTATGCTATTATATATAACCAACTATATTAATACTAATGATAGCTTGGCACACAGAATGTGTATTATGTACTCATAAGAACAGATTACGCACTTGCTGATTAGAGTTAAGGTTTTCACTTGGGAAATCATCATTGACTACTTCGATCAGGTTTTAATTGTCCAATTTAATAGAATAGAATGACTAACTTGAAGTTGCTATGTTTATTATTAGCGAAGATGGCAAGCTATGATTACTTTTCACTGGAATGGCCCTTGTAATCAGAACTGTGATTGTAATTTTAAATGAACTAAATATAAAAGGATCCATGGTTATCTGTCCTGACTAAAAACTCTTCATTCTTTCTAGTTCTAACCTACATGTACGAGTATACACACACAAGGGTGGGCTTTTGGGCCAAACCTATACACACACGACACACACACACTCAGCCCAACAATTACTAATTACTGGGCCTGAATGTAAAAATATCGGTTGCAGTGACATGGACTACACAACTTCAACAGTATAAAATAGCAGCGGAATGTATGTAGTTGTCCTCAGAATTGCAGCTTCATCACACGATGCATTAATAAAGCACATTAATTCAGATAAACTTGGTCCTAAGTTATGCCCAATATTTACAATCACACACGAAGCAGCAATAGTACGCATAATATTTCACATGGAAGCTCAAATTTGATACGAGAAAAATGAAGGAATATACACATGACACTAGAAATACCACCCTCATCACTACTGACCAGTTACCCTATTTCAAAGGCATGCAGAACCACTAAAGCATTAGCAGAAATGGCTCAATACGCTTCCATTTTCAACAAGATGGACCACAGAACAAATGCTGGCCGGAAGGGACTAATAGGATTAGGTAGGCTTATTCAGATAGCATGAGAATAGCTCTTGAAGGACAAAAATAAACAGGAGAGTTGGCCCTGGTACTCTCTAGCATTCATCCCAAACAACCAGGAAAATAAGGTCTAATTTTTGCAAGAGCTAGTTCATTATACTTTAGTGTAATAATCAAGAATTCTAAGAAGATGTAATATCTTCAAGATGTGAGGATTGCTACCGGCTGTGATGGTTGCTTCTTCGGACTTTACGAACAACCTCCATCTGCATACATAGGATTATCAATAGAATGCCATTTGAGAAACCTGAAACAAGCCAAATATAAGAGAATGACATTATTTATGTCAACTAAAGTAATAATATTTAGGAGCGAGAATGTTTTTGGGTTGGGGAGTCTTTTGGGCGACAGTTGTGTTTTGATGTTCTATTTGATTCTCCTGCTGGACCAGCACTTGCTTCTTTTGTTGTGTGATTTCCGCTCGATTTTCTACCATTGGTCAATTTGATACCTTCTTCACCTACCAACAAATCAAGTGTACAGTTAAACAATACCATGCAACGATAGAAACAAATTACAAGGTATTCAAAATATAGTCAAACAATACCACACAATGATATAAACAAATCAAGTGTTCAGTTATGATCAAGAAAACTATAACTTTCTGCTACGAAAGCCCCCAAAAGGACATTCGTTGCAACCTTATACAACAGTGTATGAGAGCCTTATATCTTATTATCTAACCTGCATATCAATCACGATCCTAGCTTTTTCCACAGTGCGCAAATATGATTCTGCAGTTTCTACCTGAACACTGGAGATAGCAAGCACAACTGTCAATCTGCCACGTAGCAAAGAGTGAAATCCCTCTACAGAAAAATAAGATAGCACTTTTTTTCTCAACAAAATACTGTATTCCACCGTTTTCAGGACAATAGAAGTTTTGTCAAGAACATTAACTGATAAGATTTTACTGGAATGTGCACTTCACTTGGTGTTAGTCATTTGCATGGATGTGTCATTTTTTCTTAGATGGGGCTGCTGCTGCATATTCATTCATAGCAGAAACTGAAGATCCAAAAGGGAGGGATGCTCCAGTTTTAGTCTAATGGACTAACCATACACATACATACAAATTGCTTGAACCAAAACATTTCATATATCAGTACAATTGCAAGTCCGATGATGTAGAAATGAAACATACAGTATAGGTTGAGATTTGGTGAGTATGAAAACCCTACCTATGCTTGAAGGCTGGCTTGGTCATGGTGTTGATGGAGCGCGCCATGAAGTGGGCGGGGATCCTTTTTCTCCTCCTTGAGCTTGGCGTCAGGTCCATCTAGGGGACCTCCTGCGATGAACACATTCGTTAGAGAATCCAATCAAAGGAAAGGAAGGTAGGAAAGGAGAGCAAATCGAGAGAGGGGGGCGGACTTTATCCCATATACTAGGGTCAGAGCAGCGCCGGTTGTGGGCAAGGAGCTGAGCCATGAAGACCTTCCGTTGGTCCTTCTCCTCCTCCTCCGTCAGGTCCCCCTATGGGTATGCTAAGTTCTTCTGCAGCAGCAGCAGCAACACAAACTTGACGAACACAGGAACCATGTATGCGAACTCGAATTGAATCGAATAGAGGGAGAGGCATGGGGAGGAAAAGAGGGAGAGATGGGGAACCTTGTGGATGAGTTCCATGGCTTGGGCACCATGGATTTGGAAGCACCATGGTGGATCTGGCCGCCGGGTACCCTGCTGCTCGATTTGAACCGGATGCGGCGGCGGCTCTGGGTGGGGATGCGGGTGCGACGTGGATGAGGATGGGTGGCAGCGTGCGTCGGAGGTGCGGGTGTGGGGAGTTTTCGATGGGGATTGGGTGGCGGGTGACTATGGGATTCAGGAGCGGCGGTACTGGGTCGAGGCATGGGTGGGGGTGCAGGGGGCGGCTGGTGATGGAGGGGATGGGGGCGGTGGTGCTGGGCGGGGCGGAAGGATGCGGGTGAGTCGGCGACGACGCTAGGTTTGGCGGCGTTGACGGCAAGATGCAGTGCGGCGGCTGATGCGGGAGGGAGAGCGACGAGAAGCAGTGTGGAGAAGTGGGAAATGAAGGCCGCGTGGCCGCGGTGGGCTTCGAGTGCCTTCTAATTTTTTTGTTCTCCCGCGACTGCCTCGCGCGCTTATTTGGGCCTCAATTCTTTCGTGCCCGCGCGATTACCGGCAGTGTGTTCGCCCGTAAATGGAATTCGGGGCAATTGGGCCGACCCTACAGATGCCGGCAGATTGCCTGCCCATATAACTACACCATTCCCGGCAGTTATCTTGACCTATATAGTCTTGCCCGGCACATAAATCATTGGAGGCAGTTAATTGCCCCAAATTCTTGATCATTCCCGGCAGATAATTGCCCTTAAACTTTTGACATGGTGTAGTATATTTCCTGACTCATCAGACGTTCATTAAACTTGTAACTCAAATATTCATTTCCGCGATCCGATCACACAAACTCAAATATTCCTTTCCGAGGGGCTGTTTGAGGAAGAACATCCTCGCGGTTGGGAGGTTGTAAAATCCTAGCTGCGGGGATCTGCACCGACGATCTTCGCCAACTCTACTTCCGCTGCGCTACGAGTTGGTAACGATCATATCAAACCTTGTATGCATCTTCATAGTGGTCCGGAGCTTGTGCGTAGGTCGGAATATTTTTGTTTTCTGCTGCGTTACCCTACACTCACTTCTTCTCTCTCTCTACCATGTGATCCTCGTCATGGTCTTGTCTCCCCTATTCCTCTAGGTAATTAACCTCCCTCTTTCATTGATGCATGATCTACTAATTAATTACTCTCTCATCCACACACCCCTTGCCCTTCCTATGAAATAAATTAGTCTCTCTTCCATTTCTTTTATGATCTTCTCCCTCTTTATTAATATCTCTCTTTGAACA
The DNA here is from genome assembly GCA_039707655.1 of Elymus sibiricus. Taxonomy (NCBI): domain Eukaryota; kingdom Viridiplantae; phylum Streptophyta; class Magnoliopsida; order Poales; family Poaceae; genus Elymus; species Elymus sibiricus. The sequence continues at coordinate 515,521,389 of CM077666.1, forward strand.
TAGGTAGGGGGGCTCACTCTCGATCGGGATCGACGTCGATTTATTTAATATATCGGCCGCGGGTCTCTTAATTAATTATTTGTGAGTTCCATTGAATATATGAAATTGATCGTGTATGGTAATTAATTGTTATGGAAATGCATATATATGTGTGTGATGCGTCGGTACGCACCGGTCATCGAGTTTGTGGATGTATAATTTTCAGGGATATATAAAGGGTGGCCAATGTTTTGACAAAATGTTGACTCGTTGACATTTTATCAAATTTCTGGCAAACTTAGTTTTGTCAGATCTTAGCAAAGGTCATGCCGAAATTTTGTTTGACCGGTTAATGTTGGTTCAAACTTTCTTCTTTGTATGATGCATGTTTGGTAGATCGATATAATGGATCGAAGTATAAAAGGGTTCATGGTATTTGCCTTCCAAGACATGAGGAGAAGGGGTCGCAAGGAGTTACACTGTCCATGTCGTGAATGCAAAAATATGCATTTGTATGCCGCTACTGGTGAAGTGGAAGCTTATTTGCTCATGCGCGGTTTCATGAAGAATTACACACGGTGGACACGTCACGGAGAGGAGGATCTTGAGGATGTTGGTGACATACATGAAGAAGCGGGAAATGAAGATATAGAAGATCAAGGAGAGATGGAGCACCAACAGGTGCCCGAACATGATGAAGAGGACGGACATGATGAAGAGATCGGACATGACGAAGAGGCGGCCGGACATGATGAAGAGGCGGTCGGACATGGTGAAGAGGCGGCCGGACATGATGAAGAGGCTGGCGCGGCGGCCACCCAGGAAATGTTGGTCTCAATGTTGCAAGACCCGCATCTTCTAGATCTGCTTCAAAACAAGACGTCGACTAATGCTAAAAAGTTGGCCAAATTGGAGGAAGCCTCGAGAAATCCATTGTATATCGGGTGCAAAGAGGAGCACACAAATTTGAGTGTCACGCTCAAACTTCTTGAAATCAAAGCGAAACACAAAAATACAAATGCAAGCCTTGACGACCTATTGGAGTATCTACACGAACTTTTCCCCGAGGGGAACAAGTTGCCTACTACTATCAATGAGGCCAAGAAGGTCTTGTGTCCTCTTGATTCACCGCACGAAAGATACCACGTGCGCGTCAATGATTGCGTCATTTATAGGAACCAGTACGTGGACAACACAGAGTGTCCAGAGTGCCATGAACCCAGATACAAGCGGGGAAAGAAATCTCCTCAAAAGGTTGTTTGGTACTTTCCGATCATTCCCCGTGCGCAGTATCTATACGCAAACAAGAAGGACGCAAAACTGATGTCTTGGCACTCGTGGAGGGAAAAGGCCAGTAAAGAAGATGGGGTGATTAGACACACTGCAGATGGTACACAATGGAAAGCACTTGACAGGCTTGACCTGGATTTTGGATCAGAACCAAAGAACATCAGGATTGGTATGAGTGTGGATGGAATGAGTCCCTTTGGCAACCAGAGCACCATGCACAGTACTTTGCCCGTGTTTATATGGTTCTACAACCTTCCACCTTGGGCCGCGTAGCAGTAGCTAGGATTATGAGTGAACCAATCACTTGAGAGTATCTCAATTGATCTACAGTTGTGCTTTCAAACTTTCGAATCCGCACGCTAGGATCATATGGTGTTGGAGAAGGTTTACAATCTGAATACCCAAATCGACTCTGAGTCTTCTCAACCTAGTGGAATTGTAGAAGTGTAATTCCACCCTCATTATCTCTCAGTAGTTTGATGTTCAAGATAACACCAGCCACACCTGGGTCTTTCATCTCAAAGTTATGAGATAGAAAAGCCTTGACCTCCTCAATGACTTTGAGGTTGGTCCCAAATATCAATATGTCATCGACATACAGACACAGTATAACTCCTTCGCCCCCACCACGGCGATAGTATACACATTTGTCAACTTCGTTTACAACAAAGCCAGCAGTTGTTAAAGTTTTATCAAAGTTCTCAAGCCATTATTTAGGTGCTTGCTTCAGGACATATAATGATTTCAATAGCTTACACACCTTTCTTTCCTGACCATCTACTACAAAGCCATCAGGCTGTTACATGTAGATTTCTTCGTCTAGCTCTCTGTTAAGGAAAGCTGTCTTAATGTCCATCTGATGGACGAGAAGATCATGCGAGGCAGCCAACGAGAGTAACACTTGAATGGTTGTCAGTCTAGCCACAGATGAGTAAGTATGAAAGAAAACTTCTTCTTCTTTTTGGGTATAACCCTTGGCCACAAAGCATTGCCTTGTACTTCTCAACAGTACCATCAGGCCTAAGTTTCCTTTTGAACACCCACTTACATCTCAGTGGTTGAAACAATAGGGATGATCAGTGATCTCCCATGCCCCGTTAGCCAAGATGGAATCCATCTCACTACGGACCGCATCCTTCCAGTAGTTAGCATCTGGTGATACATAAGCTTCTGAAATAGAACTGGGGGTATCATCCACGAGGTACACAAGAAAATCGTCACTGAAGGACTTTGCAGTCATCTGTCTCTTGCCCCTAATAGGAGCTTACTCGTCATCCTCCGTAGAATTTTCATCAAGTGTTTGCTCATAATATTCCATTGGAAGGGCAGATTCAGGAGTCTCATCACACTCCAGTCTAGAAGTGCTTTGCATATCTCTCATAGAAAAAATATCCTCAAAGAATGTAGCATATTTAGACTCCATGATCGTACCGACCTTCACATCAGATACGTCAGATTTCACCACCAGAAATCTATAGCCAACGCTGTGCTTAGCATAGCACAGAAGAACGCAGTCCACAGTCTTTGGTCCCAACTTACGTTTTTCGGTTATCGGCACGTTGACTTTCACCAAACAGCCCCAAGTGCGCAAGTAAGAGAGTGTAGTTCTTTTCTTCTCCCATTGCTCATAGGGAGTAATCTCATCATTCTTCATGGGAACCTTATTCAGGACATGATATGATGTCAATATAGCCTCCCCCCCTCATGCCTTGGATAAACCCGATGTATCTAACATGGCGTTAACCAAATAAGTCAGAGTATGGTTTTCCGTTCAACAACCCTGTTTGACTGGGGTGAATAGGGAGGCGTCCTCTCATGAATAATACCATGTTTCACATAGAATAAATCGAAATCATTAGAAAAGTACTCTCCACCATGATCATACCGAACTCGTTTTATTTTCTTTTCAAGTTGGTTCTTGATAACCCACAAGTATAGGGGATCGCAACAGTCTTCGAGGGAAGTATTTCAACCGAAATTTATTGATTCAACACAAGGGAGCCAAAGAATATTTATAAGTCTTAGCAGTTGAGTTGTCAATTCAACCACACCTAGATAGATAACTTACTTGCAGCAATTTATTAGTAACACAATAATATGATAGCGGTCATGATAAAATAACAGTAACATGTAACGCAAGCACATGGCCTAACAAAAATATCAGCAAATCTGAACCTAACATGTAACATGTAACAAGGACAGAGCCTAAAATATCAGCAAGTCTGAACCTAGCATGTAACGCAAGCACATGGCCTAACAAAAATTGAGCAAAAGCATTATGCAAATCTAGCAGACACCACACCACAGCTCTGCAACTTCTGTCTAATATAGTCCCTAGATTAGCAACAGAGAATCTCAGAGACATTTTTTTAATATAAAACAGGGGCCACACCCCCGGCTCCATTTTCATTGAAAACGAAACCAACAACAGTGCAAAGTTCAAACATCCCAACAACTCAAACTACACCTCAAAGTCTGGAGCAGAATAAGAGCTGCACAAATAAACCAACCCGGGCCACAAAGAAACTACCAATCCCCAGTGAAGGATCAAGCACGCAGGCCATCTTCCAAGGGGAACACCACACCTACATCAGCCTATACCGAGAGCACCACATAACATCACTTTCATGAGGATTATGCATCAAGAGCTCCATTGAGCTCCTGCCATCATGTGAAGCACCACCCACCACAGCTTCCCAGGGATGAGGACCAGGCCGCTCCTGCAGTTGATCAGTCTGGTCCCAGTGCAAAATGTGTTTTCAGTTTTGTCTCACACCCCACCATGACCGCATCCGCCATGACAGCAGCACGCTCAGGGGTGGCGTCAGGCCCCAGGCAGTCCCAAGCCGCCAGCCACCTGGGGCATGGAGAAGAAACGGTTCGTTCACTGTAGCTATTGTAGCATTGTAGCACAATGTAGCCACTGTAGCTATAGGGGCTGGCCTATATGTGATGATCCTGGCTCCGCTACTGAGCACGCCCCAGGCAATCCCCGTCACCCACACCCCAAAAACCTGTTGAGCAGGGGATGGCGCCGCCGGGTGACCGAGATCCACCACCCACGACCACCGCATACCCCGACTACATCTATGCCCCCTTGTGTTGCGCTCGAAAGGCTGCAACATGGGCCACATTGCAAAGCTAGACTATGGGGTAGGGATTTGCTGCGAGCCGTCCAATTAAACCCAGATCCGACGGCTACGGAGGCGGTCGACACGCGGAGCATTATCAGCCGGTTGTTTCAGAGCTTTTCCCATATCTCAACCGTATCAATTACTCCCTCCGTTTCAAAACGCACGCACCTAATAACTCGGGTTGTTTAACAGTACTCCCTCTATAAAGAAATATAAGAGCGTTAGATCACTGGTGCAAAAAATTGATTTATATATATCGAACTGGAAATCAGACGGTCCTGGGTTTATAGTACTATCATCCATTCATTAAATATCTGCGTTTGTTTGCGATGCTAGCTAACTGTGGAGAGAATCTTCGTCCACACAGTGGGACCAGACATCAGTATTGTAACATCAGCTGCGTTGCCGGGAGGACGAGGTCACCAGGAAAAGGACTTATTTTTGAAACGGAGGCAAAAGATTTGCCTCATATATTAAATAAGGAGGAGAAAGAGTTTGTTACAACACAGTGCCAAGAAACGGCATGGCAATTACTCTCGCAATAAGAAAGACCCTAATTTTTTCGCCCCGGCTTTAACCCAAAGGTTAGACTCTTCGATCACATTGTTTAGCAAAACATGCGGAGGGGCACTCTTGTGCCTAAACACCCTTGCGTTACGCTCATTCCAGATCACCCATGAAACCAACATGGTTATCGAAGCCTTCGCTTTTCGGTTGGCGGTGCCCTCGGCGCTCATGCTCGCCCACCATTCCTTGACGGAGTCGTACAAGTGCCATGCGGACGTGTCTACGTCGTGGATGCAAAGCTTCTGAATCACCATGTTCCAGAGCCTGAGGGTGAAGCGGCAACTGAAGAATAGATGGGGACCGCATTCCTGCACCCCTCCGCACAAGGGACAAGGGCCACAGTTTGGCCAGCCTCGCCTCTGCAATCTGTCTGCAGTCCAGATCCTATCTTGAAGCGCGAGCCAAGCAAAGAACTTGACTTTCGGAGGGGCCCAAACCTTCCAAACCATTTGGTCCATGGGGGAGAGGACCAAGCCCAAAAACTGCGCCCTGTACGCGGAGGCCGCGGAGTAGTTCCCGGAAGCCGTGTGCTTCCAAAGGATGTCATCGTCGGCAAGCTCATCAAGGTGGACCTCTTGGAGCAGCGTCCATAGGGTGAAGAATTGAGAAACATGCTCAATGGAGGCCGGCGTAGGTGGCCTGATTTTGAGAATCCACGCGCTCTCCTTGAGAGCCTCCCGCACCTTCCAGCGCTTCCGCGAGGAAGCCTCATAAATGAGCGGAGCGATGTCTCTGGGCTTGCGACCCAAAAGCCAAGGAGAGTCCCAAAAGGGTGTCCGCGCACCATTCCCAACCGTGATGGTGGTACATGCGTAGAATAAATTTAGGTCATCCTCATCACACGGGTTCCCACCTCCAACCCATAGCTTTGTGGGCTCCTTCCACTCATACCAAGGCCACCGCAGACGCAAGGCCCGTGCGAACTTGAAGGTGTTTAGGACCCCAAGCCCACCATAGTCAAGCGGCCTACTGACAATGTCCCAATTGACCTTGCACTTTGCCCCAGTTGTCTTATCCGATCCCGACCAAAGGAATGCCCGCTCGACCAAAGGAAAAGGACTTATTACGTACGAAAAATACAGGCCATTACAGTGGGGCCAGCAGCTTCTGTCCCGCATGCAGCACACCCTATCACACGGGGCTACGCCAACTCACTGACGTGCCCTCGGGCGTTTACCGTCTCTCGAAGTATTTTTTGTTAAAGGACGCTTTTATTAACTTAAAATGTCCCTCTCTCAAAGTATAAAGGCTCATTTTCAAAAAAAGAAAAAGAAAAAGCAGGGCGTTGAGCCATAAACGCCATACCCTCTGGCTTGGCGTACTCCTTCTTTTTGAATCGGAGTTTAAAACCAAACAAACTTCTTCTACCTGTGCAAACTGCGTTTTGCTTGTAAAATCGCTAAGTCTTTTACAGCATCAAGATATGTGACGTTAATGTAGCCAGGCTCTATGCTGGAGATTCTAAGTTTTGGTGATGGGCCAGGAGAATTAGATTTGTCGGTTCGGCCGACAATGAGTTGCAGTTGACTAGTTGACTTGGAAATGAGCAAGCGAACAAAGATCTCCCTCCAACAGCGTTGGCGTTTCGACAAGGATGGGGTGTGCACTTACGGACCATTCAGGGAAAGTTGCCAACAACCTCTTGATATTTTTTTTGTTCTATGATGCTTACAACTAAGGTTTTATAGGTTCCATGATCTTTGCAATATGACACTACATTTGTTGCTATTTCTAACATTTTATTACTGTTCTTGGTGTAATGGCATGAAAGAAATGGCGAAGGCAGGGGAACCAGTAGGGCCCTGCCCCCACCCCCTAAGAGCATCTTAAATAGCAGACCCAAAATTTGGCTACCCAGATCCATTTTAGGTAGAGGAGAGAGAAAATTCGGGTAGCGAATTTTTGTTCCTGCTTTTACAGCAAACCCAAAACTAGATACACATATTTCGAATGTGTGTGATCACTACTAGAAATCCCCGTTTAACCGACGGTTAAATTACCGTCGGATATTTTAGTTCACCGTCAAATATCCCTATAAGTGACGGTTCACCGTCGGTCATCTCCCGTCGGCTATGCTTCGTCGGCCATTACAGTAATAGCTGACGGTACGGTCAGCTAATACCTTCGCCCACGGTAATAAGCCGACGGTGAGCCGTCGGATATGTGTTGGTCTCCACGGGTCTCGCAATAACTGGACGACGCTTATAGCCAAGGGTTACCCCTCGGGTATATCATTCCCAACAGTAATTGCCCACCGTCGGTTTTCATAATGGTCAACGGTATATTTCACCCGACGGGGTTTGTTCTTACCATAAAGAGAACCAAACTCTCAACTAATATGTTTGCCAACAGTCGATTCGGGGATTCATTTATTTGAGAATCTAGCGAACACTGCCAATTTATTATTCATGTATGCTATTAGTGACCCCTCATGTATGGCTTTGACCAAGTGGTGTTGCACAATAGGGAAGTGAGATTCACAACAGTAGCATTTCAGAATATAGGCATTTCAAATACATCTCATATGTACACACACACATAACGAAAGACCATAATATCATATTTAGCATATAACCTCATAATGTATCACATGCCTAATTAGTTGCAACCAAATTACATTGACCATATTGATCCATCTTGAAATTGTGGAATGCAAAACAAATTAGTAACTTATACAAGTATTTTGCATAAGCAAAATTTGCCACAAATTTTAGAACTTCTCTTTGTTGCATTACTTGAAGAAATCGTCAAGTTCATCGCCGTCATCGTCGTAGTTATCATATTGCTCATTGCCATATGGATCATCATCACCCTCCACATAGATGTTATCTCCCACTTTGCCACCTTCCAGTCTTGCTTTACATTCCCTAAGAAATGATAATAGTATAGTTGTAAGAGGATGAAGTATAATGTATTGTATTTGAAATTTAGTTGACCTACAAGAACCAAACTGAATTGTTCAAATTTAAGTGAATTGTTGCTTGGTGAGCGAAATACCAACATGTCAAGGATACAACTTTGAAATAGGAAGAGACCCGATGTTATACCTCTAAGGTCAGGTAAATTAACAAAATCATAATTAATGCTATAGTAAGACCAAAATGGCCAAGTGATACAGGTAAAAAATTCCTTATCTGAAAGATAATCATTTCTGGATAATCAGTTCATTGGCTTTAACTTGAGAAGATTTTATTGTACTGTATGCTTTAACTTGTGCAGTTGCTAGCATGGAGCTAATTGGAATCATGAAACTTGCAATTTTGTGGCATCGCCTAACTAAGGCGTGAATGTCCTGGCCTAAGAAAATGAAATCAACTCTTGCTGGCACACTAATACATGGGATCTAAAATGAAATTGAAACAATAGGCTAACATGTTTATTCACTATGCAGTATAACATGTGCTGGTTTTCAAGAGACCTAGCCCCTCTAAAACTACAATTTTACTGAGGTATAAATGTCACTGAAAAATACCGATCATGTGTGTCTTGTTGATCTTTAAAAGGTAGCAAGCTTCAGTTTAGCTCCCAGTAATAAATTTCTACACACATTTGTAGAGAGATGCATGTGCGAATGGAAAAACTGATATTATCATTATGGTCAAAGTAAGGTGCAACAAACTGCAGTTAGCACGACGACATATATATGCTTGTAATAAAGTGCAAGAAGCCAAGCACGTGATTATGCTCAAAGATGCAACAAACTGCAGTTTAGCTCCCTCATAGTTACCTTGCTTTGCTAATGCAAGATCGGAAGAAGAGAAACTACAGGGTGGGGTTTCACCTTGCTGAAAGCCAATTAACATACAAGAGATATTCACACAAGATATGCAGAACAAACCTTAAATACTTCAATAATGTTTTGCTATATATACGCATCAGAGTGAAGTGATGTGAACTTGGCAAGTGATCGATGTAATGAAAGCATCACTTTGAGTCTTCATCGACATAGCTGTGGTGACATGTATTGCACAACGAAATCCCTCGAGGCACTGCCATGTTGCATGCTGCTTCACAGATGACATGTCCATCTAATTCTGGATGGCCCTGGGAAATGGGGAAGAGATGGGAAAGGTAAGGGATTAGTAATCATGGTCAAAGAAGAGTATAAATGATTGGCTACCAAATTTTTTGATTGCTGACTGCACACTCTGAACTATACCGCTTTGAAAATGCACTAGACTCTTGCTCTTGGAAGTTTAAAGCTACTACATTGTTGCTTTGTAAATACAGATATGCTCACTTTCTGGTTTTATTTAGGCGTGTAGCAGAAGCAAAAAACTGAACCACAATCTCAGGTTCAGGGATGCGAACAAGTGGAACTCTGTAATTTTCCGCAAAAGAAAGAGAAGTACAGTTAGCTGTTTCAGATTTTGAGAGACACTTCAGCCATGTTCCTAATAACTTGGAACTATTAATTGTAGCATTGCCCTTATATATGAATATTGCGCTTCCATGCTTGAATGGATAGAACGAAAATTGTAGAGAGAGACTGAACCATGGTACTCATAAATCAAGGAGCAAGAAACAACAATGTTAGTTTCATGTTAGAGTAATAATGATGTATATGCAGCAACTCAATTTGGATCATCCAACATAGAAGCTAGTCTCAGGTCCACGTGTTTTAGATAGCAAGCTATGACAAATTTGAAGCCTCGACATTATGACACTACTTGTTAGTATGTGCTTTGACTGGACTGAACAAGGTTACTTGCATATCTCTGAACTTAAATATATTAAAGTTCATATTCCTGCTAGCATAGGACATGTATGGTTGCCTCGTGAAATAATAGCTTTTTTTCTAAAAAGATAAGGTTGCTTACTTCAAATATTCCTTCTATAAGACATATATTCAAGCATTCTACTTCGGAGATTGGTGAGACAAGAGAATATCTCAGAGAATTTGGAGACAATCGACTATATGACCACAATTAGAAAATTTCTAACCAATATAGTTGCCGTGAAAACGAAACCATTATGCAGCAAGAGATACTTATTTGGCAAGTTCTAACTACCAGCGAATCATGGTTGATGGGTCATACCCTAACTAAAATTCATCGAAGATATTGGAAGGGAGAGAGGGATTGGTGGAATAGTTGATGTATTGCTTGAGCCTCGTGGGCATATATATAGGAGTACATGATCTACTTGGAGTACAAGGCAAGCCAGAATACTTCCTAGTCTATCCTATGTTTCCAATACAATCACGATACTCAACATCCCCCGCAGTCACAACGGTAGCGACGCAGACGGTGAGACTAGAGAAGAATCCGAAGGTAAGCCGACGGACATCCCTCCACAGTCGTAACAGTCGATGCATCACGGAAGTTGTGGCTGGAGTGGAAACCGACGAGGTTGCTCAAGCAAGGCGGTAGCCCTTTGTGCCGATGTCGAGGTAGCCGAGAGCGTAGGGTGGTGTAGCCGTGGTCGAGGTAGCCGTGCGAAGAATGCCGTGGTCGATGTCGAGTCGGGGTAGCCGGTGTCGAGGAAGTCGCCGTGGAGCCGCGGGCGCAAGGTGGCGCCGAGTTAGCATGGGCGCAATGGTGTCGAAGTAGTGGTGCGCCGGGGAGAAGATGTTGTTGACGATCCGTCGCGCCGGGATTGCCAAGCCCGGGGACACATCGTGGACGAAGGCACGCATCAGTGTTGCCAGCACCGGGCATGCGTAGACGGACGAAGTCGATGTTGACGATGCGTCGCTCCAGGTTGCCAGGCCTGGGAACACACCGGGGACGAAGGCACGCGTCGGTGTTGCCAGCACCGGGCATGCGTAGACGGGGACCTGCACAAGCTGGTACGCCATGTCGAGGAGGATAGCAGAGAAGGACTCGACGACGGTTGCGGCGCAAATCGGCGAGGGGCCGATGTCGCCCGCGGTGGTCGGAGTAGATGAAGTGGTCGGGGTAGATGACGGCGACGCTGGCGATGAGCTGGTGCTGGACGGATGACGAAGGGGGTGGACGGGCGGCGCGGCTCGGGTCGGCGAGCTACAGCGGCGCCGAAGAGGCGCGGCATAGCTCGGGTGAGCGAGCCCCAGCGACGCCGAAGAGTAGCGACGGCGGCTGGCGAGGAGCGCGGCGGCGATGCTCGAAGTAGGCGCGGAAGAACCCGACAGCGTGACGAAGACCGGCGTGGATGATGGTGTTCCCGCGCCGAGGAAGGCGGCGCGTCGCATACCAGAGGAAGTCGACGCGCGGGGATGGCGGAGTGGACCGCGCGCCACGGTGCTATGCCCCAAAGGGGCGATGAAGCAGCAGCGCGCGCGTCTGGGCGATGTTGGGAAGACCTCGGGACGGCGGCGTGGACCACGTGCCGCTGCGCGATGGCCCGAAGGGGCGACACAGCGGCGGCGCGCGAGTCGGTGCAGCTGCGGGGACGGCCTCGGGCGGCGGCGGAGACCGCGTGCCACGCTCGCTACGGCCCGATGGGGCGATGCAGCGGCAGCGCGAGGGTCAGTGCGGCCATGGGGACGACCTGGGGCGGATGGCCTCGGGGCAGCAGTAGACCGCGGGCTGCGACACTACGGCCCGAAGGGGCGACGCAGCGGTAGCGTGCGGGTTGGTGCAGCCGCGGGGAGAACCACGGGGCGGCGGCGCTGCGGCCCGACGGGGCGACGCAGCGGCAGCCCGGTGCTCGATCGGTGGAGGGACGCGTTGTACTCGGGACAGTCTTCATGGGACCTGCGGAGGCGCGCGCAACCGACGGGCCAGGTCGGTTGCATGGCGTAGATGAGGCGGATCGCGACGGCGGGCGGGTGATCAATCCGATCGCGCGCGAGGTCGGGGACGCCGCTCGATGGAGGCGAGATGACGACGGAGTCCGAGATGAAGCCGGCGACGACGGCCGGCAAGGCGGCCGTACAGGCGCGGCGTAGATCGACGGGCGGGCCGGCACGCGAACGGCGGCTGTGATGGCCCGCCGCATCGCGCGAGGCCGCCGAATTGGGGCGATGCAGGTGTCCCGATCGGAGCAGGGCGGTGACGGCCGGCATAGATCGACGGGCGGGCCGGCGCGCGAACGACGGCGTTGAGGGGCCGCCGCGTTGCACGAGGCCGCCGGGTCGGTGTAGAGGCCGGGTCGCGCCAATGTCGGAGTAGAGGCGCGGTGGTCGACGGCGGCGGCGAGCGACGCAAACCGATCTAAGATCGGAAAACCAAAAAGGAAACGCCGATCAATGCGACCGACGGAAGAGAGAAAACCTGGATCAAGAGATCGGGAAAAAGACTCTCTAGGGCAGCCGGTCACCACGACCGGCAGACGAACCCTAGGTACGGGCGGCGCGGCCCCCGGCGGCGGTCATGGAGGCCGACCGCCCCGGGGGCGGCGCGCGGTGCGGAAGCGGTGGGCGGCGGCTAGGTTTAGGAACTTGCGGCAGATACCATGTTGTAAGGGAGAGAGAGATTTGATGGAATAATTGATGTATTGCTTGAGCCTCGTGGGCATATATATAGGAGTACATGATCTACTTGGAGTACAAGGCAAGCCAGAATACTTCCTAGTCTATCCTATGTTTCCAATACAATCACGATACTCAACAGAAGAATTTATCTATTGCTGCCCAAAACGAATTGCAATGAGAAAAATATGTACAAGCAGCCCCCGCGCGCGCGCGCGCACACACAATTACTTATAATTCAATCAGGGGTGTGACCGTGTGAGGGGGGAGAGAGGTGAAAGGGAAGGGAAAAAGAGAGGGATATCTTGGCGCCCCACCGTGAACGTTGCATGACGACTGATCGGACATCCCAGAGGATGAGAGGAAGCAGAGGAACGCCATGGGCACCCAACGTAGTGGAAGCAAACAGACGCCTGGGCACCTGTCGGAGTGGAAGCAAACGGACGCATGGGCAGTGGGCACCCATCGGCAGAGGCGGAGCCAGGATTTCACAAAGCCTAGGGCTAAAACTAAGCGGCTATAAATGACGCTAAAGAACACTAACTTGAAAAAAATACCTCAAAAAAGGCCAAATACCACACATCTTGGATTTTTTTTTTCTATTAACAAATAAAATGAAACAAAAGTTGACTAACGCAATCCAATTTAATATCATCAATTCGTTGATTTCGTCTCATACAAAAGAACTAGGGACAATTAGTTGATGCGACAAACAAGAGATTACCTAATTTACCAGTCCAACCAGTCGCCGAGATGGAGCAGAACAGGAGGAGAAATAGGAGGGCTGCTCCTGCTGTCAAAAAAAAAGGAGGCTGCCCCGATGATGCAAGATGATCCAAGATCCAAAGCGAGATGATCTGGAGAGTCGTAGGTCCGGACGTCCGATCTGTGGAGCAGGGAAACGCGTGGGGCGGCGCAGGAACGTTTCTGATCGACCGGGGCATCAGGCGAGAGATGAAAACGCTAGCGATTTTGCCCTAAAAAGGGAAAACACTAGCGATTGATTCCTTTGACGATTCGTGCATCCTCGGAGCTCGGTTGGGCTGTGAAGCTATGTGGGCCTTTTGTTTTTTGAGAAATAAAAGCTATGCTGAGGCATGGGGCTGGGTTAGCACGCCTGTGGCTGGGCCTGTATAGGGCTACAAATCTGACCAAAATTCCTATTAGATGTACAGCACCAGTTGGGCCACGCCTGGGGCTATAGCCCCAGCTGCCCCAGGCCCAATTCCGCCCCTGCCCATCGGAGCGGAAGCAGGCGACGATCGACCTTAGATCGGTTTTGGAGAAGAGAACGAGGACGTGGGTTTGTTTTGGAAGAGGATCAGGACTCAGGAGACTGCGGGAGGTTCGGAGAACGAGGGCGTTTTAGTTGGGTTCGTGGTGCGCCGGCGCGCGGGGATATTTTGGTTGATCTGGCACGCGAGGTTTTCTGCAGTGGCGGGCGCTATTTATTTTTGAACACAAAAAATTAAGCAGTCAAAAATCAAAGTACGAAAATCAGTAAACATGCGATTAATTAGGGAGGGGAGAAGCGTGTGCTCACCGCCGGCGGCGCGCGGTGGAGGAGTCAGGGACGAGCTGAACAACCGAACCAGTGGGGACGAGGATGGGAGTGGAGAAACCGATGCAGTCACCGCCGGCGGCGCTAAGGGAAGGCGGCGGGGAACAGGCCGAGGAGCCGATGTGGCGTGTTCTTTTCACGAGCGAAGGAGAGGGGATGTGCTATCCACTTCCGTACTAAAAAAACGTGTAAACTAACCTGAAATCACATTATTGCAAGGCTAGTACAGTATTTCATAGTATCCGGATGGTAAGCCATGAGTTCACCAATCTTAGAGGCTCGAGCTATCATTAATGGCAATATTTGTTTGAGACTTTGAGTCGTACAAATGTTTTTCCCCACCATATTTGTATTCTTTTGGATGAACTTTATCTAAAAAATCTTTCTAATTATAAATAATATTTTATTAGGTTTATAAGATACTCTATTTTTATATTTAAAACTCATACTTATTTGTATTTCAACATTGTATGACTGACCATAGTGGGAGTAACTTCAACAATAACATAAAGTCCAACTCCGCAAGTTTTGCCTGTGTGGCAATGAGTTATTGAAGATAGAGGTAATTTGAGTGACTTAGCTAGTTGTCGTAACATCAACATATCCCAATACAATATGAGTCTATAACCTAATAAATGAAATTTTGCATGACACCACTTATGTTACTACCCACTATGAAGGTAGTAACATAGACTAGGGCCATGTGTATTTTACTAGTGTAAGTTACTCTCCACCATGACTAGTATAATGCGGTTTGTGCTCGTCTTGGTGCACGATTTAGCTCGACGTTGTAGGATTTGTCATGCAGTGATGCATATTTAAAGAACATACAATGGCGAGTTGAGCATAGCTCTTAGCTCAAATGATTATGTTGCTTATATGGTGGAACCAACCCATCAGGGTTCAAGCTTTAGACTTGACAATGGTAATTGCATTTTTCTGAATATATTTCAGGCCTCCTAGCAATGTGCATTCAGTGGGAGAAGACATTCCCATCGACTACGAAGGCGTGTGTGGCGATTTCATCAATCTCAAGATGATGCGTCGGTTCAGTCTTTCGACGATGCTCATATATAGGTGTAGACTGTGCGCGGGGGCCTTCATAGGGGATGAATATATGAGTCTATAATTCTGTATGTGTGTATGGAGGTGCTCATAGGTGTAGGTCAAGTGTATGTGAGTTTGTATGGTGGCACCAAGACCTCAAGCGCCATGAGCCACCAACCATTGTTCAAGGCATGCAATGCACTCCACGGCAAGACGCCGTGTGTCACGGTCATGTGTTGCTTGAGAAGTTAGATCGTGGCAGGGACAACGACTTCTTCTTAACTCACAAGGGCTATCTCATTATGGTACTTTTGTAAGTGCATATTTTTTTAATAGTCCTTTCTTATTGTTTAGTAACAATATTTTAAGGAACCTATATATTAATCGTGAAAAACAACATAGAATGCACATACAATAGCAATGCTAGATATTAATTCATAAAAAATATTCTTACATAGAAATAATCTAGAATATAATATTGATTATCCCACATGTTAATCGACGTTGACCATTGAAACATATCACTGAGAGTGAAAGTTAACCGTCGGACATTACTATCCTCGTCGGGTATTTTCTCAAATAATTCACATGTACCGTCGGCCATTTTCACTCATAGATGAGAGTTTTGTTTTCACCTTCGGGTATTAAATTCACCGTCGGGCATTACAAGTAATCCCCGTGGGTGTAGAAAAAACCGTCGGATATTATGATGAACCGTCGGGCATTGCAGGTAATCCCCGTGGGTGTAGCAAAACCGTCGGGCTTTAGAATGAACCGTCAGGCATTAAGGTTGATACCTGAGGGGTGAATTTTCACCGTCGGCCATTATAGTATACCGTCGGGTATTAGTGGTAATATTGTGAGTTGACAAGAACCGCCGGCCATTGCAACTACCGTCGGCTATTACTGTGATAACCGACGGCCCGTCGGCTATTAGATTTCACCGTCGGAAATGTGGGGATTTCTAGTAGTGGATAAACTGCATTTTTGCCTAGTACTTACACACGAGCCCCTGATTTTTACAGAATAACCCTCACACACAGAAAAAGGAAACATTCAGGTTCCTGAAATAATTCCGACGCATGGCGACCTCATCCGACAGATGGAGGGCAGCGACGACGGGAGGAAGGCGGCACAATGAGGGAGGGTGATGGGAGGTAGGCAAGAGAACGAGGCGGCGGGGGCGACGGCAAGGTCGACGACAGCAGCATGCTAGAGCTCCACGAGCTCGCTGGTCTCAGCGGCCACTACCGACCTCACGTGTGTCATGTCACTAGTAGAAAACTGACCTTTCATCCGGAGCACTAGTCCTGGCCGGGTTTGGGCCCGGGACTAATGTGAGCATTAGTCCCGGTTCCAACGGCTAGGAGCGGATGGGGGCACGGCCAGGATTAGTCCCGGTTCAAATGGAACCTCTAGTCCCGGTTGGTGATACCAACCGGGACTAAAGGGGTTGCGGCAGGCTCGGGCCCCTGTGAGCCCCTTTAGTCCCGGTTGGTATCACCCACCGGGACTAAAGATAGACCTTTAGTCCCGGTTGGTATCACCAACCGGGACTAAAGTCTTCCCTATATAAAGCTGCTTCGTCCAGCCCGAATCCAAGCTTTCTCTCCTCTCTGTTTCCTTCCTCAAGCTCGAGTTCATCCTCCATTTTTGCCAAGATTTGTCAAGATTGGAGGCACCCCATCTATCCAAGGGTTCTAAAAGGTTAGCAACTTCATCCTTTCATCTCTCATTGCTAGTTTAGCTCGTTTCATGCTCTATAAGTATAGTGATTTGTGGGTTTTAGTTTGGGAGTAATTATGTGGGAGTTTATTTGATTTATATGCAATTTGAGCTCAAATTAACTTCTTAGTTTGTATATGTGTAGGAGTGGTTTACTTAGTGCCTTCCCGTCCCCGTCCTCACCGCCGTCGATCGCCCGCGCCGTCCCGTCGCTGGCACCACCTTGGTGAGCCTCTTGTTCTTATCCTTTTTGTAAAAAAAAATCTTATTTGTATGATTTAGATAGTTACTTGTATAATTTTCTTACTTGTATGATTGTTTGTTATATATAGTGCCATGGTTTTGATATCCGTCCCGTCGGCCCTCGTCCGGTTTATGATTCGGATGTGGTATATTATCTTTTATAACTATTTGTTTCATTTCGTGTTTATGACAATTATGCCCATCAAGTTGACATAGATATTTTTATCTAGGAGGTATGTGAACCGGAAATTGCAACCGACCCTCTTGTCGAGAAGTTAAATTTAGTTGAAAAAGAAAACGATTATTTGAAAGAAAAATTGAAAAGAATTGAAGAAGAGAAGATGAAATTGGAGTTGTATGTTGCCGATGTCGTCGATGATCACAAGATCAAGATGGATGCAATGCGCTTGAAGATTAGAAAGATTAGAAAATATGCCATTAATAAAGAGGCTTGGTATCATTATGCTGTTGGATCAATTATTACCTTAGTTGCGATTTTGATCGCATTTGTTGTTGCATTTAAATGCTTTAGATAGTTGTATGTTGTTTTATGAGAAGTATGTATGAACTTTATGTATATATTTTTGCAGCAATAACATTTTGTCACTACTCTAATTTGGTTTTAATGTGATGAACTTGTATTAATTTGGTCACTTCGATGTTGTGTAATGAAGATGAGCCGGCAATGGATGTACGATGACCGACGCTCTCCCGAGTTCATTAATGGCCTGCATAATTTTATGCGTGTGGCTGGGGCAAACAAGCGGAATGGTTTTATGTGTTGTCCATGTGGTGTCTGTAAGAATAATAAGGATTACTCTACCTCAAAAATCCTTCACAGCCACCTGCTTCAGTCCGGTTTCATGTCCGGCTATAACTGTTGGACCAAGCACGGAGAAAGGGGGGTTATAATGGAAGACAATGAAGAGGAAGAGGATGATGACAACTATCCTAGGTTCCCTGAATACAATGGTACTACAATGGGGAAGCTGAAGAAGAGGCATCAGATGAGCCCGCTGATGATCTTGGTCGGGCCATTGTTGATGCAAAGAGAAACTGCGAAAGTGAAAAGGAGAGTTTGAAGTTGGAGCGCATGTTAGAGGATCACAAAAAATTGTTGTACCCAAATTGCGAAGATGACAAGAAAAAGCTGGGTACCACACTGGAATTGCTGCAATGTAAGGCAGCGAATGGTGTATCTGACAAGGGATTTGAAAAATTGCTAAAAATGATAAAGAAGACGCTTCCAAAGGATAACGAATTGCTCGACAGTACGTACGAAGCAAAGAAGGTTGTCTGCCCTCTAGGATTAGAGGTGCAGAAGATACATGCATGCCCTAATGACTGCATCCTCTACCGCGGTGAGGAGTACGAGAATTTGAATGCATGCCCGGTATGCGGTGCATTGCGCTATAAGATCAGCCGCGATGACCCTGGTGATGTTGAGGGCGAGCGCCCCAGGAAGAGGGTTCCTGCCAAGGTGATGTAGTATGCTCCTATAATACCACGGTTGAAACGTTTGTTCCAAAACAAAGAGCATGCCAAGTTGTTGCGATGGCACAAAGAAGACCGTAAGAAAGACGCGATGTTGAGAGTACCCGCTGATGGGTCGCAGTGGAGAAAAATCGAGAGAAAGTGGTCGGACTTTGCAGATGACGCAAGGAACTTATGGTTTGGTCTAAGTACAGATGGCATGAATCCTTTTGGGGAGCAGAGCTGCAGTCATAGCACCTGGCATGTGACTCTATGTATCTATAACCTTCCTCCTTGGTTGTGCATGAAGCGGAAGTTCATTATGATGCCAGTGCTCATCCAAGGCCCTAAGCAACCCGGCAACGACATTGATGTGTACCTAAGGCCATTAGTTGAAGAACTTTTACAGTTGTAAGATATAAAAGGTGTACGTGTGTGGGATGAGCACAAACAGGAGGAATTTGACCAACGAGCATTGCTGTTTGTAACCATCAATGATTGGCCTGCTCTTAGTAACCTTTCAGGACAGACAAACAAGGGATACAATGCATGCACGCACTGTTTAGATGAGACTGAAAGTATATATTTGGATAAATGTAAAAAGAATGTGTACCCGGGACATCGTCAATTTCTTCCGATCAGGCATCTCTTAAGAAAGAAAGGCAAGCATTTCAAAGGTGAGGCAGATCACCGGAAGAAGCCTGACCACCGTACTGGTGATGATATATTTGATATGGTCAAGAATTTAAAAGTAATCTTTGGAAAGGGTCCTGGCGGACAATCTGTTCCGAATGACGCTAACGGACACGCACCCATGTGGAAGAAGAAATCTATATTTTGGGAGCTACCCTATTGGAAAGTCATAGAGGTCCGCTCTGCAATCGACGTGATGCACGTGACGAAGAATCTTTGCGTGAACCTGCTAGGCTTCTTGGGCGTGTATGGGAAGACAAAAGATACACCGGAGGAATGGGAGGACCAGCAACGTATGAACGAAAAAGACGGCATGCATCCAAAGCAGTATCAAGGTCCTGCCAGCTACGCTCTTACCAAAGAAGAGAAGGAAATCTTTTTTGAATGCCTGAGCAGTATGAAGGTCCCGTCTGGCTTCTCGTCGAATATAAAGGGAATAATAAATATGGCAGAGAAAAAATTTCAAAACCTAAAGTCTCATGACTGTCACGTGATTATGACGCAATTACTTCCGGTTGCATTGAGGGGGCTTCTATCGGAAAATGTTCGATTAGCCATTGTGAAGCTATGTGCATTCCTCAATGCAATTTGTCAGAAGGTAATCGATCCAGAAATCCTACCAAGGTTACAGAATGATTTGGTCCAATGTCTTGTCAGTTTCGAGTTGGTGTTCCCACCATCCTTCTTCAATATTATGACGCACGTCCTAGTTCACCTAGTCAAAGAGATTACCATTTTGGGTCTTGTATTTCTACACAATATGTTCCCCTTTGAGAGGTTCATGGGAGTCTTAAAGAAATATGTTCATAACCGTGCTAGGCCAGAAGGAAGCATCTCCAAGGGCTATGGAACAAAGGAGGTTATTGAATTTTGTGTTGACTTTATTCCTGACCTTAAGCTGATTGGTGTTCCTCAATCATGGCATGAGGGGTGACTGAGTGAAAAATGCACGCTAGGAAAGAAAGCAGTAATAAGTCTGGACGGGCATTCTTTCACTCAAGCACACTACACAGTTCTGCAAAATTCCACCTTGGTGGCTCCGTATATCGAGGAACACATGGATATTGTACGCTCCAAGAACCCGGAGCAGTCTGACTCCTGGATTAAACGTACATACATGGCGACTTTCGGCGGTTGGTTGCAAACACATCTCATCAATAATATCACTGTTGGAGATCAGCTGTACTTGTTGGCCAAGTCACCATCTTCGACTATATTGACTTTTCAAGGGTACGAGATAAATGGAAATACATTTTACACGATCGCCCAAGATAAAAAAAAGTATCAACCAAAACAGTGGTGTCCGCTTTGATGCAACAAACAACAATAGGAAAAATGACACATATTATGGTTACATAGAGGAGATATGGAAACTTGACTATGAACCTTCTTTTAAGGTCCCTTTGTTTCGGTGCAAATGGGTCAATCTGACAGGAGGCGAGGTAAAGGTAGACCCGCAGTACGAAATGACAACAGCGGCTCTCTCTCCTCCCCCGGCCACCGCGACATGCATCGCCCAGACCTCGAGCTGTCTCTGCGTTCCTTCCCGCGGTGGAGCGACTGGCCGGAGACCGGCGGCTGTGTGATGGAGGTCCTCGGAGACCTGCCTTGCCTTCTCGGCTACCCTTTAGTTCAGCAAGAAAAAGAAATGCAACATAGATTTATTTTGAAGCTACAGAACAGTTCCAGGCACCATTCTATCAGCACGTACGGTTAAATTTCTTGTTCAAACAACTCATCAACAGTTCAGATTACAAAAGATACAAGTTCCCAGCTGGCCTTTCGATACGAAGCACCATTTTAACTTCGAAATTACCCTGAAATTGGGTCACATTCCAACCTTATAAACAAACACAACGGAATTAATGACAACAAAAAACACAGGCTGAATATATGGATGGCAGGTTTGTACAACACGAATACTCACCAAGGCCAGCTTGATTCATGCCTAGGATTTTTTGGCAATTAGTTTGAGCTATGAAACAGTAGGTCGATGGAATTCCCGCCGCTAATTTAAGACTGTCGTACATATATTTTTTGTCCGTCGTGGGACCAACATAATTTTTTCGTCCGTCATGGGACCCACCTAATCTTTTTGTCCGTCCGATTCTCGCGATCATCTCGCGTGACTCACCCGTCACCCGCCTGGGCGTCAGTACATGTTGTCGTGAGGGATCGAACTCCCGACCCGTCGTCGAGTTCCAAAGGTTGCGTCCAACTGAGATAGCTCACGACCGTGCACAAAGAAAATGTTCGTTTGGCTATTACATACTCCCACCTCACCTCCTTATAACTGAACACATCAATTTAAATATGGCTGCTAGTTTAAATCAACAAACCTCCCGGAGGATCAGTCGGCAGAGGGTGAGGAGTGGGTCCCCAATATCCCTATGGAGAACAATTGAAAGAACAATTAAAATTAAATCCCGTGCTGAAATGGGATTGGGTGAGGAAGCGCATAATTCTGCTTGCACATACAATTTTCATTAAATTTAAGATTGTGTTGTTTTTCTCTCCCGTTGCAACGCACGGGCATATGTGCTAGTAGTTCTAAAGAAACGTACAATGAGGGTGTGTTTGGCAGTCAGCATGGGTCAAAAGTTGCCTATTTAACCGAAAGTGTTGTTCTAATCCAGAGTTCATGTGAGCTCGGGTGAACAGTAAAATCAAAAAATTCAAAAAACCCAATTTCGTTTTGTGTGAAACATTGACAAATGTTTTAATAGAGCATCGATTTTGTTTTTTTTATGTCAGATTTTCCACGAATGTCATCTGGTATCTGAGCTCGAGTTTGTGTGGCTGGTCACTGTTGACCGCTGACCACCGACACATGGACCAATTGACCGCTGACCAACGGCTCTGTTGACTGTTGACTTTTGAAGAAAAAGTTCATAAAATTGAAGAAGACTGAAACAGTTCACAAATTGAAAATTTTCATAAATTCAAAAAAGAAATCACGAATTTGGAAAAAGTTCGTGAAAATAAAGAAGTTCACAAAAATTGGAAAACAATTAATGAATTTCAAAAAGTTCTTAAATTTGAAAAAATATCATGAATTCAAAAAAAGTTCACTAATTTGAGAAAATGTTCGCAAGTATGAAAAAAGGTCACGGATTTGAAAAACGTTCATGAGTTCAACAAATGTTCACCAATTGAAAAAAAAATCGCGAATTTAGAAAAAGTTCATGATTTTGAAAAAAAAAACTTTGAGAATTTGAATAAAAAGAAAAAGAACAAAAACCAAACAAAACTCGTCCTTAAAAACCAAGGGAAACCGCCCCAGAAAAAACCGATGGAACCTTCTAGAAGGTTCGCAAAACCCATGAGAAAAAACTACATACTCCAACTGCACAAACATACCCGAGACGTGGCACGCGTGGCGTAGTTCGAAAGAGGAAAAAAATGGGTCGAGCCTAAGGACTAACTGGGGTGTGCGTCAAGTTGCGTGGATACTAGTAGCCGGTGCTTTAGGCGCTAAATAGGAAATGGCTCCGAAGAGTCGTTTGCTCGCCAACATGCATGAATCCATTCCACTTGCCCCCCCCCCCCCCCCCCCGACCCACGAAGCGCTAGGTAACCCCTTCCCCCAGCGAACCCTTCTCTCCTCTTGTTTCTCTACCGAGCGACCGCGATGCTGCCACCTTGTGTCCTCGATGGAAGACTTCTCCGGCGACTAAACTCCGACGAGTTGCTCCTCCTCTAGTCACCGCCACCTTCAACTACCATCTTTCGTCCCCAAAGCCCTTAGTCGTCGTCCTGTCTGGTCGCCGCTGGATCTGGTCACCGCCACCCCTACTTGTCGATGAAGCTGCTCGCCGCTGCCCCTCTTGTTCCTCCTCGTCCAGCATCCCTCCCCCTTCCTTGTCCTTCATCATTCCTCCTACCTCCTTCTAGATCCCTCCCCTGTCGTGACATGGTCCTTTTCCCCCAGATTTTTAAGTATGTGTGTTGTCATGTTCCCAAATTAGTAATGAATGCTAGAAATTAGTGTTGAATGAAAATTAGTAAGGACCATATGCGTATGCTTGTGATGGTTATGAACATATGGTTATGCTTGTGGTGGTTATGAACAGATGGTTATGCTTATACTAGTGATGCTTACATATAGTCAAAATGTTGGTCGAATGTTGTATTGGCACCAAAAACTCCATTGATGCAGTCTACGTTAGATACAGGCTACCAAACAAATTCTCGGCCAAGCATATTTAATCAGATGCAGGCTACCAATCAAAGTCTCGGCTTAGCATGTCTCAGCACATACAAGGCTACCAAACAACTGCAGTTGCATGTACTCAGCATGTCTCAAAGGGGAACATCAACGCTAGGGTGAGAACAGCTTACCAAACACACCCTTAGTTTGCAAACTTGATGCTACTTTGGAAAGCTCATAGTATAATCCCGCCAACAAAAAAAAAGTTACCCAGACTTAGTTAAGTTTACACATCTCTGATCTGACAATAAAAAAGATAGAGAGAATCAAAGTAGCACTAACTATTTATGCATGGCTACCCACCGATGCTACAAGAGACATACTGATGGCATCTCAGCTCGACTATACGTTGCCATTGTACAAGTAGCAGACTGAGAAGTGCATCCACATATCCGAGGTCGACTCCGTCTCCAGCACAGTCGTTCACCTCCGATGGAGTCTCGCATGACCAACCTTCAAGACAGTGAGATCAACACAAGCAATGCGGTCCCGATGAGGGAGCTCCTGCGAGGGGTCTTGGGCCGGATCGCTGCGCTGGAGGTGTCCTCCGCCTCGGGATGTGTCGTGGGTGTCGGCGGCTCCGCGATGCTCTTTGGAAGTGTTCTCTGTGGTGCCCCGGAGTCTGGAGTACCGTTCGGAGATGCTTCTGGTGCAATGCCTTGATTTGAAGTACTGTTCAAAGACGATTTTGGTGCTACCCCTTCATCTGTTGGTGTACTCTCTGGAATGAGTTCATTCACTGACATCACGTTGATCGTGCTCTTTGGAGACTTTCTCGACGGTGGCGATGACGGGGAGGAAGCAGAGGGCGACGATAGTGGAGAGAGGGTCGAAGGCATAGCGGAACCAAGAGAGGGCCATGAAGACGGGGCCAAGGATGGCGACATGGAGAGAGATGTGGGTGGAGAAAGGTCCGAAGACGAATCCATGAATGAAAACAAAGACAGTGCTGCCGATGAAGTCCACGACCGTGATCGAGCCGGAGCTGGAGACCAGGACGGTGACGAAGAAGGAGCCAGTGATCGTTTTGGAGATGGTGACGATGACGGTGACCGAGCCGATGCTGAAGATTTCCAAGAGAAGGAAGCTGGAGCTGGGGAGGAGGGTGACGGCGGTGACAAGGGAGCCGGGGACAGGGGCGACGACGGCAGTGCACATGTTCCAAATGAGGCGTTTGCCTGCAATTTAAACATATGTTAGTCATTACAAGATTAAAATGTGTGCACCCACGGTTGCAACGAACATCGTACAAACATGTGGCTTGGATGTGGATGGATACCTTGCAGTAGGCGATGCTGTCGCAGCCGCACTGGAGGCGCCCGTTGGCCACGTCGGTCGCCAGGGGGGCGCCGCCACCGCTGCTCCTCTGCACGCATCGCCGGCCGACGTGGCATGTCATCATCATCGTAATCAAAACACAAACGAAAAAAAGAGAGGACGGTTTTGTATGTTTTTTAGAGGTAGGAAGGTTCTGTATGTACCATGTAGAAGTCGACGGCGATGTAGTTGGGCCATCGCTTGGCGGAGGCGTCGTAGCAGGCCCTGAGCTTGGAGACGAGCGGCGCGGAGTTGTTGATGCAGGCCCAGCTCTGGCTGGGGTTGGTGGTGAAGAAGTTGAGCAGCACCAGCGACTGCCCCTTGGAGTCCATGGGCTTCGACTCGGCCCGCTTAGGGCAGGCCCCCACCACTAGCCCATCGCCCCCGTCTGCGCACAGACATATTATTTCTCAAAAAAATCTCAAAAAAAAAACATATTATTTCTCAAAAAAACATATTATTTCTCTCTTCTGAAGAGAAGAAGAAGAAGTGATCCATGCATGGCGATCGGCCGAGAAGAAGAAGAAGAGGTTCGTACATTGTGTCTCGACGACGTAGTCCCACTCGAAGGCGACGCCGTCGGAGCCCTCGCGGCCCTGCTTGGAGGTGAAGACGAGGAGGCGGTGGTTCTGGGCGATCATGTCCTTGAGCGCCGGCCAGTCGGCGCCGTCCTTGGGCATGCTCGCCGGCGGGAAGATGTACTTGGTGAGGCCGGCGGCGGAGAGCGCCTTGCCGAGCGAGCCCTGGGCGGAGTACTCCTCCACGAACACCGTGACCACCTCGTCCGGGTTGGCGTTCAGGAACCCCTCGATCTCCTTGAGCACCTTGGACGCCGGTTGCTGCATGCACCCACCGGTACGCTAGTGTCAGTGACGTACACACCATGCACGGCATGGTCAGGGTTGAGCAGATTCGTTTACGAATGCGGTGACTTCGAAGCATTTGCCGCTGAAGGAGTGGCAGAGCCAGAGGTCGTTCTTGTAGTCGTACGTGTCGATCATCAGGTCCCTCACGCCGTTCTGCATCCACGTTGAAACCAATCAATCAATCTTCAGATGAATCTCTTCAAAGAGAAGAAGCTGTGGTAGCTAGCTGTACCTTGAGCTGGTCGGCGACGGAGTCCTCCTGGTTGGACGGCGAGACGATGGGCGTGCCGGAGGGGGAGGTGGTGCCGGCCATGGCGAAGGAGTTGTGCGTGGTGAGCCACGAGTACTTGTTGAACGGCAGCCCCGTGCCCTGCAACGCACGCACGTTACGTCAGACCAGCAGGACGACGAAGCTACGACCCCAAGAAAAGGCAATGGACGTACGTGGGTCTTGGGGTCGATGGGCGTGATCCGGGAGCAGACGGCGGTGCCGGCCCCGGCGAGTGGGGAGCAGGAGGCGCAGCGCATCCCGGCGCCGCACGGCGACTGCGAGCCCGCGGCGCACCGGTCGCCCACCAGCGCGGACCCGGAGGCCGTCCCGGCGACGACGGCGACAATCGCGAGGAGGAGGAGGAGCATGCCGCTGCGGCGAGCCATCCCAACGGCGACGGCGGCCATCGTTCGCTCGCTCGCTCGCTCGTCGCTGTGTGGCCGGCCGATGGAAGGAGAGAGACGGAAAGGGAGGGAGGGGTCGTCGGGACGTAGCGTAGGGCCGGCGCGTTGATGCTGGGGATGAATTAAGAATGTGCGCGGGCCGGGGCGCGCGCGGAGGCCGGGGGCACGCACGCGCGCACGGACGGACGTGCCGGGAATAGGAGCGGCCGGCAGCTCAAGTTGGTACGCGTATGCATGCGGTTCAGCGGTTGGTTGGCTGGCTGGCTGCCTGGTACGTCCCATGACACGAATTTGTGCGCCGGCATGTGCAAGTGCAACCGCACCGGCAGGGAGAACGAAACGGAAGAGAACAGCGGCGAGTGGGCATCATGTGCGGCGGGCATGCATGCAAGCTGGTGGGTGGGTGGGTGGCTCCCTCTGGTGTCAGCGAGGGAGGGAGGCCACTGCCTGGCGCCGGCCTTTTGCGACGCATCCTTCTCCTCTCCTCGCTTTATTTATTCATTCATTCCACGTACTCTCATACTACGGTACTATACACACGGTAGTACAGAATGGGTCACCTTTGAGGGCCACATCGATGATCGATGGGTCATCCTTCGACCGATGGCGATCGACATGTACGCACGTATCCAATCCAAACCCCTATCTATCTTTCTTTCTGTTCCTACATAAGTACCTTTGTGCAGGCACCTTTTGCGTGTCTACTCCTCTCATCATGAGTGTCATGTCCAAAAGGAAGAAGAAACATGTACACGTGATCGATCCACACCCATCCATGCACCTCCTTCTAGCCTAGCCTAGCTTCACCCATCGGCATGTTATGGCCCCTACTCCATTTTGTCCCTGCACAATGCAAACCAACGACACCTTTTTATTTGTTCGCGTTTTGTGGTCCCAAGCAAATACAGTACATAAAAAAAGAATTCTTATGTCGGATTTGCTGTTTTATGAGTTGCTTGAAAACTGAATTGGGATCAGTCGATTCTCTTCTCGGAAGAAAGAGCTCACACCGATGCCATGGCGTCCCCGGCGGAGCCAAGCAAGGACCCCATCGGAGAAGGGGAGGACACGACTAGGTGCGGCGTCATCAGCGTTGACGAGACGCGGCTTCACGGATGCGGGCTGGTGGCCTTCCAAGTTAAAGGTTTGCATAATTTCTTAGACCATGAGAATATCGAGTTTCTTCATACTTGTTTCATGAACGTTGGGGTTTGTCAAAACGTTATCCGTAACAGGGTCGTAATTACGTCAGCTTACTGGTTCACGGAAAAATATTGCAAGGGTAGCTGAAGACTGGGATTTGCTCCTCCATCGATGAAGATATATTCTTTGGGCCCTCTCGGTGTCACGGTATGCATCATCGTCTAGTCAGACACAATGTGATTTGACCACAGGGATGCCAGAACACGGGAACAAGAAAAAACATGGTAACGAGGAAACTGGCATAGTGAACAAGTTGTTGATTCATGAGGATGTCATTATATCTCACCTTGAATTTTTGTAACATATCGTGAAGCAACAGAAATAGCACACGGAAACTAAATGTTCACTCGATATCCATTCGTGTGGGTATAGGGTAAATCTGCTACTTGCAATGCATATAGTCAACATTCCCTAGCATCCCAGGCCAACCTCTCGTTGCATTCATTGCTAGAAACCTTGTCGTGTCCTTGTCATTGGGTGCTCCCAGATACTGCTCTTCACAAACCCTCACCATAGTTTCAACGAACACTTACATGCAGTTTATGATTGTATCTTAAGCCATTCGAAGATACTCATTCAATGCATTTGCAGGAGCGTCATATGCAATCATCTGAAGTGTCGCAGTCACCTCCAATGATTGTGGCGTTGCCAACCCCCCGTCCCGACCCCCTCACGCCGCCACCCCAGGGCGGCGCCAGGGGGGTCAGATCCCAGCGCCGACACCCCCCTCACCCCACAGCGAAAGATCCTGCCGCCGGTGTTGGCCGCGGTGGCGGCGGCGCCCGGTGCCAAGGCGCCGAGGCAGGAGGAGAAGGCGGCAACCACTCGAGGCAGCTGGGGCACCTTGAGCTGGGGGCTTCGCACCGTGCTACTTGTAGCTTGCGTTGGTATTTTCCCGAAGAGGAAGGGATGATGCAGCACAGTAGAGATAAGTATTTCCCTCAGTTATGAAACCAAGGTTATCGAACCAGTAGGAGAATCACGCAGCACCTCGTTAGTAGCACCTACACACAAACAACAAATCCTTACACCCAACGCAAACGAGAGGTTGTCAATCTCTCGGCGGTTAATTGCAAGATTAAATTGTATGTGATACATAGATAGATTGAAACAAATATACAAAATAAAATAAATAAAAGAAAAATGGCAACAATATTTTTAGGGTTTTAGTAATATGATTTAGATAGACCCGGGGGCCATAGGTTTCACTAGAGGTTTCTCTCAAGAAAATAGCATACGGTGGGTAGACAAATTACTGTTGGGCAATTGATAGAAAAGCAAATAATCATGACGATATCCAAGACAATGATCATGTATATAGGCATCACGTCCGAGACAAGTAGACCGACTCCTGTCTGCATCTACTACTATTACTCCACACATCGACCGCTATCCAACATGCATCTAGTATATTAAGTCCATAAAGAACGGAATAACGCCTTAAGAACGATGACATGATGTAGACAAGATAAACTCGCGTATAAATAAACCCCATCTTTTTTACCCTTAATAGCAACGATACATACGTGTCATGTCCCTTTCTGTCACTGGGATTGAGCACCGCAAGATCGAATCCATTACAAAGCACCTCTTCCCATGGCAAGATAAATCAATCTAGTTGTCCAAACCAAATCAATAGATTGGAGAAGAAATACGAGGCTATAATAATCATGCATAAAAGAGTGCAGCAAAGACTCAAATAATATTCATGGATAATCTGATCATAAACTCATAATTCATCGGATCCCAACAAACACACCGCAAAAAGTGAGTACATCGGATAGAACTCCAAGAACATCGAGGAGAACATTGTATTGAAGATCAAAAAGAGAGAAGAAGCCATCTAGCTACTGCCTATGGACCCGAAGGTCTGTGGTAAACTAGTTACGCATCATCGGAAGGGCAGCAAGGTTGATGTAAAACACCTCCGTGATCGATTCCCCCTCCGACGGAGTACCGGAGAAGGCCTCCAGATGGGATCTCTCTGGAACAGAAACTTGCGGCGGCGGAAAAAGTATTTCGTGGACTCCCCTGAGGGTTTCTGATTTTTCCTGAATTTATAGTGATGGAATTAGGTCAAACGGAGCAAAGGGGGGCCCACGAGGCACCAGGGCGCGCCTGCCCCCCCAGGCGCGCCCTGGTGGCTCGTGGCCACCTCCTGGGTCTTCTGGCCCTCTCCCGAAGCTTCTAGTGTTTATCTTGTCCAATAAAAAATCTCTAAAAAGTTTCGTAGCATTTGGACTTCGTTTGGTATTGATTTTCTGTAAAACAAAAACAGGGCAGAAAACAGCAATTGACACTGGGCACTAAGTTAATAAATTAGTCTCCAAAAATGATATATAATTGCTGTAAATGATTATAAAAACATCCAAGATTGATAATATATCAGCATGGAAAAATAAAAAATTATAGATACGTTGGAGACGTATCAGCATCTCCAAGCTTAATTCCTGCTCGTCCTCGAGTAGGTAAATGATAAAAACAGAATTTTTGATGTGGAATGTTGCCTATCATATTCATCACATATTCTTTTCTTTTGTAGCATGTACATTGGACTTAAATGATTCAAAGCAATAGTTTATAATTTGATATGAAAATATAAATACTCAAGCATGCTAACAAGCAATCATGTCTTTCAAAATATCAATGCTAAAGAAAGTTATCCCTAGCCCATTATGCTCAATCATTGATCCATTCATGAAACACACTCAAATATTAGTTACACACAATGCACAAGTATGACAATAGTGCTCTTTAGTTGGTGCTTTTGTAAGAGAAGATGGAGACTCAAAGTAAAAATAAAAATTGCATAAAAGTAAATAGATAGGCCCTTCGCAGAGGGAAGCAGAGATTTGTCAAATGTGCCAGAGCTCAAGGCTGAAATTAAAGAGATAAAAAATATATTTTGAGAGGCATGCTTTTCCTGTCAACGAAAACGACCGAGAATTCCCAATATTTTCCATGCTAGACACATCATAGGTGGTTCCCAAACAGAAAGTAAAGTTCATTTCCTTTCCACCATTCTTTCACAATCCATGGCTAGCCGTATCCACGGGTGCCCTCCATACCAACACTTTCCAAGGAATTTTGTTGTTATTAATTTTGATTTCATTGTGGGACTGGGCATCCCTATTACCAGCCACTCTCCCGTGCAATGACAAGTAAATAAACACTCATCGTGAGAATAACACACCTAGCATGGAAAATAATGACCACCCCCTGCCGCTTAATGAGCGGTACGGGCACACAAATCGGAAAATTATTTTGAAAATTAGAGTTGGCACACGCAAATTTACTTAGAACGGCATTGAAATACCGCATATAGGTAGATATAGTGGACTCATTTGGCACAACTTGGGTTTAAGGATTTGGATGCACAAGCAGTATTTCCGCTTAGTACAAATGAAGGTTAGCAAAAGATTGAGAAGCGACCAACCAAAAAACGAAAACGGTCATAAACATGCATTGATCATAACTAACATCGAATAATGCACCATAAGTAGGATATAATTTCATTGCATAACTATTGACTTAACGTGCATGCATAGGGAATCACAAACCTTAACACTAATATTCTTACTAAATCACAATTACTCACTAACATGACTCACATATTATCATTTCCATATCACAAAACTATTGCAAAGAATCACACTCATCATATTCAATGATCTATATGAAAGTTTTTATTTATATCCCTCTTGAATATTCATCACTTTGGGACCAAATTCATATCTTGTGCAAATTACCGTTACTATTGTCAACTCTCAAAAAGATTTAAGTGAAGCATGAGAGTGCAAATATTTCTTCAAAGTTTCAAATCTTATCAATTCTCAAAATAATATAAGTGAAGCATGAGAATTCATTTCTTCAAAATTTTAATCAACTCTCAAAATAATATATGTGAAGCGTGAGAGTTTATTTCTTCAAAATATAGCCACCACCGTGCTCAAAAAGATTTAAGTGAAGCACTAGAGCAACTTCCTAGCTCAAAAAATTTAAGTGAAGCACATAGAGTATTCTAACAAATGATGATAAACGTGTGGCTCTCTCAAGATAGGTGTGTTCAGCAAAGATGATTGTGACAAACTAAAAAGCAAACAAAGAAAAGACTCATATAATACAAGACGCTCCAAGCAAAACACATATCATGTGACGAATAAAAATATAGCTCCAAGTAAAATTACCGATGGTTGGTAGAAGAAAGAGGGGATGCCTTTTCGGGGCATCCCCAAGCTTAGACGCTTGAGTCTTCCTAGAATATTACCTTGGGGTGCCTCGGGCAACGCCAAGCTTAGGCTTTTGCTACTCCTTATTCCTTCATCCATCGTGATCTCACCCAAAACTTGAAAACTTCAATCACACAAAACTCAACAAAACGTTCGTGAGATCCGTTAACATAACAAAATAAATCACTACTCTAAGTACTGTTGCAAACCCATTCATATTTTATTTTTGCATTATACCTACTGTACTCTAAATTCACCATGGCTTATACCCCCCGATACAATCCATAAATTCATCAAAATAAGAAAGTAGTGCATCAAAAACAGAATCTGTCAAAAACGGAACAGTCTGTAGCAATCTATTTAAAAGCCATACTTATGTAACTCCAAAAATTCTGAAAAATTAGTCAACGTGGGCAATTCATATACCAATACTGTGTAAAAATTTCAGATTTTTCTGACGCTCCAGTACAGAAACAAAATTCGGGCACTGGATGCAAAACTTTCTGTTTTCCAAACAGCATCAATTATATTATCTTCCAAATCATCCTAAAGGTATTACTTGGCACAACCACTAATTAAAAACACAAAAACACATTCATACCAGTAGCATAATTGTGTAAACACACAATAACAGAAAAAATTTATTTTATTCATTGGGTTGCCTCCCAACAAGCGGTATTGTTTTGTGCCCCTAGCTAGGTATAATGCATATTTTTCATGTATTGTCATCTTTCAAGTTGATTCCATAAGTGCCCTCATAATTGATTCATATGGTGTTTTAATTCTTTTTCTAGGGAAGTGCTCCATACCCTTTTTTAATGGAAATTGAAATTTTATATTCCCTTCTTTCATATCAATAACGGCACCTATAGTTCGTAAGAACGGTCTACCAAGTATTATGGGGCAAGAAGAATTGCATTCAATATCAAGAACAATAAAATCAACGGGCACATAATTTCTATTTGCAAGAATAAGCACATCATTAATTCTACCCATTGGCTTTTTAATAGTAGAATCCGCAAGATGCAAATTAAGAGAACATTCATCTATATTGGTGAAACCTAGCACATCACATAAAGATTTTCGAATTGTGGAAACGCTAGCACCCAAATCACATAAAGCATTGCACTCATAATTTTTAATTTTAACTTTAATGGTGGGTTCCCATTCATCATATAATTTTCTAGGAATTGAAACTTCTAGTTCTAACTTTTCTTGTAACGCTTTCATCATAGCTTCTACGATGTGTTTAGTAAAAGCCTTGTTTTGCTCATAAGCGTTGGGTGAATTTAACATGGATTGTAACAAAGAAATGCACTCAATCAAAGAACAATTATCATAATTAATATCTTTGTAATCCAAGAGAGTGGGCACATCGCTATTTAAAGTTTTTACCTCTCCAAACCCACTTTTAGCAATTTTTTCATTAAGATTTTCACCCTCCGAATTATGGGAACGCCTACTAGCTAAAGTTGACTCTTCTTCAGTCCCCTTTTCATCAAGTTTTATGTTGCTAAACAAAGAATCAATAGATGAAACACCAATCATTTTAATATCCTCATCATTACTACGATAGAAACCGGGAGGAATCGCTTTTTCTAAAAATTCTCGTTTAGCTTTTAGCATAGCGGTTCTTTTCTTACTCTCATCCATGGAGACGTGTAAAGCTTTAATTGATTCACTAATATCAATTTTGGGTGGCAAAATTTTACTCTTAAGATTTTCCACATCATGAATAATTCTATCAATGCTCCTAGACATATCATCAAGTTTACTCAATTTTTCTTCTATCGTAGTGTTGAAAACTTTTTGAGCATTAATAAATTCTTTAATATTAATTTCAAGATCAGAGGGCATCCTATTATTATTATTATAAGAATTACCATAAGGATTGCCATAATTATTAGAGGAATTTCCACGAAACGGTCTAGCATTGAAATTGCCTCTATTAGCATTATTATTAAAATCGTTTCGCGAGACAAAATTCACATCTACGGGATCATTATTTTGCTCAATCAAAGTGGAAAAAGGCACATCATTAGGATCAATAGGAGCATTTTTGCTAGCAACCAATTTCATAAGCGCATCAACTTTATCACTCAAAGTATTAATTTCTTCAATAGAATTCACCTTTTTACTAGTAGGAGTTCTTTCAGTATGCCATTGTGAATAATTTGCCATAATATTATCAAGCAATTTAGTAGCTTCTCCCAAAGTAATTTCCATAGAAGTACCACCCGCGGCGGAATCTAAAAGATTTCTAGAAACAAAATTCAATCCCGCATAAAAAATTTGTATGATCATCCATAAATTTAAACCATGAGTAGGGCAATTTCTTATCATTAATTTCATCCTCTCCCAAGATTGGGCAACATGTTCATGATCAAGTTGCTTAAAATTCATAATTTGATTTCTAAGTGAAATAATTTTCGCGGGAGGAAAATACTTGGTAATAAAAGCATCTTTACACCTATCCCAAGAATTGATACTATTTCGTGGTAAAGATGAAAACCAAATTTTTGCACGATCCCGCAACAAGAACGGGAATAAATTTAATTTCACAATATCATTATCCACATCTTTTTTCTTTTGCATGTCACACAATTCTACGAAAGTGTTAAGATGGGATGCAGCATCTTCATTAGGACTACCGGAAAATTGTTCTTTCATAACAAGATTTAGCAAAGCGGCATTAATATCACAAGTCTCCGCACTAGCGGCGGGAGGAGCAATCGGAGTACTAATAAAATCATTATTATTAGTATTGGAAAAATCACACAATTTTGTATTTTTTTGAGACATCGTGACTACGCAAACTAGATAATAAGTAAGCAAACAAGAAAAAGGCAAACGAAAAATATTTTGTATTTTTGTGAAAACGTTTTAGAAGTGGGGGAGATGAAAACGAGAGGCAAATGGCAAATAAAGTAAATGCAAGGAGATGAGAGTTTGCGCAAAGGTACTTGATAGATATTGATGATGTCTCCCCGGCAACGGCGCCAGAAATTCTTCCTGCTACTTGTAGCTTGTGTTGGTATTTCCCCGAAGAGGAAGGGGTGATGCAGCACAGTAGAGATAAGTATTTCCCTCAGTTATGAAACCAAGGTTATCGAACCAGTAGGAGAATCACGCAACACCTCGTTAGCAGCACCTGCACACAAACAACAAATCCTTGCACCCAACACAAACGAGAGGTTGTCAATCTCTCGGCGGTTAATTGCAAGATTAAATTGTATGTGATAGATAGATAGATAGAAACAAAAATACAAAATAAAATAAATAAAAGAAAATGGCAGCAATATTTTTAGGGTTTTAGTAATATGATTTAGATAGACCCGGGGGCCATAGGTTTCACTAGAGGCTTCTCTCAAGAAAATAGCATACGGTGGGTAGACAAATTACTGTTGGGCAATTGATAGAAAAGCAAATAATCATGACGATATCCAAGGCAATGATCATGTATATAGGCATCACATCCGAGACAAGTAGACCGACTCCTGCCTGCATCTACTACTATTACTCCACACATCGACCGCTATCCAGCATGCATCTAGTGTATTAAGTCCATAAAGAACGGAGTAACGCCTTAAGAACGATGACATGATGTAGACAAGATAAACTCACGTATGAATAAACCCCATCTTTTTACCCTTAATAGCAACGATACATACGTGTCATGTCCCTTTCTGTCACTGGGATTGAGCACCGAAGATTGAACCCATTACAAAGCACCTCTTCCCATGGCAAGATAAATCAATCTAGTTGGCCAAACCAAATCAATAGATCGGAGAAGAAATACGAGGCTATAATAATCATGCATAAAAGAGTGCAGCAAAGACTCAAATAATATTCATGGATAATCTGATCATAAACTCACAATTCATCGGATCCCAACAAACACACCGCAAAAAGTGATTACATCGGATAGAACTCCAAGAACATCGAGGAGAACATTGTATTGAAGATCAAAAAGAGAGAAGAAGCCATCTAGATACTGCCTATGGACCCGAAGGTCAGTGGTAAGCTACTCACGCATCATCGGAAGGGCAACAAGGTTGATGTAGAACCCCTCCGTGATCGATTCCCCCTCCGGAGGAGTACCGGAGAAGGCCTCCAGATGGGATCTCTCTGGAACAGAAACTAGCGGCGACGGAAAAAGTATTTCGTGGACTCCCCTGAGGGTTTCTGATTTTTCCTGAATTTATAGTGGTGGAATTAGGTCAAACGGAGCGAAGTGGGGCCCACGAGGCACCAAGGCGCGCCTGCCCCCCCAAGCGTGCCCTGGTGGCTCGTGGCCACCTCCTGGGTCTTCTGGCCCTTTCCCGAAGCTTCTATTGTTTATCTTGTCCAATAAAAAATCTCCAAAAGGTTTCGTGGCATTTGGACTTCGTTTGGTATTGATTTTCTGTAAAACAAAAACAGGGCAGAAAACAGCAACTGGCACTGGGCACTAAGTTAATAGGTTAGTCTCCAAAAATGATATATAATTGCTGTAAATGATTATAAAAACATCCAAGATTTATAATATATCAGCATGGAACAATCAAAAATTATAGATACGTTGGAGACGTATCACACCGCGGCCAGGGCGGCTACCTGGCCGTGTGGCGGCAACCGACGACCCCATGGCTGGTGGTGCCGGCGATGGTGGGCATGGCGGCGTCCGTGGATCTGGATCCCACCCAGATCCGTCGTCGATTCTTCATGGATGGACGGCGGCGCTATGAGGGTTCCGGTGAGGGGATGGAGGATCTCCGCCGGAGTACCGGCGGTGGAATACGTCTTCATGGCGAAGCTCCATGCGGTTCCAGCCAGCCGCGAGATCGGGACGATGCGGCTTCTAGTGAAAACTGTGGCTGACTGTGGTCTTGGCGGACGATGGCGGCGGCTCTGACGTCGTTTCCTTCTCGAGGCATCGTCGTTGCAGGTCACGTCAACTCGATCGGGATGTTCCGGGGGAAACCCTAGATCTGGGTCTTTCGGATCGGACAATGACGGCGCCTTCTGGTGTCGTTCTCCTTCCTGGGGGCATTGTTTTGGAGCAAGTGCTGGCTGGAGGGGACAAGAGGAGGAGCGGTGTTATATCTACCGCAAGGCCGACGGCGAATCTCGACGACATGGCGCTACAGAGTTTTGGCGACGGGCGCGTGTGGATGGATACGTGCAGGATGGTGGCGTTGTCTGGCGTCGTGGTGGCGTCGACGACAGGCCTGGCAAGGTCGGTTCGTCAGTACCAACTCAGGAGATGGATCGATGGAAGACGGTGGCGGCGGCCTCTGAGAGTGCGCTGGATCGGTGTGTGACCCAGTCCCGGCATTGTGGCTTGGCTGGGGCATCTGCCTTTAGATGTTAGGCTTTGATGCAATGTTTGTTTGGTATTCGGCTCGGACATTCGGCACCCCTTCATCAAGTGGATAGGAGTAGCGACAGGTGTTGCCAAGATGGTGGCTTCAGGCTTACTGATGTATTACTTTGTAAGGTCTTTGTGAATAATTAATAAAATGGTTGCATGCATCACCCAATGTAGAGGCCGGGGGTATATCCTCCTTTTCTAAAAAAACCTTATGATAAGGGGAAAACCCAAGGAACCGGTGGCATTTCTTCGTTGCTGGAACTGAAAGAAAGGTCCATTGACTTCCATGTCGTCGGCAATTCGACGGAACAACTGTTCGGTCATACGGAAGCGTCGCCGAAACACGTATATAAGAAGGTACAACTCGACGGAAAGTAGCCGCGCATGAGCTTGTTGTGGCCTTAAGTTCTGTTCGATGAAATGTCACACGACCAACCAGCGTTAACGCACACTTTCTCTTCGTTCCGGTTGCCTCTATCCAGTCAACAACCATCAAGAGAACCTCGACTTCTTCAGCGTCTATGATTTCACTTCAAACTCAGAGCTCAAATCTGAAGAAGAATCATCAAAAATAGCTCTACCAACAAATCCATCTACACAAAATGTGAATCATATGTCATTTGCACGAATCTATGAGCCGCTAAACTAAATTTACAAGAAAAGCTTGGGGTAATTACCTCAGGGCAATTCATCGAACACCATGAGGCGTCGCAAAAGAACAAGTGGTGCAGTTGGACGACATGAAGAGGTGTGGGGCTACTACGAATGTGGGAGGTTCGGTAAAGCTCAGAGGAGGCGATCGGAGCCAAATCATGGCAGTCCAGGCAGCGGAGGTGGTACCAAACTATGGTGGCGGTAGAAGGGATCATATTCTTGAGAGGGGATTTCTTGAGATGCAACATTTGTGACTTCCAAAAATGTTTGATCATCCAAACTACATGCATCAAATATTCAAGAAACATACACGAACATCACATCACAATTGCATACATAATTTAGAATCTCATGACAAAGAATGAAAAAAAAATGAAGGCTTTTTTACCTATCAGTCATTTCATCGAACATGTTGGGGACGTCGGTGGCCGTGGCGATCGGTGACGACGATGACTCCACGTGTGGTGGCGGGAAGGTACGAGAAGGGGTCCTTGGCTCTACAGCAGCTGCTACTTCCGTCATGGAATGGTTGAGCGGCGGCGTGCCGGGGGGGGGGGGGGGAGGCATCCTTCTTCCTCTTGCCGTGAGTAGCAACCACTACCAATGGATCCCGCAGCAGCCTCTTCCCCGTGGCAGAGGAGTGTTATAATAATCCGAGGCACATCATCAATCTACTTAGGATCAAGCAATCAAACAAAGCACCAATTGTTACACAAGCCCGGGTCCGCTAACCAGCGTTTCCAACCCACATGCGTCAAGCAGGTCTAACCAGAGAGTAGCACCGACTTATGAGAGGCTTTGGACCCTCTTCCGCCCTCCCCAAAAGACTAGCCTGATAGGAGGTGAGGGGACACCCTCGCCCTTATAAGTCGTGCTCTGCCTCCTCCCACACGGAGGAGGTGTGTGGCTTTGGGGGAGCCTTGGCGGCGATGGCATGACCGGACGCATCCCCACCAACCACTGCGATGGTTCGCGATGGGTCAAAAGCTTGGCGGTGGATGGGTTTTGGCTTGCTGCCACCGCCGAACCATGGCGGGGACCGTTGCAGCTCCGGCGGTGGCAGTGGCGAGGTCAGGGGTCGCATCAGGGTGGTCTTCCATGGCCGGTGGCGGTCGGTCGGCAAGAAACTTCCACGAGGCGGTTGGGAGTTTGCGTGGACATTTTCGGTTTTTGCGGCAGCCGCACAGGTGATGCAAATATACAGTAGTGTGGGCCAAAATTTAGGGCTGGACAAAAGAAAATTACATCAACGTTCACAGATACTCTTAGTTTGTCTTCGGTTTGCGGGAAAAAATACATTCAAACCGTCTGACGGACCGATACAGACTCGCATTGAATTGAATGACACAACACCTTTAAATCGCAGGGTCCACGGTTTGCGGGTTGGCTTTCGAGACGCCCTCGTAAATGCTGCAGACGCGGAGAGCGCATTGATTTATGCTCCCAGGAGCACGACCAACCGGGAGCGGGCGAGTAGACCGCTGGACCGGTGGCGCAGCTCAGCATTAATTTGGGGAACGGGATGGGCCGGCTTTACCTCCATTCTTTTACTAGCTGATTTACTTCCAAATAATTAATTAAGTAGTACAACTACCAGGCTACCAGCCATGGCGCCGCTGACTCCACTCACGCCCCAGTCCCCACATCCCTGGCCCTGCCTGCCATGACGCTCACTCACATTTCCTTGCTTCACTCGCACCATTACCAAAGTACGTACTCCTTTTGGATTCGGCACCTGTTCCTACTTAATTTCTGTAAGATGAACCCTGCAGTACCAGCACAAGTTCAGTTAGTTAAGGCGTGAGCTACCACGTAGTACTAGCACACGTTTAGTACTAGCACACGTTTAGTAGTCACATTTCCTTGGAATATCTGCACCTGTATGGTCCTGTTTGTTTGGGCTTATGCTTCGACTTTTAAAACTTTTTCACTTTAGTCTAAAAGTTTAAAAAAACTCCTAAATAGGGGCTTTTGGCTTATACCATAGTATAACAATATTGATTCATAAGCCAAAAGCCCATTTTTAGAAGTTTTTTTTGGCTTTTAAGCCAAAGTGAAAAGCTACAATAGCAGAAGCGTAAGCCCAAACAAATATGGCCTAAACCATGTAGTACTAGCACAAGTTCGGTAGTCACAATGGGGTTTCTGTTCTTGAGATCAAATGCATAGTGAAGAGTAAAATCGAAAAAAACAGCAAAAAATTTTAAAAAAAATCTGAATTTTTTGGCAACCAAAATTGTTGAATGCTTTACAAACGTGCAAATTTTTATGAAGAAAAAACATTCCTAATGCTCCGAAAGAAAAAAAAATGATGCTCTAAAAAGACTAATTTTCAAAGCATTTTGGATTGCTGATTTTATTATTTTTTTCTCAGACCTCCACGAATGTGATTTCATCACGAAAAAATGCGAAGGAATAAAACTAAGCAATGTTTGTAAAAAGAATCGGAATTCTTTGAATTTGTTTGTATTTTTTAATTTTATTGTTCATAGCGAAAAATTTGAGCTCGTGCTTAGAAGGACACTTTTGCATTTCCCCCGTCTCCTTGTGTTTCCCTTGTTCGACCAGAAGCACGTAGGTCTGCAAACGAGTCGAGTTCAAACGGTTAGATTAGGCTGAACTTATCTTTCGAGTGAGCTCAAACTACGTGGAGTTCAAGGTGGCTCAACGGTCGCGAAATGATTTTGAGATAATTCGAGCTAAATAAACCAATAAAAAATCTACAATCTAAGTTTCTTAAAGAAAATCTATGATTTAAGACGTTTTTTTTCAACTAGATAGACCACAACAACAACACAAGAAAACACCGCAACAAAATTTTCCAACCTAGATCATGG
Source organism: Elymus sibiricus (assembly GCA_039707655.1). Taxonomy (NCBI): domain Eukaryota; kingdom Viridiplantae; phylum Streptophyta; class Magnoliopsida; order Poales; family Poaceae; genus Elymus; species Elymus sibiricus. The sequence goes on from CM077666.1 coordinate 515,561,838, forward strand.
CAACATAAAACTTCTTCAAAGTACTATGGCTGATTTATACATGTCTTTCAAACTTTCGCATAATACAACATGATGTTCTAGTACAGGGCTGACCACGCTTGACCCTATACTAATTGATTTTTTATGGTCCTCCTTTTGCATACATTAATTAAATTTCTTATCCATAGATGCTTGAAGCAGTGCCGGAGACACCACACCCGGATACTCCGGCCAGCCTGCATGTGGTCTCTTCCTTGAAATAATAGCATGCATGAAGAACTGGCAAACGGCCGACGGCCAGGAGCCTTCGTATGTTGCCCGAGCTCTATTGAATTGGCTCCACCATCAATCTGAAGTTTGGTGCTGCAACACGGCCCATTGGTGCAACATAGATGAGCAACGGAAGGATGAGGAAGAGGGGGAAGGGGGGAAGGGGCTCACCACTGGCAAGGCGGCGACGACGACATCAACAACGTGGTCGTCGGCACCAGGGACGGAGCCAGGATTCTAACATAGGGGGGGCGGGGGACGAGATTTTTCCTATAGTGTGAAGATTGATCAGAAAAGGAATTATGCATAGAGAAATACGTAGGTTAATGAAACTAAATATTCATCAAGCAAAAAATTAAGTGGCGGCTCTGAAAAATTTAGTTTTCACTACAAACTGCCAATGCAAAAAAGTAATTCCCATACTAATGAACTAAATCTTTCTAGTAAGGAGGGGATACACAATGCAAAATCTTGTCTCACGGGTCATGAGTATTCTCTAATTAATTTCTTATGTACGCATTTTCTACAGTTTGGTTATGAAGGCTCGGATTCATGTAAATATATGAGGGGTAAACCAAGGATTAACTAACAAGAGAAACGAGAATAGTCTAGCCTTTCTTGTTGCGGGAAGAGAATAACCTAACCTTTTATCCTTGCGTTATTACTGCCTGCACCCGGCGGCAGGCCGTCCACGCAACATGTCGATCGCTCTCGCCCCTTGGCCCCTTCAACATTTTTGGACTGGAGTTGCAAGGCGTTGATCAATGGATCGGGGCTGCCCTAGACTTTTTTTTAGAGACGAGGAGTTGCCCTAGGCAACAATGGTGGAGGCGGCTGCAAGGCTGCACGCATACCACAAGAAAGCATTTTCCACGACGCGGGGTCCAAGTAGGGGGTAGGCCACTGCTACAGAGGCCTGCGATATATGGGCTTTGGAATTATAGTTGGGCTTTTCGTGGTCGAGGGGGGGGGGGCAAAATGAGCGATCAACCCATAGTTTTTTCCCGATTGCCTAATCGCTACACGTAAAATCAAAATCGTTGAGGGGGGTCTAGCCCCCCCCCCCCCCCCCTCGTCCCCCCTTGAAATCGTCCCTGGTCGGCACACACATAGATGACCTTGGTGTTGACGTTTGGCGCCTGACGGCCAAATGACCCCCTCCCCGCGTGCTCTAATAGTGCTTGATCAAGGTATAACCATTGGCCACATCGACAGCTATATCAAGGTAGGACCTAGAGCAGGAAGAAAAGGACAGCGATGTTGTGAACCAGAGACAAGGGGATAAAACGGACCGATCGAGCACTACAACAATGGGGGTGCTTGCGCCATGGGAGGAGGGGGTGACCGAAGAGTTCACGCTCTAAATACCATATATGGTTTCTATTTTAATTTCCCTACCATGTCAAAAAATGACCAGCATTTGAACATGAACTAGTAATAAACATGTTTCCCCTTGATTGAAGGACCATATCTGAAACTTTTCTTCGTACCACCTGAGCCGGACAGGAGTGGGCAGCAAACGAGGAGGACCGACCCCAACCCCCATCCCCGGGGTGAGGGCTTTTTGGTCACGGGCCAAAACCCAAGAAAATCATTGTCGCACTCCTCCCTCAGCCCCGCCGCCCCCAGCCAAAATCCCAAGTCTTCTTCCGCACTCCACTCCCCCACTCCCCACTCCACTCCCGCAAAATGCGCCGCCGCCGCCCCGCCGCCGCCGCCGCCTTCGCTCCGCCGGCACTCCTGCTGCTGGCCCTCTCCGCCCCGTACTGGTTCTCCCCCAGCCCCGCCGCAGATGCCGTCGGTGGTCAGTTCGTTCGCTAGCTCACTCCCTCCCCCTGCCCCCTAGCTGGTCCTAGCTAGCTAGCATCCCCTGCTCCTGGAGTGATCCCTCCACGGCGCTCCCGGTTTCCTGGTGCCCGAGGGATCAGAACGCGGCGGTTATTCTAGCGAGTAGGAGCTCGAATGTGATCCGCCGCGCTTCGCCGTGGCCCGTGATTCGATTAGCTAGCGCCGCCGCCCGATTCGATCCCCCCGAATCACTTCTTCCCAAGCTCCCGCCTCCTCCGTACGCGCCCTGCACGGATGAATCCACCACCTATGTATTATTGTACTAGAGTACCACACATTCTACCTTGTATGGTCGGCTCAACGCGACCAATGATTTGGGGGCATTCATCCAGTACCATTCGTCAGTACATTTCCCGTAGCTCGTATGGCTGATTCAGAGCCAGCAATAATTTGGGGTTATTCATCCAGTAGTACGATTTCATCAGTACATTTCCCGTAGCTTACATTCTATCAGGATCTTTACTAAAAGCTGCGCGTTCCTATGTTGTCACAGGCTGCCCGCTGGATTTCAGCTGGGCCAACTTCACCACGGCGGCGGCGGCGTGCTCCGACGGGACGCAGCGGGCGGCCTGCTGCCGGTACATCAACGCGTTCGTGGCCACCTCCATCGCGCGCTACGCCAACGCCACCGGCAGGCTGGGGGTGCCGCCGGCCTTCTCGGAGATGTGCCTCAGCGCGGTGTCCGACACCTTCAGGCTGCGTGGCATCGCCACCGACGCCGCCGTCTTCTGCGGGCTCGGGCCCAAGATCAGGGTCGACTACCAGTGCGCCGGCCGGAACACCGTGCTGGAGATGATGCAGTCCCCCAGCTTCAACGACGTCATCGGGAGCTGCAGGGGGCCCCTGTCCCTGGACATCACCTGCAAGACCTGCCTGAACTATGGCATTGTGTACCTTCGTCGGCTCATTGGGTCGGACGATAATGTCGCATTCAGCGTGTGCCGCAGCGCTGTGTTCGTCACGCTCGCGACGCAGCAGGGAGTGCTCTCGTACGACGATATCCTCACCTGCTTCTTCGGTGTTCAGGGGATCACCACCTTTCCAGGTATTGCAGTTGCTGTACTAAGTTGCCAGTTATGTTTGTTAACATTTTGAGTGATGACCGGACGGTTCTGAAACTCTGTATCTAACGTTTGGGAGTGTACCAGGAACGTTGTCTGTCACGTCGACTCCGGCTTCTACTCCGAATGTCACCGCACCCAATGATTCTCCAGCTCCAAAGACCAAAAGTGTTCCACTGCCACAGAAGCATCAGAAGCCCTACCACATTTCGGTGGTTCCGGGGATAGGGATAGGGGTCATATTGCTTGCCATTCTTCTTCAGATCGTCTTAGTGGTGCTCATTCGTCGAAAGAACCAGGAACTGAAGGATGCTGAGCTGCCTGCTCAGAGTCCAGACAATGCATTTCGCCAGGGTCAATCCTGGAGATGCGCAGAAGGTCAGTGCGTATGCTTCAGTTGTAGATATAACACCGTAGTTCACATGAACGTAGATTCTTTAAACTAGTAATGATAAACTCTGTGTTGACTTGTTCATTGTATGGCCCGTCATGTATGGTGTCTGCGTGAAAACTACTATCTAGGTTCTTCTTTTCTGTTGTAATATTGATCTTGCCACAGGACTCAAAAGTTTTGCATAATAACAACCAACTCGTTCATGTATCCTTACCCGCAAGTTTGTAGTGAAAAAATGACTTATGCTAAAATGAGAAGCGTCTTTAGTTTTTACTTTAGCACATTGGCATTGGTGACTTTGCATGGGCATGAACATGTAAGGAAAAATGGTACAGATAACAGATCATCCCACCGTCCTTCTATGGTTTGATCGAAAGCACTCTGTTTACCCTGTTTTTCAGGTCAGTCACCAATGTTTCAGAGGTATAACTACAAAGAAACAACGAAAGCAACGAACAATTTCAGCACAGTTATTGGAAAGGGCGGCTTTGGAACAGTCTATAGGGCTCAGTTTAGTGATGGCTCTATAGCTGCTGTCAAAAGGATGGACAAGGTTTCAAGACAAGCTGAAGAAGAGTTCTGCCGGGAAATGGAGCTCCTGGCTAGGTTGCATCATCGCCATCTTGTGAACCTAAAGGGCTTCTGTGTTGAAAGAAAAGAAAGGTAATGGCGCTTTATTTGCATTGTACTCCCTCCATCCCAAAATAAGTGACTCAACTTTATACTAACTTTAGTACAAAGTTGAGTCACTTATTTTGGGACAGAGGGAGTAATTTGCTATACTTCACACATAGTGGTAAACCTCTGATCTTATATTTTTATTTTTTAGGTTCCTTGTCTACGAGTACATGGAAAATGGAAGCCTAAAGGATCACTTGCACTGTAAGATTCTGCCTATTTCAAATATTCTCTAGATATATCAAAAACCATCTCTCCTGAAAAATGCATCTTGAGTTGCTGTTAAGTGTTCTCTTTGAATTTCTGCAGCATCTGGAAGAAAGGCATTAAGCTGGCAGACAAGGCTACAGATTGCAATGGATGTAGCCAATGCTCTGGTAGGTTCACCGCAGTAAATAACTCTGGTTTCTTTACCATATGAAGTTATTGTTCTCTTCTATGTTAAGCCAAAATCTGGGAAAATCATCATCAACATGCATGCATCAAGTTGAATTACAAATACTGCAGATTCATTTCCCTTAGCAGCTGTACTATTTCATATTTAAGCTCAAAACATCGTTCTTCAGTTTTCTCAGTGTAGGTTCCTTGCATCTGTTAATATCTGTAAATGCATCTATTAAAATCTGCAATTCTGCATAGTATATGGATGAAAAGTATCATGCTGGAATGCTAGGAATTAGGGTACAGATAGGGGAGTTTCTCATTATAACAAAACAATCAATTATTCCAACACGCCCAAGTGCAGCAACTGTAGCTGACACCCTTCTTCCCCCTTGTCTCCTCAGAGCAACTACCCTCAGATCTAGGCCAACATTTGCAAATGCCTTTTATTTACTCAGACACACCAATCAATTTGCACGTACAGATGGCCTGATAGCATGCAGTATCTTATTTACAAGATGATAGCATTTTGCCCCCTCCAAGAGAGATGGTCCCTGTCTGGATGTACAGTTTATATATCGGTCCAATTATTATCGCGTAGAACAGCACAGCATTTTGTAGCCCAGTTTATTTTCAAGGCGTGCCATTGAACAGTAGCATTCAAGAATCAAGATCAACCAACGGTTGTTGGCATGTGGAAATTGCTGGCACATTGATAGGAGATAGGCATTTGTACCGGTATGAGAGTGCCCATGCCTGTGGTCCTGCTATGTATTGGAGTATTTGACACTGTTGACCTGATTTTGGCCCATTTGGCCTCACATTTCCATAAATATCCTTTTTGCACTTTCTGTCCTCAGGCTATTGAGTCATTGAGAGATGGCAAGTTGACTAGTGATACATGTCCAAATCTATTTAGCCCAGCAAACAAAAAAATTCTGGGGCTTTGGTTTGGTACCACTAGCCACCAGGACCCACCATGTTACCATGGGGCTTTGGCAGTGCTTGCCTACTGTTTTCTCACTTTCTGGGTGGGGTTGGTAGACACTGTTGATAAGCTTGTTTGCTAGCCAGTAATATTGTGTTGTGCTGTTTGACACCCTGAATTTGAATTCAGGATTAAACTTTTTGGACTACCTTCAGTCAGCTCAGTTGACATTTCACAATTTATATTACATTTTTCGGCATGCTGTTGAATGCTGATCTGTGCCTGTTCTTTTATTTGGAGATTAAGATGTGTCCTTATTCTTGCAGGAGTACCTCCATTTCTTTTGTAATCCTCCACTCTGCCATAGAGACATCAAGTCGAGCAACATTCTTTTGGACGAAAACTTTGTCGCCAAGGTTCGTTCTTGTGACATGCTGACAACCTCTACTTCTGTGGTATTTCATGCTGAAAATTTTCTCCTCGATCTTGTATATTTAGGTTGCTGATTTTGGCCTTGCGCACGCATCAAGAACTGGTGCCATCAGCTTCGAAGCTGTGAACACAGATATACGCGGAACTCCAGGTGTGAATTTTGCAATAGCAATCAGCTGATGGAACTTATGTAGCAGGTTACTTTAATATTCAGTAAGTGGATCATACAAACCTTGTTGCTCATCTCCTTGATGGATCAACTGCAGGGTACATGGACCCCGAGTATGTTGTGACCCAGGAGCTGACGGAGAAGAGTGACATCTACAGCTACGGCGTGGTGCTGCTGGAGCTGGTCACCGGGCGGCGTGCAATCCAGGACAAGAAGAACCTGGTTGAGTGGGCGCAGGAATACATGTCGTCTGGGGAGATCCCGCCGGAGCTGGTGGACCCGACGATCCGCGACTCAGTGGACATGGACCAGCTGCACCTGGCGGTCGGCATCGTCCAGTGGTGCACGCAGCGGGAGGGGCGCCAGCGGCCGTCCATCAGGCAGGTGCTGCGCATGTTCTCCGAGCGGCTGGACCCCGGCAACGGCAGCTTCGGCGAGGGCATGGACGACGCAGACGGCGGCTTCTACCCGGGCCGGAGCAGCAGGGGCGGTGGCGCTGGCGTCCACCGCAATGAGCTCGTCCCCTGCGGCGGCGACATGCGGTCCCTCCACTCGTCGTCGAGCACGACGAGGTCCTACTGCAGCCGCAGCATGCTGCTCGAGGGCGGCCAGGCTCACTCTCCCCCTGAAACCCTCTGAACAATCAGACTCTGTTTCAGAAGAGGGAATTTTGCACCTCTGCACGATAAAACTCCAGTCCGGTTTGCGGTTTGCGTGGTTGATCGGCGAGGCTAGGTTGGAGCCGGAGGTGAAGACGGAGGCGTTATCTGTTAAATGATCTGGTGCCGCAGATTGTTTTTTCGAACGATTCATGGTTGGTTCATACAAAGGAAGATACATTCTTTATGGAAGTGCTGTGTTATGCATGCATGGTGAAGTTTTGTTTTGCTGTGTGTGAGTGCCTTGGCAGAATACTTCACACCTCAGAACCTACAAGTTACGGTAGATTCTTTTCTTTTTGCTGCCAAGTTATGGTAGAAATCAAAAGAGAACACTTGACACAGCATAACTTGAAATTTTAGAGTTGATACACAAATAGTTGGACATTTACATAGCTGATCGATGCACAAATACTTGAACAAACAAGAACCTATTGGCAAAAGCAGAAGATATCGTACTCAATAACATTCAGGCCAGAGCACCGTCAAACATATACTGTACTAACATAAATCGGTCCTAACAATGGCTGACCAAGCAACGGTAATCTCCACCTTAGAGCCACCGAGGTCGCAAGTGTGTCGACTTATGTTGCAAATCCTGGGCCTGATCTTGACATGAGCTTGCGCCGCGATACCGCCCGACTCCGAGTAGGCTTGAGTTGGCGGCGGAGGAAGACTCGGCATGAAGGCCAGCCGCCCGGTGGTGTGGAACATATATAGTGGTAATAGTACGCGCCCCGCTCCGAAACAAAGAAAAAGGTGCATGCCGCACTCACGAGGGACTGCCAGTGAGATACTGGAGGAAGGTGGGGATGACGTCAAGTCCGCATGGCCCTTATGGGCTGGGCCACACATGTGCTACAATGGCAATGACAATGGGAAGCAAGGCTGTAAGGCGGAGCGAATCCGGAAAGATTGCCTCAGTTCGGATTGTTCTCTGCAACTCGGGAACATGAAGTTGAAATCGCTAGTGATCGCGGATCAACATGCCGCGGTGAATATGTACCCGGGCCCTGTACACACCGCCCGTCACACCCTGGGAATTGGTTTCGCCCGAAGCATCGGACCAATGATCACCCATGACTTCTGTGTACCACTAGTGCCACAAAGGCCAAAGGATCTTCCATCTCAGATGTCCAGGAAGACTTGAGCAATGCAAGCCCTTTCCTTTGCCTAGAAAAAAACCAGACAATCAAACTGAAGTTTTGCATGAGTTGAAAACCTCTCACTCTGAAGGAATTTTGCTTCAGTTGGACTTTGAAAAAGCTTATGATAGAGTTCAGTAGCCTTTCTTGGCAGAGGTAATGCATAGGAAAAACTTCCCTGACAGGTGGATAGATTGGATTAGACAAGCAGTGGAAGGAGGCAAAGTGTGTGTGAATATGAATGGAGATTGGCGAGAATATTTCTCTACTTTCAGAGGTTTGAGGCAAGAAGATCCTCTTTCTCCTTTGCTTTTTCACCTAGTAGGTGATGCACTATCTGCAAAGAAAACTTTCAGGCTATCTTTGAATTGTCGGGAGTTCTCCTTCCGCACTTCGACAGAAACAAAGCGCCTTGACAGATGGAGGTAACCATATTTGCCAACCGGCATTTTTCCGCACACACAGTCACGAGAATCGAGCAGCACAACTTGGAAGCATGAAGAATCATCAACAACTTCTGCAATGCCTTTAGGATCCACGCACACAACTTCGCGAGGTGGTGAGGAGCAAGCAATCCGGCCTCCGTATTCAAAAGGCCATGGGCCTCCACGGACGACGCGGACACTCACGAAAGTGGCCTGTACCGAACCAGAGAGTTCCTCCACTCTTAACTCCGTCGTGCAAAGGCAGTTTTCAAAGGTGAGAGTTTCTAAACCATCGGCACTAGTTCTACCGATGTAATGCTCTCTACGGTTCATCAATGATCTGTCTTCACACTCTGTCGCGCCCTTAAGTTTCAGCTGGACCTCAAAATCAACGGGTCTCAGAGCCATAATCGCCCGAGACGGCCCCGGTCAAGCGCAAAAAGGGATCCTGCAAGCAAAACCACATCATTGCACATCCTTCATCACGCGAAACCGATCGACCGATCAACAAAGACACACGCAACAACAAAGAAACCAAGGAAAACAAAGAGGTTGAAAACAGAGTAGCTAGAGTGGGCACATACATCTGAGGTGAGCTTCTGGCAGTCGTGCCTCGGCCGATCAAAGATGATGTTGCGCTTGCGGTCCGAGTTGTCTCGCACGGCGACGACGCCATACACATGGAGCGGCCAACGCAGGCCGCACATGATCTCGGTGATCTTGAAAGAGTAGACCTGCAGGCTGATCCCTTCTTCCGTCTCGGCATTGTAGGGTAGGGGCAGCCCGGGCGTGCAATGCGTGAAGTACATGGGGCTCAATGTAGCTGCATTCACAATTAACCAAATCAATCCGATTAAAGCGGTGAGCGTCTGCATCTGTACCGTGTTCCTCAAAAACAAAATCCAGTTAAAGTGTTGATTGCATATACTATGCTGTAAAGTTATTAGAGCAAAAAAGTCACTCTCATTAGCTAAATGCATATAATGGTGTTCATCAGCGTTGGCTTACTCTGCTGCGTGAAGGTGACGCGGCGGGATGAGAACTCGGTGCCTTCGCGGTAGCTGTCGAAGAACTTCTCCTCCTTCTCCATCATCTTCCTCGCCTTCTCTTCCTCGTCCAGACCCTCGTACGTGTCCCGCTTAGACTGCTCCGCCTCGTACCACTCTTTGAAAGGGAGCAGCTGCCATCTGAGCTTGTACATGCGGCGGCGCAGATCCTTGAACTGCTCTAACAGGGAGGGGATTATTGGCGCCGCCGCCGTCGACTTCTCGTCGTCTTCTTCTTCCACCATCGTCCCCCGGAGCGGCGCGGCAGGCTCGATGTCCAGCCTCAGGTAATCCAACGTCGCCACCAAATCCTTGCAGAGCTTGTTGATCTGCCGCTTGGAGATGGATTCGCCCCCGTCGTCCTCTTCCTCCGAGTCGTCAAAACTCTCCTCGTCCTCCTCCTCCTCCTGGGTCGTCGTGTAGTTGTCGATCTGCTGCTCGGAGACCACGGAGTATGGTTTGCCGCCGTCCATCTCGTCCTCTTGCTGCTGCTTGGCGATGGAGCTCGATTTGGCCTCGTCCATGTCTCGCCCCTCCTCCTCCCGAGTCTTGTTGCTCCGGCGACTTGTCCTTGAACGCCGCCGCCGTAGTCTTTGTTTGGGGCTAGCGATTGCTTGGTTTTATAACGAAAGTACGTATGTGTTGGAATTGAATACGTACGGCAGCATGTGTCCGTCTGCGGCTCAGTACATACATGTAGGCCATGGTCAGGTACACCGCCGGCCACGCCGCCCTGGCGAAGGCGATGTTGCCCGTGGGGCGGGGGCAGACCTCGCCGTAGTGGTGGCTCCGAGCCCCTGCACCTGACCAGATGAGGTGGCTACCCGTGTTGGTCTCCCAGGCCGTGGCGGCGAGGACCGGCAGCTGCTATGTCAGATGATCCAGTGGGTTCGCTAGCAGCGGCCGCGAAGGTACGAAGAGCAAGCTATCCAAACATGAGTGAAACGTCTTGTTCTGTTATGTTTACAAACCAACTACAGATGAAATGAACAGCCAATGCAATTTATGATTTCTGCGAGATTATCAAGTTCTGCGAGCTATTAAATTGCTAAGACAAAGTTCTCTCCACTCCAAGGCCCGATTAACAACTTTTCTCTCTGAGAGAACAAACCTGAAATTGCTACTGAAAGATAGTTGCAGACTATGAACTTCTTCAGACAGTCACTTTGGTTGCTAGAGCCTGTCCAAGTATGTTGAGGGCCTGGTGCTGTGCATCCACTGCTTGAAGGAGCCTCTCGGCCACTGCAAGGGCATACACCGATTATCATTGATAGTAATGCTGCATCATCCTTGACGCTGCTGGTGCCCTCCTGTCGAACACCCCGACCAACAGGACAACGGCGATGAGAAGACCGGTGACTTCAGGCGTGTCCGGCGTGCTCACTAGCCGTGCCGGCTTGGTCACCATCGTCGCGGGGACGCATAGCAGGTGTTCGACGAAATGCTTGAGCCAAAAGTAAGTTTACTCCGTTATATATAGGGGATCGGCTAGGTCCAGCCAAAAATTAATGGAGTAAATTTACTCCATTAAGGGTTTACTCCACCGGATACTACACTATTTATTGGGGATCGGTTAGAAATGCCCTTAAGCGTAAAGCGTAGTGAACTACTAGTAACTGGAACCGACCAAGCCGATCGTTTAGCGGCTAGCTTTCGGCCATGGGCAATTGGCACTAGTATAAGTACGTCTCTGTATCAAAAAAATCGATCAGGGGGTGTGGTGTTAGCTCTGTACGTGCGCGTCCAGCCAGCTTGGGCAGAAATCAAGTTCACCAGCGTTGCTTCGCTTCGTCGTCGTTGATCGTCGCCCTCATCGAACAGTACTCAGCGTCGGTACTGGGCCAACAGTATGAAGCCTACTGAGATGCAGATTGGTGCTGGTACATAGATAATGCGCGTTCTGCCTGTGACTGCCATGCCAAAAATACTTTCTTTTTTTTCTTCCAAAAAGATTCATATCTATATTTTCTAAGTTTTTATCCTCCCCGCGAGCTACTCCAGGCGTCTAGGGTGTCCACGCCTCTCGCCGTCGCAGCCTCCGATGTGCCTCATCTCTTGTGGTGGCGTGGAGGATCCCGGTACTTGCTGGTGGGAGTGCTCCTACTTCGTTTTAGGTGTTTTTCTGAGTCTGTCTAGGGTTTGTATCGAAGCTGAGGCGACGGTGGCTCCCTGAGGATGGAATAAAGTTCTTCCCATCTAGCCCCCGTCCCGGCGGTGTGTCTCACGTCGTCGGAGGGCGTGTGGAGGTGTGTCTCCGGCCAGGCCCGGCCCTGAGGGGGGGCAGCAGGGGCGGCCGCCCCGGGCCCCTAAAAGCTAGGGGCCCCCAGCTGGCTAATGTCTACTACGTGTATATATGGCCTATGTACTGGGCATGTTCTGAAGTACGACTGTACGAGTAGTAAATTCTACAGCGTACAACAGGCCTGCGAGAGAAAGGCAGACAGTCACGCCGCCAATCGTGCCTGTGCACGTAGAGATAGATCTTTCCTCATCAAATCAAAAGAGAAAAACATGGAGATATCGCTATGTCCTCATTTTTTCAATCGATCTCCATCTTCCTATTTTCAAGGACAATCTGTATCTTCCATAATCCTGATCGCTATCCCTATCTAGCTGTACCGGATCAATCTCTATCTATCTCTATACACATTTAACATATTTCAAATGCTTGGTCAACATTTTTCCAATGTTTTATGTAGAATGATTTTTGTAATATATTTATTTAGAATATTTGGAAGTATAAACAAAAGTAAGAAAAGAAAGAAAAAAAACATGAATAAAAACAAAATAAAACAAAAAACGAGGCTGTTGTTTCGGTGCGCCTGGGCCGGCCCAACTCGCGCTACCCTTCCTTCAGCGAGGGTTCCCTTTGCTGGACTAACATATGCATGTGCACACAACTGGCACTCATGTTTCTGAAAAAAAAAACTGGCACTTCATCATACATATGGCTTTTCCTTCCTCGGTCCACATGATAATGTTGCTTGCACGTCATGGCCTCGTGGGTTCGGTGGTGAATGGTGCACAAGCACAAAGCTGGCTGACAATGGCATATTCTTTTCCTTCTCCCCTCCGTGGTAGTGATGAATAGTTGGTGACCTTGGGACCAAGGCGTCGGTCGATCTACTCGATTCCATCTGGCATGAGGGCTAGCTAACCTCGTGTGCGTGCTTCCACAGTGCGCTCGTGCTGCCGCGGCTGCACGGGCAATGCCGTAGCTGGGCAATATCGCGGCTGCTCTCTCTCTCTCTCTCTTTCTTGGATCTTCAATACCATGTTCTCTTCGATCAATCCGATGTAATTCTTGTGGTGTGTTTTTGGATTCGATGAATTGTGGATTTATGATCAGATTGTTTATTAATTTATAATGAATCTCTTGAAGTTTCTTTGCTGCATAATTAAATAGCTATGTATGCTTTCCGATCTATTTGTTTTCTCTGGTCAAGATAGATTGGTAGTTCATCAGAAGGAGTGATGCATAGTAGTGGGCTCAATCTTGCGGCGCTCTAATCCAGTGACAATAAGGACGAAGAAACGTATTGTATTGTTGTCATTAAGGATAAAACAACGAGGTTTAATCTTATTGCTAGATTTCTTTATGTCTACATTATGTCATCTTGCTTATTGCGTTACTCTATTTCTTGGGAACTTAATACTTTGAGATGCATGCTGGATGGCGGTCTTGGGGTGGAGTAGTAGTAGTAGATGCAGTTGGATTAACGGTCTACTTATCACGGACGTAATGCCTATGTGAGATTATGCCATGAATGATCATAGTTATAAATTGCCACTATTCTTTAAATTGTCCAACAGTAATTTGTCTACCATGCCACTACCTGCTTTCGAGAGAGATGCCACTAGTGAACCTATGGCCTCCGGGTCCATTCTCCATTAATATAAAACTCCTATAAAAATTGCTCATTTACTTTCCTTTACTTTTTTTCCTCTTTGCTTTTATCACTATCTATTTGCTTTCATAAAGAATCCTTTTCACGTCAGTTTGATGCACAGTTGTAGGAGAATGCAAGGAATTGTCAAACTTTATTAACATATAACAATATATCTGGCCTTGTCAGGGTAAGAAGGCACCCACAATACTCATGTACTTGGTTCTATCTTCTGGACTTAGCAAATCTCCCTCATGTAAAGATATTTTCTCGGTTGTGGAGTGGCGTGTTGGAGGGTTTGCATTCCACCATACCTACACGCTTCCGTACATCTGATGTATATTTTTCTTGAGTTAAGAAAATGCCATCATTCACCTTCTTTACCTTTATCCCCAAGAAGTAATGGAGATCTCCTAGGTCCTTGGGTGCAAATTTAGATCTCAAGTTCCTTCATAATTGCAACGGAATACATAGATACATTCTTTATGAAACTGGTATGCACGCAAATTTGTTGCTGACATATGTGATGGCAGAATACTTGACACGTCATAACTTGCGAGTTATGGTATAAATCAAAATAGAAATACTTCACACAAAATAACTTAAAATTTGTATTGATACATGAATAGTTGGACATCAAGATAACCGACCGACGCACAAATCATCACAGCTTAAATAGCAGATTGATAAATAAATACTTGAACAAACAAACAACCACATACCGGCACACGAGAAATATATATAGAACTAACTGCACAAAGGGTATCATACTAAATAACATTCACACATGGGTACCATCGAACATATCCCTCTCAGCTAAATATTCTGTTGGTACGAAGAATAGCTGACCAAGCAACGATAATCTCCACCTTTGATTTGCCAAGGTCACATGTATACCGACTTGTGTTGCAAGATTTGGGTCTGAACTTGACTTGAGCTTGCGCAGCAATATCGCCAGACCGTGAGTAGGCTTGTATGTCAACTTTCAGGGTTTCTTCCAATTCTTGAGAATAGGTACTTCTTGTCCGTAATTCAACAGAAACAACACGTCTTGACAGTTCAAGGTAACCATCTTCGCCCATTGGCATTTTCCCACAATCACAATCACGAGAATCTAGCAACACAACTTGGGTGGACGGGGGATCAATAACCTCCATCGTAGCACCTTGACTATCCATGACCACAACTTCGTGAGGTGGTGAGGAGCAAGTGACTCGGCCTCCATATTCAAAAGTGTATGGAGCGCCTTCCACGACGCGGACACTCAAGAAAGTCGCTTGAACCGAATCATCAAGTTCCTGCAGACTTAACTCTGCCGTGCAAAGGCAATTGCGAAAGGTAATAGTACCTTTACTACTACCGACGTAATGGCATGTACGGTTCATCAATGCTTTGTCTGAAGACTCTGTTTTTTTTTTTTTTTTTTTTTGAAAAGGAGGATGACCCCCGGCCTCTGCATCTGGAAGATGCATGCAGCCACTTTATTAATTATTCACAAAGACCTTACAAAGTAATACGTCAATATGTCTAAAGCCGCCATCTTGGCAACAACTGTCGCTACTCCTATCCATTGATGAAGGGGTGCAGAAAGTGTGAACCGAATACCCAGACCTCTCACCTAGCCTAACATCTAAAGCCGGAGGCCCCGATCAAGCCACATACCGGGTCTGGGGCACAAACCGGTCCGACGCACTCTCATATGTCGTCGCCACCGTCTTCCATCAATCCATCTTCAGAGCAGGTACTTGACGCATCGACTTTGCCAGGCCTGCCGTCGACGCCCCCACGACGCCAGACAGCGCCTCCTCCCTACGCGCGTTCATCATCACGCATCCGTCACCGAGACTTTGCTGCGCCTCGCCGCCGAGACTCCACGACATTGATGCGTCACAGGGAACGCCGCTCCACCGCAGATGCCGTCCACTGGTCCCTCGAGCCTATGCACACCTCCAAGAATGATGCCCTCAAGAGGGGAATGACACACGAGCGCCGCCGTCATCTGATCGACTGATCTAGGGTTTCCCCCGGAGGTAGCGGATAGGGGTCTAGAGCTTCTCCATGACGATGCCTTCAAGAAGGGGACGACGCAGACGAACGCCGCCATCGCCGACCTTGGCAACATGCCAAGAGTAGGGTTTTCACCCGGATCCGCTCGAGGACCATCCATCCAGCATCGTGTGCACGGGACCGCCACCGATCATCGCCGCAGCGCATGGAACAGGCCGCCCCGGCCGGATCAGATCTGACCGGAGACCAGGCCCACCATGCCGCCGCCGCCATCCCGAGGTCAGATCTGATCTGACTCACCGCCGCCGCGGGCACGCAGCCGGCGTACAACGGGCCGCCCCCACCGCGTCACCGTCCCGACTTGAGGACGCTGCCGCTGCGCCGCCGATCCTCGCCAAAGATTGCCCGAGACGGACCAATCAAGCGCAAAAAGGGATCCTACAAGCATCAACATCATCATTACACATTCTTAATACATAGCAACGAAGGGACTGACCCATCAACAAAGACACACACAACAATGAGGAAATTAAGGAAACCGAAGAAACTGAAAATAGAACGGCGGGCACATACATCTCGGGTGATCATCTGGCAATGCTTTTGCGGCCGATAGAAGAGGATGTTGCGCTTGCGATCCACGTTGTCTCGTGCGGCAACCACACCGTACACCTGGAGTGGCCAACGCAGGTCGCGTTTGATCTCGGCAATCTTGAAAGAGTAGATCTGCAGGCTGGTCCCTTCGGTAGCATATAATAGGGTAGGATATGTCCGTGCGTGTAGTGTGTAAACTGCATGGGGCTCAATGCGGCTGCAAGATCAACTAAATCAAGCCAGTTGTTAGAAGCTAACATTGGTACTAAGATGAATTAGCTGTAGTACAAAGATAGGGATCTGCTTGAGATGGAGATGCATGCATGGGAATTTAGCAAAGCGATTGGAGAACAAACCCTGATTAATTTGCGTGTATGCTGTCTAGTGTTGGCTACTTACTCATGTGTTCAAAGTGTTCAATGTCGCATGAAGACTCGGTGCCTCGGCGGTAGTCGTCGAAGATCCTCTTCTCCACCGCTATCTCCTTCCTGGCCCTATCCTCCTCCTCGTCGTCCTCGTCGTAGCCGTCCTGCTCCTCGTACCTCTCTTTGAAAGGGATCAGCTGCCTCTTGAGCTTGGAGATGCCGCCACGCAGCTCCCGAACTGCTCTAGGATGCGATCTTCGGCAGGGCCGGCCCTAGCATCTAGGGGGCCCTAGTGCGAACATGGTACAATGGGCCCTACGGTCACACCTAACGTCTTGCTGGTCGCTGCTAAAAATTGCAGCCACAAGCGACATGTCCATTCAAATAGTACATATGACTTGTTCTTTTAATTTCAAACAAATCTTGTGGTCTATCAAGAAATAGCAGTTTGAACAAAAGCACAAACACCTTCCATACAAGATCAATAGAGAAATTCCATAAGATAAAACGCGAGCAATATCTAATTTTTTTTTGAACACAGTACAGACGCAAGGGCTCATATACACGCGCATACACTCATCCCTATGAACGCACACACGCACACCCTACCCCTATGAGCACCTCCGAGAGACTGAGCCGGCATATCATCTTGAAATTTACGAAGTCACCGTAGGCACCTCGTCGTCGACGGGAACGTCTCCTCGCACTAAATGTGCATCGCCGGAAATCCTGAAATAGTTCCAGGAATAAATGCGAGCACCAGGATTTGAACCCTGGTGGGTTGGGGATACCACAGTCCCTCTAACCATCCAACCACAGGTTGGTTCACGTGGTAATGATGGTCGGTCATCGCTAACATGAAACAATCACTTGTGTGACAATTTCATGCAAGAGAATCGTGACATAATTCAGAATTAACATGAAAAGATGGTCAATACATAGGATGAACAATTTACCTGTGCACTGGTGTTGGTGTCAACGTCTTAGCGGCCAACCGAATATGGTGCATCGTCAGCTCATCGCCACTGCCAAGGAGGTCGCCGCCGGCCGGGGACTTGTACCTATGAACCTGTACAAAATTCATGGGGTAACGAAGAGATTAATGACGTGGTACAACTGAAAATCCATGCATGAGCATCGCTTGGGGCCCGGCCTCCTGGGGACTTGGTGCAATTAGTTAGGAAAGGAAGAAGATTGGACTGGAAGAAGAATGAGCCGGCGGCACTGTCTCACACAAAAGGAAGCAATTAAGCATTTAGCGGACTGGGATTGTAACATTCCTCGGTTATTTTCCCTTCAATTTTACCAATACATTTTTTTTTGAGACAAACGGTACCAATACATTTTTTTTGAGCAACAACTGTACCAATACATAATTACATATGCACAGAGTGTGGGCCCCTGCACATGCTGGGCCCTAGGCAGGCGCACTCCTTGCCATGGCTTAGGGCCGGCCCTGATCTTCGGCGCCGGAGCCACGCCGTCGTCATCTTCCGTCGTCTCCCTGAGCGGGGCTGCTGGCTTGATTCTCAGTTGAAGGAAAGACACGGCCGTCTCCACCATCTGCTCACAGAGCTCCTCGATCTGCCGCTTGGAGATCACGGGCCTCGATTTGCCTCCGGTCGTCGCGTCCTCCTCCCCTTCGTCTGACATCTCGTCGTCCTCCCACTCCCAGTCGTCAAAAGTCTCGTGCTCTTCCACGGGAGTCGTTGTGTCCTCGATCTGCTGCTCGGAGACCACGGAGTTCGATTTGGCTCCGTCCATGTCGTCCTCCTCTGGAGTCTTGCGAGCTGTTCGTCCTCGCCGCAGTCTTAGGCGCGCGGCGATTAGGTTTTATATACGACACACACGCACAAAGCCAAGGCAGGCTACTCGGATACGAAATCGCGTATCGTACAAAGGCTGAAAAGCCGGTAGGCCCTGGTTCCGTGCAGGAGTGTGTAAGCCGGCCATCAGTTTTTCTTTTTCTTTTTTGAGGCAAAGCCGGCCATCAGTTGTACCCATCACCAATGTTTGGTTTCAGCTCATGCTTGCCCTACAAATTTTTTGGCTAGCCAAAATTTTACGCGACTATTATATTTCGCATTTAGCGAGACGGTAAGTCTCGCAGAAGTTTCTACAGTAGAGATGGCCGGTGCTGCTAGCCACTCCGCCCGCGTCCCGTTCGTGCTTAATAGTAGCGGCGCGACCTATTCAAGACGGGTTTTTTTCCTTCTCCGATTTTTTTCATTCTTTTTCGGTTTTACTTTTCATTTTCTTTTTTTACTTTGCTTTATTTTGTTCCTTTTTTGGTTTTCGTTATTTTGATTTTCTTTGTTTCTTTTGATTTTTATTCTACATTTTTTTATACGACAACGACATTTTTCTAATACGCGTTTAACATTTTTCCAATACAAATTTAACAATTTTTAATATATGGTCAATATTTTTTCTATACACATTATTCAAATTCTTGATTAACATTTTTCAAATACCAGATTAGCATTTTTTGAATACACACTTTCAAACATTTTCAAATGCTTGATTAACATTTTTCAAATACAAGATTAACACTTTCTAATACATGGTCAACATATTTTCTATGCATATTTAACATTTTTCAAATGCTTGACTAACATATTTTAAATGCAATATTAACATTTTATGAACACATGGTCAACATTTGTTTTCTAAAGACATTTAACATTTTTCAAATGCTTGATTAACATTTTTATATACATGATCAATTTTTTTCATTATTTTTAATACATGGTCAACATTTTTTCTATACACATTTAGCATTTTTCAAATGTTTGATTAACATTTTTCAAATATTTGTTCACAATTTTTTCAAATGCTTGATAAATTTTTTTATATACATGATCAAACTTTTTTCACAATTTTTTCAAATGCTTCATAAATTTTTAATACATTGTCACATTTTTTATACACATTTAACATTTTCCAGATGATTGATTAACATTTTTCAAACACTTGTTCAACATATTTTCAAATGCTTGTTTAACATTTTTTAAATACATGATCACATTGTTTCATACACATTTTATTTTTTTATACATTTTTCATATACGTGATAAACATTTTCTCTATACACATTTAACATATTTCAAATGCTTGGTCAACATTTTTCCAATGTTTTATGTAGAATGATTTTTGTAATATATTTATTTAGAATTTTTGGAAGTATAAACAAAAGTAAGAAAAGAAAGAAAAAAACATGAATAAAAACAAAATAAAACAAAAAACGAGGCTGTTGTTTCGGTGCGCCTGGGCCGGCCCAACTCGCGCTACCCTTCCTTCAGCGAGGGTTCCCTTTGCTGGACTAACATATGCATGTGCACACAACTGGCACTCATGTTTCTGAAAAAAAAACCCGGCACTTCATCATACATATGGCTTTTCCTTCCTCGGTCCACATGATAATGTTGCTTGCACGTCATGGCCTGGTGGGTTCGGTGGTGAATGGTGCACAAGCACAAAGCTGGCTGACAATGGCATATTCTTTTCCTTCTCCCCTCCGTGGTAGTGATGAATAGTTGGTGACCTTGGGACCAAGGCGTCGGTCGATCTACTCAATTCCGTCTGGCATGAGGGCTAGCTAACCTCGTGTGCGTGCTTCCACAGTGCGCTCGTGCTGCCGCGGCTGCACGGGCAATGCCGTAGCTGGGCAATGTCGCGGCTGCTCTCTCTCTCTCTTTCTTGGATCTTCAATACCATGTTCTCTTCGATCAATCCGATGTAATTATTGTGGTGTGTTTTTGGATTCGATGAATTGTGGATTTATGATCAGATTGTTTATTAATTTATAATGAATCTCTTGAAGTTTCTTTGCTGCATAATTAAATAGCTATGTATGCTTTCCGATCTATTTGTTTTCTCTGGTCAAGATAGATTGGTAGTTCATCAGAAGGAGTGATGCATAGTAGTGGGTTCAATCTTGCGGCGCTCTAATCCAGTGACAATAAGGACGAAGAAACGTATTGTATTGTTGTCATTAAGGATAAAACGACGAGGTTTAATCTTATTGCTAGATTTCTTTATGTCTACATTATGTCATCTTGCTTATTGCGTTACTCTATTTCTTGCAAACTTAATACTTTGAGATGCATGCTGGATGGCGGTCTTGGGGTGGAGTAGTAATAGTAGATGCAGTTGGATTAACGGTCTACTTATCACGGACGTAATGCCTATGTGAGATTATGCCATGAATGATCATAGTTATAAATTGCCACTATTCTTTAAATTGTCCAACAGTAATTTGTCTACCATGCCACTACCTGCTTTCGAGAGAGATGCCACTAGTGAACCTATGGCCCCCGTGTCCATTCTCCATTAATACAAAACTCCTATAAAAATTGCTCATTTACTTTCCTTTACTTTTTTTTCCTCTTTGCTTTTATCACTATCTATTTGCTTTTAATCTTGCAACTATCAAGACAAGGGGCTGACAACCCCCTTGCCAAGTTGGGAGCAAGCAATTTTTATTTGTTTGTGTGCAGGTGCTGTTAACATTGTTAGTTTGTTGACTCCTACTGGTTCGATAAACTTTGGTTCTTAACTGAGGGAACTATTTTCTGCTGCTGTGCTACATCACCTACGGGAGTAGCAATAATCAACTTACTAAACAATCATAAAACTATAAATGACTACATATAGAATGGGCACAAATGAATCTCACCAATCACCTACATCTCCCATGCCTAGGGGAAGTACTTGCACATAGGGGAAGAATCACCGAACATCAAGGGGAGTGTTTGCCCGGTCTACAACGTGCGACGTCCTTACCTTCTCTCCTGGCACCCATATTTCCCCGAGTACCTAACACCACCAGGGCCGGTGTGGCTCCCTCTTTTCCTGGACCAGCAATCACCGATGTAAAAGGACAAAACAATTATATGGGGTATTTTGACAAGATTTCATACAAATTGGACATCAATATTTTTTGTGATCTCACATATTTATACTGATCTTTTTTATTTTTTGATAACTTATCTAGTTGCCTAAGATATGTTCATTATGTTGGTATACATAATTTAATATAATATCTTGATTTATATAGTTTTAGGTACAATAAGAAAAATGAACAATGGTAACACACTAATTTATACTCCCTCCGATCCAAAATAAGTGTCGTGGTTTTAGTTCAAATTTAAACTAAAATCATGACACTTATTTTGGATCGGAGAGAGCATTACCTACATATTTACTATACCATTCCAATATTTATCATTAGAAATATATTTTCTGGTGCTAAAATGGAACTATTTTTTAGTGCAAGCATTTTTTATTTACTTTGGAATGTTATAAAAATTGTATCATTGTAGTAGATTTCGCTATAAATCACAAACCAAAATTTATCACATTGTGTGTCCGTTTGTATCTTTTCTCAGATCATTAGATATCCATAAGACTTGTTAGTCCTTAGAGTGTATATGTATCCTGCAAATAAACTGTCAGGGAATTCTTGAGTACAAGACTATCGACTTTAGTTGTGAACAAAGTGATACTTCTAGATTGGATGAAATGTCAACTAGTTGTATGTCCTTGAATCCACCATCTTTTGATCTTGATTATAGAGATTTTCACTAGATTTTTACATTGATTGTCTCTAAAAAAATGTGACCTGTATAAACCCTGTACCTGTTCCGGAGATACCAATCACTTGTCCTCTCCTTAACTCACTTGGCACCAATCCCATCGAAACCAACCTAACCAGCATGCTTTGTAAATTCGCTAGCTAATTTACAAAGTTGCATATTGCACCGAAAGATTATAGAACCTTTTGAGCAAAAAGAGCATATTTGATTGATTAAGCAAACAAAGTACATATGATTTCTTTTTTTGCGGAAAAAGTACATATGATTACCAAAATGACACAAAAAAAACAACATATCCATTATAAAAGTAAAAGACAGATCAAGGTTAGTGTAAATCATTATCTCGAGCTTCAAATTTTAGATCTCAATGATTCCACTTGACTTCCTTGAAGATATTGACCAAATGTGCACAAGGTTGACTTACCTCTGTGGTTTTGAAAATCCATATGAGAGCTCACCCTAGTATATGGCTGTATGATATGTTTGATCTATTCAAGTTTGGCTCGATTTGGGCTGGGTTCGAGCTCAACTTGAGCCCTAATCGAGCTGAGCTTGAACCTGGAATCAAGCTCGCGAGCTTACTAGTCTCGAGCACGAATGGTTACATAAGGCTTTTCTATATATACATCTATGTAATTTTGTCGAAGTGAGCTCTAGCTTACTCGATATTTATCGTACTTACTCTATTTTTCATACAAGTTAACATTATTTTCTTCCATTGCAGTCTCACTTGGCCGATTCAACATGGAGCCCATCCGAGTATCGTCGAGCTTAGTGTGTTTTTACATGAGTAAATGTTAACTTTATTTAGTTACCAAACTTTGTCGATATGAGCTCGAAGACCAACTTAGGCTCGCTCGAGCTTCTACCGAACTCGAGGCAAGCTCGGGCCTAACATGAAGTTCAAATACTAAGTTAGGCTCGCTCAAGCTTTTACCGAGCTCGAGTCAAGGCTACCAGGATATGCTCGAGCTCGATTACTTTACAACCCCCTAATTTGTGTGCCCCTAATTTGAATTCTAAAGTGATATGTTTTCTTGTCATGGAAGGCAGGATCTCGATGCTGCAATGTAAGGGGGAATGAAGTTTATGTATAGGTGATCGAGGTCAAAATAAAATCCAAGTCCAGAAAGAAGGGAAAACCCTTGAAACCAGCCACATCCAGCAAAAAAGATGAAGAACATAAGCCCAAAAGCCTTAGATCACCGCTTGTGCAAAAAACACCAATCTGCGCGAGGAGATCGTGTCCTAGACAAACAATGACAGAACAAAGACAGGGGTTGCAAGGGACTTGAAGATGCCCCGGATACACTACTTTTGTATATTCTGTATGATGTAAATGGACATGCCCTTGAATTCCCTGTTTGGAGCTTGTCGATGACCTTGGCAGTGGTGGCGTCAAGCAACCCAAGACGCCATGATACAATGTTCATGTTATTCAGGTCATGGGCCTCAACCCAAACCACACGAGCAAAGGCGTAGACAATGAAGGCATAGGTGCAACCAGGTCACATGAGGATGTTGTCAAATGGAGCAACCCGGGCCATGAGGCCACCCTTTGATAGCTAAGTCGTCGGTGAGCGCCTTGTTTCACGCTAAAATCTTTGCCACCGTGACAAATCTACAGCCGTTTCGGCCGAAACCGTAGCTCAAACAAATAAGGCCTAGGGGGCGACGAAGGTCGAGCAAGTCCTCATGACTGAAAGCTTGCTTAGCAGAAATGTTATCGCCGAGAGCTGCATTCCCCAGTGTAGAGTTCTTCAAGCTTGAAGAGTTATTAGTACTAAAGCTGCAACTGAGTAATATGAATCGGAGGGAGTAGTATTTTTTGTTAACAAAGACGATGTTGCTCGCGGAGCAGCATGTTTTTCTCTCTCGATGACTGCAAATGGAGCAACAACTTGTATGATAGAAAAGGAGAGGGAAAACTCGCAATAAATAGTAGTGACACGGACGAGGCCGTCTCATATCAGATCATTGGTTTGCTTTGCATTGGCAAACAACACATACATACATATAATTACAAGAACAAATAAGATATCAATGCAACGCCGAAAAGGATCACCCCACTGTTGTTGGTCCATCACTGTCACATCCACTGTTGAGTATATTGATTATTAGGAAGTATAGGATAGACTGGGATTTTGTTCTACCTTGTCTTGTACTCCAAGTTGGTCATTGTACTCCTATATATATGCCCACGAGGCTCAAGCAATAAACAACAATTCCACCAATCTCTCTATATCCCTTCTAACATGGTATCAGCCTAACCGATCCAACCCTAGCCGCCGCCCGCCGCTTCCGCTCCGCGCCGCCCCCGGGGCGGTCGGTCTCCATGATCGCCGCCGGGGGCCGCGCCGCCCGTACCTAGGGTTCGTCCGCCGGTCGTGTCGACCGGCTGCCCTAGAGAGTCTTTTTCCCGAGCCCTTGCTCCGGGTTTTTCTCTCTCTCGCCGGTCGCTTTGATCGGCGTTTACTTTTTGGTTTTCCGATCTAAGATCGGTTTGCGTCGCCCACCGCCGCCGTCGACCCCCGCGCCTCTACTCCGACATCGGCGTCGACTCCACCGGCCGCTTCCTCCTCAACCGCGCGGCAAGGCTGGACGCGCCGCCCAAGGGACGCCTTCGTGCGTCGCTGCCGGCCGCTCATCCGCGCGGTCTCCATCGCTGGTCCGTCTTCGTCGTCATCGCCCGGGACATCACCGACAACGTCGCCATCGACTCCGATCAGCGCGTCGTCCCCGCCATGGCGCGTACAGCGCCGCCGTCGGTCTGATCAACCGATCGCGAGCCTGTCTTCGCCAAGCACGTCCCCGAGCACGCGCCTACAGCCGATCGAGCCACAGGTTGCCTTCGCGTCGTCCCTTCGAACCGCTACGTCGCCGCCTCGAGGTCTTCCCACCGGCTGCCCCGACCCGCTCGCCGCTCCCGCCGACGCCCCCTTTGGGCTGTCGCGCCGTGGCACGCGGTCCACGCCGCCGCCCCGAGATCCTCCCGCCGGCTACCCCCGTAGCCGCCGCCGCCTTTGCGTCGCCCCTTAGGGCTGTCGCGCCGCGGCACGCGGTCCACGCCGCCTCCCGTTGGGCCGTCGCCCCCGGCCAGTGGTTCTCTCCGCGGCTGCCCCAACCTGCGAGCCGCCGCTACACCGCCTCTTCGGTCTGTAGCGCCGTGGAACGCGGTCACCGCCGCCGCCCGAGGCCGTCCCCGCGGCAACGACCTGCGCACCGCCGCTGTGCCGCCCCTTCGGGCCATAGCGACGCGGCACGCGGTCCACGCCGCCGCCCGAGGTCTTCCCGCCGTCGCCCCTGTAGGAGATATGCCCTAGAGGCAATAATAAATGTTATTGATTATCTCCCTGTTCATAATTATGTTTATGTTCCATGCTATAACTGCAATGATTCTCGAGTCTACAAATAAAACGAGGCTTGGAGGGAAACTCATGTGCACGTGTGGGATAATAAACGGTAAAATTATTCCTAGTCAAGCCTCTATGACTGGCTCAAGTATTGCATGATGATCCTGTTTTCCTGATCATGGGCATGACTATGCCGGCAATTTTGAGGGCACAATTGTTGGTAGAACACTTGTGTTGAATCGACCCGATTGATGTTAAGCTATGAGATACATTCCTCATGAGTTTATGGTTAATAACACAGAGAAGTTAATGTTTGCATAATTCCTTAGACCATGAGAGTATCGAGTTTCTTCATGCTTGCTTCATGAACTTTGGGGTTTGTTAAACGTCATCCGTAAATGGGTGGCTATTACGGCGGCTTACGGGTTCATGGAAAAGTGTGTCAAGTAACTTGATAGCTCGAGATTGGGATTTGCTCCTCCGACGATGGAGAGATATCTCTGGGCCCTCTCGGTGTTACGGTATCCATCATCGTCTGGCCAGACACAGGGTGATTTGATCATAGGGATGCCGGAACACGGGAACGAGAAAAGAGAACAATACCGGCAACGAGGTAACTGGCATTGTGGACAAGTGTTGATCCACGGGGATGCCTACATGTCTCACCTTGGGTATTTGTAACATATCGCGAAGCAACAGGAATAGCACACGGCAACTGGAGGTTCACTCGAATATTCATTCGTGTGGGTATAGGGGTCAATATGGGTGTCCACGGCTCCGATGTTGATCATTGATCGGAAGGGGTTCCGGGTCATGTCTATACTTCACCGAACCTATAGGGTCACACACTTAAGGGTCATCTATCTTCTGAATACTAGACGAGGAGTCCGAGAGAAAGTCACTGGAAAAGTTTCGGAGACAACGGAAAAGTTCCGGAGAGAACACCGAAAAAGTTTCGGTAAAACCGAAAAGTTGTTTCGGATAAAACCATTGATCCAAAAAGGTTTCGGCAAGCACCGGGAATGTTTTGGAGGTTGCCAGATTGGTCTGGTAATTTCTAGAATTTTTTTGGAGAAAAAACCGAAAAAGGTTTTCGGAGCTGCCGGAATTGTTTACCGGGTAAACGAAGATGGTTTTAAATTAAACCACCATACCGGAAATGTTCCGGAGCGAGTCCAGATAATTTTAGAGGGTGCCGGAAATGTTCTGGGATCTTCCGGAATTTTTCAGAAGAAATAGTTTCAGAAAACATCTTGTCCCAGCGAGAGGGGACAAGATCCCACGGATCGTGGGGGCTGTTTTTTGGCTGTTTTTGGGGGCGCCCCCTTTAGGGGACAGCCCCCTTGTGGCTGGACAAAGTGTTGGGGGGCCCCCCCATGGTGGGGGGCAGCCCCCCCAAATGGTGGAGAGTGTTGGGAGGAAGGTGGGGCCCCATGGGGGAACACCATGGACAAGGTAACATGTTTTCTCCATGTTTGATGGGAACATGTTTCCTTGTTTGGTGGGTGCTTGTTTTGTGGGCTGAAATTTCAGCCCCCCCCCCCTCACCCCTTCCACCACTATATAAGGAGGTGGAGAGGGGCTCTCCATCCTCACTCCAACTCTCACACACATGGCATGCATGATCTGCCTTTCTTCTCTCCCTCCCACGAAATAGTTTCGTAGAGCCGAAAGGCTGT
Source organism: Elymus sibiricus (assembly GCA_039707655.1). NCBI lineage: Eukaryota > Viridiplantae > Streptophyta > Magnoliopsida > Poales > Poaceae > Elymus > Elymus sibiricus. The sequence goes on from CM077666.1 coordinate 515,588,732, forward strand.
CTGGGTTCCGGTGGGAACTAGTTCTGGACGGCGAAGCCCTGCCGGATAGATGATACCATATGTGTGCAACTCTGTAGAGAGATCACAGTTTCGGTCTTAGTTCGAGAGTGCCTCCCGAAGGGCTGTCCGTGTGACCGTCCGAGTTTTGGAGGTCCTCCCGAAGGGCTGTCCGAGTGACAGTCCGAGTTTCGGAGGTCCTCCCGAAGGGCTGTCCGCGACACCGTCCGGGGGGCTGTGCGACCGCCTCCCGGAGGGCTGTCCGCGGGGCAGATGAGGGTATACATCCTCGCGGTTGGGAGGTTGTAAAATCCTAGCTGCGGGGATCTGCACCGCCGTTCGTCATCGACTCTACTTCCGCTGCGCTACGAGTCGGTAACGAAAAATGATCAAACCGTGTATGCAGTCTCCATAGTGGTCCTGGGCTGGTGCGTAGGTCGGAAATTTTTTGTTTTCTGCTACGTTACCCTACAGTGGCATCAAGAGCCGTGCTATGCGTAGATGCAGGTTGCGATCTAGAATACATAGAGATGTATGGGTGTTGCACAATATAATTAGGTAGTAGATGAGATCTATTGCTGAAAATTATTTGTGCGGGTAGCAGATGAAATCTGTTACCCGATGTTCCTGTTGCTTCCCTAGAATTTGCATATTTCTGATCTTGATAACAGTATGGTGGAGTTTCAATGTTCTGGCAATCCGCGATCCTGATTGATCAACGAAGTGCTAACAGTTCATTGAATTCCACCGTAGTTAAAGAGAAAGATGAAATTTCGCAGACGAAAGGGCAATGCAGATGTGATCTGCACGGGGGTCACGCGTATGACGAAGTTTAGTATGGGGCTCGAGATTTTATTATCTCGTGTTTCATACACCCTGGAATGTTAATCTAGCGACTTGGATTATCATGCTTGATGATGGACGTTGGTAACTTCGGTTTGTTTCGAAACCTTAGAAGCCACGTAAAATAAAATTTCGCATGAACCGATTAGAGGCGTCTAACTTGGTTTTGCAGGATGGTTTGCATGTGCATGTGATGTGGTATAGCAATGATTCATAATAATTTGATTATGTATGAGATGACTATATGATGTAAATTGATTAACATGACCTGCGTGTCATGATTCGGCATGATGGCTGGAGCCATATGATTGCACTTTAAATGACCTGCGTGTCAACCTTATGTAATGCACTTATTTTATTACCTATAGAGATAGCAATATTATCTTGTGCATTGACAAGGTGGTGGCAATCTTCGCAAAGGTGAACACCGACGCGAATGCCGGAGACGAAGAAATACGAGACTTCTCCGTCAGAAAGGGCTATACCATATCATGCTATTATGAATTGCCTGAGATGTTTATCCCTTATGATGCACCCTTCTTGATTGCGCAGTAGTCGCTTTTTATTAGGGTGATCTCTCACTGAAATATCAAGTAGTTAGTGTTCTCCCAAGTGTAGCACCGTCACGGCACCTAACTTTTCGGGGCATTGCATGATTTCCATGGGTGCGAACGATTAGGGATGTGTGAGGCGGGTGAGTTGAGACCTCGCAGCGAGATCACTTGGTTGTCTTGACGTTCAGGCATGAAAGTCATGAGCTCGGAACACACGCATCGAAAGATGAACAAGAATCGCATAGAGATGTGATCGGCAAGTTTGCCTACCGATTGAAGTTCACGCCATGGGTGTTCATCTCGAACCGTGACGTTGAATGGATATGCGGGTCTTGAATCACTCAAAATCAATTATGAGAGATATTGATTTGAGTGGGAGCGCACTATAGAATTAACTTGTTTAATTCTTAGTGCAATTAATTTTGAACACTGTCTAAGTGTGGTTTGCATAATAGTTGTAGAATAATGGCTCGTGTTTCCACCTTCCCTATTAAAATTGAATAGCTGTTAAATATCTGGTTAAAACTTTACGGTTGGTAACGTAATGTGAGGATTGTCCTCTAGAGTGCCGAGAAGGACTTTGTCCTATCGCATGCTTTCGGTATTCTCCCGCTAATGCTATGGATCATGTGACTCTCGTCCTTCGATCCAAAAGCTAGAATTCCTTTTCAGTCAAAGTGCAATATGTTTGCTTCCATGAGACCCGAACTTCGAAAGTTTGGATAGTTATGTGATATTCATGGAATCTGAAAATCATCTTCAGAGACAGACAAAGGCTAATAGATATGAGATATCCAAAGCAATGTTTGTTTGCAAACTATTAGTAAAGGTGTTTACTATGCATAAGACTGATAAGAGAGGGATCCAGGAGAACGCCTGTCATATGATGAAAGGTGAATAAAACAACAACTTAAAGAGAAAGGAAGTGTCCGAAGGGTGTTAGTAAGATTTTCACGCCTAGGAAGTCCGGGGCTAACGCCACTCTTAAGTTGGGTGCTTCTTCTGAGAGTAGGAGAATTACTGAAAGTTAAACTGTTAGAAGTATAATGGCAATAGGAAAGAAGACTGGAATATCCAGCTCATGTATGAATGTCATACAAGTTTTTGTTGTATAGAAGGCTGGTCAAAGATATAGTTCTTGGGAATTATGGTTAAACATGTTAATCACTAATTCTTGGGTATTGTGAGTTAATCACAAAGATACCCGCTCGATTGCACTCTGTTGCAACTCGATGTAAGAACTACTACGGCCTAAAAGACTAGCTAGGAATGAGGTTTAGATACACACAGGGAACATAGTAAATGTTACTATACCTTCCATTAGTGTATTCCCTATGTATTTACTTTCATAATTCATTTTAGAGTTTTACACTCTAGCCCATTGCATAAAGTATCTTGCAAGAAGGTTATTCATAAGAGAACTTTTGATGTTCGATGTTATGAATAACATAAGGGCCATACTTTCATTATGAATGAGATGTATGTTATGAATATTGATATTAATACATTGCCTCTGTATTTACTTTCATAATTCATTTAGAGTTTCATACACTCTAACCCTTTGCATAAGGTATTTTGCAAGAAGGTTATTCATAAGAGAACTTTTGATGTTCGGTGTTATGAATAACATGAAGGGCCATGCTTCCATACAGGATGGGATGTATGCTATGAATATTGATGGTAATATGATACATCCATAACACTGACGCTAAATGTCGCAAGACTAAAAGAATACCACACAAGTGTGGCACTGCATTTGGTCACATTGGAGAAACCCGCATGGAAACTTCCATTATGATGGATTTTGAAGTCATTTGATTTTGAATCATCTGACACTTGCAACTTTCCTCTGAAAGGTGAAGTGACTGAAATACCGTTCACAGGCCATAAGGAACGAGCAAAGAACATATTGGTAATCATACATTATGATGTGTGTAGTCCAATAAATGTTGTTGCAAACAGTGGATTTGTCTACCTTCAAAAATGACTCAAGTAGATATATATTGATATTTACTTGATGAGACGTAAGCCTGGATCTTTTGAATTCATTCAAAAGGTTTTCAAAATGAAGAAGAAAATATTGTAACAAGAAAATTATGTTTCTACAATTCGATTGCAGAAAGGAATATTTGAGTTACAAGTTTAGCAAATGTCTGATGAGTTGTGAAAGGGGGTTTCATAACTTGCACCTCCCGGAACACCACTGCAAGTGGAAAGTCCGTGAAGATGTAATCGAACCATTTATGACATGGTAAGATCAAAGATGACATAAATAGATTTGCCATTATCCCTTTTAAAGAGTAATGCTTTAGAGACTGCGGCTTTTACACTGAAAAGAGATCCATCAGGTCTGTTGAAATGATGCCATGGTATGGTACGCCCAACCATGTTATATCTTTTCTTAACATTTGGAATATGGGGCTTGTATAAAAGGTTACAAACCTATTCCAAATCAGACAAGTGCTACTTTGTAAGGTTATCCCAAGTCGTTTGGATATTCCCCACCACTATACCGAGGCAAAGGATTTTGCCGCAAAACAGTATGCTTTTAAAGATAATAGTTCTTACAAAAGGCGAGTGGGAGGACAGTGCAACTCGACGAGATAACCAGTATCTTCGTCATCAGATCAAAGGAAAGAAACCTTGGAAGTGATTCCGGAGTTTCCTACTGCGACTGATACGGAAGTCTCTACAATAAAATGTATGGACTTCAGTCGAACTTGCAGCTGAACCACGTAGGCAAAGCTCATGCTAACCTATCAGGTGCGCAAACGAGATATTGTTGTTAGACAACAGTATACCTACAATACACAAGGAAGCGTTGATGGGCCCTGACTCCGGAATTGGCTAAATGCCAATACAATCCGAGATAGTTTCCATATAAGTGATTCGAGATTAAAATCTTGATACACCTTTCGGAAGACTTAGAGTCTAACGAATATTTATGGAACTAAAAATTGATACGGATAAAATGTTTTATCCATAAAGCTCGACTTGTTGCCATAACAAGTTCAAGGAGTTGACTACGATGAGATTGTTTCATCATAGCGATGCTTGAAGTCAGTTCGGGTTGAACTAGCAATTAATACATATTTCAATCATGAGATATGAAACATGGATGACAAAAGGATTTCCATCTGATGGAAATAAAACCTAGGACTTGTATGTGATACAGTCCAAAGTAATTTGTCGATCCAGAGGATACTAGTAAGTATGCAAACTTCAGAGTTCCAGCCATGGACAGAAGAGAGCAAAGTGGAGTTGGAATCTTCGTTTTTGATGGAATGGTCAAAGGGGTTTGACTTCATCAAATGGGTATCGAAGATGCTTGTGATTCAAGAAAGTAAGTGGGAGCATAATAATATTTCTAAAAACCTTGTGTACTTGACACATTGTTAATTGGAAATAAATTTCTTGACACGAATTAGGACTTCATTTGAAAATAGTTTTTCGATGAAGTGCTTAGGCTAAATAGCCTCAATATTAGGCATGATGATCTATGGAGATAGATTTACCTAATGGGGTTGAGCAATGAATACATATTGACAAGATGCTAAAACCTTTTAGCATTTAAAAACGCCAAGGAGTGATTCTTGCCGAAGTCACATGGAAAGAGTTTTTGCAAGACTCGGTGTCCCAAAACACTGATGAGTAAAATACATGATGGAGATTCCACACACTCTTGTGTTTGGATTAATCATGTATTCCATGGTATGTACAAACAACCAGATATGTCCGATACTCCAAAGTTGTTGCGAGTATAGATACCAAAGTGATCAAAAGTACTGATCATGGGACAACAGTGAAAGATGTCATTAGGTACTTGAGTAGTACTGATGACATGTTTTCTCGCAAGCAGAGATTATGAAGTGCTCGTTGTAAGTAATTACATCGATACAGTCTTCATCCATGCTCCATGCGATTTTCGATTTAAATTGAGGGTTTTGTGTGATACACAATATGGTGGCACGGTAGTTGGAAATTGTTCCAAACAAGATACTGTGGCGAATTCTATAACAAAGGCTAAGTATGTTGACGCTTGAGAAGCGACAAAGAAGTTGTTGAATCATATAGTTCATTCATGAACTTAGTATGGTTCCAAGAAGGCTTTGGTCTATGGGACACTATAGCAGATAGTTGCTCCATAGCTCAGTCTGAGGAATCAGGTTTCGACCAATGATTCACACATATGCAAAGCCAAGTCCACACAAAATATGAATTTTGTGAAAGCGTGAAAACGCGAGGATATGCAATGTTACACACGGAGCTGAAGTTGTCAGATCCGTTGGACATCAGGCTATACCACATGCGAAGCATATTTTACACCAGTATGCCATAGGTGTAAAGTGCATTAGCATTGACTAGATTATTGACTCTAGTGCAAGTGGGAGTCTGTAGGAGATATGCCCTAGAGGCAATAATAAATGTTATTGATTATCTCCCTGTTCATAATTATGTTTATGTTCCATGCTATAACTGCAATGATTCTCGAGTCTACAAATAAAACGAGGCTTGGAGGGAAACTCATGTGCACGTGTGGGATAATAAACGGTAAAATTATTCCTAGTCAAGCCTCTATGACTGGCTCAAGTATTGCATGATGATCCTGTTTTCCTGATCATGGGCATGACTATGCCAGCAATTTTGAGGGCACAATTGTTGGTAGAACACTTGTGTTGAATCGACCCGATTGATGTTATGCTATGAGATACATTCGTCATGAGTTTATGGTTAATAACACAGAGAAGTTAATGTTTGCATAATTCCTTAGACCATGAGAGTATCGAGTTTCTTCATGCTTGCTTCATGAACTTTGGGGTTTGTTAAACGTCATCCGTAAATGGGTGGCTATTACGGCAACTTACGGGTTCATGGAAAAGTGTGTCAAATAACTTGATAGCTCGAGATTGGGATTTGCTCCTCCGACGATGGAGAGATATCTCTGGGCCCTCTCGGTGTTACGGTATCCATCATCGTCTGGCCAGACACAGGGTGATTTGATCACAGGGATGCCGGAACACGGGAACGAGAAAAGTGAACAATACCGGCAACGAGGTAACTGGCATTGTGGACAAGTGTTGATCTACGGGGATGCCTACATGTCTCACCTTGGGTATTTGTAACATATCGCGAAGCAACAGGAATAGCACACGGCAACTGGAGGTTCACTCGAATATTCATTCGTGTGGGTATAGGGGTCAATATGGGTGTCCACGGCTCCGATGTTGATCATTGATCGGAAGGGGTTCCGGGTCATGTCTATACTTCACCGAACCTATAGGGTCACACGCTTAAGGGTCATCTATCTGCTGAATACTAGACGAGGAGTCCGAGAGAAAGTCACTGGAAAAGTTTCGGAGACAACGGAAAAGTTCCGGAGAGAACACCGAAAAAGTTTCGGTAAAACCGAAAAGTTGTTTCGGATAAAACCATTGATCCAAAAAGGTTTCGGCAAGCACCGGGAATGTTTTGGAGGTTGCCAGATTGGTCTGGTAATTTCTGGAATTTTTTCGGAGAAAAAACCGAAAAAGGTTTTCGGAGCTGCCGGAATTGTTTACCGGGTAAACGAAGATGGTTTTAAATTAAACCACCATACCGGAAATGTTCCGGAGCGAGTCCAGATAATTTTAGAGGGTGCCGGAAATTATCTGGGACCTTCCGGAATTTTTCAGAAGAAATAGTTTCAGAAAACATCTTGTCCCAGCGAGAGGGGACAAGATCCCACGGATCGTGGGGGCTGTTTTTGGGCTGTTTTTGGGGGCGCCCCCTTTAGGGGACAACCCCCTTGTGGCTGGACAAAGTGTTGGGGGGGGGCCCATGGTGGGGGGCATCCCCCACAAATGGTGGAGAGTGTTGGGAGGAAGGTGGGGCCCCATGGGGGAACACCATGGACAAGGGAACATGTTTTCTCCATGTTTGATGGGAACATGTTTCCTTGTTTGGTGGGTGCTTGTTTTGTGGGCTGAAATTTCAGCCCCCCCCCTCACCCCTTCCACCACTATATAAGGAGGTGGAGAGGAGCTCTCCATCCTCACTCCAACTCTCACACACATAGCATGCATGATCTGCCTTTCTTCTCTCCCTCCCACGAAATAGTTTCGTAGAGCCGAAAGGCTGTCTGGGTTCCGGTGGGAACTAGTTCTGGACGGCGAAGCCCTGCCGGATAGATGATACCGTATGTGTGCAACTCTGTAGAGAGATCGCAGTTTCGGTCTTAGTTCGAGAGTGCCTCCCGAAGGGCTGTCCGTGTGACCGTCCGAGTTTTGGAGGTCCTCCCGAAGGGCTGTCCGAGTGACAGTCCGAGTTTCGGAGGTCCTCCCGAAGGGCTGTCCGCGACACCGTCCGGGGGGCTGTGCGGCCGCCTCCCGGAGGGCTGTCCGCGGGGCAGATGAGGGTATACATCCTCGCGGTTGGGAGGTTGAAAAATCCTAGCTGCGGGGATCTGCACCGCCGTTCGTCATCGACTCTACTTCCGCTGCGCTACGAGTCGGTAACGAAAAATGATCAAACCGTGTATGCAGTCTCCATAGTGGTCCTGGGCTGGTGCGTAGGTCGGAAAATTTTTGTTTTCTGCTACGTTACCCTACAGCCCCGACCTGCCCGCCGCCGCTGCGTCGCCCCTACGGGCCGTAGCGCCGCGGCCCGCGGTCCACTCCGCCGTCACCGCGCGTCGACTTCCCGTGGTATGCGCCGCGCCGCCTCCCTTGGCGCGGGAACGCCACCGTCCGCGCCGGTCTTCGTCACGCTGTTGGGTTCCTCGCCTACTTCGAGCACCGCCGCCGCACTCCTAACCTAGCCGCCGCCGCCGCTCTTCCTCAGCCGCCGCCGCCGCTACCTCCTTAGCCGCCGCCGTTGCCTGTCCACCCCATTCGTCTTCGTCCAGCACCAGTTCGTCGCCAGCGTCGCCGTCATCTTCCTCGACCACTTCGTCTACTCCGACCACCGTTGGCGACATCGGCCCCGCGCCGATTGACGCCGCAACCGTCGTCGAGTCCTTCTCTGCTGGCCCCTCCGACTCCTCGACATGGCGTACAGCTCGTGCAGGTTCCTCGTCTACGCATGCCCGGTGCTGGCAACACCGATGCGTGCCTTCGTCCACGACGTGTCCCCAGGCCTGGCAAGCCTGGTGCAACGCTTCGTCAACTTCGTCTTCGTCCGTCTACGCATGCCTGGTGCTGGCAACACCGGTGCGTGCCTTCGTCTACGATGTATCCCCGGGCTTGGCAACCCCGGCGCGACGCGTCGTCAACATCGTCTTCTCCCTGGCGCACCACTACTTCGACACCACTGCGCCCATGACTAACTCGGCGCCTCCTTGCGCCCGTGGCTCCACGGCGACTTCCTCGACAACGGCTACCCCAACTCGACATCGACCACGGCGTTCTTCGCACGGCTACCTCGACCACGGCTACACCACCCTACGCTCTCGGCTACATCGACATCGGCACAAAGGGCTATCGCCTTGCTTGAGCAACCTCGTCGGTTTCCACTCCAGCCACGACTTCCACGATGCGTCGACCGTTACGACTGGGGGGGGGGGGGGGGGGGGGGTGTCCGTCGGCTCACCTTCGGATTCTTCTCCAGTCTCACCGTCTGCGTCGCTACCGTTGTGACTGCGGAGGGATGTTGAGTATATTGATTATTAGGAAGTATAGGATAGACTAGGATTTTGTCCTACCTTGTCTTGTACTCCAAGTTGATCATTGTACTCCTATATATATGCCCACGAGGCTCAAGCAATAAACAACAATTCCACCAATCTCTCAATATCCCTTCTAACAGCCACCACGGCGATACAAAACTTAATAACAATTTATAGTGGTAACATATATAGATACACAAAAAGAAGAGGAGTGGAGCCATACGTGAGAAAAATGCACAGAGAAAAAGAGAAAATAATTTACTCAACTGATCAACCAACTGATTCGATTACTCAATCAATCGATCAACCAATGGATGGATCATGAGTAAATCATGAGTATTTGCAGGCCTTCTCCAACGAGACGGGCTTGTTGAGCTTGGCGGGGTTCATCACCACCTTGCACTCCACCTCCTTGATGAACCGGGGCTTCACCAGCGCGCCCAGCACGTACGCCTGCGACCGCACCGTCGTCCGCAGCACCATCGGCACCGGGATCACCTTGCCGGCGCCGCCCTTGCCGCCCGCCGGCTGCGCCATCAGCGTCGGCCCGCTGCCGTACAGCGGCACCTTGTTCCCCTTCACGTTCACGCTCGCCGTCCGCCGCCCGCTCCGCCCCTGGTAGAACTTCTTCAGCTGCAATGGCATCTTTGGTTAGTTTCCTTCTTGGATCTGACGGACGGACCTCCAGATCCAGTTGCAAAAAAAGAGAAGGCAGGCTTACGTCTCCGGCGGCGAGGTTGAGCTGGGAGTAGGAGAGCGTGAAGGGGTCGGCGGTGACGTGGATGCCGAAGAAGGTGCCGGTGTTCTTGTAGGTGAACTTGACGGTGGCGTTGGTGGTGGCCATGTCCGTCGGCACCAGCGACGCGTCCGTGCCCGCCTGGATGATGAAGTTCTCGAACGTGATGCTCTGTTTTTCGGTTTGTTTCCACCAAAATCAACCGTCAGCTCCAGATCCAAACGCGTCAACCAAGCAAGCAAGAGCAAGAACTCATGGCCATGGATCGACCAAGCAAGCAAGAAAAAGGTACCTTCATGGCGATCTGCGGCTTCTGGGAGCGGCTGGCGCCCCAGAGCACGAGCGCGAAGAACGTGAACAGCACGGCGAAGCCGCCGACGAAGATGAGGCAGTACTTGCAGCGCTTGGGCATGGGGCGGCGCTGGTCCTCCTCGTCGAGCAGCCCCTCCTCCTCGATGACCCCGATCTCCTGCCACCCCTTGCCGGCGGGCGCGCCCTTGCGCCCCGCGGACTTGTCCTTGTGGTGGCCGCGGGAGAAGCGGCTGGAGGAGGAGTCGCGGCCGACGGAGGAGTGGGAGTGGCGGGGCGACGCCATGGGGCTGAGCGCGGGGGTGGAGTGCACGGACGTGGCCCCCTTGGTGGTGGTCTCCCCGTCGTGCGAGTCCCGCGACGGGCTCTGCACGTAGTACACCGCGCCGCGCATCACGCCGCCGCCGCCCCCGGAGCCGGCGTTGTTGGTGGCCGCCCGCGGCGGGGAGCGCGCCGGCGAGGAGGGCGCCAGGCTCGTCACCTCCGAGTCCGTCTTGGCGTGCATCTTGGCCGCCCGGCGAGCTCTGCTCCCTCTGCTGGTTGGATCTGCTTGCTTGGGCGAGCAGAGCGGAGCAGAGTGGCGAGCAGGGGAGGGGAGGAGGGAGAGGGTGTGGTGATGGATGCTTTTGATGTGGGTGGCGGAGTAGCACGGCAGCTCACTAAAGAAAAAGAGGGTGGGACGGTGGAGGTGCGCGGTGGTTGGATGAAACCGTCGGTGCAGTGGACTTACCGAGCTCGTGGTGCGGTGAGGCTTCACTTTCACTCACTTAATCTATGATTAGAGAAAGCGAGAGGAGGTTAGGGATTGATAGTAAATTGGTTACGGTAGGTGCATGTGAGAGGGAAAGAGATTGGGGGAGGCCATGTGAGAGTCTGGGAGAGGATTCGTCGGTTGCGGCGCGAGGAGGAAGAGGACGGGACAGGCGATGCGGGGCTGGCATTGGACACCGACGGACGCCCAGCCCAATTGCGCACCCGCTCAGCTCACTCACGCGTACTAGCCCGTAGGTACACAGCGGCTGCCTGCCTCCTTCCATGCAGCTCTCTCACTCACTCGACTGTTCACCATACACCTGACCTTGAGGTTGACATGGCAAGTACTCCACTTCGCTTCTTGTATCCTTGATCCATTCTTGTAATTCCTTCTTACAATTACCCAAGTGGTTTGTGTGGAAACCTTGCAGAATTACCAACTCTGAGCTAACACAAACGCACACACAAAAGATAATCACCGGAGCATTTTGGTACTGTCTTTCGTACTCGTCGGTGGTCGACATAACCATTCGGCGCGCACGGTTAACCAACAGCAATGTCATCAATTCAGACTTGAGATCACAGAACGGAACGGAACGGAAAGGAAACGGAAATGAACCGACAGAATGGGTTTTGGACTTGGGAGCAGGGAGCATGGCCGGTCAAGAGTATATTTGATCCAGCGAGCACCAACCACCACATGGAACATATGTAGTATGTGTCGTGGGTGCAAGCCTGACAGTAGTGTGTAGGGGTACGGATGAGAGGGCAGAGCCTAGCTACGGCGCAGGTGTTACACTCGGATTTACGAGTTCAGACCCCTCAGCGGTGGAGGTAATAGCCCTACGTCTCGGTGCTCTGGAGCTGTATTGCTTGAGTGTATGATTACAACAGGTTGCGAACCCCTGGAATGGAACTGGGGGTGGCTTATATAGTCTCGCCAGCCCTCCCATGAACGCTAGCCATTACAGGGGGTTAAGAGGGGTATAAGTGCGCCAGGTAACGGGCGTATTGATGACAATTAATACAGGCGAACGTGCGTCCCGACCGTTGCGCTCCTGGGGTCTCCTGGTCTTCTCTGGTCAAGTGACTTTCGGATGTTCCGAGTGAAACGAGCTGGTCGAGTGAACTCTCGCCTTCCGAGTGGTTCGTAGAACTCCGAGTGAATTCCAGTCTGCGGAATTCTGGGTTGTTGATCTGGCTCTGGGGCCCAGTGTAAGACGTGTGGTGTCCTAGGGTAGGGTCTATAGGTCAGGCCTATTACCCTATCCCTAGTACATGCCCTCGTCATTAGCCCCCGAATCAGTCGAGGTTAGGCGGGTCGAGTCAAGGCGAATTCCCAGGCGAGTTGAGCGCTACGGAGGCGCTCAAGAACTCTTACTGGTCATTAGGCGCCCTTGCCTTCGCATCGCACCTTGACGGATTCTGGACCATATGACATCCGAGTGAAATGAGTAGTCTTCATCCGAATGGGTAGTTTCTATCCGAGTGAGTAGCTTCCATCCGAGTGAGTAGCTTACCAATCGAGTGAAATGAGTAGCCATATGCCGTGCGCCGGAGCGGATCCAAGCGCACGTGGCACGTCTTCGGAGTGAGAGCAATCGGGTTGCCGGACTCCGGATTTTGCGGGATTTGAAACCATATTTGAGCGCGCGTAAACGGTTGCAGCGCAACGAGTGGGGAAAGTGGGGCGTGACGCCTCGATTTTCGCCCCACTTTTCGCCACGTACCGTTGGATCTTCGGCGACACGATTTGAGGAGATCTGCGGGCCCGCGGTTCAGCGGCGTGGATTGGGGAGCGGTGCGGGCGGTGATATAAGAGGCGGCCGTGGCGGAGAGGGAGAGAGAGACAGATCCCCTTTTCCCAACTTCCTCAGTCTGCCCGATCCCTTCTCCCGCAACCCACTCCGCGCAAATCTTCCTCGGTGCTGGAGAGCTCGGCGGCGATGGTGAAGGACAGGACGGCTAAGCACGAGAAGGCGAAGAAGGCGGCGAAGGGGAGGAAGGCTTCGAGCTCGCGAGCCGTGCTCCCGCCCGGGTGGATCCAGGGCGACTGGCTCCCGCCGACCACCACGCTCGACGACGTCAACGGGCTCGTCGTGGACGGGCTGATCCGCGACGGGACGTGGAGGCTGCCGGAGGAAGGGGAGATCGAGCCCGCGCCGCGCCCCGGGGAGCGAGTGCTTCTCACCACGCACGTGGAGCGAGGTTTCTCCATGCCACTTCATCCCTTTCTCAGCGGATTCTTGAACTTCTTCGGTGCTCAGCTCCACCATCTGCCTCCAAATGCTATTATGTATCTTGCCGCATTCATTTCCTTGTGTGAGAATTTTCTGGGTTGTCCGCCGCACTGGGGTTTGTTCAAACATATCTTCACGTGCCGATCTCAATCGGTTAAGAAGGTTAACCCGAATGGAGAGAGGACGCACGTGATCCAGATGTGCGGTGGCCTAGGTATTCAGATGAGGGGTAAGAGTGCATTCCCATCCATGTCTTTTCCTGACTCGGTGAGGGGCTGGCAGTCGACCTGGTTCTACTGCAACGACCTGCCATGCTCGGGCTCGTCGACTGGTCTTCCTCCTTACACGACCGAGAGGATTCAGTCTCCTCCCTCGCTGACAGTTGATAAAAAGGAGAAGACGGATGTAGGGATCTTGGTGACCGCCATGGTCAGTCTGATTCAGGGTGGATTGACTGGTCTGGACCTTCTGGAGGTCTTTCTCAGTCGGAGGATCCAGCCGCTGCAGGAGCGGGCCCACCCCATGTGGCGCTACACCGGGGCCAACGACTCGACCCGAGTGCATCCGGATGATGTAGAGGGCAAAACGGTAGAGCAGTGGATCAGGTGCATCACTGGTGCGTGCGACAATCCGCGAGGGTCAAGACGGGTCCCGCCCTTCGACGCCAACAACCTGCCGTTGGAGGTATGACACGCATTTCCGAGTGAATCACTTATGCGCATATTCTCCGAGTAAACTGAGCAATCTGACTGAACTGTCTGTCTCTGATCTTTGTATCTTACAGGAGTTCCAGAAGATGTTATCGCCTGTGCCGAATGGAGAACAACCTGTCGAAGGCGCGGAGAGCGAACATGGCAGCGTCGGGGGCAGCTACGCGGAGGACAGCGAGGAGGAAAGCGAGAACTCAGAAGGGAGTGACGACGTCGAGTCTTCTCTGTCTCCGGAGTTGCGCTTCGAGCACGGCTCCAAGCGAGCTCAAGATCCGAGTGCTGACCCGGAGAAGGAGGTGGTTCCGAGTGCTACTGCCCCGAAACGCACTCGGACGTCATCGCCTGCGCCGACTGAGAAGGCCGCCAAGCAGCCCAAGGTCGCTTCCCCCAAGCCTCGGAAGGCTCTGCCCCGGATCAAGGTCGTTGTGCCTGTCGCCTCAACGTGAGTATCCTTCTCAGCTTTTCTTTTCTGTCTTTGTCGACTTTCATGATTCCTCTGACCGAGTGCATCTTATGAACCAGTGCTGCAACCTCGACGACGTCTCCCATGCAGATTGATGAGGACCGCACCGAAGCTAAGACGGCAGACGCGGCCACTTCTCAAAGAGGTAACAATAACTTCATTTTTACTGCAACTTGTCATTCGACTGAAATGTCTTCGTTCGGTTGAATCGTGCATTGCGACTGATTGCGCTGCGTGAACGTAGTGCTTGCAGAGGTCATCCACGTCGGAGATGATGATGAAGAGCTGTCGCGGAAGGACGCCGAGAAGGGAACTGCAGCTCCGACTGCTCCCCAGGCCACCATACAGAGGACGCCGCCGAGCGGAGCGCCTCAAGTTCCTCCCGCACCTGTCATGACCGTGCCTTCGGGGCAGGGTTCTTCTCAGGCCGAGGCTGGTTCTGTCGCGGCTCCGTCGATTGCCCTGGCTACGGTTCCGACTCCTCCTTGTTGGAAATATGCCCTAGAGGCAATAATAAATTAGTTATTATCATATTTCTCCGTTCATGATAATAGTTTATTATTCATGCTAGAATTGTATTGACCGGAAACTAAATACATGTGTGAATAGATAAACAAATACTATGTCCCTAGTATGCCTCTACTAGACTAGCTCGTTGATCAAAAGATGGTCAAGGTTTCCTGACCATGGACATGAGTTTTCATTTGATAACGGGATCACATCATTAGGAGAATGATGTGATGGACATGACCCAACCGTTAGCATAGCAAATGATCGTTCAGTTTATTGCTATTGCTTTCACTATGTCAAATACACGTTCCTCTTACCATGAGATCATGCAACTCCCGGATACCGTAGGAATACTTTGGGTGTATCAAACATCACAACGTTACTGGGTGATTATAAAGGTGCACTACAGGTATCTTCGAAAGTGTTTGTTGAGTTGGCATGGATCGAGATTGGGATTTGTCACTCCGACTATCGGAGAGGTATCTCTGGGCCCTCTCGGTAATACAACATCATAGAAGCCTTGCAAGCACCGTGACTAAAGAGTTAGTTGCAAGATGATGTATTACGGAACGAGTAAAGAGACTTGCCGGTAACGAGATTGAACTAGGTATTGGATACCGACGATCGAATCTCGGGCAAGTAACATACCGCCGGACAAAGGGAACAACGTATGTTGACATATGAGGTTCACCGATAAAGATCTTCGTGGAATGTGTAGGAACCAATATGAGCATACAGGTCCCGCTGTTGGTTATTGACCGGAGAGTCGTCTCGGTCATGTCTACATCATTCCCGAACCCGTAGGGTCCGCACACTTAAGGTTCGATGACGATATAATATTATATGAGTTATGTGATTGGTGACCGAAGTTTGTTCGGAGTCCCGGATGAGATCGCGGACATGACGAGGAGTCTCGAAATGGTCGAGAGGTAAAGATTCATATATTGGAAGGCTATATTCGGACGTCGGAAAGGTTCCGAGTGATTCGGGTATTTTTCGGAGTACCGGGGAGTTACGGGAATTCACCGGGAGAAGTAATGGGCCTTATTGGGCCATACGGGAAAAGGAGAGGCAGGCCACGTGAGGAGGCGCGCGCCCCCCTTGCCCAAACCGAATTGGACTAGGGAAGGGGGCGCAGCCCCCTCTTTCCTTTCCCTCTCCCTTCCCCCTTTTCTACTCCGTATGGGAGGTGGAATCCTACTAGGACTAGGGAGTCCTAGTAGGACTCCCCACACTTGGCGCAGCCCTAGGGGGCCGGCCTCCTCCCTCTCATCCTTTATATACGGGGGCAGGGGGGCACCCCAAAACACACAATTGTCCCATAGCCGTGTGTGGTGCCCCGATCTCCATTTTCCACCTCGGTCATATTTTCGGAGAGCTTAGGCGAAGCCCTGCCGGAATCACTTCACCATCACCGTCGCCACACCGTCGTGCTGACGGAACTCATCTACTTCCTCGACGTCTTGCTGGATCAAGAAGGCGAGGATCGTCACCGAGCTGCACGTGTGTAGAACTCGGAGGTGCCGTACGTTCGGTACTCGATCAGTGGAGCTTGAAGGATTGTTCGACTACATCAACCGCGTTGTGAGACGCTTCCGCTAAACGGTCTACGAGGGTACGTAGACACACTCTCCCCTCTCGTAGCGATGCATCTCCATGGATAGATCTTGCGTGAGCGTAGGAAATTTTTGAAATTCATGCTCCGTTCCCCAACAGTGGTATCAGAGCCAGGTCTATGTGTAGATGTGATTTGCACGAGTAGAACACAAGTGAGTTGTGGGCGTGGGTGTATACATATTGCTTGCCGTTACTAGTTGTTACTTGATTCGGCGGTATTGTGAGATGAAGCGGCCCGGACCGACATTACGCGTACGCTTACGCGAGACAGGTTTCACCGCTACGTGCACTCGTTGCATAAAGGTGACTAGCGGGTGTCTGTCTCTCTCACTTTAGTTGAATCGGTTTCAATGAAGAGGGTTCTTTTAGAAGATCAAAAAGCAATCACTACACCATGTTGTGGTTTTGCGTAGGTAAGAACGGTTCTTGCAAACCCGTAGCAGCCACATAAAACTTGCAACAACAAAGTAGAGGACGTCTAACTTGTTTTTGCAGGGTATGCTGGTGATGTGATATGGCCAAGACATGATGTGATATAAGTTGTTGTATGAGATGATCATGTTTTGTAAGTTATCAGGCAACCGGCAGGAGCCTTATGGTTGTCTCTTTATTGTATGCAATGCCAACGCTATGTAATTGCTTTACTTTACCGCTATAAGTTAGCAGTAGTAGTAGTAGCAATAGCCGGCGAGACGACCACGACGCTACGATGGAGATCAAGGTGTCACGACGCTACGATGGAGATCAAGGTGTCAACCCGGTGACGATGGAGATCATGACGGTGCTTTGCTGATGGAGATCAAAAGCACAAGACGATGATGGCCATATCATGTCACATATATTGAATTGCATGTGATGTTAATCCTTTTATGCATCTTATTTTGCTTAGGACGACGGTAGCATTATAAGATGATCCCTTCACTAAATTTCAAGATAAGTGTTCTCCCCTAGTATGCACCGTTGCGAAGGTTCGACGCTTCTAAGCACCACGTGATGATCGGGTGTGATGGATTCTTTCGTTCGCATACAACGGGTGTAAGCCAGTTTTACACACGCAGAATACTTGGGTTAAACTTGACGAGCCTAGCATGTACAGACATGGCCTCGGAACACAAGAGACCGAAAGGTCGAACATGAGTCATATAGTAGATATGATCAACATGAAAGATGTTCACCATTGATAACTAATCCACCTCACGTGATGATCGGACGTGGTTTAGTTGATGTGGATCATGTTACACTTAGACAACTTGAGGGATGTTAATCTAAGTGGGAGTTCTTAAGTAATTTGATTAATTGAACTTCAATTGTCATGAACATAGTCTTACTTGTCTTAGCAAATTTATGTTGTAGATCAATAGACCGCGCTGTAGTTCCCCTGTTTTTATTATGTTCCTAGAGAAAACGAAGTTGAAAGTTGATGGAAGCAACTATGCGGACTAGGTCCGTGATCTGAGGATTGTCCTCACTGCTGCACAGAAGGCTTATGTCCTTAATGCACCGCTCAGTGAAATACCCCTACGGCTTCGTCTGAGGACGTTATGAATGTCTGGCAGACAAGAAAAGATGACTACTCGATAGTTCAGTGCGCCATACTTTACGGCTTAGAACCGGAGCTCCAAATATGTTTTGAGCAACACGGAGCATATGAGATGTTCCAAGAGCTGAAAATTTGTTTTTCAAGCTCACACCCGGGTCGAGAGGTATGACACCTTCGACAAGTTCTATAGCTACAAGATGGAGGAGAACAGCTCCGTTAGTGAGCATGTACTCAGAATGTCTGAGTACTTCAAACACTTGAATCAAGTGGGAGTTAGACTTCCGAATAAAGTGGTGATTGATAGAGTTCTCTAGTCACTATCACTAAGCTACTGGATCTTCGTGATGAACTATAAACATGCAAGGGATAGAAGATCCTTAAGCTATTCGCGATGCTACAATCTGCGGATGTAGAAATCAAAAAAGGGAGCATCAAGTGTTGATGGTTAATAAGACCACTAGTTTCAAGAAGGGCAAGGGAAAGAAAAGGGAACTTCAAGAAGAACGGTAAAACAGTTGCCGCTCACGCGAAGAAACCCAAGGCTGAACCAAACCCGAGACTTAGTGCTCCCATTGCAAAGGGAAATGTCACAGGGAGCGGAACTTCCCCAAAGTAACTGGCAGATAATAAAACTGGCAATGTCAACAAAGATATTTGATATACATGTTATTGATATGTACCTTACTAGTACTCGTAGGAGCACCTGGGTATTTGATACTTGTTCAGTTGCTTACAACTTGAAACATGGAGCTTCGGAATAAACGAGGGTTAGCTAAGAACGAGGTGACGATGTGCATTGGAAGTGTCTCCAAGGTTGATGTGATCACCATCGCCACGCTCTCTCTACCTCCAGGATTAGTGATGAACCTAAATAATTGTTATTTGGTGCTTGCGTTAAGCATGAACATTATATCTGATAGTGTTTATTGCAAGACGGTTATTCAATTTCAGAGAATAATTGTTATTCTATTTATTTGGATAATATCATTGATGATCATGCACTTAAAATAAAAGGTTTATTGAATCTTGATCGTAGTAATACATATGTTCATAACACGAATGCCAAAAGATAATGATAGTACCACATATTTGTGGCACTGCCGCTTAGGTCATATCAGTGTTAAACACATGAAGAAACTCCATGCAGATGGGTTTTTGGAATCTCTTGATTATGAATCATTTGAGACATGTGAACCGTGCCTTATTGGCAAGATGACTAAAACTCCGTTCTCCGGAACAATGGAGCGAGCAACCAACTTATTGGAAATAATACATACCGATGTATGCGGTCCGATGAGTGTTGAGGCGCGCGGTGGATATCGTTATGTTCTCACGTTCACTGATGATTTGAGTAGATATGGTTATGTCTACTTGATGAAGCATAAATCTGAAACATTTGAAAAGTTCAAAGAATTTCAGAGTGAAGTAGAGAACCATCGTAACAACAAAATAAAGTTCTTACGATCTGATCGTGGAGGAGAATATTTGAGTTACGAGTTTGGCAATCACTTAAGACAATGTGGAATTGTTTCACAGCTCACGCCACATGGAACACCACAGCGTAATGGTGTGTCCGAACGTCGTAATCGTACTCTATTGGATATGGTGCGTTCTATGATGTCTCTTACCGATTTGCCACTATCATTTTGGGGTTATGCATTAGAGATAGCTGCATTCACTTTAAACAAGGGCACCGTCTAAATCCGTTGAGATGACACCGTATGAACTGTGGTTTGCAAGAAACCTAAGATGTCGTTTCTGAAAGTTTGGGGATGCGATGCTTATGTCAAAAGGCTTCAGCCAGATAAGCTCGAACCCAAAGCGGATAAGTGCGTCTTCATAGGATACCCAAAAGAGACCGTTGGGTACACCTTCTACCACAGATCCGAAGGCAAAGTTTTCATTGCTAAAGAATGGATCCTTTCTAGAGAAGGAGTTTCTCTCGAAAGAAGTGAGTGGGAGGAAAGTAGAACTTGATGAGGTAATTGTACCTCCTCTGGATAGTAGTACGCCATAGAAAGAAATTTCTGTGACATCGACACAGACCAGAGAAGAAGTTAATGATGATGATCATGAAACTTCGGATCAAGTTGTTACTGAACTTCGAAGGTCAACCAGGACACGTTCCGCACCAGAGTGGTACGGAAATCCAGTCTTAGAGGACATGTTGCTAGACAACGATGAACCTTCGAACTATGAAGAAGCGATGGCAAGCCCGGATTTCGACAAATGGCTTGAGGCCATGAAATCCGAGATTGGATCCATGTATGAGAACAAAGTGTGGACTTTGGTAGACTTGCCCGATGAACGGCGAGCTATTAAAAATAAATGGATCTTTAAGAAGAAGACGGACGCTGATGGTAATGTCACCGTCTATAAAGCATGACTTGTTGCTAAAGGTTATCGACAAGTTCAAGGAGTTGACTACGATGAGACTTTCTCACCCGTAGCGATGCTAAAGTCTGTCAGAATTATGTTAGCAATTGCCGCGTTTTATGATTATGAAATCTGGCAAATGGACGTCAAAACGGCATTCCTGAATGGATTCCTTAAGGAAGAATTGTATATGATGCAACCGGAAGGTTTTGTCGATCCTAAAGGTGCTAACAAAGTATGCAAGCTCCAGCGATCCATCTATGGACTGGTGCAAGCATCTCGGAGCTGGAATACTTGCTTTGATGAAGTGATCAAAGCGTTTGGGTTTATACAAACTTATGGAGAAGCTTGTATTTACAACAAAGTGAGTGGGAGCTTTATAACATTTCTAATAAGTATATGTGATTGGAAATGATGTAGAATTTCTGGAAAGCATAAAGAATTAATTGAAAGGAGTTTTTCAATAAAAACCTGTTTTTTGAGTTATCCACGGTTTGGGCATCGAGATCTATAGAGATAGATCAAGACACCTGATAAAAGATTTTCACACACCTTGATGAGATTTTGAAGAAGTTCAAAATGGATCAAGTCAAAAGAAATAAGTTCTTGGCTGGTGTGAAGTGGAGTAAGACTTGAAGATCTAGGTAAAGGTTGTTTACATGTTAGGCATCAAAATCTATAGAGATAGATTGAGACGCCTCATATAACTTTCACAAAACATATACCTTGACAAGATTTTGAAGAAGTTCAAATTGGATCAGTCAAAGAAGGAGTTCTTGACTGTGGTGAAAGGTGTGAAATTGAGTAAGACTCAAATCTCGACCACGGCAAAATAAATAGAATGGATGAAGGTTATCCCCTATGCCTCGGCCATAGGTTCTATAAAGTATGCCAAGCTGTGTGACTTGCCATGTGTCTGGCAAAAGAGGTACCAAAGTGATCCAGGAGTAGATCACTGGACAGCGGTCAAATTATCCTTAAGATGACTAAGGAAGAATTTCTCGGGAATAGAGATGATAAAGAGTTCGTCGTAAGGGGTTATGTCGATGCAAGCTTTAAACACTGATCCGAAAGACTATGAGTCTCAGACCGGATAAGTATAGTGGGGAAATCATTTGGAGTAGCTCCAAACAGAGTGTGGTAGCAGCATCTACATATAACATAGAGATTTGCCAAGAACACACGGATCTGAATATTGCAGACCCGTTGACTAAAACCTCTCTCACAAGCAAAACATGATCAGCTTTAGAACAGATTAAGTGTTAATTACATGGAGATGTAATCTAGATTATTGAATCTAGTGCAAGTGGGAGACTGTTGGAAATATGCCCTAGAGGCAATAATAAATTAGTTATTATCATATTTCCCCGTTCATGATAATAGTTTATTATTCATGCTAGAATTGTATTGACCGGAAACTAAATACATGTGTGAATAGATAAACAAATACTATGTCCCTAGTATGCCTCTACTAGACTAGCTCGTTGATCAAAAGATGGTCAAGGTTTCCTGACCATGGACATGAGTTGTCATTTGATAACGAGATCACATCATTAGGAGAATGATGTGATGGACATGACCCAACCGTTAGCATAGCAAATGATCGTTCAGTTTATTGCTATTGCTTTCACTATGTCAAATACACGTTCCTCTGACCATGAGATCATGCAACTCCCGGATACCGTAGGAATACTTTGGGTGTATCAAACGTCACAACGTTACTGGGTGATTATAAAGGTGCACTACAGGTATCTCCGAAAGTGTTTGTTGAGTTGGCATGGATCGAGATTGGGATTTGTCACTCCGACTATCGGAGAGGTATCTCTGGGCCCTCTCGGTAATACAACATCACAGAAGCCTTGCAAGCACCGTGACTAAAGAGTTAGTTGCAAGATGATGTATTACGGAACGAGTAAAGAGACTTGCCGGTAACGAGATTGAACTAGGTATTGGATACCGACGATCGAATCTCGGGCAAGTAACATACCGCCGGACAAAGGGAACAACGTATGTTGACATATGAGGTTCACCGATAAAGATCTTCATGGAATGTGTAGGAACCAATATGAGCATCCAGGTCCCGCTGTTGGTTATTGACCGGAGAGTCGTCTCGGTCATGTCTACATCATTCCCGAACCCGTAGGGTCCGCACACTTAAGGTTCGATGACGATATAGTATTATATGAGTTATGTGATTGGTGACCGAAGTTTGTTCGGAGTCCCGGATGAGATCGCGGACATGACGAGGAGTCTCGAAATGGTCGAGAGGTAAAGATTCATATATTGGAAGGCTATATTCGGACGTCGGAAAGATTCCGAGTGATTCGGGTATTTTTCGGAGTACCGGGGAGTTACGGGAATTCACCGGGAGAAGTAATGGGCCTTATTGGGCCATACGGGAAAAGGAGAGGCAGGCCACGTGAGGAGGCGCGCGCGCCCCCTTGCCCAAACCGAATTGGACTAGGGAAGGGGGCGCAGCCCCCTCTTTCCTTTCCCTCTCCCTTCCCTCTTTCCTACTCCGTATGGGAGGTGGAATCCTACTAGGACTAGGGAGTCCTAGTAGGACTCCCCACACTTGGCGCAGCCCTAGGGGGCCGGCCTCCTCCCTCTCATCCTTTATATACGGGGGCAGGGGGGCACCCCAAAACACACAATTGTCCCATAGCCGTGTGCGGTGCCCCGATCTCCGTTTTCCACCTCGGTCATATTTTCGGAGAGCTTAGGCGAAGCCCTGCCGGAATCACTTCACCATCACCGTCGCCACGCCGTCGTGCTGACGGAACTCATCTACTTCCTCGACGTCTTGCTGGATCAAGAAGGCGAGGATCGTCACCGAGCTGCACGTGTGTAGAACTCGGAGGTGCCGTACGTTCGGTACTCGATCGGTGGAGCTCGAAGGATTGTTCGACTACATCAACCGCGTTGTGAGACGCTTCCGCTAAACGGTCTACGAGGGTACGTTGACACACTCTCCCCTCTCGTAGCGATGCATCTCCATGGATAGATCTTGCGTGAGCGTAGGAAATTTTTGAAATTCATGCTCCGTTCCCCAACACTCCTGTCAACATCTTCAGTCTATACAAGGTGCCGGAGGACCAAACTGGGGCCAGCAAGGAGGCGATGATCCAGGCGGAACTGATGACCCAAAGGCTCAAGGAGGTGTGCACAGCTAGCAAGGTGGCATACGATGCCAGTGCTGCCCTCCAGGAGAACGTTCGAGTAAGTGCTCTTGTAAATCGATCTCCAAGTCGTTTTTCTTCACTAGGAATTTCAGTCGGAAAATAACCGATACACCCACTGGGTGTTTTTTGCTTTCGGCCATCACTCCGATCATGCGGACCGTTCTAAATGGATACCGCTCCAGTGGGGGCACGCTGAGTGCACCCACTAGGTGTAGTCCCCGAGACTGCCGTCGACTGCAGGCAGTCGGCGGGAGTCTTAGAACTTAGACTTTGTTCTGTTGTTGTTGTTGTTTTTTTTGCTTTCGGCCATCACTCGGATCGGGCGGACCGTTCCGAGTGGATACCGCTCCAGTGGGGGCGCGCTGAGTGCACCCACTGGATGTACTCCCCGAGACTACCGTCGACTGCGGGCAGTCGGCGGAAGTCTTAGAACTTAGGATCTGATACTGGTCAAGCTTGTTCCTTCCAGGAGTGTCGATCTTTGGGAACTCGGAACTTTTTTGTCTTGTCGCTTTGTGTTTGGCCATCACTCGGATCGGGCGGGCCGTTCCGAGTGGATACCATTCCAGTGGGGGCACGCTGAGTGCACCCACTGGGTGTAGTCCCCGAGACTACCGTCGACTGCGGGCCGTCGGCGGAAGTCTTAGAACTTAGGATCTGATACTGGTCAAGCTTGTTCCTCCTTTGTCGAATGGTATTTCAGGATGCTTCTTGACATTAACTGTTCTCTCTTGTATTTCAGAGAACTTGCGAGCTTGGGGCTTAGTATGTGGCATTGGAGAAGGAGACGGCTCAACTCCGAGTTGATTTGGAGGTGGAGAAGAGGAACACGGCGCGCGCTCAGGCAGAACTCAGGACCACGGGAGGTAAGCTCCAATTACCGAGCATTTTGCTTCCATCTCTCACCGTTCCTTGAACCGAGTGACTTCACTCGACAGATGTGCGTAGTGAAAACCATCAACTCCAAGTGCAGCTCAGAACCTCTGTTTCTTTAGAAACTATGAAGCAGGCACTCGAGAGTAAAGACAACGAGCTGGCGGGGGCTCAAAAAGTGGCGAAGGAAAAGACCAAGGCTGCCGAAGAGAAGCTGGCCTCACTCGGGAAGCTTGAAGCAGAGAACACATCGCGGAAGAAGGAGGTGCTCGAGCTCAAGAAGTAGCAGACCAAGTGGGATGGCAAGCTCAAGGCCCAGGCGGAGGTCTATGAACAAGAGAAGAAGACCCTGAACGAGAAGGTCGCCCAGCTTATCAAGAAGAGGAACGCTTTGGAGAGATACATAGAGGAGTTCACAGAGGAGATGTACAATAAGCTTGCAGGTAACTTACAACCTCCGAGCGAACTTTTATCCGAGTGAACTTCATGCATGCCGACCTTCAACTCTCCTCTTTTTTCGTCCGCAGAGTATTGCCGAAACTTCGAGCTGGAAACTGATCGAATCGAGAGGGATCTGAATCCTTCCCAGTCGCTCGTCGGTGACAAGGCTGCACTAGGAATCCTGCGGGTGGAATCTCGCGTCGAAGACGTCCAAGGTTACATCATTCGTCTGCGGGGCGCACTCGGCAGAATCGACAAGGAGCTGTGGCCAGAAGATACCCTCGACACCGACCTGGAAGCCATGATGACTCGTCTCAACGACATCCCCAGCCGAGTGCAAGCGTGGAAGAAGTCAGCTGCTCACTGCGGGGCCGACGTGGCGCTCTCCCTGGTCCGAGTGCATTGCAAGGAGGCCAAGGAGGAGAAGCTGAAGGCACTTCAAGTTGCCAACACGAAGAAACTCCACTTTGAGGACTTCATGGAGACATTCATCGAAGCGGCCACTCGGATTGCAGATGGCATCGACTTGGATGCTTTCGTTGAACTAGCCAGCCCTACAGGGGCGTGAAAAAACTTTAAGTCTTATCCATTAACCTCGGTATGCCAAGTGGAATTGTAATCGTTAAACTCTTTCGGGCTTTGGGCCCGAGTACTCGTATTCGCCTTTGAACTTCTGGAGTTAATCGAATGCTTTCCTTCGAGTCTTTCGTATCTTTGAACTGAGTTTTGACTTGGGAGAAAGCTGGTCCGCAGCCAAGCCCCCGAGTGAAAAGATTGCTCGTCACTCGGAGTAGTTTTTAACCTGGGCGAAAGCTGGTCCGCAGCCAAGCCCCCAAGTGAGAGGGTTGCTCTTCACTCGGAGTGGTTTTTAATTTGGGCGGAAGCTGATCCGCAGCCAAGCCCCCGAGTGAGAGGGTTGCTCTTCACTCGGAGTGGTTTTTAATTTGGGCGGAAGCTGATCCGCAGCCAAGCCCCCGAGTGAGAGGGTTGCTCTTCACTCGGAGTGGTTTTTAATTTGGGCGGAAGCTGATCCGCAACCAAGCCCCCGAGTGAGAGGGTTGCTCTTCACTCGGAGTAGTTTTTAACTTGGGCGGAAGCTGGTCCGCAGCCAAGCCCCCGAGTGAGAGGGTTGCTCTTCACTCGGAGTAGTTTTTAACTTGGGCGGAAGCTGGTCCGCAGCCAAGCCCCCGAGTGAGAGGGTTGCTCTTCACTCGGAGTAGTTTTTAACTTGGGCGGAAGCTGGTCCGCAGCCAAGCCCCCGAGTGAGAGGGATGCTCTTCACTCGGAGTAGCGTTTTAACTTGGGCGAAGCTGGTTCGCGGCCAAGCCCCCGAGTGGGAGGGATGCTCTTCACTCGGAGTAGCGTTTTAACTTGGGCGAAGCTGATTCGCCGCCAAGCCTCCGAGTGAGAGGTATTGTGACATCCCCAGATTACTAACAGTAGTTATGCCAATTAATCATGCCAGGTCATCATCATTAAGCCTTATAAAAACAATTAGAGAATAATCCAAATTCAAATTCAAATTTAAAACAGAGTCAAAATTAAAAGTTATCCAAACAGTAGAACTAAATAGTTCATAATTTTGCAAATAATCCATCAGCATTTATAAAATTGTAATCAACATTAATTGAATTAGCTAAGTGACCCTAACATCCTAAAACAGTTGCAAAACAGCAGTATTTAATGCCTTTTTAATTAATTAAAATTCAAATGAAATCCTTTTAACTCCAAACCAATTTCTGGTGGTAGATAAAATTGCACTGTAATTTATGAGCTAAGTCACCCAATTTACAAAGGTCATTAAGTGGTCAAACATTTGGCAAACCTAAAGGAATTACAGAAAACAGAAAAAGAAAAATAAATAAAAGAAAAGCAAAACAAAAACAACAAAAAATTAAAACAAAGGCCCCCCTGGGCCTTGGCCCAGCTAACCCACCAGGCCGGCCCACGTGGCCCAGCCGCCCCCTACTTGTCCCCCCTGCCCCCAAACCCTAACCCTAACCACCCCACTCCCCCGATCCCCTCCTTCTCCCTCCCCCCGATATGGATCGGGCCAGCGCCCAGGGCGCCCGACCCCGACGCCCCTCGCCGGTGTCGTCCCACCGTCGCCGTCGTCCCCGACAGCCTCCCCGCCCGGCCTCCTCACACCTCGCCGCCCCCTCTCCCCGTCCACGCCGGTGAGGCCCCCGGCCTCTTCCCCCCCTCTCTGCCCCGTGCCCCGCCGCGGTCATCGCCACCCCGCACAGCCCCGGCGCCCGCTCTCCCTCCCGCTCACCTCGGGCCGCCTCTGCCCCTGCGCCGCTGCGGCTGCCCCTGCCCCGCCTCCGCTTCCCCTTCGCCGCGGCCGTGCACGCCGCCCGCGTCCGCTCGCCCCGCGCCGCTCCGCCTTCGCCCGCCTACGCGCCGTCGCGCCCGCCTTGCCTGCGCTTGCCCCGCGCCGTCCGCTCGCCCCGCGCCCCGCTCGGCCTCGCCCCGCTCGCTCGTCGCCACCGCGGCCCCGGCCGGCTGGCCGCGCCCATGGCCTCTGCCGCGCTCGCGCGCGTGCATGCCCGCCTCCCTTTGTCGCCTCCTGGGCCACTTACAGATGGGGCCCACGCCCTTGTAAACAAAAAAAATAGATAAAAACAAATAATCATAAAAGTAATTAATTAATGATTTAATTAATTAACTTAATTAAATTAAACTTAATTAGCCTAATTACCTAGTTAGTTAATTAAACTGTTAGTATTAGTTAAACAGTGAATGACAGGTGGGCCCCACCAGTACTGTTGACCGCTGACACAGTGCTGACGTCATGCTGATGTCAGCAATTACTGTTTCGGATAATGTTAGATTAAATAATTCTAGAAAATCATTAAAACTTTAGAAAATCATATCTTTTAAACCGTAATTCGGATTAAAATAATTTATATATGAAAAACGATCAGAAAAATGTGTAGATTCCGAATAACCTACCCACATGCCTGCCACACCCCTCTAACATACCGAACGTGGAACATTTTGCCCGTATCCGGTATATGAATAGTGTGCGACTTTAATAAAATTAATCCAAATAAATTCCTAAATTAACTAATTCAATTAGTTAGGCAGTAAACACCTCTGCTTATCGTTTAGGCATGTCATGCATAGTGATTGCATTTTTGCCGTGAATTTATTGTTTCTTCCCCCTCCTTCTCTCTCGATAGACGCCGAGACCGACGCCGACGCATCCGAGTACGACCACACTCCCGACGAGCAGCCGTCAGACAACCAGCCCCTTTCAGCAGAGCAACCAGGCAAGCAAATCCCCTTGAGCATGCCTATATCACCTATTCTTTCTGCCTCCTGCTTGCATTAGAATTTGTTGCTGCTATTGTTTTATCCTATTCTGATGCATAGCCTGTTTGTTGTAACTTCTGTTGATACTTTACCAGATATCCTAAATGCTTAGTATAGGTTGGATGAAATCCATCTGTGGCCTTCTCCTTTGTACTAGTTGCCCCGCTTAGTTACTAGTGCCCCCGATCGAAGTGATCGTCGGGCTGAGAACAGCACATCACCTCACACCCCCTAAGTTGCTCGACACTGCAGAGCTAGCATCGAGTGCCGAGGGTGATACCTCTTAGTTCACTTCCGATGATGCCTCTGTGGAATAGCTACACGGATGTGTGTTACCGAGGGTGATTCCTCTTTCATCACCTCTGATAAGCTACCGTCGTGCAACTCCTCGAGTGAGAATCCATCGAGGGTGATTCCTCAGATTCCTCCTCGATACTTGGACACACGGTTACTTTGACCTTTGTTACAGGCGGGTCCACCTCGAGAGGTACCCGCGGGGAAATGTAAAGTCGGGCTGGCCCCAAGGGTGCCCGCGAGAGAACAATACTAAAGTCGGGTAATCACTAAGAGTACACGCGAGTGATATCAAGTCGGAGCGACAGGTAGTCTGATCGTCTCTGCGAGTTACTAAATACGCCTAAGGATTTGGGTATTTGATCTGAGTGGGTCGTTGGCCCTAAACGCACTACCACCACATGGGATAATGGGTATGGGCCCCTCTACGTCGTACGTTTCTCCCGAAAGCTCTGTCAGATGTCCAGTTCAGCATTGTGGCGCGGTCGGATCGTGCCATTGGCGCTGGTATCCA
Organism: Elymus sibiricus; assembly: GCA_039707655.1. Lineage (NCBI taxonomy): Eukaryota > Viridiplantae > Streptophyta > Magnoliopsida > Poales > Poaceae > Elymus > Elymus sibiricus. The sequence continues at coordinate 515,617,644 of CM077666.1, forward strand.
CCGTCCTCACAACGACCCGGAGTGCACAGGGCGATGGCCCAAGACCCCTGAGCACTTAGGATGTAGACCGGCGGGGACCTCTCTGCTTAGCTTAGGTAGGACGCTGCTTCGTGTCGATTACCCGAGGCCGGGCATGACCCGATAAAAGTGTGTTCGGCCAGAGTTAATCGAGCGTGCTGGGTAACAGTAGTGCACCCCTACAGGGAAGTTATCTATTCGAATAGCCGTGTCCACGGTAACAGGACGCTCAGTGTTGTATCCCGAACTATTACTACTTGAACTGGATACATGTTAATTAATTGTAAACTCCGGGATTGCTTTATCGTAGGGAGTCGGGAAAGGATCTCTGGGCTTTGCTTCAACATGCTTGTTAAATTATAATATGCTTATCTGCACTCTTCTAATGCTGCAAGACCGCTGAAGATGCTAGTCTTCGATAGGCTAGGCCTTCTCCTCTTTTCTGGCATTTCTGCAGTCAAGTCCACATATACAGCCTTTCCCTTGATAATGTTGCATATTTTAGAATAGTTCTGATGTCAGTCTTGCGAGTACTTTGGATGAGTACTCACGGTTGCTTTGCTACTCTTTTCCCCCCATACCCGATTGCTGCAATTCAGACGTTGGAGCCCAGGAGTAGGAGATCCCCGGAGTCTACTACGACGTGGAGATCCCCGGCGACCAAGAGTAGTTTAGGAGGCTCCCAGGCAGGAGGCCTTGCCTCTTTCGATCAGATGTCGTTGTTTGTTTTCGCCTTCTTAAGGCATCTTTGTTCAACTTGTGTCTGTACTCAGATACTGTTGCTTCCGCTGACGCTTGTATAACTCAAGCTTATGTATTCGAGCCCTCGAGGCCCCTGGCTTGTAATATAAAGCTTGTATTATTTTTATTTGTGTTTAGAGTTGTGTTGTGATATCTTCAAGTGAGTCCCTAGGCTTGATCGTGTGCATTTGCGTGTATGATTAGTGCACGATTAAGTCGGGTGCGTCACAGGTATCCTCTTCACTCGGAGTAGCGTTTTAACTTGGGCGAAAGCTGGTTCGCAGCCAAGCCCCCGAGTGAGAGGGATGCTCTTCACTCGGAGTAGCGTTTTAACTTGGGCGAAAGCTAGTTCGCAGCCAAGCCCCCGAGTGAGAGGGATGCTCTTCACTCGGAGTAGCGTTTTAACTTGGGCGAAGCTGGTTCGCGGCCAAGCCCCCGAGTGAGAGGGATGCTCTTCACTCGGAGTAGCGTTTTAACTTGGGCGAAGCTGGTTCGCGGCCAAGCCCCCGAGTGAGAGGGATGCTCTTCACTCGGAGTAGCGTTTTAACTTGGGCGAAGCTGATTCGCAGCCAAGCCTCCGAGTGAGAGGGATGCTCTTCACTCGGAGTAGCGTTTTAAGTTGGGCGAAAGCTGGTTCGCAGCCAAGCCCCCGAGTGAGAGGGACGCTCTTCACTCGGAGTAACGTTTTGACTTAGGCAAAAACTGGTTTACAGCTAAGTTGAACGGCGTACACCCACTGGGGGTTGTAGGCCAGAGAATGCGTACGAGTGAACTTCAATGTGGATCTGAAAAAGTCATGCTTTTATTCATCAAATATCACTCGAGTACTTTTATTACATCTAGACGGTCTTCCTCTTCTCCGTTTGCGTACCGAGTGGCAATTTCCATCATTCGGCTCATGGTCAAAGATCCTGACCGACCGAATTTCAGGATGAGCTCCCGATATCCGACTCTTGCTTTGAAGGCACAGACTGCTTGATGCTCCGTGACATTCTCCACCACATGATGCAAGGTTGTCCACCGCTGGATGTACTCCCTCAACGTTTCATTCGGTTTCTGCACACAATGCTGTAGGTCAGACAATCCAGCCGGGCGTTTGCACGTGCCCTCGAATGTTTTGATGAACACTCGGGTCAGATCTTCCCAGCAGTATATGCTGGCCGAAGCGAGCTGATTGAGCCAGGCGCGGGCGAACCCTTCAAGCATCAATGGAAAATGCTTCATAGCCACATAGTCATTGCCTCCTCTAATCTGCACAGCCACTCGGTAATCCTCTAACCAAGTTTCTGGCTTGGACTCACTGGTGAACTTGCTTACTCCAGCTGCCAATCTAAAGTTTGGCGGAATCTCGGCGGCCCTAATGGCTCTGCTGAAACACTCGGGCCCGGAGACGAATGCTCCATCTGCACTCGGACGATCTCTGTCCAAGTTTTCTCTCTGAGCTCTGCCTCTGTCGACCAGGTTCTGAGCGAGAACGGATCTCGCGTTGAACTGTGGGTCGCGGTAGTCGACTGGCTCTCTCTGGCGATAACCGTCACCATGACGGGTAGGGCTGGCCTTCCGATCGTTGCCATAAGGACGCCTGGCGTCGTACGGCCGGGGCGCGTACGAGCCATCCCGCGGAGGGGGCGACTGCATGTGGCGACGATCGTCCTGACGCCGCGGAGGCGTGTTCCGACTGCGACCCTGCCCCGAGTACTGGTCCCGGTGGCGGTCTTGGTCGTTTCCCCGCGGAGGTGAGTGTCTGTTTCTCCTTGGAGACACTGGGCTGTGGGCCGACTGAACTGAGTCAGCCCTAACGGATCTGCTGTGAACCCGGTTGTGTGACTGGGATACTGCCGAATTTTGCTCCTCAGCCGCCTTGAGCAGGGCCCGGATCTGCCGAAGACCCTCCCCCGCCTCGGATCGGGACGGCTCAATGGAATCTGCTATCCGAGTGGCCGCCGCCAGATTCTGGACGGGAGTGCGGAATACCTGGAAACTCTGCTGCTGGTCATTCGAGAACAACTGCCGCTGTCGCTGACTGGAACTGGGCTGATGCTGTCTGCGGGCGCGATCGTCGAGTGCCTTCTGGAGCGCTTCCAGACGATTGCGCTCAGCCAAGTTGGCCTGGTGCACGGCCTCCAAAGCCTGAGCCTCGGGGGTCGTCCCAACGATGGGCGTCTGCAGGGCCTGCTCGGTCCTGCGCTGCTGTTCCTCCCTCTACTGCCGAGTGAGAGGTCGGGGGATGTACTCGTCGTACTCGTCATCATGCCGGTCCCTGCCGCCGTCAAGCTCAGCGTGCGACGGGTCGGCGTTCTCCACGCCGCCGCGGCCGTACCCAGGCGGACTGGGCGGGGAATCGGCCATCAGCACCTCCGCAGTGGGATCGCTGCTCTCGCACTCGGATAAGCTTTCCGAGTGCTCATACACGGAGGCGAACAGATCGAAGATAGGTTCATCGGGCTCGATTGCCGCGATCTGCGGGGCCGCAGCCTGAAGGGCCACCGCGTGCTTGATCCACCGCTGAAGCCGCGAGCGTCCGGAGCGCTTGCGACGACGGCTGGTGGAGAGCGAAGAGGTCGATTGGTAAGGAGTCGATGGTTGCCGAAGTAGGACGCCGAAGGAACTCGCGCGGAAGTGCGTCGCGCCGTGGACGGGCAACGCCTCGACATCCAGCGGGGCTTCCTGGAGCCACGCCGAATCGTCGGCGATGAAACTGAGGACGCCGAAACGGATCTCGCCGCCCAGAGTCAGTCCGCCGCCGGAAACCATGGTGATGGTGGAAAAAATGCAACTACGCCGGAAGTCGCTAGACGCCTGCCCCACGGTCGGCGCCAACTGTCGTGGGTGCAAGCCTGACAGTAGTGTGTAGGGGTACGAATGAGAGGGCAGAGCCTAGCTACGGCGCAGGTGTTACACTCGGATTTACGAGTTCAGGCCCCTCAGCGGTGGAGGTAATAGCCCTACGTCTCGGTGCTCTGGAGCTGTATTGCTTGAGTGTATGATTACAACAGGTTGCGAACCCCTGGAATGGAGCTGGGGGGTGGCTTATATAGTCTCGCCAGCCCTCCCATGAACGCCAGCCATTACAGGGGGTTAAGAGGGGTATAAGTGCGCCAGGTAACGGACGTATTGATGACAATTAATACAGGTGAACGTGCGTCCCGACCGTTGCGCTCCTGGGGTCTCCTGGTCTTTTCTGGTCGAGTGACTTTCGGATGTTCCGAGTGAAACGAGCTGGTTGAGTGAACTCTCGCTTTCCGAGTGGTTCGTAGAACTCCGAGTGAATTCCAGTTTGCGGAATTCTAGGTTGTTGATCTGGCTCTGGGGCCAGTGTAAGACGTGTGGTGTCTTAGGGTAGGGTCTATAGGTCAGGCCTATTACCCTATTCGTAGTACATGCCCTCGTCATTATGAGCTTAATAGTACTAGTACAGAATTACCTAGGGAGTTCGACCACCCAGCATTCCACATGAACGAATGGATAAAAAAGAAACGGCCACCGGAAAAACCATTCCCCAACTCCTTGTAGCAAAATGAAAAAAGAAGCCACCATGGAATCTCCAGCTGATTGATTGGCTCTACCTCTCTTTCCACAAGAAACCATTGCAAGGCCTCGTGCCAACACACTCAGCACTCACGCTGCCTGCTGCGTAATATGCACACACCTTGTCTGTACCAGAGATGAGAGTGTGCCATGCAAAAACTCATACCCCACGCCATACCATGAACCCCCGCCCACCATCGTGCCGCCGCCGCCGCCGCCGGTGCCATCTCTCTGACATCTTCCTTTCCCGACTTCAAGTTCTTCGACGACGGAAGCCCCCTCATCCCACACGCACCAGGCAATCCTCTTCCTCGTCTCCTCCGACCACGTCGCAACTCGCTGCTGCTTGCAGCGACGCCGACGTCTCCAACACCGGGGTCGACGCTCCTCACTGCCGCTAGTCACGTCGCCTCCATCTTCAATCTTGCTCAAAATCGACTGACGCGGGAAAAAATTGAGGCACCTGTGATTAGCAAAACGGCAGAAGTAAACGTCATGATCTCAGCTGAGCTGACCTCAGCTGATATGCTGGAGCATTTTTGCTACCGTGTTTGGTGCTCATCGATTCATGCACGGGTTGACCAACAACAACCGGTCAGGACTAGCATTGATTCATCAGACTTCACAACAGTCAGTAGAACACAAAAGAAACGAACCGACAGAATGGTTTTTAGACTTGGAGCAACAACAACCGCATGAATTACAGAGTTGGCAGCTATCACCATCGAGCACTACACATGAATATAACAAAACGAAAAGGCAGAATAAAATAAAATAAACAAGAGAGCGCATTGCACTCTCAGCCACGTTGTCCAGCTGATTGATTGGTTTTCTTCTCTTTCCACATGCAACCTAAAACCATTCCTGCCAACACACCCCACACGACAGTGCACTTGATCTTTCCCTGCCTTGACAAAAACTCACGCTGCATATTACACTTGTCTGTCGGCAAAAATGATACGTTCTCGGACAATGCACTACGGATTGGTCTTATGGAAAACTCTCTCACCAATTTCCTCCTCCTTCCTGATTTTCAGGGGTGGGCCACTCACCCCCTAATCTTCAATCATAAATTGACACATCCATCCGTAACAGCGGTCCTGTAAAATGTGTCTGTAGATGTAGCATCGTTGGTCTGTCGGAGAGTGTCAGTTGTAAAGATCGAGATGGACCTAGAGGGGGGGGGGGGGGGGGGGGGGATATGTACATTTACAAATTTTAATAACTAATAATTGGCAATTTTAGGCAAGAGGAATATAAATGTGTGACTCACAATTGCAAAGGTGAGTCAAGTTTGTAGCAAGGATGGTAACAATAATATGTAGAAACTAAACAACACAATATGATATAGCAAGTGATGAACAATAAGACAAAGTGACCACAAGTAAGAAGCTAGGGTTAGGGATAACCGAAACTACGGAGACGAGGATCTAACCCGATGTTCACTTTGTTGGTCGGGGATGAGTCGATCCATAGGTGTAGGACATTCGACCCCGAACAACTCAACGTCAAAGATGGGAAGGGGCTCAGGCACCTAGTTGTGCATGGGCGGATCTATGTATGTGGAAGACGGAAAGGATGGTGGGCAGGCAATTCATCTTTAATTTTGCTGAAGTCTCAAGGGTAGCGCTGGGAAATGCAGCAGCTTTGGTGGTGAAATACGCTGAGAGGTCGCTATGGGCGCGGCAATGTGTCGCTTACAGCGCTCTCGAGAGCAACGTCGCCTGCAACGCTCTTTCAATGGGCCAGCCCAAGAGATGTAGCTGCTACGTACGCCGCTTCATTCGCTTCTGCTCGCACGTTTGTTTTGATTTTTGATTTTTGATTTTATACTTTTATTTATATTCTGAAATATCCTAAAATATAAATATTTATGTAGTGTTTAAAAAATATGTATGCAGTGTTAAAAGTGTTTGCGCAACTTTTAGAAAATGTTGATGGCATTAAAAAATGTACCTAAAAAATGTTCACGCGTTATGAAAAAATGTTGGTCAAATTTTATAAAAATGTTTATCAAGTGTTAAAGAATGTTCGCGCAACTTTTAGAAAAATGTTAATGGCATTAAAAAATGCACATAAAATTTTGTTAACGCATTTTGAAAACATAATTGTGACATTTAAAACAAATGTTTATACAACGTAATACAATGGTCATGTAATTCAAAAATAATGTTTCGTACCATTAAAAAATGTTTATTCAACGTAAAAGAGTGGTCACTTAGTTAAAAAAAATGTATTATATCATTCGAAAAAATATATTAACATGTATTTGACAAATCTTTAACACATATTAAAAATATATTAAAGACATGTATTAAAAAAATGTACATAATGTATTGTAAAAATTAGACGTGCTTGAAAAGAAAAAGGAAAAAAGAAAACCGATGAAGAAACACAGAAAGCCAGAGTAAAATTGTTGAAAGAAATACAGAAATCATCACAAGAACAAACAGGAAAAAAACCACAAGAAAATCCTATGAAAACCACCACTGAAAAAATCCTAAAAAATCCATGCAAAAAACCGATGAAAAACTTCCCTCAAAAATTGCCCCCCAAGGATCCATATTGGGTAGGGCTATCTGCCTCATGACGGGCGATATTTAGCTATCGTGTGTCGCTACAGGTAGTAACATAGAAATAAGGCTGAAGTAGCTTTGGGCTTTGTAGCCACAGCTGGTCCAGTTAGACGTTTGTGCAGCTTAAGCTGAAAAGGGACCTACTTGGGGTACCTCCTACATTTTTCAAAGTCCACTTTCCACTCATAAGTTCATCATGAGGTACATCCGGGAGTTGGAAGATTGCAAGCCAAAGAGAACTCCAGCAGCTGCAGCGGCAAACCCGGGGCAAGCTACTCCAAGATGGATATCACCGCCACCTGGTTCTGTAAAAATAAGGATGGATGGCGCAGTTTCAAGGAACCAGAATGAGGGTTGTTTTAGTGCGGTGTGCAGGGACTCGTGGGGTCTTTATTTGGGTTCATCAGTCATCAGAATAGCAGGTATAACAGATCCACCGACGTTAGAAGCTCTGGCATGTCGTGAAGCGCTTGCTCTAGCTTTGGACTTATCATTATCATGTGTCATTATCGCCTCCGATTGCCAAAGCATGGTCCATGACATCAACAAGCAAATTGGAGGTGTGTATGCAAGTACTGTTAAGGAGATTGTGGAGACTGCAAGAACCATCAACGACTGCACCTTCATCTTCGAGGGTAGAACTACTAATCTCGAGGCACATAGCCTTGCTAAGCATGCTTTCGGTCTAGATTTTGGGCGCCATGTGTGGCTTTTAAACCCACCAGATCTTCGTTGTATCCCCATGAACATCATTGAGTAATAATAAAGTGTGTTTAGATTCAAAAAAAACTTGGGGGACCTCCTAATCCACGTGAGAGTCGGAGGATACCCTCCAAACGTGCACCTCCCAGCATAATTTCGGCCGGTCCACTTACGGGGCACGTGCGTCATTTTTCTTACGCCAATTTTTTAGATTTTGTTTTCATTTCCCTTTTTTATGTTTATACAAGTAAATTTTATACAAAACCGGAAAATGTTCACAAATTCTAAAATATTTGCGAATCCAAAAAAACTCATTAATGGAGAAAAAATCGAAATTCAATTTTTTTGTGAATTTCTGTAAATATTTTCAAATTTCAAAACAATGTTCACCAATTTGAAAAAATGTTCACAAATTTAATGCAATGTTCCTGAATTGCAAAACAGTTTGTGAACTCCAAAAAATGTTCATGATTGCAACAATTCGCATATACAAAAATATGTTCATGAATTTCAAAACATGTTTACGAATTCAAAAAATCTTCATGAAATTCAAAAAATCTTCGTGAATTTTGAAAACTATCCAAAAAATCAAAAAAGTTCACGAATTCAAAAAACTGTTCATGAACGCAATTTTTTTTTCAAGAAACCATAAAATCTTCGTGAATTAGAGCAATGTTCGGATATTTGAAAAATTGTTCATTTGTTTTAAAATATTCTTGGATTTCAGAAAATGTTCCAAAAAATAAAAAATATGGAGCAATATAAAAAAGTTCCTGCATGTCAGAACAATGGTTCATGAAATTCAGAAAAGTTTGAAAAATTTAAAATTTATTCTTTCCTTTGGATAAGGAAAAAAATCTAAATTGAAAAACTAAAAAATGAAAAACCAATAAAAAATAGAAAAAGTGAAAATAAAAACGCAGAAATAAAGAAACCCAGTATGGGAAGGTTGGGCCGTCCAGCCGTACCTAGCTAGGAGCTACAGACCCCTCAAAAAAAAAAAAAGCTAGGAGCTACAGGGTACACGTTACATCTCTATCCAGCAACCGACGTGATAAATAGGACCTGCCCCTACTTGGCTCCTCGTTACCAAATCCTGTTGGAGGGAAGCAGACCGATGGGTGCGTAACAATGAATATGGTGCCAATCAAACGGGGGACCTCCTATTTGACGCGCGTTGGTCAAATAGGAGGAAAAACACACAAGGCGCGGTCCGCTGGGCCGACCCTTCCGCGTACTACTGTAGCATCCAAGTAGCGAGTGAGATTTCTTTGACATTGTACTGTTTGTAGCATTTTTTATATATATTGTTTTAAAAAAATACTATGAAAAGTTTATTTATTTAAAATTTTGACTTTTGTATAAAAATTGAGATTTTTTTCAGAATCTGAACAAATTTTTAAACATTTCCAAACATGTTTTGAATTTTTCAATTTTTAAAATTGGTAAAGTGCAACCATTTATTGTGTTTTGAAAACTCTTTTTGAAAATCTAACAATTTTTAAATTTTGAGAACATTTTCCAAAATCCAAACAAATTATATATTTTTGGAACATTTTGTTGAATGTCAAACATTTTTTAATTTCGATAATTGTTTTTAAAATCCAAACATTTTTTGAATTTTGTGTTTCAAATTCCAAACAGTTTTAAAAAAGCAAACAAATTTAAAATATTTTGAACATTTTCTGAAATTTTTAATTTTTTAAAAAAATGAAAAATAAAACCTAAAAACCTAGTAAAAAACTAACAGAATAAAGAAAAACGGTCTAGGAGGTTCCCAAAACCGGTAAAACGGGGCGGCATGAAACTGGTAGAAGGTTCCTTATACTGGGAGTCTGTTTTGCACTTACCTATTGAAATGGGCTGGCTCAATATTTGTTGGGTAACGCAGCAGAAAACAAAAAATTTCCGACCTACGTACCAGCCCATGATCACTATGGAGACTGCATACAATGTTTGATCTTTTTCGTTACCGACTCGTAGCGCAGCGGAAGTAGAGTCGATGATGATCGGCGGTGCAGATCCCCGCAGCTAGGATTTACAACCTCCCAACCGCGAGGATGTACTCCCACATCTGCCCCTCGGACAGCCCTCCGGGAGGTGGTCGGACAGTCCCTCGGACGGTGTCGCGGACAGCCCTTCGGGAGGACCTTCGAAAACCGGACGGTCACTCGGACAGCCCTTCGGGAGGACCCTCGAAACTAAGACGGTCACTTGGACAGCCCTTCGGGAGGTACTCTCGAACTAAGACCGAAACTACGATCTCTCTACAGAGTTGCACACATACGGTGTAATCTATCCGGCAGGGCTTCGCCGTCCAGAACTAATTCCCACCGGAACCCAGACAGCCTTTCGGCTCTACGAAACTATTTCGCTGGGAGGGAGAGAGAAGCCAGACAAGTCAAATGGCATGTGTATGAGAGCAAGCATGATCTGATTTTGGAGAGCCCTCTCCACCTCTATTTATAGGAGGAGCAAGGGGTAGAGGAAAGAGGTGAAAAAGACCAAAAGGACCTTCCTAGGATCTTTCCACCATATGCCACGTAAGGGTGTGTAGAACATATCCACCATGAGGTGGAAGGACACCTCAAGGAGGCCCCCCCATGCCATGGCCGAAATTGTGCAGCCCCTTTGGGGGGCTCCACCTCCCTTTCACACACCAAAAGTGGTTTTCTTCTAGAAGAAAAACCCCATTTGCAAATCAGCCCAAAAAGTGTTTTTCACTATTCACGAAGACATTTTTCTGCGTCCGTTAAAACCCAAATTATTTCTGTGTGTCTAGAATAATTCTAGCACCCACCAAAACAATTTTGAACGCATTTCGAAACAATTTTGGAACAATGTTTCTTCAGCGAAAAGCAACCAAAGCGGTTCCGGCTGCTCCGGAACATTTCCGGTTTTTGTCCCGGAAAATTCCCAGAAGTTTCCAGAACACTTCTGGCATCCTCCAAGAATTTCCAGGCGTGTGCCAGAACCAATTTGACTTAATGGAATACCCTAAAACAACTTTTCAGTTTCACCGGAACTATTCCGGTGTTCTCTCCGGAACGTTTCCGTTTCGTCCGAAACTTTTTCGGTGATTTTCTCTCAGACTCCCTGTCTAGTATTCAGCAGATAGATGACCCTTAAGCGTGTGACCCTATAGGTTCGGTGAAGTATAGATATGACCGGAACTCTTTCCGATCAATGATCAACATCGGAGCCGTGGACACCCATATTGACCCCTATACCCACACGAATGAATATTCGACTGAACCTCTAGTTGCCGTGTGCTATTCCTGTTGCTTCGCGATATTTTACAAATACCCGAGGTGAGATTTATTGCATCCCCGTGGATCAACAACTTGTCCACTATGCAAGTTACCTCGTTACCGGTTTTGTTCTCTTTTCTCGTTTCTGCGTTCCGGCATCCCAGTGATCAAATCACAATGTGTCTGGCCAGACGATGGTGGATACCGTAACACCGAGAGGGCCCAGAGATATCTCTCCATCGTCGGAGGAGCAAATCCCAATCTTGAGCTATCAAGTTACTTAACATACTTTTCCATGAACCCGTAAGCCGCCGTAATAGCCACCCATTTACGGATGACGTTTAACAAACCCCAAAGTTCATGAAGCAAGCATGAAGAAACTCGATACTCTCATGGTCTAAGGAATTATGCAAACATTAACTATCTCTGTGTTATTAACCATTAACTTGTGACGAATGAATCTCATAGCATAACATCAAATCGGGTCGATTCAACACAAGTGTTCTACTAACATTGTGCCCTCAAAATTGCCAGCATAGACATGCCCATGATCAGGAAAATAGGATCATCATGCAATACTTGAGCCAGTCTTAGAGGCAAGACTAGGAATACAATTTACCGTTTATTATTCCACACGTGCATATGAGTCTTCCTTCGAGCCTCGTGGTTATTGTAGACTCGAGAACCATAGCAGTTATAGCATGGAACATAAACATAATCATGATCATGGAGATAAACAATAACATTTATTATTGCCTCTAGGGCATATCTCCTACAATATCTTGGTTGCTCTTGCGATGGGTGAACTTTTTGACGCTTAATGCGTTAAATAAGAATTTCCATCAAATGAATATGGAGTTCAAAATGCACTTTGAAGCTATGAGAGATTGTCACGAGGGATAATGCCTGCTAGTATTACTGATCGGCCAATGGATTAAAGTAATCAAATTAAATGATTGATCAGTTTGATTAAGGGCAACGCTACCCATGGGAAGGTTGATGTTTTGAAAAGATCAGCTGTGTCGTGAGCCACCAAATACACTGCAGGATAGCCATCCGATCCAACTCACGAGGTTTGCAACATGATTCATGTTGTGCTTAGAGGTTTGCAACATGGGTCATGTTGGCTTGGAGATTTACATAACGAGTGATTTGCAACATGAGCCATGTTGCGCTCGGGAGATTTACAACATGGCCAATGCTGCGGTCGTCCAAATGTCGATTTTGTCTTGCGCATCGTCGATTTGTCCCGTACAGGTTGCAACATGGTCATTGTTGCAGCCATCGTTGCAACATCACCGACGTTGCAGATGTCACTCCCATTGCGCAATCGTCGTCGTTTGAGATTGCAACATGGTTGTCTTTGCAGCCACATGCGCGGCCAATGCAATGCTCTAATCAGCTGGTGGATTTGAAACCTTTTCTTTTTTCTTTTTGGTTCTCTTGCTTTTCTTTCTAACCATGTTATAAAATTATTAAAAAAATCGCCATGGGTGGGACTATGATGGACCAGCAACGAATAATTCTTTTCGGAGTTGTGATTTTTTTAAAAAAAATAATCTTTCAGAGTTGTGATTGATCCTTGCTCGTTCTTGTAATTATGTGTGACATTTGTGAAAGCAAACCAATGATACTACACGCTTCAGCTGGATTTATAAGTCGGACACGAATTTTAGATCATCAATTTGACAAGCAAAACATGTGTTATATCTCATAAAAGTTACAGTTATATTGTGGCGCATTACACAGGTTTCACTACTTTAAATTAAAAACCTAAAAAGGCGTGCCCTGCTTACATACTCAACTGGATGGAGTTGTTCTTTTTTACTTTTACCTTATCTACACAGCTAGTTGGAGTTATTAATGTGGAACACTACATGTGGAAAACCACTTGATGCTTCATTTTGAATTAATAAATTTCATCCTTTATAAAAAAAAATGTAGAAAACCACTAGTTTTCGGCAAACGCACCAGTCTGCCGGTAATGACCGCGAGAAAATAAATAATAAGCACACACTTAGCCAAATCATCATACTGTTAAACAAGACACCTAGTTTCGCAAAAAAAAAAACAAGACACCTAAGCTGTATGTGGGGCTCACCAGTCAGCATCCGCACTACTCCGTTTCCAACATTTAAACAGTGCGGCATTCCATAGAACAGGTTGCAGCCGGGAACCACCACTCCCTGGTCAGCCTGGACGTACCGAGCGGGCTTTTGGGCCCGCTCGTGGACCGACCAGGACCGGACCGATCGGTCCCGGCCCGCTAGATAATATGGCCGGTCCGGTCCATGAAAAAGAGACCGAAATTCGGTCGGTCCGGTCCGGTCCGAGCCTCGATCCGGCTCGGCGGACCGAGAAAGCGCAGTCACCGCTGCCGCCGTGCTTCGTCGTCGTGGCCACCGGCATCCCCTAAGTGAACCATCATGTCCAGGAGCTTCCCCTCACCTTCCTTCCTCTCCTCCATGTGCCCCATACCCTCTTTCTGCCGCTCGCCGTCGCTGCCGTGCGTGCACTGAAGCCGTTCGCGAGTTCTCGACCATGCCAGTTCACCGTCCATGGTGTTCGAGCGCCGGAAAAACTTCTGTGTTTGTCTCCCTCCCCTCCGGTCGTGTCTCCGGCGTTCACCGTCCACTCGCGATTCCATTTTTGCGCTGTAACTGTGCCATCGTGTTCAACGACGCCGGCGCGCGGTTCGTCGACGCGACGGCCGATGCCGAGCTCGCCAGCAGCCTCATGCAGCTGACCACGGGGGACAAGCGGCCACTCCCCTCACCGACAAGCTGACCACGGAGGACGTGCACGCCGGGGTCGCAGCAAGGGAAGCACCAGCACGTCGCCATCGGTCCCGCCCTTACTAACTCTGAACCTAAACTCTGAACCTGAACTCTGAATCCCTCTGAACCTGAACCTGAACTCTGAACCTGCAAAATCGAGCACTAGTCTCTCTCAGCTATCATTCAGTGCATAAAAGTTGGCAGCTCAACGTATGCCAAAACAGCAGCTAACTAGGACCTAAATTGCAGCTAAATAGGAGCTAAACAGCTGCTGGAAGGAGTGTTGTAATCGGTCCAATCGGTCCTAAAAAGACTGACCGAGCCGGCTGACTTTCGAGCCGGTCCTGAAAATACAGACCGCTGGACAGCTCGGTCCGGTCCGGTCCGGACCGCCGGCGGCCGGTCCAAACGCCGGCTCGGACCGGGACCGGACCGGACCGGACCGTGTCCAGGCTGACTCCCTGGTGCTGATGCTCGTCAGGGTAACGACGACGACGTGCGCCGGCTGCACGAACGGGTCCGCAACGAAGAGCGCGGAGCAGGCTGCCGGGGCCCTGGGGTTGTCGTTCCTGCCGGCACCGCCTCCTCTCGTCGCCGAGTCCAGCCACTCCAGCCTTGCCGCCACCCACGCGTCCCTCCCGAACCCGCCGCTGCTCTACTCCTTGCAGAGCTCGCCGCCGCGACCAACAGAGGCTCGTCCGGCCGGAGCAGCAAGCCGCGGAGGCTCAGCGCCCTACACGTACGCTCCAGGATGCTACCGTGCCGATGATACCGTCGGTGACCACGGAGGCGTGCTCGTCCATCGCCCACAGAATGGTGCAAACTCACGTGTCCTCTTGTACGACAGGAAACAAATTCATCCCTAGAGAAACTGTGGCAAGGCGATGGTAAAAAGTGGATAAATATTTTGAATTATGGATACACTCTTGGCTGGGGGCAGCCATGACCTCAAACACAATACATCATAAATCAAAATCAGGAACGTGGGAAGATACACGAATGGATCATAAAAAACGCAACACACACCTACACACCTTCACCGGTGGTGCTAGCCGGGTCGCCGGCGGCTCTACTGAAAATCCCCAGGTGTGCGAGCAATGCCCATATGAGCGTTATGAGCTCGCCGCCGCGGGCGATGGCCTCCGAGTGACCGTCAATGTTGTCTGATGGAGCGATGTACAACATCATCTCCGACCAAAAGCCGGCGAGGAGCTCCCACGCCGTGTTGGTCTCTCCTTGGTTCAGCTCCGCCAACTGTTGTCCGAGCTTGGCACCATCCTTGAGCACCTCATGATTCTGTGAAGCGCTCATCAGCTCCACCAACTGCTGATACTCCACTTCAGGTGTTGGCACGCCGGCGAGGATGTGCTCGGCTTTCTTCTTGACGGTCTTGTACAAGCTCTTGCACCACTCGTCGTCCTCTGGAAGTAGCTCGGGAGAGTAGGCCACCAGGTAGGCGCAGTATCGAGACAGGTGAATAGCAGCAGTTTTATGGTCAGCGAGAGGTTGACATGAGCCAGCTGACCTCAGTTCAAGAATGGTTGTGGCGATGTGGCACACAAGAATGGTATTGGCTATACCTTTTGTGGCATCGACCACCCAAAGGAGGTTGCCACCGGTCTGCAACTGTGGTCTGGTGCACAGAGATGGCATGCGGTCATTGTCTCGGCTTCCCTCATAGCTTCTCAGTGCATTCCTGACAGCAGCCTTCACCGCTCTTGGCACCTTGACCTTCTGACCAGGTTTAAGACGACGAAGCAGTCCCATTGGAGTCTTCCTTGGGTGGAGCACCAGTTTTGAACATTGGTTCATCTTGTCCTCCAAATGATTCAAAATCTTCCATCTACACTGCAACACACCCCTAATACATTTCTGCATGATACGAGATTGCTGCCAAGAAGGATGGTTTATGTAGCGGCAGATTAGGGCCACTTTTGTCCAGTTACAGCCAATGTAAGAAGCAATCTCTCTTATCTCAGCAAGCACAACCAGTGCAGCAAGTACAGCCACTGGTACAAGGTCAAATATTGCACTTCCAAACCTCTGATTCTGAAATTCCCTGGATGGACTGCACTGATAATCGCACTCCATCAGGTATCGACTGATTTTGTTAGCCCCACCAATAATCTGACGATATACTATGTTAATAGGCAAACCTAAGCAGTAACCGATGCTTGAGAGTGAAATTAATATGCTCAGTATGGGCATCCAGCTCTTTGAATATGAGATTGCGAGGGATGAATAATAAAAATCATGAAGAAAAGAAAGCTCATATTCAACCAGTCGAAGTAACCTCTCACCATCGCTGTCCTCGAGTAACATATGCCGTAAAAAGCTAGAAGCTTTGGTGAAGCCAATCTCAGCATTTGTGTACCTGGCGAACCGACACCTTAAAAGCTTGGACAGTGCGAAGGAGAGGCATACATCTTTGAGCTGTGATGTCAACTTGAGATCATGCATGTCATCCAGCTGCCAAACTTTGTCAAGGGTCACTAAGCCACCTCTATTGGGCATCAGTGCGAAGCTATAACCATGAGGCTGCTTATCCACAGATACTGTGTCTTCGCCCATTACTATTAGTGGAGGAGGTCTATGCCGATAATCATTTGTCATGTCGGCATCTTGTAGCTGCTCCATGTATCCAACAATCAGACGAGGATTGCATCCAATTGCTAATGATTTTCTGGCCTTGTACCACGCAAGACACTTGAAAAATAGCTTTGCAAAGGTGAGAGCAAATGGTGGGATAACCCTCAATCCTGCTCTAGAAAATGCATATACCAGAGACCACTCGATGTAGGTAAAATCCAGATCACGGTTGATGGCTGCTACTTTATATTTCTATCCTATGTTATAGAACATAAGGTAGGAAGTCCACATTGCCTGCACAAGTAGTATCCCAGATGGGCCAATGTTTCGCCCTTCTCTAGGATCACTGACGACTACTAAAGTGGTGCTGATACCAACCATTTGAACAAGAGCAGTCCATATTAAGACTAGGTACATGTGGATCCTTGGGTCGCACAGGCCTATTATCATTTCTTTACCGTGAAAAAAGATAATGCCATTTTGATTACCAATGGTAGATAGGACATAGGAGATTATGGGTATGAACAATGCAGTGGCACCCAAGAAGATGTAGCGGGTCAATGGATGGTGGCGATAGCGATGGCCGTATGCGCCTATACCAACCATGACTCCCATCAGGATGGCGTTCACCACAAGGAGGGCGTTGACTCGAAACAACTGCCCACTGACGTGCTTAGAGAAGCTCTCCGATGCAGCAGGGAAGCAATATTTCTCAAATGACCGGTCATCCACCCCCATTGATCTAGCTGGAATATGAAATCTGAACATCAGTGGCTAGTAGTACAATTTAAGATGTCAGATATGTGTGTGTGTGTGTGTGTGTGTGTGTGTGTGAGAGAGAGAGAGAGAGAGAGAGAGAGAGAGAGAAGGTAGAGACTAGTGCAACGAATTCAGATGAACTAATTAAACATTATTTGCTTGAAAATTCTACTAATTCGAACAACAAAGACGAGTCAGTGATTTACCCGAAATGCCAATCGAGCACTCTCTGTATAAATGGTATAGATTGGATAATTGATGTCGGCTCTTTAATTTGTTCAGGGCGAAGCAGAGCAGAGGAAGCTTCTTATGGGAACTGAACAAGAAGAGGTGAAAGAACAAGTGTCAGGCATTAGAAGAAACAATCAACCAGCTGCTGGGTAAGCAATAACATAAAAAATTACCAATGCTTCGAGTCTGGTTTAATTTCCAGCAATGGAGGGGATTCCCCTAGCTAGGCGCCGCGCGGGGATAATGTTTGGTTGCTGCGAGAGACAATCTGGCTGCATCAAGAGAGGGTAAGAAGCAATGATATAAAGGAAGGAGATGGAGCAGCGATCAGCTGCTTAGCACCACCACGATGCCCTTTTCTCTTTCTCTTACTTTGGCGCTGTACAGGTGTGCTTTGCTTTACCCACGAGATCCTCATATTCCGAGGGCCTAGCCTCACGCCGGGCGATGATGCCAAATCGAAATCAGCTGCGGATGGATTGCCAAAAGGACGCCTAGCCTGTTCTTTTTCTTTTTGTTGGGTATATATGATGCCTAGCTTGTAGGAAACGCAATAGAAAAACGAAAAGGAAAAAGAAAAGATATATGGGTAGGGACACGCCGCTTTATAGCCATTTTTTTTAACACAGTACAAACGCAGACGCTCATATATACGCACGTACACTTATCCCTATAAATTCACGCACGCACACCCTACCCCTATGAGTACCTTCGAAGGACTGAGCCGGCACATCATACTGAGATTGACGAAGTCATCATAGATGCCTTCACGTCGACGAGAATGTCTTCTCTCACTGAGCGCACATCACCGGAAGACCTAAAATAAATCTAGGAAAATACGAACACCGGTGCCAAGGCTATGACTTAAACCCAATTTCATATATCTCAAAAACAACGCGTCTTGAGTCACACCATGCCACCAATGTATCTGTAACAGCCGGAGTCTGCTTGGGGGCACCCATAGCAGACTCCGGCAATTACAGATACATTGGTGGCAACGCGTTTTAGAGATATATGAAATTGGGTTTAAGTCATAGACTTGGCACCGGTGTTCGTATTTTTCTAGATTTATTTTAGGTCTTTCGGTGATGTGCGCTCAGTGAGACTAGACATTCCCGTCGACGTGAAGGCATCTATGATGACTTCGTCAATCTCAGTATGATGTGCCAGCTCAGTCATTCGAAGGTACTCATAGGGGTAGGGTGTGCGTGCGTGAATTTATAGGGATAAGTGTACGTGCGTATATATGAGCGTCTGCGTTTGTATTGTGTTAAAAAAAATGGCTATAAAGCGGCGTGTCCCTACCCATATATCTTTTCTTTTTCCTTTTCGTTTTTCTATTGCGTTTCCTACAAGCTAGGCATCATATATACCCAACAAAAAGAAAAAGAACAGGCTAGGCGTCCTTTTGGCAATCCATCCGCAGCTGATTTCGATTTGGCATCATCGCCCGGCGTGAGGCTAGGCCCTCGGAATATGACTTACAACGCGTCTTGAGTCACACCATGCCACCAATGTATCTGTAACTGCCGGAGTCTGCTTAGGGGCACCCATAGCAGACCACAATGTGTGTCAGACGGATCAGGTAAAGCTACAATTGATCAAGATGTGATTGATGGACTCCTCCTCTTGGTCACAGAAAGGGCACACGTTCTGATGAGGCAGCCCTCTCCTGGCCAACCAATCAGATGTCCAATAGCGGTTTCTCATAGCTTTTTTGAAATTGGGCCCTTTATTACTAGAAGATTTAAGCATTATACCCGACCTCTACATAACTAAGATGCACACAGCCAAATAATGTCCTCTCACACAAACGAAAAATAAAACGACGAAATACAAAGAAATATGTAGAGTCCTTATAACGCGTAAAGTGGAGGGGGGTCAATCCTAAGATCATGCTGCCACCCATGTTGGGTAAAAGTATCCCTTGCCGTAGCCTCCAATCGTGTACACACCTCCGTAAACAGGTCTAGATTCTCCCCGCGTTGTAGAGATGACCATAAACGAAAAGTCCCGGTACATCTGTAGATAACCTGCATAAGAGAAGTACTTTTATTGTTAAAAACCTTATCATTTCTACATAGCCAAGGCGACCAAATCACGGCAAGCGCTCCCACCTGAGAAGAGTTCTAAACGTATGATCAATCTCATGTAAACAGTTGTCAAATACATTAGCAACAATACAAGGAGGATACAAGCCAGAAGCTATATGGATGACTGATCATATAGAACGAGCCAATGTGCACTGAAAGAATAAATGTTTTATTGTCTCATCATGGTGACAAAGGACACATAGCGGCCTTCCATGTCAATTCCTCTTAATAAGGTTATTTTTAGTAAAAATGACTCCGTGACGAAGATACCACGCAAATATTTTATGGGAAACGGTTGTAATCTGCCGGCTGATCGAGCGTGGAGTTCCGCCTTGCATCGCACCATCCAGTCATAAGCAACCAACGGCCAGATTTCCTTCATTCTAGAGGCTTCGCGTCAGCTCGTGACTCCCGTCCAAACACAACTCGGTTCTTATCCATTCCCTTTTTCTTCTCTTTCCATCTCACACATTGCACGTGGTGGCTGCGGAGGGCTGGGCCGGCTGCAAGAGGAAGGTTAGGCCGGAGAGCTCCAAAGCCATGGCGGTCTACTGTCTAATGTGAGGGTGCTCCTCCGATAAGCCAGCAGGGCTGGGCACCCGCTGCTGTTGCAAGGCGCTGCTGCGAGACACAAGGCAGGCTGCTGTTGTGAAACTGAAAGGATGGGTCGGCTTACGCGCACACCTCCTGGTCGTGGTCAGCGTTGCCAGTCGAGAGCGGGGCAGCGCCGGCTGCTACGCGTCCGACAGCGCGCCAAGACCTGAAGACCACCCTAAAGTAGGCGCAGTCGTACGCCGAGGAGCAGTCGTGCCGTCAACCTCCTCCGTGTCGCCACGACCGTCACAGGGGCGCCTCCTGTTGCAATTGCAATGACAGAGTTGCAGACGGTGAGGGCGAACGACCACGGTGCTGCTGTGATATGCGTCGGCAAGGAGGCAGCGTTCCTGTTGCAAAAAAAATTCTGCAACATCATCAATGTTGCAGAAGTTTCTTCCGTAACATCAGCTATATGTTACAAAAAGATGAAGATGTTACAAAAATATGAAGACTGAAAAAAAATCTGCAACAAGACCTCAGTTGCAAAAGAAATTTGCAACAAGACCTGTGTTGCAAAAAATTCTGCAACAAGACCTCAGTTCCAATTTTTTTGCAACAAGGCCTGTGTTGCAATGATGGAGGAAGTCAGATCTGACGGCTTGCGAGCCGGCCGATCATTTAAAAAGATCAGCCGGCGGACGCGTAGCATGCCCCATATTTTATTCTTAAGAGGTATCTTCATCTTCCGAATCTTCTTGTTGTTATCCACTGGCACATTAGATTGGATTAACGCTCTATACATAGACTCCATTGAGAATTGTCCATTCCCATGTAGGTTTCATCAGAATACATCGGACCCATGTGACAATTGCACCGTGGACAACAGCTGGAGCAGGATGTTCCACGATTGGAGTCAGGGTGCAATTAAATCCCTTCTGAACGTCACATTTGGCGGAAATGATTCCAATACCATGGCGATAGTGTCACCCTTGTGGTGCACAATGTTGTATAGAGCCGGATATTGTTCACGGAGTATGGCATTTCCTAGCAACTTATCCTCCCAGAATCTAATTTCCGAGTTGTCCTTAATCGAGAAGGATTCATAGCAGAAGAAGTATTTCTTCATAGCCATTAGCCCCGCCCAGAAGTGATAATCCCCAGGCTTCCAGTATACTTGGGATACTGCCTTGGAACCCACATATTTCCTCCTGAGGAGGGTTTGCCATACACCATCTTCTGTCAGTAATTTAAACAACCATTTGCCGAGGAGGGTCATATTCTTAACCTCAAGGTCATGAGTGTCCTACCCGCCTTGGTCTTTGGGATGGCAAACCACACTCCATTGAGTCAGTCAATATTTCTTTCTCTCCCTATCTCCTTGCCAAAAGAATCTTGATCGAAAATAATCTAATCTATGTAAAACTCCTTTCGGCAACTGGAAGAAGGAAATCATATATAGTACCATATTACTTAGTACTGAATGTATGAGGACCAATCTTCAGACAAGAGATAACAGTTTACCTTTCCAACTGCTAAGTCTTTTTTGCAGTCTCCTCGACGTGTTTCCATTCAGCATTTGCGAGTCTCCGATAATGTATCGGTATCCCCAAATATGTGATTGGAAACTGGCCCAACCCACATCCGAACAGGTCGGCGTACATGTGAGCCTCGTCTTGAGCCTTGCCAAAGCAAAACAATTCACATTTATGAAAATTGATCTTAAGACCCGAGAGTTGCTCGAATGCTGATAAAATTAATTTCAGATTTCTCGCTTTCTCGAGGTCATGATCCATGAAGAGAATCGTATCGTCAGCATATTGAAGTATGGAAAGACCACCATCAACTAAATGATTTACTACCCCATCAATTTGGCCATCAACATTGGCACGCTCAATCATGACCGCTAGCATATCCACCACTATGTTGAATAGCATGGGCGATAGCGAGTCACCTTGTCGCAATCCCTTCTTTGTTTGGAAATAGTGGTCAACGTCATCATTGACCTTAATGGTAACACTACCTCCATAAACGAAGCTATGGATCATAGCGCGCCACTCTGCAAAAAATCCTTTCATTCTGAGAGTCTATTGAAGAAAGGGTCATTTGACTTTGTCATACACTTTTTCAAATTCTATTTTGAGTACCACCCCATTCAACTTTTTCCGATGTAATTCATGGACTGTTTCATGAAGGATAACAACTCCATCTAGGATGTGTCTACCTTGCATAAAAGCTGTCTGTGAAGGATAAACCACATGTTCATCAACCGAATTCAGCCTAATAGTCGCAATCTTCGTGAATATTTTAAAACTAACATTAAGGAGGCAAATAGGTCTATATTGTTGTTTCCTTTCAGCCTCATTAACCTTAGGTAATAAAATAATCTCACCAAAGTTTAAGCGAAACAAATCTAGTTGGCCAGCATGTAGGTAGCTAAACAGTAGTAGCAGATCCGGTTTGATGACTTCCCAGAAGTTCTGATAGAACTCTTGTGACGCCCCCGACTTAATCGTGCACTAATCATACACGCAAATGCACACGATCAAGCCTAAGGACTCAGGGGAAGATATCACAGCACAACTCTAAACTCAAATAAAATAATACAAGCTTTATATTACAAGCCAGGGGCCTCGAGGGCTCGAATACAAAAGCTCGCTTACAAGCGTTAGTGGAAGAAACAACAACATCTGAGTACAGACACAAAGTTAAACAAATCTGCCTTAAGAAGGTGAAAACAAACAACAGCTCTGATCGAAAGGCGCAGTCCTCCTGCCTGGGAGCCTCCTAAACTACTCCTGGTCGTCGGTCTCCACGTAGCAGCAGACTCCGCCGGGGTAGTCGTAGATGTCGACGGAAACAACTGGCTCCAGGGCTCCGCCATCTGCTCGCAGCAATCGGGAAAAGGGGAAAAAGAGGTAGCAAAGCAACCGTGAGTACTCATCCAAAGTACTCAACAAGACTTACATCAGAACTAGTCTAGTTATGCAACATTATCAAAGGAAGGCTGTATATGTGGACTTGATTGCAGAAATGCCAGAATAGAGGGGAAGGCCTAGCCTATCGAAGACTAGCATCTTCAACGATTTGCCGCATTAGAAGAGTGCAGACAGTAGCATATATAAAAGCAACAAACATGTAGCAGCAAAGCCTAGGGATCCTTCCTCGACTCCCTGCGAGAAAGCGATCCCGGAGCTTACAATTAATTACATGTATCCGGTTCAAGTAGTAATAGATCGGGATACAACACTGAGCGTCCTGTTACCGTGGACACGGCTATTCGAATAGATAATCTTCCCTGCAGGGGTGCACTACTATTACCCAACACGCTCGATTAACTCCGGCCGGACACACTTTCCTGGGTCATGCTCGGCCTCGGCTGATCGACACACCGCAACCCTACCTAGAGCTCAGCAGAGAGGTCCCCGCCGGTCTACATCCTAAGTGCTCAGGGTTCTTGGGCCCATCCCCCCTTGCACTCCGGGTCGTTGCGAGCAGGGCGATCCAGGCACCACCTCTGGGGTGCCGACCCGGCCGTGCCGCAATGCTGAACTGTACGTCTGACAGAGCTTTCGGCTGATACATACGGTGCAGAGGGCCCCATTAAACCATTATCCCGCGTGATGGTAGTGCGTATAGGCCAGTGGCCAACTCAGATCAATACCCAAATCCGTTAGTGCATTATTAATTTTAGTGACGGCTGTCGGGGCAAGTCCGGAGCTACCACCACAACCTGGGTGGTACCGCTAAACAACCAGCCGCCACCGTAACTCTCGCGGGTGCTCTCCGGGCCCGCCTGACTTTCTATTGTATCTCTCGCGGGTACCCCTCGGGGTCGACCCGTCTTTATCCAGATTCTGTAGTAAAATCCAGGTAACTGTGTGTTCATACATCAAGAAGGAATCTGAGGAATCACCCTCACTGGATTTCCCTCTCGACGTATCCGTCAAGGTGAACCCGGAGGAATCACCCTCGAGGGTATTCACACTTGCGGGGTTGCATGACATAAGCTTCGTCGGAGGTGGTGAAAGAGGAATCACCCTTGGTAGCCCACAACCAACTATCTGTACCACAGAGGCAACATCAGGAGTGAGATAAGATGTATCACCCTCGGCACTCGATATTAGCTCTGCAGAGTCGAGCAACTTAGCGGGGGTGTGTGGTGATGTGCTGGTCTCAGCCCGTCGATCACAACGATCAGGGCACTGGTTACTAAGCGGGGCAACTAGGACAAGGAAGAGGGCCACGGATGGTTTTCCATCCAACCTATACTAAGCATTTAGGATATCAGGTAAAGTATCAAAAAGCAGTTTACAAAAACAGGCTATGCATCAGAATAGGATCAATCAAAAGTAGTAGCAAATTCTAATGCAAGCAGAAGGGAGAAAGAATAGGTGATATAGGCATGCTCAAGGGGGTTTGCTTGCCTGGTTGCTCTGCAGGCGAAAAGGAATCTGCAACAGTGTAGTCGATCTCCGGTTCGTCAGCGGTCTCGGAGTCTATCGGAGAAGAAGAGGGGGAAGAAACAGATAAATACAGACATACAAATGCAATCACTATGCACGACATGCCTATATGATATGCAGGGTTGATATATTGCATCTCTAACTACTTTAGTTAATTTAGGAATTTATTTGGAATTATTTTATGAGGATCATGCACTATTCATCTATCGGAAACGGGCAAAAATTTACAGGTTCACCTACTTAGAGGGTTCTAACAAGAGTGCAGATGACATATTCGGATTCGTTGGATTTTTCTGATCATTTTTCATATATAAATTATTTTCATCTGACCTACGGTTTATTTTCTATGATTTTTCAAAGTTTTAAAATAATTTCTAGAATCTATTGATTTAACATTAATTCGAAAATAAAGGGGGTAAAATGCTAGATGCACCCACTGAAACGTACACAGCAGTGTGCTGTGAGACTGACAGTGGGACCCAGTCAACTGCCCAGTCAGTAGTTGACTGGTCAGCTTTGACTGGTCAACGGGACCAGTGGGTCCCACCTCCAGTGACTGGGCTTGCCCACTCAGCAGGTTGACTGGGTCAACAGGGCCTAGTGGGACCCGCGTGTCAGTGAGACATTTAATTAAACCAGTTTTATTAGAATAGTTAACCCGCGCGGGGCCCGCGTGTCAGTGGTTTAGTGGGTAATTAAATTAGTCTAACCATTTTCATTACCAGATAATTAAGCAGGCGGGACCCACTGGAGTTTAAACCGCCGCGCGCGCGGAGGCATTCTGGCGACCACACTATGCGGCGGCGACCCGCCGGAATCCGCTGTGGTTGACCAAACGGGGCGCGGCTGGTTCCATTTAAACGAGCTCGACGAGCTGCGTCCGGTTGTGGCGACGGTTCATCCTGCGGTGGCCTGAGACGACGGCACCATCGACGTCCGACGGCGGCGGCAGCATGAGCTCGAAGGGATCGAGTAAAAGGGCTCGGATCCGTCGAACTAGTAGGGTGGGCAGCAACGGAGAGGGTTCCTGAGCACGGCGGCAGCATCGGTTTGATTTCTAGGGGGTCGGCAGCGACGGCTACGAGCTCACGGCGGCGCCATGGATACGGCCAGCTTGCGGCTTCGGTTATGGCTAGCTAAACGGCACACGCGAGGTAGGGAGGAGAGGGGAAAACAGGGCGGCGCTCACCGGGAGGCACAAGGTGGCCGGCGATAGGTTAAGGAGCGCAGGGACGAGGCGGATCGACCGGTGATGCGCCGGTGGCCGTGGCGGGGAAGAGGGGTCGATCCCGACGCAGTGGGGCGCTCTAGCTCGAGCTGGTCCTCTCAGAGGACGAAGGCGATGTCGAGGAAGCGGTTGGACACGGCGAGGAGGCCAGTGGACGGCGTTGGCCGTGGGGACAGCAAGCGGCGGCGACGTCAGCGCTTGGACGCGGGGGAGAAAAAGAAGGCGAGCGAGGGAGAGAGAAGAAAGAGGAGGTAGGGCTGCCAGGGAGTGGTTGGGGTCGGCCTTATCTCCTCCCGTCGCCCCGGTGGGTGCACGCGTCGAGGAGGCGGCCGGCGAGGTGGCTCGGCCATGGCTAGGGCGACACGCGAGGGGAGCAGGTAGAAGACGGTGAGGTGGTTTGGGCTTTGACTGTAGCATTGGGCCGGTCAGTGCACAGTAGTTTTCTTCTTTTCTTTCTTTTATCTTTTCTGTTTTCATTTTTACTTTCAGCTTTGCATTTTCTTTTTGACAGCAAATGACTTTTGAAAAATGTGAAACTAGTCTCAATAAATTCTCTACAATATTCTGCACTTCCACAATGAGTTTGGGGGCTAAATGAATTCATTTGAATTTTTGTAAAATAGTAATTGATTGATGATGCTGATTTGGTTACTGTTTTTTGGATGTTAGAGTAGATTTTGAAATCCAAATAATGTTGATTTATTTTTATAATTGCTAGGGGATTATTTGCAATATTGTGAACTATTTTGACTTCATATTTGATCAACTTTTATTTTGACTTGCATTTTGAATTTTTGTTTATAGTGGAATTTGAAATGAGATATGAACAAATGATGATCTAGCACTGCAAATGAAGATGACTTGGCATGATTAGCAGATGATCACTGTAGCATATTACAAGGGGGTGTTACAATTCTCTTCCTCTAAAAGAAATTCTCGTCCCGAGAATTCAGGAGGTAGAAGGAAAGAGGTCGGGGTATTCCTCCCGTAGGCGATCTTCGCGTTCCCAAGTGGCCTCATCTTCAGAATGATTCGACCACTGAACTTTAAGAAACTTGATTGCCTTCTGACGGGTTCGACGTTCAGCTTGATCAAGAATACGAATCGGATGTTCCTTATAAGACAGGTCATCCTGCAACTCAAGCACTTCATGATCCACTGCTCGGATCGGATCCTTGAAGCAGCGACGGAGTTGCG
Organism: Elymus sibiricus; assembly: GCA_039707655.1. Taxonomy (NCBI): domain Eukaryota; kingdom Viridiplantae; phylum Streptophyta; class Magnoliopsida; order Poales; family Poaceae; genus Elymus; species Elymus sibiricus. The sequence continues at coordinate 515,644,334 of CM077666.1, forward strand.
ACACATGGAAAACATGGTGAATATGAGAAAGGTTCGGCGGTAGTTCCAACTGATATGCCACTTCTCCCCGTCTGGCGAGAATACGGAATGGGCCGATGTAGCGAGGAGCTAGCTTGCCCTTGATTCCGAAACGGTGAGTGCCCTTCATCGGAGTAACACGAAGGTAGGCCTGTTCGCCAGGTTGATAAACCATTACCTTGTGTTTACGGTCATAATTGCTCTTCTGACGAGACTGAGCAGTTTTCAGATGTTCGCGAACAATACGAACTAGCTCTTCAGCGTGTTGGATAATGGCCGGACCGAAGAGTGGCCGTTCCCCAGTTTCTGACCAATTCAGAGGAGTTCGGCACTTACGCCCATAAAGAACTTCAAATGGTGCCATCTTCAGACTAGCTTGATAGCTATTGTTGTAAGAGAATTGAGCATACGGGAGAGATTCCTCCCATTTCTTGCCAAAAGAGATGACACATGCGCGTAGCATATCTTCAAGCACTTGGTTGACTCGTTCAACTTGACCCTGGGACTGGGGATGAAAAGCAGTGCTAAAGGACATATGAGTTCCCATAGCTTCTTGGAAACTTGCCCAGAACCTTGAGGTAAAGAGGCTGCCACGGTCTGAACTGATCTCCAACGGAACACCGTGGAGTGACACAATTCTGGAAACATACAAATCTGCTAACTGACTAGCAGTGATTGTCTCCTTGACTGGCAGAAAATGAGCAACATTGGAGAATCGGTCAATGACGACAAAAATAGCATCATGACCCTTCTGTGATCTGGGAAATCCAGTAATGAAATCCATTTCAACTTTGTCCCATTTCCATTCGGGAATATCAAGTGGTTGCAGAGTTCCAGCAGGTCTTTGATGTTCTGCTTTGATGCGACGGCAAACGTCACACTCAGCAACATAACGAGCAATGTCTCGCTTCATATCAGGCCACCAGTACCGCTGACGAATGTCTTGGTACATCTTGGTACTATCCGGATGAATAGACAAAGGTGTGTCATGTGCTTCTTTCATGACATCTGAACGCGAGTCCAGATTGTGCTTTCTGGGGACCACTAGGCTGCCTCTGAAGAACAAGGCACCATCCTCATCAACAGTGAAGAACGATGGATTTCCTTTGGAGAGATAGTTTTTGATCTTCTCAACTTTGGAATCATACTTCTGCCTTGTCTTGATGTTGTGCTCGAGATCTGGTTCAACAACCAAGGTATTTAGATATCCTTGAGGAACTATCTCGATGTTCATCTTTCTAAGCTCTTCATACACACGTGGTTGCTGTAGCTGAACCTCAAGTTCACAACAATAGGATTTAGGGCTCAAGGCATCAACCATTACATTAGCCTTGCCAGGAGTATAAGAAATACCCAAGTCATAGTCCGTAATGGCCTCCATCCATCTTTGCTGACGGAGATTCAGAGATGGCTGAGTGAACAAGTACTTCAGACTCTGATGATCCGTGTAGATCTCGCAACGATTACCAAGTAGGTAATGTCGCCACAACTTCAATGCATAAATAACTGCTGCAAGTTCGAGATCATGCGTTGGATAGTTCTCTTCATGAGGACGCAACTGTCGAGAGCCATAAGCAATCACCTTGCGCTCTTGCATTAGGACACAGCCTAATCCTTGACGGGATGCGTCACAATAAATCACGAAGTCCTTGCAAGAATCTGGAGGAGCAAGCACTGGGGCAGATATCAGCTTGTCTTTGAGCGCCTGAAAACTTTCCTGACATTTGTCTGTCCATTCAAACTTAACGCCCTTGTGAAGCAAATCAGTCAAAGGCTTGGCAATCTTGGAGAAGTTCTCGACAAAACGGCGGCAATAGCTGGCGAGTCCAAGAAAACTTCTGACTTGCTTGACATTCTTCGGTGGAGTCCATTCAAGAATAGCCTGAACTCGTTCTAGGTTAACAGCAATGCCATCTTTGGAAATCACGTGGCCGGGATATGTCACTTCAGACAACCAGAATTCACACTTAGAATACTTGGCATACAGTTGATATTCACGCAGCTTCTCCAGTACAAGCTGAAGATGTTCGGCATGTTCTTCTTCATTCTTCGAATACACAAGGATATCATCCAGATAAACCACGACAAACTTGTCGAGGTAGTCCATGAAGATGTAATTCATCAGTCGAGAGAATGTTGCTGGAGCATTGGTTAAACCGAAAGACATGACGGTGTACTCGTAAGAACCATAGCGAGTGACGAAGACTGTCTTCGGAATGTCTTCTTCACGAACTCTGATTTGGTGGTATCCCAGCCTCAAATCAAGTTTAGAGAATACTGAGGAACCAGCAAGTTGATCATACAGATCATTGATTCTGGGAAGCGGATACTTGTTCATAATTGTTGCCTGGTTGATAGGCCGATAGTCTTGAACCAACCGATTCGTACCATCCTTCTTCTTGTAAAAGAGAGAAGGTGCTCCTCAAGCAGAAGAACTGGGGCGGATGAAACCCTTTTGAAGTGACTTGTCAATTTCCTTCTTAAGTTCAAGGAGTTCATGCGGCGGCATCTTGTATGGGCGTTTGGCAATGGGAGTAGTGCCCGGTTTCAAGTCGATGACGAACTCGGCAGCTCTAGTAGGTGGTACTCCTGGAAGTTCCTCTGGGAAGACATCTTGAAAATTACGAACAACAGGAACGTTCTTGATGCCTTCAAGAGGTGAAGCATTCAATGCATTCAGAGCATATATCTGGCTCTCAGCATTCTGGATTATCCGGGCGGAGTAGTTGATCACCTGGCCAGAAGGGTGTGTGAGCTGGACTGTCTTGGCGGCACAGTTGATCAAAGCGTTGTAGGCTGCCAACCATTCCATACCAAGAATGATGTCTATGTTGGAAGGTCCGAGCACAGTGAGAGAAGCCGGAAAAAGCAATCCTCCAATTTCGATTTGATTGTGAGGGCTTACCATTGTGGTTTGCCACTTGGCTCCCGGAGATCGAACCGCTAAGGGAGTGGGTAACTTTTCCATGCCTAGCCCATGTAACTATGCAAATTGTTGGGACACAAAGGCATGAGATGCTCCTGAATCAAAGAGAACAACAGCTGCCACTGAATTAACGAGAAGAGTACCCATCACAATTTTTGGGGCCTCCCGAGCTTCTTCAATCTTGACATGGGTGACTTGGCCACAATTAGCGTTCCTGGATTGATGGCGTCGACGGCTCTTCCTACGACCAACAGGAGGATGTGGTCCATTCTGAGGCTGACCCTGGCGACAGTTGACAGCAAGGTGCCCTGGTTGTCCACACTTGCGGCACAACCCATTATTATTGGGAGGAGCCATAGCATTGGGCTGTCCACCCTGAACCATTAGTTGTCTCGGCGGCGGAGGCAAGCGAGGTGCAACATAAGATGGTCTTGGTGTTGGAGCAGGTCGGTGAAAAACATTGTGCGGGATCCAGACTTGACGTTTCTGAGCAGGCTGACCCGAGGATGAGCCATCATCACGAGTGCTCTTGAGCGACTCCTGGTACTCATTCAGACCAGTTTCAGTTCGAAAAGCTTGGCTGACAAGCGTGGCATAATCCTTGCAATCATGGGCAACAAGTGCTAGCTTTATGTCGGGACGCAACCCTTCACGGAATTTCTCCTGCTTACGAGCGTCAGTGCAGACGTCATCCTCAGCATAGTGGGACAAGTCAAGAAATTTCGTCTGATATTCGTCCACAGTCATTTTGCCCTGAGTGAGTTTGCCGAACTCCTTCTTTTTCTGGTCCATCAGACCCTGAGGAATGTGTCGTGCATGGAAATCCGACTGAAATCCCTGCCAAGTGGTTTGTGTTCCAGCAGGCAGCATACGCCTGTGGCTTTCCCACCATTGAGCAGCTAAACCCCTCAGGTGATATACGTCGCATAAGTGACGTAACTGGCAGGGGCAACATTAGCCGACTTCATCTGAAAGGCGATGTCACGGAGCCAATCATCAACATCCATTGGATCAGTCGAGTTATGGAAGGTGGACGGGTTGAGGCGCACGAATTCTTGCAGTGAGATCGGCCCAGGCTCCTGACGAGCATCGTTGCGTTCTAAGCGATTTACCAGACTCTCATTGAGCTGACGGTTCAATTCAAACTGTTGCATCATTGCGGCAATATAGGGCAGAGGCGGAGTATCGTCAGCCATCCTGCCAAATCAACAGGGGCAGTTTAGCAGGAACAACTGCATGTGTAAGGAGTTATTCATGATGTAACATGAGCAATGAACAGGAAGTGCAATAGATACATGTTAGTAGTCGTTAAAGACATACAAATCTATGCACAGAGTTGGATACGAACGGAGAGCACGAGTTCGAAAGCACTCGCAACTAGACAAACTAGGCGGCACGCAGCACGCGGTGGAGAGATACAACAATGAGACATAGCAAAGGCTACATCACATCGGAGAAAACTATTGGGGCGAGTAATCTGCAAGGGACAACACAGGGTGCCCTCGATAAAAGGATCCTGCAGTCCGTGAACACTGTGAAGCAGAACCTGGCCCACATCTCGAAGAAAGGGGGGTTAATTCAGAACTCCGGGTGGATATGATCACGAGAACCTAATGTTAGAGTCAGCAAAATCTTTAACCCAGAAAAGAAGAGAGATCAGAATCCCAGAGTAAAGGAGAGGAATAAAAGATCCTAATACCATCCAGTGGCAACGTCGGCCCGTAAGCCACACAACCATGTTAGTAAAATCGTTTTTTTCAAAGACTAGACTCAACTTCGGCCAAGGAGTTGGAAAGGGGATTCCTACAGGCAGTCGGCTCTGATACCAACTTGTGACGCCCCCGACTTAATCGTGCAGTAATCATACACACAAATGCACACGATCAAGCCTAAGGACTCACGGTAAGATATCACAGCACAACTCTAAACTCAAATAAAATAAAACAAGCTTTATATTACAAGCTAGGGGCCTCGAGGGCTTGAATACAAAAGCTCGCTTACAAGCGTTAGCGGAAGAAACAACAGCATCTGAGTACAGACACAAAGTTAAACAAATCTGCCTTAAGAAGGTGAAAACAAACAACGGCTCTGATCGAAAGCCGCAGGTCTCTTGCCTGGGAGCCTCCTAAACTACTCTTGGTCGTCGGTCTCCACGTAGCAGCAGACTCCGCCGGGGTAGTCGTAGATGTCGACGGAAACAGCTGGCTCCAGGGCTCCGCCATCTGCTCGCAGCAATCGGGAAAAGGGGAAAAAGAGGTAGCAAAGCAACCGTGAGTACTCATCCAAAGTACTCAGCAAGACTTACATCAGAACAAGTCTAGTTATGCAACATTATCAAAGGAAGGCTGTATATGTGGACTTGACAACAGAAATGCCAGAATAGAGGGGAAGGCCTAGCCTATCGAAGACTAGCATCTTCAACGACTTGCCGCATTAGAAGAGTGCAGGCAGTAGCATATATAAAAGCAACAAACATGTAGCAGCAAAGCCTAGGGATCCTTCCTCGACTCCCTGCGAGAAAGCGATCCCAGAGCTTACAATTAATTACATGTATCCGGTTCAAGTAGTAATAGATTGGGATACAACACTGAGCGTCCTGCTACCGTGGACACGGCTATTCGAATAGATAATCTTCCCTGCAGGGGTGCACTACTGTTACCCAACACGCTCGATTAACTCCGGCCGGACACACTTTCCTAGGTCATGCTCGGCCTCGGCTGATCGACACACCGCAGCCCTACCTAGAGCTCAGCAGAGAGGTCCCCGCCGGTCTACATCCTAAGTGCTCAGGGTTCTTGGTCTCATACCCCCTTGCACTCCGGGTCGTTGCGAGCAGGGCGATCCAAGCACCACCTCTGGGGTGCCGACCCGGCCGTGCCGCAATGCTGAACTGGATGTCTGACAGAGCTTTCGGCTAATACATACGGTGCAGAGGGCCCCATTAAACCATTATCCCGCGTGGTGGTAGTGCGTATAGGCCAGTGGCCAACTCAGATCAATACCCAAATCCGTTAGTGCATTATTAATTTTAGTGATGGCTGTCGGGACAAGTCCGGAGCTACCACCACAACCTGGGTGGTACCGCTAAACAGCCAGCCGCCACCGTAACTCTCGCGGGTGCTCTCCGGGCCCGTCCGACTTTCTATTTTTTCTCTCGCGGGTACCCCTCGGGGTCGACCCGTCTTTATCCAGATTCTATAGTAAAATCTAGGTAATTGTGTGTTCATACATCAAGAAGGAATCCGAGGAATCACCCTCACTGGATTTCCCTCTCGACGTATCCGTCAAGGTGAACCCGGAGGAATCACCCTCGAGGGTATTCACACTTGCGGGGTTGCATGACATAAGCTTCGTCGGAGGTGGTGAAAGAGGAATCACACCCTTGGTAGCCCACAACCAACTATCTGTACCACATAGGCAACATCAGGAGTGAGATAAGAGGTATCACCCTCGGCACTCGATATTAGCTCTGCAGAGTCGAGCAACTTAGGGGGGGGAGGTGTGGTGATGTGCTGGTCTCAGCCCGTCGATCACAACGATCAGGGCACTGGTTACTAAGCGGGGCAACTAAGACAAGGAAGAGGGCCACGGATGGTTTTCCATCCAACCTATACTAAGCATTTAGGATATCAGGTAAAGTATCAAAAAGCAGTTTATAAAAACAGGCTATGCATCAGAATCGGATCAATCAAAATTGGTAGCAAATTCTAATGCAAGCAGGAGGGAGAAAGAATAGGTGAAATAGGCATGCTCAAGGGGGTTTGCTTGCCTGGTTGCTCTGCAGGCGAAAAGGAATCAGCAACAGTGTAGTCGATCACCGGTTCGTCAGCGGTGTCGGAGTCTACCGGAGAAGAAGAGGGGGAAGAAACAGATAAATACAGACATACAAATGCAATCACTATGCACGACATGCCTATATGATATGCAGGGTTGATATATTGCATCTCCAACTACTTTAGTTAATTTAGGAATTTATTTGGAATTATTTTATCAGGATCATGCACTATTCATCTATCGGAAACGGGCAGAAATTTACAGGTTCACCTACTTAGAGAGTTCTAATATGAGCGCAGATGACATATTCGGATTCGTTGGATTTTTCTGATCAGTTTTCATATATAAATTATTTTCATCTGACCTACGGTTTATTTTCTATGATTTTTCAAAGTTTTAAAATAATTTCTAGAATCTACTGATTTAACATTAATTCGAAAATAAAGGAGTAAAATGCTAGATGCACCCACTGAAATGTACACAACAGTGTGCTGTGAGACTGACAGTGGGACCCAGTCAACTGCCCAGTCAGCAGTTGACTGGTCAGCTTTGACTGGTCAACGGGACAAGTGGGTCCCACCTGCCAGTGACTGGGCTTGCCTAGTCAGCAGGTTGACTGGGTCAACAGGGCCCAGTGGGACCCGCGTTTCAGTGAGACATTTAATTAAACCGGTTTTATTAGAATAGTTAACCCGCGCGGGGCCCGCGTGTCAGTGGGTTAGTGGGTAATTAAATTAGTCTAACCATTTTCATTAGCAGATAATTAAGCAGGCGGGACCCACTGGAGTTTAAACGACGCGGCGGCGACCCGTCGGAATCCGCTATGGTTGACCAAACGGGGCGCGGCTGGTTCCATTTGAACGAGCTCGACGAGCTGCGTCCGGTGGTGGCGACGGTTCATCCTGCGGTGGCCTGAGACGACGACACCATCGACGTCTGACGGCAGCGGCAGCACGAGCTCGAAGGGATCGAGTAAAAGGGCTCGGATCCGTCGAACTAGTAGGGTGGGCAGCAACGGAGAGGGTTCCTGAGCACGGCGATAGCATCGGTTTGATTCGAGGGGGTCGGCAGCGACGGCTACGAGCTCACGGCGGCGCCATGGATACGGCTAGCTTGCGGCTTCGGTTACGGCTAGCTAAACGGCACGCGCGAGGCAGGGAGTAGAGGGGAAAACAGGGCGGCGCTCACCGGGAGGCACAAGGTGGCCGGCGATAGGTTTAGGAGCGCAGGGACGAGGCGGATCGACCGGTGATGCGCCGGTGGCCGTGGCGGGGAAGAGGGGTCGATCTCGATGCAGTGGGGCGCTCCAGCTCGAGCTGGTCCTCTCAGAGGACGAAGGCGACGTCGGGGAAGCGGTTGGACACGGCGAGGAGGCCAGTGGACGGCGTTGGCCGCGGGGACAGCAAGCGGCGGTGACGTCAGCGCTCGGACGCGGGGGAGAAGAAGAAGGCGAGCGAGGGAGAGAGAAGAAAGAGGAGGTAGGGCTGCCAGGGAGTGGTTGGGGTCGGCCTTATCTCCTCCCGTCATCCCGGTGGGTGCACGCGTCGAGGAGGCGGCCGGCGAGGTGGTTGGCCATGGCTAGGGCGACACGCGAGGGGAGCAGGTAGAAGACGGTGAGGTGGGTTGGGCTTTGACTGTAGCATTGGGCCAGTCAGTGCACAGTAGTTTTCTTCTTTTCTTTCTTTTATCTTTTCTGTTTTCATTTTTAGTTTCTCCTTTGCATTTTCTTTTTGACAGCAAATGACTTTTGAAAAATGTGAAACTAGTCTCAATAAATTCTCTGCAATATTCTGCACTTCCACAATGAGTTTGGGGACTAAATGAATTCATTTGAATTTTTGTAAAATAGTAATTGATTGATGATGCTGATTTGGTTACTGTTTTTTGGATGTTAGAGTAGATTTTGAAATCTAAATAATGTTGATTTTATTTTTTAATTGCTAGGGGATTATTTGCAATATTGTTAACTATTTTGACTTAATATTTGATCAACTTTTATTTTGACTTGCATTTTGAATTTTTGTTTAAGGTGGAATTTGAAATGAGATATGAACAAATGATGATCTAGCACTGCAAATGATGATGACTTGGCATGATTAGCAGATGATCACTGTAGCATATTACAAGGGGGTGTTACAATTCTCCTCCTCTAAAAGAAATTCTCGTCCCGAGAATTCAGGAGGTAGAAGGAAAGAGGTCGGGGTATTCCTGCCGTAGGCGATCTTCGCGTTCCCAAGTGGCCTCATCTTCAAAATGATTCGACCACTGAACTTTAAGAAACTTGATTGCCTTCTGACGGGTTCGACGTTCAGCTTGATCAAGAATACGAATTGGATGTTCCTTATAAGACAGGTCATCCTGCAACTCAAGCACTTCATGATCCACTGCTCGGATCGGATCCTTGAAGCAGCGACGGAGTTGCGACACATGGAAAACATCGTGAACCTGAGAAAGGTTCGGCGGTATTTCCAACTGATATGCCACTTCTCCCCGTCTGGCGAGAATACAGAATGGGCCGATGTAGCGAGGAGCTAGCTTGCCCTTGATTCCAAAACGGTGAGTGCCCTTCATCGGAGCAACACGAAGGTATGCCTGTTCGCCAGGTTGATAAACCATTACCTTGTGTTTACGGTCATAATTGCTGTTCTGACGAGACTGAGCAATTTTCAGATGTTCGCGAACAATACGAACTTGCTCTTCAGCGTGTTGGATAATGTCCGGACCGAAGAGTGGCCGTTCCCCAGTTTCTGACCAATTCAGAGGAGTTCGGCACTTACGCCCATAAAGAACTTCAAATGGTGCCATCTTCGGACTAGCTTGATAGCTATTGTTGTAAGAGAATTGAGCATACGGGAGAGATTCCTCCCATTTCTTGCCAAAAGAGATGACACATGCGCGAAGCATATCTTCAAGCACTTGGTTGACTCGTTCAACTTGACCCTGGGACTGGGGATGAAAAGCAGTGCTAAAGGACAGATGAGTTCCCATAGCTTCTTGGAAACTTGCCCAGAACCTTGAGGTAAAGAGGCTGCCACGGTCTGAACTGATCTCCAACGGAACACTGTGGAGTGACACAATTCTGGAAACATACAAATCTGCTAACTGACTAGCAGTGATTGTCTCCTTGAATAGCAGAAAATGAGCAACCTTGGAGAATCGGTCAATGACGACAAAAATAGCATCATGACCCTTCTGTGATCTGGGAAATCCAGTAATGAAATCCATTTCAACTTTGTCCCATTTCCATTCGGGAATATCAAATGGTTGCAGAGTTCCAGCAGGTCTTTGATGTTCTACTTTGATGCGACGGCAAACGTCACACTCAGCAACATAACGAGCAATGTCTCGCTTCATATCAGGCCACCAGTATCGCTGACGAATGTCTTGGTACATCTTGGTACTACCCGGATGAATAGACAAAGGTGTGTCATGTGCTTTTTTCATGACATCTGAACGTGAGTCCAGATTGTGCTTTCTGGGGACCACTAGGCGGCTTCTGAAGAACAAGGCACCATCCTCATCAACAGTGAAGAACGATGGATTTCCTTTGGAGAGATAGTTTTTGATCTTCTCAACTTCGGAATCATACTTCTGCCTTGTCTTGATGTTGTGCTCGAGATCTGGTTCAACAACCAAGGTATTTAGATATCCTTGAGGAACTATCTCGATGTTCATATTTGTAAGCTCTTCATACAGACGTGGTTGCTGTAGCTGAACCTCAAGTTCACAACAATAGGATTTAAGGCTCAAGGCATCAGCCATTACATTAGCCTTGCCAGGAGTATAAGAAATACCCAAGTCATAGTCCGTAATGGCCTCCATCCATCTTTGCTGACGGAGGTTCAGAGATGGCTGAGTGAACAAGTACTTCAGACTCTGATGATCCGTGTAGATCTCGCAACGATTACCAAGTAGGTAATGTCGCCACAACTTCAATGCATAAATAAGCGATGCAAGTTCGAGATCATGCGTTGGATAGTTCTCTTCATGAGGACGCAACTGTCAAGAGCCATAAGCAATCACCTTGCGCTCTTGCATTAGGACACAGCCTAATCCTTGACGGGATGCGTCACAATAAATCACGAAGTCCTTGCGAGAATCTGGAGGAGCAAGCACTAGGGCAGATGTCAGCTTGTCTTTGAGCGCCTGGAAACTTTACTGACATTTGTCTATCCATTCAAACTTAACGCCCTTGTGAAGCAAATCAGTCAAAGGCTTGGCAATCTTGGAGAAGTTCTCGACAAAACGGCGGCAATAGCTGGCGAGTCCGAGAAAACTTCTGACTTGCTTGACATTCTTCGGTGGAGTCCATTCAAGAATAGCCTGAACTCGTTCTGGGTTAACAGCAATGCCATCTTTGGAAATCACGTGGCTGAGATATGTCACTTCAGACAACCAGAATTCACACTTAGAATACTTGGCATATAGTTGATGTTCACGCAGCTTCTCCAGTACAAGCCGAAGATGTTCGGCATGTTCTTCTTCATTCTTCGAATACACAAGGATATCATCCAGATAAACCACGACGAACTTGTCGAGGTAGTCCATGAAGATGTAATTCATCAGTCGAGAGAATGTTGCTGGAGCATTGGTTAAACCGAAAGACACGACGGTGTACTCGTAAGAACCATAGCGAGTGACGAAGGCTGTCTTCGGAATGTCTTCTTCACGAACTCTGATCTGGTGGTATCCCAGCGTCAAATCAAGTTTAGAGAATACTGAGGAACCAGCAAGTTGATCATACAGATCATTGATTCTGGGAAGCGGATACTTGTTCTGAATTGTTGCCTGGTTGATAGGTCGATAGTCTTGAACCAAACGATTCGTACCATCCTTCTTCTTGACAAAGAGAGAAGGTGCTCCCGAAGCAGAAGAACTGGGGCGGATGAAACCCTTTTGAAGTGACTTGTCGATTTCCTCCTTAAGTTCAAGGAGTTCATGCGGCGGCATGTTGTATGGGCGTTTGGCAAAGGGAGTAGTGCCCGGTTTCAAGTCGATGACGAACTCGACAGCTCTAGCAGGGGGTATTCCTGGAAGTTCCTCTGGGAAGACATCTTGAAAATCACGAACAACTGGAACGTTCTCGATGCCTTCAAGAGGTGAAGCATTCAATGCATTCAGAGCATATATCTGGCTCTCAGCATTCTGGATTATCCGGGCGGAGTAGTTGATCACCTGGCCAGAAGGGTGTGTGAGCTGGACTGTCTTGGCGGCATAGCTGATCAAAGCGTTGTAGGCTGCCAACCATTCCATACCAAGAATGATGTCTATGTTGGAAGGTCCGAGCACAGTGAGAGAAGCCGGAAAAAGCAATCCTCCAATTTCGATTTGATTGTGAGGGCTTACCATTGTGGATTGCCACTTGGCTCCCGGAGATCGAACCGCTAAGGGAGTGGGTAACTTTTCCATGCCTAGCCCATGTAATTGTGCAAATTGTTGGGACACAAAGGCATGAGATGCTTCTGAATCAAAGAGAATAGTAGCTGGCACTGAATTAACGAGAAGAGTACCCATCACAATTTTTGGGGCCTCCCGAGCTTCTTCAATCTTGACATGGGTGACTTGGCCACAATTATCGTTCCTGGATTGATGGCGTCGACGGCTCTTCCTACGACCAACAGGAGGATGTGGTCCATTCTGAGGCTGACCCTGGCGACAGTTGACAGCAAGGTGCCCTGGTGGTCCACACTTGCGGCACAACCCATTATTATTGGGAGGAGCCATAGCATTGGGCTGTCCACCCTGAACCATTTGTTGTCTCGGCGGCGGAGGCAAGCGAGGTGCAACATAAAACGGTCTTGGTGTTGGAGCAGGTCGGTGAAAAACATTGTGTGGGATCCAGACTTGACGTTTCTGAGCAGGCTGACCCGAGGATGAGCCATCATCACGAGTGCGCTTGAGCGACTCCTGGTACTCATTCAGACCAGTTTCAGTTCAAAAAGCTTGGCTGACAAGCGTGGCATAATCCGCACAATCATGGGCAACAAGTGCTAGCTTTATGTTGGGACGCAACCCTTCACGGAATTTCTCCTGCTTACGAGCGTCAGTGCAGACGTCATCCTCAGCATAGCGGGACAAGTCGAGAAATTTCCTCTGATATTCATCCACAGTCATTTTGCCCCGAGTGAGTTTGCGGAACTCCTTCTTTTTCTGGTCCATCAGACCCTGAGGAATGTGTCGTGCACGGAAATTCGACTGAAATCCCTGCCAAGTGGTTTCTGTTCCAGCAGGCTGCATACGCCTGTGGCTTTCCCACCATTGAGCAGCTGAACCCCTCAGGAGATACGTCGCATAAGTGACGTAACTGGCAGGGGCAACATTAGCTGACTTCATCTGAAAGGCGATGTCACGGAGCCAATCATCAGCATCCATTGGATCAGTCGAGTTACGGAAGGTGGATGGGTTGTGGCGCACTAATTCTTGCAGTGAGATCGGCCCAGGCTCCTGACAAGCATCGTTGCGTTCTAAGCGATTTACCAGACTCTCATTGAGCTGACGGTTCAATTCAAACTGTTGCATCATTGCGGCAATATAGGGCGGAGGCGGAGGATCGTCAGCCATCCTGCCAAATCAACAGGGGCAGTTTAGCAGGAACAACTGCATGTGTAAAGAGTTATTCATGATGTAACATGAGCAATGATCAGGAAGTGCAATAGATACATGTTAGTAGTCGTTAAAGATATACAAATCTATGCACATAGTTGGATACGAACGGACAGCACGAGTTCGGAAGCACTCGCAACTAGACAAACTTGGCGGCACGCAGCACGCGGTGGAGAGATACAACAATGAGACATAGCACAGGCTACATCACATCAGAGAAAACTATTGGGGCGAGTAATCTGCAAGGGACAACGCAGGGTGCCCTCGATAAAAGGATCCTGTAGTCCGTGAACACTGTGAAGCAGAACCTGGCCCACATCTCGAAGAAAGGGGGGTTAATTCAGAACTCCGGGTGGATGTGATCACAAGAACCTAATGTTAGAGTTAGCAAAATCTTTAACCCGGAAAAGAAGAGAGATCAGAATCCCAGAGTAAAGGAGAGGAATAAAAGATCCTAATACCACCCAGTGGCAACATGGGCCCGTAAGCCACACAGCCATGTTAGTAAAATCGTTTTTTCAAAGACTAGACTCAACTTCGGCCAAGGAGTTGGAAAGGGGATTCCTACAGGCAGTCGGCTAAGATACCAACTTGTGACGCCCCCGACTTAATCGTGCACTAATCATACACGCAAATGCACACGATCAAGCCTAAGGACTCACGGGAAGATATCACAGCACAACTCTAAACTCAATTAAAATAATACAAGCTTTATATTACAAGCTAGGGGCCTCGAGGGCTCGAATACAAAAGCTCGCTTACAAGCGTTAGCGGAAGAAACAACAGCATCTAAGTATAGACACAAAGTTAAACAAATCTGCCTTAAGAAGGTGAAAACAAACAACGACTCTGATCGAAACGCGCAGGCCTCCTGCCTGGGAGCCTCCTAAACTACTCCTGGTCGTCGGTCTCCACGTAGCAGCAGACTCCGTCGGGGTAGTCGTAGACGTCGATGGAAACAACTGGCTCCAGGGCTCCGCCATCTGCTCACAGCAATCGGGAAAAGGGGAAAAAGAGGTAGCAAAGCAATCGTGAGTACTCATCCAAAGTACTCAGCAAGACTTACATCAGAACTAGTCTAGTTATGCAACATTATCAAAGGAAGGCTGTATATGTGGACTTGACTGCAGAAATGCCAGAATAGAGGGGAAGGCCTAGCCTATCGAAGACTAGCATCTTCAACGACTTGCCGCATTAGAAGAGTGCAGACAGTAGCATATATAAAAGCAACAAACATGTAGCAGCAAAGCCTAGGGATCCTTCCTCGACTCCCTGCGAGAAAGCGATCCCGGAGCTTACAATTAATTACATGTATCCGGTTCAAGTAGTAATAGATCGGGATACAACACTGAGCGTCCTGTTACCGTGGACACGGCTATTCGAATAGATAATCTTCCCTGCAGGGGTGCACTACTGTTACCCAACTCGCTCGATTAACTCTGGCCGGACACACTTTCCTGGGTCATGCTCGGCCTCGGCTGATCGACACACCGCAGCCCTACCTAGAGCTCAGCAGAGAGGTCCCCGCCGGTCTACATCCTAAGTGCTCAGGGTTCTTGGGCCCATCCCCCCTTGCACTCCGGGTCGTTGCGAGCACGGCGATCCAGGCACCACCTCTAGGGTGCCGACCCGGCCGTGCCGCAATGCTGAACTGGTCGTCTGACAGAGCTTTCGGCTGATACATACGGTGCAGAGGGCCCCATTAAACCATTATCCCGCGTGGTGGTAGTGCGTATAGGCCAGTGGCCAACTCAGATCAATACCCAAATCCGTTAGTGCATTATTAATTTTAGTGACGGCTGTCGGGACAAGTCCGGAGCTACCACCACAACCTGGGTGGTACCGCTAAACAGCCAGCCGCCACCGTAACTCTCGCGGGTGCTCTCCGGGCCCGCCCGACTTTCTCTTGTATCTCTCGCGGGTACCCCTCGGGGTCGACCCGTCTTTATCCAGATTCTGTAGTAAAATCCAGGTAACTGTGTGTTCATACATCAAGAAGGAATCCGATGAATCACCCTCACTGGATTTCCCTCTCGACGTATCCGTCAAGGTGAACCCGGAGGAATCACCCTCGAGGGTATTCACACTTGCGGGGTTGCATGACATAAGCTTCGTCGGAGGTGGTGAAAGAGGAATCACACCCTTGGTAGCCCACAACCAACTATCTGTACCACAGAGGCAACATCAGGAATGAGATAAGAGGTATCACCCTCGGCACTGGATATTAGCTCTGCAGAGTCGAGCAACTTAGGGGGGGGTGTGTGGTGATGTGCTGGTCTCAGCCCGTGGATCACAACGATCAGGGCACTGGTTACTAAGCGGGGCAACTAGGACAAGGAAGAGGGCCACGGATGGTTTTCCATCCAACCTATACTAAGCATTTAGGATATCAGGTAAAGTATCAAAAAGCAGTTTACAAAAACAGGCTATGCATCAGAATAGGATCAATCAAAAGTAGTAGCAAATTCTAATGCAAGCAGGAAGGAGAAAGAATAGGTGAAATAGGCATGCTCAAGGGGGTTTGCTTGCCTGGTTGCTCTGCAGGCGAAAAGGAATCTGCAACAGTGTAGTCGATCCCCGGTTCGTCAGCGGTCTCGGAGTCTACCGGAGAAGAAGAGGGGGAAGAAACAGATAAATACAGACATTCAAATGCAATCACTATGTACGACATGCCTAAATGATATGCAGGGTTGATATATTGCATCTCTAACTACTTTAGTTAATTTAAGAATTTATTTGGAATTATTTTATGAGGATCATGCACTATTCATCTATCGGAAACGGGCAAAAATTTACAGGTTCACCTACTTAGAGGGTTCTAACATGAGTGCAGATGACATATTCGGATTCGTTGGATTTTTCTGATTATTTTTCATATATAAATTATTTTCATCTGACCTACGGTTTATTTTCTATGATTTTTCAAAGTTTTAAAATAATTTCTAGAATCTACTGATTTAACATTAATTCAAAAATAAAGGGGTAAAATGCTAGATGCACCCACTGAAACGTACACAGCAGTGTGTTGTGAGATTGACAGTGGGACCCAGTCAACTGCCCAGTCAGCAGTTGACTGGTCACCTTTGACTGGTCAATGGGACTAGTGGGTCCTACCTGCCAGTGACTGGGCTTGCCCAGTCAGCAGGTTGACTGGGTCAACAGGGCCCAGTGGGACCCGCGTGTCAGTGAGACATTTAATTAAACCGGTTTTATTAGAATAGTTAACCCGGGCGGGGCCCGCGTGTCAGTGGGTTAGTGGGTAATTAAATTAGTCTAACCATTTTCATTAGCAGATAATTAAGCAGGCGGGACCCACTGGAGTTTAAACCGCCGCGCGCGCGGAGGCATTCTGGCGACCACACGACGCGGCGGCGACCCGCCGGAATCTGCTGTGGTTGACCAAACGGGGCGCGGCTGGTTCCATTTGAACGAGCTCGACGAGCTGCGTCCGGTGGTGGCGCCGGTTCATCCTGCGGTGGCCTGAGACGATGGCACCATCGACGTCTGACGGCGGCGGCAGTACGAGCTCGAAGGGATCGAGTAAAAGGGCTCGGATCCGTCGAACTAGTAGGGTGGGCAGCAACGGAGAGGGTTCCTGAGCACGGCGGCAGCATCGGTTTGATTCGAGGGGGTCGGCAGCGACGGCTACGAGCTCACGGCGGCGCCATGGATACGGCCAGCTTGCGGCTTCGGTTACGGCTAGCTAAACGGCACGCGCGAGGCAGGGAGGAGAGGGGAAAACAGGGCGGCGCTCACCGGGAGGCACAAGGTGGCGGGCGATAGGTTTAGGAGCGCAGGGACGAGGCGGATCGACCGGTGATGCGCCGGTGGCCGTGGCGGGGAAGAGGGGTCGATCCCGACGCAGTGGGGCGCTCCAGCTCGAGCTGGTCCTCTCAGAGGACGAAGGCGACGTCGGGGAAGCGGTTGGACACGGCGAGGAGGCCAGTGGACGGCGTTGGCCGCGGGGACAGGAAGCGGCGGCGACGTCAGTGCTCGGACGCGGGGGAGAAGAAGAAGGCGAGCGAGGGAGAGAGAAGAAAGAGGAGGTAGGGCTGCCAGGGAGTGGTTGGGGTCGGCCTTATCTCCTCCCGTCGCCCCGGTGGGTGCACGCGTCGAGGAGGCGGCCGGCGAGGTGGCTCGGCCATGGCTAGGGCGACACGCGAGGGGAGCAGGTAGAAGACGGTGAGGTGGGTTGGGCTTTGACTGTAGCATTGGGCCGGTCGGTGCACAGTAGTTTTCTTCTTTTCTGTTTTCATTTTTACTTTCTCCTTTGCATTTTCTTTTTGACAGCAAATGACTTTTGAAAAATGTGAAACTAGTCTCAATAAATTCTCTGCAATATTCTGCACTTCCACAATGAGTTTGGGGACTAAATGAATTCATTTGAATTTTTGTAAAATAGTAATTGATTGATGATGCTGATTTGGTTACTGTTTTTTGGATGTTAGAGTAGATTTTGAAATCCAAATAATGTTGATTTTATTTTATAATTGCTAGGGGATTATTTGCAATATTGTGAACTATTTTGACTTAATATTTGATCAACTTTTATTTTGACTTGCATTTTGAATTTTTGTTTAAAGTGGAATTTGAAATGAGATATGAACAAATGATGATCTAGCACTGCAAATGAAGATGACTTGGCATGATTAGCAGATGATCAATGTAGCATATTACAAGGGGGTGTTACAACTCTGCGGGAAAACCATCAGGACCCGGGGCTTTGTTGTGCTCCATTAGGAAAACCGCCTTTCTAACTTTCTCCTCAGAGTATGGGGCTGTTAGAAGGCTGTTTTCCTCATGAGAGACCTGGGGGATGTCATCTGTTCGGGACTCATCCATCGAGAAGTTTCCTTCCTCTGGGGCTCCGAACATATTTTTATAATAGTTAGTGATATAAGATTTAAGTTGCTCATGCCCCTCAATCGTGCCCTCATCCTGTTGTAGGGTGTCTGCCATTGGCGACTCCATGAAAATATATAGTATTCAAATCACCTTTAAGGATAAAATTGAGAGTTAGAATGTTTGTACCATTTGAGTTCCTCTTCACACAGCATGCTAGCCACATGAAGAATTTGCACTGCAACGGTGCTTTAGACATCCAAGCACAGCCGGCGTATGGTGCCATCTCTTTCCCACCAAATTTCCTATCGTAGGCAGTATGAGATGGCTGTGTGCAATAATCGATGTAGAGGCTACGTGCTATCGTCCTTTTACTAAAGAATAAACATAAGAAAAGAAAAAGGTGTGATTAACAAAAGGATTTTGATGCGAGGTGGAAAACATTCTGGGAAGGGGCGGAGATGACTCTAGAACACTTCAATGGATGGGAGAGGCCTTCTGGACACTTCAAAGCATAGTTTGCAAACTGTATCGGGACGGCAGTCTGGTTGGAAAAACCCGAACTGATGCCTAGTCTGTTCTTTTA
The DNA here is from genome assembly GCA_039707655.1 of Elymus sibiricus. Lineage (NCBI taxonomy): Eukaryota > Viridiplantae > Streptophyta > Magnoliopsida > Poales > Poaceae > Elymus > Elymus sibiricus. Next base: position 515,663,083 of record CM077666.1, read on the forward strand.
ACCTAATACTAGCACCGAAAAAGCGCGGCGGCACGCCGCGCTCGTAAGGAAGCCAAATGCATAATTTACAAACTTCGTGGATACAATCACAATCCAACCATCATCCAAATCCACGGCGCAAGCACCCAGATGCAGTTCCAATTTTCCTCCAGACAGTAGTTTAATGTGTTGCTCATTTTTCAGACTATGCTCATTTTCTTTAGGCCAGCAAGGTTACGTCTCAGTGTCGTGTGTAGCTCAAGGTCAGGGTATTCTTTTATAGTAGCAATGTTTCAACTGCGAGAGCTGCAATAACAATCACAATCAATGTGTTTCAAGGTGTCCCACAATATATTCTGGTCTGTGTAAGCTGTAAGAACATCAAGTGAAAAGGAATATGGCCCCAAGAAACGGCCAAGTAGTTTCCTAGAATATTTGCTGGCAAGTCCCATCAACTTGGCCTATTCATAAATATATAAGTCATGAACACTTAAAGTGATAACTAACGATTTTATGATATATCAGTTCAGTGCGTGATCATTTTAATTATGTACAAAAATATTAGAAGATAAGTAACCATAGTGGAAATTAACAATGGCAGGTAATTGTGTTAACTAATTAAATTGCATATGATTCAATCAATGGTGAAACAAATCCTTATTTACACTATTTAGAAACAATCCGTACATGAGTTTCTCTAATCCTTAGTCACACTTGCAGAAGGGGAAATTCTTGAAAAATAATAACTCTAATAGCAACTAAATAGAAAATAATACAATATTGGTGATTAAATAGTGTAGCTCTAATAGTATCTAAGAGAGCTAAATGAATGTTGGTTAGATTACCTTTTGTGACTCCTGAACATTAGCATCAGAGATATCCATTGTAATAAGAGCATAAACCCCATGAGCACTCCATGGTCAGCCCCTCCTGGTGCATCGATTAAATCAGTCAATTCACATATAATCACTTGAAAGAATTGAATTTTTTCCACCTACTTTAACTTCTTATGACCAATCTGCCATCTCTTAGAGAATTTGTCTCAACACTGTTAGCATCACATGGTGCAGCAATTATTCAGTCAATTGATACTCAAGAATTAAAAATCGCATAGGAAAATTTGGTGTGAGATTGTATAATTCAAGGTGGGCTCAGATGGTAAGCTTGACATCATGGTAATTGCAAAAACGTACACTTCTAACAGGGTAGCATAAAACTATGATGCCAGTAGTACCATGCTTAGTTTGTCAGCACAAGTGAATACTCATCGGAATTTGGAAGGAACACAACTATTGCTCTCTTACAACAACAGCATAAGGAAAAATAAATAAATGACTGCTGAGAAGTCTCACCCTTGCAACCAAGATCTATACAACAAATAAGAGAAGAAAGAGCTTCCTGTGTTGTTTACTCATTCCACTCACCTTCCTCTGCTTTGTACAACATTATCATGCTCAAAGGGCTGCTAGGAAATGTCATTCCGTTAAATAAAAAAGTAAGCAGGAAATTTGTGGCAAACCCTATAATTATGAAGATCACATCTAGATAACTGGAATTGAAGATATGCAGACATTCAAGATATAATCTACATATAATTTACTGTATATGCTCTAATTTGTCAGTGCTTAATTATTTTAACATACTTTGTGGTCAAAATAGAGAAGAATGGGATACCATGGAATATGGGCTCGCTTTTTTTGGTACCCTCGTACCTGAGCATAAATTAAGGAATCGGCAACCCATTTCACTGCACATGCATCCCTTTCAGTTGCAATCACTTAAACAGTCGAAAATCATAGAATAGTTAGAAAATAAGCCTGTGACGTTTTCATCTATTCTTATGACCTCAGAGAGAAGAATAGATGAACACATGTAATATTTCTATTAAAAATGCATCTACTTATCATAGTGCTACACTTATTTTTCCTCTATTGTTTTCCCTGAAATCGGCATTAAACAGAAGAAGATACACCCATGGTGCTACATGATTGCAGTAGTAGTTAGTGCACAGCTTTGGCATAAGTGCACTACCAGGCAGCACAATATTAGATATGATAATTTTATTTTGTTGTTAGTGCCTTTCCAATGTAGTTGATACTTGTTGTGCGGCAGTGTCTAATAATTATATGTCAAATACCACCGTCTTCTCACCTGAAAATTGGTCGACCTGTGTGCCAACAAACATGCCCACAATGGATTCGTCGTTGTATCCGGTCAGCATCAAATGCATCTACAAATCTTCCCCATAGTGTCAGAATTGCACTATGGCTGTAGAAACATTGCTGTCATTTAGCACGGTAGGATGATATGGACTGAATGGCAACGAATAACAGGAAAAGAGAAGTTTGTACCATCCATCCGTGATATGAATTTGATGCCTCTGCTCGTGAGCGCTGAAGGGGGCAACACGTAGCTAACAGCAAACCGGCAGTAATTAGTCCAACAACGTCTGAACATATGCAGAACTGGCAAGTAGCTAAACAGGATGAATTGTAGAAGAAAAAGGAACATCTTATAAAATTTCACCGGATAGCATTGCTGCCCCTACACCGAGTTCTGCGACGCAGTGTCTACTCCCGTGTGGATGTCTGATCCATCACCCCAGACGCGGCGTGCCCGGGCGGTGACTGTGCCGCCGCCGCCGACGGGCGTCTTCCCTATGAAGAGGTTGGGGGAGAGGAGGTCGTGATGCTGCTCATTTTTTCGCTCCGCTGATGTGCGTCTCCCCTAGGGGTGAGGTTGGGGAAGAGAGCGCCATCGTGTTGTGCCGTTCGCCTATGCCTTTGCCATCACGGTCGCTAACTCCCGCTAGAGAGATGGGAGATGCATGCCAAGGGCTGCTTCGGCAGCAGTTGAGACGGGGAGATGGGCGAGAATTTATGGCCGGTGGCGGATGGCGGCGGCCGGCAGCGAAGAATGGTGGGCACGGGGCAGCGAGGGGTGGATCGGTGGAGGCAGCGACGGCGGCATCCCTTTCTCTCTGTCCTTATCTCTTCGTCTCTCTTTCTCTGGAACAACGAAGAAGGGTCGAGCGAGCGACTGCCAGTGGGGAAGGCCCAACTTGAGATATTACGGTGGGCCTTAAGCGGTAAATACCCAGGAGCAGTAAAAAAAAGTCAAAAAAATAGGAAAAACCAAGTCGCTCCCGCTTTAGTATTGTTACTGATAAGAAGACTAGCAAGCAAATGAACCAGGACAACCTGGTTAGGTTGCAGCTCCACTTTTAATTGAATGTTGCATTGTCGCTTTTGTCTGTCCATAATAAATCTAGAAGTTTGTTTCGACGCCAACCATGTCCATAATAAATTTAGAAGTTTGTTTCGACGCCAACCGCTATTCGCACATGAACACGTCACCGTGTCGCGCGACATACAATACAATGTTGCCAGAGGAGTCTCGCTCAAAGCATGGTACGCAAGACAGGCCAACGAGATCGTTTGAGGACCCGAAGCCCCACACGCCGAGGAGGGACCCCATCAGGGCGCCGACAGCTATGGGCTGCCCTAGGTTGACCTGATCGTCCCTAGGGCCTCGAGGTTCGCTGCCGTTGAACACAAATAACAACGTAGAACGAGAAAAAAAAGGAAATCGAGGGAGAGAGATAAATAAAATATAGAAAGTGCTAGATGTGGTTGACGATTGTCTGTGTTCAATCGACAATCACCTCTCATCTATATTTGAGACAGTGGACTTCCCGTACAAGAAAATGACTCCAATTGTTGTCCAAATATCCAAACCTACCATAATTTGGACAAGTGGGTCCAAAATTTCACATAGGTCAAAAGGCAGGCACATTGTATTCGCTGTAGTGGTTGCATACGACCGCGAACTGAGATGATCCAAAAAAATTGCATTTGTTCACTTCTACGAGGAGAACAACTTTCATGTTGAACACTTTCTGTTTGAAGCCATTTTAAATCTGATATCTATCACATTTTAAGAAGGTATGTCTCCGAGATGTATATGTATTGCCATGTCGGTGGAGGTTGCAAACGACCTCAGATGGAGATAATTCCAAATGAAAAGTTCTTCCTTTCGACGAGGAAAAGAGCTTACATGTTGAATTTTTTATTTGAGGTCATCTTGATACCGAAAAATGACCTGTGATGTCAACATAATTTTTCGGGGCAAATTGGGTCAGACCCGATTAAACCGGGTAACATACCGGCCCCTCTCGGGTTGGGCCCGGTTATACTTATACTGGGCTAACCGCCGACTCCTCTCCGGTCTAGCCTGTTTATACTGGACTTGTCGTGGGTATAGGTCTGACAGTAGTGTATGGGGGTACGAATTGGAGGGCAGAGCCTAGCTACGGCGCAGTTGTTACACTCGGATTTACGAGTTCAGGCCCCTCAGCGGTGGAGGTAATAGCCCCACGTCTCGGTGCTCTGGAGCTTGATTGTCTGAGTGTACAGATTACAAAGATTGCGAACCCCTGGAATGGAGCTGGGGGTGGCTTATATAGAGTCCGCCCAGCTCCCCTGAATGCCGCCATTACCAGGGGTTAAAGAGGGGGTTTAAGGGCGCCAGTTACTGGTAACGGGCGCATTGATTACAATTGATGAGGGTGGACGCACGTCCTGACCGTTGCAATCCTGGAGAGCCTCCTGGTCTTCTCCGTCCGAGTGACTGCCAGGTACTCCGAGTGAAATAGACCGGTCGAGTGAACTGCCGCCTCCCGAGTGGTTCATTGAACTCCGAATGAATGTCAGGTTGCAGACCTCCTGACTGCTGAACTGGCCCTGGGGCACAGTATAAGGTGAGTGGCGTCCTAGGGTAGGGTCTGTAGGTCAGGCCTGTTACCCTATCCCTAGTATATATCCTCGTCATTAGCCCCCGAATCGGTCGAGGTTAAGCGGGTCGAGTCAAGGCGAATTCCCAGGTGAGTTGAGCGCTACAGGGGCGCTTAAGAACTCCTACTGGTCATTAGACGGCCTTGTCTTCACGCGGCACCTTGACGGATTCCGGACCATATGACGTCCGAGTGAAAGTCTCCACCCGAATGAAATGAGCAGTCTCCATTCGAGTGAGACGAGTCATCACGCGTCGGGTGACAGAACGGGTCCAAGCGTTTATGGAATGTCTTTAAAGGTGAGCAATCGGATCGCTGGGCTCCGGATCTTGCGGGATTTGAAATCAGATATGAGCGCGCGCGAACGGTTGCGGCGCGGTGAGTGGGGAAAGTGGGGCGTGATGCCTCGATTTTCGCCCCGCTTTCCGCCACGTATCGCTGGATCTCCGACGGCGCGATTTGAGGGGATCTGCAGGCGCACGAATCGGTGGTGTGGATTGGGGAGCGGAGCGGGCGGCGATATAAGGAGCCACCGCGTCGGAGAGGGAGAGAGAACCAGATCCCCTCTTCCTCGTCTCTTCCAGTCCTCCAATCTTCTCTCCCGCACCCCACTCCGCACAAATTCACTCCGGCGTCGGAGTACTTCGCGGCGATGGCGAAGGACAAGACGGCAGAGCTGGAGCGAGCAAAGAAGGCAAAGAAAGCGTCGAGCTCTCGTGCCGCGCCGCCACGGGGATGTATCCAGGGAGATTGGCTCCCGCCGACCACCACTGCCGAAGACGTCGGCGGGCTCGTCATCGACGAACTGGTGCGGGAGGGTAGCTGGAGGCTGCCGGAGGAGGGGGGAAATCGAGCCTGCGCCGCGGCCAGGGGAACGCGTGCTCCTCGTCACCCATGTGGAAGGAGGTTTCTCCATGCCGCCCCATCGCTTTCTCCATGGTTTCCTAAACTTTTTCGGCGCCCAGCTCCATCACCTCCCTCCGAATGCTATAGCGTACCTCGACACATTTGTTTCCTTGTGTGAAAATTTCTTGGGATGCCAGCCGCATTGGGGGTTATTCAAGCATATCTTCACGTGTCGTTCTCAGTCGGTCAAAAAGGCCAACCCCGAGGGGGAGAGAACCCATGTGACCCAGCTGTGCGGCGGCTTGGGTATTCAGATGTGGGGTAGGAGCGCTTTCCCAACGATGACCTTTCCCGATTCGGTTAGGGGCTGGCAGTCAACTTGGTTTTACTGCAAAGACATCCCATGTGCTGGCTCGTCGACTGGTCTCCCTCCTTATACGTCCGAGAGGGTCAATGTGCCTTCATCGCTGACGGTGGACAAAGAGGAGAAGACTGACGTGGGGATCTTGGTAACTGCGGTAGTCAGCCTGATCCAGGGCGGGGTACCGGGTCTAGATTTGCTGGAGGTCTTCCTCAGTCGGCGAATCCAGCCGCTGCAGGAGCGAGCTCACCCTATGTGGCAATACACTGGCGCTAATGACTCGACTCGAGTGCACCCGAAGGACATCGACGAGAAGACCGTGAAAGAGTGGCTCAAGGGTATCACCGGCGCACGCAACAATCCACGAGGGTCGAGACGGATCCCGCCCTACGACGCCAAGAACCAACCGTTGGAGGTGTGACACGCATTTCCGAGTGAATTACTTATGCACAAATTATCTGAGTGAACTGAATGGTCTGACTGTCTCTGCTCTTCGTGTCTTGCAGGAGTTCCAGAAGATGCTTTCGCCTGTGCCGAATGGAGAACACCTTGTCGGAGACGTGGAGAGTGAACATGGCAGTGTCGAGGGTAGCTACGTGGAGGACAGCGAGGAGGAAAGCGACGACTCGGAAGAGAGAGACGAGGTCGAGTCTTCCCAGTCTCCGGAGCTACGCTCTGAGCGCCGCTCTAAGCAGACTCATGATCCGAGTGCTGGCTCGGAGAAGACGGCGGCTCCGAGTGCTATGACTCCGAAGCGCACTCAGACATCGACGCCGGAGCCGACAGAGAAGACCGCCAAGCAGCTCAAGGTCGCTTCTCCCAAGCCTCGAAAGGCTCTACCCAGGATCAAGGTCACCATGCCTGTCGCCTCAACGTGAGTGTCGCGCCTTTCTTTTCTGTCTCTGTGAACTTCTGGGCTTTTCTGACCGAGTGAAATTTATGAATCAGAGCTGCAACCTCGACGACTTCCCCCATGCAGATCGATGGAGACCGCGTCGAAGCCGAGTCGGCGGAAGCAGCCACTTCTCAGAAAGGTAGCAATGATTCCGATTTTTTTTACTTTGATCTATGATCCGATTGAATTGTCTTCACCCGACTGAATTGTGCGTCATGACTGATTGTGTCGAGTGAACGTAGCGCTTGCAGAGATTATCCACATCGCGGACGACGATGAAGGACCGCCACGGAAGGACACCAAGGAGGGGACCGCAGCTCCGACTGCCTCTCAGACCACCGCACAGAAGACGCCGCCGAGCAAAGCACCTCAAGTTCTCCCTGCACCTGTTGTGACCGTGCGTCTGGGGTAATGTTCTTCTCAGGCCGAAGCTGGCTCTGCCGCGGCTCCGTCGACTGCTCTGGCTTCGGCTCCGACTCCTCCCGTCAATATCTTCAGTCTATACAAGGTGCCAGAGGACCAAACTAGAGCCAGCAAGGAGGCAATGACCCAGGCGGAGCTGATGACCCAGCGACTGAAGGAGATGTGCGCAGCTGGCAAGCTGGCATACGATGCCAGCGCTGCCCTCCAGGAAAACGTTCGAGTAAGTGCCCTTGTAAGTTGATCTCCAAGTCATTTTTCCTCTGTAGGAATTTCAGTCAGAAAATATTCGGTACACCCACTGGGTGTTTTTTTGTTGTTTGGCCGTCACTCGGATCGGGCGGACCGTTCCGAGTGGATACCGTTCCAGTGGGGGCACGCTGAGTGCACCCACTGGGTGTAGTCCCCGAGATTGCCGTCGACTGCAGGCAGTCGGTGGGAGTCTTAGACCTTTTTTTTTGTGTTTGGCCATCACTCGGATCGAGCAGACCATTCCGAGTGGATACCGTTCCAGTGGGGGCATGCTGAGTGCACCCACTGGGTGTAGTCCCCGAGACTGCCGTCGACTGCAGGCAGTCGGCAGGAGTCTTAGAACCCCCCCTTTTTTTAGTTCAACACAAGTCACTTTCCAGTGGGGGCACGCTGAGTGCACCCACTGGGTGTAGTCCCCGAGACTGCCGTCGACTGCGGGCAGTCGGCGGGAGTCTTAGAGTTTTTATTCGATTGCACTCGGAGTGCGGCCTCTCACTCGGCTGGCCGAGTGTAAGGCTTGGTAGACTAGGATGCTTCGAACTGATCGAGCTTTGTCTGCCTTGAGGTTGACTATGAAGGTCAGAATATTGTTGTCTTCGATCTTCTTCATTGTCGACTCAGTTGTAAGAGGGTATTTCAGGATCTTGTATTGGTCAAGCTTGTTCCTGTCACTAACTGTTCTGCTTTCTCTTGTGTTTCGGAGAACCTGTGAGCTTGGGGCTCAGTATCTGTCGCTGGAGAAGGAGACGAACCAGCTCCAAGTGGACTTGGAGGTGGAAAAAAGGAACATAGCTCGCGCCCAGGCTGAGTTGAAGACCATGGGAGGTAGGCCTCAGCTACCGAGCGTTTTGCTTCCACTTTTCTTCATTCTTTGAACCGAGTGACTTCACTCGAACAGATGTGCGTAGTGAAAACCATCGACTCCAAGTGCGGCTCAGAACTTCTGTCTCTTTAGAAACTATGAAGCAGGCACTCGAAAACAAGGATAATGAGCTGGCGGGAGCGCAGAAAGTGGCGAGGGAAAAGACCAAGGCCACCGAAGAGAAGCTGGCCTCACTTGAGAAGCTTGAAGGGGAGAACAAGTTGCTGAAGAAGGAGGTGATCGAGCTCAAGAAGCAGCAGACTGAGTGGGACGGCAAGCTCAAGGCTCAGGCGAATGCCTACGAGCATGAGAAGAAGACTCTGAACGAGAAGATCACCCAACTCATCGAAAAGAAGAATTCTCTGTAAAGGTATATAGAAGAGTTCGCGGAGGAGATGTACACCAAGCTTGCAGGTAACTTGTAGCATCCGAGCGAGTTTTAACTTATCTCCGAGTGAATTTCATGCATGCTGATCTTCAACTCTCCTCTTTTCTTGTTCACAGAGTACTGTCGAGACTTCGAGCTGGAAACTGACAGAATCAAGAGGGATCTAGATCCCTCCAGGTCACTCGTCGGTGACAAGGCTGCTCTAGGTGTTTTGCGGCTCGAATCTCATATCGAAGATGTCCAGGGGTACATCATCCGTCTACGGGGCGCACTCGGGAGGATCGACAAGGAACTGTGGTCAGAGGGCACTGTTGACACCGATCTGGAAGCCATGATGACTCGTCTCAATGACATTCCTAGCCGAGTGCAAGCGTGGAAGAAATCAGCTGCCCGCTGCGGGGCCGACGTGGCCCTCTCTCTGGTCCGAGTGCATTGCAAGGACGCCAAGGAGGAGAAGCTGAAGTCTCTTCAGGTTGCCAACACTAAGAAGCTCAAGTTCGAGGACTTCATGGAGACGTTCATAGAAGCAGCCACTCGGATTGCAGATGGCATCGATTTGGACGCCTTCGTCGAGCCGGCCAGCTCCTCTGGAGCATAAGAAAAACTTTAAGCTTTACCCATTTGCCTCGGTATGCCGAGTGGATCTGTATCCGTCAAACTCTTTCGAGCTCAGGACCCGAGTACTCGCATTTACTTTTGAACTTCTAAAGTTATCCAAATGCTTTCTTTCGAGTCTTTAAATGTGTGCAGCTTAGGCGAAAGCTGGTTCGCAGCTAAGCTTCCCGAGTGAGAGGGACGCTTTTCACTCCGAGCAGTGTTTTTAACTTGGGCGAAAGCTGGTTCGCAGCCAAGCCTCCAAGTGAGAGAGATGTTCTTCACTCGGAGTAGGTTTTTAACTTAGGCAAAAACTGGTTCGCAGCTAAGCCCCCGAGCGAGAGGGACGCTCATCACTCGGAGTGGGTTTTTAACTTGGGCGAAAGCTGGTTCGCAGCCAAGCCTCCGAGTGAGAGGGACGCTCTTCACTCGGAGTAGGTTTTTAACTTGGGCAAAAGCTGGTTCGCAGCCAAGCCCCCGAGTGAGAGGGACACTCTTCACTCGGAGTAGGTTTTTAACTTGGGCGAAAGCTGGTTCGCAGCCAAGCCCCCGAGCAAGAGGGACGCTCTTCACTCGGAGTAGTTTTTTAACTTGGGTGAAAGCTTGTTCGCAGCCAAGCCCCCGAGTGAGAGGGATGCTCTTCACTCGGAGTAGTTTTTTAACATGGGCGAAAGCTTGTTCGCAGCCAAGCCCCCGAGTGAGAGGGACGCTCTTCACTCGGAGTAGGTTTTTAACTTGGGCGAAAGCTGGTTCGCAGCCAAGCCTCCGAGTGAGAGGGACGCTCTTCACTTCACTCGGAGTAGGTTTTTTAACTTGGGCGAAAGCTTGTTCGCAGCCAAGCCCCGGAGTGAGAGGGACGCTCTTCACTCGGAGTAGGTTTTTAACTTGGGCGAAGGCTGGTTCGCAGCCAAGCCCCCGAGTGAGAGGGACGCTCTTCACTCGGAGTAGGTTTTTTAACTTAGGCGAAAGCTGGTTCGCAGCTAAGTTGAAGGGCATACACCCACTGGGGGTCGTAAGCCAGGGAATGCATACGAGTGAACTCAATGTAGAACTGGAAAAGTCATGCTTTTATTCATCAAACATCACTCGAGTGCTTTTATTACATCTCAACATCAAGTATAAAAACGTCGAAGCAAGTCTGCATTCCAAGCGCGGGGCTCGTCTGCTTGCTTCAGAAGGTTGTACAGGTGGTATGCCCCGTTATGCAGAACTTTTGAAATGACAAAAGGACCTTCCCACGCAGGAGCAAGCTTGTGAGGTCGCTGCTGATCCACTCGGAGCATAAGACACCTTCCTGAAAGGCTCGACCCCTAATGTGCCTGTTGTGAAAATGTCGTAGATCTTGCTGATAAGTGGCTGAACGGATAAGAGCCATCTCTCTCTCCTCTTCCAGGAGATCAACTGCGTCTTGCCGCGCCTGCTCAGCTTCAGCTTCGGAGTATAGTTCCACTCGGGGCGAATTGTGGAGCAGGTCACTCGGCAAGACGGCTTCAGCTCCGTACACAATGAAGAAGGGAGTACGATTGGTAGACCGATTGGGGGTCGTCCTCAAGCCCCAAAGAACTGATGACAACTCGATGACCCAGGCTCTAGCTGCATCCTCCAAATCGCGCATGAGTCGTGGCTTTAACCCCTGAAGGATCAGTCCGTTTGCTCTCTCGGCTTGTCCATTCGACTGCGAGTGCGCCACAGATGCATAGTCGACTCGGGTGCCTTGGGCGGTACAGAACGCCCTGAACTCTTCTGAGTTGAAGTTTGAGCCGTTGTCAGTGATAATGTTGTGGGGCACGCCATATCTGAAGACTATCTCCTTCATAAACTTGATCGATGTACGAGAGTCTAGCTTCTTGATGGGTTTGGCTTCGATCCACTTAGTGAACTTATCGACTGCAACCAGCAAGTGGGTGAATCCACTCGCCCCTGTCCGGAGGGGTCCCACCATGTCGAGTCCCCAGACTGCAAACGGCCAGACGAGTGGAATGTTGGACTATCTCCTGTGCAGCTTCATTGGCACATGGCCAGACGAAGCCGGCTCGATAAGCTTTAGCCACGATTGTCCGAGAGGACGCGTGGTGTCCACAAGTTCCCAAGTGAATCTCCTCCAGGATCAATCGACCTTCTTCCAGCGAGATGCAGCACTGAGTCACACCGGTGACGCTCTTTCTGTATAACTGATCGCCCATCACTGTAAAGGCCTTGGACCTGCGAACAATCTGGCGGGCCTCGACTTCATCTTATGGAAGTTCCTGTCTGAGCAGGTATGCAATGTAAGGCACCGTCCAGTCGGGCGTGATTGCCAGGATCTCCATGACCAAATCAATGACTGCCAGGACCTCGACTTCAGTCGGATTGGAAGGACCGACCACTTGCGGGGGCTCTTCCGTGAAGGGATCTTCTTTCACCGTCGGGGAACGTAAATGCTCTAGGAACACATTGCTGGGTATGGATTTCCGAGTGGACCCGACCTTTGCCAGATTGTCTGCCTCCTGATTCTTGGCTCGGGGGATGTGATGCAGTTCCAGACCCTCAAATTTCTTTTCCAACTTTCTCACCACGTTGCAATATCCTGTCATAGCAGGGCTTCTGATATCCCACTCCTTCATCACTTGATTCACAACTAGATCCGAGTCCCCATAGACCATCAGGCGCCGGACGCCGAGTGAGATGGCCATATGTAGACCATAAAGGAGCGTTTCGTACTCGGCCTCATTGTTGGAGGAATCGAAGTGAATCTGCAGAACATATCTGAGTCGATCGCCCTTCGGAGACACTAACACAACTCCAGCTCCTGAACAATTCAGCCTCTTGGAACCGTCAAAGAACATGGTCCAGTGCTCCGGGTGACTCTGAGTCGGTTGCTGCTGTTCTGTCCACTCGGCTAAGAAATCGGCTAATGCTTGGGACTTGATTGCTTTTTTTGCCTCGAACTTGATCTCCAAGGGCAAGAGCTCGATAGCCCACTTCGCCACTCGACCAGTCGCATCCCGATTGTTCATGATCTCAGACAGTGGGGCGTCGCTGACGACTGATACGAGGTGCTCTTGGAAGTAGTGGGCTACTTTCTTCGCAGTCAGATAGATGCCATATACGAGCTTCTGATAATGAGGATACCTTTGCTTGGATGGAGTCAGGACTTCAGAAACGTAATAGACTGGGCGCTGAACTTTGTAAGCTTTGCCTTCTTCTTCTCGCTCGACTGTGAGGACAGTGCTGACAACTTGACCAGTGGCCGCAATGTACAAGAGCAACGGCTCGTTACTGTTCGGAGTGGCAAGCACCGGCTGGGTGGAAAGCAGGGCTTTGAGCTGAACAAACGCTGCTTGTGCTTTAGCAGTCCACTCGAACAAATCAGACTTCTTCATCAATCGGTAAAGGGGCAGTGCCTTCTCACCGAGGCGGGAGATGAATCGGCTCAGAGCCGCAAGACAACCCGTGAGCTTTTGCACATCATGAAGCCGTTCTGGACGTTTCATTCGTACAATTGCACCGATCTTCTCGGGGTTGGCATCTATCCCTCGTTCGGAAACGAGGAATCCGAGTAACTTGCCCCCGGGCACCCCGAAAGTGCACTTTGCTGGATTCAGCTTAATATCGTACTTCCACAGATTTGCGAAAGTTTCAGCAAGGTCAGCCAGCAGGTCGGAACCTTTTCTGGACTTGACCACGATATCGTCCATGTACGCCTCAATGTTCCGACTGATCTGTTTTTGCAAACACTTTTGGACCATGCGCATGAAAGTGGCACCGGCATTCTTTAGACCGAACGGCATGGTGATATAGCAGAAACACCCGAATGGGGTGATAAAAGCTGTTTTTATTTCATCTGGCCCATACAGTCGGATCTGGTGGTACCCGGAGTACACATCCAGAAAAGACAGTCGCTCACACCCCGCGGTGGAATCTACGATCTGATCTATATGGGGGAGCGGGAAATGATCCTTGGGGTAGTCCCGATTGATGTGCTTGAAATCGATGCACATTCGGAGTGACTTATCCTTCTTAGGGACCATGACGACGTTGGCGAGCCACTCGGAGTGGTACACCTCACGGATGAACTCGGCTGCCAGGAGCCGAGCAACTTCTTCGCCAATGGCCTTCCTCTTCTGTGTAGCAGAGCGACGAACATGCTCCATCACAGGTTTTGCTTTCGGGTCGACTCGCAAACGGTGCTCAGCCAGCTCCCTGGGTACACCCGGCATGTCGGATGGCTTCCATGCGAAGATGTCCCAGTTCTCACGGAGGAACTGGATGAGCGCTTCTTCCTATTTGCTGTCGAGTGTCGTTGAGATGTTGGTGGGTGTAGCATTGGGATCTTCCGGGTGGACGTGTACATGCTTCGTATCACCGGCCGACTGAAAACGCAGATTCTGCAGCTGGCTTCTTGGAGCGTAGCAGATCACTCGGATCGGCATTTTTCTTGTGCTCCTCCAACTCCACCATGGCCATCTGTTCATCAGCAATCTTGGACCCTTGCTGCAAACATTCCTCCGCACGCTGCCTATTGCCAGTGACTGTGATCACTCCTTTGGGGCCGGGCATCTTCAGCTTGAGATACACATAACATGGGCGGGCCATGAAACGTGAGTAGGCCGGCCGACCAAGGATGGCATGATAGGCGCTGCGAAAGTCGACCACTTCGAAGGTCAGCCTTTCCTTCCTGAAGTTCTTGTCGTCTCCAAAGACCACATCCAGGGCGATCTGTCCGAGTGACTTTGCTTTCTTGCCGGGGATCACTCCGTGGAACTGCATGCTGCTCTCGCTGAGACGGGACATCGGAATGCCCATCCCCTTCAGGGTTTCAGTGTAGAGTATGTTCAGTCCGCTTCCACCGTCCATGAGGACCTTTCGCAACCGAACGCCTCCCACGACCGGATCAACCACCAGCGCCTGCCACCCAGGGGTGGCAATGTAGGCCGGGTGGTCCGACTGATCAAAAGTAATCGGAGTCTTCGACCAGTTCAGAAACTTTGTTGTCGCCGGCATAGCCATGTTCACTTCTCGGTTGATAACCTTCAACCGGCTCTTGCTCTCAACATCCGCAAAGATCATCAGAGTTGCATTGACAATAGGATAAGCTTCATCTTTCTCTTCGTCATCAGCATCATCCGGGCTTTTCTCACTCGACTGACCCTCTCGAAACTACTATATCAGCAATCTGCACTGTCGAGTGGTATGCTTGGGCAATATCAGATTGCCCTCCTCATCTTTCTTGGTGTGAATGTGACACGGCAAATCAAGGACATCCTGGCCCGACTGATCTTTCTTTTTCCTCGGGACCCACTTTTCCTTAGCTTTCCCTTTATTTTTGGCTTGACCGGCCAGTGCAGCAGCCTTGGCCTGGGCCGATCCGTCAGCCTTGCGCTTCGGCTTCCGACTGGTGTTATTGTTTCCAGGATTGGGCTCACTAGCCTTTCCCTTACCATTACGGAGACGGTCTTCCTCTTCCCCGTTAGCATACCGAGTGGTGATCTCCATCATTCGGCTCATGGTCAAAGATCCTGACCGGCCAAATTTCAGGATGAGCTCCCTGTATCTGACTCCTGCCTTGAAGGCGCAGACGGCTTGGTGATCCATGACGTTCTCAACCACATGATGCAAGGTTGTCCACCGCTGAATGTACTCCCTCAATGTTTCATTCGGCTTCTGTACACAATGCTGCAACTCGGTTAATCCGGCCGGGCGTTTGCACGTGCCCTCGAATGTTTTGATGAACACTCGAGCCAAATCTTCCCAGCAGTAGATGCTAGCCGGAGTGAGCTGGTTGAGCCAGGCTCGGGCGGACCCTTCCAGCATCAATGGCAAATGCTTCATAGCCACATAGTCATTTCCTCCTCCAATCTGCACAGCCACTCGGTAATCCTCTAACCAAGTTTCTGGCTTGGACTCGCCGGTGAACTTACTTACTCCAGCCGCCAACCTGAAGTTGGGTGGGATCTCTGCGGCCCTGATTGCTCTGCTGAAACACTCGGGCCCGGAGATGAAGGCTCCACTTCCGCTCGGACGATCTCTGTCCAAATTCTCTCTAAGAGCTCTGCCTCTGTCGACCAGGTTCTGAGCGAGTACGGATCTCGCGTTGAACTGTGGATCGCGGAGGTTGACTGGTTCTCTCTGGCGATAACCGTCACCATGGCGGGGAGGGCTGGCCCTCCGATCGTTGCCGTAAGGACGCCTGGCATCGTACGGCCGGGGCGCGTACGAGCCATCCCGCGGAGGGGGCGACTGCATACGACGGCGATCATCTTGATGCCGCGAAGGCGTATTCCGAATGCGACCCTGCCCCGAGTACTGGTCTCGTTGGTGGTCTCGGTCATTTCGCCGCGGAGGCGAGTGTCTGTTTCTCCTCGGGGACACCAGGCTGTGGGCCGACTGGACGGTGTCAGCCCTGATGGATCTGCTATGAATCCTGTTGCGTGACTGGGACACTACTGAATTCTGCTCTTCAGCCGCTTTGAGCAAGGCCCGGATCTGCCCTAGACCCTCTCCCGCCTTGGATCGGGACGGCTCAATGGAATCTGCTATCCGAGTGGCCGCCGCCAAATTCTAAACGGGAGTGCGGAACACCTGGAAATTCTGCTGCTGGTCATTCGAGAACAGCTGCCGCTGCCGCCGACTGGAACTGGGCTGATGCTGTCTACGGGCACGATCGTCGAGTGTCTTCTGGAGCGCCTCCAGACGATTGCGCTCAGCCAAATTGGCCTGGCGCGCGGCCTCCAAAGCCTGAGCCTCGGGAGTTGTCCCAACGATGGGCGTCTGGAGGGTCTGCTCGTTTCTGCACTGCAGCTCCTCCCTCTGCTGCCGAGTGAGAGGTCGGGGGTAGTACTCGTCGTCGTGACGGTCTCCGCCACCGCCAAGATCGGTGTGTGACGGGTCGCCAGTCTCTGCGCCGCCGCGGCTGTACCCAGGCGGACTGGGCGGAGAATCGGCCATCAGCACCTCTGCAGCGGGGTCGCTGCTCTCGCACTCGGATAAGCTTTCCGAGTGCTCATGCAAGGAGGCGAACGAATCGAAGACGGGCTCAATTGCCGCGACTTGCGGAGCCGCAGCCTGAAGGGCCACGGCGTGCTTGATCCACCGCTGGAGCCGCGAGCGCCCGGAGCGCTTGCGACGACAGCTGGTGAAGTGCGAAGGCGCCGACTGGTACGGCGTCGAAGGTTGTCAAAGAAGGACGCCGAAGGTACTCGCGCGGAAGTGCGCTGCGCCGTGGACGGGCAATGCCTCGACATCCAGCGGGGCTTCCTGAAGCCACGCTGAATCGTCGGCGATGAAGCTGAGGACGCCGAAACGAATCTCGCTGCCCAGAGTCAGTCTGCCGCCGGAAACCATGGTGATGACGAGAAAATCGCAACTACGCCAGAAGTCGCTAGACGCCTGCCACACGGTGGGCGCCAACTGTCGTGGGTATAGGTCTGACAGTAGTGTATGGGGGTACGAATTGGAGGGCAGAGCCTAGCAACGGCGCAGTTGTTACACTCGGATTTACGAGTTCAGGCCCCTCAGCGGTGGAGGTAATAGCCCTACGTCCTAGTGCTCTGGCGCTTGATTCTCTGAGTGTATAGATTACAAAGATTGCGAACCCCTGGAATGGAGCTGGGGGTGGCTTATATAGAGTCCGCCCAGCTCCCATGAATGCCGCCATTACCAGGGGTTAAAGACGGGGTTTAAGGGCGCCAGTTACTGGTAACGGGCGCATTGATTACAATTGATGAGGGTGGACGCACGTCTTGACCGTTGTAATCCTGGAGAGCCTCCTGGTCTTCTCCGTCCGAGTGACTGCCAGGTACTCCTAGTGAAATAGACCGGTCGAGTGAACTGCCGCCTCCCGAGTGGTTCATTGAACTCCGAGTGAATGTCAGGTTGCAGACCTCCTGACTGCTGAACTAGCCCTGGGGCACAGTATAAGATGCGTGGCGTCCTAGGGTAGGGTCTGTAGGTCAGGCCTGTTACCCTATCCCTAGTATATATCCTCGTCAGGACTAACTGCTGGCTCCTCTCGGGGTCTTGCGCGGTTATACCGAGTAAAAGGACCAAGGGACTGGGCTGTTTTTCTTTAGCTGTGATGCACTGTTTTGGCTCCCGAGGTTGCATACGGACTTAGAGAAAGATAACCCAAAAATACAAATAGTGTTTGCCTCGATGAGATGAAGAACTTTCATGTTGAGCACTTTATTTTAGGCCATCTTAATTACTTCTCTTGGCATGCTAAAATCTGGTTTGAACACATGCATCTATGAACTTGTCATAACTGTTGCATCCGAGCTTTGATTTGGGCTATCCTTATATCAATTATTATCTTCTCAGAGAGCGCTATGCAACGGTGAAATCCAATACTCAAATTGACCTCATCTTCCTATGGGTTCAAGTCATCCTTTGCGATCGTGCCAGTTTTGAGCGTCAACACATGCCCCCTGCATTTTGGCAACACTTACGTGGCAAAACATAACCTGCTCCACAATTGTTCTAAGGACGATGTCAACTCTCCATCGGACATTTTCACACATGTGCTTAGGGAGATAAGTATATATCAACCATTGTATGTTCAGGCTTCTTTCCAGTTGGGTAGAATTTCTTCAAATATTTATCATTGAGAGCAACCACTTCATCTTGTTGACGAATGGATGTCACAAATGCTTTCATGTACATCTCCCACGGAAAACCTTGCATGTTACCATCCAAGCACTTTAAAATAATACCATCAACCGTCCGACGATAAAGATCATTATCTATTAATGGGTATTCGAAAGCCATCCGCGGAATGGTCCTGTCCGCCCTATTTTCCATAATCATGCAAATAATCAACAATGGCTTCCTCTAGTCTTGGTTTCACCTGCATTAAACTTCTCATTAGTGGCCAAAGCGGTGGGCTCCGGTTTGGCCTTACCTATATTGGTCCCTAGCATTTTCTACCTCGGTCTTTTACACACCTTATTTGTTTCGTCTTCTCTTTGCAATGGTGACAATTTCCATGCACGGTATGGAAAAAAAAATCACATATGCCCTTAAACGCAATGGAAAAAATAATCTAGTGAGCTCTCTGTAAATCCAACAGTCCAAAACAAAAACGGACGCACCATGGTACATATACATGTAGATCATTAGTCTATTTACTTAAGATCTTGGACAATATGCTTGCTAATTTTTTCAGTGAAAAAGTTGGGGGTCCACTTCACTACGGACTAATTCTCTGTATAAAAACTTTTTTTAAAAAAGTTAAAAGGTAGACCATTGTCTACCTTATGCGTTTCAAAACAGGCCAAGGCCTGGATGACCAGAGGTCAATTACATGAGTTTAAGTAGGTGCTCAGCACCAGGTCCAGAGACTAGAAAAAAGAAAAGAAGGGGAAGCAAGGGGGTGATGGTACAATAAGGTACATCAAAGTTAAGACTGAAATTTCCGCACCCACACTTTGAGCGATGCTCTATCTTCATGGGGCCATGCACGGTTGCTCCATAGCAGTAGAAATTGTGCCGTATTTTCTGTATAAAAACTTATTGGGTGCAGTGATACGAGCGTGCTTTGGTTGTGACAATAAAGTAATTTGGTGAAATAATCAACATGATATTAAGTATGGCATGGTTGTGAGGCAAAATCAGTGGAGGCCTGATTGCAACTGGAACAAGGGCACTGTCTTTGGGGCGTTTAGATAAGCTATGGGGATGGAAAGGTGCTACATGGGCAATACTTTCGTGGTGCTTGTTCATGCCTGTTCATGTTTATTCATGTTTTATTTGGCTCGTTTACAGCATTTGGACCCTACTGCATGTTGAATTTGAATCTGATATGCTGCTGAATTGTGTAATGCCGAAACGTAAAAAAATTATATTATGTTGATGCCAAATTAAAGTTGAAATTCAGTTCATACACAAACATATTAAGAGAAATAAGGTTTATAAAGGCTGTCGTTTCAGCGAATCTGAAAAAGCAAAGCATCGGGCTCCAAAACCTTTAAAATGGTTTTTAAAGGCCCCTCTAAAATATTGTGAAGGCTCCATTTTTAGGGATCTGCTAGAGTTGCTCTTATAGTGGCAGTGGCACTAATGATGACAAACCAATGTTGAGGTCAGATCATGAAACCATACACATGAAGATGAAGCCACCTAACCATATGAGTAGAACATCAGTGACCTGAGATAGAGGTTAGCTAATAGAGAAACAGGAGCACCACTAATATTTACAGAATTATTGAATCAGCCTGCATCTGCACTCATGCCAGAATTTCATGATCTGGCGTCATTAGTTTGTCATATTTATTGACTCAGTCTACACAGCAAGATGAGGGCCTATGCGTAAATGCTATTGAAAACCGTAACAAAAGATTCATCCAGGCTTTCAGAATGTACTCTTGGATGATTAGAAAAGTTGAGACAGAGATAGAGAAAAACGAAACATTCACTTATGCTGTCTCTGTAACTCTCATCCAAATGGTAGTGACTGACTAACAGTGCAGAGATTTGATCCATGAATCACCTATATATACTCTTTGTTTCTCGTAGTAAGAAAAAATATCTCCAAAAAGAAGTGTAAAAGGACGAGGGTCAGGTCAGCTTTGCTCTTGGATGATTAAGCCTTAATCAACCAATCAACTACACTGGGGTTGCAAATTGCAATGCCACGAAGCTGGAGAGCGGCAGCAGCAGCACAAGCATTAGTGTAGAGGAGGTGCTTCTGCGGGAGCCGCTGCAGACGAGCCGGCTGTCGTGGTACGAGCACACCGATTGCTTCCTGGAACAACAGAATGTACAAGATCAAACGGTTAGCAGGAGCAAAGATTCATTGACGTGTCTGTCATTCAGAGATAAGTGCCATTTAACTGACACAAACTTATCAAAACAGATCTCTGGACAAACTTATTCATCAGAATGGCACTAAATATTGAAAAATTGCAGGTGTGTATGATTGCTACTTGCTAGTGTCATTCAATCTTGGGACAGCTTGCAGATTGTGTGAAGAATCGGATGCTTTGACCACACACAAGATGTTGAGAGACATGCAGGAATTTTATTTGAGAGAGGATAATTAAGGGTGTCAGAGTAGTACGTACATGTTGCTGGAGCAGAAGGTGATGGTGTAGTCGGGCGACTGGGCGCAGGTGAAGATGGAGGAGGGGTCGTCGTAGGCGTAGCTGTAGGCGGCGGGGCACGCCGCCTTGAGCTTTTTCGAGTAGAACGTCGGCTGGCAGGCCACCGGGTTGGCGTACTGCCCGCGGCAGCAGTACTGGTCGGTCCCGAACACGTCGCACGCGCTCCGGCAAGCCACCACCTTACCCCCGTCGCCCTTCACGGCCAGCTCCGACGGGCAGCCCCGACGCAGGTCGCCGTCGCACCCCGCCGGCGCGCAGCCCGTCCAGTTCGCGCTCGTCGGGGTCGGGGTCACCACCATGGGGAGGTTGAAACCGTCCACCAGGCTCACGTCGTAGTAGTCAGTCGACGCGAGCGTGAACTCTGCCAGCGTCGCCGGCGCGGCCCCCGACGCCGACGCGCACTGCAGCGACGTCCCGCACCCGCCCGTCTCGCACGTGCCGTTGCCAGCCGAGTCGAAGTCGCAGCCGGTGCGGCCCCACACGCGGCCCGACCACCTAACAGGGGCAGTGAAGACAACCGATTCGCCAGGGCGGAGCGCGTACCCGCCACCCCCGAAGCTCTCGCCTGGCGCACCGCCGGCCACACCTCCGTCTTGCACTGGTTGATGAGCGTGAACTCCCGGGCCG
Source organism: Elymus sibiricus (assembly GCA_039707655.1). Classification (NCBI taxonomy): domain Eukaryota; kingdom Viridiplantae; phylum Streptophyta; class Magnoliopsida; order Poales; family Poaceae; genus Elymus; species Elymus sibiricus. The sequence continues at coordinate 515,684,177 of CM077666.1, forward strand.
ACTCCGCGCGCCTCGTTGCCCCTGTCATCACAACAATAAAAAAGAACGTTTTTGGGTTCGGTTAATACTACTGCAGCATCTAGTAACAATCTGATAAATGAACTGATCTTCAGACAAGCAATCTATGGCATTGGCAATGTGTGTCAGGTCAGGGCTTGCAAGTTTCCACTTATGTTTACTATGTCCTGACAAGATTTGAAACAAGGTCTACACTGCATTTGAAACAGAGTGCAAGAAAATCGTGTCGGAGAAGATGGAAATGGGACAAGCATAGATGGACACCAACTGGCTGGTGATGATTCCAAAGCATACCATTCTATTCTAGCAGTCAGAAAACCTGACATAATCTTATCCCAGCAACAGTATGTAGAAAGCAAGAGGAGAAAGTGAAGAATTTTGATTGTGAAGAGTAGCACCTGAGAAGAAGCAGGTGAGAAACAGAGCCAGAAGCAGGGCACTCCCCCTCCTTGGCCCCGGGGACCAACCCATTGCAGATTCAGTAGTTGCAGCAACAACAGTCAAAAAGCTCTGCTGCTGTGTATGGGTGCATACAGGTAGGTAGATATACTGCTGGTAGAACCACAGCAGATGAGATAATTTTTTAGAGTAAGTTAACACAAAGAGAGAATACGTGAGAGGGAGGTTCAGGTGAGGCATGCCAGCAATGGACAAACCTTGCTAGCCATGGCTTCCTTGCTTCCTCTTGCCATTTCTTCCTCAGATTCTCCAGCCAGCTAGGGAGAACCTCCTTTTCCTGTGTTCCCGACGTCGCGGTTTCCCTCTCTAAGTGCACGCGGTAGTGCCGTCCATGAAGGAAGCCACACTCCGGAGCTGGGTGCTGGGTGTTTAAACCTCCCGCCACACTCTTAGACATGTACTAGGACACAACGCAAGTTTTGGTGGGATTGCTACACTCCAAAGACTCCCGAGCGGCCTAACCCTGGCCCGTATGACCGAGAAAAGCTACCCCCTTGACTTTCTCTGTTGCAGCAAAGCATCACAGTAGCAATTAAACATTTCATACTAAGCACATATTTAAAATTGCTATCCAGTGATATAAACATTAAACAAACAGACATGAGCAACCAACACAACCATAACAACAACTCGGAGTAAAGAACAATCTGTAAAGAGAAATTAATAAAATACTTCTACATCTCTAAACACTATGAAAAATAATGGAAATATGCCCTAGAGGCAATAATAAAGTTGTTATTATTTTATATTTCCTTGTTCATGATAAAGGTTTATTATTCATGCTAGAATTGTATTGACCGGAAACTTAAATACATGTGTGAATACATAAACAAATACCGTGTCCCTAGTGAGCCTCTACTAGACTAGCTCATTGATCAAAGATGGTTAAGGTTTCCTAACCATAGACATGAGTTGTCATTTGATAACGGGATCACATCATTAGGAGAATGATGTGATGGACAAGACCCATCCGTTTTGTTTATTGCTACTGCTTTCTTGAATGTCAAATACATGTTTCTCAGACCATGAGATCATGCAACTCCCGGATACCGGAGGAATACCTTGTGTGCTATCAAACGTCACAACGTAACTGGGTGATCATAAAGATGCTCTACAGGTATCTCCGAAGGTGTCCGTTGAGTTGGCATGGATCGAGACTGGGATTTGTCACTCCGTGTTTTGGAGAGGTATCTCTGGGCCCTCTCGGTAATGCACATCATAAGAAGCTTGCAAGCAAAGTGACTAAGGAGTTAGTTACGGGATGATGTATTACAGAATGAGTAAAGAGACTTGCCGGTAACGAGATTGAACTAGGTATGGAGATACCGACGATCGAATCTCGGGCAAGTAACATACCGACGGACAAAGGGAATTACGTATGTTGTCATTGTGGTTCGACCGATAAGATCTTCGTAGAATATGTAGGAACCAATATGGGCATCCAGGTTTCGCTATTGGTTATTGACCGGAGAGGCGTCTCGGTCATATCTACATCATTCCCGAACCCGTAGGGTCCGCACGCTTAACGTTCGTTGACGATATAGTGTTATATGAGTTATGTGAATTGGTAACCGAATATTGTTCGGAGTCCCGGATGAGATCCTGGACGCCATGAGGAGTCTCGGAATGGTCGAGAGGTAAAGATTTATATATGGGAAGTCATATTTTGGGTTCCGGAAAAAAGTGCAGTTTTTTCGGTATTGTACCGGGAAGCTTCCAGAAGGTTCCGGAGGGGTCCGGAAGTCCACAAGTGGGTCCACCACGTCCCAAGGGCTGGCATGGGCTAAGGGGAGGCGCCCTGGCCTTATTGGGCCAGACGCACCAAGTCCTCAAAAGCCCACGCAGCTAGGAAAGGAAAAAGGGAGAGTCCTAGTAGGAATAGGATTGGACTTTGGAGTCCAAGTCCACGTGTGTACTATTCACGGTTACTGTTCACGTGACACTATTCCTTCTACTCCAAGCCCCTACACATAAATAAATAGAGGAGATGGGGCGCCCCAAAGGACACACAGCATTGTCTTAGCCGTGTGCGGCGCCCCCCTCCACACTTCCGTCCCTCGGTCATATTTTCGCAGTGCTTGGGCGAAGCCCTGCGGAGATAGCATTACAATCACCGTCACCACGCCGTAGTGCTGCCGGAACTCATCCACTACCTCGCCGTCTTGCTGGATCAAGAAGTCGAGGACGCCACCGAGCTGAGCGTGTGCTGAACGCGGAGGTGTCGTACGTTCGGTACTCGGTCGGTTGGATCGTGAAGTTGTTCGACGACATCAACTGCGTTGTTCTAACGCTTCCGCTTACGGTCTACGAGGGTACGTAGACACACTCCCCATCTCGTAGCTATGCATCTCCATAGATAGATCTTGCGTGTGCGTAGAAATTTTTTTGTTTTCCATGCAACGTTCCCCAACAGTGGTATCAGAGCCAGGTTTATGCGTAGATGATATGCACGAGTAGAACACAAAGAGTTGTGGGCGGTGATCGTCATACTGCTTACCACCAACGTCTTATTTTGATTCGGCGGTATTGTAAGATGAAGCGGCCCGGACCAACCTTACATGTCCACGTACATGAGACCGGTTCCACCGACTGACATGCAACTTGTTTTGCATAAAGGTGGCTGGCGGGTGTCGGTTCTCCTACTTTAGTTGAATCGAATTTGACTGCGGCCGGTCCTTGTTGAAGGTTAAAACAACAAACTTGATAAATCACCGTTGTGGTTTTGTGACGTAGGTAAGAACGGTTCTTGCTAGAAGCCCGTAGCAGCCATGTAAAACTTGCAACAACAAAGTAGAGGACGTCTAACTTGTTTTTGCAGGGTATGCTGTGATGTGATATGGTCAAGACATGATGTGATATACGTTGTTGTATGAGATGATCATGTTTTGTAATTTATCGGCAACCGGTAGGAGCCTTATGGTTGTCTCTTTATTTTATGAAATGCAAGCACCATGTAATTGCTTTACTTTATCGCTATGCGTTAGCAATAGTTGTAGAAGCAATAGTTGGCGAGACGACCACGACGCAACGATGGAGATCAAGGTGTCGAGCCGGTGACGATGGAGATCATGACGATGCTTTGGAGATGGAGATCAAAAGCACAAGATGATGGCCATATCATGTCACATATTTTGATTGCATGTGATGTTTATATTTTATGCATCTTATTTTGCTTAGAACGACGGTAGCATTATAAGATGATCCCTTCACTAAATTTCAAGATAAAAGTGTTCTCCCCGAGTATGCACCGTTGCTAAAGTTCGTCGTTTCGAAGCACCTCGTGATGATCGGGTGTGATAGATTCTACGTTCACATACAACGGGTGTAAGCCAGTTTTACACAAGCAGAATACTTGGGTTAAACTTGACGAGCCTAGCATGTACAGACATGGTCTCGGAACACTGGAGACCGAAAGGTCGAACATGAGTCATATAGTAGATATGATCAACATGGAGATGTTCACCATTGATGACTATCCCATCTCACGTGATGATCGGACATGGGCTAGTTGATTTGGATCATGTATCACTTAGTTAACTTGAGGGATGTTAATTTAAGTGGGAGTTCATTAGTAATTTGATTAATTGAACTTAATTTATCATGAACTTAGTTTTGATAGTTTTTGCATATCTATGTTGTAGATAAATGGCCCGTGCTACTGTTTCGTTGAATTTTAATGCGTTTCTAGAGAAAGCTAAGTTGAAAGATGATGGTAGCAACTACATGGACTGGGTCCGTAACTTGAGGATTATCCTCATTGCTGCACAGAAGAATTATGTCCTTGATGCACCGCTAGGTGATGGACCTGCTGCAGGAGCTGCTGCAGACGTTGTGAACGCCTGGCAGGCTCGATCTGATGACTACTCGATAGTTCAGTGTGCCATGCTCTACGGCTTAGAACCGGGACTACAAAAGCGTTTTGAACGCCACGGAGCATATGAGATGTTCCAAGAGCTGAAATTGATATTTCAAGCTAATGCCCGGGTTGAGAGATATGAAGTCTCCAACAAGTTCTTCAGCTGTAAGATGGAGGAGAACAGTTCTGTTGGTGAACACATACTCAGAATGTCTGGGTATCACAACCACTTGACTCAGCTGGGAATTGATCTTCCGGTTGAGAGTGTTATTGACAGAGTTCTTCAGTCACTGTCACGAAGCTATAAAGGCTTCGTGATGAACTATAATATGCAAGGGATGGAGAAGACAATTCCCGAGCTCTTCGCGATGCTGAAATCAGCGGAAGTAGAAATCAAGAAGGAGCATCAAGTGTTGATGGTTAACAAAACCACTAGTTTCAAGAAAAAGGGCAAGGGAAAGAAGGGGAACTTCAAGAAGAACGGCGAGCAAGTTGCCGCTCCCACGAAGAAACCCAAAGCTGGACCCAGGCCTGAAACAGAGTGCTTCTACTGCAAAGGGACTGGTCACTGGAAGCGGAACTGCCCCAAGTATTTGGCGAATAAGAAGGATGGCAAAGTGAGCAAAGGTATATTTGATATACATGTTATTGATGTGTTCCTCACTAATGCTCGCAGTAGCGCCTGGGTATTTGATACTGGTTCGGTTGCTCATATTTGTAACTCGAAACAGGAGCTACGGAATAAGCGAAGATTGGCTAAGGACGAGGTGACGATGCGCATCGAGAATGGTTCCAAGGTTGATGTGATCGCCGTCGGCACGCTACCTCTACATCTACCTTCGGGATTAGTTTTAGACCTCAATAATTGTTATTTGGTGCCAGCGTTGAGCATGAACATTATATCTGGATCTTGTTTATTGCGAGATGGTTATTCATTTAAGTCAGAGAATAATGGTTGTTCTATTTATATGAGTAACATCTTTTATGGTCACGCACCTTTTGTGAATGGTCTATTCTTGTTGAATCTCGATCGTAGTGATACACATATTCATAATATTGATGCCAAAAGATGCAAAGTTGATAATGATAGTGCAACATACTTGTGGCACTGCCGTTTAGGCCATATTGGTGTAAAGCGCATGAAGAAACTCCATGCGGATGGACTTTTGGAATCTCTTGATTATGAATCATTTGATACTTGCGAACCATGCCTCATGGGCAAGATGACTAAAACTCCGTTCTCCGAAACAATGGAGCGAGCTACTGATTTGTTGGAAATAATACATACCGATGTATGCGGTCCGATGAATGTTGAAGCACGCGGCGGGTATCATTATTTTCTAACCTTCACAGATGATTTGAGTAGATATGGGTATATCTACTTGATGAAACACAAGTCTGAAACATTTGAAAAGTTTAAAGAATTTCAGAGTGAAGTAGAGAATCATCGTAACAAGAAAATAAAGTTTCTACGATCTGATCGCGGAGGCGAATATTTGAGTTACGAGTTTGGCCTTCATTTAAGAAAATGTGGAATTGTTTCACAACTCACGCCACCTGGAACACCACAGCGTAATGGTGTGTCCGAACGTCGTAACCGTACTTTATTGGATATGGTGCGTTCTATGATGTCTCTTACAGATTTGCCACTATCGTTTTGGGGTTATGCATTAGAGACAGCTGCATTCACGTTAAATAGGGCACCGTCTAAATCCGTTGAGACGACACCATATGAACTATGGTTTGGCAAGAAACCTAAGCTGTCGTTTCTTAAAGTTTGGGGATGCGATGCTTATGTGAAAAAGCTTCAACCTGATAAGCTCGAACCCAAAGCGGAGAAATGCGTCTTCATAGGATACCCTAAAGAAACAATTGGGTACACCTTCTACCACAGATCCAAAGGCAAGGTCTTTGTTGCCAAGAATGGGTCCTTTCTAGAGAAGGAGTTTTTCTCGAAAGAAGTGAGTGGGAGGAAAGTAGAACTTGATGAGGTAATTGTACCTTCTCTCGAATTGGAAAGTAGCTCATCAGAGAAAACCGTTCCCGTGATGCCTACACCAATAAGAGAGGAAGATAATGATAAAGATCATGAAACTTCAGATCAAGTTACTACTGAACTTCGTAGGTCGACCAGAGTACGTTCCGCACCAGAGTGGTACGGTAATCCTATTCTGGAAGTTATGTTGTTATACAACGGCGAACCTACGAACTATGAAGAAGCTATGATAAGCCCGGATTCCGACAAATGGCTTGAGGCCATGAAATCCGAGATAGGATCCATGTATGAGAACAAAGTATGGACTTTGGTGGACTTGCCCAATGATCGGCAAGCCATTGAGAATAAATGGATTTTTAAGAGGAAGACGGATGCTGATGGTAATATCACTGTCTACAAAGCTTGACTTGTCGCGAAAGGTTTTCGACAAGTTCAAGGGGTTGACTACGATGAGACTTTCTCACCCGTAGCGATGCTTAAGTCTGTCCGAATCATGTTAGCAATTGCCGCATTTTATGATTATGAAATCTGGCAAATGGATGTCAAAACTGCATTCCTTAATGGATTTCTCAAAGAAGAGTTGTATATGATGCAACCAGAAGGTTTTGTCGATCCTAAGGGTGCTAACAAAGTGTGCAAGCTCCAGCGATCCATCTATGGACTGGTGCAAGCATCTCGGAGTTGGAATATACGCTTTGATGAGGTGATCAAAGCATATGGTTTTGTACAGACTTACAGTGAAGCCTGTATTTACAAGAAAGTGAGTGGGAGCTCTATAGCATTTCTAATATTATATGTGGATGACATATTGTTGATTGGAAATGATATAGAATTTCTGGATGGCATAAAGGGATACTTGAATAAAAAAAATTCAATGAAAGACCTCGGTGAAGCTGCTTATATATTGGGCATCAAGATCTATAGGGATAGATCAAGACGCTTGATAGGACTTTCACAAAGCACATACCTTGACAAAGTTTTGAAGAAGTTCAAAATGGATCAGTCAAAGAAAGGGTTCTTGCCTGTCTTGCAAGGTGTGAAGTTGAGTTAGACTCAATGCCTGACCACGGCAGAAGATATAGAGAAAATGAAAGTCATTCCCTATGCCTCAGCCATAGGTTCTATTATGTATGCCATGCTGTGTACCAGACCTGATGTGTGCCTTGCCATAAGTTTGGCAGGGAGGTACGAGAGTAATCCAGGAGTGGATCACTGGACAGCGGTCAAGAATATCCTGAAGTACCTGAAAAGGACCAAGGACATGTTTCTCGTTTATGGAGGTGACGAAGAGCTCGTCGTAAAGGGTTACGTCGATGCAAGCTTCGACACTGATCCGGATGACTCTAAGTCACAAACCGGATACGTATTTATATGGTGGAGCTGTCAGTTGGTGCAGTTCCAAGCAGAGCGTCGTGACGGGATCTACGTGTGAAGCGGAATAAATAGCTGCTTCGGAAGCAGCACATGAAGGAGTCTGGATGAAGGAGTTCATATCCGATCTAGGTGTAATACCTAGTGCATCGGGTCCAATGACAATCTTTTGTGACAACACTGGAGCAATTGCCATAGCCAAGGAGCCCAGGTTTCACAAGAAGACCAAACACATCAACAGACGCTTCAACTCCATTCGTAAATATGTCAAGGATGGAGACATAGAAATTTGCAAAGTACACACGGATCTGAATGCGGCAGACCCGTTGACTAAGCCTCTTCCACGAGCAAAACATGATCAGCACCAAGACTCCATGGGTGTTAGATTCATTACTATGTAATCTAGATTATTGACTCTAGTGCAAGTGGGAGACTGGTGAAAATATGCCCTAGAGGCAATAATAAAGTTGTTATTATTTTATATTTCTTTGTTCATGATAAAGGTTTATTATTCATGCTAGAATTGTATTGACCGGAAACTTAAATACATGTGTGAATACATAAACAAATACCGTGTCCCTAGTGAGCCTCTACTAGACTAGCTCGTTGATCAAAGATGGTTAAGGTTTCCTAACCATAGACATGAGTTGTCATTTGATAACGGGATCACATCATTAGGAGAATGATGTGATGGACAAGACCCATCCGTTAGCTTAGCATATGATCGTTCTGTTTATTGCTACTGCTTTCTTGAATGTCAAATACATGTTCCTCAGACCATGAGATCATGCAACTCCCGGATACCAGAGGAATACCTTGTGTGCTATCAAATGTCACCACGTAATTGGGTGATCATAAAGATGCTCTACAGGTATCTCCGAAGGTGTCCATTGAGTTGGCATGGATCGAGACTGGGATTTGTCACTCCGTGTTTTGGAGAGGTATCTCTGGGCCCTCTCGGTAATGCACATCATAAGAAGCTTGCAAGCAAAGTGACTAAGGAGTTAGTTACGGGATGATGTATTACGGAACGAGTAAAGAGACTTGCCGGTAACGAGATTGAACTAGGTATGGAGATACCGACGATCGAATCTCGGGCAAGTAACATACCGACGGACAAAGGGAATTACGTATGTTGTCATTGCGGTTCGACCGATAAGATCTTCGTGGAATATGTAGGAACCAATATGGGCATCCAGGTTCCGCTATTGGTTATTGACCGGAGAGGCGTCTCGGTCATGTCTACATCATTCCCGAACCCGTAGGGTCCGCACGCTTAACGTTCGTTGACGATATAGTGTTATATGAGTTATGTGAATTGGTAACCGAATATTGTTCGGAGTCCCGGATGAGATCCCGGACGTCACGAGGAGTCTCGGAATGGTCGAGAGGTAAAGATTTATATATGGGAAGTCATATTTTGGGTTCCGGAAAAAAATGCAGTTTTTTCGGTATTGTACCGGGAAGCTTCCAGAAGGTTCCGGAGGATTCCGGAAGTCCACAAGTGGGTCCACCACGTCCCAAGGGCTGGTATGGGCTAAGGGGAGGCGCCCTGGCCTTATTGGGCCAAGCGCACCAAGTCCTCAAAAGCCCACGCAGCTAGGGAAGGAAAAAGGGAGAGTCCTAGTAGGAATAGGATTGGACTTTGGAGTCTAACTCCACGTGTGTACTATTCATGGTTACTGTTCACGTGGCACTATTCCTTCTACTCCAAGCCCCTACACATATATAAATAGAGGAGAGGGGGCGCCCCAAATGACACACAACATTGTCTTAGCCGTGTGCGGCGCCCCCCTCCACAGTTCCGTCCCTCGGTCATATTTTCGCAGTACTTGGGCGAAGCCCTGCGGAGATAGCATTACCATCACCGTCACCACGCCGTCGTGCTGCCGGAACTCATCCACTACCTCGCCGTCTTGCTGAATCAAGAAGTCGAGGACGTCACCGAGCTGAACGTGTGCTGAACGCGGAGGTGCCGTACGTTCGGTACTCGGTCGGTTGGATCGTGAAGTTGTTCGACGACATCAACCGCGTTATTCTAATGCTTCCGCTTACGGTCTACGAGGGTACGTAGACACACTCCCCATCTCGTAGCTATGCATCTCCATGGATAGATCTTGCGTGTGCTTAGAATTTTTTTTGTTTTCCATGCAACGTTCCCCAACAAAAAATTACCACATAGCATATATCTCGTGTGTTTGTACTGTGTAAAAATGTCAGAAATTGATCGCATTTTGACTATTCAGAAATATTCATGCAACAACTGAACTGCCAAACGTTACTTCGGTGTTATGGCCGTCCGTGAAGGGGGTCACGCTCCGGAGCTGTGTGTTGGGTGTTTAAACCTTCCTCCACACTTTTAGACATGTATTAGGACACAACGCGATATTTTGGTGGGATTGCTACCCTCCAAAGACCCCGGAGCGGCCTAACCCTAGCCAGTATGACCGGGAAAGCTACCCCCTTTGAGTTTCACCGGACGGCCTTTGACCAATGGACTTTTCAACGTGGTTGTGCTAGGTCAGCCCATAGGAACATTTTAAAACAAAGTTTGAGTCCAACCTATCACAAGATACCCTCCGGGTTGACCCAACGTCGCAGTTTCCCCCTCTAAGTGCACGCGGTAGTGCCGTTCGTGAAGGGGGTCACACTCCGGAGTTGGGTGCTGGGTGTTTACACCTCCCACCATACTTTTAGACATGTACTAGGACACAACGCAAGTTTTGGTGGGATTGCTACACTCTGAAGACCTCCGAGCAGCCTAACCCTGGCCCGTATGACGGAGAAAAGCTACCCCCTTGACTTTCTCTGTTGCAGCAAAGCATCACAGTAGCAATTAAACATTTCATACTAAAAACATTATTTCTGAAATCCTTGAAACTTTCTGATGCAAATAGATATAAAATTTGCCTCATTTGGCCAAGGAATGAAAAATATACAAACAAATCAAAACAAGAGGGTGTTTTCTGCAGAATTTGACTCAAACATGATTTTAGGTTGTTCAACTTTGAAAACATAGTATACCAACAGAATCCTTTCAAGATTCTGATCCAAAAACAAATAAAGTTTGTCCAAATCGATGAAAGTATGAATTACTTATGATTTTTACAAAGTATAAGGACCTATTTGCAAAAGTACATGAGGTCACATTTTAAACATATTTAAAAACATAAATAAATTGGATATTCATAATCTATGAAAAATTCTACCCCAAATCGATATATAATTTGTATATGTTTAACTTTAGTTAAGTCAGATTTAAATTAAGCAAATTCAAAAAAAATCAAAAAGAGTAAATGATTTAAAATAAAAAATAATAGAGAAAAATACTATGCCGACGACCGCTGTCAGGGCCGTCGGCATAGATCTAACGGTGTCAGCCACCCGCCAGCCGACGGGCCGCCAGGGCCACGTGTCAGGACCTATGCCGAGGGCCGCATCTATGCCGACGAGCACCCTCGGCATATATCTAGATTTACCGACGGCCACATCTATGCAGACGGCTGCCGTCGGCATATCCAAAGATTTGCCAATGGCCCAGATTTGCCGACGGTTTTACTCTGGTCGTCGGCTTAGCTGTAGGTACACCTTTTGCCGTCAGCATATTACGTTATTCCGGTAGTGTTAGGCGTCTCTTAATAGCATGTGACTTGCAAGCAACGTGACCCTTGCAATCAACACGTCGGTTGATCAACAGTTGCACCCGTTCACTATGCAACTACCATTACGTGTGACTTGATCCGACTAACTGCCATGCGGCCAAATGACATCATTAGTCGTCGGCCATTAGTGCTCTTTAATTAATCACATACACCAATACTTTTAATACACGTGACTGATCCATGCAAAGTATACACACATATATACCACCATTATACTATTTTGAAGAGAGAGAAGAGGGTATTTAAACCCATAATTCTAATTCTTTTACGTCTAGTAATCATCACACTAGACAACATAATAAGAGAATTATTTCTGTAAATTACATGGGTCATATGAATATTTAAAATATTCTTACAAAAAGCGAAAAGAGAAGGCTCGACACGAGCCTGTGGCTATCAATCTACCAGCGATTTGTGTGCGTGCGTGCGTGCATTGTGTGTTCCGGCTAGAATCAATCGGCTATATTGGAGGCAAGCTTTGTACGTGCATATCGCAGGCTACGGTGCTAATCGATCGAAGGACGATCGAGCCAGCTTGGGGCAGGAACCAAGTCGATCGAGTGAGCTTCGCTTCGTCGTGGTGGTCGCTGTTCATCGGTCGTCGTCGCCGGAAAGTACTGGGCGTCAGTCCCGCTCGGTCGCCGTCCTCTGCTTGCACCGCCCAGAGCCGAGGCGCTATCATCTTGGTTGAAACCTGGTAGGAGTAGGTTATTCGCAAAAAAAGAGAGCTTAACCCTAGGCGGCGGCGGCGGCGGCGGGGACAAAAGGTGCAGATGGACATGGCGTCGATCCCGTCGGAGAATAAAGACTTGGTAGACGCTCTTCGTCGCCACCGTGAGATCCTTAGGTGGGAGACCGATTTGCTGAGGGGCGAGATCACGTCCCGGAATCTGGCAACGATCTCCGGAAAGAAGGCTTATCTAAAGCGTCATGATGCCGATGGCGATGGGAGATCAATATCACCTCAGTTGGTCGAGCAGATGTCCCTCCAGAAGATCAAAGAAATCAAACCGGTGGATTTGCCCTACCTCGTTGATAATCATGAGGAGGCCCTCGATCTGCTCTTGCACGAGACACACGGATCCATTCTCTGAGGAAAGAATTCAGTGTCACCATCCCCTTCAAGAAGCTCACATTATTCCTCCTCCTATCGCAACAATGTCTAAGGATCTCGGAAACCATAGCGACGCATGGATCACCAATTTCATGCAAATCTTCTGAGGAAGCTGAAATTTCTATTTTCAAAGAGCGCCGTATCGGCTGGGAATCTACTTGGGGCAGTCCGGTGTTAAGGTGTGGCGGCTTCAATGATATAAGTAAGAGTTTTCATCCACCTAACTTAATTTTGTTAGTCAGCTTTGCTCCTCTTTTGTCTTTCTTAATATGTGTATGTCACAATCAATGCAATCATATCACTTGGTGCTTTGCTTTTGTACAGTAAAAAATATGTAGTACTACCTTGATTTACTGATTTCTAGATTTATATAACACTACGCACATTGATGCTGCAGCCACACTGTCTCCTATGTACTTTACGCACCGCGCACCTAACATCGCATCCCCTCGCTACGACACCAAGGCCTTGCAGATCTACTCCTTCAAAATCTTTGACCTAAATGACAACTTGAAGTGGCCACTCTATGTGTACGGCGTGGTGGCTGTTCGAGACGCTGTGGACTGTAACCGCAACCTTCTCTTCTCTCGCTCCAGGGCTAACTGCCAAGTAGTCACTGAAAAGGTATGTATGCAACGTTTTTTTCCTTCCTCCTGCATGCATGTGATCTTGTGTATTATACTAGCAAACATAGAAACTTAATATGTCGATATGGATTAGCTGGTTCTTAAATAAGCATAGCTTGATTATTATTATTACTCTTGTATTAAAACAACCTGATCGAAGTGCCAAAAAGAGAGCACATCCATCCCATGGGCACGCTCGTGCATGCGCGGTCTGCACACGTAGCAACCCCAACTGGAACAGAATACCTTCTTTCGCAAAAACAAAAAAAAAACAAAAAAAAAAAAACTGATCAAGGCAACACATTTCTTTTATCTGGTTGCTACATTTTACAATTCTACCTTCGATAATATTGAACAGATTTTCTTCCTCCTGAAAATTACATGTCCACCTTCATGTGATTGTCTACGCACATGTATATGGATGCAAATAATTAGATATTTGATGCCTTTGTACCACAATGATATAACTTGAAGTTCGATTGGGTGACTGGCTGCTACATTTTAAAGTGAGATACACTATTCAGTTAACATGATACAGTATTTAGGCTTCCATGTAGGAAAGACATCATATCTAGCGACTTGAGAATGCACTGGAGCTTACATTTTTATTTACTTGAGACAGCCAAGATAGAAAGAAAGATAAGAGGAATAATAAATAAAGTTTCTTGCAGGAACAAAACCCATTGTGTTTGCACTCGAGCAAACACCAAGTAGCATGCAGATTGCTATGCCTATGCATCTAACTAACTAAGTACTCTCTTGTTTGGTTAACTTTCATGTGGAAACATGTCTTGCAGGACAAAACCTTTGTACTCTCTAGTTTATTCACTGAAAATGGGAGATTATGTTCCTTTTATCAGGAACAAAAAAGTCATTGAGTTTGTTCCTAAGAAAAGTTGAGGTGGTCTATTTAAATTTAGTCCTTTATAATATATTCCATACTATCTCATATTATATGTTCGTCCGTTTCAGTTAAGAATTAGTAATGATAATGACGATGTTTGCAGGATCCTTTTTTGCGATTGACTGGCCCTTCTCGTGCAATTCTGGCTGAGGACCCTGTTGACTTTGAAGTCGAACTAAAGATAAAATGTGGAACAGATCAGTCCCAAGATAAAGCATTGATCAGTTTTACTAACCACTACACTTCTAGAGGTGATACTGCTTTTTTCTTTGGCTGCTCTTGTTCGGCAAAGTTGAGCCTTGAGACACTTCCTAGAGCGGTCCAGGCCACTATCTTGTCTGTACGTGTTGTTGAGGGGTGTCTCCTTTTGAATCTGGAGGCCGAGTTGCTTACTCCTCGTCTACTGAAGAGTCTGTTGATCCCACATGTGAGCAAGTTGTGTTGCTTGATTCTACTGAAAAGATTCCCCAGGATGGTGGTTAATTTACACTGTCAAGGAACGTTGTTTCGGTAGAATTACAAGGAGAATTGAAAGTTGTCATACAAGCCTACGGGGGATCTGGTCGTCCATCCGTATCCGATCTTGTTTACTTCCGCCCCAAGTATTGCAAGGTAAGTCGGCGTGCATGTTTTGTCCGTGGCTCTCAGGTGGAGGCAATTGTTGCTTAGTTGTGGCTTGTACAGGACAAGATGGATATCTTGTCTGGGTGATCGAGGGATCTACTACCTATCTTGCCCATCTAATATGTTTTGCTACTTGTTAGTTAAAATGTTAGAATTATTTGTATGTCGTCCCAATATCTGATCTGACTATAACTTATTGTACTATGTTTTCATTAGTGAGCAGTTGTGTTCTGTGGAATGTCTAAATATCCGGCAAATACTGTCTCGTCTTGAAAGCCAATGCTTTATTCTTTCGGTTGCTTGGTACGTCTAGTGCATTTAATTTCCCACCTGCTGCCATTGATGGGTTGTTTGTGAACACTGCACAAGTCAAGCCTCCAGCTGGTGATCATACCAAATCAACATAAGGTGGTGACTGCAGGTGCAGGGTGCAAGTCTACTCCCAAGGAAGAAGTGTCGAGTCCTCCACGGATGGTAGATGGCCGGAGTTCTCAAGTCACAAAACACAATCGAACCAAAGTTGCTCATACATAACTTTTTTTTGGCAACTTCAAATTTATTACTCAAAGACAAGTCACTAAGGGCATCTCTAACCGATCCCCAATAAAATGTTAGAGATGGATAAATCTGATTCTCCTCCTCTAACTGAGAACTAACCGAATCCCAAAAACCGTTAGTGGAGGAAAACTTTTACTCCGCGGCGGCCGCGACTCTCAAATATACTCGACCGACAGCTCGCGGAGTAAAAATTCCCCACCCCATTTCGCCTCACCTCCCACCGCCCCCACCGCCCAATCCATGCCGGCGCACCCCCACCCTCACCCACATCCACTCCGGCGCCAGCCCGCCGCCGATAATGGCCTTATCCAGTCGCTCCCGGCCGCCCTTCCCCAACGCGAATCCACGCCACCACAAGCGGTCCCTAGCTCGTGGCCGCGGCGGTTCATCCTCCCGCGACGGCGCTAGTGCTTCCTCCTCCCGCATCCCCGGCCTCCCGCCGCCACCGGTGCAGCGGTAATACATCGGCGTGCGGCAGCGCCAGTGGGGGACCTGGGTCACGGACAACACCAACCGCGATACCCATCGGCGGATTTGGATTGGCTCCTTCCACTCTGCGGGGCAGGCAGAATGTGAATACGACATCATTTCGGTCTGCCTCCACGGCACCAACGCCCGGCGCAACTTCCTCGACGGCTTGCCGCGGTTGGAGCCCGTCGACCCCCGGGTGGCCACCGCACGGGTGACACGGGAAGACTGGGAGACCCGCGAGCGCCTCGAGGAGAAGCCAGCCGGCGAGGCCTACATGGCGGAGCTCCGCCGCCTCTACCCGGAGCGCGTCAAGGCGGAGAGCCAGCTGTACGAGCAGTACGCGTCCGGGGTGAGAGGTCATCGACCTCTTCTCCAGCGACTCGGACGGCGACGGCGACGTCGGTGGCAACGGAGCGGGCCAGGGCGGTGTCCGCGACTAGGGCTATGGCCGTCTGATCGGAGGGCTTACCGAATCGGAGTGGGAGTGCCTCGAGAACGAGAGCGGCAACGAGTAGTTTTTAGTAATTTCTTATGCAATGTAGTCTAAATTTCGTTTGATGTAAGTTATCTAAATATTTCAAATTTGTGTAGTAGTTTGATGTAGTATTTTGATGCAAGTTTGATGTAGTACTCTGAACCAAATTTGCACCGAATTAGTGTTGATTTTTTTTACTTCATTAAGTATTAGGGATCGGTTAGAAACGGGCATTTTTTTAGGGACACGTCTACACAGCGGCCGGTTGCTCCCTAGCGTTCCGGAGCAGCCGGTCAAAAAAGGAAAATTTTGGTCTTTAATCTATAAATGGAAATGTTTTGTCCTTCTTGTCCTTTATTCTAATCAGAAAAGATTTCCTAAAATCTTCAAAGTGCACGCGCACTTTTTGGAGAAAATGAGCGGCCGGGATTCATACGCATGCATGTGTTAATTTTTTTGTCTGCTAGTGCATGTGGCTATTAACATTAAATGTGTTCACACTGGTTAGTTTGGTTTGGAAGAAACAGATCCAAGTGCATTTATTTCGTCTTTCTGAATTTTTAAAAAACCATATCTTTCAAACCGCGCGTCGGAATTCAGATCCGTCTTCACCGTTGGATTCTTCGCAACGAGATCGTTGAAACTAGATCCCGCATGAGTATGTTTCGATGAAATTTTTTTATGCCAACTTTGATGCTATATGGTGCAACTTCAATACTGCATTGTGCAATTTTAGTACTACATGATGCCACTTTTTTCAAAACCTGTTTTTGGAGCTTCATGATCTAACTTCATATGAGGTTGCAACCTAGCAACCATGAAAACTTGATGTGCAACTAGTTTACTGCCCCGACCAAATAGTCAATGTGCAACCCTTGTCCCTACTCGTGGATGTGTAGTTTTTTTTACAGTTGACACCCTGCCCCACCTCCCCTACTAGCGATATGTGTAACTTAGTCTATTGTTCGAGCCAACTTCCTATTACTCGATGTGCAACTCCTTCCCCTCCCTACTTGTGGATATGTAGTTTCAGTTGGCGGGGGCAACAAACGGAGTTGCACAAAGTCTGCTAGGCAGTTGGCCGGAGCAACATATGAAGTTGCACACCTCATAGGCAGGGATAGTTGGATGGTGAAAATTTCACATTAATGAGGGTAGTGAAAAGTTGCATATAAACGGGGCGCTAAAGTTGCACATCCCACGAGAGGGGTGGTTTGGACCGAGTGCTAGTAGGGAAATTACACATCCACGGGGTATGAGGGAAAGTTGCACATCACTGGTAGACAATTGGCCGTGGCAGTATCCGAAGTTGCACATCCACTGTTAGACAGTTGGCTGATGCAGCAAACAGTGAAAGCACAACCACGGGTAGGAGGAAAATTGCACATCAACACATCAACTACTAGGCAGTTGGCTTGGGCAACACACGAATTTGCACATCTCACTAGAAGGAGGTAGTTTGGGGTGGAGGTGCCATCAGTGACAACTACACATCCACGGGGTAGGCGGAAAGTTGCACATCCACTATCAGGTAGTTGCACATCGACTGCTACACAGTTGCACAAAACAGAGGCTAAATTGCATACAAAAAATTTCGTCGAAACATACCCATGCTGGATCTAGTTTTGAAGAGCACGTCGCGAGGGTTTCAACGGTGAAAACGGATCTTATTTTCGATGCGAGGTTTGAAAGTTATGGGTTTTTAAAAATTTAAAAGCCCGAATTAAGTGCATTCACACCTGTTCACGTGGATGGTTTGCATTTACTTTTTACTTTTTGTGTTCACACATGTTCACACGTGTTCACACATGTTCACACGTGTTCACTTTTCCTAATACTAGTATGGATTTAGGGGACAAATTATTTCTATTTATAGATTACTAGGCGGACAAAATATTTTCTTTTATAGATTAAAGACCACAAATTTCCTTTTTCGGCCGGCTGCTCCGGAGTGCTAGGGAGCAGTCGGCCGCTCCCTAGACCTGTCCAAAAGATTTTCATCTGATCTCTTTCTCCCCGATGTACTAAATGCCCGAACACATATCTTCTAGAGTGCATGTGTTTTGTATTCTTGTGCATTTAATTCGTGGTTTCAAAAATTCAAAAGGGCATAACTTTCAATCCGCGCATCGGAATTAAGATCCGTTTTCACCGTTAGAATCCTCGCGACGTGCTCTTCAAAATTAGATCCCGCATGCCTATATTTTGACAAAATTTTGTTGTGTGCAATTTACTCCTAGTTTGGTGCAGCTGTTTGGCAGTCAATGTGCAACTAAATGACAGTCGATGTGCAACTTTCTCCCTACTTGTGAATGTGCAGTGTTCACTCATGCGAGCAGATGTGAACGCATTTTATTCGGGTTTTCGGTTTTTCTAAAAAAAACTCATAACTTTTGAATTGAACATCGGAATTAAGATCCACTTTCACCGTTGGACCCGTGCGACGTGCTCTTCAAAACTAGATCCCGCATGGGTATATTTCGATAAATTTTATTGTGTGCAATTTAGTCCCTGCACTACTAGGAAATACCTTATAGGTAGCAGCTTAACAGTAGCGTGGGGTAGAAGCCCCACGCTGCTGTTAACTAGCAGCAGCGCGGGCCTAAAGCCAACGCTACAGGTAAGACTTAGTAGTAGCGCGGGCCCACGGCCCAAGCGCTGATGTTAAGTGGGCCAGAAGGCCACCCCCGGGTCTAGCCTTAGTAGCAGCGTGGGCTGGGTAACCCGCGCTACAACTAATATGTTAGCTGTAGCGCCGGGTGCACGGCCCACGCTGCTACTAAAACTGCACGTGGGTAGGTGGTGGGCCCAAATTATCAGTAGCGCAGGGCGCCGGAAGCGCGCTACTGGTACTGACCTTAGTCGTAGCGTGGGTCACCTGGCCCGCGCTACTGCTAAGCCCACCTTATCCTACCCCGCACCCGTCGGTTTCCTCTCCCTCACCACACTCACTCTCACTCCATCTCTCTCGCGCAGCGCTCGGTCGCCGTCGCCAGCCGCCCGCCACCGTCGCTCACCGCCGTCACCCGCCGCCGTCGCCCGCGCGCCACCGCCACCGAGGTAGCTCCTCCTACCTCCCTCCTCCTCTCGTCCCTCCCTCCTTCCCCCCCCCCTCCTCCCTCCTTCCTCCTCGATCCCTCCCTCCTCCCTTCCCCTTCCTCCCTCCCTCCTTACTCCCCCTACTCTCTCCCTCCCTTCTCTCTCTGTTCTTGTAGAATGTAGGTAATTTGAATGTAGGTTTTAGAATGTAGACATTGTAGAATGTAGATTTTTTAATAGAATAATTTTTTATGTCATTTGAGTAAATGAGGTTTTTTTGACTATTTTAGGTGTTTTGAATACAATAGGAAATTTTAGGTCTTTTGATTAGAAAGTTTAGTAATAGAAATTTTTAGTAATAGAAATTTTTTAGGTATAGAAAATTTTCAATATAGAACTGTATCGGAATGCCATATGAGAAATTTAGTAATAGAAATTTTTAGTAAGAAAATTTAGGTATGGAAATTTTTTGTAATTTTCTTTTTCAATATGGAAATTTTTAGGTATCGGTATGCTATATGAGATTTGATGATCTAAAATTTTCACTCGGTGGAATATGCAGGCTTTGTAGTGTCGCGTCTCCCTGGAGTGATCGTCGTCGGAGCTACCTCTACTTCCTCTACACCCGAGTCGGTGAGCTAAAAGTCCACCTCCTCCTTCTCTACTCCTCGGTGTTGAATAGAGTAGAACTAGGGTATTTAGTTATGCTTCTTAACCAAATGAAATGTTCGGGTTATAAGATATATTGAAATGTTTTTGTCAATATTGAACCATTGTATGTGTATGAACATCTTTGTATCGCATGGAAAATCCGAGTGGCCTATGTTTTGCCGGAATGTTGATTCATTTCCGTTCCGGTAAATTTCAGGCGCCGAATTTTTCCGTGAATTTTAGCATGACTTGTGCTAGTATGTAGGAAATATCGAGTGCCTTGGATTTGCCGGAAAGAGAATTAAACGACATTTCGGGTTGACTTTAACTCTATTGGGGGTCAATACATGACAGTCAGAAAATTAGTGAGGGAGAGTGTCCACCATATATGAGAGAACAAGAATGCCGACTGTTGTCGTGGGGGTCGCTTCTCCTTCTTCTCCTTGTGCTAGACCTTTGTTAGGCACTAGGGGGAGGAGGAGTAGCGACCATCACCGTCGGTCGAATATCTGCGAACACCACGTGAGATGAGAGTTTTCAAGGAAAGACTCGACAGACCGAAAGTCAACCCGTGATGAGTAATAATGATCTATGTGTTGAGTTCCTGTTATTTGCCGTCGATTTTTAATCTTTGACTTATGAACACACGAAATGTCTGACGACGATATGATTCCTGAGTGCGACTACTACGAAGACGACCGGGGTATGTGCGACAGGATGCCTTATCTGCAAAACGGTGGGTACTTCACCATTGTGCTAAAGGAGACTTTCGACGTTTTTACGATACGTTAGGACGACAAGTATATTTTTCCGTAATTATGCATGACTTGTGGATTTTGGCTTCAACGTGTAATTTTCCATTTTTTCAATTGAAATAGTTCATCCCATGTCATGCAAGACCGTATGTCTTGGAAAAGCTCAATTTTGAAGATAGGGAGAGAACAGAGACGAAGAGTGCTCACCTTAGGACGAAGCATGGTTTCACTTTTTTGGTTAAGCTATTTAATGCACCAAATAGCTCGCATTTTGGTTGCTCAACTTGGAGAGGATTTTGCAAGGCCTATGAATTTAAGGAGGATATGCAAATCACCTTTGATCTTCGGCCCGAAGATGAAATTGACGATAATATCGACATTTGGGTGGATGTCGAGACGCTTCCAGTTCTACCTCTTTGTGAGTTTGTCAAATAAATATGTTAAGTAATTTATATTGTTTATTTAAAAATCATTGACGGCTTATTTCCATTGACAGCTTATTTCCATTCTTCAAAAAATGTACGGAAGATAGTAGACATAACCTACTACACTGATGGCTCTGAACTAAGTTACGAGGAGAAAGATCATGTTATCTCATTTATTATTGATGTTGAGAATTTCAATATCAATTATGAAACTCCTCCACATTATGGTCAATACGTGCCACTAGTGCACGTGTTGAACTACGGTAACATCCATGGAGATGGCATGGTAAGATTTTTTACTATTACGACATCAGTGCATCTTTTGCATACATTCTTCTAAAGCTAAACTACAGTGCTAACTACGTTATTATTATGTTCTTCAACAGAAAATCCCAAAGGATTGTGTGCCTCATCTGATGTTTACGAAAGGTCGCATTGATGTTATTAGATTATGGCCAAGTCCGCCTAGGGTTCACCGCTGTTCATACAAGATTTCTCAAACCGATGAAGACATCACAATCAAAGAATGGAAAAAAGTTATGAATAATCATAGGGAGCTACTTGGAAGCAACATTGTGCGAAGCGCACGAATTGGAGACAGGATAATCTCCATTCTTCATAATGGAGAGTCAAGGGCTATGTTGTTTTATGCTATTTTACCTTAGAGAGCGTAGCAGGTCCTAGCTAATACTCATGATCATGTGCTAAGAACAATTAACTAGGGTTGGTTATGACTATGATAACGAGTAGAAGTTGTTAGATGACTATGATAATGATGGGTATGACTTGTGTTATTATGATAATGATGATGAGTTATTATTATGATGATGATGCTGAGTTGTTATATCATTATGAGCATGATGAGCTATTATATCAGTGGGTGAAAGAAACGTGGATTAGATTCAAGTGGAGGCAACATGGTGCAGATCCAAAGTACTACTAATCCAAACAAAGTCACTTTGATTAGTAGTACTTTGGATCTGCGCCATGTTGTCTCCACTTGAATCTAATCCACGTCTCTTTCACCCACTGATATAATAACTAATCATGATCATAAAATAATGTGATGAGACTACTATATAAAACATGTACAAACACAGTGCAAATACGCAGAAGAAAATAAAAAAAAAGGAAAATTTTAGTAGTAGCACTGGTGGGCGTCTAGCAGCAGCGCTGGTTTAGCAGCAGCGTTTGTTGTGGTGCAGCGCTACAGCTAACTTTACTTACCAGTAGCGCTGGCTGAAACAGCGCTACTGCTAAAACTTAGCTATAGCGCCTTATCAGTAGCGCTGCCACCAGCGCTACTAGTATGGGTATTTCCAGTGCTACTACTAGGCTTTTCCCAAGTAGTGTTGTTAGGTGCAACTGCCTAGTAGTCGATGTGTAACTATCTGAGAGTCGATGTGCAACTTTCCCCCTACCTATGGACGTGCAGTTCTCACTGATGGCACCTCTACCCCATACTACCCCTTAAAAATGAGATGGGCAACTCCGTATGTTGCCCAGGGCAACTGCCTAGTAGTTGATGTGCAACTTTCCCTTGCCCGTGGATGTGTGGATTTCACGATTTGCTGCCTCGCCAACTGCCTAACAGTGGATGTGCAACTTCGGATGCTTCCCCGATCAACTGCCTAACAGTGATGTGCAACTTTCGCCCGTACCCCATGGATGTGTAGTTTTCTCTCGTAGCACCCTGTCCGAACCACCCCTGCTAGTGAGATGTGCAACTTTAGCGCCCCATTTGTATGCATCTTTTCAGTACCCCCATGGATGTGCAGTTTTCACCATCCAACTATCCCTGCCAGTGAGATGTGCAACTTCGTCTGTTGCCCCGGCCAACTGCCTAGCAGACTATGTGCAACTCCATATGTTGCTCCTGCCAACTGAAATCCACAAGTAGAAAGAGGAAGGAGTTGCACATCGACTACTAGGCAGTTGGCTGGAATAACAGACTAAGTTGCACATATTGCTGGTGGGGTGGGAGGGACAGGGTGTGCATGAAAAATTACATATCCACAAGTAGTGGGGGTTGCACATCGACTACTAGGTAGTTGGTTGGGGCAGTAGACTACTTGCACATCATAAAAAGTTGGCTGTAATTCAGGCTGCAAGTGGAACTACAAATGGGAATCCCACCTTTACCCCACTTGCTCCCAGTATATTTAGTGGGAATAACCGGACATCCCATCACAAGATACATAAATTAGGTGGGAACAATTGGGATCCCACTTAGCATATGCACGCACACGTAAACACTAATATAGCATCCATCAGTTATCTGTTACTCACACTCTCACATCCTCGCTAGCCGAGTAGCAGACTTCCGGTCGCCCTCATACTCACTGCCACTACAGCCGACGATGTCTCCTCTCCCCTTCCACCCCTCCGCGGAGGCGCACTGCGATGACACGCTGTACCAGGAGCTCCGCCTTTCCATGCTCGCCGACATCCCGGACCTCCACAAGTAACCGTTCATGGACATATCTTCGCAGCCGTCACGCATGGAGACCAAGGTGACCACATTGTCGTCTCTGACTGCATGGGTCTCCTCAAGACCACAATGGAGGCATGGATGACCTCATGGGCAGTACGGCCAATAGTAGAAAACAGGGCTTTGGTTCTAGCCGGATGGGAGCAATAGTCCCGGTCGCATTACGAACCGGGACTAATGTGAGCATCAGTCCCGGTTCGAGCGGCTAGGAAGCCGGCCGGGGCTCGGCAGGCATCAGTCCCGGTTCGAATGGGACCTTTAGTCCCGGTTGGTGTCTCCAACCGGGACTAAAAGGTCTGTCTTCAGTCCCGGTTCTAGACACCAACCGGGACTAAAAAAATGCCTATATATATCCTCGCCCCTGCCCGCCTTCTCCTCTGTTTTTGGCTCATAGAAGGTGGGAGGTGTGTGCTACTTTGCTCTCCCTTCCTATGCACATGAGGTGTTCGATGAAATGCCTGAGAGCATGATGCCACTTGAGTTCACAAAAAAACAAACATGATATGAGGTGCCCGAGCCACACTTAAGCTTTCTCCTCTTTCTTCTCCTCTGTTCTTCCTCCAAGCCCGTCCCCGTCCCCGTCCTCACCGCCGTCGATCGCCCGCGCCGATCTCGTCACCGGCACCACCGTGGTGAGCCTCTTGTTCTTATCTTTTTTTAAAAGAAAAAATTCTTACTTGTATGATTTAGATAGCTACTTGTATAATTTTCTTACTTGTATTATTGTTTGTTATTATATAGTGCCATGGTTTTGATATCCGCCCCTGATACGTCTCCAACGTATCTATAATTTATGACGTATTCATGCCATATTTATAACAATTCTATATGGTTTTGGTATGATTTGATTAGAACTAACCCGGACTGACGCTGTTTTCAGCAGAACTACCGTGGTGTTGTTTTTTGTGCAGAAATGAAAGTTTTCCAAATGAGCTGAAACTTTTTGGAGATTTTTTATTGGACAAATAAAGAATATTGGCACCAAGACCCACTGGAGGGGGGCCACCCAGGGCCCACGAGGCACCAAGGCGCACCACCCTCCCAGGCGCGCCCTGGTACCTCGTGAGGCCCACGTGGCTCCGTTTCGCGTGATTCCAACGCTGAAAAATCCTATATATTCAGAAACCCCCGAAAGTTAACCGAGATGAGTTTTTACGCCGCCGCAAGCCTCTGTACCAGAGAGATCCCATCTACAGCCCTTTTCCGGCACCCTGCCGGAGGGGGGGATCATCACCGGAGGCCATCTTCATCATCCCGGCGGTCTCCATGACGAGGAGGGAGTAGTTCACCCTCGGGGCTGAGGGTTTGTACCAGTAGCTATGTGTTTGATCTCTCTCTCTCTCGTGTTCTTGAGATGGCACGATCTTGATGTATCGCGAGCTTTGTTGATATAGATGAATCATATGGAGTTTTCCCCTCTCTATCTTCTTGTGATGAATTGAGTTTTCCCTTTGAAGTTTTCTTATCGGACTGAGTCTTTAAGGATTCGAGAACACTTGATGTATGTCTTGCATATGGATATCTATGGTGACAATGGGATATTCACTTGAGTCACTTGATGTATGTTTTGGTGATCAACTTGCGGGTTCCGTGACCTCGGGGATCTATGCAAAAGGGTTGGCACACGTTTTTGTCTTGACTTTCTGGTAGAAACTTTGGGGCACTCTTTGAAGTTCTTTGTGTTGGTTTGAATGGATGAATCTGAGATTGTGTGATGCATATCGTATAATCAAACCCGTGGGTACTCGTGGTGACATTGGAGTGCCTAGGTGACATTAGGGTTTTGGTTGATGTGTATCTTAAGGTGTTATTCTAGTACGAACTCTAGTACCCTACAACAATTTCTTCGTTTGTTCTCCGCTATTTGTGACTTTGGAGTGAACTCTTTGTCGCACGTGACGGATTTACATATGATTCAACTATGTCAACAATGTTGGAAGATCGCACTAGTGAAAGTATGAACCCTAGGCCTTGTTTCTAAGCATTGCAATACCGTTTTTATGCCCGTTTACTATTTGCAACCTTGCTGTTTTTATATTTTCAGATTACAAAAACCTATATCTACTATCCATACACTTTTATCACCATCTCTTCGCCGAACTAGTACACCTATACAATTTACCATTGTATTGGGTGTGTTGGGGACACAAGAGATTTCTTGTATTTGGTTGCAGGGTTGTTTGAGAGATACCATCTTCAACCTACGCCTCCCACGGATTGATAAACGTTAGGTCATCCACTTGAGGGAAAATTGCTACTGTCCTACAAAACTCTGCGCTTGGAGGCCCAACACGAGTCTACAAGAATAAGTTGTGTAGTAGACATCAGCCCCCGTCGGCTCTCGTCCGGTCTATGATTCGGATGTGGTATATTATGTTTTATAACTATTTGTTTCATTTAGTGTTTATGACAATTATGCCGACCAACTTGACATAGATGTTTTTATCTAGGAGGTATGTGAACCGGAAATTCCAACCGACCCTCTAGTCGAGAGGTTAAATTTAGTTGAAAAAGAAAACAATTATTTGAAAGAAAAATTGAAAAGAATTGAAGAAGAGAATATGAAATTGGAGTTGCATGTTGCCGATGTCGTCGATCTACACAAGATCCAGATGGATGCAATGCGCTTGAAGATTAGAAAGATTAGAAAATATGCCATTGATAAAGAGGCTTGGTATCATCATGTTGTTGGATCAATTGTTACCTTAGTTGCGATTTTGATCGCATTTGTTGTTGCATCTAAATGTTTTACATAGTTGTATGTTGTTTTATGAGAACTATGTATGAACTTTATGTATTTATTTTTGCAGTAATAACATTTGATCACTACTGTACTTTGGTTTTAATGTGATGATAAACTTGTATTAATTTGGTCATTTCTCTATTCATGATGTTCTGTAATGGTTTTTGATATACTTAATTATATAATGCAGATGAACCGGCAATGGATGTACGGTGACCGACGCACTTCCGAGTACATTACGGGCCTGCATAATTTTATCGATGTGGCTGAGGCAAACAGTCAGAATGGTTTTATGTATTGTCCATGTGTTGTCTGTGAGAATACGAAGGATTACTCTTCCTCAAAAACCCTTCACTTCCACCTGCTTAAGAAGGGTTTCATGCCCCACTATAATTGTTGGACCAAGCACGGAGAAAGAGGGGTTATGATGGAAGACAATGAAGAAGAAGAGGATGATGACAACTATCCTATGTTCCCAGAATACGGTGATACTGCAATGGGGGAAGCTGAAGATCAAGAGGCACCAGATGTGCCCGCTGATGATCTTCGCCGGGTCATTGTTGATGCACAGAGAGAATGCGAAAGTGAAAGGGAGAAGTTGAAGTTCGATCGCATGTTAGAGGATCACAAAAAACGGTTGTACCCAAATTGCGAAGATGGCAACACAAAGCTCGGTACCACACTGGAATTGCTGCAATGGAAGGCAGAGAATGGTTTATCTGACAAGGGATTTGAGAAGTTACTGAAAATAATGAAGAAGAAGGTTCCAAAGGATAACGAATTGCCTGACAGTACGTACGAAGCAAAGAAGGTTCTCTGCCCTCTAGGATTAGAGGTGCAGAAGATACATGCATGCCCTAATGACTGCATCCTCTATCGGAGTGAGGAGTACGAGAATTTGAATGCATGCCCGGTATGCGGTGCATTGCGGTATAAGATCAGACGAGATGACCCTGGTGATGTTGAGGGCGTGCGCCCCAGGAAGAGGGTTCCTGCCAAGGTGATGTGGTATGCTCCTATAATACCACGGTTGAAACGTCTGTTCAGAAACAAAGAGCATGCCAAGTTGTTGCGATGGCACAAAGAAGACCATAAGAAAGACGGGATGTTGAGAGTACCCGCTGATGGGTCGCAGTGGAGAAAAATCGAGAGAAAGTAGCCAGAGTTTGCAGATGACGCAAGAAACTTATGGTTTGGTATAAGTGCAGATGGCATTAATCCTTTTGGGGAGCAGAGCAGCAATCATAGCACCTGGCCTGTGACTCTATGTATCTATAACCTTCCTCCTTAGTTGTGCATCAAGCGGAAGTTCATTATGATGCCAGTGCTCATCCAAGGCCCTAAGCAACCCGGCAACGACATTGATGTGTACCTAAGGCCATTAGTTGAAGAACTTTTACAGCTATGGGATATCAAAGGTGTACGTGTGTGGGATGAGCACAAACAGCAGGAATTTGACATACGAGCGTTGCTGTTTGTAACCATCAATGATTGGCCTGCTCTTAGTAACCTTTCAGTATAGACAAACAAGGGATACAATCCATGCATGCACTGTTTAGATGAGACTGAAAGTATATATTTGGACAAATGTAAGAAGAATGTGTACCTGGGACATGGTCGATTTCTTCCGACCAAGCATGCCTTAAGAAAGAAAGGCAAGCATTTCAAAGGTGAGGCAGATCACCGGAAGAAGCATGCCCCCGTACTGGTGATGATATATTTGATATGGTCAAGGATTTAAAAGCATTCTTTGGAAAGGGTACTGGAGGACAATCTGTTTCGAATGACGCTGACGGACACGCACCCATGTGGAAGAAGAAATCTATATTTTGGCAGCTACCCTATTGGAAAGTCCTAGAGGTCCGCTCTGCAATCGACGTGATGCACGTGATGAAGAATCTTTGCGTGAACCTGCTAGGCTTTTTGGACATGTATGGGAAGACAAAAGATACACCGGAGGCACGGGAGGACCAACAACGTAGGAACGAAAAAGACGGCATGCCTCCAAAGCAGTATCAAGGTCCTGCCAACTACGCTCTTACCAAAGCAGAGAAGGAAATCTTTTTTGAATGCCTGCTCAGTATCAAGGTCCCGTCTGGCTTCTCGTCGAATATAAAGTGAATAATAAATATGGCAGAGAAAAAATTCCAGAACCTAAAGTCTCATGACTGCCACGTGATTATGACGCAATTGCTTCCGGTTGCATTGAGAGGGCTTCTACCAGAAAATGTTTGATTAGCCATTGTGAAGCTATGTGCATTCCTCAATGCAATTTCTCAGAAGGTAATCGATCCAGAAATCCTACCAAGGTTACAGAATGATTTGGTCCAATGTCTTGTCAGTTTCGAGTTGGTGTTCCCACCATCCTTCTTCAATATTATGACGCACGTCCTAGTTCACCTAGTCAACGAGATTACTATTCTGGGTCCTGTATTTCTACACAATATGTTCCCCTTTGAGAGGTTCATGGGAGTCTTAAAGAAATATGTTCATAATCGTGCCAGGCCAGAAGGAAGCATCTCCATGGGCCATGAAACAGAGGAGGTTATTGAGTTTTGTGTTGACTTTATTCCTGACCTTAAGCCGATTGGTGTTCCTCAATCGCGGCATGAGGGGAGACTGAGTGGAAAAGGCACGCTAGCACCGAAAGCAATAATATGTAGGGACGGGCATTCTTGGGCGCAAGCACACTACACGGTTCTACAAAATTCTACTTTGGTGGCCCCATATATCAATGAACACAAGAATATTGTACGCTACCAACACCCGGGGCAGTCTGACGACTGGATTATATGTGCACACATGTCGACTTTCGGCGGTTGGTTGCAAACACATCTCATGAGTAACAACACTGTTGGAGATGAGTTGTACTTGTTGGCCAAGACACCATCTTCGACTGTATTGACTTTTCAAGGGTACGAGATAAATGGGAATACATTTTACACGATCGCCCAAGATAAAAAGAGCACCAACCAAAACAGTGGTGTCCGCTTTGATGCAGCAAACACCAATAGGGCAAAGGACACATATTATGGTTACATAGAGGAGATATGGAAACTTGACTATGGACGTGATTTTAAGGTCCCTTTGTTTCGGTGCAAATGGGTCAATCTGACAGGAGGCGTGGTACAGGTAGACCCGCAGTACGAAATGACAACAGTGGATCTCAACAATCTTGGGTACACAGACGAACCATTCGTCCTAGCCAATGATGTGGCTCAGGTTTTCTATGTGAAGGACATGTCTACCAAACCAAGAAAAAGAAAAGATAAAGAAGCGAATACATCATACGATGAGCCAAAGCGCCACATAGTTCTTTCAGGGAAAAGAAACATCGTGGGAGTGGAGGACAAGACAGACATGTCAGAAGATTATGAAAAGTTTCATGAAATTCCTCCCTTCACAGTGAAGACTGACCCAAGCATCCTGTTAAATGATGAAAATTATCCATGGTTACGGCGCAATAAGCAAGGGACACACGCGAAGAAAAAGTTTTAGCTAGAAAGTGCCACTTCTGACAAACCGGAGGGAATCTTTGTAAGAGCTAGCTAGGGCATTTTGGCATTTAAACATGATTTTAGAATAATTATTTATTAAGTTATGAAATTTCAATTATTCTTATCCTTTTAGTATTTTAATTATACAGAGGAGTTAATCAATGCAATTATGTCCAAACAAAATATGAATGTCTTCTGAGCATTCCAGATAAGTCGCTTGAGGTTGACAGGCATAGGCCATACACACCCTCACCAGTTGTAGTGATTTCAGTCCCAAGTTTTGCAAGGTTGATCATACGCGGTTAGTCCCGGTTGGTGGCTCCATATAAAATAACAAGGTTAATATAGACATGGCTTAAACGTCTTGACATAGATGAATACAGCAGAAGCATCGGAGATGATAAGAGAGAAACGTTGTATGACATAAAGTTGGAGGTCCAGATGAGGAGTTCTCTGGTTGCTTTCTGGTGAAACTGAGGACAACATATCAGATGGCCATTCTCGAGAATAGTCTATTGTTTTGGCATTTCTCATGAACATCCAGGCACCTTTATATTATATTACATCAGGAGTACAAACCCACATCATGAGTATGTTGGGTTATACTCAAAGGGCTTTAGATTCCGGAAGAAAGATTTTGACAGCATTGATCGCCTTGTGTCATATTTTCAAAAACATATTGACAAACCTGATGCTGGCCCTTCAATGCGAAATGCTGCGGCAATGGTACCTATGAAAAATAACTTGATAGAACTATTTGTCACTATCTGATGAAAATCTATATCATCAAATAAAGTTATATAAAATTCTAATTATGATCAACTAAAACAAAACTATAATATTCTTCAATAGCAAAAAGAATTAAATCAAAACTAGGCATGTATGCTACTGTTTTTGAATCTGTTTAAAAGAAAACTAAAACTAAAATATCCTAAAAAGGTCTAAACCCCAAAATAGGAAAAACAGATTTAGTCCCGGTTGGTGCCCCCAACCGGGACTAAAGGCCTACCTTTAGTCCCGGTCCGAGCCACCAACCGGGACTAAAGGCCTGGGTTTCGCGCCCTTTGGGCTGCTGAAATTTAGCTTTAGTCCCGGTTGGTGGCTCGGACCGGGACTAAAGGTAGGACTTTAGTCCCGGTTGGGGGCACCAACCGGGACTAAAGCTGTGGGTATTTAACCGCGCCTTCTCCCTCCCCCCCCCAATCTTCCTCTCCACTCCAACCCCCGACGCCGAACCACACCACGACGCCGCCAGGCTGCCGGAGATCGCCGTCGCCTCCGAGCCGTCCCCGAGCCCGCTGACCATCGCCGGACCTCCTCGCCCTCCTCCCCGAGCATCGCCGCCCTCGAGCCCGCTCCTCGTCGCCGCCCCCGCTCGCCGGACCTCCTCGATCGCCCTCCTCCCCGAGCCTCGCCGCCCCCGCTCCCCGGCAACGCCGCCCCCGCTGTGTGAGCCGCGGCCGTTCAATTCCCCTCGATCGGGCTTATATATTTTTGTGACATAGAAATTTTTGTAACATGTATGTACGTATGTGTTTGCATTGATCACCGCGGGCTTATATAGTTGATTGCACTTTGGAGTACTTAGTTGAGTCCAACATCAATATTACTGAATGATTTCAGATTGTTGGGCACCGCGGGCATTTTGAAGTTTCATGTTATATTGAGAAGACTTGATGAAACGTCTTCATATAAATGTCTTGAGAAGACTTGATGAAACCGGCCATTTGTGTATGACACTACATAGTTATATTGGATAATATTGATCTTCATATAAATGAAGCATAAAAGTCTTTTGTTTGAATTGACTAAATATATCCGATAGATATAACAGAGTGTGGCAGAAAATTATACTTCATCAAAAATTATGAGTAAATATGCATGATTTACTTGATAAGAACTGAAAAATATTTGAAATAGTTCAAAGAAATTCAGGATGAAGATATAATATCATTATGACGAAAGATAAAATAATTCTTCTTTCATGAAGAAATATGTCTAAGTCATAAGTTTAGCAAACAATTGAGTAATTGCGGAATTATTATTACCGATCGCCGGAGGAGTCCTCGACGATCGCCGGAGGAGGCCCCGACGATCGCCGGAGGAGTCGTCCCTGACGATCGCCGGAGGAGTCGTCCCCGACGATCGCCGGTGAGGAGTCCCCGACGATTGCCGGTGACGAGTCCCCGACGATCGCCGGAGGAGTCCCCGACGATCGTCGGAGGGTTACCTAATATGCAACTGATAAAACTTGCCATTTTGTTATTTTTGTGTGATTTAATGTAAGCATCATATGAATAAACTTTGTACATGTGTTTGGTGCATTTTCATGTCTATTTGCTGCTGGTATTTTTCCCATGCCATGGTAAACATGTTTAGGCACTGTAACAAGCCTGCAAATATGCTATGATACTGTTGTTGTTTTACACTTGCTGAAAAACTGCTAAGTCTGAAACTGACTGTTATAAAACTTGTCAACTTTGCATGATGTTTGCCACTAATCCATTGCTCATATGCATATGATTCCTTCTTGTGATTTGGTCTATGTAATGTGTACTTTGATGCCATGCCCTTGGTTGCCATGTAAAGTTGTTGTAGCATGACTCAATCTTGCTCTCAAGTTGTCATCATAATGTTACTGTTTTGCCATGTTGTAATATTTGCAGAAACTATGGAACACGACAGAGACTTAGAACAAGAAGAGATGTTGGGAGAAATAATCCGCGACGGAGATGATGATATCACCTCACAGTTTCTCAACGACGACTCCGATGGTGAGGGAAGAGAAGATGACGGCTCCGGTGATCGAATGGAGGGAGAAGATGACGGCTCCGGCGGTGTTGGAGCCTTAACTGTTGCAAAGTCCGGCGAGGTATATTAATTAAGCCTCTGCTGACTAGATGCATTAATTGATTTGTATGTACATATATTAACGCTTCTTTCTTCTTTTAGCCCTCCGGATCGAGCCAAACTTCTATAAAGAGACGAGGCCCGAAGAAAAGGTTGGGCGAGAATGAAAGGTTCACGATCGAAGAACTCGTTGCAGATGGCAAACCGACTGCTCCCAAGCGGACCGCAGACCGATTTATAAGTCAGTGCGGAGTTGTTGTTAGGGACAGCATCCCGATCAGCATTCAAGAATGGAATAAGCCAAAGGCGGATGGAGTTTCTTATGTCGACGATAGATCCAAAGATGAGCTTTGGAATACGCTCATGACAAATTTCACCCTACCGCCAGAGGTGGAGCAAAAAGTCAAGGCGTGGGCTCTTAAGAAGATGGCCCAACAATTCAACAACTGGAAGAAAAGATTGCACGAAAAGTATGTCCTGAAAGGGAAGACTCCAACATTCACCGGAGCAGACGAGAAGTTAAAAGATCACTGGCCCGCATTTGTGGAGTACAAGACATCGGAGGCAGGTAAGAAAAGGTCAAATATAAATAAGCAAAATGCTGCAAAGAAGGAATATCACCATGTTACGGGGTCAGGTGGCTACAAGGCTGCCCGGCCTAAGTGGGAGAAAGTTGAGAACGACCTGCTTGATAAAGGGATCCATCAAGAGACATTGAACTGGACCGAACGGGCAAGGACTTGGTTCTTCGGGCATGGGGGAACTTTGAACCCAGAAACAGGGAAGTGTGTTTATACGAAAGCTCAACTTGCAACACCCGTCAAAGCCATTCAAGCTGCAACGAAGGACATGCAGTAGGGGAAGTTCCATCCCGACAGAGAGAAGGACGAGCTGACACGCGCCCTCGGGAATCCTGAACACCCTGGACGAACACGAGGCACATCAGGCTCCGTTCCATGGAAGGTTGGGTTTCCCGACAGCAGTGACACTTACAGAAGCCGAGGGAGAAAGAAGAAACAGGATGTAGACCGGCTGCTGAAGGTAGAAGAAATAGTAGCGTTGCAGCAGAAGCAAATAGAGGCACTTACCAGCCAGCGAGCTACCGGCCCATCATCTTAGCGGCACGAAGATCCTTCATTCGATACTGCCCACGGAGCTACCCCACCATCTCAGCGGAAAAGCAGCGTGGCTTCCACGGAGCTCGTTCGGCCTGATATCATGGCTCCTCGCTACCCCGTGGATGATATCACGCAGAGGGAACATTGTGATCTACATGCGAAATGCATGAACATATCCTTGAAGGTGGCGGTCGGCTATGCCTTACCTCGTGTACCTGATGAAACTTACCATTGCTCTCCGATTCCAGATGGCTATGCTGTTGTCGGGGTGGATGAAGTTATCAACGGATTTGAGCAGCTCGAGCTTGAGTACCCTACAGGTGAAGGGGAGACTCATCTGGGAGATGCCAGAAGGACTACCGTTCTATGGAGAAAGGAACACATCGTGCTTCCACATTGGACGCCGCGTCAGCAGACTCCACCGGAGGAGGCCCCTCAGCAGACTCCTCACAGTCCAGCTCTATCTCCGCTGCCTCAGCCGTCTCCGCCGCCTCAGTTGTCTCCGCCGCGTCAGCACACTCCGCCGGAGGAGGCCCCTCAGCAGAATCCGCCGCGTCAGCTGACTCCGCCTCCTCCGCCGCCTCAGCACCGGCGGAAGAGAGCCGCTGCTCCGGCGGCTAGTAGTACAACTGCGAAGAAATCCAGAGCAGATACAAGTGTCAAGAAGGCTCCTGCCAAGTTACCATACGATATGACTGATGAGGAAACCAAGAAGGTCGTGGATGCCAATGTGAAACGCCAGCTTGCACCGAAACGGCCCGATCCAAAGGAGAAATTAGATCCGGCAATAGCAGAGCACTGTATAGAAAACCTTACGCGACCACCACCGCCTCCGCTACTATCAGACTATGACCGGTCTATTGTAAAGTCATATAAAGAACATGTGAAGCGGCCGGGAAGTAGCAGTAGTGCAAGTGGGAAAACCATTCCCCAGCTCGGCGAACAGAAAAACCAATCGTGCCCCCCGCTCAAGGTGTTTACGATATCGATTATGATCCGGGGGTAGCGGCCGATGATGTTGGTTTCACTCTTGGTGAATTGTTAGGCGAGGAGGTAGAGTTCCCCATGGCTGAGTTAGCATACAGATACCAGCACGGGAAGCCTCTCGTCAAACCTGAGGAGGTCCGGCTACTACCAACACAAATGCGAAAATTGCATGAGTGGTACATGGAAGCCTCAAAGGAAGGGACCAACTATATCATTGCGGGAGTTAAAGATGAGCATTACTTCAATGGAGACGAGGAGATTTACGTTGAATTTAATGAATTATTTCAGTTTTACAATCAAGACGCCGTCGACAAATCTATCGTCAGTTGCTATTGTCTGTAAGTATCATTTCTGTAATTAAGTCTCTAGCTCAGCTCATTCATTGCATGTATAATTATCCTCACTATATTATGCAGAATGAAGATCCTCGAATGCAAAAGAGGACAAATCTATGACATTGGGTTCATTAACCCAAATACTATTCATGAAGTTACGGTACAAATGAACGCCAAGGATACAGAGAAGATCTTGCTAAGGGTGTTAATTGAA
Organism: Elymus sibiricus; assembly: GCA_039707655.1. Taxonomy (NCBI): domain Eukaryota; kingdom Viridiplantae; phylum Streptophyta; class Magnoliopsida; order Poales; family Poaceae; genus Elymus; species Elymus sibiricus. The sequence goes on from CM077666.1 coordinate 515,719,416, forward strand.
CAACAAAACAAAAGGGAAATACTATTTCCTTACAACTTCAAGTGAGTGTTATACTGTCTTGTACACATTCTGTTTCTCTTACTCGATGTTAAGTGTAATTGATGAGTTATGCTGCGTGCGCAGGTTCCACTTTATTCTGCTAGTCATTCGGGTTGACTCAGGAAGCGTACTTGTCATGGACTCGCTACGTAAAGACCCTAAGATGTGGGCGGACCTGCGTGATATGCTCCAGAGGTAATTTCAATCATTATCGCACTATATCGGCAACTTTCGTTCATTTCCTGATATCAAGTAATTAATAACTCTTTTATTTATTTTCTTTGTCGGGCAGGGTTTGGAAACGGTTCACCAAGAAGGCTAGGGGTGAATGGAAAGAGGAGCTGCAATTTCGACAACTCACTGTAAGTAGTACTAGCTAGGTCCGCGCATCTCTTTGATTCTAGTTAATTTCAATACCATTATCATGCTTGATTATTATTTTGATTGAACTCTACTCTCGTAAAGTGCTTGAGGCAGGAAAGGGGGACTAATTTATGTGGATACTACGTTTGCGAGTTCATTCGCATGACGACCAGTGAGACTGGCAGAAATTTACAACAACTTGAAGTACGTAAACAATATTCACAATTTTATTTTATTACGATCAATTGTGTTGAGTTTCATTCATATATATTGACCCCCTTCTTTAAATTAGATCCAACGGATGCGGGACGATCTCCTACCAAAGGATCGCGTAAAGGCAATTCAAGAGGAATTGGCGGGATTCTTCCTTAAAGAGGTCATAGCTACAACCGGAGAATACCATCGGAAATTGGTAGTGAATGTTGGTAATTAGATATTAGGGATCGTAAGAGATGTTATTTTGTATATATGCATGAACGTGTACTATATGTAGTAGCGTCGAACATATATACGAAAACTTGTTGTTTGACCAAGCACGGAGAAAGAGGTCACTTCTCTATATTCATGACGATGTTGTGTAACGGTTCCTTCATTGTTATTAGTAGCTAGCGTCGAGTTGAATGGAAAACATAAAATAAATTTGAAACCCCTAAACCCTCCAAAACCCCTAAACCCTAAACCCCTCCTTTCAAAATATACCTATGCGGGATCTAGTTGGAAAGATATCGTCGTAAGGATTCCAACGGTGAAAACGGATCTGAATTCGAACACACGGTTTAAAAGATATGGCTTTTTAAAAATTTGAAAATCTAAAATAAATGCACATACATCTATTTTCTCTAAATCAAAGTGACTAGTGTGAATGCATTTAATGTCACAGCATACATGCGCTAACGGACAAATCTTTACACATGCATGCGCTGTGAGGGCGGCCGCTCGTTTCACCCAACGAGTGCGCGCGCACGATTATGTATTTGCGTTTTTTTAGAGGAGCAAATACGCTCTTCTAAAGGATACTCGGCCGTATCCTCCTCTAAATTATTGGGAATCTGTTAGTGATGCCCTAACATCAATGTGCAAGGTTGCCATTCAGGGCTTTTACAGGGCAAGTAGAAGAAGACTGCCTTGATCGGAAACAACTATGCAGGCATGAGCATGCATCATTATGGAGACTAAGCATCATGAGTCTGTGTACGAGCTAGCTTATTGTTCTCCCTTTTGATTTTGAAGATTCGGGTAATACCGAAGAAACTGATGCAGATTGGGTCTGATTGTTCCATGCCATGAATGATTTTCATGATCTGGCCTCAACATTGGTTTGTCATCATCATCATTAAGACAGTCTACACAGCAAGATGAGGGCCTACGCGTAAATTCTATTGAAAGGTAGATTTGATAATACTAATAGATTTGATCCATGAATCACCTATACTCTGTTTCTCATAGTAGGAAAAAATATATCCAAAAAGAACTTAGGTCAGGAAGAGGGCCAGGTGAGCTTGCACTTGGATGATTAAGCCTTGATCAATCAGTCACACTGGGGCAGCAAATTGCAATGCCATGAAGCTGGAGAGCAGCAGCAGCAGCATCACAAGCATTGGTGCAGAGGAGGTGCTTCTGCCGGAGCCGCTGCAGACGAGCCGGCTGTTGCGGTACGAGCACACCGATTGCTTCCTGGAACAACAGAATGTAGGATACAAGCTGTTAGCAAGAGCAAAGATTCATTGAAGTGTGTCGTCCAGAGATATGTGCCATGTAGACTGACACAATCTTATCAAATCAGAATGTCACCATATATGAGCAATTGCCAGTGTGTATGAGATGATTGCTTGCAGATGCGTGTGATGATTGATTGTGTCAAGGAAGAATCGGATGCTTCGACCACAAGATCTTCAGACGTGGAGGAATTTCAGAGGACAAAGTTGAGGAACTGGCCACTTTGTGTACATAGTGGTTTCTTACAGTACACTGCAGAATCTTACAAACTTTGTACCCGTTTTTGCAGTGTAATATGGATATAATACTGTCAATTATGTTATTATGTTGGTGGTGGTATGGTACCTGTCGCCGCAGAAGGTGATGGCGTAGTCGGGCGACTCGGCGCAGGTGAAGATGGAGGTGGGGTCGTCGTAGGCGTAGCTGTAGGCGGCGGGGCAAGCCGCCTTGAACTTCTTGGAGTAGAAGCTCGGCTGGCAGGTCACCGGGTTCGCGTACTGCCCGCGGCAGCAGTACTGGTCGGTGCCGAAGACGTCGCACGCGCTCCGGCACGCCACCACCGCATCACCTTTGCCCTTCACGGCCAGCTCCGAGGGGCAGCCCCGGCACAGGTCGCCGTCGCAGCCGGCCACCGTGCAGCTCGACCCGTTGGCGCTCGCCGGCGTCACCACCACCGGCAGGTTGAACCCGTCCACCAGGCTCACGTCGTAGTAGTCCACGGACGCCAGCGTGAACTCTGCCAGCGTCGCCGGCGCGGTCCCCGACGCCGATGCGCACAGCAGTGACGTCCCGCAGCCGCCCGTCTCGCACGTGCCGTTGCCGGCGGCGTCGAAGGCGCAGCCCGTTCGGCCCCACACACGGCCCGACCACCCCACGGGCGCCGTGAACACCACGGACTGCCCCGGCTGGAGCGCGTACCCGCCGCCGCCGAAGCTCTCGCCCGGCGTCACCGCCGGCCACACGTCCGTCTTGCACTGGTTGATGAGCGTGAACTCCCGAGCCGCGTCCGCGCGCCTCGTCGCGCCTGTCAGCAATACAAGGAACGTTTTCTTTACTTCAGTTAATACAACGGCATCATCTAGAGCATCCAGTAGTTTGGTTTTGCAGCAGTGGTGAAAATGGCACAATGAACTGAACTTCAGACAAACAATTTATGGCATCGGAGTTTCCATTCAGCTTCAGTATGACTTGACCTGAAAACATTTGAAACAAGGTCTACACTGCATTTGAAACAAAATCCGAGAAGATGGAGATGGGACAAGCATACATGGACACCAACTGGGTGGTGATGATTCCAGAGCATACCATTCTATTCTAGCAGAGTAGCAGCCAGAGAAGCTGACACAATCTTACTCTTGGCAGTTGGCAACGGCGGAAAGCAAGAGGGGATGAAGAAATTTGATTGTGAAGAGTAGTACCTGAGAAGAAGCAGATGAGAAACAGAGGCAGAAGCAGGGCACTCCCCCTCCTTGGCCCTGGGGACCTACCCATTGCAGATTCAGGTCATCATGTGCAGCAGAAACAGTGAAAAACCTCTGGTGATGTGTATGGGTGTATATAGGTAGGTAGATGTGCTGCTCATAGCAACGCAGCAGATGAGATAATTTTTTAGAGTTAATAAAACAAAGAGAGAATACGTGAGGGGGAGGTTCAGGTGAGGCAGGCCAGCCATGGACAAACCTTGCTTGCCATGGCCTCCTTCCTTGCTTCCTCTTGCCATTTCTTCCTCAGATTCTCCAGCCAGCCAGGCAGAACCTACTTTTCCTGTGTTCCAAGACTTGGGAACATGGCACTTGTGACGGTGACATTGTGTCCATTCCTGGGAACACAAGGCAGAGACATGATTCCCTCCTGCTTCAAGCAACAACACACCTTCAGGACCAACATAAAACATCTCAAGCTAGCAGCAGAACTGCCAGACAGGACTGAACCGCGGGCACCGACATATCCGAAGCAAGTTTCAAGCAATGCAGGAGACAATGTCAGACATCGTTGGATCATCTTGCTGACATGGTAAGCTTGGAGGTCATACAAAGATTATTATTACATCAAGCGTACCATCAACAGATCGGATCGTAATGTATCGACAGTTGTTACACTAAGGAACTGCTGCTTTGCAGCTGGCCACAACTAGAGAGCGGCTGCACCAAACAAATCAATGCTTTATTACCATCATACCACAAGATGAGAACTAGCCAGTGGATGATCACTATCACACCATCACATCTATGAGTGGGATGCCCTGGGCAGAACAAGAATCTGCATGCACTCGTGCCTGCAGTCTCCAAGGGAGGATCTGTTCCGTTGAGCTGAATTGTCTGAATGTCGAGAACTCATCATTCGTCTCCCAGCTTGACCTTATAATGCTGAGCGAGTTTAGTGATTTCCCCATTGTTCATTAGGTTCTCAAGCATGCCGTACTTGTTGTTGTTTGCTTCCAGGGTTTCCAGCTGCTGCGCCGCGAGCTCCTTCTCCTCTTCCAATTGATTCTGAAAGGAAGAGAACAAAGTTCAGAAATTACGACTCGGATACAAAACAAACAAGGTTTAAAGCAACTGTATCACATTTTAAAGAACAGCAGCAGTATCAAAATTCTAAAAATATGTTTGACATCTCCTGTTCCCTGAGCAAGTGTTTTTTCTCATTTCAGACAAGTAAAGTAAAGCAGAAAGATTTGCAGCTTTTCTTAGTAGTGGGCATACAAGTACATAAGAACAGTAAAGAAGTAAAGAAACAACCACTTCACCTTGATGAGTGCCATATTTTCTGCTTCTTGCCTCCTCATAAGGCCCTTGAGCTTATTCATCCCATCATACCCCGGATCTCCTTGCTTTACCCAGCTGAACTCAATCTTCAAGCCAGGCTTCCTAGGGCGGTCCGGAAACATCTCAGGCTTTGCAAAGACAGCCCTCACAGGCCTGGGCATCCCACCGATCATGAAAGGGAAGTTGTTCATCAGGTCCACAGCAGCCTGGGCCTGCGACTCGTTGTCCACCTCCACCAACGCAGCGGCGGGGATCTCGTACTGGATCGTGTAGTTCTCGATGAACTCCGTGTTGACGACGTTGGCGCACTGGGCGAGAGACGCCTTGATGACCTGGCTGGTGACCAGAGGGGAGAGATGGTCGATGTATATCGTCCTCTTGACCCTCGCCTCGAAATCAGCATACTCCTTCTGAGCCTGTTGTTCATCCTTCATATCATGTTCGTCCTTCTGAGCCAGTTCGTCAGTAGTCGCCATAGGAGCGAAGCGCGACTTCTGCTGAAAATAACAATACGCAGCAGCAGTCACTCGAAATGGCTAAGATTTCCTCGGATAATTAAGAATAAGCACTGCACAAGGTTATAAACAGAGCTGGCAAACAAGAAAGATTTATAAACAGAACTGACAAACATCAAAAACAACATCTTAAGGGTATCATCTGAATAAGAACAAGCATTCTGCAGCAAAAGCGTCTACAGGTTTTACACTTACAAAACTATCAAACATCAAAGACAACTATTAACTAACAGCAGTGGAGGGTTGTTCATCCATCTCCTGGATGTAAGGGTAGGGATATGGCTCCCAAAATTTCAAGGCTTCATCCAAAAGCAGGGGCCGGCATGCGGGTTCAGTTTAGGATTTCCTTGAACAAGCCTCTTTGATGAAAGGGCAGTCGCCCAAATTTTCCATTAATAGAAACCTACAATTGTACCACCACCTCAAACAGAACAAGCAGCCACCCCAGCTGCAACTACTCAAGCATAGGATGGGAAAGTTGAAAAGGAAACCCTGGCAAAAGCCCATGCAAAAGTTGATGAACATGGCTCAGCACATCGCTCAGATCAAACAGAACAGAATAAAATCCTGCGCTATCTAGCTAACAAGCTCAGACACAGGGCGGATCTGGCCGGCGTGCACCCAAGGCGAGAGGTTCAGCGGGATTTCTATCGAAGTTAACCGCTGGCTGAAGCCTGAAGATGAAGAAACCTCGTACCTCGAAACCCAATGGGCGGGCGGGGCGGAGGCGCCGGGGGCGCGGTGCCCAGACGAGGACGGACGGAATCCGCCGCGGCGGCGGCGACGCGCGTGGGAGGCGGGGGCGGCGCGGGGCGTGGCGTGGGATTGTGGCGGTGGGGAGTGGGGCTGAGGCGTCGGCGGGCGGGCCGGCGGGATTGAGCCGTCGGTCGGCGGCGACGGATAAGGCACGGGACGGCGGCGGCTGTAGGGACTAGACGAGAGATTCTCGCCCTTCCGGACAAAGGTGTGGACTTTTAGGGCCCGTTTGCGTTTGGGACGACATGATAGGAATAGAAGGAATCCATAAATTGCAAGAATTAAATGCCATGTCTTCCCGCGTATCATGTTTTTATTAAACAACATTAACATCTAAATCCTTGGAGTGTCGAAGTCCCTTTCCTCTGCATCCATCAACAACACGCCATGAACAAAACTCGTTGCTTCCTCCGGGCCTCCGTCTCAGCGAAGCAAACTAATTTAAATACAGGAGCTTGTAGACGCAACGACGGGAGCTGCTCTGCCTCGGTGTCATGCCGTCACGTCCAGGAGATGCTTCGCCATCCTGCCCCTGCAATCTGACTGTCGTAGATGCACACATGTCGCCCCATCACGTCCAGGAGCTGCTCTGCCTCCACGCCGTTCCCCGCTGTGACTGATTTGGAGGCGCATGACACACGTGAGGTCGGTAGTGACCGCTGAGGCCAGCGAGCTCGTGGATCTCGAGCACGTTGTCGTCGTCGACCTTGCCATCACCCCCACCGCCTCATCCTCCTGCCTACCTCCCATCATCCTCCCTCATTGTGTCGTCTTCCCCCGTCGTCGCTGCCCTCCATCTGTCGGATGAGGTCGCCATGCGTCGGATTTTTGTCAGGAACCTGAATGTTTTCTTTTTTGTGTGTGAGGTTTATTCTGTAAAAATCAGGAACTCGTGTGTAAGTACTATGAAAAAATGTAGTTTATTGTACAAATTCAAAATTTGTGTATCTTGTTTTGGGTTTGATGTAAAAGCAGGAACAAAAATTCGCTACCCAAATTTTCTCTCTTCTCTACCTAAAATGGATCTGGGTAGCCAAAATTTGGGTCTGCTATTTAAGATGCTCTTAGGGGGTGGGGCAGGGCCCTACTGGTTCCCCTGCCTCCGCCATTTCTTTCATGCCATTACACCAGAACAGTAATAAAATGTTAGAAATAGCAAAAAATGTAGTGTCATATTGCAAAGATCATGGAACCAATAAAACCTTAGTTGTAAGCATCATAGAACAAAAAAAATAAAAAATCAAGAGGTTGTTGGCAACTTCCCCTGAATGGTCCGTAAGTGCACACCCCATCCTTGTCGAAACGCCAACGCTATTGGAGGGAGATCTTTGTTCGCTTGCCTGCTCATTTCCATATCCCCACCTCGTTGAAACGTCAGAAGGGTGATTAGAGGAGGATGGACAAACTGTGACGACTTGTCACAAAACGATTGAAATTTTTGTCCGTCGATGCATAAATTCCTGCACTCTGTTCTTATTGCCCATCCGATCCGTTCTTTTTTTGGTCGGTCCAAATAACGATTGATATTTTCGTTCGTCCACGCATAAATTTTTGCACTCTTTTGTTATTGCCCGTCAGATCCAGTTGGGCGGGCGTCATCTGATCGTTTGTACGAAGCAGAGGCAAGTGGCGAAGTTATGGCTCAATCGACGCGCGGCTAGGCTTCATGGGCCTGCCTGTTCGATCGAACTGAGCCAGCTTAAGTCAGGTAAAAAAGAATTGTCGGAAAGGGAATCAAACTTAGGACGTCATGTACCAAGGCTAACCTAGCGCAACCAACTGACCTAGCACCTCTTTGTGATTAAAAAAGAGGGATTTTTAAAGTAGTAGTATCAGGAATGACGGAGGATGTAGGTATGCATATTCATCATTAAACAGTCCCACCTCGATCTCTTGCATCGAAACCCACCGATTTATATACGTTCATAAATTGCTTGAGGTGTCAATAAAAGGAGGGATTGTGGCCTGCCATCTCAGGAATCAGCGATCTAAAAATCCGGAAGGAATTAACTCTGGTGTATCGTGGGGCTGCCATGAAGGAAACCCAAATAATAAGTGTCACACGTGTGACACGAAACACTCCGGTCCTGACGTTTTTTACAACTAAAGTTGTTATGTAAAAAAAACCTCCTAAAAAAATGAAACTTGTCATCTGAAAAGGAAGTTGTCATGCTTGACAACTAAAGTTGTCATCCCCGCGTCACACAACTTGCCATAAAAAACGTTGGGAGTTGCATCCCTGGGATGGAGGGATTATGGGATGACACAATTAAAGAAGGAACCACATTAAAAGACGTGTACGCATGATAAAAGGACTCATCAGGGTCCGAAGGAAATAAATCCTAGGGATGGAGGGATAATGGGCTGACACAATTAAAGAAGGAACCACATTAAACGACATGTACGCATAATAAAAGGAGGGATTGTGGGCTGCCATAATTAAACAAGGAATCACATTAAACGGGAAGCGGCTGCATTTTTTTTTTTTTTTTGAGAGTGTCACCCCATTTTATTCCACTAAAACATTATGTGGCATACAAATGAAATCAGGGGGATCTGATTGCCGCACATGGCGCGCCAAAGCTAGGGTAACAGAAGCCTTAGCAAGGTCATGAGGCTCCCAGATGTGCTCTCTTTTCTCATGATTGAAGTGAACTAGATCAAAGTATTCCATCTTCATCTTTATCTCCTGAATAATGGCTTTGTTTGTACCTCTGTATGCGCCTTTGAGATGAGTTACAGTAGCAACACAATCAGTTGCAATATGAATTCTGCTCAAATAAAGGTCAGAGGCCACATCAAGGGCCTCGCTAAAAGCCATCGCCTCAAGAATTTCTAGCTGGACTAGGTCCTGGGTCACTAGCACGAGGCTCCAACAAAAGACCACTTGCTGCAGCCGATGCACTTGCTGGTCCGGGCACCCTACCAGGTATTAGGTAGAGGTCTCCAAAAAATCTCTGAATGAAATTAAACGTGGTGAGAGGTGAATGAAAAATATGCTCATGTATTGCCTTCGGACGCGCCCACAATCTAAACGAACTCCTCTTCTCTAGTTGAATTCATGAGCTCCATTAGCCTTCACTAGTAGAAAACAGGGCTTTGATCCTGGCCAGATCAGAGCTTTAGACCCGGTCGAGTTACGAACCGGGACTAATGGGTGCATCAGTCCCAGTTCGAACGGCCAGGGAGCCGGCCGGGCCTCAGCGGGCATCAGTCCCGGTTCGTCTGGGACCTTTAGTCCCGGTTCCAGCTACCAACCGGGACTAAAGGTCCTGGCTCCTGGCGCAACCCCTTTAGTCCCAGTTCGTGTCTGGAACCGGGACTAAAGGTCTGTCTTCAGTCCCGGTTCTAGCCACGAACCGGGACTAATAAAATGCCTATATATACCCCGTCCCTGCCGCTCACTCCTCTGTTTTTTGGCCGGCCAGCGTGTGCAGGGTGTGTGCTACTCTCTGTTCTCACCTCCTATGCACATGAGGTGTTCGATGAAATGCCCGAGCAACACTTAAGCTTTCTCTCCTCTCCAAGCTCGACCTCCAAGCTCCATTTTGCCCAAGATTTCTCTAGGTTTGGTGGTGCACCAACTATCCAAGTGTTCTAAAAAGGTTAGCAACTTCATCCTCATCTCTCACTACTAGTTTAGCTCATTTCAAATGCTCTAGAAGTAGTGTGGTTTGTGGGTTTTAGTGGAGGAGTGTATGTGTGAGTTCTTTTGATTTAGATGCACAATTTGAGCTGAAATTAACTTCTTAGAGTCTGCACATGCGTAGGGTGCCGTCCCCGTCCCCGTCCTCACCGCCGTCGATCGCCCGCGCCGATCTCGTCGCCGGCACCACCGTGGTGAGCCTCTTGTTCTTATCTTCTTTTTAAAAGAAAAAAATTCTTACTTGTATAATTTTCTTACTTTTATTATTGTTTGTTATTATATAGTGCCATGACTTGGATGTGGTATATCTGCCCCCGTCGGCCCTCATCCTGTCTATGATTCGGATGTGGTATATTATCTTTTATTATGATTTGTTTCATTTAGTGTTTATGACAATTATGCCGACCAACGTGACATAGATGTTTTTATCTAGGAGGTATGTGAACCGGAAATTCCAACCGACCCTCTTGTCGAGAGGTTAAATTTAGTTGAAAAAGAAAACAATTACTTGAAGAAAAAATTGAAAAGAATTGAGGAGGAGAAGATGGAATTGGAGTTGCATGTTGCCGATGTCGTCGATGATCACAAGATCAAGATGGATGCAATGCGCTTGAAGATTAGAAAGATTAGAAAATATGCCATTCATAATGAGGCTTGGTATCATTATGCCGTTGGATCAATTGTTACCTTAGTTGCGATTATGATCGCATTTGTTGTTGTTTTTCATAGTTTCAATGTATGTTTTAATTAGATGCTCTAGAGAGCTATATGTTGTTCTATGAGAACTATATATGTATGAACTTTATGTATTTATTTTTTCAGTAATAACATTTGATCACTACTGTACTTTGGTTTTAATGTGATGATGAACTTGTATTAATTTAGTCACTTCTCTATTCATGATGTTCTGTAATGGTTTTTGATACACTTAATTATATAATGCACGCAGATGAACCGGCAATGGATGTACGGTGACCGATGCACCTCTGAGTATCTTGAGGGCTTGCATAAATTTCTCGAAGTGGCTGAGGCAAACAAGCAGAATGGTTTTATGTATTGTCCATGCCTTGTCTGTGAGAATACGAAGGATTACTCTAACTTGAAAACCCTTCACGCCCACCTGCTTGAGAAGGGTTTCATGCCACACTATAATGTTTGGACCAAGCACGGAGAAAGAGGGGTTATGATGGAAGACAACGAAGAAGAAGAGGATGATGACAACTATCCCCCTGAATACGGTGATACTGCAACGGGGGAAGCTGAAGATCAAGAGGAACCAGACGATGTGCCCGATGATGATCTTCGCCGGGTCATTGTTGATGCAAAGAGACAATGCCAAAGTGAAAGGGAGAAGTTGAAGTTCGATCGCATGTTAGAGGATCACAAAAAAGGGTTGTACCCAAATTGCGAAGATGACACCACAAAGCTCGGTACCACACTGGAATTGCTGCAATGGAAGGCAGACAATGGTGTATCTGACAACGGATTTGGGAAGCTACTGAAAATAATGAAGAAGAAGCTTCCAAAGGATAACGAATTGCCCGACAGTACGTACGAAGCAAAGAAGGTTCTATGCCCTCTAGGATTGGAGGTGCAGAAGATACATGCATGCCCTAATGACTGCATCCTCTACCGCGGTGAGTACGAGGATTTGAACGCATGCCCGGTATGCGGTGCATTGCGGTATAAGATCAGACGAGATGACCCTGGTGATGTTGAGGGCGAGCGCCCCAGGAAGAGGGTTCCTGCCAAGGTGATGTGGTATGCTCCTATAATACCACGGTTGAAACGTCTGTTCAGAAACAAAGAGCATGCCAAGTTGGTGCGATGGCACAAAGAAGACCGTAAGAAAGACGGGAAGTTGAGAGCACCCGCTGACGGGTCGCAGTGGAGAAAAATCGAGAGAAGGTGGGGGGACTTTGCAGGTGATGCAATGAACGTATGGTTTGGGTTAAGCGCAGATGGCATTAATCCTTTTGGGGAGCAGAGCAGCAATCATAGCACCTGGCCCGTGACTCTATGTATCTATAACCTTCCTCCTTGGTTGTGCATGAAGCGGAAGTTCATTATGATGACAGTGCTCATCCAAGGCCCTAAGCAACCCGGCAACGACATTGATGTGTACCTAAGGCCATTAGTTGAAGAATTTTTACAGCTGTGGAATGGAAAAGGTGTACGTGTGTGGGATGAGCACAAACAGCAGGAATTTGACCTACATGTGTTGCTGTTTGTAACCATCAATGATTGGCCTGCTCTCAGTAACCTTTCAGGACAGACAAACAAGGGATACCACACATGCACGCACTGTTTAGATGACACCGAAAGTATATATTTGGAGAAATGCAGGAAGAATGTGTACCTGGGACATCGTCGATTTCTTCCGACCAACCATCAATGTCGAAAGAAAGGCAAGCATTTCAAAGGTGAGGCAGATCACCGGAAGAAGCCCGCCCTCCGTACTGGTGATCACATACTTGATATGGTCAAGGATTTACAAGTAATCTTTGGAAAGGGTCCTGGCGGACAATCTGTTCCGAATGACGCTGAGGGACGCGCACCCATGTGGAAGAAGAAATCTATATTTTGGGACCTACCCTATTGGAAAGACCTAGAGGTCCGCTCTGCAATCGACGTGATGCACGTGACGAAGAATCTTTGCGTGAACCTACTAGGCTTCTTGGGCGTGTATGGGAAGACAAAAGATACACCGGAGGCACGGGAGGACCAGCAACGTGTGCACGAAAAAGACGACATGCATCCAAAGCAGTATGAAGGTCCTGCCAGCTACGCTCTTACCAAAGAAGAGAAGGAAATCTTCTTTGAATGCCTTCTCAGTATGAAGGTCCCGTCTGGCTTCTCGTCGAATATAAAGGGAATAATAAATATCCCAGAGAAAAAGTTCCAGAACCTAAAGTCTCATGACTGCCACGTGATTATGACGCAACTGCTTCCGGTTACATTGAGGGGGCTTCTACCGGAAAACGTTCGATTAGCCATTGTGAAGCTATGTGCATTCCTCAATGCAATCTCTCAGAAGGTAATCGATCCAGAAATCCTACCAAGGTTAAAGAATGATTTGGTGCAATGTCTTGTCAGTTTCGAGCTGGTGTTCCTACCATCCTTCTTCAATATCATGACGCGCGTCCTAGTTCATCTAGTCGACGAGATTGCCATTCTGGGTCCTGTATTTCTACACAATATGTTCCCCTTTGAGAGGTTCATGGGAGTCTTAAAGAAATATGTTCGTAACCGTGCTAGGCCAGAAGGAAGCATCTCCATGGGCCGGCAAACAGAGGAGGTCATTGGGTTTTGTGTTGACTTCATTCCTGACCTTAAGCCGATTGGTCTCCCTCAATCGCGGTATGAGGGGAGACTGACTGGAAAAGGCACGCTAGGAGCGGATTCAATAATATGTAGGGACGGGCATTCTTGGACTCAAGCACACTACACAGTTCTACAGAATTCTACCTTGGTGACCCCGTATGTCAATGAACACAAGAATATTCTGCGCTCCAAACACCCGGAGCAGTGTGACGACTGGATTACATGTGAACACATCAGGACTTTCGGCAGTTGGTTGCAAACACATCTCATGGGTGACAACATTGTTGGAGATGAGCTGTACTCGTTGGCCAGGACACCATCTTCGACTGTATTGACTTACCAAGGGTACCAGATAAATGGGAATACATTTTACACGATCGCCCAAGATCAAAAGAGCACCAACCAAAACAGTGGTGTCCGCTTTGATGCAGCAACCAACAGGGGAAAGGACACATATTATGGTTACAAAGTGGACATATGGGAACTTGACTATGGACATGATTTTAAGGTCCCTTTGTTTCGGTGCAAATGGGTCAATCGGTCAGGAGGCGGGGTACAGGTAGACCCGCAGTACGGAATGACAACAGTGGATCTCAACAATCTTGGGTACACAGACGAACCATTCGTCCTAGCCAATGATGTGGCGCAGGTTTTCTATGTGAAGGACATGTCTACCAAACCGAGAAAAAGAAAATATAAGGAAGCGAATACATCATACGATGAGCCAAAGCGCCACATAGTTCTTTCAGGGAAAAGAGACATCGTGGGTGTGGAGGGCAAGACAGACATGTCTGAAGATTATGAAAAGTTTCATGAAATTCCTCTCTTCAAAGTGAAGGCTGACCCAAGCACCCTGTTAAACGATGAAGATTATCCATGGTTACGGCGCAATAAGGAAGGGACACGCGCGAAGAAAAAGTGAAGACTTTCTCTCCACAACTATTCTGATGATGGCTTTGATCTAGAATACCACTACAGTTACATGTCAAGAAATGAAATGCATTTTGTAACGTATGAGTTTTTGTCCTTTTCAGAGTTCATTTGTACTGTTTTTCAATTTCAGGGTCATTTAGCTAAAAAAAATCAGTAAATGCATGAAAAATAGCAAATGAAGTCAGAAAGGGTTGAAAATTGATGATGTGGCTTTGAATGGTGCATGTTGAACGCACAAAAAGTCTGGAGTTGAAATAAGTTTAAAAAAATGAAATGCCTTTGTAACATATGAGTTTTCGTCCGAAACCGTGATACTTCGAAAGAGATTGTCCATTTTGTACATGAAGTGCATCCAGTTTTTGCCGTAACCCTCTCAACTTTTTAGCACATGTTATGTGGGTGAAATGATGATACCATGCCAACTTTCAACCTTTTCAGAGTTCATTTGTACTGCTTTTCAATTTCAGGTTCATTTAGCTCAAAAATATCAGTAAATGCATGAAAAATAGCAAATGAAGTCAGAAAGGGTTGAAAATTGATGATGTGGCTTTGAATGGTGCATGTTGAACGCACAAAAAGTCTGGAGTTGAAATAAGTTTAAAAAAATGAACTGCCTTTGTAACATATGAGTTTTCGTCCGAAACCCTGATGCTTCGAAAGAGATTGTCCATTTTGTACACGAAGTGCATCCAGTTTTTGCCATAACCCTCTCAACTTTTTAGCACATGCTATGTGGGTGAAATGATGATACCATGCCAACTTTCAACCTTTTCAGAGTTCATTTGTAGTGTTTTTCAATTTCAGGGTCATTTAGCTCAAAAAAAAGATTAAATGCGTGAAAAGAATGAACTAAAAAGCTTTTATAAAACTCTAATAGCAAAAAGAATGAACTAAAAAGAATCAATTAATTTTTTTTGTTATGATCAACTAAAACAAAACTATAATATTCTTCAAGAGCAAAAAGAATCAACTAAAAATCTTTTATAAACCTCTAGTTATTATAAAAGTATTTTTGAAACTAAAATTATATAAAATTTATGCAACTAAAATTATCAAAGTATTTTTTGTTCAAAACTTTAATAGCAAAAAGAATTTTCATAAAGTATTTTTTGTTAGAAACTTTAATAGCAAACTAAAATAACAAAATCTGTTTTTGATTAAAACACCCATTTAAAATAACCGAAAAATTACCAAATTGAATATAATGATAAAACACACTAATATTAAACAGCAGGAAAAAGAATCACTCAAAAATCTATTTTTAAAGTAAAGTTATTCACAAACTAGTGATTCACACAAATTTCAAAGAATTCAAATTTAAACTATTCAAATTTGAAAACTACTGGCACTAACAGAAAGTTTATAATTTTTTGTGACCTAAAGCAAAAAGAATCACTCAAAAACTCTAAGTATTTAGCTGTAAGTAGAAACAAAAGAAAATAAATAAAGCAAAAAACAAAACAAAAATAGTGGAAAAGACCTTTAGTCCCGGTTGCTACCACAAACCGGGACTAAAAAGTAAAAAAAATTTCAAAAATGCCGCCTACTGGACCACCACGGCCTGCATACGACTAGAAACCCAACACGCTAGTTGGGCCAGGATGCAGGCCCGCAGCAGGCCCAGTAGGCCCACTGGCAGAGGTGGTACGTTTAGGCCCGTAGGCCTGCATAAGAGAGGAGCTCGACAGGGCTGGCGCAACCGCGCTTATAAACCACTATCGACGCCTCTCAGCTAGCGAGGTGGGACTAAACATCCACCCGCCCGACGCCGTGCCAGCCGCAGCCCTTTAGTCCCGGTTGGTGGCACCAACCGGGACTAAAGGCCCCCCTTTAGTCTCGGTTCGAGCCACCAACCGGGACTAAAGGACTGTGCTTCCCGCCCTTTCGCCTGGTGAAATTGACCTTTAGTCCCGGTTGGTGGTTCGCACCGGGACTAAAGGGGGGCCTTTAGTCCCGGTTTGAGCCACCAACCGGGACTAAAGGTGGGGGTATATAACTAGGACTTAGGAAATTTTCCAAAGTCATCTGCTCCCCGACGCCCACACACCCACGACGCCGCCAGGCTGCCGGATCGCCGCCGCCCCCAAGCCCGTCCTCGTCGTCACCGCCCCTGACGCCGGCCGCCCGCGCCTCCTCCCCGGCGCCCTCGACCTCGCCGCCGACCTCGCCAGCGCCCTCGACCTCGACCTCAACCTCGACCTCGACCTCGCCGTCGACCTTGCCCTCGACCTCGCCGTCGCCTCGACGTCGCCGCCGAGCCCGCACTGTGAGCCTCCTCCCTCTCCCCCCTCTCTCCTCCCGATTGAAGCCCCTCCCCGAGCCCATCCCCCACCTCGCCGGCTGCCCCTCCCCGAGCCCATCCCCCACCTAGCCGGCCGCCCCTCCCCGGTGCTGTAGATTGAACACACACACACACACACACACACACACACACACACACACATTCTTCTGTTCCTTTTTTAGAGTGTACAATTATAGGTTATTAGTTAACAGAATGTTCCATTTTGTAAAATCCATAGTAAATGATATGTGCATCTTATGAACTTGTGCCAATGGAGTATTTGAAGATTGCTATGTCTACTACATGCTCATGTCAGTTTCATAAATTGTAAAATTGTTATGCTTGCTGTTATGTGCCTCCCAAGTCAGCATCATGATGTTGTTGTCAGCATGCCTAGTTTTTCACTAAGTCTAAAATCTGTTATATCTTCTTGCCATGTTCTATTGATGCTACCATCATATTCATGACTCTTCTGAACATGATCAGTAACCATGTTTTGTGGTTTATGTTATGCTATATCATGCCATACCTTTTGATGCCATGTTCTTGCCCTGTAGCATATTTAATTCTTGCCTCCAAGTGTGCATCTTAAATCTGTTTCTGCCACACTGTGAATTACACTAAGTCTGAGAATCTGTTTTAACTTTGCAACTTGCCTTGACGAATCCCACTGATCTAGAGGTCATATGCTCATGTTCAGTAAACATCACACTACTAGAAAAAGGGCTATAGCTAATACAGACATTAGTGGCGCACTATGTATGTGGTGCGCCACTGCTAAATAGCAGTGGCGCACCACACGTGGGTGCGCCACTAATCTCTATATTACTAATGGCGCACCACACACACGGTGCGCCATTGCTATTTTTTTCTGAGTCCACCCCCCTCCCCAGGCTTACCAATGGCGCACCACAGCCAGGTGCGCCACTACTATTTTAGGTAGCAGTGGCACACCTAGATGTGGTGCGCCATTACTAAGTCTGGGCATAGTGGCGCACCTAGATGTGGTGCGCCATTACTAAATCTGCCCAGACTTAGTAATGGCGCACCTGGCAAAGGTGCGCCATTGGTCAGCCATTCACTCCTCTCTCTCACCTTATCTCTTCAATCCCACCCCAGTACCCCACACGCTCTCCTTTTCTCTCTTATCTCTCTCCCACCTCCCCACTCCTCCCGATCTCTCCCATCTCTCCTACTACCGGCCGGTGATGCTGGTCTTTGCCGGTCAGGCCCCGCCCGGGAGCCAGGGAGATCCAGGGAGGGCAGGCGGTCGCAGCCACGGACCCGGGGCCGTGTGCTTGCCCGCGGCTGGGGAGATCCAGGGAGGCAACCGGCGACGGAGAGTAGTCGGGGGCGCGGCCGCGCACTCGCGCAAGAGGACAGCAGGGGGGCCGTGGGTGCTGGGCAGTGGGAAGGCCGGGAGGCCGGCCTGCGGCGCCATGGGAGCAGGCCTCCTGGATCCACGCCGGCGACGTCTTGCCACTGGATCCACGCCGATGCCGTCTCCGTCTCGCCACTGGATCCACGCCGGCGACGTCTCGCCCACTAGATCCACGCCGGCGATGTTCTGGCGACATCAACATCGACATCGGTGAGCCCTTCCCTTTCTTCCTCTTCCCCTACCTACGGAGAGGAGAGCTCGAGGTGTTGGCACAAGTGAGATCCGTTTTCCCCTCCTTTTCTCATGTTCCCTCCCTGTATTTTGATTTCTTGATTTATGGGTGGCAGAAGAGGAGTCCGGCGGCATGGTGAAGAGGAGAGTCTGGGGAAGAGGAGGGGATCGGGGGAGGAGAGAGGAGACAAAGACTGGTCGAACCCCCACCCTGGCGGCTAACTACAGAGAGGAGAGCGACATAGGTGAGCTCCCATTCTCCTCCTTTTCTCATCTTCCCTCCCTGTTCTGTGATATTGATTTATGTGTTTCCAAATACATGAGTGCAGATCTGAGAAAAAGAGGAGAAGAGGATGGATTATTGAGAGAGAGAGAGAGAGAGAATTTACTAGGTGTAGAATATTTGCAGTTTGATTATCAAATTGTTATTATCTTTTGGTTTCACCATAATTTTAGGTGCATATTATCTGCAGGTTGTGCATTGTGTGGTTGTGTGCAGTAATTGTTTTTTAAGTTGTTATCAAATTGTTATTACCTTTTGGTTTCACCACAAGGCAGGCTTAAATTGTTTCTCACAAATTGACTAGGAAGTGAATTCTAAGAATGTATATGCTCTACTTGTTGAGTCTGGTAACTATGTATCACTACTTTGCTAAGCTATGTGTACATGGTATCTATTTAATTTTTGTTGCTTGGTAGCACAGCATGCTAAGAGCTCAAGAAAAATAAATAGCCGCATATGTTCTCACTTGAAAAATTGCTTGCTGTAATTCGGTCATGTTGGGGGCAGGACGACTTAGTTTCTCAGTTCATATGCTGCCCTTTTACTATTAATGCCATTTTCTGGTTTTCCTTTCAAGTTCATCTTATAATTAGGTTGTATACATTCATTATGAAATAATTAACTTACAAATTCTCTATTTCATTGATAAAGAGGAGAGATCCATATGTCAGAAAAGAAAGTCAGCTTCAGTTGCCAGGTCCTGAGACCAAACGGAAGGTAAGATATCTTCTCTTCAATGATAAACTTGATTGTCCTGCATTAAGGAACTGAAAACTTGGAGGTTCTTATGTTGTGTTTCAGGATGTAAACATATATGGTGTTATACACTCGCCAATTTCTAACGTACTGAGAAAGGTAGAGAAAGCAAGTCAGGATGTTCCTAATCATAGAAAGGGGATTTTTGTTACATATATTCTTTCTTTTCAGCTGTTTTGAGCATGAACCATGTTTCATTTTCAGTTAGTCTGAAAATACATGGCGAGGAGGGCAAGCAGCAGGGGGACGAGCCGGTCCCTCAAGGGGAAGGAGGAGGCCCGCGAGGATGGCAAGCAGCAGGGGGAGGAGCAGGTGCCCTTAGGGGAAAGGAGGAGGTCGGCGAGGAGGGCAAGAAGCAGGGGAGCAGGCCCGCTTTGGGACGCCTTAACGCTTTAAAAACCATTGAGCATCTTTGATCAGTGAGTATTGGTACCAACCAGATTCTGGGAGAAATATCTACTATTACATAAAACTGGGTTTTCTTAGAGCACTATGTAT
Source organism: Elymus sibiricus (assembly GCA_039707655.1). Classification (NCBI taxonomy): domain Eukaryota; kingdom Viridiplantae; phylum Streptophyta; class Magnoliopsida; order Poales; family Poaceae; genus Elymus; species Elymus sibiricus. The sequence goes on from CM077666.1 coordinate 515,738,903, forward strand.
CAGCACTCAAAATTATATTTGCTTATGGTATGCAATTATCAAGTCATGTAATTACTTCCTTCTGATGAATCATGATGCCATATAATCAGATCAAATTATACCTATTAGACTGTCACATACACATGCTTACAATGCTCGGCTCGCCTATGCTATTTGCGCCATGGGCGCAACGGGTCATCTAGTAGATCAAACACTCCACTCGATCTCTTTTTCCTATTTGATGCCTTTTTTACATAAGTGAAGCACATGCTATTATCTCTGGGCTGCATGCATGTACCCTGGGATGTGAGTCTTAAGTTAACTGAACTAGTAAATTACGCTCAAACTCTCACAACCAATGTAATGTGTTAATTCAGTTCAACCCCCATAAGAAGTGATCAACACTTATTATTCAAGTCGATATTACTTACAACCTTAGCTATTTTGTGCATTCCCATATAATATCCTAGGCCAATTTCATGCAAACTAGAGAGATGCAGTACGACATTTAGCCTCAGTACCGACAATAAAACAACAGAGATGGACATGTATGGATAGTTTGATACTCAAACTCGCATGAATGAAGATCAAGAAGAAGAAAAGATCAATATTGAAGAAAATATCAAGAAGAAGAAAAGATCAATCTTGTTGTTCATGATTCTTTTTTGCTGTCTTCGAATAATTTTCTAGTTGTTGTATTGTCAGAATGGAAATATTGTGTATTGTATAATATATATTGTGTAATCTGTGTTTGGGCAGTTGCTGTAGTGTATAATATATATAGTGTATTGTTGATTGAGGAACCCTGCTGTTGGGGCAGGGTGTATTTTTTTATCCAGGCATCACTCTACCAGTGGCGCACCACCTAGTGCGCCACTGGTATGGCAGATTTCTTCAATTCACTACCAGTGGCGCACCTACCAGAACTACCAGTGGCGCACCTAAATTTCTACCAGTGGCGCACCTGACAGAAATAGCAGTGGCCCACCCTAGGGATATCAATGGCGCACCAGGTGGTGCGCCACTGGTATTAGGTGCGCCATTACTAACCATTACTAATGGCGTGTTAATAGTGGCGCACCCATAGTGCGCCATTAATAGTAATATGTGGTGCGCCACTAATAGCCTTTTTTCTAGTAGTGTCATTTTTTATGTGCAACTAGTACTTTCATGCCATGCTTTTACTTGCCATGTGTAACCACTGTAGCATATTTATTTCTTGTCTCCAACATGTCATCAGATTAACTCTGCTCATGTATGTGCTCTGTTTTTCACCAAGTCATAGTTTTAGTTCAACAGGAGCATTTCAAAGTCTGAGAAATGCTCAAGTTCAACAGGATCTATTTTCTCCTTCATAAAAAAATGTTTTTTTGCCATATCAAGTGTTGTATTTTGGTGACAAATATACTTCTTTTTACTAGGTTTTACTAGGTTTACTAGGTTTTTTTTGCCATGCAAGCGCTACTATACTTGGGTTTTGCCTAATGTTTTTTCAATCAGTAGAATTATTACAGGTTGTGGTGTTGCATCTCCATGGAGTTGGCCCTGATCGTCCCTCCATTGTTCGACAAAAGGTGTCCATTTGTTGTATGTTGAGTTTTGTTCATAGGATGATGCATGGTTGGTTCATTTGTTGAGTTGTGTATTCATCCATGTGTATAAATCTTGTATTCATTTTGTATTCATCTTGTGTATAAATCTTGTATTCATCTTGTCGTTAAAACATAACCCCGATATATATGTATGTAGATGTATATGTATGTATGTATACTTTAGTATGTAGATGTATATGTATATCATAGCAAAAAAAAGATGTATTCCCGGATGTTATCCCCCTTCACCTATATCGTGTAGTGCCGCATTAGAACACCCCTAACTCTCTCGGGAATTCAACATATCCTCAATAACTTCGACATGAGGGGGGGGGTCATTAAAACATAACCCCGATAACTTCGACATGAGGGGGCCGGGGGGTGGTTCGTTAAAACATAACCCCCTAGAAGAAAGAGCGTTGTCGATCTACCCCCTCCTGCCCCTACCCGTAATTGTTATGTATAATACTATATATTGGCGTCTAATTCACCGGTCTTACCTCAGTGAGCCGAAGGGACTTTATTTATTCGGTAGGCGGACGGCATAGGTCAATGTGGTAGAATGGATAGTTCGATCTCCTGCATAGCGATTATTTTTTGTAAAGTGTCCTCTCCTGAAAGTATAACCCCGATAACTTCGACATGAGGGGGGACGTCGGACATGCATGAGAGAGGCGGTCCGCAAAGTATAACCCCCGATAACTTTGCATGATGTTTGCGACTAATCCATTGCTCATATATGCATATGATTCCTTGTTGTGATTAGCTAGGTCTATGTTTGCCACTAATCCATCTCTCATGGTTGTATATTGCCATGTTGTAACATTTGCAGAAACTATGGACAGAGACTTAGAAAAAGAAGAGTTGTTGGGGGATATAATCCGCGACAGAGGTGATATCACCTTGTCGTTTCTCAACGACACCGATGGTGAGGAAGGAGATCATGACGGCTCCGGTGATCGAGTGGAGGAGGAAGGAGATCATGCAGGCTCCGGTGACCGAACGGAGGAGCAAGGAGATCATGACGGCTCCGGTGACCGAACGGAGGAGGGAGCCTTAACTGTTGCAAAGTCCGGCGAGGTATATATACATATATTAATTAAGCCTCTGCTGACTTGATGCATTAATTGTTTTGTATGTACATATATTAACACTTCTTTCTTCTTTTAATTAGTCCTCCAGATCGATCCAAACTTCCGTAAGGAGACGAGGCCCGAAGAAAAGGTTGCGCCAGGATGAAAGGTTCACGATCGAAGAAGTCGGTCGAGATGGCCAACCGGTTGCTCCCAAGCAGAGCAGGGACACATTTATACATCAGTGCAGAGTGGTTGTTAGGGACCGCATCCCGATCAACATCCAAGAATGGAATAAGAAGAAGGACCCTGAAGTTTCTTATGTCCAGGATAGACAGAAAGATGGTCTTTGGACCTCGCTGATGACAAATTTTAGCTTACCGCCAGAGGCGGATCCGAATAAAGTCAAGGCGTTTGCTCTTAAGAAGATGGCAGAACTATTCAAGAACTGGAAGAAAGATTTGAACAAAAAGTTTGTCGAGAAAGACAAGACTCCAGAATTCACCGGTCCATATGAGAAGATAAAAGATCACTGGCCCGCATTTGTGGCCTACAAGAAATCAGACAAGGGCAAGCAAAGGTCAGCGACAAATAAGCTAAATGCTGCAAAGAAGAAGTATCACCATGTTACGGGGTCAGGTGGCTACAGCAAAGCCCGGCCTATGTGGGACAAAGCTGAGCAAGACCTGCTTGCTAAAGGGGTCCAACCAGCGACATTGCACTGGCTAGATCGGTCAAGGACTTGGTTCTTCGGGGTTGGGGGAACTTTGGACCCAGACACAGGGGAGTGTGTTTGGACGAAAGCTCAACTTGCACCCGTCAGGAAGCTTCAGGAAGCAATCCAGGCAGCGCAGGAAGGGAGGTTACATCCCGACAGAGAGAATGACGAGCTGACACATGCCCTCGGGAATCCTGAACACCCTGGACGAACACGAGGCACATCAGGCTCCGTTCCGTGGAAGGATGGGTTTCTCGACAGCAATGGTTATAGAAGCCGAGAGAGAAAGAAGAAAGTGGAAGCAAGCGAAATGCAGAAGATCAATGCAAGATTAGCGAAACTAGAGGAACTTGAGAGCCAGCGAGCTATCGGCCAACCATCTCAGCGGCATGAAGATCCTTCCTTCGACACTGCCCCAGAAGCTACCCCATCATCTCAGCAGAGAAGCAGCGTGGCTTCCACGGAGCTCCTTCAGCCTGATATCATGGCTCCTCGCTACCCTGTGGATAGTATCACGGAGACTGAACATTGTGTGCTAATGGCGAAATGCCAGAACCTGACCTTGAAGGCGGCGGTCGGCTCTGTTTTACCTCCTCGACCTGAGGGAACTTTCCATTGCCGTCCGATTCCACATGGCTATGCTATTGTCACGGTGGATGAAATAATGTAGGGATTTGAGGGGCTGGAGCTTGACTACCCTACAGGTGAAGGGGATAATCTTCTGGAAAATGCCTTAAGGAGTACCTGTCTATGGAGAAAGGAGAACATCAAGCTTCCAAACTGGACGCCGCCTCAGCAGACGCAGCCGGATCCTCAGCAGACTCCTCCTCACAGTCCAGCTGTGCTATCTCCGCTGCCTGAGTCGTCTCCGGCGCGTCAGCGGTCTCCGCCGCCTCAGCGGACTCTAACGGAGGAGGGCCCTCAGCAGAATCCTCCTCCGCCTCAGCTGTCTCCTCCACCTCAGCTGTCTCCGGCGCGTCAGCGGGCTCCGGCGCGTCAGCAACAGCGGAAGAGAGCCGCCGCCGCTCCGGCGGCTAGCAGTACAAAAGGCGAGAAGAAATTCAAATTTGGTCCAAGCCTCAGGGTTCCTCCAAAGTTACCATATGAGAGGACTGACGAGGAAAACAAGGACATCAGTGCTGTCGAAGTGCAGGCCCATTTTGAACGGAAACGTCCACCTCCGAAGGAAACAATAGATCCGGTGAAAGCGAAGCGCACTCTGGATGCCCTTAAGAGACCACCACCGCCTCCGCCGCAATCCAACTATGACCGTTGTATTTAAAAGACATATGATGAAGCGCGGCGGTCAGGAAGTACTGCCAGTGCTTCAAGACGAAGAAGTGGGAAAACAATTCCCCAGCTCGGCGAACAGGAGAAGCAATCGTGCCCCCTGCTCAAGGTGTCTAGCGATATCGCTAATCATCCGGGGCTACTGCCCGGTACCACTCTTGGTGATTATGTGGGCGATGATGTACAGTTTGAAACGGCTGAGGTAGTAAAGATCTTTAGATACGAGCACGGGAAGCCTCTCGTCAAACTTGATCATCCTCCTCTAACAACGATGATGCGAAGATTGCATGAGTGGTACTTGGAAAGCTGCAGGAAGAATGGGTCCGATAGTTTGATGGTGAGAATTAAAGATGAGCACGACCTCATTGGAGTCGACCTGATGCCTATTGAATTTGTAGAGTTATTTCAGTTATTCAATCAAGAGGCCCTCGACAAACAAATCATGACTTGCTACTGTCTGTAAGTATTACTTCTGTAATTAAGTCTCTAGCTCAGCTCGTTCATTGCATGTATATATAATTATCCTCACTATATTATGCAGATTGAAGATCGTCGAATGCCCAAAAAGACAAATCTATGACATTGGGTTCATTAGCCCAAATACCGTAAATGAATGGACGGTACAAAACAGAGTTAAAGAAACCGAGGAAAACTTGCTAAAAGCGTTCCTTCGACATCAAAACAAAAGGGAAATACTCTTTCCTTACAACTTCAAGTGAGTGTTACTGTCTTGTGCATATTCGGTTTCGCTTACTCGAGGTTAAGTACTGTAATTGATGAGTTATGCGTGCGCAGGTTTCACTTTATTCTGCTATCCATTAAGCTTGACGGGGGAGTAGTAACTGTCTTAGACTCGAGACGTAAAGATCCCAAGGATTATGCGGACATGACTGCAATGCTCCAGAAGTAAGTTCAATCAATACCGGGACAATATTGACAACTTTCGTTCATTTCCTGATATCAAGTAATCATTTTCTTTGCCTGGCAGGGTTTGGAAACAGTTCACCGGAAAGGTTCCGGGTCTGAAGAACGAGCTGCGATTTACACACCCCAAAGTAAGTAGTACTAGCTAGTTCCGCGCATCTCTCATTGATTCTAGTTTCATCAATACCATTATCGTGCTTGATTATCAGTTTGATTGAACTCTATTCTCGTAAAGTTCATGTGGCAGGAACCCGGGAATAATTTATGTGGATACTACGTTTGCGAGTACATTCGCCACAGGACCTCTGAGCGGGGCAGATCCAAAGAACAATTTGAAGTATGTAAACAATATTCACAATTTTATTTTATTACCATCAATTGTGTTGAGTTTCATTCATATATATGTATTGACCCCCTTCTTTAAATTAGATCTCGCAGATGCGGGATGAACTCCTACCACATGATCGCATACGAGCAATTCAAGAGGAATTGGCGGGATTCTTTCTTGACCACGTCATACATGAAAAGGGAGAATACCATACGGAAATTCAATGGGAGTTTGGCGCTTGATGATGTCAGGGATGTTATATTGTATATATGTAGTAGCGTCGGATAGATATACGAAAACTTGTTGTTCGACCAAGCACGGAGAAAGAGAGGTCACTTCTCTCTATATATGTTCATGACGATCTTGTGTAATTAATGGTTTCCTTCATTTGCTTACTAGCTAGCGTCGAGTTCTCTCTATATGTAGTAGCTAGCGTCGACCAAGCACGGAGAAAGAGAGGTCACTTCTCTCTATTAGCTAGCTAACACAATATGAAACCCCTAAACCCTCCAAAACCCCAAAACCCCCCCTTTCAAAAAAAAAAAACCCCAGCGCCTGCCAGCTGCTGACGCGTGGCTGCCTTTTGGTCCCGGTTGGTGTTACCAACCGGGACTAAAGGTCCTCCTGCCTGAGTGCTGCGCAGCGGCCACGTGGAGCTCATTTAGTCCCGGTTGGTGTTACCAACCGGGACTAAAGGTCCTCCTGCCTGGGCGCCCCACAGCGGCCACGTGGAGCACCTTTGGTCCCGGTTCGTAGGCCAACCGGGACTAAAGGTTTTAGGCATTAGTCCCGATCGTTTTGTCCCGGTTCCAGAACCGGGACTAAAGGCCCTCTGGAACCGGGACAAAAGCCCTGTTTTGTACCAGTGCATAGCCTCGCTCAGCATGCCCACAAGCAATGAGATGTTCTACAAGCTCATCATCCAATAAATCCCAAATACAATTGGACATGTTGCAATCTATCAACACAGGATGCCGTGAATCTTCAGCGTTGTTGCAAATCTGACAAACGTTTGGATCGACCATGTTTCTTCGATGTTGAGCTGTCTCTGTAGGGATTGAATTACGTGCAAGTCACCACACAAAGTTTTCACTTTCCCAGGGACCCTTACTTTCTGCAAATTTTGCCACTCCTGCTACATAGCTCTTGTGTTTGACAACGAAGGCCGCCCATCCACGAACAGAGAAAATCCCGCCCCTTTCATAGTGCCATGCCCAGCTATCTTCCAGAATCCGAGAGCTCAAAGGAATATTTAGTATAACTTGTGCATCCAGAGGTTGAAGATGTTGCATTACCAACTGATGATTCCATCCTTTCAACGGTTCATCAATCAAATCAGAGACCAGCGTAGGTGGATTTGGAGACCTCGGGTGAAGGGCACTCGGCATGAAATCATGTGGAATCCAGTTATCCTACCAAAGCTTGATGAACCGGCCATTGCCAACATGTTTTATAAGCCCTTGTTTTAGTACAGAAATACCCGCACACACTACCCTCCAGGCTTGCGATGGGTGTTTCCAAGTTCTGCTTGTAACACATAACCATGAGCATAATAAACTGAGTGTAGGATGTCTCGAATCAGCCTCCAGGCTTGCTTAGCCAACATTGCAAGGTTGAAAAGTTCTGTATCTCTGAACCCTAACCCGCTCTGATATTTTGGCATAGTTAGTACATCCCATGATACCCATGCCACCTTCATTTCACCATTCTTGCTGCCCCAATTTTTTTCTCAGGATCGTGTTAATGTGCTGGCATGAACCTCTTGGTAGAAGAAAACACGACATTGAGGAAGTAGGAACTACTTGAGTTTAATGTTTGTAATTCTAAAAAGTGTTCACGTGCTTAATGTTTGTAATTTAAAACGTAACATGCATTTTTTAAAGTCAATGTGATTTCAAAAGTGTTCACACGTTTTAGAAGAATGTTCTTGCATTTTCAGAAAAAATACAATTTATAAGCGAGTGGGAGTATAAGAGATAATGTATGGGCCAGGTGTAGTGTGTAGCTCACAGAGGGCGACGAGATTAGTTTTCAACGTTTAAATATTCCCTTGCGCTGGTGTGTCTCAATTGCGAGTGTGTTGTGCGTTGGCCAAGATCATCGTATTGGAATTGATCACGCTCGAACGCATTGCAATTAGGTAGACACCACGACCACTGCCGATGAGGATGGGAACGAGTAGAATTTGAATTATAGGACATGGAGCTTTGGAGGGGTCATGAGTTGTGCTTAATGAGCTAGGCGCAATAATTATTTCTCCCGGTGCAACCACGGGCATATTTCCTAGTGTCTAACTTGTACCGATATTCACCCGCAAAAAAACCCAGTACAGATATAAGATATTATTTCATTTTTTTCAAATATACATGTCAATAAAGACTGATATATGAGTATCAACTAACTATTCAACACGTTATGTCCACCAATATAGACCGATACCTAATTTTTCTTTCTTAAATTTTTGAAAAAATAAAACTAGACATTTACAAGTTATGTATAATTTGTGCAAAAAAGCACATATAGAATGTAATTCTTATATTTAGCCATTTAGGTAAGAATGTCATGTGTCTTCAGCAACTTATTGCATATCAACAAGTCAAAAGACTTGCGGTCGTATGTTTTTTTTGCTAAAGCATTGACGACATTCTTTTTTATATATACTAAAAAAGCACGATATGACAAAAAAGATAAACAAAGGGTGGATAGTTTTAGACATTCAGAATAACGCAACTACACATTACTCCCTCCGTCCTTAAAAGATTGTACTTCCAACTTTGTTGGAAAGACAAACTTTTTTATGTTTGACCGTATTTATACAATAATACACCAACATTTATGCCATCAAATTAGTAGCATTAGATTCATGATAAAATATATTTTCATCATATACCTATTTGGTTTCACAAACATTGATATATTTTTGCACAAACTCGGTCAAACTTTGAGATAGTTTGACCCTCCAACAAAGTTGGAAGTACACTCTTTCAAGGACGAAGGGAGTAATTAAAACAAAATAGTTCACACAACATAACTTATAAGTTATAGTCAGTAAACAGTTGGACATATTTACATAATAGTTGGCCGATACGAAAGTTCTCGAACATTGTAATAAACCGGCATAACAAAATGTATATCATGCCTCGGCAACATAGGCCTCTACACTGTTGTAACTTATCCCTACAACATGAGATCTAGCTTGTTCGTGACAATGAGGGACCAGGCAACAACGACCTCGACCCTAGAGTTGCCTACTAAACATGAACCCTTGCTTGTTTGGCAGTGTTGGACAGGGAACTCGACATGACCCTTTGGAACTTTGTGACCACTTCTCGAGTGTGCTTGTATGATAACTTTCATTGTTGATTGTAATTCGACTGACACAACATTCCTTGATAGACGAAAGTAACCGTCTGATCCCACGGGGCTTTCATCATAACGACAATTAAGCAACACAACTTCCCAAGGTGAGGGATCCTCTGCATCAGCATCAGCAGAGAAGGAGCAAGAAACTCGACATCCATATTTGAAAGGCCAACCCCCTTCAACAACTCGAACACCCACGACAGTTGCCTGGATTGCTCTAGGAAGCTGTTCAAGGGTTAACCGTGCCGCACAACAATATCCGTTGAATAGGGGGGTGGTATCCCTCGCAGACCCGTAGTTGTAGCTGCAAGTGAGCGATGCTTTTTCTTGGCGCTGATCCGCTCCACGGTACTTTATTTTCAGTTCAACTTCAAACATAACACGGTCCACAGCCACGATTGCGCGAGACGGGCCAGTCAAGCACAAATAAGGATCCTGGAAGCATCATCGTCATCATTATAACATTACTATATAACTAATTGGATCAGGAAAATTAAGGAGAATGAAGAGAAAGCTTAGTATTCATAGTACATAATACCTCTTTAGTGACTAGTTGGTAGTTATGCCTCGAGCGGTAGAAGAGAATGTTGCGGTTGCGGTCGACGGCGTCCCTGGCAGCGACCACGCCATACACGTGGAGCGGCCAGCTCAAGTTGACGTTGAGTTCAACGATTTCCAAGGAGTATATCTGCAAGACGTGGCTGGCGGTAGCAGAGTAGTTGGAAATACCAGGCGTGGAGGGCGTGAATAGCATAGGACTTAACGTGGCTGCCAGAATCAAATCAAACAAGAGTACCCAATTAATTAAGCCAAGTGAATGAGAATGATTACTACCAAAGCAAGGGAGCTGGTAAAAGTTTATGCACATAGGATAGAAGAAGAAAAGCAGAGTCTTACTTATGTCATAGAAGGAACCACAGCCTCCCATGCTGCTGCCCCACGTGGACTCCCAGCCGGCACGATATCGGTGCTGGTCGTAAGAAGCACCATCCTCCTCCTTGGCAACAGCAGACGATCCAGACCTCGCCATATATTGGGAGATGCTCACGGATGCGCGGGACATGAGTAGCAGCATCTTGATCTTCTCCGGGGAGAAGCCGGTGGTAGCAGTACCGTCAGCGCCGAGCTCCCTCAGAACAGACGCCAGAGACTCGATCCGGCGGCGCATGTCGTCCGACTCGCTGAGGAGGAGGCCGAGGGCCTCGTCGCTGTTGCCGACGAGGTAGGGCAAACTCACCCGGTGCAAGGTGGTTGTGGTGGGGTTGACCAGCTGCGGCGGCGCGTGGATCGTTGATGTTGAGTTGGAGCTCACGTAGGCCTTCTTTCCGGCGAACGTGGATAGGCCCCGGGAGGTGACCTCCTTCCTCAGGGAATCGGTCTCCCTCCTCAGGAGCTCGCGGTGGCGACAGAGCGCGTCCAGCAGGTGCGTGCTGTTCTCCGCCATCGTTGGGAACTCGTGCGTGGCGGCGGCGAGAAAAGAAAGAGCGGACGCGCGTGGCCTCCCTCTACTTATTGGGGTCGGTGAAGGTAAGTCATCAGTCCCAGATTCCTCGTCCATCTCCTTCCCAGATTCCCCCTCAAAAAAAAAAAAAAAAAAAAAAAAAACTCCTTCCCAGATTCCCCTCAAAAAAAAAAAAAAAAAATCCCCTTCCCAGATTTTGCTTTATCAACGCACACATTTGTTTGAGAAAGTGCTGCTTTTTTAAGGGGTAAAGCCAACTTTATTGATCAAAAACCACAACTAGCTAAGCTGCGTCATGTGGTTGGTCAAACCAAATATGACGACCCGGAGCTAAAGTAAGAGAAATCTAGCTAAGCTGTGTGTGTCAACATTGACAGCACAACCCTCGAAGGTAAAGATACGATACGATTCAAAAAAGTTGCTCTGATTTTGATTTCGCTGATGACTGCTCCTATTCCGTCGTGGCTGCCTTGTTTGATGTTTCCCGCAACTTGTTTTGAATTGCGTGCAATAACAAAGTTATGTAGGTGAAGATCTGCTGCTAGTGATAGAGCTCCTCGGCATGCCATTGCCTTCAATGCCACAGGATCGCAAACGCAAGCAATGACTAGTGACGAACTGCCAAGATAATTGCCATTATGGTCTCTGCACACTGCCGCCGCCGAACCCCCCCCCCCCCCCCCCCCCTCTCCCGGCCTCACCGCTACATCAACGTGGATTTTAGCATAATCCGGTGGAGGCGCCTTTGGTCTTGCGACTCCCGAGCTCGCCGTGGATGTACCCGCTGCTACTACTCCCGGCTTCTTCTCTTGTAACATCCGAAGCTCGGCTATGAATCTGTTTACAAAAGCATGCAACGCCGCCGTTGTTTGGAAGATTCCTTCATGGATAGCCTTTCGTTGTGACAACCAAATGGTCCAAAGTGTGACCGTTGTCTTCACAAGTTGCTCATGTCATAATGACTCGAGAAGTGACAAGAGCCATTGTTTGCATTAGGCTCCGTAGTAGCGACCAGATTTTGCCCTAGTTCCTCATCGATAAGGGCCAATGAACAGCATGATGTAGTACATTCAGCAGGGAGTGTCTCCAAGAGTCTGGAGCGCTGCTGGTTTGGTTGGTTCGTTAGACGTGTATTAGGAATCCCAGGGCTCCGTCGGTGTGCTGGCCTAGTAGGACGTGGCTCGTCCTGCTGACGTCACCTGAATTTCTTTCTTTTTCCTTTCTTTTTTCTTTTATTTATATTTAAAAGTAAATACATATATTTCAAAAACATAAATTTAATTAGGAAATTTAAAAACATGGATTTGAAAAAATGTTAACATAGTATAAAAAATATTAGCGCAGTTTTAGAAAATGTTGATAACTTTAAAAAAAAATTATTCCCACGTTTCATAAAAATGTATGCAATGTTTTTAAAAAATGTGTATACAATGTAAAAAAAAAGGTTGTGTGCCATTGAAAAAATGGATATCACATTTGATGGAAATATTCCGCATTTCTAATAAAGTTTGTGTCTTATAATTTGGGACAGAGGAAGTACAAATGTAAAAAATTGTTCACGTAAGTTTAATTTTTTTTTATTTCCACTAAAAAATGTCTCGTGATATTTTAATAAAATATTCCTCCTTCCCAAAAAATATCCTTGAAAGTTTCAAAATATTTATGCAATTTAAGAAAATGTCCGTATAGTTAAAAAATGTTTATGGCCATTTAAAAAATGTATACAATGTTTATATGGAAAACATTTTACCGTGTATTCACAATATGTATTTTTAAAAGGTACATCATGCATTTGAAAAATGTCCAACGTGTATCAAAAAAAATGCTTCACGTGTTTTCTAAAAATATACATTGTGTACTGTGAAAAAGTAGATATGTGTTGAGAGAAATAAAAATGATAAAAACGAACAAAGAAACAAAAGTAAAGCAAAAAGGCCGAGGAAAAACAAGAAAGAACAAAGAAAAACATAGTATAATGGAAAAAAAAACCCAATAAGAAAATAAAGAAAACCAAGTAAAACAGTGGGAAAAAGAAAAACCAAAGAAATCCAGTCAAAAGAGAAAAAAAACACAAAAAAACGAAAGAAAACCAAAGTAGAGAGCGAACCTACGTGCGATACGAGCAGCAGCGAAGCAACCACGCTAACTGGCCGTCCCGCTAGGTGTCACCCGTAGGCGATTCCTATTAGCAATCAGTATGGGCAACGTATGGCCCTCATATACCACGCGCATTGCGTCCGTTTGACGTGTGCCGCACTGGGGGGGCTCCCTGACTGGGCCGGCCCTGCAGCGCGCAAATTGTGCACAATTTCATAAATAATAACGCGCTAGCCTTTGTAGCCGATGAGGTTAGGTGTCTAAATTGGCAGAGCGGGGGTATAAGAACTATAAGCAGCGACAAATTTAAACATTACTCGAAATTTCAAACACTTTTTTTAAGAGAATATTTTTTGAACCGTGAACATTTTCAAATTTTAATTTTTTTAAACTTAAACATTTTGTGAAAACATGAACATACGTTTTTGCTCAAACATTTTGAAGTGTGAACAATTTTGATAAACGGGAATGGTTTTAGAAATTTTGAACAAAATTTGAAAACGCAAACAATTTTGAAAACAGGAACATTTTTTGATACTCTGAACAGAATTGAAAAAACGAAGATATTTTTGCATCTTGCAAACAATTTTTATAACGGGAACACTTTTTGAAACTCTGAACAAAATTTGAAAATAAATGAATACTTCTGTTTGCAAATTCCAAACATTTTTTCAGTACGCAAATAATTTTTGGAATTTCACTTTTTTTGAAAAAAGATCAAATTTTGTTTTTGAAATTCTTATTAATTTTTGAATTTATGAAAAAACAGACAAAAAAGAAACTATTGAAAAAAGGAAAAGAAAAAACCAGAAAAGGCCGAATAAACAGGAAAAAAAAGGAAAAACCAGACCGTATCCTTCTAGAAGGTTCCAAAACCCGTTAGGAACCTTCTGGAAGGTTCGGAAAACAGGGATCTCGGGAGAATATAACCTAGGGCTCTTCCGGTTACAGACGACGAACATTTAGATTCAAGTGGGGAAAAACAAGTAATATATAGCAATTTGCCTCCTCTATTTTCAAAATGTTGTGTGCTCTGAGTTCATCTTAAGACCGTGTTAAGTCGTACCTATTTATCCTTGACCAACATCCAGAACATTAAATGAATACATCATGAAAGTATATTCAAATATGAATCTAATTATATGCTAATTTGATGTTGTAGATACACTGATAATGTTTTTCACAAACTTGGTCAAATTCGCAAAGATATAACTATGGATAAACTCATAATACACAACATTGTCAAAAATGACTTACTACACTAGTTTCAATTTACTGCTGTACGTACATGGTCGTCCTATAGCTTTGACACGGCCGAGGGCACAAGATTCCGGGCCGCATCCCGCAACTTCACCTTCTCAACCTTTCCCAGCGCGTTCCTCGGGAGGGCATCGATGACGACCACCTTCTTGGGAACCATGAAGCGCGCCATGCGCTCGCGGCAGAAGGTGATCATTTCATCCTTGCAGACCCCGACAGCCTTGTCTTTGGCCACGAGGAACGCGCACGGTGTCTCGCCCCAGTGCGGGTGAGGCATCGCGACCACCGCCGCGTCGGCCACAGCCGGGTGCTGGAGCAACACGTGCTCCAGCTCCTTGCTGCAAATGTTCTCACCGCCGCTGATGATCACGTCCTTTGACCTGTCCTTTATCTCGATGTACCCGTCCGGGTGCACGACGCCGACGTCGCCCGTCATGAACCACCCGCCCTTGAAGGCCTTCTCATTTGCCTCCGGGTTGTTGAGGTACCCCTTCATGAGGCTGCTGCCGCGGAGCACGATCTCACCCAAGGACTTGCCGTCGCGCGGCACGCTAGCCATGGTGTTGTCGTCGACGACATTGGCATCGGCGAGAGACAGGACGCTGACCCCCTGTCTGGCCTTGAGGCGTGAGCGCTCCGGGAGCGGCAGGAGGTCCCACTGGTGACGCCACTCGCAGGTCAGAGCGGGGCCTGCCTCTGTGAGTCCGTAGGCGTGCGTCACCTTGAAACCGATCCGCTCGACGCGGTCCAGCAGGGAGGCCGTCGGTGGGGCCCCGCCAGTGAGGACGTGAACGGGAGCCGCGAGCCGCCTTGCCTCGGCGCCGTCTAGGAGGATATTGAATACCACGGGCGCGCAGCACATGTGGGTGACGCCGTAGTCGGAGATGGCACGGTAGACGTCGGCGGCGCGGTTCTCCCGAATGCAGACGTTAACGCCGCCGCGCGCCGCTACTCCCCACGTGAATGTCCACCCATTGGAGTGGAACATGGGGAGCGTCCAGAGGTACACCGGCTCGGTGCCCACCCCCCACGACAGCAGCTGGCTCGTGGTGTTGAGGTACGCACCACGGTGGCTGTACACCACGCCCTTGGGCGCCGACGTGGTGCCCGAGGTGTAGTTGAGCGCGACCGCATCCCACTCGTCTGCGAGCGAGGGCAGCTCCGCTGTCGGGTCGCCGTTGCTGACCAGCGCCTCATACTCGAGCGTGAAGAGGCCGAGCCGGACGCCGGTGGGCCTGTCGATATCGTCGATGACGGCGACAAGCGGGACCGGCACGCCGGCATCGGCAACAATCTGGAGCGCGTCGTGAGCGAGGCGCACGTACTCATAGTCGACGAAGAAGACCTTGGCCTGGGCGTGCCTCAGGATAACCGCTACCGCTTTAGCGTCCAGGCGCGTGTTGATGGCGTTGAGCACGGCAGCAGCCATGGGCACGGCGAAGTGCATCTCGTACGTTGCCGGCACGTTGGGCGCGAGGACGGAGACCACGTCGTTCTTGCGGACGCCAAGGGAGAGGAGGGCGGCGGCGAGGCGGCGGCAGCGCTCGTGCGTCTGCCTCCACGTGAACTTGAGACGCCCGTAGACGACCGACGTGCGGTCGCCGTAGACTGCACTGGCGCGCGGAAGGAACCCAACCGGGCTTAGTGGCAGGTAGTTAGCCGGGCGCTTGTGAAGCGTGTCCATTGATGATTTCCTCCACCACCGTACGTACCTTCAGCTCAATATATATATTGTGTCCTCAGGCCTTATTTTGTGGAGAGGCTCCGAGGCTAGTAGGCGTATTTATAGCTTAGCGAGCAATGTTACCAATGTTCAACTTTGTAAATGTTCTTTATCAAAAAAAAAAAACATTGTACATATTCTAAGAGCATTTCTATCCCATCCCTCAAAACCGGCTAGAGAAGTAAAAAAAAAAAATCGATTTGAGGGCCTAGACCAAATGTAGCCGATCCTTATTGGTGTTAGGGGAGTATACAATTTCTACTCCTTGGCCATCTCGACCCATATATTTACTCGTCCGCTCACTTGATGAGTATAATTTCCCCCCCCCCCCCCCTCCTCAGCTGCTCCTCACCCCCGCTCGGTCACATCCACTCTGGTCCCGCCCTACTTGCCTCCGTCGACCAACACACGCTGCTGTCCACATCCTGTAGCACCCGCCGCGCTCCTCCCCACTTTGATTCGGCCACTTCTCGTCCTCGCCGCCTAAATCGACGCATTTACGCCCGTCGCCGCTGTCGCCGGATTTGACGCATCCAGGCCCTGACGCTGTCTCATTTTTGCAGGATACGTCGGGGACCGAACCGCGCAGCCACCTCGCCCGCTCCGCGCCGCCTCACGGTATCCCCTCCTCCTCTCAGCGATCACATCTCACCCGTTGACCGAGCGCTTTTAAGCCACGTCCGCCGGTCAACAGGGCTCAGCCCTCGCCCTGCACTCGCAGGCGAGCCTCTACTAGTCATCAAGTGTGATGACTGCTGGCGGCTGGTGCTGTGTCTCGTCTCAAGCACAAGCAAACATCCTGAATAGATTTTCTACTAGTGTGAATGGACAGAGTGAGTGCAATTTTGCACGGTTGTTCTTCGGATTCTTCACAATTTGAAAAACACTGTTTGCTTAAAATTTTATGTAGAAAGGATGCAAGTTTTTGTATTGGGAAGAAGAGTACGTTGATCTATTGATAAAGAGAAATCTACTAGATGTTGGTGCATTCGTTGCTAGCAATGGGCTTACAGGGGACGCAATGTCCAAGTTTGAGGAGGCAGAGAAGAAACAAGTGTGCAATCTTGAAAAGCCTGCAGATAAGAGTAACAATGCAGGCAATGAAAATGAGCTGGAGAAAGTATTGACCAGACTTGTAGGAATATGCAAGGAAGTTGTGTCTCTGTTATTGAAGTGTGTAACTTTTCTTGTAGTTTTCTTTAGATCAATTCTCTTAGCAAAGAACTGGTGAAGTATGTGACCATGATGTCCTTTAATGAAGTTTAAATGGATGTCCCAAAAGTAAATAAATTTGTGTAATTTTTTTATGGAGTTAAGTTTTAAGGGTTCGCTAAGGAACCATAGTTTTTTAAAGGAGCAAAAATAAGGCGTTAAAAGATAAGAGGCCATATAGGGGCCTAGATTTTGAGGGATCGGTTAGAGATGCTCTAAGAGCAAGTACAATAGTGGGCTTATAGCCCGCTTACATGGTATTTTTGTTTATGTGGAGGAGAGAGATGTAAAAAAGTAAGGGGAGTGTGCTCTCACGCAAGAGCCTAGCTATATACGCATTCCTAGGCAAATACAATAAAAGTGAAGAAAGAGAAAGAGAGAGGATAGGAAAAAGTAGTAATGTAATAGCCAACCTTATAGCCCACATTGTTGTATGAGTGACTATAGATGACATCTATTGATGACATGGCAGTTTCATATAGCCATCGGCTGGCTATTTTATTAACCATGCTCTAAGGCTGCCAAATAGACATAAAGTCTAATGTGACAAGTTAATTATGAAGAGAGAGAGAGAGAGAGTAGTTTCATGACCCTAGCAAGAAACGATTCTAAGCGCGTGTACCTAGGTCGAAACACAATTGGAAGTCCATAACTAATTAAATGAAGGAATCTTAGCAACAAAAAACTAAGCATTTATGCATTGGGAACTTGAGTTGCTAAGCCATTTAATGCACCTAGCACCTCATCTAAGCACCTTTGCATTGGAAGAGCCCCGGAGGCACACTGATGCAGGTATGCAACCCAAAGGTGATTGGTCTTTGCTTAACTTGACGGTGCTTCACGTACAAATCAGGTTCCTTCATTTCTAATCTGGCCTTATCTCTTTTCCCTATGGAACATTGTCTCCTACGTTGTTCCATCCCTTGTTACACCACCGAACACCCACCCGCAACACACCCTCGCGTGTATGGTGCGCTGCTACCTATTAGTGTCCATCCCCACGGCCTTTCCCATGGCTTCTCCGAGCTGCCGCAAGGAGGGCCACTGGCATTACTGCAGGGCGGCCAATGACTGTTGCTAGCGGCAGGTGCGTGCTATAGCGAATCGACATCCAGCGAGTGGGGGGGGGGGGGGGGCAGTTGCTTCCTCTCTACTAGGAAGTTGTTGGGCCTCCAAGTGCAAGGGTTTGTAGCAAGTAGCAATTTCCCTTAAGTGACCGCGAGGTTTATCGAACCAACAGGAGCTACGCGATTACAACCAATGATCAGTACTTGCACACACAAAACAGAACCTTCTTGTGCCCCCAACGGAAGTAGCAAGGTTGTCAATCTCACTAGCCTGCTAGTTACAAAAGGAATTAAATGTAACGGTGGAAGGATTGTATGAAAATTAACGAGAAATTAAATGCAAGAAATAAAAGAACGGTGGAAGGTGCACTAGTGATCTCTCTCTCAAAAGATAAGCAATGGCGTGGTAAACAAATTACAGTTGGGCAGCGATTAAATTGCAATCTTTATGAGTATGACTAATCATGACATAATTAACATATTACCACCACATCCATAAATCAATAGAACGTTATCCAACTGGACCTATATATAGCTAATACTCTACCCCAAAACCGCTATCTAACATGCATCTCAAAGTATTAATTAAAACAAAGTATTGCAATAAGTTTGATGACATGGAGTACATGATATATTGTTTCCACCCTATGTTCAAAGTACAACTACGCAACCATTTTTTATCCCTAGCGACAACAACACAAATACACGCCTTTTCCACTCCCTTTCAATGCGGTAGCTTACTTGCACGATCGAACCAAACTATCATACATAACTCGATCTCTCTGAAGATCAAACCCCAAACATGGCTAGAGAAAGAGAGAATAGATCAGAGAGCATATAGGAATAAGAATGATGCAACTAAAGAACCAAATAGATCTCAAGAGAATTCATGAATAAATCTGATCATAAAGTGGCAATTTATCATATGCCAACAAACACACCGACAAAATTACATTAGATGGATCACAATCATGTAGGGCAGCTTATGTGATCTTTGTACTGAGAAGAAAGAGAGAGAGAGAGAGAGAGAGAGAGAGAGAGAGAGAGAGAGAGAGAGAGAGAGAACCATCTAACTACTGATATGGACCCATAGTCAAAAGGAAACTACTCAAGGCGATCATGGTGGCCTTCAAGTTGATGGAGATAGCCACCGATATGATTTCCCCCTCCGTCAGAGTACCGAAAAAGGCCTTCAAATTGGATCGCGATGAAGTGCGGCGGCGGAAAAATTAGGGCGTCTTGATGGTTTTTGAAAGTATATAAATGTAAGGGGACCGAGACGCGGTGAACCCCAACCAATGTCAGTTGTTGCCGGGTCCTTCTAGATGGGAATTTTTCTCTGTTTTTTCTTGGAATTTTTCTAAGACCGATAAAATTGATTTTCCTGAAAAGTCCAGAAACCACAGAAAACAACAACTGGCACCAGATAGGTTAGTCAACCAAAATAATAGAAAATGATTGAAATTGATGCTAGAATTATGCTAATTTAATATACATATGGCATGAAACAATAAAAAATTATAGATACGTCGGAGGCGTATCAACAGTGTTGCTGCATAACCAGCCGCTGATGCTGCTAGCATGGAGGGGCGCTGCTGCATGCGGTGACGCACGACACTACTGTTGGATAATGATCTACGCCTTAAGACCTGCGATTGACCAGTTCGCTCACGGTTTGCACTTGCTGGCCACATCCATATTACCCCTGTCCGTTCTAGGGGGAGCGCACGATGGGAAGGCCAAGTCCTACAACTCTAGTGACCAGACTGTGCCGGTGGCACCACGAAAGGCGCCGACCCTGGATGCGCCAAAATCTTAGGCATGTCACCTTGCTTCGAAGAATCGCTAGCGCCGCTGGCGTGCAGATATGAACCGAGAAGTGCCAAACTTATCGCAGCAGTACACCCCACCTAAATTACGGCTTTTTATCAAGCGCATTATGATTTTAGTACAACCACATTAACAATTATCTGCACACACCACAAAACATGATGCTCTTCGTACGTTGCCATTGCCTTGGCGAAACATATATATTATATTAACGCGCCAATGTCCTAGGAAAAACGTGTCGTTCTGTAGTGCCATCATTCATGGCTTTATCAGATCTAAACATGCCACACAATACGGCGAAACAAAATTAAAAATTTGCCGATTACATCGACGCCATATAATTCGTTTGCGGTTTTTAAATTGGCTTGTTCTATGGCATATCAGGCGCTCTGATATTTGACTCGAAAATCCCTAGCCCATCTGTCAAGACAAATCCCCTAAAAAAATGAAGATAAATCTCTTGAAGGATCTACCAGCTAAAGCTAGAACCTCCATCAGAGATGTGCTAATCGTGCTTGCGACTACGATAGGTGTCACGCTGGCAAGGCGACCGACGGCCGGCGACAAACTAAAGTCAAATGCGCCGATCAGAAGGGTGCGGCGATGTGCAAATATTACGCCTTCGACGTGGGGTTGATGTGCAAATAAGGTAAGGGTCAGCAAAGTCTAAACAAAAGTAATTTAGTATAAATAATACTAGAGGTTCACTCGCAAAAAAAAAAAAAAAACTAGAGGTTCATGCGTTCATCACTGAGGGGCGAAGGCAGGCAGCATACGCGGCAAAACTGAACAACCAAATCAGGTCTTTACTACTATATACTACTAGTACGACAAACTAATGGCGATCCAAACCCGCTACGATCGCTTTACTTCAAACAAACACAATCATGTCTCTGCACGATGTCAAGAACAGGCTAATAAAAAGGCACTACGCGTCGCTTGTTTGGACAACCTCCGGTTCTTTTCTTTTTTTTTTTTGCGAGAAACTTCCAATTTATTCATCTTCAATCATGGCAGTACAAAGAACAACAGAGGTAATAAAAATTACAACCATGTCCGTGGACCACCTAGCGACGACTACAAGCACTGGAGCGAGCCGAAGGCGCGCCGCCGTCATCGCCCCTCCCTCACCGGAGCCGGGCAAACCTTGTTGTAGTAGACAGTCGGGAAGTCGTCGTGCTAAGGCCCCATAGGACCAGCGCACCAGAGTAGCAACCGTCGCCGATGAAGAAAGTCGTAGATCAGAAGAATCAAACCTGTAAACACCCAAACAAAGGCGAACGAAGACCGGATCCAAACAGATCCACCGAAGACCAGCACCGACCGAATCCCGCGAGATCCGACGGAGACAAACCTCCACACGCCCTCCGATGATGCTAGACACACCATCGGGACGGGAATAGAACGTGGGAGACATTATTCCTACTATGGGATATCGCCGCCGCCACACAGCCACAACCAACACGGTGAATCTAACAAGAACGAGAACGGGGTCCCTCCCGCCGGCGGGGGGCCGGTTCTTGACCATCGTTCAACCTTGACTTTGGGCAAACACGCAGCAGTTATACTAACTTGGGAAGTGCCGTGCAACCATGGCTTTGATCGTGACTTTCCATGCGTCTGTGACGGCAGAGTGGACTACTGGACTAGGAACTAGGAAGAGATTATGACAATCTAGTTCGTTTAATCAGGTTTTTGTTTATACTTTGTCCAGCTAACCAACTTTTTCATGTTTTTATACCTTGATTGAGGAAGATGTGCATGTTCGGGTTGGTGTTGACCCGGCCGGGTGACAAATGTACAGCACGTAGTAGTGTGTATGTGAACCCATTGGCCATTGCATCCTTTGGGAAAAGATTTCCACGTCTCTTTCTCGCTTACCAAACTGATTAGAAAACGAAATCTAGCGGTTCCCGGTTGAAGAGGGCGTCTTTATGGGCAGCAGCTGGTCCAATCGGGAGGCTCCGAAGTCCCCAGCAAAGCCATCTTTTTTTTGCTCACAAGTCCCGACGGAATCATACATATGATTTTTTTTTTTTGAAAAATTTCGCAATGTAGTGCGCATATGCAGCGCTGAGCATGTCTGGGCAAAAGTAACACTCTGTTTGATACACGGGACATGCATAAAGTAATCTTCTGTTCATCAGCCGGACTAGAAACAATGCGCTCTGTAAGAGCATCTACAGCCGGACTTGGCAAATCCGGCCCCCTATATGCCCGCGGGCGCGTCCGGGCGCGCCCGCGGACAGTGCCCGTCGGTCCCTTATATGTTGCCCCTGCACATCCACATATCTTAAATTCGGTCTCTCAAATTCATGCAAATCCATGCATGTCGATCGTACAGGACGTTGTCGCACGTAAATAACAAATGTTTGGTACCGAATATAAATGGTATTTACATAAAATTTATTTGAAGTGCACAAATCAAAAACAGCTCATTGGTTTCCACTGTGGGTCCACATATGCTCCACAAGATCACTGAGGAGCTGCGCGTGCACCTGATGATCTCGAAGATTCTGATGCATCTGTAGAAAGTTCATGAGCTGAGTTGCATCTTGATCTTTCGGGATTTCAACTTCTTCTCCAGGTGCTTCGAAATCATTGGTTTAGGCTACACCATCACCCTCATCCTCAACAATCATGTTGTGCAAAATAACACAACATGTCATAAGCTGCCACAAAGTCTCCGATTCCCACATCATTGCAGCGCCACGAACAATTCCCCAACGAGCTTGAAGCACACCAAATGCCCTCTCCACATCCTTCCTAGCCGCTTCCTGCATTGTTGCAAAGTGGCTCTGTTTGTTGCCACGCGGCTCGGATATGGTCTTCACAAATGCCACCCACTGAGGATAGATGCCATTGGCAAGGTAGTATCCCACGGTGTAGTTGCATGACGGTGATTCCCCATTGCAAAGCCTCTTGAACACCGGAGATCGTTGAAGCACGTTGATGTCGTTGTGAGAACCAGGCATTCCAAAGAAAGCATGCCAAATCCATAAGTCATGTGATGCCACCGCTTCTAGTATGATGGTGGCCTCTTTGGTGTGACCTTGATACATTCCCCACAAACCTTTGGGGCAGTTCTTTCGTTGCCAATACATGCAGTCAATTGATCCGAGCATTCCTGGAAACCCCCTAGCCTCTCTAATAGCCAACAACTTCTCGGTGTCCTGCACATTTGGTTCTCTAAGATACTCAGGTCCAAACACCTCCACCACGGCACGGGCAAACTTGACAGTAGTCTTCAGGCATGTGCTCTCCCCCATCCTGACCATCTCACCAACGGCATCTGCAGCAGTACCAAGTGCAAGCATCCTCAGAGCAGCCATGCATTTCTGCTTGGGACCGAAAGATAGTTGGCCGCAGCAATCCCTTGTGAGCTTGAAGTAGTCAGCGTGTGCCTCCACTCCCTCCACAATGCGCAAAAACAATGGTTTTCCGCATGCGAAAACGGCGATGAAACCATGGATCATCCGGAAATGTTGGGTTCGGAGCAAAGTAGTCCTTCTGCAGTAGCCTTGCTCTGGACACCCTATCCCGATTGATCATTCTTCTCCCTTTGATTGAGCCCTTGAAGTTGAGAATATGCTCCACTTGCCGGTCCATTTCCTCATGTCCACTTCTTCGTCCGAATCCGAGGAATCGAAGAACTCATCTTGAATCATTTGATCAAGCTCCGTCGGTCCATACTCCTCGTCCGACGAATCATCGGAATCCATCGTTTTCCCTAACAAAATCACAAAAAAAATCCGGTCAGACAATGTGTCAAACACATGAAGTGCAAGCCGGAGCCAGAGAGTTGCCGGACGAACCGCGGTGGTGTCCGGGCCGGCGATGATGTCCGAGGCGGCGACGACTGGACAGAGGACTGGTCTGTCGGAGCTGGCGGCGCACAGTCTACAAACGGCTGCGGAGCGGGTGCAGCGGCGGAGCTGCGAGACAGACGGCGTGGAGGAGGAAGAGGAGAGGACGAAGCAAATGGATCCGGCATGTTCTAGGGGTGGATTTGGTGCAATTTAGGGTGGGGTCGGGCTGTCGGGTCCGACGTGGCGGGCGTGCCCGGGCGCGCCTGGGCGCCCCCATATCCGCCCCATATTTGGGCTGGATATGAGGGGTGCCGGTCAGCCCGGGCGTTTGAGGCCCGTATGAGGCGCCCGTCTGGGTCGAAAAATCGTGACCGGTCGGTGACCGGGCGGCCCGCCCAGGCGTTTGAGGGGGGTTTGGGGAGTCCGGCTGTAGATGCTCTAAGGGGGGATGGAGGGGTGCGGATTTTTTGAGGACGGGCTCCTTCGAGCCCATTTTTAAAAAAACTTCGAAGATGGCATTTCCAGGATAAAAAAATAAAAATGAAAAAACCAGTAAAAACTTACACATATTCATGACGGTTCTGTAAAATTTTGTTAAAAAATATTATGATTTGCAATCTGCGCAAAAAAAAAAAATCCAGGCCCAACAGCAAAAAACAATTGGCCCATTTTCCGGTACATATTTGTCTTTTTTGCTACGACACGTATGAAAGTATATTGTTACGAAACTTTTCTAGAACTTGTTATACATGTATTTCTGTATCTATAAATCTTTTCAAGTTTTTTTGCACTATGGAAATATGGTATTTGAAAAACGGGCTCCCTGGAGTCCGTCCTCTATTGGTCATTTCCAAGAATGGAGGGACTAATATCAAGATGATACCAAATACCTCCAATGAGAAGCAACACCACCACAATCCTTGACAACACACGAATTACAAGATAGATTCTCTGTAATCAATGCCTCCAGGAAGGGAACGACGACCATGCACTGCCCTCGCTGGATCCAATCATCGAAATTCAGATTTTGAGTTTTCTCCCCGGAGAGACGTCTAAGGAATCTCCAAAGCAATGCCTTCAACAAAGACACGGAGCGTAAGCATAATCATTGCCAGGTGTGACCATTGAAGGTCAGACCTAGGGTTTTCACCTCGTAGCTTGAGACCCGGTACTCGAAGAGCACCATTAGACCGAAGTAGCCGTATGCCGCCAACACTTGCCGAAGAAAATGATGCTGCATGGAGGGGTACACCCACATACCATGGTCACAGAAAATTGAAATACAAACTGTTCCATCGCATACATGTCCTAAGACAGCCGCTCGCCTGCATAACTCTGGCATGGACATCACCGCACGATCAAAGACGTGCCTGTGACCACGAGCTGCCGCACATGTGGAGTGCCGAACGTCATCACATGAGACTCAACATCTCGCGCACGCGTGCCCCACGCCATTGTGGTAGAGGCCGACAATGTCTAGATGTGGCAAGCCATAGCTGCACCACCCCCCTCCACCACATCACTACTTCATCCTGCTATCGGTGTTGCCTCTTCACTGTAGTCACTGCTGGCCAAGCCACCGCCGATGACTAGAAGGGGTAGGCAAGGACAACAACTGCCATTGGACGGGCGTGCGAGAGGGGCACCTAGCTCGGGGAGCAGCCCCACCGCCAACCGATGAGGTGCCAGCGTGGAGCCCTCGTAGAGTCAACAACCACCACGCCTGCCCCACGCAAACCCGCTGTCCACCGCTGTGACGAGCACGAGATAGCCTCGCCTCCGCTATCCATCGCATGGACTTTTCCCGGCGTACACCCCCAATGGCGGTGGGTAGGAAGAGAAGGGGTGAAGGATGGTGGAGGTGATTAGGGTTTGTCCGCCGCCCATTTCACCTTGGGAAGGATGACGCGAGGACCGTGGAAACAGTAATGGTCTAATGGATAACCATACTCAGTGTTCCAGCAAAGGTGGAATATTTGAAAGTATCCGCCGATTAGGTGTATGTGTATAATATTTGAAAGTATCTAAAATTTGAGAAGGTTCCGCAAAAGTGATGACGAACACTGCTTAGAAACCGAACCATCTCCAAGGAAGAATCGTTTGGTCAGGGAGGTGACAAGTCAGGTTTTAAGGCGAAGTGTCGTTTTCTTTATCGTTTGTCCTTCAAACATTTTCAACAATCAACATACACAATCATATATTACAGGTCAAATTTGGCATTTTTTCATGTTCTTTGCTATATTTAAACCATTATGTGCATTTATAGGCATTTAACAATATAATTCAAATTTGAACTGCAAGTGCATGAAAAAGATGACAAAAATGGGTTGAGAATTTTGTGTGTGTTCTTGAGTCTATGTTTCGGCCTTGTCAAGGAAAAGGAAAGGAATTCCAAACATCAGGGTGCCAAGACTCGATCCAGAACATGAAACTTATTCGTGTTTCAGTTCTGAAAAAAATGCGAAAGAAGTCATAAAAGCATGAAAAAGGCATGATGCCATCATATGGCAACTGGAGGTTGTGGTAAAAATTTGACAAGGTTTCACAAAAGTTGTGACATACACTACTTAGAAATTGGATCATCTCTGAGGAAGAATTGTTGTTTCGGGAGGGAACATGTCAGGCTTTAAGGAAAAGTGTTGATTGCGTATCATTTGACCGTAAATTTGTTTTACACTCAACATACACCATCACATGTTCGTGTCAAAATTTGGCATTTTTTTTGTTTTTTTTGCTATATTTAAGTCACTAAGGACATTTCTAGGAATATAATGGATATAATTCAAATTTGTACTGCAAGTGCATGGAAAACTTGGCAAAAATGAGTAAGAATCCTATTTGTGTTCTTGAGTTTATGTTTAGGCCTTAAGCAAGAAAAATAAAGGAATTCCAAACCTTGGGGTGCTGGGGTGCCAAGACTCAACCCCATCCATGGAGGTTATTGGCATTTTAATTCAGAAAAATGCTGAAAAGTAAGAAAAACATGAAAGTTGGCATGGTGTCATCGTATGGCACCTAGAGGCTGTCGTAAACATTTAAGAAGGTTTCGTAAAATTTGTGACATACACTGCATAGAAACCAGGACATTTGTGAGGAAGAATCGTGGTTCAACAGGGAACGAGTCTGGTTTTATTACGAAGTGTCAGTTGCTTCATCGTTTGGCCTTCGAACTTTTTCTACACAACATACACAATCACATATAACATGCCAAAATTTGGGATTTTCGAGATTCATTTTCTATATTTAATACATTAAGCTCATTTCTTGGCATTTAATACAACAAGATCATTTCTATGCCCTTTTGTTGCCGGTATTTTCCCGGTGGTGGCGGCGGTATGACGGAGTTGTACCTGGCGGTGCGGCGTTTCTAGTAGTGCCTCGTCCCTACCGGTCTAGCTCACCAGCAACCAACTAATCTGTTGTGTATTGCGTATCTTATATTTCCTCGCAATAGATAAGAGACACCAGTCTTTGTGTGACATGTTCCATATTGAAAATAATACTATGCTCTTTCAAGAAGTATGGAATATTGGAAGGAAAAATTGCATACTGTATACTTTTCAACAGAGTGGATAGACTTTCAGAACGTCCAAACTGACTTTTGCAGCAGTAGTTCCTCTGATATCAAGTAACCGAGCAGACCCGTAATTACAAGTAGACAAGTAGTACAGTTTGCACCAGAGTCCAGAAGTCAGCCAACAGATTTGAATTTGAGCCACGTCCTTTCTTTTCAATCAAGTAATAATAAGAAAATTACAAATTTGAATATGAGCAGACCCGGTATTTTCATATCTATTAAAAGATATCTGAAGTCTACAAAAATAATAAGAAAATACAAAGGACAGTATGCAATTCATTTTCTCGGTATCATGAAGGAAAATTATCAACACTTAGCAAACTATCTCAGAAGAACAGAATCGGAGATGAACGTCAATCCAGTTCTTGAGGCAATTCAGGTTGTTTTCTTTCATTCTATGCCCACCATTTTGAAACCATTCTTCTGAGCAATATTCTCCATCATCCAACATATGGGGATTCATTATCGAAGATTCTCCTAGTTCTTTGCATTCAGATGTCCCATATTTATGATGTCCAGAGAAATTTGACTTTTCAAAAAATTAATGCACCTTACATTTTGAAACAGAGGGAGTAGATAGGAAAAGTTAAAAAATATCGAGCAGCCTGGATTATTAAGTGGGAAACTAGGCCGAAAACTGAATCGAGAAAAAAGAAAAAGCAAAGCAAAACAAAACAACGTCGATGCTGGCCTATCAAGAACTCCACCACCAACATGACCACCACCTGGAAAAAAGTGACGTGTTTTTGGAGCCGCCTTCAATAAGGAAAAGAGTCGCGGATATGCATAGGACAATCTCATTGGGGTGTGACCAGATTCCCCTCCCCCTCCCCCGAGCCGCTCCCGCGAGCGTCCTCAGGGGCAACCCTAGCCGCCGCCAGACCCTCCCCCTCTCCCGGCCTCCCTCCCCGCCGCCGCCGCGAGGCGCCGCCGAGCAAAGCCCGGCCGGCGTAGGTGGCGGCGGGGAGCTTCTTCTCCCCGGCGCGGTTGGCGGCTGGCGCAGGACAGCCTGCTGTGCGGGGGCGTCGGGTTGGTCGCGGGACCCGACGGCGCCACGCTGGGCGCGCGGGGCGGCGGCTGCGTGGCCTGGCGGCGGTGTGGCGGCCCCTTGAGCCTGGACGGCGTGCGGCGGCTGCGTGGTCCTTCTCCATCGGGTGGTGGCGCGTGGGGCGGCCCCGACCAGATCCGGCTGGATTCGGCGGCGGCGGCTCGTCCTTCGGCGGGGGCTGCGGGTGGCTTCGGCCATGGCCAGCGCCTCCTTGCTGCTGGCAGGGGCGGCGGTGGCACGGTGGCGGTGGTGGTGGGGTGGACGGGGGCGGCGGCGGACGGCATGAGGCCCTGCCTGCTGCTCCCGGTGGCCACGGGCTGCGGGTGGCTTGGGCCACGGTCGGCAGATCCCTCCTTGCCGCTGGGCGGAGGTTGCTGCGGCGTGGTGGTGGTGGCGATGGGGTGGCACGGTTGCCTCGGTTGGGCGGCGGTGAGATCCGGGTTGTTGGCGTTTGGCGGGCGATGCGGATCTGGTTCGTGGAGGTGGATGATGTCCGGTGATGCTAAGCTACGAGGGGTTGACTTGGTCCGCGTTGGATGCCTTTCGCGTTGTGCCCTTCTTGCTTGGTGTTTGCCGTGGCGTCGGTCCGAGGTTTGCTCTCCGGGCGCTGCTGTGTCGTCGTTCGGATCGACACCAATGACCATGGACATGGCGGCGCTCGAGCGTGCTCGACGGTGGCCGTCGGTAGTCACTGGGTTGTGTCCCCCCCGGTCCACCGGGACTGGCTGGGGACACGGGCGTTGGCGCCTCCTACTGTGGAGGTGCCGACCCAAACTAGGTGGCTGATGCCGGGCTGGGAGTGAAAGGTGGTCCCTTTCACTCTTACTACCGTGGTTGGGTGTTGAGACGTGGATGGTCGGCGGTGCCCCGGGGCATGGATGCCGGGACGGCGGTCCCGGACGGCGGGCTCCACGATTGGCTTTCTGGCAGGCATCGTGGTTGCGGTGGTGGCTTCATCTTCTGGTCGTATGGGCGACTAGGGATGTAGTGCCGGGAGGCCCAGGCCTGCTCTGGCAGTGCCCAGATCTGGTGTGGACAAGATGGCCCTCGTTGAGTTGGTGGCCGGGACTCCTCTTGGTGGTGCGGGCGAGTGTCCGAGTGAAGGCTCTGTGCTTCTGGCGCCAACGTCGACGACGCCCGTGGGTGCCGCCTGCTTCTTGAAGACGACGTTGTGGATCTCGATTCTATGCCAGGGCTCACGGTGAAAACCATTGTCTGTTCTCAGACTCGGCAGCGGCGACGCTTCGCGCCGTCACCCTCTTGGGGGCGTTGTCATTGAGCTCAGGGGTCCTTGTCCGGTTCTTAGCGAGGTGTTAGGCTTGTTCTAGTTTCTTGTCTTTCTTTCGATCTGCTTTGTAAGGGGGCCTCCCCACCATTTTGTATCGTTTGGCCGTGAACTTTGGGTCAGTGCTTTATATATAAAGCGGGGCGACAGCCTGTTTCGAGAGGAAAAGAGTCGCCTTTCCACGTATCAAGCCCAGGGTAGGGAGCCCAGCCACTGAGCCTCGACTCCATCCGCACCTGCATCAGCGAACCAAAACCACGCAGATAAGAGGAAACCGGCACCATCACTGCTTCACCCATGTAGCTCAGTCCAAGCCTCGGGCACTCGGCAAAGCATGTTTTGGATTAAAATAAATAAAAATGTTTGTCGAGTGCCGCCGGGCTCACACTAGGCAAACATGAACAATACTAACGGATTACGCTTGAGTGTCACATGAAAAACACTCGGAAAACAAGGTTGCGCCGACACCCTGCTGTCAACTGCGCCGAGCAGGGACGCATGTCGCTGCCTTTGCCCAGTGCCCTATCTTTGCCGAGTGGTTTTTAAGAGACACTCGGAACGGGAAAGGATTTGTCCAGTGTTTTTCCCCACACCCGTTTTAGGGCGCCATTTTCGACGACTGCCTGACAGAAAACACTCAGCCAAGGACTGGGCACTCGGCAAACTTGTCGATTCTGATAGTGAATTTGACCGAGTCACCGGAGTTGCAGCGATGCGCCTGTCGGAGGGAAGGTGCTGGGAGAGGGAGGGGGGGGGGGGGGGGGGGGGGGGAGTCGCCCCTCACTTTGATCACCAGAAGGCCTCGATCATGTAAACAACCCTTTGCATGCATCACATGAAATGGTTGAGCATTTAAGCATGAATTATAATGGTTAGTTGCAGTTCATATGCGCATAACTAACCCTGCAATTTTGCACAGCTAATTTTTTTTTGTCGTATAGACATATTGGTATTGTTACTGCGAGTGGGAGGAGGCATTGTGCCCGCGCGGTGGCCTGATTTAATGACAAAGGGGTCGGTGCTTGCGCGGCCGCGCGATTTATAAGCCGGATGTAAGTTGAGTACCTGACGAGCGTACTCGGCTTACCGGGGAGGCAAAACATTTTTTTTGCTTTTAGAAAAAGAAAAATGTGAAATATAAGCCTAGTACCAGGGAGCTTACTCGGCTTATACCAACATCCGTCATGCTAGCCGTTAAGCGCATTGACGGCGACCACATGGCAAAAACCTTAGGCGAGTCCTGACAGTAAGCCGAGTGCCGTTTTGCATATATGCCGAGTGTTTGTTGTATGCCGAGAAGTCGAGCCTCCTTTTGTTGTCGTGAGTTTTGTATTCTATACTCGGCTTATGTGGATGTAAGCCCAACATCCGTGTTTTAACACTCGGATTACACGGAGATACACGAAAACGTGTGAATTTTCTGTAGTGCGCCGTACTACACTTTGAAGTCTCCCTTTCTGTAACATCAATTTACCGGTAGCTACACTATGTTTTTCAAAGTTCGGCAATAAAGGCACTCCGTAGTCCAGACTCCAGACACACTTATTATCAATCTTCAAAACCTGTCTAAATGAAAATCTACTAAAATGGTTGCCTTAAAAAGTCACTTGTGTGAGATCTCACATTAGGTGAGATCTATGTGATCGATTTTTGTTTAAAAAATACATGTTCAAATGTTCATAATTTTTTTGTAGACACATATCAATGTTTGATTTACAACGACAAAAAAATTTAGCTCCTAATTCAACTTACATTAATAGAAACAAAAAAGAACAAAATCGGATGTGAATAGTGTCAAAGTACTATTCACCCAAAGCTGCTACTAAATGTACATTGAGTTTTGAGCTGATTTTGTCCGGAGCTGTAGACGTACCTCACATGAATGTTGTCAAATATGCTTGGAGGAACTGTATCGAGAATAATCTCACAAGTAATGTTTTGACAGGAAGTACACACATGAGATTTATTTTCCAAGACACAAGACAATCGTGAATTCCCAGATTTATTTACACATCACTATATATTTTTTGGAACTTCTACACATCACTATTTGACACCAAGCTTGTCTACATACTGGAACCGGCGGTTCTTGTTTGTCTCAGATCTTCGGCTTTGTCCTTGTTTACCGGTGCAAATCGATGAAAAAACGAACATTTTACATCTTTGATTTAGCTCTTTGGTCCAAGGAGTAGAAGGTCGCCGTATCATGATCCTCCGGGATGGCCATGATAAGGTCGACGCCACCACTGGCCGTGCACGACGGCAAGAAGATCATGAGGCCCTCGTTGGGCAGGTCCGGCGTGACGAACGCCGAGGGCGGCCCAGTGCCGAGGTCAATCTGGTTGAACTTGAAACCCAGGCTGCTGTCCACCTCCAGGTCTGGACAGAACATGGTGCCGTTGACCGCCGCCGTCGCCGAGAGCTCCTCCCCGTTGGCGTCCGCTACGCTGCCGAAGTCCACGAACGACTGGATGTACTCCGCGTCCACGCGGGCGACGGCATCGCGGATGGCCTCCACCACGCCGCGGTAGCTCCAGCCCAGGACGTCCCGGGCCCGAAGCCTCGGGAACGCCCAGAGCACCATGTTCCCGAAGAAGTCCAGCGGCACGGGAGGGTTGGCCCTGGCCCGGCAGTTCACGGCCACCCTGACCTGCGTGAACTCCTCGGGCTTCAGG
Organism: Elymus sibiricus; assembly: GCA_039707655.1. Lineage (NCBI taxonomy): Eukaryota > Viridiplantae > Streptophyta > Magnoliopsida > Poales > Poaceae > Elymus > Elymus sibiricus. The sequence continues at coordinate 515,771,215 of CM077666.1, forward strand.
CCGCGCGCCGCCGTGATCTTCTTCCACGCGTGCGCGAGCAGGCACTGGAACGTGCTACACCGGATTCCCACGCGGGCCTTGAGCTCGGCGATGAACTCCGCCGTAAAGCGCACAGTGACGTTCTTGATCTTGGAGGACATGGGATTGGGGACAACAGGGTACGACCTGCTGCCTTCTCCCTTGAACTCGGTGGACCTGTGGTCGAACACCGGTGTCGGCACAGTCCGAGGCACGGCGGTCGCGCCGCGATCGAGGAAAGGGGAGGGGGCGGTGAAGTTCCGGCCTTGGCGTACCGCGCTGGCCCACGTGGAGAGGAAGGTGCTAACGGAGTAGCCGTCGGCGGCCTGGTGGTGGCTGCTGAAGCCGATCGCGAGGCCGCCGCACTTGTACCGGTTGAGCTTGATCTGTAGAAGGGCCGCCCCGACGCTCTCCTATATAAAATATCCCAGCAGTCAGTTAGCCTCATCCCTCCTGCATGGTTAGCGTAGGAGCGGAAACCAGCCATACATCTAAGATGATGGTTAATTAATTACCTCCGGCAGCGGCACTGCAGGGTACAGTCCATCGGTGTTGGTGACGAAACTGCCGTCGGTCACCGTGCTCGCCAAATCGACGGGGACAGGGGCCTCTACGACAAGCACACCCTCGTTGTTGACGTGGATGAAACGCCTTCCCCGGTGGTCGACGGCGAGGCGTCCGGCCAGGTGCGGGTACACTGCGACGGCCCTGCGCAGGCCCTCCTTGAGCGCCTCGTTGGACGGAGTCGGCGCGTCGTACACGAGGATGAGGTGGACAAAGATGTCCAAGGTGGCGCGGTCGAAGAGGGTCAGCGGGACCATCTCGCCGGCAAGAGGGTGAGGCGTGGAGTAGACCGGCTTCAGCATGGTGCTGCTGGCCACCTCCATTTCGACCTAGCTAGGCATGCACGTACCAGGGCCGCGGGAGAGGGCACTGGGTGTAGAGGGGACAGCTGGTTAGGTGAGGCAGGAGATCAAGGTAGAAGGACGGGATGTATCAAATCTTATATAGCGGCTATAGCAAATAACGGCAGCCTGAAAATGAGCTAAATTGGAAAACACGTTGGGAAGTTCCTGTGATAAGATGGTCACATCCAAATTGTTGACTTGGTGAGGCAGATCAGATTCAGATTTCCTACTAGGGCATTTCCACTAACACGTGTGCCGCAGCCTTCAGAGACCACTCCACTAATAGGTACGTACACCTGCTACTTTGCTGAAAAAAGGGGGGCCTCTGCTACAATTACAATTACTAGCAGAACTGGTCTCCTCGAAACCCCGAAAAACAGAGAAAAAAAACTGTATAGCAATCATCTCAAGATCTTGTGTTCCAGGAAGCATGCAATCGGCTGCTCGTACCGCAACAGCCGGCTCGTCTGCAGCGGCTCCGGCATGTGCTGCTGCTGCTGCTGCTCTCCAGCTTCCTGGCATTGCAGTTTGCATCCCCAGTGTGGTTAATTTGTTGATTAAGGCTTAATCATCCAAGAGCAAGCTGACCTGACCCTCTTCCTGATGTAGTTTATTTTTTATTTTATTTTCTACTATGAGAAACAAAGAGTATAGGTGATTCATGGATCAAATTTCTGCACCGTCAGACAGTCAGTACCATTTGAAAGAGAGTTATTAAGATATAGCATAAGTGAATGTTTTGTTCTCTCTCTGCTTTTCTAATCATCTATTCTGGTGGGATTATAGACAGCAGAGTAAATAGCATAAAAATACCACAATTCGTGCCATGGTTCCGAAAAGCTACCACTTTTTTGAAAAGTTCCAAAAAACTTCCACAAAGTTGACTTTTGATTTCAGAAAACACTAGTGACCTATTATATTGGTTAAAGTTTAACTATGCTTATGACTGTTGGGCCCCACGTGGCAATAGATATAGACGCCGCTAGTGAAAAGAGTTTATAGTCAAATGTCCGTCTAATGAAAACATAGTACAATAGTAAGATCAGATAACATAATGCAGAGTCGATACACAAAACAGTTGGGACATCATCCTACTTTCATAGCTGGCCGACATACAAATACTTCCAGCGTTTTAACAAACCACTTGCAAAACATATAGATGGGCAAGATAGTACACTACGCTTGGGTAGTATATATATCCCTCGATCACCGAGACAAGATATTCATCTTGTCCTTGACAAGCCGGGACCAAGCAACAGTGACCTCCACCTGAGAGCCATAAATCAAACATGTACGCTGATTTACATTGCAGTATTGTGAAGGGAAGTAAACAAGGCCAGATCCGGATGGACGACTAGATCCCCCGTAGGCTTGTATGCCAACTTTCAATCCTCCTTCTAATTGTACGGAAACAACGTTCCTTAACAGAGGAAGGTAACCATCTAGTCCATCTTCGGGTATTTTTTCAACAGAATCAAGCAAAACAACTTGCTCACATGTGGGATCAGCAGACTCTTCAGTACACGAGGAGCAAGAAACTGGGCCTCCAAATTCAAAAAGAGACAATCCTCCAACCACACGAATAGACAATATAGTTGCCTGGACCGCTCTATGAAGTGTCTCAAGGCTCAACATTGCCGAACAAGAGCGGCCAAAGAAAAAGGCAGCATCACCTCTAGAAGTGTAGTGGTTAGTAGAACTGATCAATGCTTTATCTTGGGACTGATCTGTTCCTCAATTTATCTTCAGTTCGACTTCAAAGTCAACAGGTTCGTCAGCCACAATTGCACGAGAAGGGCCAGTCAAGCGCAAAAAAGGATCCTGCAAACATCATCATTATCATCACTAATGCTTAACTGAAACGGACGAACATATAAGATGAGATAATATGGAAAGTATTGTAAACAGTTAAATTTAAATAGACCACCATCACAACTTTTCTTAGGAACAAACTCAATGACTTTTTTGTTTCTCAATAATGTAACACAAGCTCCCATTTTCAGTAAACAAACTATAGAGTATAAAGGTTCTGTCCCGCAAGACATGTTCACAAAGGAAAGCTAACCAAACTAGAGAGTACTTATTTACTTAGATGCATAGGCACAGTCAATCTTGCACAGTCAATTAATTTGGATGAGAGGGAGTAGTATAATACACAAGATCACATGCATGCAGAAGGAAGGAAAACAACGTTGCATACACACCTTTTCAGTGACTACTTGGCAGTTAGCCCTGGAACGGGAGAAGAGAAGGTTGCGGTTACAGTCCACAGCGTCTCGAGCAGCCACCACGCCGTACACATAGAGTGGCCACTTCAAGTTGTCATCTAGGTCAAAGATTTTGAAGGAGTAGATCTGCAAGGCATCGGTCCTGTAGGATGCGATGATACCAGGTGCGCAGTGCGTAAAGTACATAGGAGACAGTGTGGCTGCAGCATCAATGTGCGTAGTGTTATATAAATCTAGAAATCAGTAAATCAAGGTACTACATATTTTTTACTATACAAGAAGCAAAGCAGCAAGTGATATGTTTGCATTGATTGAGACATGCACATTAATTAAGAAATATAAATAAAAAGGGAGCAAAGCTGACTAACAAGATGAAGTTAGGTGGATGAACTCTTACTTATATCATTGAAGCTGCCACACCGTGACACCGGACTGCCCCAAGTAGATTCCCAGCCGATACGGCGCTCTTCGGAAAGAGAAATTTCAGCATCCTCGGAAGATTTGCATGAAATTGGCGATCCATGCGTCGCTATGGTTTCGGAGATCCTTAGACATTCTTGCGACAGGAGATGGAATAATCTGAGCTTCTCCAAGGAGATGGTGGCACTGAATTCTTTCCTGAGAGACTGGATCCTGTAGGCCAATTTGTGTGTCTCGTGCAAGAGCAGATCGAGGGCCTCCTCGTGATTATCAACTAGGTACGTAGGGCAAACTCACCGGTTTGATTTCTTTGATCTTGTGGAGGGACATGTGCTCGACAAACTGAGGTGATACTGATCTCGCATCGCCATCGGCATCATGACGCTTTAGATAGGCCTGTGATCCCGGGACGTGATCTCGCTCCTCAACAAATCGGTCTCCCACCTCAGGATCTCACGGTGGCGACGAAGAGCGTCTACCAAGTCTTTATTCTCTGACGGGATCGCTCCCCTGTCCATCTGCACCTTTTGTCCCCGCCGCCGCTGCCGCCGCCTAGGGTTAAGTTCTCTTTTGCGAATAACCTACTCCTACCAGGTTTCAACCAAGACGACAGCGCCTCGGGGCTCTGATGCCCAGTACTTCCCGGCGACGCTGGATGGCGACCACCACGACGAAGCGAAGCTGACTCGATCGACTTGGTTCCTGCCCCAAGATGGCACCACCGTAACCTGCGATATGCACGTACAAAGCTTGCCTCCAATATAGCCGATTGATTCTAGCCGGAACACACAATGCACGCACGCACGCACACAAATCGCTGGTGGATTGACTAGTCCTACTCGGACACACACACATGCATATATGTGACCTACGTAGACGTAGACGTACACGTATATATGGAAGTTCTAAGCCGTGTTTAACTCTAACCGGGACAGTATCATTAGTAGAAAACGGCCCATCAGTCCCGGTTCCAGAGGACCTTTAGTCCCGGTTCTGGAACCGGGACTAAAGGGTCGGGACTAATGCCCAAAACCTTTAGTCCCGGTTGGCTTAAGAACCGGGACTAAAGGCCCTCCACGTGGCCGCTCTCTGTGCATGGGCTGGAGGACCTTAAAGGAAAAAAAATTTCAATTTTTTTTTTTTTTTTGATTTGTTTTTAATTTTTTTTCTGATTTTCAAAATTTTGAATTATTTGACAATTTAATCTCTAATCACCCCTCCTCACTGCTTCAAAATTTAATCTCTAGTCTCTAATCAGCACTCATTCCAAATCGTCTAACTTCCCGGCCGGTCACCCATCCTCTCACTACTCCAAACCCCAGCACGCTTAACTTTCAGGTTCTATCTCCCCTAGTTTCCAAGTCTGCACTTGTTGTTTTCCTGACAATCTTAAGCTATCAATCCTGTTAACCCTTAGGTCTTGATGTCACATGATTTAATTTTTTGAATTCCAAACAATTATTAAAATAAACAACAATGATTAACAAACAACAATGATTAATTTAAAAACTAAAAAATACTTCAAAAAAAGGAAAAAAAATCAAAAATTCTCAAAAAACAAAAAAAATCAAAAAATCCAAAATAATACAAAAAGTTCAAAATAAAATAAGTAATAATAATATTGAATTTCAATGAAAATAAAATAAGTAATAATAATAATAATAATAATATTATGCCATTTATTCATTTAATATGGCATAATTAATATCTTTAAATCTGTAAATCGAAATTCGACAAATAATATATCCATTATTATTGGAAAAATGTGACCATGATGTCACACGCTTCACCGTTTGAGTTTGAAACTATTATTCTAGAAAACAATAATTATTTAGTAACACTAATATTTATTGAATAAGTAGTTTGACCACTGTTTGACCAGAGTTTGACCACATTTCATTTTTTTAAACTTATATTAACTGAAGAATTTTTGTGTGTTCAATATGAACCATTCAAAGCCACATCCTCAAATTTCAACCCTTTCTGACTTCATTTGCTATTTTTCATGTATTTAATGATTTTTTAGCTAAATTAGGCCGAAATTGAAAAGCACTACAAATGAACTCTGAAAAGGTTGAAACCTGGCATGGTATCATCATTTCACCCAAATAGCTTGTGCTAAAAAGTTGAGAGGGTTATGGCAAAAACTGGATGCACTTTGTGTACAAACTGGACCATCTCTTTCGAAGTAACAGGGTTTCAGACGAAAACTCAGCTGTTATAAAGACATTTCATTTTTTTAATCTTATTTCAGCTCCAGAATTTTTGTGTGTTCAATATGAACCGTTCAAAGCCACATCCTTAAATTTCAACCCTTTTTGACTTCATTTGCTATTTTTTTCATGGATTTAATGATTTTTTGAGCTAAATTAGCCTGAAATTGAAAAGCACTAAACCCGGGACTTAAAACGACCGAAAACCCTAAACCCGGGACTTAAAACGTCCGAAACTCTATTATAAACAGTAAAATTAAAGGTTCAAACCATAAAACCTAACCCTAAACTTAGAAATCTAAACCCTAGCCCCTAAACCCTAAAACGTCTAAAACGTCCAAAAACTCTATTTTCCCTTTGGAATTTGGTGATTTTAAAAAATTGTTGAAACGGAAAACTTATTGTTTCTTCGGACAATTTTTTTTTTCTGCAAATTTTGATATATTATTTGTATTTTTCTGAATTAGAATGATTTAGTTATGATTTTTCTAAGATTTAGGGGCTCGCAGGGGCCCCCCTTTAGTCCCGGTTGGTATCTCCAACCGGGACTAAAGATAGACCTTTAGTCCCGGTTGAAGACACCAACCGGGACTAAAGGGTTGGGAAAAAAATTTGAAAAAAATTTTGTTTTGAAAAAAAAAATTAATTTTTTTTTCTAGTCCCGGTTGGTATCTCCAATCGGGACTAAAGGGGGGGGGGCTTTAGTCCCGGTTGGAGATACCAACCGGGACTAAAGGGGCTGGCACCGTTCGAAGCCGGTCACAAACCCTTTAGTCCGGTTGGTCTATTCAACCGGGACTAAAGGTCCCGTTCGAACCGGGACTGATGCCTGCGCCGCTCGAACCGGGACTAATGCTCACATTAGTCCCGGTTCGTAACGCAACCGGGACTATTGCTCCGATCCGGCTGTGACGAAAGCCCTGTTTTCTACTAGTGTATACATAAGTATCCCAAAACTCCCAACCCGGCCACTAGCTTGTTTGAAACCCTAAGCTAGCGCGTCGATCGCTTGGTAGGGAGATGGAGAGGGAGCTGATAAAGGATATCATGTCCCTGGAGAGGGAGCGCCATGACTTGCTTGAGTCGCTTACTCCCAGGATTTCTCGCTGGGAGGACACGACCTCTACAACAACAATGTCGAGGGTCGCTGGAATCGACGCCGAGAACCCATCGTCCGTCCAGAAGAAGATGGACTCACTGCAGGTTAGAGACGACGAGAAACAACTCGTAAACTACTTCGATTTCATCCTCCAAGACACGGAGGACTTGGGCCACCGGATGCTATCCATGTCACAATTTCTCTCGAGCTCCCATGCCTCCATCTCCTCGTACAAGGCAGAAGAGCTGGTTAGCACAGCGTCCAGATTAATGAAAATATCCAAGGATCTCTTCTACAAGCCTGCTGAGGAGGAGGTGGAGGAGGCAGCAGAGGAGAAGAGGAAGGAGGAGAAGAAGGATGATGACGAGAAGGAGATTGTGCTGTCCAACGAATTCTTGCGTCTCTCCTCCAATGTCGTCGAGAGACCCAACCTTTACAAGAATGAGTTGGCGATGATGTTCACGGAGGAGGACGAGGAGGAGTATGAGAGGGAGAAGGAGAGGGAGAGGGAGGCAGAGAGGGAGAGGGAGGAGAAGAGGAAGCAGTGGAAGCAGAAGAAGAAGCAGCAGATTGTGGTGGTGCAGGGCGCTGACCAGCAGGAAACAAAATCCCCAATGGAGCGTCTAAAAGAGCGTATGGATACTGAGCTGCGATTTTTCGCCGACCACCGTGACTACTGGGAAGATACAAACTGCAGCAAGACCGGACAGTGCGGTCGGTTCCAAGATAAAAGTAAGTAAAACATGGTGCATGCTGCTTAATTAGCTTACTCAACTTTATATGTCTAGCTAGTCTGTTTGCTCTATCTATACATGTCTCAAGAAATTTCAGCAGATCACCGACTTCCTCCCTCATTGTTCTTTATGTAAGAGAATTGCTCAATTTAGTTATCATATTAGATTTCTGATTATTGAATTCATGCTCCAACCAACTCATCGAAAAGTCCGAACTGATAGAGAGAGGCGGGCAATATATTTCAACACTCCCCCTCACGTCTAGGCTATTTTAGTCCTTAGATGTGGGATCGATGTAGGCCGCAGAATCGTTTTTTTAATACTGCGTTGGCAGTGTCTTGAACTCAAGACCTCTTGGCTCGGATACCATATTGAATTCATGCTCCAACCAACTCATCTAAAAGTCCGAACTGATAGAGAGAGGCGGGCAATATATTTCAACACTGATGACAGCTCACACTTTGGCCTTGGTGCTGCAGCCATTTTGAGTCCTATGCAGTTTACACACTACACACCCGGTATCACCCCTCCCCCTGCTGCTGTCACTGGGACAACCGTGCAGATCTACTCCTTCAAAATTGCTCGACTGCACAATGACCTCAAGTGGCCACTCTATGTGTACGGCGAGGTCGCTGCCCGGGACACCATGGACCGCAACCGCAACCTTCTCTTCTGTCGGTCAGAGTTTAGGGGCCAAGTACTCGCTGAAAATGTATGCACTGTTGTAGATTTAGTTTTCTGTTCACTTTCCTCTGTTTTTTTGAAGTGTCTTTTTCCTTCTTCAGCAAAGCATTCCATTCAAGTAAAATGATGATATAATGCTTGCAGGACTCTTCCCTATGCTTGACTGGCCCTTCTCGTGCAATTGTAGCCGAGGATCCTGTTGACTTTGAAGTCGAACTAAGAATTATTGAGGGCGATGATGAGATCAAAGACAGAGTATTGATCAGTCTTAGCAAGCGTTACGACGGTGCAGAGCAACCGTTATGCTTCCATGGATCCATGTGTAGTGCAGAGTTGAGCCTTGGGCGACTTGCTGCAACGGTCCAGGCAACTATCGTTGGGGTTCGTGTTGGTAAAGGGAGGTGGCCTTTTGAATGCGGAGGCCGAGTTACTTGCTCCTTATATTCTCCAGAGGTTGATGATCACTCGTGTGATGAAGTTGTTTTGCTTGATTCCGCTGAAAAAATTCCTGAAGATGGTTTAGATGGGTATATTTCTCTTTCAAGAAGCGTTGTGTCAGTACAATTGCAAGGACGGTTGAAAGTTAGCATACAAGGCATACAAGCATACGGGGGATCTGATCCTCCAGTCGATGTTGACTTCCATCCCCAGGATTGCAACGTAAGTATGGGTAGTTGTTTTGTCTATGGCACTAAGGTGGACATCACGGTTGCTTGGTCCCGGCTTGTCCGGGACAAGATGGATTTATTAATTGAGGGTTATTCTACCCAGGCGTAGTGTGCTGTCTTGCCCATCTAATATGTTTGCTAGTGGTATGCTACTTGTATGTCGGCCAGCTATGCAAGTAGGATGATGTCCCAACTATTTGTGTATTTCTCTGTATTGTGTTATCTGATCTGACTATAACTTATTGTACTATGTTATTTGTGTATCGATTTTATATTGTGTTATCTGATCTGACTATACCTTATTGTACTATATGTTATTATACTTTTGGTTGCTTGGTACGTCTAGTGCATTTAATTTCCCACCTGCTGCCATTGATGGGTTGTTTGTGGACATTGCATAAGTCAGGCCTCTGAGCTGGTGATCTACCAAATCATCATAAGGTGGTAACGGCAGGGGTGCAAGTTTACTCCAAGGAAGAAAATTAATTTATAGAGTATCCAGTGTCGGGTCCTCGAGGGATGTTAGATGGCTGGAGTTCTCATCACAGAACACAATCGAACCAAAGCTGTAACCAAGGACAGTCATTCTATAGTTCAAGCAGCTCATAGATGCTCCCTCTGTAAACAAATATGAGATGTTTTAGATCACTAACACAGTGATCTAAAACGTCTTACATTTGTTTAAAGAGGTAGTACCTTTTCTCTGGCAACTTGAAATTTATTAAACTCAAAGCCAACTCACTAACATCAATGTGCTTGCACATTCAGGGATCTGATAACAGCTTTTTATAGGGCAAGTAGAAGAAGACTGCCTTGGTTGGAAACAACTATACATCCTGAGCCTGTGTATGAGCTAGCTTATTGTTCTCCCTTTTGATTTTGAAGATTCGGGTAATACCGAAGAAACTGATGCAGATTGGATCTGATTGTTCAATGCCATGGGTGCTTTTCGTTCCGCTGCCTCGGCAAGAGCTTGACAGTCAGTTAAGAAGGTAGCTTCTCCCGTTTGAGCGGCCAATACCTTCGGCTTGGGCTTTCCGCCTGCAATGCAGATTCTGCAACTGAAGTCGCTTGAATCTGTTTGTGCTCGCTGGAGTTCCAATGTATTAGTGTTCCCGTTCCTGCCTTACTTCTTAGATCTGAAACACAAGAAGCAGATGAAGCCGCTCTCAATGCAGCTTGATTCTTCTCCTGTTAATATTGAAGTGATACTTTCAGGATTAAACACAATCCTAGATGACGAATTGACAAAGTAAAGCCTTATTCACTGCTTCCGGATTTCTGACGCCCATGCTTCTTCTCTTCTTTGACTTGCAAATCTCTGCTCAGGCCTTAACATAAAGAGGTTTAGTTGAGAGTCTTGTCGAACACCCGTCCACCAAAAATCCATGACCACTCCATTTATATTTTGCTAATAATTTCTTGGAGAAAAGTATATCGTAAATATAATAAACAGGCAGAGATGGCATCTCCTCTGGGCAGAGTTTATTAGCTGCACGAGGTCTTCACCTTTTACGCTTCTGCTGCTTGTTTTTCTTGTTAGACGACTCAGTGCGATCCTTAGGCTTGGAGGACTCTGGAGCCTTGCTCCCTTTGTCACCTCTGGATCTGCTGCGAATGGCCTCCTCGCAAGTCCTACGGTTGTTGACGATGTCAAAGAGCTCGTCAACTGTCTTAGGGTTCTTGCGGGCAATCTTGTGGATGAGATCATTACACTGGATGCCCTTGGTGAATATCCTTATTAGCAGAAAACATAAGCGTATGCTCAACATTAACTCAATAGAATTGCAGTGAATTTACTTTCATAAATAATCTTGATATTGGTCATGCATGAAGCAAATACAACATACATTGGAAGAACTGCAGCAAGACCGGACACTACGGTCGGTTCCAATATAAAAGTAAGTAAAACATGCATGCATGCTGCTTACGTTACTCAACTTTATATGTCTAGCTAGTCTGTTTGCTCTATATGTACATGTCTCAAGAAATTTCAGCAGATCACCAACTTCCTCCCTCATTGTTCTTTATGTAAGAGGATGGGAGAGAATTGCTCAATTTAGTTATCATATTAGATATGTGATGACAGCTCACACTTTGGCTTTGGTGCTGCAGCCATTTTGAGTCCTATGCAGTTTACACACCACACACCTGGTATCACCCCGCCCCCTGCTGCTGTCACTGGGACAACCGTGCAGATCTGCTCCTTCAAAATTGCTCGACTGCACAATGACCTCAAGTGGCCACTCTATGTGTACGGCGAGGTCGCTGCCCGGGACACCGTGTACCGCAACCGCAACCTTCTCTTCTATCGGTTAAGGTTTAGGGGCCAAGTACTCACTGAAAATGTATGCACTGTTGTAGATTAATTTTCTCTACACTTTCCTCTGTTTTTTTTTTGAAGTATTTTTTTTCCTTCTTCAGCAAAACATTCCAATCAAGTAAAATGATGATATAATGCTTGCAGGACTCTTCCCTATGCTTGACTGGCCCTTCTCGTGCAATTGTAGCCGAGGATCCTGTTGACTTTGAAGTCGAACTAAGAATTATTGAGGGCGATGATGAGATCAAAGACAGAGTATTGATCAGTCTTAGCAAGCGTTACGACGGTGCAGAGCAACCGTTATGCTTCCATGGCTCCATGTGTAGTGCAGAGTTGAGCCTTGGGCGACTTGCTGCAACGGTCCAGGCCACTATCGTAAGTGTTCAGGTTGTTAAAGGGAGGTGGCCTTTTGAATTCGGAGGCCGAGTTGCTTGCTCCTTGTCTACTGCAAATGTTATTGATCCTCCATGTGGGCAACTTGTGATGCTTGATTCTGTTCAAGAAATTCACGAAGATGGATTAGATGGTGACCTTCCTCTATCAAGGAACGTTGTTTCTGTAGAATTACAAGGAAGATTAAAAGTTGTCATACAAGCCTACGCTGGATCCGATTGGAAATCCAGTCATGTTTACTTCTCTCCCCAGTATTGCAATACCGTTGGCGATTCTCTGGTAGAGATCACTCTTGCTTGGTCCCAGCTTCTCCGGGATAAGCTGGATATGTTGATTGAGGGATATGCTACCCAAGTGTAGTGTGCTATGTTGCCTAGGAGTGGGATCCTGCTTTTGCCCTATTATATCTATTTTGTTTGGCTAGCGGTCTGTTAAATTGTTGAAGTGTTTGTACGTCAGGCCTGCAATCCAAGTAGGATGTCCAACAGTTTTTGTATAGGTTGTTATTCGACTATATGTGTACTGAGTACTGACTATAACTTGTACTGTATTATGTGAAAGGCCTAAATATTCGGTAACTATCGTCTCATCTTGAATGCTGATGCTTTATTCTTTCGGTTGCTTGTTACAATGGGTCAGCTAGCTTAATATGTAAGATTGGAATGTCTAGTGCATTTAATTTCCCACCTGCTAACATTGTTGTAGTTTTTTTACGAAGGCTGTAGGACAACTTTCACTGTGTTATGGGTAGACAAAGTATTACAAACAAGGAACAAAAGAAGCAAACACAGAAGATGGAAAGAAAAAGGAGAAAAACTGAAAGAGACAACACACGGTCATCCTAGCCAGGCTCTCGAGGCCATTGTGTGAGCACCAGCACACGCCTTCGTCCAGCATCTGACCACATCCTTGCATCGAGCTGAAGCTTGCGAAAGACGATCGTCGCAAAGCTTGAGTGCTTTCGGAAGACACGGACGTCTCTCCCCTTCAAAACCGTCCATCAAACGAGCGTAACGACTGATCTATATGACTTGGCTACTTCTTTACATAGGCGCGCTGAGCTATGCTGCTACCATGTGACAAATGAATGGTCAGCAACCGTCGAAAGATATCAGCAAGCAGCTGCAACTTGTTGAGGATACGAGGCACCAAAGCTTGATTGGAAAGGAACAAAGGACCAGCAGGTGCAATGAAAATTCAGTAGAGCATTGACAAAAGCAAGCACCTAGGATCATGGATCCAGCCACGATGGGATACGTTCTCCGCAATGAGACGTCGACCCATGCAGAGCAAGCCGTGCGAATAGTTGGCACTTGGGTGGCGCATCTGAATTGGAAGCAAGCTTAGCAAAGGTGGGTTTGATGCATCCCGAGAAGTGAAGGGCATATGCAGGGCTAGCCCTGTAAGAACTACTTGATGTCGAGAGCCAACTCAGAGAGTCCTACTGCCCATGTCGAGATCCAACTTAGCAAGGACTAAAAGATATGTCCAAATAAGTTTAATTCAAATTTTAACTATTGCAGAACTTCATATTTGGGATGTAACATTTATTTTTTGAATTATTGTTGCATTGAAATATTCGCACAACATGATTATGTACGAAGAATGATATTTATCTTACTTATTTTAAGTGTTCCGGTTATAGGAAAAAAGGGACGGGCATTTGATGTATAGGGTTGGATGGCTGCCCCCTATCCACTGTCTGTGGACATGTCCGTGGATGTTTTGGGTGTCTGTTTTGATAGACGTGTTGGAGTCTTGGAGATGCCCTTATGCATTATTTTGCGAAAAACAAAAAATGTAGGGCCGTACAAGATGACCTGTTGGTTCTTTTACTCACGTCCTTCCGGTATATAAGGCTCACACATATTCTTTGATTGATAACATAAACAACGTAATGTGAGTTGCATATCGTAAAAGTTAAACGATTAGAAAATATATATCATTAGAAAGTTGGTATATTTTCTGTGATGTACAATTCGTATTCCGTTGGTCTAGTTGTCTATCTAGGGATACACGTGGACCTTATAAACCAGAAGGGATGGAGTAATAGCTAATTAGTTTTATTTCCAGAGATACCAGGATCTCTGTAAGTATTTCTCCGCATGATCGGGTAGGTCAATCTTCATTTTACCATTTATACATAATAGACATTTATATATGTACGATTTTTTTTTATCGCCGGACTATCACTTGAGTCTAGATTTTGTCCTTAAGCTCCCTTAATTTATATCAAAACCATATATATTTCTTCTGCTACACCGTTGCATAACAGTTCTGCACAATGTCACTTTGGTTTTACAAACATGGTAATCCAGTCAGTACGTGGGTAATCAAGAACCTGAATTTTTTGAAACTTCACCAAAAATATAAAATAAAATAGAAAAATTACAAAAGTGGCAAATTTGAAAAAAAAAACAAGAAAACAAGGTAAATCAGAAAATTCAGGGAGTGCCTGAAATCTCACACAAATTTTTATATAATTATATAATGGTGAAATCTGGACATTTCACATCCCTTTGGTACGTGAACTTGTCAAATGTATGTGAGACCGTGTGCATGGTCCCACCAAGTATCGACCACTCTCAACTGTCTAATTTGGTACGAATCCTATGCATGGACTTTTCCAGTTCTTCTTCAGTATTTTCTCCGGACACTGTTTTTTGTGGCCAGCTTGAGATATATACTTCCTCTGTAAAGAAATATAATAGTGATTTATACGCTCTTATATTTCTTTACAGAGAGAGTACATGTCTCGTCCCGAAGACGTGTTGTTGTTTCAAGCAGGAGAAAACCAGGAACGGACACAATGTCACGGTCACGTACAAGTGCCATGTTTCCATGCCTTTTTTTTTTTTTTTAGATTATTATATTTCCATGTCTTGGAACAGAGGACAAGGAAGGAGATCATTCCTGGCTGGTTGGAGAATATGATGAAGACATATGAAGAGGAAGCCAAGGTTTGTCCATGGCTGGCCTCACCTCCCTCTCACGTATTCTGTGTCTGTTGTTTCACTCTAAATTATTATCTCATCTCTTGTGTTGCTATCTAGCAGTGGTAGTGTATCTACCTATCTATATACGCCCATACACCGGTTAATTTCCATGCACATCACCTGAGCTTCTTTTCACTCTTGTTGCTACAACTGGAACTTGCCTGCAATGGGTAGATCCCCTGCTTCTGGCTCTGTTTCTCATTTGGTTCTTGTTGGATACTCTTCAAAATCAATTTTTTTTATCTCTTCTCACCATCTACTGTTGCTAGGAGTAAGATTGTATCGGGCTCTCTGGCTGCTAGAATAGAATGGTATGCTTAGGAATCTACACTAGTGTCAAAAAACATCTTACATTATGGGACGGAGGGAGTATGACATTGCCAATGCCATAGATTGCTTGTTAGAAGTTCAGCTCATTCTGATACTTTAGTAAATGCCACTCCGGTGGCCTGCCAGCCGACCTTGTACTCCAAAAAGTTCAAGGCGCTACAGCTCACCCCTCCTTCACATATGCCCTGTGGCCCGACTACACCATCACCTTCTGCTCCGACTGCGAACAAGTACTCCACAAAGTGCCAGCTAGCTTCTAAACTTTGTCCTCTCACCGACCTCTGAAATTCCTCCACGCATGTCTGAAGATCTTGTGGTAAATCGTATGCTGATGTTCCAGGAAGTAAAAGTTGTGCTCATACCGCAACAGCCGGCTCCAGCACAAGCACCTCTGCTACCCTCACGCTTGGTCGATGCTGCTTTCCAGCTGCCTCGTGTTGCACATTGCATCCCAAGTGTGATTAATCAAGGGTATAACCTTTTTCTACTATGAGAAACTGAGAGTATAGCTTAGCAAAAGTCAAATCGCCCACAAGCCGTAGGCATACTTTGCTCGAGTTTGTCCATGCGGGATGACCCACATTTGTTAACTTGGCAAAGCTGACGTCTTTGACCAAAACCAAACCACATTCGTCAATTCGACTCAAACTCAAATTATATTAAATAAAAAATTGTACCTCCCAAATAGTTGTAGGAATATAACAAAAGAAACACAGATCTAGTTTTTCAAGTTTGATCGCACAAGATAAAAAAAACATTGGTCTAGTTCTTCAGGTTTGATCACACAAGACAACATAAACATATATAGGTCTACTTCAAATTAGATCATACAAGAAAAAAATAATACATAGATTAGTTTTAAGTTTGATCACCTAAGAGAATGGGCCAAACAAGAGTCACAGAGGGAGGATATACCCCGCCGCCAAGTTGTCGAGCTTGTCCCTCGCAAGCAGGTAACATGCAATAATAGCATGTAACCAAAAATCGCTATTAGCACATTCTTGAGTGCTTATGTATTAATATTGGGCTGCGAAATCAAGCTGGGCCTGTTGAGCAGCAAGACGAGGTTGTATAGCCTTTTATGACGATCCTTCTGATTCAACGATAACAACATACTTTAATAATAGAGTAAGCTAACCATTTACTCCATCTTCAGAATTTTTTTCAATAGAATGAAGCAAACAACTTGAAAGAAAAAACTAGCTGTTTTCAATTTATTTATAATAAACTATTTTACTTATTTATAGTTTTGAATATTTTATAATATAATCTTACCTAAATATTAAGATGCAATACTATTATTATATAAACTCGACACGAGTCGTGAAAAAAGAAAATAAATTTGAAACATATATTATGAGGAGTCCGAATTGCTTGTTTTCTATTTGGGGACACTACCACTTATTTATTTACATATTTATTTGTTTGCCTGGTTTAAACAAATTCATCTAACTAGAAGAATTTTTTTGAAAATAATAGAAGTGTAAGTCGTCATTACAAATTAATTTATGCCACTTAGAGGAATTGCATATACATGTTGGCATTTGTGTCTATATATTTAGTAACTTAAGTATCATGGCAGAGATCAAGTTGACTCAGGTTTCTACAATGGATGCTTGCCTATTATGTTTGTAACTAAATACACGTCATAAGTATCTACGCACTAGACTGAAACTCTAGAATATGAAAAATATCTAGATTGTAATATGGTTTCTACAATATGTGTGTCCTAGAACTATTGCATTGCTTGTATACTTGTTTTTTTTTTCATGGTCAACTATAGTTTCCATGTTTGCAATAATTAGCTGATATCTCATGTATATTTTGCACTTGATCTTGAATTAGAATAATTCAACTCAAATTGCATCAAATGTATATTTTTTTTTTCTTGGTTTCATATATATTTTGCAAAACATGCTTGCTCTGCACTTGTTACTCCCTCTGTTTCAAAATATAAGTTGTATTGGTTTTTCCAAAAGTCAAACATGTGCATATTTGACCAAGTTTTAGAAAAAATATATCAATATGCACAATACCAAATTTGTATCACTAGATCCATCATAAAAAGTATTTTCATATTTTAATTATTCTGTATTGTAGACGTCGATATTTTATTCTATAATCTTGGTCAAACATACACAAGTTTGAATTGCCCGAAAATTGATACACCTTATATTTTGGAACGAAGGGAGGATAATATTATCACTTGTAGCAGGGATATATGAAAATTTGTGCATTATGTTTGATCACACAAGATCAAACAAACACACGTCTAGTTCTTCAAGTTTGATCACTGATACGTCCATTTTGCATCATGTTTTACTACTGTTATTTATAGTGTTTTTAATCAATATAACACTTTTTGAAGCAATTCTAATGCCTTTTCTCTCTTAATATGCAAGGTTTACATAAGGAGGGAGATTGCCGGCAGCTGGAATTCTGGACCTGAAAAAGCTATGTCAGAGATACCTATTCTGCACATCTCCAAATAAGCTGAAATTTCACGGAGATTTATTTTGGAATAAATAAAAAATACTGGAAGAAAGAAGTGCCAGAGAGGGCCACCAGGCGCCCACGAGGCACCAGGGCGCGCCACCCCCCACCCCCCCCCCCCCCCCAGGCGCGCCCTGGTGGCTTGTGGGGCCCCTGGCCAGCCTTCGGTGCCCATTTTCTGGTATATAAGCCCATTTGCCCTAGAAAAAATAAGGAGAAGACTTTTGGGACGGTGCGCCGCCGTCTCGAGGCGGAACTTGGGCAGGAGCACTTTTGCTCTCCGGCGGAGCGATTCCGCCGGGGATACTTCCCTCCGGGAGGGGGAAATCGGAGCCATCGACATCACCAACGATCCTCTCATCGTGGGAGGACTAATCTTCATCAACATCTTCACCAGCACCATCTCATCTCAAACCCTAGTTCATCTCTTGTATTCAATCTTTGTCTCAAAACCTCAGATTGGTACTTGTGGGTTGCTAGTAGTGTTGATTACATCTTGTAGTTGATGCTAGTTGGTTTATTTGGTGGAAGATTATATGTTCAGATCCATTATGCTATTCAATACTCCTCTGATCTTGGACATGAATATGATTTGTGAGTAGTTACTTTTGTTCTTGAGGACATGGGAGAAGTCTTGTCATAAGTAATCATGTGAATTTGGTATTCGTTCGATATTTTGATGATATGTATGTTGTTGATTCTCTTAGTGGTGTCATGTGAACGTCGACTACATGACACTTCACCACCTTTGAGCCTAAGGGAATGCATTGTGGACTAGTAATTAGATGATGGGTTGCTAGAGTGACAGAAGCTTAAACCCTACTTTATGCGCTATTCCGTAAGGGGCTGATTTGGATTCATATGTTTAACGCTATGGTTAGATTTATCTTAATTCTTCTTTCGTAGTTGCGGATGCTTGCGAGAGGGGTTAATCATAAGTGGGAGGCTTGTTCAAGTAAGAACAGCACCCAAGCACCGGTCCACCCACATATCAAATTATCAAAGTAGCGAACGCGAATCAAACAAACATGATGAAAGTGACTAGATGAAGTTCCCGTGTGTCCTGAAGAGCACTTTGCTTATTATAAGAAACCGTTCCGGCTTGTCCTTTGCTACAAAAAGGATTGGGCCACCTTGCTGCACTCTTTGTTACTATTGCTACTTGTCACTTGTTGCAATTTATATTGCTATCAAACTACTCGTTACCGATAATTTCAGTGCTTGCAGAAAACACCTTGCTGAACACCGCTTGTCATTTCCTTCTGCTCCTCGTTGGGTTCGACACTCTTACTTATCGAAAGGACTACGATTGATCCCCTATACTTGTGGGTCATCAAGACTCTTTTCTGGCGCCGTTGCCGGGGAGTGAAGCGCCTTTGGTAAGGAAACATTCATATTATGTGCTGAAATTTATTGTCACTTGTCACTATGGAAAGTAATCCTTTGAGGGGTTTGTTCGGGGTATCTTCACCTCAATCGGAAGCACCAATAGTTGCTCCTCAACCTACTGCACCTACTGAAAAAATTTATTATGAGATTCCTTCGGGTATGATAGAGAAACTGCTAGCTAATCCTTATGCAGGAGATGGAACGATACATCCTGATATGCACTTGATCTATGTGGATAAAATTTGTGGATTGTTTAAGCTTGCAGGTTTATCCAGCGATGGAGTTAAGAAGAAAGTATTCCCTTTATATTTGGAGGGAAAGGCATTGACATGGTATAGGCTATGTGATGATACTGATACATGGGACTGGACCCGGTTGAAGCTGGAATTCCACCGGAAATTTTATCCTATGCATTTGGTTCATCGTGATCGGAATTATAGATATAATTTTTGGCCTCGTGAAGGAGAAAGCATTGCTCAAGCTTGGGGGAGGCTTAAGTACATGATGTACACATGCCCCAATTATGAGCTCTCAAAAGAAATTATCTTACAGAATTTTTATGCTCGGCTTTCTCATGATAATCAAAACATGCTCGATTCTTCTTCGACTGGCTCCTTTATAAAGAAAACTATTGAATTCAGATGGGATCTTCTGGAAAGAATTAAACGCAACTCCGAAGATTGGGAACTCGACAAAGGTAATGAGTCAGGTATAACACTTAAGTTCGATTGTGTTAAATCTTTTATGGATACCGATGCTTTTCATAAGTTTAGCACTAAATATGGACTTGACTCTGAGATAGTAGCCTCCTTTTGTGAATCATTTGCTACTCATGTTGATCTCCCTAAGTAGAAGTGGTTTAAATATCATCCCCCTATTAAAGAAAAGATTGAAGAACCCGTTAGTGTTAAAGAAGAAGCAATTGTTTACCATGTTGATCTAGTTGTGCCTACTGCTTATATTGAGAAACCACCTTTTCCTGTTAGGATTAAGGAACATGCTAAAGTTTCAACTGTGATTAACAAAAGTAATATTAGAGCACCTAGACCCTCTGAACAAATTAAAGTTGAACCTAATGTTGCTATGGTTAAAGATCTCTTGGTCGATAATATAGATGGGCATGTTATTTACTTCTGTGATGAAGCAGCTAGAATCGCTAAACCAGACCCTAAAGATAAAAATAGACCTATAGTAGGCATGCCTGTCGTCTCTGTTAAAATAGGAGATCATTGTTATCATGGCTTATGTGATTTGAGTGCTAGTGTGAATGCTATTCCGTTTACTTTATATCAAGAAATTATGAATGATATCTCACCTATTGAAATAGAGGACATTGATGTTACTATTAAGCTTGCAAATAGAGATACCATTACACCGCTTGGGATCATTGGAGATGTTGAAGTCTTGTGTGGAAAAATAAAATACCCTACTGATTTTCTAGTCCTCGGTTCTCCACAAGATGATTTCTGCCCCATTATATTTGGTAGACCTTTCTTGAACACTGTTAATGCCAAGATTGATTGCGCTAAAGAAACTGTTAGTGTTAATTTTGGTGGTATGTCTCATGAGTTTAATTTCTCTAAGTTTTGTAGACAACCTCATGATAAAGAATTGCCTAGTAAAGATGAAATTATTGGTCTTGCTTCTAT
Source organism: Elymus sibiricus (assembly GCA_039707655.1). Classification (NCBI taxonomy): domain Eukaryota; kingdom Viridiplantae; phylum Streptophyta; class Magnoliopsida; order Poales; family Poaceae; genus Elymus; species Elymus sibiricus. The sequence goes on from CM077666.1 coordinate 515,791,760, forward strand.
TTCCGTACCTCCTACTGATCCGTTAGAACAATATTTGCTAGACCATGAAAATTATATGCATATGAATGAAAGAAATGAAATAGATAAGATGTTCTTTGATCAACCACCTATCCTTAAACACAATTTGCCTGTTGAAACTCTTGGAGGCCCTCCTCCACCTAAGGGTGACCCCGTATTTGAATTGAAGCAATTGCCTGATACATTGAAATATGCTTATCTAGATAAAAAGAAGATATATCCTGTTATTATTAGTGCTAACCTTTCAGAGCATGAAGAAAAGAGGTTACTGAAAACCTTGAGGAAGCACCGTGCTGCTATTGGATACACTCTTGATGATCTTAAGGGCATTAGTCCCACACTATGTCAGCATAAAATTAATTTGGAGCCTGATGCTAAACCAGTTGTCGACCACCAGCGACGATTAAATCCTAAAATGAAGGAGGTGGTAAGAACTGAAATATTAAAGCTTCTGGAAGCAGGTATAATCTATCCCATAGCTGATAGTAGATGGGCAAGTCCCGTTCATTGTGTCCCTAAGAAAGGAGGTATTACTGTTGTTCCTAATGATAAGAATGAACTCATTCCACAAAGAATTGTAACCGGTTATAGGATGGTAATTGATTTTAGAAAATTAAACAAAGCCACTAGAAAAGATCATTACCCCTTACCTTTTATTGATCAAATGTTAGAAACATTGTCTAAGCATACACACTTTTGCTTTCTAGATGGTTATTCTGGCTTCTCTCAAATACCTGTATTATCTGAAGATCAAGAGAAAACTACTTTTATTTGTCATTTTGGAACTTATGCTTATCGTCGTATGCCTTTTGGTTTATGTAATGCACCTGCTACCTTTCAAAGATGTATGACTGCTATATTCTCTGATTTTTGTGAAAAGATTGTTGAGGTTTTCATGGATGATTTTTCCATTTACGGGACTTCTTTTGATGATTGCTTAAGCAACCTTGATCGAGTTTTGCAGAGATGTGAAGAAACTAATCTTGTCTTGAATTGGGAGAAGTGCCACTTTATGGTTAATGAAGGTATAGTCCTTGGGCATAAAATTTCTGAAAGAGGTATTGAAGTTGATAAAGCTAAGGTTGATGCTATTGAGAAAATGCCATGTCCTAAAGATATTAAAGGTATAAGAAGTTTCCTAGGTCATGCTGGTTTCTATAGAAGGTTTATAAAGGACTTCTCTAAAATTTCTAGACCTCTTACCAATCTCTTGCAAAAAGATGTTCCATTTGTTTTTGATGATGATTGTGTAGAAGCCTTTGAAACACTTAAGAAAGCCTTAACCACTGCACCTATTGTTCAACCAACTGATTGGAACTTGCCTTTTGAAATTATGTGTGATGCTAGTGATTATGTTGTTGGTGCTGTTCTAGGACAGAGAGTTGATAAGAAATTAAATGTTATCCATTATGCTAGTAAAACCCTAGACAGTGCTCAAAGAAATTATGCTACTACTGAGAAATAATTTCTAGCAGTTGTGTTTGCATGTGATAAATTCAGATCTTATATAGTTGATTCTAAAGTAACTGTTGATACTGATCATGCTGCTATTAAATACCTTATGGAAAAGAAGGATGCTAAACCTAGACTCATTAGGTGGGTTCTATTGCTACAAGAATTTGATTTGCATATTACTGATAGGAAGGGAGATGAGAATCCCGTAGCAGATAATTTGTCTAGAATGGAAAATGTTCTTGATGACCCACTTCTTATTAATGATGATTTTCCTGATGAACAATTATCTGCCATAAATGCTTCTCGTAATACTCCTTGGTATGTGGACTATGCTAATTATATTGTTGCTAAATTTATACCACCTAGTTGCACATACCAACAAAAGAAAAAGTTTTTCTTTGATTTAAGACATTACTTTTGGGATGACCCACATCTTTATAAAGAAGGAGTAGATGGTATTATTAGACGTTGTGTACCTGAGCATGAACATGAATAAATCCTACGGAAGTGTCATTCTGAGGCTTACGGAGGACACCATGCGGGAGACAGAACTGCACACAAGGTACTACAATCTGGTTTTTAATGGCCTACTCTTTTCAAGGATGCTCGTAAGTTTGTCTTATCTTGTGATGAATGTCAAAGAATTGGCAATATTGGTAGGCGTCAGGAAATGCCTATGAATTATTCACTTGCTATTGAACCATTTGATGTTTGGGGATTTGATTATATGGGACCTTTTCCTAAATCCAACGGGTATACTCATATTTTAGTTGCTGTTGATTACGTTACTAAGTGGGTAGAAGCTATTCCAACTAGTAGTGTTAATCATAACACTTCTATTAAAATGCTTAAAGAAGTTATTTTCCCGAGGTTTGGAGTCCCTAGATATTTAATGACTGATGGTGGTTCACAATTTATTCATGGTGCATTCCGTAAACTGCTTGCTAAATATGATGTCAACCATAGAATTGCATCTCCTTATCACCCTCAATCTAGTGGGCAAGTCGAGTTGAGCAATAGAGAAATAAAGTTAATTTTGCAAAAGACCGTTAATAGATCTAGAAAGAATTGGTCTAAGAAACTTGATGATGCATTATGGGCTTATAGAACCGCTTATAAAAATCCTATGGGTATGTCTTCTTCTAAAATGGTTTATGGAAAAGCATGTCATCTACCTCTTGAGTTAGAACATAAAGCATATTGGGCAATTAAAGAACTCAATTATGATTTTAAACTTGCCGGTGAAAAGAGGTTATTTGATATTAGCTCACTAGATGAATGGAGAACCCAAGCTTATGAAAATGCCAAATTGTTTAAGGAAAAAGTTAAAAGATGGCATGATAAAAGAATTCAAAAACGGGAATTCAAACTGGGTGAATATGTTCTATTGTACAATTCTCGTTTGAGGTTCTTTGCAGAAAAACTTCTCTCCAAATTTGCCATCAGTCCATTCTTTGCCGTCTGCTAGCGGACGGCAAAGATGGTCTTTGCCGTCTGCTTCAACAAAGCGGACGGCAAAGAAAGGACTCATGGAAAAGAAAATTTTTGCCGTCAGTGCACTCTTTGCCGTCTGTTAGCGGACGGCAAGGAGATTTTTTGCCGTTAGTACACTCTTTGCCGTCTGTTAGCGGACGGCAAAGAGCCAAAAGGCAGACGGCAAAGAGCTCAGCTGGGCCCCACTGGACCGTGCAGTTGGTTAGGTCAAATGAAATACATTTTGCCGTCTGCTAGCAGACGGCAAAGTGTCTTTAAGCAGACGGCAAAGATCGGCGGACGGCAAATATTAGCAGATTTAACTAACGGCCGCCCCAACCCCTCCCCCCCTCTCTCTCTCTCTCCCCAACGACCACCACGACCCCGCCGCCCTCACCACCCGCCGCCGCCCCGCCGCTCCACCACCCGCCGCCCCACCACCCGGCGCCGGGCCGCTGCCGCCGCCCCGCCGCCCCACCACCAGCCGCCTCGCCGTCCCGGCGGCCCCGGATCCCCGCCGCCCCCGCCGACCCGGCGTCCCCGCCGGAGCCAGGCCGCGGCGCCGCCCCCCTCCCCGCGGCCCTTCTCCACCACCGCGGCGCCTCCTTCCTCCCTGCGCCGGCCCTCCTGCACCACCGCGGCCCTCCTCCAAGGTGAGCTTTTTTTTTCTGTTTTTTGTTTATGTTTTTTGCTGTTTAGGTTTAGGTTTAGGTTTAGATAATTAGAAGAAGAAGAAGAAGAAGAAGAAGAAGAAGAAAGATGAAGAAGAAGAAGAAGAAGAAGAAGAAGAAGACAGAAGATGGTCTGAAGAAGAAGAAGAAGAAGAAGAAGAAGACAGAAGATGGTCTGAAGAAGAAGAAAAAGAGGAGAAGAAGAAGAAGAAGAAGAAGAAGAAGAAGAAGAAGACAGAAGATGGTCTGAAGAAGAAGAAAAAGAGGAGAAGAAGAAGGAATAGAGGAGAATAGAAAAAAATAGAAAAGTAGTTATATATATATATATTTTTTTTTTATCGGGATTGAATATTCGTGTTGATCGGGTGGATTTAAATGTGCAGTTGTTTCGTCGCTGTGAGGGTCTGGTGTTCGACGACCTCCCTGTGCATTCGACGAGCTCCCCTGCGTTCGTGGGTGAGCACAAATGACATCTCCTCCTCCCCCCTTAATTTGCTCTGTTCCGGTCTTCGTGTCGATGAAACTTGCTAGCTATAGGTGTCTTCAATCATCAGTATGCGTGACCAGTATGCGTCCCCCGTTCGAAAGGGTTACAGTTATAAATATGCATGCATTTGCATATTTATAACCGTGATTCTTTCGAATTGTCCAACGTTATCCATGGACAGCCCGAGTATGTGTAGATTGATTTCGTTTTCCCATGCTCTGCTCCGGATCCGATGCAGAATTTCGTCAGTGCCTCCTTGTTGTTCTCCGGGTACACATCCTCTCTGTTTATTGCCGAGACGTGTATCAGGAGAACAGCGGGGAGGTGCTGCCGAAATTTTGCGTCGGATCCGGAGTAGAGCATGGGAAAACGAACCCAATCTACACATACTCGGATGGGATTAGGACCTATCTTTACCTATTAGCGTGTAGGTTGCATGGACGTAATAAAATTGACAAACTTGATTAACTGATGAATATATATGCTGAATTATATATATATTTCTTGTGTGTTTAGTAGCCGGGGAAGAATATGAATGTGTACATGCAGCCGCTTAAGGATGAATTGCAAGGAGGTACCGAGTATTATGGAAGAGTTGAAGCAATTTATGAACTTCTATTCTATGGTGAAAACCCACCGAACGTCGTAGTCTTCAAATGTTATTGGTTCCAGCCGAAGGAGACTAGAAGGACTCATGAACATATAGGGCTAGTCGAAATCAAACAAAGCACACATTTAGATGTTCCCGATGTCTATATTACGGCTCAACAGGCGACCCAAGTTTTCTATCTACCGTGGGCCTGCCAAACTAATGCAAATCTGAATGGTTGGGATGTCGTTTATGAAGTGCCGCCACGTGTTAGACCACCTCCCCCCAATGAAGAGGATTATGAACCTCACATTAACCCAGACACATATGAAGGAGAATTCTTCCAAGAAACACGTATGATGGTGGCCTCTTTGGTGTGACCTTGATACAATCTCCGCAAACCTTTGGGGCAGTTCTTCCATTGCCAATACATGCAATCAATTGATCCGAGCATTCCTGGAAACCCCCTAGCCTCTCCAATAGCCAACAACTTCTCGGTGTCATGCGCATTTGGTTCTCTGAGATACTCAGGTCCAGACACCTCCACCACTGCGTGGGCAAACTTGACAGTAGTCTTCAGGTATGTGCTCTACCCCATCCTGACCATCTCACCAACGACATCTGCAGCAGTACCAAGTGCAAGCATCCTCAGAGCAGCCATGCATTTCTGCTTGGGACCGAAAGATAGTTGGCCGCAGCAATCCCTTGTGAGCTTGAAGTAGTCATCGTGTGCCTCCACTCCCTCCACAATGTGCAAAAACAATGGTTTCCGCATGCGAAAACGGCGACGAAACCATGGATCATCCGGAAATGTTGGGTTCGGAGCAAAGTAGTCCTTCTGCAGTAGCCTTGCTCCGGACACCCTATCCCGATTGATCACTCTTCTCCCTTTGATTGAGCCCTTGAAGTTGAGAATATGCTGCACTTGCCGGTCCATTTCCTCATGTCCACTTCTATGTCCGAATCCGAGGAATCGAAGAACTCATCTTGAATCATTTGATCAAGCTCCGTCGGTCCATACTCCTCGTCCGACGAACCATCGGAATCCATCGTTTTCCCTAACAAAATCACAAAAAAATCCGGTTAGACAATGTGTCAAACACATGAAGTTCAAGCCGGAGCCAGAGAGTTGCCGGACGAACCGCGGTGGTGTCCGGGCCGGCGACGATGTCCGAGGCGGCGACTAGATCACTAACATAGTGATCTAAAACGTCTTACATTTGTTTAAAGAGGTAGTACCTTTTTTCTGGCAACTTGAAATTTATTAAACTCAAAGCCAACTCACTAACATCAATGTGCTTGCACATTCAGGGATCTGATAACAGCTTTTTATAGGGCAAGTAGAAGAAGTCTGCCTTGGTCGGAAACAACTATACATCCTGAGCCTGTGTATGAGCTAGCTTATTGTTCTCCCTTTTGATTTTGAAGATTCGGGTAATACCGAAGAAACTGATGCAGATTGGATCTGATTGTTCAATGCCATGGGTGCTTTTCGTGCCGCTGCCTCGGCAAGAGCTTGACAGTCAGTTAAGAAGGTAGCTTCTCCCGTTTGAGCGGCCAATACCTTCGGCTTGGGCTTTCCGCCTGCAATGCAGATTCTGCAACTGAAGTCCGCTTGAATCTGTTTGTGCTCGCTGGAGTTCCAATGTATTAGTGTTCCCGTTCCTGCCTTATTTCTTAGATCTGAAACACAAGAAGCAGATGAAGCCGCTCTCAATGCAGCTTGATTCTTCTCCTGTTAGTATTGAAGTGATACTTTCAGGATTAAACACAATCCTAGATGACGAATTGACAAAGTAAAGCCTTATTCACTGCTTCCGGATTTCTGACGCCCATGCTTCTTCTCTTCTTTGACTTGCAAATCTCTGCTCAGGCCTTAACATAAAGAGGTTTAGTTGAGAGTCTTGTCGAACACCCGTCCACCAAAAATCCATGACCACTCCATTTATATTTTGCTAATAATTTCTTGGAGAAAAGTATATCGTAAATATAATAAACAGGCAGAGATGGCATCTCCTCTGGGCAGAGTTTATTAGCTGCACGAGGTCTTCACCTTTTACGCTTCTGCTGCTTGTTTTTCTTGTTAGACGACTCAGTGCGATCCTTAGGCTTGGAGGACTCTGGAGCCTTGCTCCCTTTGTCACCTCTGGATCTGCTGCGAATGGCCTCCTCGCAAGTCCTACGGTTGTTGACGATGTCAAAGAGCTCGTCAACTGTCTTAGGGTTCTTGCGGGCAATCTTGTGGATGAGATCATTACACTGGATGCCCTTGGTGAATATCCTTATTAGCAGAAAACATAAGAGTATGCTCAACATTAACTCAATAGAATTGCAGTGAATTTACTTTCATAAATAATCTTGATATTGGTCATGCATGTGGAGAGAGAGAACGAGACACAAACGAAGGAAAACTGCCTCCCGTGTTGCTCGGCTGGGGCGACACCGGAGCTAAGGGTGGACACGGTCCGGTCCGGTCCGGTCCCTCACCGAGCTGCTGTTTGGACCGGCCGCCGGCGGTCCGGACCGGACCGGACTGAGCAGCTTGACGGTCCTGTTTTCAGGGACCGGACCGGCAGCGTCGAAGCCCGGGCCGGACCGAGAGGACCGAGAGGACCGGCCATGGCGAGGCGGCGGTGACCATGGCATCGGCAACGACGGAGAGACACGGCTATGGGTCGTAACTGGAGGGGGAAACAAAGGGGAAAGCTGCGGTGACTCACGGAGAACTCGATGGCGTGGCCGGGGAGGCCGGGGAAGCAATGACGGCAAGGTAATCGACGACGAATGACGGTGCCCGGACATGGAGTTGGAGGATGATGCCGACGGCTTCGGGGTGAATCCGGCTGATTCCTTGCGCAGGGAAGAAGATCTCGAGGTTGTGGACCTTCTAGGCAAGGTTTTTCGTCGCGGGGAGGCCGGTGGCCGTGCGTGCTGTTCGCCGGTGGCCATGAGTGCTCTGCTGGTGGCCTGCGTGCACCCAGCCGTGCGTGCGCTAGTGCTCCTGCTCGAAAGCAAGGCGGCGCCGGGATGGGAGGCAGGGAGGAGGAGAAGGCAGCCAACGGCGGCGCCGGGATGGGAGCGGGAGGCGGCGGCGCCGTTTCTGTGTGTCGGTGGTTGAAGCAGGAGTCGGGATTGAGGGAGAGAACGAACAGAGCGCTCTGTGTACCCTAGCCTTTTGCGTGCTCGTGCATGGGCCTAGGCCTTTTCTCGGTCCAGCCGAGCGGACCTGTCAAAGCCCGGACCGGACCGAGGTTCTGTCGGGCCTTATTTGACGGCTCGGACCGGCTGATTTTTTTACCGGGCCTGGACCGTTCGGTCCGGTCTTTAGCAGGCCGCGAGCCGAGCCGAAAGACCGGTCGCCATGTCCAGGCTGAACCGGAGCGCCCCCCCCCCCCCCCCCCCCCAACCCTAAATCCTTGAACCCCCGTCTGTGGCTCTCCTGGCCGTCGCAGCCGGCGCAGTCGCCGGCGGCGGCGGGCACCCCTGCCTAAGGTGGCGAGCGTAGTGGTGGTGTTCTCCCCTTGGGGTCAGATCCGTTCGTGCTTCTGCACAGGCACGACTTGCTATACGGAGGCACGTCCACGTCCTGCCTTTTGCGCGGATGCTAGGACCTCTGCTACCATGGAGTTGACGGCTGCTTGTGGTGGCGCAGGCCAGCTAGGTCCAGCGAGGATCCGTCCAGATCCTGTGGGCGGCAGCGTGTGCCCATTAGATCTGGCGCGTTCCAGCCTACTCTGTGTGTGGTGGCACGGATCGGCTAGATCGGCGTGCTTGGCACATGCCGTTGCTTGCGGCTGCGGCGTCACTTGTTGGCCGACGGGACGGTGCCGCGGCCAGGCGGGCTGCAGCGCCCTGGCTCTTGGCCGCCGGACAAATCTGCCTTTCATGTCAGAGATCCGTCCGTGCCAAAACTTGGGTCGACGGATCTTGGCAGGGCTCTCTCCAATGAGTTGGTAGTCAATGGTGGTGACCACTCCGACCTTCGACGGCAGCCTCACTACGGATTGTGGTGCTCACCGAAAGATCTTTGTGAGGGTTTCTCTCTCTAGATCCGGTGGTTTTTTTCAGCGGTGAGATGCAATCTATGGACAATGACTTGACGCAGAGGATATGGTTGCGCAGTGGCGGCAGTCGGTTTTCTAACCCATCACATGTAACTGCTGAGATTGTGGAAAAATGGTGGCGGCAACACATGATTGACTTCGATGATGGTGCTTTTTGAGTACCCGGTCTCGAGCTCCGGGGTGAAAACCTAGGTCTTACCTGAGTTGGTTTTACCTGGCAATGGCGATATTTTTGCGTCGTTACCTTGTTGAAGGCATTGCTCGGATATGTTCGGACTGGTTCTTCGGGGTGAAAACTTAGAATTTGATCGTTGATGATTGGATCTGGTGACAAAAGCGCTTGAGCATCGCTCCCTTCCTGAAGGCGTTGCTGTTGAAGAACATCATTGTCCTTGTGGTGTCATGATAGTTGGTGTGGATATGGTCATTGCTATAGATTGTCGATCGTGGATTTGATCCCTTTGGTTTTTTTTCCTTTTTTCTCGCTTAGCCATAGCTTGGTCCTATATGACTTTGCAATTGGCCGGCGTGTTTTCGTGTGTGTTTTGGTGTTGGCTGTGTGCATCCAAGTTATGCAGAGACCGGGTGTGTGCTCATTGTGTTTGTATCCTCTTGATGCTTCATTTTGAGTTAATAAGATTCACCCTTTGTCGAAAAATGAAGCAAATAGAACATACATTGGAAGAACTGCAGCAAGACCGGACACTGCGGTCGGTTCCAATATAAAAGTAAGTAAAACATGCATGCATGCTGCTTAGGTTACTCAACTTTATATGTCTAGCTAGTCTGTTTGCTCTATATGTACATGTCTCAAGAAATTTCAGCAGATCACCAACTTCCTCCCTCATTGTTCTTTATGTAAGAGAATGGGAGGGAATTGCTCAATTTAGTTATCATATTAGATTTGTGATGACAGCTCACACTTTGGCTTTGGTGCTGCAGCCATTTTGAGTCCTATGCAGTTTACACACCACACACCCGGTATCACCCTGCCCCCTGCTGCTGTCACTGGGACAACCGTGCAGATCTACTCCTTCAAAATTGCTCGACTGCACAATGACCTCAAGTGGCCACTCTATGTGTACGGCGAGGTCGCTGCCCGGGACACTGTGGACCGCAACCGCAACCGCAACCTTCTCTTCTATCGGTTAAGGTTTAGGGGCCAAGTACTCACTGAAAATGTATGCACTGTTGTAGATTTAGTTTTCTCTACAGTTTCCTCTGTTTTTTTAAGTGTTTTTTCCTTCTTCAGCAAAACATTCCAATCAAGTAAAATGATGACATAGTGCTTGCAGGACTCTTCCCTATGCTTGACTGGCCCTTCTCGTGCAATTGTAGCCGAGGATCCTGTTAACTTTGAAGTCAAACTAAAAATTATTAAGGGAGATGATGAGATCAAAGGCAGAGTATTGATCAGTCTTAGCAACCATTACGACGGTGCAGAGCAACCACTATCCTTCCATGGCTCCATGTGTAGTGCAGAGTTGACCCTTGGGCGACTTGCTGCAACTGCAAATGTTATTGATCCTCCATGTGGGCAACTTGTGATGCTTGATTCTGTTCAAGAAATTCCCAAAGATGGATTAGATCGTTACCTTCCTCTATCAAGGAACGTTGTTTCTGTAGAATTACAAGGAAGGTTAAAAGTTGTCATACAAGCCTACGCGGGATCCGATTGGAAATCTGGTCATGTTTACTTCTCTCCCCAGTATTGCAATACCGTTGGCGATTCTCTGGTAGAGATCACTCTTGCTTGGTCCCAGCTTGTCCAGGATAAGCTGGATATGTTGATTGTGGGATATGCTACCCAAGTGTAGTGTGCTGTGTTGCCTAGGAGTGGGATCCTGCTTTTGCCCTATTATATCTATTTTGTTTGGCTAGCGGTCTGTTAAATTGTTGAAGTGTTTGTACGTCAGGACTGCAATCCAAGTAGGATGTCCAACAGTTTTTGTATAGGTTCTTATTCGACTATATGTGTACTGAGTACTGACTATAACTTGTACTGTATTACGTGAAAGGCCTAAATATTCGGTAACTATCGTCTCATCTTGAATGCTGATGCTTTATTCTTTCGGTTGCTTGTTACAATGGCTCAGCTAGCTTAATATGTAAGATTGGAATGTCTAGTGCATTTAATTTCCCACCTGCTAACATTGTTGTAATTTTTTTATGAAGGCTGTAGGACAACTTTCACTGTGTTATGGGGTGGACAAAGTATTACAAAGAAGGAACAAAAGAAGCAAACACAGAAGATGGAAAGAAAAAGGAGAAAAACTGAAAGAAACAACACACGGTCATCCTAGCCAGGCTCTCGAGGCCATTGTGTGAGCACCAGCACGCCTTCCTCCAGCATCTGACCACATCCTTGCATCGAGCTGAAGCTTGCGAAAGACGATCGTCGCAAAGCTTGAGTGCTTTCGGAAGACACGGACGTCTCTACCCTTAAAAATCATCCATGAAACGAGCGCAACGACTGATCTACATGACTTGGCCACTTCTTTACATAGGCGCGCCAAGCTATGCTGCCACCATGTGACAAATGAATGGTCAGCAACCGTTGAAAGATATCAGCAAGCAGCTGCAACTTGTTGAGGATACGAGGCACCAAAGCTTGATTGGAAAGGAACAAAGGACCAGCAGGTGTAATGAAAATTCAGTAGAGCATTGACAAAAGCAAGCACCTAGGATCATGGATCCAGCCACGATGGGATAGGTTCTCCGCAATGAGACGTCGACCCTGCACAGCAAGCCGTGTGAATAGTTGGCACTTGGGTGGCGCATCTGAATTGGAAGCAAGCTTAGCAAAGGTGGGTTTGATGCATCCCGAGAAGTGAAGGGCATATGCATGGCTAGCTCTATAAGAACTACTCCCTCTGTTCCTAAATATAAGACCTTTTAGAGATTTCACTATAGACTACATACGGAGCAAAATGAGTGAATCTATACTATAAACTATGTCTATATATATCCGTGTGTAGTCCATAGTAGAATCTCTAAAAGGTCTTATATTTAGGAACGGAGTGAGTACTTGATGTCGACAGCCAACTCAGAGGGTCCTACTGCCCATGTCAAGACCCAACTTAGTAAGAACTAAAAGATATGTCCAAATAAGTTTAATTCAAATTTTAACTATTGCAGAACTTCATATTTGGGTTGTAGCATTTATTTTTTGAATTATTGTTGCATTGAAATATTCGCACAACATGATTATGGACGAAGGATGGTATTTATCTTACTTATTTTAAGTGTTCTGGTTATAGGGAAAAAGGGACGGGCATTTGATGTATAGGGTTGGATGGCTATCTGCTGTCCGTGTACACGTCCGGACATGTCCGCGGATGTTTTGGGTGTCTGTTTTGATAGACGTGTTGGAGTCTTGGAGATGCCCTGATGCATTATTTTGCAAAAAACAAAAAATGTAAATGCCGTACAAGATGACCTGTTAGTTATTTTTACTCACTTCCTTCCGGTTTATAAGGCCCACACATCCTTTGATTGATAACATAAACAACGTAATGTGAGTTGCATATCGTAAAAGTTAAACGATTAGATAATATATCATTAGAAAGTTGGCATATTTCTGTGATATACAATTCGTATTCCGTTGGTCTAGTTGTCTATCTAGAGATACAAATGGACCTTATAAACCGGAAGGGAGGGAGTAATAGCTAATTAATTTTATTTCCAGAGTTACCATGATCTCTGTAAGTATTTCTCGGCATGATCTGGTAGGTCAATCTTCATTTTACCATTTATACATAATAGACATTTATATATGTATTATTTTTTTTGTCTCCAGACTATCACTTGAGTCTAGATTTTCCCCTTAAACTCCCTTAATTTATATCAAAACCATACATATTTCTTCTGCTACACCGTTGCATAACAGTTCTGCGCAATGACACTTTGGTTTTACAAACATAGTAATCCAGTCAGTGCGTGGGTAATCAAGAACCCGAAATTTTTGAAACTTCACCAAAAATAGAAAATTTTCAGAAATGGCAAATTTGAAAAAAAAACAAGAAAACAAGGTAAATCAGAAAATTCAGTGAGTGCCTGAAATCTCACACAAATTTTTATATAATAATAATTATATAAAGGTGAAATATGGACATTTCAGATCCCTTTGGCACATGAACTTGTCAAACATCTGTGAGACCGTTTCCATTGTCCCACTGAGTGTCGACCACTCTCAACTGTCTAATTTCATACGAATCCTATGCATGGACTTTTCCGGTTCTTCTTCAGTATTTTCTCCGGACATACTGTTTTATGTGGGGTTAACTTGAGATATATACATGTCTCGTCCCGAAGACACATTGTTGTTTCAAGCAGGAGGAAACCAGAAACGGACACAATGTCACGGTCACGAACAAGTGCCATGTTTCCATGTATTTTATTTTATTTTATTTTTTGAGATTATGTTTCCATGTCTTGGAACAGAGGAAAAGGAAGGAGGTCATGCCTGGCTGGTTGGAGAATATGATAAAGACATGTGAAGAGGAAGCTATGGCAAGAAAGCAAGCAAGGAAGCCATGGCAAGCAAGGTTTGTCGATGGCTGGCCTCACCTCCCTCTCACGTATTCTCTTTGTGTGTTGTTTCACTCTAAATTGTTATCTCATCTCCTGTGTTGCTATCTATCAGTACCTATATACGCCCATAAACCAGTTAATTTCCATGCGCGACACCTGAGCTTTTCACTCTTGTTGCTACACCTGGAGCTTGCAATGGGCACGCCCCCTGCTTCTGGCTCTGTTTCTCATCTGCTTCTTCTCGGGTACTCTTCAAAATCAATTTTCTTTATCTCTTCTCACGTTGTACAGTTGCTAAGAGTAAGATTGTGTCAGGCTCTCTGACTGCTAGAATATAATGGCATGCTTTGGAACCTATTGACATTGCCAATGCCATAGATTGCTTGTTTGTGTTAGATGTGTATAGTTCCTTTTCTGTATATCCCCAGTGTATAAGGGGCTTCCTGCAGTTCTACCTCACATGTATATGTACTGGCCTTTGGCCCCTGTGAATGTTAGTTGCTCATTCCTAACATGGTATCAGATGCTTAGGTTCCTCTCCCGCTCCCGCACGCCGCAGCTCCGTGCCCCGCCGCCGGCCATCTCCTCCCTCGCCGCCGGCCCTCTCCTTCCCCGCCGCCGCGCCGCGCCGCCCCGGCCTGCGCTCGGCCGCGCCGCCCCTCCCCGAGCTCGGCCGCGCTCTTCTGTCGCCGCCCCGCGCCGTCAAGCGCGCGGCCGCGGCCTCCCCTGCCGTCGCCGCCCCGCGCGCGGCCGCGGCCTGCCGTCGCCGCCCCGCGCCTCCCCGCGCGCGGCCGCACCCGGTCGCCACTGCCCAGCGCCGCCCCGCGCCCAGCCACGCCCGGCTGCCGCCGTCCCGTTCCTGTGCCGCCCCGAGCACCACGGCAGTACCGCTGTGCACCACGGTAGTACCGCTTAGGCGGTACTTCCGCTGTGTACTGCCACTGCAAGTTCCGCTTGGGAATCTCCCTCCGTGCAACTTTCTGTTTCCCCTGTTGCTTTAGCGGTAGTAGAGCGGCACTAGCACGGTAGTACCGTGCAGTTGACCAAAAAAAAAAAAAGAGTTCCTCATGTCTGCTTCAGGCTACGTTGCTGTTCCTCGGTGCTCGGTGATCTTCGATGGCACCAACTATGCTGAGTTTGCGGGCTTCATGCGGATCCACATGCGCGGCCTTCTCCTGTGGGGCGTTCTCTCTGGCGAGGTCCCCTGTCCGCCTTGCCCTGTCGCTCCTGTGGCTCCTACCCCACCGGTGCCGCCTGTTCTTGCTGCTGGAGCTTCCCAGGCTGATCGGGATGCAGCCAAGGCTCTCGATGATGCTGCGGTGGATGCTTATGATCAGCAGGTATCAGCCTATTCCAATGCTCTTTCTCTCTACCGGGATGCTCTGTCTGCTTACACTCAGTGGTGCAATGATGATGCTCGGGCTGCTGATGTTCTCACTGCTAGTGTCCTACCTCAGTTTGCTTCGGAGTTCATGAGCCTCGGTACTGTTGCAGCGATGTGGTCTTACCTCTGTCAGCGCTATCAGCCCTCTGGTGATGCGCTCTACTTATCTGTGGTGCGTCAGGAGCACGCCCTTCAGCAGGGTGACTCTTCTGTTGATGAGTTCTACACACAGAGTTCTGCCATCTGGCGCCAGCTTGACTCTCTTCGGACAGTTGTTTGTGGAACTTGCCGTTGCTGCCAGACTATGAGGTCCGACTTGGAGTTTCAGCGTGTCCATGAGTTCTTATCTCGCCTCCGTTCCGAGTTTGAGCCTCGACGCGCTCACTTGCTTGCTCGTGGTCGTGTTCCTATCTCGGAGGTGCTTGCTGAGCTTCGTGCTGAGGAGACCCGCCTCCGCTCTGCTGGGTTGCTTGCTGTTCCCTCTGTGTTGGCTGCTCGAGCTCCTGTGTCGTCTGCTCGTCTCACCGCTCCACCGCTTCTGCCCACACCTTCATGGGGGGGGGGGGGGGTGGCTCGCCCTCCTTCTGCTGCGAATGGCCGATCGCGCCATGACACTTTCTGTGGCTACTGCTCCAGGCAAGGTCACCCAGAGTCTGAGTGCCGCCAGAAACAGCGAGACCAGAGGCGCTTTTCTTCCAGTGGGACTCATGCGACTCCCTCGACTCCGTCACTCACTGACCAGGATATTATGCGACTCAAGCGCATGCTGGCTTCCTCTGGTTCTTCCTCGACGGGCTCTGTTGCTGCTGTGACTGCCGCCACCACCCCGCCCTCGCTGGAGCTTACTCAGTCAGGTACATCCTCGTGGGTTCTGGATTCTGGAGCTTCTTTTCATATGTCCTCTGATTCTTCTCCTTTATCTTCCCTTCGACCTCTTGATTTTCCTCTTAATGTTCTCACTGCCGATGGCACACCTCTTCCTGTTGCTAGTCGTGGCATTCTTTCTACTCCATCTTTTTCTGTTCCCAGTGTTTCTCATGTTCCTCGTCTTACCATGAATCTTTTTTCCGCTGCCCAACTTACTGATTCTGGTTGTCGTGTCATTCTTGATACCGACTCTTGCTCCATTCAGGATCGTCGCACCAAGGCTTTGGTTGGTGCTGGCCCCCGGCGTCGTGAGTCAGAGGGCCTTTGGGAGGTTGACTGGCTTTGTGTTCCTTCCGCTGCCACCACTTCTGCCAGCTCTCATGCTCTTGCTGCCTCTTCGTCTGCGTCCTTCCAGCAGTGGCATCATCGCCTTGGTCACATCTGTGGCTCTCGCTTGTCTTCTTTAGTTTGTCAGGGCCTCTTAGGGTCTGTATCTGGAGATGTCTCCTTACATTGTAATGGTTGCAGACTTGGCAAACAGACCCAGTTACCTTATCCTACCAGTGAGTCCATATCTCAGCATCCTTTTGACTTAGTTCATTCTGATGTCTGGGGTCCTGCTCCCTTTGATTCGAAAGGTGGTCATCGCTACTATGTTTTGTTTATTGATGATTTCTCTCGCTACACTTGGCTCTACTTCATGAAATCTCGTAGCGAGGTTCTCTCTATATACAAACGATTTGCTGCTATGGTTCACACCCAGTTTTCCACGCCCATTCGTACTTTTCGTGCTGACTCCGCTGGAGAGTATATCTCCCAGCTGTTGCGTGGTTTTCTCGCGGAACAGGGTACTCTTGCCCAGTTCTCATGTCCTGGTGCTCATGCTCAGAATGGCGTTGCTGAACGTAAGCATCGTCATCTGCTTGAGACGGCTCGTGCACTGATGATTGCCGCTTCCCTTCCACCCCACTTTTGGGCTGAGGCTGTTTCTGCATCCACCTATCTCATCAACATTCAGCCCTCGACTGCTCTGCAGGGTGGTATTCCTATGGAGTGTCTCACTGGTCGATCTCCTGACTACTCAGCTCTTCGTATGTTTGGATGTGTGTGCTATGTCCTGCTTGCCCCGCGAGAACGCACCAAACTGACGGCTCAGTCGGTTGAGTGTGTTTTCCTTGGCTACAGTGATGAGCACAAGGGCTATCGCTGTTGGGACCCTGTTGGTCGTCGCTTGCGCATCTCGCGTGATGTGACCTTTGATGAGTCTCGCTCTTACTACCCCCGCCCTTCCTCCTCGAGTTTCTCTGTGGACGATATTTCTTTCCTTCTCCTTCCTGATACATCCTCCTCTGTGCCTCAGGTCTCTCCCCTTCCTCAGACCCGTCTCACTCTTCCTCACATGCCACCGACACCACAATCCCCTCCATCCTCCTCTCCACCATCCTCTCCGCTCCGTCGGCCTCTCTCTCCTTTTCCTCTCCACTACACTCGCCGGCCTCGTGTTGAGGATGATTCTCCTGACACATCTTCCACTTCCGATGTTCCTCCTTCCACGCCTCCACCAGTTCATAATCTCCGTGCTAGACCTCGACCCCCTCCTGAGCGCTACTCTCCTGCCAAGTACGGCCTCTCTGTTGTTGCTGAGCCGACTTCCTATCAGGCTGCCCTGACTCAGCCTGAATGGCAGCTTGCGATGGCCCAGGAGCTCGCTGCCCTTGAGCGTTCTGGCACGTGGGATCTGGTTTCCCTTCCTTCTGGTGTTCGTCCCATCACATGCAAGTGGGTCTATAAGATTAAGACTCGCTCTGATGGTTCTCTTGAGCGCTACAAAGCTCGTCTTGTGGCTCGTGGCTTTCAGCAGGAACAGGGACGCGATTATGATGAGACATTCGCTCCTGTGGCCCACATGACCACCGTCCGCACTCTCCTTGCTGTCGCTTCTGTTCGTCATTGGTCTGTCTCTCAGCTTGACGTTCAGAACGCCTTTCTCAATGGTAAGTTGCGTGAGGAAGTCTATATGCAGCCACCCCCAGGGTACTCTGTTCCTGATGGTATGATCTGCCGACTTCGCCGCTCTCTCTATGGTCTTAAACAGGCCCCTCGTGCCTGGTTCGAGCGGTTCGCCTCTGTCGTGACTGCCGCGGGTTTCTCGCCCAGTGATCATGATCCCGCCTTGTTCGTTCACACGTCTCCTCGTGGTCGGACTCTTCTCCTTCTCTATGTTGATGACATGATCATCACTGGTGACGACTCTGACTACATTGCCTTTGTTAAGGCTCGCCTTCGCGACCAGTTCCTCATGACTGATCTTGGTCCACTTCGCTATTTTCTTGGGATTGAGATCTCCTCGACCTCTGATGGCTTCTATATCTCCCAAGAAAAATATATTCAGGATCTTCTTTCTCGCGCTGCTCTTGGTGATGAGCGCACTGTTGTGACTCCTATGGAGCTCAACGTTCAGCTTCGTGCCTCTGATGGTGACCCTCTTCCTAATCCCACTCGCTATCGTCACCTCGTTGGCAGTCTTGTCTATCTTGCTGTTACGCGTCCTGACATCTCCTATCCTGTCCACATCCTGAGTCAGTTTGTTTCAGCCCCCACCTCTGTCCACTATAGTCATCTCCTCCGTGTTCTACGATATCTTCGTGGCACGATCTCTCAGCGCCTTTTCTTTCCCCGCTCCAGCTCTCTTGAGCTCCAGGCCTACTCTGATGCTACCTGGGCTAGTGATCCCTCCGATCGACGCTCGCTGTCTGCTTACTGTGTCTTTCTTGGTGGCTCTCTTATTGCCTGGAAGACAAAGAAGCAGACTGCTGTTTCCCGCTCGAGTACAGAGGCTGGGTTACGAGCCATGGCTATGTTGACGGCTGAGGTGATCTGGTTACGGTGGTTACTTGAGGATTTTGGTGTGCCTGCTACCACCTCGACTCCCTTACTGTCTGACAGTACCGGTGCTATCAGTATTGCGCGTGACCCGGTGAAGCATGAGCTCACCAAGCACATCGGTGTGGATGCCCACTTTGTACGTGCTGCTGTGCAGGATGAGGTTCTCGCTCTTCACTATGTGCCCTCTGAGTTACAGCTCGCGGACTTCTTCACGAAGGCACAGACTCGAGCGCAGCATGGGTTCTTTCTCTCCAAACTCAGTGTTGTTGACCCACCATGAGTTTGCGGGGGGGTGTTAGATGTGTATAGTTCCTTTTCTGTATATCCCCAGTGTATAAGGGGCTTCCTGCAGTTCTACCTCACATGTATATGTACTGGCCTTTGGCCCCTGTGAATGTTAGTTGCTCATTCCTAACAGTTTGAAGGTCAGTCCATTATGATATTTTCACCACTGCTGCAGGATTAACTACTTCATCAGTTTATTTTACTACTCACATTAGTACTAGATGCTGTAAATCGTATGCTGATGTTGTTCCATGAAGCAAAAGTTGTGCTCGTACTGCAACAACCATGAGAAACATCCCAAGTGTGATTAATCAAGGGTATGGTTAATTTTCTACATTGAGACACATGGACTATAGCTTCGAAAAACTCAAGTTGCCAACAAGCCACAGGCACATTTTGCTCCAGTTTGCCCATGCGGGACGACCCACACTTGTTAGCTTGGCAAAGCTCATGTCTTTTTGACCAAAACAAACTACATTCATCAATTCCATTCAAACTCAAACATAGGTCTACTGCAAGTTGAAACATAGGAAATGATAAAGGTACCTTCCCAGAAGTTGTAGGAATGGAACAAAAGAAACATATATAGGTCTAATTCTTCAAGTTTGATCACACAAAACCAAACAAACATACGTCTATTTCTTTAGGTTTGAATACACAAGACAACATAAACATTTATAGGTCTACTTCTTCATGTTAGATCAAACAATACAACAAAATACATATGGTAGTTCCAATTTTGATCACCTAAGAGCATGAGCCAGACAGGAATCACAGAGGGAAGATGTACCCCTCCGCCAAGTTGTCGAGCTTGTCCCTCACAAGTAGGGACCAAGCAATGACAACCTGCAGCTTAGAATCGCCAATAGTACATTCTTGAGTGCTTATTTGGCAATGTTGGGCAGGGAAATCAAGTTGCGTCTCATGAGCAACATGACCAGACTCTGTATAGCATTCTATGTTAATCTTCAGCGATCCTTCTGATTTCATGGTAACAACATTCCTTGACAGAGGAAGGTAACCATCTAGTCCATCTTCGGGAATTTTTTCAACAGAATTAAGCAACACAACTTGCCGACATGCAGCAGCAATAACACCTTCAATAGACGAACAAGCAACTTGGACACCAGATTGAAAAGGAGACCGCCCTCCAACAACACGAACAGACAAGATAGTGGCCTGGACAGCACTACTAATAGTCTGAAGGCCCAACTCTGCGCTACATAGGCAGCCAAGGAAAAGAGCAGTGTCACCACCGAAATGGTGGTGGTTCGTAGAACTCATCAATGCTTTATCTTGGGATTCTGCTCCATCTTTTATCCTTAGTTCAACTTCAAAGTCAACAGGGTACTCGGCCAGAATAGCACGCGAAGGGCCAGTCAAGTGCAAAAAGGGATCCTGCAACCATCATCGTCATCGTTGTCGTTACTAACGCTACAATGAAACATATGAGATAACTTGGAAAGTATTACAAAAGACTAAATTTAAATAGACCATCACAACTTTGCTTAGGAACAAACTAAGTGACCTTTATGTTCCTGATAAAAGAAACATAGAGCTCCCATTTTCATAAACAAACTAGAGAGCATAAAGGTTCTATCCTGCAAGACATGTTCATACAGGAAAGTTAACCAAACTAGAGAGAGTCCTTAGCTACTTAGATGCATAGGCATAGTCAATCTGCATGCTACTTGCGTTTTACTCGGGTGCAAGCACTAGGGGTTTTGTTCCTGCATAAAACTATTTTATTTTTTCCTCTTATTTTTCTTTCTATCTTTGATGTCTCAAGTAAATAAAAAAAATTAAGCTCCAGTGCATGCTCAAGTAGCTCGATAGGATGTCTTTCCTACATACATCCTATCGAGCTACTTGAGCATGCACTTAAGCTGCCTGCATTGATCGGGAATAGATCTTGACATCGGCCAGAAGTAGAAACTATTTTTCATATAACCTTTTCTTGTACTAATTGCCGCTAGATGTTACTCAAAGAGTGAGTTTGTTATCTGCTGTACTACTCGACTAATGCTTCTGAGCTTAACTCAATTTCCTTGATGTGTAATTACACGCTGATAGGGATAAACTTTGCTTCAATCAAATTGTTTTCATCCAAGAGTAATAATAATCTAGCTATGCTTATTTAAGAACCAGCAGAGTCATATAGACCGACATATTAATTTTCTATGTTTGCTACTGTAAATGATTAATACAAAAGATCACATGCAAGAGGAAGAAAAAAAATGCTGTATACATACCTTTTCAGTGAGTACTTGGCAGTTAGCCCTGGAGCAAGAGAAGAGAAGGTTGTGGTTACCATCCACAACATCTCGAGCAGCGACCACGCCGTACACATAGAGTGGCCACTTCAAGCTGTCATTTAGGTCAAAGATTTTGAAGGAGTAGATCTGCAAGGCCTTGCTGGCGCAGCCGGAGTATGGGATGATACCAGGAGCAAAGAGGGTGAAGTACATAGGAGACAATGTGGCTGCAACATCAATGTTTGTAGTGTTACATAATTGTACAAATTACTAAACCAAGGGAAGTGCAATCTTTTACTATACAAGAAGGAAAGCAGCAAGTGATATGATTGCATTGATTGAAAAATGCATATTATTATTAATTATAAGGAAGAAAAAGGAAGCAAAGCTGACTAAAAAGACTAAGTTGGGTGAGATAAGTAGCGCATGGATGAGCGACTCCTTACTTATATCATTGAAGCCGCCACACCTTAACACGGGACGGCCCCAAATTGATTCCCAGCTGATACGGCGCTCTTTGTAAGCGGAAATTGCAGGAGCGTCTTGAGAATTAGATTTGCCCGAATTTGGCTAACCATGCCTCGCTATGATTCTGGAGATCTCCGCGCATCTTTTCGACAGGAGATAGAGTAATCTGACCGTCTCCAAGGAGATTGGGACACCCAGTTCCCTTAGAGCATGGACCCGGTAGCCCAGCTTGTGTGCCTCGTGCAAGAGCAGATCGAGGGCCTCCTCTTGATTAGCAACGAGGTAGGGCAAACTCACCAGAGGCAGGCTGGCGATCTTATGGCCGGACAACTGACCGACCAGCTGAGGTGATTCGAGAGCTAGTGATCTCCCGTCGGAATTATGACGCTGTAGATAATCCTTCTTTCCGGCGATAGTCTCCATGCCCCGGGACGTGACCTCGCTCCTCAGCAAACTGGTCTCCCATCTTAGGGTCTCACGGTAGCGACGAAGAGCGTCCTTCATGTCTGTTTTCGATGTCAACGCCCTGATGTCCATCTTCGTCTCTTGTCCCCGACACCGATGATCTCTGTTTCAGCCGCCGCCGCCGCGCCGGTTTTATTTTTTCTTTGTTATATGATCTCTCTTTCCGCCGCCGCCTAGGATAAGATCTCCGATATCAGCGTCGATGACTCAGAGTCGGACTGAATCTCTGAGTCCGTCTTCAACTATGTTTCCGCCGCCACCTTTTTCCTTGACCGAAACCAGCAGTCTCCGTAATATAAGGGAAAAGGCACGGCATGGACTAGGAGGATCGCTTATTAGCGCGCGCGACGGAAACTGATCTCGGCCTCGATCGCGAGCTAGCGCACGCCTGCCTAAACTGCTGGGCTGGCTGCTGGGTAGGGAGATGGAATCCGGGAAAGATCAGTCTGATGAGTTGTCGACGCTGATAGAGGATATCATCTCGCTGGAGAGGGAGCGCAAACACTTGCTTGGGTGTCTTACTCCCACGATTTCTCGCTGGGAGGATGTCATCTCTGGAACAGCCACATCGAGAGCCGCTCGAAAGGGATTCATGGCCGACAACACTTCGTCCGTCCCTGTCCAGAAGAACACGGACTCACGGCAGATTAGAGACGACGAGAAAGAACTCGTCGATTCCGTTTCCGGAATCGTCCAAGATACGGAGGACTTGGGCCACCGGCTGCTGTCCATGTCACAATATCTTTGGATTTCCCATGCCCGCATCTCCTTGTACACGGCCGATGAGCTGGTTACCACAACATCCAGATTAAAGAAAATCTCCAAGGATTTCTACAAGGCTACCGAGGAGGCGGCAGAGGAGAAGAGGAAAGAAGAGAAGAAGGAGACGGATATGTTGAACAAGAAGGAGAAGGAGGAGGCTGAGAAGATTACGAAGAAGATGGAAAGGAAGAATACGAAGCAGGCTGAGGAGGAGGAGAGGAAGAAGAAGGATGCGAAGAGGGAGATGATGCTGACCCACGAATTCTTGGGTCTCTCCTCCAGTGTCCTGGCGAGACCCAACTTTTACAAGAATGAGTTGGCGATGATGTTTACGGTGGAGGATGAGGAGGAGTACGAGAGGGTGATGGAGGTGGAGAGGGAGATGGAGAGGCAGAGGGAGAAGAGCAAGCAGCGGAGGAAAAAGCAGAGGCCGCAGATTGTTTTGCAGAAGGAGCAGCAGATTGTGGAGGAGAAGCACACTAACGGGCAGGAAACAAAATCCCCAACGGAGCAACTCAAAGAGTGGATGGATGAGGAGCTGGGATTTTTCGCAGACTGCCGTAGAGTCTGGGGATACTCAAGTGGCAGCAAGGCCGGACAGTGCGGCGGCTTCGAAGATAAAAGTAAGTAAAACATGCATATATTCTGCAGCTTAATTAGCTTACTCAACTTTCTTTGCTTAGTCTGTTTGGCCTATTATGTCTCAAGAAATTTCAGCAGATCACTAATTTCACCCCTTCTTGTTTATGCAAGGGAATGGAGGTGAATTGATTGTCTTTGCTTAATTTATTTACCATACTAGATTTCTGACATTAAACACCTTGCCTCTGGTGCTGCAGCCACATTGAGTCCTATGCAGTTTACGCACTGCATACCCGGTATCATCCCGCCCCGTGCCGCTGTCAATGGGAGCACGTTGCAGATCTACTCCTTCAAAATTGTTGAACTAAGTGATGACCTGAAATGGCCACTCAGTGTGTATGGTGTGGTCGCTGCCCGAGACACCGTGGACCGCAACCGCAACCTTCTCTTCGCTCGGTCAAGGATTATGTGCCAAGTACTCGCTGAAAATGTATGCAGTGCACTGTTATATATTCAGTTTTCTCTTCGTTGTGTTTTTAAGCAGTATTTCTTTCTTCTTCTTCTTCTCCAGCAAAACACTCCATTTAAGTATAATGATGATCTAATGCTTTGCAGGACTGTTCTTTGTGCTTGACTGGCCCGTCTCGTGCAATTCTAGCCGTGGACCCTGTCGACTTTGAAGTCGAACTAAAAATACATGATGGAGGTGATGAGCGCAAAGATAGAGAATTGATCTGTGCTAGCAACCGTTACGACATAGCATACAACGGTGAGCAACCATCTTTAACCTTCCATAGCCCATTGTGTAGAGCAGAGTTGAGGCTTGAGCGACTTCGTACAACGGTCCAGGCCACTATCTTGTCTGTTCATGTTGTTGGAGGGGGGTCTCTTTTTAAATCTGGAGGCCAAGTTTTTTGTTCACCGTCTAGTGCAGATAGTAGTGCTGCCAGACATGAGAAGGTTGTGTTGCTTGATTATGTTGAGAAGAAGATGAACTAGATCTAGATGGTTACCTTCCTCTGTCAAGGAACGTTGTTTCGGTAGAATTTGGAGGAGGATTGGACGTTGTGGTAAAAGCTTATGGGGGATCTGTTTGTACATCCGGTCATTGTTTACTTCCCTTCCCAGTATTGTAACATAAGCCAGGGTACATGTTCCGTCTCTGGCTCTGAGGTGGAGATCGTTGTTGCTTGGTCCCGGCTTGTCAGGGACAAGATGGATATGTTGATCGAGGGGTATACTACCCAGGCATAGTGTGCTATATCTTGTCCAGGAGTGGTACACTGTTTTCCCGATTATTTTTTTGACGAAAAGGCAGGGCCACTGCTTTTCATTGTGTATAGACGGAAAAAATGTTACAAAGTAAGATTACAAAAGGAAATACATAACATCACATTAGTCTGGTTCTAGAGGCCTCTCTACTAATGCCAAGACTCGTCGCCGTCCAGCGTCAACCCAGTCCTGGGCCTCTAACTGAATTTTTTCGAACAGCCTTATAGAGGTACAGGACGTGTTCCTGAAAATTCTTTCGTTTCTCTCCTTCCATAGCATCCACCATACGAGGGCCATGACCGATCTCCACGATTTCGCTGTCTCCTTGTTCATACCCACAGAAGAACGTTGCCACCAGTCCATCATGTCTTCATTGCCACTGATATTCAAGCGCTGGGGGAGGCCCAGCTTGCTGATTGTTAAGTGCCAAATCTCCTTGGCGAAGGGGCAAACTGAAAGGAGGTGGGAGGCACTTTCAGGAGCTTGCAAGCACAAGGTGCAGGTGGGATTATGCGGCCAGCCTCTCTTAGCCAGGTTATCAGCAGTTAAACACTTTCCTTGAGCCGCGAGCCACACAAAAAATTGACATTTTGGCGGTGCGTCCGAGCTCCAGGCAAGTTTGGCGAAGAGCGGCTTGATCTACGCCGACAGCATGGCAGCAGAAGCCGAAGTAGAAGAGAAAACACCGTTAGCAGTCCAACGCCAGGTTAAGGAGTCAGGCTGGTCCGGCACGAGGTGGGTGTGCTGCACAGCATTCCAGAGGCTCGAGAACTGGTCGATGGAGGTAGCCGAGAGGTTGGCTTTGAAGTGTCTCATCCATTTGTCACCCATCAAAGCAGCCTTGACAGTTAAAGTTTTGAGAGTGCATTGCTTGAACAAATCTGGGAATTTTGTGCAGAAGCTTTCCCTATTATGCCAAGGGTCGGTCCAGAACTGAGTTAGACCCCCATCTCCAATGGAGAATTCCACCGAAGCCTCAAAGAAAGAACGGACGGATCTATCCACAGGGAGCGGCAGGCCTATCCAAGGTTTTGAAGTGTCCATCCAGGAGAGCCATAGCCATCTACATCTCATCGCGACACTTTTTTGATTCAAGCAAGGGATACCCAGGCCACCAAGCTTTTTTGGGAGACATACCTGCTTCCAATTCACCAGGCATTTTTCTCCAGTTGCAATATCCTTGTTCGCCCACAAGAATCCACCGCAACACTTATCAAATTTCTTGACAGCCCAAACATGCGGGTCAATGGCCATGATCTGAAATAATGGAAGTGCATACAAGACCGAAGTGACAAGAGCCAGCCTCCCAGCCGTGGGCAAGTTGAGCTTATTCCAACCGGAAGTGTTGCGGTGGAGTTTATCGAAGACCGGCTGGTAATGCACTCTTTGCAGGCGAGAATAGCTAAGAGGCATGCCCAGGTATGTGACGGGAAATTCCTTGATCGGGCAGCGCAAGAGTGCAGCAAGCTCCAGGAGATTGATGCCATCACAACGAATGTGGCAGAAACTGCTCTTGAGAAAGTTTGTCCTTAGGCCGCTCGCATTGTCAAAGGTATCCAGAATAGCTTTGGCCGCAGTGATCTCATGGGTAGTTGGCCTGACAAACATCATCACATCGTCTGCATATAATGAGATTCTGAGGGTAGGTATGCAGCGGCCAAAAGGGGCCAGCACGCCAGCCTGCACCGTCGCACGCACCAGTGCATCAAGCATGTCCATGACAAGGACGAAAAGCAGCGGTGAGAGTGGGTCACCCTGCCTAAGGCCCTTGCGATGAACAATTTTCTCAGAAAGCTCGCCATTGACAAGGACCCGAGTGGAAGAAGAAGCAAGCATCGCAGCAATCCAGTTTCTCCACTTTTGCCCAAAACCTTTTGCAGTGAGGACCTCAATCAGGAACTCCCAAGAGACACTATCAAACGCCTTTTCAATATCCAGTTTCAGCATCACGGAAGGGATTTTCTTCAGGTATAGCGATCTGACCATTCCTTTAACAAAGACAAAATTGTCATGGATTGCTCTGCCCTTGATGAATGCACTCTGCGAAGGAAGCACCAGGTCTTTCATCATTGGTTGCAGTCTTCTTGCAAGGACTTTCATGATAATCTTCACAAAGAAGGAGAGCAGGCTAATAGGCCTATAGTCTTTAGCTTCTTCCGCATCTGCTCTCTTGGCGATGAGAATGATGGTTGCATTGTTAAGACTAGCAAGGTTTCAGACGTTGCAACACTCAAAAGCCTTGATCGCCAGCATGACATCCCCTTTTACAATGTCCCAACACTTTTGGAAAAATAGTGCCGTGAATCCGTCAGACCCAGGGCCTTTTCTTGGGTTTAGGTCCATAATTGCAGCCTTAACCTCGTGCTCAGTGAAGGGGCACTCCAGTCCAGAGAGATCTTTTTGGTTTATGCCCAATGCAGAGAAATTCAGACAGCAGCCTCTCTGATTCTTAGTTCCAAGGACCGATGAGAAATGCTCCCAGATAGCTTGCATCTTTTCATCCTGGCCAGTCACCATCATACCATTATGCTTAATACTGAGGACAAGATTCTTACGCCGTCTCGCGGAAGCCTTTGCATGAAAAAATTCAGTGTTCGCGTCACCGTCTTTCAACCAATCAATCCTGGCCCTTTTCTGCCAATGGGCTCGCTGGATCGCTGCAATGCCTAGAAGATTCATTTTCAGGGAGGCCCGAAGGCGACGCTCGCTGCTAGTGAGCTCTCTTTCGTCCAGAGCCACATCCAACTTTCCAATGAGCTCACTAGAGATGGCAGCTCTGAGCTTAAGATCGCCGAGGTGGGCGGAACTCACTTCTTCAGAGCCCTAGCAGTGTTGGTGAGCTTGCAATGCAACAAAAGGTATGGATCGGAGCATCTGGTTGGCTTTGCCCAATAATCATTCACCACCTGATAAAAGCCATCAAACCCAGTCCAGTAATTGTCAAATCTGAAATGTCTTGGGGGTGTGAAGGTGGCATTAGTGGAGAGCAGCAGGGGGCAGTGGTCTGAAATGTCAGTCGACAGGGCAGCAAGAATGCAGTTTGGGTGAACAGCCATCCAGTCATCATTGTATAAGACTCTGTCAAGTTTCACTTTGGTTGTGTTTTGCTGCTCATTCGTCCAGGTATATTTTCTCCCATGCAAATACAGATCTCTTTGCTCAAGCTCATTGATGAATCTCCTAAAAGCCGCCATCATTCTCCTATTCAAGTTCAGGTTGTTTTTGTCAGCAGCATCAGCAATCAAGTTAAAATCCCCAGCAAAAATGCACGGCAAATCGGAGGGGCAAAGAGGTCTCAAATCTTCAAGGAATTTCAGCTTGTCCGAGTCAGATTGTGGCCCATATACAGTCACAACTCTGAATTTTATTCCAGTCAACTTCCAACAACAATCAGCAGCTAAAAAGGAGCGGTGGCACTCCTGCAAATCAACATCAACCAGGGCTGGATCCCAAGCCATGATGATGCCCCCTCTGGTTCCCAATGCAGGCGAGTACAGAAATTCTGAACAACTAGAACCACAAACTTGCTTGACCAGTAATTGATCGACATGAGCTAACTTCGACTCTTGCAAACAGATAATCGCCGGATTGTGCTTGGAAATAACATCACGGACCACCCCACGGCGAGCTGGGCAGTTTAGGCCTCTAACATTCCAGACTAGGATACTTGTACTAATCATGACAATAAATCGACATAGACAACAACTAGCACGACAGATCAGACACGGCGGCCCTTCCTCCCCTTTTTGACAGTAGCCGCTTTCGCCAGGGCGGAGAGCACCTGAATCTGCGGCTCAGAGAGTGGCTTCTTGAAGGTCAGCTTGTACCTCTCGAGAGCATCCTCCTCTTCTTCTTCACCCGGCTCCGCGATGGCGAGGCCCCTCTTCCCGACGATGATCCGTCGGGCCATCCGCAGCGAGACATTTCCTCCTCCAGTGATTGCATCCTTGCGGTGCTGGAGCCTGAAGCTTCTTCTGGTAGCAGTGGCCGGGGGGCGGCGGCTCCGCTTGGGCTTGGAGGGAGGCGGGGATGGTGGTCTGGCGAGGAGCGGCGCCGAGATCGGCGATGTTAAGCGGCAGAGCAGGTCCTGAATGGGGTGCGGTGGTGTTGTGATCTGACGATTGCTTAACATCCCACCAGCAGGCTGTGGCGATGCAGAAATTGCACAACCGTCGGGGGCCAGCACCGCGCCCAGCCCAGTGAAACAGGAGGTAGGCGGGTTGGGCTCGGCCTGCGGGGCGAGGCCCAAGGAGCCAAGCACCACAGCCGGGGCACCCGACAGGTCGATCGCGTCCGGGTCAGCAGCATGCAGTCTTGACTAGTCGTCGGGTCCACATCCATCCAGCGGCAGGCGCCACAGCGACATGTCGGAGCCAGTCGACAAGGAAGCCATCTCAGGGGCAAGTCGCAGGCTGCTCTCCGAGCTCTCAGGAACATCGGGGCGGGCGTCAATCATCAGAAGGGCAATGTGGTGGCCCTCCTCGTCCTCTTGCCTAGGGGCAGCCGGCACGTCCAGAGCTTGCAGTGCACGCCGATGCTCGGCGACGTGGGGAGTCAGATGGTGTGGCGATGACACAGCTTCAGGGACTGCGCCGTTAGAGACGCCGTTAACATGCGGATCCCCAACCGGCACGGCGTCCATGCACCGGGCTCCCTCAGCAACAGCGCCGCTAGAGCAACCATCAGTCTCCGTCAGGCCAGCGACAGCCAGAGCAGCCAGGCCCACCACGGCAGGCACGGCATGGCCAGCCGCGGCGAGCATGACCTGGACATCAGCGTCAGGCACGGCATGGTCAGAGGCGTCGGGAGGCCCACTGATGGCGGAATCTGATGTTGCCATTTGCCAAAAGCTGGGACACCAGTAAACATGTTCATGTTATAGTAAGTACGATAGTACTATGCTGAATTGATGAATATTTTAGAAACAGGCACAAGCAGTGCCCGGATTTATAAATTAATAAAGCCAATATAGGTCAACCATCGTTACGAGTTATTACAACCAGATACAAGTGCGAGAGATAAAACAAAAGGAGAGCTACTGGACAGGACGAAGAGCCCAACAGCAGTGCCAGAGCTTCATCGGGCCCAACCTGGGCCATGGTCGCCAAAACCCATACTCCCTTCGTTTTTAAATATAAATCTTTTTAGAGATTTCAATACGGATGTATATAGACATATTTTAAAGTGTAGATTCACTCATTTTGCTCCGTATGTAGTCGATATTAGAATATGTAAAAAGACTTATATTTAGGAACGGAAGGAGTAAGAAACTATGAGTATATCCCTAAGTATTAGGCCTGTTTATCCACTAAAAATCATTACAAAGCAATTATGTTTGACCGGCGAGTTAAATGCACAGAACAACACTTTCGTGTCACGACTTATAGAAAACCACCACTTTACAAAACGTGACATTTCGTACCGAACCGAAGAATTGACAGTGGCGGCCCCGACCAATTAGGATAAACGTGCAATTTCGTACAAAACGTGCAATTATGTTTTTTTTCCAACTCAGCCCGACAGGCGGCCCCGACCAATTATATAGTGACGTCATCAAAGTCATTAGTATATACAATCAGTGTTATTTGTCACTGTCAATTCTTCGGCTCGGTGCGAAATGTCACATTTCGTAAAGTGGTGGTTTCCGCAAGTGGTAACACGAAAATGCCCAGGTTCTGTGCATTTAACTCTCGACCTGCCACTGCCGACCGGACATGCTGCAGCAAGGAACGGTTGGAATAGTTTGATGAGGCGAGTGGGAGATCCGCAGGACAGATCGATACGTTCGCCTGAACAAGAGAACAGAACGTTAACACAAACCGGGACTTTGACCAGGAAGGAAAAGATACAGTTGGCCCGGGAAGGGAGATAGAAATTAGCAAGGTGGTGTGCAAGTGATCGGTGAGAGTGATGCATGCGTGCATGCATTTATGTGGACCCAGGCTAGCATAATTGCAGATGGAGCACGACATGCCATCACATGCGTTCGAGTAAGTGCCCTGACTGACCGACTGCGATGCATCATCCCCATCATCCCTCCCTCCCTGCACGACCATGATCACAGCCGGACCACCCCCCACATCGAACACAATAAGCTGGAGTCAAAGGGCGCCTCCTCACGATGTCCACGTCGGCAGGGCTTTACTGCGCATCATCACGATGGCAGTGTAAAACGTAACGATGGAGGAAAAAAAAAAACTTACAAGGGAAGTAAAAGGCTGTACGCACTCAGCCCAACCCAACACTCCACGCTCTCTACCCCCACACGCAACCTCTCCTCTCCTTCCTCTCTCGTCTGCATCTTCCCCGAGCGCCTGGCCGCCGGAGCCAGGACCAGCAGATCCTCGCCTCCTCCACCGGTGAACTATCTCTAGTGGAGGAGGGCAGGGGCGAGCTCACCGTCTTCCTTGCGACCCGCACCGATAGGGATACACGCGCACGGAGGCGGCAGCCTGGGAGACGCAGCGCTCCCGCCGTCCAGATCGAACCAATCGGGAGGGGGAGAACAACCACTGCCTTCCCATGTTGGTCGTCTTCACCGCGCCTCGTCTGCGCCGCGTGGTTATGACCGGCGGCACAGCCGACGTTGGTGGCAGTGGTCGATCCCTCGACTTCTGTAGCTTCTGGAAGGCCGGCACCAACGAGGGCCCCTCTGCCCCATCCGCGAGTTCCACGGTTCGTCTCTTTGATCCCCAGCCTCCCTGGTTTCCGCGAAATCCCAACGCTAGTTTTTTTGCCCTGTCTCAGATGCACCGCAGACAGGGGACTTCGACCGTGCGTGCGTGCACCCCAAGTTCTTCAACACCAACCCGACCTCCCACAAGTGGGTGTTCGGAGGTTTCGCATCCTTGCCCATCCATTCTCTGATTTGGTTTCGTGTGGTGGATATGTAATTGTTTGATAGTCTTCAGTTTGTCAGAACAAAGGGTACCAGGTAACTACAAGATGCATTGCTTGCATGGTTTTTAAGGCGACGCCTTACCGCTTTAGGGAGGGGGGGCGCTTTGGCGCCTAGGTGACGACTAAGCGGACGCTTTAGGCGCCTAGGCGCCCAAAGCGGTCGATTTTCTAAAGCGGAGGGGGAGCGCTCTGACGCTTAGGCGTCGCCTAGGCGTCGCCTTAGGGACGCTTTAAAAACCATGATTGCTTGTTGGTTTTACGATATTTGGCCTGAGTTGAGATAAGATGATTGCTTGCTGGTTTATCTGAGTAACTTGGTTGCACAAATACTAAAAACACATGTTATCCATTTCTCCCTTGCTATTTCTATTTGGGGAAGATTATAGTTTGACCACTGAGTAGAAATCAAATGCTTCATATTGGAATGTTTGCTGGATAAGAAGGTAGAAAAAGTAGACGATGTGGTACTCTCATGACTTTTCTTCTTTATGTTTGGTGTTCAAGATACTTATGCCACCATGTGAAATATTTATCTAATAACTTCTCTCTTGCTGTGCAGCTATATCTGAACTTCTTGATAATGCAGTAGATGAGCTTTGTAGTAACTTCTAACATCTTCTATGAAATAGATACTCGCTAATTTAAATTGTGTGATAATACCCAAATGTCTGAAACACGGAGTATTCTGTTGTAAGCTGAAAATTTGAGATGTCACCTTCCTGTTTTTGGAAAAACCATGCTATACTGCTATCTAACACAATGCTCTGTTGATCAGCATGTTAATAACTTCGTGTATTATACTCTGTTGACGAAAAACCCCTAAACCCTAAAAACCATGCTATACTGCTATCACTTTTTTTTATTCGTGTATTATAACACAACGCTCTGTTGATCAGCGTGTTAATAACTTCGCTTCCTAACATATACCTCATCACTGATGGCGGCGACATGGAACAACACTTTTGTGCTGTTAGTACTGTAAATTTGAGAAATTGACAAGCATGTGCCCGTCGCAAATTTGATGGGTACATTATACATTAAGAATTTGTATGACCTCACATTCACCGGTGCTAATAATTTCTGAATAGACATGAGTGAAAAGGTGGTTAAGAATTCTGATGAATAGTGATGGGAAGATATTTGCCGAGGTTGCCAGGTGGGAGGACTTTCCTTTTCTGCAAGGACTTCTCTAGGTGGGTTGTTCTGATTTCAAAATATGGAAAGAACTGAACATTGAGTTAATTAGTCATGTGATTGGGCACTGAAAATGTTTCTCGTGTTAGTTTGTTAATACGCTTTTGCTTGTTGCAGTTCAGAAGTGTTGTGTTTGTCTTGAGAAGTAATTTTCTGCTCTGCTTACGTTGTGATTTTGTTTGGGAAATTTATGCAGCCCTTCGTTTGCACTTTAGATGACTGTGCGTGAAGCACTGAATTCCGCCCTTGATGAGCTGGCAATCCTTCTGTTTTCATAATGGGAGAAGAGGTACCACGATACCACCTGGAAGACGAAGTAGTAATATATTATTCTTTTCTTTATTTGTGCCCTCTAAATACTTGTCATTTCTCTGGCAGGGTTGTTTGAATAGGAACTACTTTTCAGTTTCCATGTTTTTCTATATTGGTCCCTGTTTTTCTATTTTCAGTTTTGCAGATTTTAATTACGGATCTAAGGATTCAGATTTGTTCCAAGCTTTTTGCTTGCTGTAAAACTCTTACTAGAGACAACTGGATATATAGGAAACAAAGTGAACTACCAATTTTCTCTTGAACAATCACTACTCTTATTTTATTGTGACATATACCTAAATTTATTCTTAGAGAAACTTAGACATGCAGATTGCCTTTGATTATGTATTGTTTCAGTAACATGATTACATAGCTATAGTAATCCGGTTATAACTACGTAAGAGCCAATAGAAGACATAACATTGTAGCTTTGTACTACTATTTCAGTTATACATGATCCTATATAGCTAAAAATATGTCCTGTTGTATTCAAACGAACAGATCCATTGGTAGAGAGATAATATACTCCCTCCGTTTTTATTTACTCTGCATATTAGATTTGACTGAAGTCAAACTTCATAAAGTTTGACCAAGTTTATAGAAAATGGTATTAACATTTACAATAACAAATCTATATGATGTGAAAGTATATTCAATAATGAATCTAATTGTATTGATTTGTTATTGTATATGTTAATATTTTTGTCTATAAACTTTGTCAAAGTTTACAAAGTTTGACTTTGACCAAAGCTAATATGCAGAGTAAATAAAAATGGAGGGAGTATATTGGTTTCAGACAGATTTTGTTCTTCATGTCCATATATAAGTTTTCTTATCTCTTTGTGTACATCTTCAAATAGCAACTTACTTGGTGTGGAATTTATGTTCCTGCTTTATGTAGCTAAATAAATACCAAGAACTATGTTGCAGTGTTTATTCCTTAGCACTTTTGATTTACAAATAAGTCTACTTTTGTATAATCCTTATAACTGAAGTTGGTTATCCATGTAGACACAATGTGCACTGACAGAAGATGGCAGGAAAAATTGTTCAAATCCAACTATGTATCTACCAGAGTTGATTATGGTGTACTATTCTTTAAAGAATTTGTAGGAGGCACTAGAAAAGTATGACTCGAAGAGGGATGCCTTGATTTTAAAAAACAGCCTGAAAGCATTTAGTTTAGTAAAATATTGTATAGCCTTCTCGTAAAAGTTTGGCACACTTTTCAATAAAATGAACTTTTGTTAATCATTAAGCTATAACTTTTCTCATATTTGAACAAGGTTATTTGAGTTCTGTTAAAAAAAGTGGCAATGTTAAAAAAAGGTTATTTGGTGTAACTTTTGCAAAGTTTGTTGAAAGAAGCTGCACATAACTGATTTCGCTGTCAAGTCTACAATCCAGTGTTGATCTAGAGGGTGGAATCTTTAAACTTTGTTGATGCTTTCTTGGCCGTTTTGATCTAATATCTGTATGACGTGGTTTGTATAAAACATATGGTGGTATAATTATTTTTGCTTTTTTTTGCAGGATATAATAACGTTGCAGATAGACGGAGACTGAATTAGTTCACACTACTTTGATGTCTATCGAGCCAATGGAACAACAAAGGTAGTTCCTTCCACAATTTGAAGAATGTTGTTTCATATTGCACGATATGTCTGACTCATTTCAGTGGGCGTTCAATTAATTTGAGCCATCCTTTCCTAAGATCATACCTTGATATTCCTCTATTTTCTCCTATTCGTCCTATGCTTTTTTAAGAACTGAAATAATTATAACCAGTGTTACAAATGTTTGCAGAGGAGAAGTCCTTGCAGCAAAGAAGAACCGGAAGCAGGTTTTCTATCTTGACCAATATTTCCTTTTGTTTCTAATTGTTGGATCTTTCCTATGGAGGCTCTGAAACAAATTGAGGTGGCCTAAAATTAAGGATTAACGCTTTTGATATCTGATTTGAGAAAATAGATTCACAGAACATAAGTAGAAGGTAGAATGTAGCATTGATCATTGCAATCTTGTACATAGACAGTTCAACGAACTGCTCCAAGAGGGGATGTTGAGGGTGACAATGGCGACGAGCAAGTTGGCGTCTGTGAAGCTTTGCCGGAGCCATTCTAGCTCTTCCAGAGCCACAAGGTGAGCCTGAAGTCAGGGTACGTTCGATCGAGCATACTCGCTTCTCTCAGAATTCGTATAATCATTAGAAGTTCAGAATCAGTCATGCCAAAGATATGAAGTGGAACACATTTGCAGGCAGGGAAGCCGAGGAACCAAGACGCCAACGGTGTGGAGCCATTTGCCATCGAGAGGACTAGGGCTGCCATCAGGGGACCTCCAGACCAAGCTCAACATCTCCCTCGCCTCCGTCGACGCCGTGTCCTGGAGGGTCGTCGCCGTCCGTGACGGCGAGCTAGTGCCACAGCTTCGTCAGCCGCATGGTTAGAGGGAGGCATCAAGGGCCTGCCGCCGCCGGGGCCGACGTGCGTGCAATTTCTATTGATGTATCTTATGTTGCCAAACAGCAACATGCTCCTGTCTATGCTATCGCTGTGGGCATGGCATTTCAGTTTCTTCCTCACATTCTAATATAATAAGTTCATCAAGAATTGCATGTACATGTGCTGCTATCCAGAACCAAAAAGGGAAGTAAAAAGGGCGTTCATCTACCTGGCACCGCCCAGATGCCCCTCAAGCGCATGGCGCGCCCCAACTACTAGTGGAGATCATGCAGCATGGATGGTGATGGATCGTTTCTTTCTATACATATATATCCACGTGGACGTGGCACTCTCACTGGTCACTGGTACTATTATTTGACACGCATGATCAGAATTAATGAGAAGGCAAAGATCATCAGCGGAGAACTGCCACTAACACTATTATTTGGATGCCGTGCAGTGGTGTGCAGGCAGCTGGAGCCTCGATCAAGATCATCAGCGGAGAACTGCTACTGACACGCATGATCGAGGTCAGCGACTACATGCAAAGACATAGGCTTGCGTGCTGATGGCGACATGGATGCATGGTTTGAACTTGAACAAAGTAAGTAGGAGGAGGAGGAGGAGGAGGCCGTGCGTGTAGCGTAAAGCTTGTGCTTCACTCGATCTATGCGTACTGTACCAGCAGTAGTGGCACAATGCATATAGTATTTGATGTATTTGCGTAATCGATCGAGTGACGCTTTGTTCCTTTTGAGACAGGCGATAGCACGAATACCTCGTTCCTTTTGAGATTAAGCATGCAAAAGGCATATATGTCGTGGATGGAGATCGAGGTTCTCTCCACACTCTCTCTCCTCGCTATTTTGATAAAGGAAATATATTAATATCGCGAAGATACAATTACACCTAGTCTCTGCACCAACAAAATATCGAAAGACATTAAGGATGCAGATAGCTAAGAAAAAAATATAAAAGAGAGAAATATAAAAAATAAAGACCCCCTCGCAGTGATGAAACACTTGCAACGACAACACTCTAACCACCACCAAAGACAACACCCGAACCACATAAGAGGTTCTCCAAAAGTGACGCCTCCAAAAAGGAAACAATGCACAAGCGTTGTAGTCGCCGGATTAAGGATCTTGAGTTTTCACCCAGGAGAAAGTCCGAGATTCCAAAAACAATGCCTTCAGCAAGGCCATTGCCAGGTACAACCAATGAAGGCCAGACCTTGAGCTTTCACTCTGGAAATCACGACTCGTTACTCGAGAAGCACCACCAGGAATGCTTTCCACCTGTGTTGCCACCCCCTCCTGCCAAGGACTTCGCTGCAAGTCCTCAACACCCAACACATAGGAAAAACCTGTGCCGCATTCTTCATTGCAACCAAAACTCCTCTCCGCCATTACAAGCCTCCGAGCGCAGCCACCATGACTTTCTTCACCACTGTCAACGCCGTGGAAATCTATACTTAGACATGTCCCATGGCACTGGCAAGACAACGAAGCTTCGCGCCACGCCCTCATAAAGCCTCTCTGGCCGAAGATGAGGGTGCGCCTGACCAGATCAATTCCGATCTACATATCCAGTGGCGCCATGCTCCCAAAGCTGAGATCTCCGAGAGCAAGACCGAAACCCGTCGGTGTCCAGATCGAGGTGGCCAGCATGGAGATCGACGTTTTGGAGCTCGAAGAACAGCAGGGCCAACCACCTTTATTCCAGCCGAGCAAGCCCACTGGCCAACACTACCGCTAGAAGCCTCTACCACGAGTTTTCTACCACTCCCTTCTAGTTCTATACCACAAGTGTAATTGCCAAAAAGCTAACTGTCTGATGTGCTCCTCCGTTATTTGGCTGTTAGGGATGTTGTATAAGCATATTTGGTTACTGATGTACATAGTATTCTGGATTGTTATTAGGCCCCAAATATTGTTTACAATGACTTGTTGGGATCTACGAGGGTGATTTATGAAAATAGTGATGATAATTATTAGCAAGTTCTAGATATTCTTTCACAACATTGCTACACACTCAACCATGCATATTATTGGCAAGAAAATTCATCTACAACAGACTTGCTTATCCATGTTGTATATGAGCATGATTGGTATGCATTTCAAAACAAGGTGTTTGTGGTGTTGTTTATGCATATGATTAGCATATCTAAAATACTTACCAATGATTGATTCAGTTCAAGAAACGGAAGAAAAAACAAGCACATGCTTTGAACCATCACATTTGGCAAACAAGTTATGAACTTAGGATCCTGTAGTACAGATTGCTATGGAAAACAAAAACAGAAAAGCAAGCTAATGATAGGTAGCGATTAATGGCCAGTAGAAAAAATTAAAGAACAAAAATAGAGGGTGTTTTAGACAATTTACAACAACCCCTCCCTAATCAAAATCTGGAGTTAGCTTGTGAGCCAAACACATTTTTATTGCTCTAGAGTTAGAAGGTGAAGTGAAGTTTTTTAGGTGGAATGGAGCTCTCCCAAAAACACACGTAATTATTTTCACTCGCTTCATAGTGATGTTTTAATGATTCAATACACCGTGTGCGAGAGTAAGATTTTGATGGCAAAGTTACATCATTACGCTAATGGGATTTAATCATTGTTCAAGCCATAACTATCAGTTTGTGTTATGCAACAATACATGTGTGTTCATTTTTAACATTTTGTTTTCAAATGTTCATTCTACAAAGATAGTTTTAATTAGTAAGGAAATCCTGATTAATATTATGGTGTTTTACTAAGTTGTACTGGAAACCCATGAGTGATTGAACTATTGATGGATTCAGATATTTCCAGGCGCTCTTTAATCTATTTGGAGAGTGTCCTCGATTTGCACATGTTGATTTGTAAATATTTAATTTGATTTGAAAATACTTATCTTTCAAAATATTTGATTTGCAAAGTATTGTTGAGTACTAAATGTTGGCTTCAAAAGTTTGAGTAAAAAGGTCTTATCTGCCGGTGATAAGTTGGCCAGTCCATATTAGGAAGATCCCATTAATCCAATTGAGTGACGTAGGGACAAGCTGGGGCCGAGATTTGGAAATTTTGGAGCTTGGTGTGAAGAGGGTCCACACGCTTTGTGCATTAAAAGTATAGTCATGTAGGGTTCCGAACGAGGCTAGGTTATACTAAATTGAGAAGTACTCCTCCCTTCCGTTTCATAGGGCTCAATTCAAAAATCTCACTAACCAAGGTAGATGGTGAATGGTGGGATAATTTTTTTAGTTTGCAAAAATACTCAATTAATGTGCTCGTTTTCCTCAAAAAAATTGTCTTTACCAATCCATTAATTTCAATACATACATGCGTGACCAATAAATGACCAAGAATTTTTACATGCATTGTTGAGTTTTTTCTTAGTCCTTGCATGCAGCGATTTAATGTACCTCAAAATTTGAACATGGGATCAGGAGCAATAATATCGAGACTTATAAAATGGAAAAAAAAACAATTTTCTGAGATAAGCTATATAAATCGGAAGGGAGGAAGTATGTGATTGTGTGGTCTTATTGTGGCAGAACAACCTTTGATAAGATGATGAAGAAAATACAAGTTTGTGGGTCTTCTTTAAATGAAGAGTCTGTAAGTTTTATCTAGTACTGGATTATCTGCAATGAATTCATCGTTATTAGGAAACTATTATAAACTGCAACTTCTTTAAATGGCATTGTGCTGAATAGTCTATTTCGTTATATTCTTTACCTCCTCACATGATCCTCAGCCTCATTTTTTTTTGGTTGCTTTTTTTCTTACTCTGGGAAATACAGAGTATAACTGATCCATGCACTGAGAGTGTCATGTGGGTGCTATTAGGTGAATAACATAGACAGACAACATAAGTGAACGTTTTTCTCTCTCTTTCTATTTGCTTTCATAATCACCTGTCCTACCGTGAGAGACAGCGTAAAATGATTCCTAAAACCCTGGATCTTCTAGTTCACCTTTTAATACTCCCCCGGTCCTATAATAAAGCGCCCATTGGTTTTCACGGAGTCAAGCTTCATTAAATTAACCACGTTTATTGAGGAAGCATCTGTATTAATAATACCAAATATATACCATATGAAAAAAAGTCGATGACGAATCTAATGGTATTATTTGGTATACCAAATGTTCATAATTTTTTCTTTAGATCAAGGTTTATGAGGATTGACTTTAGAAAATCGTAATATGCAATATATTTTGAGATGGAGTGTCGGGACCCCGATCCTAAGTCACACAGATCTAGCATGTAACACATCATATCGCTTTGCGGCCTCACGCATGGTAAGCCACGGCTGCCACCTTTACCTTGGTCGGGACCGTTTGCGTCTTTTGGCTCACGTATATGATTATGTCGCTAGCATTCATATGACAGAGAATCCGGGTCGACATGACTAGTCGTAAAACCAAGGTGGCACAAACATACAGGGATAGACATATGTAACTCAGCAATGCACGTGTCGGCCATCAACGTATGAACCCAAGTCATAGCATGCTACAAGGACTTAAAGGAACAACACGTGACATTTCCCCGTAGGGACAGACACATGTGCAAAAAAGGATACATGTCGGTCAATCCATGTGTTCCGGAGCAGTAGCGAACTACCAAGGCTCAGTGGAAGTACTACGAGGCATTTCCCTATAAGGAAGGCTACCAAAGGAAAACAACTAGGTGTCGAATCCCACACATACCAATGCATTTCAAACATACGCACAATATGCACGATATGTGTAGATACAACATGGCATCACAACAAAACTCTATGACTCAAAGTATTTATTTAAGAGGCTCCGAAGAGCCATACATAACATAATATTGCAAACATGGGTCTCATGACCCAACATACAAAGTCATACAAGTAACGGAAGCATGAACATGTCTGAGCACAGACAACTTCAAAAGAAAAAGGCTGAGAAGCTTGACTGTCTACAAGACCCTCCATAGGAACTAGACCTCTGTCTGGGATTCCCAAGTTACTCGGTCAACGTCAAACTTCACGTAGAAACCACTAGCGAGACTAATGTCTCCTCTGCAAAAACATAAATTAAACAACTGTGAGTACAATGGTACTCAGCAAGAATTATATCAGAACTAACTACATATGCATCGGTATCAACAATAGGTTGTGGAGTTTAACTGCAGCAAGCCAGCTTTGACTCTTGGCGAACCTGTACTACGACTACCAGTATTTCTTTGGGGTGAGAGAGCGCACACGAGTCTACATAGTCACCACAACAACACACCACTATGGATCTCCCGTCTCCCTACGAGAAGGCCATCCATAGCACTCACACTTATCTTGCGCATTTTAGAGTATCCATTTAAAGTTATCTATGAACAATGTAAGCTTTCAAGTAGTCCATAACCGCGGACGCGACTATTTGAATAGATCATTAACCCTGCAGGGGTGTACTTCTTCACACATGTTTCCACCACTTAGCGCCATATACTCGTCATGTATCTCGACAACCTTCAAGCTGAAGCCCGGCGTGGGTGTAGACCACGACCTGACTAACCACACAAGACTCAAGTCCTGGTTTATCGCCTATTTGACACTGACCCGCAAAGAAGTCCGGCCGAAGTTTTCGTTACGGCCCCAAACGATGTGAGTAGGATTCCACAAGCCCACCATCCGGGTGCCACTTTGTACACCGTGCCACTTGCCTATACCGTGTCATAGCCCACCCCTAAGGTCAGCGCTACGCACGGCTCCCAGCATATCCTATAAACACCAGAAACTAGTTGCAACTCTTGGACAGAGTACATGACGATTAATAAGTCGAGCAGGGTCATATTTCAGGGCACAATGTGTGGTAGTAACTGTCTTGGATCACAAACACGGGACTCGGTTCTTAAGGACGGTTCCAATGAGACAACCCACCATGTACTCCTACATGGCCTCTCATCGCTACCTTTACCAAATCGGGTTCACACACGTAGCTCTCACATAGTAGGACGTGAACACAACCATTCCAATTCATCGCCCAGATGGATCAGACCCGATACAACTCTAAGCATAGCAAGCATGGATGAGTAGTTACAACATGGCTCAAGCAATTCCTACTCATGCTAGTAGGTTTTACTATTTACTGTGACAAAGACAGATCATGCAGAGGAATGGGTTCAACTACCGCAACAAGTAACGGTTGAATCGTTGTTGTCCTAATGCAATAAAAGAGAGCAGGAGCGAGAGAGTGGGATTGTATCGGAGTGATCAAGGGGGGGTTTTCTTGCCTGGCACTTCTGAAGACAGTGTAGCTCTTCATCGGTGTCAACGGTCACTATGTCGGAATCGTCTTCTACCAAGAAGGAACAACACCGGCAAATAGAGAAGGAACACAATCAATGCAATGCAACAATATGATGCATGATCATGACATGGCAACATGCTTTTGATTGAGCTAATGCAACTAGCAACCAGATTAAATGAAGTTGGTTTGAACCAAAGGTTCAAATTCAAACTCCACATGTGGTTATTTAAATGTCATTTATTTGATTTTTTCCTAAACAGTAGCCAAAAGTTGTCCTATCGTGCATGAAAATGCCATAAACAGATTCTTTGAATTTTTCTAATCATTTTTCTTATATATAAAACTTTTCCATCTGAGCTATGGTTGATTTTATATGATTTTTAGAAGTTTATAACATTTTCTGCAATTTCCTGGTTATTTTGAAATAAACTAAATCCAGAAAATGCACTACTACGTCAGCATTGCATCAGGGTGACGTTAGCGGGTCAACTAACCGTGCCAGGTCAAACCTGATGTGTGGGACCCAGCAGTCAATGACACAGTGCTAATTAGTACTAAATTTAACCTAATCCAAAAATTAGCAGGGGCTGGGCCCACCTGTCATAGAGCCAGGGGGTCATTAGGGTTAGCGGTGATTAGCCGGAGTTAAGGCTGCCGGCGACCACCCGACGCGGCGGAGGCCGTCGGAATTCCTCCTCCGGCGACCAAATGGACGGTGGAGGGGCTCGACTTGTAGCGGGTGCTCGCCCGCATCCATTGCAGCAGGAAGCAGCAGCTGGGGTGCCTTGTGATTGCCGGAGACGAGCTCGCGGCGGCGGTCGGAGTTTGGGCTTGCTCGGGTTCGGCGCTAGAGAGCACGGGAGGAGGGCTGCGGGTGGCTACGGGCTCATGAGGACGTGCTGAGCATGGTAGTGTGCTCAGATAGTAGCTCCAGTGGCCATAGCCACGACGGTGACATGGCCCGCGGGGTGGAGCTCTCGGGCTTGGTTGTGGAGCTAGCTAGAGGACCAATTAGACTTGAGGGAGAGAGGGAAAAGACGACGGAGCTCACTGGGAGTTTAATGGAGGGCTCAACGGGCACGGGGACGACCGGCAGGCGACGAATCAACCGACGATGTACGGCGGCCGTGCGCGGGGAAGACTGGTCGATGGCGTTGCTGCGGTGCATCCGAGCTCGGGTTCTTCGATGAGGAGACGTGCGGCGATGTGACGGAGTCGATGGACACGTTGGCAGGGAGTGGCACTAGTGAAAGATCGTGGATGTCGCCTAGAGGTGGGGGGTGAATAGGCGCTTTAAAATAATTACGGTTTAGGCTTGAACAAATGCGGAATAAACCTAGCGGTTAATTTTTCAAGCACAAAACCTACAACAACTAGGCTCATCTAAGTGCGCCAACAACTTATGCTAAGCAAGATAAACAACTAAGTGATAGCAAGATATATAACATGAAACACTATGGCTATCACAAAGTAAAGTGCGTAAGTAAAAGGCTCGGGTAATTGATAACTGAGGCACGCGGAGACGGCGATGTATCCCGAAGTTCACACCCTTGCGGATGCTAATCTCCGTTTGGAGAGGTGTGGAGGCACAATGCTCCCCAAGAAGCCACTAGGGCCACCATAATCTCCTCACGCCCTCGCACAATGCAAGATGCCGTGATTCCACTAAGGGACCCTTGAGGGCGGTTACCGAACCCGTACAAATGGCAACCCTTGGGGGCGGTCACCGAACCCGTACACTTTGGCAACCCTTGGGGGCGGTCACCGGTACCCGTCAAATTGCTCGGGGCAATCTCCACAACCTAATTGGAGACCCCGACGCTTGCCCGGAGCTTTACACCACAATGATTGAGCTCCGAAGCACCACCAACCGTCTAGGGCGCCCAAGCACCCAAGATGAACAAGCTCTAGGGTACCAAGCACCCAAGAGTAATAAGCTACCCAACTTTTCACCACCACGTATCACCGTGGAGAACTCAAACCGATGCAACTAATGCAATGACAAGAACACACGAAGTGGTCAAGTCCCCCACTCCCAAATCCCACCAAAGCAACAAAAGCTATGGAGGAATATGAGAGGAAGAACAAGGAGAACACCAAGAACTCCAAGATCTAGATCCAAGGGGTTCCCCTCACATAGAGGAGAAAGTGATTGTTGGAAACGTAGATCTAGATCTCCTCTCTCTTTTCCCTCAAGAACTATCAAGAATCATTGGAGGGATTGAGAGATAGCAAGCTCGAAGAAGGTCAACAATGGGAGGCAAACACGAGCTAGAAGGATAAGGTTCAATGGGGAAGAAGACCCCCTTTTATAGGACCTTCCGAATCCAACCGTTACAGCCATTTTTGCA
The DNA here is from genome assembly GCA_039707655.1 of Elymus sibiricus. NCBI lineage: Eukaryota > Viridiplantae > Streptophyta > Magnoliopsida > Poales > Poaceae > Elymus > Elymus sibiricus. Next base: position 515,835,733 of record CM077666.1, read on the forward strand.
CTGCAGCGGTACAACCGCTTGAACCACCGGTACAACTGGTATTCACGGGTTCACACTGCAGAAGAGCCCCAGGCGGTACAACCGGTGGAGCCACCGGTAGTACCGGTCGGCCGGAGCCAACCAGGAACTACCGCTCCACCACCGCCCAACAACCGCCTCTCATACAGAAGGTGTTCACCCCATAGTGGTGGTTGTGCCGGTGCAACCGCCAGACCAGCGCTCCTGTGGTGGCTAAGTCCGGAGCGGTACAACCGCTCCAGACACCGGTAGTACCGGTTCGCCTTAGTCGTCCGGGAACTACCGGGCCACCACCGCCCAGCCACAGCTCCAATACAGAAGGGAGTCCGGTAGTGGAGCGGTGCTGGGCTGGAACAACCGGTCAAGCGGTACAACCGCTTTTACAAGCGGTACAACCGCTCGGTACAAACAAAAACACTGCCACAGAGAACAGAGGATACAATAAAACCTGAACTGCCACAACTTCTGCAAATGAGCTCCGAATTGAGCAAACTCAAGCTTGTTGGATAGACGACGACGAGTACTATCCAAACAGGGGTTATAGTAAGAAGTGGCAGTAGAAAAAAATGCCAATGATATAGAGATGTGAAACCTCTATGAATGAAGAACCGGCAAACACTCCAACATCGAAAACATCATAGAAGATGCACATGAACTCTGTTTTCGATGAACTCGAGCTTGTCATGAAGATGACCATAAGCTCTAAAACTCACAAAGAGAAACACCAAACAAGAACCAAGAAAGATGATGCAAGAATGCAATGGTTTGAGCTCTCTACGAATGATACGATTAAGCTACTCATCCAAGAGCCCCCCTTGATAGTACGGCTATCGATCCTATAACCCGGTCTCCCAACTACCACCATGAGACCGGTAAAATAGAAAACCTATCAAGGGCAAACCTTTGCCTTGCACATAGTCCACTTGAGCTAGATGATGACGATCTTGACTTCCTCAAGTTGGACCACCTTTCTTGATTGCGTTGGCTCGATGAAGACAAGTTGATTGCTCCCCCATACTCCACTATGGGTGAGCCACTCTTTGGCACATCTTCACAAGTCCATTATCACCACAATGGACGGCAAGCTTCAAGCATGATCTCTTCGTGATGCTCCACTTGAACTTGCACACCGCAAACTTGATGACGATCACCACTTGATGTCATCCTCCATGGGTCGAATGAGATCTTCCTCTTGACGCAAGCCCATGGAAACATACCTAACCCCACAACAACTCTCACATAGGCCACGGGTTAGTACACAAAGCATAATGGACAATCTTACCATACCATGAGATCACTCGATCTCGCTTGGTACATCTTCTACGCTTTGTGTGTTGATCAACTTGAATCACTCGTTGTACTTATTCTTGATCAACCTTGTATCTTTTCAACTCTCTTCATTAGGATGATGTCTTGAAGGTAAACATGAATGATCACACAATCTTCTTCTTCAAGACATGTTTGCAATAGGCTCAACTCTCACATGACCAATCTTTGGATCAATCCTTGAATAGCACCTTGGTCAACACATATTCTTCTTCTAATAACCTTGAAACCAACAAATGGTCTTCAAGCAATGCCTATGGACAAACCCTTCAAATATAACTCAAGGCAACCATTAGTCCATAGAGATTGTCATCAATTACCAAAACCAAACATGGGGGCACCACATGTTCTTTCAACTAGTAGAAAAATGGACATTAGTCCCGGTTCGTAAGGGCCTTTAGTCCCGGTTGGGCAACCAGGACTAAGGAATCGGGACTAAAGGCCCCCCTTTTTAGTCCCGGTTGTGTTACGAACCGGGACTAAAGGGGCTCCACGTGACCGCTGCGTAGCGCTCAGGTAGGTGGACCTTTAGTCCCGGTTGGTAATACCAACCGGGACTAAATGGGCTCCACGTGGCCGCTGCGTAGCGCTCAGGCAGGAGGACCTTTAGTCCCGGTTGGTAACACCAACCGTGACTAAAGGCCGCCACGCGTCAGGAGCTAGGGTTTAGGGTTTTGTAGGGGTTTAGGGTTTTGGAGGGTTTAGGGGTTTCATTTTGTGTTTCCCTTTTCTTTTTGTGTTTACCATTCAATTCTTTTTCATTTAGGGTTTTCATTTTTATTTTATGTTTTCCATTCAACTCGACGCTACTACATATAGCAATGAAGGAACCATTACACAACATCGTCATGAATATAGAGAAGTGACCTCTTTCTCCGTGCTTGGTCAAACAACAAGTTTTCGTATATATATTCGACGCTACTACATATAGTACACGTTCATGCATATATACAATATAATATCTTTTACGATACCTAATATCTAATTACCAAAATCCCCTACCAATTCCCGATGGTATTCTCCGGTTTTAGATATGACCTCTTCAAATAAGAATCCAGCCAATTCCTCTTGAATTGCTCGTACGCGATCCTTTGGTAGGAGATCGTCCCGCATCCGTTGGATCTAATTTAAAGAAGGGGGTCAATATATATGAATGAAACTCAACACAATTGATGGTAATAAAATAAAATTGTTAATATTGTTTACGTACTTCAAGTTGTTGTAAAATTCTGCCCTTCTCACAGGTCGTCTGGCGAATTAACTCGCAAACGTAGTATCCACATAAATTATTCCCGTCTCCATGCCTCGAGCACTTTACGAGAATAGAGTTCAATCAAAATAATAATCAAGCATGATAATGGTATTGAAACTAGCTAGAATCAAAGAGATGCGCGGACCTAGCTAGTACTACTTACATTGAGTTGTCGAAATTGCAGCTCCTCTTTCCATTCACCCCTAACCTTCTTGGTGAACCGTTTCCAAACCCTGCCCGGCAAAGAAAATGAATAAAGGAGTTATTAATTACTTGATATCAGGAAATGAACGAAAGTTGCCGATATAGTGCGATAATGATTGAAATTACCTCTGGAGCATTTCACTCAGGTCCGCCCACATCTTAGGATCTTTACGTTTCGTGTCCATGACAAGTACTTTTTCCGTGTCAAACTGAATGACTAGCAGAATAAAGTGGAACCTGCGCACGCATAACTCATCAATTACACTTAACATCGAGTAAGCAAAACAGAATGTGTACAAGACAGTAACACTCACTTGAAGTTGTAAGGAAATAGTATTTCCCTTTTGGTTTGTTGTTCAATTAACGCCTTTAGCAAGTTACCCTCCGTTTCCTTGGCGTTGTTTTGTACCGTACATTCATGTATGTTATTTGGGTTAATGAACCCAATCTCATAGATTTGTCCTCTTTTGCATTCGAGGATCTTCATTCTGCATAATATAGTGAGGATAATTATACATGCAATGAACGAGCTGAGCTAGAGACTTAATTACAGAAATAATACTTACAGACAATAGCAACAGATGATAGATTTGTCGAGGGCGTCTTGATTATATAACTGAAATAATTCCTCAAATTCAATGAATATCTCCTCGTCTCCACTGAAGTAATGCTCATTATTAATTCCCACCATGAGTGAGTCTTTCCCTTCCTTTGAGGCTTCCATGTACCACTCATGCAATCTTCGCATTTGTGTTGGTAGAAGCCATTCCTCCTCAGGTCTGACGAGAGGATTCCCGTGCTGGTATCTGTATGCTAACTCAGCCGTGGAGAACTCTACCCCGCTTAAGAATTGAGCAAGAGTGGCCGCTACCTCCGGATCATAATCCTTATCGGAAAACACGTTGAGGGGGGGGGCACGATTGGTTTTTCTGTTCTCCGAGCTGGGGAATTGGTTTCCCCCTTGCACTACTACTACTTCCTGACCGCTGTTGTTTATGTGACTTCATAATAGAGCGGTCATAGTTTGATGGCAGCGGAGGCGGTGGTGGTCGCGTAAGGTTTTCCAGAAACTGCTTCGCTTTTGTCGGATCTATTTTCTCCTTTGGCTCGGGCCGTTTCGGTGCAAGCTGGCGTTTCACATCGTCATCCACGAGCTTCTTGTCTTCCTCATCACTCATTTCGTATGGTAACTTGGCAGGAGCCTCCTTGAAGCTGTACCTTGTACGTGCTCTAGATTTCTTTGCAGTTGTAATACTAGCCGCCGGAGCGGCGGTTCTCTTCCGCTTATCCACCCGGTGCTGAGGCGGCGGAGTCTGCTGACGCGGCGGAGACGGCTGAGGCGACGGAGTCTGCTGAGGCGGCGGAGGCGGCATAGTCTGCTGAGGCGGCGGAGACGGCTGAGGCGACGGAGATAGAGTTGGATTGCTACTCTGAGGAGTCGATAGCCTTGGCGTCCAATGTGGAAGCACGATGTGTTCCTTTTTCCATAGAATGGTAGTTTTTCTGGCATCTCCTAGTTCAGTCTCCCCTTCACCTGTAGGGAAGTCAAGCTCCAGCTGCTCAAATCCCTTGATAAGTTCATCCACCCCGACAACAGCATAGCCATCTGGAATCGGAGAGCAATGGTAAGTTCTATTACCAGGAGGTAAGGCAAAGCTGACCGCCACCTTCACGGATATGTTCATGCATTTCACATGTAGCTCACAATTTTCCCTCTGTGTGATATCATCCACGGGGTAGCGAGGAGCCGTGATATCATCTATGGGCCGAACGAGCTCCGTGGAAGCCACGCCGCTTTTCCGCTGAGATGATGGGCCGGTAGTATCGAATGCAAGATCTTCGTGCCGCTGAGATGGGCCGGTAGCTTGATGGCTGGTAAGTGCCTCTATTTGCTTCTGCTGCTGCTCTAATTTTTCTTCTATCTTCTACATCCGGTCTGCATGCTGTTTCTTTTTTCTCCCTCGGCTTCTATAAGTCTCACTGTAGTCGGGAAACCCAATCTTCCACGGAACGGAGCCTGATGTGGCTCGTGTTCGTCCACTATGTTCAGCATTCCCGAGGGCGCGTGTCAGCTCGTCGTTCTCTCTGTCGGGATTGAACTTCCCGTCCTGCACGTCCTTCATTGCAGCTTTAAGGGCTTTGAGGGGTTTTGCAAGTTGATCTTTTGTAAAAATACACTTCCCTGTTTCTGGGTCCAACTTTCCCCCATGCCCGTAGAACCAAGCCTTTGCCCGTTCGGCCCACTCCAATGTCTCTGGATCTATCCCTTTATCAATCAGGTCGTTCTCAGTTTTCTCCCACTTAGGCCTGGCAACCTTGTAGCCACCTGACCCCATAACATGGTGATATTCCTTCTTTGCAGCATTTTGCTTATTTATTTTTGACCTTTTCTTAGCTTCATCCGATGTCTTGTACTCCACAAATGCGTCCCAGTTATCTTCTCATATGCTCCGGTGAATGTTGGAGTCTTGTCTTTCAGGACATAGTCTTGTTGCAATCTTTTCTTCCAATTGCAGAATTGTGCGGCCACCTTCTTAAGAGCCCACGCCTTGTCTTTTGGCTCTATAACTTTGTTATTTGGATCCACCTCTGGCGGTAGGATGAAATTTTTCATGAGCGTATTCCAAAGCGTTTCTTTGGATCTATCGTCGACATAAGTAACTCCATCCGCCTTTGGCTTATTCCATTCTCGAATGGTGATCGGGATGCTGTCCCTAACAATAACTCCGCACTGACTTACAAATTGGTTTGCGTTCAGCGCCGGACCAATCGGTTTGCCATCTTCATGGACTTTTTTGATCTTGAACCTTTCATTTTCGCCCAACCTTTTTTTCGGGCCTCGTTTCTTTATAGAAGATTGGCTCGATCTGGAGGACTAAATGAAGAAGGAAGCGTTAATATATGTATATACAAATCAATTAATGCATCTAGTCAGCAGAGGCTTAATTAATATACCTCGCCGGACTTTGTAATAATTAAGGTTCCATCACCGGAGCCGTCATCTTCTCCCTCCATTCCCTCACCGGAGCCGTCATCTCCTCCCTCTATTCCATCACCGGAGTCGTTCAGAAACTGTGAGGTGATATCATCATCTCCGTCGCGGATTATTGCCCCCTACATGTCTTCTTGTTCTTCGTCTCTGCCGTGTTCCATAGTTTCTGCAAAGACTTGCAAGTTATTTCAATGCTATAAATAAATTATTAAAAGAAATTCACATTTCCATGTCTATTTGCATCTCGATTAAAAAAATCACATTATTAAAACAAATTCACATAATATCACTAATACATCTCGAATAATCCAGTTAATGCAATAATATTATCATATAATATCACTAATACATCTCGAATAATCCAGTTAATGCAACAATAATATCACATAATATCACTAAACATCTTGCCCAATCAAACTGGACGTCGACTCCCGGTTCCTGAGCCGCGGGCGGTGAACACCCAAAGAGAAGGAACCATCACAGGATCATAGCTCGGGTGAGATCCCTGAAGAAACTGCCAGGTATTGGAGAAGCTGTCGTCCAACGCAACCATGTAGCGACGGACGTGCTCGTCCTCCTCCCTAACACGGCGACGTACCACCCTCTCGGGGATCGGCTCCCTCTGCACCGATAGTGGCCCACGCGACCGCCACCAAAGAAGCTCCGGGTCGACGACGAGACCCCGATTCCTCACCAAGCTGCGCGCCCCGGAAGGTAGCACCTCCCAGTGCCAGCCCGGCGGAGCCCAGTCCCGGACAAGGCGCCTCTCAAACTGGTTGTCGCCACCGAGTCGACGACGAGGATGCGGGCCGGGCATCGTCGCCGAGAACAAATTCCTATGAAAACAAATCAGGAATTGTAGCTCACCCTCGGATGTAGAGGATGTAGTCGATCAGTGGAGGGACGATCGTGGACCAACAGCTCCAACGTCGTCGATCACTCCACGGAGATGCAACAGCACAAACCCTGTAAATCAAAACAACATGTTACAGGAACTATATGGGCACAAACTTGATATGCACTTAAAGTAGAGATGACATGCTTCAATTCATCTTTACGGTCCAGGTTCATAAACATCATGATTAATTGACTATGATGCATACAAAATGCAACATTCTGAAACAATCATGACTTAGTGAAAAACTGGGCATATGCATGAGCAGAGTTAAAATGATGGCATCAAAAGGTTCATGTACATATCATGGAGCCCAAATATTACAACATGGCATAAACATAGGAGCAACAGGTTCATGGGAATCATCAAGGCAATATACAACCATGAGATAAGCTGTTTTTCAGACTTAACATTAGGATGCACTCACCGGCGATCGTCGGGGACTCCTCACCGGCGATCGTCGGGGATGCACTCACCGGCGATCGTCAGGGACTCCTCACCGGCAGGATACACTCACCGCCGGCGATCGTCGGGGACTCCTCCGGTGATCGTCGGGGACTCCTCCGGCGATCGTCGGGGACTCCTCACCGGCCATCGTCGGGGACTCCTCCGGCGATCGTCGGGGACTCCTCACCGGTGATCGTCGGGGACTCCTCCGGCGATCGTCGGGGACTCCTCACCGGCGATCGTCGGGGACTCCTCCGGCGATCGTCGGGGACACCTCCGGCGATCTTTGGTTGGCTGGAGGTGTGCGTCGCGGAAGCTAACGGGCGAACGGCCGATACTTAGTGGATTCGGCGGCTGCGGCTAATTAAAATAAAAACCGACGACTCGGTTCGAACTAAACCACAGAAAACCGTAGACAAAACCGATCTAATTAAAATAAAACCTAACCGTTCGCGTAGATCTAATCTAGGCCGTTGGAATAAGATCGAACAGAGGAGAAGCTCACCGCGGCGGCGACGAACTCCGGCGACGGTGGCGACGGCGGCGGCGCTCGGGCAGCGATGCGGGCGAGGTCCCCCGTGGGTCTCCGACATCGGGGACGACTCCGTTCGACGTGGGCGACGACGGCGAGCATGTGGACGGCCTCGACGTGCCTTGGGGACGATGGACACGACGGTGGCGAGCTTGGCGGCGGCGACGGCGTTCGGGGGTGAGCGGGGACGATGCTCTGGTGGTCCCCCGGCGAGGGCGACGGCACCAGACGATGCAGCAGAGTGAGGCGGCGAGGTTGTTGGCTGCGGTGGGGCTCGGGGTGCACGGGAGCGAGGGTGAGGGCGGCAATGGTGCGGTGGCGCTGGGGCACGACGTCGAGGCGGGCGCGCGCATGGAGGAGCGGCGGCGGGAGCGGACGCGTCGACGGCGCGGTCGGGCAGCCTGACGGCGTCGCGAGAGGGAAATGGAGTAAGATTGGGGGAGGGAGAAGGGGGCCTTAAATACCGCGAGCCCTTTAGTCCCGGTTGCGTCCACCAACCGGGATGAAAGGGTCTTTAGTCTCGGTTGGTGGCTCCAACCGGGACTAAAGGTAGGCCTTTAGTCCTAGTTGGAGCCACCAACCGGGACTAAAGCTATTTTTGGCCGCAGCCGAAAGGGCGCGAAAGGCTAGACCTTTAGTCCCGGTTGGAGCCACCAACCGGGACTAACCTAATTTATAAAATTATTTTAGTTTTGTTTTAAACAGATTCAAAAACAGTAGTATACATGCCTAGTTTTGATTTAATTCTTTTTGCTATTAAAGTTTTTAACAAAAAGTACTTTATGAAAATTTTAGTTGGATAAATTTTACTTTCTATTAACTTTACTTTAGATCAGAAACAATTTGTATTATTAGTTGAATTTTTTTAATTTAATTTTAAGTTAATATTATTTTGATCATAACTAGAGTTTTATAAAAGCTTTTTAGTTGATTCTTTTTGCTATTGAAGAATATTATAAAATACTTTTTGTTAACCTAATAATGTTATATTTTCTTTTCTGTTAAGTTATTAGTTTAGTATTTTTCTTTGCTGCTAAGTTTTATTTAGGACAAAAACTATTTTTGTTATTTGTAGTTAAGTCCTACAGTTCCCTTAGGAGTTTTTATTTGGATTTCCTTGAAGTTTTGTTTTGCTTTCTATTTGCTTTTTCAATATGTTTATAAAATTATTTTAGTTTTTGTCAATATGTTTTTGAAAATATGACACAAGGCGATCAATGCTGTCAAAATCTTTCTTCCGGAATCTAAAGCCCTTTGGGTATAACCCAACATACTCATGATGTGGGTTTGTACTCCTGATGTAAGATAATATAAAGGTGCCTGGATGTTCATGAGATATGCCAAAACAATAGACTATTCTCATAGGATTCTCTGATTTCTCAGCCCTCAACATATCATCAACTTCCCCTTTTACCCCTTTCCTGAATTTGCGATAAGAGAGCATGCTCTTCAGGTGGCCTACCAATGGATCCACATATCTGTCTATTACCTGCATATTTGTACAAGGAAAGAAACATACATTTACCGAAAATTAAAACAGATGCCAATCTTGCCAGTTAATACATCGCCTTCATGTAAGTGCAGTGATTCTAGATCAAAGCCATCATCAGAATAGTTGTGGAGCATAACTATGACTTTCAACCCAGAATCAAAGGTGCAAATTATTCGGTTATCTTGTATATGCCGAACAGTTACTTGAACAATCCTACCATCTGATATGTTGTCCTCAGTTTCACCAGAAAGCAACCAGAACTCCTCTCATCTGGACTTGGCTCGGCATAAGGGGTCCTCCGATCAGAGAAACCACACAGTAGGGGTGGAATCTTGCAAAACTTGGGAGTGAAATCACTACAACTGGTGAGGGTGTATGGCCTATGCCTGTCAACCTCAAACGGCTTATCTGGAATGCTCAGAAGACATTCATATTTTTTTTGGACATAATTGCATCGATTAACTCCTCTGTATAATTAAAATACTAAAAGACATGAATAATTGAAAATTCATAACTTAATAAATAATTATTCAAAAATCATGTTGCAAATGCCAAAATGCCCTAACTCTTACAAAGATTCCCTTCGGTTTCTCCGAAGTGGGATTTTCCAGCTATAAGTCCGGAAACTCACTAGAGAGAAAGTGATGACGGTGAAGCCGGTCACATCCCAGAGTGGGATCTTGGGGTATAAACCTTTTTCTTCGCGTGTGTCCCTTGCTTATGATTGCGCCGTAACCATGGAGAATCTTCATCATTTAACAGGATGCTTGGGTCAGTCTTCACTGTGAAGGGAGGAATTTCATGAAACTTTTCATAATCTTCTAACATGTCTGTCTTGTCCTCCACTCCGACGATGTTTCTTTTCCCTAAAAGAACTATGTGGCACTTTGTCTCATCGTATGATGTATTCGCTTCCTTATCTTTTCTTTTTCTCCGTTTGGTAGACATGTCCTTCACATAGAAAACCTGCGCCACATCATTGGCTAGGACGAATGGTTCGTCTGTATACCCAAGATTGTTGAGATCCACTGCTGTCATTCCGTACTGTGGGTCTACCTTTACCCTGCCGCCTGTCAGATTGACCCATTTGCACCGAAACAAAGGGACCTTAAAATCACGTCCATAGTCAAGTTCCCATATCTCCTCTATATAACCATAATATGTGTCCTTTTCCCTATTGGTGTTTGTTGCATCAATGCGGACACCACTGTTTTGGTTGGTGCTCTTTTTATCTTGGGCGATCGTGTAAAATGTATTCCCATTTATCTGGTACCCTTGGAAAGTCAATACAGTCGAAGATGGTGTCCTGGCCAACACGTACAGCTGATCTACAACAATGGTGTTATTCATGAGATGTGTTTGCAACCAACCGCCGAAAGTCGCCATGTGTGCACGTGTCATCCAGTCGCCAGACTGCCCCGGGTGTTGGGAGCGTACAATATTCTTGTGTTCATTGATATACGGGGCCACCAAGGTAGAATTTTGTAGAACTGTGTAGTGTGCTTGAGTGAAAGAATGTCCGTCCCTACATATTATTGCTTTCGGTTCTAGCGTGCCTTTTCCACTCAGTCTCCCCTCATGCCGCGATTGAGGAACACCAATCGGCTTAAGGTCAGGAATAAAATCAACACAAAACTCAATAACCTCCTCTGTTCCATAGCCCTTGGAGATGCTTCCTTCTGGCCTAGCACGGTTATGAACATATTTCTTTAAGATTCCCATGAACCTCTCAAAGGGGAACATATTGTGTAGAAATACAGGACCCAGAATGGCAATCTCTTCGACTAGGTGAACTAGGACGTGCATCATAATATTGAAGAAGGGTGGTGGGAACATCAACTCGAAACTGACAAGACATTGGACGAAATCATTTTGTAACCTTGGTAGAATTTCTGGATCGATTACCTTCTGAGAAATTGCATTGAGGAATGCACATAGCTTCACAATGGCTAATCGAACATTTTCTGGTAGAAGCTGTAGGAAACGCAGCAGAAAAAAAAATCCGACCTACGCACCAGCCCAGGACCACTATGAAGACTGCATACAAGGTTTTTGATCTTTTCGTTACCCACTCGTAGCGCAGCGGAAGTAGAGTCGATGACGATCGGCGGTGCAGATCCCCGCAGCTAGGATTTTACAACCTCCCAACCGCGAGGATGTACTCCCTCGTCAGCTCACCAGACGGATCTCCGGGGAGCCCGTCGGGAGGCCTCGGGACAGTCCCTCAGATAGTCCCACCGGACGGATCCTCGGACAGCCCTTCGGGAGGCCTCTGGACAGTCCCTCGGATAGTCCCACCGGACGGATCCTCGCACAGCCCTTCGGGAGGACCCTCGAAACTCGGACGGTTACTCGGACAGCCCTTCGGGAGGTACTCTCGAACTAAGACCGAAACTACGATCTCTCTACAGAGTTGCACACATACGGTGTCATCTATCCGGCAGGGCTTCGCCGTCCAGAACTAGTTCCCACCGGAACCCAGACAGCCTTTCGGCTCTACGAAACTCTTTTCGTGGGAGGGAGAGAGAGAGCCAGACGAGCATGGCATGTGTATCAGAGCAAGCATCAGGTTTGGAGAGCACCCCTCCACCTCTATTCATAGGAAAGTCATATGGGAAAAATACCCAAAAAACCCATCACATGGATCCATCTCAAGGGCATAAAAGGAAGGCAAGTGGAGCTCCATGGAGGAGTCCAACTTGGCCGGCCACCCCTAGGCCCCCCCCCCCACATGGGGGTTCCTTGCTCCCCAATCCCTTCTAGAAGCCTTTTGGGAAAAGATCTAAAAGGTGACTTTCCAAAAACTTAACCATAAAGTGATTTTCACTATTCACAGAACCAATTCTCCGCGACCGTTAAATCTGAAAATATTTCTGTGGGTCTTAGAATAATTCCAGTACCCACACAAATGATTTTGGACGCGTTCCGAAACAATTTCGGATTAGTGATTTTCATCTGCGAAAAGCAACCAAATCGGTTCCGGCAGCTCCGGAACATTTCCGGTTTTTATCCCGGAAAATTCCCAGAAGTTTCCAGAACAGTTCTGGCATCCTCCAAGAATTTCCAGGTGTGTGCCGAAACCAATTTGACTTAATGGTATCCCCTGAAACAACTTTTCAGTTTTACTGGAACTATTCCGGTGTCCTCTCCGGAACGTTTCCGTTGCGTCCTAAACTTTTCCGGTGACTTTCTCTCAGACTCCCTGTCTAGTATTCAGTAGATAGATGACCCTTAAGCGTGTGACCCTATAGGTTCGATGAAGTATAGACATGACCGGAACTCTTTCCGATCAATGATCAACATCGGAGCCGTGGACACCCATATTGACCCCTATACCCACACGAATGAATATTCGTAGTGAACCTCCAATTGCCGTGTGCTATTCCTGTTGCTTCGCGATATGTTACAAAACCTGAGGTGAGATTTATCGGCATCCCCGTGGATGAACAACTTGTCCACTATGCCAGTTACCTCGTTGCCGGTTTTGTTCTCTTTTCTCGTTCCCGTGTTCCGGCATCCCTGTGATCAAATCACAATGTGTCTGGCCAAACGATGGTGGATACCGTAACACCGAGAGGGCCCAGAGATATCTCTCCATCGTCGGAGGAGCAATTCCCAATCTTGAGCTATCAAGTCCCTTGACACACTTTTCCATGAACCCGTAAGCCGCCGTAATAGCCACCCATTTACGGATGACGTTTAACAAACCCCAAAGTTCATGAAGCAAGCATGAAGAAACTCGACACTCTCATGGTCTAAGGAATTATGCAAACGTTAACTTTCTCTGTGTTATTAACCATTAACTTGTGACGAAAGTATCTCATAGCATAACATCAATTCGGGTCGATTCAACACAAATGTTATTCTAACATTGTGCCCTCAAAGTTGCCGGCATAGTCATGCCCATGATCAGGAAAACATAACCATCATTCAACACTTGAGCTAGTCTTAGAGGCCAGACTAGGAATACATTTTACCGTTTATTATTCCACACGTGCATATGACTCTTCCTTCGAGCCTCGTGGTTATTGCAGACTCGAGAACCATAGCAGTTATAGCATGGAACATAAACATAATTATGAACATGGAGATAAATAATAACATTTATTATTGCCTCTAGGGCATATCTCCTACACAAGCCCCCTCAATGTAACCGGAAGCAATTGCGTCATAATCACGTGGCAGTCATGAGACTTTAGGTTTTGGAATTTTTTCTCTACCATATTTATTATTCCCTTTATATTCGACGAGAAGCCAGAATGGACCTTGATACTGATCAGGCATTCAAAAAATATTTCCTTCTCTGCTTTGGTAAGAGCGTAGCTGGCAGGACCTTGATACTGCTTTGGACGCATGCCGTCTTTTTTGTGCATACGTTGCTGGTCCTCCCGTGCCTCCGATGTATCTTTTATCTTCCCATACACGCCCAAGAAGCCTAGCAGGTTCACGCAAAGATTCTTCGTCACGTGCATCACGTCGATTGCAGAGCAGACCTCTAGGACTTTCCAATAGGGTAGCTCCCAAAATATAGATTTCTTCTTTCACATGGGTGCGTGTCCGTTAGAGTCATTCGGAACAGATTGACCGCCAGGACCCTTTCCAAAGATTACTTTTAAATCCTTGACCATATCAAATATATCATCACCAGTACGGTGGGCAGGCTTCTTCCGGTGATTCGCCTCACCTTTGAAATGCTTGCCTTTCTTTCTTAAGGGATGCTTGATCGGAAGAAATCGACGATGTCCTGGGTACACATTCTTCTTACATTTATCCAAATATATACTTTCAGTCTCATCTAAACAGTGCGTGCATGCATTGTATCCCTTGTTTGTCTGTCCTGAAAGGTTACTAAGAGCATGCCAATCATTGATGGTTACAAACAACAACGCTCGTAGGTCAAATTCCTGTTGTTTGTGCTCATCCCACACACGTACACCTTTTATATCCCACAGCTATAAAAGTTCTTCAACTAATGGCCTTAGGTACACATCAATGTCGTTGCCGGGTTGCTTAGGGCCTTGGATGAGCACTGGCATCATAATGAACTTCCGCTTCATGCACAACCAAGGAGGAAGGTTATAGATACATAGAGTCACAGGCCAGGTGCTATGACTGCTGCTGTGCTCCCCAAAGGGATTCATGCCATCTGTACTTATATCAAACCATAAGTTCCTTGCGTCATCTGCAAACTCCGGGAACTCTCTCTCGATTTTTCTCCATTGCGACCCATCAGCGGGTACTCTCAACATCCCGTCTTTCTTACGGTCTTCTTTGTGCCATCGCAACAACTTGGCATGCTCTTTGTTTCTGAACAGACGTTTCAACCGTGGTATTATAGGAGCATACCACATCACCTTGGCAGGAACCCTCTTCCTGGGGCGCTCGCCCTCAACATCACCAGGGCCATCTCGTTTGATCTTATACCGCAATGCACCGCATACCGGGCATGCATTCAAATTCTCGTACTCTTCAGCGCGGTAGAGGATGCAGTCATTAGGGCATGCATGTATCTTCTGCACCTCTAATCCTAGAGGGCAGAGAACCTTCTTTGCTTCGTACGTACTGTCAGGCAATTCGTTATCCTTTGGAAGCTTCTTCTTCATTATTTTCAGTAACTTCCCAAATTCCTTGTCAGATAAACCATTCGCTGCCTTCCATTGCAGCAATTCCAGTGTGGTACCGAGCTTTGTGTTGCCATCTTCGCAATTTGGGTACAATAATTTTTTGTGATCCTCTAACATGCACTCGAACTTCAACTTCTCCTTTTTACTTTCGCATTCTCTCTGTGCATCAACAATGGCCCGGCGAAGATCATCAGTGGGCACATCTGGTGCCTCTTGATCTTCAGCTTCCCCCGTTGCAGTATCACCGTATTCAGGGAACATAGGATAGTTGTCATCATCCTCTTCTTCTTCATTGTCTTCCACCATAATCCCTCTTTCTCCGTGCCTGGTCCAACAATTATAGCAGGGCATGAAACCGGACTTTAGCAGGTGGGTGTGAAGGATTTTCGAGGAAGAGTAATCCTTGTCATTCCGACAGACAACACATGGACAACACATAAAACCATTCACACTGTTTGCCTGAGCCACACCGATAAAATTTTGCAGGCCCATAATGTACTCGGCAGTGCGTCGGTCACCGTACATCCATTGCCGGTTCATCTACATTATATAATTAAGTATATGAAAAACCATTACAGAACATCATGAATAGAGAAATGACCAAATTAATACAAGTTTATCACATTAAAACCAAAGTATAGTAGTGATCAAATGTTATTGCTGCAAAAGTAAATACATAAAGTTCATACATAGTTCTCATAAAACAACATACAACTATCTAGAACATCTAAAACATACATTGAAACTAACATACAACTATGTAAAACATTTAAATGCAACAACAAATGCGATCAAAATTGCAACTAAGGTAACAATTGATCCAACAACATAATGATACCAAGCCTCTTTATCAATGGCATATTTTCTAATCTTTCTAATCTTCAAGCGCATTGCATCCATCTGGATCTTGTGTAGATCGACGACATCGGCCACATGCAACTCCAATTTCATCTTCTCTTCTTCAATTCTTTTCAATTTTTCTTTCAAATAATTGTTTTATTTTTCAACTAAATTTAACCTCTCGACAAGAGGGTCAGTTGGAATTTCCGGTTCACATACCTCCTAGATAAAAATATCTATGTCAAGTTGGTCGGCATAATTGTCATAAACACTAAATGAAACAAATAGTTATAAAAGATAATATACCACATCCGAATCATAGACCGGACGAGAGCCGATGGGGGCGGATATCAAAACCATGGCACTATATAATAACAAACAATAATACAAGTAAGAAAATTATACAAGTAACTATCTAAATCATACAAGTAAGAATTTTTTTTTAAAAAGATAAGAACAAGAGGCTCACCACGGTGGTGCCGGCAACGAGATCGGCGCGGGCGATCGACGACGGTGAGGACGGGGACGGGGACGGGACGGCACCCTACACATTTGCAAACTAAGAAGTTAATTTGAGCTCAAATTGCATCTAAATCAAATAAACTCCCACATACACTCCTCCACCAAAACCCACAAATCACTCTACTTCTAGAGCATGAAATGAGCTAAACTAGCAATGAGAGATGAAAGGATGAAGTTGCTAACCTTTTAGAACACTTGGATAGTTGGTGCACCGCCAAATCTAGACAAATCTTGGGGAAAATGGAGCTTGGAGGAAGAACAGAGGAAACGAATGGATTGTGTGGCTCAGGCAAGAAAGAGGAGAAAGCTTAAGTGTGGCTTGGGCACCTCATATCATGTTTGTTTTGTGTGAACTCAAGTGGCATCATGCTCTCAGGCATTTCATCGAACACCTCTTGTGCATAGGAAGGGAAAACAAACTAGCACACACCTCCCACCTTCTATGAGCAAAAAACAGAGGAGAGGGTGGGCAGGGGCGAGGGTATATATAGGCAAACTTTTAGTCCCGGTTGGGGTCTAAAACCGGGACTAAAGACAGACCTTTAGTCCCGGTTGGAGACACCAACCGGGACTAAAGGGTATCGGCCCCTTTAGTCCCGGTTGGTGTCTCCAACCGGGACTAAAGGTCCCAATCGAACCGGGACTGATGCCTGCCGAGCCCCGGCAGGCGTCCTAGCCGCTCGAACCGGGACTAATGCTCACATTAGTCCCGGTTCGTAACGCGACCGGGACTATTGCTCTGATCCGGCTAGAACGAAAGCCCTGTTTTCTACTAGTGTGGGATGGACGGTGGCCACGGTTATGGCGAGCGGCGGGCTCCAGCTGCTTTCGGGCGGAGCTCGGGGAGGAGCTAGAGAGGGGGGGGGGGGGCGAAGCCAGAGAGGTGAGGGGAATGTGAGAGGGGCTCGCGGGAGTCTCGGTGGCGCGTCCAGAAGAGCCGGGGCGTCGCGGTGGAAGCAGGAGTTGGTGCGCGTGCATCGGCCACACGCCCTCGTGCCTTCTGGCACAAGGTTGAAGACAAGCGTGCCCCTGGTGGGCTGGGCCGCCAGGTGAGCACACTCTCTCTCTCTCTCTCTCTCTCTCTCTCTCTGTGTTTTCTTATTTTTGTTTCTGTTTTCTAATTTTTTCAATCTGTTTTGATTTAGTTTAGGCACTAAATCATTTTAGTAAATTCTGAAAATGTTTGTGGGATCTTTCTGAATTATTCCAGTGGCCCTCAATTATTTTCAGAATAATTGGAGCAACTAAATTATATATAACATTTAAATAGCTCCAATTCAAATACATTATGAGTTAATTCAAAAATCAAGAAATGTCCCAAAAATGTGTTCATCATTTTTGGCAGAGGTTTTCACCTTTATCAAAATCATGGACTTTTTCGAAGGGCATTTTGGGTTCATTGAAAATATTTTTAGTTGATCCTAGCAATTCAAAGGGGTGCTAGGGTTTGTTGATTCCCCATTTCAAATTTAGTTGAAATTTAAACATGATGCACATGCAAGACTAGCCCAAGTGCAATACTAAACTAGGGTTGTGAGATGGAGGGAGTACCATTTACCTGCAGGCTGCATCTTGCTGTGTAAAGAAGACACATTTTAATTCGCGCACATCTGGTCTGACCCGATTATTGGTATTTCATTATTAGTGTCACAGCCAAGCCAAAGCAGTTTATAGGCTGCTATCTTCATCTAACTGCCATTAGTTGCATGGAGACCAAAAGCATGTAGAGCGGCTCTGCTTTTCCTTGGAGCTGGAACCTGCTTTCTCCATCTGCCAAAAAATCCGGGACACCACTATCGTATCCTGTGCGTGTGCACGTTATCGTGAGTATAATGCAGTACTATGTTGATTCAGTGAACTGACAGTGACAGGATACGTTGCAGAGTGATGCCGATGGAATACTGCTCGGCTCATAGATGTGCAAATTGTAGCGAGTAGAACGCCAAAATTATCAGGCTTGGCTTCGTGAGATTGCCCACAGAAGCTAGTACTCCCTTCGATCCGTATTAATTGACGTTGGAGTAGCTTTTTTGGCTGAGAGATTGAGAGAAACAAGTGTGAGAGGATGTTTTTGTTCAGGTCAGAAGATAGTTTTGATGATGTGAGTGGGAGATCTCGATCCTTAAAAACACAACAGAGTACAATAGGGACTTGACCAGAAATAAACAACACATTTCCAAATAAGGAATATAGGAAGTACTCCCACCATTTACAAATATAAGATATTTTGAATATTTTAGTATAGACAACATACGGACTGAAATGAGTGAACAAACATTTTAAAGCGCATATATATGCATCCGAATCAGAAAAATAGTAGAACATTTTATAATAGTGAACGAGGAGATAGTAGCAGAGAGTGGTGGTGATGGTGCAAGTGATTGAGACTGAGAGTGATGCATGCATGTCGACGGCTTCTCATGGCGTCTGGATTCTGGGCCGTCGAATTAGCTTTCCAAAATGATCCGGGCCGTCGGATCTTCAGATGAAACAATCCTGGCCGTTGGATGAGAGTTGATGTGACTAGCAATGAATAGTGCCCGTCGATTTTCACACGCACTGCCTTCCTGTCTCTCCATGACACACGGGACCCAGGCCGGGTGGGCCGCCCCTGTCATTGACGTGAAATGGGTGTGTGCCTGTGCTGTATTTCTGCAGTCAAAACGTCGTGCCACCACCAGAAATTTTGGCAGCCCGCCGAGGGCATTCCAGGGATTTCGCCTAACCCTGTGCCAAGTGCCTTTCACCGATTCGTTGCCTCTTCCCCAATCGATGACAGGCCTCTAGGGTTTCTCTCACCCTCCCTCGCTTCTCTCTCTCCCTTGCATCTCTCATGCCGATGCCGCCGCCCCCTCTCCCTCGCTCCTCGCCCCCCCCTCGGGCCGCCACCCGCCGGGATCACCACGACCGCTGCTTGCGTCGCCATCACCGGGAGGAGCGTGGGCCACCGAGACGGTCGTCCATGTCGCCATTGCCGTCGTCCTTCGCAACCATGGGATGCTATCTTCGCCACCATAGGGCCCCATCGAGCTTGCGCCGTCGCCGTTGCGATTTGATGGGGGAAGCACAGGATGCTGTGCGATGGGGCAGCACACAGCCGCAGCTGCTCGTCATCTCCCTCGCCGTCCTCATCGGTGGATGCGTCGCCCTCCTTATCTTTCACTCGTCCGCCGCTGTGCCAGGCCTTGCAGGAAGAAGCCAAGAAGGTAGGCCGACCGGTGGTGGCCGCGCTGGACGACATCCTCCCTAACCCGACTCCCCCTCTGGATCTATGATGCAGGTGCTCCTCCCCTCTCCAGCTCCTTTCCCCTCTCTTTCCCTCTTCACATGTACTCTGTCCCAATTTGATGTTTCTCAACATCTCGTGCCACGAGTCAAAACGAGGAGTAGTACTACTCATGTAGATTCTGATTTCACTATGTCGTGCTCATTAGCTTTGCTAGGCAGTAATGATTATAGATCAGGATTTCTATTGGCTTGTACTCTATGTTCTTCAATGGATCAGCTGCATCAGACTGTAGGTATTGCTGAGCGCAAAGCTGTAAATCCACCTATGCATAAATGTTTTTGTCCGTGCAACCAAGAAACAAAAAGTCAATCTTGACTGTTCTTAATTAATGTATTTAAATTTTGTGATATTTTCATCACTTTTCTCAGGTTGGTGATAGACACTTCGCTGATGTTGCCTGTGGAAATAGGAATGGTTTTCTTACCGTATTGACAGAGCAACCTTCCCAGGTAATTTTCTTCTGCCTTTTGTTGTTATTATTATGTGAGCTGTCATTGTTTTTACATAGTATGCTATATTTCCTGTTCCTTTGGCTTGGATAATCTGTCTCTGATTCATCGTCCATTACTGCTGCAGCTGCTCCTTTGGTTCTTGGTCATATTTGAGCTGTCATTGTTTTTACATAACAGTGAGGGCCTTTGGATAATCTGTCGTTGATTCATTTTTCTTATCAGAGCTCAGTTATTGATATTTCAAGCCAATGTTTTTTTCCCACTAATACGATAAATTGAGGAGTGTTGAGAAGAATGTCTTTGGGTTGTTGTTGCTGAATTTCTGAGTAAGGTATACTCTCAGTTCTGTTTATCAACAAGTTATATATAATATGTATATGCTGATATGCATGGCATCACTCAAATGTGTGTATTCCTGTTGCTGAAGTTTGGAATCAGCACTCTGTTCTGTTTTCAAGCCTCTCTCAGAACTATCTTTGAGGAAACACTTTACTAAATGTTTAGGTACTATGACTCCTTTCGTTGATGCTATTTAAAGGTTTTGTGTGTAGAGTCATTGACATGTAAGATTTTAGATCTAATGGGTGAAGTCATGTCAATTCTAGCTTCTGGTTCTTATGTAGCAATGCATCACTTCTCCAGGTGGAAAAAATGATAGAAACAAAGGCTCTGTTTAAATTTGTTGTCCTTTTATATCTTCCAGCCTTTATCATACATTCTTCTTATCCAATTGTAATGATACCCAAAAATAACTGAGAAAGCATGAAATGGAATATATTGTTTTTGATGGACTGGGCCATAAGGGGAGTATTTACTGATGGAACATGTGCCTTTATCTTAGTGTCAACCATCAAAGGTTTATTGTGTCAGATAGAGAAGAAAAGGCATACCATAATCTCATAAGCTTGCTGTGAACATAGATCTGGTTGTGTTTCAGCTTCTGTAAACGCTTTGAATTCCAAAAAAACTATATTTCTTTCCAGCCAAGAATCTATCCAGTTCATGAACTCAATATCAGCGGCCATGTCATGACGTCGGTGTTTTTAGTTCTTGCACAAGTACAACCTCTAGCCCAGGTTATTAATAACGATTACTGTTATTACATCGTTCTTAACCTGCATGTCATAATTAAATATTTGCTGCCTTTTTCCTGGTGATTTGCATTTGGATTCCCATTTCACATCTGAGAACAAACAATTTTCTACTTGCTTCTTATTAGTATTTACCACCACTATACGGTAGCAGCTATAAATGTCTAGCTTTCGGCTCAGTTTAGTTCTGAAATGCATAATTAGTATTAACATTACATGGCTGAAAGGTTCTCCCTAATTTATTCTTCTAATAAAATTCGGAAAATACTTATCTGGCTACATTCATGTGATGTTTCATTTATTTATTTGTAATAGTTAATGTGTTCTTTCATTCCTAGGAATTATACTTTCACCTAATTTCTTTCTTAATATAGTAAATTTGCAGCTCAGCACAATTAGGAGATGATGCCAACGAAGGCACTTACCAGTTTAAGATGGGTATATGTTCTGAATTTTAATTTCTCTGGTTTATGAAACTACATAAGATGTTATATATGCATGATACTACAGTTTTGGCACTGGCATTGTTTTAATGTCTTTTGGTTCCGATAGTGTCTTTACCGGACTTGAATGATTATTAACATGTATTTTGTTTGCCATCTGGTGTTTATCTAATTTATTGATGGTGTGACCAAAACCAGACTACCTTTTCTCATGTTAGTACTGGACTGTTATCTGCATTGGCATCTACTATATATATTGAAAGTAGTTTTATTTATCTTTACAACTTGATATATTTTCTAAAACCACTTCTTATGCTTCTATTTGTATCTATGACATTTTCTGTGTTTTTCTCATGTTGATGCGCAGGCAAAATCCCTCCAGGTTTTGCTCTACTCTCAGTTATCATGAGAGTAAGTAACCAGCACTTGCTTACTTCCTAATACTGACTGTGCGCTCAATAGTATTTTGATTACTCATGTCTTGGATAAAATGCTGAATATACCCGTTTAGATATTTTAAATTAAGCTAGACTTTCATCTGGTACTATTTTAATCTCACAGTTGATGTACCGCCATTCTTGGCTGCGATGCTCAGCTCTTCTCGACAGTCAACAACCGACAGGTGGAGCACCGACCATAAGAGACGGAAGAGGAGGCGAGCCACCCGCAGTGTTGTCCTCTCCTCGCGTAGCCGCCTACGTACGCCGTCCACAAGTTAGGTGTCTCTTTGTCCTTCACTTTTGGTTACTTTGAATCATTTAAAATAGACGCTGAATCCTACTACATGCTATGTTCTATCATGCTGATCTATAGTTTTGTTGCCTATTGTTCGTGTCAAACTCTTGCTCCGATTTCACATGATCTAATTAGTGTTCTATACAGAACAACCCTTTTGGGTTATGACTAATCTCTCAATTATTTGGTCTGGTACCTCCACTAATATGTCATTACTTTACAATTGACGTTTTCAGTGTGAAACAATAGTTGTATCTCCTGCCACTAAAGAGATCTAATAGGGAACATGTAAATGATACTTGGAAATGAAAGCAACATTTTTTATACATTATTTTGTACCGCATTTGGCCAGAGTTACTCTACAATAAGATGCCCTCAGTGCAAACTAAGTATGTAATTGTTGTATTCTTGATCAGCCAACATGGTTTCTCTTCTGTGTTTATCACAAATGTATGCAACCTGGAGCTACTATACTATGTATACGCCACTTACCATTTTGCTCTCTATAATTCTATATGCATTTAATTGAAAAATGGTTATGCCGCTTCACTTCAGAAGATATTTTCTACTGATTTAGCTGTGGTGTACTTTATAATATGGTAGCTTATAAAAGATAACAAGTTTTTTCTCTGTTTGAATTTAGTTGCTCCGCTGCTAGTGAAGAGATCTAAAATTTTTGCAGAGCCTTCTGATCTTCGTACTATAAAGACTGGACGCGATGGCCATTGTGCTTACTATCAAAACTGTAACTTGATGAGAACATTCTGAGCTAATTGAAGATATGTGCTTCCCCCTTTATGAATTATTATACATGCTTCAGCAGGAAAAAAGTGTTTAACTACCATGAACGTAAATGGATAGCAGGATGTTAAAACTTCATACATATATGTTGTTGCTAACCGGATAATTGAACTTACCTAACTATAACATGATGGTCTCAGTCTATTTTTCAGAGTTCCAAACCTATATTAGTCATCACGAGAGTGAGATTTGTAGATTCCACCTTGAATCAGTTAGCACTTTCCCTTTGCTATACAAACTATTTGTTCTTATGATGGTACCATGCTTACTAATTATAAGAGGTACAAATAAACTATTCCTTTGTTTGTTTAGAAATAGTTTTTTTACTTTCTATGCATTGAAAAGATAGCAAATCCCTTGCTACATGTACTAGGGTGATGCCCAGGTTCTGCAAAGGGTCTTTTCATGCATAAAGAACAGATTATATCTTCTAGCTATTATCAGGTTGTAGGTGTGCACATAGTTATTGAGTACCATGACATAATCATCCACAGTTTCATGAAATTTGAAATCCCATGTGTTTATCATATTATTCATTTTGCACTCGGCTTTCATAGAAGATAAAGGTTTGTTTTGTTTTGTTCATACGACCTGTTTCGGCTTTTGAGATCAGTTTCAAGCTCTTGATACTTTGAAGTTTATACTGCACTTCACATAAAAATACCTGGGCATATGTTTTTTTTATTCAGCAAAGTGAACATCTATACTCAGATGCTTTTTCCACAGGCATCTCACCGTTGACTTGATTACTGATGGAAGGATCTCCATGCCGATTGCTGTTGGGAATCATTTGCCTCTACACCGATGACCCTCTCATGGTGTATTATACCATGAGCTACCATGACGTCCTCCACCGACGGCTATTTGAACCTCAGTGCAAATTCTTCTGTAAAAATGACTCGCATCAAGTCTTTTGAACTTTCCTCTCGACTTTCTAAATGTGGATCATATTATGTGTTATTGCTTTCTTTGAGATATATCAATGGCCATGGATTTCCTTTTATCCGTCACCGCCTTCATACCTTTCTATCCTGGAATTTGTATGGCGTACTACTGAGCTATCTGGGATTGGTCCTGATTGGGTTGGCATGTGGCATGCAACTAAACTTAATTGTACTAGACCATTATTGTTATATAAGTATCTATACCTCTTTTGGTTAAGGTCCCATCAAAACTGAGGCATTATAGATGTCTAAATTTTTTTGGGTCGGTTCATGGATGGTGCTTTTGTGTAACCTATATCTTGCTATGTTCTATTTTATATGCAATGCTCAAGTTTCTTTTTTACCAAGTTGGATATGGCTGCACCCGGCAGGGGTGTGGCAAGCCGCATTTCATACCAGGTTCGATATGACCGCACCCGGCAGGGGTGCGGGGGTGCGGCAAGCCGCACTTTCCGTCTAGTAATTGTATATCGAGCGCATGCATCATCCTCATGACCATGATCCATCTCAGTCCGTAATGGACCACCCAACCCCACCCATACATGGGGATCATGCATGGACTGCACTAGTTTCTCTCTCTCTGTCTCTACATATTCACGTGGCACTGTCACTGGTCATAATGCTAGTAACATAATGCACTCTAAGTCAAGTTTGTTTATGTAGCAAGCATTTAATGAGTAGGGAGGTGTTTGTCGTAAGGGTATCTTCAACGCCGACCTTCAAACCTCCCGCAACTGTCTGGACCGCGTTGTCTGGACCGCGAAAGCCATCCAACGCGGGCCTGTATCGGTCCGCGGCGCGGTCCGGAAGCGTTTTCTCCCGCAAACCAGAGACAAATGTGGAGGAGGTTTGCGGGAGTCAGGACCGCTGTCACGCCCGCTTCTGACCGCCCTGGCGCACCAAAAACCCCTCCCCCCTCCCGCGCGCTTCCCGCCCGGTGCCAGCTGCCCGCATTAATGCCGCTGTAGAGCGCGCCGCTCCACATTGAAGACGGCTCAGGGCGGATGCCACCTCTCACTGCCTCCGCCATTGAAGCGGTGCGCTGGCCGAGGGCGCTGCCCGCTACCCGCTCGACTGAACACGTCTCCTCGTGCCGCATTCAAGCTCCTGCATTAACCCCACGTGGAAGCCGAGGAACCTACTCCGGCCACACGTCCATTCACGAGCGGGCCGGCATTAAATGCAACGCCGGGCAGGCTCCTCCCGTCCGCCCTCTATATAAACCAGGCCAGACGCCGGGCAAGAATCGCACCACTCCGTCGCTCCCCATCTCCTCCTTCCACCATTTTCTCCAATCTTTCAATGGCATTCGATGAGCTGGAAGAGCAGTTCTCCGGCATAAAAGCCGGCTGGGTGGCCCGCCGAGCCCGGCGGATACGCGTGAGGCAGCTCGCTGCTCCACCTCCTTCGCATTGCCCGACGGAGCAAGTTGCCGCCCCAAGCCGGTGCGTGGTTCAGCAACTCGCCGCTCCAAGCCAGCTCGCGGAGTGGCGAGTTGCTCCATCCCGGCACGGCGGGGAGCACGGCGGCACGGGCATCGACGACGCCGCGTCGTACCGCGCCTCCAGTTCCTACGACCACGCCATGCGTCGTCGACGTGCGTGTAACCGTGCCATGCATGAAGAGAAAGAAGCCGCCTGCGCCGATGGCGACGAGGTGGCGGCCAGCACGTCCGCGCCCGCCGCCATCATCGAGGAGAAGTAGAACACGGGAGGCCGCCGCCGCTTGGGTCCGAGGAAGGCCACCGCCGGTCACCCGGCCGGTTCTCCTTTATCTCAGACCATCTGGGGCACTCGTCTGAGCTCCACGGAAGCACCCTTCCCTCTGGCTGAAGCACCCTCTTTGCCGCTCCAATGAGCGGCGCAGCCGGACATAGGCAAGATACGGGGGAAGAATATGCCTCCGGGACTCCCAGCAGTCCGGTTAGCGGGCTGCCGGACATGGGGAAGACAAAGGGATCCATCGCGGCCGGCCGTAGACTAGTGTAGTGTAGTCGTGTCGTGGGAGTGGAGCTCCGCGCGACCGTACACACACATAGTTTTACCTTTTTAGTTTAAAATATGTCCAAATTGTAACCGTTTTCGTCCAGTTTGTATGAAATCCGTCATGTTTGTATGAAATCCGACCGAGTTTGCGTGGATTTCATCCGGTTTGTGGAAAAAGAGTTTGAAATGTATGCGGCTAGTGTTGGATGGCGTCACTAGTAGAAAACAGACCTTTCGTCTGCCCCTTTAGTCCCGGTTTGATTACGGCCCGGGACTAATGTGACCATTAGTCCCGGTTCCAACGGCTAGGAGCGGTCGGGGGCACGGACATCATTAGTCCCGGTTTATTTTCTACCTATAGTCCCTGTTTGTGATACAAACCGGGACTAAAGGGGTGGTGGCCGGCTGGTGTTAGGCTGGGGCCCCCACGATCCCCTTTAGTCCCGGTTTGTATCACAAACCGGGACTAGAGGTTGACCTTTAGTCCCGGTTTGTGATACAAACCGGGACTAAAGGGGTGGTGGCAGGCTGGTGTCAGGCTGGGGCCCCACGAGCCCCTTTAGTCCCGGTTTGTATCACAAACCGGGACTAGAGGTGGACCTTAAGTCCCGGTTTGTATAACCAACCGGGACTAAAGACTTCCCTATATAAACCCTTCTTCTTCCAGCCCGAGCCCATTCTCTCTGTTTTCCCCTTTCTCTCCTCTGTTCTTCCCCTTGCTCGAGCTCATCCTCCATTTTTGCCAAAGATTTGTCAAGATTTGAAGGCACCCCATCTATCCAAGTGTTCACAAAGGCTAGCAACTTTGTCCTTTCATCTCTCATTGCTAGATTAGCTCGTGCAATGCTCTATAAGTATAGTGATTTGTGGCTTTTAGTTTGGGAGTAATTATGTGGGAGTTTATTTTATTTATATGCAATTTGAGCACAAATTAACTTCTTAGTTTGCATATGTGTAGGTGTGGTTTACTTAGTGCCTTCCTGTCCCCGTCCTAACCACCGTCGATCGCCCGCACCGTCCCGTCGCCGGCACCACCTTGGTGAGCCTCTTGTTCTTATCCTTTTTATATAAAAAAATCTTATTTGTATGATTTAGATAGTTACTTGTATAATTTTCTTACTTGTATGATTGTTTGTTATACATAGTGCCATGACTTTGATATCCGTCCCCGTCGGCCCTCGTCCGGTTTATGATTCGGATGTGGTATATTCTCTTTTATACCTATTTGTTGCATTTCGTGTTTATGACAATTATGCCCATCAAGTTGACATAGATATTTTTATCTAGGAGGTATGTGAACCGGAAATTGCAACCGACTCTCTTGTCGAGAAGTTAAATTTAGTTGAAAAAGAAAACGAGTATTTGAAAGAAAAATTGAAAAGAATTGAAGAAGAGAAGATGAAATTGGAGTTGTATGTTGCCGATGTCGTCGATGATCACAAGATCAAGATTGATGCAATGCGCTTGAAGATTAGAAAGATTAGAAAATATGCCGTTAATAAAGAGGCTTGGTATCATTATGCTGTTGGATCAATTATTACCTTAGTTGCGATTTTGATCGCATTTGTTGTTGCATTTAAATGCTTTAGCTAGATAGTTTTATGTTCTTTTATGATAATAAGTGTGTATGAACTTGTATTAATTTGGTCTTTTCGGTGTTGTGTAATGAAGATGAGTCGGCAATGGATGTACGATGACCGACGCTCTCCCCAGTTCATTAATGGCGTGCATAGTTTTCTGCGTGCGGCTGAGGCAAACAAGCGGAATGGTTTTATGTGTTGTCCATGTGGTGTCTGTAAGAATGATAGGAATTACTCTAGCTCAAAAGTCATTCACGTCCACCAGTTTACGTCCGGTTTCATGTCCGGCTATAACTGTTGGACCAAGCACGGAGAAAGAGGGGTTCTAATGGAAGAGAATGAAGAAGAAGAGGATGATGACAACTATCCTGAGTTCCCTGAATACGATGGTACTACAATGGGGGAAGAGAATAAAGAAGAAGAAGGTGAAGAAGAGGCATCAGATGAGCCCGCTGATGATCTTGGTCGGGCCATTGCTAATGCAAAGAGAAACCGCGAAAGTGAAAAGGAGAAGTTGAAGTTGCAGCGCATGTTAGAGGATCAGAAAAAATTGTTGTACCCAAATTGCGAAGATGACAAGAAAAAGCTGGGTACCACACTAGAATTGCTGCAATGGAAGGCAGAGAATGGTGTATCTGACAAGGGATTTGAAAAGTTGCTGAAAATAATGAAGAAGAAGCTTCCAAAGGACAACGAATTGCCCGACAGTACGTACGAAGCAAAGAAGGCTGTCTGCCCTATAGGATTAGAGGTGCAGACGATACATGCATGCCCTAATGACTGCATCCTCTACCGCGGTGAGGAGTACGAGAATCTGAATGCATGCCCGGTATGCGGTGCATTGCGCTATAAGATCAGCCGCGATGACCCTGGTGATGATGTTGAGGGCGAGCGCCCCAGGAAGAGGATTCCTGCCAAGGTGATGTGGTATGCTCCTATAATACCACGGTTGAAACGTTTGTTCCAAAACAAAGAGCATGCCAAGTTGATGCGATGGCACAAAGAAGACCGTAAGAAAGACGGGAAGTTGAGAGTACCCGCTGACGGGTCGCAGTGGACAAAAATCGAGAGAAAGTGGCGGGACTTTGTAGATGACGCAAGGAACGTATGGTTTGATTTAAGTGCAGATGACATTAATCCTTTTGGGGAGCAGAGCAGCAATCATAGCACCTGGCCTGTGACTCTATGTATCTATAACCTTCCTCCTTGGTTGTGCATGAAGCGGAAGTTCATTATGATGCCAGTGCTCATCCAAGGCCCCAAGCAATCCGGCAACGACATTGATGTGTACCTAAGGCCATTAGTTGAAGAACTTTTACAGCTGTGGGACATAAAAGGTGTACGTGTGTGGGATGAGCACAAACAGCAGGAATTTGACCTACGAGCGTTGCTGTTTGTAACCATCAATGATTGGCCTGCTCTTAGTAACCTTTCAAGACAGACAAACAAGGGATACCACGCATGCACGCACTGTTTAGATGAGACCGAAAGTATATATTTGGATAAATGTAAGAAGAATGTGTACCTGGGACATCGTCGATTTCTTCCGATCAAGCATCTCTTAAGAAAGAAAGGCATGCATTTCAAAGGTGAGGCAGATCTCCGGAAGAAGCCTCGCCACCGTACTAGTGATGATATACTTGATATGGTCAAGGATTTAAAAGTAATCCAAGAACCCGGAGCAGTCTAAGCCCTGGATCAAACGTACAGACATGGCGTCATTCGGTGGTTGGTTGCAAACACGTCTCATGCATGACGACACTGTTGGAGATGAGCTGTACTTGCTGGCCAAGTCACCATCTTCGACTATATCGACTTTCAAAGGGTACGAGATAAATGGGAATACATTTTACACGATCGCCCAAGATAAAAAGAGCACCAACCAAAACAGTGGTGTCCGCTTTGATGCAGCAAACACCAATAGGCCAAAGGAGACATATTATGGTTACATAGAGGAGATATGGGAACTTGACTATGGACGTGATTTGAAGGTCCCTTTGCTTCGGTGCAAATGGTTCAATCTGACTGGAGGCGGGGTAAAGGAAGACCCGTGGTACGGAATGACAACAGTGGATCTCAACAATCTTGGGTACACAGACGAACCATTCGTCCTAGCCAATGATGTGGCGCAGGTTTTCTATGTGAAGGACATGTCTACCAAGCCGAGAAAAAGAAAAGATAAGGAAGCGAATACATCATACGATGAGCCAAAGCGCCACATAGTTCTTTCAGGGAAAAGAAACATCGTGGGAGCGGAGGACAAGACATTCATGTCAGAAGATTATGAAAAGTTTCATGAAATTGCTCCCTTCACAGTGAAGACTGACCCAAGCATCCTGTTAAATGATGAAGATTGTCCATGGTTACGGCGCAAAGCGAAGAAAAAGTTTTATACCCCAATATCCCACTCTGGGATGTGACCGGCTTCACTGTCATCACTTTCTTCTCTAGTGAGTTTCTGGACTTATCTGGAAAGTCCCACTTCGGACAAACCGGAGGGAATCTTTGTAATAGTTAGGGTATATATGTGTTTTGGCATTTGAAACACGAAGGAACGCTATTTTTCATGCATTTATTGATTTTTTTAGCTAAATGACCCTGAAATTGAAAAGCACTACAAATGAACTCTTAAAAGGTTGAAACTTGGCATGGTATCATCATTTCACCCACATAGCATGTGCTAAAAAGTTGAGAGGGTTACGGCAAAAACTGGATGCACTTCGTGTACAAACTGGACAATATCTTTCGAAGTACCAGGGTTTCGGACGAAAACTCATCTGTTACAAAGGCATTTCATTTTTTTAAACTTATTTTAACTCCAGACTTTTTGTGCATTCAACATGCACCATTGAAAGCCACATCACAAATTTTCAACCCTTTCTGACTTCATTCGCTATTTTTCATGCATTTAATGATTTTTTTTAGCTATAAAACTAAAAGAGCTAAACAGAATCTGTTTTTGATTAAAACACCTATTTAAATAACCTAAAAATTACCAAATTGAACATACTGATTAAACACACTAATATTAAATAGCAGGAAAAAGAATCACTCAAAAAGCTATGTTTAAAGTAAAGTTATTCACAAACTAGTGATTCACACAAATTTCAAAGAATTCAAATTTAAACTATTCAAATTTGAAAACTACTGGCACTAACAGAAAGTTTATAATTTTTGTGACCTAAACCAAAAAGATTCACTCAAAAACTCTAAATATTTGGCTGTAAGTAGAAACAAAAGAAAAAAAATAAAGCAAAAAACAAAAAAAACTGGAAAAGACCTTTAGTCCCGGTTGGATCCACCAACCGGGACTAAAAAGTTGACATAACATATGCAAAAAAGAAGAAAATGCCCGCCTACTAGGCCACCACGGCTTGCATACGACTAGAAACCCAACTATATATGGGCCAGGATGCAGGCCCGTAGGGCTAGCAGGGCCCACAGGGCAGGGCAAACGTTAGGCATATAGTGCCTGCTTTAGAGAGGAGCTCGAGACGGCTATCGCAGCGGGGCTTATAAACTGGTGCGACTACCTCTCGCTTGGCGAGGTGGGACTAAACTTCCACCACGCCAGGACCAACCCTTTAGTCCCGGTTGGAGCCACCAACCGGGACTAAAGGCCCCCTCCCGCGCTTAATTTGGGCCCGAAAACAGACCTTTAGTCCCAGCCCGTGGCTGTAACCGGGACTAAAGGCCCCCTCCCGCGCGCCCAAAAATAGACCTTTAGTCCCGGTTGCAGCCACGAACCAGGACTAAAGATCCTTTAGTCCCGGTTCGTGGCTGCAACCGGGACTAAAGGTCGATCCTATATAACTGTCACTTAGCGGTTTCCACCGCTCAGGAGACAAATCGATCACCACGCCGCCAGGCTGCCCAAGTTCTCCGGCGATCCACACCGCTCGTCGCCATCGCCGCTCCTCGTCTCCGACCTCCTCCTCGCCGGTCTTCTCCGAGCCTCGCCGCCCCTCTCCTCGGCAACGCCGGTAAGGCCCAGGCCTCCCCCCTCCCTCTGTCCCCGTCGCGCTCCGCCGCCCGCGCCGCCACGGATGTGCTCGCTGCTGTCGGCTCCGGCAACCCGCGCCCCCCTGCCGCATCCCGTGGATGCGCACGAGCCAGAGGCAAAGCTGTGAAGGAGAGGAAGGAGAGGAAGAGTGAAGTGCACGGCAGTGCAATCTCTGAACTTTGCCCAATTTCTGAATTTGTGCACAGCAAGTGTTCGATAGCAATGCCAACAGTAGCTAGGCAGTTTTCAAAATTTTAAATTTTTTTGTGGTGCTTTCGCTGATGCATGGTTGAGGTGCTGTAAAAATTTCAGAATTGTTGGAGTAGTAGACATTGGGTTTTGAGCAAGGAAACTGAATCTGGTCCAAATTTCATTTGAATGAAACTTGAAATTTTTGAACTAGTGGACAAATTATTTTTGGAGAAATGAAGTGTGGGTACTAGCATCTAGCTGAGATAGTTTTTGCTAAACTAGAAATGTTAGGGGGAATATAGTTCCTTTGCAAAACCAAAGGAGGTCATGAATTGATAGAATTTGGTTTTGTAATTGTTTGAATATTAATAAAAGAAGTTTTAATGAAATAAATGATGTTGGAGACTGTCCTAAGATAGAAGAAATGCTTGATGGAATTTTGTGAATGGCAATTGTGTTTTGAGAAGATCCTAGGTTCTCTTTTTTTGAAAGAAATGTTAATTAGATGGATTTATTATGTATTTTTGTGTGTAGATGAATGTTAATTAGATGAATGTTAATTAGATGGATTTATTATGTATTTTTGTGTGTAGATGAATGTGAATTAGATGAATGTTAGATGGATCAATGCTATAAAATGTTGTTCAAATTTGCCCATCTACTATAGTTGTAAAAGTTTATTAAATATGAATAGCATAATAAAATGATAATTATTGCATTGGAATTTGTTTTCATAAGAATTTGTTCTCGACGTCGACGATGCCCGGCCCGCATCCTCGTTGTCGACTCGGCGGCGACAACCTGCTTGAGAGGCGCCATGTCCGGGATTGGGCTCCGCCGGGCTGGCACTGGGAGGTGCTACCTTCCGGGGCGCGCAGCTTGGTGAGGAATCGGGCTCCCGTCGTTGACCCGGAGCTTCTTTGGTGGCGGTCGCGTGGGCCACTATCGGTGCGGAGGCAGCCGGACCCCGAGGAGGTGGTACGTCGTCGTGTCAGGGAGGAGGACGAGCACGTCCGTCGCTACATGGTTGCATTGGACGTCAGGTTCTCCAATACCTGGCAGGTTCTTCAGCGATCTCACCCGAGCTATGATCTTGTGATGGTTCCTTCTCTTTGGGTGTCCACTGCCCGCGCCTCAGGAACCGCGAGTCAACTGGATTATTCGATAATATTCGAGCTGTATTAGCTAGTGATGTTATATGATAATATTCGAGATGTATTAGTGATAATACTCGAGATGTATTCGAGATTATATTCGATAATATTCGATGATGCATTAGTGATAATATTCGAGATGTATTAGTGATAATATTCGAGATGTATTCGTGATAATATTCGAGATTATATTCGATAATATTCGATGATGCATTAACTGTATTATTCGAGATGTATTAGTGATATTATTCGAGATGCATTCTAATATGAATACTAAATTGTTTTATCTTTCTTCTGGATTAGTTAAGCTATGGACGCTAGCGGCAGAGACGACCATGATCAAGAGCATATCATGTTCGACATGATCCGAAACCCAGAGGGTGAACCTGAAGATGACGGCTCACAATATCTGAACAATTCCGGTGAGGGAATATTTGAAGAAGAACCAACTGACGAAGGCCACACAAACAATGATGGCGAAGGAAATGATCTTCAATTAACAAAGACCGACGAGGTATATATAATTAAGGCCTCTGGTGATCATTACATGTATTAATTGATTTGTATATATATATATATATATATATATATATATATATATATATATATATATTAACGAATCTTTCTTCTTTTAGCCCTCCGGATCGAGCAAATCTTCTACAAGCAGGGCAGTACGAGACCCGGCCAAAAAGTTGCAGGCTGGCATAAAGTACAACATCGATGAGATCAAACCAAATGGCGAACCGCTTGCTCCTAAAAAGAATGCGGACAAATTTACTCGTCAGTGCGGAGTCATTGTCAGGGACCAAATCCCGATCTCCGTTCAAGAATGGAATAAGCCAAAGGGAGATCGAGGAGTTAGTTTTGTCGACGAAAGAGCAAAAGATCTTCTTTGGGAAACGCTCATGTCACATTTCACCCTACCAGAGCATTTAACAGATGCAGAACGGGAGAAAGTCAAGAAGAGTGCTCTTCAGAAGATGGCCACACAATTCCGGAACCACAAGAAAAGATTATGGGCCTGGTACGTCGAAGCAGGAAAGAAGACTCCAGAATTCACTGGAGCAGTGGAGAAGGCAAAAGATCACTGGGACTTATTTGTGGAGTTCAAGGAATCGGAAGCAGCTAAGGAACGGTCGAGGAAAAACAAGATCAATGCTGAGAAGAAACAGTTTCACCATATTCTGGGGCCAGGTGGCTACAAGACTGGTCGGCCTAAGTGGGATGAATCTGAGGAAAAGATGATTGCTGCAGGGGTCACTCCAAAAACATTGGGTTGGCCTGACAGGTGCAGGACTTGGTTTTATGCGCATGGGGGAAAGTTGGACCCAAAGACAGGGGAGATTATTGAGCAGGCAAGTCTTAAAGAAGCCTCGGACGCTTTACTTGATGCAATAGAAGCGGCTCGAACGGGGGTGTTCCAGCCCGAGAGAGAGAACGACGAGCTTACACGCGCCCTCGGGAATCCCGAACACCCGGGACGAACATGAGGCAAAGGCGTTGTTCCGTGGGTTGAGGGGTTTGCGGACTGGAACGTCAGTTACAGAAGCCGTGCGAGAAAGAAGAAGCAGGAGGAAGACAAGAAGAAGCAGGATGCAGACCGGCTGTCTGAGTTGGAACGCGCTTTCATGCGGCAGCAGGAGCAGATCGACACACTTAGCCTGGAAAGGGCGTCTCAGCGGCAGCAGCAAGCAGATCCAGCATTGGATTGCACCGTCCCATCTATGTCGAAAAGCAGCGTGGGTTCCACGGGGGTCCCGGCCGATGATGCACTGCTGGCTCGCTACCCCGTGGATGATATCGAAGAGACAACAAGTTGTGAGCTACACATGAAAGTGAAGAACATATCCATGAAGGTGGCGGACGGCTATGCTTTACCAAATCCCCCTGAAGCAACCTTCCACGGCAATCCGATTCCACCTGGCTATGCTCGTGTCGGGGTGGATGAAGTTCTGTCGGCATATGACTCACTACAGCTTGACTTTCCTGGAGGTCAAGGGGAGCAGACACTGGGAGAAGCCATACGTGGTATCATTGTATGGAGAAAGGATTGCATCGTCTTTCCAAACTCGACGCCAAGGGCACCGACTCCTCCTCCAAGTCCGCTGCGTCAGCCGACTCCAACCCACCTCGAGACGGAGCGCAGCGCGAGTCCGCCACCATATCGATCTCTGCCGCGTCAGCCGAATCCACCCCACCTCGAGACGGAGCCCAGCGTGAGTACGCGATATCGATCTCCGCCGCGTGGGCCGACTCCAAAGCGGAAGAGAGCACCAAAGAAGAAACCCGAGCCTCCTGCAAAAAAGAAGTTGGCTTACGAGATGACTGAGGACGAAACCAAAGCCCAAGTGGCTTCCGAAGTGCAGGCCCATTTTGCACCGAAACTGCCCCCGCCGCCGAAGGAAAAAATACCTGAGAAAGTCGTACAACACTTTCTAAATCTTGCTAAACCGGCTGTGGAGAAAAGGCAATCAGACTATGAATGCTCTATTAGCAAGTCATATCATCAACAAAAAAAAATCAGCAGTCGAGCCTTACAGGTAGTAATAAAAGTGGGAAAACTGTTCCCCAGCTCGGAGAACAGGCAGTGCAATCGATCCCCCCGCGCAAGGTGAGTACCGATAAGGCGGTAATCGACGCTGATACAGAGATGGCGGCTAGAGAGATGGGTATCACTGTTGAACAACTCCTAGGCATCGAGGAACTCCCCAGGATGGATCCGAAGGAACTAGCATGGAAATATGTCCCCGGGAACCCTCTGGTCAGGCCTGACGAGGAGGAGCTTCTACCAACGCAAATGCGCAAATTGCATCAATGGTACCTGAGAGAAGTAAATGCCGGGCGAGAGAGCCTCATGGTGAAAGTCAAGCCAGAGCATTACTTCCATGGAAATGATGTGTTGATTGAATTTTCAGAAATTTTTCAGTTATTCAATCAAGACGCACTCGACAAATCTCTCGTCAGTTGCTATTGTCTGTAAGTGATTTCTTTCTGTAATTTAAGTCTCTAGCTCAGCTCGTTCATTGCCTGTAATTATCCTCACTATATTCTTTTCTGTGGTATTATGCAGAATGAAGATTTTTGAAATGAACAGAGATGGAGTCTATGGCATTGGGTTCATTGACCCAAATACCGTTAATGAAAATACGATACAAGACTACTCCAAAGACATAGAGAATAGCTTGCTAATGTTTTTAAAGGAACTAAATACCAGACCAGAAATACTTTTTCCTTACAACTTCAAGTGAGTGTTACTGTCTTGTACTACAAATTCTATTTTTACTTACTCGATGTTAAGTGTAGTTGATGAGTTATGCATGCCCGCTTATACAAACGTGTGCGCAGATTCCACTAGATCCTGCTAATCATTAGAGTTGACGAGGGAACTGTTGAAGTACTGGACTCATTAGGTAAAGACCCTGAAGGATACCGAAGCCTGAAGTTGATGCCCGACAGGTAATTTCAATCATTATCGCACTATGTCGGCCTCTTTAGTTAATTTCCTGATATCAAGTAATTAATAACTCCTTTATTCATTTTCTTTGCCGGGTAGGGTTTGGAAAAAGTTCATCCAAGAGGTTGTCGGTCAATGGAAACCACAGCTGAAATGGCGACGGGGCAAGGTAATTAAGTAGTACTAGCTACGTCCGCGCATCTCTTTAATTCTAGTTTCAATACCATTATCATGCATGCTTGATTATTATCTGATTGAATTCTATTCTCGTAAAGTACTGTATGAGGCAGGAAAAGGGGACAAATCTATGTGCATACTACGTTTTCGAGAACATTCGCTCTATTACCGAAAAGAACAAAGATGAAAGATATCTTTGGGTACGTAAACACTATTCACATTTTTTTTATCATGATCTAATATATATATACACAACTAATATATTCATATTGATCTCCTTCTTTAAAGATTTTGGAGATGTGGGATAGGCTCCTACCAAAGGACCGCATACGAGCACTTCAAGAGGAAATGGCGGGATTTTTGCTTGAGCAGGTCATATCTCCCGACGGAGTATACCATTTCACCTAATGCCTGCATGTAATGATCTGCAAATTGTAGGAGAAATTGTATATACCAAATTGTATATATATATATATGTGTATGCATGGTCGTACGAGAAATTTTATGATGTTCTACGAGAAATTCTATTATATATGCATAACGTGTACAGTACGTAGTAGCATAAAATATGTTTGAAATGAAAAAGAATTAAATGGAAAACACAAAATGAAAAGGAAAATAAACAATAAACCCTAAACCCCTAATCCCCTAAACCTTTAGTCCCGGTTGGTGTCACCAACCGGGACTAAAGTGGCAGGGATTTAGTCCCGGTTTGTGACCAACCGGGACTAAAGGGTGGGGGCCTTTAGTCCCGATTGGGCTGTCCCGGTTGGTGACCCGGGACTAGAGGCCCTTCCCAACCGGGACTAAAGGCCCGTTTTGTACTAGTGCGTCCTTCCACATCCGTGTCCGCGGACTGGTCCCCCTTGTCCGCGGACGGATGCGGGAGAAAATTTGCGGGTTGCCGTTGGAGATGCCCTAACATAACTTTATGTTACCGTAACATAACGCAATCCAAGGTAAAAGGAGTCTACGATCTAATAAATGCAACCATCTATGTTACTACTTCTATGATACTTTATACTATGAATGTAGTGCTACCATAGACTAGTGCCATATGCATGACACTGGACTAAGTTATTCCCACTATGACTGGCCTTATTAGTTAGCAGCATACACGATGAATATGGAGTCATTAAAACTAAGGCAAGATTAGTATGGCCACTTTTGGGGCGCCGTGGTGGAGGCCAGTTGGAGTCCGTGGCGACACGCACGATTTGAACTTGAACGAAGGAGGAGACCGGCCGTGTGTAGCGCAAAGCTTTGTGTAGGAGATTCATATAGTATTGTTATGCTTACTGTATCGGGCTCGCGTAATCGATCGAGTGGGCGGCCACAGCGGGAATACCTCGTGCTTCATCCTCTTATTGCTACAGAATTCGTTTCTGCTTGTTGGCCCAGGTGGGCGGTACTCTGTTATGTTGTTGTCGTGCCTTTGAACTCTGTCTGGTGGCTTTATTTGTAAAGTCGGGCGTATGCTTTTTCTTTTAAAAAAAATCCACGCGCTGAAATCCACGACGAACAAATACAAGTAAAAGTCCACGCACGTAGTTGTGTCAAACAAGCAAAGCAAAGAAACCAAGAAATCCAAGCAAAGGGCAAAGGGTGCATGGATACTTGGATAGGAAAGATGAACTCGAAACTTCACTATATTTCTCCCAGGAACAAAGGTAAAGAATCACAAAAGCCCTTTCGTGAAACAACTCAGCATCACTGATCGATGTAAAAGGCATATGGCGTGGATGGAATGTCGAGGTTCCCCATTCTGTAGTCTGTTGTTGGGCTGCCATGCCCATTAGCAAGTGCGTGCAAGTGTAAGCATTTTCAAAGAATTTTTTTAAGCCAAGAGCAGAGTGAGTTATTAAGTGGGACACAGGGCATTCAACGGGGATGAAGCAGAAGACCATAGACGGGCCTGATCCCAGTGTCCTACGAAACTCGCTGGCCACTGCATCAACCAAGACAAGGCCAACACAGTGCAATGGCGCACACACTACACATAGTGACCCGCCTCGTACCTACGTGCATGCTAAACCTGATCATTCACCGGGCCGGGCTTGTCAAAGCCCGAAGCAAAAATCCCAAGCCCGGCTCCGGCCCAGCCCAAAACACATGAACAGTAACATTTTTTAATTAAAATAATAATATTGCCTCAAAAAATTTAAAATAATAATATTCAAGGTATTACATAATAAAGTATACCTATATTTCGAATAAAATATAGATTTATGGTCATTTCGGACTTTTTTTGGGCTTTCGGGCCGGGCTTCGGGTAAAAAATGAAGCCTGGGCCTGGCCCGGATGCCGGGCTTTCGGGCTCGGGCCTCCGGGCCGGGCTGTCCATGCATAGGTCTAGTGCGTGCCCATA
The DNA here is from genome assembly GCA_039707655.1 of Elymus sibiricus. NCBI lineage: Eukaryota > Viridiplantae > Streptophyta > Magnoliopsida > Poales > Poaceae > Elymus > Elymus sibiricus. Next base: position 515,874,545 of record CM077666.1, read on the forward strand.
ACCCACACAGGACACAGCCACAGCCCACGGTCACGGCTGATCCATGCACATGCATGATGCAGATCCATGGACATACATGATGCAGGCAGGCTGCAACAAACTGCCATGGCCACTACCCTCTCAGCCTGCCCTGCCCCTCGCTAGGGCACTACCTCCGTTGGCAGCAGGGTGCATGCACAATCTACCAGTCAGCCAATCAACCAGTGTCTTTCCGGTTTTTTTTCAGGTAAAGAGTCGACCATTCATTCAGATTTCCATTGGATGCCAAGTGCAGCATGACGGCGGGCGTGCTCGGAGCGAGCAAAGTACTCCGATCGTGAATCGCCGCGCTAATCCGACGGTCATGCGCATTTGATTTGGTGCCAGCTGCATTCCGCGTGGGCGCTTGTTGGCGATGTTGATTTGTCATTGGTGCTCCAGTTCCGGCCATGTCAGCCGACGGCCTGAGCAGGGCTCTCTTTGCCTATGTGTTGGTTCCATTGATGACCACTCCACCCTGCAGCGGCTGGCTCCCTGCCGATTGCAGTGGCCACCGAAAGGTCTTTGCGACGGTTCCTCCCTCCAGATCTGGTGTTTGATTTCGGCGGTGAAATGCAAGCTATGGATGACGGCTTGACGCAAAAGGATGGTTGTGCAGCGGCGTCGATCGCACATTGCATGTAGCTGTCGGGATCGTGGAAAGTGGTGGCGACAACACATGAGTGACATTGATGGTGGTGCTACTCGAGCACCCGGTCTCGAGCTCCGGGGTGAAAGCCTAGGTCTGACCCGAGTTGGTTATACCTAATAATGACTATGTTTTTACGTCCCTTGTTAAAGGCATTGCTCGGATATGCTCGGACTTGTACTTCAGGGTTAAAACCTAAATTCTGGCCTTGGGTGGTTAGATCCGGTGATGGCGGCGCTTGAGCGTCGCTCACTTCCTGAAGGCGTTGATGTTCAAGAACCTTGTCATTTGTGAGGTGTCATAAGATGGTTGTGCGGATATGGACATATGGTTAGTGTTGTAGTTTGTCGATCACGGATCTGGTCGTTTTTTTTCTGGCCTACACATAGCTTTGGTAATTGGCACCGTTAGGACCGAACCATTGGAAGATTCACGGGGTCCGAGCCAAACCTATGGCCCGCACCTGGTAACTGGCACCAGTAGGACCAAACCGTTGGCCTGGAAAACCTCAAGTTTCTATCGGCGCCGAACCTTTTGACCCTCTAGGGTCGAACCGCTGCATAGTGCAGACTGGAACGTGAGATGCAGGCAGAAATCCACCGGGTAAGCTCGCCGGAGTGGAGAACGCACCCTCGCCGGGACTAAGGCCCCTTCACGTGGACGTGAGCTAAGGCCCCTTCACGTGGCCACGAGCTAGCGCCGGGGGCTGAAGGACCTGTAGTCCCGGTTGGTGTCACCAACCGGGACTAATGATTTTGTGTTGGGGTTTAGGGTTTTAGGGTTTAGGGTTTATGGTTTATTTTTCCTGTTCATTTTGTGTTTTTCATTCAATTCTTTTTCATTTCAAACATATTTTACGCTACTACATACTGTACACGTTATGCATATATAATATAATTTCTCGTACGACCATACATATATCATATAATTTCTCGTACGACCATACATATATATATACAATTTGGTATATACAATTTCTCCTACAATTTGCAGATCATTACATGCAGGCATTAGGTGCAATGGTATTCTCCGCTTTCAGATATGACCTCCGTAAGCAAAAATCCCGCAATTTTTTCTTGAATTGCTCGTATGCGGTTCTCTGGTAGGAGCTTATCCCGCACCTCGACAATCTTTAAAGAAGGAGATCAATATGAATATATTAGATCATCATAAAAAAATTGTGAATAGTGTTTACGTACCCGAAGTTGTCTTACATCTCTGCGCCATTCGGTCGTAATGCGAATGTTCTCGCAAACGTAGTATGCACATAAATTAGTCCCCTGTTGCTGCCTCATGCACTTTGCGAGAATAGAATTCAATCAGATAATAATCAAGCATGATAATGGTATTGAAACTAGAATTAAAGAGATGCGCGGACCTAGCTAGTACTACTTAATTACCTTGGTCTGTCGCCATTTCAGCTTCGGTTTCCATTCACCGACAACCTCTTTGATGAACCGTTTCCAAACCCTGCCCGGCAAAGAAAATGAATAAAGGAGTTATTAATTACTTGATATCAGGAAATGAACGAAAGAGGCCAATATAGTGCGATAATGATTGAAATTACCTGTCGAGCATCAAAACCACGCTGGTGTATTCTCGAGGGTCTTTACCTAGTGAGTCCAGGGTTTCAACAGTTCCAGCGTCAACTCTAATGATTAGCAGGATCCAGTGGAACCTGCGCACACGTTTATATAAGCAGGCATGCATAACTCATCAACTACACTTAACATCGAGTAAGCAAAATAGAATTTGTAGTACAAGACAGTAACACTCACTTGAAGTTGTAAGGAAAAAGTATTCTTAATCCACACTCACTGCAATTCCACAGGATCGAAACCTGACTCTCCTGTGCATCCTTGATCCCGAAGATACCCCTTACCTCCACCTCTTAAATCTCGGGACGAGATTTCTTGTAGTGGGGGAGATTTGTGACATCCCCAGATTACTAAATAGTAGTTATGCTAATTAGTCATGCCAAGTCATCATCATTAAGCCCTATAAAAATAATTAAGGATAATCCAACTTCAAATTCAAATTTTAAAATAAAGTCAAAATTAGTAATTATCCAAACAGCAAAATAAAATGTTCATAATATTACAAAAATTCCCAAAGCAATTATAAAAATAAAATCAACATTTAATGCATTCCAAATTTGACCCCAACATCCAAAAAGAGTACCCAAAACAACCCATTTAAATCATTTCCAATTAAGCAAAATTCAAATGAAAATATTTAAATCCCAAACTATTTGTGGCAGTGCCTAAAAATGCCAGGGATTTATGTGGACTAGATCCATATTTTTCCTTAGCCATTTGGTAGCCCTAAAATTTCCATTTCTGTCTCTGTTTATTAAATAAAAGAGAAAAACAAATAAAGGAAAAGCTTACCTGGCGCTCACCTGCGGCCCAACGCCGGCCCAGCCCATCTCCTTCTTCTCCCACCTGCTCCCGCCTCTCTGTCACGCGCGCCATGGCTGGAGCTCGCCTCCACCGCCGCTCCTCGACGCGTGCCTCCACGGCGGCGATGGGAGGGGATAAGGGCGACCCCAACAACTCCACTGGCTCCCCCTCGCTCTCTTTCCCCTCCTCCCTCGCCTCTCTCTAGATCTGGATCGGAGCCGAGCGTCGTCGCCGTTCGCCGTTCGTGCCTGCGGCCACCAGCCTCCCCGACGCCCGGGAGGACGCCCAGTGGCTGCGCCGCCTTCGTCCAACTCGTCTGAGGCTGTCCGCACGACCAGAGCCGCACCACGTTGCCGCCACGCCCCTCTTCTTCAACCTCGGGCACCGGAGGCCGCCACCGTTGATTCGCCGCCGTCCAACCCTCCCCGAGCAAGCTGAGCCACTATGCGACCTCGCTGTGAGCATGCGCTTCCTCCCCCTCCATTTTTTCTCCGTTTCCGCGCCTGTAGCCATCCCTGCCATGACTGCCCGAAGCTCCGCCGCCGCTGTCAGTCGCCGTTGTAGCTAGGGCCACTGTCGTGCATGCCCGAGCCCCGCGGCGAACTCCTAGTGCTCCCCGGAGCCGAATGCGCGCACGCCCGCAGCCTCTAGTGCCCCCTAGCTCCGGGTCTAGTCTTGCCCGAACACCGACGCTGCCGTCGTGGATGCCCTGCTCGACTCCGGCCTCCCCTACTTGTGAGATTGCCCCAGGTAGACGCGGCGTGATCCCCGCGTTCGAACGCAAGAGCCAGTCAACGTGCTGACTAGGCAGCCCAGTGGCACTGACATGTGGGCCCGCTGACTTAATCACTGTTATGGTTAATTTAGTTAATACCGTTAGTTAGTTAGGTCACTGACAGGTCGGGCCCACTCACTAATTAACTTCTGTTAGTTTAAATTAACACTATTAAACCCACTGTGTATGACAGGTGGGTCCCAGCCGTCAGGTTTGACCTGGAACGGCTGGGTTGACCCGCTGACGTCACTATGACATCATGCTGACGTCATCAATCACTATTCTAGATAATACGGTTTAATTAATTAAATAAATTCTAGAATTTCAGAAAATAGTTTAAATCTTTGAAAAATCATAGAAAATAAACCGTAGCTCGGATCGAAAAACTTTCTACATGAAAGTTGATCAGAAAAACGAGACGAATCCGAATATGTGGTCAAAATGCTTGACCATCACTCCTAACTACCTGAACATGGAACCTTCCTCTCTGGTTCAGTATACCAAAATCCGCCTAAACGCCGGGAAAATATCCCAGATATTTTTCCGCTTCGCCTGCGACATGTAGCAATGCATTAGGGCACCACTAACACTGCATACTGCCATGCCCTGCATCTGTGTTGCATTTGTCTGCCTTTATTTATTGTTTCTTCCCCCTCTTCTTATCCGATAGCCCCCAAGACCAACGCAGCTCCGGAGACCGACTGCATCCCCGACAACCCCTCTTTTGCCGCAGAGCAACCAGGCAAGCAACCCCCCTTGACGCATGCCTATATCACCTATTCTTTCTCCCTCCTGCTTGCATTAGATTTTGCTACTGCTTTTGATTGATCCTATTCTGTTGCATAGCCTGTTTATTGTAACTTCTGTTGATACTTTACTTGATATCCTAAATGCCTAGTGTTGGTTGGTAATCCATCTGTGGCCCCTCTTCCTTGTCCTAGTTGCCCCGCTTAGTTACCTGTGCCCCGGTCGATGTGATCGACGGGCTGAGACCAGCACATCACTGCACACCCCCTAAGTTGTTCGACTCCACAGAGTTATCCTCGAGTGCCGAGGGTGATACCTCTTATCTCACTCCTGATATGCCTCTGTGGTACAACTATTAGGTTGTGGGATACGGGGGTGATTCCTCTTCCACCACCTCCGATGAAGCTTCTGTCGTGCAACCCCTCAAGTGTGAAACCATCGAGGGTGATTCCTCCGGGTTCACCTTGACGGTAGCATCGAGTGGAAATCCATCGAGGGTGATTCCTCGGATTACCCTCTTGATGTTACGGACACACGGTTACCGTTAACTGTTGCCTCCTTGTATTGTTATTGCGGGACTGAAGGGACAGGCGGTACCACCCCTGTAGAGGTGGACCAGAGTTCCCGACATTCCCTTGTGGAGTCGGGTTGACCTGGGAGGCACCCGCGAGATAATTACGAGGCGCGGCCGGGCAGGCAGAGACCGCCCTAGAGAGGGATGGGCCTGACCCTTGTTGCACTTCCTCGAGACGGGGCGACAGGAGTACTGATCGTCACCGCGAGCTCCTAATAATGCACTAACGGATTTGGGTATTGATCTGAGTTGGCCACTGGCCTATACGCACTACCACCACGCGGGATAATGGTATATGGGACCCTCTGCGCCGTATGTATCAGCCGAAAGCTTTGTCAGATGTCCAGTTCAGCATTGTGGCACGGTCGGATCGTGCCATCCAGGTAGAGTTGGCGCTTTATATAAGTATCAACCCTGCTCACAACGACCCGGAGTGCAAAGGGCGATGGGCCCAAGAACCCCGAGCACTTAGGATGTAGACCGGCGGGGACCTCTCTGCTGAGCTCTAGGTAGGGCTGCGGTGTGTCGATCAGCCGAGGCCGGGCATGACCAAGGAAAGTGTGTCCGGCCGGAGTTAATCGAGCGTGTTGGGTAACAGTAGTGCACCCCTGCAGGGAAGATATATCTATTCGAATAGCCGTGTCCACGGTAACAGGACTCTCGGTGTTGTATCCCGATCTACTACTACTTGAACTGGGTACTTTAATTAATTGGAAGCTCCGGGATCGCTTTCTCGCAGGGAGTCGAGGAAGGATCTCTAGGCTTCGATTCAACGTGCTTGGTACCTTATGTTATGTTACTAATCTACACTCTTCTTATGCTGCAAGACCGCTGAAGATGCTAGTCTTCGATAGGCTAGGCCTTTCTCTCTATTCTGGCATTTCTGTTGTCTAGTCCACATATACAGCCCTTCTTTGATACCAATGCATAAGTAGAATAGTTCTGATGTAAGTCTTGCGAGTACTTTGGATGAGTACTCACGGTTGCTTTGCTTCCCTTTTTCCCCATACCCGATTGTTGCGACCAGATGACGGAGCCCCGGAGTCAGTCAGCCGCCCCAGTCGATGACTACTACTACACTTATGGAGGAGCCTACTACTATGTGGAGACCGCCGACGACCAGGAGTAGTTTAGGAGGCTCCCAGGCAGGAGGCCTGCGCCTTTTCGATCAGTGATTTTATTTTGCCCCGCCTTCTTAAAGGCCTATCTGTTTAACTTTTATATCTGTACTTAGATATCTAATGCTTTCGCTGATGCTTGTATGACATCGAGCTTATGTATTCGAGCCCTCGAGGCCCCTGGCTTGTAATATAAAGCTTGAATTATTTTATTTTTTGTCTAGAGTTGTGTTGTGACATCATCAAGTGAGTCCCTAGGCTTGATCGTGTGCATTTGCGTGTATGATGAAAGCACATTTGCTCCCTTGGTGGCTTTGGTAATTCATAAAAACATATATCTCATTGAACTAATGACCATTCAAGATTAAGATTTCAGGATGTTCAATGATTGGCATGGCATGGACTAGAGAAGTGGACCCCTCAAAATGCTAAGGACAAGGATTGGCAAAAGATCAAGACTCTACATTTTTGGTTTAGTGATCCAAGATCACATTGAGTCCATAGGAAAGCCAATACTATTAAAAGGGGATGAGGTGTTGCTTAATGGTCTTTTTGCTCAAGTGCTTAGTGACAGTATTCCTAAACCCTCAACCACTCTCTCTACCCAAATATGTCCTAAACCTAAAGTCCAACTCGGCCCCACCGAAATTTCCAATCCGGCCCCACCGAGTTCATCCAAGACTTAGCCACTGCCAAAACCCTAACAAATCGGATCCACCGAAATGGATCTCGGTCCCACCGAGATGGCCTTGCCAACTCTCTGTAATCGGTTGCATTCACTTCGGTCTCACCGAGTTATGCATATCGGTCTCACCGAGATGGCTTGCCAACTCTCTGTTCTCTTATTGCTTCACTTCGGTCCTACCGAGTTGATGCAATCGGTGCCACCGAGATGAGGATTGCCCTAAGCCATTGCACTTCGGTCCATCCGAGTTGTACGTATCGGTCCCACCGAGATTCCTAAAGTTCATATCTTTTGCACAGTTCGGTGTTACCGAGATGATCGTTTCGGTGCCACCGAGTTGGGTCAAAAGTGTGTAACGGTTGGATTTTGTGTGGAGGCTATATATACGCCTCCACCCCATCCTTCTCAGTAAGGAGAGCCATCAGAACGTGCCTACACTTCCACCATTCATTTTCTGAGAGAGAACCACCTACTCATGTGTTGAGATCAAGATATTCCATTCCTACCATTTGAACCTTGATCTCTAGCCTTTCCCAAGTTGCTTTCCACTCAAATCCTTCTTCCAACATAGCCAAATCTGTGAGGAGTGTTTGAGTGTTGGGAAGACTATCATTTGAAGCACAAGAGCAAGGAGTTCATCAACAACACACCGTCTATTACCTTTTGGAGAGTGGTGTCTCCTAGATTGGTTAGGTGTCACTTGGGAGCCTCCAACCAGATGTGGAGTTGAACCAAGAGTTTGTAAGGGCAAGGAGATCGCCTACATCGTGAAGATCTACCCCGAGTGAGGCTAGTCCTTCGTGGACGTAAGCCATGATGGAATAGACAAGGTTGCTTCTTCGTGGACCCTTCGTGGGTGGAGGCCTCCGTGGACTCGCGCAGCCGTTACCCTTCGTGGGTTGAAGTCTCCATCAACGTGGACGTACGATAGCACCACCTATCGGAACCACGCCAAAAACCACCGTGTCTTCATTGCGTTTGATCTTCCATACTCTACCCCTTTACTTTTCGTACTATTGCATGCTTTACTATTTCCGCTGCTCAATCTCTAGATATGCATGTGTAGAAAGTATTGGAGTGATCTTAACTTGTGCCAAAATCTGCCTAAATTCCAAGAGAAATTAAAAACTGCACCTTTGGCTGGTTAGGAGTCTATTCACCCCCCTCTAGACATATCTCCTCGATCCTACATATGATTAGCGCACGGTTGAGTCGGGGGCGTCACACCTTAGCAAGTTCTCCTCTGAGTCTTTGGCGTGGTTTTGTATCATAATTTCATTAATGATATATGGGTCAACGAACCCAATGTCATAGATTCCATCTCTTTTGCATTCGAAAATCTTCATTCTGCATAATAGCATACAAAAGAATATAGTGAGGATAATTACAGGCAATGAACGAGCTGAGCTGGAGACTTAAATTACAGAAAGAAATCACTTACAGACAATAGCAACTGACGATATATTTGTCGAGTGCGTCTTGATTGTATAACTGAAAAATTTCTGGAAACTCAATCATTATCTCGTTTTCATAGAAGTAATGCTCTTCCATGACTTTCACCATGAGCATCTCTCGCCCGTTCTTTACTTCTTTCATGTACCACTCATGCAATCTTCACATTTGTGTTGATAGATGCGGGACCTGCTCAGGTCTGACCAGAGGGTTCCCGAGGGCATATTTCCATGCTAATTCAGCCATGGGGACTTCCTCGGTGCCTAGGAGTTGATCAACACTAATACCAAAGTCTTTAGCAGTGTCGGTTACCTTATCGGTAATCACCTTGAGCGGGGGGATCGATTGCATTGCCTGTTCTCCGAGCTGGGGAACTGTTTTCCCGCTTTTATTACTACTTGTACGTCTCGACTGCTGCATTTGTTCCTATTATGACTTCCTAATAGAGCGTTCATAGTCTGATGGCCTATTATGCACATGTGTCGGGGCTCGCTCTAGAAGTTCCACAAAGTGCTTTACGGTTTTCGCAGGTATTATCTCCTTTGGCGGCGGGGGCGGTTTCGTTGCAAAATGGGACTTCACTTCAGAAACCACGACCGCTCTGGTTTCCTCATCAGTCATCTCGTAAGCTAACTTCTTTTCGGTAGCAGGCTCGTCGTTGGCTTTCTTCTTTGGTGCTCTCTTCCGCTTTTGGCCCTACTGCTGGGACATAGGGGGTGGAGTCGGCTGACGCAGCGGAGATAGATATGGCGGACTCGCGCTGGGCTCCGTCTCGAGGTGGGGTGGAGTCGGCTGACGCAGCGGACTTTGAGGTGTATTGCTACTCGGAGGAGTCGATGGCCTTGGCGCCGAGTTTGGAAACACGATGCATTCCTTTCTCCATACAATGACACCACGTATGACTTCTCCCAGTGTCTGCTCCCCTTCACCTCCAAGAATGTCAAGCTCTAGTGAGTCATATCCCGACAGAACTTTATCCACCCCGACGCGAGCATAGCCAGCTGGAATCAGATTGCCATGGATGGTTGCTTCAGGTGCATTCGGTAAAGCAAAGCTGACCGCCACCTTCATGGATATGTTCTTCATTTTCATGTGTAGCTCACAACTTGTCCTCTCTTTGATATCATCCATGGGGTAGCGAGCCAGCAGTGCATCATCGGCTCGGACCCCCGTGGAACCCACACTGCTTTTCCGCATAGATGGGACGGTACTATCCAATGCTGGATCTGCTTGCTCCTGCCGCGGAGACGCCCTTTGCTGGCTAATTGTGTCGATCTGCTCCTGCTGCCGCATTAACATGCGTTCCAACTCCGCGTTCTTTGTTTCTACCTTCTGAAGCCAGTCTGCATCCTGCTTTTTTTCTCTGACGGCTTCTATAAGTGTCGTTCCACTCCGAAAACCATTGAACCCACGGAACAACGCCTTTGCCTCATGTTCGTCCTCCATGTTCAGGATTCCCGAGGGCGCGTGTAAGCTCGTCGTTCTCTCTCTCAGGCTGGAACAACCCCTTTCGAGCATCTTCTATTGCTTCAAGTAAAGCGTCCGAGGCTGTTTTAAGATCTGCCTTTTCAATAATCTGCCCTGTCGCTGGGTCCAACTTTCCCCCATGCGCATAAAACCAATTCCTGGACCTCTCGGGCCAATCCGCTATAGCTGGAATGACCCCTTCAGCAAGCATCTTGGCCTCAACTGCTTCCCACTTAGGCACGCCTCTCTTGTAGCCACCTGTCCCCAGAACATGGTGATACTCTTTTTTCGCAGCATTTATCTTGTTTTTTCTCGACCTTTCCAGAGCTTCACCTGATTCCTTGTACTCCACAAATGCGTCCCAATGATCTTTTATCTTCTCTAGTGCTCTAGTGAATTCTGGAGTCTTCTTTTTTGCCTTGATGTAGTCGCTCCATAATCTTTTCTTCCAGCTCTGGAATTGTGTGGCCATCTTCTTAAGAGCCCACTGCTTGACTTTCAACCATTTGACATATGTGAGACCCTCTGGTAGGTTGAAATGTGACATGAGCGTATCCCAAAGCAAAATTTTCGATCTTTTGTCGACATAACTAACTCATCGATCTTCCTTTGGCTTATTCCATTCTCGAACGGTGATTGGGATGTTGTCCCTAACAATAACTCCGCATTGGTTTATAAATGTACGGGCATTCTGTTCAGGAGCAATCGGTTCGCCATCTTCTGCGACTTCATCGATGTTGAACTTTATTCCATCGCCCAACTTCTAGGAGATTTGCTCGATCCGGAGGGCTAAAAGAAGAAAGATTCGTTAATATATGTATACAAATCAATTAATACATCTAATGATCACCAGAGGCCTAATATATATATACCTCGCCGGACTTTGTTAATTGTCTAGCATTTTCTTTGCCATCATTGTTTGTTTGCCCTTCGTCTCTTGGTTCTTCCTCAAGTCCCTCACCGGAGTCGTTCAGAAATTGTGAGCTGTCATCTGGTTCATTCTCTTGGTTTTGGGAGGAGCGTATGATGTCGAAGACATCCTCTTCGTGGTATCTGCCGCTATCGTCCATAGCTTAACTAATCCAGAAGAAAGATAAAACAATTTAGTATTTAAATTAGAATGCATTCAGTAAGCAAAAACTGAATCATAGTATCGAGAAGAACAATACAGGAGATGCAATCAATACACAGCAAACAGATGCATCACTAAGCATGACATGACGATATGCAGAGCTAGGGGTGTCTAACGCAGTACTACACGTTGCAGACGGAGAGGGAAAACATCCGGAGGGGTTTTCCCGGCGTTTGGCATTTTTTGGACAGACGAAAGAGAGGGGATGGTTCTATGTTTGCAGTGCTAGAGAGGTGTGACAGATGAATGGGTTGCATATTCAAATTCATTGGATTTTTCTGAGCAATTTTCATATATAAATTATTTTCATCCGAGTTACGGTTTATTTTATATTAATTTTCAAAGTTTTAAACATATTCTGGAATTATTATCGAGAAGAACACTACCGGAGATGCAATCAATACACAACAATGCAACAATATGATGATGTGGATTGTGCTAATGCAACTAGCAAACAGTGCAATGAAGTCCATTTGAACCAAGGGTTCAAATGCAAACTCCAATTTAAGCATTTTAAATGCCATTTAGATGTTTTCACTTATACAGCAAGTATAATTTGGTTTTTCATGCATGAAAATTTTATAGATGGATTCCTTGAATTTTTCTGATAATTTTTCATATATAAATTTTTTCATTCTGAGCTACGGTTAATTTTCTATGAATTTTTGAAGTTCAAACCTAACATGTGAATTTTCAAAGTGCATTTAGTTGTTTTGAGCTAAACAGCAAGGTTAAGTTACTTTGTCATGCATGAAACCAACACCAATTGATAGATTGGATTTCTCTAATCATTTTCATATATAAATCTTTTCCATCTGAGCTATGGTTGAATTACTATGAATTTTTGAAGTTTAAACCATTTTCTGGATTTTTGTGGTTATTTAGAAATAAACAAAATCCAGTAAATGATTTACTGCGTCAGCATGACATCATGCTGACGTCAGCAGGTCAACGGAGCGGCCCAGGTCAAACTGACCAGTGGGACCCGCGTGTCAGTCTCACAGTGACTAAACCAATTTAATTAAACCTAAATTAAATAATTAACAGGGGGGCTGGCCCACATGTCATTGACTCGGTGAGGTCAAACCCACCGGAGTTAAGCCGTCGGCGGGGGCAGATGCGGCGGCGAGCTGCGGGTTTGGCCTACGGGCCACCATTCGAGGCGTGGCTGGGCTCGTTGGAGAGCTCTCGCCGGCGCGCATCGGATGGGGGTGGTGGACGGGCCAGTGGTGACCGGAGACGACGGCCACGAGCTCGGCAGCGGCGGCCGGCGTTCGGGCATGCACGGGAACGCGGCTGCGATGGCCTAGGCGATGCGGGGCTGGCACCTACGGTGTCTACGCGGCGCGGTGAACACGGTGGACGCACCCCCGGGACCAAATGGTCACCGGAGCATCGGCGGCGGCGAGCGCAGGGGGCGGCGGGTTCGGGCGCAGGTGGTGCGACGGCTACGGCGTGCGATAGAGGAAACAGAGAGGGGGGTTCGAGGGAGAGGCTCACGGCGATTCCAACGGTGCGGACGGCGAGCTCCTAGGAGGACCGGAGTGAACGGGGCGGCGGAGGCGATCTGGGCGGTCGAAGGTTGAAGATGAGTGGCCTGGCGGCGTGGTTCTATTTCCTTCTCCCGGGCGGTGGCTGGCACCGGGACACCGGGCGGTTATATACACAAGACCTTTAGTCTCGGCTCCAGCCACGAACCGGGACTAAAGGTCCTTTAGTCCGGGCTCCAGACATGAACCGAGACTAAAGTCCAACCTTTAGTCCCGGCGCCAGCCACGAACCGGGACTAAAGGTCTCTTTTCGGTGGCCCAAATTCCAAGCGGGAGAAGGAACCTTTAGTCCCGGCTGGTGGTTGCAACCGGGACTAAAGGTGTCTTTTTAAAGTGATTCTTTTTGTGTAGAAAACTTTAGGTAAAACTCTTAGAATATTTAGAGTTTTTGAGTGAATATTTTTGCTTTAGGTCACAGAAATTATGAACTTTCTGTTAGTGCCAGTAGTTTTCAAATTTGAATAGTTTAAATTTGAATTCTTTGAAATTTGTGTGAATCACTAGTTTGTGAATAACTTTAGTTTAAAAATAGATTTTTGAGTGATTCTTTTTCCTGCTGTTTAATATTAGTGTGTTTTATCAGTATGTTCAATTTGGGAATGTTTAGGATATTTTAAATAGGTGTTTTAATCAAAAACAGATTCTGTTTAGCTCTTTTAGTTTTATACCTTTTTCCTTTGTTTTAATTATTTTAGTTTATGTTTTATTGTTATTCTTTTGCCAAATTATATTATGTTTCTGTTAGTCAACATGAGGAGTTTTAATTTTCATTTTGACGAAATTATTTGACAGATTCAATTTGTCCATATATAAGAGTTTCAACACATGGTCATGTTCAAAATATTGGTCAAAACCCTCAATTACCCTTTCTGGATATTTCAAGCTTTTGAAATATTTACAAAGGAAATATTCACCATAAATTCCAAGAAAATTCTATCATATCACAAATGCCATATTTGATGATCTTGCCAAGTCTCATGTCTTGGAGAACAGGATAACATCATCAAATTCCCTCAAAACCATCTCTGTCCATTTTCTAATTTGAGCAACTTTACATTGCTAAACATGTCCAAATGAGCTCAAACTTGGTACACCTGCTAAAATGGTCTAAATATTCATCTAGGCCAAGTGGTGCATCAAGGAGAACAAATTAGCTTGGTCAAAGTATGCCAAAACCAATTCTGCCAATTTCTAGGGTTTGACAAAGTTACATTGGCAACTTTCTCCCATTGATCTCAAATTTTTACCACATTGCCAGATGGTCATGAGCATCACCCCCAGCAAGTGGCACAAGTTGGAGAACAAGTTAACTTGATCAAAGCTTGTCAAAACCATTTCTGCCCATTTCTAGGGTTTGAAATGTTTACATCGCCAAGTTTCTTCAAATGAGCTACAAATTTCCACCCTAGCTCAAATTGATACCAAGCTCATTCCTGTTAAATTCCAAAGCCATTGGATTCCTCTAAGTACCTCTATTCATCATCAAACACCTTCTGCCAAAATCTTGTGGTCAATGATTGGGGTACCAAATGGATTCTCCTTTAGCTCAAATTTTTACCAGAGCTCACCCTAGTCATATTCTACCTCCAGTAACTCTCTCTCTTCCATAGCTCAATAATTGAGGGGTGAAAACCCTCACTTTACCTCTCTGGACAACCACTATAATTAAAATACTAAAAGGACAGGAATAATTGAAAATTCATAACTTAATAAATAATTATTCAAAAATCATGTTTCAAATGCCAAAATGCCCTAGCTTTTTGGTTGGATTCCGACGCTCCGGAGTCCACCTAGGAACACCCAAAACACATATATACCCTAACTCTTACAAAGATTCCCTCCGGTTTGTCCGAAGTGGGACTTTCCAGCTATAAGTCCGGAAACTCACTAGAGAGAAAGTGATGACGGTGAAGCCGGTCACATCCCAGAGTGGGATCTTGGGGTATAAAACTTTTTCTTCGCGTGTGTCCCTTGCTTATGATTGCGCTGTAACCATGGAGAATCTTCATCATTTAACAGGATGCTTGGGTCAGTCTTCACTGTGAAGGGAGGAATTTCATCAAACTTTTCATAATCTTCTGACATATCTGTCTTGTCCTCCACTCCCACGATGTTTCTTTTCCCTGAAAGAACTATGTGGCACTTTGGCTCATCGTATGATGTATTCGCTTCCTTATCTTTTCTTTTTCTCTGTTTGGTAGACATGTCCTTCACATAGAAAATCTGCGCCACATCATTGGCTAGGACGAATGGTTCGTCTGTGTACCCAAGATTGTTGAGATCCACTATTGTCATTCCGTACTGCGGGTCTACCTTTACCCCGCCTCCTGTCAGATTGACCCATTTGCACCGAAACAAAGGGACCTTAAAAGAAGGTCCATAGTCAAGTTCCCATATCTCCTCTATGTAACCATAATATGTGTCATTTTTCCTATTGTTGTTTGTTGCATCAAAGCGGACACCATTGTTTTGGTTGGTGCTCTTTTTATCTTGGGCGATCGTGTAAAATGAATTCCCATTTATCTCGTACCCTTTGAAAGTCAATATAGTCGAAGATGGTGACTTGGCCAACAAGTACAACTCATCTCCAACAGTGGTGTTATTCATGAGATGTGTTTGCAACCAACCGCCGAAAGTCGCCATGTGTGTACGTTTAATCCAGGGGTCAGACTGCTCCGGGTTGTTGGAGCGTACAATATCAATGTGTTCCTCGATATACGGAGCCACCAAGGTGGAATTTTGTAGAACTGTGTAGTGTGCTTGAGTGAAAGAATGTCTGTCCATACTTATTACTGAATCCTTTCCTAGCATGCCTTTTCCACTCAGTCTCCCCTCATGCCGCGATTGAGGAACACCAATCGGCTTAAGGTCAGGAATAAAGTCAACACAAAACTCAATAACCTCCTCTGTTTCATGGCCCTTGGAGATGCTTCCTTCTGGCCTAGCACGGTTATGAACATATTTCTTTAAGTATCCCATGAACCTCTCAAAGGGGAACATATTGTGTAGAAATATAGGACCCAGAATGGTAATCTCTTCGACTAGGTGAACTAGGACGTGCGTCATAATATTGAAGAAGGATGGTGGGAACACCAACTCGAAACTGACAAGACATTGGACCAAATCATTCTGTAACCTTGGTAGGATTTCTGGATCGATTACCTTCTGAGAAATTGCATTGACGAATGCACATAGCTTCACAATGGCTAATCGAACATTTTCCGGTAGAAGCCCCCTCAATGCAACCGGAAGTAATTGCGTCATAATCACGTGGCAGTCATGAGACTTTAGGTTTTGGAAAAAAAATTCTGCCATATTTATTATTCCCTTTATATTCGACGAGAAGCCAGACGGGACCTTCATACTGCTCAGGCATTCAAAAAAGATTTCCTTCTCTTCTTTGGTAAGAGCATAGCTGGCAGGACCTTGATACTGCTTTGGTTGCATGCCATCTTTTTCGTTCGTACGTTGCTGGTCCTCCCGTGCTTCCGGTGTATCTTTTGTCTTCCCATACACACCCAAGAAGCCTAGCAGGTTCACACAAAGATTCTTCGTCACGTGCATCACGTCGATTGCAGAGCGGACCTCTAGGACTTTCCAATAGGGTAGCTCCCAAAATATAGATTTCGTCTTCCACATGGGTGTGTGTCCGTTAGCGTCATTCGGAACAGATTGTCCGCCAGGACACTTTCCAAAGATTACTTTTAAATCCTTAACCATATCAAATATATCATCACCAGTACGGTGGTCAGGCTTCTTCCGGTGATCTGCCTCACCTTTGAAATGCTTGCCTTTCTTTCTTAAGAGATGCCTGATCGAAAGAAATCGACGATGTCCCAGGTACACATTCTTCTTACATTTATCCAAATATATACTTTCAGTCTCATCTAAATAGTGCGTGCATACATTGTATCCCTTGTTTGTCTGTCCTGAAAGGTTACTAAGAGCAGGCCAATCATTGATGGTTACAAACAGCAACGCTCGTAGGTCAAATTCCTGTTGTTTGTGCTCATCCCACACACGTACACCTTTTATATCCCGCAACTGTAAAAGTTCTTCAACTAATGGCCTTAGGTACACATCAATGTCGTTGCCGGATTGCTTAGGGCCTTGGATGAGCACTGGCATCATAATGAACTTCCGCTTCACGCACAACCAAGGAGGAAGGTTATAGATACATAGAGTCACATGCCAGGTGCTATGACTGCTGCTCTACTCCCCAAAAGGATTAATGCCATCTGTACTTATACCAAACCATAAGTTCCTTGCGTCATCTACAAACTCCGGCCACTTTCTCTCGATTTTTCTCCACTGCGACCCATCAGCGGGTACTCTCAACATCCCGCCTTTCTTACGGTCTTCTTTGTGCCATCGCAACAACTTGGCATGCTCTTTGTTTTGGAACAAACGTTTCAACCGTGGTATTATAGGAGCATACCACATCACCTTGGCAGGAACCCTCTTCCTGGGGCGCTCGCCCTCAACATCACCAGGGTCATCGCGGCTGATCTTATAGCGCAATGCACCGCATACCGGGCATGCATTCAAATTCTCGTACTCGTCACCGCGGTAGAGGATGCAGTCATTAGGGCATGCATGTATCTTCTGCACCTCTAATCCTAGAGGTCAGACAGCCTTCTTTACTTCGTACGTACTGTCGGGCAATTTGTTATCCTTTGAAAGCGTCTTCTTTATCAGTTTCAGCAACTTTTCAAATCCCTTGTCAGATACACCATTCTCTGCCTTCCATTGCAGCAATTCCAGTGTGGTACCCAGCTTTTTCTTGTCATCTTCGCAATTTGGGTACAACAATTTTTTGTGATCCTCTAACATGCGCTCCAACTTCAACCTCTCCTTTTCACTTTCGCAGTTTCTCTTTGCATCAGCAATGGCCCGACCAAGATCATCAGCGGGCTCATCTGATGCCTCCTCTTCAGCTTCCCCCATTGTAGTACCATCGTATTCAGGGAACCTAGAATAGTTGTCATCATCCTCTTCTTCTTCATTGTCTTCCATTATAACCCGTCTTTCTCCGTGCTTGGTCCAACAGTTATAGCCGGACATGAAACCGGACTGAAGCAGGTGGCTGTGAAGGATTTTTGAGGTAGAGTAATCCCTATCATTCTTACAGACACCACATGGACAACACATAAAACCATTCCGCTTGTTTGCCTCAGCCACTTGCAGAAAACTATGCACGCCATTAATGAACTCGGGAGAGCGTCAGTCATCGTACATCCATTGCCGGCTCATCTTCATTACACAACATCAAAGTGACCAAATTAATACAAGTTCATACATAAAGTTCATACATACTTCTCATAAAACAACATACAACTATCTAGCTAAAGCATTTAAATGCAACAACAAATGCGATCAAAATCGCAACTAAGCTAATAATTGATCCAACAGCATAATGACACCAAGCCTCTTTATTAATGGCATATTTTCTAATCTTTCTAATCTTCAAGCCATTGCATCCATCTTGATCTTGTGATCATCGACGACATCGGCAACATACAACTCCAATTTCATCTTCTCTTCTTAAATTCTTTTCAATTTTTCTTTCAAATAATCATTTTCTTTTTCAACTAAATTTAACTTCTCGACAAGAGGGTCGGTTGCAGTTTCCGGTTCACATACCTCCTAGATAAAAATATCTATGTCAACTTGATGGGCATAATTGTCATAAACACGAAATGAAACAAATAGTTATAAAAGATAATATACCACATCCGAATCATAAACCGGACGAGGGCCGATTGGGACGGATATCAAAACCATAGCACTATATATAACAAACAATCATACAAGTAAGAAAATTATACAAGTAACTATCTAAATCATACAAATAAGATTTTTTTTTTACAAAAAGGATAAGAACAAGAGGCTCACCAAGGTGGTGCCGACGAAGGGACGGCGCGTGCGATCGACGGCGGTGAGGACGGGGACGGGAAGGCACTAAGTAAACCACACCTACCCATATGCAAACTAAGATGTTAATTTGAGCTCAAATTGCATATAAATCAAATAAACTCCCACATAATTACTCCCAAACTAAAACTCACAAATCACTATACTTATAGAGCATGAAACGAGCTAAACTAGCAATAAGAGATGAAAGGATGAAGTTGCTAACCTTTTAGAACCCTTCGATAGATGGGGTGCCTCCAATCTTGACAAATCTTGGCAAAAATGGAGGATGAGCTCGAGCTAGGGGAAGGAAACAGAGAGGAGAGAAAGGAGAAGCTTGGACTCGGGCTGGACGAAGCAGCTTTATATAGGGATATCTTTAGTCCCGGTTGGTGATACCAACCGGGACTAAAGGTCTATCTTTAGTCCTGGTGGGTGATACCAACCGGGACTAAAGAGGCTCGCAGGGGCCCCAGCCTGCCGTAACCCCTTTAGTCCCGGTTGGTATCACCAACCGGGACTAGAGGTCCCATTTGAACCGGGACTAAAGGGGGCCGTGCCCCCAGTCCACTCCTAGCCGTTGGAACCGGGACTAATGCTCACATTAGTCCCGGCCGAAACCCGGCCGGGACTAATGCTCCGGATCAAAGGTAGGTTTTCTACTAGTGCGGCTTCTCCAGGATCCGCCGCCTCTCATCTCCTTGTTGATCTTGAAGCCCGGAGAGCACTCTGGCAGTAGGTGCATACATCAAGGAGGATCGAACCTATTAACCTAGAGGTTACCCATTGCCCTGCTGGAAGAGGTGTGGCTCAAACCTTGGACCTGTGATTTCGCTAGAGGTGAGCAACATGTGCAAAACGGACCGGACCACCTGCATCTTGAATAATGAGGAATATGTTCTCTTGGACTGGATGATACGGTATCTCCTCGAGATTTGCACATGTGCATTCAGTTCATATACAAAGGAGATCAATTCCTATGTCGCTGCCGCTGCGGCCGCGGAGAGCCCTTCATCCAGGAGCCTATTCTCATGCCAAAATAGCCGCGACGCTCACCACCATCAGCAGCATGCTGCCCCTGCCCCGCCTGGCGCCTGCCGACGATGCGGCCAAGAGGTGCAACAACAAGTCCCGGTCGCAGACACAGCTTGACTGTTACGCTTCCATCTGCAAGCTTCGGGAAGGTAACCCCCAATGCACCATAGGAGCCCTCGGACGCCGCCATATCGTTGGGGACGGGCTAGCCGTGCAACCGTTGCGTGTTGCTGACTGGGAGGCCCATAGAGTCATTTGTAGCACTCATTAGTCGGCGCATAAGATGATAAAGGGTGTGAAGCTTGTCAAAAGTTTGGTGATATTAAATTAGCTCATACTACTATGTTACATCATATAATCAAGCCGGTCATTCAGGGCTGGGGATTGGATTTCAATGGTTAGAATAAATTATTTTTCTACAAAAACGAATCATTGTGTATTAGCATCTACAGATTATTTCATCAAGTGGTCTAAAGCAGTACCTCATGAATATTACCCACGTAGAGGTAATTTAGAGACATTATGACCATGATTCTATTTTTCTACCAAGTACAATGCACATGCATGTATCAATTGATTACTGAATCCGTTATAAAATGTGATACACGTTTGGCACAAAAAATTAGGATAAAGAGCAGCATGCTTATAATTCGGTGACAAGCTCCTAGAAACATTTTATGAACTCCAAAATTCATAATTTTCATATACCTGTTAACTAGAAACCGTTATCAGGATATTATTGAGACTGCACGTTTTAGAGAATTCTACAAAGATATTAAATGATGCACACAAACATATATATAACACACTATATTCGTGAGAGTACTACAAATTAATTCATGATAGCATGACACTTTTTATTTTCTTATTTTCTTACATATATAGGGATTGGTTTTGAATATCTCTACAAGACACATTGTTCCAAAAAAAGAATTTAATTTCTATTACAAAGATGGTCTAAATTAAGTAGATACCATACACATTTTGAAGGACCGACATTACAATTGCATTAACATTATCATCTCGTTAATTATCACAAATGAAGTTATTAAAAAATATAATGTATAATTAAGATTTGGTAAAAAAGTGATATAAATAAATATAAAAGTTTAGTATAAATGTTGGTTCGTAAAATTAAAATGAATAAATAATAGTCTTTTGTATTTCCTCATAAAAAGCTGAAATTTTTTGACATTTAAATTATTTATTTTGAAATTGCTTAATGAGTAGGAAATATTGCCTTTAAGAAATTGATCAAGAAGCTCATATAAAGTGGTCGAATAACTTCTTTGTTAAATTTGGAGTCAGAATTGTAAAGGCGAGTCAAGAATATATCTTTGATTATGGTGCGAAGTTCTCCACACATTTAATGCTTTAAAAGAGAAACCTCGTAATGTTCTGTATGACTTTTGTTCAGATCAGATTGAAATGGTTATTTGCGTGGCCATGTTGTGGAAAAAAACTTTCAAAAGTAAGACATGTAATTTTCACTATTTTCTAAGATTTAACAATGAATTTGTGCGAAATATCTTTGCGATAAAAAGGGTTTAAGAGTGTGCTTAATTGAATAGTCTTTATACTTCTCATCTTGAATTATTTTGTAATGATTTCATTATTTTTAGCAAAATGATATTAGTAGCTAACTTTATAGTCAATTTCATTTGTACTAACTATTTTATTATTTTGTTTACCTCGTAATAGTTTTTCGATTACCTTTTTCTTACTCCAAAGGAGGTAGAGCATAGCTGATACATGCACCAAAAATGCTATGTGGATGTTATTCTATGAATATATGAATTAGATAGATGAAAGGATCGATATGGTTGACTAGAGGGGGGGTGAATAGGCAACTACCAATTTTTAGCTTTTCTTAACAAATTAGGGTTAGCAACAAAATAGGTTGTCTAGATGTGCAACTAGGTGAGCAACCTATATGATGCTAACAACAACAACACAAACAAGGAAGCACAAGATACAACACAAGTAAAGCTTGCACAAAGTAAAGGTAAGAAGTAACCACAAGTGGAGCCGGTGAAGACGAGGATGTGTTTCCGAAGTTCCTTCCCTTTGAGAGGAAGTACGTCTCCGTTGGAGCGGTGTGGAGGCACAATGCTCCCCAAGAAGCCACTAGGGCCACCGTATTCTCCTCACGCCCTCACACAATGCGAGGTGCCGTGATTCCACTAGTGGTGCCCTTGAAGGCGGTGACCGAACCTTTATAAACAAGGTTGGGGCAATCTCCACAACTTAATTGGAGGCTCCCAACACCACCACGGAGCTTCACCACAATGGAATGTGGCTCCGAGGTGACCTCAACCGTCTAGGGTGCTCAAACACCCAAGAGTAAAAAGATCCGCAAGGGATTAGTGGGGGGAATCAAATTTCTCTTGGTGGAAGTGTAGATCTAGGCCTTCTCAACCAATCCCTAAAGAATCAACAAGTTTGATTGGCTAGGGAGAGACATCGGGCGAGAATAAGCTTTTGGAGCAACAATGGAGCTTGGGGAGGAAGAGGTAAGTCACCTTAGAGAAGATGACCCCCTTTTATAGTGGGGAAGAAAACCAACCGTTATGCACTCACAGCCCGTGCACAAGTGGTAGTACCGCTCGGGCGAGCGGTACTTCCGCTGGAACGGAAGTTCCTGGCGCTGCGTTTAACTGAGCAGGTCAGGGAGGCGGTAGTGCCGCCGGAGCGGTACTACCGCTCCCACCAGCGGTACTTCCGCTTAGTGCTGAACAACAGCCGGAACCAGCGGTAGTAGAGAAAGGCAGGGCGGTAGTGCCGGCTGGGGTGGTACTACCGCTAGCAACTACCGCTCTACTTCCGCTCGAGAGACAGAGCTATCCAGAAGCAAAATACAAGCGGTACTCGGTGCGGTAGAGGAACGGCGGTAGTTCCACCGGAGCGGTACTACCGCTCCGCACGAGCGGTACTTCCGCTTATTAGTTAAAAGCCCAGTAACTCTGCGGTAGTGGGGTGGTAGTCTTTGCCGTAGTACCGCCGGAGCGGTACTACCGCGCTGAACTACCGCTCAACTACCGCCCAATTATAGAACCTAAAAATAAGCGGAAGAGGGGTAAGTACTGAACTACGGCAGTACCGCTAGAGCGGTACTACCGCTGATCAGAGCGGTACTACCGCTTATGATGCTCTAGAAAGCTCATGCACA
The DNA here is from genome assembly GCA_039707655.1 of Elymus sibiricus. Lineage (NCBI taxonomy): Eukaryota > Viridiplantae > Streptophyta > Magnoliopsida > Poales > Poaceae > Elymus > Elymus sibiricus. The sequence goes on from CM077666.1 coordinate 515,897,231, forward strand.
AAGAAAGGGAAAACTCCATTGCCGGGAAAGAACGAGGGTGCAAAAAGGACTGTGTACATGATGATTCCACCCAAACCTTTCCGACGTGGACCCCCTCTTGATAGTACGGTGTTCCTACGACTCAAATCCACCAAAAATGAAATGCAAGAAAAACACCGTCTTCATAATAGCTCCGAGGGGCATGAATCGTCTTGTGCGATATGGTCGATTATCTGAAATGCTCAATGCACACGATTAGTCCGCAAAAGTATTGTCATCAATCACCAAAACCACTAAGGGAGAAATATGCCCTAACAATCTCCCCCTTTTTGGTGGATTGATGACAACACGGGATTTGCACAAAGATAGAACAAGATAATATGCAAACCCAACATCTACAAAATATAGACGGGCTACCCCTAGATGTGTGCACTAATTAAGTTTGCCTTTGGAATGCAAAGTACACACACTAGGATCCACACTCCCCCTATATTTTATAGACCGGCAACACTTGCATCAACTACATAAGAGAGACAAACAAGGATGCAAGGGAATAGCATGTGAGCATAAAGATAGGGCACAAGATAAATAACATCTCACAAGCTAATAAGGTACTTGACAAGAAGATAAAGATAAGGTAGCATATGTCTCACACCATATGATAGGTACTTAAGGGTAAGGTTCCACACACAAACTAAAGCAAACCAAATGAGAAAGAGTTCACGAGAGAACGAAATCAACAACAAAGAAGACACACTCGTGACTCGGCAAATCCCTAAGCTCTCTCCCCCTTTGGCATCGAGACACCAAACGGGCAAAGAGCACTAAACAAGTCCAAGGTGATGAAGAACTCCAGAACATCAGAACTCCTCGTGCTCATCTGAACCCTCGTGCTCCTCAGACTCCTCTGCTGCTACGTCCTGACGCTCCACCTCTGAGTCTGACCACTTGCAGTGTTGCGAGATCCACTCCTCCTCATCCGTGACACGCTCCTCAGAGCCACTAGTGATCTCCTGACCCAGAGCCCTCATCATGGTCTTATGACGTGTGCGGGCAGCCTTCTCGGCCACATGAGCTCTATACTGACCCTTGGCTTCAATGCAAAAGAGCTTCTTCATCTTTGACTTGAGCTTGGAGGCCCAAGAAGGTACCGTCTATGAAGAAGGAACAAACTCATAGTCTGGCTCTGGCTCATCATCCGAGTCAGTGGGGGCAATCTCCTCATCGGGGGCAGTAGGTGCAGTCCCCCAGTTCTACTTTTGGCGCAAGTTTAGAACCCCATGAGAAACCATGTGCTCAGTAGGAAGAGCCTCCCGTGGAAACTCAGCAGCCCATGTCTTCTCAATCAACGTAAACAGATAAGGGCCATAGATGGGCACCTTCCGGTCAAGCACGGCAGAACGAAGCTCACGCCACATGATGTGGGAGATATCCAAAGTAGATGTCTTGCCCTTCTCCTTGATGCAAAGCAAGAGAAGATCCACCAGATAGGAGTGTACCTGATCCAGGTTCCCAATGCGAGGGCACAGAGTGTTGCGAAAGATACGGTGCATGATGTCCAAGAACGGAATGAGCTCCGTGCGAGTGACCCCCCTGGTAGAAGTCACAGACCTGGAGTAACGGATAAGCTTCGACTTGTGTGTAGGAGTGGTATCCTTGTGAGGCCGGAGACCAACGGGGTTATCTTCCCCCTCATCAGCAATGCCCAAACAGTCCATGAAGTTCTTCCAATCCACCTTCAATCTTCTCCCACCAGTCATCCATGACATAGATCTCTCCTCATTTGCATGAAAGTGAACAGTGGCATAGAATTGAGCCACTATCTCAGCATCGTAATCCTTGTTGAATGTGATGAACGGAATGAGGCCCCACTGGTGACAGAGAGCAAGAGCTTCTCCAAAGTAAGCAAGGTCCTTCTCCATGTGAGTGATGTCCATAGACTTGACCGCAACAAACAAGTTCTTCTTGGCCTTCAGAATGTCCAAATAGATAAGAGATTGCTCCTTGGTCCAGAAGGGACGACCAACAAGAGCCTCGTCCTGAGGACGGCGGTACGGGTTGCGCACACGAAAAGCAACGAATTCCTTGGCAGTCATCTCATCTGGAGGAGTGCTCTTCTCCTTCTCCGTCTTCTTAGTGGCAGTCCTCTTCACATTTTGCTTTGGTGGAGCACTGGAACTGGCAGCTGCATCTTCTGAGGTGCGATAGCGCTTGGATCCACCGTGACGATCCGGGTTCTTGCGACGAGCCTGATGAGCGGAGCAACCATCACCTGGAACCCACAAACACAGAGTGAGGGAAAAGCAGGTGTAAAGCCATTGCATAAGCCAAGAGAAATAAAATGAGTATAGAAGTAAGTGCAAAAATTCAGAAAAACTAAGTCACAACGGTAGTACCGGGCCCAAGAGCGGTAGTACCTGGCCCAAGAGCGGTAGTACCACCGTACGGTAAGCGGTAGTACCGCTGGACACGAGCGGTAGTACCGCTACAAGCGGTAGTACCGTCCGTGTCCCAGTGGTAGTACCGCCCATCCGACGGGAATACTTCCGCGGCATGGATTCGGTAGTACCGGTGACGTAGAATTGCAAAATTTTGGCAAAGACTACTATACCCCTATCTAGCAGTCATCCCGCATCCTACTCATGCCTAGATTTAGCCAAAAATCTACGAATACCACATGCATTGCCCTAGAGCCAAGATTCAAAAAATAGAACCGTAGGAGAGAAAAGCGAGGGCAATACCGGTATCCATGGCAAGAGGAGAAGGTGGGGATCGATCCCACCGGTCGGAAGCGGAGAAGACGGCACGGAATCGGAGGGCCGAAGTCGGCCTCCGGAGCAGTTCTTGGTCGCCTGAGAGAGAGAACATGAGAGGAGAGGAAGTGAATGGGCAAGGGGAAGTTAGAACTCCCCGTGCCCACCACTTAACCCCCTTGCGGGTCCTCGAAGCGGTAGTACCGCTGGAGTCAGCGGTAGTACCACGCGAGCGGTAGTACCGGTCACTGCCAGCGGTAGTACCGCCCCAGTGCTTCGACAGGAGGTCGGCACACTGCACTCAGCGGTAGTACCGTAGGCCTGCGCGGTAGTACCGCCTGAGCGGTAGTACCGTGCCTTCCCGCGGTAGTACCACTTGCTGCCAGAAGAACTGCTAGGATCAAATTTGAGAGTGGGGCTTATGCAATTAAGAGGTTTGAGAGAGAGGGAAGGCTTGGGTTGGAGACAAGGAAACACCGCAAATGGAAAGGAGTACTCCAAGGTCAAAAAGCAACTAAACCACAAGCACACATGGAGTAATCCAACACCCAAAAAGCCTAAGGCACGAAAGCACAACTCAAACCAAACGAAGCACAACCTCTCAAGGAGAGGGCGGTGACCGAGGTCACCTATGTTTGAGTCAATTGGTATGGCACCGCGAAGATTTTAACCTTGGGCCCATGACCAAAACTCATCTTTGAAGCACAAGTACCATAAAAAATGGCTAATGTGAAAGACTTGATCAATTTATGCATAATGGGGGGAGGGAGAGTTCATTGAGAGAACAACACTCCCCCTATGTCCATGCCTACATCTAGAACAAGATAATCATGATGAATGCGGTGGGGTGAGACGAGATTCAAGACACGTTGCTCGAATCAATGATATTTAGCTCATGCCTTAACTCGCGAAATCTTGCTTCATCCAATGGCTTCGTGAAAATATCCGCTAGTTGTTCTTGAGTTCCAACATGAATAATATCAATCTCTCCACGCTTGACGTGATCCCGGATGAAATGATGACGAATCTCAATGTGCTTTGTCTTGCTATGTTGCACCGGATTGTAGGAGATCTTGATTGCACTTTCATTGTCACAGAAAAGAGGCACTTTGTTACAAGTGACACCGTAATCCTTTAAAGTTTGCATCATCCATAGCAATTGTGCACAACAACTTGCGGCGGCTACATACTCGGCCTCGGTGGTGGAGAGAAACACAATTTTGCTTCTTTGAAGACCAACTCACCAAAGAGCGACCAAGGAATTGGCACCCTCCGGAAGTTGACTTCCTATCAACACAGTCTTCCGCCCAATCCGAGTCCGAATATCCCATGAGATCAAAGCTTGCTCCTTTGGGGTACCATAAGCCAAAGTTTGGGGTATGAGCCAAATATCGAAAGATTCGCTTGACCGCCACAAAGTGACTTTCCTTAGGCGCGGCTTGAAACCGTGCACACATTCCCACACTCAACATGATATCCGGCCTAGATGCACAAAGGTAAAGCAAGGATCCAATCATGGAACGGTATACCTTTTGATCCACCGCTTTACCATTGGGATCAATGTCGAGTTGGCACTTGGTAGGCATTGGAGTCTTGGCCGGTTTGACATCTTCTAGCTTGAATCTCTTGAGCATGTCTTGGGTATATTTGGCTTGGTTGATGAAGGTTCCTTCTCTTCTTTGTTTGACTTCGAACCCAAGAAAGAACTTCAACTCTCCCATCATAGACATCTCAAACTTCTCGGTCATGAGTGCGGCAAACTCATCATTGAAAGCTTTGTTTGGAGAACCAAAGATAATATCAACAACATATAGTTGGCATATGAACAAATCCCCTTTAACCCTCTTAGTAAAAAGAGTGGGATCGATTTTCCCAATTTCAAACCCACGGTCTTGCAACAACTCGGTAAGGTGCTCATACCACGCACGTGGGGCTTGTTTAAGGCCATAGAGAGCCTTATCGAGCTTGTATACATGATTGGGGAACTTGGGATCCTCGAACCCCGGGGGTTGTTTGACATATACCAACTCATTAAGGGGACCATTAAGAAATGCACTCTTCACATCCATCTGTTGCAACTTAAAATCATGATGAGATGCAAATGCAAGCAACATACGAATAGACTCAAGACGAGCAACGGGAGCAAAGGTTTCACCGTAGTCGATACCCTCGACTTGGGAGTAGTCTTGTGCCACCAATCTTGCCTTGTTTCGAATGACAACACCGTTCGTATCTTACTTGTTCTTGAAGATCCATTTGGTTCCAATGACATTATGATTCTCCGTTGGCCTTGGCACCAATGACCACACTTTGTTGCGCTCGAAGTTGTTGAGTTCATCATGCATGGCTTCAAGCCAATCCGTGTCCTCGAGAACTTCATGTACCTTTTGGGGTTCAACACAAGAAACAAACGCGTGATGCTCACAAAAGTTTGTTAATTGTCTACGAGTGGTTACCCCCCTTTTTAAGCTTCCATAAACATTCTCCATGACATGTTGTTGATGCTTGAGTTTGGAAGCAATCTTGGCGGCATGACGCTCCAAAAGCTCCTCCGTAATCTCTTGAGGAGGATCATCTTGAACATCTTGAGCGTCATCTTGAGCTTGCTCTTGATCATGAGCTTGCACTTGATCTTGAGCTTGCTCGGTGTCGTGATCTTGATCTTGGGCATCATTTGGTGAATCACCATCATCTTGAGGTTGATCTTGCCCTTGATCTTGATCACTTGGTTGAGGGCCTTCGGTTTGTTCTTCGGAAGCGTGTGGGTCAATGGTTGGTGATGGCTCCACTTGCGTAGAGCATTGTCCTTCTCCTTCGGCCACAAGGGGTTCCTCAATGGGGAGTATTTGACCAATCCCCATTCTTCTTATGGCTTGGGGAGGAATTTCATCACCTATATCACAAAGACCACTTTGCTCCACTTGGGAGCCATTATTTTCATCAAACTCTACGTTACACGTCTCCTCAATTAGTCCGTTGGACTTGTTGAGGACACGGTAAGCATGAGAGTTTGTAGCATAACCAACAAATATGCCCTCTTGAGCTCTAGGTTCGAATTTAGACAAACATGTACCTTTCTTGAGAATGAAACACTTACACCCAAACACCCGGAAGTACTTGAGGTTGGGCTTGTTACCGATAAGTATCTCATATGGAGTCTTGTTCAAGCCTTTGCTGAGGTAGAGCCGATTGGATGCATGACATGCGGTGTTGATGGCTTCGGCCCAAAAGTTGTACGGAGACTTGAATTCCGCCATCATGGTCCTTGCCGCGTCCATCAACGTCCGGTTCTTCCTCTCCGCTACACCATAGTGTTGAGGGGTATATGGTGCGGAGTATTGATGCTTGATCCCCTCATCACTAAGGAACTCATCCAAGGTGTAGTTCTTGAACTCGGTGCCATTGTCACTTCTAATCATCAATATCTTTGCCTCATGTTGGCGTTGAGCTTCATTGGCAAAGTCGATGACGGTTTGTTGGGTCTCGCTCTTCCTCTTGAAGAAATATACCCAAGTGTATCTTAAATAGTCATCCACAATCACCAAGCAATACTTTCTTCCCCCAAGACTATCAAATGATGGAGGTCCAAAGAGATCCATGTGTAGGAGCTCCAAGGGCCTCTTCGAGTAGATGATAGTCGTGGGTCGGTGAGCCGTCTCATGTAGCTTTCCTTCGATACAAGCACTGCAAGCACGATCTTTGGCAAAGCTCACATTTGTTAGTCCACGAACGTGATCCCCTTTGAGGAGACTTTGCAAAGATCTCATATTGACATGGGCTAGTCGGCGATGCCAAAGCCACCCCACATCAACTTTAGCCATTAGGCAAGTCGCGGTCTTAGTTGGTCGCTACGAGAAGTTAACCACATAGAGACCGTTCTCGACATACCCAACAAAAGCTACTTTAAGAGTCTTGCTCCACAAAAGGGCCACGGTATCAAGGTCAAAGAATGTGGCAAAGCCCATAAGTGCAAGTTGACGAACGAAAAGTAAATTGTATGCAAGGGTCTCAACAAGCATGACTTTCTCAATTGATAAATCATGAGAAATTACAACCTTGCCAAGACCCAATACCTTAGATGTTGAGGCATCACCGAATTGAACATGGGTGGGCATAGATGGGATTGGTTGCACGTCCACCACCAAATGCTTGCTCCCGGTCATATGATTTGTTGCTCCACTATCAAGCAACCATGATCCTCCACTGGAAGCAAACTCCTACAAGAGATCAATGCTTGGTTTTAGGTACCCATTCTTGAATGGGTCCTTTGATGTTAGTAACAAGGGTCTTAGGAACCCAAATAGACCATTCAATGTACTCATAATAAGAACCAACAAATTTGGCATAAACATGCCCATCACTAGCACGGCATAAAACATAAGAAGGGTTAAAGTCGTCGGCTTTGTTCGATGGAGTGGGATTGCCCTTCTTGACATTTTCACCCACCACCTTGTCCTTCTTCTCCTTATGAGCACCCTCTCCCTTCTTGACAAATACCTCTTTGAGAGGGAGAGGTTTATTGATCTTGATATTCTTCTTCTTCTTTGACTTGGGCACAAACCCAAGTCCCTCCTTTGCCACAACTTCCTTTTGATTGCTCAAAAGTTCGTTGAGGTTCTTCTCGCCTTGTATGCAAGTCACAAGGCCTTTCTCGATTTGTTCCTTCAACTTGGCATTCTCCTCCACAAGATGAATATGCTCACAACAAGGGTTAGTATCATGAGCATTATCAATTAGCACAAAAGGAGGGCATGTGGCTATTTCCTTAGTGAGCTTTGCTTGGAGTTGATCATGAGACTCTTTGAGAGTGGCATGTGCACTTTTCAAGGCCTTGTGAGCCTTGTCAAGTAGCTCAAGCTCCTCTTTGAGTCTAGCATGGCCAACCCCAAGCTCAACATTCTCGGATTTAAGCACACGAGCAAGAACTTGAGCATGATCATGATTTTTCTTTAGTTGAGCAAGGTCAACGTTTTGCGACTCCTCAAGAGCCGAACGAAGACCTCGTTCTTCCTCAAGAGCGATGAAAAGATCCGCAATCTCATCGGCATAGTCACGACTATGGCCTTCCAAGTTAGTGATGTTCTCCTCGTGAGACTCAATGATATCATTGGCCTCACCAAGTTGTTCCAAGAGAGCAACAAAGTGCTTCTTGGTCTCGCCTTTGAGCTTACCCAAGAACTTGTCAAACTCATTCTCATCCACCCTTACCATCTCACTATCATCCACACAATCCAACAAAGAAGGTGTAGTAGTGGTATTGGTTTTGATGTTGGAGGTTACCTTGTTGATACCTTTGGCCATGAGGCACTTGGCAATGAGGTTCTCATTGGGGGCGCCGAAGAGAGACACCTCGGTTGGGGAGGAGGTGGCGATGGCCACGGTTGCCGTTGCCATTCCTTCACCACTTGTATCTTCATCATCATCATCAGAGATGTACTCTTCTTGCGTCACCAAGCCCTTTTGAGGTATCTTCTTGGTGAAGTTGTTCTTGTTTGGGAAGGACTTGGCCTTGTTTTTGCGGATGAGCTTGCCACCATTGTCCTCCCTCTTCTCATACAGACAATCCACCACAAAGTGACTCACATTGCCACAATTGTAGCAAGTCCTTACTCGTTGCTTGCCCTTTGAGCCACTTGAGTTGTTCTTGGAGAAGTTGGGCCTTGAGTTTCTCTTGTTGCCCCAAAATTGCCTTGACGCCAGAGCCATGTGCTCGTGGTAAGCATATTTGGTGTCTTCGGGGCAACTCTCTTCTTTTTCCTCTTCTTCTTCTTCTGGAATACCCTTAGCCTTCAAAGCAAGGTTGGGTGACGCTTTCTTTGACCGTTGGACACGAGCTAGAACATTGTCGGCGGTCTTGTTCATGATGTTCATGGCAATAAACTCATCCAACACTTCACTTGAAGACAAGGTGTGGAAGTCCGGTCTTTGACGGATCACGGAGGACATTGCCTTGTGGAATGGCATGATGGCCTTGAGAAACTTGCGCTTGATCCAATTATCATCCGTATCCTTGCTCCCATGATCTTGAAGAGCGACCGCAAGAGTTGTCAATCTTCGGTAGAGATCACGAGGATCCTCATCTTCATTCATCACAAACTCATCGGCCTCATCAAGCACCACCTCAAAGTTGGACCATTGAATGCTTGAGCTCCCCTTGTACAAAGATATAATTTGTTCCCAACAATCCTTTGCATGGGTGAAGGGGCGCAAGTGAGCTAGATCTTCAGGAGGCACTGCAGATTGGAGGATGAATAATGTGGAGTGATTGTATTGATTGTCCGCCTCTTATCTTGGAGTGAGGTTGCTTGGATCATGTGGGTAGAAACCTTGCTCGATGATTCTCCAAAGATTTGTTGAGCTATGATTCAAATGAGACTTGATACGAAAAACCCAATTAGCAAAATCACCCTTCACAAGCTTAGGAGGAGGACCAAGGTTGTTAATATGCGGTGTAGGGACCGGTCCTCCATAGACCGGGGGAGGGGGAACCGAGGCGAAGGTTCCCGTCCCATTCTTACCATGAGGGGAAGAGGTTTGAGTACCTTTAGCCGCTTCCTTGCCAGAATTGGCCTCCGACACCGATGCGGTGGGATTAACCACAAGCAAAGGATCGGGAGTAGATTTCAACCCTGGGATTAACCACAAGCAAAGGATCGGGAGTAGATTTCAACCCCTCAAGAAGTTCTTTAAGCATGGACTTGACCTCGGCCGTCATAGACGTCTTAAGTGAAGCCATAGCTTCATTTAAGTCGTCTCGGGTGACCGAGTTCAACTCCATGGCCTCGGGCACTTCCTCATCCCGATCCCTGTCGTCAACCATACTCTTCGGGTGGTGAAACCCTTAATAAAGAGACGAGGCTCTGATACCAATTGAAAGGATCGATATGGTTGACTAGAGGGGGGGGTGAATAGACAACTACCAATTTTTAGCTTTTCTTAACAAATTAGGGTTAGCAACAAAATAGGTTGTCTAGATGTGCAACTAGGTGAGCAACCTATATGATGCTAACAACAACAACACAAGCAAAGAAGCACAAGATACAACACAAGTAAAGCTTGCACAAAGTAAAGGTAAGAAGTAACCACAAGTGGAGCCGGTGAAGACGAGGATGTGTTTCCGAAGTTCCTTCCCTTTGAGAGGAAGTACGTCTCCATTGGAGCGGTGTGGAGGCACAATGCTCCCCAAGAAGCCACTAGGGCCACCGTATTCTCCTCACGCCCTCACACAATGCGAGCTGCCGTGATTCCACTAGTGGTGCCCTTGAAGGCGGCGACCGAACCTTTACAAACAAGGTTGGGGCAATCTCCACAACTTAATTGGAGGCTCCCAACACCACCACGGAGCTTCACCACAATGGAATGTGGCTCCGAGGTGACCTCAACCGTCTAGGGTGCTCAAACACCCAAGAGTAACAAGATCCGCAAGGGATTAGTGGGGGGAATCAAATTTCTCTTGGTGGAAGTGTAGATCTAGGCCTTCTCAACCAATCCCTAAAGAATCAATAAGTTTGATTGGCTAGGGAGAGAGATTGGGCGAGAATAAGCTTTTGGAGCAACAATGGAGCTTGGGGAGGAAGAGGTAAGTCACCTTAGAGAAGATGACCCCCTTTTATAGTGGGGAAGAAAACCAACCGTTATGCACTCACAGCCCGTGCACAAGCGGTAGTACTGCTCGGGCGAGCGATACTTCCGCTGGAACGGAAGTTCCTGGCGCTGCGTTCAACTGAGCAGGTCAGGGAGGCGGTAGTGCCGCCGGAGCGGTACTACCTCTCCCACCAGCGGTACTTCCGCTTAGTGCTGAACAACAGCCGGAACCAGCGGTAGTAGAGAAAGGCAGGGCGGTAGTGCCGCCTGGGGCGGTACTACCGCTAGCAACTACCGCTCTACTTCCGCTCGAGAGACAGAGCTATCCAGAAGCAAAATACAAGGGGTACTCGGTGCGGTAGAGGAACGGCGGTAGTTCCGCCAGAGCGGTACTACCGCTCCGCACGAGCGGTACTTCCGCTTAGTAGTTAAAAGCCCAGTAACTCTCCGGTAGTGGGGTGGTAGTCTTTGCCGTAGTACTGCCGGAGCGGTACTACCGCGCTGAACTACCGCTCTACTACCGCCCAATTACAGAACCTAAAAATAAGCGGAAGAGGGGTAAGTACTGAACTGCGGCAGTACCGCTGATCAGAGCGGTACTACCGCTTATGATGCTCTGGAAAGCTTATGCACAAAGGAAGGGAAAACTCCATTGCCGGGAAAGAACGAGGGTGCAAAAAGGACTGTGTACGTGATGATTCCACCCAAACCTTTCCGACGCGGACCCCCTCTTGATAGTACGGTGTTCCTACGACTCAAATCCACCGAAAATGAAACGCAAGAAAAACACCGTCTTCATAATAGCTCCGAGGGGCACAAATCGTCTTGTGCCATATGGTCGATTATCTGAAATGTTCAATGCACACGATTAGTCCGCAAAAGTATTGTTATCAATCACCAAAACCACTAAGGGAGAAATATGCCCTAACAATAGGTGACATAACTGGATTTTCTCCCCGCTCTTTATTTTTTGCTTTCATAATCAAATGTCGTGTAAGTAGAAACATTGTGAAATGATTCCTAACAATCTAAATCTTTCGGTACACTTTTTAACAACATTTACTTACATGTAGGCTCTCATTTTGCTGTGTAGAGAAAACGGTTACACATTTTTATTCATGCATAGTGCAAGTGCAGATCAACTCAATAATGACGCATAGTCTGCTGCCTTTTTTTCTTTCATACTCCCTCCGTCCCAAAATAAGTATCGCTGAGTATAAGTTGTACTAGATCAGGGACACTTATTTTGGGACGGAGGGAGTATTACCTAACCTTGATTTCGGGTCAGTGATGTTCTGCACGTATGGTTACTCAACTTCGTAATTAGCTTAGGAAATGGCTTTTAAGCTCTTGACTGAGGAAGGTGTTTGAAAAATTATCTTGTGCAATAAGTATCTTGGCTTCAAACGTTTCTACCATATATATTGCAAACCTGGGGACTCTCACTTATGGGGAATGTCTGATGGCATCAAATAAAGCACTTCTTTCGCTTAGGATCTTTTGCAGTTAGGAATGGCTCATAGATTCATTTCTAGGAGGACAAATGGCTGGGCAACACCATGCTCTGGTAACAATATCAATACATGTATCACATTACTTTCGACAAAAGTGATACAATTTCGTAAGTCATGAGCAAACCACCTCCTAATGTATCGCTGGTTGGGATTGTGTCGGGCCTCACCATGTCTAATTGAGTGCTCTTTTGGGGCGGTTGGCATCGATCCAGACACAAGGTTAGCGTGAATTTTGCTGGAAACTAACTTAGATTGGTGGTTCCTTGGTTGACTCAATGTATTGGGCACTAACCCACTCTGAGATACCAACAGACAATAACAAAATAATTTGGAAATCAAAACCACCATTGAAAATCAAAATCTTCTTGGGGTACCTTCACTAAGGTGTGATCCTAATAAAGGACAACCTCGCTCGATGCAATTGACTTCAAAATATATAGTGTTGTGTTTGTCAGAATAATGAGACAATAAAACATCTTTTCTTCGATGCAGTTTTGCACGTCATTCAAGTTGCATCTAACTTGTATCCACCATGCAGTGTTGTCAACGTGTTTGGTCACTAGCTCGATGGTATTCCTGCAAGTTTAGCATGCTCATAATGTTGGGAATGTCAGCCTTGATTTGGTCACCATGGCTATATATAAATGATATGTTTTTTAATGGTAAAAGGACCTTTAGATGTTATCTACTAGTGTACGCATGAGCTCTGTTCGTGGTCTATTCTTCAACACTAGGAACGCCGACAACTATTTATGGCGATGTGTATGCGGTTGGAGTAGATGACCAAGGATGATTTTACCTTGCATGGTTGGCGGCATAGTCCACGGATATACGCTCCCCCTACTCCGCCTTTGGCATCGTTTGGGTCTTGTATAACTTTGCTATTTGCCGACATGAACTCTTGGTATATGTGCGTTTGGTTTTGGATGTGTGTCTTTTAGTCCGGCAAAGGCCTGGTGTGTTTGTTATACTTGTCACCACCTGATGCGGCATTATGAGTCAAATTTTTTTCGAAAAAGAGGATTACCCCTCGCCTCAGCATCGATGCATGCAGCCATCTTTATTAATTTATTCATCAGTCTGACAAAAAGAATACAAAGATCAACCCAAAGCCACCTTCAAGACGAACAAAGTCGCTACACTTACAAGTATAAAGATGTGCCCTAACCAGATCAGCGGACACCATTTAATCCAATGGCCTCAAGAAGCCGCCCACCTGGCAAGCTGAGAGTACCAACCGGTCTAGGCGTCCCACAACGCGCACCGCATGCGCATGCTCTAGGATCCGCCACCACAATCTCCCGCCATCCCATCTTCAGGAGGGGTCATTGCATAAATCTTGCCAGTCCCAACTATCGTCGATGTCACCACGATGCTAGACAGCGTCTCCAGCCAACTCCTGCTCCAAAACGATGCCCCCATGAGGGAGAACGACACCAAAGGCGCCATCATCGTCTGATCCGGGAGACCCAAATTTAGGGTTTCCCCCGAAACATCCCGATCGTGTTGACGCAGCCTGCAGCGATGATGCCTCGAGAAGGGCATGACGTCAGAGACGCCGCCATCCTCCGCGATTTTCACCGGAAGCCGCGTCGCCTTGATCTCGTAGCTGGCTGGGACCGCGCGGAGCCTCGCCATGAAGATGTGTGCCGCCACCGGTACGCCGGCAGGGAACCAACAACCCTCACCGGACCCACACCGCGCCATGGCCGCCCATAGACAAGACTGACGACAGATCTGGCTGGGACCAGATCCATGGCCGCCACCGCACCCACCATCGCCGGAGACCTCGGATCCCGCGGGTCATAGAGGGGAGCGCAGCCGCCGCACGACCAGGGACGCCGCCCTAGCCGTTGTGCGCAACTCCCTCCGTGCCACACCCCAGACGCGCCAGGAGCTCGCCGCCTAATCCAGATCCCCGGCTCGTTCGGCACCGGGCCCGCCGCCACCGCGGCCTACGCCGGTGGCAGCGGCGGAAGGGAAGCAGCAGCGCGAGCGGTCTCTGGCGGTGCTACGGTTCGCCCCTAGGGAGACGACACGAGGGGTTCGGGGGGTCTCGCATTATGAGTCAATGAAAAGCGCCTTTACTAAAAAAAAATGGTTACTCAGCTTTCACGCATCTGGTCTCATCGTCTGACCTGAACATTGGTTTGACATCATTAGTTGGTTTCCTGCTTGTCCTAAGTAACCAAGCCAAGCCAATTATAGAGTGCAATCTGGATCTCACTCTCATTAGTATCATGGAAAACCTGATGAACCTAGAGAAGCTCTGCTTTTCACTGTAAGCTGGAACCTGATGTTGCCATCTGCCAAAAGCTGGGACACCACTAAGCGTAGTTATGATCCTGTCCTGTTCATGTTATCGCAAGTATAGTAGTACTATGTTGAACTGCTGATCCAGTGAACCAACAAGACAGGGCATGCTGCAGCAAGGAACGGATGGACTAGTTTGATGAGGCGAGTAGGAGATCCTCAGGACAGAGATACCCCTGAAGAGCAGAGCAGAACACAACACAAACAGGGACTTGACCAGGAGGAAAAAGATACATTTGGCCAAGGAAAGGGGTGTGCAAGTGATCAGTGGGAGTGATGCATGTATGCATGCATGTCGACCCAGGCTGCATAATTGCAGATGGAGCACGACATGCCATCACATGCGATTCGAGTGCGCTGTCTCTGACTGAATGCACCATCCCCATTCCTCCATGACCATAATCCGTCACAGCTGAGCCGGACCACCCCCACATGGAGATCATGCATGCATGGATGGTGATGGATCGTTTCTTTCTCTCCATAAATATATCCACGTTGCACTCTCACTGGTCACTGGATATTACAGCTATATGCATGTGGCATGGTCAGAGACAGTTAGGACTCCTTGCAGTGCATCGATCAAGAGCTTGTTATCGGAGTCAAGAACACTGGCTTGCAGATGGGGACATGCATGCATGGTTTGAACTTGAACAAAGTAAGGAGGAGGCCGTGTGTGTGCTTCGATCACTCGATGAATGTGTAGTGTAGCAGCAGTAGTGGCACAATGCATATACTCCCTCCGTTCCTAAATATAAGTCTTTGTAGAGATTCCACTATGGACCACATACGGATCGTATGTGGTCCATAGTGGAATCTCTACAAAGACTTATATTTAGGAACGGAGGGAGTAGTGTTGGAATTGATCTAAGGCTCAATGGGCTAAATAGATAACTAACGGGATAAAACTTGACGTTGAGGGGAGAAGGTCACGAACCAACGTTCGTACCCCTTTGACCCTAACTAAAACGCCCTGATCGGGGGCGATCTAAACCAACGTGGTTGAGGCCCCCTGATCGCCAGCACTCCATATAAAGAGGGGTGGCAGCTGTCCACGGATGATCTGACTGATTCACGTGCGTCTACTCTGCCCCCCTAATCTCAAACCCCTAATCCGATCTGGGGGAGTGCTGAGCGACGGGAAGGCCTTCTCCTACCTCTGCTCGGTGCCCGGGTAGTGCCATTGACGCCAGGAGGGACGCCGCTACCCGCTGCGATCATCTACACCAAGCCTACATCACGCCTGCATCAAGCAGGCGCGGGACTTCGCATTGTCAACCCCAATGGTTGCTCCCATTGGTGGTAAGATCCTAATCCACCTCCCTCTGTTCATGATAATTAGGTGTTCTAGATGCAATCTATTAAAGTGCATGGCATCCTAGTGATGCAAATATTCTATCAGCGGTATCAGACGCCAAATCTGATTGCTATAGATCCCTAATTCACGATCAGTAGATCGATCTCATGTTTAGGGAATTATGTTTAAGATTGGTTTTAATCCTCTGGCTAGCCCAATATGCATGCTACTGTTTGATGTTCTTGTCAATTGCCCTCTGTAAATTACCATGTTATAATTTACCACGGATCAATAATGTTAATGTTAATCAATTTTAATTAACCCATGTTAAGGTTTAAGGCTCACGGTTATGTCATGGTTAATTAGAACTAATCATGTTTTATGTAATGATTCCAGTTTTGATCACCAAATTAGAAGGCAGAGGGATCCAGAGCACATCAACAGTGGAATCTCCATATCTGAAACCCGAAAAAATTCCCCAATTCGGTTGAACCCCATTTTTGATATTACGATATTGTTTTTCCCAAATTAAGCACAGAACGTACACGATTTGGAGAAGGAAAGAAAAGGATGCTCACTTGATGCGCCGCGTACTCGCCTCTTCCCTTCGGGCCCGCACAGCGCCCACCGCTGTGCGAGGGCGGAGACGCCGCGACGCCGTCGCCTCCCACCGGAGCGACGAGCGGAAAGCCACCGTCGTGCTCAGAGAGGAACACCATCTCGACCGCCGGTTCGTGCTCGCCGCCGTCGCCACGAAATGAACAAGCAGGCGCGGATCTAAAGCTCCACACTGCCCCACGCGCGCGGCGCTAGCAGCCACGCTCGACGAAGGAGCACGCCGGACGTTGTCCACGGCATGCTGCTCCGACGAGCGCAGCCGCCGCGCCGCCATGCCGACGCACATCGAGCCGCCAAGCTCGTCGCCTCTCTAGTGTGAGCGAGAAATGCGGGGGAGTCGGGGGAGAAATGTGTTAAGGTTTCCACCGGGCAGCGTTTTTGTTCCACCTGGGAGTGACGAGAACCGTCCGATTCAATCGGACGACCGTAAGTGACGAGCAGCTCCGACTGGGCCTTCGGGCGCCAGTGGGCCATTTTCGCCCGCGGGCTGTGGCCCAAGTTGTCTCAGCCTCTCAGAAAGTTTTCTTTTTCTTATAACATTTTTTTTTTTGCTTCTGGGCTGGTTTTCGTTCGGGTAGCCCGTGGGTATCTTTGGGCAAAAATAAAATAAAATCAAAATTGTGGTAGTTTTCTGTATTTTTTGCAGTGTGTTTAAGTTAATATTTTTTATGATTTGCACTGTAATAAATTGAAGAATTGCCAGAAAATGTGTTATAAATTATGCTTATGTCACTTTTATGTAATTAATATTTATGTCATATTATGGCAATCCTTTAATGCTGATAAAAAAATTGTCAATAGAAAGTCATGGGTTGTGATGGGCCGAATCAGGCATTTTATGCAGTTTTAGTGCATTTGTTAAGTTTCTAATTATGTTTATGCACTAATAAGTTAGAAATTGCCTATAATTATGTTTAAATTTTCTTAATAAAATTGTACCAATGGGAAATTTTATTTGGAAATTTTAATGTGACATTAATGTTGATGCCATTTTAATGACACCTTTTTATGATGATCATTTTTCTGGTGTCATTCCAATGATGAAATTAATGTGAATCACTCATTGAATTTTTTGAATATTTTATTTGAGTATTTTAATTGAGTGGGAATTTTATGTTGATGCCATACTGAGGGCATTTTTTTAATGATGTGATCATCGCTAAAGGGCTGACGCCACCTCAAAAAAAAATATTAATAGTCGCACAGTGCGGTTTTCCCGCGCCGCACTATGCATCTAAGAATGTTGGGCAAGTGTGCTCCTTACCAATACTAAGGATTATGTCAGTACATTTTCTACTGTATAATTAAGATATGTATTTTTGAAATAAGCATAATGGACCAAAATGGTGTTGATAAAATTAAAGTTGATTCTCTAAACAAAGAAATTATGTTCAAAGAATTTTATGTGATATGTAATATCCTAGTCATTATATGACATTTTTATGAAATCTATCCAAAGTACATGTTGACATTTATGTGACCGTTATAATTTATCAAATATTATTATTTGGTGATTCCTTTTGTAAATTTATGTTCAATTTTATTATTTGGAAAACCTTATGATATCCTGACGATAATGTTAATGTCATTTTCACTGTAAATGTCAATTTCAATGTTTACTCAGTGGCAATGACATTTATATTTTTATGTTAATTCCATGTCATTTTTATTTATGTCATTGAGAATTGTAATGATATTTTTGACACTTATGTTCACCGTTATTATCGGTACCAACTTTAGTAACAAAAGATATCATTGTGTATGATGGCAAACATGGTTTTATGTTGTTGCTTTATGTTAATGTCAGCTATTAATTTAGCCAAAGTTCATGCTCGTAATTATGTGATTTTATGTCTCTCTAGTCAAAATGGAACCAACGAGAAATTTTGATTAGAGATTTAATAATAAAAGAAAATGTTATAATGGCATATGATGATATTCTGACCAACGTTGATTATTTTCATGTGCCATTTATGAATACCAATAACAATTAAACACTTCTTTGATTCATCTCATTGCATGGTTAATTCATGCTTGATGTTTTGATTCATCTCAGTAGCAATGAACATTAATAATGATGTCAAACTTCCGTTTTTGCATAGACGAACCTTATGTAAATAACTTTCCCACATGGAAAGTGGAGATAATTGTCTCATGTAAGGAATCTCCCAACGTTTTTCTGCAACTAAGGTTGAAGGATGCTAATCATGATGATAAGGCATTGCTACTTGTAGCTTGCGTTGGTATTATCCCCGAAGAGGAAGGGATGATGCAGCACAACAGAGGTAAGTATTTCCCTCAGTTATGAAACCAAGGTTATCAATCCAGTAGGAGAACCACGCAACACCTCGTTAGCAGTACCTGCACACAAACAACAAATCCTTGCACCTAACGCGAACGAGGGGTTGTCAATCCCTCGGCGGTAAGTTGCAAGATTAAATTGTATGGTGATAGATAGATAGATTGAAACAAAAATACAAAATAAAATAAATAAAAGAAAAGTGCAGCAAATATTTTTAGGGTTTTAGTAAATGATTTAGATAGACCCGAGGGCCATAGTTTTCACTAGATGCTTCTCTCAAGAAAATAGCATACGGTGGGTAGACAAATTACTGTTGGGCAATTGATAGAAAAGCAAATAATCATGACAATATCCAAGGCAATGATCATGTATATAGGCATCACGTCCGAAACAAGTAGACCAACTCCTGCCTGTATCTACTACTATTACTCCACACATCGACCGCTATCCAGCATGCATCTAGTGTATTAAGTCCATAAAGAACGGAGTAACGCCTTAAGAACGATGACATGATGTAGACAAGATAAACTCACGTATGAATAAACCCCATCTTTTTACCCTTAATAGCAACGATACATACGTGTCATGTCCCTTTCTGTCACTGGGATTGAGCACCGCAAGATCGAACCCATTACAAAGCACCTCTTCCCATGGCAAGATAAATCAATCTAGTTGGCCAAACCAAATCAATAGATCAGAGAAGAAATACGAGGCTATAATAATCATGCGTAAAAGAGATCAGAGAAGACTCAAATAATATTCATGGATAATCTGATCATAAACTAACAATTCATCGGATCCCAAAAAACACACCGCAAAAAGTGATTACATCGGATAGAACTCCAAGAACATCGAGGAGAACATTGTATTGAAGATCAAAAAGAGAGAAGAAGCCATCTAGCTACTAACTATGGACCCGAAGGTCTGTGGTAAACTACTCACGCATCATCGGAAGGGCAGCAAGGTTGATGTAGAGCCCCTCCGTGATCGATTCCCCCTCCGGCGGAGTGCCGGAGAAGGCCTCCAGATGGGATCTCTCGAGAACAGAAACTTGCGACGGCGGAAAAAGTATTTCGTGGACTCTCCTGAGGGTTTCTGATTTTTCTGGAATTTATAGTGGTGGAATTAGGTCAAACGGAGCTGGGGTGGGCCCACGAGGCACCAGGGCGCGCCTGCCCCCCCCAGGCGCGCCCTAGTCGCTCGTGGCCACCTCCTCTGGCGTCTGGTCTTCTCCCAAAGCTTCTAGTGTTTATCTTGTCCAGAAAAAAATCTCCAAAAAGTTTTGTGGCATTTGGACTTCGTTTGGTATTGATATTCTGTAAAACAAAAACAGGGCAGAAAACAGCAACTGGCACTGGGCACTAAGTTAATAGGTTAGTCTCCAAAAATGATATATAATTGTTGTAAATGTATATAAAAACATCCAAGATTGATAATATAACAGCATGGAATAATAAAAAATTATAGATACGTTGGAGACGTATCAGCATCCCCAAGCTTAATTCCTGCTCGTCCTCGAGTAGGTAAATGATAAAAATAGAATTTTTGATGTGGAATGCCGCTTATCATATTCATCATATATTCTTTTCTTTTATAGCTTGGACATTGGACTTGAATGATTCAAAGCAAAAGTCTATAGTTTGACATGAAGATATAAATACTCAAGCATGCTAACAAGCAACCATGTCTTTCAAAATATCAACACTAAAGAAAGTTATCCCTAGCCCATTATGCTCAATCATTGATCCATTCATGAAACACACTCAAATATTAGCTACATCCAATGCACAAGTATGACAATAGTGCTCTCTAGTTGGTGCTTTATAAGAGAAGATGGAGACTCAAATAAAAATAAAAATTGCATAAAAGTAAATAGATAGGCCCTTCGCAGAGGGAAGCAGAGATTTGTCAAATGTGCCAGAGCTCAAAGCTTAAATTAAAGAGATAAAAATATTTTGAGAGGCATGCTTTTCCTGTCAACGAAAACGACCGAGAATTCCCAATATTTTTCATGCTAGACACATCATAGGCGGTTCCCAAACAGAAAGTAAAGTTTATTTCCTTTCCACCATTTCTTTCACAAACCATGGCCAGCCGTATCCACGGGTGCCCTCCAAACCAACACTTTCCAAGGAATTTTGTTGTTATTATTTTTGATTTCATTGTGGGACTGGGCATCCCTATTACCAGCCACTCTCTCGTGCAATGACAAGTGAATAAACACTCATCGTGAGAATAACACGCCTAGCATGGAAAATAATGGCCACCCCCTGCCGCTTCATGAGCGGTACGGGCACACAAAAGGGAAAAATTATTTTGAAAATTAGAGTTGGCACACGCAAATTTACTTAGAACGGCATTGAAATACCGCATATAGGTAGGTATGGTTGACTCATTTGGCACAACTTGGGTTTAAGGAGTTTGGATGCACAAGCAGTATTTCCTCTTAGTACAAATGAAGGCTAGCAAATAGATTGAAAAGCAACCAACGAAAAAGCGAAAACGGTCATAAACATGCATTGAACATAACTAACACTGAATGATGCACAATAAGTAGGATATAATTTCTTTGCATAACTATTGACTTGATGTGCATGCATAGGGAATCACAAACCTTAACACGAATATTCTTACTAAATCACAATTACTCACTAACATGACTCACATATTGTCATTTCCATATCGCAAAACTATTGCAAGGAATCACACTTATCATATCCAATGGTCTATATGAAAGTTTTTATTATATCCCTCTTGAATATTCATCACTTTGGGACCAAATTCATATCTTGTGCAAATTACCGTTACTATTATCAACTCTCAAAAAGATTTAAGTGAAGCATGAGAGTGCAAATATTTCTTCAAAATTTCAATCTTATCAATTCTCAAAATAATATAAGTGAAGCATGAGAATTCATTTCTTTAAATTTCAATCTTATCAACTCTCAAAATAATATAAGTGAAGCATGAGAGTTTATTTCTTCAAAATTTAGCCACCACCGTGCTAAAAAAAGACTTAAGTGAAGCACTAGAGCAACTGCCTAGCTCAAAAAAATTAAGTGAAGCACATAGAGTATTCTAACAAATTATGATGAACATGTGGCTTTCTCAAAATAGGTGTGTTCAGCAAGGATGATTGTGACAAACTAAAAAGCAAACAAAGCAAAGACTCATATAATACAAGACGCTCCAAGTAAAACACATATCATGTGACGAATAAAAATATTGCTCCAAGTAAAATTACCGATGGTTGGTAGAAGAATGAGGGGATGCCTTCCGGGGCATCCCCAAGCTTAGACGCTTGAGTCTTCCTTGAATATTACCTTGGGGTGCCTTGGGCATCCCCAAGCTTAGGCTCTTGACACTCCTTATTCCTTCATCCATCGTGATCTCACCCAAAACTTGAAAACTTCAATCACACAAAATTCAACAAAACCTTCGTGAGATCCGTTAGTATAACAAAATAAATCACTACTTTAGGTACTGTTGCAAAACCATTCATATTTTATTTTTGCATTATACCTACTGTACTCTAACTTCACCATGGCTTATACCCCCCGATACAATCCATAGATTCATCAAAACAGGCAAGTAGTGCATCAAAAACAGAATAGTCTGTAACAATCTATTTAAAAGCCATACTTCCGTAACTCCAGAAATTCTGAAAACTTAGGACAATGTGGGAAATTCATATACCAATACTGTGTAAAAATTTCAGGTTTTTCTGACGCTCCAGTACAGAAACAAAATTCTGGCACTGGACGCAAAACTTTCTGTTTTCCAAACAGCATCAATTATACTATCTTCCAAATCAACCCAAAGGCATTACTTGGCACAAACACTAATTAAAAACACAAAAACACAATCATACCAGTAGCATAATTGTGAAAACACACAATAACAGAAACAAAAGGTAAAAATTTATTTTATTCATTGGGTTGCCTCCCAACAAGCGCTATTGTTTTATGCCCCTAGCTAGGCATAATGCATATAGTTTCAAGTATTGTCATCTTTGGTTTCCAACTCCTCAATCACACATCCATTTTTTCTAATAGATTTAACATAAGTGTTTCTCACCATCACACTTCTAGGCACAAAACCAATAATTTTGCTTTTGTGAATAGGTTCCTTAATTATATCGATGAAATCGGGGTGCACACTAATCATTTTAAGATCCTCATTTCCCTTACTAGAAGTAGCACCCTTGGTTTTAGGAACATACATAAACTTGCAATTCTTGCTAGGAGTAGTATTTTCAATAATTTTAGCAGAAGAAAAAGCGAAACCTAATTTATTAATAATTTCCTCTAACTTATCGATCCTAGCGGGACTTTGTTCCATCCTTTCATTAATTATTGGTTCTTTCTCTTTTAGCATCTTAAGAGTAATCCCTACTTTTGATCCAAATTGAGTAACATGGTTATGAATCTTTTTGTCTAAATTTTCAATATGCTCAACGGTGGGCATTTTATTTTTGATAGCATCTAACCTTTGCATAACATGTTCCAAGGTCAAAGTTGTTTCATTAATAATAATAGGCGGTGATCCCACTAAATTTCCCATAGCATTAAAAGCATCCGTAGAGGGACGCATCAAGAAATTCCCTCCAGTAATAGTATCAAGCACAAATCTATACCAAGTAGTGATGCCCACATAAAAATTGCGAAGAAGGATGGTAGAGGATTGCTTACGAGTTGATCTATTATGAGAATCACAAATCCTATACCAAGCATCTTTTAAATTCTCTCCTCCCCTTTGTTTAAAATTAAGTACTTCATTTTCAGGGGAAATAGTAACGAGTGAAGAACTAGCCATAATGATAAAGCAAGCAAGCAAATAAGCAAACAAGCAAACAAGAAAAAGGCGAACGGAAAATATTTTTGTATTTTTGTAAAAACGTTTAAGAAGTGGGGGAGATGAAAACGAGAGGCAAATAAAATAAATGCAAGGAGATGAGAGTTTATGCAAAGGTACTTGTTAGATGTTGATGATGTCTCCCCGGCAACGGTGCAAGAAATTCTTCCTGCTACTTGTAGCTTGCGTTGGTATTATCCCCGAAGAGGAAGGGATGATGCAGCACAGCAGAAGTAAGTATTTCCCTCATTTATGAAACCAAGGTTATCAATCCAGTAGGAGAACCACGCAACACCTCGTTAGCAGTACCTGCACACAAACAACAAATCCTTGCACCCAACGCGAACGAGGGGTTGTCAATCCCTCGGCGGTAAGTTGCAAGATTAAATTGTATGGTGATAGATAGATAGATTGAAACAAAAATACAAAATAAAATAAATAAAAGAAAAGTGCAGCAAATATTTTTAGGGTTTTAGTAAATGATTTAGATAGACCCGAGGGCCATAGTTTTCACTAGAGGCTTCTCTCAAGAAAATAGCATACGGTGGGTAGACAAATTACTGTTGGGCAATTGATAGAAAAGGAAATAATCATGACGATATCCAAGGCAATGATCATGTATATAGGCATCACGTCTGAAACAAGTAGACCGACTCCTGCCTGCATCTACTACTATTACTCCACACATCGACCGCTATCCAGCATGCATCTAGTGTATTAAGTCCATAAAGAACGGAGTAACGCCTTAAGAACGATGACATGATGTAGACAAGATAAACTCACGTATGAATAAACCCCATCTTTTTACCCTTAATAGCAACGATACATACGTGTCATGTCCCTTTCTGTCACTGGGATTGAGCACCGCGAGATCGAACCCATTACAAAGCACCTCTTCCCATGGCAAGATAAATCAATCTAGTTGGCCAAACCAAATCAATAGATCGGAGAAGAAATACGAGGCTATAATAATCATGCATAAAAGAGATCAGAGAAGACTCAAATAATATTCATGGATAATCTGATCATAAACTAATAATTCATCGGATCCCAACAAACACACCGCAAAAAGTGATTACATCGGATAGAACTCCAAGAACATCGAGGAGAACATTGTATTGAAGATCAAAAAGAGAGAAGAAGCCATCTAGCTACTAACTATGGACCCGAAGGTCTGTGGTAAACTACTCACGCATCATCGGAAGGGCAGCAAGGTTGATGTAGAGCCCCTCCGTGATCGATTCCCCCTCCGGCGGAGTGCCAGAGAAGGCCTCCAGATGGGATCTCTCGAGAACAGAAACTTGCGGCGGCGGAAAAAGTATTTCGTGGACTCTCCTGAGGGTTTCTGATTTTTTTGGAATTTATAGTGGTGGAATTAGGTTAAACGGAGCTGGGGTTTGCCCACGAGGCGCGCCCTGGTGGCTCGTGGCCACCTCCTCTGGCGTCTGGTCTTCTCCCAAAGCTTCTAGTGTTTATCTTGTCCAGAAAAAAATCTCCAAAAAGTTTCGTGGCATTTGGACTTCGTTTGGTATTGATATTCTGTAAAACAAAAATAGGGCAGAAAACAGCAACTGGCACTGGGCAGTAAGTTAATAGGTTAGTCTCCAAAAATGATATATAATTGCTGTAAATGTATATAAAAACATCCAAGATTGATAATACAATAGCATGGAACAATAAAAAATTATAGATACGTTGGAGACGTTTCAGGCATGGATTGGGAGAGATCTCAAGACGCATGTGCCATAATGCACATTACTAATGCAAAGAAGATTAAAGTCAAAACTATTGGATTTATTCCACTAACTTTTGGAGATGGCTTAATTCTTCATCTTATTGATGATGTTTGTTCATGCTCCTAGTTATTGGAGAACCTTAATTTTGTCTCTTGAACAGATGACATGATTTTGCGTGGTATTAAGTCAACTCCAATTATGTAATATTAGTCCCACCTTATGGTGAGATGATATGTTTTCACTGAATGAATCTTTTGTAAAGATTATATGCTATGTACAATTAAAGATGTAAGAGAAGTGTAATTAATGAGACCTCTTCAAAATTGTGGTTTTAGACCACATTTCGAGGGGGAGAATGGAAGTCTCATTTAATATGATATATCATGTTCACTTCTCCTACTTAGATCATATCACGTACAACTAAACAAAATGTGTATCCTCTAATTAAGATGGAACCAACAAGAAGTCTTGGTTGGAGAATGTATGAAAAGCACATTCTAATGTTGGTTCTCTGATAAAGATGCAACATGTCTTATTTAGAGGAATGAATGAAAAATGACTCCTTTTATCATGTTAGTGTGTACTTAGTCCCTTATGAGCATTATGAAGCACACATGAATGCTAAAGTGGCAAGCTTGCTAGTGTAATGACCATCATGATGTAACATGTCGATTATATGTTTGACCAACGTCGTTTATAATCATATGTCACACTTCACTCAAGTGGCAAGTTTGTCAGTATCATGTGGCTTGTGGTTATATTTCTGACTAACGTCGTTTATAATCATTTGTCACTGTTCATTAAGTTATTTTCCATCTTTAGCCCAACGGTGTTGTGGTTTAGAACTGAAATGATTATTATCAAGTTTTTGGATATGTTTTACATCCTTTAAATAAAGTGATCTTATCAGGGAACCTGGAGCGTATGAACATGAATCTTAAGGATAACTCCATTAGATCTTTGTTCATATGCATCAGGTAAGTTGAGAAGAAATGCCTATTGCAACACTTAATGTTGAGACTTAACAATTTCCATGTGATTGATAATGTGTGTGAATGATCATCTTAGAGGCTTGTGTGATAACTAGCTCTAATGATGTATGGAACTGATGTCTACTACGCAACTTTATTCTTGTAGACTCGTGTTGGGCCTCCAAGCGCAGAGTTTTGTAGGACAGTGGCAATTTTCCCTCAAGTGGATGACCTAAGGTTTATCAATCCGTGGGAGGCGTAGGATGAAGATGGTCTCTCTCAAACAACCCTGCAATCAAATACAAGAAATCTCTTGTGTCCCCAACACACCCAATACAAATGGTAAATTGTATAGGTGCACTAGTTCGGCGAAGAGATGGTGATACAAGTGTAGTATGGATAGTAGATATAAGTTTTTATAATCTAAAAATAAAAAAACAGCAAGGTAGCAAGTAACAAAAGTGAGCACAAACAGTATTGCAATGCTTGAAAACAAGGCCTAGGGTTCATACTTTCACTAGTGCAATCTCTCAACAGTGCTAACATAATTGGATCATATAACAATCCCTCAACGTGCGACAAAGAATCACTCCAAAGTTCCTATTAGCGGGGAACATAAGATAGAAATTGTTGTAGGGTACGAAACCACCTCAAAGTTATTCTTTCCGATCAATCTATTGAGCTATTCCTATAAGTGTCACAAACAGCCCTAGAGTTCGTACTAAAATAACACCATATGATACGCATCAACCAACTCTAATGTCACCTAGATACTCCAATGTCACCACAAGTATCCATGAGTTGATTATTCGATATGCATCAAACAACTTCAGATTCATAATATTCAATCCACACAAAGAACTTCAAAGAGTGCCCCAAGATTTCTATCGGAGAAAGTAGGATGAAAACGTGCATCAACCCCTATGCATAGATTACCCCAATGTCACCTCGGGAATCCGCGAGTTGAGTGCCAAAACATATATCAAGTGAATCAATAGAACACCCCATTGTCACCACGGGTATTCATATGCAAGACATACATCAAGTGTTCTCAAATCCAACAAAGTATTCAATCCGATAATAGTGAAACCTCAAAGGTAAAAACTCAATTCATCACAACAAGATAGAGAGGGAGAAACATCATATGATCCAACTATATTAACAAAGCTCGCGGTACATCAAGATCGTGCCAAATCAAGAACACGAGACAGAGATCAAACACATAGCTACTAGTACATACCCTCAGCTCCGAGGGTGAACTACTCCCTCCTTGTCATGGAGACCGCCGGGATGATGAAGATGGCTTCCGGTGATGATTCCCCTCTCCGGCAGGGTGCCGGAAAAGGGCTGTAGATGGTATTTCGAAGGTACAGAGGCTTGCGGCGGCGGAGTCCAAATTCTAGGGTTATTTCTGGGGTTTTCTCTATTTATAGGATTTTTTGGCATTGGAATCACGCGAAGAGGAGCCACAGGGGGCCCACGAGGCACAAGGGCGCTCCTGGGAGGGTGGCATGCCCAGGTGGCTTGTGGGGCCCCTGTGGGTCCTCTGCTGCTCCCCTGAAGTTTCCTGGGTCTGTTTCCTTTCAGAAAAAATCGTCAAAAAGTTTCGCTGCATTTGGACTTCATTTGATATGGATTTTCTGGAAAACTAAAAACAAGCAGAAAACAGCAACTGACACTGGGCACTAGGTCAATATGTTAGTCCATGAAAATCATATAAAATCCATAAAAAGTGCACCAAAATCATACAAAACTATAATAAACATGGCATGAATACTTCATAAATTATAGATACGTTGGAGACGTATCAGCATCCCCAAGCTTAATTCCTGCTCGTCCTCGAGTAGGTTAATGATAAAAGAAATAGTTTATGAAGTGTGAATGCTAGCATAGTGCGTAAGTTTGATCAATGATAATTTCAATCACTTTTCCTAGCATCATAACATCAACTCTTTCTCATAAAACTCATCATGATAAAGTAGCAATCAATTCACATGTTATGGTTCAAACAATGCATTCTCTTGAAACTTAACAACCTATGTTCTTAGTCACCAAACAATTGCAATTCAACTTATCTTCAACAAAGTCTAAGTAAGAGCTCCACATACTCAATTATCATATAGTCTTCTATGATTGCTAGTACTCAAAGCAAATTTTTAGAACAAATGGCATCCATCGAACACAGAGAAAGATAGGGGCTTAATGTTTCGCCTCCCAACTTATTTATCATAGAGATAATTGTCAACAATAATAATTCATGATCAAATATATTTGACTGGCCATATGTGCCTGGATCTTTCCCCACCACATGATGCTTGCCAACTAAAGAATAATTGAGGTTGAAATGAGAAGGGATACTATCGACTCTTGCATAAAAGTAAATACATAAAGTAGAAGATAGGCCCTTCACAGAGGGAAGCAGAGGTTGTCATGCGCTTTTTATTTTTGAATGTGCAAGCTCTTAATGCAAAGGAACGTCACGTTATATTGCCCCTTGTGATAGCAACCTTTATTATGCAGTCTGTCGCTTTTATTTCTTTACCATCACAAGTTCGTACAACGCTTATTTTCCCTTACAATAAAAGATCATACATATTTTAGGAGCAATTTTTATTGCTTTTTGCACCGATGACAACTTACTTGAAGGATCTTATTCAATCTATAGGTAGATATGGTGGACACTCATGGCAAGAAACTGGGTTTAATGGTTTTTGGATGCACAAGTAGTATCTCTACTTTGTACAAATTTTTGGCTAGCAAAAGATGCTAAGCAAGCACCACATGTTGGAGGATCCATAACAATATAACTTCTATGCAAATATACCCAAACATAACTCATTACGTTGTCTTCCTTGTTCAACTTCAACTAATTTGCTCAAGTTTGAAAATAATTAATGGGTATTCACAATCATAAAAGATGTCCAAGATAATATATTTATATGTGAAAGTTCTCTTCCTTATACTAATCATTCATGAATTGCTTGTATGACCAATATTGTGATTGTCAAGCTTCAATAGATTTCACTTTCTAACCCAAATGTGAAACTACTACTAGACATGATACAAGCATATGAAGCACATATGATTTCAACTTTATGATATTCAATTCATTCAACAATTTACTCATAGGATATAAGTGAAGAACAAGAGTAAATGACAAACTACTCCAAAAAGATATAAGTGAAGACCAAATGAGTAGTTAAGTAAATAGGTAGTTATGTGAGGACTCTCTCTCATTTAAAATTTCAGATCTTGATAATTTTATTCAAATAGCAAGCAAAACAAAATAAAATGCTATACCAAGGATAGCACACATCGTGTGAAGAAGCAAAAACTTAGGCTCAACCGAGACTAACCGATAATTTTTGATGAAGAAAGGTGGGATGCCTACCGGGGCATCCCCAAGCTTAGATGCTTGAGACTTCTTGAAATATTAATTTGGGATGCCTTGGGCATCCCCAAGCTTGAGCTCTTGTGTCTCCTTAATTCCTCTCATATCATGGCTTCTCTTAAATCTTAAAAAACTTCATCCACACAAAACTCAACAAGAACTCGTGAGATAAGTTAGTATAAATCAACTCAAAACCATAACATTCTCTACTGTAGAAAATCACTAAAATTATAATTAAAAATTGCATACTAAATGCCTCTGCATATTTAATACTCCTATCCTCAAATAGAATCATTAAACAAGCAAACATATGCAAACAATGCAACCATAACCGAAATCTGCCAAAACATAACAGTCTGTAAAGGGGGATTTACAATTCATACTTCCCTAACTTCAAAAATTCTGAAAAATTACCACGTGACAGAGAACTCATGCATGCTTACTGTGTACAAATTTCAGATTTTTATCATATTCTGACTATTCAGGAATATTCTGGACATAACAGAAAACTTTCTGTTTTCAAACAGCAACACATAAACTTGCAAACGGAGCATGGTAAAGGCTATAATTGGGATTTTATTGAACTAAAAGATACAAAACATGATTATTGATACCAGTAAGCAAATCTCAACAAAATAAAATGATGCTCCAAGCAAAACACATATCATGTGACGAATAAAAATATAGCTCCAAGTAAGGTTACCGATAATGTTGAAGACGAAAGAGGGGATGCCTTCCGGGGCATCCCCAAGCTTAGACGCTTGAGTTTTCCTTGAATATTAACTTGGGGTGCCTTGGGCATCCCCAAGCTTAGGGTCTTGCCTCTCCTTATTCTCCTCATATCGATATCTCACCCAAACCTTGAAAACTTCAATCACACAAAACTTAACGGAACTTGTGAGATAGGTTAGTATGATAAAAATAAATCATCCACTTAGGTACTGTCAAGAAAAGATTAATAATTGTTCTCACATAATTCCTACTGTATTATATCATTTCCACAATTTATATTACTCAATATAAGCTATGGAAACACTAAAACATGCAAACTATGCACTAAAAACAGAATCTGTCAAAACAGAATAGCATGTAGTGAGAGATTTAAAAACCATACTTCTGTACCTCCAAAAATTCGAAAAAATTAGGACAATGTAAAAAATTTGTAATCCAATGCTCTGTAAAAATTTCAGAATTTTCTCACCCTCCAGTACAGAATAGAAATTCCAGCACTGGACGCAAATGTTTCTGTTTTAGCACTGAATCGAATCAACAAGCATCCACACTATCCCAAAGGCTTTACTTGGCACATTATTGAAAGAAAACATATAAAACATGATTAATACAGTAGCTTAATCATGTGTACACACAAAAACAGTAGGTATAAATATTGGGTTGTCTCCCAACAAGCGCTTTTCTTTAATGCCTTTTAGCTAGGCATGATGATTTCAATGATGCTCGCATAAAAGTAAAGAGTTGAAACACAAAGAGAGCATCATGAAGCATATGACTAGAACATTTAAGCCTAACCCACTTCCTATGCATAGGGATTTTGTGAGCAAATAGTTTATGGGAGCAAGAATCAACTAGCATAGGAAGGCAAAACAAGCATAACTTCAAAACTTTCAACACATAGAGAGGAAACTTGATATTATTGCAACACCTACAAGCATATGATCCTCTCTCATAAAAAATTTCAGTAGCATCATGATGAAATTCAACAAGATAAAAACAAGCAAAAAACAACAACTGGCACTGGGCACTGGGTTAATAGGTTAGTCCCAAAAAATGATATATAATGGCATATAATTGCATATAAAACATCCAAGATTGATACTATAGTAGCATGGAACTGTTGGAAATATGCCCTAGAGGCAAAAATAAATTGGTTATTATTATATTTCCTTGTTCATGATAATCGTTTATTATCCATGCTATAATTGTATTGATTGGAAACTCAAATACATGTGTGGGTACATAGACAACACTGTGTCCCTAGTAAGCCTCTAGTTGACTAGCTCGTTGATCAAAGATGGTTAAGGTTTCCTAGCCATGGACATGAGATGTCATTTGATAACGGGATCACATCATTAGGAGAATGATGTGATGGACAAGACCCAAACTATAAACGTAGCATATGATCGTGTCAGTTTATTGCTATTGTTTTCTGCATGTCAAGTATCTGTTCCTTTGACCATGAGATCATGCAACACACTAACACCGGAGGAATACCTTGTGTGTATCAAACGTCGCAACGTAACTGGGTGACTATAAAGGTGCTCTACAGGTATCTCTGAGGGTGTCTGTTGGGTTGGCATGGATCAAGACTGGGATTTGTTACTCCGTATGACGGAGAGGTATCTCAGGGCCTACTTGGTAATACAACATCACAATGAGCCTTGCAAGCAATGTGACTAAAGTGTTAGCCACGAGATCTTGTATTACGGAACGAGTAAAGAGACTTGCCGGTAACGAGATTGAACTAGGTATAGAGATACCGACGATCGAATCTCGGGCAAGTAACATACCGAAGAACAAAGGGAACAGCATACGGGATTAACTGAATCCTTGACATAGAGGTTCGACCGATAAAGATCTTCGTAGAATATGTAGGAGCCAATATGGGCATCTAGGTCCCGCTATTGGTTATTGATCGTAGAGGTGTCTCGGTCATGTCTACATAGTTCTCGAACCCGCAGGGTCTACACACTTAACGTTTGGTGACGATTAGTATAGTTGAGTTATTTTGTTGGTGACCGGAAGTTGTTCGGAGTCCCGGATAAGATCCCGGACATGACGAGGATCTCCGGAATAGTCCGGAGGTAAAGATTGATATATGTGATAATAGTGTTTTGATCTCCGGAAGGGTTCCGGAATTCACCGGAAGGGGTTCCGGATGTTTACCGAAGTGTTCGGGTGCAGCAACACTTTATATGAGCCAAAGAGGTAAAGCCCACGAGGTATTGGAAAGTGCAAAAGGAAGTTTTGCTGGCGTCTGGGGCGGTACTACCGCTTATCATAAGCGGTACTACCGCTACGGGCGGTACTACCACTTATCGTAAGCGGTACTACCGCTACGGGCGGTACTACCGCTTATCGTAAGCGGTACTACCGCTTGTGCGCGGTACTGCAGGGATCCGAGTTGGACTCTTTCCCTGCGGTTCAAACCGACCTTGTGCGGGCAAAACCGACCTGGAGGAGGCTTTTACTCCAAGTTTAGACCCCAAGGCTCAACATATAAATAGAGGGGCAGGGCTAGCATGCGGGACACATTAAGATTTCCCCAAGCCGTGTGCGGCAACCCTAACCCTCTAGTTCATCCGTCATAATCTCCGTAGCGCTTGGCGAAGCCCTGCAGGGATTGCTCCTCACCACCATCACCACGCCGTCGTGCTGCCGAAACTCATCTACTACTTCATCATCGCTCGCTGGATCGAGGAGGTGAAGGCGTCATCAAGCCGTACGTGTGTTGAACGCGGAGGTGCCGTCCGTTCGGCGATGGATCGTGCTTGGATCGAGGGACGACTTGCGATTTGGATCGCGGAGACGTTCGACTACATCAACCGCGTTTCTTAACGCTTCCGCTTAGCGACCTACAAGGGTATGTAGATTCACTCTCCCTCTCGTAGATGCTCATCACCATGGATAGATCTTGTGTGTGCGTAGGAAATTTTTTGTTTCCCATGCAACGTTCCCCAACAGTGGTATCAGAGCTAGGTCTATGCGTAGATGAGATCTCGAGTAGAACACAAACGAGTTGTGGGCGTGGGTGTATACATATTGCTTGCCGTTACTAGTTGATATTTGATTCGGCGGTATTGTGAGATGAAGCGGCCCGGACCGACATTACGCGTACGCTTACGCGAGACAGGTTCCTTCAACTAACATGTAACTTCGTTGCATAAAGATGGCTAGCGGGTGTCTGTCTCTCTCACTTTAGTTGAATCGATTTCAATGAAGAGGGTTCTTTTAGAAGATCAAAAAGCAATCACTACACCACGTTGTGGTTTTGCGTAGGTAAGAACGGTTCTTGCAAACCCGTAGCAGCCACGTAAAATTTGCAACAACAATTAGAGGACGTCTAACTTGTTTTTGCAGGGTATGTTGTGATGTGATATGGCCAATTACATGATGAGATATATGTGATGTATGAGATGATCATGTGTTGTATAGAATATCACGACTTGCATGTCGATGAGTACGGCAACTGGGAGGAGCCATAGAGTTGTCTTTAATTATTGTATGACCTGCGTGTCAATCATTAAGCGCTATGTAATGCTTTACTTTATCGCTAAACGTTAGCTATAGTCGTGGAAGCAACAGTCGGCGCGACAACCTCATGGCGACACGTTGATGGAGATCAAGATGATGGAGATCATGGTGTCATGCCGGTGACGATGGAGATCATGCCGGTGCTTTGGAGATGGAGATCAAAAGCACAAGTTCATGGCCATATCATGTCACTTATGATTTGCATGTGATGTTAATCCTTTTATGCATCTTATTTTGCTTAGGACGACGGTAGCATTATAAGGTGATCCCTCACTTAAATTTCAAGATAAATTGTGTTCTCCCCAAGTGTGCACCGTTGCGAAAGTTCGTCGTTTCGAGACACGCCGTGATGATCGGGTGTGATAGACTCTACGTTCACATACAACGGGTGTAAGCCATGTTGCACGTGCGGAAACACTCGGGTTAAACTTGACGAGCCTAGCATGTACAGACATGGCCTCGGAACACAAGAGACCGAAAGGTCGAACATGAGTCATATAGTGGATATGATCAACATGAAGATGTTCACCATTGAAACCACCTCAACTCACGTGATGATCGGACTTGAGTTGGTGGATTTGGATCATGTTACACTCGAATGATCGGAGGGATGTCAATTTGAGTGGGAGTTTTTAAGTAATATGATTAACTAAACTCATTATCTAGAACAATAGTCTAAGTTGTCTTTGCAATATTTATGTTGTAGATCATGGCTCGCGTAGTAGCACCCCTGAATTTTAATGCGTTCCTAGAGAAAGCTAAGTTGAAAGATGATGGAAGTAACTTTGTGGACTGGGCCCGTAATCTAAGGATTATCCTTACGGCTTCCCAGAAGGCTTATGTCCTTGATGCACCGCTTGGTGATCCACCCGCTCCAGTTGAGTCTCTAGACGTTGTGAACGCCTGGCAGGCTCGTTCTGATGATTACTCAATAGTTCAATGTGCAATGTTGTATGGCTTAGAACCGGGACTTCAAAGACGTTTTGAACGTCATGGAGCATATGAGATGTTCCAGGAGTTGAAGTTTATCTTTTAGAAGAATGCCCGGATCGAGAGATATGAGATCTCCGATAAGTTCTATGCTTGCAAGATGGAGGAGAACGGGTCTATCAGTGATCACGTGCTCAGAATGTCTGGGTACTCTACCCGTCTGGCTGAATTGGGATGCCCCTTCCGCCAGAGGCTATCACTGACAGAGTTCTTCAATCATTGCCACCTAGCTACAAGAGCTTCGTGTTGAACTATAACATGCACGGGATGAACAAGTCAGTCGCCGAGCTGTTTGCGATGCTGAAAGCCGCTGAGTCTGAAATTCAGAAGGAGCATCAAGTGTTGATGGTCAATAAAACCACTAGTTTCAAGAAAAATGGCAAGGGTAAGAAGGGTAACTCCAAGAAGAGTGGCAAAGCAGTTGCTCCTCTCGTGAAGAAACCCAAGGCTGGACCCAAACCAGAAACTGTGTGCTTTCATTGCAAGGGAACTGGACACTGGAAGCGGAACTGCCCCAAGTATTTGGCTGACAAGAAGGCGGCCAACAACAAACAAGGTATATATGATATACATCTTATT
The DNA here is from genome assembly GCA_039707655.1 of Elymus sibiricus. NCBI lineage: Eukaryota > Viridiplantae > Streptophyta > Magnoliopsida > Poales > Poaceae > Elymus > Elymus sibiricus. Next base: position 515,932,378 of record CM077666.1, read on the forward strand.
GATGTGTACCTTACCAACCCTCGTTGTAGTGCCTGGGTATTTGATACCGGTGCGGTTGCTCATATTTGCAACTCAAAACAGGAACTGCGGAATAGACGGAGGCTGGCAAAGGACGAAGTGACGATGCGCGTGGGAAATGGTTCCAAGGTTGATGTGATCGCCGTCGGCACGCTCGCTCTTCAATTACCATCGGGATTAGTGATGAACCTGAATAATTGTTATTTAGTGCCTGCGTTAAGCATGAACATTATATCTGGATCTTGTTTATTGCGAGACGGTTACTCATTTAAATCAGAGAATAATGGTTGTTCTATTTATATGAGTAATATCTTTTATGGTCATGCACCCAATGTGAGGGGTTTATTCTTATTGAATCTCGATAGTAATGATACACATGTTCATAACATTGATGCCAAAAGATGTAGAATTGATAATGATAATACCACTTTCTTGTGGCACTGCCATTTAGGTCATATTGGCGTAAAACGCATGAGGAAGCTCCATGCTGATGGACTTTTGGAGTCACTTGATTTTGAATCACTTGACACATGTGAGCCATGCCTCATGGGCAAGATGACTAAAACGCCGTTCTCTGGAACAATGGAACGGGCAAGTGACTTGTTGGAAATCATACATACTGATGTGTGCGGTCCGATGAGTATTGAGGAGCGCGGTGGTTATCGTTACTTTCTCACCTTCACTGATGACTTAAGTAGATATGGGTATATTTACTTAATGACACACAAGTCTGAAAACATTTGAAAAGTTCAAACAATTTCAGAGTGAAGTTGAGAATCATCGTAACAAGAAGATTAAATTCCTACGATCTGATCGAGGAGGAGAATATCTGAGTTATGAGTTTGGCAGTCACTTAAGACAGTGTGGAATTGTTTCACAATTGACACCGCCTGGAACACCACAGCGTAATGGTGTGTCCGAACGTCGTAATCGAACCTTATTGGATATGGTGCGATCTATGATGTCTCTTGCCGATTTGCCACTATCGTTTTGGGGTTATGCATTAGAGACAGCTGCATTCACTTTAAATAGGGCACCATCGAAATCCGTTGAGACGACGCCATATGAACTTTGGTTTGGCAAGAAGCCAAAGCTGTCGTTTCTTAAAGTTTGGGGATGTGATGCTTATGTCAAAAAGCTTCAGCCTGAAAAGCTGGAACCCAAAGCGGAGAAATGCGTCTTCATAGGATACCCAAAAGAGACAGTTGGGTATACCTTCTATCTCAGATCCGAAGGCAAAGTGTTTGTCGCTAAAAACGGAACATTTCTTGAGAAAGAGTTTCTCTCGAAAGAATTGAGTGGGAGGAAGATAGAACTTGATGAGGTTGTTGAACCTTTACTTCAACCTGAGAGTAGCGCAGCGCAGAAAGTTGTTTCTGTGGAGCCTACATTAGCTGAAGAGGAAGTTAATGATGATGATCATGAAGCTTTGGATCAAGTTGCTATCGAACCTCGTAGGTCGACAAGGACGTGTACTGCTCCTGAGTGGTACGGCAACCCTGTCTTAGAGGTCATGTTGTTGGACAACGATGAACCTACGAGCTATGGAGAAGCGATGATGGGCCCGGATTCCGAGAAATGGTTAGAGGCCATGAAATCCGAGATGGGATCCATGTATGAAAACAAAGTGTGGACTTTGGAAGTATTACCTGAAGGGCGTAAGGCCATTCAGAACAAATGGATCTTTAAGAGGAAGACGGACGCGGACGGTAATGTCACCGTCTATAAAGCTCGACTTGTGGCAAAGGGTTTTTCACAAGTTCAAGGAGTTGACTACGATGAGACCTTCTCACCCGTAGCGATGCTTAAGTCCGTCAGAATCATGTTAGCAATAGCTGCCTTTTTCGATTATGAAATTTGGCAGATGGATGTCAAAACAGCGTTCCTTAACGGTTTCCTTAAGGAAGAGTTGTATATGATGCAACCAGAAGGTTTTGTCGATCCAGAGAATGCTGACAAAGTTTGCAAACTCCAGCGATCCATTTATGGACTGGTGCAAGCATCTCGGAGTTGGAATCTTCGCTTTGATGAGGTGATCAAAGCGTTCGAGTTTATACAAGTTTACGGAGAAGCTTGTATTTACAAGAAAGTGAGTGGGAGCTCTATAGCGTTTCTAATATTATATGTGGATGACATATTGCTGATTGGAAACAATATAGAAATGTTGGAAAGCATGAAGGAATATTTGAACAAGAGTTTTTCAATGAAGGACCTAGGAGAAGCTGCTTTCATATTAGGCATCAAGATCTATAGAGATAGATCAAGACGCTTAATAGGACTTTCACAAAGCACATACCTTGATAAGATTTTGAAGAAGTTCAAAATGGATCAGTCCAAGAAAGGGTTCTTGCCTGTCTTGCAAGGTGTGAAGTTGAGTAAGACTCAATGCCCAGTGACTGCAGGAGATAGAGAAAAGATGAGTGTCATCCCCTATGCTTCAGCCATAGGCTCTATCATGTATGCAATGCTGTGCACAAGACCCGATGTCAGCCTTGCCATAAGTATGGCCGGAAGGTTTCAAAGTGATCCAGGAATGGAACACTGGACGGCGGTCAAGAATATCCTGAAATACCTGAAAAGGACTAAGGATATGTTTCTCGTTTATGGAGGTGATCAAGAGCTCGTCGTAAAGGGTTACGTCGATACAAGCTTTGACACTGATCCAGATGACTCTAAGTCACAATCCGGATACGTGTTTATTCTTAATGGGGGTGCGGTTAGCTGGTGCAGTTCCAAGCAAAGCGTGGTAGCTGATTCTACATGCGAAGCGGAGTACATCGCAGCCTCGGAGGCGGCGAAGGAAGGTGTCTGGATGAAGGAGTTCATGACAGATCTTGGAGTAGTGCCTAGTGCACTTAACCCAATGACTCTGTTTTGTGATAATACTGGTGCCATTGCTCTAGCCAAGGAACCAAGATTTCAAAAGAGGACCAGACACATAAAGCGACGTTTCAATTCCATCCGCGATTACATCAAGGAGGACGACATAAATATTTGCAAAGTACACACGGATCTGAATGTTGCAGATCCGATGACTAAACCTCTTCCAAGGGCTAAACATGAACAACACCAGAACTGCATGGGTGTTCGATTCATTACAATGTAAATCACATAGTGATGTGAACTAGATTATTGACTCTAGTGCAAGTGGGAGACTGTTGGAAATATGCCCTAGAGGCAATAATAAATTGGTTATTATTATATTTCCTTGTTCATGATAATCGTTTATTATCCATGCTATAATTGTATTGATTGGAAACTCAAATACATGTGTGGGTACATAGACAACACTGTGTCCCTAGTAAGCCTCTAGTTGACTAGCTCGTTGATCAAAGATGGTTAAGGTTTCCTAGCCATGGACATGAGATGTCATTTGATAACGGGATCACATCATTAGGAGAATGATGTGATGGACAAGACCCAAACTATAAACGTAGCATATGATCGTGTCAGTTTATTGCTATTGTTTTCTGCATGTCAAGTATCTGTTCCTTTGACCATGAGATCATGCAACACACTAACACCGGAGGAATACCTTGTGTGTATCAAACGTCGCAACGTAACTGGGTGACTATAAAGGTGCTCTACAGGTATCTCCGAGGGTGTCTGTTGGGTTGGCATGGATCAAGACTGGGATTTGTTACTCCGTATGACGGAGAGGTATCTCAGGGCCCACTCGGTAATACAACATCACAATGAGCCTTGCAAGCAATGTGACTAAAGTGTTAGCCACGAGATCTTGTATTAAGGAACGAGTAAAGAGACTTGCCGGTAACGAGATTGAACTAGGTATAGAGATACCGACGATCGAATCTCGGGCAAGTAACATACCGAAGAACAAAGGGAACAACATACGGGATTAACTGAATCCTTGACATAGAGGTTCGACCGATAAAGATCTTCGTAGAATATGTAGGAGCCAATATGGGCATCCAGGTCCCGCTATTGGTTATTGATCGTAGAGGTGTCTCGGTCATGTCTACATAGTTCTCGAACCCGCAGGGTCTACACACTTAACGTTTGGTGACGATTAGTATAGTTGAGTTATTTTGTTGGTGACCGGAAGTTGTTCGGAGTCCCGGATAAGATCCCGGACATGACGAGGATCTCCGGAATAGTCCAGAGGTAAAGATTGATATATGTGATAATAGTGTTTTGATCTCCGGAAGGGTTCCGGAATTCACCGGAAGGGGTTCCGGATGTTTACCGAAGTGTTCGGGTGCAGCAACACTTTATATGAGCCAAAGAGGTAAAGCCCACAAGGTATTGGAAAGTGCAAAAGGAAGTTTTGCTGGCGTCTAGGGCGGTACTACCGCTTATCATAAGCGGTACTACCGCTACGGGCGGTACTACCGCTTATCGTAAGCGGTACTACCGCTACGGGCGGTACTACCGCTTATCGTAGGCGGTACTACCGCTACAGGCGGTACTACCGCTTATCGTAAGCGGTACTACCGCTTGTGCGCGGTACTGCAGGGATCCGAGTTGGACTCTTTCCCTGCGGGCCAAACCGACCTTGTGCGGGCAAAACCGACCTGTAGGAGGCTTTTACTCCAAGTTTAGACCCCAAGGCTCAACATATAAATAGAGGGGCAGGGCTAGCACGCGGGACACATTAAGATGTCCCCAAGCCGTGTGCGGCAACCCTAACCCTCTAGTTCCTCCGTCATAATCTCCGTAGCGCTTGGCGAAGCCCTGCAGGGATTGCTCCTCACCACCATCACCACGCCGTCGTGCTGCCGGAACTCATCTATTACTTCATCATCGCTCGCTGGATCGAGGAGGTGAAGGCGTCATCAAGCCGTACGTGTGTTGAACGCGGAGGTGCCGTCCGTTCGGCGCTGGATCGTGCTTGGATCGAGGGACGACTTGCGATTTGGATCGCGGAGACGTTCGACTACATCAACCGCGTTTCTTAACGCTTCCGCTTAGCGATCTACAAGGGTATGTAGATTCACTCTCCCTCTCGTAGATGCTCATCACCATGGATAGATCTTGTGTGTGCGTAGGAAAATTTTTGTTTCCCATGCAACGTTCCCCAACAGGAACAATCAAAAATTATAGATACGTTGGAGACGTATCAAGCAGCCCCAAGCTTAATTCCTGCTCGTCCTCGAGTAGGTAAATGATAAAAATAGAATTTTTGATGTGGAATGCTACCTAACATGTTTCATCATGTAATCTCTCTCTTACGGTATGAATAATAAGATTCGAATGATTCAAAGCAATAGTCTATAGTTTGATATAAAGACTCAGGCATACTAATAAACAATCATGTCTTTCAAAATAATAATGCTAAAGAACATTATCCCTACAAAATCATATAATCCTGTCATGCTCCATCTTCTTAACACAAAATATTTATCATGCACTACCCCGATGACAAGCCGAGCAATTGGTTCATACTTTTTAACGCGCTTCAGCTTTTTCAACCCCCACGCAATACATGAGCGTAAGCCATGGATATAGCACTATGGGTGGAATAGAGTGTGGTGGTAGAGATTAATAAGGGGAAGTAAAAAATAAGAAGATAGTCTCACATTGACGAGGCTAATCAACGGGCTATGGAGATGCCCATCAATTGATGTCAATGCGAGGAGTAGGGATTGCCATGCAACGGATGCACTAAGAGCTATAAGTGTATGAAAGTTCAACATGAAAACTAAGTGGGTGTGCATCCAACTTGCTTGCTCATGAAGACCTCGGGCATTTGAGGAAGCCCATCATCGAAATATACAAGCCAAGTTCTATAATGAAAAATTCCCACTAGTTTATGAAAGTGATAAAATAGGAGACTCTATATATGAAAAACATGGTGCTACTTTGAAGCATAAGTATGGAAAAGGATAGTAACATTGCCCCTTCTCTCTTTTTCTCTCATTTTTTTTGTGTTCTCTTTTTGGCCTCTTTTTTTTCGTGGGCTCTTTTTGGCCTCTTTTTTTATTTCCTCACTGGGACAATGCTCTAATAATGATGATCATCATACTTCTATTTACTTACAACTCAAAAAATTACAACTCAAAACTAGAACAAAAATATGACTCTATATGAATGCCTCTGGCGGTGTACCAGGATGAGCAATGATACTAGCGTAACATGTATAGAAAATGATGAACGATGGCTGAGCCACAAATACTATGTCAGCTATATGATCATGCAAAGGAATATGACAATGACGATGTGTGTCAGAAAAAAACAGAACGGTGGAATTGCATGGCAATATATCTCGGAATGGCTATGGAAATGCCATGATAGGTAGGTATGGTGGCTGTTTTGAGGAAGATATAAGGAGGCTTATGTGTGATAGAGTGTATCATATCACGGGGTTTGGATGCACTAGCGAAGTTTGCACCAACTCTCGATGTGAGAAAGGGCAATGCACGGTACCGAAGAGGCTAGCAAATTGCGGAAAGGTGAGAGTGCGTATAATCCATGGACTCACATTAGTCATAAAGAACTCATATACTTATTGCGAAAGTTTATTAGCCCTCGGAGCAAAGTACTACTACGCATGCCCCTAGGGGGATAGATTGGTAGGAAAAGACCATCGCTCGTCCCCGATCGGCAATCATAAGGTAGACAATCAAGAATAAATCATGCTCCAACTTCTTAGCATAACGACAGATCATACGTGCATGCTTCGGGAATCACAAACCTTAACACCAATATTCTTACTAAACCACAATTATCTACTAGCACCTCCCACATATTACCATCTTAATATCGCAAAACTATTGCAAGGAATCAAACTTATCATATTCAGTGATCTACATGAAAGTTTTTATTATATCCCTCTTGAATACCTATCATATTAGGACCAAATTCATAACCCGTGCATATTACCATTGCTATTCATTAGACTCTCAAAAAGATATAAGTGAAGCATGAGAGTGCAACTATTTGTTTAAAATATAACCACCGCCGTGCTCTAAAAGATATAAGTGAAGCACTAGAGCAACTGCCTAGCTCAAAAGATATAAGTGAAGCACATAGAGTATTCTAACAAATCACGAATAATGTGTGTCCCTCTAAAAAAGGTGTGTTCAGCAAATATGATTGTGACAAACTAAAAAGCAAACAAACTATATCACAAGACGCTCCAAGTAAAACACATATCATGTGATGAATAAAAATATAGCTCCAAGTGAGTTACCGATAGATTGTAGACGAAAGAGGGGATGCCTTCCGGGGCATCCCCAAGATTAGATGCTTGAGTCTTTCTTGAATATTACCTTGGGGTTCCTTGGGCATCCCCAAGCTTAGTCTCTTGCCGCTCCTTATTCCTTTATCCATCGTAGTCTCACCCAAAACTTGAAAACTTCAGCACACAAAACTCAACAGAAACCTCGTGAGATCCGTTAGTATAACAAACAAATCTTAAACTTTAGGTACTGTTGTAAATTGATTCATATTTAATATTGGCATAATGCTACTGTACTCCAACTTCTCCATGACTCATACCCCCCGATACGATCCATAGATTCATCAAAATAAGCAAACTATGCAACAAAAACAGAATCTGTCTAAAACAGAACAGTCTGTAAAGATATTAATTGACGTCATACTTATGTAACTCCAAAAATTCTGAAAATTTAGTAAAATGTGGGAAATTCATATATCAATATTTTGTAATGAATTCAGAAGGTTCTGATGTTCCAAAAAAAAGTAAAATTGCAGCACTGGACGCAAAAGTTTCTGTTTTGAAACAGCATCAATTATACTATCATCCAAATCATCCCAAAGGCATTACTTGGCACAAATAGTAATTAAAAGATAAAAACACAATCATAACATAGGCTATAATTGTGTAAACACACAAAAACAGAAGGTAAAACAAAAAATTATTTTATTCATTGGGTTGCCTCCCAACAAGCGCTATTGTTTTATGGCCCTAGTTGGGCATAATGTATAATTTCAAGTGTTGTCATCCTTAGTTTCCAACTCCTCAATTACACACCCATTCTTTCTAGGAGATTTACAATAGGAGTTTCTCATCATCACACTTCTAGGCACAAAATCAAGAATTTTGCTTTTATGGATAGGTTCCTTTATTATATCAATGAAATTGGGGTGCACGCTAATCATTTTAAGATTCTCATTTCCCTTGCTAGAAGTGACACCCTTAGTCTTAGGAACATACACAAACTTGCAATTTTTAATGGGAATAGTCCTATCCATATTTTTAACAGAAGAAAAAGCGGACCCCAAGTTATTAATAATTTCCTCTAATTTATCGATTCTAGCGGGACCTTGCTCTATTCTTTCATTAATTACCGGTTCCTTTTCCTTTAAGGTTTTCAAAGCAATTCCCACCTTACAACCAAATTGATTCATATGATTATGTACCTTTTTATCTAAATTCTCAAGATGTTCAATAGTAGGCATCTTATTTTCAATAGCTTCTAACCTTTGCATAACATGCTCCAAAGTCAACGCCGTTTCATTAATAATGATAGGGGGTGAACCCACTAAATTTCCCATAGCATTGAAAGCATCCAAAGTGGGACACATCAAGAAATTCCCTCCGGTAATAGTGTCAAGCACAAATCTATACCAAATAGTAATTCCCACATAAAAATTTCGAAGAAGAACGATAGTGGATTGCTTATGAGTTGATCTATTTTAGGCATCGCAAATCCTATACCAAGCTTCTTTTAAATTTTCTCCTCCCCTTTGTTTAAAATTAAGCACTTCATTTTCAGGGGTAATAGTAACAAGCGAAGAACTAGCCATAGTGGTGAAGCAAACAAGCAAATAAAAATATTTTTGTGTTTTTGTAAAAAAAATTAGAAGTGGGGGAGATGAAAAAGAGAGGAAAATGCAAATAAAAAGGCAAATAAAATAAATGCAAGTGGATGATAGTTTGTACGAAGGTACTTGGTAATTTTGATGATGTCTCCCCGGCAATGGCGCCAGAAATTCTTCCTGCTACTTGTAGACTGCGTTGGTATTTCCCCGAAGAGGAGAGGATGATGCAGTATAGTAGAGAATTATTTCCCTCAGTTAAGAACCAAGGTTATCAATCCAGTAGGAGAACCAAGCAAAATCACGTTAGCAGCACCTACACACACAAAAGCAAACACTTGCACCCAACGCAAATAAGAGGGTTGTCAATCCCCTTAGCGGTTATTTGCAAGGATTAATTCTGATAGTGATAGATAGATAAACTAAAATACTAAATAAAATAAAAGTAAATAAATTGCAGCAAGGTATTTTTATTTTAATATATGGTAAAAGTAGGCCCGGGGGCCATAGTTTTCACTAGAGGCTTCTCTCTTGAACACATAGCATACGGTGGGTAAACAAATTACTGTTGGGCAATTGATAGAAAAGCAAATAATTATGATGGATTCATGGCAATGATCATGTATATAGGTATCACGTCCGAGACAAGTAGACCGACTCCTGCCTGCATCTACTACTTTTACTCCACCCATCGACCGCTATCCAGCATGCATCTAGGGTATTAAGTATGAAACAGAGTAACGCCTTAAGCAAGATGACATGATGTAGACAAAGTAAACTCAAGCAATATGATTAAACCCCATCTTTTTATCCTTAATGGCAACAATACAAATACGTGTCATGTCCCTTTCTGTCACTGGGATTGAGCACCGCAAGATTGAACCCATCACAAAGCACCTCTCCCATTGCAAGATAAACCAATCTAGTTGGCCAAACCAAATCGATAGATCAGAGAGAAATACAAAGCTATAACAATCATGCATAAAAGAGTTCAGAGAAGACTCAAATATTTCTCATGAATAATCTGATCATAAACTCACAATTCATCGGATCCCAACAAACACACCGCAAAAGAAGATTACATCGGATAGAACTCCAAGAACATCGAGGAGAACATGGTATTGAAGATCAAAGAGAGAGAAGAAGCCATCTAGCTACTAGCTATGGACCAGTAGGTCTGTGGTAAACTACTCACACATCATCGGAGGAGCAGCAAGGTTCATAAAGAAGCCCTCCGTGATCGATTCTCCCTCCGGCAAAGTACCGAAAAAGGCCTCCAGATGGGATAGCGGAAGAACAGAGGCTTGCGGCGGCGGAAAGGTTTTTTCTTCTGCCTCTCTGGTATATTGGGAATATTTGAGAATTTATAGCATAGGAATTAGGTCAAGAGGGGCTATGAGGCGCCCACAAGCCTGGGAGGGCGCGCCCTTCGAGCTTGTGGCTCCCTCATGGCTCCTCTGGTCTTCTCCCGAAGCTTTGTGAGTCTCTTCTGGTCCAGAAAAAAATAATCCAAAGTTTTTTTCTCGTTTGGACTCTTTTTGATAATGATTTTCTGAAAAGACAAAAACAAGCAAAAAACAGCAAGTGGCACTGGGTTAATAGGTTAGTCCCAAAAAATGATATATAATGGCATATAATTGCATATAAAACATGCAAGATTGATACTATAGTAGCATGAAACAATAAAAAATTATAGATACATTGCAGACGTATCATTGTGATGCTTGGGTTATTATTATAACATGCTCTTGTGTTGACTAAGTTAAGAATGTATGACTCAACCGTAAGGTTTTGTCAGATGGGTGAAGTTAACATAAGGTATGTTGCCTCAAGAAATTCAATTATGAAATAAGAAGAGCATTGGGACACTCATACTATAAAACGAGGGGGGTTAAGTTTACTACCTTGTGAAGATGGAATATTTTTTGGCAGGTCAAGAAATTTCTATCTTCTATTTACGACATAAAGGATCTTGGTGATGCCTTATACTTTGTTTGTATCGAGTTTCATCAAGATATAGGTCCAAAATGAGTAAAAGTTCTCTTATGATGACATATGTCGAGAGAGTGCGAAAGAAAATATTATGTGGTAGTACTCTTTCGCACCTGCTACTAAAGTCAAGGGCAATAAAGGTGGACATTTTTGTGTCCAAGGAACCATTATGAACTGATCAGATAATGTCGGTTCCCTATGTTTCAGCTGTCAGAAGCAATATTGTATTCAAATATGAGCGTGCCCTTGTTTGTGATCGGGATAATTGGCAAATATACAAGTAAGTCCAGAAATGGACCACTGGAAAAGCCGCCAAATGTATTGCACATATGCAAGACAACAAAGTTTACATGCTCACTAATAAGAAGTCTGACAACCTTGATATCCTGGGTTATTCAGACATTGTTTCTGCGAGATGTGTGGATATTAAAGTTTCCACATCATGTTACAACCTCACTCTCGCATATGGAGCTATATTGTGGAAAAGCTCCATAATGACACTGATGGCATTAGAAATAATGCACTTAATTATGTGGCATGTTAAGAGGCTATTCGGCAGGTTGTATGTCAATAAATTTGATTCCTGAAATTATGGTGGTAGACTGCATTTGGTAACCACCTACTACAATATGAACACGCAGTTTTCTATGCGAGTAACAACAAGTTAAATGGTGTTACCAAAACCATTGACAATATGTTTAGTGTTGTGAAAGATAGAATCCAGGATCAAGCTATTGAGTACCTTTGATTGTTTTACGGATCCGTTTATGGAAGGCTTGGCACCCATACTTATGATTATTTTGCCGACATGGGTTTAGAAAGCTTTTTTGATCCTAGAATAAGAGGACCATTAAAATAAACCACTTCCCATAAACAAAATGTTTTCCGTTTCGAAATAGGACGTGTGCTATGAGTATTGAGGTTCAATGGCATTTCATTAGCTGTTGTAACAACTTACTCTGGTATATTATTCCTATGGAGAATGGGCAAAGGTTATTGAGCCTAACGATCAAGGGGGGGATGTTGGATTTATCTAAGGCCCAATGGGCTAAATAGATAACTAAAGGGATAAAACTTAACGTTGAGGGGAGGAGGTCACGAACCAACGTTCATACCCCTTTGACCCTAACTAAAACGCCCTGATCGTGGGCGATCTAAACCAACGTGGTTGAGGACCCCTGATCGCCAACGCTCCATATAAAGAGGGGTGGCAGCTGTCCACGGATGATCTGACTGATTCATGTGCGTCTACCCTGCCCCCCTAATCTCAAACCCCTAATCCGATCTGGGGGAGTGTTGAGCGATGGGAAGGCCTTCTCCTACCTCTGCTCGGTGCCAGGGTAGTGCCATTGACGCTAGGAGGGACACCGCTACCCGCTGTGATCATCTACAGCAAGCCTACATCACGCCTGCATCAAGCAGGCGCGGGACTTCGCATTGTCAGCACCAATGGTTGCTCCCATTGGTGGTAAGGTCCTAATCCACCTCCCTCTGTTCATGATAATTAGGTGTTCTAGATGCAATCTATTAATGTGCATGGCATCCTAGTGATGCAAATATTCTATCAAGTAGTATTCATGTATTTGCGTAATCGATCAGTGATGCTTTGTTCCTTTTGAGATGGGCGAGAGTAGGACTACCTCCTGCTTTCAACAAAACAAACTAGTGAATCGCACACACTGAAATCCATAGCAAATGCAGGTTAGTTAACTGCAAGTGTCATTAGAGCATCTCCAATAGCTGCCCTATTATAGGGCAGCAGCCACTTTTTGGTTGTTTGGAGGGCAAAAAACGCCTCCAACAGCTGCTCAAAAACTGAATTTGGTCCAAAATAGTTTTTGGGCAGCCCAAAAAGAGGGCACTAGGTGCTGCATATTTGCGGCAGCAGCGCCTCTGCCCAAAAACTCAACCGGCCGCCCGCCGTTCCCGCGCCGCCGCTGACCAGCCTACCGCCGCCGCCATTCTCGCCGCCGACGGCCTCCTAGCCACCCCCTTCCTCCCGTGCCTTCGCCCAACCCCAGTTTCCCCCCCGTCGCGCCGCCGGAACGAACGATAGCCGCCCGATTTGGGACCCGACATTGCACCTCGTCTGCCTCTGCCGCCGAGAAAGCTAACGATTCAGGGTGGACAGCCCAATGCAATGGCTCCTCCCAATAATGACGAATTATGCCACAAGTGTGGACAGCCAGGACACCCTGCTATGAACTGCCACCAGGATCAGCCTCAGAATGCACCACGTCCTCCGGTTGATCGTAAAAAGGGCTGTCGAAACCGTCGTTCCAAAAACTGTAATAACAGATCGGCTGCTGTTGTCCTTGGCCATGCCAATCATGTCGATGCTGAAAAGGCTCAGAAGGAACCGACTATCGTGCTGGGGACCCTCCCTGTTAACTCAATACCAGCTTCTGTTTTTTTTTATTCAGGAGCGTCACATTCCTTCATATCTGAGGTGTTTGCACGCAAGCAAGATTTGCCGTTCGAAAACATGTACCCTCCATTGGTGGTTAGCTCTCCAGGGTCCAGGTGGGATACCTCGATGATAGCCCACAACAACCATATTGCAATTGGAGGATTAGTGTTCTCTGCTTCACTCATGGCCCTCAAGGTTTCTACCATAGATGTCATTTTCGGAATGGATTGGCTGAAGGCACATAATGCTTTCATCGACTGTGCCGCTAAGAAAGTCCAGCTTACACATCCTTCGGGCCAGACAATCAAATACTCAGCCCAATTAGTTCAAAATGCCGAGAGCCAGATTTATGCTCTGAATGCATTGAATGCGTCACCTCTTGAGGGAATAGAGAACATTCCAGTTGTTCGTGACTTTCAAGATGTCTTTCCGGAAGAACTTCCAGGAGTACCCCCTGCTAGAGCAGTCGAATTCGTCATCGACTTGAAACCTGGCACTACTCCTATTGCCAAGTGCCCGTACAAGATGCCGCCGCATGAACTCCTTGAACTTAAGGAGGAAATTGACAAGTCACTTCGTAAGGGTTTCATTCGCCCCAGTTCTTATGCTTGGGGAGCACCTTCTCTCTTTGTTAAGAAGAAGGATGGAACGAATCAGTTGGTTCAAGATTATCGACCTATCAACCAAGCAACAATTCAGAACAAGTATCCGCTCCCCAGAATCAACGATCTGTATGATCAACTTGCTGGTTCCTCAGTATTCTCTAAACTTGATTTGAGGCTGGGATACCACCAGATCATAGTTCGTGAAGAAGACATTCCGAAGACAGCCTTCGTTACTCGCTATGGTTCTTACGAGTACTCCGTCATGTCTTTCGGCTTAACCAACGCTCCAGCAACCTTCTCTCGGTTAATGAATTACATCTTCATGGATTACCTCGACAAATTCGTCGTGGTTTATCTGGCTGACAATGATACGTCCATTTTGCATCATGTTTTACTACTATTATTTATAGTGTTTTTAATCAATATAATACTTTGTGGAGCAATTCTAATGCCTTTTCTCTCTTAATATGCAAGATTCACACAAAGAGGGAGATTGCCGGCAGCTGGAATTCTGGACCTGAAAAAGCTATGTCAGAGATACCTATTCTGCACATCTCCAAATGAGTTGAAATTTTCTGGAGATTTATTTTGGAATATATAAAAAATATTGGAAGCAAAAAGTACCAGAGGGGGCCACCCAGGTGCCCACGAGGCACCAGGGCACGCCACCCCCCCCCCCAGGCGCGCCCTGGTACCTCGTGGAGCCCCTGGCCCACTTCTGGCCCCCATTTTCTGGTATATAAGTGCATTTGACCTAAAAAAATATAGAGAAGACTTTTGGGACGGTGCACCGCCTTCTCGAGGTGGAACTTGGGCAGGAGCACTTTTGCTCTCCGGCGGAGAGATTCTGCCGGGGATACTTCCCTCCGGGAGGGGGAAATCGTCGCCATCGACATCACCAGCGATCCTCTCATCGTGGGAGGACTAATCTTCATCAACATCTTCACCAGCACCATCTCATCTCAAACCCTAGTTCATCTCTTGTATTCAATCTTTGTCTCAAAACCTCAGATTGGTACCTGTGGGTTGCTAGTAGTGTTGATTACATCTTGTAGTTGATGCTAGTTGGTTTATTTGGTGGAAGATTATATGTTCAGATCTATTATGCTATTCAATACCTCTCTGATCTTGGACATGGTTATGTTTTGTGAGTAGTTACTTTTGTTCTTGAGGACATGGGAGAAGTCTTGTCATAAGTAATCATGTGAACTTGGTATTCGTTTGATATTTTGATGATATGTATGTTGTTGATTCCCTTAGTGGTGTTATGTGAACGTCTACTACATGACACTTCACCATCTTTGGGCCTAAGGGAATGCATTGTGGAGTAGTAATTAGATGATGGGTTGCTAGAGTGACAGAAGCTTAAATCCTAGTTTTTGCGCTATTCCGTAAGGGGCAGATTTGGATCCATATGTTTAATGCTATGGTTAGAGTTATCTTAATTCTTCTTTCGTAGTTGCGGATGCTTGCGAGAGGGGGTAATCATAAGTGGGAGGTTTGTCCAAGTAAGGGCAGGACCCAAGCACCGGTCCACCCACATATCAAATTATCAAAGTAGCGAACGCGAATCAAACAAACATGATGAAAGTGACTAGATAAAATTCCCATGTGTCCTCGAGAACGCTTTACTTACTATAAGAGATTGTTCCGGCTTGTCCTTTGCTACAAAAAGGATTGGGCCAACTTGCTGCACCCTTTATTACTATTGTTACTTGTCACTTGTTACAAATTATCTTGCTATCAAACTACTCGTTACCGATAATTTCAGTGCTTGCAGAAAACACTTTGCTGAAAACCGCTTGTCATTTCCTTCTGCTCCTCGTTGGGTTCGACACTCTTACTTATCGAAAGGACTACGATTGATCCCCTATACTTGTGGGTCATCAAGACTCTTTTCTGGCGCCGTTGCCGGGGAGTGAAGCGCCTTTGGTGAGTGGAATTTGGTAAGGAAACATTTATATTACGTGCTAAAATTTACTATTACTTGTCACTATGGAAAGTAATCCTTTGAGGGGTTTGTTCGGGGTATCTTCACCTCGACCGGAAACACAAATAGTTGCTCCTCAACCTACTGCACCTATTGAAAAAGATATTTATTATGAGATTCCTCCGGGTATGCTAGAGAAACTGCTAGCTAATCCTTATGCAGGAGATGGAATGGTACATCCTGATATGCACTTGATCTATGTGGATGAAATTTGTGGATTATTTAAGCTTGCAGGTATATCCGGAGATGGAGTTAAGAAGAAAGTATTCCCTTTATCTTTAGAGGGAAAGGCATTAATGTGGTATAGGCTATGTGATGATACTGATACATGGGACTGGAACCGATTGAAACTAGAATTCCATCAGAAACTTTATCATATGCATTTGGTTCATCGTGATCGGAATTATATATATAATTTTTGGCCTCGTGAAGGAGAAAGCATCGCTCAAGCTTGGGGGAGGCTTAAGTACATGATGTACACATGCCCCAATCATGAGCTCTCAAAAGAAATTATCTTACAGAATTTTTATGCTCGGCTTTCTCATGATAATCAAAATACTCTCGATTCTTCTTCGACTGGCTCCTTTATGAAGAAAACTATTGAATTCAGATGGGATCTTCTAGATAGAATTAAACGCAACTCTGAAGATTGGGAACTCGACAAAGGTAATGAGTCAGGTATAATACTTGAGTTTGATTGTGTTAAATCTTTTATGGCCACCGATGCTTTTCATAAGTTTAGCACCAAATATGGACTTGACTCTGAGATAGTAGCTTTGTTTTGTGAATCATTTGCTACTCATGTTGATCTTCCTAAGGAGAAGTGGTTTAAATATCATCCCCCTGTTAAAGAAAAGATTGAGGAACCTGTTAGTATTAAAGAAGAAACAATTGTTCACCATGTTGATCCAGTTGTGCCTACTGCTTATATTGAGAAACCACCTTTTCCTGTTAGGATTAAGGAACATGCTAAAGTTTCAACTGTGGTTAACAAAAGTAATATTAGAGCACCTAGACCCCCTGAACAAATCAAAGTTGAACCTAATGTTGCTATGGTTAAAGATCTCTTGGTTGATAATATAGATGGGCATGTTATTTACCTCTGCGATGAAGCAGCTAGAATTGCTAAACATGATCGTAAAGATAAAAACAGACCCGTAGTGGGCATGCCTGTTATCTCAGTTAAAATAGGAGATCATTGTTATCATGGCTTAAGTGATTTGGGTGCTAGTGTGAATGCTATTCCGTTTACCTTATATCAAGAAATTATGCACGATATTGCACCCGTTGAAATAGAAGACATTGATGTTACTATTAAGCTTGCAAACAGAGATACCATTACACCACTTGGGATTGTTAGAGATGTTGAAGTCTTGTGTGGAAAAATAAAATACCCTGCTGATTTTCTAGTCATTGGTTCTCCACAAGATGATTTTTGTCCCATTATATTTGGTACACCTTTCTTGAACACTGTTAATGCCAAGATTGATTGCGCTAAAGAAATTGTTAGCGTTAATTTTGGTGGTATGTCTCATGAGTTTAATTTCTCTAAGTTTCGTAGACAACCTCATGATAAAGAATTTCCTAGTAAAGATGAAATTAGTGGTCTTGCTTCTATTGCCGTACCTCCTACTGATCCGTTAGAACAATATTTGCTAGACCTTGAAAACGATATGTATCTGAATGAAAGAAATGAAATAGACAAGATGTTCTTTGATCAACCACCTATCCTTAAACATAATTTACCTGTTGAAACTCTTGGAGGCCCTCCTCCACCTAAAGGTGATCCTGTATTTGAATTGAAGCAATTTCCCGATACATTGAAATATGCTTATCTCGATGAAAAGAAGATATATCCTGTTATTATTAGTGCTAACCTTTCAGCTCATCAAGAAAAGAGATTACTAAAAACTCTAAGGAAGCACCGAGCTGCTATTGGATATACTCTTGATGATCTTAAGGGCAATAGTCCCACTCTATGTCAGCACAAAATTAATATGGAGCCTAATGCTAAACCAGTTGTTGATCACCAATGACGATTAAATCCTAAGATCAAAGAGGTGGTAAGAACTAAAATATTTAAGCTCCTGGAAGCAGGTATAATCTATCCCATAGCTGATAGTAGATGGGTAAGCCCCGTTCATTGTGTCCCTAAGAAAGGAGGTATCACCATTGTTCCTAATAATACAAATGAACTCATTCCACAAAGAATTGTAACTGGTTATAGGATGGTAATTGATTTTAGAAAATTAAACAAAGCTACTAGAAAAGATCATCACCCCTTACCTTTTATTGATCAAATGTTAGAAAGATTGTCTAAGCATACACACTTTTGTTTTCTAGATGGTTATTCTGGTTTTTCTCAAATACCCGTATCACAACCCGATCAAGAGAAAACCACCTTCACTTGTCCTTTTGGAACTTATGCTTATAGACGTATGCCTTTTGGTTTATGCAATGCACCTTCTACCTTTCAAAGATGTATGACTGCTATATTCTCTGACTTTTGTGAAAAGATTGTTGAGGTTTACATGGATGATTTCTCCGTTTACGGAACTTCTTTTGATGATTGCTTAAGCAACCTTAATCGAGTTTTGCAGAGATGTGAAGAAACTAATCTTGTCTTGAATTGGGAGAAGTGCCACTTTATGGTCAATGAAGGCATTGTCTTGGGTCATAAAATTTCTGAAAGAGGTATTGAAGTTGATAAAGCTAAGGTTGACGCTATTGAGAGAATGCCATGTCCTAAAGATATTAAAGGTATAAGATGTTTCCTTGGACATGTTGGTTTCTATAGGAGATTTATTAAAGACTTCTCTAAAATTTCTAGGCCTCTTACCAATCTTTTGCAAAAAGATGTTCCATTTGTTTTTGATGATGATTCTCTAGAAGCCTTTGAAACACTTAAGAAAGCCTTAACCACTGCACCTATTGTTCAACCACCTGATTGGAACTTGCCTTTTGAAATTATGTGTGATGCTAGTGATTATGCTGTTGGTGCTGTTCTAGGACAAAGAGTTGATAAGAAATTAAATGTTATCCATTATGCTAGTAAAACTCTAGACAGTGCCCAAAGAAATTACGCCACTACTAAAAAAGAATTTCTAGCAGTTGTGTTTGCATGTGATAAATTCAGATCTTACATAGTTGATTCTAAAGTAACTGTTCACACCGATCATGCTGCTATTAAATATCTTATGGAAAAGAAAGATGCTAAACCTAGACTCATTAGGTGGGTTTTATTGCTACAAGAATTTTACTTGCATATTATTTTTAGAATGGGAGCTGAGAATCCCGTAGCAGATAATTTGTGTAGAATAGAAAAAGTTCTTGATGACCCACTACCTATTAACGATGATTTTCCTGATGAGCAATTAGCTATCATAAATGCTTCTCGTAACACTCCTTGGTATGCAGACTATGCTAATTACATTGTTGCTAAATATATACCACCTAGTTTTACATACCAACAAAAGAAAAAGTTCTTCTTTGATTTAAGACATTACTTCTGGGATGACCCACATATTTATAAAGAAGAAGTAGATGGTATTATTAGACGTTGTATACCTGAGCATGAACATGAACAAATCCTACAGAAATGTCACTCTGAAGCTTACGGAGGACACCATGCGGGAGACAGAACTGCACACAAGGTATTACAATCTGGTTTTTATTGGCCTACTCTTTTCAAGGATGCTCGTAAGTTTGTCTCCTCTTGTGATGAATGTCAAAGAATTGGTAATGTTGGTAGACGTCAGGAAATGCCTATGAATTATTCACTTGATGTTGAACCATTTGATGTTTGGGGATTTGATTATATGGGACCTTTTCCTAAATCCAATGGGTATACTCATATTTTAGTTGTTGTTGATTACATTACTAAGTGGGTAGAAGCTATTAATTCCAACTAGTAGTGCTGATCATAACACTTCTATTAAAATGCTTAAAGAAGTTATTTTCCCAAGGTTTGGAGTCCCTAGATATTTAATGACTGATGGTGGTTCACATTTTATTCATGGTGCATTCCGTAAATTGCTTGCTAAATATGATGTTAACCATAGAATTGCATCCCCCTATCACCCTCAAACTAGTGGTCAAGTTGAATTGAGCAATAGAGAAATAAAGTTAATTTTGCAAAAAACCGTTAATAGATCTAGAAAGAATTGGTCTAAGAAACTTGACGATGCATTATGGGCTTATAGAACTGCTTATAAAAATCCTATGGGTATGTCTCCTTATAAAATGGTTTATGGAAAAGCATGTCATTTACCTCTTGAGTTAGAACATAAAGCATATTAGGCAATTAAAGAACTCAATTATGATTTCAAACTTGCCGGTGAAAAGAGGTTATTTGATATTAGCTCATTAGATGAATGGAGAACCCAAGCTTATGAAAATGCTAAATTATTTAAAGAAAATGTTAAAAGATGGCATGATAGAAGAATTCAAAAACGGGAATTTAAAGTAGGTGAGCAAGTTCTATTGTACAATTCTCGTTTGAGATTCTTTGTAGGAAAACTCCTCTCTAAATGGGAAGGACCGTATATCATCGAAGAAGTTTATCGCTCCGGAGCCATCAAAATAAACAACTCCGAAGGCACTAATCCGAGAGTAGTGAATGGGCAGAGAATTAAGCATTATATTTCAGGTACCCCCATTAATGTTGAAACTAATATTATTGAAACAATTACACCGGAAGAATACATAAGAGAGACCTTCCGGAACACTCCAGAACCCTGAAAAGGAACAGGTATGTGATACGGTAAGTAAACCGACTCCAAAAATTCCATAAAAATATTCTCTGTCAGTTTTGGAATATTTAGAAAAATGCAAAAATAAGAAACAGCCGGGGGGACCCACCTGGTGCCCACGAGGCACCAGGGCGCGCCACCCCCCAGGCGCGCCCTGGTACCTCGTGGGCCCCACGTTTGCCTTCCCGACTTCGTTTTTCTTCTGGATTACTTGTTTTGCAAGATAAACAATCTTTATATATATACTTCTAGACATTTTGACCACCGTATCGCAGAAATCTCCTTTGTTCTTGTTTCGTGCTATTTTTCTGACAGATCTAGATCGCTATGGCTCCACCAAGCTCTTCCAAGGACAAGTTCTACGAGAAGGTCATCAACCCCTACTTACCGGAGGTAATGAAACACCCTCAGGCCATTGAGATGCGTGAGGGGGTGCTTCACATCCGGGATGTTCAAGGACCCAAGAAGACCGGGAGCGTGGAGTCCAGGCTCGAAGCGGTGGAGCAGGAGATCTTCAAGTGCCAAGGGATGGTGGAACGTGGACTCAGCGCCTACCACTCCATGATCACGGAGTTCACCCATGATCGCAAGGTGGATCACCGATCGATGGGGGACATCATCTTCAAGCTCAATGAATGAATTGACTACCTCCAAGGCCAAATCTATGATCTTCAAAACCAAAATTATGAGTATGAGGCAAGATTCAAAGGTATGAGTTTAGCTGCAAGTTTCAGGACTCCGGAGACTCGTTCATCTTTCTATGATGGGGCACCTATGCCATGGAAGCCGGAGGACAAGCCCATCACTTCATCACCACCACCATCACCGGAGAAGGAAACTTGAGCACATGGGTATGGGCACTCCCCTTGGCTTGTGCCAAGCTTGGGGGAGGTGCCCCGGTATCGTATCACCATCACTTTTATTATCATTACCTATTTTTAGTTCGATCCTTAGCTATTTCGTTATCTAGTTGAATAAAAGTTAAGTATGATCTATTTTCGAATATTAGCTCATGATCTATCTATCCAAGTAATCGAGTTGAGAGTTATATAATAAAGAGTAGTTTGAGTTTTTGCTTCTTTACTTTCATGTTCCAATTCAAGCAATGAAAATAATGAAAACGATCATATGTTAATCTTATGGAAAGTAATGACATTACATAAAGAAAAGTATAAGTGGTAAAATTTATTGGAAGTTAACAAACATAGTATTAGTCAATGATGCAATTCATGAAAGAATTAATAAGGGAAGAGAAGATTCACATGCAAATATACTATCTTGGACATGTTTTATGATTGTGAGCCCCCATTAAGTATTTTATGTCAAATTGTTGACGTTGGACAAGGAAGACAACGTAATGAATTATGTTTGTTCATATTCACATAGAAGTTATATTGTTATAGATCCTCCAACATGTGGTGCTTGCCCAATATCTTTGCTAGCCAAAAATCCGCACCAAGTAGAGATACTACTTGTGCATCCAAAACCCTTAAACCCAGTTTCATGTCATGAGAGTCCACTATATCTACCTAGGGATTGAACAAGATCCTTCAAGTAAGTTGTCATCGGTGCAAAAAGCAATAAAAATTGCCTCTAAATATGTCTGAACTTTTATTGTAAGGGAAATAAGCTTTGTACGAACTTGTGATGGTAAAGAAATAAAAGCGACAGACTGCATAATAAAGGTTGCTATCACAAGGGCCAATATAAAGTGATGTTCCTTTGCATTAAGAGCTCTTGCATCCAAAAACAAAAAGTGCATGACAACCTCTGCTTCCCTCTGCGAAGGGCCTATCTTTTACTTTTATGTATTTACTTTTTATGCAAGAGTCGATAGTGTTCTCCTCTATTCCTTTTTATTTTTCTCTTTTGCAAGCATCATGTGGTGGGGAAAGATCTAGGCACATATATCCAGTTGGATATGAGTGATCATGAGTTATTATTGTTGACATCACCCTTGAGGTGAATAAGTTGGGAGGCGAACTCACAAGCCCCAATCTTTCTATGTGTCTGGCTGAAACTTTTTGCCCCATATATATGACGTGAGTGTTAGCAGTCATAGAAGACTAAATGATGGTTGAGTATGTGGACTTGCTAAATAGCTCCTACATGAGACCCTTCCTGAAAATATGATGAATTGCAATTGCATTGTTGACTAAGAACATAGCTTGTTAGTTTTCAAGAAAGTTTATGCCTTATACTCCATTGTTGTGATGAATTGTTACTTGCTCATGAGAAGTCTATGATGATAAATATTGCTGCTATAATAATGATCATGATGCTACTATGTCCGTATTTTGTTTTTATCGACACCTCTCTCTCTCTCTAAACATGTGGACATGATTATCGATATCGGCTTTCGCTTGAGGACAAGCGAGGTCTAAGCTTGGGGGAGTTGATACGTCCATTTTACATCATGCTTTACTACTGTTATTTATAGTGTTTTTAATCAATATAACACTTTGTGGAGCAATTCTAATGCCTTTTCTCTCTTAATATGCAAGATTCACACAAAGAGGGAGATTGCCGGCAGCTGGAATTCTGGACCTGAAAAAGCTATGTCAGAGATACCTATTCTGCACATCTCCAAATGAGTTGAAATTTTCTGGAGATTTATTTTCGAATATATAAAAAATATTGGAAGCAAAAAGTACCAGAGGGGGCCACCCAGGTGCCCACGAGGCACCAGGGCGCGCCACCCCCCCCCCCCCCCCCAGGCGCGCCCTGGTACCTCGTGGAGCCCCTGGCCCACTTTTGGCCCCCATTTTCTGGTATATAAGTACATTTTACCTAAAAAAATATAGAGAAGACTTTTGGGACGGTGCGCTGCCGTCTCGAGGCGGAACTTGGGCAGGAGCACTTTTGCTCTCCGGCGGAGAGATTCTGCCGGGGATACTTCCCTCCGGGAGGGGGAAATCGTCGCCATCGACATCACCAGCGATCCTCTCACCGTGGGAGGACTAATCTTCATCAACATCTTCACCAGCACCATCTCATCTCAAACCCTAGTTCATCTCTTGTATTCAATGTTTGTCTCAAAACCTCATATTGGTACCTGTGGGTTGCTAGTAGTGTTGATTACATCTTGTAGTTGATGCTAGTTGGTTTATTTGTTGGAAGATTATATGTTCAGATCTATTATGCTATTCAATACCTCTCTGATCTTGGACATGGTTATGTTTTGTGAGTAGTTACTTTTGTTCTTGAGGACATGGGAGAAGTCTTGTCATAAGTAATCATGTGAACTTGGTATTCGTTTGATATTTTGATGATATGTATGTTGTTGATTCCCTTAGTGGTGTTATGTGAACGTCGACTACATGACACTTCACCATCTTTGGGCCTAAGGGAATGCATTGTGGAGTAGTAATTAGATGATGGGTTGCTAGAGTGAGAGAAGCTTAAACCCTAGTTTTTGCGCTATTCCGTAAGGGGCTGATTTGGATCCATATGTTTAATGCTATGGTTAGAGTTATCTTAATTCTTCTTTCGTAGTTGCGGATGCTTGCGAGAGGGGGTAATCATAAGTGGGAGGTTTGTCCAAGTAAGGGCAGCACCCAAGCACCGGTCCACCCACATATCAAATTATCAAAGTAGCGAACGCGAATCAAACAAACATGATGAAAGTGACTAGATGAAATTCCCATGTGTCCTCGAGAACGCTTTACTTACTATAAGAGATTGTTCCGGCTTGTCCTTTGCTACAAAAAGGATTGGGCCAACTTGCTGCACCCTTTATTACTATTGTTACTTGTCACTTGTTACAAATTATCTTGCTATCAAACTACTCGTTACCGATAATTTCAGTGCTTGCAGAAAACACCTTGCTGAAAACCGCTTGTCATTTCCTTCTGCTCCTCGTTGGGTTCGACACTCTTACTTATCAAAAGGACTACGATTGATCCCCTATACTTGTGGGTCATCAGACATCCTTGTATATTCGAAGAATGAAGAAGAACATGCCGAGCATCTTCGGCTTGTATTGGAGAAGCTGCATGAACATCAACTGTATGCCAAGTATTCCAAGTGTGAGTTCTAGTTGTCTGAAGTGACATATCTCGGCCACGTGATTTCCAAAGAGGGCATTGCTGTTAACCTAGAACAAGTTCAAGCTATTCTTGAATGGACTCCTCCGAAGAATGTCAAGCAAGTCAGAAGTTTTCTCGGACTCGCCAGCTATTGCCGCCGTTTTGTCGAGAACTTCTCTAAGATTGCCAAGCCTCTGACTGATCTGCTTCACAAGGGCGTTAAGTTTGAGTGGACAGACAAATGTCAGGAAAGTTTTTAGACACTCAAAGACAAGATGACATCTGCCCCAGTACTTGCTCCTCCAGATTCTCGCAAGGACTTCGTGATTTATTGTGACGCATCCCGCCAAGGATTAGGCTGTGTCCTGATGCAAGAGCGCAAGGTGATTGCCTATGGCTCTCGACAGATGCGTCCTCATGAAGAGAACTATCCAACGCATGATCTCGAACTCGCAGTAGGTATTTATGCATTGAAGTTATGGCGACATTACCTACTTGGTAATCGTTGCGAGATCTACACGGATCATCAAAGTCTGAAGTACTTGTTCACTCAGCCATCTCTGAACCTCCGTCAGCAAAGATGGATGGAGGCTATTACAGACTATGACTTGGGTATTTCTTGTACGCCTGGCAAGGCTAATGTAATGGCTGATGCCTTGAGCCGCAAATCCTACTGTTGTGAACTTGAGGTTCAGCTACAGCAACCACTCCTGTATGAAGAGCTTCGAAAAATGAACCTCGAGATAGTTCCTCATGGATATCTAAATACCTTGGTTGTTGAACCAGATCTCGAGCACAATATCAAGACAAGGCAGAAGTATGATTCTGAAGTCGAGAAGATCAAGAGCTATCTCTCCAAAGGAAATTCATCGTTCTTCACTGTTGATGATGATGGTGCCTTGTTCTTTAGAGGCCGCCTAGTGGCCCCCAGAAAGCACAATCTGGACTCGCGCTCAGATGTCATGAAAGAAGCACATGACACGCCTTTGTCTATCCATCCAGGTAGTACCAAGATGTACCAAGACATTCGTCAGCGGTACTGGTGGCCTGATATGAAGCGAGACATTGCTCGTTATGTTGCTGAGTGTGACGTTTGCCGTCGCATCAAAGCAGAACATCAAAGACCTGCTGGAACTCTGCAACCACTTGATATTCCCAAATGGAAATGGGACAAAGTTGAAATGGATTTCATTACTGGACTTCCCAGATCGCAGAAGGGTCATAATGCCATTTTTGTCGTCATTGACCGATTTTCAAAGGTTGCTCACTTTCTGCCAGTCAAGGAGACAATCACTGCTAGTCAGTTAGCAGACCTGTATGTTTCCAGAATTGTGTCACTCCACAGTGTTCCGTTGGAGATAAGCTCAGACCCTGGCAGCCTCTTTACCTCAAGGTTCTGGGAAAGTTTCCAACAAGCTATGGGAACTCATATGACCTTTAGCACTGCTTTACACCCCCAGTCCCAGGGTCAAGTTGAACGGGTCAACCAAGTGTTAGAAGATATGCTTCGCGCTCATGTCATCTCCTTTGGCAAGAAATGGGAGGAATCTCTCCCGTATGCTGAATTCTCTTACAACAATAGCTATCAAGCTAGTCTGAAGATGGTACCGTTTGAAGTTCTTTATGGACGTAAGTGCCAAACTCCTCTGAATTGGTCAGAAACTGGGGAACGGCCACTCTTCGGTCCGGATATTATCCAACACGCTGAAGAGCAAGTTCGTATTGTTTGTGAACATCTGAAGACTGCTCAGTCTCGTCAGAAGAGCAATTATGACCGTAAACACAAGGTAATGGTCTATCAACCTGGCGAACAAGCATACCTTCGTGTTACTCCGATGAAGGGCACTCACCGTTTTGAAATCAAGGGCAAGTTAGCTCCTCGCTACATTGGCCCATTCCGTATTCTCGCAAGACGTGGAGAAGTGGCATATCAGTTGGAACTACCGCCGAACCTTTCTCAGGTTCACGATGTTTTCCATGTGTCACAACTCCGCCGCTGTTTTAAGGATCCGATCCGAGCAGTGGATCATGAAGTGCTAGAATTGCAGGATGACTTGTCCTATAAGGAGCATCCGATCCGCATTCTTGATCAAGCTGAACGTCGAACCAGTCAGAAGGCAACCAAGTTCCTTAAAGTTCAGTGGTCGAATCATTCTGAAGATGAAGCCACCTGGGAACGCGAGGATCGTCTTCGTGAAGAATACCCCGACCTTTTTCCTTCTACCTCCTGAATTCTCGGGACGAGAATTTCTTTTAGAGGAGAATTGTAACACACCCTTGTAATATGCTACAATGATCATCTTCTAATCATGCCAAGTCATCTTCATTTGCAGTGTTAAATCATTAATTGTTCATATCTCATTTCAAATTCCACTTTAAACAAAAAAATCAAAATGCAAGTCAAAATAAAAGTTGATCAAATTTGAAAATAAAATAGTTCATAATGTTGCAAATAATCCCCTAGCAATTATAAAAATAAAATCAACATTATTTGGATTTCAAAATTTACTCCAACATCCAAAAACAGTAACAATAACAGCTCATTTAATCCAATTGCATTTAAATAAAATTCAAATGAAATTATATTGCCTTCAAACTTTTTGTGGCAGTGCTAGACATTACCTAGTACTTGATTTGGCAAGTTATGCAATTTACAAAATACATTTGCTAGCTAAAAGAAAATGCAAAAGGCTACTGAAAAAAAAAACAGAAAAATAAAAAGGGAAAAAGAAAAATGCTACTGTGGATTGGGCCTAAGTCCACAGTGCGGCCCAGTCCACAGCGCCCGTCTCCCTCCTCTCTCTCTCCCCGCGTGGCGTCGCCGCCGTGGACGCGCGCGCGCACCGGCGAGCTGCCGACACGACGACGCCCGAGGCCGGCCGAGCGGATAAGATCGACGTCCACGGCCTCCCACGTCGCCCAGATCCACTTCCCCATCTCTCCCTCGCTCGCCCGAGCTCTCTCACCGCCACCCGAGCGCATCCGCCGCCGCACGCCGTCGTCCTCGCGGCCACCATCGTCCCCGTACTGTGCCACCATGTCCATCTGCTCCGCCGAGCTGCGCTACGTCGTCCACGCCGACTAAAGCGAGCCGGGAAGCTCCACCGCGCGGATCCACGCCATCCTCCCCTTCCTCGGGTCGCCGCCGTTCATCGCCGATTCCGGCGACTACTGCTGCTACTAAGCCCCCCAGCGGCCACCGTGCGCCTCGCGGTGAGCTTCTCTTCCACCACCCCCTCTCCGTTTGCTCTCGCGCGCATCCTAGGTAGCTCTCCCGTCGTGGCCGAGCTCGTCGCCGCCTAGCTCATCGCCGGCGAGTCTCCGGTGACCAAACGCCCACGCGTCGATGTCCACCGAGTTCGCACGCTTGCGTAGATCATCCCGGGCTCTTTGCTTTGCCCGAAACCGCACCGCGTCGCCGTTTCCGTCGTTGACAGTAGCGTCGCCGCCGCTGGCCTCGTCGCCGGCGCCGTTTCCGGCAGCCCCAGCTCCGGCCAGTGCCACCGTTCGACGCGGCGTCGACTACCCGTTCGAACGCGCCCGGCCGCGGCTCAAATGGGGCACCACAGCCGAAAGCCACCGCTAGCCGTGCCCTCCGCCGCGTTCTGCGTCGCCGGCCGGCGCCGATGTGGCGCCGACGTGGCACCCCTCTGGGCCAGTGACCGCTGGGTCCCGTGGGCCCCGTTGACTGGGTTGACCCAGTCAACATGCTGACTGGGCATCCCAGTCATTGACATGCGGGTCCCACCCGCTTAATTACCGTTTTAGATTAATTTAATTAAATATTTAACTAATGTGTCACTGACAGTAGGCCCCACTAGCTAATTAACCTAATTAGTTAAAATTAAACTCTGTTTAATTAGTTGTGTCTATGACATGCGGGACCCACTGGTCAGGTTTGACCCTGACCAGCTGGGTTTGACCGCTGACGTCACTCTGACGTCATGCTGGCGTCATGGGCTACTGTTTTGGATAATTCAGGTTTAATAATTAAAACAATTCCAGATAATCAATAAAACTTTGAAAAATCATAGAAATTAAACCGTAACTCGGATGAAAATAATATATATATATGAAAAATGATCAGAAAAATCCAACGAATCCGAATATGTCATCTGCGCTCATGTTGGAACCCTCTAAGTAGATGAACATGGAACCTTTTGCCCGTTTCCGATAGATGAATAGTGCATGACCTCAGATAAATAATTCCAAATAAATTCCTAAAACATCTAAAATATTCAGAGATGCAGTATATCACCCCTGCATATCATTTAGGCATGTTATGCATAGTGATTGCATTTGTATGCGTGTATTTATCTGTTTCTTCCCCCTCTTCTTATCCGGTAGACTCCGAGACCGCTGACGAAACGGGGATCGACTACACCGTTGAAGATTCCTTTTCGCCTGCAGAGCAACCAGGCAAGCAAACCCCGTTGAGCATGCCTATATCACCTATTCTTTCTCCGTCCTACTTGCATTAGAATTAGCTACTGCTTTTGATTGATCCTATTCTGATGCATAGCCTATTTTTGTAAACTGCTATTGATACCTTACCTGCTATCCTAAATGCTTAGTATAGGTTGGTTGGTAAACCATCTTTGGCCCCTCTTCCTTGTCCTAGTTGCCCCGCTTAGTTTCCAGTGCCCCGATCGAGATGATCGACGGGCTGAAACCAGCACATCACCGCACACCCCCTAAGCTGTACGACTCCACAGAGTTACCAACGAGTGCCGAGGGTGATACCTCTTATCTCATTCCCGATGGGGCCTCTGTGGTATAGCTAGTCGGTTGTGGGTTACCGAGGGTGATTCCTCTTTCACCACCTCCGATGATACCTTTGTCGTGCAGCCCCTCAAGTGTGGACCCATCGAGGGTGATTCCTCCAGGTTCACCTTGACGGGTACATCGAGTGGGAATTCATCGAGGGTGATTCCTCGAATTCCCCTTGATGTATGGACACACGGTTACCCTACATTTAATTCAGTCCCTTGTTGAAGACGGGTCGACCCCGAGGGGTACCCGCGAGAGATACACATGAAAGTCGGGCGGGCCCGGAGAGCACCCGCGAGAGTTACTGTGGCGGCTGGCTGTTTAGCGGTACCACCCAGGTTGTGGTGGTAGCTCCGGACATGTCCCGACAGCTGTCACTAAAATTAATAATGCACTAACGGATTTGGGTATTGATCTGAGTTGGCCACTGGCCTATGCGCACTACCACCACGCGGGATAATGGTTTAATGGGGCCCTCAGTGCCGTATATATCAGCCGAAAGCTCTGTCAGATGTCCAGTTCAGCATTGTGGCCGGGTCGGATCATGCCATCTAGGAGAGGGGTGGTGCTGGATCCACCTTGCACACAACGACCCGGAGTGCAAAGGGCGATGGGCCCAAGACCCCTGAGCACTTAGGATGTAGACCGGCAGGGACCTCTCTGCTAAGCCTAGGTAGCACTATGTCGTGTCGATCAGCCGAGGCCGGGCATGACCCAGAAAAGTGTGTCCGGCCAGAGTTAATCGAGCGTGTTGGGTAACAGTAGTGCACCCCTGCAGGGAAGATTATCTATTCGAATAGCCATGTCCACGGTAACAGGACGCTCAGTGTTGTATCCCGATCTACTACAACTTGAACTGGATACATGTTAATTAATTGTAAGCTCCGGGATCGCTTTCTCGCAAGGAGTCGAGGAAGGATCCCTAGGCTTTGCTACTACATGCTTGTTGCTTTATTGTATTCTACCAATCTGCACTCTTCTAATGCTGCAAGACGCTGAAGATGCTAGTCTTCGATAGGCTAGGATTTCCCCTCTATTCTGGCATTTCTGCAGTCTAGTCCATAGATACAGCCCTTCCCTTTGATACTGATGCATGCTTAGCATAGATCTGATGTAAGTCTTGCGAGTACTTTGGATGAGTACTCACGGTTGCTTTGCTACCTCTTTTTCCCCATACCCGATTGCTGCGACCAGATGACAGAGCCCCGAAGCCAGCTGCCTCAGTCGACGACTACTACAACCCCACCAATGGAGCATACTACTACTTGGAGACCGACGACCAGGAATAGTTTAGGTGGTGTGACGCCCCCGGCCCGACCGTGCACTAACCATACACGCAACTGCACACGATCAAGCCCAGGGACTCACGGGAAGATATCACAACACAACTCTAGACACAAAATAAAATAATACAAGCTTTATATTACAAGCTAGGGGCCTCGAGGGCTCGAATACATAAGCTCGAGAACAAGCGTTAGCGGAAGCAACAACAGTATCTGAGTACAGACACAAAGTTAAACAAGATTGCCTTAAGAAGGTGAAAACAAACAACGGCTCGAAAGAGGCAAGGCCTCCTGCCTGGGAGCCTCCTAAACTACTCCTGGTCGTCGGTGGTCTCCACGTAGTAGTAAGCTCCATCGGGGGGGTAGTAGTAGTCGTCGACGGGATTAGCTGGCTCCGGGACTCCGCCATCTGGTCGCAGCAATCGGGTATGGGGAAAAGGGGAAGCAAAGCAACCATGAGTACTCATCCAAAGTACTCGCAAGACTTACATCATATCTATACTAATTATGCATCGGTATCAAAGGGGAGTCTGTATCTGTGGACTAGACTGCAGAAATGCCAGGATAGAGGGGAAGACCTAGCCTATCGAAGACTAGCATCTTCAGCGTCTTGCAGCATTAGAAGAGTGCAGATTAGCATCATAACATAAAGTAACAAGCATGTAGTAGCAAATCCTAGAGATCCTTCCTCGACTCTGAAAGATCGTGCATGTCGCCTAGAGGGGGGGTGAATAGGCGCTTTAAAATAATTACGGTTTAGGTTTGAACAAATGCGGAATAAAACTAGCGTTTAATTTGTCAAGCACAAAACCTAAATCGACTAGGCTCACCTATGTGCACCAACAACTTATGCTAAGCAAGATAAACAACTAAGTGATAGCAAGATATATAACAAGAAACAATATGGCTATCACAAAGTAAAGTGCATAAGTAAAGGGCTCGGGTAAGAGACAACTGAGGCCCGTGGAGACGACAATGTATCCCGAAGTTCACACCCTTGCGGATGCTAATCTCCGTTTGGAGCGGTGTGGAGGCACAATGCTCCCCAAGAAGCCACTAGGGCCACCGTAATCTCCTCACGCCCTCGCACAATGCAAGATGCCGTGATTCCACTAAGGCACCCTTGAGGGCGGTCACCGAACCCGTACAAATGGCAACCCTTGGGGGCGGTCACCGGTACCCGTCAAATTGCTCGGGGCGATCTCCACAACCTAATTGGAGACCCCGACGCTTGCCTGGAGCTTTACACCACAATGATTGAGCTCCGAGGCACCACCAACCGTCTAGGGCGCCCAAGCACCCAAGAGGAACAAGCTCTAGGGTACCAAGCACCCAAGAGTAAAAAGCTTCTCAAACTTCACTTCCACGTATCACCGTGGAGAACTCAAACCGATGCACCAAATGCAATGGCAAGGGCACACGGAGTGCCCAAGTCCCTCACTCTCAAATCCCACCAAAGCAACGAAAGCTATGGAGGAATATGAGAGGAAGAACAAGAAGGAGAACACCAAGAACTCCAAGATCTAGATCCAAGGTGTTCCCCTCACATAGAGGAGAAAGTGATTGTTGGAAACGTAGATCTAGATCTCCTCTCTCTTTTCCCTCAAGAACTAGCAAGAATCATTGGAGGGATTGAGAGATAGCAAGCTCAAAGAAAGTCAACAATGGAGGAGAGAGAGCTTGCTCACAGCTGGAGAACCATTGGGGAAGAAAGCCCCTTAAATAGGTCCCCCACAAATCCAACCGTTAAGTGCTCTGCCCACAGCCGAGCGGTACTACTGCTCCTAGGAGCGGTACTACCGCTTAGGCGGTACTACCAAACACTGGCCAGGGGTACTCAATATACGAGCGGTACTACCGTCGCCCCCAGCGGTACTACCGCTTAGGGATCCTGGCATAGGTGAGGTGGCGGTAGTAGGGGAAACTGGCGCGGTAGTACGGCGCCAAGCGGTACTACCGTGCTAGTGCCATTCTACTACCGCTAAAGAAAAATGGGCAAACAGAAACCAGCACAGAAGGTATTTCCTAAGCGGTACAAGGAGCGGTAGTAGTATGCAGAAGTACCGCTTAAGCGGTACTACCAGGCTACTACCGTGCAACTACCGTAAAAGAAATTAGGCAACAAAAAGTTGCATAGAAGGAGATTCCCAGGCGGTACTCGCTGAGGCAGACCACAGCGGAAGTACCGCCTAAGCGGTACTACCGTGGTTCCGAGTGGTACTACCGCTTGGGTGCTGAAAACTTGCCCAAACAAACAGAAGGATACAAATAAAACCAGAACTATCATAACTTCTGCAAATGAGCTCCGAATTGGGTAAACTCAAGCTTGTTGGATAGATGACGACAAATACTGTCCAACAGTGACGTGAAACCTCTATGAATGAAGAACCGGCATAAACTTCAACATCAAAAACATCATAGAAGATGCATATGAACTCCGTTTTCGATGAACTCGAGCTTGTCATGAAGATGACCATAAGCTCAAAAACTCACAAAGAGAAACACCAAAGAAGAACCAAGAAAGATGATGCAAGAATGCAATGGTTTGAGCTCTCTATGAAAGATACGATTAAGCTACTCATTCGAGAGCCCCCCTTGATAGTACGGCTATCGATCCTATAACCCGGTCTCCCAACTACCACGATGAGACCGGTAAAATGGAAAACCTATCAAGGACGAACCTTTGCCTTGCACATAGTCCACTTGAGCTAGATGATGACGATCTTGACTTCCTCAAGTTGGACCACCTTTCTTGATTGCGTTGGCTCGATGAAGACAAGTTGATTGCTCCCCCATACTCCACTATGGGTGATCCACTCTTCGGCACATCTTCACAAGTCCATTGTCACCACAATGGACGGCAAGCTTCAAGCATGATCTCTTCGTGATGCTCCACTTGAACTTGCACACCGCAAACTTGATGACGATCACCACTTGATGTCATCCTCCATGGGTCGAATGAGATTTTCCTCTTGACGCAAGCCCATGGAAACATACCTAACCCCACAACAACTCTCACATAGACCACGGGTTAGTACACAAAGCGTAATGGACAATGCTTACCATACCATGAGATCACTTGATCTCACTTGGTACATCTTCTACGCTTTGTGTGTTGATCAACTTGAATCACTCGTTGTACTTATTCTTGATCAACCTTGTATCTTTTCAACTCTCTTCATTAGGATGATGTCTTGAAGGTAAACATGAATGATCACACAATCTTCTTCTTCAAGACATGTTTGCAATAGGCTCAACTCTCACATGACCAATCTTTGGATCAATCCTTGAATAGCACCTTGGTTAACACATATTCTTCTTCTAATAACCTTGAAACCAACAAATAATCTTCAAGCAATGCCTATGGACAAACCCTTCAAATATAACTCAAGGCAACCATTAGTCCATAGAGATTGTCATCAATTACCAAAACCAAACATGGGGGCACCACATGTTCTTTCAGACTCCCTGCGAGAAAGCAATCCCGGAGCTTACAATTAATTTAACATGTATCCAGTTTAAGTTGTAGTAGATCGGGATAAAACACTGAGCGTCCTGTTACCGTGGACATGGCTATTCGAATAGATAACTTCCCTGCAGGGGTGCACTACTGTTACCCAACACGCTCGATTAACTCTGGCCGGACACACTTTTCTCGGTCATGCCCGGCCTCGGCTGATCGACACGACGTAGTCCTACCTAGGATCAGCAGAGAGGTCCCCGCCGGTCTACATCCTAAGTGCTCAGGGGTCTTGGGCCCATCGCCATAAGCACTCCGAGTCGTTGTGCGCAGGGTTAGATCCAGGCACCACCTCTGTCATGGATGGCGCCGATCCTGCCGTGCCACAATGCTGAACTGGACGTCTGACAAAGCTTTCGGCTGATACATACGGCGCCGAGGGTCCCATAACCATTATCCCACGTGGTGGTTGTGCGTATAGGCCAGCGGCCAACTCAGATCAAATACCCAAATCCGTTATGCGTGTTTGGGAGCTCGCGGTGACGATCAGTACTCCTGTCGTCCCGTCTCGAGGAAGTGCAACAAGGGTCAGGCCCATCCCTCTCTAGGGCGGTCTCTGCCTGCCCGGCTGCGCCTCGTAATTATCTCGCGGGTACCCTCCAGGTCAACCCGACTCTCAAGAGACTGTCGGGAACTCAGGTCCACCTCAACCGGGGTGGTACCGCCTGTCCCTTCAGTCCCACATTCAACAGTAAACAGGGGGCGACAGTGAAAAGTAACAGTGTGTTCGGTAACATCAAGGGGGAAATCCGAGGAATCACCCTCGATGGATTCCCACTTGAGAGGTTGTACGACAGAGTCATCACCGGGAAGGGGAGAGCGAGGAATCACCCTCTGCAATCACCATCGATGTGCTATACTACAGAGATATCATCAGGAGTGCAGTAAGAGGTATCACCCTCGGCACTCGATAGTAGCCCTGCAGAGCCGTACAACTAAGGGGGGTGTGCGGTGATGTGACGGTCTCTGCACATCGATCACAAAGATCGAGGCACTGGTAACAAAGCGGGGCAATAGGGACAAGGGTGAGGGGTCACTGATGGATCACTAACCAACCTATTCTAAGCAGTTTAGGATAACAGGTAAAGTAACAACAGCAGGTTACGAAAGCAGGCTATGCATCAGAATAGGAGCAATCAATTACAGTAGCAAAATCTAATGCAAGCATGAGGGAGAAGGAATAGGCGATATAGGAATGATCAAGGGGGTTTTGCTTGCCTGGAAGCTCTGCTGAAAAGGTCTGGTCGTCAGGGGCGTAGTCGTACTCGGCAGCAGCGTCGGTCTCGGGGTCTACCGGAGAGAAGAGGGGGGAAGAAACAATAAATACAAGCAACAAATGCAACACAGATGCATGGCATGGCAGCACGTTATTCGAGGGGTGCCCTAATGCAGTACTACGCAAATTAGTCGGAGCGGGAAACATCCGGAGGTGTTTTACCTGCTCCGGACAATTATTGGACAGATGAATCGGAGGGGAAAGTTCCATGTTCATCATGTTAGAGGGGTGT
This sequence comes from Elymus sibiricus, assembly GCA_039707655.1. Taxonomy (NCBI): domain Eukaryota; kingdom Viridiplantae; phylum Streptophyta; class Magnoliopsida; order Poales; family Poaceae; genus Elymus; species Elymus sibiricus. The sequence continues at coordinate 515,967,998 of CM077666.1, forward strand.
GGCAGGTATGTGGGTGGCATATTCGGATTCGTCATATTTTTCTGATCGTTTTTCATATATAAATTATTTTCATCCGAGTTACGGTTTATTTTATATGATTTTTCAAAGTTTTATTGAATTTCTGGAATTATTTTAATTATTAAATCCGAATTATCCAAAACAGTGTCTGGTGATGTCAGCATTGCGTCAGCGGTCAAACCCGGCTGACCAGGGTCAAACCTGGCCAGTGGGACCCACATGTCATACACAGTAGCTAATTAATTTAACTAATAGAAATAATTAGCTATGTGGGACCCTACTGTTAGAGACTGTTTAACTAATAATTACAATTAACAGTGTAATTAGCGGTTTTATTAATTATAAAAACATTTTAATTAGTGTTGGGGCCACATGTCAGTGGCCCAGGCTGCCCAGACAGCTGAGTTGACCAGGTCAACTCGGCCAGCTGGGCCCCCGGGACCCACTGGCAGCGACCCACTGGTGGGCCCCAGGGCGGCCACGTCAGCGCCGTCGCCGAAGTAACTCCGGCTACCACTTTACGCGGCGGTGCACGCGGGAGGCGGTCGGGTTTCTCCTACAGGGCACGGGGAAGGGCGTGGTTTGGCCCGTTCGAACGGGCGTGGAGCACTGCGTCTAATGGTGGTCTCGGGGAGACCGGGGAGGGACGGTAGCGACGGCGGCGTCGACCGCGGTGGACGCCGGAGTTCGGCCGAGGTGGAAGATGGGGCTACGGGGCACGGGAAGAGACGAGGTTGGTCGCATTGGACTCCTGGGACCTCCAAGAGCACAACGCGGGGCTCGGGCGTGAGCTACGCATGCAGTGGCCACGGTGGCGATGCAAAACGGCGGTGACGGGTTCGGCCGCGGCAGGGATCGGGCCTACGGTGCACGGGGGGGAACGGGAGGAGGTCGAGGAGGAGCGCGAGCTCACAGTGAGGGCGACGGCGGGGTCAAATGGCTCGGGGAGGCTCGGACGATGCGGATCGAGGCGGTGAAGCTCCGGTGGCCGACGATGGAGAGGATGATGCGGGCGGCATCAATGCGGCTCCTCAGCGTCGATCCAGCGGCGAGGAGGAAGTAGCGATCCACCGTGAACCTCCCGGACATGGTGGAACGACGAGAGGGGGACGGTGGCCGCGCAGACGAGCAGCGGCGGCGACGGCTGCGATCGGCGATGAGCGAGGAGAGGAAGGCGAGCGTGGGGGAGGAAGAAAGAAGGCTAGGGTTAGCCGCGGGAGTGCGCGGGGCCTCCTTATCCGCTCCAGAGGTCCTGTAGTGCCTCGTTGTCGACATCCGCGCGGCGGGCGAGCGTGGACGGTGATGCCGTGCTCTGCTTCGAGCGGCGTCGTGAGGAGGACGAAAGGCCAAGCCAGATGGGCTGGGCCGCACTGTACACACTTGAAGCCCAGGCCAGCAGTAGTCCTTTTCCATTTTCCTTTTCTTTTTCTAATTTCCTCTAAGCCCTACTGTTTGCAAAATGTTTGGCCACAAAATGACTTTTGTAAAACATGTAGTTAGTCAAATCAAATACTAGGTAATATCTAGTTTTGCCATAAAAAGGTTTGGTGGCCTAATGATTTCATTTTAATTTTTATTAAATAAATTGGGATTAAATAGTACTGTGTTGGTACTGGTTTGGGATGTTAGGGTCAATTTGGGAATTTTTATAATGTTGATTTTATTTTTATAATTGCTTTGGGAATATTTGCAATATTATGAACATTTTTATTTAATTATTTGAAGAAGTAATAATTTGACTTGCATTTGAATTAGGAATTTGAATTAGTATTATTTCCTAAATGCATTTTAAATAGGATGATCATGATGACATGGCAATTTAATTAGCTTAATGACAGGGTTAAGATCTGGGGACGTTACAGGAGGCTCCCTGGCAGGAGGCCTGCGCCTTTTCGATCAGAGCCGTTGTTTGTTTTCGCCTTCTTAAGGCAGATTTGTTTGACTTTGTGTCTGTACTCGGATACTGTTGTTGCTTCCGCTAACGCTTGTATGCGAGCTTTTGTACTCGAGCCCTCGAGGCCCCTGGCTTGTAATATAAAGCTTGTAATATTATTATTTTTGTGTCTAGAGTTGTGTTGTGATATCTTCCCGTGAATCCTTAGGCTTGATCGTGTGTATTTGCGTGTATGATTAGTGCACGATTAAGTCGGGGGCGTCACATGCATGGAGATGGATAGGCACAAAAGGCCAAGTATAGTGGATATTTTACATGAACTTAACAAGACTGAAATTTTTATTGAAAAGGTTACTTATTATGAAGAAGATTCATCACTGCCACTTGCTTCCACTTCAAATGGTGTTCAACCTACAGCATCACCTCCATCTTCAACATCTCTCCACCACCTTCTCCAACACCATCTGCAATAGCCATCAGATCTGACTTTCTGGCGCAAGACCGTGATGAAATCAACATAGAGAGTGGTTTTTCTGCACCGCCGCTCGGTGCACCCACGCAAGAAAATATAGCAAAACATTTCAAAAAATTCTGAAACTTTGTGGGAATGATCATCAACAAATGTTATGAGCACTTGCAAAGTTTGGTGGTCAAATAACATTCGAGTAGCTCTGTACAAAAAAGACAAAATCACTGAAAAATAGTCAAAATGTAAGTGCACTGTTTGAGCAGATTTTGTAATTTTGTCTTTTTTGTACAGTGCTCCTCGAATGTTATTTGACCATCAAACTTTGCAAGTGCCAATAACATTTGTTGATGATCATTCCCACAAAGTTTCAGAATTTTTTGAAATGGTTTGCTATGTTTTCTTGAGTGGGTGCACCGTGGGTGCACCGAGCTAATACCAACTTGTAACGCCCAATATGAAGCTCTATCGCAATCTCGTGATGAACCCAAGATTGTGACAGAACCTCATTTTGAGACGCATAGCAAGGTGATTCTCAAATACATACAACCAAGTATATAGATGCATTTATTAAATAGGAGATATTGTGATATCCCAAAATATCCATGTCCCAACATGGAACAACCTGCACTGCACCTGCAACTAGCAACGCTATAAGAGGGGCTGAGCGAGCGGTAACATAGCCAAACAACGGTTTGCTGGGTAGGGTGGTTAGAGACTGTATCATGGCATATGAGAGGCTGACATGTATGTGGTAGGAAGCGTGACATAGCGATAGCATCGAGACAACTAGCAAGCAAAGATAGTAGTGTTATTAAGGGTAATGATCATCTTGCCTGAAGTCTCTTCGGTAGGATAGTAAGACTGCTCCTCGAACACGTTCCCAACCGGTTCCTCGAACTTGGACTCGTCTCCCGGAACTACCCAAAAGAAGAACAAGCACCAAAATAAACAAACAACCATGGCATAGATGCACAAACAAAATGATGCATGGAATGGCATGATAATATCATGAACACGACATAAATGAAGGCACGGTGCTACCGGGACGATAGAAATGATAACGAGATGTGAACGATGAAGCAAAAGATGGATATGGGCAAAATCTTGGCAACCCAAGCATGCCACTGAAAAGAATGGAAGATTTCGGATGAAATCGATATAAAGATCTCGAGGAACGGATGCACGAAACTCAAATGGTGAGCAACACCATATGCAATGCAAAACTGAAACTAACAGCAACATGACATCTTATGCACACCAAAACAGCAAGCTACAGTACTCTAAAATGCAAGAAATTTGCATGCAGCTACAGTACTCATGGCAAAGATCATTTCATTACATTGGCACAAATTCACATGAAGCATGGATTCGACGGAAATGAGCTCACAACATGGCAACATAATGTTGACAGAAAACTGCTATATTGACTAGGCACATTTGGAGCAACATTAAAATATGCTACAGGAGATTAACATGGCATCAATTAGCATGGCATGAATGTAATGGCAACATAGAACAAAACATGTTTACTGATCATGCTCATAAAAGCTATGGATTAGATGGTAGCATCAAAGCAACATGGCAAGTTTAGCAGAAATTTAACAAGTGCAGAACAGTAACAATGACTAGGCATGTTTGCAAGCTTGTTGCACTCCTATCATGGCATATCATGGCATGGAAAAATTACTAGCAGCAAGATGGCATGAAAATGCTCCAAACTCATGTTTATAAGTTGCTCATATGACATATGCAATAATTCACACGAAAATGACAAAATGGCATATTATGTGAAAATGGCATGCTTGCAAACTTGCTCAAAAGGTAAATCTAATGCCATCAATGGATTAGTTAGATTTTTCTACCCCAAAATAATATATTACACTCATATGTTACTGTATGTAAAATGTTCAAAACATCACAAGAACATATTGGACAGAAATTTAATTGAACTTATATTCCAGATTTGGCATATGCCGAAATTGGAAATCGCCAGAAACAGAAACTTGCCGGATCTGGAAAGCGCCAGATTTGGTTATTGCCCGAATTGGAAAGCGCCTACTTACCATAAATGGAAAATCGTAAAAGGCTGAAATAAAATAAAATAAAAAATAAAGAAAAGGACGGGGGTGTGTATGACAGTGACACGGCTGTGGCGAAAAAAATGGGGGGAAAACCCTGGCGCTGGCCAGGAATCGAACCCGCGCCGCGCTAACAGTAAGCAGCGAACGAAACCACTGGGCTAGCTGGCGTGCGCTTGATGAGAGAGGAGGCGCTCGCCACTTAACTCGATCCCGCGCCGAGGAGCGGGTCCCGCTGGTCAGCGAGCCAGCCACTACTTTCCCATCAACATAACATGGGGTGCTAAAGATCAATTCCCGGAAATAACCAAAGCCGAGGTATGTAATAATCCTAGTTGCCATCGCAATCAGCTCATTCTTGCAGAAACTAAGTGTTTTCTATCGTTTGTGGCCATGGTCATGGAGGTGACAGGTGTAGGAGAGAAAGAGGAAGGATTTGCAAGGGTTCAAGAGATGCTCGACAATATGGACTAACTGGCTGGACCAAGTGTTTTCTATCATTTGTGGCCATGGTCATGAAGGTGACAAGTGTAGAAGAGAAAGAGTAAGCATTTGCAACGGCTCAAGAGATACTCGACAATATGGACTAACTGCCTGTACTAACTGTTTTCTATCATTTGTGGCCATGGTCATGGAGGTGATAGGTGTAGGAGAGAAAGAGGAAGCATTTGCAAGGATTCAAGAGATGCTCGACAATATGGACTAACTAGATGGACTGAGAAGAGAATGCTGAGTCCAGTTCATAAAAGCTGAGGTCGACGTGGCATCCTTTGACCAAGTTGTGAATATGTATGCAGGCTTGGGGGGGGGGGGGGGGGGGGGGGCAGTAGAGACGGCGCCACTGGGTACGCCATAAGCCAAGCAGCCAACATGAGCAGCCCCCTGCGGCCACGCCATTGCCCCTATCCTGTACCATCAAAGAGCAACTCGCCATGGCTAGGTCCCTCACCCTGGGAACCAGCAAGAGGATGCAAATCTTGTTGACGGAATTTTTGGACAAGTCGGTCTGTATTTGTGTGTTTGGGGAACAATATGCTTATGTGGCATGGCCTGTGGCCTTAATTGATGTCCTGATTCTAAATGATAGTTTTCATTACTACCAGCCTCTACATCACCGCGTGCCGCCCATAGCCACTGCCCCGTTCTTACTCCTCGAACTACGGGCCGACAAAGGTAGCCACGCTCCCCGTAAATGCCAACCTCAGCCGCCAACAGCGGACAAAAGCCTTGATCCCCGAATATGACAGCCACCACCGCTCCTGGCTGTAGGAAATTACGCTACCGCCACCATCGAGAATGCCGGCGAGATGCTAGATCTAGATGTACCTAGGACTCCCTGGCAGCCCAGTCACTGCCGCACGCCGGGCCGACCCGGCCGCCCAGCCTCATCGCTTCACCGCTGCCACAGTGTCTCGCTGATGTGCCACTTGCTGACGCCTTATCCCATAGAAAACCACAGAACCACTTGGAGCTCTGCCGCCGCCGCCGTAAGCCAAGCGAGCGTTGCCCGACGGTAGCGAGGGGAGAGAGATTGGGAGGGATGCGGAAAACGCGGATCAGATTGCAGCCCATATCGCACTGCAACCTCGGGGAATCCATGCACAAACCGTTTGAGATTATCCGCCGTCGCGAGCAATCCGTTCCGCAGCCGAAGTGCGTCTTCCCTTTGTTATATACCAAAATCTAGGTGGTAGCGATTATACTTTTTCTTATATAATGCTTGGTATTTTTAATCAATTAGATTTATGTGCTATATCCTAATGTTGTTCCCTTAATCCTTTACTTCTATTTCATTTTTCCTTTTGTTTTCAATTACTATGTGTATTCTGATACATGAAAGCTGTATAGCATGATTTGGTGATTTTGTGACTAGGCCTACGAGGAAAAGGTGCTCCGGAAGCTTTCTAATGATTCAACTATATAGTCAAGATAAATAATACAGCATCACCACCCAGTAACGGCTAATTTTTTTTAAATAATACATTTTTTTTTATAAATTACAGAAATAATATACAAATTTGAAAATTTTCAAAAATATGACCCAGTCGGCTGGGGCTAAGCCGACTGGGTCCAGTCGGCTTAGGCTAAGCTGATAGGGTCCAGTCGGCTTAGCCTAAGCCGACTGGATGCAAATCCCTGCTGTTGAGGTGGATTAGGCACTAATCGGCTTAGCCTAAGCCGATTGGATCCAGTCGGCTTAGCCTAAGCCGACAGGTCCTGCTGCTACAGTAAAATCGAAAAAAAATTAGAAAAAAAGTCAAAAAAATCTGAATTTTTTTTGTGTGAAACATTGATGTTTTCCCCACATGCCTGCAAAATTTCATCACCAGATGACATTCATGGAAAACGTGGCAAAAAAAAACATTGTAGAACCCCACGAAATTGAACTGCAAATCACCGCACACATAAACTTATTAGATAAATAAATGTAATGCTCCTTGGATCTTCATTCAAACTTTAAATTTGTCTGCTAATATACATGGTTACATGGCTTAGAAGAAAATATTGGTATGCAGTTGGAAAAAAAATCCCTACTAGTTTGCCAAACAATAACGAATTTGTTAATTACCATCTAGATGAGAACTAAGAAAGTCTCATCTAACTTCTACATAATTTAATTAATCAAAGAAAAAAAGAAAAACCCTGCACAAATCTTCATGTAAAATCAAATGATGTAGGAGTTAAATGTGACATGGTCATTTCTCACACCAAAATATATCAGTGAGGGCCTACGGTGAAATTCCTGGTAGTAACAGTGAATTTTTTTTGGTGGGGTTTGGTTTGGAGGGGTGGTTGGGGGTGGTTAGTAATCCAATCTCCAGTAAGTTTAGCATTTTACCACCTCCGTCCGGGTTTACTAGTCCACTCATATTTTAGGTCATATTTTAGCCGTGACTTAAAAAATAAATTATAAGTTATACGTAGCAAAAATATTATCATTGAAAACTACATTCAAATACGAATTCAACAATATAATTTAGAGAGAGAGAGAGAGGATCACACATGTCGTTCTGGGTCGTCCATGTACATGAACTTACCTCATGCAGTCATTATCCTTTCATACATGGTTCCATACCTTTATATATGGACGTCGTCAATTTGTTGGTCCTTTACTTATTTACTTGATTATAGTTATTATAAACACGCCACATGTTTGTACACAGTAAATTTATTTTGTGACTCAAATTAAATCAAGTTCAGCTTTGCCGGGTAGTAGGCAGCAGCGAGGGCCTTCTGGATGATCTCGGTGAGCGTGACGAAGATGTCGCCCGGCGTGATGCCGACATCACGGGTCGTCTGGTCGCCGGATGATCAGCTTCTAGTACGTCCGATATGTCTATGTCTGAATCCAACTGGGATAGTGACCATGATGATGGGCATAACGCAGTTCTGCTCCCGAGCTCACATGCTCCCTCTGCTACAGTAAAAACGAAAAAAATAGCAAAAAAATTCGAAAAAATCTGAATTTTTTTTGTGAGAAACATTGATGTTTTCCCCACATGCCTGCAAAATTTCATCACCGGATGACATTCGTGAAAAATGTGGCAAAAAAAACAAAATCGATGCTCCAAAAAGTAGCATCGATTTTGTTTTTTTTTGCCACATTTTCCACGAATGTCATCTGGTGATGAAATTTTGCAGGCATGTGGGGAAAACATCAATGTTTCACACAAAAAAAATTCAGATTTTTTTGACTTTTTTTCTAATTTTTTTTCGATTTTACTGTAGCAGCAGGACCTGTCGGCTTAGGCTAAGCCGACTGGATCCAATCGGCTTAGGCTAAGCCGATTAGTGCCTAATCCACCTCAACAGCAGGGATTAGCATCCAGTCGGCTTAGGCTAAGCCGACTGGACCCTATCAGCTTAGCCTAAGCCGACTGGACCCAGTCGGCTTAGCCCCAGCCGACTGGGTCATATTTTTGAAAATTTTCAAATTTGTATATTATTTCTGTAATTTATAAAAAAAATGTATTATTTAAAAAAAATTAGCCCAGTAACGTGCTTATCAGCACATGCCCATGCATACATGTTCCGTGTCCACCTAGTAACCATGATAGTCCTGGAAATGGAATTATCAGGAGTTCTCAAATTTGAAACTGAATCATGGGAGCGAGTGGAAGGGACGTGTCTTTAAAGGTTCCGTTTCAACCACGAAAAAGGACCGTTACAAAAAAAAAATCCTATAATAGTCAAGCATGAAGGGAGTAATGCATATGCATAGAGGTACCACATCGTGAGATGAAAATTCAGTGTGAATCCTGCGATTAACACTGTTTACAAGGGTTGGAAAATTTCAGGTGAGGAGAAGTACCTTTCCAAATCTGTGCATCCTTCTCTCTTAAACCTTCAGGCTCGGCTTTATGGCCATGGTGCTCGGGTGGATGCGGAACTTTCAGGTGCAAGGGCTCCGGGTTCAAGTCTTGATCTAGGTTGGCACAGAAGGTAGTTAAATGTGTTTTTAATATAACCTTTTCTGTTTATTACTTTTCCCATTCTTGAAAAGAAACCAGAAGATTATAACCTTCACATTTCTTATCTGACGGAGAATGCATCGTTTGTGTTTCAGGTACAACATACTCCATGGAATAGCCTCGGGTCTTGAATACCCCCATATATAATAAATGTGCAAAGGCCGTCATGCATAGGGACATCAAGCCAGGTAATGTGATGTTGGATAGGGACTCCAATGCTAAATTGTGTGACTTCGGGCTGGTGACGCAACTCAGCCACGCCATAACCTCATGCTCAACCAGCAACATAATTGGAACACAAGGCTACATGGACCCAGCATACCAGAGCACCGGAAAAGTAACTAGGGCATCTGATGTCTACAGCTTCGGTGTGTTGTTGCTTGAGGTTGTATGTGGTGAGGAGCCAATCCAGATTCGCAATCCCCCGAAAAACAGCCTCGCTGAGAAGGTCCAGGAATACTATGAGAGAGATGGAATTCTCGATGCAGCTGACCAACGGCTGTGGGGCAATTCTGATGAGGAAATTAGAGGAGCATTGTTGATCAGGCTGTGTTGTGTCGAAAAAAGCCGTGGTGATCGTCCAACTATAAAAATTGTGTTGGCTGAGTTAGTAAGCATTGCGGCTAAATCAACTTCACATAACCGTCGTACAAGCGCAGTGGGTGCTGAGGTGTGAGTCTTTGACACATGCATGTGAAGATACTCGCAGGGCGGTCCTTCAGCAGTGAAGCCCTACATAATATGTACAACGACAAAGTTCATGATTGAAGCTATTTCCATATTATTGTTAACCATATGTTGTTTATCTCATGATCCAATAAACCTTGTTGCCATTGGCATTTACATTCTAATTCAATCAACCCAGTTAGCCTCTTTCTTATTTCGTGCAGTGTTAAGTGTTAACTGATCTGTGCGAAATGCATGTTTTGGTTTTTGAATAAGGGACGGTAACAATGCACCAATTAGTCTTGCATCATATTGAATAATTAGGGGAGCTTCAACCAATGACAGAGAAGTAGCATGTGAAAACACATCAATTTGCATGGATAACACTGATGATTTACATAAAAAATGGATAAAATGGAGTTTTCCTCTACAACTACTGGAAAACATTAAAGCGACAATACCTCAGCAAGTTACAAAGTTGATTATTACTCCCCAAAACAAGAGATACATAGAGATAGCTAAAACTGCTAACAGAGAAACCGTTGTTTTGTCCCCTTGGATAATCGGACAGCTGATCCCAAATCACTTACCAAAATTGTATGAAACTTATCTGACTTTGACTTGTGGACCAACAAATAGTGTGCTCAGTATTTAATTTTTTTTTAGCTCAATCGAACACAGTTGACCTCCCTTGAGCAAACAAGATAAGTTTGCAGCCAATATTCAGCCATGCTTGAGCCTCAAATCAAGCAACCACTAAATCTGAAACAGACATTGGTTGATTGTATTTGTGTACAAAGCCGTGCTTGAACCTTCCAAGGCCGACACGTCACTCTTCTTTAATAAAGGAAAGGTGATTGTATTTCTGTTAGTATATGTTGATGATATAATTGTTGCTAGTTCCTCTTCTGATGCAAGCGTGACACGTCTTTGGAATTTGAAGAAAGAGTTTGCCTTGAAGGATCTAGGAGATCTTCATTATTTCTTGGGCATTGAGGTGAGGAAGGTAACAAATGGAATTATATTAACACAAGAAAAATATACATCATATGTACTTCGGTGTCTTGGAATGGCAGAATGCAAACCTGTAGCTACACCTCTATCCACTAGTTTAAAATTCACAATGGAAGGAGGTGAGTTACTTGGATCAAGTGATGCAACAAATTATAGAAGTTTAGTTGGAGCATTGCAGTACCTTACTTTGATTCGTTCAGATATCTCTCACACTGCTAATAAAGTACTCCCTCCGGTCCTTTTTAGTCTGCATATAAGTTTTATCCGAAGTCAAAGCATCTCTACTTTGAGCAAACTTACAGAAAAAAAGTATCAACACTCACAATGCCAAATCAATATTGTTAGATTCATTATGAAATATAGTTTCATAGTATATATATTTGGTATTGTAGATGTTGATACTTTTTAATATATATTTGGTCAAAGTTTGCAAAGTTTGACTTGACACAAATCTAATACGCGGAGTAAAAAGGACCGATGGGAGTATGTTAGTTTCTGCATATACCAACTATACTCATTGGACTGCTGTTAAGAGGATACTCAGATATCTTAAATATACACCTTCACTTGGTCTGAAAATTTGCAAATCTCCGTCTATGTTGGTTAGTGCCTTTTCTGATGCAGTTGGGCCTTAAATGACTCGTGATCCCTGACTCCCCTCGCCCCATGCACGGTGTGGCCACCGTCATCACCGTCAGTCGCAGCTCACCGCCTCTCTCCGCAGCTCGTCGTCACCGTCGTCACACGCCCTCCCCATCTCCCCATCATTCCAGTACCACCCCTTGCCGGATGCAGCTCCACCCATAGCCGGGTGCAGTTTGTAGATGCAGCTCCGCCCATAGCCGGGTGCAGTTTGTAGCTAAAGCCGGTTCCAGCAATTCGCGCCGCTCATCGTAGCACGGAGTTGCCGCCTTGTCCACCTGCACCACCATGTTCCAGCAAAAAACAATCTCAACACCTAAGAACTCCTAGTGGTCAATTGAAGCAAAAACAAAAGCCGGCTCCAGCAAAATTAACGCCGGTTCCAAGAAAAACGACCCGAGCAACTAAGAACTCCAGTAGTCGGTTGAAGCAAAAAATTACCCCGGTTCCAGCAAAATTAACGCCAGTTCTGCAGTAGTGCAGGGTCGACATGACAATGGTCCAAGCGACACGTCGGCATGTCAACGTTGCTCGGGCACCTCAAATGAACAACTTACATATATTTGGGACCCAAACCTGTAGTTTTGAAGATATAGGACTAACTTGACACACTTCCAATAGTTTTAGGACCTATGATGCATTTTACCCTATTATTTTTATTGTCAACTCTGAATGAGAGAGAGAGAGAGAGAGAGAGAGAGAGAGAGAGAGAGAGCATAGTCAGGTATCATGCATCCACTGTGCCTTATAGGGCTTATAGCATCTGACATTTTTATCAAATGTTATGAAAATTGCTCTCTTTTTCAGAAACAGTTGTACCTCTGTCTAGAATTATTAGTCCGCCTCGCATTTGAGTCGAAGTTTGACCACATATTTAACTAGAAAATAATAATTTATATGTAACAAAAATAATATCATTGGAACTTCTTTCAAATACAAATCTATCAACATATTTCTTATGGCATATATGTAGGAGATATGCCCTAGAGGCAGTAATAACAGTTACTTTGTATCTCCGAGTTTGTAATGAATGTTTATGTTCCATGCTATAACTGCAATGATTCTCGAGTCTACAATATCCACGAGGCTCGGAGGGAAACTCATATGCACGTGTGGTATAATAAACGGTAAATTGTATTCCTAGTCTTGCCTCTAAGACTGGCTCAAGTATTACATGATGATCCTGTTTTCCTGATCATGGGCATGTCTATGCCGGCAATTTTGAGGGCACAATGTTAGTAGAACACTTGTGTTGAATCGACCCGAATTGATGTTATGCTATGAGATACATTCGTCACAAGTTAATGGTTAATAACATAGAGATAGTTAATGTTTGCATAATTCCTTAGACCATGAGAGTATCGAGTTCTTTCGTATTTGCTTCGTGAACTTTGGGGTTTGTTAAACGTCATCCGTAAATGGGTGGCTATTACGGCAGCTTACGGGTTCACGGAAAAGTATGACAAGTAACGAGATAGCTCAAGATTGGGATTTGCTCCTCCGACGATGGGGAGATATTCTCGGGCCCTCTCGGTGTTACGGTATCCATCATCGTCTGGCCAGACACCTTGTGATTTGATCACTGGGATGCCGGAACACGGAAACGAGTAAAGAGAACAAAACCGGTAACGAGGTAACTTGCATAGTGGACAAGTTGTTGATCCACGGGGATGCAATAAATCTCACCTCGGGTATTTGTAATATATCGTGAAGCAACAGGAATAGCACACGGCAACTGGAGGTTCACTCGAATATTCATTCGTGTGGGTATAGGGGTCAATATGGGTGTCCACGGCTCCGACGTTGATCATTGATCGAAAAGTGTTCCGGGTCATGTCTATACTTCACCGAACCTATAGGGTCACACGCTTAAGGATCATCTATCTGCTGAATACTAGACGGGGAGTCTGAGAGAAAATCACCGAAAAAGTTTCGGACGAAACGGAAACGTTCCGGAGAGAACACCGGAATAGTTTCGGTAAAACTGAAAAGTTGTTTCAGGGGATTCCATTAAGTCAAATTGGTTTCGGCACACGCCTGGAAATTCTTATAGGATGCCAGAAGTGTTCTGGAAACTTCTGGGAATTTTTCGGGATAAAAACCGAAAATGGTCCGGAGCTGCCGGAACCGCTTTGGTTGCTTTTCGCTGAAGAAAACATTGTTCCAGAATTGTTTCGGAATGCGTTCAAAATTATTTTAGTGGGTACTGGAATTATTCTAGGCACACAGAAATAATTTGGAATTTAACGGACGCAGAAAAATTTCTTTGTGAATAGTAAAAGTGCTTTATGGATATTTTTTGGAAAGCACCTTTTGGGATATTTTTCAAAAGGCTTCTAGAAGGACTTGGGAACCAAGGAAGCCCCCTCATGGGGGGCCCCCAAGAGTGGCCGGCCAAGGGAGGTGGGGCTCCTTGGAGCTCCACTTGCCATCCCTTTTAGCTTTATTCTTTTGTGAAAAGGCATAAAGTGGGGGTACTTTTGGGATTTTTAAATGCCAACTTTACCCCTTGGTTTTCCTATAAATAGAGGTGAGGGGGCTGCCCCAAAACTCATCCTTGCTCTCATACACATGCCATGCTCGTCTGGCTCTCTCTCTTTCCCTCCCAGCGAAATAGTTTCGTAGAGCCGAAAGGCTGTCTGGGTTCCGGCAGGAACTAGTTCTGGACGGCGAAGCCCTGCCGGATAGCTGACACCGTATGTGTGCAACCCCGTAGAGAGATTGTAGTTTCGATCTTTTTCCCGAGGGGCTGTTCGAGTGTCCTCCCGAATGGCTGTCCGAGTTACCGTTCGAGTTTCGGGTGTCCTCCCGAAGGGCTGTCCGAGTTACCGTTCGGGTTTCGAGGGTCCTCCCGAAGGGCTGTCCGCGACATCGTCCGAGGGACTGTCCGACCGCCTCCCGAAGGGCTGTCCGGCGAGGGAGTACATCCTCGCGGTTGGGAGGTTGTAAATTCTAGCTGCGGGGATCTGCACCGACGATCTATACCGACTCTTCTTCCGCTGCGTTTCGAGTCGGTACGGATCAGATCAAACCTTGTATGACATCTCCATAGTGGTCCTGGGCGTGCTCGCTATACCGAAATTTTTTGTTTTCCGTCGCGTTCCCCTACAATATAACCTATACTTTGCTAATCAAATCTCTGGTCAAAGTTTAGCACAAAATACAAAGGAGACTAATAAACCTGGACGGAGGTAGTACTATACTACAACGCCCTTCCAGTAAGCACCAGAGACTTATCATTAATTTTTCAAGGCACGGCAACGTGTGCTTCTACGATCTAGTGCTCCTATAGAATGGAGCTGAGATCAACTCGTAGAGTAGCAACTGCTGGGTATCCCTCCCATTGCTCGAAACATAAGCTCAGAGCTGCAGCTCACTTTCAGTTTTCTCTGCCTGGACATAACAACATTGGGAAAATATATCAATAGCAGTGATATCGATAAGCGCAACATATGCAACTCTACACCTTCACTTTTCCAAACACCCATTTCTTAGCTCCTGGAGACAAAATATACAGATCACATCATTACAGAGCAGTCATGGGCCCAAGCCAAAAGAGAAACACTTAAAGTGCATCAGAAATTACAGGAACCAAGTCTAGCTAGATGGCCTAGAGTTCATTCCTCTCAGTAGAATAGGCATAAGATGCTTATATGTGTTTAAGCCTTGTATTTCCTACTGGTCGAGACATGGCAGATCCACAACAACCCGGATCTTCTCACCCTTACTCGAAACTAAATCCTGTACAAAAATGGAAAAAACAATGTAAGTCTCTGGTGCATTGCATTAGTAAAAAAGTGCTCAGTCACTCCACAATTAAAATGAAGATACTGGAACAAAGTTTGGTAAGTATGAATGTATGATGGAGATTTACTTTACCAGGTGCAACTTATCTTAACATGAATTTGGGCACAAACTTCCACTATATTTGATATAAGCCATTTCTAGCTGATAATCTAACACGAAAACATCTAGCTAAACTGCTCCCAAACAAGAACACAGAAAATGTCAAAAGCAATTTCACGGCAAAGGAAATGTGAAATAATCAATCATGGCATACACTACTGGACATGTTATGTATAGACTTATTTTTGAAGAAAATGTTACGTATAACTGTAAAGACTCCCCATGCAAGTCTTGGCTAAGATCCTCACAATCTCCTCCGCTCTCTCTGATTTCAGTGGACACAGACACACACACACGGAGTGTTGCAGAACGATGCCCACTTCATAGTTTCAGAGCAAAAACAGAGTAACTGAAAAACAGAGGACAGACAACACATGCCCCTTTTCCTTTTCTTTTTCAGTTAGCCTGTTCAGTACAACAAATGCCTGGCTTATACATGATTCGATTGCCAACACAACCGACTTAAACACTGAACCTATGCACGCAGCTGGTTCAACTCACCAGGACAGAGACACATTTGGTCACTTGTGCAACTTGGCTTCAGTTGTAGGCAAACTGCAACACGCCGCTGCACTTCGGCATACCACACAGTTGTACCGTTCACACTTATACACACAGGCGTGCACTTATTCAACTCAAAGACACAACAATAGGTTTAACTCTAACAGCAAGTCTATAAAACACCAAAAAAATTAGTGCCAGAATTACAACCAAACCGAGTGTCGAATTTTAGCCCACAATGACAAGGAGCAGCTAAGATCTAGTGAGCCAATAAATTTTGCTATTTATTAGTACAAACTATTCGACAACACAATGAGTCAAAATATTGTATTACTATGCATTTGGGTTACTATCAGTGCAAATCAACATGTAAAGATATTGTACAATAACTCTGAACTAATAGATTCAGGCATTTGTGCTAGTGCCCACAAAACCACAACTAATCAACAAGTCCATAACTAATTGTTTCTGCAACACAGTTAGACTAAACATCATTTACCAACAAAATGGATTATATTGCTATTCCTTCCTGCCCCTCACCAGACAAGCTCCAGATTTTTCATGCCTAAAACAATTTGGAATCCCTACAAACTGTTCTTCATTCATAATTCAAAAGTTTCCTGTTCAGCTTTCTACTTTTTGCACATATATTAAATCTAATTTCAGAATATAGAGAGCATGTAAAGTGTCATTAGTCAACTTACGTATGTTAAATGCACATAGGAACTTCAAGACTTTGAGAATTCTCTCGTCGACCACATCACACTTGACTTCAACTACGTTAAGGTGCTCTGATATTGCAGACGGTTTCTCCATGCAACAGTAGCTTCCTTTTATTTCCAATTTGGGATTTTGTCCCTGTAATAAGCAGAAACATTTAACAAAAATGGATAATCAATAATAACTTTAGCAGTGCAGCAACTGTCCATATTAGATGATTTATACCTTGGGAAAAAGTTCAAGAGTGAGCTTCTCTAGAACTGGTGAGTTTTTGAGAATGCAAGATAGTGGATGCAAATCAGGAGCCTCGCACCAGTACTCATTGAGTAATAAAGTCTTTAACTTGCTAAATGCAGGGCAATGCTTCAAATCTCTTGAGAAGATAAACTGAAACAGTAATGCAAAAGTAAACAACTATTGAGAATGTGAGATGAAGATCAAACTCTAAGAACACAACCGCCCCACCACCCCACTTGCTGGTGATGCATATGTGATCAGTTTATTGCCTATTTCCAGCAATGATGTTGATAGTGCAGAACAAGAAAAGGGATAACATAAAGGAGGTAAATACAAGTGGCTCAAGTGGCATACCTTTCCAATTGCAGAAATCAACTTGAGGTGTTTAGCACTTGAGATACCACCTAGAAGCACACAATCGCTGTTGCAATCGTCGCTAATAGGAACACAGTTCTTACATGTAGCATCATTAACTCCACAGAAAACACCAGATTCATAATTCAAACAGACATCATGGCAGTCCTTGCCTAGGTAGACAAATGCAGTGTCTAGCAACGCCATGTTTTCAAGAAAAGGGGTTGAACCATCAAACGCATCTAGTTCCAGAGAGATAAGGCCCGGAGTAGAAACACAGATCCGGCAATCCAAGTAAGAGCGGCAATCGATGATGCTCAAATGCTTCAGTGAACGAGATGATATATTATTGGCATTGATGAGGCAATTAACCATCTTCAGATCCTCCAATGCTGGACACCTAGCAAAATCAAGGAAGGTCTTCTGTAGGGCTACACCATGAAGGTCCAGCGTTCTCAGATGCCGAGAGACAAGACGCAGGTCATCTAGGCAGAGGTATTCAATGTCGCCACAGACATGGAGGGTGAGCACCCAAACTTTGCACATCACAGCAAAATGGCAATTAACAAAAAAGTTTTTGGGAAACTTCCCCTAAAAATTACAGACATCCCGTAAAATCACTTTTACAGTAAGTTTTTTAGTGGAAGCATTGGAGTTGTTGTAAGGTGCTTAGAAAAATAAACCAATGTTTCTTAAGCACCGGTGCTTATTGTACAGGGTAGAAGCTTAATTAGACACCCCTTCAATAGAGTTAATCACTGATGCTTGAGAAATATTAGGTTTATTTTACTAAGCACCTTCCCCAAGCATATTGCATTGTACAAGGCCTAAAACCATAGCCCACTTTTTTTTTCTTTTAAGTTTGTTTGTTTTTGAAATTTATTTTGAACGATCTTTTTCCAGTTGAATGAATGACAGCCAGCTAACAAGTACACATTTTTTTAGCCGCCAACAAGTTCAAAAATACACCTTGGGACATGGGTACACATGTACCAGATTTTTTTTTAATTAATAGGAGTAATAAAAAAAAGTCAAATGTTTTCTGAAATTTTGTTGAAACAAACATTATCTAGTGTATTACTTACGTGTAAAGTTTCATGACGAAATGATTTTTGTGGCATTCTGAACGAATAAAAACAAAAACAATACTATATTAATATAAGCTTACTGTTCACATAATTTGTAGTTGTAATTTTGTCTTTTTGCCAACAATAACATAAAAGACATTTATTTTGTTACGAAACTTTACACATGAGTGATACACTAGACAATGTTGTTCCGACAAAGGAAGGACCGGAGGGAGTATATAAAACTAAGAGCAAGCCAGGCCGTTCAATTCTGGACGGTATTCCTTATAGATTCGAAACGCTAATAAGAGTAAGAGCATATGCCTTATTATGGTCGTTTTGGCTATGTCGAAATGATCTGATTTTTAATGACAAAAACTCTTCTCCTTTGCATGTTATTTTTTGTTGTACGCAATCGCTTTGTACGTGGTCTATGCTTCATCGTACGGAGTTCCAACCGTTGTTCACGGCGGTGTGTACGCAATTGGAGCGAGTTGCCATGGAGGGTTTTTTTCAACATGGGTGACAGCATAACCTTCGTATCAGCCCATCACCTCCTTTGACATAGGCATAGTGACGGTCCTATTTGACTCTACTAGTGCTGATATGTCAGCTTTTTATTTTCTCTCAGACTTGTTTGTGTTTGGCTGTGTGCATCATAGCTATGCAGAGGCCGGGTGTTGCTCATCATGATTTGTATCTTCTTGATTGTTTTGAGTTAATAAAAGCGTCCTTTTATCGAAAAATTCTGAAACGAAGCGGCGCGAGTGTGCTGTTTCTCATTTCCCATGACCATGAGCTTTTTTCTTTGAGGGGATGACTATGAGCTGCTAGTAGCTTTAATGGACGCCCACCCAATGAACTCCCACCGTCCTTTCGCTTCTCGTGCCACTAATAAAATTCACTTGTTTGCCGAGTGCTCAAAAAACTCCGCAAAGGCCAAAAAACCTCCGGCGCTCGACAAAGTCTTCACCGAGTATCAAACCTAGTTCACGGCAAAAAAAAAAAAAAACGATGGGACATAATGGAACGGACGGGCGCTCTGTTTGCCGAGTTCTCTGCCGTGTGCACTCGGTAAAGCTTGTGAGCATGAACAAGAAAAAAAAATGCCTCGCCGGCCTGCATGAGTGCGTCGCCGGCATCATTGGGCACAAAATAGGCGCCGTCATCAATGGCGACATTGATTCAAGCCGGTGACCAAGTCCTAGCCGCCGCATCGCGCCTCGTCGGGACGAGGAGGCTGCCGCCGCGCTCGAGGAGAAGAGGAGGCTGCCGCCGCGCTCTGGGAGAAGAGAACGCCACCACCGTGCTCCAGGAGAAGAGGACGCCACCACCGCTCGGGGAGAAAAAGAGGCCAACCTCGCTCGGGAAGGTGAGGTCGTCGCCGTCACCCGCGACCAAGAGAGCAAGGAAGGAAGCTGGGGTCACCAGTCACGGGGAGGTCCCCTCCATGGCGCGCGCGAGGGAGGTCATCGGCCGGTGGCCTGCAAGACGGCAGACGGCGGTGCTAGGCTGCTAGCCGAGGCGTGAGGTGCGTGCGTGAAGAGAGAGGGGACAGAGATGCGATGAGGTGTGTGCGGCTGAAATTGAGAGGAGATAAGGTGAGTGCGTGTGTGAAGAAAGAGAGAGAGAGAGAGAGAGGAGATTGACCTATCCCATGACGCCACGTCACTGATCCGTGTGCTGTATGCTCATTGGTGGATTGTGTGCTTCTTTGCTATGTTTTGAATATAGTTTAAATATAGCAAACGGCGACCGAAAAATATCAAATTTTGCCACGGATCATGTAATGGAGTATATTGAGTGTACAAAAAAATTCAAGCCCAACGGATGTGTATATTTGATGTTTAGAAAATTACAAAAGACACCCTTTTTTACACTTAGAAAATATAAAATGATTTTTTTTGTACAAAAAAGTTGAAAACTCTATTTGGCAACATTGTTTGTAATGTCAATATACACCTATGTGTCTAATTTGGGTATATTATGTTAAACTATGTAATGAATATGGCCATCACGTTGGTCATTTGACTTGAAAGCCATGGACGTTCATACACGATAAGCCGTTTTGTGAAGATTTTTTTTTCAAATTTGTCATATTGAAAGTTTGGTATTTTTCCTTGCAACTAGAAAATGTAAAAGGAATCCATGCGAAAGGATTACATTTTTTGAACTTGTATTCTTTTTCTTTTATTTTTTCTAAAACGGGGTCAAAATGGTCGGCATGTCTATTCATGGCAAGGGGTTGAATCTCTCAAAACTCTAAGTGGTTATCCCATATAATGACTACTTGTGTACCTAAAAATATTTTTTTTGCTAATTTTACGATACAGCTATCACATATTTGTAGTTCAAATTTGAATTACTTTCAAAAAATCGACATAAAGTCATTTAAATATGCGAAAGTAGCTAGAAAACAAGAAAATCCATGAAACTGGGGAATTATGCATAAAATATGGTCTACTTACTGTGATAATTGGACTGGTGCCATTTTGCATCCTGTTTTTTGTACTTGCTTCACAAAAAACACCCATTTTTTACACTGAGAAAATAAAATTTGATTTTTTTTGTACAAAAAAGTTGGAAACTCTATTCGGCAACATTGTTTGTAATGTCAAGACGCACCTATGTGTCTAATTTGGGAACACTATAATAAACTATGCAATGAATATGGCCGTCACCTTGGTCCTTTGACTTGAAAGCCATGAATGTTCATACACGATAGTCCGATTTGTGAAGGAATTTTTTTTCAAATTTGTTATATTGAAAATTTGGTATTTTTCCTCACAACTAGTACACATAAAAGGACTCCATGCGAAAGGATTGCATTTTTTAAACTTGTATTCTTTTTATTTCATTTTTTTAAAAACGGGGTCAAAATGGTCGACATGGCTATTCATCACAAGGGGTTGAATCTCTCAAAACTCTAAGTGGTTCACCCATATAATGACTACTTGTGTACCTAAAAATATTTTTTGGTAGTTTTTATGACTGAGCTATCATACACTTGTAGTTCAAATTTGAATTACTTTCGGGAAATTGACATAAAGTCATTTAAATCTACGAAAATAGATAGAAAACTAGAAAATCCATGAAACTTGGGAATTGTGCATAAAATATGGTCTACTTACTGTGATAATTGGAGTGGTGCTATTTTGCACCCTGGTTTTTGTACTTGCTTCACAAAAAACACCCATTTTTGACACTTAGAAAATGAAAATTGAATTTTTTTTTTACAAAAAAGTAGGAAACTCTATGTGGCAACATTGTTTGTAATGTCAAGATGCACCTATGTGTCTAATTTGTGAACAATACAATAAACTATGCAATGAATATGGCCATCACCTTGGTCATTTGAGATTATATTAATATTTGGCATGCCAAAAAGTGTAAATAATATGGCCTAAAATGAAAAAGTTCTCAACATCGAAATTGTCCATCTCGTCAAAATGAACAACTTTGATTTTTGGACCATCTTCATCCGAGGTCGTATGCAATCTTTACAGCCAAAACCATGCAGTTTAGCGAAGACCCTTTTTTGCCGAGTGTAGCACTCGGCAAAGCCCTGTTTGCCGTGTTTTGTTGTTTTACCGAGCGTTTTGTCCACGATACTCGGCAAAGTGCATGTTTACCGACTTTCGCGTTTTTGCCGAGTTAGGTACTCGACAAAGATACTATTGCCGAGTGCCCGACATAATGCACTCGGCAAAGAGCCTAACACTCGGCAAAGAGGAAAATTCCAGTAGTGTGCCCCATCGTCCACGACGCAATGCAACCGCTCCGCCTTCAGATTTGAATGCCTACTTGATCGCTTCATCTAACACCCATCATCTTTAATAATTACCCCACCAGCAGGAAAAGAAACCTGTCGCCTCCCACTCCCAAACCCCCCCATCCACGGCGACGGCGGCCATGACGGACTGGTCATCGCTCCTGTCCGAGCTCGTCCGCCGTATTGCCGACTGCCTCCTGGACACCACCGACCTCGACTGCTACGTGGTCTTCCGCGCCGTTTGCCCCCACTGGCGCTCCGCCAACGACGACCCCAAGAATTCCTTTGAGCCCAGCTTCCGTCCACGCCGATGGATCATCATCGACGAGGTCTTCCAGAGCGACTCCCGCCTCCTGGTGAACACTGCCAGTGGTCGTGTCGTCTGCAAGGACCTGCCTCTGCTTCGCAACTACCGCCTTGTTGCTACCACCCACGGTGGCTTCTTCGTCCTCGCCGACCATGAGCCCCCTCACGTGGCGGTCGTCCTCAACCCTTTCACCGGTCACATGATCCGCTTCAGGGCGCCCGTGCCCTCCAATGTGGAGATTTCTGCTGCCGTTCTCACCTGCCCCTCGACCCATTCTTCACCCACCCTCGTCTTGCTCTATGATATATATGTCAGAAGTACACGGCTGTTACTGACAGTGATGGTTTCACTCTGGAGGTCGATGGAGATGACAGCTCGTTGCTTTTGATGCGTCTGGCCATAGCCGGTGGTATCGGCGCCACTGACGGTTGGCAGACAACAGAGGCGCCCCTATCGGTTGCGTTGGCTAAAAACATCTTCCGTGAAATGAAGCTGTTCGCCATTGATGCCTACGACATGTTCTGCCTCGAGCATTCAGTTGGGTTTGGAAATGCGAATAACTTTTACTTGGTGGAATCTGCTGGAGAATTGTTGGTTATCATTCAGCTGCAGAAACACCTGAAAATTTTCAGGCTGGACAACTTGACCCACAGCGATGTGCTCGAGCCTGTGAAGAGCATCGGCGACCGTGCCATCTTCGTCGGTTACTATATGTGCCTGTCTGTCACTGCCAGCAAGTTCCCATCTATATCCAAGCAAACTGCGTCTACTACGTCAAGTCGTGGCCCCTTGACATGTACAAATATGATCTGGAGACTGAGAAAGAAGAAATGGTCTCCGTCTCTGAAGCCATGTATTTCTTGAAATGCATCGAGGTGTCCAACTCTCCATTAACCATCCTTCAGCTTCTCTGCAGCTACACCGTCAACGTCCGCAACTCTCCTTACAGCTTGTGCTAGTCCGTATCTGGAGGACTATCCGGACTTTTGTTCTGATTATGACATGGATGATGATGACTCCTGTGAGTGAGCTAGTATTGGGAAACATGAATTATGTGCTTTTTCTTTTTTGAGCGATGCTCTATCACTTTTTGAGCTATTGGGAAACATGAATGATGATGACTCCTGTGAGTGAGCTATTGGGAAACATGAATTTTGTGCTTTTTCATGACGAATTACATGTTCTTGCAATAAACCTATTTGCTTTTTTGAGCGATAATCTATCACTTGATGTCAGGACCAAATTTCATGCCTACATATATAGTACTATATATATACTGAACAATCTGTAGAAAACATGACTACATAAGATGAGAATAAGGAGTATGCTTTTCTCTCAATGTTAATTTTTCAGAAACAACTAGTAGTACGCTACGACACGTAGATACACACCCCGCAAAAAAAAACACACGTAGATACACAAATATGTGGACATGTGCACACACTCACAAAACCCTACTGAGCATGCACCGTAGTTCACGACTCGAATCGACATCTTTGCTGAGTGTATTTTGCTGCGCACTTGGTATATATAATCGCCAGCCTAATCCAAGTGCAAGAACGGTAAACGAGAACCACTAATTTTTTTCATAAGAGCTCAAAAGTCTCGAGCTTCTCGGTTGTTCTTTCTCCACCAAATTTTGCAAGCACCTACATTTGGTCATATTCAAAGCCACAAAATTTCAGACTTTTTGATTGTTTTGGCTATTTTCTCTTTGATTTACTGTTCATCAACGTCAACTTCAATCTCAACCGGGATCATAGAAAAATTTGTTCATGGAGGTCAGGAGCTCAACGTCAACATTGCACTCGTGCGATCATGCAGAATAACGAAGAGGACGGATTTTCTTGTGTCGGCCTCACCTGCTCGAGCATCGTTTTGCTGATCAATCATAGGGATTGCCAGAAATTAAGTCTACAACAACTCTGTAAATTTTTGATGTGGTCCAATGGTGGGATCTGGATCTGGACGGAAATTTGCGCGAGTTTGGAAGAAGTATCCTTGCAGCCAACTCCGACCTCCCATGGAAGAACCAATCGTTCATATTGTGCGGAATTGTGATGCCTGCAGTTCCTCAAAAGTTCAGATCGATCTGACGGTTCAAACTCTAGGAAATGTTCGAAAAGTGTGTCAATTTGTGAAATCTGTTTTCTTCGCGAAACAAATCAAACCCGAGTTCATCTTTGTTCATGAGCGGCCTATCAGATGACCTCTAGTTGAGGATATTTTTTGTCGGTTCATGTGTTATATTCTCAAGCACGTGCATGCAAGATTTGGGCTTATTCCGAGGTGCTCTTCGCCGTCGCACCGTTATCGCACCGGGCTGACCTGCGTCGGCATCGCCACCTCATCGCTTCGTCAAGCCGACATCAATCAAGTTGCGTCATCACGTCGGCAAGACACCCGGCGCCGGCATCGCTGTGGTCGCTTCGTTGGGTCGACGTCAACCATGTTGCATCATCACCTTGACTATCCTGCCAGGAGTTCCACATCGTTGGCCCAACATCGCCGCCCCATGGATTCCGACCTACGATGGCATGGCCTAGCTGTCATTTCATCGAGCCGAGGTTGACCGTCTGCATCATCACCACATCAGGCCGACCTCCTCGCTTTGCCACACCAACTTGCTCCACGACGTCGACTGGCTCGGGGGCTCTGGCGCCGCCACACCGGATTGCTCCGCCGCGTCGGCTGGTTCCGATGTTGAGACCTCATCCCTCCACGAGCCTGGACCTCTTCACCAAACACTTAAAGCATAACACAGATATGTCGCTTTCAAGCTTAATCTTTTCAGTTTTTACTTTTCGTTTAGTTCAACCGAGGCATTATATATGTATTGAATAAAGATGTTTTTCCTTTGTTAGTTCTAAATAATTTACCCATTCCGGTTTCCTGGCCGGTTGATTTTGTTCCTCTAGGTCGTACTTGGGGGCTGTTACAACCGTTATTTGAATTTGTGCAGCTAGCCGCCCCAAGTGTTTTCTTACTTAGTTGTTTGCCCTTTTTTTCTGCTACGAGTTTTGACTTACTTCTTGGCCAAGCCGGGTTGCCTTCCTTAGTCCGCTAGTTCTGCTCTGTTAACAACAGAATCACTCCTTTTTACAGCCACAGTTTGCCTGATCGACTGTCGAGGAGGTTGAAGTCGAAAGCTAGCTGGCACAATACATGAATTAAGACGAAGAAAAATTTAAAGGCACGACAGAAGCACAAAATTAAGTTTAAGACAAAGTAACTTGGCAAAAGACTTGACTTAATTGAAGCACAATATTTTTACATAAGCTATTCGGTATTTCCGAGCTCATGACATTGCTAACCTGTTATATGATTTTGATCCAGGAGGAAGGACTTCTTCTTGGTCGAGGTTGAGCATGGGGTGCTGCACCCATGATTTTTTTTTTGAAAAGGCAAAAGTATCACGGATAAGTGCTCCTAAAGAAGATTTTGATCCTCAGGCTGGCCTTCTAGCCCGGCCTAAGTCTCGTCGACTAAAGGATCCACGTTTAAATCAAAGGCAGTAAGACAATCCCCGAGGATATTCGATCCTCAGATTGGCCATGCTGCCCGAACTAAGTCTCGGGGGCTACAACATCGACGTTTCAGGCCGGCATCTAACAGGTTGATCAGTTTAAAAGATCTTAGTCGTGATGTCGTAAAGGTTAGAAAATTACTCTTTCCCATTCTCTCATGCAAATCTCTTAATTTTCATATATGTGCATTAGATTAATGATTGTACATATGTCCAGAATGGGGAACATTAGTGTTACTTCTTTGGGTCTTACCCCTTGTAAGTTTCTTCTTCAATTGAGCTGGTAGTTATATAGTTATGACTCAGCTGTTTTGGACTTAACTCTAGCTACCCTGGAGTTTTTAGCGAGTGAATACAGTTTAACTTGGTGATACTTGTGTAATTAAGGAACATGATGTGTGTTAGGTTGAATCTTACTACAGTTTCTTCATGCCAAAATGGATGAATAGGCTCCACTATCCATTATTTAGCAAAACCAAAAAGAATGTTCAGACTTGTGTTGCAATATCTCATATGTAACTTAGTTGATTCAGACCTCTTAATTTTTTCAGTCAGATTCAGCAGCAGTTAGTGTGCCTGAAGTTGAGTTGGAGCTGTCAAGTGGAACACTGGGTGGCATTGTGACAACAGTTGAAGGTTTAATTGTGAAAATATGCGAGCGTATGTTCGCCGCACTTATATACTCATGCCTCCTCTGTTTATGGGACCAAAATTGACTGCAAGAGCCATGCTACCAGTAAATTTTTTGTAGCTTGTATGAGATGGAAGTATTTCGAAGGTAAGTTGCATAGTTGATGTTCCTCTCATAGCTAGATGTAGACCCATCTCTTTTGTCAACAGCTTAACAGTATATGACTAGGCAAGTATTTATTCGAAAAATTGTGGCACATGTATGTTTGTTACTCTCTGCACTTTCAGTTATGCATCTACGTTAGATTTAGAGGAAGGTTTAAAAAAAATGAAGTTTGTGGAAGCTTTTGTGTTCCAACAGAGTTTGTGCAACTTATGTCGATGTGAAGTACACCAGAATACGACGTAATCATTAGAACTGTTATGGGTACATACTTATTTTCTCCTAAAACTCAAATATATGCATCTTCTTGGGCTTACAACACTGGAGCGAGTTCATGGATTCCAGTTTGGTGACAGCACATATGAATGGAAGAAGAAGAAATGGGATGGTTTCACAGAGAGATTAGCAAAGGTGGGTATTTTCCTTTTGATATGTTGAACATTGTCGCTGTAGCAAGGTTCTATTTCACCTATTCTTCAGAATATTATAAAGCAACCGGGATCTGGACGCGGCGGCGATCTCCTGGTGGCCAGGGCGGCGCCCCTGGTCGTGCGGCGGCCGCGCTAGCCTCAATGACCCGCGGGATCCGAGGTCTCCGGCGATGGTGGGCATGGCGGCGGCCGTGGATCTGGATCCCACCCAGATCCGTCGTCAACTCTTCATGTGGATGGTCGACGGCGCGATGAGGGCTCCGGTAAGGGGATAGAGGATCTCCGCCGGAGAACCGGTGGAGGCATACGTCTTCATGGCGAAGCTCCACGCGGTTCAAGCCAGCCGCAAGATCGGGACGACGCGGCTTCTGGTGAAAACTGCGCCTGACTGCGGTCTTGGCGGACGATGGCGGCGTATCTGACGTTGTTTCCTTCTCGAGGCATCGTTGTTGCAGGTCAAGTCAACTCGATCGGGATGTTCCGGGGGAAACCCTAGATCCGGGTCTACCGGATCGGACGATGACGGTGCCTTCGGTGTCGTTCTCTCTCCTGGGGGCATCGTTTTGGAGCAAGTGCTGGCTGGAGGGGACAAGAGGAGGAGCGGTGTTACATCTACCGCAAGGCCGCCGGCGGATGCCGGCGGCATGGCGCTGCGGAGTTTC
This sequence comes from Elymus sibiricus, assembly GCA_039707655.1. Taxonomy (NCBI): domain Eukaryota; kingdom Viridiplantae; phylum Streptophyta; class Magnoliopsida; order Poales; family Poaceae; genus Elymus; species Elymus sibiricus. The sequence goes on from CM077666.1 coordinate 515,995,527, forward strand.
GGCGACGGGCGCGTGTGGATGGATACGCGCAGGACGGTGGCGTTGTCTGGCGTTGTGGTGGCGTCGACGGCAGGCCTGGCAAGGTTAGTGCATCAGTACCTGCTCTGGAGATGGATCGGTGGAAGACGGCGGTGGCGGCCTCTGAGAGTGCGCCGGACCGGTGTGTGACCCAGTCCCGACATTGTGGCTTGGTTGGGGCATCCGGCTTTATATGTTAGGCTTTGGTACGATGTCTGTTTGATATTCCACTCGGACATTCGCACCCCTTCATCAAAGGGATAGGAGTAGCGACAGGTGTTGCCAAGATGGTGGCTTCAGGCTTACTGATGTATTACTTTGTAAGGTATTTGTGAATAATTAATAAAATGGCTGCATGCATCGCCCAGATGTAGAGGCCGGGGGTATATCCTCATTTTCTAATTAAAAAATAATATTATAAAGCACACATCAATTCTTGATTAAAGTTATACTCCCTCCGTTCACACACAAACGTGTCTATATACATCTATTTCACAAAAAAGTTAGAACATCTTATATTTGTGAACGGAGGGAGTACTTTTTAAAGTCTGGCAGCGTTGTTTTCTTGATAACATGGAGCAAATCGTTTTTCAAATTATTGTCCAGAATTGAATGTAATTATTAACATGTGGAAAATAACCTGCTGTTTTTGGTGTCCCTTTTCAGCATACGTGTCGAGGATACGATGCGTGAATCAGTTTATGATTTCCTTTAATCTGTTACATACATATTTTAATGTGTTTCTGTATATTTCAGCTTCTAAATCTAGAAGAGCCATGGACTTTAATTCTTGATGATGCATTGGCGGCTTCATTTATTGCTCCAACCACATTCAATAGAAGATGACAAACAGCTAACAAGTAAGATGACAAACAGCTAACAAGAAATGATACTGCTCGTTGCAAACATTTTTGTTTTGTTTTGCCTACACTCAATGATTTAGCCATTGCTTTGAATTGCCGAAAATATTTATTAATATTCCAGTACCTGCTTGTCTGTGAATTGAATTGCAGTTGAGGAGTACGAAAGGAGCTGGGAGCAAAACGAGGAGCTGGGCTTGAATGACATGGACACGTCCTCTGCGGACATGGCTTACAACACCACGAGCGCGTCATAATCAATCTTGGTTTAGTCTTCTTGTTGTGCACAATGTTGTAACTTGTAATTCGAAATTTGGTACTCTGTGTTGTATTGAATTTTTATTTTACGAATGAACCTAATCAATAGGTGGTATGGAGATGGTTTCAACTGAAAACTTTTTTTGTTCACGGTGGGAATACATTGGCTCAATCGTGCAACACTTTTGTTCTTGATAGCTGCAGGTCAACTTTCTTAATTTTTTAAAATGCTGCCTTGAAAATATATAACCAGTAGAAGTTGCTGAATGAGGAAATTGTGTGGTACTACAGCAGTGGCCGAAATCGACATGAGAAGAGGATCAACTGACAACCTGATTTTTAACAACTTTTTCTTCCACGGCAACAATTTCCTCTAGTTCAGATTTTGTTTCTCAAGTCCACATGAGATCATTAATTTTGCTTTGCCTCTACTTGCTGTTTAAACTTTTTTGTGCTGACAGAACTGAAAAATAAAACTCAACAGACTGGTAAATGGAGATCTCATTACTGTTGATTAATGTGTTATCCTGATAGAGTTGAGCCCACTTCTTTGATAGTGTTATCATTTATCCCCGTGGCTGTTTCTTCCACAACCCCGAGGCCACGGTGTTGGCTTCCACCCGTGGAAGGACACTCCAAAATTAACATCGACGGAGCAGTAACAAGGGCCGGCGGCAGAGGAGCAGTGGCGGCTATCTGCAGGAGCCAAATAGGAATGTTTGAGGGGGCGTTGGCAGTGGTGTTCAACTACATTGACGACCCAACGGTGCTCGAGACATTGGCGATCAGGGAAGCTCTGGCCTTGGCAAACGACTTGTACATCACAAAGATCTCGGTGGCATCGGACTGCATGGTAGCTGTTGAAGCAATAGGAGAGGGAACTACAGCAGTTTATGGAGCAATTACAAATGAAATCATAGATAGATCTCTTAGTTTTACTTCCTGTTTATCCAAACATGAGTTTAGGACCTCGAATGTCGAGGCTCACAATCTCGCTAAGCATGCACTTACATAAGAGGTTGGCCTCCATACTTGGTTAGGCCATCCCGGTGACCTTTTGTACGTCCCTGTAACTGTGGTGACGGCGTAATAAAGCTTACGAGTTTGCCTAAACAAAGGTAACTTAGGAGGTTCACTAAAAAAAAGGTAACTCAGGAGGAGCATATATCCCTTGCAAAAAAAAAGGAGGAGCATATATCTCAGAAGAAGAAAAAACTGAGGAGTATGGGAGTTGGGGATCGACGCATCCCCATGGTTCCCCATGCCAGTGACGACCGAGACGGAGTGGGAGTATTCCCAACGCACATTTCACAAACATAAATTTACATCACACGAGATAAAGAAAATGACTGACAAGGTTGATTGAATTAGGATGTAAACGGCGCCGACAACATGATTTATATTGAATCATAAGATAACGACAATTATGCAATCGCAATTAGATGAATGTAGACACAATGCTGGATCAATCCCATTATTGTGCTGGGATCTTCACTTGCCTGTGAAAAGACTCACATCTCAACATGCGATGCAACCATGGTTGTTAAATGGGACAACACAATTTGGATAGTTGGGCGGTCACCACGGTTTTCTTTGACACACCAGAGCCCGATCGACAATGCTCCTTTAATTTCTTCGTCAAACTCACCCCTCAAATGTTGGTCAGCTGCCTCGAGAATTGCACCTCTGTTCTCACACTCCCGGACCTTCTCGATGAGGCTGTTTTTCCCGGCATTGTCAATCAGGTTCGGTTCCTTGCCACATACAACCTCAAGCAACAACACACCAAAGCTGTAAACATCAGATTCCTTATAAATCTTGCCATTGCGCCGGTATGCTGGGTCCATGTAGGCTTGTGTTCCAATGATGACATCCGTCGAGCGCGAGGTTATGGCATGGGTGAGTTGCGTCACCAGCCCGAAGTCACATAGTTTAGCATTGAAATTCTTGTCCAGCATCACATTGCCTGGCTTGATGTCCCTATGCAGGACAGATTTCTCACATTTAGTATGGAGGTATTCAAGACCTGAGGCTATGCCAACCAGTATGTTGTACCTGATACACGAATGATGCATTCTCTGTCAGATAAGTAATTCAAATGTTGTACAATCCTCGTTTCTTTCGCTGAATGAGAAAAATGTAATCTGAAGTTATATTTGAAAAGACAGTAACTTTGAAGGTATGCACCATATATTCGTGTTTAACTACCTTTTGTGCCAATCTAGAACTGAACCTGAAGCCCTTACGCCGAAACGTTCCGCATCCACACTAGCACCACCGCCGTAAAGGCGATCCTGAAGGTTGAGGTCCTCCGCTAGTTCGTAGACAAGCAAGAGATTTTTCTTTTCATTGCACCAACCCATAAGACGTATAATGTTGCAATGGTTCAGCGGGCTCATGATATCAATCTCTTTATAGAAGGCAGCCTTCGCTTCATCTGATGTAGTATGTTTATTCTTTTTTATAGCGGCGTATGCTTCTTTCTTATTCCCCTCATTGTCTTGCAGCGTCACTATACCTTTATACACAGCGCCAAAGGCGCCCTCTCCGAGCTTTTGTATCTCCGCGAAGTTACGTGTTGCCGACGCCAATTCCTGGAAAGTGAACTCTCGAACATGCCCTATAAAAACAGAATAGGCAGAGGTAGGTTCTCACTGGAAATCTATGAGAGATAACATATTGTAAACGATTTTATTCCCACAAACCTCTTTTATGCTTGCTCCGTAACTTTAGCACATAACGAATCAAAGGTGCTAATAAACAAGCCAACACAATTACCCCAATTACAGACCCCACCACACCAATTGCCAGAGAACCTGCAAAAGGAAGAGTTATCAGGACATGTACCACAAACATCGATGAGGACGTAGAGAGGACTTCATATAGAGCCCCGTTCTTGAGACTGTTCATGTTTAAAAAATATATAAACCTTATGTTTTGAAACGGAAGCAGTGGCTGGTTATTTTTTTATTTCCAATAACCAGATTTTTATTGGCAAAAAACTGTTCATGTTTCCTTTCGTAAAAATTGTCCTTTGTCCCAAAATTGTTCCTTTTCATAAAAGAGATGTTCCTTTTTCGTCAGAAAATATCCTTTGTATTAAAATTGTCCCTCTGCCCCCTCCCCAAAAGCACATTTTCCACTAAATCAAAATTATACCATTAGATGATGGACAAAATCTAGGTATTGGGTGAGAAAAAAACCTAGATATCGAATAGACACAAGAGGGGATTTATGGCATGCAAGGGCAGGGCACCGACCCCATTTTTCTTTTGGCTTTTGATTTTTAATATTTGGTATCTTTTGAACCGAAGGTCCAAATTAAGTTTCGTTTTCAGATTCATGTTTCTTGTGACAAGGGCTTTCAAATAAGACCATTTTGAATATGTTTTGATTATTTTTTACAACTTCATTAAGTCTGAAACTTGATACAAATAACAACAAGAAAACACAAGTTTCAGAAACTAAAACTTAACACTTGATGAGCTCTTGTGCAGAATCCAATGACTTTACGTACCGCGAGGCAATCATGCGGTCGTGCATGGATGGGCAGGTGCGTGCCCCTGCGAATTCTGTATAGACACTCCCAATATAAACAATCAAAATGGTGTACAACCATATAGGGTATGAGGCTTTTGGGGTGCCCCTCTTATACTATCCCCATACTTTATACTCACTCTTTTCCAAAATAGCATGTACTATCTCCGACCTCGTTTACTAGTCCCCTCGTATTTTGAGTCATATTTTGACCATGACTTTAACGAATAAAGTATAAGTTATGTGTAGCAAAAATAATATCATTAAAAAATACATTCAAATACAAATCCAATAATATATTTTTTATGACATGCATTAACATTTTGGTAGTTAAATATGTGGGCAAACTTTGACTCAAAATACGATGAGGACTAATACCCAGACAGAGGTAGTATATATCATGCACAATCTTCATACCTTTGCCGCCGTTAGACTGAGTAGCTGATCTGGCCGCTTGATCTACGTATTGCGGCGTAGGAGCACCACCGAACGGCACAACCATGAAGCTGGTGTTGCTGTACCTACCAGCACAGCTATAGCTCATACGCTTGCCATCTACGGGAACCGAGTCCTCCGACCAACTGTTGAACAACCCCAGCAGGCACGTCTGGCACAGGTCCGGCGGCAGGTCCCACGTGCACTGCACCAACGTGTATGGATACGTCGACGACGCCGCGAATCGCTGCGGCGAGGCCACTGCAGTCCTTATCGCCGCGAAATAGTTTGCGGCTAAGTGCTCAGTGTACTGCTGTGCCTCCCTGGTAGTTGGACCATGCAACATGTAGATAACACCTGCACAGACCGAAGTACACAGTTTTTCTTATAGCTATGGAATTTGTCCATATACTAGTATTTTTTTTCACATAATTGATCTTATCTCAAAGAACTACTCCCTCGGTTTCAAAATAATTTAAGTTTGAGAAAAGTCTACATTACAACTCCGAACTAACCACTCGATTTAAGTTTCAACCCTCAAGTCCGAAACCGGTTGTCCCACACCCTTAACTTGTCACTTGGTTAAAAAATCAACCCTCTATCCACAGGTCAGTTTAACTACCTGTGGATACTCACCCTTAACTGACCTGTGGATCCCACCTTAGTTAAACACAGAAATAAACATTATTTCTGTGTTTAACTAAGGCGAGATCCACAGGTCAGTTGCGCATTAAACGTAGTACAGCTTATAAGCTAATCACACGGCTTCATCCCTTCTTTTCTTTGTTCCAGGTTCTTCTTCCTCACAACCGCCGAGCACAAAGAGGTTGATTGGGCACCGACGAACCTGTCGATTGGCAGCACTTGGGCGCTCGCCGATGACCTCATGGTCCCGCTTGCTCCACTGGACCAGCGCACGGATGTCTTAAGAGACGGACGCATCGTCAGTGCCTCAGAATGCGACGTTTCAGGAAGGAGGGGAGTGGAATTAGGTGGTCTCTGCGTGCGGGGATGGTGTCGTACGTGGCTAGATTTCGACGAGAGTGAGCTCCTTGTCCCCGCCTCGCCTCTCTCCGCCGTCAGCCACGGACGAAAAAATCGTCGCCCCTGCTGCCTCAAACTACCTCTACTGGCAGTCGCAGCTCGCCACCAGCCTCCCACCCTTGCTCACCTGTGCTGGCAAAAGATCCGGATATGTGCTTACCTGAGCGGGACCGCACCCATGTCCGCCTCACTGCTGGGAAGGATCTCGTCCATGTAGTCACATCGTCGAGGCTTGGGCGAGGCCGAGGGGAAGGGAGAGAGCACGGCCAACGTGCAGCGCCGCCGTTGGTCAGTCGCCGGCGGCGGACGCGGTCGGGGCGGCGAGGACTACGACGGCGGCTGCTGCTATGGGCTCGGGCTCTGGCTCGGAACCAAGACACACAGAGAGACGATACGGCCCTAGCGGCTTTGTGTTTTTAGTTGGCAGTGACGTGTTCTTCCCAATAAGCAGTCAACATAGTCAAAACCGGCCAACATGATCAAAACCAGGCAAAACTTGATATAGGGTTGATTTTTGAACCTAGTGGCAAATTAAGGGTGTGGAACAACCGGTTTTGGAGTTGAGAGTTAAAATTTAAACCGAGTGGTTAATTCAGCGTTGTAATGTGAACTTTTCTCTTTAAGTTTTAGGTTTGTGCTATCTCAAAAACATCTTTAAGTTTAATCAAGTTAATGTGTAGAAAATATATCAACATCTAGAACACCAAATTAGCTTTATTAGATTCATCGAAACATATATTTTCATACTCTATAGATTAAATATATATCAGCAAAAGAATTCTGTGAAGTTGGTCAAACAAACATCAAACATTAATTCAGAAACGGAGGGAGTAACTACTTGTATTGGTAACCTCCATTTCAAAAGAAGAAAAGGCACTTGTTCTGCTTTACTGGTGGAAAGAATTCATCCATATTTTACACCTAATTAATTTTATCTCAAACGAAACAATACATATATCATCGCAAAGAAAGAAATTACCTAATTCAGCTGTGCCAAAGAAGTTGGTGTCTGAGTAGCGGATGAGGCACGAGTCGAACCAGGCGAGTACAGTGGTGCTCCCAGGGCAGCGGTTCAGCAGACCATTAGAGTTGCTGCTAGCAGCGGCCGCGAGGCAGTCACCGCAGTCATAGCGTGAGTGGTCAGCGGAGCACATGGCGAGGGCATACACAGTGCCCGCACCCACGCCGACAGTCCCGTTGAAGAAGCCGCCATTCTTGGACACAGTCTTCTCTGGGAGCGAAGCAAGGAACTGTTTCAGATTGGCAGCGTAGGCACTGGCAGAGCTGTAGTTGCCGGACGTTGAGCAGTGCATGGCTTGGGGCATCTGTGATCCCACAGCTGCATCGGAGGTTGTGTGTAATGCAGCCAGCAGGTGGAAGCAGAGTAACAAGAATGTAGGAAATGAGGGTCGTCGGAGTGCCATGCCTCTATAAGCTAGGTTGTTGATTGGCTTGCTGTTGTGGAGGAAGAAGGCGAATGCAGGGGTTTATATACACGAGACACTGCTCGAGGTAGACCCGTACGTTCTACACTGGCATAGACAGGCCAACTAACTCCGTGTTCATTAATTATTCTTTATGACTTCATTTGACTAGTACTATACATACAAGTGAAGTCTAATCATACTTAGTGTGCCTCTTATCTGTCTTTATTCTAAACGGTTTTCTAATACAACATCCTCATTAAGCCATATCACCCTACAAAACAGCCGTTGGATTATATCAAGACTTAATCATACCCGTTGGATCTTGGCACTGGGGACCTACGAACAATCATGTCTTATTTTTTAGTGGAAGCCCGCTGTTGGGAGGTTTCCATCCCATGTTTAAGAAAAAGGATTTGTGACGTCCATGTTGCAATTACACAAGAATAAATGATATGCTAAAAAAATGTCGCTCAGAGCAGAAGCCGACATTCGAATCATCAACGCGCATGTGAAGGGAGTTCACATGTACCTAATTTGTTCCAACTGACCGGGCGGCAGGTCCGGTTAGCAATCTCAAACCTTGGTATTGATATTGATATAGGCAATAATTTGTTCCAAATGCCGTCATCTTTTTTCTTTTGCGGGTAAGTGCCAACATATCTGGCTATACTATACTCTCCCCCCTTCCTCACCCCTCTCATAAATAGATATGTTCTTTTTGTTATGACAATTCTTGCACCAATAATTGCTCCGTTAGTATATAATTTTTTAACAACATATTGTTTTTGTTGGATTCATACAAAAAACTTAGTTGGATTATCATTCATGGCAGATAAATAAAATATTAATCAAGTAAGTGCCAAGCGAACTCTTGTACTAACACAATAAAATTTGCCATAATTTTTGTCGAGAAAAGGAGTATAAGTAAATCAATTTTTATATATACTAAAAACCCTACCCCTCTCATTTCTTTCAAAGGAGGTTAGACAACCAGCCTATGCATTTATCGATGCACACAACTCTATGTTATTAATTGCATGGTTATATCATCCAAGGGTCGAAAAAAAATACAAGTCCTATTACTGGATGGCCATTCAAATCGGCTAAACATTGCCCGACCCACCGTATCCCATTGGCTCCACCCAGAGACCTTGGACTGTTGCATATCCACTACAGTGGTTGTCTCGGCACAACATTGCCCTTGAGTGGTGTCGGTCACTCTCAATGTCTCAAAGCAACCCCGAAGGCGGGATTCCCTTCAACTATGGCTACAATTCTTCTAGTTCTTCAAGGTTAAGAGTGTATGAGGGAAATCATCCCGATGGCGGGATTCCCTTCTACTATGGCTACAATTTTTCTAGTTCTTCAAGGTTAAGAGTGTATGAGGGGAAATCATGTGGAATGATTTTCTTCATCTTCTCGACGTCAGGATTCCTTTTGAGTGACTCCTGCTCTTCTCGATCTAGTCCTTGGTGATGGGCGCTAAGTACAAGCTTTGGCCAGCTTGGCATAGCTCGCTTCCGATCAATCTCCCCCACCCCCTAATCCCTCCATGGTGGTAGAATCGCCTACCCACGTGCCAGTCCGTGCAAAGAGGATCTCGTTGGGGTGTTATCCACATGTATTTCTATGGAGAGGTCTCATCTCTTATGTAACTAACAGGCAGTTAGGGGAGGGATTCTTCCCCTTTGGCCAACGTTTTTTAGTTGCCTAAAAAAATTAGTAGTAGGAGCCATCTCACAATGTACATTTTCAACGATCCCCAGTAGTTATTTTTGAGCGATTGGGTACTAGCTTGAGGTAGACTCTAAAAATGATGTTTTATCAGTATAAATAATTGATTTAAACACACATGGTGATTATCTATCAAGATTAACAGTAGGCCAATAGAAGCTAATTGAACTAACACGCCAAGGTATTAATTAGTTAGAATTAACAAACATATTTACCTACATTAATGCACAAATAGAGCATTGGATTTAACATAAGAAAAGGATATATTTGCAACTGTAGCAACAATTGCTACTGAGATAGGATGATTTGACTTCTCTATTTTTTCTGACTAACTGTATGGACTAACTGCAGAATTTCTTGTACGGACTAACTGTAGAATTTGTTTTACCAGAGGTCAAATAGTTAATTTGACTTCTCTATTTTTCCGGACAAATGATGAATTTTATTGACTCTAAATGAAGCATCAGTGAGATCAAATGGTTATAAAAGACTTGAGCATAGCATAGCAAGTCTTGGTACCCCTTTCTTTAGTTCATACTACGCATGCAGATGCCCAATTGTCATGCTTTGTAGTTTACCTTGGCCACTAACCCACAAGTTGGTCCTTTTTGTACGTATATGTACTAATGATTCTGAATAAAAGAAGTCTTGATACTCGAATCCAATTTTTTGTCATCTAATGGCCCATTTAACAAAACTTAAGTCACCTTGTGTGTGGCGTTCTTGCCCAATTTTCATTTTTATTGGAAACTACCTAGCAACTTCATAAAACTTCTACCCCTTGAAGCCAAACAAGTGGACTACACATCATGACCTTAACGTTTATTGTACATAACTCATGTATCATTTGTTTTTTGTCACATCATTATCATATCAGTTTTCTAGATGGCATATTTTTTAACCGATAACGTAAGCGACGTGGGAGATGTTCTAATGGAAAATAGAGTGGTTAGGACCCCGTGGACTGGAATACTGGATGACCAGCACATTAGGTAGCAGGCACGATGTGTGCTTCTACAAAAAATTACAACTTTCGAAACGAATGAGCGATGCACATTAAAATTTCATTACTTAAAAGGATAATACATACAATTTACACGTAAATAATTCCGGAAGAAAAATAAAGAGTTAGTTATTTTGTACCCCCTCTTTATCATTTTTAACGCACAATTTAAGCGTTTCCATCCATTTTACCCCATTTAACCAAAGTTGTGTCAAAATTTACTTTATTTGTTATTTTTAGCACATTCCGTCGAGTAAGAAACCATGACATTTTCACGGGTCGCCCTCATTCCATAGTTGAGTTCTTTCACATTTATCATATCCTTTTCCATGGATTAGCATCTCGAGGTTCTTTGATGGGCATAAAGAAATCATCTTGGTAGCAACCACCAAACCAATAGAACAAAGGTTAGCATTGCTGCTAGTCCACAAGCAAGGGTAAGCCATCCCATATGTCAGGCACACGTGGCACGCCACATCGACTCCATAGCTTGTTTCTGATTAGCGCTCACCTGCCGACTCGCCCGGTTTGCCCCATGTGCCTGGTTCCGGCCGAAGTGTGGCGTCAATGACACGTTAGGAGCTTTGGTCTGCCAGTGCAGCCTGTGGTTTAGCCGGCCCCAATAATGGATTTACCGCACTGCACCGTCTTCTGCCCCTCCCGGGTGGTAGTTCCTTTTCTTCCTCTGCTTCCCAGCGTTGTCATTTGCAGCCACAGGTTCTGTGTTATAGACGGGAGTGTTAAGGTGTTGCACTGGCGAGGCTTCAAGACCTGCTCCCTATTGTTGCCGCCGGTGCGTCTTTTGGCCGATAATGTTTGGAATGGGAGTAGGTTGCCGAGTCGCCATTCCATGTAGCAATCCAAGTGATTTTGCGTGTGTTGTGTGGAAGCAGGATCAATCAGCACGGCTGTTGTGCACGTGTGTGTGTGTGCGCGCGCGCGTGTGTGTAAAGCAAACAAGTCTAAGAGCATCTACAGCCGCAGAGGACAAATATGACCTCTCAAACGCCCGCGGACGCGCCCGGACGCGTCCACGGGCAGTGACCGGGCACTCCTCAAATAGCGTCGTCCACATCCGTGTATCTCATATCCGATCCCCTATATCCATACTAAATCATGCAACGTCGATCAAACTACGTAGATCAGCAAACGGACATAGGCAAGCACAATACTTTCACCAAAAGATCGGATGTTCGAACGACCACCAAAGTTCTCATAAACGACGGACAACTTGAAACTACATCTAAAACTTGAAATTAAATTGAAGAAAAGCGGATCTTCACCACTTCCGGGCCGGCCCCTTCCCCTTCCGGTCGCCGGCGCAGTTGTAGCCGTCGACGACTGGTGGAGGATCGTCCGAGTCGTCGGACGAGGAGCCGTCGTCGTTGTCGTCGTCGGAGGAGGAGGAGACGATGATGAGGCCCTTGAGGCGCCGGACGGCCCGGTCCTGCTGGCGCTTGAGCTTCGCCAGCCGAGCCGCCTCCGTCGCCTTCTCCCTGGCCTCGCGCTCGGACTGCTCGATAGCTAGCCGGAGAGCCTTCGCATTCTTCCGGCGGAGCCGCCGAGCGTCTGTCTCCGCCGTCGTAAGCGACCGGCGGTAGACCCACGCGAAGAGCCGCTCGTCCTCGTCGGGTTCCGCGGGTAACCTGCGGCGGCGGCGGACAGAGCTCTCCGCCGCTTCCCTCTCCCTTGCCCGCTGCCTCTCGCGGCGGGCGGCGCGCGCCTCTGACTCCGGCGTGCGTGTCCGGGCCGACCGGGCGGGCACAAGCACCCACCGCTGCGCGCATGGGGGAGCAGTAGGCGGCGGGGCCAGGGGACGGCGTGGGGGAGGCGCGGACTGTGCAGCCCGCGCGGAGCCAAGCGCGGGCCGGGAGGAGCCAGCGCCGGCTTCCTCGCTGCGCCGGCGGAGGAGAGGCGAGGCCGATCCGGAACTGCCACCCGTGTCCACCTTGGACCTCTCGAGGGCAATGCGGAGGGCTAGGTCGTCGTCGGAGTCGGAGGAGGAGCGGCTGCCGGTGCTCGACATGGTCGCCGCAATCATCGGAGTCGTCGGAGTGGTCGGAGTGGATCGAATCGGAGAAATCGGAGGGAAGAAGAAGAGATGGATCGAGAGTGGAGTGAGCTAGGGTTTCCGGATTGGGGATATTTGTGGGGACGGAGTGGGGTCGGGGTGGGCCGGGCCGACGTGGCGGGCGTGCCCGGCCGCCCCATATCCACCCATATTTGGGCTGGATATGAGGGGCGCCGGACAGCCCGGCCGTTTGAGGCGCCCGGCTGGGTCAGAAAAACGTGACCGGTCAGTGACCGGGCGGGCCGTCCGGGCGTTTGAGACCGGTTTGAGGTGCCCGGCTGTAGATGCTCTAAGATATCACTGTGTATACGTGTGTGTTGCTAGAACGAGCTAGCTTCGTGCAGGTCTCGCTGGAAGTAGATGGCGTAGGGCTGTGCCAATAGTCGTTACCGTCATCGACGTCATGGGCGGCGCCATCTCCTTCGTCGTGGACACTGGAGGATTAGACACATATGACAGTCGTGTGTGTCGTGCTCCACTACAAGAAATATGTCAACTTGTGACCTTCTGTCAGTGACCTTAGAAGAAATGGTCGTAAATCTATGACCATTTGAGACCAATTGGTCATAAGCTGTTCGGAGGGCTCCAAACCCTAAACCATAACGATCATTTTGGTCAGAAAGGTCGTAATTTCCTTACACGAAATGGTCGTAAAGCAGACAGCACTGGTCCGCTGCCTTATTTCTAGCTGATCACGACAAATATAGATGGTCATAGCCTTGTAAATTGTTGTGCATTGCTATGACTAGGCACCACCTCATCAGTTTTGCCTATGTGTCATGTCCATGTGTCAATTTTTGCCCTAGGTTGTGAAGCAGCCTACATTTTTGTCATTCCCAAAATTCTCATAAATTCTTTGTATCATATCTTTCTCAAATATGTCAAAAACCTTCCTTGCCTAGTTCAAAAATAATTCAGGAATATTCATTTTCCTATTCTGTTCAGAACAGCACTTTGTGAAGGAAGTGCTATTTATATTTTCTTCATTGCCCTCAAAATTTTTGGGCACTCTTTCCTATCCAAATCATTGCCTCATGACAAAATTCAGCTCCATTTGCCTAGTAAATCTTCCTCAGCAAATTTCCAAAGTTTCTGTTCAGCTAGAAGCTTTGTGAAGGAAGTACTAGCTCGGCATATCCTAATGAGCTCGATGTATCCTAATGAGTTGAATTTTTTCCACATCTTCTATATGCCAAAATCATAGCTCTCCACAAAATTGGAGCCCCATCTAACAATCCATGTGAGCTCACCATCCAATCTTTGTTTCTAGTAATATTTTCAGTTTGTGAAGCAACTATATTTTATATTGCTTTATAATTGCTGAAAATTTACCAGGACATGACCCTGCCCATATAACCTCCCTCCACCAAATTTTAGCTCATTTAATTTATCCAATTTCCCTCAATATTTTTCCCAATTTTCTGTTCAGTGGAGAGCATTGTGAAGGAAGTACCATTTTTATTTATCCAAATGGTATGAAATTATTACAGTGACTTCATATGCCCAAATTATTATCCTCCTCCAAATTTCAGCTCAATCCAATCATCTATGTGAGCCCAGCTTCAATTTCTATTTTCTGGCCAGATTGTCACATTGCAAAGCAAGTGCTATCTAGACCCCTCCTATTGCCCTCAAACTTTTTGGGCACTCTTCCAAATCTAAATCATTACCACATGCCAATATTCAGCTCCATTTGCTTAGTAAATCTTCCTCAGCAAATTTCCAAAATTTCTATCCAGAGAGAAGCTTTGTGAAGGAAGTACTAGCTAGGCTTATCCAAATGATCTGAAATTTTTCCAAATCTTCCAGATGCTCAAATAATCACTCTCCACAAAATTTGAGCACTATCCAGAAATCCATGTGAGATCATCATCCAATATTTTATTCTGGTCATATTTTCAGTATGTGAAGCAACTATATTTTATATTGCTTAATTATTGCTGAAATTTTACCAGGGCATGATCCTACATATATAACTTCCCTCCACCAAATTTGAGCTCATTTCATTTAGCTAATTTCTCTCAATAATTTTCCCAAGTTTTTGTCCAAAGAAGGGCATTGTCAAGGAAGTACCACTTTGGCATGTCCAAATGGTATCAAATTTTCATAGTGCTTTCCTATTCCCAAATGACCATCCTCCACCAAATTTCAGCTCAATCCATTCATTCATTGGAGCCCAGCTTCAACATTCATATTTCTATCCAATGTGGTACTTTGCAAAGCAAGTGCCACCTAGGCTCCTCGATTTGAGCTGCAAATTTGCCAAGACAGTCTCCTTAGTAGATGATCATCCTCAGCCAAAACTCAGGCCCATTGGCCATGTGCATTTCCCCCACCGCTAATCAAACACTTGGCTGCTAATTCATGTTTGAGCTTAGTTCAGTCTCCTCGTGAGATTCTTCTGTTGTCTTCTTCTTCATAACACCTACCGGGGGAGTGCCCAACCCACCAGACATGCCTATGCCACCCAGAACGCGTGGCAACGCCACGGTCACGCGGTGACCACGCGGCTGGCATGCCAATTTACGCGCTCTGGAGTTGGGGCCCTCGGCCACCGTCCAAACCTCGACGTCTCGTCACCACACCATGTATCTATGATTAAATAGATACTTATGTACCTATAAATGATTTTTGAAAAAAATAAAGAGCAAACTATAAGGCAGCTGGAGTTCAAATTTGACCCGCTTCCTCCTGAATCGGCGGAAATTTGTCTTTTTCACGAGAGGTGGATCAAAAGCTTTTGAAACCCAACCATTTGGTCAATTGTACATTATATATGGCCTAATATTTTAGAAAAATGATTTGGTCCAATTTTGCAACAAATATTTGGTAGGTCCTTCACAAAAAAACTCATTTTGGGCCCTCGAAAAATGGAAAATGAATTTTCCGTGCAAAGAAAGTGAAAACTTCCTTAGGCAACATTGTTTGCCATTCCAAGATGCAAACTTGTGCAAAATATGATATCATTTGAACATACGATGCCATGAATGTTGCCATAACATTGGCCATTTGCCTTGAAAGCCATGAATCTTCATACATGATAGTTCATTTCTGAGAACACTTTTTTAAGACATTTGCCGTAGTCCAAGTTTGTTATTTTTCCTGAAAACTAGGTCACATATAATGACACAATGCGAAGGTTTTCAATTTTTTTGATTTTTTTTGAATTTCTTATGCCCGTTTCAAAATGCGGTCAAAACGGCGGGCATGACCGTTCGTAGCTAGGGGTTGAATTTTGTAAAACTTTTGGACTTTCTCTGATTAAATATATACATATGTACCTACAAAGGATTTTTGGAAAAAGTAAAGAGCAAACTATGAGACAGCTGTAGTTCAAATTTGACCCGCTTCCTCCTGAATCGGCGGAAATTTGTCTTTTTCACGAGAGGTGGATCAAAAGCTTTTGACACCCAACCATTTGGTCAATTGTACATTATATATGGCCTAATATTTTAGAAAAATGATTTGGTCCAATTTTGCAACAAATATTTGGTAGGCCCTTCACAAAAAAACTCATTTTGGGCCCTCGAAAAATGGAAAATGAATTTTCCGTGCAAAGAAAGTGAAAACTTCCTTAGGCAACATTGTTTGCCATTCCAAGATGCAAACTTGTGCAAAATATGATATCATTTGAACAAACTATGCCATGAATGTTGCCATAACATTGACCATTTGCCTTGAAAGCCATGGATCTTCATACATGATAGCTCGTTTCTGAGAACACTTTTTAAGACATTTGCCGTTGTCCAAGTTTATTATTTTTCCTAAAAACTAGGTCACATATAATGACACAATGCGAAGGTTTTCAATTTTTACAATTTTTTTGAATTTCTTATGCCCGTTTCAAAATGCGGTCAAAACGGCGGGCATGACCGTTCATAGCTAGGGGTTGAATTTTGCAAAAATTTTGGACTTTCTCTGATTAAATATATACATATGTACCTACAAAGGATTTTTGGAAAAAGTAAAGAGCAAACTATGAGACAGCTGTAGTTCAAATTTGACCCGCTTCCTCCTGAATCGGCGGAAATTTGTCTTTTTCACGAGAGGTGGATCAAAAGCTTTTGACACCCAACCATTTGGTCAATTGTACATTATATATGGCCTAATATTTTAGAAAAATGATTTGGTTCAATTTTGCAACAAATATTTGGTAGGTCCTTCACAAAAAAACTCATTTTGGGCACTCGAAAAATGGAAAATTAATTTTCCGTGCAAAGAAAGTGAAAACTTCCTTAGGCAACATTGTTTGCCATTCCAAGATGCAAATTTGTGCAAAATATGATATCATTTGAACAAACTATGCCATGAATGTTGCCATAACATTGACCATTTGCCTTGAAAGCCATGGATCTTTATACATGATAGCTCGTTTCTGAGAACACTTTTTAAGACATTTGCCGTTGTCCAAGTTTATTATTTTTCCTAAAAACTAGGTCACATATAATGACACAATGCGAAGGTTTTCAATTTTTTCAATTTTTTTTGAATTTCTTATGCCCGTTTCAAAATGCGGTCAAAACGGCGGGCATGACCGTTCGTAGATAGGGGTTGAATTTTGCAAAACTTATGGACTTTCTCTGATTAAATATATACATATGTACCTAGAAATGATTTTTGGAAAAAATAAAGAGCAAACTATGAGGCAGCTGTAGTTCAAATTTGACCCGCTTCCTGCTGAATCGGCGGAAAATTATCTTTTTCATGAGAGGTGGATCAAAAGCTTTTGACACCCAACCATTTGGTCAATTGTACATTATATATGGCTTAATATTTTAGAAAAATAATTTGGTCCAATTTTGCAACAAATATTTGCTAGGTCCTTCACAAAAAAACTCATTTTGGGCACTCGAAAAATGGAAAATGTTTTTTTTTGCTAAAGAACTCATTTCTCAGAACACATTTTTAAAGATATTTATCTTATTCCATGTTTGTTATTTTTCCTGAAAACTAGTTCACATTTGGTGACACAATGAGAAGGTTTTCCATTTTTTTTTGAATTTCTCAGGTTATAAAATAGCTGACATAATTTAGCACCTTATTTTAATCAATTACAACCTATTTAGACGGTCATAACGTCATCAAAGCGTGTACTGTGTTCTGATTGGTCCATGGGCATTTCACGCGGATCATGCATTAGACACCGTTGGATACTTCCGGATCCAACGGCAGCCCTAGCCTCCTCCGACCAAAAACCCTAGCCTCCTCCCACTCGATCCCCTCTCATTCTCTCTCCTTCTCCCCCGATTCAGATCGACACCACCACCGAAAATGTAGCCGCCGCTCGTCCGGTCCGGCGCCGCCCCCTTCTCCCCCAGCCCCGGCGACTCCTCCCTCCTGCTGGCCCCTGCGCCCCCTCCTGTTCAACCTCGCTCATCATATAGAGCGCGCCGCCCGCCTCAGCCTCGCCGGCGACAGATGCGCCACCGCTCAGCGACCACGTCGTCGCGGCCGGCTTGCTCGCCGGTGCGCGCGTGCGTGCGTGCTTCGATGCGCGCCGCTCCATCGAGCTGGCCGGCCCGTGGTGCGAGCGTGGCCTGCCTAGGGTTTGCGGTGGCGGCGCTTCACGCCGGCCACGGGTCTCCGGCAACCAGGACGGCGACGACGTCGACGGGATCCTCCGACGGCCTTCGTCCACCTCACGCTGCATGGAGGGGAGGGGTTGGCGGACGCCCGTGTTCGTCAGATCCCGGCCGCCGCTGCTTCACCGGCCTCCTCCGCTGGCGTCTCCGCGAGGGCGCCCAACGCCAGGCAGGCCATGGACGCGCCAGACCTCAAGGCCGGCCGCGCTGCTCCTGGTTAGCTGCTGCAGGTGAGACTGATTTGCCAACTTGTGAATCGCTATGGTAGTTGTGTTCGAGCAGAGTAGGATTGCACAGGGAGTAGTTAGGAGTAGTAGATGTTGGTGATCATAGTTAGGAGTAGTTTTCAGTTTTGCCTTTGGTGATCATCCATAAAATGTGGTAAACTTTGAGTGAAAATGGAATGGTGCCATCTTGCACAATATACTTTGAGTGAATGTTGAATACTGTATGCACTTGTGTAGTAGATGCTGGTCGATGAATGCCTGGGTGTATCACTGCTTGTTCCATGCTACATTTCGGAATTGTTCATTTTTGTGTTATGACAACTTTACTGCATGCTGCTGAAGCCTTTTAAAATCTTGCAGATTCGAGTGTTAGCACACAATCAGATCGGTATTTCATTACTGTTACAAGTGAAGGTCTAAATCAGCAGAGAACAGGGGTGAGATGTACATGTCCCAACCTCCCTTCCTTCCTTGTATGAATACGCTCTCAAGTAGCCATCTGTGTGAATGGACATATGATAAGAACTAAGAACTCAGATTCACTAATTGCTTAAGATATTTCATTAGGATCTGTAAACTACTTGAGGTACATAAATTGGCCGCACCATCAATTTGTGTAGTTCTTCGGCATTCTTGGTAGTGGGTTCTCAGTAGGACTATGGAGTTGATAGTATGCTACTATGCATCTCGATTTATGAGTTATGCAGAATAAAAATTACAATTTGCTGCAATTCACATGTTTTGTACATTTACTTGCAATTTAAAATACGCTCTTACTTTTTTCTCTCCTGTATAACTGAACTATGTGTATCAAACAAATCATGACATCAGCTTCTTTTCAAACAAATCAACGAGTCAATGGACGATGGTTTCTAATTTGCTCCTCGCAACTTATTATTTTGTTGTATATCTGTTCTG
Organism: Elymus sibiricus; assembly: GCA_039707655.1. Taxonomy (NCBI): domain Eukaryota; kingdom Viridiplantae; phylum Streptophyta; class Magnoliopsida; order Poales; family Poaceae; genus Elymus; species Elymus sibiricus. The sequence continues at coordinate 516,014,641 of CM077666.1, forward strand.
ATGGTTACTAATTTGAAAGGCAGGTGGATGGCTGATGTTGAACTCATGATGACATTATTTGCAGGACAAGTATGAGTGTGTGGTGAAGGCCAATGGCAATCTGGAGAAGCAAGTTCTGTCCTTGGTTTTGCTCTATTGGTGCAGCTTCCTCTCTGCTATTCTGCAGGAGAATTTGAGATGCACCTCCAACGCCTCAAAATCCAGCAGAAAAAAGGTTTGGTTTTGCTCCTCCTACTCCCACTCTAGCTAGCTGTCCATTGCTGGTACCTGCACTTTGCATTCCTGCCACCCATGGAAGCCTAACCGAATCACAACCTCAACCAAAAAGAAAAAATAATATCAATCTTGTTTGCGGCAGTATATGCAAATATAGTTGGGGATTCAGTTGTTGACTTGTGTAATCGTGCCATAAGTTGGCACGACTTTGTTTGCATCATCATGTACAGGACCCTGCCATGTTTGCGACGCATCCACCGACACTGGGCCGCTTCCGGTACAGGTGAACCGTTTCCCCTCTCTACTCATCCATGGAACCATGTTCGTGTGTTTAATTCAGACCGTGATATAAGACACACTGTAGGCAGCATGTAAGCTAGATTTTCTTTTCTTGTTCCTAAAATTTGAGAATTGAACAACTTCTCAGGCTGCTACCTTGGAAGCAGCCTACGTGTGTGTATTAGGCTTTCTAGGTGTGCTCCTGTGTGCTACTTTGGAATTTTCTTGCTCTCCTGTGAACTGTTCTATTTTTCAACAGTTTTGGTGGTTCATGCTAGCAAGAGTCCTTGCGTGATCAATCAGACAGAGTGGTTTTTTGAAAACCACCATGAAAGCAGGCTAGCTAATACCTAAGATATTGGAAGTATATAAAGTTAATTACCTGTGTGTATCTACCATTGACCTGAACAGCGGCAATTGAGCACCACCACTACTAGTATAACTTAGCTTATTTTTCTACAGAAGATCGGTAGGTATCTAGTACTAGTAGATTCAGAGTATGTAGTCCTGAAAATTAAAGGTAGCAGCAATAAATGAATCAAACGAAAATATCCATCTGCAAATGTCGGTCTATGTTCGATTCAGTTCGGTATGCTCTGTTGCTGAAGCTCCTCTTTGCTCTAACAATTTTCGCACCAAGTGCAGAATGTTCTGTTTTAATTTTGTTCCTAATTGTTCTATTTATAACCTGTAGATGTTGTCCTTCATTGAAGTGCTGACTGTTGGAACAAACTCCACGATGAAGAAGCTGCTCCACGATGAAGAAGCTAGAAACCGCACCCAGCAAAGAGTAGCTCATTGGAGCTTGTTATTTTTGTTATTTTTGTGTATTAGAAAATTGGATACTATGTATTATTATAATGTACGAAGTTTGGCTGTATTAAGAAATATTCTGCATTTATAGCCTCTGTTTGAAAATGATGCATATACAAAACTGAAGAGTGATGAGTCCTAAATTAAAAGGCCGAGTCCCAAAAAACTAGACTGTAAAATTCCGAGGCAAAAAAAAAACTGAACTGTAAAAGGCCGAGGCCCAACAAGAAATGGAATGTAAAATTCCATAGCCCAGGACAAAAAAGGCCGAATTGCTGGGCTTGGCTCATGCAGCTGAAAAAAATTATCAGGGAAAAATATATTAAATGGGCTGAATTACTGGGCTAGGCCCATATAGACGGTTGAATTGGACCGGGCTAATTCTTATCTACGACCAATTCAATTGGTCGTAATTTTGCCACGTCAGCTTGCCACGTTGGATCTGAAGTGGTCTGGGCAGAGTACCAGTGACCAAAACAATTGGTCGTAAAATCTACGACCTTTTATTTTGGTCGTAATCGTCTACGACCATTTCACAAAAAAGGTCGTTATGGTTCATTAAAGACGGCCAGCTTTTGACCAACTATTTTTGGTCACAAGAAAGTCACAACACTAGTAGAAAACAGGGCTTTGGTTCTGGCCAGATCAGAGCAATAGTCCCAGTCATGTTACGAACCGGGACTAATGTGAGCATCAGTCCCGGTTCGAGCGGCTAGGACGCCGGCTGGGCCTCGGCAGGCATCAGTCCCGGTTCGACTGGGACCTTTAGTCCCGGTTCCCGACACAAACTGGGACTAAAGGGTCTCTCTTCCTTTAGTCCCGGTTGGTGTCTCCAACCGGGACTAAAGGTTAGTCTTCAGTCCCGGTTCTAGACACCAACCGGGGCTAAAAAGATGCCTATATATATCGTCGCCCCGCCCGCCCTCTCCTCTGGTTTTTGGCCATAGAAGGTGGGAGGTGTGTGCGCTACTCTGTTCTCACTTCTTATGCACATGAGGTGTTCGATGAAATGCCCGAGCCACACTTAAGCTTTCTCCTCTGTTCTTCCTCCAAGCTCCATTTTCCCCAAGATTTGTCTAGATTTGGCGGTGCACCAACTATCCAAGTGTTCTAAAAGGTTAGCAACTTCATCCTTTCATCTCTCACTGCTAGTTTAGCTCATTTCATATGCTCTAGAAGTAGAGTGGTTTGTGGGTTTTAGTGGAGGAGTGTATGCGGGAGTTTATTTGATTTAGATGCACAATTTGAGCTCAAATTAACTTCTTAGTTTGCACATGTGTAGGGTGCCGTCCCGTCCCCGTCCCCGTCCTCACCGCCGTCGATCGCCCGTGCCGATCTTGTCGTTGACACCACCGTGGTGAGCCTCTTGTTCTTATCTTTTTTTAAAAAAGAACAAATTCTTACTTGTATGATTTAGATAGCTACTTGTATAATTTTCTTACTTGTATTATTGTTTGTTATTATATAGTGCCATGGTTTTGGTATCCGCCCCCGTCGGCTCTCGTCCGGTCTATGATTTGGATGTGGTATATTATCTTTTATAACTATTTGTTTCATTTAGTGTTTATGACAATTATGCCGACCAACTTGACATAGATGTTTTTATCTTGGAGGTATGTGAACCGGAAATTCCAACCGACCCTCTTGTCAAGAGGTTAAATTTAGTTGAAAAAGAAAACAATTATTTGAAAGAAAAATTGAAAAGAATTGAAGAAGAGAAGATGAAATTGGAGTTGCATGTTGCCGATGTCGTCGATCTACACAAGATCCAGATGGATGCAATGCGCTTGAAGATTAGAAAGATTAGAAAATATGCCATTGATAAAGAGGCTTGGTATCATTATGCTGTTGGATCAATTGTTACCTTAGTTGCGATTTTGATCGCATTTGTTGTTGCATTTAAATGTTTTACATAGTTGTATGTTGTTTTATGAGAACTATGTATGAACTTTATGTATTTATTTTTGCAGTAATAACATTTGATCACTACTGTACTTTGGTTTTAATGTGATGATGAACTTGTATTAATTTGGTCATTTCTCTATTCATGATGTTCTGTAATGGTTTTTGATATACTTAATTACATAATGCAGATGAACCGGCAATGGATGTACGGTGACCGACGCACTTCCGAGTACATTACGGGCCTGCATAATTTTATCGATGTGGCTGAGGCAAACAAGGAGAATGGTTTTATGTACTGTCCATGTGTTGTCTGTAAGAATACGAAGGATTACTCTTCCTCGAAAACCCTTCACTTCCACCTGCTTGAGAAGGGTTTCATGCCCCACTATAATTGTTGGACCAAGAACGGAGAAAGAGGGGTTATGATGGAAGGCAATGAAGAAGAAGGGGATGATGACAACTATCCTATGTTCCCTGAATATGGTGATATTGCAACGGGGGAAGCTGAAGATCAAGAGGCACCAGATGTGCCCGCTGATGATCTTCGCCGGGTCATTGTTGATGCACAGAGAGAATGCGAAAGTGAAAGGGAGAAGTTGAAGTTTGATCGCATGTGAGAGGATCACAAAAAACGGTTGTACCCAAATTGCGAAGATGGCAACACAAATCTCGGTACCACACTGGAATTGCTGCAATGGAAGGCAGAGAATGGTTTATTCGACAAGGGATTTTGGGAAACTACTGAAAATAATGAAGAAGAAGCTTCCAAAGGATAACGAATTGCCTGACAGTACGTACGAAGCAAAGAAGGTTCTCTGCCCTCTAGGATTAGAGGTGCAGAAGATACATGCATGCCCTAATGACTGCATCCTCTACCGCGGTGAGGAGTACGAGAATTTGAATGCATGCCCAGTATGCGGTGCATTGCGGTATAAGATCAGACGAGATGACCCTGGTGATGTTGAGGGCGTGCGCCCCAGGAAGAGGGTTCCTGCCAAGGTGATGTGGTATGCTCCTATAATACCACAGTTGAAACATCTGTTCAGAAACAAAGAGCATGCCAAGTTGTTGCGATGGTACAAAGAAGACCGTAAGAAAGACGGGATGTTGAGAGTACCCGCTGATGGGTCGCAGTGGAGAAAAATCGAGAGAAAGTGGCCGGAGTTTGCAGGTGACGCAAGGATCTTATGGTTTGGTATAAGTGCAGATGGCATTAATCCTTTTGGGGAGCAAAGCAGCAATCATAGCACCTTGCCTATGACTCTATGTATCTATAACCTTCCTCCTTGGTTGTGCATGAAGCGGAAGTTCATTATGATGCCAGTGCTCATCCAAGGCCCTAAGCAACCCTGCAACGACATTGATGTATACCTAAGGCCATTAGTTGAAGAACTTTTACAGCTGTGGAATATAAAAGTTGTACGTGTGTGGGATGAGCACAAACAGGAGGAATTTGACCTACGAGCGTTGCTGTTTGTAACCATCAATGATTGGCCTGCTCTTAGTAACCTTTCAGGATAGTCAAACAAGGGATACAACGCATGCACGCACTGTTTAGATGAGACTGAAAGTATATATTTGGACAAATGTAAGAAGAATGTGTACCTGGGACATCGTCGATTTCTTCCGACCAAGCATGCCTTAAGAAAGAAAGGCAAGCATTTCAAAGGTGAGGCAGATCACCGGAAGAAGGCTGTCCCCCATACTGGTGATGATATATTTGATATGGTCAAGGATTTAAAAGCAATCTTTGGAAAGGGTCCTGGCGGACAATCTGTTCCGAGTGACGCTGACGGACAGGCACCCATGTGGAAGAAGAAATCTATATTTTGGGACCTACCCTATTGGAAATTCCTAGAGATCCGCTCTGCAATTGACGTGATGCACGTGACGAAGAATCTTTGCGTGAACCTGCTAGGCTTGTTGGGTGTGTATGGGAAGACAAAAGATACACCGGAGGCACGGGAGGACCAGCAACGTATGAACGAAAAAGATGGCATGCATCCAAAGCAGTATCAAGGTCCTGCCAGCTACGCTCTTACCAAAGCAGAGAAGGAAATCTTTTTGAAATGCCTGCTCAGTATCAAGGTCCCGTCTGGCTTCTCGTCGACTATAAAGGGAATAATAAATATGGCAGAGAAAAAATTCCAGAACCTAAAGTCTCATGACTGCCACATGATTATGACGCAATTGCTTCCTGTTGCATTGAGGGGGCTTCTACCAGAAAATGTTCGATTAGCCATTGTGAAGCTATGTGCATTCCTCAATGCAATTTCTCAGAAGGTAATCGATCCAGAAATCCTACCAAGGTTACATAATGATTTGGTCCAATGTCTTGTCAGTTTCGGGTTGGTGTTCCCACCATCCTTCTTCAATATTATGACGCACGTCCTAGTTCACCTAGTCGACGAGATTGCAATTCTGGGTCCTGTATTTCTACACAATATGTTCCCCTTTGAGAGGTTCATGGGAGTCTTAAAGAAATATGTTCATAACCGTGCTAGGCCAGAAGGAAGCATCTCCAAGGGCCACGAAACAGAGGAGGTCATTGAGTTTTGCGTTGACTTTATTCCTGACCTTAAGCCGATTGGTGTTCCTGAATCGCGGCATGAGGGGAGACTGGGTGGAAAAGGCACGCTAGGACCGAAAGCAATAATATGTAGGGACGGGCATTCTTGGGCGCAAGCACACTACACTGTTCTACAAAATTCTACCTTGGTGGCCCCGTATATCAATGAACACAAGAATATTTTACGCTCCAAACACCCGGAGCAGTCTGACGACTGGATTACACGTGAACACATGGGGACTTTCGGCGGTTGGTTGCAAACACATCTCATGGCTAACACCACTGTTGGAGATGAGCTGTACTTGTTGGCCAGGACACCATCTTCGACTGTATTGACTTTCCAAGGGTACGAGATAAATGGGAATATATTTTACACGATTGCCCAAGATAAAAGGAGCACCAACCAAAACAGTGGTGTCCGCTTTGATGCAGCAAACACCAATAGGGCAAAGGACACATATTATGGTTACATAGAGGAGATATGGGAACTTGACTATGGACGTGATTTTAAGGTCCCTTTGTTTCTGTGCAAATGGGTCAATCTGACAGGAGGCGGGGTAAAGGTAGACCCGCAGTACGGAATGACAACAGTGGATCTCAACAATCTTGGGTACATAGACGAACCATTCGTCCTAGCCAATGATGTGGCGCAGGTTTTCTATGTGACGGATATGTCTACCAAACCGAGAATAAGAAAAGATAAGGAAGCGAATACATCATACGATGAGCCAAAGCGCCACATAGTTCTTTCAGGAAAAAGAAACATTGTGGGAGTGGAGGACAAGACAGACATGTCAGAAGATTATGAAAAGTTTCATGAAATTCATCCCTTCACAGTGAAGACTGACCCAAGCATCCTGTTAAATGATGAAGATTATCCATGGTTACGGCGCAATAAGCAAGGGACACACGCGAAGAAATAGTTTTATACCCCAAAAGTCCCACTCTGGGATGTGACCGGCTTCACCGCCATCACTTTCTCTCAACTGTGAGTTTCCGGACTTATAGCTGGAAAGTGCCATTTTAGACAAACCGGAGGGAATCTTTGTAAGAGCTAGCTAGGGCATTTTGGCATTTGAAACATGATTTTAGAATAATTATTTATTAAGTTATGAAATTTCAATTATTCATATCCATTTAGTATTTTAATTATACACAGGGGTTAATCAATGCAAATATTTAGACCATTTTAGAAGGTGTACCAAGTTTGAGCTCAATAGCAAAAAGAATCAACTAAAAAGCTTTTATAAAACTCTAGTTATGATCAAAATAATATTAACTTAAAACTATATAAAATTTATGCAACTAAAATTTTCATAAAGTATTTTTTGTTAAAAACTTTAATAGCAAAAAGAATTAAATGAAAACTAGGCATCTATGCTACTGTTTTTGAATTTGTTTAAAAGAAAACTAAAACTAAAATATCCTAAAAAGGTCTAAAACCAAAAACAGATTTAGTCCTGGTTGGTGCCACCAACCGGGACTAAAGACCTCCCTTTAGTCCCGGTCCGTGCCACCAACCGGGACTAAAGGCCTGGGTTTCGCGCCCTTTGGGCTGCTGAAATTTAGCTTTAGTCCCGGTTGGTGCCTCCAACCGGGACTAAATGTAGGCCTTTAGTCCCGGTTGGAGCCACCAACCGGGACTAAATCTCGGGCTATATAAACTGCCCCGACGCCGTCGCCGACGCCCAAACTTCTCCATCGCCTCCTCGCCTCGACGCGCTGCCCCGACGCCGTCGCCGACGCCCTACCCCGACGCCGTCGCCGGCGCTCCTCCACGCGCGCGCGCCCTCGACGTCTGCTCCCGCCGGCCGCCTGCCTCCATGCGCCGCCCGAGCCCGCCGCAGCCGTCGCCCACCGCTGCCGCCGTCGCCCCCGCTCCTTCTCCACCAAGGTATATATCTCTCTCCTCCCTCCTCCCTCCTTCCCTGTTGCTTAGATGGATGGATTGATGTTGCTTAGATAGATAGATTTATGCCTGAATTTGTTAAATGTATGGATGGATTGATTGTGGATGTTGTTAGATGGAAGTATGGATGAATTTGTAGATAATTTTGCTGCTGTGCATTGGTGTTATTGGTGCTGTTTTTTTCAAGTTCTAGAAATTATTCAAGTTCTAGGTCTAGATGGAGATGATGTGCTAAATGGTCTTGTTATATGCAAGTTTTCATAGATGTTTTCATAAATGTAGTAGTAGTAGATGAGTAGTTGTGAAAATGTAAAGCTAGTATTTTTTTTGAGACTGTAGAAGTTGATATATTTTATATCTTTTGAATTAAACATTTAACGTGTATTTGAAAAATGTCTAACAAGCATTCAAAAAAAATTCAATGATATTTATTTGAAAAAAGTTAATCACTTAGATGTGTATAAAATGTTTTAGATGTATACAAAAATATACAATGTGTATGAATAAAAATTGGTATTAAAACATATATTATAAAAAATGTGAATCGTGTATTTGATAGGTGTATAAAAAATATAGACATGTGGTGAGAGAAAAAAAGAAAAATTAAAGAAATCTGATGCAAACAATGAAATAAAGGCGAGCCGGAGCAACGTCTCACAATGAATGAGAAATAGACCTGATTTGTTTTCATAGGAATTTGTTCTCGGCGACGATGCCCGACCCGCATCCTCGTCGTCGACTCGGCGGCAACAACCAGTTTGAGAGGCGCCATGTCCGAGACTGGGCTCCGCCGGGCTGGCACTGGGAGGTGCTACCTTCCGGGGCGGGCAGCTTGGTGAGGAATCGGGGTCTCGTGGTCGACCCGGATCTTCTTTGGTGGCGGTCGCGAGGGCCACTATCGGTGCAGAGGGAGCCGCCCCCCCGAGAGGGTGGTACGTCACCGTGTCAGGGAGGAGGACGAGCACGTCCGTCGCTACATGGTTGCGTTGGACGACAACTTCTCCAATACCTGGCATTTTCTTCAGGGATCTCACCCGAGCTATGATCCTGTGATGGTTCCTTCTCTTTGGGTGTTCACCGCCCGCGGCTCAGGAACCGGGAGTCGACGTCCAGTTTGATTGGGCGAGATGTTTAGTGATATTATGTGATATTATTGTTGCATTAACTGGATTTTCATGTGTAATATAAATTTTTGTTCATTGAGATGAGCTGAGATGGATGAGATGAGATGGAGATGGATGAGATGAGATGGAGATGGCTGAATTTTTTTGTTTGTTTTGTGTAGTTTTACTAGGTTTTTAGATACATATACTCAATGTGATAGATAGATGTCCAATGCCTCATATCGCGAACATAGTTATATTCGATAATTGATCTTAATATAAATGAAGCATAAAAGTTTAGCAAACAGTTTAGCAATCACTTAGAAATTTTCATGTTGTAGGAGTACATGTAAATTTTTTCAGAGTTGTTCATTGACTTAGAAATTTTCATGGTGTTCATTGACTTAGACATGAGGGGGGGGGGGGTCGTTAAAACATAACCCCGATAACTTCGGTATAACTTTGACATGAGGGGGGGGGTCGTTAAATCATAACCCCGATAACTTCGGTATAACTTTGACATGAGGGGGGAGGAGTCCTCGACGATCGCCGGAGGAGTCGTCCCCAACGATTGCCGGAGGAGTCGTTCCCGACGATCAACATGAATAAACTTTGTACATGTGTTTGGTGCATTTTAATGTCTATTTGCTGCTGGTATTTAATGAATAAACTTTGTTTTACACTTGCTGAAAAACTGCTAAGTCTGAAACTGACTGTTATAAAACTTGTCCACTTTGCATGATGTTTGCCACTAATCCATTGCTCATATGCATATGATTCCTTCTTGTGATTTGGTCTATGTAATGTGTACTTTGATGCCATGCCCTTGGTTGCCATGTAAAGTTGCTGTAGCATGACTTAATCTTGCTCTCAAGTTGTCATCACAATGTTACTGTTTTGCATTCCCAGATTTCATTAAGTCTGAAAAACAGCTTATCTCTCATGGTTGTATATTGCCATGTTGTAATATTTGCAGAAACTATGGAACACGACAGAGACTTAGAACAAGAAGAGATGTTGGGGGATATAATCCGCGATGGAGGTGATGATATCACCTCACAGTTTCTCAATGACTCTGATGGTGAGGGAAGAGAGGATGACGGCTCCGGTGATCGAATGGAGGGAGAAGATGACGGCTCCGGCGGTGTTGGAGCCTTAACTGTTGCAAAGTCCGGCGAGGTATATTAATTAAGCCTGCTGACTAGATGCATTAATTGATTTGTATGTACAAATATTAACGCTTCTTTCTTCTTTTAGCCCTCCGGATCGAGCCAACCTTCTGTAAAGAGACGAGGCCCGAAGAAAAGGTTGGGCGAGAATGAAAGGTTCACGATCGAAGAAATCGCTGCAGATGGCAAACTGACTGCTCCCAAGCGGATCGCAGACTGATTTATAAGTCAGTGCGGAGTTGTTGTTAGGGACAGCATCCCGATCAGCATTCAAGAATGGAATAAGCCAAAGGCGGACGATGGAGTTTCTTAGGTCGACGATAGATCCAAAGATGAGCTTTGGAATACGCTCATGAGAAATTTCAGCCTACCGCCAGAGGTGGATCCAAATAGCAATATTGTAGAGCGAAAAGTCAAGGCGTGGGCTCTTAAGAAGATGGCCGAATAATTCAAGAACTGGAAGAAAAGATTGCACGAAAAGTTTGTCCTGAAAGAGAAGACTCCAACATTCATTGGTCAATATGAGAAGATGAAAGATCACTGGCCCGCATTTGTGTCGTACAAGACATCGGAGAAAGGTAAGAAAAGGTCACTGATAAATAAGCAAAATGTTGCAAAGAAGGAATATCACCATGTTACGGGGTCAGGTGGCTACAAGGTTGCCCGGCCTTTGTGGAACAAAGCTGAGAACGACCTGCTTGATAAACGAATCCATCCAGAGACATTGGACTGGCCCGAACGGGCAAGGACTTGGTTCTTCGTGCATGGGGGGACTTTGCACCCAGAAACAGGGAAGTGTGTTTATATGAAAGCTCAACTTGCAACACCCGTCAAAAACATTCAGGATGCAATCCAGGCCGTGTAGGAAGGGAAGTTCCATCCCGACAGAGAGAAGGACGAGCTGTCACGTGCCCTCGGGAATCCTAAACACCCTGGACGAACACGAGGCACATCAGGCTCCGTTCCGTGGAAGGTTGGGTTTCCCGACAGCAGAGACACTTATAGAAGCCGAGGGAGAAAGAAGAAAGAGGATGCAGACCGGCTGCAGAAGGTAGAAGAAAGATTAGCATTGCAGGAGAAGCAAATAGAGGCACTTAACAGCCAGCGAGCTACCGGCCCATCATCTCAGCGGCACGAAGATCCTTCATTCGATACTTCCCACGGAGCTACCCCACCATCTCAGCGGAAAAGCAGCGTGGCTTCCTCTTTGCTCATTCGGAGGCCCATAGATGATATCACGGCTCCTGATCGCTACCCCGTGGATGATATCATGGAGAGGGAACATTGTGATCTACATGTGAAATGCATGAACATAACCTTGAAGGTGGCGGTCGGCTATGCCTTACCTCGTGTACCTGATGGAACTTACCATTGCTCTCCGATTCCAGATGGCTATGCTGTTGTCGGGGTGGATGAAGTTACCAACGGATTTGAGCAGCTGGAGCTTGAGTACCCTACAGGTGAAGGGGAGACTCATCTGGGAGATGCCATAAGGACTACCATTCTATGGAGAAAGGAACACATCGTGCTTCCATACTGGGCTCCGCGTCAGCAGACTCAGCCGGAGGAGGCCCCTCAGCAGACTCCTCATAGTCCAGCTCTATCTCCGCTGCCTCAGCCGTCTCCGCTGCCTCAGCCGTCTCCGCCGCGTCAGCACACTCTGTCGCCTCAGCTGTCTCCGCTGCGTCAGCGGACTCCGCCAGAGGAGGCCTCTCAGCAGAATCCACCGCGTCAGCTGACTCCGCCTCCTCCGCCGCCTCAACACTAGCGGAAGAGATCCGCCGCCGCTCCGGCGGCTAGTAGTACAACAACGAAGAAATCTAGAGCAGGTAGCGTCAAGAAGGCTCTTGCCAAGTTACCATACGACATGACTGAGGAGGAAACCAAGGAGATTGTGGCTGCCGATGTGAAACGCCAGCTTGCACCGACCCGTCCAGATCCAACGGAGAAAATAGATCCGGTAAAAGCGAGGCGCTTGCTGGAAAACCTTACAAAACCACCGCCGCCTCCGCTGCTATCAAACTATGACCGCTCTATTGTAAAGTCATATAGAGATCCACAGTAGCGGTCAGGAAGTAGCAGTAGTGCAAGGGGGAAAACAATTCCCCAGCTCGGCGAACAGAAAAACCAATCGTGCCCCCCGCTCAAGGTGTTTACCGATATCGCTAATGATCCAGGGGTAGCGGCCGCTGATCCTGGTTTCACTCTTGGTGATTACTTAGGGGATGAGGTACAGTTCGAAATGGCTGAGTTACCCTTTAAATTCGAGCACGGGAAGCCTCTCGTCAGACCTGAGGAGCTCCCGCATCTACCAACGATGATGCGAAGATTGCATGACTGGTACTTGGAAGCCTCAAAGCAAGGGAGCAACTATATCATTGCGGGAATTAAAGATGAGCATTACTTCAATGGAGACGAGGAGATTTTCATTGAATTTGAAGAATTATTTCAGTTATACAATCAAAACGCCATCGACAAATCTATCGTCAGTTGCTATTGTTTGTAAGTATCATTTCTGTAATTAAGTCTTTAGCTCAGCTCGTCATTGCATGTATAATTATCCTCACTATATATATTATGCAGAAAGAAGATCCTCGAATGCAAAAGAGGACAAATCTATGACATTGGGTTCATTAACCCAAATACTATTCATGAAGTTACGGTACAAATGAACGCCAAGGATACAGAGAAGATCTTACTAAGGGCGTTAATTGAACAACAAAACAAAAGGGAAATACTATTTCCTTACAACTTCAAGTGAGTGTTATACTGTCTTGTACACATTCTGTTTCGCTTACTCGATGTTAAGTGTAATTGATGAGTTATGCTGCGTGCGCAGCTTCCACTTTATTCTGCTAGTCATTCGGGTTGACTCAGGAAGCGTACTTGTCATGGACTCGCTACGTAAAGACCCTGAGATGTGGGCGGACCTGCGTGATATGCTCCAGAGGTAATTTCAATCATTATCGCACTATATCGGCAACTTTCGTTCATTTCCTGATATCAAGTAATTAATAACTCCTTTATTTATTTTCTTTGCCGGGCAGGGTTTGGAAACGGTTCACCAAGAAGGCTAGGGGTGAATGGAAAGAGGAGCTGCAATTTCGACAACTCACTGTAAGTAGTACTAGCTAGGTCCGCGCATCTCTTTGATTCTAGTTAATTTCAATACTATTATCATGCTTGATTATTATTTTGATTGAACTCTACTCTCGTAAAGTGCTCGAGGCAGGGATCCGGGAATAACTTATGTGGATACTACGTTTGCGAGTTCATTCGCCAGACGACTCCTGAGACGGGCAGATTTTTTGAAAAACTTGAAGTACGTAAACAATATTCACAAATTTATTTTATTATTACCATCAATTCTTTAAATTAGACCGAACAGAAGCGGGACGAACTCCTACCAAAGGCTCGCATACGAGCAATTCAAGAGGAATTGGCGGTATTCTTCCTTCAAGAGATCATAGCTAAAACTGGAGCATACCATCGAGAATTGGTAGTGAATGTTGATAATTAGATATTAGGGATCGTAAGAGATGTTACATTGTATATATGCAGGAACGTGTACTATACGTAGTAGCGTCGAATAGATATACGAAAACTTGTTGTTCGACCAAGCACGGAGAAAGAGATGTCACTTCTCTCTATATTCATGACGATTTGTGTAATGGTTTCTTCATTGCTATATGTAGTAGCTAGCGTCGAGTTCAATGGAAAACGTAAAATAAAAACGAAAACCCTAAATGTAAAAGAATTGAATGGTAAACACAAAAAGAAAAGGGGGAAACACAATATGAAACCCCTAAACCCTCCAAAACCCTAAACCCCTCATTTCAAAAAAAACAAAAAACAAAAACCCTAGCGCGCATGGCAGGTGCTCACGCGTGGCTGCCTTTTAGTCCCGGTCGGTGTTACCAACCGGGACCAAAGGTCCTCCTGCCTGGGCGCCCCACAGCGGCCACGTGGAGCTCCTTTAGTCCCGGTTCGTAACACAACCGGGACTAAAAGTGGGGGCCTTTAGTCCCGATTGCTTAGTCCCGGTTGCAGAACCGGGACTAAAGGCCCTTAGGAACCGGGACTAATGCCCTGTTTTCTACTAGTGCAAATGGAAAACAATGACCATTCAGTGACCAATATTGATGGTCGCAAGTTGACATATTTCTTGTAGTGCTCAGGGGTGCTGGCGAAATGCTGGAATAGGGCGAAAGGGTCGGCTCCATCAGACGGGATGTCGGGTGGGAGGAGGCCGACATGTATGGTATTTTTGTGTGGGGATTTTCGAATTAGGCAAGAACAAAGCAAGATCCACACCAAGTAACACCCAAATCACAAGTAAATACAAGAGGTGCATCTAGATCCAAAAATAATAAGGGAATAAAGGACACAAAGGTAGTCAACTATAGCCCAAACAGACCCACGTATGAATCACAAACAATGGGTATGAATGGTTACAGATTCGACTGGAAGCTAGAATTTTTTTCGGTGCATGTTATATAGCAAAACAACACAAAGTAATCATCTTGAAAAAGTTTTGTAGCACCACCATACAAATATATGATGTAATCTTGAGAGCGACCACAAAGTAATGCTACTCTAGCAACTAGCAACAACGCGGCTTACTGGGAGATGGCCGCCAGCGCCCAAGGTGCTGGAGAGAAAGGAGGCAGGGGCGTCGGGGCCGGGCCCGATGGTGGTGGCATCTCGGGCCGTCGGTGGTGCCGGTGCAGGGGCGTCGGGCGTGGTAGGGAGAGGACCGGACAGAGGTTGACGGTGAGGGCCCGAGGATGCATGGGCGCGCTCAATGGCATGGGGCAGCGCTAGAGCTCTAGGAATTTGGGGGAGTTTGGATCGAGTGATTTTGGGTGGGCCCGGTCAGGAGGGGGAGGCGGGCTATTTTGCCGCGTGGGCAAGGGGTAAGGTCCCACCACTGTTGAGCGCAAAGCAGTGCCCGCCAAAGCTAAGTTAGTAGTGGCAGGTGACATACAGGGCAAGCCAGTGTTGTACCTTACTAGTGGCAGTGGCAGGTGATATACAGGGCAAGCCAGTGTTGTACCTTACTAGTGGCGGGTGTTTTTTGCCGCCCGTCACTGATTTTTTTTATTTTTTGTAATCTTGTGGTTTTTAATGTTTTAGGGGTGTATTTTTGTTTTCATTTTTTGTGGGGTTTAAGTTACTTCCTAAAAAGAGTCATCTGAAATGTTTGCCACTTTTTGGGTTGGTTCACTATTTTGAGGGCATTAAATGAATATTTAGCTATTAAAAGGAGAAAAATGCTTTTTGATTCTAAAAAATATGTACATGAGGT
Organism: Elymus sibiricus; assembly: GCA_039707655.1. Classification (NCBI taxonomy): domain Eukaryota; kingdom Viridiplantae; phylum Streptophyta; class Magnoliopsida; order Poales; family Poaceae; genus Elymus; species Elymus sibiricus. The sequence goes on from CM077666.1 coordinate 516,029,912, forward strand.
CTTAAAAAAGTGAAACTTGACATGGTGTCATTATATGACCCCTAAAGGGTGTGGTAAAAATTGAAAGCGCTACCGTGGGGCTTGATTCACCTGCATATCGATATATTGGTTAACTAATACTCGAACTTATATGTTCTATATGTCCAACAGAGACACTACCCTGGGAAGCCATGGAACCAACAAGTCCAAAGTTGAGATTATTAGAAAAAAATCATGAATAATTTCTCCAAGGAGCGAGTACTTGGTCAAGGTCCATATGGAAAAGTTTACAAGGTAAGATTCAGGACATTTGGTTTATACTAAAAAAATATTGCAGGTAACGAGCAAACAAAGCTTGCCACTTACTTTTCTTTTTCATGTTGTATGATGTTCTCTGCTGATAATAGATCTTGAGAAGGGTGTGCGGGACGACATGCAACAAATTATTGTGATGTTTCTCTATAAGAACGTGCAAACTTTGGACAATTCATATGGGACTTTGATAATCTTGTGATGCTAAACCATCCAAACATTGTACGGGTAGTTGGCTAAGGGCGCGCTTGGATCATCGTTTTTCAGCCCAATACACCTGTAAATCTTACACCCGTAACAAAAATCCGTCGTAACTGAGTTGAGCGCTTGGATGGTCAGTTTGGGGGCGTAATATTTACACCGGTTTCCAGAATACACCGATTTTTGGCCGGTATGTGAAACACTGGTCAACCCATCTGTTTCATATCTCCGTATTATCTCTCTCTCGGGAAACCTAGCCGAGCGAGGTGAGCAGGCGCCGCCGCCGGAGTCAAGAAGAAAACGAGGCAGCGGCGGCCGGCCGGCGCCAACCGCAGTCGCCAAAGGGGCAAGCCGCCGCCGACCGCGACCACGATTGGAGCGAGGCGCCGCCGCCTGCCACTAGCACGTATGAGGTTTTGTGATTGATTGGTTCCTAGTTCCTTCCAGCGTGTATGAGGCTACGAGCTTTGCTGTTCTCAACTGGTCAGTAGATCTGCGCGTGAGCGCGTGTATACCAATTTTCAACCGGATTGTAACCTGCGAGCCAAGCACATATTACAACCGGAAAGAAAATACAACCGGTGGCATGTATTCTGTTGGAGACTAGTATAATACAAGTGTAGAATGTTACAAGTGTAGGAAAAATCCAACACCCCAATCGGGGCCTAATGCTATAAAACACAAAGTCAACATATGGACTTCCAAGGAAGAATTGTTTTTGGTGAAACCACATAAAAAAACACTTTGCTTCGAGTATATGCCTAGGGGGAGCCTTCAAAAGCATGTGTCTGGTATGAGGCCGTCCCACATCTGGTACACTTATTAAGCACGTGAAGACAAATGTCACCTATATTTCGATTCCTTTGACAACCCGCTTTGTATAATGAATATGCAGATGAATGTAGTCGACTTGATTGGCAAACACGTTACACGATTATCACGGGTTCTTGTGAGAGTTTAAAATGCCTTCATGAAGGATTACAAAAACCATTTATTTGGACCTAAAACCAGACAATACACTTCTAGATGAAAGCATGGTCCCAAAATTGGCAGATTTTGGTTTGTCCAAGCTCTTTATCAAAGAACAAACAAGGATGACACAAAATCCTATAGGAACTATGTAAGTAATAGCCTCATGCAAGGAACTCATTTCCAATGAATAAATTGTATCTCTTATACCTATGTTGCCATATGCAGTGGATACATGCCACCAGAATACTTATTTTGGGGCGATTGTTGTGGCAGCACACTTGGCTAACACTATCTGATGAGTCGAGGAGAACGGCATCGACATCGGTGCTCTGCATCAACCACAACGCCCACGCGACAAGGACCGGCCGCAGCGCATTCCGTCCCTTGACGACCTGCATCTCCACCCCCACCTCGTCCCCTTCCTCTGCGGGCTTGCGCGACATGAGCTTGGACTGGAGGCAAATCACGACCTGGTCATCGTCGTCGCGGGCGAGGGTTGGGAGCCGGGGGAGGTGGCGCCGGTTGGCGGCTGCGGCGGAAAACAAAAGAATGTTGTTTGATGTTAGAAAATGCACTTGATTGCATTGGTCCACAACTAGAGGATAAACTCAATACAACAATCACTGCGACGGATAAGCCATGTAATGACCAAGAAAATGTTCACCCAAATGTGCAACAAACAAATGAGGTTCTTAGTGCTGCAAAGCTCAAGAAAAAGGTTCAATCAAAAAATTTGAGAAGAAAACTTGGCTTGATAAGTTACTCAAAGGGCAGTGCAAGCCAATTAAAGTTGCCGCATCCAAAAACCAAGGAGCAAAGGTATGTAGCAATATGTACATGATATGTTATTACCATTCAGTCCTAAATTACTTACTAGAAGTTTTATTGCAGCAACAAAAAAAACATGATGGTGCAGAGCCTCAAGTAGGAGTGGAGAAGGATGGGCGCGATAAAGGAGCAAATATGGAGTTTCAAGAGTGCAACAAGATAATGAGTTACACGTAGCTCTTGATAGCTACCCATTATGGTGAAGATCTATTCTAGCATGTACAAGCTTGTTAGATAAGTATTTTGGGCAGGGTTGACAATACTCCCTCCGTTCCAAAATGTAGTGCATATAGATTTTTTGAAAAGTCAAACTTTGCAAACTTTGACCAAATTTATAGAGAAAACTATTTATATCTAGAATCGTACAACTAAGGGGGTGTGCGGTGCTGTGTCGGTCTTTGCACCTCGGTCACATTGATCATATCTTCCGATAACAAAGCGAGGCAACACGGACAAGGGTGAGGGGCCACTGATGGATCACTAACTAGCCTATACTAAGCATATGGGACAACAGGTAAAGTATCAACAGCAGGTTACAAAATCAGGCTATGCATCAGAATAGGAGCAATCAAATACAGTAGCAAATTCTAATGCAAGCAGGGAGAGAAAGAATGGCGATATAGGAATGATCAAGGGGGTTTTGCTTGCCTGGAGGCTCTGCGGTGAAAGAGGGGTCATCGATGGTGTAGCAGTCTTCAGGGGTCACGTCAGACTCGGGGGCTACCGGAGAGAAGAGGGGGAGGAAACAAATAGATAAACAGCAAACAATGAAACACAGATGCATGACATGGCAATATGTTGTGCTAGGGGTGACCTAACGCAGTGCTACACGTTACAGACTGAGCGGGAAAATATCTGGAAATACACTAGTAGAAATAGGGCATATAGTCCCGGTTCCCAACCCCCTTTAGCCCCGGTTTTCCCAACCGGGACTATGGATTCGGGACTAAAGGCATGATCCTTTAGTCCCGGTTGTCACAACCGGGAGTAAAGGTCCTCCAGCACTACAAGAAATATGGAAACTTGCGACCATCAATATTGGTCACTGAATGGTCATTATTTTTGATTTGTGACCTTTTTGTGACCAAAAACAGTTGGTCAAAAGCTGGCCGTCTTTAATGAAACTCAACGACCTTTGTTGTGAAATGGTCGTAGAAGGTAACGACCAAAATAAAAGGTCGTTGGTTCTACGACCAATTATTTTGGTCACTGGCAACATGCCCACGCCACGTCGGATCCGACGTGGCAAGCTGACGTGGCAAAATTATGACCAAATGAATTGGTCGTTGATTAGAATCAGCCCGGTCTAGTTCGACCGTTTATATGGGCCAAGCCCAGTAATTCAGCCCATTTAATGTATTTTTTCCCTGTGCTTTGATTAGCTACATGGGCTTTTTAATTTCTTTGCCTGGCCCTTTTGACGGCGGATTTTCTTTTTAGTCTTGTATTTTTCTGGGCCGTTTCTTTGCTGGGCCTCTCACGTTTTCCCCTCGGAAATAATTGTCCAATATATCTTGGGCCTAGCCTAGTTCCGAAATAATTGATCCAATCCAAAAAAAATTATTATGCCATTGACATTACAACACATCACACCACAAGCTATCTTGGTCCTAGCCCAGTTCCGATACATTTTCAAAGCAACGTGGAATGTTATAGAAGCCCAAAATATAATATTGCTAATATTACAACCATTCATTCTAGCAATACATATCTTTACATTCCAGGAACAGTAAGTGCCAAACAAAACTATTCTACGACAAAGAAAATTAAAACAGAAATTTAGATGATAAGACATAACAAAAGTTCCTATTGTCCTCCTCCTTCAACATTTGAAAACCTCATTCACCTGGCAGTAGATCAATCATGAGTGAGAAACTATATAGCAGCAAAAAAAATGTTCAGACGATGCAAAAAATAACAGTCATTACACATGGTATTCGGGTACAGATTCATTAGCCATTAGAGTAGATAATAACATCACTGGCAACAATTAATATGGTTTGGATCAAGTCTCAAGCATATTACAGTCCTGCTCACCTAAAACTTGCTACCCTAAAGTAGAGCATCTGAGTTCTTAGCTAATCAAGTCAAGATGAAGCCGCAAGTCCGCAACAGCTGAATCAAGTAAATCGCCATCTAGATACACGATGTTGCGATAAAGCACACAAAACTGGGTATCAATCATTCATCTTATCGAGAGAAAATAATATACCCAGTACAAAGGAAAGCAAAATACTCAAGTACCAAGCACGACTAGTAGCTCTGCACAATTGCACCACATATACAACTAGCTGCAGATACACTATATGTATGTACATACATAACAGCTGTGGTTTATTATAACAAAGACATTCAAGTGATAATAGTAAAAAATGAACTAAAAGAGCTAAAATAAGCCTGTGTTATGAACAAAGATCATCTAACCAATTATAAAAATCATGGTACATATAGCTAACAGATATATCAAACCATCCTTAATCCTAAGCATCATCAAAACATAAATCAGAGGAGCATCTACCCAGTATAACAGCAAAATGGCGTAATCATACAACCTATAAGAGATGGACTCAGGGATGGTAAGCAAACATCAGATGAGGGGAGGGGAGGGTGCAGACGCTTGTACTCGTTGCCGAGCAGAACGGTCAGCTTCCCTATGACAGGTTTGAGGACCCCCGTCGCCACGCTGACGAGAGCCGCCTCCATGGCCATGCTAGCTCAGAGCTCGGCCAGTCAACCATGCGTGGAGCCATGGAGGTCAGGTTGCTGAATACACTGACAGTAAATAGCCAGCTCCAAATTGACAACCTGAAAAGAGGATTGGTTAGTACACTGAACACCTAGCTACAACCTGAAAAAGAGGATGGATTATCATACTGAACAGCTAGCTACAGATCTCTCCCGTGGAAGCTGAGTTTGTATGGTGCCGGAGACATGGATAGATGGGTTCATACCTGATTTGTCGAGCAACTGACGGTGCAGGTCGACGCACTGACGGTGAACAGTAGATTATTTCCTCTTCTCTGCGTCGTCGATCTGAACCCTGAAAGGGAATGGATTCACGGAGGTGAGCCTGACCATTGGTACACCAAACGAGTTACATAGCATCCCTAGTGCCGGCGTAGTCCAATGCGCGGCGCCGATGGCTGCATACGAGGAGATCGAAGCAGTGAGCGAGGGGACGGGGCCGCAGTCCAAATCTGCATGAAAAAAAGACATGCTGTATAATGGTTGTGGAGCAACAATAATTATGAAAATATATTGCTTAAGTGCATGAAGGACCAGTAATCAATATCATAACTGAGATGAAACTAAATGAAAATGTCCTTTGAAATACTATGCAAATGATACTGATCACATGCACACCAAATCATTCAAAAAACTAACTGCAGTTCTCATCAGCTGATCAGCAATCAGTGCATCAACAAAATATGGAACAACAAGCACAACATGACAATAGCTGCTTGATAGATTTGATTAAACATGTATGAAGCAGCAGCACGCACCGACAACGGCACGAGGACCGAATCGAGGTACAAGACGGCAAGCATGCGGCCCGGACCTAATGCTCTCGGCATCCCGACAAGGGAAGCACGCATCTCAAGACTAGCTGCATTTCCTAATATAACTGGTGAACCACAATAGCAAGTGTAATAAATGGCCAGTGCTGGCAGTACTGAATGTAAAACATGCATGATCTAATCCAAGACCAGCTGCATCCACGGCATCAATCAACCTTCATTCAGTTGCAAACTACCTTCTAAACTTTTGCAACAAGGCATTCAGGAGCAGAGACTTACTTGGAGGGCAAAGAACTTGGTGTTGAGGTTCTGGGAGTTCTGCAGGATGTGCACCACTTGCAGCCACATGTCAGGGTTGTTTTGCAGATCCCGCAGTTTCAGATCAGCGGCGCTCCTCTGAAACAAAGCAGCCCATTTCAATCAGCAAAGTTAAAAGCAGGCACATAAACCATAGCAGTAGTAGCATAACCCCGGCGCTGCATCTACGCCTAGCATGCAATCGGTTGCCAGGTTGGAGAACTGGAAATTGTTGCCATGTTATTAATTATTCAATAAAGGTGTGACAAAAACATATACCAAACAACCTGAAGCCATCTAAAAATTTGAAAGGGTGATAAGAATAACTTGAGACAGAGCTAACAAAAGCATTACGAGATGAAGGTTTACAATTATCTGGGAACAATAGACTAGTCATAGCATGTGAAATAGCCTCAGAGAGGCGAGCTTGGCCATTTGTTTCAAGCGTGGAAGAAGACAAGATTAACTCTACAAACCTTAATCTACCAACAGAATCAGAAAGGCAAGCTTGGCCATTCCTCCAAAATCTTAGCAGGGAACAAAAGACTACTAGTCACTGCATGTGAAATGACCTCAGAAAGGTACGCTTGGCAATTCTCAAGCAGGGGAGCAGCCGAGGTTGACTCTGAAAGCCTGAACCTACCAACAGAAATGAGATTTGGGGGCAGTACAGTTCCTAGGGTTTATTATCAATCCGAGCCAACTCAAGGACTACAACCAGACCCACTTGGCGATTTACGGACCGCGAGAGCCAAATCGATGGCAGGAGCAGTGAGCGAATCCTAGGAAGCAACCAGGCACGGAATGCGTGCGGGTGTAACCGATAAACCTAGACACGGCGGACGTAGGAGGGCGCAACGGCCAAGGGGAAGGGAAGGGAAGGGAAGAGAAGGGGAGGAGAGCAGCACCTGCGCGGCAGTCGGCCCGCCTGAGCTCGGAGACGGCGACGCGCGGGCCGGAGACGAGGATCATGGACTCCGCCTCCTCCTCCTGCGGCGCCGGCGCCGGTTGGCCAGGGCGGGCGCGGGGTCGGGGCTGGCGTCCATCGGGTCCGGTCGAGAGAGAGCCGCCGTGAGCTGCGAGAGGAGTGCGGCGTGGATTCGGATTTGGATTTTGGATTGGGGATTTGAGATTTATTATCAAACCTGAAGCTTGGTTTATTATCAAACCTGAAGCTCGGTTTGGTGGGAGACAGAGGCGAGGCGGAGAGGGAGGGACGGAGGCGAAGCGGTGAGCGTGCGTGGACGGTGAGGTCGAGGAAGACGGATCTGGGCAGCGCGAGACCATGGTTCATGGGCTGCAGAAGGTGGTTGCGGCGGCGATGGGGAAAAGGGAGCGGCGGCGGCGATGAGGAGAAGGGAGCTAGGGTTTCGTGGGTGGACGAAGATGAGAGGGACACGGGGTGATTCGGGAGGGGGATGAGAGCGACGAGGGGGATGCGGGCTGCCGTTGGATCCGGGAGCATCCGACGCCGTTGGATCCGAGAGCATCCGACGGTGCTTAATCCATGATCCGCGTGAGATGCTTTTGGACCAATCAGAACGCAGTACCCCCTTTGATGACGTTAAGACCATTCAAATTGGTCGTAATCGATTAAAAATAGGCGCCTGCTACAAATTATCCGGCTGATTTCCTGGGGAAATCAGTCGGGTCCCAAGCCGTCCGATCCGTCCCCTCAGAGCCGTTGGATTTTGTCAAAGCTTCGTTCTTATTTCATCTCCTAGCCCGCAGCGAAAGCAACGGCGCACGTCGCCATGGGAGCAGCGACACCTAGCTTGCAACAACAGACGCACCCTCCTCCCCCTTGTCGGCGGAGCTCGTCGTTCGCAGAATCCACCCCACCCCCGTCTCCTCTCCTCTGTCGCGCGGCGCTGACAAGTGCTGGACCGGCGCGCCGCATCCGGCTTGCAGCAACAGCATCGCAGCGATTCCTCCATTACAGCGCCAACACCGGCGCGGTGGTGCTCCATCGCAGCCTGTCACAGCTCCATCACAGCATCGAAGAAAGTCCGGCGTGCTTCATTGCAGCGATAGCACGGGCGCGGCGGCGCTCCATCGCAGCACCGGCGGCCCATCGCAGTTTCCGCAGAACCGACGAAAGCCCGCGATGCTTCATTGCAATGCCGGCACCGACGCGACGGTGCTCCATCGCAGCGCGCATCGACGATGGTGGTTGATGCTATGCAGCGTGCAGCGGCGACGGCGACGGCCGTTGCTGCTATGCAGCGCACGGCAGCGGCAGCAGTTGCTACGATGCAGCGCGTGGCGGCGACGGCCGGTGGCTGGGATGAGAAGTAGCCATGCTCCGTCCCTCGCTGCGTCAGTGGTAGGTGGTGGCTTGCTGCTGCTTCGTCGGTGGATGTTGCGATGCAGCGCGCGACGGTGACAGAGGTGGCTGCTATGCAGCACGCGAAGGTGACAGAGGTGGCTCCTATGCAGAGCGCGATGCGACGGCAGACGGTGCGATGAAGAGCGCGGCTGCAACGGTAGCCGCTGCGATGAAGAGCATGGCGGCGCCGGCGGACGCTGCGATGAAGCGCACGGCGACGCCGGCGGATGCGGCGATGCAGCCCCTGCTACGCAACGCCAGTGAAAGCAGACATGCCCTGCTCCGTCTCTTCATAGCGCAGCTTGCCGGTGGTTTGGCAAGATTCAACACTTAGCTATGAACGGTCATGCCCGCCGTTTTGACCGCATTTTGAAACGGGCATAAGAAATTCAAAAAAAAAAAAAAACCTTCGCATTGTGTCATCATATGTGACCTAGTTTCCATGAAAAGTAACAAACTTGGACTACGGCAAATGTAATAAAAAAGTGTTCTCGGAAACAAGATATCATGTATGAAGATTCATGGCTTTCAAGCCAAATGATCAATCTTATGACAACATTCATGGCATAGTTTATTTAAATGATCTCATATTGTGCACGAGGGTGCATCTTGGAATGGCAAAAGCTTTGAGCCACCTCTCGTGAAAAAGGCAAATTTTCGCCGATTCAGTAGGAAGTGGGTCAAGTTTGAATTACAGCTGCCTCATAGTTTGCTCATGATTTTTTCCAAAATAACATTTTTAGGTACAAAACTATCTATTTAATAAGAGAAACACCAAAAGTTTTTCAAGATTCAACCACTAGCTAGGAACGGTCATGCCCGCCGTTTTGACCGCATTTTGAAACGGGCATGAAAAATTCCAAAAAAATCAAAAAATTGGAAAACCTTCGCATTGTGTCATTATATGTGACCAAGTTACCAGGAAAAATAATAAACTTGTAATATGACAATTATTTTAAAAAAGTGTTCTAAAAAATGAGCTATCATGTGTGAAGATTCATGGCTTTCAAGCTAAATGATCAATCTTCTGGCCACATTCATGGCATAGTTTGTTTAAATGATCTCATATTGTGCACAAGGGTGCATCTTGGAATGGCAAACAATGTTGCTTAAGGAAGTTTTCATTTTCTTTTGACGAAAATTTCATTTTCCATTTTTCGAGTGCCCAAAATGAGTTTTTTTGTGAAGGACCTACCATATATTTGTTGCAAAATTGGACCAAATCAATTTTCTAAAATATTAGGCCATATTTCATGTACAATTGACCAAATGATTGCATGTCAAAAGCTTTGATCCACCTCTCGTAAAAAAGACAAATTTCCGCCGATTCAGCGGGAAGCGGGTCAAATTTGAACTACAACTGCCTTATAGTTTACTCTTTATTTTTTCCAAAAATCATTTCTAGGTACATAAGTATCTATTTAATTAGAGAAACACCAAAAGTTTTCCAAGATTCAACCACTAGCTAGGAACGGTCATGCCCGCCGTTCTGACCGCATTTTGAAATGGGCATGAAAAATTCAAAAAAAATCAAAAAATTGGAAAACCTTCGCATTGTGTCATTATATGTGACCAGGTTACCATGAAAAATAATAAACTTGTAATGCGACAATTATTTTAAAAAAGTGTTCTCAGAAATGAGCTATCATGTGTGAAGGTTCACGGCTTTCAAGTCAAATGATCAATCTTATGGCCACATTCATGACATAGTTTGTTCAAATGATCTCATATTGTGCACAAAGGTGCATCTTGGAATGGCAAACAATGTTGCCTAAGAAAGTTTTCATTTTCTTTGGACGAAAATATCATTTTCCATTTTTCGAGTGCCCAAAATGAGATTTTTTGTGAAGGACCTACCATATATTTGTTGCAAAATTAGACCAAATCAATTTTATAAAATATTAGGCCATATTTAATGTATAATTGATCAAATGGTTGCGTGTCAAAAGCTATGATCCACCTCTCGTGAAAAAGACAAATTTCGCCGATTCAGGAGGAAACGGGTCAAATTCGGGTCAAATTTGAACTGCAGCTGCCTTATAGTTTGCTCTTTATTTTTTCCAAAAATCATTTCTAGGTATATAAGTATCTATTTAATCAGAGATACATGGTGTGCTGGCGAGACATCGAGGTTTGGATGGTGGCCGAGGCCCCCAACTCCATAGCGCGTAAACTGGCATGCCAGCCGCGTGGTCACCGCGTGACCGTGGCATTGCCACGCGTTCTGGGCGGCCTGGGCATGTCTGGTGGGTTGGGCACTCCCCCGGTAGGTGTTAGGAAGAAGAATACAATAGAAGAATCTCACGAGGAGACTGAACTAAGCTCAAACATGAATTAGCAGCCAAGTGTTTGATTAGCGGTGGGGGAAATGCACATGGCAAATGGGCCTGAGTTTTGGCTGAGGATGATCATCTACTAAGGAGACTGTGTTGGCAAATTTGCAGCTCAAATGGAGGAGCCTAGGTGGCACTTGCTTTGCAAAGTACCACACTGGAAAGAAATATGGATGTTGAAGCTGGGCTCAAATGAACGAATGGATTGAGCTGACATTTTGTGGAGGGACGTTATATAGGTAGGAACATGCCCTGGTAAAGTTTCAGCAATAATTAAGCAATATAAAATATAGTTGCTTCACAAACTGAAAATATGACCAGAATAAAAGATTGGATGATGAGCTCACATGGATTGCTGGCTAGAACTCAAATTTTATGGAGAGTGATGATTTGAGCATATGGAAGATTTGGAAAAATCTCAAATCATTTGGATAATCCTAGCTAGTACTTCCTTCACAAAGCTTCTCTCTGGATAGAAACTTTGGAAATTTTCTGAGGAAGATTTACTATGCAAATGGAGCTGAATATTGTCATGTGGCAAAGATTTGGATATGGAAGAGTGCCCAAAAAGTTTGAGGGCAATAGGAGTGGTCTAGATAACACTTGCTTTGCAATGTGCCAATCTGGCCAGAAAATAGAAATTGAAGCTGGGCTCACATAGATGATTTGATTGAGCTGCAATTTGGATGAGGATGATAATTTGGGCATATGAATGCACTGTAAAAATTTCATACCATTTGGATAAATAAAAATGGTACTTCCTTCACAATGCTCTCCACTGAACAAAAAATTGGGAAAAATATTGAGGGAAATTGGCTAAATTAAATGAGCTAAAATTTGGTGGAGGGAGGTTCTATGGGCAGGGTCATGTCCTGGTAAATTTGCAGCAATTATAAAGTAATATAAAATATAGTTGCTTCCCAAACTAAAAATATTACTAGAAACAAAGATTGGATGGTGAGCTCACATGAATTGTTCTATGGGGCTCAAATTTTGTGGAGAGCTATTATTTGGGCATATAGAAGATGTGGAAAAAATTCAACTCATTAGGATATGCCTAGCTAGTACTTCCTTCACAAAGCTTCTAGCTGAACAGAAACTTTGGAAATTTGCTGAGGAAGATTTACTAGGCAAATGGAGCTGAATTTTGTCATTGGGCAATAATTTGGATAGGAAATAGTGCCCAAAAATTTTGAGGGCAATCAAGAAAATATAAATAACACTTCCTTCACAAAGTGTTGTTCTGAACAGAATAGGAAAATGAATATTCCTGAATTATTTTTGAACTAGGCAAGGAAGGTTTTTGACATATTTGAGGAAGATATGATGAAAAGAATTTATGAGAATTTTTTGGGAATTTTAGGAATGACAGAAATGTAGGCTGCTTCACAACCTAGGGCAAAATTTGACACATGGACATGACACATAGGCAAAACTGATGAGGTGGCGCCTAGTCATAGCAATGCACCACAATTTACAAGGCTATGACCATCTATATTGGTCGTGATCAGCTAGAAATAAGGTAGCGGACCAGTGCTGTCTGCTTTACGACCATTTCGTGTAAGGAAATTATGACCTTTCTGACCAAAATGGTCGTTATGGTTTAGGGTTTGGAGCCCCCGAACAGCTTATGACCAATTGGTCTCAAATGGTCTTAGATTTACAACCATTTCTTCCAGGGTCACTGACAGAAGGTCACAAGTTGACATATTTCTTGTAGTGCAGGCTAAAAAAAATAATGCCTCCCACCAATGCAACTCGGGGGATTCGAACTCAAGACCTCATGTATTGCCTCGCGCGCAGCTTACCACCCCACCTACACAGCACATGTGACTTTGGATGGGATGCTTTCCTTTTGAACTAGCCTATGGAGGACCTTTAGTCCAGGTTGGTGTTATCAACCGGGACTAAAGGGTCCTTTAGTCCGGGTTGGTAATACCAACCGGGACTAAAGGTAGACCCTATAGTCCGGGTTAGTGTTATCAACCGGGACTAAAGGGTTAAGGCCTTTAGTCCCGGTTGGTAACACCAACCGGGACTAATGTAGGACCTTTAGTCCGGGTTGGTGTTACCAACCGGGACTAAAGGTCCTCTGACGCCCATGAAACTTGGAACCGGGACTAATGCTCATATTAGTCTCAGTTCCAACTCTAGCCGAGACTAATGTGCTGAACCAAAGGTCCTTTTTCTACTAGTGATATTTTCCCGGTTTTAGGCATCTGTCGGACAGATGAACCGGAGGAGAAGGTTCCATGTTTGCAGTGTTAGAGGCATGTGACAGGTATGTGGATGGCATATTCAGATTTGTCTTATTTTTTTGATCATTTTTCATATATAAATTATTTTCATCCGAGTTACGGATTATTTTATATGATTTTTCAAAGTTTTAAACAATTTTTGAAATTTCTGGAATTTGTTTAATTTCGAAAATAAATAGCAAAATGCTATATGTACACAGAAGTGTACCCAGCCAGGCCACACAAGGGCTGATTGGTGGGCCCTGTTGACTGGGTCAATTCCCAGTCAGCAGAGGCTGACTGGTGGGCCAGCTGCGCAGTCAGCAGGCTGACTGGGTAAACCTTATCCACTGGAACAGTGGGCTGGGCCCGCATGTCATACACAGTAGGTTAATTAGAGTTTTAGGTTAATTAACTGGGTTAATTAGAGGGTGGGGCCCAACTATCAGTGACTAACTAATTACCGGATTAACTTAATTAGTCAAAAACAGTGATTAAGCGAGTGAGGCCCCCATGTCACTGACAGAGGCTAGCCCAGTCAGCACGTTGACCTAGTCAATGTGGTCAACGTGGCCCACGGGACCCACCTGCAGTGGCCCAAGGTGGGCCCCAGGCCGTGCCACGTCGGCGGCGGCGGCGGCGTTTAGCCGCCGATGGCCAAAACCACGGCGGAGGCCTCGGGCCTTGTCGGGATTCGGCCACAGCAGGCCAAATCGAGCGCGGCTGGGCTCGTTCGAACGGGCGCTGCCTCGCGCGTCCATTGGTGGTGGTAGCGTGGCCGGAAGTGGCCAGAGTCGACGGCGGTGACCAACGAGGGCGGCGGCCGGAATCGGGCGAGGTCGTGCCCGTGGCTAGGGGCATGGCAAGCGGCGCTGAGGGGCTCGTTGGCTTCCTGGGAGCCCCAGGAGCTCGGTAGTGAGCTCGGACGTGGGCTGCGGCGACAGGGGCCTCGACGGCGAGCTCAACCGCGGCGGCGGGTACGGCCATGACGGGAGCGACGGCTACGGGCGACAAAAGCGAGTGCTAGGAGAGGGGAAAGGAAGAGGGGCTCACGGTGATCCTACAGATGTGCTCAGTGGGCTCGGGGGAGGCTCGACGGCGCCGGAATCGACGGCGAGGTCCGACGACGCAGAGGAGGAAGACGAGGTCGTCGGCGACGCTGCAGTGGCTCCCGGCTCCGGTTCGTTGTCGCAGACGACGTAGCGGTCGACGGCGGACCCTTAGGACATGCTGGTGAGGCGAGAGGCGGCCGGTGGCCGCGGGATCGACGCGGCGATGGCGACTACCGCGTCGGGCTCTTCTCCAGATTGGGGAGGAGAGCGAGAGGGAGAGGGGAAGTGGGGCTAGGGTTCGACCGCGGGGCGAGGGGCGGCCTTATCCACGACAGGGAGCCGCGAGATGGCCGGCAATAATAAATTGGTTATTATTATATTTCCTTGTTAATGATAATCGTTTATTATCCATGCTATAATTGTATTGATTGGAAACTCAAATACATGTGTGGGTACATAGACAACACTGTGTCCCTAGTAAGCCTCTAGTTGACTAGCTCGTTGATCAAAGATGGTTAAGGTTTCCTAGCCATTGACATGAGATGTCATTTGATAACGGGATCACATCATTAGGAGAATGATGTGATGGACAAGACCCAAACTGTAAACGTAGCATTTGATCGTGTCAGTTTATTGCTATTGTTTTCTGCATGTCAAGTATCTGTTCCTTTGACCATGAGATCATGCAACTCACTGACACCGGAGGAATACCTTGTGTGTATCAAACGTCGCAACGTAACTGGGTGACTATAAAGGTGCTCTACAGGTATCTCCGAGGGTGTCTGTTGGGTTGGCATGGATCAAGACTGGGATTTGTTACTCCGTATGACGGAGAGGTATCTCAGGGCCCACTCGGTAATACAACATCACATTGAGCCTTGCAAGCAAAGTGACTAAAGAGTTAGCCACAGGATCTTGTATTACGGAACGAGTAAAGAGACTTGCCGGTAACGAGATTGAACTAGGTATAGTGATACCGACGATCGAATCTCGGGCAAGTAACATACCGAAGAACAAAGGGAACAGCATACGGGATTAACTGAATCCTTGACATAGAGGTTCGACCGATAAAGATCTTCGTAGAATATGTAGGAGCCAATATGGGCATCCAGGTCCCGCTATTGGTTATTGGCCGTAGAGGTGTCTCGGTCATGTCTACATAGTTCTCGAACCCGCAGGGTCTACACACTTAACGTTTGGTGACGATTAGTATAATTGAGTTATTATGTTGGTGACCGAAAGTTGTTCGGAGTCTCGGATAAGATCCCGGACATGACGAGGATCTCCGGAATAGTCCGGAGGTAAAGATTGATATATGTGATAATAGTGTTTTGATCTCTGGAAGGGTTCCGGAGTTCACCGGAATGGGTTCCGGATGTTTACCGAAGTGTTCGGGTGCAGCAACACTTTATATGAGCCAAAGGGATAAAGCCCACAAGGTATTGGAAAGTGCAAAAGTAGTTTTGCTGCCGCGTAAGCGGTACTACCGCTTGGTGAAGCGGTACTACCGCCCGAGCGGTACTACCGCTTGTGTGAAGCGGTACTACCGCCCAAGCGGTACTACCGCTTGTGTGAAGCGGTACTACCGCTTGTGCGCGGCTGTGCATGGTTCGGCAGGGATCCGAGTTGGACTCTTTTCCTGCGGGCCAAACCGACCTTGTGCGGGCAAAACCGACCCGGAGGAGGCTTTTACTCCAAGTTTAGACCCCAAGGCTCAACATATAAATAGAGGGGCAGGGCTAGCACACGGGACACATCAAGATTTCCCCAAGCCGTGTGCGGCAACCCTAACCCTCTAGTTCCTCCGTCATAATCTCCGTAGTGCTTGGCGAAGCCCTGCAGAGATTGTTCCTCACCACCATCATCACGCCGTCGTGCTGCTGGAACTCAACCACTACTTCATCATCGCTCGCTGGATCGAGGAGGTGAAGGCGTCATCAAGCCGTACGTGTGTTGAACGCGGAGGTGCCGTCCGTTCGGCACTAGATCGGAAGGATCGTGATTGGATCGCGGGACGCTCGGCGATTTGGATCGCGAAGACGTTCGACTACATCAACCGCGTTTATTAACGCTTCCGCTTAGCGATCTACAAGGGTATGTAGATTCACTCTCCCTCTCGTAGATGCTCATCACCATGGATAGATCTTATGTGTGCGTAGGAAAATTTTTGTTTCCCATGCAACGTTCCCCAACAGTGGCATCATGAGCCAGGTCTATGCGTAGATGAGATCTCGAGTAGAACACAAACGAGTTGTGGGCGTGGGTGTATACATATTGCTTGCCGTTACTAGTTGATATTTGATTCGGCGGTACTGTGAGATGAAGCGGCCCGGACCGACATTACGCGTACACTTACGCGAGACAGGTTCCTTCAACTGACATGTAACTTCGTTGCATAAAGATGGCTAGCGGGTGTCTGTCTCTCTCACTTTAGTTGAATCGATTTCAATGAAGAGGGTTCTTTTAGAAGATCAAATAGCAATCACTACACCACGTTGTGGTTTTGCGTAGGTAAGAACGGTTCTTGCAAACCCGTAGCAGCCACGTAAAATTTGCAACAACAATTAGAGGACGTCTAACTTGTTTTTGCAGGGTATGTTGTGATGTGATATGGCCAATTACATGATGAGATATATGTGATGTATGAGATGATCATGTTTTGTATAGAATATCACGACTTGCATGTCGATGAGTACGGCAACTGGCAGGAGCCATAGAGTTGTCTTTAATTATTGTATGACCTGCGTGTCAATCATTAAGCGCTATGTAATGCTTTACTTTATCGCTAAACGTTAGCAATAGTCGTGGAAGCAACAGTCGGCGCGACAACCTTATGGCGACACGTTGATGGAGATCAAGATGATGGAGATCATGGTGTCATGCCGGTGACGATGGAGATCATGCCGGTGCTTTGGAGATGGAGATCAAAAGCACAAGTTCATGGCCATATCATGTCACTTATGATTTGCATGTGATGTTAATCCTTTTATGCATCTTATTTTGCTTAGGACGACGGTAGCATTATAAGGTGATCCCTCACTTAAATTTCAAGATAAATTGTGTTCTCCCCAAGTGTGCACCGTTGCGAAAGTTCGTCGTTTCGAGACACGCCGTGATGATCGGGTGTGATAGACTCTACGTTCGCATACAACGGGTGCAAGCCATGTTGCACGTGCGGAACACTCGGGTTAAACTTGACGAGCCTAGCATGTACAGACATGGCCTCGGAACACAAGAGACCGAAAGGTCGAACATGAGTCATATAGTAGATATGATCAACATGAAGATGTTCACCATTGAAACCACCTCAACTCACGTGATGATCGGACTTGAGTTGGTGGATTTGGATCATGTTACACTCGAATGATCGGAGGGATGTCAATTTGAGTGGGAGTTTTTAAGTAATATGATTAACTAAACTCATTATCTAAGAACAATAGTCTAAGTTGTCTTTGCAATATTTATGTTGTAGATCATGGCTCGCGCAGTAGCACCCCTGAATTTTAATGCGTTCCTAGAGAAAGCTAAGTTGAAAGATGATGGAAGTAACTTTGTGGACTGGGCCCGTAATCTAAGGATTATCCTTACGGCTTCCCAGAAGGCTTATGTCCTTGATGCACCGCTTGGTGATCCACCCGCTCCAGTTGAGTCTCTAGACGTTGTGAACGCCTGGCAGGCTCGTTCTGATGATTACTCAATAGTTCAATGTGCAATGTTGTATGGCTTAGAACCGGGACTTCAAAGACGTTTTGAACGTCATGGAGCATATGAGATGTTCCAGGAGTTGAAGTTTATCTTTCAGAAGAATGCCCGGATCGAGAGATATGAGATCTCCGATAAGTTCTATGCTTGCAAGATGGAGGAGAACGGGTCTATCAGTGATCACGTGCTCAGAATGTCTGGGTACTCCACCCGTCTGGCTGAGTTAGGGATGCCCCTTCCGCCAGAGGCTATCACTGACAGAGTTCTTCAATCATTGCAGCCTAGCTACAAGAGCTTCGTGTTGAACTATAACATGCACGGGATGAACAAGTCAGTCGCCGAGCTGTTTGCGATGCTGAAAGTCGCTGAGTCTGAAATTCAGAAGGAGCATCAAGTGTTGATGGTCAATAAAACCACTAGTTTCAAGAAAAATGGCAAGGGTAAGAAGGGTAACTCTAAGAAGAGTGGCAAAGCAGTTGCTCCTCTCGTGAAGAAACCCAAGGCTGGACCCAAACCAGAAACTGAGTGTTTTCATTGCAAGGGAACTGGACACTGGAAGCGGAACTGCCCCAAGTATTTGGCTGACAAGAAGGCGGCCAACAACAAACAAGGTATATATGATATACATGTTATTGATGTGTACCTTACCAACTCTCGTTGTAGTGCCTGGGTATTTGATACCGGTGCGGTTGCTCATATTTGCAACTCAAAACAGGAACTGCGGAATAGACGGAGGCTGGCAAAGGACGAAGTGACGATGCGCGTGGGAAATGGTTCCAAGGTTGATGTGATCGCCGTCGGCACGCTCGCTCTTCGATTACCGTCGGGATTAGTGATGAACCTAAATAAGTGTTATTTGGTGCCTGCGTTAAGCATGAACATTATATCTGGATCTTGTTTATTGCGAGACGGTTACTCATTTAAATCAGAGAATAATGGTTGTTCTATTTATATGAGTAATATCTTTTATGGTCATGCACCCAATGTGAGGGGTTTATTCTTATTGAATCTCGATAGTAATAATACACATGTTCATAACATTGATGCCAAAAGATGTAGAATTGATAATGATAATACCACTTTCTTGTGGCACTGCCGTTTAGGTCATATTGGCGTAAAACACATGAGGAAGCTCCATGCTGATGGACTTTTGGAGTCACTTGATTTTGAATCACTTGACACATGTGAGCCATGCCTCATGGGCAAGATGACTAAAACGCCGTTCTCTGGAATAATGGAACGGGCAAGTGACTTATTGGAAATCATACATACTGATGTGTGCGGTCCAATGAGTATTGAGGCGCGCGGTGGTTATCGTTACTTTCTCACCTTCACTGATGACTTAAGTAGATATGGGTATATTTACTTAATGAAACACAAGTCTGAAACATTTGAAAAGTTCAAACAATTTCAGAGTGAAGTTGAGAATCATCGTAACAAGAAGATTAAATTCCTACGATCTGATCGAGGAGGAGAATATCTGAGTTATGAGTTTGGCAGTCACTTAAGACAGTGTGGAATTGTTTCACAATTGACACCGCCTGGAACACCACAGCGTAATGGTGTGTCCGAACGTCGTAATCGAACTTTATTGGATATGGTGCGATCTATGATGTCTCTTGCCGATTTGCCACTATCGTTTTGGGGTTATGCATTAGAGACAGCTGCATTCACTTTAAATAGGGCACCATCGAAATCCGTTGAGACGACGCCATATGAACTTTGGTTTGGCAAGAAGCCAAAGCTGTCGTTTCTTAAAGTTTGGGGATGTGATGCTTATGTCAAAAAGCTTCAGCCTGAAAAGCTGGAACCCAAAGCGGAGAAATGCGTCTTCATAGGATACCCAAAAGAGACAGTTGGGTATACCTTCTACCTCAGATCCGAAGGCAAAGTGTTTGTCGCTAAAAACGGAACATTTCTTGAGAAAGAGTTTCTCTCGAAAGAATTGAGTGGGAGGAAGATAGAACTTGATGAGGTTATTGAACCTTTACTTCAACCTAAGAGTAGCGCAACGCAGAAAGTTGTTTCTGTCGAGCCTACATTAGCTGAAGAGGAAGTTAATGATGATGATCATGAAGCTTTGGATCAAGTTGCTATCGAACCTCGTAGGTCGACAAGGACGCGTACTGCTCCTGAGTGGTACGGCAACCCTGTCTTAGAGGTCATGTTGTTAAACAACGATGAACCTACGAGCTATGGAGAAGCGATGATGGGCCCGGATTCCGAGAAGTGGTTAGAGGCCATGAAATCCGAGATGGGATCCATGTATGAAAACAAAGTATGGACTTTGGAAGTATTACCTGAAGGGCGTAAGGCCATTCAGAACAAATGGATCTTTAAGAGGAAGACGGACGCGGACGGTAATGTCACCGTCTATAAAGCTCGACTTGTGGCAAAGGGTTTTTCACAAGTTCAAGGAGTTGACTACGATGAGACCTTCTCACCCGTAGCGATGCTTAAGTCCGTCAGAATCATGTTAGCAATAGCTGCCTTTTTCGATTATGAAATTTGGCAGATGGATGTCAAAACAGCGTTCCTTAACGGTTACCTTAAGGAAGAGTTGTATATGATGCAACCAGAAGGTTTTGTCGATCCAGAGAATGCTGACAAAGTTTGCAAACTCCAGCGATCCATTTATGGACTGGTGCAAGCATCTCGGAGTTGGAATCTTCGTTTTGATGATGTGATCAAAGCGTTCGAGTTTATACAAGTTTACGGAGAAGCTTGTATTTACAAGAAAGTGAGTGGGAGCTCTATAGCGTTTCTAATATTATATGTGGATGACATATTGCTGATTGGAAACAATATAGAAATGCTGGAAAGCGTAAAGGAATATTTGAACAAGAGTTTTTCAATGAAGGACCTAGGAGAAGCTGCTTTCATATTAGGCATCAAGATCTATAGAGATAGATCAAGACGCTTAATAGGACTTTCACAAAGCACATACCTTGATAAGATTTTGAAGAAGTTCAAAATGGATCAGTCCAAGAAGGGGTTCTTGCCTGTTTTGCAAGGTGTGAAGTTGAGTAAGACTCAATGCCCAGTGACTGCAGAAGATAGAGAAAAGATGAGTGTCATCCCCTATGCTTCGGCCATAGGCTCTATCATGTATGCAATGCTGTGCACAAGACCCGATGTCAGCCTTGCCATAAGTATGGTCGGAAGGTTTCAAAGTGATCCAGGAATGGAACACTGGACGGCGGTCAAGAATATCCTGAAGTACCTGAAAAGGACTAAGGACATGTTTCTCGTTTATGGAGGTGATCAAGAGCTCGTCGTAAAGGGTTACGTCGATGCAAGCTTTGACACTGATCCGGATGACTCTAAGTCGCAAACCGGATACGTATTTATTCTTAATGGGGGTGCGGTTAGCTGGTGCAGTTCCAAGCAAAGCGTGGTAGCAGATTCTACATGCGAAGCGGAGTACATCGCTGCCTCGGAGGCGGCGAAGGAAGGTGTCTGGATGAAGGAGTTCATGACAGATCTTGGAGTAGTGCCTAGTGCACTTAACCCAATGACTCTGTTTTGTGATAATACTGGTGCCATTGCTCTAGCCAAGGAACCAAGATTTCACAAGAGGACCAGACACATAAAGCGACGTTTCAATTCCATCCGCGATTACATCAAGGAGGACGACATAAATATTTGCAAAGTACACACGGATCTAAATGTTGCAGATCCGATGACTAAACCTCTTCCAAGGGCTAAACATGAACAACACCAGAACTGCATGGGTGTTCGATTCATTACAATGTAAATCACATAGTGATGTGAACTAGATTATTGACTCTAGTGCAAGTGGGAGACTGTTGGAAATATGCCCTAGAGGCAATAATAAATTGGTTATTATTATATTTCCTTGTTAATGATAATCGTTTATTATCCATGCTATAATTGTATTGATTGGAAACTCAAATACATGTGTGGGTACATAGACAACACTGTGTCCCTAGTAAGCCTCTAGTTGACTAGCTCGTTGATCAAAGATGGTTAAGGTTTCCTAGCCATTGACATGAGATGTCATTTGATAACGGGATCACATCATTAGGAGAATGATGTGATGGACAAGACCCAAACTGTAAACGTAGCATTTGATCGTGTCAGTTTATTGCTATTGTTTTCTGCATGTCAAGTATCTGTTCCTTTGACCATGAGATCATGCAACTCACTGACACCGGAGGAATACCTTGTGTGTATCAAACGTCGCAACGTAACTGGGTGACTATAAAGGTGCTCTACAGGTATCTCCGAGGGTGTCTGTTGGGTTGGCATGGATCAAGACTGGGATTTGTTACTCCGTATGACGGAGAGGTATCTCAGGGCCCACTCGGTAATACAACATCACATTGAGCCTTGCAAGCAAAGTGACTAAAGAGTTAGCCACAGGATCTTGTATTACGGAACGAGTAAAGAGACTTGCCGGTAACGAGATTGAACTAGGTATAGTGATACCGACGATCGAATCTCGGGCAAGTAACATACCGAAGAACAAAGGGAACAGCATACGGGATTAACTGAATCCTTGACATAGAGGTTCGACCGATAAAGATCTTCGTAGAATATGTAGGAGCCAATATGGGCATCCAGGTCCCGCTATTGGTTATTGGCCGTAGAGGTGTCTCGGTCATGTCTACATAGTTCTCGAACCCGCAGGGTCTACACACTTAACGTTTGGTGACGATTAGTATAATTGAGTTATTATGTTGGTGACCGAAAGTTGTTCGGAGTCTCGGATAAGATCCCGGACATGACGAGGATCTCCGGAATAGTCCGGAGGTAAAGATTGATATATGTGATAATAGTGTTTTGATCTCTGGAAGGGTTCCGGAGTTCACCGGAATGGGTTCCGGATGTTTACCGAAGTGTTCGGGTGCAGCAACACTTTATATGAGCCAAAGGGATAAAGCCCACAAGGTATTGGAAAGTGCAAAAGTAGTTTTGCTGCCGCGTAAGCGGTACTACCGCTTGGTGAAGCGGTACTACCGCCCGAGCGGTACTACCGCTTGTGTGAAGCGGTACTACCGCCCAAGCGGTACTACCGCTTGTGTGAAGCGGTACTACCACTTGTGCGCGGCTGTGCACGGTTCGGCAGGGATCCGAGTTGGACTCTTTTCCTGCGGGCCAAACCGACCTTGTGCGGGCAAAACCGACCCGGAGGAGGCTTTTACTCCAAGTTTAGACCCCAAGGCTCAACATATAAATAGAGGGGCAGGGCTAGCACACGGGACACATCAAGATTTCCCCAAGCCGTGTGCGGCAACCCTAACCCTCTAGTTCCTCCGTCATAATCTCCGTAGTGCTTGGCGAAGCCCTGCAGAGATTGTTCCTCACCACCATCATCACGCCGTCGTGCTGCTGGAACTCAACCACTACTTCATCATCGCTCGCTGGATCGAGGAGGTGAAGGCGTCATCAAGCCGTACGTGTGTTGAACGCGGAGGTGCCGTCCGTTCGGCACTAGATCGGAAGGATCGTGATTGGATCGCGGGACGCTCGGCGATTTGGATCGCGAAGACGTTCGACTACATCAACCGCGTTTATTAACGCTTCCGCTTAGCGATCTACAAGGGTATGTAGATTCACTCTCCCTCTCGTAGATGCTCATCACCATGGATAGATCTTATGTGTGCGTAGGAAAATTTTTGTTTCCCATGCAACGTTCCCCAACACCTTATCCACTGGAACAGTGGGCTGGGCCCGCATGTCATACACAGTAGGTTAATTAGAGTTTTAGGTTAATTAACTGGGTTAATTAGAGGGTGGGGCCCAACTATCAGTGACTAACTAATTACCGGATTAACTTAATTAGTCAAAAACAGTGA
Organism: Elymus sibiricus; assembly: GCA_039707655.1. NCBI lineage: Eukaryota > Viridiplantae > Streptophyta > Magnoliopsida > Poales > Poaceae > Elymus > Elymus sibiricus. The sequence continues at coordinate 516,053,494 of CM077666.1, forward strand.
TTAAGCGAGTGAGGCCCCCATGTCACTGACAGAGGCTAGCCCAGTCAGCACGTTGACCTAGTCAATGTGGTCAACGTGGCCCACGGGACCCACCTGCAGTGGCCCAAGGTGGGCCCCAGGCCGTGCCACGTCGGCGTCGGCGTCGGCGTTTAGCCGCCGATGGCCAAAACCACGGCGGAGGCCTCGGGCCTTGTCGGGATTCGGCCACAGCAGGCCAAATCGAGCGCGGCTGGGCTCGTTCGAACGGGCGCTGCCTCGCGCGTCCATTGGTGGTGGTAGCGTGGCCGGAAGTGGCCAGAGTCGACGGCGGTGACCAACGAGGGCGGCGGCCGGAATCGGGCGAGGTCGTGCCCGTGGCTAGGGGCATGGCAAGCGGCGCTGAGGGGCTCGTTGGCTTCCTGGGAGCCCCAGGAGCTCGGTAGTGAGCTCGGACGTGGGCTGCGGCGACAGGGGCCTCGACGGCGAGCTCAACCGCGGCGGCGGGTACGGCCATGACGGGAGCGACGGCTACGGGCGACAAAAGCGAGTGCTAGGAGAGGGGAAAGGAAGAGGGGCTCACGGTGATCCTACAGATGTGCTCAGTGGGCTCGGGGGAGGCTCGACGGCGCCGGAATCGACGGCGAGGTCCGACGACGCAGAGGAGGAAGACGAGGTCGTCGGCGACGCTGCAGTGGCTCCCGGCTCCGGTTCGTTGTCGCAGACGACGTAGCGGTCGACGGCGGACCCTTAGGACATGCTGGTGAGGCGAGAGGCGGCCGGTGGCCGCGGGATCGACGCGGCGATGGCGACTACCGCGTCGGGCTCTTCTCCAGATTGGGGAGGAGAGCGAGAGGGAGAGGGGAAGTGGGGCTAGGGTTCGACCGCGGGGCGAGGGGCGGCCTTATCCACGACAGGGAGCCGCGAGATGGCCGGCGCGTGGCGATCCGCGGCCACGGACGCGCACGGCGCCAACACGCCAGGAGAGAGGGCGCGAGGTGGGAGACGACCCGCGCCGGTGGGCTGGGCCGCGGGCACTGTAGCCACTTAAACCCAGGGGCACAGTTCTCCTTTTCCCTTTTTCTTTTTGCTTTTCTGTTTTTCCCTTTTTGCTTCTGTTTGCATCTCTTTTCACATTAAGTGACTTTTGCAAAAATGTGCAACTGATCAAAACAAATGCTAGGCAATATTGGACACTGCCACAAAATGTTTGGGGGCCCAATGATTCCATTTGAATTTTCCACAAGTGAAAAGGCATTTAAAATGCTTCTTTTGGCATTGTTTAAATTGGTATAACCCATTTAAGCAAATAAGTGATGTTGTTTTTCTTAACAAATAATTGTTATGGAATATTTGCTAAATGATCGGAAAAGCAATTTGGCTCCCGGGTCCAGATTGCGGGCCCATGCGCCTCGCGATGCTCACCTCTGCAAGTATTTCCCAGCGTATTCGCTTTTGACAAATGGACCCCTGGCCCACGTCCCAAACGGTGGAAATGTCGTCGCTCGTTAATGCCGCATCGGTACAGACGGGCTTGGACGGTCAAGTACCAACGGCTTCCATCATGTACAGGGTGGGCGTCGGGATCGTTCTCTGCCACAACCTCGCCGCCGTAGTCAGCTTCATCTCCCCCGTCCGCGGCAGGCTTCACGTCAGCGTCGGACAGATGGAACTCCGGTGGCGCTGGCACCTGCAACCACAAAAACAGAGCTTTTTTTTAGTATAGTTCACAAACAAATGCAGATTTGGTGAAAACGAAATAGAACATCTAGATCCCGCAGCACCTCAGCTAAATCTTGCTCCTCCACGAGGACCACTTCATGGTTTCCTTGCAGATCTGGTACGCAGACAGCGCTCATCCCCTCCAGCCTCTAGGCCATGGCTCAGGCCACCATCAGCCGACCCCTCTCACTAATTTGCAGCAGATCGAAAATTATCATTTTTCGCAAACACCAAATTTAGATGCATTCGAGCAGATGAATCGACATGGCCGCGTACCTGATAGAAAGCTTCGCTGTCAGCACTCCAGGCCAAGCCGGAGGTGAGCCAGCTAATGGAGGGGGGCATCTTCTTCTCTGTTTGTCACTCTCTACGCCGCTCCTCTCTCTATCAGTTTTCAATTTTTGCTTCACACCTGAGTGAAAATGCTACCAGAGTTCTATCACACACACCCCCATCACAGGTTATGCCCTTTTTACAGAGCCAGCTCGAGCTCTGCCTGGGAGCACACACACAGCTTGCCTTTTTTGAAATTTCAAATTTCAAATTACAAACGACAGGAGACACACATGTCTTGCAATACAGTATAGTCACATCGTCCCAGTTCCAGTGCAATTACATCAGCGCCCCTAACTCCTAGCTGATGGGCACGCACACACCCACCTCCAATTATACAACACCGCATAATCAATACATTTTTTACATGAACAATCATCACCCCCCATGAAAAAACCTACTAGGTTATCAATTTTTTGCGGACAAATAAATTGGGAAAAATGATTTTTATTTTTGTACTCAAGCAAGGCAGGTCCAGTTTGCAACCTAACACCTTCAGGATTCGTGCAAGTATTCTTCCTGTGTCCTGCTACGCCGCAATTGCCGCAGTTTGTTTCCTTCCTTGGCTGTTTGGGCAGGTGATCTTCTTATGCCCTTTGCCTCTGCAGATGCTGCAAAATCTTGTTCTCTTACTCAACTCCTCATACGGTGCTTTATCATGGCTGTTTGTTGGCTACCAGCCTTTCGCTTCTTTTCATGAGCACCTAGCCAGGCCAAGGTATCGACTTGTACTTGTTGCTCACCATCAGTTGTTATTCCAATTTTTGCATTTCCATTTGCGTCCGTTATTGCACCCCCAGCAATTACACGCCAGTTCTCCAAACCTAGTCCATCCCTCTGATCCTCATATTCAGCCAGGGAAGCAATTCCATCCTTAATTATCTTCATGTCTCTCTCATATGCCTCTACGGATGCATCACCAAGGCAGACCAACTCCATAGCATGGACGTACAGAGCCGTGTGGCGGTGTGTCATTGTCCGGCTACCAGCATGATCGCGTTGGTATACCTGGAGTCCCTTGTCCACCCTCTTTATGATAAATTGTTGATGTACCTCGGTAAATCCCAGGACGTCCATAACCTGGGTCAACAAGCATGCAGCCATATATAAGTCAAGCAGATAATGAAATGCCCACTACATTCAGTGGAGGTTTGAAAAAAAAATTCATACTTTCAGCATGTGGCAACAAGGCATGCCCATATGCTCGAACAGCCCACACTCGCACTCAAATTTCTCCCCATCTTCCCTGTATCTTCACTACATACACATCCCTGGCCCATTTCTCTCGCCTCTCCGCCCGAGTGTGCACTGCTTCGTACATTTTTTTCTTCTCAAGCTCCTCAATTTTTGTATGCATGAGCCTGGTGCAGTAACTCACCAAACTGATCAAACATGGCCCTCGTGTAAACCTTGCTTTGTGTGTCTCCCTATTGACATGTTACATTTCACGACAACACCACCCTACAAGAGAAAAACACAAACAAATGTTATCATCGGTTGAATTATTTCCATCGAGAGACAGAGATGAGTTGTGAACACTCACAGTTTTAGTCCGTTTTTCCTCATAGCTTTCCTCTGCATCCCTGGCGAATTGCAAACGCATGTAATGCCTCACAAACATGTGCATCGGACATCCAGGCGGCACATACGACTTCAACATGCTATTTTGCACTCTCACATCTCTGCGTGCTGGTTATCTTTGCACAGAACCTGCGTCCGGAGCAACCTGATCATAGCTGGCCACTCACACCGGCAGGACCTGCTGTTCTCTTTCACTGGTTCCCCTGCATATTTTGACATTAATTTTTCGATGATCACCCCATGGATAAACTCATTCGCTTTATGTATAAACGAAAAAGTCTAAAAATAACAAAGAATTTTTCCACACAGAACCAGCCCACTTACAGAGCAGCTGCATACAACTTCCTGCATTCATTTTGTCTTCTCAGCGTTAAGCCTGCTTTTTCCATATCTTATTCCAAAACCATGCTCCCATGAGTAAAGGTTGTAGAAATCGTAAGCTTCCAATGTTAAACCAATTGCAGGCTCGACTACATGATCACCAAGCTTGTTTGCATATCCTCGAATCGTTTGCTCCAAAGGTGTCCTATCGGGGGATGTTTCCCAACACTTACCCTACAATAAACAAACCGAGAAAATTTAAAATACACCCACCAAACCCAAATATGTTTTTCAATTTTTCTGTGAATGTCACACAGTTCTGTATGTAATCACCAAGTCATCTTGCCTCTGTAACAAGCACCAAAAATAACAGACACCCCTGTACTTCCATACACTTTTTAATTCAAACGGATATTACGCAGAGCATCAATTAATTCAAAACGCACAACCATTTTTGTACAAAAAACGTGGAAATACCTTTTAGTCCACCCTGGTGCCTGGGGATCCATCTTGCCAGTAGATTGAGCTGAAACTGCATCACCACTTTCTGCTTGTTCTGCAATAACAGTATTCTGGTCCACATATTTTTCTTCCTGGGCGCCTTCTTGCTCAAACACATCTGCGTTATCTCCCTCGCTCTCACTAAAATCGGCCATTGCTGCGCCACCGGCATCAACACTTCCTGCATACACTTCGTCTTCTCGGCATTGAACCTACTTTTGTCGTGCCTGATTCTGAAACCATGCTCCCACGAGTAAAGGTTCTAAAAATCATATGCTTCGCCCAACGAGTCAAAAGTTAAACCAATAGCAGGATCAACTACATGGTCCCCCAATTTATCTTCATACCCCTTAATTGTCTGTTCCAGCACGCCGACTCTTTCAGAACATGGAGCCCTATCCGGTGGCTGATTCCCGACTCTCACCCTGCACCATGGAAACAAATATATATGCCCAGGTTTTTATTTTTTGTAATAGAAAAGGTATTTTCAGGTCACACACAAAACAGTATGCGCTCGGAGGCCACACTCACATTGCCAGCGTAATTTTGATTATCAACTATGACAAATATATCCACAACACGACTTCCGTTTCTTTTTTTTTCACTCAACCACGATCCAATGAACCAACAAACATTTTCCCATAGTGAACAGTGCATCATACATAACAAAATCATCCCAACTACGGTTGCAAGACAAAGCATGCAGTTCTACAACGAAAAATGCCAATTACCTCTTTGTTCAGCCAGGTGCTTGAGGATCCACCTTCCCAGTAGATTGAGCAGAGCCTCCATCGGCACTATCTGTTTGATCTTGAATCACAGCGTCATGGTCTCCATCAAGATTGGCTTCCACGCCGCCCTGTGCAACGGCATCGGCGTTGTCACCCTCACTCTCACTGAAACCGGACATGGCGGTGACGCCGGCAGCTACACTTGCTTCCTCGCCGTACATAGCAGGACCCACTGACTGCCTAGATGAGCTTCGCCCAAGTTCACAGACGACCACCTCGTGAGATCCATTGGCGAACTCTTCTTCCCCACGACCAGCGCAGCCAATCAACTCCATTAGGGCTGCCGTGCTACAGGCCTCATCCGGGAAGATGGGCAACCTGCGTGCTTTTAATCGAAGCTCTAAGGTGGATTGCTGGATTGCAAATAGGAACCAAGAACATTTCTGCTCAAAGATGGATTTTTTACCTGTCCACCGGAGAGACGGGAAAGTCCATCGCCATGGCTGCGCTACCTCTACTCGGAGACCCATGCGAGTACAGTTTGGGAGAAAACCGGCGCCGCACCAGCCGTCGTCGCCGCCGCCCACCAGCTCTGTTTTTCCCTCGATCCCCTTTCTCTCAAACAGCGCCGAGGCTGCTGGATGGGGATGCATTCATTTCTGTCCTCGTCTGCCAAGTGGGTCCATCTAACTAGCGGGTCCAGCTGACGGCCTCTACAAAACAGATGCACACGGCGCGGCTGGGACCAAAAACAGCTACGCGCTAGCCAGCGGTAACGGCGGCTCCATGGGCGTTCCCCACCGTTGCCTGACACCATACGTACAGCTGTATTCCCCTATTATTCTGTTCCTGTATATTAACTTCAATAGTACCTGGCACAGATCCCACGGCTCATCTGGACGGCCCAAATTTCAGGATCATCTGGACCCGGGAGCCAAAACGCCCCTCCCCTAAATGATGAACTATTTTGCAACCAAGTTTGTGCAACTTTAAATTCCACTTGCAATTTGAATTGATTTCAGTGGTGGAATTTAAAATGAGATATGAATCCACTGTGATCAAGCATTGCAAATCAAGGTGACTTAGCATAATCATTAAGGATCACTGTAGCTCATTACATGGGGGTGTTACATATAACGTGTGCGCCAATCAAGTCCATTAAATTCATCTGCAAAATTATTATACAAAATACTATTGTTAATGGAATCTAGAAATAGATGGCTTCCGTGACATGCCTAATAAGGATGTATATAGTTTAATTGAAATGGAGTGGCCTCTTTACCAGATAGATGCTTTTGAAGGCTCCCCATGGGCATATACTCAAAGCAAAGTGCTTTATGTGTTGCTTCACAAAAATCGATCCCTCCTTGCAACTCCCTAAAATGTTGGTGTTGTGTTTCATAGCAGCAGCCAACTAACCGCACAATGTTTGGATGATTTAGCATCATCAGATTCTGAAACTCACGTTTGAATTGTACATCATCAATTGTCTGCATGCTATTAATGAGCATCTTCACAGCAATCTCTTGTCAGTCATCGCGCACACCCTGCTCAAGATGTATTATTGGCACATGACATGGATCACATATGTGAGGACAAGCAGAAAACATAAGTATCAAGCTTTGTTTGTTGGTTACGTGCCACAGCGAACAAAAGTTAACAGAATCTTACCCTGTAAACTATTCCAAATGCACCTTGACCAAGTACTCGCTCCTTGGAGAAATTATTCGTGATCTTTTGTAATAATCCCATCGTTAGACTTGTTGGCTCCATGGCTTCACAGTCTCTGTTGGTACGCACAAGCTAAACCCTTATGCATCACGACCATTTTAGAACATATATCTTCTTTGAAAAAGTGAATTTGGAACATATATAAATTAAGAATTAACCAATACATATATTGATCGACAGGCGGGCGGGTGGATCGGCGAGGTGCATAGTATAGCGTAGTGCATAAAAAAAACAGCCCATGAATCTAGTAGTACTAACCTGGAGCTGGAGCTGGAGCTGGAGCCGGGGAAATGAAGGACTGCCTGCTGCTGCTGTGCTCCCTCGTCGCCTCCAGGAGATGGCATTGTTAGACTTGCTTTCCAGCGAGAGGGGGAAGAAATTAAGACGGTCGTCGATGTGTGATGGATCCATCCGGCCGGCCATTATTAGATAGATTAATGATCCATCCGGCCGGCCATCAGTCAATGTTCATCCATTGGTGGAGACAGACCCAAGTCCAAACCACTCCATCTTACGAAATTTCGCCCTACTACAAAGTAAGAGAATACCACCAAGTCAAGGATAAACCAGTGGAGTACGGCACATCATGACCTTAACGCTTATTGTAAATAGCTCATGAAGATTTATCTTTTTGGCACATCATCATTGTTTTTCTACATGACATATTTTTTCAAGGATGACGTAAGCAATATAATGTGGGAGATGTTAATAAAGGAAAATAGAGTGGGTTAGGATCCCATGGACTGGATTTTTCGATAAAGGGCGCTTTTATTAACTCAGAATGTAGCATCAAGTGGATACAAAGCATAATGAGTGACACCCGGCCTCTGCATAGCTAAGATGCACACAGCCTTAAACGAACAGTCTAACAAAGTATATATAAAAAAACGACAAGTTGGCAGCAGTAAAGCCATATGAGTCCGAAACTATGCCAATGTCGACGGAGGAGGTGAACCGATCCGGAGATTATGTTGCCATCCATGTTGGGTAAAAACCTCCCTGGCCACCCGCTCCAACCGCATACACACCTCCTTGAACAGCGATTGATACTCCGTTCGCTGTAGCGTAGACCACATACGAAGCCAGAGCGTACAATGGTAAATAACCTGCATAGGAGAAGAGGTTTTGCCATTAAAAACACAATCGTTTCTACATAGCCAAAGCGACCATAGTAAGGCTGACGCTCCCACCCGTATTAGCGTACTAAAAGTATTTGGTATACCGTCAAGCCAGTGACCATATATATTGGCAACACTTGTGGGCGGATACAAATTGGACGCTATTTGGATGACTGACCATATAGAACACGCAAACTTGCATTGAAAGAAGAGGTGTTTAATTGTCTCGTCATGAGTACAAAAGCTACACTTCTTACTTCCTTGCCAGTTGCGTCGAGCGAGGTTGTCTTTTGTTAGCACAACTCCTCTTCGAAGATACCACATTAAAATCTTAATTTTTAGTGGCATCTTTGAATTCCAGATTAGTTTATTATTATTCACGGGAATCTCTGAATGCGAGAGTGCACGGTACATAGAGTCAACTGTGAAGGATCCTGATGTAGTGAGATTCCAACGAAACACATCCCGCCCTTGTGTCAAGTTAATCGAATCCAAACGGGATAGAAGATGTTGCCATGACACAAGGCGGAGGCCAATCAAATCCCTCCTAAATGATACATTTGGCAGGGAGGAGCTGAGCACGTGCGCAAAAGTATCATTCTTATCGCATACAATGTGGTACAAGGCTGGATACTGTTCTTGAAGAGTGGCGTTTCCTAGCCACCTGTCCTCCCAGAAACGTATCTCGGAGCCGTCCTTTATCGCGAATGATCCAAAGCGGAATAGATGTTTCTTTACCGCCATCAGACCAGACCAAAAATGTGAGTCACCAGGTTTCCAATATGCCCGGGACAACGGTTTTTGGCCTAGATACTTATTGTGCAACAGGGTTTGCCAAACACCATCCTCGGTAAGTAGCTTGAACAACCATTAAATGTGCAAGGCGTCATTCTTGACCTGGAGGTCCTGAACACCTAAACCTCCTTGGTCTTTTGGTCGACAAACCACACTCCATTTGGTTAGCCTATACTTTTTATTTTCACTGTCTCCTTGCCAAAAGAATCTGGATCTGAAGTAATCCAGTCTTTGCAGAACCCCTATGGGAATTTGGAAAAATGAAAGCATGTAGAGAACCATGTTAGTGAGAACAAAATTGATCAAAACTAGCCGCCCTCCAACCGAGAGCAACTTGTCTTTCCAATTGCTCAACCGTTTCTTCAATCGCTCTTCAACATGTTTCCACTCCGCATTAGTGAGACACCGATTTTGAATCGGAATTCCAAAATATTTAATCAGGAATTGGCCTTGTGCACAACCGAACAAGTCAGCATATTGTGCAGCCGCCTCCTTGGCTTCTCCGAAACAGAACAATTCACTTTTATGGAAGTTAATTTTCAGACCTGACATTTGCTCAAAAGCTGAAAGCAATAGTTTCAGATTTTTAGCCTTATCTAGGTCATGTTTCATAAAAAGAATTGTATCATCGGCATATTGCAAGATAGAGAGTCCCCCATCCACAAGATGTGGCACTACTCCTGCAATTTGATCGTCGTGTTTGGCGCGTTTGATCAAAGTAGCTAACATGTCAGCGACAATGTTAAATAACATTGGAGACACTGGGTCACCTTGTCGTAATCCCTTTTTCGTCTGGAAGTAATGGCCTACATCATCATTGACTTTGATAGCCACACTACCTCCAGTAACGAAATTTTGGACCCACTCGCGCCATCTATTGGAGAAACCTTTCATTTTTAGGGTCTGTTGGAGAAATGACCATTTGACTTTGTCGTATGCCTTTTCAAAGTTGATTTTAAATACTACTCCACTCATGTTCTTCCGGTGCATCTCGTGAACGGTCTCGTGAAGGATTACTACTCCATCGAGTATATTTCGTCCTTGCATGAAAGCCGTTTGGGATGGTTGAACAACATGACCGACAACCGCGTCGAGCCTATTAGTCGCCACTTTGGTGAAAATTTTGGAGCTGACATTAAGGAGGCAGATCGGTCTGAACTGTTGAATCCGTTCGGCCTCCTTAGTCTTTGTCAACAAAACAATCTCGCGAAAATTAAGTCTGTATAGGTCTAGTTGGCCGGCATGAAAAAAAATGAACAACTCCATTAGGTCAGTCTTGATGACATCCCAGAAGTTCTGATAGAACTCCGTAGGGAAACCATCAGGGCCAGGAGCTTTGTTATGTTCCATTTGGAACACCGCACCTCGCACCTCCTCTTCAGAGAAAGGTGCCGTCAGGATATCATTCTCTTCTGCCGTGACTTGTGGAATGTCATCTGTTCGGGTCTCATCTAGACTGAAGTTCCCTTCCTCTGGAGTCCCAAACAGACACTTGTAGTATTTGGTTATATAACGCTTGAGCTCTGCCTGACCCTCGATCCATCCCTCATCCTGTTGGAGGCTAAAAATACACTTCTTCCTATGCCGCCCATTGGCGACCATATGGAAATATCGTGTATTTGTCTCCCTCCAAAATAAATTGGGCACCTGATCTTTGATACCACTTGATTTCCTCTTCGCACAATAGACATGCAATCTGCTCATTGGATTGATTTTTCATATCAATCTCCTATTGAGACAAAATGCGAGTCTCTACTATTTTGTCAAGGTCATCTATAATAGTGGAAAGGCGTTGCTTTTCTATTTTATACATACCACTTGTGTGTTTGGCCCATCAGTTAGGAACGGCCTCATGGCGGCGCGCCATGGCGGCGAGGAGCGGTGGCAGCGTGTCGACGGACTCGTCCCGCACGATGCCCGGTGGGTTGCCGTCCCGGTCGGCGGCGTAGTTGTAGCAGCAGCCGAACTGGATCGTCGCCCGGCCCTTGCCCCGCATCCACTTGCGCGGCTCCGAGTAGGTCCGCTCTGCAACCGGCGAATCGGGATCAAGATCGCGGCGGAACAGCGGAAATTCATCGGAGAATTGCTTGCGGCGAGAGGAAGTAAGTTAAGGTAGGGTGTGTACCTCGGAGGAGGCCGCGGTGGCCCTGGTCCTGGAGGTCGAGGACGCAGGCGACGATGTTGGCCTACTCGTCGGGGGAGAAGACGTTGGCGTGGAGCTCGAGGCCCTGGAGCACGTTGAGCATGCGGCCGTCGACGCGCTCCATGTGGCGGAAGTCCTTCTTGCGGCGCACCCTCGCCATGCCCTCGTCGGACAGCAGCGTGGACGAAGACATCGCGGCGGCTCGGGCGGCGGCCGGCGTGGGAGCAGAGGCAGAGCAAGGGGATCTGGATGGGCGAGGCAGAGGATTTGACTGGATTGGCGGCTGAGGTAGCTCAGCTTTATATGGAGAGGAGAGGCCACTTCCAAATCGGGGTCGGGTCGGGTGTTTCGTCGAACACGTGGGGCGCGCGTGGGTGGGCGCCAGCGGACACGTACTCCCGGCTTCCCGCCTTCTCCTCTAGCCCACGCGCGCTCATCTATCTGCGCAACCTAGCTGGGCCGGCACTGGGAGGGCCTGGGACGGGATCCCGTGGGCCTGACACTGCACGCTGCTGCCTATGCCTTTTTTCTCGCCGCGCCGGATTTAGTTCGCGCCATTGACAAGTGTTTCAGGTCAGTGGGGAGGAGCATGGCGGTCGGGGGCATTGGCGCCTCCATCGCCGGCGACGACCACGGGAGGAAGCATGACACACGGCGGAGAGGGAGTATTTCCTCCCATATAAATTTCACATAATAAATTAACACTGCGCGAGATAAACAGAACTGCTAACGAGGTTGATTGAACTAGGGTGTAATAAACGATGACAACAACATGATTTACTGGATCACAAGATCGACAATTACATAATCGCATAAGTTGCATGAGCGCAGACACAATGTTGGGTCATTCCCATATGGTTTACAATACCATGGAAATAGCTTTAGTGATGAACTTCGTCACTGTACATACTAAATAGGGCTCCATTTCAGGAGGGCTGCCCCTTCGTGTATCTTCATCTGCCTGTGTCGAGACTCACATCACAACATGCGATGCGATCAAGTTGACTAAATTGGACAACACAATTCGGGTAGTTGGACGATCACTACGTCTTGTTTCAACACAGTGGAGCCCGATCAACAACGCTCCTTTAATTTCCTCATCATACTTGCCCCTCAGCCGTTTGTCAGCTGCATCGAGAATTGCACTTCTCCCATGACATTCCCGAACATTCTCAATGAGGCTGTTTTTCAGGGGATTGCCAATCAGGATCGGTGCTTCGCCACGTACTACCTCAAGCAGCAGCACACCGAAGCTGTAGACATCAGAATCTTTAGTAACCTGGCCGTTCTGCTGGAATAATGGGTCCATGTAGCCTTGTGTTCCAATAATGTTATTTGTTGAGCGCGAGGTTGCGGCACGGGTAAGTTGTGTCACCAAACCGAAGTCACACAGTTTAGCATTGAAGTCCATATCCAGCATCACATTAGCTGGCTTGATGTCCCTGTGCAGGACGGTTCTTGAACAATTATTATGGAGATATTCAAGACCCGAGGCTATTCCAACCAATATGTTGTACCTGAAACACGAATAATGCATTCTATGCCAGGTTAGTAATTTGAAGGTTGTAAAATAAGGGTTTCTTTTGATGACTGAAAAAAGGTAATCTGAGCATCATGTTCGTGTTTAACTACCTTTGGCGCCAATCAAGAACTAAACCACCATGGTCGTAAAGCCGTGCCTGAAGGTTGCGATTCTGCACTAGTTCATAGACAAGCAAGAGATTGTCCTTTTCGTCGCATGAACCCACAAGACGTATAATGTTGCGATGGTTCAGCGGGCTCATAATCTCAACCTCGTTCTTAAAGGCAGCCCTAGCTTCAGCTGACACAACAAGTACCGTTTTTATAGCCACGTCCACCTCTTTGTCTTGCACCATCAGTGCACCTTTATAGACAACACCGAAGGCACCCTGTCCAAGCCTTCGCGTGTCTGCGAAGTCACGGGTTGCATCCGCCAATTGTAGGTAAGTGAATTTGTGAGCATTTGTGTGTGCAAGCGTTTGCGTGTCCGTCTGTGTCTGTACTGTGTTTTGCAAACGAAAAAACTTTCGCGCATTCCCTATAAAAACAGAAAAAGCAACATAGGTCCTTCTCGTTGGAAATGGATGAGAGACAACATACTCTATTCCCTCCGATTCATATTAATTGTCGCTAATTTAGTACAGTCATCGACAATTAATATAGATCAAAGGGAGTAAAAAATATTAATTATAGTTCAGCGAGGAGGGTCACACGAACCTGCTGTGCCCTTGCATCCATACCAAATCAAACCTGCTAAACAAGCCAACAGAATTAGGCCAACTACAGAACCCACCACGCCAGCTGTCAGAGAACCTGCACAAGCACGAGATAGAGTTATGAGGGCCTTACCACAAACAGCAATCAACGAGGACGTAGCACAAGCACAAGACAGAGTTATGATTTCGTTTTTCAATTTGGATCTCAAATATTGTAGTCTGACAGATTCTTGTTGCTAGTACAACATACTTTTTGTTCAGAATTTTGTGATATTCAGATTTTTTTTTTGAATGAAAGTGATCTTTCCCCTGATTTCATAAATTAGGTTTTATTAACTTGTTGCACAGGCTATTAGCATGCATGCATGTGTGTGTGTCGCGTAGGGCCTTGCATATATACCTTTCCCCGCGGCGCTGCTCGACTGAGTAGCTGATCTGGTCGCTTGATCTACAGATTGCGGCGTAGGGGCACCACCGAACGGCACAACCACGAAGCTGGTGTTGCCGTACCAAATATGTTTCCTTGAACATGTAGGGGCTAGGGGCTCTACGTGGATATCAAGCCATGTGACAGTCCAATTCTTTTTTTTATATACCTGATGCATTGATGCAAATCTTGGTACTCTAATTAGGACTCCTGATCACGATTGACTTTTTGATGTCTGAACATATCCATGTCAAGTATATGTGGTAAATTATATATGAACCCTGATTGTGCTTATATATTAATTGGATTTTTTGTCACCGAAGAGTCCAATTTATGTTGGACAGCTGAATGTCTCGCTTCTTTCACGTTGGGGGCTTGGGGCTCTACGTTGGATATCAAGCCATGTCACAGTCCAATTCTTCTTTTTTTTTTTTTTTGCTTCTTTCCTAAGGTTGTACGTGGGGGCTGTACCAAATATGTTTTATCCTTGAACATATGTTTATATGTACATGTGTCTTGCAAGTCTCCTAGGCCCAGCATGTTCTATATTTTACACAGATTGAACAGTCACACATAATCTTAATTTAAGAGAACCAACAGGTCAAGGGCCAGTATTTTCTGATTAAAATGGAATTTTCTAGCCTATTTCTCTTGCTCCAGGTTCTCCATATATTATTTTTATCAGTATATATATAAATAGATAAATTGGGTCGTCTTGGACCTAGTCTCAGGCCAAATATAAACGGATTTGCTAAACAATACTTTGTTGATCCAAAAATATAAGGTCTATATATTTTTGAAAGTCACACTTTTCTAGGACCGACCAAATTTATAGGAAAAAACATCAACATCTTGGATATCAGATAAATAAAATTTGAAGATATATTTGGTGATGGATCTAATAATACTAATTTGGCATTGTAAATTTTTTAAAAATAAATGTAGTCAATCATAAAAAATTTGCCTTATGAAGAAAAACACCTTATATTTTGAAACGAAGAGAGTAACCAGTTATTTTCATTACCAATAACCAGGGCAAAACAAAGTTCATTTTTCCTGCAAATTGATCTTTCTTACAAAATTTTGTTAAAATTGCCTATCCCCCCAAACACCCCAAAAAAAAAAAACGTTTTTCTGTTAAATAGGATCATCTGTGTATTTCAAGTAGAACCTTGGTACCTTTGCCGCCGCTGGGCTGATCAGCAGCTGATCTGGCCGCTTGATCTACGTATTGCGGCGTAGGAGCACCACCGAACGTCACAACCATGAAGCTGGTGTTGCTGTACCTAGCAGCACAGCTATAGCTCCTGCGCTTGCCATCTAGGGAAACCCAGTCCTTCGACCAATTGGAAAACAACACGTGCAGGCACTGCTTGCACAGGTCCGGTGGCAGGTCCCACGTGCACTGCACCAACGTGTATGGATACGTCGACGACGCCGCGAATCGCTGCGGTGAGGCCACTGCGGCCTTTATCACCACGTTTAAGTTCCTCTCCAAGTCGTCAGTGTACTGCTGTGGCTGCCTGGATGTTTGACCACCATGCGACGTGTAGATAACACCTGCACAGACGGAAGTACACAGTTTTTCTTATGGTTATGGAATTCGTCCATATTTTTTACACATAATTGATCTTATCTCATAGAGCTACTCCCTCAGTTTTTCAAAATAATTGAAGTTTTATGTTTGTGCTATCTCAAAAACATCTTAAGTTTGATCAAGTTAATGTGTAGATAAATATATCAACATCTACAACACCAAATTAGCTTCAATAGATTCATCGTAACCTATATATATATTTTTTCATACTTTATATATAGATCAATCTTATAGATATTATGTAACATTTTTTTCTATCCAACTATAAACATTCTGGAATCGGAGGGAGTAGCTACTTGTATTGGTATGGATCAATCGATATAGAGGCCGGAAGTAGAACCTCCATTTCAAAAAAGAAAAGGCACTTGTTCTGCTTTACTGGTGGAAAGAACTCATCTAGATTTTACACCTAATTAATCTTATCTCAAACGAAACAATACATATATCATGTCAAAGAAAGCAATGGAGTACCTAATTCAGCTGTGCCAAAGAAGTTGGTGTCTGAGTAGCGGACGAGGCACGCGTCGAACCAGGCGAGCACAGTGGTGCTCCCAGAGCACCGGTTCAGCAGACCATCAGCGCTGCTGCTAGCAGTGGCCGTGAGGCAGTCACCGCAGTCAGAGCGCGAGTGGTCAGCGGAGCACATTGCGAGGCCATACACAGTGCCCACGCCCACGCCAACCGTGCCGTTGAAGAAGCCGCCATTCTTGGAGATAGTCTTCTCGGGGAGCGAAGCAAGGAACTGGTTCAGGTTGGCAGCGTAGGCACTGGCTGAGGTGTAGTTGCCGGACGTTGAACACTGCATGGCTTGAGGCATCTGTGAACTCACGGCTGCATCGGAGGCTGTGTGTAATGGAGCCAGCAGGTGGAAGCAAAGTAACAAGAATGGAGGAAATGAGGGTCGTCGGAGTGCCATGGCTCTATAACCTAGCTTGTTGATTGGTTTGCTGTTGTGGAGGAAGAAGGCGAATGCAGGGATTTATATACACGAGACACTGCTCGAGGTAGACCCGTACGTTCTACACTGGCATAGACAGGCCAACTAACTCCGTGTTCATTAATTATTCTTTATGACTTCATTTGACTACTATACGGAGTACTATACATACAAGTGGAGTCTAACCATACCTTTTCTTTTTGAAATAGGAGTCTAACCATACTTAGTGTGCCTCTTATCTGTCTTTATTCTGAACGGTTTTCTAATACAACAGCCTCGTTAACCCATATCACCCTACAAAAGAGCCGTTGGATTATATCTAGACTTAATCATACCCGTTAGATCTTGGCAATGGGGACCTACGAACAATCATGTCTTGATTTTTTAGTGGAAGCCCGCTGTTGGGAGGTTTCCCATCCCATGTTTAAGAAAAAGGTTTTGTGACGTCCATGTTGCAATTACACAAGAATAAATGATATGCTAAAAAAAAGTCGCTCAGAGCAGAAGCCGACATTCGAATCATCAATGCGCATGTGAAGGGAGTTCACATGTACCTAATTTGTTCCAACTGACCGGGCGGCAGGTCCGGTTAGCAATCTCAAACCTTGGTATTGATATTGATATGTGCAATAATTTGTTCCAAATGGCAACATCTTTTTTCTTTTGCGGGTAAGTGCCAACATATCTGGCTATATTATACTCTCCCCCTTCCTCACCCCTCTCATACATAGATATGTTCTTTTTGTTATGACAAATCTTGCACCAATAATTGCTCTGTTAGTATATATTTTTTTAACAACATATTGTTTTTGTTGGATTCATACAAAAAAACTTACTTGGATTATTATTCATGGCAGATAAATAAAATATTAATCGAGTAAGTGCTAGGCAAACTCTTCTACTACTAATGCAATTTTTTCGAGAGAAGGACTATAAGTAAATCAATTTTTATATATACTAAAAACCCCTATGCATCTCAATTTTTTCAAAGGAAGTTAGACAACCAGCCTCTGCATTGATTGATGCACACAACTCGGTTATTGCATAGTTATATCATCCTAGGGTAGAAAAAAACATACAAGTCCTATTACTGGATGGTCATTCAAATCGGCTAAACATAGCCCAACCCACCGTATCCCATTCGCTCCACCCAGAGACCTTGGACTGTTGCATATCCACTACAATGGTTGTCTCGGCAGAACATTGCCCTTCAGTGGTGTCGGTCACTCTCGGTGTCTCAAAGCAACCCCGATGTCGGGATTCCCTTCTACTATGGCTACAACTCTTCTAGTTCTTCAAGGTTACGAGTGTATGAGGGGCAATCACATGGAATTATTTTCTTCATCTTCTCGATGTCAGGATTCCTTTTGAGTGATCCTACAATACTCCTTCCTGCTCTTCTCGATCTAGTCCTTGGTGATGGGCGCTAAGTACAAGCAGCTTTGGTCAGCCTGGTATAGCTCACTAGCTCACTTCCGATCTACCCCCCCCCCCCCCCCCCCCCCCACAAACCCTCCACAGTGGTAGAATCGCCCACCCACGTGCGAGTCCGCGCAAAGTGGATCCCGTTGGAGTGTTATCCACAGGTATTAACGGAGAGGTCTCATCTCTTATGTAACTAACAGGCAGTTAGGGGAGGGATTCTTCCCCTTTAGCCAACATTTTTCAGTTGCATAAAAAATTTAGTAGTAGGAGCCATCTCACAACACATTTTCAACGATCTCCAGTAGTTATTTTTGAGCAATTGGGTACTAGCTTGGGGTAGACTCTAAAAATGATGTTTTATCAGTATAAATAATTGATTTAAACACACATGGTGATTATCTATCAAGAATAACAGTAGGCCAATAGCTAGCTAATCGAACTAACACACCAAGGTATTAATTAGTTAGAATTAACAAACATATTTATCTACATGAATGCACAAATAGAGCATTGGATTTAACATAAGAAAAGGATATATTTGCAACTGTAGCAACAATTGCTACTACGATAGGATGATTTGACTTTTTTTTTTCTGACTAACTGCATGGACTAACTGTAGAATTTCATGTACGGACTAACTGTAGAATTTCTTGTATGGACTAACTGTAGAATTTCTTTTACCAGAGGTGAAATAGTTAATTTGACTTCTCTATTTTTTCAGACAAAGGATGAATTTTATTGACTTGAAATGAAGCATCAGTGAGATCAAATCGTTATAAAAGACTTGAGCATAGCATAGCAAGTCTTGCTACCCCTTTCTTTAGTTCATACTACGCATGCAGATGCCCAGTTGTCATGCTTTGTTGTTTACCTTGGCAACTAACTCACAAGTTGGTCCTTTTTGTACGTATATGTACTAATGATTCTGAATAAAAGAAGTCTTGATACTCGAATCCAATTTTTTTTTTGTCATCTAATGGCCCATTAAACAAAACTTAAGTCACCTTGTATGTGGCGTTCTTGCCCAATTTTCATTTTTATTGGAAACTACCTAGCAATTTGATAAAACTTCTATCCCTCGAAGCCAAACAAGTGGACTACACATCATGACCTTAACGTTTATTGTACATAACCCATGTATCATTTTTTTTGTCACATCATTATCGTATCCCTTTTCTACATGGCATATTTTTTCAACGATAACGTAAGCGATGTGGGAGATGTTCTAATGGAAAATAGAGTGGTTAGGACCCCGTGGACTGGAATACTGGATGACCAGCACATTAGGTAGCGGGCACGATGTGTGCTTCTACAAAAAATTACAACTTTCGAAACGAATGAGCGATGCACATTAAAATTTCATTACTTAAAAGGATAATACACACAATTTACACGTAAATAATGCCGGAAGAAAAAGAAAGAGTTAGTTATTTTGTACCCCCTCTTTATCTTTTTTAACACGGATCACCCGATTTAAGCGATTTTCATCTGTTTTCCCCATTTAACCAAAGTTGTGTCAAATTTTACTTTTTTTAGCACATTATGTCGAATAAGAAACCATGATATTTTCACGGGTCGCCCTCATTCCATAGTTGAGTTCTTTCACATTTCTCATAACCTTTTCCATGGATTAGCATCTTGAGGTTCTTTGATCGATGGGCATAAAGAAATTGTCTTGGTAGCAACCACCAAACCAATAGAACAAAGGTTAGCATTGCTGCTAGTCCATAACCTTGGGTAAGCCATCCAATATGTCCGGGTACACGTGGCACGCCACATCGACTCCACAACTTGTTTCTCATTAGCGCTCACCCGCCGACTTGCCCGGTTTGCCCCACGTGCCTGGTTCCAGCCGAAGTGTGGCGTCGATGACACGTTAGGAGCTTTGGTCTGCCAGTGCAGCCTGTGGTTTAGCCGGCCCCAACAATGGCTTTACCGCACTGCGCCGTCTTCTGCCCCTCCCGGGTGGTAGTTCCTCTTCTTCCTCTGCTTCCCAGCGTTGTCATTTGCAGCCACAGGTTCTGTGTTATAGACCGGAGTGTTAAGGTGTTGCACTGGCGAGACTTCAAGACCTGCTCCCTATTGTTGCCGCCGGTGCTTCTTTTGGCCGATAATGTATGGAATGGTAGTAGGTTGCCGAGTCGCCATTCCATGTAGCAATCCAAGTGATTTTGCGTGTGTTGTGCGGAAGCAGGATCAATCAGCACGGCTGTGGTGCACGTGTGTGTGTGTGTGTGTGTGTGTGTGTGTGTGTGTGTGTGTGTGTGTGTGTGTGTGTGTAAAGTAGATGGCGTAGAGCTGTGCCAATAGTCGTTACCGTCATTGACGTCATGGGCGGCACCATCTCCTTCGTCGTGGACACTGGAGGATCACACACATATGACAGTCGTGTGTGTCGTGCTCGCAGGGGTGCTGGCGAAATGCTGGAATAGGGCGAAGGGATCGGCTCCGTAGGATGGGATGTCGGGTGGAAGGAGGCCGACAGGTATGGTACTTTTGTGTGGGGATTTTCGAATTAGGCAAGAACAAAGCAAAATTAGCCTAGAAATATGATGGGGAGGGTTCCAAATCATGGCAACCGTGCTCATGATACCAAATGATGTACGACCAAGTCCTAGGATTGCCCGCTTCACGAACTGGAGGTGGATTTGGGGTGGATTTACGCAAAACACAGGACAAATCCACAATAAAACACGAGAGAGGTCTAATTGGACAAGATGCACACCAAGTAACACTCAAATCACAAGTAAATACAAGAGGTGCATCTAGATCGAAAAATAATAAGGGAATAAAGGATACAAAGGTAGTCAACTATAGCCCAAACAGACCCACGTATGAATCACAAACAATGAGTATGAATGGTTACAGATTCGACTGAAAGCTAGAATTTTTTTAGGTGCATGCTACATAGGAAAACAGCACAAAGTAATCATCTTGAAAAAAAATTGTAGCACCACCATACAAATCTATGAAGTAACCTTGAGAGCTACCACAAAGTAATGCTACTCTAGCAACTAGCAACAACACCGCTTACTGGGAGATGGCCGCCAGCGCGCGAGGTGCTGGAGGGAAAGGAGGCAGGGGCGTCGGGGCCGGGTCTGATGGTGGTGGCATCTTGGGCAGTCGGTTGTGCCGGGGCAGGGCATCGGGCGTGGTAGGGAGAGAGCCGGTGATAGGTTGACGGTGAGGGCTCGAGGACGCACGGGCGCACGCAATAGCAGTGGGCAGCGCTAGAGCTCTAGGAATTTGGGGGAGTTTGGATCTGGTGATTTTGGGTGGGGCCCGGTCGGGGGGCGGCGGGGGGGGGGGGGGGCTATTTTCCAGCATGGGCGAGGGATAAGGTCCCACCACTGTTGAGCGCAAAGCAGTGCCCGCCACAGTTAACTAAGTTAGCTGTGGTGGGTGACATACATGCATGGCAAGCTAGTGTTGTACCTTACTAGTGGCGGGTGCTTTTTGCCGCCCGTCACTGATTTTTTTTAATTTTTTGTAATCTGGTTGTTTTAATGTTTTAGGTTTTTTTTTTCATTTTTTGTGGGGTTTAAGTTACTTCATAAAAAGAGTCATCTGAAAGTTTTGCCACTTTTTGGGTTGGTTCACTATTTTTAGGGCTTTAAATGAATATTGAGCTATTAAAAGGAGCAAAATGCTTTTTGATTTCAAAAAATATGTACACGAGGTCTTAAAAAAGTAAACTTGGCATGGTGTCGTTATATGACCTTAAAGGGTGTGGTAAAAATTGAGAGCGCTACCGTGGGACTTGATTTACCCGCATATCGATATATTGGTTAACTATTACTCCAACTTATATGCTCTATATGTCCAACAGAGACACTACCCCTGGGGAGCCATGGAGCCAACAAGTCCAAAGTTGAGATTATTAGAAAAAATCATGAATAATTTCTCCAAGAAGCGAGTACTTGGTCAAGGTGCATATGGAAAAGTTTACAAGGTAAGATTCAGGACAATTGGTTTATACTAAAAAAAATATTGCAGGTAACGAGCAAAACAAAGCTTGCTACTTACATTTTTTTTTCATGTTGTATGATGTTCTGTGCTGATAATAGATCTTGAGCAGGGTGTGCGGGACGACGGGCAATAAATTATTGTGATGTTGCTCTATAATAACATGCAAACTTTGGACAATTCATACGGGACTTTGATAACCTTATGATGCTAAACCATCCAAACATTGTACGGATAGTTGGCTAATGCTATAAAACACAAAGTCAACATATGAACTTCCAAGGAAGAATTGTTTTTGGTGAAACAACATAAAAAGCACTTTGCTTCGAGTATATGCCAAGGGGGAGCCTTCGAAAGCATGTGTCTGGTATGAGGCCATTCCACCTCTGGTACACTTATTAAGCATGTGAAGACAAATGTCACCTATATTTCGATTCCATTGAGACAACCCGCTTTGTATAATGAATATGCAGATGAATGTAGTGGACTTGATTGGCAAGCACGTTACAAGATTATCACGGGTTCTTATGAAAGTTTAAAATACCTTCACGAAGGATTACAAAAAGCATTTATTTGGACCTAAAACCAGACAAAATACACTTCTAGATGAAAGCATGCTCCCAAAATTGGCAGATTTTGGTTTGTCCAAGAACAAACAAGGATGACACAAAATCCTATAGGAACTATGTAAGTAAATGCCTCCTGTGAGGAACTCATTTCCAATGAATAAATTGTATCTCTTATACCTATGTTGCCATATGCAGTAGATACATGCCACCGGAATACTTATTTTGGGGCGATTGTTGTGGCAGCACACTTGGCTAACACTATCTGATGAGTCGAGGACAACGGCGTCGTCACCGGTGCTCTGCATCGACCACAACACCCACGCGACAAGGACCGGCCGCAGCACATTCCGTCCCTTGACGACTTGCATCTCCACCCCCACCTCATCCCCGTCCTCCGCGGGCTTGCGCGACCATGAGCTGGGACTGGAGGCACATCGCGACCTGGTCATCGTCGTTGCGGGCGAGGGTTGGAGCCGGGGGAGGTGGCTCCGGTTGGCGGCAGTGGCAGAAAATAAAAGAATGTTGTTCGATGTTAGAAAATGCACTTGATTGCATTGGTCCACAACTAGAGGATAAACTCAATGCAACTACCACTGTGACGAATAAGCCATGTAATGACCAAGAAAATGTTGACCCAAATGTGCAACAAACAAATGAGATCCTTAGTGCTGCAAAGCTCAAGAAAAAGGTTCAATCAAAAAATTTGAGAAGAAAACTTGGCTTGATAAGTTACTCAAAGGGACGTGAAAGCCAATTAAAGTTGTTGCATCCAAAAACCAAGGAGCAAAGGTATGTACCAATATGTACAGGATATGTTGTTACCATTCAGTCCTAAATTACTTACTAGAAGTTTTATTGCAGCAACAAAAGAAACATGATGGTGCACAGCCTCAAGTAGGAGTGGAGAAGGATGGGCGCGATAAAGGAGCAAATATGGAGTTTCAACAGTGCAACAAGATAATGAGTTACACGCAGCTCTTGACAGCTACCCGTTATGATGAAGATCTCTTCTAGCATGTACAATCTTGTTAGATAAGTATTTTGGGGAGTGGTGACTAGTATTTTGGACAGGGTTGACTATAGTATTTTAGACTTGGGGGCTAACTATAGTCTTTTGTGGCATAAGTGTACAAGTAAAAGGACCAAATCTATGTACTTAAATGATTATGTAAGAACAAATTTCAATGCTAAGTGCTTCAAAAATTAGTTTGTTCAGACCTACAAAAGACTATGTATTGTGTTCAACTTCCTATTGTTGTTTTCCTGAACCTCTTAACTAAATGTCCATGTATTAAAAGTGCACGGGTGATAGTATTGAAGTGTTCAGACCTACATAAGTACGACTCAGATTTTCCCTTTTTCTTGATGTTTGTTAAACTGAACTGAAGTGTTGTTGTTTGCCAAACTGGACTGTATTGTGGTAGTGTTGTTTACAGCCTTGTAATACTGCTATTTGCTGCTGTTTTGTAGAACTGCTGCTGTTTTGATAAACTGATCTATTTTGTAATAATTCTGATGTATTGTTAACTGAACTGATGTTCTGCTCTCTTCTCTGGAGAAATTGGACTCTGCATCATTGCTGGGCTCATGGCCACCAGCGGCAAAGACGCCTACTTTGTTTAGGGGGCAGAGGGGGTCGTCAGAGGAGGCAGAGAAGGGCGTCAAAGGGGCAGCTGAGTTGTCGGATGTGGGGCGGAGGAAGTAGCCGGAAGTGGGCGGAGAGGGTCGTCAAGGCTGTCTTCTCCATCCCACGCCGCCGGAGATCATCCTAGAGGTGCGGCCGGCGCGGCTCCCCTCCGTTTCCCATGTCGACATGTGAAGTCGCCTGGCTGGCTGTGAACTGTTGCTGGCCGTAGGATTGATTTGGACGATGGATGCAGGGGGGCGAGGCACTCCGTGACCCGCCTCTTGCAAGGCATGGGATCTCAGTCCTCGGGAGAGAGGGTTTGTGATGTGATGGCCCGATGGGTAGCTTCTCTACAAAGGCAACTTGGCTACGTGGGCCAATGGCAACAAGCTGCCAAACACACATTGTCGTCCAATCGCTCGCTCGGTTTTTTTCTCTTCTCCCGCCCAATCGCTAGGTGATGACATGGATAGCACCAGGGAGTGCCCTTTCTTTCTCCCTTATTGTGTTTGATTGGTGCATTGTTACTGTCCTGTATTCCGAAAATACATTTCACACATATAGTTAACAATGCGCGTGCAGGGGCCAGGGCTAATCCTCCTTTTCAAGAAAAGCTAACATTGCACGACAAAGAAAATAGGCTAGCAAGGTTGATTGAATTAGGATCTAAATGAAAAAAGACAACAAGATTTGTTGAATCACCAGATAAACGGCAATTGCATAATTTCATAGCTAGGTTACATGAATGCCGACAAAATGATGGATCAATCCCATTGTTGAGAAGGGGAAATAGCTTTAATGATGAACTTGGTCCTCATACTTACTACGCATGGCTTCCCCATAGGATGGCCGACTGGCGAGCATTTTCATCTGCATGTGTCAAGACTAACACCTCATCAGACGCTTCACTTGTATCGCGGTTATCAGAAGTTGGTTCAGACGTCAAGCTTAATAACCGGGCAACCACCTTTTGGATAGTTGGACGGTCACCACGTCTTGTTTCGACACAACAGAGCCCGATCAACAATGCTCCTTCAATTTCCGCATCAAACTCGCCCCGCCTCAGTGATTGGTGAGCTGCATCGAGAATTGCCTTTCTCCTAGCACATTGCTGGACCTTCTCGATGAGACTGTTTTTCGTGGGATTGCCAATTAGTTTTGGTGGCACGCCACATACAACCCCAAGCAACAGCACACCAAAGCTGTAGACATCAGATTCCCTAGTTACCTTGCCGGTGGTCTGGTACGCTGGGTCCAAGTAGCCTAAGGTTCCAATGACGTTGTTCGTCGAGCGTGAGGTTACGGCATGAGTGAGTTGCGTCACCAACCCGAAGTCACATAGTTTAGCATTTGAGTCCCTGTCCAGCATCACATTAGCTGGCTTGATGTCTCTATGCAGGACAAATTTTGTACATTTAGCATGGAGGTATTCAAGACCCGAGGCTATTCCAAGCAGTATGTTGTACCTGAAGCACGAATCATGCATTATCTATCAGATAAGTAATTTGAAGGTTGTAAACTCATAGTTCCTTTGGATCTCTAAAAGGAAAAAAATAATCTTAAAAGAACAGTTACTTTGACACGATGCAATATATATCCGTGTTTAACTACCTTTTGTGCCAATCTAGATGAGGACTTGAACCCATAGCCCTTGCGCCGGCAAGTTCTGCATCCACACGAGCACCACGACCATAAAGCCGATCCTCCAAATTGCGATCATCCACCAGTTCGTAGACAAGCATGAGATTTGTCTTTTCATTGCATGAACCCACAAGACGTATGATGTTGCGATGGTTCAGCGGGCCCATAATATCAATCTCTTTATCAAAGGCAGCAACATCGTGGGTAGCATCTATGTTCTTTTTTACAGCCACTTGCATTTCTTTGCCTTGCAGCCTCACTGTACCTTTATAGACAACACCAAAGCCACTCTGTCCAAGCTTCCGTGTGTCCGCGAAGCTATCTGTTGCAGACACCAATTCCTGATAACTGAAAGTTGGGACAAGCCCTATGAAAATAGAAAAAGCAGTATATAAATACCTCCCGGTGGAAATCTATGAGAGACAACCTATTGTAAGAGATACTGTTAATTATTGTTCACAGAGAGGGTCATGTTGAAATATATTGCCGCCTCTCTCCATCACTTCATACTTTTGAATGAATCGGCTAGAGCATGAATTTAATATGGTATCAGAGCGTAGAAGTCTTGAGTTCAAGACCCTGTCAACGCGGTATTAGAAAGAAATAAAATGTGTGGCCTACATTGATCCCACGTCAAAAGCCTAGACGTGAGGAACTGTGTTGAAATATATGTCCGCCTCTCTCTATCAATTCAAACTTTTCGATGAATTGATTGGTGCATGAATTCAATCAGACAAACCTCTTGTGTCAGGCTGGCTCCATGACTTTATGAGCTTCCAAATCAAAGCTGCTAAACAAGCCAA
The DNA here is from genome assembly GCA_039707655.1 of Elymus sibiricus. Taxonomy (NCBI): domain Eukaryota; kingdom Viridiplantae; phylum Streptophyta; class Magnoliopsida; order Poales; family Poaceae; genus Elymus; species Elymus sibiricus. The sequence goes on from CM077666.1 coordinate 516,079,675, forward strand.
CATAATTACGCCAACTACAGATCCCACGACGCCAATTGTTAGAGAACCTGCACAAGCACAAGAGAGTTATGAGCACATGTACTACGAAGAGCGATGAGGACGTAGAGAGGAACTCATAGTATGAGAATTAAGCCGTTTTCGACGGAACATTTGCTCCTAAGTCAAACTTTTTTTTACCAGCACCAGCTAATTTGACTTCAGCGGATGGATTTTGCTTGACCCATGAATATCGGCAATAGTATAACTTATTATTAGCATGCATGTATATCACATAGGACCTGCATACCTTTGCCGGCGCCGCTCGACTGAGTAGTTGATCCTGGCGCTTGATCTACATATGGCGGTGTAGGACCACCACCGAAACGCACAACCATGAAGCTAGTGTTGCTGTACCTAGCAGCACAGCTATAGCTCCTACGCTTGCCTTCTACGGGAACCCAGTCCTCCGACCAACCGGCGAACAACTCTCGCAGGCACGTCTTGCACAGGTCCGGCGGCAGGTCCCATGTGCACTGCACCAACGTGTATGGATACGTCGACGACGCCGCAAATCGCTGCGGTGAGGCCACTGCAGCCCCTATCGCCGCGAAATAGTTTGTCGCCAAGTCGTCAGTGAACTGCCGTGGCTCCCTGGTAGTTGGACCATGCAACATGTAGATAACACCTGCACAGACGGAAGTACACAGTTTTCTTATGGTTATGGAATTCATCGATATTTTTTTAACCTAATTGATCTTATCTCAAAGAGCTATTCCCCCGGTTTCAAATATAATTGAAGTTCTAGGTTTGTGCTAAGTCCAACTTCTATAAGTGTGATCAAGTTTGTAGATAAATATATCAATATCTACAACACCCAATTTGCTTCATTGCACGTCGTAACATATATTTTCATACCCTATAGATACTAGCTTTTTTTTTCTGTGAAGTGGGTCAAACAAATTTCAAACATTAATCTGGAACGGAGGGAGTAGCTACTTGTATCGGTATGGACCAATCGATATGTGTAGAGGCCGGGAGTATAACCTCCATTTTAAAAGAAAAAGGTACTTGTTCCGTTTTACGGGTGAAATTCATCAAGATTTTACACCTACTCTTATGTCAAACAATACATATATCTGTTAGAAATAGAACATTAGGATTATCGTAATAGGATCATTTGCCTAGCATTAGATCACCTAAGAGGCTAAGATATGATTAACAGAGAGGGATTCGTGAGAACTTACGGGTACTGAGTAAAGTCCCGTGATGTGCCCATGGCTGCACTTGGGATCTCCAGTAACGAGGAGATGGCTGGCCGGTGTAGACATACAGGATGCCGCCGGCACAGCCTTGCGGTGGCCGGCGGTGGAAACGGCCTTCTGATCCCTTTAGCTCCCCTCTTTTAGGATCGGTAGTTGAGGTCTTGGGCAAACTTACATGTACGTGATAGATCACCTATACAGGAGAGCCGGTACCTCCCTTTTATACGTGGGGTGCTAGGGAACAGGGACCGAAACCAATAGGTTGTTTGCACCCCCGATCACAGGCGTACGTGAGAGAGGTATGGTGGGCCACACCCCAACTTTTCTCTCGGTTGTTAGCCGAGATCAATTCCAACATTCTCCCCCTTGATCGTAAGGCTAACACAGACATCATAAGCCCACTCTTAATAGAAATAATATGCCAAAGTAAGGTGTTGCAATGGCCAATAATGTGCCATTAAACCTCAATACTTATAGTATATCAATCTATCTCAAATGGATAACATTTTACTTTATGGGAGTTGATTTATTTGACGGTCCTATTTTCCAGGATCAAAAAAGCTTTGTAAACCCATGCCGGCAACATGATCTTAAAATGGGTAGTAAGCCTTTAGTAAGCGGAACCGCAAAACTTTATGAAACGAAGATCATATGTTGATCCTGGACTCTATCTTTCACAACATGAAACATAATGTCAATGGTTTTGGCAGCACCTATTGACTTGTTGTTACTCGCATAGAGAACTGCGTGTTCATAACCGCAGTAAGTGGTTTGATAATGCTGTCTACCACTTTCAATTTCGGGAATAATATGCTTTCGACATACAACCTGCTCAGTAGCCTCTTGACATGCCACAATTAGTTTGTATCATTGATGATGCCATGATTGTTCTTTAATTAGAAGCATTTCCACGATAAAGCTCCTAGTGTGAGGGTGCGGATTAACATGACGTGGAATTCTTAATATCCGCATACCTCACCAAAAGAATGTCTGACTAACCCACAATAATGAGGATATCAAACTCATTATAAATGAGCATGTAATAATCATCGCTTTGCATATACTTGCAAAGCTTGATAATGGCTTTCAAGTGGTCTAGTTCTGGGTTAAACACAAATTTGCCAAGTATCCCGATCATAAATAAGAGGGCGTGTTCATACTAAATACGTAAGGTGCTTCTGACAGCTGAACACAAGGAACCGACATTATCTGATCAGTTTAAAATAGGTTCCTCGGACACTAAGATGTCCACTTTTATCGCCCTTAACTTTAGTAGCAGGTGAGACAAAGTACTAATGCATAATATTTTTCTTTCGTACTATATCAATGCATGTCATTATAACAAAACTTATACTCCTCTTGGACCTATATCTTGGCGAAACTCAATACAAGCAATGTATGAGGCATCACCAAGATCCTTTATGTCATAAATAGAAGATAGAAATTTCTTAGCTCGCAAAAAATATTCCATCTTCACAATGTAGTAATCTTACTCCCCCTCGTCTTTCGGTATGAGTGTCCCAACACTTGTCTTATTTCATAATTGTATTTCTTTAGATAACATGCCTTATGTCAACTTTGCCCCTGACGAAACCTTATGGTTGAGTCATACATACATTCTCAACTAAGTCAACACAAGAGCATGTCATAGTAATAACACAAGCGTCACAACAACTCACTCAGAAAATTCTATTGAGTTCCATACATCATTAGAGCTCATAATATTCATCTTATATGGCAACAAGCCACTAAGATGATCATTCACACACATTATCAATCAATCACAGGGAAACTGTTGAGACTCAACACTAAGTGTTGTACACTAGTAGAAAAAGGGCCTTTAGTCCCGGTTCTGGAACCGGGACTAAAGGGTCGGGACTAAAGCCCAATACCTTTAGTCCCGGTTCGCTTACGAACCGGGACCAAAGGGGCTCCACGTGGCCGCTGCGAGTAGCCCAGGCAGGAGGACCTTTGGTCCCGGTTGGTAACACCAACCGGGACCAAAAGGCATCCACGTGGCCGCAGCGGGGAGCCCAGGCAGGAGGACCTTTAGTCCCGGTTGGTCACACCAACCGGGACCAAAGGTTATCCACGCGTCAGCTTCAGGCAGCAGCTGGGGTTTTTTTTTTTGAAGGGGGGGGGGGGTTGGGGGGTTTTGGAGGGTTAATTTAGGGGTTTCATATTGTGTTAGCTAGCTAATAGGGAGAAGTGTCCTCTCTTTCTCCGTGCTCGGTCGACGGTAGCTACTATACATATAGAGATAACTCGATGCTAGCTAATAAGAAAATGAAGGAAACCATTAATTACACAAGATCGTCATGCTGAACATATATAGAGAGAAGTGACATCTCTTTCTCCGTGCTTGGTCGAACAACAAGTTTTCGTATATCTATCCGACGGTACTACATATATACAATATAACATCTTTTACAATCCCTAACATCATCTACCTAAGATCCAATCACAAATTCGCATGGTATTCCCCGTCTTTAGGTATGACGTGGTCAAGAAAGAATCCCGCCAATTCCTCTTGAATTGCTCGTATGCGAACATGTGGTAGGAGTTCATCCCGCATCTGCCAGATCTAATTTAAAGAAGGGGGTCAATACATGCATATATATAAATAAAACTCAACACAATTGATGGTAATATATAAAATAAAATTGTGAATATTATTTACGTACTTCAAATTGTTTGTCAGAGAAGCCCCGCTCAGAGGTCGAGTGGCGAATGAACTCGCATACGTAGTATGCACATAAAACAGTCCCTTCTTTCTGGTACAAGCACTTTACGAGAATAGAGTTCAATCAAACTGATAAGCAAGCATGGTAATGATATATTGATGAAAATTTGAATCAATTAGAGATGCGCGGAACTAGCTAGTACTACTTACTTTGGGGTGCGTAAATCGTAACTCTTTGTTTAGACTGGGAACCTTTCGGGTGAACTTCTTCCAAACCCTGCCAGGCAAAGAAAATGATTACTTGATATCAGGAAATTAACGAAAGTTGCATGCCGATATGGTCCCGGTATTGACTGAACTTACTTCTTGAGCATTGCAGTCATGTCCGCATAATTCTCGGGATCTTTACGTCTCGAGTCTAAGACAGTTACTAATGCCCCGTCAAGCTTAATGGATAGCAGAATAAAGTGGAAACTGCGCACGCATATATAACTCATCAATTACATTACTTAACCTCGAGTAAGCGAAACTGAGTATACAGAGAAGACAGCAATACTCACTTGAAGTTGTAAGGAAAGAGTATTTCCCTTTTGTTTTGATGTATAAGGAACGACTGTAGCAAGTTCTCCTCGGTCTCTTTGATTGAGTTTTTTACCGTCCATTCATTTACGGCATCTGGACTAATGAACCCAACGTCGAAGATTCCTATTTTTTTGCATTCGAAGATCTTCAATCTGCATAATATAGTGAGGATAATTATATATACATGCAATGAACGAGCTGAGCTAGAGACTTAACTATAGAAGTAATACTTACAGACAGTAGGAAGTCATGAGTTGTTTGTCGAGGGCCAGTTGATTGTATAACTGAAATAACTCCACAAATTCAACAGGCATCACGGAAAGTCCAATGAATTCGTGCTCTGGTTTCACTGCCATATACATAGTGTCTCTCCCAGACTCCCTGCAGGTTTTCATGTACCACTCATGCAATTTGTACATCATCGTTGTTAGAGGAGGATGATCAGGTTTGACGAGAGGCTTCCCGTGCACGTATTTATATTCTTCTTTTGTTACCTCAGCCGTTTGAAAAATTACATCATCCCCCAAGTAATCACCAGGATTGGTACCAGGCACCATCCCCGGATGATTAGCGACGATATCGCTAGACACCTTGAGCGGGGGGCACGATTGCTTCTCCTGTTCGCCGAGCTGGGGAATTGTTTTCCCACTTCTTCGTTCTGCTAACCTTGCATCACTGGAAGTACTTCCCGACCGCCGCGCTTCTTCATATGTCTTTTTAAGAATGCGGACATAGTTGGAATCCGGCGGAGGCGGTGGTGGTCGCTTCAGGGCATCGATAGTGCGCTTCACTTTCACCGGATCTAGCTTCTCCTTCGGAGGTGAAGTTTTCTTTGCAAAATGGTCCCTCACTTGGGCACGACATATCTCCTCGTTTTCAGACTCGGTCCTCTCATATGGTAACTTTTCCACAGGCTTGAGAGATGGACCGTATCTGAATTGCCTCCCGCCTCTGCTTGTACTGCTAGCCGCCGGAGCGGCGGCGTCTCTCTTCCGTCGTTGCTGACGAGGCGGAGAAGGAGGCGGAGTGCTCCGACGCGCCGGAGTAGGCGAAGTAGGAGGCGGAGTGCCCTCACGCGTCGGAGGAGCCGGAGAAGGAGGCGGAGTGCCCTGATCACTCGCCGGAGGAGGAGGAGGAGGAGGAGGCGGAGTGCCCTGACTCGCCGGAGGAGGAGGAGGAGGCGGAGGCGTCCAGTTTGGAAGCTTGATGTACTCCTTCTGCCATAGACATGTACTCCTCAGAGCACGAACCAGCTGATTCTCCCCTTCACCTGTAGAGTGGTAAAGCTCGAGCTCCTCAAATCCCTCCATTATTCTATCCGGAACTCCGTTCCAAAACAACTTTGAAGAGCTTCGTAGCATCATACGCATGTTACTTCCGGCTAATAATGAAGCCATGGATTTCTTCAATACTTTCACAGACAACGTGACATATAGAAGAATATATATATATAGATGAGATCAGAAAAAAATTGGATCAACTTGTGCACATCCATAATGGGGGCATTCTTGATAAATCTATGTCAAAATTCAAACTTTGACATATGATCAAACTTTGATATATGATCAAATGTTGCATATGTCAAAATTCAAACTTTGACATATGATCAAACTTTGATATATGTCCACCGCGATATAAAATGATACATAGACTTGTTCGGGCGAGAGGGGGTTGATCGACGTCCCCCCTCATGTCAAAGTTACCGGAGTTTTCTTCTAGTGGTTTGGGTGGCCTCGAGAGATTGTCGGGTAGGGGCGGGAGGGGGTAGGAGATCGACAACGCTTTTTTCTAGGGTTTGGGTGGCCTCGAGAGTTGGTCGCCCGGTATATCGAGAGGGGGGTGAACATTTTACCTTAGTAACTTAGAAAAAAAATGTTATCGGGGAGGGGGTATATCGACAACGCTTTTTTTCTAGGGTTTGGGTGGCCTCGAGAGTTGGTCGCCCGGTATATCGAGAGGGGCTTGAACATTTTACCTTAGTAACTTAGGAAAAAAATGTTATCGGGGAGGGGGTATATCGACCCACCCTCATGTCGAAGTTATCGGGGAGGGGGTATATCGACAACGACATACATACATGGAAAAAAATGCTATCCATTTATACATACATAGCCACATACATATATACATGGAAAAAAATGCTATGAAAAAAAATACATATATGAACAAAAAAATGCTATGAATAAAAATAATTAATACACAGATGAACAAAAAAAATACATATATGAACAAAAAAATGCTCTGAACAAAAAAATTAATACATATATGAACATCCATACATACATATAGCCACATACATATATACATTATATATATATGAACAAAATATTCATCATATAAAAAATGAACAAAAAAATGATATGAACAGAGCCGGGGCGGCGGCGGCTCACAGCGGGGGCGGCCGGCGAGGGCGACGGCGGGGGCGGCGAGGGCGTCGGCGACGGCGACGGTGGGGGCGGGCCGGGGCAGGGGCGTGGCCGGGCGCGCTCGGGGGCGGCGGACGGCGTCGGCTGGCGAGGGCGACGGCGGGGGCGGCGCGCGAGGGAGCCGGCGACGGCGTCGGCTGGCGAGGGCGACGGCGGGGGCAGCGCACGAGGGAGCCGGCGACAACGGCGACGGTGGGGGCGGGTCGGGGCACAGGGTCGCGGCCGGACGCGCTCGGGGGCGGTGGACGGCGACGGCGTGGGCGGCGGATGGCGTCGGTGTGGGCTCGGGGGCGGGGCAGGGGCACGGGCGACGGCGACGGCGTCGGGGCAGCCTGGCGGCGTCGAGGAGGTCGGCGTCGTCGGGGGGAACTGCGAGATGAAAATGAAAATTTTCACAAGTCCTGCTTATATACACAGAGCATTGGTCCCGGTTGGTGTCTTCAACCGGGACTAATGCACCCCTTTAGTCCCGGTTGGTGCCACCAACCGGGACCAAAGGTCTCTTTTCAGCAGCCCAAAGGGCGGGAAACAGGGACCTTTGGTCCCGGTTGGTGGCCCAAAGGTCACAAAAATTATAAACTTTCTGTTAGTGCCATTAGTTTCCAAATTTGAATAGTTTAAATTTGAATTCTTTTAAATTGGTGTGAATCACTAGTTTGTGAATAACTTTACTATAAAAATAGATTTTTGAGTGATTCTTTTTCCTGCTATTTAATATTACTGTGTTTTATCATTATATTCAATTTGGTAATTTTTAGGTAATTTTAAATGTCTGTTTTAACCAAAAACAGATTTTGTTATTTTAGTTTGCTATTAAAGTTTCTAAAAAAATTCTTTATGAAAATTCTTTTTGCTATTAATGTTTTGAACAAAAAATACTTTGATAACTTTAGTTGCATAAATTTTATATAATTTTAGTTTCATAAATACTAGAGGTTTATAAAATATTAATAGTTGATTCCTTTTGCTATTAGAGTTTTATAAAAGCTTTTTAGTTGATTCTTTTTGCTATTGAAGAATATTATAGTTTTATTTTAGTTTATCATAACAAATTTTTTTAATTAATTATTTTTAGTTCATTATTTTTGCTATTAGAGTTTCATAAAGGTTTTCTAGTTCATTCTTTTCGCTATTAGTTCATTCTTTGAGCTAAATGACCCTGAAATTGAAAAGCACTTCAAATGAACTCTGAAAAGGTTGAAAGTTGGCATGGTATCATCATTACACCCACATAGCATGTTCTAAAAAGTTGAGAGGGTTAATGCAAAAACTGGATGCACTTCATGTACAAAATGGACAATCTCTTTCGAAGTATCAGGGTTTCGGACGAAAACTCATCTGTTACAAAGGGATTTCATTTTTTTGAACTTATTTGAACTCCAGACTTTTTGTGTGTTCAAAATGCACCATTCAAAGCCACATCATCAATTTTCAACCCTTTCTGACTTCATTTCCTATTTTTCATGCATTTACTGATTTTTTTTAAGCTAAATGACCCTGAAATTGAAAAGCACTACAAATGAACTCTGAACAGGTTGAAAGTTGGCATGGTATCATCATTTCACCCACATAGCATGTGCTAAAAAGTTGAGAGGGTTACGGCAAAAACTGGATGCACTTCGTGTACAAAACGGACAATCTCTTTCGAAGTATCAGGGTTTCGGACGAAAACTCATCTGTTACAAAAGGCATTTAATTTCTTCACATGTAACTGCAATGATATAGTTGTGGAGAGAAAGTCTTCACTTTTTCTTCGCTTGTGTCCTTTGCTTATTGCGCCGTAACCATGGATAATCTTCATCGTTTAACAGGGTGCTTGGGTCAGCCTTGACTTTGAAGGGAGGAATTTCATGAAACTTTTCATAATCTTCAGACATGTCTGTCTTGCCCTCCAATCCCACGATGTCTCTTTTTCCTGAAAGAACTATGTGGCGCTTTGGCTCATCGTATGATGTATTCGCTTCCTTATCTTTTCTTTTTCTCGGTTTGGTAGACATGTCCTTCACATAGAAAACCTACGCCACATCATTGGCTAGGACGAATGGTTCGTCTGTATACCCAAGATTGTTGAGATCCACTGTTGTCATTCCGTACTGTGGGTCTACCTGTACCCCGCCTCCTGACAGATTGACCCATTTGCACTGAAACAAAGGGACCTTGAAATCATGTCCATAGTCAAGTTCCCATATGTCCACTATGTAACCATAATATGTGTCCTTTCCCCTCTTGGTTGCTGCATCAAAGCGGACACCGCTGTTTTGGTTGGTGCTCTTTTGATCTTGGGCGATCGTGTAAAATGTATTCCCATTTATCTCGTACCCTTTGTAAGTCAATACAGTCGAAGATGGTCCCCTGGCCAACGAGTACAGCTCATCAGAAACAGTGTTGTCACCCATGAGACGTGTTTGCAACCAACTGCCGAAAGTCCTGATGTGTTCATATGTAATCCAGTCGTCACACTGCTCCGGGTGTTTGGAGCGCAGAATATTCTTGTGTTCATCGACATACGGGGTCACCAAGGTAGAATTCTGTAGAACTGTGTAGTGTGCTTGAGACCAAGAATGCCCGTCCCTACATATTATTGAGTCCGCTCCTAGCGTGCCTTTTCCAGTCAGTCTCCCCTCATACCGCGATTGAGGGAGACCAATCTTCTTAAGGTCAGGAATGAAGTCAACATAAAACCCAATGACATCCTCTGTTTGATGGCCCATGGAGATGCTTGCTTCTGGCCGAGCGCGGTTACGAACATATTTCTTTAAGACTCCCATGAACCTATCAAAGGGGAACATATTGTGTAGAAATACAGGGCCCAGAACGACAATCTCGTCGACTAGATGAACTAGGACGTGCGTCATGATATTGAAGAAAGATGGTGGGAACACCAGCTCGAAACTAACAAGACATTGCACCAAATCACTCCTTAACCTTCACAGGATTTCTGGATCGATCACCTTCTGAGAGATTGCATTGAGGAATGCACATAGCTTCACAATGGCTAATCGAACGTTTTCCGGTAGAAGCCCCCTCAATGCAACCGGAAGCAGTTGCGTCATAATCACGTGGCAGTCATGAGACTTTAGGTTCTGGAACTTTTTCTCTGCCATAGTTATTATTCCCTTTATATTCGACGAGAAGCCAGACGGGACCTTCATACTGAGAAGGCATTCAAAGAAGATTTCCTTCTCTTCTTTGGTAAGAGCGTAGCTGGCAGGACCTTCATACTGCTTTGGATGCATGCCGTCTTTTTCATGCACACGTTGCTGTTCCTCCCGTGCCTCCGGTGTATCTTTTGTCTTCCCATACACTCCCAAGAAGCCTAGCAGGTTCACGCAAAGATTCTTCGTCACGTGCATCACGTCGATTGCAGAGTGGACCTCTAGGTCTTTCCAATAGGGTAGGTCCCAAAATATAGATTTCTTCTTCCACATGGGTGCGCGTCCCGCATCGTCAGTCGGAACAGATAGTCCGCCAGGACCCTTTCCAAAGATTACTTGTAAATCATTGACCATATCAAGTATGTGATCACCAGTACGTAGGGCGGGCTTCTTCCGGTGATCTGCCTCACCTTTGAAATGCTTTCCTTTCTTTCGACATTGATGGTTGGTCGGAAGAAATCGACGATGCCCCAGGTACACATTCTTCCTGCATTTGTCCAAATATATACTGTCGGTGTCATCTAAACAGTGCGTGCATGCGTGGTATCCCTTGTTTGTCTGTCCTGAAAGGTTACTGAGAGCAGGCCAATCGTTGATGGTTACAAACAGCAACGCATGTAGGTCAAATTCCTCCTGTTTGTGCTCATCCCACACACGTACACCTTCTCCATTCCACAGCTGTAAAAGTTCTTCAACTAATGGCCTTAGGTACACATCAATGTCATTGCCGGGTTTCTTAGGGCCTTGGATGAGCACTGGCATCATAATGAACTTCCGCTTCATGCACAACCAAGGAGGAAGGTTATAGATACATAGAGTCACGGGCCAGGTGCTATGATTGCTGCTCTGCTCCACAAAAGGATTAATGCCATCTGCACTTAAACCAAACCATACATTCCTTGCGTCACCTGCAAAGTCCCCCCACCTTCTCTCGATTTTTCTCCACTGCGACCCGTCAGCGGGTGCTCTCAACTTCTCGTCTTTCTTACGGTCTTCTTTGTGCCATCGCATCAACTTGGCATGCTCTTTGTTTCTGAACAGACGTTTCAGCCGTGGTATTATAGGAGCATACCACATCACCTTGGCAGGAACCCTCTTCCTGGTGAGCTCGCCCTCAACATCACCAGGGTCATCTCGTCTGATCTTATACCGCAATGCACCGCATACCGGGCATGCGTTCAAATCCTCGTACTCACCGCGGTAGAGGATGCAGTCATTAGGGCATGCATGTATCTTCTGCACCTCCAATCCTAGAGGGCATAGAACCTTCTTTGCTTCGTACGTACTGCCGGGCAATTCGTTATCCTTTGGAAACTTCTTCTTCATTATTTTCAGCAGCGAACTAAATCCCTTGTCAGATACACCATTGTCTGCCTTCCATTGCAGCAATTCTAGTGTGGTACCGAGCTTTCTGTTGTCATCTTCGCAATTTGGGTACAACCCTTTTTTGTGATCCTCTAACATGCGATCGAACTTCAACTTCTCCCTTTCACTTTCGCATTCTCTCTGTGCATCAACAATGACCCGGCGAAGATCATCATCGGGCACATCGTCTGGTTCCTCTTGATCTTCAGCTTCCCCCATTGCAGCATCACCGTATTCAGGGGGCGGGTAGTTGTCATCATCCTCTTCTTCTTCGTTGTCTTCCATCATAACCCCTCTTTCTCCGTGCTTGGTCCAAACATTATAGTGTGGCATAAAACCCTTCTGAAGCAGGTGGAAGTGAAGGGTTTTAGAGTTGGAGAAAGCCTTCGTATTCTCACAGACAGTACATGGACAATGCATAAAAACATTCTGCTTGTTTGCCTCAGCCGCTTCGAGAAAATTATGCAGGCCCTTAATATACTCGGAGGTGCGTCGGTCACCGTACATCCATTGCCGGTTCATCTGCGTGCGTTATATAGTTCTTATTATTGAACAACATATAACTCTCTAGAGCATCTAATTAAAACACACAAGTAAGAACTTTTTTCTTTTAGAAAGAAGATAAGAAGAAGAGGCTAACCACGGTGTTGCCGGCGCCGAGATGGGCGCGGGCGATCGACGGCGGTGAGGACGGGGACGGGACAGGACGGACCGCCAAACCTAGACAAATCTTGAGGAAAATGGAGCTTGGACAAGGAGCTTCGAGAGGAGATAGCTTAAGTGTGGCTCGGGCATTTCATCGAACACCTCATGTGCATAGGAGGTGAGCTAGAGCACCACTAAAGCTCTCCCACGGCCGGGCAAAAAAACAGAGCAATGCATTGCTCTGCTTGCGGGCGGGGGCTATATATAGGCCAACCATTGGTCCCGGTTCCAGCCACAAACCGGGACCAATGGTTGTGGGCCAGGAGCGAGGCGCATTGGTCCCGGTTCGTGGCTGGAACCGGGACCAAAGGGGTCACCTTTAGTCCCGGTTCCAGCCACAAACCGGGACCAATGGTTGTGGGCCAGGAGCGAGGCACATTGGTCCCGGTTCGTGTCTGGAACCGGGACAAAAGGGGTCAGACGAACCGGGACCAATGGCCCACGAGGCCCGGCCGGCGCCCTGGCCTCACGAACCGGGACCGATGCCCCCATGGTTCCCGGTTCGTGAGTGAACCGGGACTAATGGGCTTCTCAGGGGTGGACCGATGCCCTGTTTTGTACTAGTGGTATTAGAAATTTCTTCTCAATTTACCTGATGCATATGAACCAGATCTAATGGGGTTATCTTTAAGATTCATGTTCATACGCTCCAGGTTCCTAATGATCACTTTATTTAGAAGATGGAAAATATATCCAAAATCTTGATAACAATCATCTCAGTTCTAAACCACAACACTGTTGGGCAGAAGATGGAAAAGAACTTAATAAACTGTGACACATGATTATAAACGACGTTGGTCGGAAATATAACCACAGGCCACATGTTACATTAATATCATAATCGACATTGGACTGGCAAACTTGCCACTTTAGCATCAATGTGTGCTTCATATATTATTCATAAGCGGTATGTACACAACCATAATAAAAGGAGTCAGAACATTCCAATTTTCTAAATAAGACTTGTTGCATCTTAATCAGAAAATTAACATTAGTGTGCTTTTCATACATTCTCCAACCAAGACTTCTCGTTGGTTCCATCTTAATTAGAGAATTAAGATACATATTTTGCTTAGTTTTATATGTTATCATCTAAGTAGGAGAAGTGAATGTGATATCTCATATTAAACGAGACTTCCATTCTCCCCATCGAAATGTGGTTTAAAACCACAATTTCGATGTGGTCTCATTATATACACTTCTCTTACATCTTAATTGTAACATAGCAATCATTAGAAATGATTCATTCAATGAAAGCATAACGTGTCTCACCCTAGGGCGGGACTAACATTACATAATTGGAGTTGACGTAATAACATACAAAATCTTGGCATCTATTCGAGAGACAAAAAATAAGTTTCTCCAAATAACCAGGAGCATGAACAAACATCATCAATAAGATGGAGAATTAAGCATCTCCAAATCCTAGTGGAATAAATCCAATAGTTTTGACTTTAAACTCCATTGCATTAGTAATGTGCATGATGTCACATGCATCTTGAGATCTCTCCCAATGTCTGCCTTAACATCATGATTAACATCCTTCAACCTTAGTGGCAGAAAACGTTGGGAGATTCGTTACATGAGACAATGATCTCCACTCTCCACGTGGGAAAGTTATTTACATAAGGTTTGTCTATGACAAAATGGAAGTTTGGCATCATTATTAATGTTCATTGCTATAAAAAAAAGAGACATCAGTATGAACATCACAACAAAACATCAAGCATGAATTAACCATGCAATGAGATGAATCAAAAAGATGCTTAATTGTTATTCTAATCCGTATTACCGTTGGGCAAAAAAGGAAAAAGAATATTATTCATTCATAAATGACACATGAAAATAATCAACGTTTGTCAGAATATCATCAGACGCCATTATGAATTTTGCTCATTAAATCTCTAATCAAAACTTCTCGTTGGTTCCATTTTGATTAGAGAGACATAAAATCACATAATGAGTAGCAAGAACATTAACTAAAGTAATAACCATCATCAACATAAAGCAACAATATAGTGCAATCCCTTGTGTCATAGGATACAAGGATTCACAGCGTGTTGTAGACATCTTGAACTTAAATTTTGACACTTGATGAACATTGAAAATAACATTAAACATAAGTGTCAAGATTATGATTAAAATTCTCAATGACATACAATGAAAATGACATTGGAATTAACATATAAATATAAATGTCATTGCCAGAGAGTAAACTTTAAACTTACATTCAGTCTAAAATGACATTAATATCATCGCCTAAATATTAAATTTGGCCATCAAATTACATAAGGATTCACTAAATAGCAATATTTGGTGACAACATGTTCTTCAGAACAATTCTCTAAACAAAAATCATTTGCTCAGGGAATTGTGATCATAATCTATTAACATCATTTGGACCGTCAATAATATTTAAGAGGTGCATATCATAATAAAATGACATAAAATGCACCATCCAAAACTTTCTAGTTTATCCCAACAGGCATATTGCCCCATCATTATTATGATGCATAGTGCAGTGCGGAAACCGCATCACGTGACAATTAACATTTTTTTTTGTCATGTGGCCTCAGCCCGTTAGTATTGATCACATCATTAAGAAATGCCATAAGGCTGGCCTCAATATGAACTTCACGATAAGACAAATTTCTAAATAAATTATCATCATAGGAAATCTCTTCACAATAAATACAATTTTATGACATTGACATTCCATCATTAAAATGACCATCATTAAGAAAAGCCATAAAATGATATTAACATAACCTACATAAAAAATTTCTAAATAAATTTCCTACCATAAAATCTAAACATGACCTTAACATATCTTCAGGCAATTAAAACATCGGTGCAAAAAACATGATAAAAACATTAGAAACATAAATCAAATGCACTGAAAATGAAAACATTGCCTAAAGAACATAATCCAGCCCATAATGACCCACGGCTTTTCATTAATAAAACTTTATCATTATTAACATTATTTTACATGATTTTGGGCACATGAATTTTCCAAGCAAAATTTCTTGTTGGTTCCATTCCACTCAGAAAACTCAAGCAAGATTTACAGCAAAATTTTCTGGCTATTTTCAATTTATAACAGTGCAAAAACATTTTGAGGATAATCATAATTTAGAAATGCACTGAATCAAAGAAAATACATAGAACTCCCATTTTAGCTCATAAACCCACGACAACCTTTTACTCATTCGGCCCAGGAGAAAAATTCTCAGAGAAAAAGAAAAAATCATCCCCGGGCCAAGACAATCTGGGTCTCAGCCCACGGCCAGATTTGGCCCATTATCTGCCCGAAGGCCCCGCAACTGTCCAGCGCTGATTTCAGCCGTTCGATCCAATCGACGGTCGGAATCGTCCCCAGCCGGAACAACACAGCCGCCGGTCAAACCCTAGGGCCATTTGCCCCCTTCCTTCCCCGATTCTCCTGGAGCAGCAACGCAGAGGCGACCGAAGCGGCGATCCGAGGTACTTGGGCCATGGCGGCGCGGCAGCCCCGTTCGTCGGAGCAGCGTGCCTGGCTCAAGGTCGCGCGCTCCTCCGCCGAACGGCGCCAGCCGTGTCAAGCTCATGGTGAGACCCAGAGTCCTTTAGCGCCAGGGATGCGGGAGGCATCTCGTCGGCGGCTGCCGACGCAAGCATTTCGTGGCGATGGCGACTTGCAAGGCGCAGATGCCAGCCGACGCACGCATCCATGAGCACAGCAGCGGTGGCTGCAACCTTCCCGTGCGTCGTCTCGAGAGACGGCGGCGTCGCCGGCGTCGGGATCCCGAATGGGAGCACCGCGCGGCGCTTAGGTGAGCCCCAAATCTTCTTTTCATCATTTTTTTTTCAACATTTGGGCTCTAATTTGGGGAAAATTTCACTTCTAGGGTTTCAAAATTGGGAAGTTTTCTAGGGATAGGGATTTCAGCTGAATTTGGGGAAAATTGGGGTTTCTTTAATCATGCAATTCCCCTCCTTATTGCTAAACAAGGGTTAACAGTGGTGATTACACATCAACATAATGCGGAAGCGTGGCATAATCACTCTAACCGAAAAGATTGAATATAATCATTATCTAATCAGCACTAACCAGCAAATTAAGCCTTGACCGAAAGCAATTAGCCCTAAACACAAATCATTTACTTAACAGAGGGCATTAATCTATAGTCAATAACCATTAATCATAACCAGAGATCATTAGGACTTAATTATGATCATCATTAACATAAACATAATGTCATTAGGGATCTAATCTAGGCATAAACATGCTCATGATACCAATGTTAGAAATAGAACATTAGGATTATCGTAATAGGATCATTTGCCTAGCATTAGATCACCTAAGAGGCTACGATATGATTAACAGAGAGGGATTCGTGAGAACTTACGGGTACTAAGTAAAGTTCCGTGATGTGCCCATGGCTGCACTTGGGATCTCCAGTAACAAGGAGATGGCTGGCCGGTGTAGACATACAGGATGCCGCCGGCACAGCCTTGCGGTGGCCGGCGGTGGAAACGGCCTTCTGATCCCATTAGCTCCCCTCTTTTAGGATCGGTAGTTGAGGTCTTGGGCAAACTTACATGTACGTGATAGATCACCTATACAGGAGAGCCAGTACCTCCCTTTTATACGTGGGGTGCTAGGGAACAGGGACCGAAACCAATAGGTTGTTTGCACCCCCGATCACATTGCGTACGAGAGAGAGGTATGGTGGGCCACACCCCAACTTTTCTCTCGGTTGTTAGCCGAGATCAATTCCAACAATATCATCACAAAGAAAGCAATTACCTAATTCAGCTGTGCCAAAGAAGTTGGTGTCTGAGTAGCGGACGAGGCACGGGTCGAACCAGGTGAGCACAGTGGTGCTCCCAGGGCAGCGGTTCAGCAGGCCACAAGCGCTGTTGCTAGCAGCGGCCGCGAGGCAGTCACCGCAGTCAGAGCGCGAGTACTCAGCAGAGCATATTGCGAGGCCATACACAGTGTCCATGCCCTCGCCGACCGTGCCGTTGAAGAAGCCGCCATTCTTGGAGACAGTTTTTCTCCGGGAGCGAAGCAAGGAACTGCTTCAGGTTGGCAGCGTAGGCACTGCCAGAGGTGTAGTTGCCAGACATTGAACACTGTATGGCTTGAGGCATGTGTGAACTCACGGCTGCATCGGAGGTTGTGTGTAATGCAGCCAGCAGGTGGAAGCAAAGTAACAAGAATGGAGGAAATGAAAACAGCTTTTCCAACTTGAGCCTGACGGGGCTATCCTCAGTTAGGATGCGCTCTCGCGACTGCGCCGCCGCCAGGTAAACGCGCCGCCGCAGCACCCGATCTCCCTGCCCTGTCCACCCCCGCGGCAGGCGAGACCAGATCCGGAGTCCGCGTCCCCTGCTCTCTCCATCGACCCCCTGTAGTTTGCCGCCAATGCCTTCTGCGGGGTGATGCAGAAGCCCGGCTTGCGGCCTCCTCCGGCGGCGGCCATCCCAGATGCACCACCCGTCGCTGCCTCGTCTGCACCCCAGTTGCGGTCCCGTGACCAGCTCCCTCCGGTGGCGGCCTCCCCTGCCATGGCGCCCTCGGCAGCGTTGGCCGAACACCAATCCCGTGACCAGCTCCCTCCGGCGGTGACGGCGTCCGCGACGGCGCCCTCTGCGACGTTGGCTCTCCTCCACCTCCAGCCTCTGCTGTTGCAACTGCCGTCAGCCAGCCCCACGGCTCTGCTCTCCTCCGTGCTCCCGTCGTGTCCGCGCCCTGACGCGGATCCAGGGATGTCGCCACCTCCCATGACACGCGCCATCGATGCTGGAGGCGTCGAGTCCGCCCTAGGGGCCCTTCGAGAACACCTCCGAGATGGGTTGAGCCTCCTCGCGAGCGCTCGCGGGCTGCAGATCGAGATGGGCGTCCTGGCTTCAACGTCGCCGCTGGCTGTCTCCAATGGCGCGTGCATGGGAGACGGTTTGGAGCGCCCGGTGCCTCCACCAGTTCTTGGTTCGGGGCGGCCAGAGCCTGGGTCATGGACCTCACTCGCCGCCGCCGCCGACGACGATGATGATGATGAAGAGGAGTTGGCCCCTATGACTCCGCTTGCTGCCAGGGCCTCACCTCTGGCCGCCTCTCAGCCGGGCATGGGGTGCATGGCGGAGGCGAGTGGGGGATGGCAAGAGGTGTTGCCCCGGCGTGGTCCACGTCGCCCGACGCCACCAGCCCCCGCAATGGCTCCTCGCCCCATCCCTGCTTGGCTGCACGGTAGATGCTGCAGATGCCTCGCTCCTGGGCATCGTGCGGTTGTCTGCAGATATCCGCTTCGGTGCTCTCGTTGCTTGGAGAACGGTCACCTTGCCCGTGGATGTCGTAATCGATGGCGTCCTCTAAACTCCTTGGCATGCCTTGCTATGTCGCCAGTCCTCAGTACCGTGCATCGTCCTGCTCCAACTTCATGTGAGGGTCCAAAGAAATCCGCGCTCCCCTTCAAGGCGCTTCGCCATAGGTCTTGGGCGTCTGTCGTCTCTGCCACCGTTGGCTCAGCAACCCCGCCTGATGTGATCTTGCGATCCACTCTGGCTGATCAGACAGCGCTGCTGCAGAGTTGGCTGACGCGCGTTGGGAGTTTTCTCGAGCGGGCGGAGGATGCACTTAACAGTCTCTCCCTTGCGTCGGCTTTGTCGCAGACCACTCCGACGGCACGCCCTCCTGGTGTGGCCGATGTTAGCTCCACGAAGGAAGGGCGGCAAGAGCTATATGGATGTTTCTCCCCTCGTGTAGGGGACAGTTCATCATCGCTGTCGGCCCCTTCCCCTGTGTTGCCTATCACCGAGGGCGAGTCCATCGCCGTGCTTGAGGCTCCGGTGCTGCAGGCCATGCCTGAGCTACGGGAGCTATGTCTGAGCCCTACTTCGCCCTTGTCTGTGGAGCATTTGGAGGTGGACTCGGCGGCGACCTCGTGTGTGGGACATGTTTCGCCTCTGTCAAGTGAGCAATTGAAGGTGTCTGAGCCAATTGTGTTGGCAGTTCCTGTGGACGATGATGTCGTGCCGGTGGTTCCTCCAGTTGACGATGTTGATGCGGTCGGTGTGTTGATGCCTGCTCCTAGGAGCCTCCTAGTTGACGACATCGATACCAAGAAATTCAATGAGTTTTACGATTTTCTTGACAAATGGGTGGCTGATCAGCCTAGATCTAACAGGACAAGTGGTTGCCCTGCGAAGGAGAAGCCAAGTAGGGAGAAATCAAAGAGGAACAAAAGTAAGAAGAGTGGCGCCATCCGGAAGGCGTCCATAATTTCATGATGGAGGGTGCTCAGGTTTTGCTGTTGTCGGTGTGCTCGCCAAGTTGTGCAAGTGTTGAGGGTTGCGGTTGTTGCATGTGTGGAGGGTTGCTTGTGCGGTGTTGGTGTTTTGTTCTTTGTGAGTAGTCCGCGTGGGTTGTCTGTAACGGTTTTCGCCCAGTTTTCCGTAAATTAACTGGGCAACTCTCTTTTTCTTAATTAATCGATGAGGCAAATCTTTTGCCTCCGTTTAAAAAAAAGAATGGAGGAAATGAGGGTCGTCGGAGTGCCATGGCTCTATAACCTAGCTTGTTGATTGGTTTGCTGTTGTGGAGGAAGAAGGCACACGCATGGGTTTATATACACACGAGACACTGCTCGAGGTAGACCCGTTCTACACTGGCATAGACAGGCCAACTAACTCCGCGTTAATTAATTGTTCTTTACGACTTCATTTGACTACTGTTACATACAAGTGGAGTCTAAACATACTTAGTGTGCTTCTTATCTGTCTTTATTCTAAACGGTTTTCTAATACAACATCCTCATTAAGCCATATCACCTTACAAAACAGCCGTTGGTTTATAATTAAGACTTAATCATACCCGTTAGATCTTGGCAATGGGGAATTATGAACAATCATGTCTTGTTTTTTTAGTGGAAGCCCGTTGTTGGGGTTTTCCCCATCCCTCTGTTTAAGAAAAAGGAATTGTGACTTCCATGTTGCAATTACACCAGAATGAAGGATATGCCAAAAAGCTCCCTCAGAGCGAAAGCCGACATTCGAAGAATCATCACACACGCATGTGAAGGGAGTTCACATGTACCTAATTTGTTCCACGTTCGGTTCCAACATAGCTGGCTATATTATACCCGCTTCGGTGCTCTCGTTGCTTGGAGAACGGTCACCTTGCGCGCGGATGTCGTAATCCATGGCGTCCTCTAAACTCCTTGGCATGCCTTGCTATGTCGCCAGTCCTCAGTACCGTGCATCGTCCTGCTCCAACTTCATGTGAGGGTCCAAAGAAATCCGTGCTCCCCTTCAAGGCGCTTCGCCATAGGTCTTGGGCGTCTGTCGTCTCTGCCACCGTTGGCTCAGCAACCCCGCCTGATGTGATCTTGCGATCCACTCTGGCTGATCAGACAGCGCTGCTGCAGAGTTGGCTGACGCGCGTTGGGAGTTTTCTCGAGCGGGCGGAGGATGCACTTAACAGTCTCTCCCTTGCGTCGGCTTTGTCGCAGACCACTCCGACGGCACGCCCTCCTGGTGTGGCCGATGTTAGCTCCACGAAGGAAGGGCGGCAAGAGCTATATGGATGTTTCTCCCCTCGTGTAGGGGACAGTTCATCATCGCTGTCGGCCCCTTCCCCTGTGTTGCCTATCACCGAGGGCGAGTCCATCGCCGTGCTTGAGGCTCCGGTGCTGCAGGCCATGCCTGAGCTACGGGAGCTATGTCTGAGCCCTACTTCGCCCTTGTCTGTGGAGCATTTGGAGGTGAACTCGGCGGCGACCTCGTGTGTGGGACATGTTTCGCCTCTGTCAAGTGAGCAATTGAAGGTGTCTGAGCCAATTGTGTTGGCAGTTCCTGTGGACGATGATGTCGTGCCGGTGGTTCCTCCAGTTGACGATGTTGATGCGGTCGGTGTGTTGATGCCTGCTCCTAGGAGCCTCCTAGTTGACGACATCGATACCAAGAAATTCAATGAGTTTTACGATTTTCTTGACAAATGGGTGGCTGATCAGCCTAGATCTAACAGGACAAGTGGTTGCCCTGCGAAGGAGAAGCCAAGTAGGGAGAAATCAAAGAGGAACAAAAGTAAGAAGAGTGGCGCCATCCGGAAGGCGTCCATAATTTCATGATGGAGGGTGCTCAGGTTTTGCTGTTGTCGGTGTGCTCGCCAGGTTGTGCAAGTGTTGAGGGTTGCGGTTGTTGCATGTGTGGAGGGTTGCTTGTGCGGTGTTGGTGTTTTGTTCTTTGTGAGTAGTCCGCGTGGGTTGTCTGTAACGGTTTTCGCCCAGTTTTCCGTAAATTAACTGGGCAACTCTCTTTTTCTTAATTAATCGATGAGGCAAATCTTTTGCCTCCGTTTAAAAAAAAGAATGGAGGAAATGAGGGTCGTCGGAGTGCCATGGCTCTATAACCTAGCTTGTTGATTGGTTTGCTGTTGTGGAGGAAGAAGGCACACGCATGGGTTTATATACACACGAGACACTGCTCGAGGTAGACCCGTTCTACACTGGCATAGACAGGCCAACTAACTCCGCGTTAATTAATTGTTCTTTACGACTTCATTTGACTACTGTTACATACAAGTGGAGTCTAAACATACTTAGTGTGCTTCTTATCTGTCTTTATTCTAAACGGTTTTCTAATACAACATCCTCATTAAGCCATATCACCTTACAAAACAGCCGTTGGTTTATAATTAAGACTTAATCATACCCGTTAGATCTTGGCAATGGGGAATTATGAACAATCATGTCTTGTTTTTTTAGTAGAAGCCCGTTGTTGGGGTTTTCCCCATCCCTCTGTTTAAGAAAAAGGAATTGTGACTCCCATGTTGCAATTACACCAGAATGAAGGATATGCCAAAAAGCTCCCTCAGAGCGAAAGCCGACATTCGAAGAATCATCACACACGCATGTGAAGGGAGTTCACATGTACCTAATTTGTTCCACGTTCGGTTCCAACATAGCTGGCTATATTATACCCCCCCCCCCCCCCACCCCTCTCAAAAATAGTCATGCTCTTTTTGTTAGGACAAATCTTGCACCAATAATTGCCCCATCAGTATATAGTTATTTAACAGAATATTGTTTTGGTTAGATTCGTATAAAAAAACTTACTTGGATTATCATTTCTTGGCAGATAAATAAAATATTAATCGACTAATTGCCAGTCGAACCCTTGTACAAACATAATAAATTTTGCCATATTCTTTTGAGGGGAGGGAGTATAACTAAATTTTATATGTTTAACAACTACTCCATCCTTCCCACGATATAAGATGTATTTGCAAGCTAAAACAGCTTGCAAAACCGTCTTATAGTATGGGATGGAGGGAGTACTAAAAAAGACCTATCCCTCTCAATTTTTTTGAAAGGATGTTAGACAACCAGTCTCCGCATCAACTAATCGGTGCACAACCTTATGTTTTTGCATAGTTATATCATCCAAGGTTAGAAAAACAAAAATACAAGTCCTATTACTAGATCGCAATTCAAATCAGCTAAACATAGCCCGAGCGACCGTCTCCTGTTGGTTCCACCCAGAGACCATGTACATATGCATCTCCTGTGTAGTGGTTGTCTCGGCACAACATTGCACTTCAGTAGCTTAGGTGACTCTCGGTGTCACAAGGCGGCCTCGATGGTGGGATGCCCTTCTATGATGGCTAGGACTCTCCTAGTTCTTAGGTTAAGAGTGTACGATGGGCAACCGGGTCACATTTTTTCTTCATATTCTCGATGTCAGGATTCCTTTTGAACACCCGTCAAGCACTAGCTCAGCGGCTAGAGCCCATAATGGTAGACTTGCCCAACCGTGTTCGAGTCCGCACAAAGAGGGTTCCGTTGGGGTGTTATCCACAGGTATTTCCGCGGAGATGTCTCACTTCCTATCTAACTAACAAACAATTAGTGAAGGGATTCTTCCCCCTTTAGCCAAAGTTTTTTCAGGTGCCTAAAAAAACTAGTTGTAGGAGCCATCTCATAATGTACATTTTTCAACGACCCTAGTAGTTGTTTAGTTAGAATTTAGAAGTTACTTGAGTGAGTGGGTACTAGCTTGGGGTATACCCTAAAACGTTGGTTTATTGGTATAAATATTTTTAAACAAATATGGTGAAAATTTATCAAGATCAACAGTAGGCCACTAGCTAGCTAATCAAACTAACACACCAAGGTATTAATTTTAGAATTAACAAACATATTTGCCTACATGAATGCAAAAATAGAGTATTGGATTTAACATATGAAAATAAAATATTATTGAAACTTTAGCAACAATTGCTACTGAAGTAGGATGATCAACAAATATAACTTCTCGCCATGTATTTGCATATAGTAGTAAATTATGACCCGCTTGCATTATTTCGTAGGCGACCGAAATAATTCCACCTTTTTGTATGGACTAACTGTAGACCTTTTACTACCAGAGGTCAAATCGTTAATTTGAGTTGGCTCTATAGAATAGGAAAAGACTTGAGCATAGCATACCAAGTCTTGGTACCTCTTCTTTTAGTTCATACTACGTATGCAGATGCCCACTTGTCATGCTTTGTTATTTACAAAGGCAACTAACACACAAGTTAGTCCTTTTTGTACGTATATGTACTAATGATTCTGAATAAAGTAGTCTTGATACTCGAATCTATATTTTTGTCATCTAATGACTCATTCAACACAACATAAGTCACCTTGTGTCTGGCGTTCTTGCCCAATTGTCAGTTTTATTTGGAAACTACCTAGCAACTTCATATAGTACATTCGGACTCGTATCTCTCGAAGACAAACCGGTAGAGTACAACACATCATGACTTTAACATTTATTCTACATAACTCATGTATGATCTGTTTTTTGTCACATCATTATCACATCCTTTTTCTACATGGCATATTTTTCAACAATAACGTAAGCAATGTTGGAGATGTTTTAATTGAAAATAGAGTGGTTAGTGACCCTGTGTGGACTGTAAGACCAGCACATATTTAAGATGTGGCCAGAACTTCCTGTACACGAAATTCCCTATTGCACCCCCCCCCCCCCCCCCCCCCCCTCCATGGCGTGTGAATGCATTATAAGAAGATCGAGAAGGACGACTGCTAGCTCATCTTCTAATTAACATTTGGTACCAGGCACGAGATGTGCTTTGGTACACCCCTCTAATGTTTTTACAACTTTCGAGACAAATGAGCGGTGCATAGTAAAATTTACCCTTTATTTAAAAAGGGAAATACGTGCAATTTATATATTACATGTAAAAAAACTGCCTAAAGAAAAAGGAAGGGAAACGATTGGCCCTCGTCAGACCCAGAATTGACCTGCGTTTTTTTTACCCGGCTAGGCCCTCCATCCCTCGCCAGACCCGGAATTGACATGCTTTTTTTACCTGGCTAAGCCCTCCATCGTTCTGTTAGCGTTGCCTCCCTCCTTTTCAGACACGGTTTGTGTTTTCTCTATCCTAGTACGAAAAGACCCGAGAAGAACCTCAACAAGAGGAAACGGAAATTTTCCATCCTAAGACCTTCTTTGGTTTACAGGGATTTTGTAGGAATTCTAAGAATAGGAATTTTGTAGGAAAATTTTCCTTTGAAGTATTTTGGGTTGTAGGAATGAAATCCTATTCCTATACAGGATATGAAACAATCATTTGAACTTCAAAGGAAAAAAAACATTAAAAAATAATAATATCCTATAAACCAAATGACGTCTCTTTCCCTGTAGGATTTGTAATTCCGCAGCTCCGCAGGGCACGCATGAATGCAAATCACCCTGCCCCGAATCTTGATTTTGGTTGTAAATTTCCTTGTCCTTCAGCAGGCTGTACCTTTTTCCAGCAGGCATCCTACCTCTATCCCTTGGTGTTAGCTGTCGTATAAGATGATCAAATGCAAAAAACAGTTGCTGCTACTAATGCGGTGCTCAGCTCTGCTGTGTAGATTTGGTTGGTAGGCTCGTAGATTAGTTGGATATGTACAAGCTATGGGACGGAGGGGAGGTCAGCCCACGATGGGGTGGCCGGGGATGGGTGAGCGAGTTGGCGCGCTGGGGTGACGTGCCGGTAGGGCGGGGACAATCAATTCTACGGTGACCCAACAACGAGAGAGGAGAGTTGTGAAGGCGAGCAGGCGGGGATGCGTGGGTGTGCTGTGACGGTGAGGGAGCGAGGATGGGCGAAGCTGAGCGTGCGTGGGCTGAGAGCCTGAGACGATGAGTGGCAACGAATTGGCCGAAGACAGCAGAGGAGACGAGGGTACGTTTCGGCGGAGCAATTTTCATTTTTATTTTAAGATTTTAAGACAATCTCATGAAATTTTATTGAACCGTCACAAATGTTTAATAAAAGATCATCAGGTTGGTCTAATCAAACATGACGGTCAACCCCTAAATTCAAAGCATGCTTCGCTAAATTGTGAGCCTTAAAATTCGAGCTCCTAAACTCATGAACAAAATTACACAAAATAAAACTATTAGAGTACTCTATGAATTCATGTATGATAGCTCCTTACACTGCCATGCTGCGATTCTTGATGTCATCAACCACCACCATGCATTCGCAATCGGATGCAACATGGATCCTTTGCAAATGCAGAACCTCCGAGAGAGAGCCAAGGATTCCCTAACTACAAGTGCTTCAAGTGTTGTGGGGTCTGTAATTCCTCTTGTTACAATGGCCGAGCGCATGGATCGACCCACATGCTAGCACCATCTATCCAGGCCGGCCCATTTGAGGCTCTAATGTTTGGTTCCCACGGTTTTGTGAAGGTTTTTCCCAAACTGTTTTTTCTTTATTTGTTTTCTATTTTTTTCTTCTTCTTCTTCTTTTTTTTTACCTTTCTCTTCTCTTTTTTGTTAAATATTTTTTCAAATTCTTGAACATTTATTTTTGTGTGAATATTTTTAAAAATTCATAAAATTTATAAATTTATGAATATTGTTCAGAAAAGCACTTGTGTGCGCCTAGGCCGGCCCAATGTGCATGGGTGCACGTGTTTGCTAAACTAGCCATCGCCCTATGCGGCGGAAAGAATATATCTCGCCTATCACAAGATGTATCCTGCTCTCGCCTCAGGTGATCCCTTCACGGGATGGCCCTCAGTAAGGACGTGTTTGGTTGCCGTAGGAGCCGGGCCGGGCTAGCTCAGCCTGACTCAACCGAGGCTGGGTGAAGGAAAACAGGCAAAAAGTCGACATCTGCACATTGTTTGGTTGCCCGCATTTAGGCCTCTCGCATTAGGGGAGCAATTTTGGCATGTCGTTTGGTTGCCTGCATTGGCTCGGCTCACGCAACTACACGGTGTTTGGTTGTACACGCGGGATATGATTAAGAGCTAACACTTACACTTAACACACACACTTACACTTAACACACACACTGTGCCTTGCAACTGTGGTTGACGGTGACTGCGGCGCGGCGTCCGACACGATGAGCACGGAGTCTCGGGCGAGCATTCTTGCCGGCGCCGTGATGAACTAGTTGCTAGCGTCGCCTCCGCAGAGAAAATCCGTGCGGAGGAGCGCTGAGGCAGAGGAATAGGGAGGAGAAATGCAGTGCGTGTCGGTGTATGGCGACGACGGTGGACGGTGGCCGTGACTCCGCGTCCGACACGACGAGCACGGAGTCGTGCGCGAGTGACCCCGTCGGTGACGCGGCGAAGTACTGCTAGCCTCGTCACCACAGAGGACAGAGGAGGAGAAATACAGTGTGCATGCCATGGCAGCGTCAGTGCAGTAGGACGAGAGAGAGGAGACCAAGATGAACGATGCCAGAAACGACTCCAGTGTAGTAGGACGCGAGCAAGGAGGTCAAGAGGAACGGCGCCGCCGTCGAGAGGGACGAATATGAGGGCTCTGAAGCAGAGGACCGAGTAGAAAAAATACAGTGTGCGCGTCATGGCGGATCGAGGAGAGAAGGGCCGAGATGAACAATAGTTGAAACAGAAAACTTACAACACGAATGTCGTGAGGAACTGCGAGATTAGGCTACTGGTCAAAAGGAAATTTCAAACGGTCGATTGTATGCGACGAATTTGACAAAATTCATCCAAAATAGCTCCAAACGTGAACACAAAATTAAGCATTTACGGTTGATGAAACTACGAACCGATCACCTGAATGGAATCGTAACATCGATGTGCTTCTTTTTCGTGTAGAGCTTATCTCGAATCAAAGCACCGTTGTGTAGATTAGTGGGGAGAAGGAAGAAAGGAGATTAGGAGGAGGTTAGTGGAGGTAGAAGAAGAAGCACCTACACAGCTCGCATCCCTCCGGTCTGGCCCCACCCACGTGCGCTTGCTGTGGCTCAGCTCGGCCTGACTGGCTGGAAACTGCCGATCTGAGCGTTCCCAGCGAGCCAGGCGCGGAGGCGCTTTAAACTTCATGCGATGCAGGCCCAATAGTGTATGCGAACAACCAAACGGGCCACGAACTTCCCGCGCGGGCCTGGTTGAGGGAAATGCAGGCAACCAAACATGTCATAAGCGCAGTAGCGTTAGGGTGTTTTGTTCCGGTTCACTGGGCAACCTACAGGTTGGTTTTTCCAGTTTTTACGTTTACTTTTGCTAGATTTCTTCTGTACGTTTCTTTTTGCCGGTTTTCTATTTTCTTTGTTTTCTAGTTTTTCTTTTGATTTTTGATATTAATTTTCCTTTTTTCCCAGTTGTTTTTTTTTCATTTTTTTCAAGTACATGTTCACTTTTTCTAAAATGTGTTGTACATTATTTGTATACACGCTGAACATTTTGTATACATGTTGAACATTCTTTAATATATGATGAATATTTTTTTCAAATATATGACTAAACAGTTTTTTATACATGTAAATAGTTTTTTAAAACACATTGTATATTTTCTGAACACATGTGAAACTTTTTTCAGTTACACCTCGAACATTCAAAAAATAAATACGTGATGAACATTTTTTCAAATTCACATTGAACATTTTTTTGAATACATGGTGCACATTTTCTGTATACACGCTCCACATTTATTGGTACACATTGAATATTTTAAAAATTCAAGATGAACAACTTTTTCAAATACATGTTTGAACATTTTCCAAACATGTTAAACATTTTTTAAAATATACATTGAACATTTTTTGAATAGATGTGAACCATTTTTCAGATACACCTTGAACATTTGTTTTAGAATATATTATGAACATGTTTTAAAAAATATGTCAAACATTTTTCGAATACACATGGCACATTTGTTTTTTTTTGCTGGGGCATGATACATTTGTTGTATATGTGCCAAATATATTTTAATATTTATGAACATTTTAAAAAAATAAATGCGAACATTTTTTGAAGTTAAAAACGAAAATAAAAAGGAAAAAAAAACTTGCACGCCGCATTGGGCCGGCCTAAACAGGCAGAGGGTTTCTATAAGCAGTCTGTACCTATCCACATAAGCTCCCTAAAACCGCTCGTGCATGGGATGGCCGAAATCACTAATTAAGGAGTACTCCTTCCAAAGATCACTCCCACCAAGGTTGCGACAAGTGGCGCACTACATGCGCGCCACTTGTTGTAACCTGTGAGTTTTCCCTTTTTTCGTTTATCCGTTTATTCAAAATGTTTTCTCTCTTAAACCGTGCGTCCAAATCTCGAACCGTTTTCACCATTGGATTCCTCGCGTCGAGATCTTCAAAACTAGATCCCATGTTGATAGGTTATGACGAACTTTTTTTCACGAAAAAAACCGGTCAAAAAAAACTGGATGAAAAAATAGGACCGGAAGCATGTTTTTTTTTCCCTTTTCAAAAGAGGCACGGCCGTGCCTCTCGCGGAAGGAAAAAAACAAAAAACACGTTTTTTTTCCGTTTCCGAGAGGCACGGCTCTCGCGGAAGGAAAAAAACAGAAAGCACGTTTTTTTTCCGTTTCCGAGAGGCACGGCCGTGCCTCTCACAAAAGCAAAACCGTGCCTCTCGCGGAAGGAAAAAAATTAGAAAACGCGTTTTTTTTTTCCGAGAGGCACGGCCGTGCCTCTCGCGAAAGCAAAACCGTGCCTCTCACGGAAGCAAAACCGTGCCTCTCGCGGAAGGAAAAAAAAAAGAAAACGTGTTTTTTTTTCCGTTTCCGAGAGCCACGGCCGTGCCTCTCGCGGAAGCAAAAAAAATCCGTGTTTTTTCGCGATTTTTTTTTCGAAATTTTTTTGTCCAAAAGCTAAGAAAGACAGGTGGAAAACCAAAAAGGCGAAAAAAACCGTTTTAAAAGCCGAAAACGCGTGCGAAAAAATAAAATAAAATCCGGAGGGAGCGCCCAGAGCACGCCAAGTGGCGCGCTCTCAGCCCACCGCAAGTGATCGTTGGGGAGGCTCCGAAGGAGCGCTCCTTAATTAGTTGCTCTCTGGGATGGCCCACTCACGCAAACTCTACAGGTGAGCGTTACAAGCGTCGTCACGCAGTAAGCAGGACATAGCAACCCCTTAAAAAAAAGTAAGCTGGACATAGCATTTACGCGGATCTAGGCATTTTTATTGGAACATAGGATTAAAAAAAACAAAAAAATAGGCCTTGTTTGGAACTCATGGATATGGAGTTTCTGTTACTGGTTGGACAACACCAAGATGAACAGTAAAATGCAAAATTGACACTATTAACATCTGGATTTGTCTTTTTTTTTTGTTTCTCAACGTGCATTTCGAATTTGAAGCTGCAATTTTTAGGGGATGTAGACACATTCCTTGTGAATATTCATGATTTTTTCAGAATTTTTCAAAACATTTAAAATTGAATTTTTTTCAAATGGTATCATGGGAGCATTTAGGGTGTGGTATCACTGGATATTCTCCCGCCATTGCATCGTATCCTTGCAAGCGCCTCGTGTGCATGTGATCCGGATTATTCCAACAATGCCCTCTCTTAGTAAACCGCTCTCTTTTTAGCACTAAAAATTGACAACGCTACGTGTTGAAAATATCAGCCGAGTGGTGAGCCGTTGGATCCACCATGGGATAGCCATCCGATCCAGCTAATGAGGTTTGCAACATGGTGGTGTCTACTACACACTTCTATTCTTGTAAACGTTGTTGGGCCTCCAAACACAGAGTTTTGTAGAACAATAACAAATTATTCTCAAATGGATGACCTAAAATTTATCAATTCGCGGGAGGTGTAGGATGAATGTATTCTTCCCTCAAGCAAACCTACAAATATGTACAAGTAGTCTCTTGTGTCGTCACCAAACCTAGTATAGTTGTCAATTGTATAGGTGCACTAGTTCGACAAAGAGATCGATAAATTTGATGGTAGATAGGTAATATGGACGGGGGAAATATTTTTGTACTTTCTGAATATTTGAAAACAACAAGGTAACCATATGGAAACGTGACTGAAACGAGCTTGCATTTCTTGGAAATGAGGCCTAGGGTAAAACAAAAGGAGAAAAACACGCAGTTGAGTGTGTGGGACGACCCATTTACCAGGCGCTAGAGGCGAGCTACTGCTTCATCTCGCAATAGGCGAGACAAAGTAACGCCCCTGTTAAGAGATCACACAAATTGTGAGACATCACGTTTGTGCTTCCAATTTTCTCATTCGAGCTATCCCGGCACACCGGCATCAAGTAATATAGGGAAGGATGATACCCTAGGCGAATAGGGTTTGTGTACTTCGCCAAGTTCCTGCCGGCGTTGAGTTCTTTATTTTTTTCGTCTTTGATGTGGCGACAACCTCCATCTCGCGACTACGCTCATCTGCCGCCTGTATAGGGATGGTGGCGGCGCCCTCGAAGGGCTCGGATGGTGAAGTGGGAGGAAAAGGCTAGGGCAGGGAAGGAATCGATCTTGAAGAGGCAATGGAAGAAGATGAAGTTGAATCCCGGCACACCGACATCAAGTAATATAGGGAAGGATGATACCCTAGGCGATTAGGATTTGTGTACTCCGCCAAGTTCCTGCCGGCGTTGAGTTCTTTATTTTTTTTCGTCTTTGATGTGGCGACAACCTCTATCTCGCGACTACGCTCATCTGCCGCCTGTATAGGGATGGTGGCGGCGGCCTCGAAGGGCTCGGATGGTGAAGTGGGAGGAAAAGGCTAGGGCAGGGAAGGAATCGATCTTGAAGAGGCAATGAAGAAGATGAAGTTGAAGGACACAGAGCTCGATGATGTCTTTGTTGGTGAAGAGGAAATCTCTAGTCTATTAAAATCTGCTTGATGGCTGGCACGGTTGCAAACGTGAACACGAAATAGTTCCTTATTGCAGATGCATTCAAAGACACAATGAAATATGCATGTAATTCAGCGCACGAACCAGAGATAAGGGAAGTGGATGATATCCACTTCGTGACCCAATGCTTGTGTCCCGGCGTCCGGAACAAAGCCATGCACCAAGGTCCGTGGATCTTCTGCGATTTGGTTGTCTTTATTTATTGAGGAATACGATGGGAACGGAAAGCCGAGATCAGTCAAGCTGGAGTGGGCCAGCGTTTGGGAGCAAATTCATTATATTCTAGATCTCTATCAGGAGATGAACCGAACTAGGGTCTTTCAGGGCAATTATGTTTGTGTCCGGGCTAAAATTGAAGTGGCAAAGCCTCTGGTCAGGGTTGCACCTTTGAATCTCAATGGGAAGGAGAGCACTTTCATGCTAGCCAAGTACAAGAAGATTGGTTACTTATGTGGAGTTTGCGGCATCCTTTGTCAAATCTGGAAGAATGCGCAGATGGAGTCCATGCACGAGATGATATAGAGTATGGGGACTGAATGGTGGCAGCAAGAAGGGTTTTCCCTAGTGTCTAGAGTGCTAACCCTGGTGGTTTTGCTACTCGTCCCAGGGGCACGTCGTTCAGAGGGGGCGTGGCCATGGCCGTGGTGGCAGCCAGACCGGCGCGGGTAATTTTCCCCATAAACGACCCTTACGGGAGGCAGGTTTACATGAAGACAGGGATGACGATATGGATGTCATGACGTCTAGTCCTCTCAAGAATGCGTCAACAGTGGAGGGTGAAGAGAAGGAGAAGCAAAGTGCTGCAAATAATTGGACATCCATATAGAGCATATGCATGCTACAGAGCCTGTGCATGCTACTGAGAAGGGCCAAGTTGTAGAATAAGATGTCACAAGACAGGACAAAACACAAGAAGGTGGGGCTGCTAAGGAGGGACGGTCTGGAGATGGGATGCTAGTTCCTCCTCCCCCGTGAAGCCAAGGGATAGGAAGAAACCAAAACAGGGAACTTTACCCCTAAAAAGAAGAATTCTAATGACAAATCGGCGGGCTCCGGGAAGGAGTACCGCCAGAAGCAATGAGTATTCTTAGGTGGAGTTGTCGTGGGATTGGCAGCGACGCGATAGTTCGAGAGCTTTGCACTTTTGGTGCAAAAGACTGCCCCTCGAGTGCTCTGCCTACGGGAAACTGCGGCAGGATCGCTGCCCTGAATCATGTGTGGCATCATCCAAACGTGGCGTTAAGCATCCCACGACGAGTGGTTTGGCAACATGGCATAGTACAGGGAGGTTTCCGTGAGGAGCGAGGTGAGACGGCCACTGCCGCTGAAGGAGTGGGGATTAGGGTTGGCAATGGGTGCCCATTACCCACGTACCCTCCGGGTAAAAACCCTATTAGGGTAAGGGCATGGGACAAAAAGTTACCCATGGGTATATAAATTGGTGCCCATTACCCACGTACCTTGCGGGTAAAAACCCTATTAGGGTAAGGGTATGGGACAAAAAGTTACCCATTCTAGGACATTCATTCTGGAGGTCTCCAGAATGAATGCTTGAATTTGTGAGAACATTAAAGTTGACCGAGGTCTCCAGAATGAATGCTTGCCAAAAATCTAGAAACATGAAAAATATCTAAGTGTGTGTCCTAGAACTATTGCATTTCTTGTTTACTCATTTTTTGATGGTCTAATATGGTTTCCATGTTTGCAACAATTAGCTGACATCTCATACATAATTTGCACTTGGTCCTGAATTAGAATCATTCAGCTCAATTCAAATCAAATTTATATTTATTTTTCTTGGTTTGATATGTAGTTTGCTTAGAAAATGGTTGCCTTGTACTTGTTGAAATATTGTCACTCCTTGCAGGTACGTATGAAATCTTTTGCATCATGTTTTTGGACTATGCTCATGTGTTGTCTCGGTGAAGCGGCAGTGCCAGGGTGCCCCTCATTAGGGGTTGCAGTTGGTCTTTGTGCCAATGGCGCAATGGGTCATCTAGTTTGAGTAATCAATGGCTATGGGTGCGGTCGCCTAGCAAGTGGTTATTTGTTGTGTGTCATCTATTTACGTGTGTCTTCTTCGTGTTATTATTTACCTTTGTGGTAACTTAGTGATTGGAGCCGTCCAATCCATCGGTCGGGGTTAACATGATAATGCATTATGCAAGATAACATGTGAATAGGCTATTCACATGTTGTCGACCCTTAGCAAAAGGTTAATCGCCTCACACTATCAAGCGGTGGGAATAGCGTATGGGAAATCTCCTCCGCCCCAACTTTACAGATAGAGCACTGAGAGTTACTGCCTATGTGGCGGTTAACCAGAACACTCAAACATGATAACGCATTATGCAAGAACCTCTATAGAAAAATTATAATCTTGCCTGGTAGTCTGAGGTTCCATAATTTGCGCCATAACGGATGTGGCCCTGATCCCCCCAATGCGTCCTGAGTTCGGCGTTTCCACACAAAAGTTATATTCACATTGCTTGTAATATGGCGATCATACAAAAAAGATGCTACTCTTAGTTAGATGCCATGCAACTAGATCCTCTCTCTCGTTATGAAAAAAAAAAGGATTTGGAGAATACGTGCAACATCTATGTGCCAGAAATTATCTCGGATCAATTGCTCGTCCCATTCACCCATACTTGGGCCCATGAGCTCATTAACTCTCCATAGCATTTGATTTCCATGAACTATCACAATCTTCCTCGAGAGACTGCTCGGAATCCAGCAATCTTCCCATGTATTTATTTTGGCTCCGTTACCAACTGTCCAAATGCAACCTTTTTCGAAGGTTTGGATCCCTGCCCAAATACTTTGCCATACATATGACGACCCCTTCTTCAGTTCACAGTTGATAATATCTCATGTTGGGTAGTATCTTGATCTCAACACCCTTGCGCACAAAGAATCATAATTTTGAATCAACCTCTAGCATTGTTTGGCCAACATGGCCAAGTTAAAACTGTACACATCACGAAAACCCATGCCACCTCTTTCCTTTGGCACACACATCTTCCACCACGCAAACCAACGCGTCCGTTGCTGGTTCTCCTCATCACCCCACCAATGCGGCGACATTGCGTCAGTGATCCCCTTACAAATTTTCTTTGGGAATTTGAACACACTCATCGCGTACGTAGGAATGGCTTGGGCCACCGCTTTCAACAAGGCTTCTTTACCACCGAAAGAAAGGGTTCTCTGCTTCCAACCATTAACTATAGCTTGAAATTTCTCTATAATATGTCATAATATTAAGATTTTGACAGACCTCGGCCTTAGGCCCTGTTCGGGAGCCCTCCGTGGCCAAAAAATCCTCAATTCCTACGCCGGGAATCAAACGCCAGCTTCTCACGAGGGATCCCGGAGCGAGCGATCCGTTCGGCGTGGTGGCTTCTCGCTCGCATGAGGGAGCACGTCGAAGCCCATAAAATTACTCCTATGTTGCCCATCTGGAGCAGGCTGTCAATGCAAAACGCTGTGGGAAACATGGACTGGGCCATGGCCTGGTCGGGTGTAGCTAGTCGGGGATGGCAGCGACGGGGAAACGAGCGAGGCTCGATCGAACCGGTATCAGCCGATTCACTTCGCGGTGGCACCTTGGTGTAATATTTCACGACTCCTGCTTCTTAGTTTTTGTGGAGCTTCAGATTTCCAACTCCGCAACTCCAGGAAATTTGCACGTAGCAAATCGCCAGCTTCCCTCCCGTAACTCCAGGAGCTGGAGCGTTCGGGTCAAATCCAGATCTGGAGTCGTGGGAGTTGGGAGTTGGAGGGCTCCCGAACAGGCCCTTAGTCTCAACAAGGGTGTTAGGACTGAAAAATATAGAGCATTTTGCTTCACTGACCAATTGACCTGAGGTTGCACAATACTCATCCAAGATTCTCCTTAGTGTGGTAGCATTTACTGGGTCTGCTCTCATCAGGACAAGAAAATCGTCAGCGAACAATAGATGTGAGATTTTAGGGGAATCCTGACAAACCTTAACACCATTTAAATTGCCAGCTTCCTCCTCATGTGTGATTAACTTAACGTGTAGGCATTCATTATTGTGTACAAGTGGAGTCTAACTAACTAATATCCAACCATAGATAGTGCCCCCCCTCTCTCTCGACCGATCAATTCGGGCAAGATTGAAATACTGTACAACATCAACTACGGTAACGGTTGACCAAGTGATTTGGTCAAAAAATGTCCACCACTTGTTCTTCGAGGGCGTGAACTTTTGATGAAGGCATCTTTAATTCCCATAACTTGCTCAATAGGTGAAGTTTTAATGTACTCCATGCTCGCATGAAACAGCTTGCAGAGAAATACGTGGCTCACTCCAAGGTAGCACTAAAGTGCTTCAATAAAACAAAAGTGCACTAAAGGACTAGTTGGTAGTTTAATCTGTGGTAGTAATCCACTTGAGATACTTCATTTTAAAGCTTGCTAATCCGCTTGAGATGTTAATGGATGCCTAGTGCTTCTAATAGAGTAAGCAAGCTATATATAAGCCTATCACATCTCGTTTACTTTCTTTGTTTGTATTTTTCACACGATTTCATTAGTGGGAGCTGGTTCTCGGCTCCATCTGTTCTGCAAAAAATAAAAAACGTGTGACATTATAAAACTGTAGCAGAAGGGGAGGGGAGACATCGCAAGTTGCTCTGTCACAACAGCTTGCTAGCTTATACAACTATTCAAACAGCGTCTCTCATTTGGAATAAGACAGAGATATCGTGCTCCCATTGGCAGAACGGTCGTACTAGTGGGGCTTGGTCAAAATACCCGCCACTTGATCCTGGGAGGAGTTGAACTAGCTAGAGCATCTTTCAAATAACTTGCTCAAATATAAGTGAAAAAGGAAACAATGCCCACAGAGACACTGCCACAGGGGAAGCCATGGAGTCAGCACGTCTAATGATAACATCATTAGAGAAAAATCACGTAGAAATTCTCCACGAAAAGATTAATTGATCAAGGTGAAAACGGAAAAGTTTACAGGAAACATTCAGGACATTTCGTTTGTGCAACAAGAAAAGAATGATACCACTTGCATTTTTAAGCTTGTCGTGCGACGTTGTGTGCTGATGAAACATCGTGAGCACGTAGGGTGTGCGATCCCATCGGGGAGCATGATGGATTTTTCAGAATAATGTTGATTTTAGAAACAGTCAAACAGACAGAGAGACGACTGACTTGCTTTGTCTTCGTAGACACGGCAATTATGCGTACGCGTACGCCCCTTGACATGATGCCCAACTTGCACTAGAGAGGACCCGGCCCTATAGATATGATATTCACTCCCTATGAACTGTAGGGGTTCAAGCAAGCAGTAGTCAGGAGCAGGCCAGTGTTCCTCCTCGAACTATCCCTCTTCCCTTTTCATCTCTCGCATCAAAGTCTTACTGACTTCGAGTATATGTTTATGTGTTCAGTGTGCTGATTACTACCCCTCAGCGGCGCACTGCCACCGTCGTGGAGCACCTACGGCCAGCGAGGTATGTGTTATCGTCCTTTCCAATGGTGGTTTTATATGTCTTCCTTGAGGTGTTGCTAACCTACAATTGTGCTAGCTTGATCGCCTCGAGATGGTCGACCCAGTGGGCCTGGTGAGCATGATCCTATCGGTGGTGCAACTGATCACAAGGGCAGCGGAGACGGCACGACAGAACAAGAAGAAATGCTTGGACCTCGCCCAACGCGCGGGCACTCTGGCCAACGTACTGCCCACCTACAAATACACGGCGGCGAACGACCTGGAGACGGCGAGAGTGCTCAAGACGCTCAAGGAGGCCCTCGACGAAGCGTTCACGCTCATCCAGTCCTGCCAGACTGGAAGTGCGCTCAGTGTATTCTCCCGTAGCCAGAAGGCCGCCGAATTAGATGGCGTTAATGGAAAGATCAACGACTGCATCACGGACCTCATGTTCATCAGAGACGCTCGCACAAATCACGTAACAGCAGCTAGCTCAGTCCCAGCTCAGTCTTACTAT
The DNA here is from genome assembly GCA_039707655.1 of Elymus sibiricus. Lineage (NCBI taxonomy): Eukaryota > Viridiplantae > Streptophyta > Magnoliopsida > Poales > Poaceae > Elymus > Elymus sibiricus. The sequence continues at coordinate 516,116,969 of CM077666.1, forward strand.
CAGGCACAAGGAGGAGGTGCCTCCACCGCCTATGTTGGCTTCCCGCCGCCTCAGCACGCAACCGTGAATGTTCAGTGGACTCCAGCTCCGTCTCCCTACTACCATGCTTCTCCAGCCCCCTCGGGTTATAATCTATCTTCTTTTTACAAACTTCCAACGGTCAACAAGATCTTTGACCGTGTGTGTAATGGATTCCGCTAGTGCTTGTTGCATGTGGCGTAATGTTATCTTTCTGGATGACAAATCTGTATCCATTTGTGCAGAGACTATGAATGATAAATCTGTTGCAGTAGGTATGGTTATGTGCAACGATTGATGCAAACAAATTTGTATCCATTTGTGCAGAGACCATGAATGATAAATCATTTGCAGTAAGTATGGTTATGTGCAACCATTCTTTTCAAAAAAATCGTCCCTTTCATTTTGCTATCAAGTTAGTTGAATTGTATGCCTGAGATGAGATTTTTCTTTTTTTGTTTGTTTCATAAGGTATTTCGTATGTTTCTGTTGTGGTTTCCGTGAATTTGTCAGTTTTCGGATGTGTTTCAACTTTGAACACAAGGTTTTTCTAGTGGACACCAGTGTTCTTCCTGCAAAAGGGACATGACTGAGCTATATCCACGAATAAGCTAGCTAGGTGCGTCATGCATGTGTGGTGCAACTCATCAAGCAATGGATCAATCAATGGCATGGATTCTACGTACGTGTGTGTATGCGCGTTTGGTGCATGAAACGCATGCATGCAGCCAGACGATCTTGCTCTTATTGCAGCATCGCTAGCCGATTCCTTAAAAAATAGATGAGTAAACGGACGAGTAAACCTTACTGGTTTACTTCTCTAAGTTTTGCTCGTTTCTAACCGATCCCCTAAATTTAGCGGAGTAAAAGAAAAATTGGCGGGCGCCGGCCGGTACGGCCGGCCGCCGCCGAGGCAGACGCCAGGTGGAACCCGTTTAACAGGTGTTTAACACTTATATTCATGGAATTTAAAAATAATTACATATTTAGAAACCATCAGTGTTGCAAAGCCTGGCCACTGGCGTGCTCTATCTGCTACAAGATGTGTGTGCAGAGTTGCAAGCCGAAGCCGGTGTTGTAAGCCTGGCCATCAGCGTGCTTCTTCATCGGTAGCAGACAAGCGCGGTGCTGCAAGCTCGGGCACCGACGACGCTCTCCTTCATAGAGACGCACGCGGATGTTGCTATCCCAGCACGGGTCGCGCTCGACGTCCAGAAGCGAAGCCAGGCGCGGAGCCTCAGGATGTGTGTCCCGTGCGCACGCTCGCCGCCGCGGAGGTCGAGCCAGAGCTCGACGGTCTCCAGCCTCTCCACTCTCTGCCCGACGGCCAGCTGACGGCACAGTAGCAAGAAAGGAGGGCGGAGGAGGCAGTGGGGGGTTGGCCGAGGCAGCGGGTGGTCGCCGGAAGCAACGCCGGTGATGACACGGCGTGGAGTGGGGATGGCGCGGGCGCGGAGAGAGGCTATAACTTTACTCCACGGGTAGGCGGCCGAGTAAGTGTACTCCTCGGCGAGGCCGTGGAGTAAATTTTTTACCCCTCTTGATCTTGATCAAATTTGAAGCCCTCACAATCGGTTGGTTTACAGATTAAACTATCCAATTTTCGTTGGTAGCATTTGGTGTTACTTGGATCCTGCCAAGGTGTGTGTTTCATGCAGGATGAAGTACATTGATCTGGTCTTCCCCACAAGGCCAAATCGCGGATATTTAGACTAAAATCACTATCAACTTGGCCACTCTTGTCAGGGAATCCGATATATCATTGTAAGTTATTTTTAATTGGTCTTCCCCAGAGGACCAAGTGGCGGATATTTTGACCAAAATTAATGTAAACTTGACCCTTCTTGTCGTAGGAATCCAATAACTCGTTGCACTAGTTCTAGTGGTGAGAGGTTGTCTGAATGGTAGTTGTGAATACTCCGTCCCAAACTAAGTGTACATTTGGCTTTGTCCTGAAGTCGAATTATCTTAAGTTTGACCAACTTCATAGAAAGAAACCAATACTACAGAGAACACCATTGCCGGTGGTTCACAAATGCCATCACCATTGGTTTTCCAACCCTGTCGACATCGGTTTTCCAACCGGCGGTGATGAACACTATTTCCATCGACCCATGTCCATAACGGATGGCGACAGATGATTTTAGCCATCTGTTGAGTGGAGCACCCAGTGGCAATAGCTTTTTCTTGCCATTGGATAAATCTACGAACAATCTAACTATTTGTGCACTATTTATAGTGTTCACATATAGTAGGCAAATTTAACCCCATGTTATTCATCATCGATATATAACACAACATTTGAAAAGAAGTAGATAATACAAATCCAACATCTGTGAACTATCTAACTATGAATACAAGTGAAATCTATAGATATTTGATTGCCTTAACTGAGCATAGGTTTCTCATGTCCCCATTCCCTCTCTGATTTCTCACTTTCCGATCCTGCCTTCGCTTTCTCGTTTTCTGATTCTTGCTTGGCTTTCTCCAACTTTCCTTCCTTCTTAGATTTCTACTTTTCAAGATATAATTCTTTGCACTTCTCTTCGTGTAAATGCAAGAACAATCTCACAAAGTTTTTGAGTGTTGCGACCATTGCAACAGCAATAACACATGGAATGTTCTTGTAAGAAATTACTAGGAGTAAAAATATTAGTACTTTCCACCAAAGTTGTAACTAATCTATACCAAACTTGCAGTAATTTATCGTGCAAGTTTCGCCTTATCAAATGGACAACCTGTTGGATCTTCTCCAAACTAAAGTGTCAATGCAACCGTGTCCTGCCCTGGAGGTTCAAAATTACAGAGTTTTAGTAGAAAGAAGTCCATATTTCGCCCCTCATTATCGACTTGTGCTGATTTGGTACCACAACTTCAAAACCAGAGAAGTTGCATTCCAAACTTTCTAAACCAGACACATTTAGTCCCTTTCGCGACTTGAAGCTGTTTCATTGATCATGGCGTGGTTTTGACCAAATATGACACATGGCAGTCCAAATTAACTTCTAAATTTGCCTAATCACCCTCTCTCTCAACTATGGTAGCGGTTGACCAAGTGTTTTGGTCAAAATATCCACAACTTGTTCTTGGAGGGGATGAGCTTTAAACGTAGGCATCTTTCCAATAACTTAGTCAATTGTTTAGTGAAAACCACCCACTTTAATGTACTCCATTCTTGCATGAAACACTGAGTCCAAGGGTAGCACCAAAGGCTACCAAGCCTAGTTGGTTATTTTAATCTGTAATAATCCACTTGAGATACTTTTTTTCGAAGCATAATCCACTTGAGATGCTAATGGATGTGTAGTGCTTCTAATAGAGTAAGCAACATATATATAAGCCTATCATGTCTCGTTTACTTTCTTTGTTTGTCTTTTTCACTCAACTTCTTTAATGGGATCGAGCTGGTTGTCAGCTCCATCAGTTCTGCAAAAGAAAAAGTGTGACCATCAAATTGTAGCAGAAGGGAAAGAGAGAGTTCGCAAGTTGCTTTGTCATATCATCATAGACTAATTGATTGATATGGCCAGATCCATTACACACCGACGACTGTCTTAAGTTCTTCCCTCCCGTGGAAAGCAAGTCGAACAACACTGAGGCATGTCAGGCCGTCATGGAGCACCGCAACTACGATGAACAGAAAAATCAGAAAAAAAAAAGAATCCTGAAATATTGTGGCTTCTAACTTGACCAAATGTTTTACGTACTTGCAGAGTTTGGTAACGAAATGGCATTTCGCCACAAATTAGAGCTCAGCTCCTCGGATGTCATTTCGCCACAAATTGTACAAGCACCTAAAATATTTGGTCAAGTTCGAAGACATAAATTTCAGTTTTTCTTATGCTTTTACTGTTCATATTTTCCATCCTTAATTTATAGTATGGTCCAAAATGGTCATGCTGTAAATATAAGGGATTATTTCATGCCAGCATAGATATTACAGGTTATGCTGTGCTGAAGCCATGGAGCCAACAAGTCTAACAATGGGATCATTAAAAATTATCACAAACAATTTCGCGAGTACTTGGTCAAGGTGGTGCAATACAGAAAAGTTTACAGGGTAAGATTTAGGACATTTCGTTTGTTGCGACATGTGGCCAATTAACAAACAAAGCTTGATGCTTATATAGTTTCTTTTTTTTTAGAACGAAGGCTCAAGAAGAGCCCGGCTTTGAATTAACAAAGCCATCAACCGGCCAGGATTACAGACTCGAAACCAACACAAGAAAGAAAATAAACAGCAAGATACAAAGGCGCTGGTAAGCAGCTCACATGCCTCATACACACCAAGCTAAAAAGGATCGATAGGGAGAAGCACAGCTCGGAGATGAAGAGGTCCTCAGCCCGAACAGATCGCCAGGGAAGAAGGAGAATGCCCGCACTGGATCAACACGTCCAACGACGAGGAAGGGCACACCGTCGCCTAATCACCAGCAGCCCCGACACAACACATCCGCCCAACTCCAATGTCAAAGAAGGCCCCTGCCTCCTCGCCTGGCTCGAAAGGCGCCGCACCGTTGACAAGAGGAGCAGTTCACCCTAGAACCTGGGAGATAGTCGCCGGCAGGCTGCGTCAGGAAAGAAACCAAGCTCGCCCGACAAGCCACGAATAGATCACCAAGAGCAGAGCACCGCCGAATCCCACGGACTGGTCACGAACAAAGGAAGAGTTGCCGGAACGGCCGAAGACGAGCAGCAACTAGATCTCCCTTGATGACATTGAGAACCGAAGTGCAGGTACCGAAAGTGGGGCTAATGCTCTCATGGTGCGCTGAGAAGGGCTGCCGTAGGAGGGGAACCCAGTCCCCTCTCGCTCGGGAGAATCCACGGGCCTGGCAGGACACCCCGCAGCAGACTGGAGAGCTCCCGAAATGAAGGAGTCACCTAGGAAGTCGTCGTTGTCGTGGGAGATCAGCTACCGCCGCCGCTGCACACGAACCACATCTCCGAGAAGCCCCACGCCCACCTAGCTCCCAAAAACGGCGCCTTCAGGAAGGACGCAACGCCAAGGGCACCGCCGCCGTCCAACTGCGTTGAGGATTTCACCCGGGAGGCAAGGGGGGGGGGGGGGGCGAAGGAATAGACCCGAGCGGTGCCTGCAAGGAGGGGAGCGGCGCCCTCGGGCGTCGCCACCGTCGAGACCAGCGAGGCCGGTCTGGGATTTCTTCCGGTCTTCACATCCCCGCCACCTACACCCCAACGACGCGAGAACCGACGCCCCACGACGAAGCAAAACCAGATCTGGCGCCACCGACAGCCAAGGCTGCCGGCGCACCATGGCTCACGTCCTCTGGTTCGCCCGCCGTCCACACGGCCGAGGTCGCCGGCCCACGCCCGCGCCACCGCCTGCCGCAGGCTGGTGACGCCACTCCGACCGGCGACCAGGGCCGGGAAAACTAGCCATTGGAGGCAAACAAACTGCCAGGAATTCTTTTTGCCGGCAATTATGAACTGCCCTTGAAAGTCCTGTCGGGAAAAACAATTCCCGGCAGTTAGTATAAACCCTGGCAGATACTCTGCCTTTCAAATTCATACCTTTGCCGGCAGTTAGAACTATTCCCGGCATACAGCTTTTTTCCGATAGTTTGACAATTCAGGGCGGATAGAAGAGTTTCCCGGCAGGTAAACTGCCTGTATTTGTGTCCACTGCAAGCTAACAAATCTCCTATATTATATATACATGTATTTCAACAGCTATCATTTATCTTCACTCGGTTTTATGCCATCTGTATATAATAACACACATGCATACAGTAACTAAGATTGCATCACTTAATAGATAATGTGTGCATGTATATATAAGTTATCTATCATCCATAAATATGTTCACAAGTCCAGGAAAGCCAAAAACACAAATACCCATCATGCGTGCCTACATGCACACATAGGCATATATAAGTCCAGTAACAGGACAGCCAAAAGCACAACCATCCATCGGGTCTACATGAACACATGCATACATAAGTAGGTTCATATGTCAGTATTACATCATAGACAAAAGCGCAAAATATAAGATCAGCTTAGAAACATATCCCAGTAGAAGATCCTTTTAGCTCACCAAACACACCTCTAGAAACTTGTGGATGGAAAGGCATTATACTGGTGACCTGCAAAAAAAGAAAAATGGCCAAATAGATCAGCTCGGAAGAACACATCTTCCAAGCATAGAAAATGCATGGCTGAAAAACAAAATCGACTCATCCAAATTAAAAAGACAGGTGTGTGTCCCCCTGTACTTTGCATTCCACAAGGCACAAACAGAATGTGTGTGTGTACTCATAAGAACAGATTATGCACTATGTATGGATCATCAGAAAGATCAATATAACCTATCACTATTAATATTTACCAATAGCCATCTTCTTTTGGTGTATTATAATTTCGCTTGATTGTTGTGAAGTTAATAAAACATTCAAAAACTGCAGGTAAGGATTAATTACTAGCAATCCAGTGGCAACGCAGGGTGTCCTCCGTTCTGTTTTTTCGTACATGTTTGTTCTGTGTAGTGTGTACTAGTGGTAGACAGTGAGAATCCATAATTATGAGAATGCATATCCGCTGCTTGGTTTTAGAAAAAGATGTTGATTCAACAAAAAGAAGAAGAGTTTGCAGACACATAAATCATTTTCTGAAATGAATATTGGTTGCTCAAAACAAAAGAATGTTGGTCCAAACTGTGTGCAAAGTTTAAGTAGTAGCTGCAGAATTGTTTAAGAAAGAGAGTTTCTGGTTTATTCAGATTAAAAGCACTTAAGCATGTGTTTGAAAGTAGGCACATTTTTAATCTACTGGGAAAACCAAAAAAAGCACTAGTTGCTCATGAGAAAATACGGAATTTGTAGGTTCCTACTTTCAAACACATGCTTGACTCAGAAAAATAATAAGCCTTCAACATATGAGAGGAGAAACATATCTTGCTAGCTCCCAGAGTGTCGGTGCTTGCTACTTCAGTCCTAGAACTAAATCGACATGGATAGAGTCGAGCGTTTCTATGGACTGGCAAGCTATGATTGCTATTCAGACAAGATGACAAGCTATGATTGCTTTTCAATAGAATGACCCTTGTGATCAGAACTATATGTAATTTCAAATGGGTATAAAGGGATCCATGGTAAGGTCTAAATTTTGCAAGACCTAGTTCATTATACGCCTTGGCTATATAATAATGGAAACAAAATTATCTTTTCTTTTGTGTAATATTCACGAATTCTAAGAAGATGCAGTACCTTCTAGATGTGGGGACTGCTACCCGCTGTCATGGTTGCTTCTGCATAACTTTACGAACAACCTCGATCTGCAATTCTGCATACATAGGAAGAATTAGAACTACCTACCATGTTGTGTCGCTGCATCACGATCTGCTTGTACTAAATTTAATCCTTGCCTAAATATCACAGGCCAACAGAAAGCAATATTTTTTACAAAACTAAATAAGGCCTTGAAATCATAATTACTAACCAAAGCAATCTTTGAGGTATTCAAAATATAGTCAACCAATACCATGTAACGATAGAAACAAATTACAAGGTATTCAAACTAAAATCAAAAGATTCTGCAGTGTATGAGAGCCTTATACAACAGTGTATGAGAGCCCTATGCCTTTTCTTGCTTCTTAATCAAGGACATATCACAAATAGAAGGCTACAGACTACAGAGTATAGACTGAAGAATGTAGACTTAGGTGATACAAATAGTGTATGAACTATGACATTGTAACTTCTTTATTTCAAAATTGACTTTTGAATTGGTATTTTGCAGCTAGGAGACACTGATATTTATTACAGACTACCATCGAATATTCTGCTCACCGAAAGACAAGGGAAATAAATAAATGCATGGTTAATCAACAAAACTGAAACAGTTGCCTACATATATAAGAGGCCACATGGAAATTGACTACATTAAGGAAATTGGGGCATTAAGCAAGCAAGATAAACATCACGTGAGTCGTCAAATTAACTTAATATATTTTCAATTTGATTGATGATGTTAGCATAATGTAGTGCAAGACCACATGAACCTAGCATTTTGTTCGGACCTTGCTCCATGAAGTCGGTACCTATAGGAACTGTTTATTCAGGGAGATGTATCAGGTAATTATCAGATACATTTTTGTCCGAACAATAAAGCAGCCAATCAATAATTAATTACCAGCTTCACCGAATGCATCCCCTTTTTTTTATTCAGAAAATGACGATATCGACATGCTTTTCCACAATCTGGATAGAGGATAACACAAAGCAATTTTAGCATCTTTCAGAAGAAAGAAAAGGCAATATGCGAGTAGCGCATTCATCAAAAACTATCTAAACAAAACGCTACCAAGCATAGCCCAACAGACAGAATTACAGAAAGCCAAGATATAAAGTAATGAAGTAAACGTTGATGAAGATAATTACATCCTCCAAAGGTCTGAACCACAAGGATTTCTTCTTCAAAGTTTTCACAAGCTTCCTTTGGCGCTTTAGTTCACTGTGCAAAATTACAACACTCTCTGCAATGAACGAAAATTGAATACAATGAATATCCCCAATAGCATATTTGCAGTACAGTTTTAGCATCTACTGAAGTTCTTTAAGAACAATGTGTCATCAGTCTGGCAGTACCTCGTCTAGCTGCTGGTACAGACGCAAGTACCAGCAGCTAGATGTATATATATATATCAGTACAATTGCAAGTCCCACGGCTGGATGATGAAGAAACAAAACATACAGGTTGGGATTTGGTCGGTATGAAAACCGTACCTTTGCTTGCGGGCTGGCTTGGTCGTGGTGTTGATGAAGCGCGCCATGAAGTGGGCAGGGCTCCTTCTTCTCCTCTTGAGCTTGACGAACAGGTCAGGTCCATCTAGGGGTCCTCCTGCGACGAACCCATCCGTCAGAGAATCCAATCGAAGGAAAGGAGAGCAAATCGAGAGGGGGGCGAACCTTGTCCCGTATACAGGGTCGGAGCAGCGCCGGTTGTGGGCAAGGAGCTGAGCCATGAAGGGTGCCATGAAAACCTCCCAGGGGTCCTTCTCCTCCTCCTCCTCCATCAGGCCCCACTAGGCATCGTGGATCTGGACGAACTTGAAGGGTATGCTGAGTCCTTCTGCAGCAGTAGCACGAACTTGATGAAAACAGGAATCAAGTCTGCAAACTCGAATTGAATCGAATGAGAGAGAGAGAGAGAGAGAGAGAGAGAGAGAGAGAGAGAGAGAGAGAGAGAAAGAGAGGCGTGGGGACGAGAAGAGGGGAGCGAGAGGGGACCTTGTGGATGAGCTCCATGACTTGGGCACCGTAGATCTGGAAGCACCGTGGTCGATCTGGCCGCCGTCTGCCCTGCTGCTCGATTTGGACCGGATGCGGCGGCGGCTCTGGGTGGGGATGCGGGTGCGACATGGATGGGGATGGGCGGCGGCGTGCGTCGGAGGTGTGGTGTAGGGAGTTGTCAACGGGGATTGGGTGGCAGCGTGAGTATGGGATTCAGGGGCGGGGGTGCTGGGTCGAGGCTTCGATGGGGGATGCAGGTAGCGTCTGGGTGATGGAGGGGATGAGGGCGGTGGCACTAGGCGGGGCGGCAAGGAGAAGGTGAGTCGGCGACGGCGCTAGGGTTGGCGGAGTCAACGGCGAGATGCAGTGGGGCGGCTGATGCGGGAGAAGGATAGCAGCCAGAAGCAGTGTGGGCGAGGGGAAAATTAAGGCCGCGTGGCCGCGATGGGCTTCGAGTTCCTTCTAATTTTTCGTTCTCCCGCGACTGTGGCTCGCGCGCTTTTTTGGGCCTCGATTCTTCATGCGCGCACCGGGCCAACTTGGTTACCGTCTGTGCATTCGCCCTCAAATCAAATTCAGGGCAATTGGGTCGATCCTCAAGATGCCGGCAGTTTGTCTGCCTGTATAACTTCACCATTGCCGGCAGTTTTGTTGACCTACATAATCTTGCCCGGCACATAGAGCTTTGGAGGCAGTTAATTGACCTCAATTCTTGATCATTCCCGGCAGTTAATTGCCCCTAAACTTTTGTCATGGTGTAGTGGCGCCCCGGAGCACGCAGCCCCCTGCAGCAGAGGCAGAGCAGTGAAGGCCCCGCCACCACCTTCCTCGGCGGCGCCCCGGGCTTGCCCGGCGGCAGCCTCAGGCGGCGGCAAGGGGGGAGGGGAGGGAGGGGGGCGGCGGCGGGGCTAGGGTTTGGAGCCCCTGAGTCGCCCGGGAGGGGGCGACGCGAGGGCAGGGGAGAAGTACTACTGTAATTGCCACTGGATCGCTTATATAGTTTCTTCTTAACCTCGCATATATGATGGATGTTGTGTGCTGCTGAGAATACGTCTTGAGCAGTGTGTGCGCGACGACGGAGAAAAGATTGTTGTCAAGATGAACTAGTACAAGCACGTACTAGTTCGTGATTGTACAAGAATCGATCAATCCATCCCTGTACATGCGTGTCTTCCGGTGGAACTTCGGTACTAGTGCCGCAGCTAACTTGTATGTGTGCACTCGCGGGAAAAAAAGAAGGCTTCACGCGCATGTGACTGGCTGTATGCCATAGCGTGTATGTGTCGTGAAGTGCACTCACCTTCCCGCCTAGATCAGCGAGTCAATCTCTTTCTAGGCGTTGCGTAGCAGCACGCGAGGCACCATGGATCCAGATCTGGTCAACAGAATATGTATGCCTCGATCTAGTATTTGTAGCCCAATATCGATACGCTCCCAAGCCAAGCAATCCTGCTACCAAGCAAGAGCTTCTCAGAGGAAGAAGAAGAAGTAAGCTAGCAAGAGAGGGCGAGATTCTGTTGCGCTGCCTCCTCGCAACACCTCTTCTTCTTTCTCATGATCTCTCCCTCTCATGGTTTTGTCTCACACAAGAACACACACACGCACGCACACATATACCAAGGAGAAGCACAAGAGCTTTACCGAGAGCCTCCTCTCCTTGGTGAACACAAAAAACTACATGTTTTCTGCTGGCCCTCACGGCCTCTCTTTTCTCATTGACTCAAAGTGATATTTATACAAAGATTGGCAGCCACGGCCATGACCTCACGCCATACCTCCACTGACCACTAACAACATGATCACTTCTCACGTTTTGCCACTAACACACGTACTAACTAATCCCCTACATGCAGCCCATGTCCATCACTCGCGTAGCCAATGCCCACACAACGCCATCTCCCTAGAATCTCTCCAGGACGTGCATGCACACCGGCTAACAACTCATGCGTGCATGCAACTAGCTAACCAACTAACTGATTCTCTCAGTCCTATCTCATCTATCAGCCGGCGGCTTGACTTCAACCCAAGGCATGCACCTATCACGCCGGATCACCCAGCTCAACATGTTCGTATCGCCCATCACGCTCCAGCCTTCATTGCGCCTTGCCACTTCTCATGGCATCTCCGTATCGCACGGCACTTCCGGCATCTCACCATGCTCGCCGCATCGCACAGGAGCCCGGCATCTCGCCTCCTTTGCGCACATCGCTAAGGCATCATTGGCCTACGTACACTTCCCTAGACCATCTAAACCACATGCAAAACTGAAAACAAATATGTAGATACATCATGACAAGATTAGTGCTAACAGATTCCACCGTGCGAGCATTGCCATGGAGGCGGCGCTAGCCTACGCGCTTTTGGGCCCCATCCTGCCCTCTCTTGCGAAGCTGCTCAACAATGAGGGACGCCTAGAAGAGACCTTGAAGGTCAAGTTGACGAACCTCAACGACGAGCTGATGAGCATGGACGCTTTCCTTGGGGACGTCTCCAGCATGCCGCCGGACCAGCTTGAGTCACAGGTGAACCTCAGGGCCCGTGAGGTCAGGGAGCTGTCTCATGCCATTGAGACACGCCTCCACTCCTTCATGGCGTGCATCGAGTCGGCCAAGGGCGCCCTTCTTCCTGCCATGAGCAAGGGGATAATTAACAAAGAGATGTACAGATACGTCAAAGAAATCATGATGAAGATTAAGATGTTGAGTGAACGGCATGGCCCGTATCCTTCTAAGAGTTCCTTGGAAAGTACTTCCACATGGGAAGTGGGCACTCGTATGTTTTCCATGGACACCAGTGAATCTAACCATGTTGGCCTAGAAGGGGCAATTGCCAAGCTAACCAAGAAGCTGTCCAAGGGCGATCATGTCTCCATTGTCGGGATGGGGGGGATGGGCAAGACCACCCTTGCTCGAGTAGTCTTCGACAAGATGAAAGGTGATTTAGATTGCGGAGCTTTTGTTCGCATTGGTCAGAGAGCTGATATGAAGAAGGTTTTGATGTACATCTTCGACGGACTTCACATGGAGATCTACGGTCACGAACCAGACCAACACAAGCTAACCAACCAGCTGCAAAATTTCCTGATGGATAAGAGGTATGCATGGTTATTCCAATAAATCTATGCTTGCTAGTGATGTCACCTGATGAAATGTTTTTACGAGTGTGCATAGTTATCCTCATCTACCATCTCTATAAACTGTAATATACTAAGAGAAACAAATTATCTACATACAATCTTATCTGCACATAGAAAATAAATAAATACAGAAATTATGAATTAATGATTTTTTATGGGCATTTCCTCCATGTAAATAGTGAATTACTTTTAAAGATGCCATCCCATCAATCAAGTTCATATATATGTTAACTGGGTGGGTTATTATTTATCAGAATTTTTGAACAACTGTATAATCAGTACTGTGGTGGTATCTACTAATCTACATGTGGACAACCAATCTTCTCTAGTACTCCCTTTGTAAACTAATATAAGATCTTTTAGATACAGAGGGAGTACTAATTTCTAATATGAGTTAAAGATAATATTTTCTTGCTGTATATATAGAAGTGACATGATAGATTCGTTACAAAATGAACCTTTCAAATTTATTGTGATGCCTATGATAATACCATGTTAGGAAAAGAAGTACTAGTATGTGCAACTTATTTAGAAGCACTCAACACTACTGGAATTTTCTTATATGCCGGGTGCCAGGCTCTTCCCCGAGAGCCAAATCACGGACACTCGGCAAACGCATGCACACCGAGAGTACCACTCGGCAACAGATGCAACTCGGCAAACATAGGCATCTGCCGATATCCAGTGCAACTCACACTCGGCAAAAGGGCAAAACTCGGCAAACGCCCTTTTTGCCGAGAGCCAAACAGTAAACCCACGGCAAAGTGTTGCCACGTGGCACATCCGGCGGCGAATAACGGCTCGGTGACGGTGGTAATGCTTTGCCGATAGCCCGTGGGTTGGCTCTCGGCAAAGCTTTAGTCCCACCTCGCCTAACGACAAGCAGCGGGACCGGTTTAAATAGTCGGATAATCCAGAAGCAGTAAGCTTCGGTCTTCATTACACTCTTATTAAGGAGATGGACCATTACTGTGAATCTTCACCTGTTCCAGGCAGAGAAGATTCACAGTGACAGTCCATCTTCCTAATGATGGATGCCGACGCTTTTTATTAATTCAATTTTTTTTTAGTTTTTCATCTGTGTGAGAGCAATGATCAAACCGTTCAAATCCATAGTCTCAAAGGAGGTGCGGGTCTGTGTCCGGTTTATGAAGGAAGGGCGGGTTCTGTTGCTCCGTTGGCCTCGAAACTTCTCGTGGTCTGAAAGGAGGCCATCGCATGACACGTGTCAGGCCCCCGCATTTTTCAGACCCACCTGCAATATTTGAGACATTTATTGCACTGCTAGGGTTTCAGTGCCGGAAATTGCAGATCTGCAAGGCGGCACATGAAATCATGCCCAGAAGCTGAATGGAAAATCCAATTTGATGTATTTCCGACATGCGTAGGCCTTGTGCAGACGAGGGAGGGGCAGGCCCCGCCACGGGGGGAGGGGCAAAATTACCTTGTCGGCATGCCTGATCCAACCGTTTAAATCCTCGGAAAAACGTATGAAGCTGGAAATCCTTGGGAGCTGGCACGGCGTCATCACATGGCCCCTGTAGGGTGTGGTCAAATTTTGGACGCGTTTCGAATAAGCCTCCCCTGAGGCCGCTTGTAAACCACACCATCTCCGAGCTAGTCTCTGGGTATCGAGAGGGAACGTGTCCGGTTTGTGAAGGAAGTGCGGGTCCTATTGCTCTGTTGGCCTCGAAACTTCTAGGCCTCTTAGAGGAGACCATCGCATGACACGTGCCTGCCCCCCGCATTTTCCGGACCCGTGTGCAATATTTGAGACATTTATTGCACTGCTAGGATTTCGGCGCCGGAAATTGCAGATCTGCAAGGCGGCACATGAAATCATGCCCAGAAGCTGAATGGAAAATCCTATGTGATGTCTTTGCGACATGCGTAGGCCTTGTGCAGATGAGGGAGGGGCAGGCACTACCATCGGGGGGCGAAATTACCTCGGTAGCATGCCTGATGCAACCGTTTAAATCCTGAGAAAATCGTACGATGCCGGAATTCCTCGGGAGCTGGCACGGTGTCATCACATGGCCCCTGTAGGGTGTGGTAAAAGTTTGGGCGCGTTTCGAAGAAGCTTCCCCTGAGGCCGCTTGTAAACCGCACAATCTCCGAGCTAGTCTCTGGGTATCGAGACGGAACGTGTCCGGTTTATGAAGGAAGTGCGGGTCTTGTTGCTCCGTTGGCCTCGAAACTTTTAGGGCTCTCAGAGGAGGCCATCGCATGACACGTGTCAGGCCCCCGCATTTTCTGGACCCTCGTGGAATATTTGAGACATTTATTGCACTGCTAGGGTTTCAGCGCCGGAAATTGCAGATATGCAAGGAAGCACATGAAATCATGCCCAGAAGCTGAATGGAAAATCCTATGTGATGCAGGGTTAGATGAAAGAGGCACAAATGATGCTGACTACTCATGTTGCCGAGAGTAGCACTCGGTATACATGCCTTTCCCGAGAGCTACACTCGGTAAAAGAGAAAACCTAGATCTAGGTTTGAAGACCTTTTTCGAGAGACACTCTCGGCAGACTTGTGTTTTCCGAGTGCGGCACTCGGTAAAGGTGAAAACCTAGATCTAGGTTTGACGACCTTTTCCGAGTGCCCCACCGACGGGCTCTCGGGAAAGGCAGTGCGGGACACTTAAGTGAATTCCCCGCACTCTCTCTGTTCATTTTCGTGCGCGTCCACACTCTCCTCTCCGCAGGCGCCCCCCCCGGCCCCTCAGCCGCCCCCCACCGGTCGGCTCCCCTACGGCGCCCCCCCGACCGGTGCCCCCCCTCCAGCCGGCAGGAAACCGCCTTCCCGCGCCGTCCCCGAGCTCGTCCCTTTCGGCCTCCTCGGTGAGCTTCCCCCTGCTGCTCCTCTCTTCCCTCCTCGGTGGATAGATGAATGGATGGATGGATGGATGAATAGATGGATGGATAGATAGATGAATAGATGGATGGATTGATTTTGGAGAATTTGATGATATTGTCTGGATGGACAGATGGATGGATGATGTCTAGATGTATGGATGGATGGATGCTATATAGATCAATTTTGATGATGTTGTTTGGATGGATTTTTATTTAAAAAATTACTATTTTCTTGCTCTTTTTTCTTTAAATTAGATGTTGTTGAATTGCAAGATGATGTTGATTACATGCACTTCTAGATGTTGTTTATTAGATTGTTGTGCGAATGCTTATGTTGGTTGTGCCGGTGCTTGTCATGTGCAGGGGATCTTCTCTTCACCTCCCGGAGCACCGTCGGTCCCGTTGTCGGTGCCGTCGTTGTTCTTGTGTAGGTATGGTAGTTTTTTTAGTACTTTGTATGTAGCTTATTTTGAAGGTTTTGTAGTCGTTCTTGTAGTACTATTAGTAGTTTTAGTTTTGTGTAGTAGTTTTAGTTCTATGTAGTAGTTTTTATGTTGTAGTTTATATCTAGTAGTTTTTGTAGTAGTTTTTATGTAGTAGTTTTTATCTTGAGCGAGTGTTCACCATATTTGACAGATGTGGGATGTTTTCAGAGGAATGGTACCGACTGTTGTCGTAGGGGGTCGCGCTTCCTCTACTCCTCCTCTGTGATCTTTTTAAAGCAAGAGGAGCAGAGGAAGAGCGACCATCACCGACAGTCGATAAGAGTTGTCCTTGGAGAAAAGAAATCGACTTTTGACGATGGCGGTCGATCTGTGCGAGTTCGTCCTGATATACCTTGATAACGCACGATGGGCTCGCCCAGCTAGACCATCACCAAAAGTCGAAGTACCTATGAGAGAGTGTCCACCATATATACAACCACCAGAGAGAGTGTCCACCATATTTGATAGATGAGAGATGTTACCGATAGTTGTCATAGGGGGTCGCTCTTCCTCTGCTCCTCCTCTGAGATCTTAGTAAAGCAGGAGGAGCAGAGAAAGAGCGACCATCACCGACAGTCGCTGAGAGTTGTTATTGGAGGAAAGAAATCGACTTTTGACGATGATGGTCAATCTGGGCAAGTTCGTCCTATGATATACCTTTGTCACGCACGATGGACTCGCCCAGCTTGACCGTCACCGAAAGTCGAAATACCAGTGAGAGAGTGTCCACCATATATACAACCACCAGAGAGAGTGTCCACCATATTTGACAGATGAGAGATGTTACCGACTGTTGTCGTAGGGGGTCACTCTTCCTTTGCTCCTCCTCTGAGATCTTGGTAAAGCAGGAGGAGCTGAGAAAGAGCGACCATCACCTACTGTCGATGAGAGTTGTTCTTGGAGGAAAAAAAATGACTTTTGACGATGCCGGTCGATCTGGGCGAGTTCATCCCGTGATACCTTGAGTACCCACGATGAGCTCGCCCAGCTCGACCATCACCGAAAGTCGAAATATCCGTGAGAGTGTCCACCATGATAAATTTGCTTAGAAGTAATCTTTGATGTTTGATTCTAATGTTATTTTTCATTGTGTGATGAAAGGTGTTAGCACTGATCAGTTTCGCGGTTATGGCTTCCTCCGACGACGCAGCTTCCATTAGGGTCGACTCCGCGGTCAAGGAGAAGCGCGCCGGTGAGGACCGCTTGGTAGCGCTCATTGAGGAAAACCCGCAGCTGATCATAATAAAGTATTTTGAGGATCTAGCCAAGAAGAATCCGCCAACTAAGGAGAGCAAGGCCCCACCACGTAAGGAGAGTGATGACCCGGTGCCATTGAGTCCACCGACCATCATTCCTGACGACACTTGATCCTCCACTGTGGGGGATGCCCCCACGTCCTCTGACTCCACGATCACTGGTTTCACCGACTACACCTCGGAGTAGTCCACCTAGATAGTTTCACGTTGATTTAGTGATATAGTTATGTAGCTGCTGATATGGACTTGACTTGCCACTTGTGATGCTTTTGGGTATACGAGTGATGCATGCTTACGTGGATTATATATGATGTGTTATTTTAACCTTGCATTCCTTCTCTGCCTCTTTTTCTCTTTCTTTGTAGATGAAGTGGTATGCGGTGTACAGAGGTAGGTGTCCAGGAGTCTACGATTCATGGTCCGCATGCAATGAACAAGTGCTTCGTTACCCAGACAGCTCCCACGACTTGTTCAATAGTAAAGAGGAGGCAGAGAATCATTACAATCAGTATGTGCTTGACCAGAAGAGAAATACTGAATTAGGCAATGCTGCAAGACAGAAACGGCTTATCGGGTTGAGTGGATTGAAGAACTTGATAATTCTCTTTCAGTTCGTCCTAATTGTGGTGTTGCTTTTATCATGTGGTCGCATGTAGACATGCATTGACCACTTTGTTGTTTAGTAAGTAGGCACTTGTGCTAAAGAACTACTTTATGACTTCAAATGAAGCTTGTGTGAACTATTTATATAATGTCTTTGTGAGTTTGTTGTTAAGCTTGGGTGGACCATATATAAGCCCTTTCTGAGTTTGTTGTTAAGAATGTGACTTCATATGAAGCTTGTGTACTGTATATCTGTTTTTGCTGCAGGGTTCGATGAAAAAGAGGCATAAACTATACTGGCAACGAATCTTTGCCGAGAGCAACACTCGGAAAATCATCCTTTCCTGAGAGCGACACTCCGAAGGTGGCATGCGCTGGCAGTTTGGTTGTGACTTTGTCGAGCGACAATGAAACTCACTCGGTAAAGAAGGGTTGATGGAATTAGTTTGTTTCAGTTAAGCCGAGTGAGACACTCGGCAATGTGTACCACGTTGCCGAGTGGAACTGCTCTCGGCAAAGACCTGATGGAACCAGCGGCCGTGAAGTCACTTTATTTTGCCGAGACGCACTGTTTGGCACTCGGCAAACTCTTTGCCGAGTGCCTGACGGATGGTTCTCGGCAAAGTTCTATTTGCCTGAGAGGTGTACGCCGGGTGGTCTTTGCCGAGAACAATTCTCGGCAAAGCCTTTGCCGAGTGTTTCTGGCACTCGGCGTAGTGTGTGATTCCAGTAGTGCAAACGCCTTTATATAAACGTTTTGGTAGAACTTTACAAAGAAACAATGTACTGAGTTATTTGTAACTCCTGCATCTCCATATTACTATCATTCCTGCCTTCTCCCCTGCATTTTCGGTTTTCGTGAATCAGATCATTTTTTTGATGATCATTCATTCTAGCCTCTTGTCTTCTGTGTGATTAGGTGTTTAATTTTCATCGACGATATATGGGATAAGGGGACATGGAACTTTGTTGAACATGTTTTTAAGGGTAGTGCTGGAATTAAAATCATGACCACGACTCGTAACCTCAATATTGCCAAAGGAGTTGGTGGCACACTGCACACAATGAAACCACTTTCCCTTGCCGACTCGAAAGAGTTACTCCGTACCAAAGCTGAAGATAAAAGCCATGATGCAGAATTTGATACTGTGTCAGATAAAGTTTTGCGTAAATGTGGTGGTGTGCCAATAGCTATCACTATGATAGCTAGCATGCTTGCTAAAATTCAAAGCAAGGACTGGCATATGGTGTATGATTCTATTGGTTTGGATGCGCGCAAGGACTGGGATTTCGAGGACATAAAGATGGTGTTTGCTTATAGTTATTATGTTCTACCCTATAATATCAAGAAATGCTTTTTTTACCTAAGCCTGTTCCCAGAAGGCCACTGGATCCAGAAGAATATGTTAATATGGAGGTGGGTCGCGGAAGGCCTTGTTCCTGATGGGTTATTTGAGACTGGGGAGACCTATTTCAACGAGCTAATAGATAGGTGCATGATCCAGTGGGCAGTGAGCCCTTGTGGCCTCAGCCCAGGAGGTTGCCGTGTCCACATTTTGATGCTTCGCCTCATCCGCGACTTGTCAAGCAGCGAGAATTTCTCCACTGTACTAGACCTAGGCATGAAGCAGGCGAGCACATCCCAAACCGGACCCATTCATAGATTAGCCATCCACAAGGGCCAAAATCAAAGCAGTAGCCTGGAAGTGGGGGAGGTGTTGTCATTCTATGCATGCGCCGGTAGTAGCTTGCCACCACTCCGGAGGTTTAAATGGCTTCGTGTGATAGATCCTCAGAGATTGCAATCTGGAGCAGCTCAGCAGATTGAAAGTGCTGAAGTATGTTGGGCTTGTCGGCACACCCATAAACGAGCTCCCATGGAAAATAGGACACCTCGAGCTTCTACAGATGCTCGACGTGACGGCGACTGGCATCAGAGAACTACCACCGTTCGTTGGAGAGCTAAGGAAGCTTAGATGCCTGCGTGCTGGCAAGGGCACGAGGATGATGGGTCGGGTAGGGGAGCTGACGTGCCTGGAAGAGTTGTGGCTGCACTCGGCAGACAAGTCCCCAGACTTCGCCGCCGAGCTCCAGAAGCTGAGCAAGATGTGGGTGCTGGTCAAGATGGCAACGGGGACGAAACCCATCGGGTTTTGGGCAAAGAAAATTGTAAGCCCGTCCCCGCCCCTGTCACCGTGCGCGGGGCTACTTTTTTGCCCGTCCCCTAAACCCGTCGGGTTTTCTAAACCCATGGGGAACCCACAGGGAAATCGACATATTTAAGCAACAAACATAGTATATTTCAGCAGCAACAACATAAGATAAATAGTAGCAACAAATAATACCATTTCAGCAGCAAAAAAGAGCATATTTCAGCAGCAAAACTTGAGCAAATTTCAGCATAGTACAATAGTATGTTTCATCAACATTTCCGCAATAACAACAGCTAAGAGGAGCATATTTCAGCACAATACAATACCCCATTTCAGCAACAAAGATAAGCATATTTCAGCAACAAACAGGCGGCGCCCCTTCTCCTGACGGCAGGACGAGTGGAGGGAGGCTCCTCGGTGGACAAGACGTGGAGGGAGGAGGCTCGCCGGCGCAGATCGTGGTCGGCGGCTAATGCGAGATGGGATCGAGCCCAGGCGGCGGCTGGGGGAGCTAGGTTTAGGTTTAGGTGTTCTGTTGTGCCTGTGCGGGAGAGGGAGACTTGAGGAGCGAGCGAGGGGTTGGTTTGGACTCGACGCTGGGGGGCTTGGCCGCTCGGGCGATGTGGCTTTCGGCTGTTGGGGGGCTTGGCCGGTCGGGCGATGGATCAGTGCATGCTAAAAAAAACGTATTTTGACGGGTACTGTCGGGTTTCGGGTTCGGGTACTAATAAAACGGGTTTAAACCCGTGAAACATGCCGGGTTTTATAATGTACCCAGCAACAGCCCCGCGGGGATAGAAAGACGCCCATCCCCGTCCCCTAATAGGGTAAAAACCCGCGGGGACGCGGGTTTCGGGGCCCCATTGCCATCTTGAGGTGCTGGTGATCCACTTCGACGAGGTGGACGAGGGCATGCAGAAGAAGCTGGCGGAATCCCTGGTCCATCTGAACAAGCTCCAGGTCCTGCATTTCTGGTTCAGCACAGAGGGAAAGGTCCGCCTCGACAGCTGGGAAGACAACGTGCCCTTCCCAGAGCTCCGCCAGCTGCTGCTGTTCGGGGCCATCCTACCCAAGCAGAAACCGTGGATCCATCACTTGTCAGCTCCGAAACTCTACAAACCACTGCTGCAGGTGGAGACCTTGCAGGCACAACACCTGGAGATCCTCGGGCAGATGCCGTCACTCCGCTCCCTCTACCTCCACATGGAGGAGGACAAGTATCAGGTGTTGTACACCGCCGGCAGGTCTGAGTTCATGGTGTTGGAATATCTCTACACGAACATAGAGCTGGTATGCGGGAATGCGGGGCTGCCAAGGATCCACGAGCTGGAGCTGGCGCGTGTGAGGGTGGGGACGGACATTGGCCTGCGGGGGAACATGCCTCTACTTGAGAGGGCCACATACCACCTCGACTGCAGGGATTGCGACCTCGTGGAGGTGCAGAAGGCAGAAGAAGAGCTAAGGCAGGCGAGCCAAGCCCACCCCAACAGTCCAGTCCTCACCATAAAGAGATGGAACGATGACGTATGTTCCTCTTCATTTCAGGTAATAAAATGCTGGTCAGTGATGATTTTGAACTAACTATACTCATGCAGCAAGTGATGTAGCAACTCAACTGTCGATGTTCAGTTCATTAATTAGGAGTAACATATATAGTTCTTTCTCTAGCGCTATCATCTGCATCTGCGTATATACTTGCGCTGATTTTTTTTAACCACGCACGCAGGGATGGAGCTGGAGTGATTCTGACTATGAAGGACAAGTCTCTACCGACAGCATGTCAGCTTGTCTCAACGACCAGTTTACAGGCAATGTAGAGCCACCGCCACCTGAGGTACTCCCTTCTATCCATATTAATTGTCGTTGATTTAGTACCATTTAACAACTCTGCATGCATGCATGGACCATCTGTAGTGTTTGATCCATACAAGCCGGCGTCATTGTCTTTAACTTGTTCTTGTCCATGCATTTATGCGCACTCAGGTCGACACCGCCAGTGTACTCTCCTTTCTTAACAGCACGGATGGGCTTCTCTTTTGTCAGAGGAAGCCGCTAAGTTAACAGTCGGTCCTCTTCCCTCCAGTGGCTATTGCGACATCCCGCAAGCTGGCTACCTAGATTGCAGGTTCTGATGCAGCTAGCTTAATACATCTCATCTCACTCCATCCAGATTTAATGACCGTTATTTCATCATCATGATGTGCCTTGGCACTCGATTGACCCGCATATCAACATAAGTATATATATTGGTATATTATTAATTTCTATTTTCTAAAATGGTTGTACATGATGGTTTAATTTCTACCAGCAGACACACCACCACTGGAGAAAGGTCACACTGTGAAGCCATGGAGCCAACAAGTCTACCGATGATATTATTACAAAAAATCACAAATAGTTTCTCTAAGAAGCAACTACTTGGTCAAGGTGCATATGGAAAAGTTTATTGGGTAAGATTCAGGGCAATTAGTTTGTACTAAGAATGTGTGTGACACTGGGACATGCAACTACAAAGCTTGATATTTAATTACTTTTTTGTGCTTGACATATGATGTTGTGTGCTGATAGTTTATTCAATTTGAGTAGGGTGTGCGTGATGACGGATAAGAGATTGTTGTGAAGCTGCTCTTTGATAACATGCAAACAATTGACGATGAACAATTCAAACGTGAGTTTCATAACCTTATAATGCTAAAGCATCCAAATATTGTACGGTTAATTGGCTACTGCTATGAAACACAACGTCAACATATGGGCTTTCAAGGAAGAATTATTTTTGGCGAAACAACACATAAAGCACTTTGCTTCGAGTATATGCCTAAGGGGAGCCTCCAAAAGCATTTGTCTGGTATGAGGCCGTTCCACTTCAAGTATACTATATATACTAATTAAGCATCTGAAGAAAAATGTCACATATATCTAGATTCCATTGACAACCTCTTTCTATAATAAATATGCAGATGAATGTAGTGGACTTGATTGGCAACCACGTTACAAAATTATCAAAGGGGCTTGTGAAGGTTTAAAATACCTCCATGAAGATTTGGAAAACCCATTTTACCATCTGGACCTAAAACCAGACAATATACTTCTAGATGAAAACATGGCCGCAAAACTTGCAGACTTTGGTTTGTCCAAGCTCTTCGGCGAAGAACAGACCTGCAGGGTGACGCAAAGTTTGCGTGCAGGAACTATGTAAGTAAATGCCTCTTGCAAATGAACTCACTTCTAATGAATATATCTGTAATATTTATGTTGCCATATGCAGTGGATACATGCCACCGGAATACATAAATGAAGGCACGGTCTCAAAGAATTTTGACATATTCAGCTTGGGTGTTGTAATGACCAAGATAATTGCAGGGCCTAGCGGCCGTACTAGAAGTGTTGAAATGCAGCACCAAGAGTTTCTTGATCAAGTAAGGAACCTATCACTACGTTTGGACAAAAGGATCATGTTTACAATGAACCATATGATGATATGCTCTACATTTGTATGTTGTGATTCTAGCTAGGGATGGCAATGGGTAGGGTATGGGTACAACCCCCTTCTGCCCAAACCCATACCCACAGAAACTTTCTATACCCACCCATTTCAATACCCATGGGCACATATTGACACCATGCACATGCCCATCGGCTATCCTATTGGAGGCGACACCCACACCCTACCTTATACCCAATGGGTATCCAATGGATACACTATATAGCATTTACATTTTGGAAATGGAGAGAAATGAGCCTAAAATTCAAGTGATGATGGGCGATCAGTCTAGCACCGATGCAGCCTCCTGCGGTGGGTCGCCTATTGGAGGCGACAAGGTAGTACAATAAGCAGTTGGTGGAAGCCCAACACAGTGAGAGGCGGTGGTGGGAACTGGGGATCGCTGGTCCGGGAGTTGGACGACAGTCCGTTGGCGATGAGCAGAAATTTCATCATTTCGAGGAGTCGCATAGGACGTAGGAGGAGTGGTGAGATGGTGGCTGCGGGCATGTTAGCTATGGCTGGTTTAGGCAATAAGGGATTGAGGGTTTGGCCATAGGAGTTGGATGTTGACCCCACATGTCATAGGAGTTATTTTCATTTATTATTATTTTTGGGTATCCATTGGGTTACCCATTGGCGCAATTTCTTACCTATGTCCTACCCATATATTTTGTGGGTATGGATACTTATTACCCATGGATACAAAATCTTGCCAAATCTTGCCCATGCCCGCAGTTTTCGGGTAGGGTACCCGTAGGTACCCATACCCATGGGCAAAACTGTCATCCCTAATTCTAGCTTTACACTTCAATTACACAGGTAGAAGGAAATTGGAGAAAAAGGTTGCAGAGAACAGGGAGTTCTCCTGATCTACTAAAAGCACAATGTCGACAAGTGAAAATATGCACTGAGATTGCACTGAGGTGCATAGAGACAGATAGGCACAAAAGGCCAAGTATAGTGGATATCATAGATGATCTTAACAAGACTGAAATTTTTATTGAAAAGGTTACTAATTATGAACAAGATCCATCACCGGCACTTGCTTCCACTTCAAATTTTGTTCAACCTGCATCATCACCTCCACCTATAACACCATCTCCACCACCATCTGCCATTGTCACCTTCTCTGACGTTCTGGTGCTAGACCTTGATGAAATTGACATAATGTGTGAAGCGAAAGATTGATTCCCGGAGAATTGCAAATCCGAGGTATGTAATACTCCTAATTGCCATTGCAATCAACTTATTCTTGCAGAAATTAAGTATTTTTTTTTCATTTTTGGTCAAAAGGTTATTTTTTTCAGAAATGGTCACGGAGGTGGCTGGTGTAGGAGAGAACTAGGACCTACCTGTCGAAGCATTTGCAAGGGCTCAAAAGATGTTCAGCAATATGGACAAACTGGCTGGAATCTGAACGCAGGAATGATGCAGTTCAATTCATAAAAGCCGAGATCGAGGCTGATGCGACATCCCCTGACCAAGTTGTGTAGAACAGGCATGGAGCCTTACCAGACAGGTTGTCCACACTGGTTTCACGCTGGCTGGCAACACGAGCGTGCAGGGAGACGTCGCCACCGGGTATGCCCCTATCTCGTACCCATCCAATAGCAACTCACCATGGACAGGTCTGTCGATCTGTATTTGTGTGTTTGAGGAACAATATGCTTATGTGGCATGACCTGTGGGCCTATTTTAGATCCTGATTCTAAATTAAAGTTTTCATTACCATCAGCCACACGTCTCACAAAATAATTACCCTCAGCTTCTACATACTATGACCCACATTTATTGTACTATATGCAATTTCCCGAGTACTCGGTGGATAGTGCCACATACTCCTGCTTATACAAGTGAAAAGAGATTTGTCATCAAATGCACCCAATAGTTTAAAAAAGATTCGGCGAGGGCAACAAGAAGCTTCTGATCATTGGCGGCCAATACAGAAGCTTCGATGCGAGCAAGCAGCTTGCTGAAAAGGATGTCTTCGTTCGGCAACCACGCTCAAGATGCTCGCCTGACAAGCCAGCCATCACGGACCTGGCTCATGAATGGATTATTGGTCATGGTGGAGAAGGAACGTCCCATGTGCAGTGAGAGTGAGCCGCCACGGGAACTATGGAACTGTATCAGGTGCTCCGCTGAGGGCCACAGTGCAACCAAGGAAAACTATTTGCGGAGGAATATTGAACCTCAGCAACGACATGACTGAGACTGAAAGGAATACTGGAGACTATCTAAACATCTGCGAAAGATGGTACACAAAGGTCCCATACCTAATTCCATGGCTGAGTTGCCACAAGTGGCAGCATGCTACCATGAAGGGCTTGTGCTATGACTCCAGTGCTTTCGCCCTAGCACAACTTGGTGCCTCAGAGCAGCATGTAGGTGCAGTTGGTGAGAATGACAGCGACTAAGCAAAGGATGTTATGCGCATATAAGCTAGGAGTGAATGATTTATCATATTGATTATCAATTCTATTCACGTACATCTCTAGAAATTTACGATAATGGCACCAGCAAGTTCCACCGTAACGTTTCTGTGTGTAATAAGAATTGATGGGTAACAATTTTCTGTCTAGAGAATCTCGAGTGAGCCATATGTGTGCATCTCCTTGATAAGAAATAATTGCATGTATGTGTAATTTCTTTTGGTCACCAGACTAACCACAATAAGACTCCCAGTTTTTTAAACCATAGATGATTGGTCTTGTCTATTCCATGGGGCAATGGAGAATTGATTTCAGTGTATAGTCTATGTTATCTAGCTTCAATTCAAGACAGACTTCAATACCCTGTCTTGAAGCAGAGATTTCAGTTGGCTCAAGCTTACAAGACCAATCACCTTGACACGGTCTGACGTCATAAATGAGTCTTATGGTACGTTTCAAATTATATTCTTTGACTGATTAGTAACAGATATTAACAGTGTATTGTTTATTCATCACAATAAAAAAATATTATACTGTTAATTCAATAGGTGGAACTTGAGGCATGTGCACCATCATAGATTTTCAAATAATAGCTGAAGAGTACTATGACAGAAAGGCAAGGTCGCGGTTAGGGAATAATTACCATAAGGTCGGCATAGGCCATGTGATCCCCGTCATCAAACAGGACCAAAGCACCCTAAACATGCATTTGAGCAGCAGGACTTCATCGGACTGTTTGGCTTTGACTGACTTCCTGTTTTCAGCATAGGTTGCAGCTGCTTCGCTGACGTCAGCAACATTAGATGAATTCTCCTGATATCCTGAAATAGTTACAAAGAAAATCAAATGCACACATATTTCTTTCTTTGCATGGAGCAGCTCCCCTGGATCATCATAGGTTCTTAATACAGATTCAATATGACAATTATGGTTCATGACAGACACATAATATGTACCTGAGCTCAGCTTAGAACACGCGGCAATGCAGCATGGCAGGAAGTTGGTAGCCACGGGTTATCTTTTATATCACTTAAACAGCTTTGACTGGCAGTAAGTGATTCACGGCGCAGGCCCTTATGGCGAGCAGGAACTTGTTGAGTGCCTTGCCGTCGCAAGCCCTCTGGAACGCCACGAAGAGGGCCGTGGAGTATTGCTGATGGCACTGCTGCGTGTACGTGGGGATGGCGCAACCCCAGGAGACGAGGTTCTGCCGTGGCATTCGGTCGAACAATTGGCGGGCGTCGGAGGCGGCCGAGCTCGGAGTAGCCGCGAAGGAGGTGGTTGGCGAGGAAGAGGTCCGGGAGAGCCTCGGTGACGACGGCTCCGCCGGGAGAAGCGCGGTCGCCTCGCCTGCGAGGAGACATGAGAGGAGGAGCTGGGCGAGGCTCACGTGCCGCTGGCTCGGGAGAGGGAAGCGAGCTTCTTCTTCACCTCCCGCGACTGCTGCGCCGTCGCGCTCTCGACCACCTGCGCCCCGCACGCACGCAATTCAGTCGCCGAAATCCCGTCGGGAACCGCGGACGAGAGCAGAGGGGTTTCCAGAGCAACGGGAGCCGAACCTGTTGGAAGAGGCGCGCGACGTCGACGCGCTGTTTGATGATCCCGAATTCCCGGAAAGCGCACCGATGGCGTAGGCGGTGGCGAGCTTCGGCTCTCTCCGGCGGAGGCCGCGGCGAGGCTGGTGCTCGGCGGCCGCCGTGGTCGGAGGCTTGGACCGTTGGAGAAGAGAGAGGAGGTGCGAAGACGCACTCTACATTTTTCCGCTTTCCAGTGCCGCTCTACGCATAACCTGGGCTGGGCCGGGCTCTGTTGTGTATAGGAAGGAGATGGGCGAGTGCGGGCTTTTGGCGGGCAACCTCCATGGAGGTGGTTATTTTGAAAAATTAGATAATTGCATTTTGGAGTTTCAAAAAATTCTGAAAAAATTCTACACATTCATATAGATATATTCAACATGTGTATACAATCTTACAATGAAATACATTATGGTGAGAGCTACACAAAAAAGAGAAAATCCTGCATTTGTAATAGTGAACAGTGTTTGTACTGTTCATCAGTTTGAAAATCGCGATTTGTCTTTTTTGTGTAGCTCTGACCATAACGTATTTCATCTTCAAAATTGAAATACTTGTAGAATACATCTATGTAAACATGTATGATTTTTTTCAGAATTTTTTGAAACTTTAAAATATGTTTTTCGATTTTTTTTATAAACAACTTCCATGGAGGTCGCCCGCCATTGGCATTTAGCGGGAGATGGGGAGTCCCCTTCTAGTTTCCTCTGTTCGTAAAAAGGGCGCTGCATCTGCGAGAGCAACTAGTTGACGAGCGCTCCTTCAGGAGCCTCCCAACGATCACTTGGGGTTGGCTGAGAGTGCGCCACTTGGCGCGCTCTGGGCGCTCCCTCCGGTTTTTTTTTTATTTTT
Organism: Elymus sibiricus; assembly: GCA_039707655.1. NCBI lineage: Eukaryota > Viridiplantae > Streptophyta > Magnoliopsida > Poales > Poaceae > Elymus > Elymus sibiricus. The sequence continues at coordinate 516,145,073 of CM077666.1, forward strand.
CCGCACGCGTTTTCAACTTTTTAAACGGTTTTTTTTTCGGGTTTCTTCGACTTTTTGGTTTTTCACCGGTCTTCCTTAGCTTTTGGACCAAAAATAAATAAATTACGCGAAAAAACGCGTTTCATTTTTTTCTCTTCCACGAGAGGCACGGTTTTGCTTCCGCGAGAGACATGGTTTTGCTTCCGCGAGAGGCACGGTTTTGATTTCGTGAGAGGCACGGCCATGCCTCTCGGAAACGGAAAAAAAAAACGTGTTTTCTATTTTTTCCTTTTGCCAGAGGCACGGTTTTGCTTCCGCGAGAGGCACGGTTTTGCTTTCGTGAGAGGCACGACCGTGCCTCTCGGAAACAGAAAAAGAAAATACGTTTTCTTTTTTTTTTTCCTTCTGCGAGAGGCACGGTTGTGCTTTCGCGAGAGGCACGGCCGTGCCTCTCGGAAACGGAAAAAAAATGCGTTTTCTATTTTTTTTCCTTCCGCGAGAGGCACAATTTTGCTTCCGCGAGAGGCACGGTTGTGCTTTCGCGAGAGGCACGGCCGTGTCTCTTTTGGAAAGGGAAAAAAACGTGCTCCCAGTTTGGTTTTTCCGTCCGGTTTTTTTCGTCCAGTTTTTTTCGTGAAAAAATAAGTTCGTCAAAACCTATCAACATGAGATTTAGTTTTGAAGATCTCGACGCGAGGAATCCAATGGTGAAAACGGTTCGACATTTGGACGCACGGTTTATGAGATAAAACGTTTTGAATAAACAGATGTACGAAAAAAGAAAAACTACCGGGTTGCGGCAAGTGGCGCGCATGCAGTGCGCCACTTGTCGCAATCTGAGGAGGTGGGAGTGATCTTTGGAAGGAGTACTCCTTAATTAGTGATTTCGTGCATCTGCTCTTCTCCCTGTGTCTCAAAAAAAAAATCTGCTCTTCTCCCCTCAAAAAACAAAAAAGAAAAAAAAAACTGCTCTTCTCCGGACGCTGTGGCTCCCTCCGCCAAAATGTAGCGGCTCTTTGCTCCTCCCTTGCGATCTTGCGCTGGATGGAGTTAGGTCGCGCCATCCCGTGCGGAGTGCGGGATCGGTTCGAGGCCGGCGAGCATTGGAGCAGGCGACCGCCGCCGGCCACCATGGGAGGAGGATGAGCGTCGGGGCGCACATCGGCGCTTCTCCTTCATTCCCAACACAGGTGACTACGGGTAGAAGCCGGACGCGCGGCGGAGCGGCAGTAGACTGAAAATCTGAAAATCTTGAAAAGTTACCTCAAACAACCATTGGCTTTGATACCAAGTACATGGGCATATACTGATTATAAATTGCAATTTAGTCGTATGGTGGTCAGATTCTATGGAAGGTCATGTTGGTTGTCCAGTCTCTCATCCAGACTTCTTTTGGCTTTGACCGAAAATCTTGAAAAGTTACCCCAAACAAACATTGGCTCATCACTAGGCTGAAATGCTAAGTATATGGGTACCTATATACTGATTGTAAATTGCAATTTATTTGTACCGTGATTCTACGGAAGGTCATGTTGAATGTCAGTGTTGCGAATAAATAAATTCACTATGTCTCCTCATATGAACCCCCTTTATTATACTCTTTATCTAGCAAAACAAATTGAGTGCAATGTTGATTGACTCTTCTTGTGTTGGGAAGGAAACTTAGTAGTTGTTCTTGTGTTGGATGGCCTTGTTTTGTGTTGATCTACTTCTTTTTGTCAAGAATACAAAAATAACCAAAAGCTCAAATAAGCAATTTAACAGCTATGAAATGGTTGACTTTGGCAGCTTCTGTCATAATGCAAAAAGACCCTAGAAGTCTGATCCTTGTTTCAATTGTTTAGGCACTGGTCCATATGAGTTCCAAATATGCAATTCACATGGTAAGGTGCGCCATGGGATAGCGCCTTGATCAATTTTGACATCTGATCAATTTTGGCATGTTGAGGCTCGCAATTTCAATGTAGTACTTCGTACTCATCAATACATCTTCAACAATGCTAAAAAGTATGGCGCGGTTGCATCTTTGTGACTGCTTATCTGGCTTTCAGGGCATCTACAACGCCGGCGCTTAAGCCGGGCGCCAGGCTTCAATTCCTGGCCGTTATGTCTGAAGCCCGTTCGATCAGAGGATTTTTCCTAGCGTCGACGCCGAGCCAGCCACTGGGCGCTTCGTCCCTTTTTTGTTTCACTTGGGCCTTTTTAATGAGCATTACCCATATTTTTTTTACGGAAAAAACCATTACATTAGCACTCAACAATACGCCCGTGCGTTGGGAGATGGAATCCTACATGGACGCTACTTCCGTTATTAAATTTTTTTATTGTGTAAGGATCCGAACAAGCACTCTTCCACTGTAGATGCCCTCACGTTTTCCGCTTTGCTGTGCGCCTATTTTCTCCGTGTTTGTCGTGCATAAATACTTGGCCTTAGAGGTCCTTGTATTGTAACATAATGCTTTCTTCAGTTCTGCTGCTCTTACATACTCTTCAATATGCGTGGAATCATATTTATGTGGAATTAATTCTCAGTTGTAAGAAACCAGCCATGTTGGTTGTTCTTTCTATGAGTGTGATGAGTCTTTATGGTACTCCCTCCATTCCCTTATACAAGGCCACTATCAAAAATACATTTTGCATCTATATAAGGCCACCAACAGTAATCGAGGTAAAAATTAATGATGTTTTCTCGTACTAGCAACTTGTTTAATATTTGCACGCATGTAGTCATAATGATACTCAGCTACTTCCTTCACATTCCTTCCTTGCATGCATGTGGCGTATTAATGATCCCGGTTAACAAAAAGAAAAGTTGGCTTGCAAAGCAGTCATTAAATTTTACCTTGGTACCTATAATTTGAATTTGTGGCCTTGTATAAGGGAATGGAGGGAGTATAATTCTGAACTCTGCGCTGATCTTGTCTTGTGGATACAACATGCAGACATACGCGGAGTTGAAATGTCATAACTCTGCGCTTAGTGATTCATTTGCTGAGGTTGATGCTGCTGAATATGATGGATTGGTTGCTTGACTTAGTTACCAAGTCCTCTGATGCTAAGAAGGCTATTGCATCAGTTTACGTTGGACAGTTTATTCTGGCGGTAGCAAGGGTAGTCTGGAGCTGTGGATGCATAACAATTTTTTTTCCGATTAAAGGGGCCACACACCCCGTTTTCATTACGAAAATGGAGTTTTTTTACAGGATAGCTAAACAACCATTACATCACAGATCTATAACCACACCAGGATGCTCCAATCTAACCAGTTAAGCATGCACAACATATCCTGCCATTCATCTTGTCATTGCAGCAGCTTATGACGGTAATCCTGAATTCATCAGCCTATCTGTGAAAGCAGGGCTACTGCTGGTTCGTCAAAAAAAAAAAAAAATCTGTGAAAGCACTTGGGAGGCTCTGTAGCAGGACCCAACAAAAGAATATTGCCCCTTTGCTAGGTATGGTTCGAGAAACTTTGCCCCAACGAATTTTAATGCATACTTTTGGTGTAGTGTTTCTCATTTGTCATAACCTCTGCATGAGTCCTTTTGTGCTAATCGCACTTGTAATGGTGTTACATGGAGGATTACGAGGTTATTGGCTGCCCTTCAAGCTTAAGTGAGAAGCCTCGTTGAACACACGTCATTTGGCAGTGTGAATGCTGAAAGCTACGATGCACTTGTTTGATGGGCACCCGAGTACCTTGCCCTGAACGATGAGGTGCTTTGCTTGGCCAAGGGGGTCATGGATAAAGGAAAGCCATGACCCCCTTGGCCAAGCAAGCAAAGCCAGCTGCATCAATTTGCCATGGACAAGGGGTTCTAGTTATGTCCTCATGCTTGCACCACTTAGACAGGAAACAAATGCACATACCAAATTTGAAATAGTACATATACCGCCTAGGTGGTCATTTATACTTACGGATTATGTGCATGCCCTCCATTGCACACTATTCTATCAATGATGTGAGATACGTAGCAGAAACCTGCTACCTAGAGCTTGTCATCAAAACTCTAGTTAGAGGAGAAAAACCTGCTACCACCACAAAAAGAAACAGTCCCCAGGAGAATAAGGAAGACCAAATGCCAGGATCTAAGACATTATTACAGACCAATATAAAAGCTAGCTAGAATGATAAAGGCAGGACGAAGATAGCTCCAGCCAAAAAGCATCCTGAATCTCCAGGCTGGTCCACCACCACCACGCCGTCCACCTCGAAAGGTTACTCCTGTGATGCCGCCGCCACCACTGAGCGTCGCCTACCGCAGGACACCCCAAGGGCTCCTCAAGATCGTGTCTATGGTGCATGCCCTTTGTTAGGCTTTACAGACAGGCAAGTTAAAAGTGTGAATGTTTCAAGAACATACAAATTCGCCTTTTGTTGGTATTTGTCAACATTATATTCTCATTCTATTTTATTTTCATGTCACTTCGGTGGAGGATGGTGTAATTAAGATTGACGTGCAATGCCATATTCAAGGCGATGTTGTCCTTGAATGCATCAACATAGATGCTGGTGCTGAACGTGAAGAGATGTTCCGAGTCATGTTCAATACATCATTTGTGAGATCTGATATTCTGTCACTAGGCTGTGATGAAATCGACATGATGTGGGATGCTGAAGACCGATTGCCGGAGAAATTCAAAGTTGAGGTGTGTTATTATAAATTGCCATCACAGTCAACTTATTCTTCTCCCAAAAACAGTGCAAAAACTATGTGATGTCTGTCTTGTCCTTTTTGTGGCCAAAAGGTTATCTTTTCAGAAATGGCCACATAAGTGACCAAGGAGAACCTACTAGCCGAAGCATTCATGTGGCCATTTCAGAAATAGCCACATAAGTGACCAAAGAGAACCTACTAGCCAAAGCATTTGCGAGGGTTCAATAGGTGTTCAACAATATGGACTGGTTGGACTCAAAGGGAATGCTGCATTGCGGTTGTGATCCAGTTCATAAAAATGGGAGTCCGAGCAAGCAATCACTGTGATATGTACTCAACTTTAAAAAACATAGTGATATGTAATCCGCCTTAAAAGATGTTTGCAAAACAAAACTGACGATTGTCTTGGCAGCATCTGGCAATATGCACTCAACTACATAAATTCTGAACAAGTTTATGAATAAAATTATGTCACTTCTGCTTCGGTACACCCCCCCCCCCCCCCGATACCCCTTCATAACGAAGGGCATGATGGGCAAATCATAAAAAGGTGGCCGCCCACCTGCCCGAGGCGCATACGTATACGAATACGGCAGTTTTTTTTTCACAGCCGGGTCGGGGGTTGTGGCGCCTTTTTTTTCAGCCGGTAGGGGGACGTGGCGTCATTTACGCCGGAATCACCGCGGTCCTCCCTCGCCTACCACGGTCAACGCGCATGCCGCCGCCCGCCTGCCGCGCCCGCCTTCCCGCTCGCCTGCTGCGCCGCCTCGCCTGCCGCCCGCCCGCCTTACCATCCGCGTCGCCTCGGATGCCGCGTGCATGGGCGGCCGCATTAACGGCGCCCCCGACCCGTCGCCTGCCGCGGCGTTAATGTGGCTGGCTCCCGCCGCCCCTGCCGCGGCTATAAAGCGGGCGCACCCAGCACCGGCGCCCCTCCCCCCGACCCGCCTCCTCCACCGCACACCTCGCCCGTCTCTTCCCGCCGCCGCCGCCGCAGCCATGTCGAGCAGCTCCTCCGACGACGGCGAGCCGCGCGGGTCGTGGCCGCTGAGCCTCACGGTGGGGCAGACGGAGGATCTGGCGCGTTTCGGCGTGTTCGTCCCGCCTTCCGCGAAGCTGCCGCGCCCCTGGCGGATATCGGCCGACGGCCTGCCGACGCTTGGCCCGGCGGTGACCGAAGAGCAGCTCCGCGCCCACCCCGGCGGGAGGTGGAATATCCGAAACCGCTGGCGGTTTTGGCGCGGCAAAGACTTTGACTACGTCATCGGGGCTTGGAAGCGCGCCGCGAGAGGGGAGAATCCCTTCCCCGACGCCGGCCCCTCCCGCGCCCGCGTCCCCGCCCCCGCCCCGGCCCCGCCTGGCCAGGCTGCTGTTGCCATCCCGCCGGAGCAGGCGGCGGCGGCGCAGGACGGCGACCCGGAGGACACGCCGGGGCTGCTGGCGGCGCTAGCCCAGTCGGCGGAGGAGGCAGCCGCGGCGGCGGCGCAGGAAGCCGCGGAGGAGGCCGCGGCCGTGGCGGCGGCGCACGACGATGGCATTGACTGGGATGGTATGATGAATGAGCCAGACGACAGCGGCGACGACAACGACGACAGCGGCGATGACGACGGAGGCGACGGCGGCATGGTGGATGACGTCATCGACCTCACCGCCGATAGCGATGACGAGTAGTTAGGTTTTTTTAATTTCCGAATTTCAATTCCGGTGGAATCGTTGTAAAAATCTTAAGTATGAATGGAATTGAAATGTTAAAAAAAAAGATGCCGTGCGATGAAGTTTAGAAAAAGAACGGCGTCACATTTTACATTTTGTGAAAAAACGAAACAACCACGACGCGTAGACAGAAACGCCGCAAATTGATGAAACTGAACACAAGTTTCATACCGACAACATACACACGTTTGGTCACGACAAGACATGTCATGCATGCTTGTCATGATGATACAACACTTTAAAAACGCACGCGAAGTTTTTAAAAAAGATGCCGTGTGATGAAGTTTAAAAAACAACGCCGTCGCATTTTACATTTTGTGAAAAAACGGAAGAACGACGACGTGTCGACGGAAGCACGAAACGCAAGATTTGAGCGAATTCGGACACGAAAAGAACGCTGCATCACGTCCGGCGAGTGTTTTAGGATTTTTTCACCGGAAAAACCCAAGAAAATGCATCGAGCGTTGGAAATTGATGAAAATTGGCATGCATGCTGTCCATGGTGATGGTAACGTGAGAAAAAAGTTTGGGGCCATTTGGCGGAGTTGAAAAAAAAACGTACTTCGGACTTCCCCTCCGGCAGACCCGAACGGTGCTGGTTGCACATGGTGTCTGTGGTGACGTGCATTAAATGACACCAAAATTTGCCAGCATGTGGGCATGCCCAATGTAGGCTCCCACGCAAGATTTGAGCGAATTGGGACACCAAACGAATGTTGCATCACGTCCGGCTAGTGTTTTAGGATTTTTTTTCACCGGGAAAATCATAGGAAATGCATCGTGCGTCGGAAAGCGACGAAAATTGGCATGCATGCTGTCCATGGTGTTGGTAACGTGAGAAAAAAGTTTGGGGCCATTTGGCGGAGTTGAAAAAAAACCGTACTTCGGACTTCCCCTCCAATAGACCCGAACGGTGCTGGTTGCACATGGTGTCTGTGGTGACGTGCATGAAATGACACCAAAATTTGCAGGCATGTGGGCATGCCCAATGTAGGCTTCCACGCAAGATTTGAGCGAATTGGGACACCAAACGAACGTTGCGTCACGTCCGGCCAGTGTTTTATGGTTTTTTCAGCGGGAAAATCATAGGAAATGCATCGTGCGTCGGAAATCGACGAAAATTGGCATGCATGCTGTCCATGGTGATGGTAACGTGAGAAAAAAGTTTGGGGTCATTTGGCGGAGTTGAAAAAAAAACGTACTTCGGACTTTCCCTCCGGCAGACCCGAACAGTGCTGGTTGCACATGGTGTCTGTGGTGACGTGCATGAAATGACACCAAAATTTGCAGGCATGTCGGCATACCCAATGTAGGCTCCCACGCAATATTTGAGCGAATTGGGACACCAAACGAACGTTGCGTCACGTCCGGCCAGTGTTTTAGGGTTAATTTTTTCACCGGGAAAATCATAGGAAATGCATCGTGCGTCGGAAATCGAGAAAAATTGGCATGCATGCTCTCCATGGTGATGGTAACGTGAGAAAAAAGTTTGGGGCCATTTGGCGGAGTTGAAAAAAAACCGTACTTCGGACTTCCCCTCCGGCAGACCCGAACGGTGCTGGTTGCATATGGTGTCTGTGGTGACGTGCATGAAATGACACCAAAATTTGCAGGCATGTGGGCATGCCCAATGTAGGCTCCCACGCAAGATTTGAGCGAATTGGGACTCCAAACGAACGTTGCGTCACGTCCGGCCAGTGTTTTAGAGTTTTTTCAGCGGGAAAATCATAGGAAATGCATCGTGCATCGGAAATTGACGAAAATTGGCATGCATGCTCTCCATGGTGATGGTAACGTGTGAAAAAAGTTTGGGGGTCATTTGGTGGAGTTGAAAAAAAAAAACCGTCCTTTGGACTTCCCCTCCGGCAGACCCATTACATACATGAAATAACGACCGTGCTTGTATGTGATTGCATGCATAAAAACTTAAGAATATATATTAAGCATCAAAGTTATCTATTTCTCTTGAAGAATATGCATTGAAGATTCGTATTGCCCTGCATCTCCTCGAAATAGACTGCAATGAACAAGGGTAAAGATCATAAAAAAAATAGTCAACGCCGCGGCGGCCGCACGAGGTGGCAGCGTTGTTTTGAGCCAGTCGTTGCCCGCCGCGTGGCACACCTGGCGTAGGAGGGAATTTTAAAAAAATGTGGCGTACGAGGCGGGACGACACGATCTCCCGGGATTTGTGCGCCTGCGTGAGCCCAAGATCACGTCGCTCCCTCCCAATCACGCCGCCCTCCCAACCCTTCCTTCCTTCGCCGCCCACCCCGTGCTGCCCTATCCCGCCGTCCTCGTAGCTACCGCCGCCAGCATCACGCACACCGCCAGCCGCCGTTTCCGCCGCTAGCATCACGCACGCCGCCAGCCGCCGTTACCGCCGCCATTACCGCCGTCCTCGTCGCTCCCTCACGATCCCGCCGCCCTGTCTGTTCGTCGCCCATGCCTCCCTGCCCTATCCTGTCTTCCCGAGCTCAAGATCACGCCGTCCACATCACGCACGGTGACCTCCCCGATCTCGCCTGACGTACTGTTCACGCCGCCAGCCCCCGACACGGCATACATCGGCGTTCAGGTATATGCTATTTTTATAAATTTTGTTGTAGTTTTTTGTAGCCGCGGCCCTGTTTACAATAGATAACACATTGTGTTTATTTTCCTAGCCGGTGCCGTGTTTAGTATGGACGAGTTTGGAGAAGTATACTGCTCTGTCGAGAAGTGGTGCATGTTGGCCAACAAATTAACCTCCAGGCAACACAAGCGGCTTTCTGGCACTAAGTTGGAGAAAATGTTGTTGATTCCTCCTGTGCAAATGCGGAAGTGTTTGTTGAAACATATAATTAAACTATATGACATGACAAAAAAAAGGTTCGTATTTCGTGAGAAAAACGGTGAGATATCACTACGCACTGATGATGTATTTCACATCTTTGGCCTTGAGAACAATGGTAAAGATGTGATGAAAGTAATTGGTAAAGTAGGTGATGAGGCAAAGGAAACGGTGCCATCTCGGTTTCTGGATTCCCGTAATGGTGAAATAGTGATAGACAAATTGATCGAAAGCATTGTTAGTAATGGCACGTATGATGATGACTTTGTGCGTAGAACTATATTGTTTCTCCTTGGCACAATTATAGCACCGCACTCCACCAAATATGTTCCGCACAGCTTTTACAAGTTGGTGCATGATGTGGACGCCATAAAGTCATTCAATTGGAACGCTTTCACTTTACGGGTCTGCATGGAAAGCGTCACAAAGACGGTTAAAGATTTGAAAAAAATTCAAATGGCCAGTTGGAAACCTCGCGCTTCTCCAGGTACATCCTCATTTTAAGTTGTATCTTCACAATTACATGTTCTTACTTGAAGAATGCTAACTTGTGTGATGTTCATGCAGTATATGTACTGGGAAAAAAATTCAGCCAACAGCTGTAGACATATTGGATCCTCTTTCTTCAGAGTACCCGCTAATGGTAAATTGGTTCGAAGCTGTGGGTGTGAAGCATGACGCGTATGACACACAGTACGACCGTGGTCATGGGAAGGTAAATACTTACGGCTTGTACTGCATGCATTGATCCGAAGTATGTTATTGTTCACGTGGTTATCCCCGCTAATGATAAATTGGTTTGCAGATTGTTGACTTAATAAGTGAACAGTACAGACAGAGCGTAATTGCTAAAGAAGCAATAATCGAAGAGGAAGAAACCGAGCCACCGAAACAAAAAGGTAGTAAGACCGAGTGTTCATCGAGCAGGGACACTACATTGGATCAAGTCATGAAATGCATAAAAGATATGCAGAAAAAAATTCGTCTTATTCCTGATAAATGTGCTGAGGTAACGATTGATGTCAAGTTTATTTTCAATGCGCATGTGCGTAATGTTTGCATGTTCTTAATGTTTTGGTTGTGTTCTTGCAGATACTCATTGAGAAGTTACGCTAGGAAGGGCTGATCATGAAGCCAAACCAAGAGTTCCGTGACGAGTTTGCTTGTGTGAATGAAAGTGAAGAGTGGACGAAGAAGTACAACCCAAAATATTTTCATGAAGTAAATTCAACTCCTATGAAAGAACGTACGGAGGAGAAGAATGAAACATCTTACACGGGTGCGAAGCGTACGGACGAGAAGGAGTACACTACACCCGGTAAAGGTTATGAAACCGACCCCTATATTATTAATGATAATGATGGATCACCCGCGGCATCATCAGCATCATTACCCACGAAAGATTTTCCTTCAGTCACTCGAACCCCACAGAATGGTAATATAGTATCAGGCGTGTCTAGCGCCGAAAATTCAGAGGAAGTTAGTGCTGATATTATGAATACCCGTCTGAAGAATGTGATTAATAGTGGAGGTAAGGAGCCTGTTGGGAAGCGCAAGCGGAAAGAGTCAAAATACTTTCGGTCACCCTACCAGCAGGACGCTGCAAGCAAACGTGTTAAAAAGAGTAAGTTAAAGGTAACATTTTTTTGAATTACTTTCTGTCATAACATGTGCAGCTAGCTAATGAACTCATTGTACGTAAATTGTTTAAGGTCTGTTTGATATCAAGGATGTTATATTTAGTTTGGAATACATTACTGAGGATCACATAGAGGCCGCGAGGGTTTATATCGAGACACTATCAAAGTCGTCGAAGTATCGTGCCACTAGTAGAAAACAGGGCATTGGTCCAGGCCGGGCCAGCCCATTAGTCCCGGTTCAGTCACGAACCGGGACCAATGGGGGCAACGGTCCCGGTTCGTGAGGCCAGGGGGCCGACCGGGCCTCGTGGGGCATTGGTCCCGGTTCGTCTGGACCCTTTAGTCCCGGTTCCAGACACGAACCGGGACCAATGTGCCTCGCTCCTGGCCCACAACCATTGGTCCCGGTTCGTGGCTGGAACCGGGACCAAAGGGGGTCCTTTAGTCCCGGTTCCAGCCACGAACCGGGACCAATGAGATGCCTATATATACCCCCCTCACCAGCGAGCAGAGCACTCCACACTGCTCTGTTTTTCTGGCCGGCGAGGGGAGAGCTTTGTGGTGCTCTATCTCACCTCCTATGCACATGAGGTGTTCGATGAAATGCCCGAGCCATACTTAAGCTTTCTCCTCTGGAAGCTCCTTGTCCAAGCTCCATTTTCCTCAAGATTTGTCTAGGTTGGCGGTCCGTCCTGTCCCGTCCCCGTCCTCACCGCCGTCGATCGCCCGCGCCCATCTCGGCGCCGGCACCACCGTGGTTAGCCTCTTCTTCTTATCTTCTTTCTAAAAGAAAAAAGTTCTTACTTGTATGATTTAGATAGATACTTGTGTAACTTTCTTACTTTTATTATTGTTTGTTATTATATAGTGCGATGGTTTTGGTTATATGTTGTTCTAGATAGTTATTACTTGTATGATTTAATTAGATGCTCTAGAGAGTTATATGTTGTTCAATAATGAGAACTATATAACGCATGCAAATGAACCGGCACTGGATGTACGGTGACCGACGCACCTCCGAGTATATTAAGGGCCTGCATAATTTTCTCGAAGCGGCTGAGGCAAACAAGCAGAATGGTTTTATGCATTGTCCATGTACTGTCTGTGAGAATACGAAGGCTTTCTCCAACTCTAAAACCCTTCACTTCCACCTGCTTGAGAAGGGTTTTATGCCACGCTATAATGTTTGGACCAAGCACGGAGAAAGAGGGGTTATGATGGAAGACAACGAAGAAGAAGAGGATGATGACAACTACCCGCCCCCTGAATACGGTGATGCTGCAATGGGGGAAGCTGAAGATCAAGAGGAACCAGACGATGTGCCCGATGATGATCTTCGCCGGGTCATTGTTGATGCACAGAGAGAATGCGAAAGTGAAAGGGAGAAGTTGAAGTTCGATCGCATGTTAGAGGATCACAAAAATGGGTTGTACCCAAATTGCGAAGATGACAACAGAAAGCTCGGTACCACACTGGAATTGCTGCAATGGAAGGCAGACAATGGTGTATCTGACAAGGGATTTAGTTCGCTACTTAAAATAATGAAGAAGAAGCTTCCAAAGGATAACGAATTGCCCGGCAGTACGTACGAAGCAATGAAGGTTCTATGCCCTCTAGGATTGGAGGTGCAGAAGATACATGCATGCCCTAATGACTGCATCCTCTACCGCGGTGCGTACGAGGATTTGAACGCATGCCCGGTATGCGGTGCATTGCGGTATAAGATTAGAAGAGATGACCCTGGTGATGTTGAGGGCCAGAGCACCGGGAAGAGGGTTCCTGCCAAGGTGATGTGGTATGCTCCTATAATACCACGGTTGAAACGTCTGTTCAGAAACAAAAAGCATGCCGAGTTGATGCAATGGCACAAAAAAGACCGTAAGAAAGACGGGAAGTTGAGAGCACCCGCTGACGGGTCGCAGTGGAGAAAGATCGAGAGAAAGTGGAGCAACTTTACAGATGACCCAAGGAACATATGGTTTGGTTTAAGTGCAGATGGCGTTAATCCTTTTGGGGATCAGAGCAGCAAGCATAGCACTGGGCCTGTGACTCTATGTATGTATAACCTTCCTCCTTGGTTGTGCATGAAGCGGAAGTTCATTATGATGCCAGTGCTCATCCAAGGCCCTAAGCAACCCGGCAATGACATTGATGTGTACCTAAGGCCATTAGTTGATGAACTTTTACAGCTATGGAATGGAAGAGGTGTACGTGTGTGGGATGAGAACGAACAGGAGGAATTTGACCTACATGCGTTGCTGTTTGTAACCATCAACGATTGGCCTGCTCTCAGTAACCTTTCAGGACAGACAAACAAGGGATACCACGCATGCACACACTGTTTAGATGACACCGACAGTATATATTTGGACAAATGCAGGAAGAATGTGTACCTGGGGCATCGTCGATTTCTTCCGACCAACCATCAATGTCGAAAGAAAGGAAAGCATTTCAAAGGTGAGGCAGATCACCGGAAGAAGCCTGCCCTCCGTACTGGTGATCACATACTTGATATGGTCAATGATTTACAAGTAATCTTTGGAAAGGGTCCTGGCGGACTATCTGTTCCGACTGACGATGCGGGACGCGCACCCATGTGGAAGAAGAAATCTATATTTTGGGACCTACCCTATTGGAAAGACCTAGAGGTCCGCTCTGCAATCGATGTGATGCACGTGACGAAGAATCTTTGCGTGAACCTGCTAGGCTTCTTGGGAGTGTATGGGAAGACAAAAGATACACCGGAGGCATGGGAGGAACAGCAACGTGTGCATGAAAAAGACGGCATGCATCCAAAGCAGTATGAAGGTCCTGCCAGCTACGCTCTTACCAAAGAAGAGAAGGAAATCTTCTTTGAATGCCTGCTCAGTATGAAGGTCCCGTCTGGCTACTCGTCAAATATAAAGGGAATAATAAATATGGCAGAGAAAAAGTTCCAGAACCTAAAGTCTCATGACTGCCACGTGATTATGACGCAACTGCTTCCGGTTGCATTGAGGGGGCTTCTACCGGAAAATGTTCGATTAGCCATTGTGAAGCTATGTTCGCTTTGATGCAGCAACCAATAGGGGAAAGGACACATATTATGGTTACATAGTGGACATATGGGAACTTGACTATGGACATGATTTCAAGGTCCCTTTGTTTCAGTGCAAATGGGTCAATCTGTCAGGAGGCGGGGTACAGGAAGACCCATAGTACGGAATGACAACAGTGGATCTGAACAATCTTGGGTACACAGACGAACCATTCGTCCTAGCCAATGATGTGGCGCAAGTTTTCTATGTGAAGGACATGTCTACCAAACCAAGAAAAAGAAAAGATAAGGAAGCGAATACATCATACGATGAGCCAAAGCGCCACATAGTTCTTTCAGGAAAAAGAGACATCGTGGGATTGGAGGGCAAGACAGACATGTCCGAAGATTATGAAAAGTTTCATGAAATTCCTCCCTTCAAAGTCAAGGCTGACCCAAGCACCCTGTTAAACGATGAAGATTATCCATGGTTACGGCGCAATAAGCAAAGGACACAAGCGAAGAAAAAGTGAAGACTTTCTCTCCACAACTATATCATTGCAGTTACATGTGAAGAAATGAAATGCCTTTTGTAACAGATGAGTTCATTTGTAGTGCTTTTCAATTTCAGGGTCATTTAGCTCAAAAAATCAGTAAATGCATGCAAAATACCAAATGAAGTCAGAAAGGGTTGAAAATTGATGATGTGGCTTTGAATGGTGCATTTTGAACACACAAAAAGTCTGGAGTTCAAATAAGTTCAAAAAAATGAAATCCCTTTGTAACAGATGAGTTTTCGTCCGAAACCCTGATACTTCGAAAGAGATTGTCCATTTTGTACACGAAGTGCATCCAGTTTTTGCCGTAACCCTCTCAACTTTTTAGCACATGCTATGTGGGTGAAATGATGATACCATGCCAAGTTTCAACCTTTTCAGAGTTCATTTGTAGTGCTTTTCAATTTCAGGGTCATTTAGCTCAAAAAAATCAGTAAATGCATGAAAAATACCAAATGAAGTCAGAAAGGGTTGAAAATTGATGATGTGGCTTTGAATGGTGCATTTTGATCACACAAAAAGTCTGGAGTTCAAATAAGTTCAAAAAAAATGAAATCCCTTTGTAACAGATGAGTTTTCGTCCGAAACCCTGATACTTCGAAAGAGATTGTCCATTTTGTACACGAAGTGCATCCAGTTTTCGATAATTATATAAAATAATCAAAAATAATAGCAAAAAGAATGAACTAAAAATAATCAATTAAATATTTTTGAAACTAAAATTATATAAATTTTATGCAACTAAAATTATCAAAGTATTTTTTGTTCAAAACATTAATAGCAAAAAGAATTTTCATAAAGAATTTTTTTGTTAGAAACTTTAATAGCAAACTTTAATAGCACTAACAGAAAGTTTATAATTTTTGTGACCTAACAGCAAAAAGAATTAAAAAAAATAAAGAAAAAAAGAAAAGAAATAAATAATGGAAAAAACAAAATAAAAAAACTGCAAAAATATTAAAAAAATGCCACCTACTGGGCCACCACGGCCTGAATACGACTAGAAACCCAACCAGCCAGTTGGGCCAGGATTCAGGCCCGCAGAAGGCCCAGTAGGCCCACAGGCAGATACAGAGTGGTTAGGCCAGTAAGCCTGCTTTAGAGAGGAGCTCGAAGCCTCTGGCGCACCGCGCCTTATAAACAGGTGCGGCACTCTCTCAAGTAGCGAGGTGGGACTAAACTCCCACCACGCCGCTGTGCAAGGCCATTGGTCCCGGTTGGTGCCACCAACCGGGACCAAAGGTCTCTGCTTCTCGCCCTTTGGGCTGCTGAAAAGAGACCTTTGGTCCCGGTTGGTGGCACCAACCGGGACTAAAGGGGTGCATTAGTCCCGGTTGGTGCCACCAACCGGGACCAATGCTGTATGTATATAAGCAGCACTTGTGAAAATTTTCATTTTCATCTCGCAGTTCCCCCCGACGACGCCGACCTCCTCGACGCCGCTGCCGGCCCCGTCGCCTCCCCGAGCCGCCGTCCTCTTCCCCGTCGCCGCCGTCCTCGTCCCCGTCGCCTCCCCGAGCCGCCGTCCTCATCCCCGTCGCCGCCGTCCTCGTCCCCGTCGCCTCCCCGAGCCGCCGTCCTCGTCCCCGTCGCCGCCGTCCTCATCCCCGTCGCCTCCCCGAGCCACCGTCCTCGTCCCCGTCGCCGCCGTCCTCGTCCCCGTCGCCTCCCCGTCGCCTCCCCGAGCCGCCGTCCTCGTCCCCGTCCCCGTCGCCTCCCCGAGCCGCCGTCCTCGTCCCCGTCGCCGCCGTCCTCGTCCCCGTCGCCGCCGTCCTCGTCCCCGTCGCCTCCCCAAGCTGCCGTCCTCGTCCCCGTCGCCGCCGTCCTCGTCCCCGTCGCCTCCCCGAGCCGCCGTCCTCGTCCCCGAGCCGCCGTCCTCGTCCCCGTCGCCGCCGTCCTCGTCCCCGTCGCCGGCCTCCAGCCATCGCCGCCCCCCCAGTGAGCCCCCCCTTTCCCATGGTGTGCCGCCCCGTCATCGTTTAGGGTTTTTTTTTCGGCCATGTATATGTGTATATGTTCATGTATATGTTTTTTTTCATGTATATGTATATATGTTCATGTATATGTGTGTATATGTTCATGTAAAAAGTCTTCGTTGTTTTTCATATGTACGAAAATGTAGAGTGAAAACGAAAACAAACATATAAGAAAAAACAAAGGAAAAAATGAAGAAGGAAAAGAAAACCGCCCGGCCCGGCCACCACCGCATTTTCATAAAGTTTTTCCACCGAGTCCACGTCGCACCGAGCACCCGCGGCGAAGCAAGTCTTTTTTTGTAGGTAGTTTTTTTGTTAAATGAAAATGTTGGCATCGGCTCTATCATCACGTTGGCATCGGCTCTATCTATCAACAAGGCCACGGGAGCACCCCGGCCCCCTATCATCACGTTGGCATCGGCTCCCCGAGAGCTTTCCAACGGATCCGGAATGTATGTCGTTGTTGATATACCCCCTCCCCGATAACTTCGACATGAGGGGGGGGGGTCGATATACCCCCTCCCCGATAACATTTTTTTCTAAGTTACTAAGGTAAAATGTTCACCCCCCTCTCGATATACCGGGCGACCAACTCTCGAGGCCACCCAAACCCTAGAAAAAAAGGGTTGTCGACATACCCCCTCCTCGATAACATTTTTTTCTAAGTTACTAAGGTAAAATGTTCACCCCCCTCTCGATATACCGGGCGGCCAACTCTCGAGGCCACACAAACCCTAGAAAAAAAGCGTTGTCGATATACCCCCTCCCCGATAACATTTTTTTTCTAAGTTACTAAGGTAAAATGTTCACCCCCCTCTCGATATACCGGGCGACCAACTCTCGAGGCCACCCAAACCCTAGAAAAAAAGCGTTGTCGATATACCCCCTCCCCGATAACATTTTTTTTCTAAGTTACTAAGGTAAAATGTTCACCCCCCTCTCGATATACCGGGCGACCAACTCTCGAGGCCACCCAAAACCTAGAAAAAAAGCGTTGTCGATCTCCTACCCCCTCCTGCCCCTACCCGAAAATCTCTCGAGGCCACCCAAACCACTAGAAGAAAACTCCGGTAACTTCGACATGAGGGGGGACGTCGATCAACCCCCTCTCGCCCGAACAAGTCTATGTATCATTTGTTAATTAAATCCCTTAAAGGTTAAGAGAATCCCTTGTTTGACATTCATGAGAGAGGCGGTCCGGACGTCGGACATTCATGAGAGAGGCGGTCCGGACGTCGGACACTCATGTTTGTATATTAATTGCCATGTTGTAATATTTGCAGAAACTATGGCTTAAAGAGACTTGGAACAAGAACAGTTGTTGGGGGAGATAATCCTCGGCGGACGTGATGTCTTATCGTTTCTCAACGACACCGATGGTCTGGAAGGAGAGGATGACGGCTCCGGTGATCGAACAATGGAGGAGGAAGGACATGATCATGATGGCTCCGGTGACCGAATGCCGGAGGAAGAAGGAGACCATGATGACGGCTCCGGTGACCGAACAGAGGAGGGAGCTGTTGCAAAGTCCGGCGAGGTATATATATTAATTAAGCCTGTGCTGACTAGCTAATTGATGCATTAATTGTTTTGGTATGTACATATATTAACTCTTCTTTCTTCTTTTATAGCCCTCCAGATCGAGCCAAACTTCGGTAATGAGACGAGGCCCGAAGAAGAGGTTGCGGAAGGATGAAAGGTTCACGATCACAGCACTCGCGGACGATGGCCATCCGATTGAACCCAAGCGGACCAAGGACGCATTTTCTGCTCAGTGCGGAGTTATTGTTAGGGACAACATCCCGATTAGCATCAAGCAATGGAATAAGCCTAAGGACGATGCCCCTGAAGGTGATTATGTCACCGATAGACAGAAAGATGATCTTTGGACCGCGCTGAAGGCAAATTTTACCCTACCGCCAGAGGAGGATCCGAATAAGCCAGTTATAGAGCCACTGGTCAAGGAGTGTGCTCTTAAGAAGATGGCAGATCTATTCAGGAGGTGGAAGAAGGAGTTGAAATCAAAGTTTGTCGACAAAGGGAAGACTCCAGAATTCACCGGCCGATTTGAGAAGATAAGAGATCACTGGCCCGCATTTGTGGCCTACAAGACATCGGACAAGAGTAAGAAAATGTCAGAGACAAACAAGAACAACGCTGCAAAGAAGCAGTATCACCATCACACGGGGTCAGGTGGCTACCTCAAAGCCCAGCCGTTGTGGGACAAAGCTGAGAATGACCTGATTGCTAAAGGGGTCGAACCACAGACATTGAACTGGCCAGACCGTTCAAGGACTTGGTTATTCGGGGTTGGGGGAACTTTGGACCCTGAAACAGGGAAGTGCCGTTGGACGGACGAGCAACTTGCAATACCCGTCACGAAGCTTTAGAAGTATATCACCGTAGCGCAGGAAGGGACGTTCATTCCCGACAGAGAGAAGGACGAGCTGACTGAGGCCCTAGGGAATGCTGAGCACCCTGGACGAACACGAGGCACACCAGGCTCCGTTCCATGGAAGTTTTGGTTTCCCGACGCAGGCGGTTACAAAAGCCGGGAGAGAAAGAGGAAAGAGGAGCTGAGCGACATGCAGAAGCTCAATGCAAGACTACAAAAGCTAGAGGAAGCTGAGAGCCAGCGAGCTGCCGACCAACCATCTCAGCGGCACGAAGCTACCCCAGAAGCTACCCCGCCATCTCAGCGGAGAAGCAGCGTGGCTTCCACGGAGCCCGTTCAGCCTGACTTCGCGTCTCCTAGCTACCACGTGGATACTATCACGGAGGCTCAACATTGCGAGCTTATGACGAAATGCCGGAACCTCACTTTCAAGGCGGCTGTCGGCTCTGTTGCACCTCCTCAACCCAACGGAACTTTTCACTGCCGTCCGATTCCACATGACTATGCTGTTGTGATGGTGGATGAAGTAATGGAGGGATTTGAGGAGCTCGAGCTTGACCACTCTACAGGTGAAGGGGAGAATCGGCTGGTTCATGCTCTGAGGAGTACATGTCTATGGCAGAAGGAGTACATCAAGCTTCCAAACTGGATGCCTCCGCCTCCTCCTCCTCCTCCGGCGAGTCAGGGCACTCCGCCTCCTCCTCCTCCTTCTCCGGGGAGTGACCAGGGCACTCCGCCTCCTTCTCCGGCTCCTCCGACGCGTGAGGGCACTCCGCCTCCTCCTTCGCCAACTCCGGCGCGTTGGAGCAGTCCGCCTCCTCCTCAGCCTCGTCGGCAATGGCGGAAGACAAACGCCGCCGCTCCGGCTCCTCCGGCGCGTCAGATTTCTCCGCCTCGTCAGCAACGACGGAAGAGAGACGCCGCCGCTCCGGCGGCTAGCAGTACAAGCAGAGGCGGGAGCCAATTCAGATACGGTCCATCTCTCAAGCCTCTGGAAAAGTTACCATATGAGAGGACCGAGCAGGAAAACGAGGACATATGTCGTGCCCAACTGAGGGATCATTTTGCAAAGAAAACTCCACCTCCGAAGGAGAAGGTAGATCCGGTGAAAGTGAAGCGCACTATCAATGCCCTGAAGCGACCACCACCGCCTCCGCCGGATTCCAACTATGACCGCATAATTACTAAGACACATGCTAAAGCGCAACAGTCGGGAAGTACTTACAGTGCTGCAAGAGCGAAAAAATGAAGAAGTGGGAAAACAATTCCCCAGCTCGGCGAACAGGAGAAGCAATCGTGCCCCCCGCTCAAGGTGTCTAGCGATATCGCTATTCATCCGGTGCTACTGCCCGGTACCACTCTTGATGATTACCTGCCCGATGATGTACAGTTTGAAACGGCTGAGGTAGTAGACGTCTTTAG
The DNA here is from genome assembly GCA_039707655.1 of Elymus sibiricus. Lineage (NCBI taxonomy): Eukaryota > Viridiplantae > Streptophyta > Magnoliopsida > Poales > Poaceae > Elymus > Elymus sibiricus. The sequence continues at coordinate 516,165,262 of CM077666.1, forward strand.
ATACGAGCACGGGAAGCCTCTCGTCAAACCTGATCATCCTTATCTAACAACGATGATGCAAAAATTGCATGACTGGTACATGGAAACCTGTAGGAAGTCTGGGAAAGACAGTTTGTTAGTCGGAATTAAAAAAGAGCATGACTTCCCTGGAGTCGACCTGCTTCCTGTTGAATTTGTGGAGTTATTTCAATTATACAATCAAAAGGCCCTCGACAAACAACTCATGACTTGCTACTGTCTGTAAGTATTACTTCTATAATTAAGTCTCTAGCTCAGCTCGTTCATTGCATGTATATATAATTATCCTCACTATATTATGCAGATTGAAGATGGTCGAATGCCAAAAAATAGGAATCTTCGACGTTGGGTTCATTAGCCCAAATACCGTAAATGAATGGTCGGTACGAAAGACGGTTGAAGATACCGAGAACAACTTACTACAAACGTTCCTTACACATCAAAACAAAAGGGAAATACTCTTTCCTTACAACTTCAAGTGAGTGTTACTGTCTTCTGCATATTCGGTTCCGCTTACTCGTGGTTAAGTAATGTAATTGATGAGTTATGCGTGCGCAGCTTCCACTATATTCTGCTATCCATTAACCTTGACGGGGCATTAGTAACTGTCTTAGACTCGCTCCGTAAAGATCCCAAGTATTATGCGGACATGACTGCAATGCTCCAGAAGTAAGTTCAATCAATACCGGGACCATATCGGCAACTTTCGTTCATTTCCTGATATGAAGTAATCATTTTCTTTGCCTGCCAGGGTTTGGAAAACGTTCACCGCTAAGGTTCCGGGTCTGAAGAAGGAGCTGCGATTTACACACCCCAAAGTAAGTAGTACTAGCTAGTTCCGCGCATCTCTCATTGATTCTAGTTTCATCAATACCATTATCATGCTTGCTTATCAGTTTGATTGAACTCTATTCTCGTAAAGTGCTTGTTGCAGGCACCCAACACTCATTTATGTGGATACTACGTATGCGAGTTCATTCGCTACTATACCTCTGAACGGGCCTCCTCTGAGAAACAATTTGAAGTACGTAAACAAAATTCACAATTTTATTTTATATATTACCATCAATTGTGTTGAGTTTCATTCATATATATGTATTGACCCCTTCTTTAAATTAGATCTGGCAGATGCGGGATGAACTCCTACCACATGATCGCATACGAGCAATTCAAGAGGAATTGGCGGGATTCTTTCTTGACCACGTCATACCTGAACAAGGAGAATACCATGTGAAATTGAAATTGTTGTAAGGGATGTTATATATTGTACATATGTAGCAGCGTCGGTAGATATACGAAAACTTGTTGTTCGACCAAGCACGAAGAAAGAGATGTCACTTCTCTCTATATATGTTCATGACGATCTTGTGTAATTAATGGTTTCCTTTATTTGCTTAATAGCTAGCGTCGAGTTCTCTCTATATGTGTAGTAGCTAGCGTCGACCAAGCACGGAAAAAGAGAGGTCACTTCTCTCTATTAGCTCGCTAACACAATATGAAACCCCTAAATTAACCCTCCAAAACCCCAAAACCCCCCCTTCCAAAAAAAAACAAAACCGGCAGCGACTGCGAGCTGCTGACGCGTGGCCGCCTTTTGGTCCCGGTTGGTGTTACCAACCGGGACCAAAGGTGGAGCCTTTAGTCCCGGTTGGTAATACCAACCGGGACCAAAAGGTCCTCCCTCCCCCGTCCCAGGCAGCGCCACGTGGAGGGCCTTTGGTCCCGGTTCGTAAGCAAACCGGGACTAAAGGTTTTGGGTATTAGTCCCGACCCTTTAGTCCCGGTTCCAGAACCGGGACAAATGGCCCTCTGGAACCGGGACAAATGGCCCTTTTTCTACTAGTGTGCGCAGACCGTGGTTACCATGGAGGGATTAGGAGGGGAAACGTGTACGGCAGAAATGCTTCAAGCCATCACTTCGCGTGAGTGGTTGAATGGCGCTGTAAGTATTAGTACTATTTTTCTTACATGTACCTTTATTGTATTACGCGGTTTTTGTAACAGTCATATTTTTGTATGTTATTTTCAGGTCATCAATTGTTATTGCAACCACATGCAGACCCGTACTCCCCGTTCTGATCGTCATGTATTATCATCGTGGGTGTCCTACTGGCTACTACTACGCGCTTCAGGAAAGGTTAAGAACTCCAGGAAGCATATGATGGAAGATTTCACAGACAAATCAAAAACTGTGTCAAGAGTACGTGATGAGTATTTCGTGAAAGATAAGGTATTGCTTTTCAAACGACTCTTCACAATATGTAATTATTTTTACGTACTCATACTCAACTTCACTGTTTCGTAGGCATATTTTCCTTTTAATGTGGACAATAATCATTGGATTACTGTTGTTATGCACAACAAGAAGAAATAGTTTCAAGTTCTTAATTCCACTGGTAAAATCGGCGCGAGAGTTTTTTCAAAGATTACTACTCTGGTGAGTTTACAAAAATGCATTATTACATTCGGAAGGTGTTCACTTTTAACATACAATTTTATTTCAGAGGTCAGAAATTGCTAAAGATACACAGGAGGTAAACTCGCTTATAGACACGGATTATCCCGACGTGTCTGCCAATCACGGAGTACGACATGCCGTTACAACATGACACGTAAGTTCACAGTTAAATGCATAACTAATTGTGTGTTCCATCATTTTCTGACTCGCGTTTTATTTTCAGAGTCTCTTGTGGACTTTTCGTGACGCAATGCGTTCAACTCTGGGACGGAGACGAGTGGACGTATTTCTTTAACCAGGACGATATTCATTCTATGAGGGGACGCATTCTCGCGGAAATACTTTTTTCAGAGAGCAACACGATGGAAAGGGTGAAGGACAAGATTCTGAAAATTATGTTGAAGGAATAAGTGCCGTGCTCGGTACTTCGTTTTGTTATTTAGTAATGGCATATCAGTGCGTGTTAGTGAACTAAATAAAAGCGCCGTGCTCGGTACGTTGATTTTTATTGTAATGGCACATCATTACTTGGTACTGTGTTTCGTTCGTTCTAAATAAAAATGCCATGCTCGGGACTTCGTACTATTTTTACTTGGTACTGTGTTTTTTGTAAGTGGTTATTTGTGTGATTTTTGCCTCATGATTTTGAAAACAAACACACCGAACACACGGGCGGCACGCTTATATATCAAATAAAAAAATACGTAAAAAAAATGCCCAACCCTGCAAGCTGGGCCGCCGTTACACTATGTGTACCATCCAAATCAAGCCCAATAGGTGACTTGTAGGGGAACGCGACAGAAAACAAAAAATTTCGGTACAGCGAGCACGCCCAGGACCACTATGGAGACTGCATACAGGGTTTGATCTGATCCGTACCGACTCGTAGCGCAGCGAAAGAAGAGTCGGTGTAGATCGTCGGTGCAGATCCCCGCAGCTAGGATTTACAACCTCCCAACCGCGAGGATGTACTCCCTCGTCGGACAGCCCTTCGAGAGGCGGTCGGACAGTCCCTCGGACGATGTCATGGACAGCCCTTCGGGAGGACCCTCGAAACTCGATCGGTAACTCGGACAGCCCGTCGGGAGGACACTCGAAACTCGATCGGAAACTCGGACAGCCCTTCGGGAGGACACTCGAATAGCCCCTCGGGCAAAAGATCGAAACTACGACCTCTCTACGGGGTTGCACACATACGGTGTCAGCTATCCGGCAGGGCTTCGCCATCCAGAACTAGTTCCTGCCGGAACCCAGACAGCCTTTCGGCTCTACGAAACTATTTCGCTGGGAGGGAGAGAGAAGCCAGGAAAGTCTATGGCATGTGTATGAGAGCAAGGATGAGGTTTGGAGAACACCCCTCCACCTCTATTTATAGGAGAGCCAAGGGGTAAAGTTGGCATACAAAAATACCAAAAGTACCCCCACTTTATGTCTCACATAAAAGAATAAATGGCAAAAAGGTGTGGCATGTGGAGCTCCATGGAGAAGCCCCACCTTGGCCGGCCACCTCTAGGCCCCCCCCACATGGGGGTTCCTTGCTCCCCAATCCCTTCTAGAAGCCTTTTGGGAAATATCCCAAAAGGTTGCTTTCCAAAAAAATATCCATAAAGTGATTTTTACTATTCACGGAACCAATTTTCCGCGACCGTTAAATCCGAAAATATTTCTGTGGGTCTTAGAATAATTCCAGTACCCACACAAATGATTTTGGACGCGTTCCGAAACAATTTCGAATTAGTAACTTTCATCTGCGAAAAGCAACCAAATCGGTTCCGGCAGCTCCGGAACATTTCCGGTTTTTATCCCGGAAAATTCCTAGAAGTTTCCAGAACACTTCTAGCATCCTCCAAGAATTTCCAGGCGTGTGCCAGAACCAATTTGACTTAATGATATCCCCTGAAACAACTTTTCAGTTTTACTGGAACTATTCCGGTGTCCTCTCCGGAACGTTTCCGTTGTGTCCGAAACTTTTCCGGTGATTTTCTCTCAGACTCCCTGTCTAGTATTCAGCAGATAGATGACCCTTAAGCATGTGACCCTATAGGTTCGGTGACGTATAGACATGACCCGGAACACTTTCCGATCAATGATCAACATCGGAGCCGTGGACACCCATATTGACCCCTATACCCACACGAATGAATATTCGAGTGAACCTCCAGTTGCCGTGTGCTATTCCTGTTGCTTCACGATATATTACAAATACCCGAGGTGAGATTTATTGCATCCCCGTGGATCAACAACTTGTCCACCATGCAAGTTACCTCGTTACTGGTTTTGTTCTCTTTTCTCGTTTCCGTGTTCCGGCATCCCAGTGATCAAATCATAATGTGTCTGGCCAGACAATGATGGATACCGTAACACCGAGAGGGCCCGAGAATATCTCTCCATCGTCGGAGGAGAAAATCCCAATCTTGAGCTATCTTCTTGTAGGGGAACGCGAAAGAAAACAAAAATTTTCGGTACAGCGAGCACGCCCAGGATCACTATGGAGACCGCATACAAGGTTTGATCTGATCCGTACCGACTCGAAGCGCAGCGGAAGAAGAGTCGGTGTAGATCGTCGGTGCATATCCCTGCAGCTAGGATTTACAACCTCCCAACTGCAAGGATGTACTCCCACTCCGGACAGCCCTTCGGGATGCGGTCGGACAGTCCCCCGGACGAAGTCGCGGACAGCCCTTCGGGAGGACCCTCGGAACCCGAACAGTAACCCGGATAGCCCTTCGGGAGGACGCCGGAAACTCGAACGGTAACTCGAACAGCCCTTCGGGGAAAAGATCGAAACTACAATCTCTCTACGGGGTTGCACACATACGGTGTCAGCTATCCGGCAGGGCTTCGCCGTCCAGAGCTAGTTCCTACCGGAACCCAGACAGCCTTTCGGCTCTACGAAACTATTTCGTGGGAGGGAGAGAGAAGCCAGACAAGTCAAATGGCATGTGTATGAGAGCAAGGATGAAGCATATGGGGCTGCCCCCTCCCCTCTATTTATAGGAAAGCCAAGGGGTAAAAATGGTATTCACAAATACCAAAAGTGCCCCCACTTTATGCCTTTTCTAAAAAGAATAAAGCAAAGAAGGGTGGCAAGTGGAGCTCCATGGAGCCCCACCTCCCTTGGCCGGCCACATCTTGGGGGCCCCCCATGGGGGGCTTCCTTGGCCACCAAGTCCATCTAGAAGCCTTTTTGGAAATATCCAAAAAGGTGCTTTCCCAAAAATATCCAAAAAGCACTTTCACTATTCACGAAGACATTTTTCTGCGTCCGATAAATCCCAAATTATTTCTGTGTGCCTAGAACAATTCCAGTACCCACACAAATAATTTTGAACGCGTTCCGAAACAATTTCGGAACAATGTTTTCTTCAGCGAAAAGCTATCATAGCGGTTCCGGCTGCTCCGGAACATTTTCGGTTTTCTCTCCGGAAAAATTCCAGAATTTACCAGAACGATTCTGGCACCCTCCAAGAATTTCCAGACATGTGCCGGAACCAATTTGAATTAATGGAATACCCTGAAACAACTTTTCAGTTTCACCGGAACTATTCCGGTGTTCTCTCCGGAACGTTTCCGTTTCGTCCGAAACTTTTTCGGTGATTTCCTCTCAATTTCCCCGTCTAGTATTCAGCAAATAGATGACCCTTAAGCGTGTGACCCTATAGGTTCGGTGAAGTATAGACATGACCCGGAACTCTTTCCGATCAATGATCAACATCGGAGCCGTGGACACCCATATTGACCCCTATACCCACACGAATGAATATTCGAGTGAACCTCCAGTTGCCGTGTGCTATTCCTGTTGCTTCACGATATATTACAAAACCCGAGGTGAGATTTATGCATCCCCGTGGATCAACAACTTGTCCACTATGCAAGTTACCTCGTTTCCGTGTTCCGGCATCCTAGTGATGAAATCACAATGTGTCTGGCCAGACAATGATGGATACCGTAACACCGAGAGGGCCCGAGAATATCTCTCCATCGTCGGTGGAGCAAATCCCAATCTTGAGCTATCAAGTTACTTGACATACTTTTCCATGAACCCGTAAGCCGCCGTAATAGCCACCCATTTACGGATGACGTTTAACAAACCCCAAAGTTCATGAAGCAAGCATGAAGAAACTCGACACTCTCATGGTCTAAGGAATTATGCAAACATTAACTATCTCTGTGTTATTAACCATTAACTCATGACGAATGTATCTCATAGCATAACATCAATTTGGGTCGATTCAACACAAGTGTTCTACTAACATTGTGCCCTCAAAATTGCCGGCATAGCCATGCCCATGATCAGGAAAACAGGATCATCATGCAATACTTGAGCCAGTCATAGAGGCATGACTAGGAATACATTTTCCGTTTATTATACCACACGTGCACATGAGTTTCCCTCCGAGCCTCGTGGTTATTGTAGACTCGAGAATCATTGCAGTTATAGCATGGAACATAAACATTCATTACAAACTCGGAGATACAAAGTAACTGATATTAGTGCCTCTAGGGCATATCTCCTACACTTCTTACTTGCCATACTTTTCCGTGAACCCGTAAGCCGCCGTAATAGCCACCCATGTACTGAGGCAAACAAGCAGAATGGTTTTATGCATTGTCCATGTACTGTCTGTGAGAATACGAAGGCTTTCTCCAACTCTAAAACCCTTCACTTCCACCTGCTTGAGAAGGGTTTTATGCCACGCTATAATGTTTGGACCAAGCACGGAGAAAGAGGGGTTATGATGGAAGACAACGAAGAAGAAGAGGATGATGACAACTACCCGCCCCCTGAATACGGTGATGCTGCAATGGGGGAAGCTGAAGATCAAGAGGAACCAGACGATGTGCCCGATGATGATCTTCGCCGGGTCATTGTTGATGCACAGAGAGAATGCGAAAGTGAAAGGGAGAAGTTGAAGTTCGATCGCATGTTAGAGGATCACAAAAATGGGTTGTACCCAAATTGCGAAGATGACAACAGAAAGCTCGGTACCACACTGGAATTGCTGCAATGGAAGGCAGACAATGGTGTATCTGACAAGGGATTTAGTTCGCTACTTAAAATAATGAATAAGAAGCTTCCAAAGGATAACGAATTGCCCGGCAGTACGTACGAAGCAAAGAAGGTTCTATGCCCTCTAGGATTGGAGGTGCAGAAGATACATGCATGCCCTAATGACTGCATCCTCTACCGCGGTGCGTACGAGGATTTGAACGCATGCCCGGTATGCGGTGCATTGCGGTATAAGATTAGAAGAGATGACCCTGGTGATGTTGAGGGCCAGAGCACCGGGAAGAGGGTTCCTGCCAAGGTGATGTGGTATGCTCCTATAATACCACGGTTGAAACGTCTGTTCAGAAACAAAAAGCATGCCGAGTTGATGCAATGGCACAAAAAAGACCGTAAGAAAGACGGGAAGTTGAGAGCACCCGCTGACGGGTCGCAGTGGAGAAAGATCGAGAGAAAGTGGAGCAACTTTACAGATGACCCAAGGAACGTATGGTTTGGTTTAAGTGCAGATGGCGTTAATCCTTTTGGGGATCAGAGCAGCAAGCATAGCACTTGGCCTGTGACTCTATGTATGTATAACCTTCCTCCTTGGTTGTGCATGAAGCGGAAGTTCATTATGATGCCAGTGCTCATCCAAGGCCCTAAGCAACCCGGCAATGACATTGATGTGTACCTAAGGCCATTAGTTGATGAACTTTTACAGCTATGGAATGGAAGAGGTGTACGTGTGTGGGATGAGAATGAACAGGAGGAATTTGACCTACATGCGTTGCTGTTTGTAACCATCAACGATTGGCCTGCTCTCAGTAACCTTTCAGGACAGACAAACAAGGGATACCACGCATGCACACACTGTTTAGATGACACCGACAGTATATATTTGGACAAATGCAGGAAGAATGTGTACCTGGGGCATCGTCGATTTCTTCCGACCAACCATCAATGTCGAAAGAAAGGAAAGCATTTCAAAGGTGAGGCAGATCACCGGAAGAAGCCTGCCCTCCGTACTGGTGATCACATACTTGATATGGTCAATGATTTACAAGTAATCTTTGGAAAGGGTCCTGGCGGACTATCTGTTCCGACTGACGATGCGGGACGCGCACCCATGTGGAAGAAGAAATCTATATTTTGGGACCTACCCTATTGGAAAGACCTAGAGGTCCGCTCTGCAATCGACGTGATGCACGTGACGAAGAATCTTTGCGTGGACCTGCTAGGCTTCTTGGGAGTGTATGGGAAGACAAAAGATACACCGGAGGCATGGGAGGAACAGCAACGTGTGCATGAAAAAGACGGCATGCATCCAAAGCAGTATGAAGGTCCTGCCAGCTACGCTCTTACCAAAGAAGAGAAGGAAATCTTCTTTGAATGCCTGCTCAGTATGAAGGTCCCGTCTGGCTTCTCGTCAAATATAAAGGGAATAATAAATATGGCAGAGAAAAAGTTCCAGAACCTAAAGTCTCATGACTGCCACGTGATTATGACGCAACTGCTTCCGGTTGCATTGAGGGGGCTTCTACCGGAAAATGTTCGATTAGCCATTGTGAAGCTATGTTCGCTTTGATGCAGCAACCAATAGGGGAAAGGACACATATTATGGTTACATAGTGGACATATGGGAACTTGACTATGGACATGATTTCAAGGTCCCTTTGTTTCAGTGCAAATGGGTCAATCTGTCAGGAGGCGGGGTACAGGAAGACCCATAGTACGGAATGACAACAGTGGATCTGAACAATCTTGGGTACACAGACGAACCATTCGTCCTAGCCAATGATGTGGCGCAAGTTTTCTATTTGAAGGACATGTCTACCAAACCAAGAAAAAGAAAAGATAAGGAAGCGAATACATCATACGATGAGCCAAAGCGCCACATAGTTCTTTCAGGAAAAAGAGACATCGTGGGATTGGAGGGCAAGACAGACATGTCCGAAGATTATGAAAAGTTTCATGAAATTCCTCCCTTCAAAGTCAAGGCTGACCCAAGCACCCTGTTAAACGATGAAGATTATCCATGGTTACGGCGCAATAAGCAAAGGACACAAGCGAAGAAAAAGTGAAGACTTTCTCTCCACAACTATATCATTGCAGTTACATGTGAAGAAATGAAATGCCTTTTGTAACAGATGAGTTCATTTGTAGTGCTTTTCAATTTCAGGGTCATTTAGCTCAAAAAATCAGTAAATGCATGCAAAATACCAAATGAAGTCAGAAAGGGTTGAAAATTGATGATGTGGCTTTGAATGGTGCATTTTGAACACACAAAAAGTCTGGAGTTCAAATAAGTTCAAAAAAATGAAATCCCTTTGTAACAGATGAGTTTTCGTCCGAAACCCTGATACTTCGAAAGAGATTGTCCATTTTGTACACGAAGTGCATCCAGTTTTTGCCGTAACCCTCTCAACTTTTTAGCACATGCTATGTGGGTGAAATGATGATACCATGCCAAGTTTCAACCTTTTCAGAGTTCATTTGTAGTGCTTTTCAATTTCAGGGTCATTTAGCTCAAAAAAATCAGTAAATGCATGAAAAATACCAAATGAAGTCAGAAAGGGTTGAAAATTGATGATGTGGCTTTGAATGGTGCATTTTGATCACACAAAAAGTCTGGAGTTCAAATAAGTTCAAAAAAAATGAAATCCCTTTGTAACAGATGAGTTTTCGTCCGAAACCCTGATACTTCGAAAGAGATTGTCCATTTTGTACACGAAGTGCATCCAGTTTTCGATAATTATATAAAATAATCAAAAATAATAGCAAAAAGAATGAACTAAAAATAATCAATTAAAATATTTTTGAAACTAAAATTATATAAATTTTATGCAACTAAAATTATCAAAGTATTTTTTGTTCAAAACATTAATAGCAAAAAGAATTTTCATAAAGAATTTTTTTGTTAGAAACTTTAATAGCAAACTTTAATAGCACTAACAGAAAGTTTATAATTTTTGTGACCTAACAGCAAAAAGAATTAAAAAAAATAAAGCAAAAAAGAAAAGAAATAAATAATGCAAAAAACAAAACAAAAAAACTGCAAAAATATTAAAAAAATGCCGCCTACTGGGCCACCACGGCCTGAATACGACTAGAAACCCAACCAGCCAGTTGGGCCAGGATTCAGGCCCGCAGAAGGCCCAGTAGGCCCACAGGCAGATACAGAGTGGTTAGGCCAGTAAGCCTGCTTTAGAGAGGAGCTCGAAGCCTCTGGCGCACCGCGCCTTATAAACAGGTGCGGCACTCTCTCAAGTAGCGAGGTGGGACTAAACTCCCACCACGCCGCTGTGCAAGGCCATTGGTCCCGGTTGGTGCCACCAACCGGGACTAAAGGTCTATGCTTCCCGCCCTTTGGGCTGCTGAAAAGAGACCTTTGGTCCCGGTTGGTGGCACCAACCGGGACTAAAGGGGTGCATTAGTCCCGGTTGGTGCCACCAACCGGGACCAATGCTGTGTGTATATAAGCAGCACTTGTGAAAATTTTCATTTTCATCTCGCAGTTCCCCCCGACGACGCCGACCTCCTCGACGCCGCCGCCGGCCCCGTCGCCTCCCCGAGCCGCCGTCCTCGTCCCCGTCGCCTCCCCGAGCCGCCGTCCTCATCCCCGTCGCCGCCGTCCTCGTCCCCGTCGCCTCCCCGAGGCGCCGTCCTCGTCCCCGTCGCCGCCGTCCTCGTCCCCGTCGCCTCCCCGAGCCGCCGTCCTCGTCCCCGTCGCCGCCGTCCTCGTCCCCGTCGCCTCCCCGAGCCGCCGTCCTCGTCCCCATCCCCGTCGCCTCCCCTAGCCGCCGTCCTCGTCCCCGTCGCCGCCGTCCTCGTCCCCGTCGCCTCCCCGTCGCCTCCCCGAGCCGCCGTCCTCGTCCCCGTCGCCGCCGTCCTCGTCCCCGTCGCCTCCCCGAGCCGCCGTCCTCGTCCCCGAGCCGCCGTCCTCGTCCCCGTCATCGCCGTCCTCGTCCCCGTCGCCGGCCTCCAGCCATCGCCGCCCCCCCCAGTGAGCCCCCCCTTTCCCATGGTGTGCCACCCCGTCATCGTTTAGGGTTTTTTTTTCGGCCATGTATATGTGTATATGTTCATGTATATGTTTTTTTTTCATGTATATGTATATATGTTCATGTATATGTGTGTATATGTTCATGTAAAAAGTTTTCGTTGTTTTTCATATGTACGAAAATGTAGAGTGAAAACGAAAACAAACATATAAGAAAAAACAAAGGAAAAAATGAAGAAGGAAAAGAAAACCGCCCGGCCCGGCCACCACCGCATTTTCATAAAGTTTTTCCACCGAGTCCACGTCGCACCGAGCACCCGCGGCGAAGCAAGTCTTTTTTTGTAGGTAGTTTTTTTGTTAAATGAAAATGTTGGCATCGGCTCTATCATCACGTTGGCATCGGCTCTATCTATCAACAAGGCCACGGGAGCACCCCGGCCCCCTATCATCACGTTGGCATCGGCTCCCCGAGAGCTTTCCAACGGATCCGGAATGTATGTCGTTGTTGATATACCCCCTCCCCGATAACTTCGACATGAGGGGGGGGGGTCGATATACCCCCTCCCCGATAACATTTTTTTTCTAAGTTACTAAGGTAAAATGTTCACCCCCTCTCGATATACCGGGCGACCAACTCTCGAGGCCACCCAAACCCTAGAAAAAAAGGGTTGTCGACATACCCCCTCCTCGATAACATTTTTTTCTAAGTTACTAAGGTAAAATGTTCACCCCCCTCTCGATATACCGCGCGGCCAACTCTCGAGGCCACACAAACCATAGAAAAAAAGCGTTGTCGATATACCCCCTCCCCGATAACATTTTTTTTCTAAGTTACTAAGGTAAAATGTTCACCCCCCTCTCGATATACCGGGCGACCAACTCTCGAGGCCACCCAAACCCTAGAAAAAAAGCGTTGTCGATATACCCCCTCCCCGATAACATTTTTTTTCTAAGTTACTAAGGTAAAATGTTCACCCCCCTCTCGATATACCGGGCGACCAACTCTCGAGGCCACCCAAAACCTAGAAAAAAAGCGTTGTCGATCTCCTACCCCCTCCTGCCCCTACCCGACAATCTCTCGAGGCCACCCAAACCACTAGAAGAAAACTCCGGTAACTTCGACATGAGGGGGGACGTCGATCAACCCCATCTCGCCCGAACAAGTCTATGTATCATTTGTTAATAAAATACCTTAAAGGTTAAGAGAATCCCTTGTTTGACATTCATGAGAGAGGCGGTCCGGACGTCGGACATTCATGAGAGAGGCGGTCCGGACGTCGGACACTCATGTTTGTATATTAATTGCCATGTTGTAATATTTGCAGAAACTATGGCTCAAAGAGACTTGGAACAAGAACAGTTGTTGGGGGAGATAATCCTCGGCGGACGTGATGTCTTGTCGTTTCTCAACGACACCGATGGTCTGGAAGGAGAGGATGACGGCTCCGGTGATCGAACAATGGAGGAGGAAGGACATGATCATGATGGCTCCGGTGACCGAATGCCGGAGGAAGAAGGAGACCATGATGACGGCTCCGGTGACCGAACAGAGGAGGGAGCTGTTGCAAAGTCCGGCGAGGTATATATATTAATTAAGCCTGTGCTGACTAGCTAATTGATGCATTAATTGTTTTGGTATGTACATATATTAACTCTTCTTTCTTCTTTTATAGCCCTCCAGATCGAGCCAAACTTCGGTAACGAGACGAGGCCCGAAGAAGAGGTTGCGGAAGGATGAAAGGTTCACGATCACAGCACTCGCGGACGATGGCCATCCGATTGAACCCAAGCAGACCAAGGACGCATTTTATGCTCAGTGCGGAGTTATTGTTAGGGACAACATCCCGATTAGCATCAAGCAATGGAATAAGCCTAAGGACGATGCCCCTGAAGGTGATTATGTCACCGATAGACAGAAAGATGATCTTTGGACCGCGCTGAAGGCAAAGTTCACCCTACCGCCAGAGGAGGATCCGAATAAGCCAGTTATAGAGCCACTGGTCAAGGAGTGTGCTCTTAAGAAGATGGCAGATCTATTCAGGAGGTGGAAGAAGGAGTTGAAATCAAAGTTTGTCGACAAAGGGAAGACTCCAGAATTCACCGGCCGATTTGAGAAGATAAGAGATCGCTGGCCCGCATTTGTGGCCTACAAGACATCGGACAAGAGTAAGAAAATGTCAGAGACAAACAAGAACAACGCTGCAAAGAAGCAGTATCACCATCACACGGGGTCAGGTGGCTACCTCAAAGCCCGGCCGTTGTGGGACAAAGCTGAGAATGACCTGATTGCTAAAGGGGTCGAACCACAGACATTGAACTGGCCAGACCGTTCAAGGACTTGGTTCTTCGGGGTTGGGGGAACTTTGGACCCTGAAACAGGGAAGTGCCGTTGGACGGACGAGCAACTTGCAATACCCGTCACGAAGCTTTAGAAGTATATCACCGTAGCGCAGGAAGGGACGTTCATTCCCGACAGAGAGAAGGACGAGCTGACTGAGGCCCTAGGGAATGCTGAGCACCCTGAACGAATACGAGCCACACCAGGCTCCGTTCCGTGGAAGTTTGGGTTTCCCGACGCAGGCAGTTACAAAAGCCGGGAGAGAAAGAGGAAAGAGGAGCTGAGCGACATGCAGAAGCTCAATGCAAGACTACAAAAGCTAGAGGAAGCTGAGAGCCAGCGAGCTGCCGACCAACCATCTCAGCGGCACGAAGCTACCCCAGAAGCTACCCCGCCATCTCAGCGGAGAAGCAGTGTGGCTTCCACGGAGCCCGTTCAGGCTGACTTCACGTCTCCTAGCTACCACGTGGATACTATCACGGAGGCTCAACATTGCGAGCTTATGACGAAATGCCGGAACCTCACTTTCAAGGCGGCTGTCGGCTCTGTTGCACCTCCTCAACCCAACGGAACTTTTCACTGCCGTCCGATTCCACATGACTATGCTGTTGTGATGGTGGATGAAGTAATGGAGGGATTTGAGGAGCTCGAGCTTGACCACTCTACAGGTGAAGGGGAGAATCGGCTGGTTCATGCTCTGAGGAGTACATGTCTATGGCAGAAGGAGTACATCAAGCTTCCAAACTGGACGCCTCCGCCTCCTCCTCCTCCTCCGGCGAGTCAGGGCACTCCGCCGCCTCCTCCTCCTCCTCCTCCGGGGAGTGATCAGGGCACTCCGCCTCCTTCTCCGGCTCCTCCGACGCGTGAGGGCACTCCGCCTCCTCCTTCGCCTACTCCGGCGCGTTGGAGCAGTCTGCCTCCTCCTCAGCCTCGTCGGCAATGGCGGAAGACAAACGCCGCCGCTCCGGCTCCTCCGGCGCGTCAGATTTCTCCGCCTCGTCAGCAACGACGGAAGAGAGACGCCGCCGCTCCGGCGGCTAGCAGTACAAGCAGAGGCGGGAGCCAATTCAGATACGGTCCATCTCTCAAGCCTCTGGAAAAGTTACCATATGAGAGGACCGAGCAGGAAAACGAGGACATATGTCGTGCCCAACTGAGGGACCATTTTGCAAAGAAAACTCCACCTCCGAAGGAGAAGGTAGATCCGGTGAAAGTGAAGCGCACTATCAATGCCCTGAAGCGACCACCACCGCCTCCGCCGGATTCCAACTATGACCGCATAATTACTAAGACACATGCTAAAGCGCAACAGTCGGGAAGTACTTCCAGTGCTGCAAGAGCGAAAAAACGAAGAAGTGGGAAAACAATTCCCCAGCTGGGCGAACAGGAGAAGCAATCGTGCCCCCCGCTCAAGGTGTCTAGCGATATCGCTATTCATCCGGTGCTACTGCCCGGTACCACTCTTGATGATTACCTGCCCGATGATGTACAGTTTGAAACGGCTGAGGTAGTAGACGTCTTTAGATACGAGCACGGGAAGCCTCTCGTCAAACCTGATCATCCTCATCTAACAACGATGATGCAAAAATTGCATGACTGGTACATGGAAACCTGTAGGAAGTCTGGGAAAGACAGTTTGTTAGTCGGAATTAAAAAAGAGCATGACTTCCCTGGAGTTGACCTGCTTCCTGTTGAATTTGTGGAGTTATTTCAATTATACAATCAAAAGGCCCTCGACAAACAACTCATGACTTGCTACTGTCTGTAAGTATTACTTCTATAATTAAGTCTCTAGCTCAGCTCGTTCATTGCATGTATATATAATTATCCTCACTATATTATGTAGATTGAAGATGGTCGAATGCCAAAAAATAGGAATCTTCGACGTTGGGTTCATTAGCCCAAATACCGTAAATGAATGGTCGGTACGAAAGACGGTTGAAGATACCGAGAACAACTTACTACAAACGTTCCTTACACATCAAAACAAAAGGGAAATACTCTTTCCTTACAACTGCAAGTGAGTGTTACTGTCTTCTGCATATTCGGTTCCGCTTACTCGTGGTTAAGTAATGTAATTGATGAGTTATGCGTGCGCAGCTTCCACTATATTCTGCTATCCATTAACCTTGACGGGGCATTAGTAACTGTCTTAGACTCGCTCCGTAAAGATCCCAAGTATTATGCGGACATGACTGCAATGCTCCAGAAGTAAGTTCAATCAATACCGGGACCATATCGGCAACATTCGTTCATTTCCTGATATCAAGTAATCATTTTCTTTGCCTGCCAGGGTTTGGAAAACGTTCACCGCTAAGGTTCCGGGTCTGAAGAAGGAGCTGCGATTTACACACCCCAAAGTAAGTAGTACTAGCTAGTTCCGCGCATCTCTCATTGATTCTAGTTTCATCAATACCATTATCATGCTTGCTTATCAGTTTGATTGAACTCTATTCTCGTAAAGTGCTTGTTGCAGGCACCCAACACTCATTTATGTGGATACTACATATGCGAGTTCATTCGCTACTATACCTCTGAACGGGCCTCCTCTGAGAAACAATTTGAAGTACGTAAACAAAATTCACAATTTTATTTTATATATTACCATCAATTGTGTTGAGTTTCATTCATATATATGTATTGACCCCTTCTTTAAATTAGATCTGGCAGATGCGGGATGAACTCCTACCACATGATCGCATACGAGCAATTCAAGAGGAATTGGCGGGATTCTTTCTTGACCACGTCATACCTGAACAAGGAGAATACCATGTGAAATTGAAATTGTTGTAAGGGATGTTATATATTGTACATATGTAGCAGCGTCGGTAGATATACGAAAACTTGTTGTTCGACCAAGCACGAAGAAAGAGATGTCACTTCTCTCTATATATGTTCATGACGATCTTGTGTAATTAATGGTTTCCTTTATTTGCTTACTAGCTAGCGTCGAGTTCTCTCTATATGTGTAGTAGCTAGCGTCGACCAAGCACGGAAAAAGAGAGGTCACTTCTCTCTATTAGCTCGCTAACACAATATGAAACCCCTAAATTAACCCTCCAAAACCCCAAAACCCCCCTTCCAAAAAAAAAACAAAACCCCCAGCGACTGCGAGCTGCTGACGCGTGGCCGCCTTTTGGTCCTGGTTGGTGTTACCAACCGGGACCAAAGGTGGAGCCTTTAGTCCCGGTTGGTAACACCAACCGGGACCAAAAGGTCCTCCCTCCCCCGTCCCAGGCAGCGCCACGTGGAGGGCCTTTGGTCCCGGTTCGTAAGCAAACCGGGACTAAAGGTTTTGGGTATTAGTCCCGACCCTTTAGTCCCGGTTCCAGAACCGGGACAAATGGCCCTCTGGAACCGGGACAAATGGCCCTTTTTCTACTAGTGTGCGCAGATCGTGGTTACCATGGAGGGATTAGGAGGGGAAACGTGTACGGCAGAAATGCTTCAAGCCATCATTTCGCGTGAGTGGTTGAATGGCGCTGTAAGTATTAGTACTATTTTTCTTACATGTACCGTTATTGTATTACTCGGTTTTTGTAACAGTCATATTTTTGTATGTTATTTTCAGGTCATCAATTGTTATTGCAACCACATGCAGACCCGTACTCCCCGTTCTGATCGTCATGTATTATCATCGTGGGTGTCCTACTGGCTACTACTACGCGCTTCAGGAAAGGTTAAGAACTCCAGGAAGCATATGATGGAAGATTTCACAGACAAATCAAAAACTGTGTCAAGAGTACGTGATGAGTATTTCGTGAAAGATAAGGTATTGCTTTTCAAACGACTCTTCACAATATGTAATTATTTTTACGTACTCATACTCAACTTCACTGTTTCGTAGGCATATTTTCCTTTTAATGTGGACAATAATCATTGGATTACTGTTGTTATGCACAACAAGAAGAAATAGTTTCAAGTTCTTAATTCCACTGGTAAAATCGGCGCGAGAGTTTTTTCAAAGATTACTACTCTGGTGAGTTTACAAAAATGCATTATTACATTCGGAAGGTGTTCACTTTTAACATACAATTTTATTTCAGAGGTCAAAAATTGCTAAAGATACACAGGAGGTAAACTCGCTTATAGACACGGATTATCCCGACGTGTCTGCCAATCACGGAGTACGACATGCCGTTACAACATGACACGTAAGTTCACAGTTAAATGCATAACTAATTGTGTGTTCCATCATTTTCTGACTCGCGTTTTATTTTCAGAGTCTCTTGTGGACTTTTCGTGACGCAATGCGTTCAACTCTGGGACGGAGACGAGTGGACGTATTTCTTTAACCAGGACGATATTCATTCTATGAGGGGACGCATTCTCGCGGAAATACTTTTTTCAGAGAGCAACACGATGGAAAGGGTGAAGGACAAGATTCTGAAAATTATGTTGAAGGAATAAGTGCCGTGCTCGGTACTTCGTTTTGTTATTTAGTAATGGCATATCAGTGCGTGTTAGTGAACTAAATAAAAGCGCCGTGCTCGGTACTTTGATTTTTATTGTAATGGCACATCATTACTTGGTACTGTGTTTCGTTCGTTCTAAATAAAAATGCCATGCTCGGGACTTCGTACTATTTTTACTTGGTACTGTGTTTTTTGTAAGTGGTTATTTGTGTGATTTTTGCCTCATTATTTTGAAAACAAACACACCGAACACACGGGCGGCACGCTTATATATCAAATAAAAAAATACGTAAAAAAAATGCCCAACCCTGCAAGCTGGGCCGCCGTTACACTATGTGTACCATCCAAATCAAGCCCAATAGGTGACTTGTAGGGGAACGCGACAGAAAACAAAAAATTTCGGTACAGCGAGCACGCCCAGGACCACTATGGAGACTGCATACATGGTTTGATCTGATCCGTACCGACTCGTAGCGCAGCGAAAGAAGAGTCGGTGTAGATCGTCGGTGCAGATCCCCGCAGCTAGGATTTACAACCTCCCAACCGCGAGGATGTACTCCCTCGTCGGACAGCCCTTCGAGAGGCGGTCGGACAGTCCCTCGGACGATGTCATGGACAGCCCTTCGGGAGGACCCTCGAAACTCGATCGGTAACTCGGACAGCCCGTCGGGAGGACACTCGAAACTCGATCGGAAACTCGGACAGCCCTTCGGGAGGACACTCGAATAGCCCCTCGGGCAAAAGATCGAAACTACGACCTCTCTACGGGGTTGCACACATACGGTGTCAGCTATCCGGCAGGGCTTCGCCATCCAGAACTAGTTCCTGCCGGAACCCAGACAGCCTTTCGGCTCTACGAAACTATTTCGCTGGGAGGGAGAGAGAAGCCAGGCAAGTCTATGGCATGTGTATGAGAGCAAGGATGAGGTTTGGAGAGCACCCCTCCACCTCTATTTATAGGAAAGCCAAGGGGTAAAGTTGGCATACAAAAATACCAAAAGTACCCCCACTTTATGTCTCACATAAAAGAATAAAAGGCAAAAAGGTGTGGCATGAGGAGCTCCATGGAGAAGCCCCACCTTGGCCGGCCACCTCTAGGCCCCCCCCCCCACATGGGGGTTCCTTGCTCCCCAATCCCTTCTAGAAGCCTTTTGGGAAATATCCCAAAAGGTTGCTTTCCAAAAAAATATCCATAAAGTGATTTTTACTATTCACGGAACCAATTTTCCGCGACCGTTAAATCCGAAAATATTTCTGTGGGTCTTAGAATAATTCCAGTACCCACACAAATGATTTTGGACGCGTTCCGAAACAATTTCGGATTAGTAACTTTCATCTGCGAAAAGCAACCAAATCGGTTCCGGCAGCTCTGGAACATTTCCGGTTTTTATCCCGGAAAATTCCTAGAAGTTTCCAGAACACTTCTAGCATCCTCCAAGAATTTCCAGGCGTGTGCCAGAACCAATTTGACTTAATGATATCCCCTGAAACAACTTTTCAGTTTTACTGGAACTATTCCGGTGTCCTCTCCGGAACGTTTCCGTTGTGTCTGAAACTTTTCCGGTGATTTTCTCTCAGACTCCCTGTCTAGTATTCAGTAGATAGATGACCCTTAAGCATGTGACCCTATAGGTTCGGTGACGTATAGACATGACCCGGAACACTTTCCGATCAATGATCAACATCGGAGCCGTGGACACCCATATTGACCCCTATACCCACACGAATGAATATTCGAGTGAACCTCCAGTTGCCGTGTGCTATTCCTGTTGCTTCACAATATATTACAAATACCCGAGGTGAGATTTATTGCATCCCCGTGGATCAACAACTTGTCCACCATGCAAGTTACCTCGTTACCGGTTTTGTTCTCTTTTCTCGTTTCCGTGTTCCGGCATCCCAGTGATCAAATCATAATGTGTCTGGCCAGACAATGATGGATACCGTAACACCGAGAGGGCCCGAGAATACCTCTCCATCGTCGGAGGAGAAAATCCCAATCTTGAGCTATCTTCTTGTAGGGGAACGCGAAAGAAAACAAAAATTTTCGGTACAGCGAGCACGCCCAGGATCACTATGGAGACTGCATACAAGGTTTGATCTGATCCGTACCGACTCGAAGCGCAGCGGAAGAAGAGTCGGTGTAGATCGTCGGTGCAGATCCCTGCAGCTAGGATTTACAACCTCCCAACCGCAAGGATGTACTCCCACTCCGGACAGCCCTTCGGGAGGCGGTCGGACAGTCCCCCGGACGAAGTCGCGGACAGCCCTTCGGGAGGACCCTCGGAACCCGAACAGTAACCCGGATAGCCCTTCGGGAGGACGCCGGAAACTCGAACGGTAACTCGAACAGCCCTTCGGGCAAAAGATCGAAACTACAATCTCTCTACAGGGTTGCACACATACGGTGTCAGCTATCCGGCAGGGCTTCGCCGTCCAGAGCTAGTTCCTACCGGAACCCAGACAGCCTTTCGGCTCTACGAAACTATTTTGTGGGTGGGAGAGAGAAGCCAGACAAGTCAAATGGCATGTGTATGAGAGCAAGGATGAAGCATATGGGGCTGCCCCCTCCCCTCTATTTATAGGAAAGCCAAGGGGTAAAAATGGTATTCACAAATACCAAAAGTGCCCCCACTTTATGCCTTTTCTAAAAAGAATAAAGCAAAGAAGGGTGGCAAGTGGAGCTCCATGGAGCCCCACCTCCCTTGGCCGGCCACATCTTGGGGGCCCCCCATGGGGGGCTTCCTTGGCCACCAAGTCCATCTAGAAGCCTTTTTGGAAATATCCAAAAAGGTGCTTTCCCAAAAATATCCAAAAAGCACTTTCACTATTCACGAAGACATTTTTCTGCGTCCGATAAATCCCAAATTATTTCTGTGTGCCTAGAACAATTCCAGTACCCACACAAATAATTTTGAACGCGTTCCGAAACAATTTCGGAACAATGTTTTCTTCAGCGAAAAGCTATCATAGCGGTTCCGGCTGCTCCGGAACATTTTCGGTTTTCTCTCCGGAAAAATTCCAGAATTTACCAGAACGATTCTGGCACCCTCCAAGAATTTCCAGACATGTGCCAGAACCAATTTGAATTAATGGAATACCCTGAAACAAGTTTTCAGTTTCACCGGAACTATTCCGGTGTTCTCTCCGGAACGTTTCCGTTTCGTCCGAAACTTTTTCGGTGATTTCCTCTCAATTTCCCCGTCTAGTATTCAGCAAATAGATGACCCTTAAGCGTGTGACCCTATAGGTTCGGTGAAGTATAGACATGACCCGGAACTCTTTCCGATCAATGATCAATATCGGAGCCGTGGACACCCATATTGACCCCTATACCCACACGAATGAATATTCGAGTGAACCTCCAGTTGCCGTGTGCTATTCCTGTTGCTTCACGATATATTACAAAACCCGAGGTGATATTTATGCATCCCCGTGGATCAACAACTTGTCCACTATGCAAGTTACCTCGTTTCCGTGTTCCGGCATCCCAGTGATCAAATCACAATGTGTCTGGCCAGACAATGATGGATACCGTAACACCGAGAGGGCCCGAGAATATCTTGAGCAAATCCCAATCTTGAGCTATCAAGTTACTTGACATACTTTTCCATGAACCCGTAAGCCGCCGTAATAGCCACCCATTTACGGATGACGTTTAACAAACCCCAAAGTTCATGAAGCAAGCATGAAGAAACTCGACACTCTCATGGTCTAAGGAATTATGCAAACATTAACTATCTCTGTGTTATTAACCATTAACTCATGACGAATGTATCTCATAGCATAACATCAATTTGGGTCGATTCAACACAAGTGTTCTACTAACATTGTGCCCTCAAAATTGCCGGCATAGCCATGCCCATGATCAGGAAAACAGGATCATCATGCAATACTTGAGCCAGTCATAGAGGCATGACTAGGAATACATTTTCCGTTTATTATACCACACGTGTACATGAGTTTCCCTCCGAGCCTCGTGGTTATTGTAGACTCGAGAATCATTGCAGTTATAGCATGGAACATAAACATTCATTACAAACTCGGAGATACAAAGTAACTGATATTACTGCCTCTAGGGCATATCTCCTACACTTCTTACTTGCCATACTTTTCCGTGAACCCGTAAGCCGCCGTAATAGCCACCCAGTTACGGATGACGTTTAACAAACCCCAAAGTTCACGAAGAAAGTACGAAGGAACTCGATACTCTCATGGTCTAAGGAATTATGCAAACATTAACTATCTCTGTGTTATTAACCATTAACTTGTGACGAATGTATCTCATAGCATAACATCAATTCGGGTCGATTCAACACAAGTGTTCTACTAACATTGTGCCCTCAAAATTGCTGGCATAGACATGCCCATGATCAGGAAAACAGGATCATCATGCAATACTTGAGCCAGTCTTAGAGGTAAGACTAGGAATACATTTTACCATTTATTATACCACACGTGCACATGAGTTTCCCTCCGAGCCTCGTGGATATTGCAGACTCGAGAATCATTGCAGTTATAGCATGGAACATAAACATTCATTACAAACTCGGAGATACAAAATAACTGTTATTACTGCTTCTAGGGCATATCTCCTACATGACTCGGGCGGTCAATTCGGCCCACGAACGGGCCCAGCTGCGGGATGCTCATACTGCCGCGGCTATTTAAGCCAGTCGGCGCGCCCGTCGGCTTCCGAGGTGGGACTAAACTAACGATGCCCCTGTGCGCATGCGCCGCGGCGCCTAACGAGCCGGTATAAAAAGCGTCGTCCGCCGGCCCAGTTAGGCCCACTGTGTAGGAGATATGCCCTAGAGGCAGTAATAACAATTATTTTGTATCTCCAAGTTTGAAATGAATGTTTATGTTCCATGCTATAACTGCAATGATTCTCGAGTCTGCAATATCCACGAGGCTCGGAGGGAATCTCATGTGCACGTGTGGTATAATAAACGGTAAAAATGTATTCCTGGTCATGCCTCTAGGACTGGCTCAAGTATTGCATGATGATCCTGTTTTCCTGATCATGGGCATGTCTATGCCGGCAGTTTTTAGGGCACAATGTTAGTAGAACACTTGTGTTGAATCGACCCGAATTGATGTTATGCTATGAGATACATTCGTCACAAGTTAATGGTTAATAACACAGAGATAGTTAATGTTTGCATAATTCCTTAGACCATGAGAGTATTGAGTTCCTTCGTACTTGCTTCGTGAACTTTGGGGTTTGTTAAACGTCATCCGTGACTGGGTGGTTATTACGGTAGATTACGGGTTCACGGAAAAGTATGACAAGTAACGAGATAGCTCAAGATTGGGATTTGCTCCTCCGACGATGGAGAGATATTCTCGGGCCCTCTCGGTGTTACGGTATCCATCATCGTCTGGCCAGACACATTGTGATTTGATCACTGGGATGCCGGAACGTGGAAACGAGAAAAGAGAACAAAACCGGTAATGAGGTAACTGGCATAGTGGACAAGTTGTTGATCCACGGGGATGCAGAAAATCTCACCTCGGGTGTTTGTAACATATCGCGAAGCAACAGGAATAGCACACGGCAACTGGAGGTTCACTCGAATATTCATTCGTGTGGGTATAGGGTTCAATATGGGTGTCCCCGACTCCGATGTTGATCATTGATCGGAAAGTGTTCCGGGTCATGTCTATACTTCACCGAACCTATAGGGTCACACGCTGAAGGGTCATCTATCTGCTGAATGCTAGACAGGGAGTCTGAGAGAAAGTCACCGGAAAAGTTTCGGAGACAACGGAAACGTTCCGGAGAGAACGCCGGAATGGTTTCGGTAAAACTGAAAAGTTGTTTCAGGATATTCCATTAAGTCATATTGGTTCCGGCACTCGCCTGAAAATTCTTGGAGGGTGCCAGAATTGTTCTGGTAACTTCTGGAATTTTTCCGGAGAGAAAAACCGGAAATGTTCTAGAGCAGCCGGAACCGCTATGGTAGCTTTTCGCTGAAGAAAAACATTGTTTTGGAATTGTTTTGGAATGCATTCAAAATTGTTTTCGTGGGTACTGGAATTATTCTAGGCACACAGAAATAATTTGGGATTTAACGGACGTAGAAAAATGTCTTCGTGAATAGTGAAAGTGCTTTTTGGTTCACTTTTTGGATAGCCACCTTTGTGGACTTGAGTCAAAGTTCTAGAAGGGAGTGGCTTGCAAGGGAAGGAACCCCTTTTGGGGGGCCCCCAAGGGGTGGCCGGCCAAGGGTGGTGGAGCTCCTTGGAGCTTCACATGGCCTCTCATCATGCCCTAAGTGGCCACCATTTGTGACCTAATGGATGGGGTTTTTGGTATTTTTTGAGGCAGCCCTACCCCTTGGCTTTCCTATAAATAGAGGTGGAGAGGAGCTCTCCACACTCATCCCTTGCTCTCATACACATGCCATGCTCGTCTGGCTCTCTCTCTCCCTCCCACGAAATAGTTTCGTAGAGCCGAAAGGCTGTCTGGGTTCCGGTAGGAACTAGTTCTGGACGGCGAAGCCCTGCCGGATAGCTGACACCGTATGTGTGCAACCCCGTAGAGAGGTCGTAGTTTCGATCTTTTGCCTGAGGGGCTGTTCGAGGGTCCTCCCGAAGGGCTGTCCGAGTTACCGATCGGGTTTTCGAGTGTCCTCCCGAAGGGCTGTCCGAGTTACCGATCGAGTTTCGAGGGTCCTCCCGAAGGGCTGTCCGTGACATCGTCCGTGGGACTATCCGACCGCCTCCCGAAGGGCTGTCTGACGAGGGAGTACATCCTCGCGGTTGGGAGGTTGTAAATCTTAGCTGTGGGGATCTGCACCGACGATCTAAACCGACTCATCTTCCGCTGTGCTACGAGTCGGTACGGATCAGATCAAACCCTGTATGACATCTCCATAGTGGTCCTGGGCGTGCTCGCTGTACCGAATTTTTTTGTTTTCTGTCGCGTTCCCCTACAGTGGCATCAAGAGCCGTGCTATGCGTAGATGCAGGTTACGATCTAGAATACATGGAGATGTATGGGTATTGCATAATATAATTTTGGAGTAGATGAGATCTATTGCTGAAAATTATTTATGCGGGTAGCAGATGAAATCTGTTACCCGATGTTCTTGTTGCTTCCCTAGAATTTGCGTATTCCTGATCTCGAGACAGCATGGTGGAATTTGACAAAGTTCTGGCAATCCGCGATCTTGATTGATCAACGAAGTGCTATCAGTTCTTTGGGTTCCGCCATAGTCAAAAGAAAGATGAAATTCGCAGACGAAAGGGCAATGCAGATATGATCTGCACGGGGGTCATGCGTATGACGAAGTTTAGTATGGGGCTCGAGATTTTATTGTCTCATGTTTCATACACCCCGCGATGTTAATCTAGCGACTTGAATAATCATACTTGATGATAAAACGTTGGTAGCTGCGGTTTAAGTCAAAACCTTAGAAGCCACGTAAAATAAAATTTTGCATAAACCAATTAGAGGCGTCTAACTTGTTTTTGGAGGATGTG
Source organism: Elymus sibiricus (assembly GCA_039707655.1). NCBI lineage: Eukaryota > Viridiplantae > Streptophyta > Magnoliopsida > Poales > Poaceae > Elymus > Elymus sibiricus. The sequence continues at coordinate 516,190,972 of CM077666.1, forward strand.
CATGTGATGTGGTATAGCAATGCTCATTTTAGTTCGATTATGTATGAGATGACTATATGATGTAAAATTATTAACATGACCCGCGTGTCATGATTCGGCATGATGGCTGGAGCCATATGATTGTCACTTTATTGACCTGCGTGTCAACCTTAAGTAATGCACTTATTTTATTAGCTATAGAGATAGCAATATTATCTGGTGCATCGACAAGGTGATGGCAATCTTCGCGAAGGTGAACACCGACGCAAATACCGAAGACGAAGAAATACTTGACTTCTCTGTCAGAAAGGGCTATACCATGTCATGCTATTATGAAATGTTTGAGATGTTTATCCCTTATGATGCACCCTTTTGATTGCGCGGTAGTCGCTTTTTATTAGGGTGATCTCTCACTTAAAAATATCAAGTAGTTAGTGTTCTCCCAAGTGTAGCACCGTCACAGCATCTATCCTTTCGGGGTGCGCCATGGATGCATGGGTACGAACGATTGGAGAAATGTAAGGCGGGTGAGGTCAGACCTCGCAGCAAGAGCACTTGGTTGTCTTGACGTTCATGGCAGGATCGTCCTGAGCTCGGAACACACGCATCGAAAGATGAACAAGAGTCACATAGAGATGTGATCGGCAAGTTAGCCTACCGATTGAAATCCTCGTCATGAGATGATGATTCTATGACGTTGAATTGATATTCGGATCTTGAATCACTCATAATCAATTTATTCACTAGTGCAAATTTATTATGAATGAAGTCTAAGCGAAACTTGTATTTACCGTTGTACATCAAATGGCTCGCAACACCGCGTTCAACTTAGGCCCAATGTTAGAGAAAGAGAAGTTAGCTGCGACTGGAAACAACCACTAGTAGAAAACAGGGCATTAGTCCCGGTTCTGCAGCCGGGACTAACGAATCGGGACTAAAGGCCCTCACTTTTAGTCCCGGTCGTGTTACGAACCCGCACTAAAGGGGCTCCATGTGGGTGCTGTGCAGCGCTCAGGCAGGAGGAACTTTAGTCCCGGTTGGTAACACCAACCGGGACTAAAACGCCGCCACGCGTCAGCCCCTGCCAAGCGCTGTTTTTTAAGGAGGGGTTCAGGGTTTTGGAGGGTTTAGGGGTTTAGGGGTTTTGGAGGGTTTAGGGGTTTCATTTTTGTTTTATGTTTTCCATTCAACTCGACGCTAGCTACTAATAGCAATGAAGGAACCGTTACACAACATCGTCATGAATATAGAGAAGTGACCTCTTTCTCCGTGCTTGGTCGAACAACAAGTTTTCGTATATATGTTCGACGCTACTACATATAGTACATGTTCATGCATATATACAAAATAACATCTCTTACGATCCCTAATATCTAATTACCAACATTCACTACCAATTTCCGATGGTATTCTCCGGTTGTAGCTATGACCTCTTTAAGGAAGAATCCCGCCAATTACTCTTGAATTGCCTTTACGCGATCCTTTGGTAGGAGATCGTCCCACATCCGTTGGATCTAATTTAAAGAAGGGGGTCAATATATATGAATGAAACTCAACACAATTGATGGTAATAAAATAAAATTATGGATATTGTTTACGTACTTCAAGTTGTTGTAAATTTCTGCTAGTCTCACTGGTCGTCATGCGAATGAACTCGCAAACGTAGTATCCACATAAATTAGTCTCCCTTTCCTGCCTCAAGCACTTTACGAGAGTAGAGTTCAATCAAAATAATAATCAAGCATGATAATGGTATTGAAATTAACTAGAATCAAAGAGATGCGCGGACCTAGCTAGTACTACTTACAGTGAGTTGTCGAAATTGCAGCTCCTCTTTCCATTCACCCCTAGCCTTCTTGGTGAACCGTTTCCAAACCCTGCCCGGCAAAGAAAATAAATAAAGGAGTTATTAATTACTTGATATCAGGAAATGAACGAAAGTTGCCGATATAGTGCGATAATGATTGAAATTACCTCTGGAGCATATCACGCAGGTACGCCCACATCTTAGGGTCTTTACGTAGCGAGTCCATGACAAGTACGCTTCCTGAGTCAACCCGAATGACTAGCAGAATAAAGTGGAACCTACGCACGCAGCATAACTCATCAATTACACTTAACATCGAGTAAGCGAAACAGAATGTGTACAAGAAAGTATAACACTCACTTGAAGTTGTAAGGAAATAGTATTTCCCTTTTGTTTTGTTGTTCAATTAACGCCCTTAGCAAGATCTTCTCTGTATCCTTGGCGTTCATATGTACCGTAACTTCGTGAATAGTATTTGGGTTAATGAACCCAATGTCATAGATTTGTCCTCTTTTGCATTCGAGGATCTTCATTCTGCATAATATAGTGAGGATAATTATACATGCAATGAACGAGCTGAGCTAGAGACTTAATTACAGAAATGATACTTACAGACAATAGCAACTGACGATAGATTTGTCGACGGCGTCTTGATTGTAAAACTGAAATAATTCATCAAATTCAACGTAAATCTCCTCGTCTCCATTGAAGTAATGCTCATCTTTAACTCCCGCAATGATATAGTTGGTCCCTTCCTTTGAGGCTTCCATGTACCACTCATGCAATTTTCGCATTTGTGTTGGTAGTAGCCGGACCTCCTCAGGTTTGACGAGAGGCTTCCCGTGCTAGTATCTGTATGCTAACTCAGCCATGGGGAACTCTACCTCCTCGCCTAACAATTGACCAAGAGTGAAACCAACATCATCGGCCGCTACCCCCGGATCATAATCGATATCGGTAAACACCTTGAGCGGGGGGCACGATTGGTTTTTCTGTTCGCCGAGCTGGGGAATTGTTTTCCCACTTGCACTACTGCTACTTCCCGGCTGCTTCACATGTTCTCTATATGACTTTACAATAGACCGGTCATAGTCTGATAGCAGCGGAGGCGGTGGTGGTCGCGTAAGGTTTTCTACACAGTGCTCCACTATTGCTGGATCTAATTTCTCCTTTGGATCGGGCCGTTTCGGTGCAAGCTGGTGTTTCACATCGACATCCATGACCTTCTTGGTTTCCTCATCAGTCATATCGTATGGTAACTTGGCAGGAGCCTTCTTGACGCTTGTATCTGCTCTGGATTTCTTCGCAGTTGTACTACTAGCCGCCGGAGCGGCGGCTCTCTTCCACCGGTGCTGAGGCGGCGGAGGAGGCGGAGTCTGCTGACGTCGAGGCGGAGTCTGCTGAGGGGCCTCCTCCGGCGGAGTATGCTGAGGCGGCGGAGACAGCTGAGGCGGCGAAGATAGAGCTGGATTGCTACTGTGAGGAGTCTACTGAGGGGCCTCCTCCAGCGGAGTCTGCTGACGCCGCGTCCAATGTGGAAGCATGATGTGTTCCTTTTTCCATAGAATCATAGTCCTTACGGCATCTCCCAGTGCAGTCTCCCCTTCACCTGTAGGGAAGTCAAGCTCCAGCTGCTCAAATCCGCTGAGAACTTCATCCACCCCGACAATAGCATAGCCATCTGGAATTGGAGAGCAATGGTGAGTTGCATCAGGTCCAGAAGGTAAGGCAAAGCCGATCGCCACCTTCAAGGATATGTTCATGCATTTCGCATGTAGATCACAATGTTCCCTCTGCGTGATATCATCCACGGGGTAGCGAGGAGCCGTGATATCATCTGTGGGCCGAACGAGCTCCGTGGAAGCCACGCTGCTTTTCCTCTGAGATGGTGGGCCGGCAGCAGTATCCAATGCAGAATCTTCGTGCCGCTGAGATGGGCCGGTAGCTTGCTGGCTGGTAAGTGCCTCTATTTGCTTCTGCTACAATGCTACTATTTCTTCTACCTTCTGCAGCCGGTCTGCATCCTGTCTCTTCTTTCTCGCTCGGCTTCTATAGGTGTCACTGCTGTCGGGAAACCCAACCTTCCACGGAACGGAGCCTGATGTGCCTCGTGTTCGTCCAGGGTGTTCAGGATTCCCGAGGGCGCGTGTCAGCTCGTCCTTCTCTCTGTCGGGATTGAACTTGCCGTCCTGCGTGTCAGCATCGGCCAGCAGGGGGGGGGGGATAGGAGGAGGAGGGGACCGGGGCGGCACTCACAGCGAGGAGGCGAGGAGCGAGGGCGTCAGGGTAGGGCGTCGGCGAGGGCATTGGGGCAGGGCGTCGCGGCAGCCTGGCAGCGGCGTGCGGTGGTTCGGCGTCGGGGCAGAGGCGCGGGAGAAAGAAGATTGGGGAGGAAGAAGGCCGGGGCGCGCGGTTAATATACCTCGAGCTTTAGTCCCGGTTGGTGGATCCAACCGGGACTAAAGGCCTACCTTTAGTCCCGGTCGGAGGCACCAACCGGGACTAAAGCTCGTTTTCGGCAGCCAAATGGGTGCGAAAGGTCAGGCCTTTAGTCCCGGTTGGTGCCTCCGACCGGGACTAAAGGTAGGCCTTTAGTCCCGGTTGGATCCACCAACCGGGACAAACTTGAATTTTTAAAGCTTTTAAATGGTAGGCCTTTAGTCCCGGTTATTTTAATGTTTTGATTTAATAATTTTTGCTATTAAAGTTTTTAACAAAAAATACTTTATGAAAATTTTAGTTGGATTAATTTTATATAATTTTAAGTTAATATTATTTTGATCATAACTAGATTTTTATAAAAGCTTTTTAGTTGATTCTTTTTGCTATTGAAGAATATTATAAAATACTTTTTGTTAACCTAATAATGTTATATTTTCTTTTCTGTTAAGTTATTAGTTTAGTATTTTCTTTTGTTTTCTATTTGCTTTTTCTTATTGTTTTCTTTATTGCTTTATTCATTGATTGTATTTTGATTGCTAGAATGCTTGCTAGAGTGAATGCCTATATGAATGCAGTGTTTGATTATATAGATTTTCATCAGATAGTGACAAAAAGTTCTATCAAGTTATTTTTCATAGGTACCATTGCCGCAACATTTCGCATTGACGGGCCAGCATCAGGTCGTGGTTTGTCAATATGTTTTTGAAAATATGACACAAGGCGATCAATGCTGTCAAAATCTTTCTTCCGGAATCTAAAGCCCTTTGGGTATGACCCAGCATACTCATGATGTGGGTTTGTACTCCTGATGTAAGATAATATAAAGGTGCCTGGATGTTCATGAGATATGCCTGCATATTTGTACAAGGAAAGAAACATACATTTACCAAAAATTAAAACAGATGCCAATCTTGGTAGTTAATACATCGCCTTCATGTAACTGTAGTGATTCTAGATCAAAGCCATCATCAGAATAATTCTGGAGCATAACTATGTCCTCAGTTTCACCAGAAAGCAACCAGAACTCCTCTCATCTGGACTTCGCTTGGCATAAGGGGTCCTCCGATCAGAGAAACCACATAGTAGGGGTGGAATCTTGCAAAACTTGGGATTTTCCAGCTATAAGTCCGGAAACTCACTAGAGAGAAAGTCTTCACTTTTTCTTCGCGTGTGTCCCTTGCTTATTGCGCCGTAACCATGGATAATCTTCATCATTTAACAGGATGCTTGGGTCTGTCTTCACTGTGAAGGGAGGAATTTCATCAAACTTTTCATAATCTTCCGACTTGTCTGTCTTGTCCTCCACTCCCACGATGTTTCTTTTCCCTGAAAGAACTATGTGGCCCTTTGGCTCATCGTATGGTGTATTCGCTTCCTTATCTTTTCTATTTCTCGGTTTGGTAGATATGTCCTTCACATAGAAAACCTGTGCCACATCATTGGCTAGGACGAATGGTTCGTCTGTGTACCCAAGATTGTTGAGATCCACTGTGGTCATTCCGTACTGCGGGTCTACCATTACCCCGCCTCCTGTCAGATTGACCCATTTGCACCGGAACAAAGGGACCTTAAAATCACGTCCATAGTCAAGTTCCCATATCTCTTCTATGTAACCATAATATATGTCCTTTTCCCTATTGGTGTTTGCTGCATCAAAGCGGACACCACTGTTTTGGTTGGTGCTCTTTTTATCTTGGGCGATCGTGTAAAATGTATTCCCATTTATCTCGTACCCATGGAAAGTCAATACAGTCGAAGATGGTGTCCTGACCAACAAGTACAGCTCATCTCCAACAGCGTTGTCATTCATGAGATGTGTTTGCAACCAACCGCCAAAAGTCGCCATGTGTGTACGTTTAATCCAGGGGTCAGACTGCTCCGGGTTCTTGGAGCGTACAATATCCATGTGTTCCTCGATATACGGGGCCACCAAGGTAGAACTTTGTAGAACTGTGTAGTGTGCTTGAGTGAAAGAATGCCCATCCCTACATATTATTGCTTTCGGTCCTAGCGTGCCTTTTCCACTCAGTCTCCCCTCATGCCGCGATTGAGGAACACCAATCGGATTAAGGTCAGGAATAAAGTCAACACAAAACTCAATAACCTCCTCTGTTTCATGGCCCTTGGAGATGCTTCCTTCTGGCCTAGCACGGTTATGAACAAATTTCTTTAAGACTCCCATGCACCTCTCAAAGGGGAACATATTGTGTAGAAATACAGGACCCAGAATGGTAATCTCTTCGACTAGGTGAACTAGGACATGCGTCATAATATTGAAGAAGGATGGTGGGAACACCAACTCGAAACTGACAAGACATTGGACCAAATCACTCTGTAACCTTGGTAGCATTTCTGGATCGATTACCTTCTGAGAAATTGCATTAAGGAATGCACATAGCTTCATAATGGCTAATCGAACATTTTCTGGTAGAAGCCCCCTCAATGCAACCGGAAGCAATTGCGTCATAATCACGTGGCAGTCATGAGACTTTAGGTTTCGGAATTTTTTCTCTGCCATATTTATTATTCCCTTTATATTCGACGAGAAGCCAGACGGGATCATGATACTGAGCAGGCATTCAAAAAAGATTTCCTTCTCTGTTTGGTAAGAGCGTAGCTGGCAGGACCTTGATACTGCTTTGGATGCATGCCGTCTTTTTCGTGCATACGTTGCTGGTCCTCCCGTGCCTCCGGTGTATCTTTTGTCTTCCCATACACGCCCAAGAAGCCTAGCAGGTTCACGCAAAGATTCTTCGTCACGTGCATCACGTCGATTGCAGAGCGGACCTCTAGGACTTTCCAATAGGGTAGCTCCCAAAATATAGATTTCTTCTTCCACATGGGTGCGTGCCCGTTAGCGTCATTCGGAACAGATTGTCCGCTAGGACCCTTTCCAAAGATTGCTTTCAAATCCTTGACCATATCAAATATATCATCACCAGTACGGTTGACAGGCTTGTTCCGGTGATCTGCCTCACCTTTGAAATGCTTGCCTTTCTTTCTTAAGGGATGCCTGCTCGAAAGAAATCGACGATGTCCTAGGTACACATTCTTCTTACATTTGTCGAAACATATACTTTCAGTCTCATCTAAACAGTGCGTGCATGCATTGTATCCCTTGTTTGTCTGTCCTGAAAGGTTACTAAGAGCAGGCCAATCATTGATGGTTACAAACAACAACGCTCGTAGGTCAAATTCCTGCTGTTTGTGCTCATCCCACACACGTACACCTTTGATATCCCACAACTGTAAAAGTTCTTCAACTAATGGCCTTAGGTACACATCAATGTCGTTGCCGGGTTGCTTAGGGCCTTGGATGAGCACTGACATCATAATGAACTTCCGCTTCATGCACAACCAAGGAGGAAGGTTATAGATACATAGAGTCACAGGCCAGGTGCTATGATTGCTGCTCTGCTCCCCAAAAGGATTAATGCCTAATGCACTTATACCAAACCATAAGTTCCTTGCATCATCTACAAACTCCGGCCACTTTCTCTCGATTTTTCTCCACTGCGACCCATCAGCGGGTTCTCTCAACATCCCGTCTTTCTTACGGTCTTCTTTGTGCCATCGCAACAACTTGGCATGCTCTTTGTTTCTGAACAGACGTTTCAACCGCGGTATTATAGGAGCATACCACATCACCTTGGCAGGAACCCTCTTCCTGGGGCGCTCGCCCTCAACATCACCAGCGTCATCTCGTCTGATCTTATACCGCAATGCACCGCATACCGGGCATGCATTCAAATTCTCGTACTCCTCGCCACGATAGAGGATGCAGTCATTAGGGCATGCATGTATCTTCTGCACCTCTAATCCTAGAGAGCAGAGAACCTTCTTTGCTTCGTACGTACTGTCAGGCAATTCGTTATCCTTTGGAAGCTTCTTCTTCATTATTTTCAGTAACTTCTCAAATCCCTTGTCAGATAAACGATTCTCTGCCTTCCATTGCAGCAATTCCAGTGTGGTACCGAGCTTTGTGTTGCCATCTTCGCAATTTGGGTACAACCGTTTTTTGTGATCCTCTAACATGCGATCGAACTTCAACTTCTCCTTTTCACTTTTGCATTCTCTCTGTGCATCAACAATGACCCGGCGAAGATCATCAGCGGGCACATCTGGTGCCTCTTGATCTTCAGCTTCCCCCGTTGCAGTATCACCGTATTCAGGGTACATAGGATAGTTGTCATCATCCTCTTCTTCTTCATTGTCTTCCATCATAACCCCTCTTTCTCCGTGCTTGGTCCAACAATTATAGTGGGGCATGAAACCGGACTTAAGCAGGTGGTAGTGAAGGGTTTTCGAGGAAGAGTAATCCTTCATATTCTCACAGACAACACATGGACAATACATAAAACCATTCTGACTGTTTGCCTCAGCCACATCGATAAAATTATGCAGGCCCGTAATGTACTCGGAAGTGCGTCGGTCGCCATACATCCATTGCCGGTTCATCTGCATTATATAATTAAGTATATCAAAAACCATTACAGAACATCATGAATAGAGAAATGACCAAATTAATACAAGTTCATCATCACATTAAAACCAAAGTATAGTAGTGATCAAATGTTATTACTGCAAAAATAAATACATAAAGTTCATACATAGTTCTCATAAAACAACATACAACTATCTAGAGCATCTAATTAAAACACACATTGAAACTAACATACAACTATGTAATACATTTAAATGCAACAACAAATGCGATCAAAATCGCAACTAAGGTAACAATTGATCCAACAGCATAATGATACCAAGCCTCTTTATCAATGGCATATTTTCTAATCTTTCTAATCTTCAAGCGCATTGCATCCATCTGGATCTTGTGTAGATCGACGACATCGGCAACATGCAACTCCAATTTCATCTTCTCTTCTTCAATTCTTTTCAATTTTTCTTTCAAATAATTTTTTTCTTTTTCAACTAAATTTAACCTCTCGACAAGAGGGTCGGTTGGAATTTCCGGTTCATATACCTCCTAGATAAAAACATCTATGTCAAGTTGGTCGGCATAATTGTCATAAACACTAAATGAAACAAATAGTTATAAAAGATAATATACCACATCCGAATCATAGACCGGACGAGAGCCGACGGGGGCGGATATCAAAACCATGGCACTATATAATAACAAACAATAATACAAGTAAGAAAATTATACAAGTAGCTATCTAAATCATACAAGTAAGATTTTTTTCGCATCAGCCCCCAAACGGCGCACGGCCAGATCCTCCTTTGCCGGCGAATCGGAGGGGACCAAGCCCTGTATACAACGTTTTCAGCCGATGGAGCTCACCGCATCCACGTTTCAACCGGCGGCCGGAGGAGACGAGTCCGCAAGGTATAAGCTTCGTCCTGCCAACTTGATTGTAACGTCATCTGCTAATTAGACCCTGCTTCTTATTTTATTATTAGGAGAATTAATGATATACCTTTTGTGCTCCAAACTAAAAATTATGCCTTGCTTCGAACAGAATGGGTTGTCTTCCCAAGATTCTGGTTCTGCAGCAGCAGAAGCAAATGACTAGTTTTATCTTCTTGCCGAGCTTTAGTACTTTGCTTGGCAGATAATCTTGGTGAGCCCCTTCGCAAATATATACAAACGTTCAGCCGTGTGCACCACAACATTCCTGATGTTCATCCCGCAGCTGTCATTGCTGCATTCCACACGAATGTGCGCAATCACAGAATGCGAGCAGAGATGAACATTGAGAAGGTCAGAACCATCAACGAGTTGTACGCCTTGGCGTACAAGTGCGCACGTGCTGAGGAGGGGAGGCGACTTCCCGGGGAGGATGCTGGCGCTGAGCTTGATTCTGAAGACTACGACGCATCCACCCCGAAGAAAAAGGGCCGGAAGCGCAACCGCAAGCGCAAGGGCAAGGCAGTAATGACTATTGAAGGATTTGGGACTCCCGGCAAGAAAGCCAAGGCTGAAGATTCCGGCAAGGAGACTGTCGTGTGTACCTGCAGTCATGAGGCTGCAGCTGGCGACAAGTCCGAGAAGACCAACAGGCGGTACTGCAAAATCCACCGCACCAAGAGCCACGACCATGAGCAAGAGTTCCAGAAGGCAGTCGATGCCATGTGCATTAATGGAGGTGCATCTTTGCACTCCTCTCACCGGCAGCTCAAGCAATGGGCCCGTGAGATCAATGCGGTGGTCCCGACAGTGGAGGCCCAGAAACCACTCAAATGGTCTCACACGCCCATTATTTTTGATGCGAAGGACCACCCTGATTGCACAACTGCGGTCGGGTGTTTGATGTTGTTGGTCTCACCAACAATTCGCAACCTCAAGATAACAAAAATGCTAGTTGACGGTGGGGCCGGCTTGAACTTGATCACACCTAAAGTGATCAATAGGCTGCAAATTCCTGATGAGGATCTCAAGGAGACAGGCACCTTTCAAGTCGTCAACCCAGGGAGGACCAAGCCGAAGGGCCAAGTTACCTTGCCGGTGACGTTTGGCAGTGAGTTGAACTACCGGATGGAGAAAATCATCTTCGACGTCATCAAGATTCCATTGCCCTATAATGGAATTCTTGGTCGCCCAGCTCTGGAAAAATTCATGGCGGCGTCCCATTACGCCTACAAGACACTGAAGATGCCGGGGCCGATGAGCATCAACACCATCCACTCCGACAAGAAGGACGCAGTTATCTGCGCCGACAAGCTCTACCGGGAGGCAGTGGCAGCATCTGCCGGCAAGGCACCTGCTCCTGCCGATAAAGCTCCCGGGGGGAAGAAGAAGAATGGCAAGACCTCCGGCAAGTCCTCCGGGAAGCGCACTTCAGAGTGCAGCACGCCTGTTGAGGACGAACCAGAGAGCTCTGCCGGCAAGAGCAAGAAGCCCAAAGCTGCAGCACCTGCAACGAAGCAAGTCTCTGCGAAGGAGGACGGCACGGGAGGCACTTTCACTATAAGTGCCACCCTCAACAGCAAATAGGAAAGTGCGCTCGTCACTTTTCTGCGGTCGAATGTTGATGTGTTTGCATGGCAACCATCTGACATTCCCAGTGTTCCCAAGGAAGTGACTGAGCACCACCTTGCTGTCTGCCCCAATGCGAGAGCCGTCAAGCAGAAGGTCAGAAATCAAGCTTTGAAACGCCAAGAATTCATCGCCCAAGAAATCTAGAAACTTGAAGCTGCCAGCCTGGTCAGGGGAGTACTTCACCCAACGTGATTAGCCAATCCTGTTGTAGTTCGCAAAGCAAATGGAAAATGGAGACTTTGTATCGATTTCACTTATATCAACAAAGCTTGTCCAAAAGATCATTTTCCTTTGCCGCGGATTGACCAAATTGTGGACTCCACTGCCAGCTGTGATTTACTCTCTTTCCTTGACACCTACTCTGGTTATCATCAGATTTTCATGGCCAAGGAAGATGAGGAGAAAACGACATTCATAACTGCATGTGGCACGTACTGCTTTGTACGTATGCCTTTCGGGTTAAAGAGTGCCGGAGCAACATTTGCTAGAGCTGTGCAAATTGGTTTTGGCCCGCAGCTGCACAAAAATGGGGAAGCTTATATGGATGATATAGTGGTCAAAACCAAGCATGCGGAAACACTGATTCAAGACTTAGAAGAAACATTTGCAAGTTTGCGCAAGATCAACTTGAAGCTCAACCCCGAGAAGTGTGTGTTTGGCATCCCGTCCGGCAAACTTCTCGGGTTCTTCGTATCTCAACGCGGAATTGAAGCAAATCCCGACATGATCAAAGCCATTGAGCAGATAGAAGCACCGAAGCGCTTCAAGGATGTGAGGCATCTTGCTGGTTGTGTTTCCGCCCTGAGCAGGTTCATTTCCAAGTCAGCTAAGCGCGCCTTGCCGTTTTTCAAAATCTTGAAAAAGGCAGGTCCTATGAAATGGACCCCGGAAGCGGAGGCCGCACTCCAAGACTTGAAGAATTACCTCTCCTCTCCACCAGTCCTAATTGCACCTAAGCCAAAAGAGTCGTTGCTGCTATATTTAGTGGCAACCAATCAAGTGGTCAGTGTTGCGCTAGTGGCTGAGAGGGAAGTTGATGATGAGGAGACATCAGCCGCAGAGCCGAGAGCCGACAAGCCAGAATCTTCTCTGGCAAGGTCAGGTGCCGACAAGTCAGGTCAAGCGCAAGCAAATGAAGCAAAACAACAAATTGTGCCGAAGAAGAAGATGGTGCAGCGCCACTACTTCCAAGCACATCAAGTTACCGTCGTCACTCGCTTTCCGTTGGAACGCATCTTGAGAAATCCAGAAGCCACCGGCAGGATAGTGGAGTGGGCGTTGGAGCTGTCAAGCTTTGATTTGAAGTTCGAGAGCACTTCAACAATTCAGAGTAGAGCCTTGGCAGAATTCATTGCTGAATGGACACCGACGCAAGATGAAGAAAAACCAGAGACCTCTCTCCCCGGCAAGGAAACCACAAAAGAATGGATCATGTCCTTTGACGGTACTTTCACGCTGCAAGGCGCCGGTGCCGGCGTGCTGCTTGTCACACCCACCGGAGAGCATCTCAAGTACGTGGTTCAGATGTTTTTCCCTACGGAGAAGGCCACCAACAACACTGCTGAGTATGATGTATTGCTTGCCGGGCTCCGCATTGCAATCAACCTCGGTATCAGGAAGTTGATTATTAGAGGCCACTCGCAGCTAGTTGTGAGGCAAGTTAATAAGGATTATCATAGCCCATTGATGAAAGCCTACGTCGATGAAGTGAGAAGGTTGGAAGAGCACTTGGACGTTCTGCAACTTGAGCATTTATGTCTACTATGCAACCTTACTTCTTGTAGACTCTGTTGGGCCTCCAAGCGCAGAGTTTTGTAGGACAGTAGCAAATTTCGCTCAAGTGGATGACCTAAGATTTATCAATCCATGGGAGGTGTAGGATGAAGATGGTCTCTCTCAAACAACCCTGCAACCAAATACAAGCAATCTCTTGTGTCCCCAACACACCCAATACAATGGTAAATTGTATAGGTGCACTAGTTCAGCGTAGAGATGGTGATACAAGTGTAGTATGGATAGTAGATATAGGTTTTTATAATCTGAAATAATAAAAACAGCAAGGTAACAAGTAGCAAAAGTGAGCACAAACGGTATTGTAATGCTTGAAAACAAGGCCCAGGGTTCATACTTTCACTAGTGCAATCTCTCAACATAGCTAACATAATTGAATCATATAACAATTCCTCAACGTGCGACAAAGAATAACTCCAAAGTTCTTATCTAGTGGAGAACATAAGATGAAATTGTTGTAGGGTATGAAACCGCCTCAAAGTTATCTTTTCCGATCAATCTATTGAGCCATCCTTATAAGTGTCACAAACAGCCCTAGAGTTCGTACTAAAATAACACCATATGATATGCATCAATTAACTCTAATGTCACCTAGATACCCCAATGTCACCACAAGTATCCGTGAGTTAATTATTCGATGTGCATCAAACAATCTCAGATTCATAATATTCAATCCATACAAAGAACTTCAAAGAGTACCCCAAAGCTTCAATCGGAGAAAGAAGGATGAAAACGTGTACCAACCCATATGCCTAGATTACCAACAGGTCACGGGAATCCGCAAGTTGATTACCAAAACATACATCAAGTGACTCAAGAGAATACCCCATTGTCACCACGAGTATCCACATGCAAGACATACATCAAGTGTTCTCAAATCCAAAGTATTCAATCCAACAATAACGAAACCTCAAAGGGAAAGACTCAATTCATCACAAGAAGAAAGAGAGGGAAGAAACACCATATGATCCAACTATATTAACAAAGCTCGTGGTACATCAAGATCGTTGTGGCACCCCTCCTGATTACCACTGTAGCCAGACGATCGGCGCACACACCAGCCCAGGAAATCACTCTGCTATGCGCGTTTACAACAAGTATCATGAACACAGACATTTCTATTAATGGATATATCAGTCTTACATGATATTTTACAAAGTTGATGGCAGTGGAAAGGCTCTATCTAAGGCAGCATGGTCCTGGTGCGGCTCCAATCCACAGGGATCTGACTGGGTTACTCTTCTAGCCCAGCGAACACTCCAGCTCCTCGCTAGAGGTCGTCGAATCCTTAGGTGAACCTGCCCACATTGAAGGCCGCTGAGTACTTTTGAATGTACTCGCAAGCAAACCAAACCAACATGTACACCAAGCAAAGAAAACCATGGCATTCAAGCATGCACTTGTTATCTTAACAATATTAACTACCAGGTTATAGCAGGATTATCTAGCAAGATTAATCATCTAGCAGCATTAATCATCATGTCATAGCAGGATTATCTAGCATGCTAATTATCAAAGTAACTGTAGTATGACGAAAGATACAGCATATCAAGTAATTAATCCATACTCCGAATATCCTCATAATCCCGATTCTGATCCAAATCCAATCCGGGTCTTGGGTTCATCTGACCACTCATCTCATAGCCATCGCATGGCTAACATCCCATATACATGACATCATCTGATGTCCATGCATCGGTACTGCAAGTCTGACAAACCTTACCATTCTCTGGTTCAGTCTTAGCAGTAACATTATATAGTTGGTTCCTCCAGACTCGACACAGACCAAATAATGTGACCTCATACGAACTGTGTCCCATGACCGAGGACTCGGCTATTCGAATAGATTTACACTCTGCAGAGGTTGCGCACTTTACCCACACTATGGAGCTCCTGGCCTCATCCTCCCATTCGGGTGGACCGGTGCTGCTTCAACAAAACTTGTCTATTGCCTGACACTCTTACGGTCCCACCGACAATCATAGCCTCCCAGGGTCATGTCCTGGGTGGCCCCTGTGTCACCCCGTGACACCTGCCATCGTCATGGCCAAACAAAACTGTCCCAAACGGGGACCTGAGCTCAATAACCAAACTGGGCTCACAAGATTATCGCCGCCTACCGGACCAGGGTAGCACGCACACATAACCTTCCCTCTTTGGTGGTACCAACAAGAGGCACGACAATAGACCAAGTCAGGGCCTCCCCATCTAGGCAAGTGTGTTTGCACTCGATGAGCTCGATTTGGTGGCACTATGACTCGATCCAGCCGACGGAGGAGGTTTTCATAATTAAGTCACATTTCTTTATCATTGCAATAACAGTAATAATGCATACTTTAACAACTATGAAAACATAACAACCTTTCTCCATACAATGTCATAACGAGTCATTAGTGAAACAATATTTAACTGGCAAGTTATCACTTTACAAGTTCTAGCTGTAAGTTATGACCATCTGAACCCTTGCATGAAACCGGCAAATAAACCAGTAGCCACCAGAACGGTCTTTACAGCTCAGATCTGGGACGTTACCGGAATAACTCACCCCGGCTCAAGACGGCTGAAAAGCATCTCAGAGCATGAGACGGTGTTGATAAAAAGAGTGTAGTGGTTCCCTAAGATGGCCGAGGAACAGCTCAAAGCATAGGGTCACCCTTATAGAAAGAAATTCAACAGCTGCCCGCGACGGCCGAAAAGCAGCTCAGAACATGGGCCAGTTGTTGAAAAGAGAAACATAAAGTCGGCATCCACCCCGAACGGCCGAAAGCGGCTCAGAACACAGGCGTGGTGCCATCATCAAAGAAAGGCAAGCAAGGGTTCATCAGCGTCACATGCAGCTCACCACTATGAACATGAGCATATTAATTTAAACACGCAAGAATAGCACAGAGCAATGCTTTAGGGCACATATCAGATGGTCGGCTTGGTTGGGGGTGAAGGAATACTCCGGGAGAAGTGCAGGAAGCTCGTAGAAAAACTTCGCCGGAAATGGTTCCCTCCCGGAGGGGCTGATTGAAGGGCAAGGGCAAAATGGTCATTTTCACAGTGAGGAAACATTATGAAAATAATGCCATCGGAACGGGCTCGACGAACTGAAGACATGGGCGTTGGATTCACCTGAATCGGAGTTACGAGCGAAAAGTTAGGGAGGTTTGACTGCCAAGGACTGATCTGCAAAAGAAATAATTGCATCTGGGTCCCTGACAGCACTGCGGCTGGCGCCTTTTTGTGAATACGTTTTCCAGAGTGGAAAGCGTATTTAGAGCTGAGGCGATTTCCAGAGAAGAAAATGCTTTCTCCGCAGTGCGCTTACTGAGTGGGTCAACGTATTCCAGGGAATACGCGACCACTTAAACGGCGGGCCCGGGCCAACAGCCACTTACAGCCGGGCCCCACCGGTACTCTCTCTCTCCTCCCGCCCACCTCCTTCCACCTCGCGACGACCGGAACAGAGGAGGCCCGACCGAGCTCCAGGCCGTCGCGCGCGGGCACCACGGCGCTCGCCGAGGAGTGGGGCGAGCTCGCGGGGCTCTGCCGCGCCCAAGGGTGGTCGAGGCAGAGGCGGGGGCGATTCGTATCCGCTGGACGGGGTGGTGGCGGACGGCGGCAGAGGGTGGCTGCTCCGGTCAATGGGGAGGGCTCCGGTGGTCGGGGAACTGGGAGAGAGCACGGGCGAGGTCGCCGGTGAGCACCGCGTCCAGCGGGCACCTCCACTGGCACTAGGGAGGGCTAGGTGAGGGGTTTGCGGCGGAGGCAGTGGGTGGAGCTTCGACCGAATTCGAGTGCTCTGGCGACGGAATCGGCTGGGCACGGTTGCAGGAGGGAGCTAGAGGGAGAGGGAAGGATGCTGGTGAGCTCAAGGCGATGCGGGGAGGGCTATTTATAGCCGCGGGAGCTCGCCGGATAAGCTCGGCCATCGTGGCCTTCCTATCCGCTCACTGGAGCTCGGGGACTCCGTGGCTGGCCGGTTGCGGCGTCGAGCGGCTTCGCGGGGAGGGGAGAGACCTTGGGAGCACTCGAGAGAGATCTGGGAAGAAGAGGACAGAGAGGAAGGTGACGACGGCGGTCACGGGTGGGATAGTGTGGTGGCGGGGCTCGCCGTGGCGTGGGGAGGAAGGGAGAAGAGGGGAGAAGGGTCTAGAGAGGGGCAGGTGGTCGCCACGGAGTCGTTTGACACGCCGGGACACGCCGGAGCTGGCCCGCCGACGAGAACAGTGCGCTGACCACCGTTTTGGCCTGTCCCAAGCATGGTCACGATGGGTGCCACGTGCTCTGGAGTTTTTCTGAGTGCTACATCATGTCAACGGGGTGTCTCACTGCTCATATAGATGAGAGATGAGGCTGGAATCCACTGGAAGGCCATGAGGTGAGAGAAACTTGCAGAAGAAAATTCTAATAGTAAACTTGGGTGGACACTTGTGGAGAAATGGCTGGATGTATTGAGCTGGTTCTTTGCCACAACAATATGTGTTAGGAAGGAGTAGGTTCTGGCAAAATTAGAGGCCATTTGGACCAAGTTTGCATATACTTCCTTTGTAATGCAAATTTTGGTCCAGAAACTGGATTTTGATGTTGTGCCCAACTGGCTTGATTAAATAATCTGAATTTTGGTGCAGGGGAATTATATGGATGCATGGAGGTACTGGAAAATTTTCAGATCATTTGGAAATGCCAAAGTGGTACTTCCTTCTCAGAGATGCAATCTGGACAGAAACTTAGATAATTTACTGGGGAAAATTGGCTAGATGAAATGGGCTGGTTTTTGGTATCCAGGAGTTATTTATCATTGTTAACCACCCAAAAAAATTTCAGCCCAAAAAGATCAAGGGAGCAAGCACTTCCTATGCAAACTGGAAATCTGGACAGAATTTGCAAATAGATGTTGTGCTCAAAATTTGAATTATAGAATTTGGGTTCTTGATGGAAATGATGAATATATGGATATAAGAAGCTCCACAAATTATTTGGGATTTTTCCTGGCTACCAAAATGGTAGCTCCTTTAGAAAGTGCCCAAAATGCAATATTGGCTTTAAATAGGAAAAGGCAATTTCCCTTATTTAATTATTGCCAATATTTTTATGGGAGCTCAAAATGATCACAAAGAATATCTCCACAAGTTTTCATGAACTTTGGAGATGGATAGATATTTTCATGGATTTAATTCCTTTAACTGGCAGAAAAAGAAATTAATTTTAAATGAAAAATATTGCAAATGACTTGGCAATATTTTTGCATATCCAAGGTTTATAGATGTGGGAGAGTCTCTGGGAAAAGTTTGGGAGGCAAAATATCAAAGAAAATTGGGGTTCCTTTGTAACAGAAGAAATTAGGGTTTCCCTTCCGATAACTCGGAAGGTAGGGTTTCGGCGGTAAAATCCCGGGGAACATATTTTGATGGTAAGGTTGAACTAGAGAGAATCCCTAGATGGATAGAAAAGCCAAGGCTAAATGACCATCTTCATATACCCAAGAGCGAGAGAAAATCCAATAACATCGAAAAAAGACGGGAGTCAAATCCCGCGAGGGAAAAAAATAGGGAGCGAAAACCAGGGTGTTACAAACCTACCCCCCTTAAGAAAATCTCGTCCTCGAGATTTTCGGGCTTACCTCCCGGCTATGGGGACATACCTGTGTGTGACTTGGATCCATCGGCTGTCTTGTCTCCATTGATTCGCTGGCCTTTTAACTGCCTCTTCTAATGGCTCAGATATTGCCTTCCCAAACGGCTGTATTGAATCCTTCTCTTTCCTGTCAGGCAAACCATTTGTCCTGGTAGTTTGTTCCTAGGCTTGGTTGGTAGCGGGTAGTATCAACAGAATAGCTCATTTTCAAGGCTCGGAGCTAGCTGCTTCGGGTTTTATTGCGATACTTCGTACACTGACTCTCATGGGCAAGGCATCCTTCTTGGTGCATGGTATTGCATGCATACATCCTCGGTAGTCCCTGTTAAAACCTCTGAGCTAAACATAGTGTGGCTGTCATTTAGTGCATCTTTTGGAGCATAGCCTTTTATCATGGTTGACGGCCCATATTCATGATGAGTATGACATGCTAGCTGCATTGTTGTGGCCGTATATGCAAGAGTCCGACAAGGATTGGCAATATCACCTTGTCTGTGAAGCTTTACTTCATTGACCGTCACGGAGATTGTTTATTCAAGACTTTCTTGTTCTTGAGGGTTCTTTTTTGGGGAACTTGCACTACTAGGGAAAAGGCTAGCAGTAGCGCGGGGTTTTATCTTATCAGTAGCGCGGGAACCGGCGCTACTGCTAAGGCGCTACAGCTAAACTTTAGCAGTAGCGTGGGTTTACCCGCGCTACTACTAACTATACATAGCAGTAGCGTGCTCATTAAACCGCGCTGCTGCTAATAGCAGCAGCGCCTCTTTCCAGAGCGCGCTGCTGATAATAGCACGCTGCTGCTACATGCATGCCCGCGCTACTGCTAATTTTTCCTGTATTTGTTTTCTGCAGCATATTGGCCCTGTATTTGTATAGGTTTTATACAGTAATCTCATCATATGATTTCATGATCATGATGAATTATTATATCGGTGGGTGAAATAAACGCGGATTAGATTCAAGTGGATGGATCCAAAGTGACCATGTTGGATTAGTAGGACGTCGTCGGATGTCCTTCTAATCCAACATGGTCACTTTGGATCCATCCACTTGAATCTAATCCGCGTTTCTTTCACGCAATGATATAATAAGTCATCATGATCATAATTACAACTCATCATCATCATAATATACAACTCATCATCATCAGTATCATAGTCATAACAACTCATCATCAAAACAACTCCTCATGATCATCATCTATGAGTCATATAACAACTCATCATTCTAGCTAACACATTCTAGCACATATAACTCATCATCATCATAATAAGTAATCATCATCATCATAGTCATATCAACACTAGCTAATTGTTCTTACTACCTAGGACCTAGTCCTCTCTCCTAGGTAAAATAGCATAAAAGAGGTAAACCTGTCCATCTCCAAAATGGAGAATGGAGATCCTCCTGTCGCCAACTTCTGGCTTGCGCACACGCATGTTGTCTCCAATCGGTTGCGTGCGTGCCTTCATTACTTTGCTCCAATCTTTGATATTGAGCCTTCCATCTTTCAAAGAAATAGAGTATGCACTTTGGTAAGCCGTCGGTGGAAACGGTCGTAAGCTAACCATGTACATACTCACTTCGGTAAGCATCATGTGAGGCACAACCTCGCTAGGGAGCTTCTGTTGAACAATATAGTAACATATATAGTTAGCAATGTAGTTTACTTAAGAAGAATGTATGCAACGAAGTTACCATCATTAACAAAATCATACCAAGTTTTTTGCAATGAGGTTACCATCAAGCAACTGATGGACTAGTGGCACGTATCCAGTATAATTAGGGCTGATAAACTGATTGGTCTTAAAATTCTCAACATCATCTATAAATGAGATAAGATATCCTTTCTCCTCACAATTAAGCTCGGAGCCATAACTGTAGTACGTCATGTCCACAGCTTTCCGAGTATTTTTTGAAGATAAGAAATAAGCTGATAATTATAAATAAACAAGTTTAGTAGCGATGAACACCAAATATTTTAAAAAATATATATAAATTACTTAACAAATTAGTTTGACAAACTCACATTTAGGCAAAACAGGAGGCATATCCACATCGACCCAAATGTCGATATTATCTTCAATATCTTTATCTTCGGGACGAATATCAAAAGTTATTTGCATATTCTCCTCAAATCCATAGGCCTTGCAGAAAGCTTCCCAATTAGAGCAGCCGAAATGTGAGTGATTAAGCGCATTGTAGAGCTTAAGCCGAAAAGCATAACCGTGTTTAGTCCTGAGGTGAGCCCTCCTCGTCTCCATATTCTCAAGGTCTTGGAAACTGAGCTTCTGCAAGACAAACGGTCTTGCATGGCACGGGATGTACTAGTCGAATTGAAAAAAAAACGGAAATTACACGTTGAACCAAAGAATCTCCAGTCATGATTAATTATGATGAAATACTTATCGTTGCGTACCGTACAAACATCGAAGGTCTCTTCCAACTTCACGGTGAAGAACCTACCATTTTGCAGGTGAGGCTCCCTGTCGCACAAACCCCGGTCATCGCAGCAGTAGTCGCACTCCGGGATCTTATCATCGTCGGACATTTCCTGTGTTCAAAATTCAAAGATTATAAATCGACGGCAACTAACAGGAACTCAACACACAGATCATTATTATTCATCACGGGTTGACTATCGGTCTGTCGAGTCTTTCCTTGAAAACTCTCATCTCACGTGGTGTATATGGTGGGCACTCCCTCTCTGACATTTTCGACCGTCGGTGATGGTCGCTACTCCTCCTTCCCCTAGTGCATAACAAAGGTCTAGCACAAGGAGAAGAAGGAGAAACGACCCCCACGAAAACAGTCGACATTCTTCTTCTCTCATATATGGTGGACACTCTCCCTCATGTATGGAGCCCCGACAGAGTTAAAGTCAACCCGAAATGTCATTTAATTCTCTTTCCGGCAAATCCAGGGCACTCGATATTTCCTATATATTCTAGCACAAGTCATGCTAAAATTCACGGAAAAATCCGGCATGACCTTCGCTAAAATAGGACATATCGAGCGCCTGAAATTTGCCGGAACGGAAATGAATCAACACTCCGGCAAAACATAGGCCACTTGGATTTTCCCTGTGATACAAAGATGTCCATACACATACAAAGATGTTTAAACTTGAAATTCTATCCGGATCAATTATCATTTAAAAAAACTAGCTTCACATTGTCACAGCTACTCATCTACTACATCTATAAAAACATCATGTTTACTCATCTACTACATCTATAAAAACAAAAACATTTCAATATATATCTTATAATCCGAACATTTCATTGGGACAAGAAGCATAACTAAATAGGTCTCTCTCTCTCTCTCTCTCTAAATTTGGCAATGTGAGATTTACATAACTAAATACCCTAGTTCTAGAATTCAACACTTACTAAAAATTTCTATTACTATAATTGCTATACCTAAATTTTCTTACTACAAACTACTATTACTAAATGTGATACCTAAAAATTTCTCATATAGCATTCCAATACATTTCTATTACTAAATTTTCTATTCTATTACTAGTAATAATCCCTACCAAGTGTCCAATACATGTTTCTACCAACTAAATTTTTAACTAATTAAGTAAACTAGAAAGTATAAAGTAGAAACTATAAACTAATTTACTAAACTATCAACTAAACATTATTATGCTGATTCAAAAGACCTACATTTACTAAAAATTTGTATTACTAGTTTTTTTACTAAAAATTTATATTACCAAAAATATCCTAGTTCTAACCGTAACATCTATCCATCCATCCATCTATCTATCCAAGCATTACTAAAAAGAACCTAATTGAATCCATCTGTCTATCCATCTATCTATCCAAGCATTACCGAAACAAACCTAATTTCATCCATCCATTTATGCAATGCAGGAGGGAGGGAGGGAGGGATGGAGGTTGAGGGTCCGAGGGAGAGGATGGGAGGGAGGGAGGGAGGAGGGAGAGGGTCGGAGGGAGGGATGGAGGGAGGAGGGAGGGATGGAGGGAGGGAGACATACCGGGGGGGCGACGGCGGCAGTGGGCGACGGCAGTAGCGGGCGGCAGCGGCGGGCGGCGGGGGCGGCAATGCGGGGGCGGCAACGCGGCAGCGATGGGGGAGATGGAGATGGAGAGAGTGGAGAGGGAGAGTGAGGGCCGCAGGATGAAGATAAGTTGGATTAGCAGCAGTGCGGGATAGGAAACGACGCTACTGCTAAA
The DNA here is from genome assembly GCA_039707655.1 of Elymus sibiricus. NCBI lineage: Eukaryota > Viridiplantae > Streptophyta > Magnoliopsida > Poales > Poaceae > Elymus > Elymus sibiricus. The sequence continues at coordinate 516,213,824 of CM077666.1, forward strand.
TTCTGTAGTGGTAGCGCTGGCCTGTCGACCGGCGCTGCTGCTAAGTGCGGCCCACCTGCTAGCACCATGCACAAATAGCAGTAGCAGTGGCCCTCCGACAAGCGCTACTGCTAATCGATTAGTAGCAGCGCCGATTTTTTACCACCGCTACTACTACGGTCGGCCCCGGTGGGTGAGGATGGGTTCACTTAGCAGCAGCATTGGTCGGCTGCCCAGCGCTACTGCTACAGGTATACCTGTAGCGCTGGCTTACTCCACGCGCTACTGCTAAATAGCAGTAGCGCCACAGCCCAATCCCACGCTACTGCTAAGGTTCTATCTATAAGCTTTCTCCTAGTAGTGTTGTCATGACCTACCATCATGGCTCCTTGGTCATATCCCAGCTTGTTGGGCTTGTATTCACAATTTACTCTTGCACATCTCGTAGGGGTGGCTGTGCTCATATCCTTGCTTTGAACTATGGGGCCGATATTTCTCTGAACACAGTCATTCCCGTGTACGAGTGGCTCGCATGAACTGATCCACCGGACTGCATGCTCACAACATATGCAGGGGTAGGGTAAATCCTTTCATAACCACTGAGTTCTGAGGCAGATGTGTGTCCAGACTAGTTCGTGCTTCTGAAAAGATTGTTGGGGCACGATGGCGTGTTAAAGAAGGCTGAATTCCTTACGCTCGAAGCTTTTGCCCGGGTAGCGTGCCAAAGAAGGCTGGGTATCGTACCCTAGAAGCTTTCCTTCATGTGGCTTACTGTGGAAGGTCAGGTGACTTATGCTGGAAGCTTTCTGCGGTAACGAGATGTGGGAGAGTCTCTGGGAAAAGTTTGGGAGGCAAAATATCAAAGAAAATTGGGGTTCCTTTGTAACGGAACAAATTAGGGTTTCCCTTCCGGTAACTCGAAAGGTAGGGTTTCGGCGGTAAAATCCCGGGGAACATATTTTGATGGCAAGGTTGAACTAGAGAGAATCCCTAGATGGATAGAAAAGCCAAGGCTAAATGACCATCTTCATATACCCAAGAGCGAGAGAAAATCCAATAACATCGAAAAAAGACGGGAGTCAAATCCCGCGAGGGAAAAAAAGGGAGCGAAAACCAGGGTGTTACAAACCTACCCCCCTTAAGAAAATCTCGTCCTCGAGATTTCCGGGCTTACCTCCCGGCTAGGGGGACATACCTGTGTGCGACTTGGATCCATCTATTGTCTTGTCTCCATTGATTCGCTAGCCTTTTAACTGCCTCTTCTGATGGCTCAGATATTGCCTTCCCAAACGGCTGTATTGAATCCTTCTCTTTCCTGTAAGGCAAACCATTTTTCCTGGTAGTTTGTTCCTAGTCTTGGTTGGTAGCGGGTAGTATCAACAGAATAGCTCATTTTCAAGGCTCGGAGCTAGCTGCTTCGGGTTTTATTGCGATACTTCGTACACGGACTCTCATGGGCAAGACATCCTTCTTGGTGCATGGTATTGCATGCATACATCCTCGGTAGTCCCTATTAAAACTTCTGAGCTAAACATAGTGTGGCTATCATTCAGTGCATCTTTTGGAGCATAGCCTTTTATCTTGGTTGACGGCCCATATTCATGATGAGTATGACATGCTAGCTGCATTGTTGTGGCCGTATATGCAAGAGTCCGACAAGGATTGGCAATATCACCTTGTCTGTGAAGCTTTACTTCATTGACCGTCATGGAGATTGTTTATTCAAGACTTCCTTGTTCTTGAGGGTTCCTTTTTGGGGAACTTGTCATGACCTACCATCATGGATCCTTGGTCATATCCCAGCTTGTTGGGCTTGTATTCACAATTTACTCTTGCATATCTCGTAGGGGTGGTTGTGCTCATATCCTTGCTTTGAACTATGGGGCCGATATTTCTCTGAACACAGTCATTCCCGTGTACGAGTGGCTCGCATGAACTGATCCACTGGACTGCATGCTCACAACATATGCAGGGGTATGGTAAATCCTTTCATAACCACTGAGTTCTGAGGCAGATGTGTGTCCAGACTAGTTCATGCTTCTGACAAGATTGTTAGGGCAGGATGGCGTGTTAAAGAAGGCTGAATTCCTTACGCTCGAAGCTTTTGCCCGGGTAGCGTGCCAAAGAAGGCTGGGTATCGTACCCCAGAAGCTTTCCTTCGTGTGGCTTACTGTGGAAGGTCAGATGACTTATGCTGGAAGCTTTCTGCGGTAACGGGCTGAAGAAGATTGGGGTACCGTATCCCAGAAGATTTTCTCCCTGGTGACATAGTGAGGAAGATTGGGAGTCTTGCGTCGTGAGTTCTTCTTGATAACTTGCGGAGGAAAGCGGGGTTCCTTGTACCAGAAACCTTTCACTGTGATATGCGGTCGGGGCTATGGCCGATTCTGGCTTTTCCTTCTGAGGTATCCCGAATTTGCCCATAGTGGAGCCATAACTTGGTGTACGCCATATCTTGACTGAAGATATTCCGTTACTTATGCACACCACTTGTCCTTCCGCTAGTCTGATCATGGCTACTATAAAGGTTGCACAACTGATGCAGACTTCATGTTGACAATTAATCCGGGATACCAGATGTTGCCGGTAGTAAGCAGTTGGTGAGTAATTCCATTCGGTGTAGCTGAACTTCCAGGCATTTAAAATCTTCATTGATTTTAGATAGCCATGGACTTATCCATATGTCTCGCAACCCTTGTTCAGAGTGCCCAGAAAATTTTGTATATTGTAAATTTCCAAAGTGTACATTGAAATTGTATCAACATACCAGAGTTTTATTGTTGCTCTCGGCATCTTCACATTCTTGAAACGTGACTTCTGCGGGTACTAAATGATTCTTGAGTCCATTGAGAAAAGACTCAGGGTTCACCTCACTGACTGAAATAAAATCCTTGTGTCGGGGACGGAATTATTTTTCCCCACTGGTGTTCAATCCTGACAGCTCATCTGACTGTTCCTTTGGTGTCATCCGTTCTGAGCCAAACTTTCTCAGGTATATTCTGGCCTTATCTATTGCACGCAGATTCGGTTTCTGACCCATTCTTTATTCTTGACAGATCCGGTGATAATGTTCTAAATATCGAGCAGTTGACTTGGCTTGACTTTTGCTGAATTTGGATTATTGGGTATTATCCAAGTTGTGTGGTGGTCTTCTTAACAGCACTTGCGGATGGATCCAGTCGGAGCAAGAGAACGGAAACAAGAAAAGAAACAAGAACCGCAAAAAACCAAAAAGCAAATAAAGCTCAAATTTTGCGGGCCTTACGCACGTGGCCGAAGATTCACTAGTATAACTAGTATAGCGCACTCGATGTGCCTCTAAGGATTTAGAAGCAAAACCACACAATGCTCCTAGTAGCAATTGGGGTCAAGCTCCTACTACTTCCTTAGGGAACATCAAACTCGACGCACGACCATAGCCAAAGTGGCTTAGTCGACGATCCTAGGGTTACCAGGGAAAAGATGGAATTTATAGGCGTTTCCCAAAGGAAACTGGATTTGAGGAGAGAAATGCCATGGTTAGCAAGCAAGGTAGGGCTATCTGGTTTACCTAGGGGTTCAAGGCTCACGGGTCATCGCCTGGTGCGGACTTTTCACACCGTAGGCAAAGGCCACGAGAGTTGGGGTCTGATGGAGCAAAAACCTATGGGATTGCCTTATGATCAATAGTAGCCGTGCCTGTCTGGCAAAGATTGCTGAAATCCATCTGGGCTTTCAACTAAGCACAAGACAATGAAATCTGGCTAGGGTAACCTACAGTCAGCCTGGCTCTGATACCATCCGTTGTGGCGCCCCGCCTGATTACCACTGTAGCCAGACGGTCGCCGCACACACCAGCCCAGGAAATCACTCTGGTATGCGCGTTTACAACAACTATCATGAACACAGACATTTCTATTAATGGATATATCAGTCTTACATGATATTTTACAAAGTTGATGGCAGTGCAAAGGCTCTATCTAAGGCAGCATGGTCCTGGTGTGGCTCCAATCCTCAGGGATCTGACTGGGTTACTCTTCTAGCCCGCGAACACTCTGGCTCCTCGCTAGAGGAAGTCGAATCCTTAGGTGAACCTGGTCACATTGAAGGCCGCTGAGTACTTTTGAATGTACTCTCAAGCAAATGCACTTGTTATCTTAACAATATTAACTATCAGGTTATAGCAGGATTATCTAGCGAGACTAATCATCTAGCAGCATTAATCATCATGTCATAGCAGGATTATCTGGCATGCTAATTATCAAAGTAACTATAGTATGACGAAGATACAGCATATCAAGTAATTAATCCATACTCCGAATATCCTCATAATCCCGATTCTGATCCAAATCCAATCCGGGTCTTGGGGTCATCCAACCAATCATCTCATAGCCATCGCATGGCTAACATCCCATATATCTGACATCATCTGATGTCCATGCATCGGTACTGCAAGTCTGACAAACCTTACCATTCTCTGGTTCAGTCTTAGCAGTAACATTATGTAGTTTGTTCCTCCAGAATCGACACAGACCAAATAGTGTGACCTAATACGAACTGTGTCCCATGACCGAGGACTCGGCTATTCGAATAGATTTACACTCTGCAGAGGTTGTGCACTTTACCCACACTATGGAGCTCCTGGCCTCATGCTCCCATTCGGGTGGACCGGTGCTGCTCCAACAAAACTTGCTATTGCCTGGCACTCTTACGGTCCCACCGACAATCATACCCTCCCAGGGTCATGTCCTGGGTGGCCCCTGTGTCACCCCGTGACACCTGCCACCGTCGTGGCCAAACAAAACTGTCCCAAACAGGGACCTGAGCTCAATAACCAAACTGGGCTCACAAGATTATCGCCGCCTACCAGGCCGGGGTAGCACGCGCGCATAACCTTCCCTCTTTGGTGGTACCGACAAGAGGCATGACAATAGACCAAGTCAGGGCCTCCCCATCCAGGCAAGTGTGGTTGCACTCGATGAGCTCGATTCGGTGGCACTATGACTCGATCCAGACGACGGAGGAGGTTGTCATAATTAAGTCACATTTCTTTATCCTTGCAATATCAGTAATAATGCATACTGTAACAACTATGAAAACATAACAACCTTTCTCCATACAATGTCACAACGAGTCATTAGTGAAACAATATTTAACTGGCAAGTTATCACTTTACAAGTTCTAGCTGTAAGTTACGACCATCTGAACCCTTGCATGAAACCGGCAAATAAACCAGTAGCCACCAGTACGGTCTTTACAACTCAGATCTGGGACGTTACCGGAATAACTCAACCCCGGCTCAAGACGGCTAAAAAGTAGCTCAGAGCATGAGACGGTGTTAATAAAAAGAGTGTAGTGGTTCCCTAAGATGGCCGAGGAACAGCTGAGAGCATAGGGTCACCCTTACAGAAAGAAATTCAACAGCTATCCGCGACGGCCGAAAAGCAGCTCAGAACACGGGCCAGTTGTTGAAAAGAGAAACATAAAGTCGGCATCCAACCCAGACAGCCAAAAGCGGCTCAGAATACAGGTGTGGTGCCGTCATCAAAGAAAGGCAAGCAAGGGTTCTTCAGCGTCACATGCAGCTCACCACTATGCACACGAGCATATTAATTTAAACACGCAAGAATAACACAGAGCAATGCTTTAGGGCACATATCAGATGGTCGGCTTGCCTGGGGGTGAAGGAATACTCCGGGAGAAGTGCGGGAAGCTCACGGAAAAACTTTGCCGGAAATGGTTACCTCCCGGAGGGGCTGATTGAACGGCAAGTGCAAAATGGTCTTCACAGTGTGGAAACATTATGAAAATGATGCCATCGGAACGGGCTCGACGAACTGTCTGGTCCGGATTTCCGGGACACGATATCCTAGAAATTAACCCCTCGTGTCGTCACCAGCCCAGGATTACTGTTACTGGTGGACACGTCCTTGTTACAGATTACCAAGCAATTACAAGAATTGGATACAAGACCATAAAGGTCAAATGATACAACAATGATTTCTAGTGAGGATGACGGAAGCGACTTGTGGTTCTCCAACGTCGATGGGGCTCCATTCCCACAAGAACGGCTGGCCTGGATAATTCCTATCCCGCGTGGCTGCTATCCTAGGCTCCGCTTGGACGTCGTTGTGGTACTCCCCGTTGAACTCCTGACTTGTCCAATTAAATAGCTAGGGACAAGCATGTGAGTATGTTTGAATGTACTCGCAAACATTATGAACAAAAGATATACCGAATGCATATGATCATGATGGGTTACACTACTGGAATCTGATAATTTGCCGTCTGCTGCCTCTTTGCCGTCTGCCAGCTGATGGCAAAGACAGTCTTTGCCGTCAGCTTTGGGGAAGCAGACGGCAAACAAAGGACTCATGGCAATGATAGTTTTTGCCGTCAGTCATTTCTTTGTCGTCCGCTTGCTGACGGCAAAGAGCAATATGGCAGAAGGCAAAGAGGACGGTGGGCCCCACTGAAGAGTGGCATTGGCTAGGTCAACTCTTTGCCGTCTGCTGGCTCTTTGCCGTCGGCTAGTAGACGGCAAATAATGAAATAGCAGATGGCAAAGAGCACTGGACCCCACCCGCCGCGCGGTACCGTTGAGGGTTAACGGACGGCCGCTATGCCGTCTGCTAGCAGACGGCAAAGAGCGATATGCCGTCCGCTAGCAGACGGCAAAGCGGGGGTTTGCCTTAACGGCTACTCCCCGCCCGAAACCCCCCCACTCGCCACTCCCCCACCCCCGCGCCTCTCTCTCTTTCCCTCTGTCGCCGCCGCCGCGCCCGTCGCCGCCGCCGACCCACCGCCCCGCCGCCCCGCGCCGATGCCTCGCCGCCTCGCCGCTCCCCCGCCCCGCCGCCGCCGCGCCCCGCCGCCCCCTACCCCGCCGCCCCATTGCCCCGCCGCTCTGCCGCCCCCTGCCCCGTCGACCCACCGGAGCGCAGCCCCCCAGCACCGCCGCCGGCCCCTGTGCCCGCCCCGCCACCGGCCCCTGCTACCGCCCCGCCCCCCGGCCCCTGTGCCCGCGACGCCGCACCGCCGGCGAGCCCCGGGCCGAGCCCCGCGATGACCCACCGCCGGCGAGCCAGGCCGTGGCGCCGCCCTCCTCCCCGCGGCCCTTCTCCAGCACCGCAGCGCCGGCGTCCTCCCTGCGGCGGCCCTCCTCCACCGGCCCCCTCCTCCACCAGCCCCTCGGAGGTGAGCATTTTTCCTTTTTCTTTCTATTTTTTGCTGTTTAGGTTTAGGTTAGAGTGCTAGGTTTAGGTTTAGGTTTAGGTTTACATTTACATAATTAGAAGAAGAAAGAAGAAAGATGAAAAAAGAAGAAGAAGAAAAATAAGAATAAGTAGAAGAAGAGGAAGAAGAAGAAGAAGAAGAAGAAGAAGAAGAGGCGGAGGAGAAGAAGAAGAAGAAGAGGAGGAGGAGAAGAAAAGAAGAAGAAGAAGAAGAAGAAGAAGAAGAAGAAGAAGAAGAAGAAGAAGAAGAAGAAGAAGAAGAAGAAGAAGAAGAAGAAGAAAAAGAGAAGAGGAGAAGAAGAAGAGGAAAAAGGAAAAGAAGGAAGAAGAAGAAGAAGAAGAAGAAGAAGAAGAAGAAGAAGAAGAAGAAGAAGAGGAGGAGGAGGAGGAGAAGAAAAGAAGAAGAGGAGGAAGAGGAGAAGAAAAGAAGAAGAAGAAGAAGAAGAAGAAGAAGAAGAGGAGAAGAGGAGAAGAAGAAGAAGAAGAAGAAGAAGAAGAAGAAGAAGAAGAAGAAGAAGAAGAAGAAGAAGAAGAAGAGGAGGACGAGGAGGAGGAGGAGGAGACAAGAAGAAGAAGAGGAGGAGGAGAAGCAGAAGAAGAGGAGGAGGAGAAGAAAAGAAGAAGAAGAAGAAGAAGAGGTGTCGACGGAAAAACCCTAAATGATAACTCTTTAGGTTAGGGGTTGTTGCGGGGAACGAGCAGTGCGAATCATTTTTTTACAACTTGGCGGTGGCATCCTGTTGTAAATATTTAGTTAGGTTGACGGAAAAAACAATAAAAATATGTTACTCATCTTTGGATTTAAATGTGCAGTTGTTTCGTCGCTGCGAGGGTCTGGTGTTCGACGACCTCCCCGTGCGTTTGACGAGCTCCCCTGCGTTCGTGGGTGAGCACAAATGACATCTCCTCCCCCCCCTTAATTTGCTCTGTTCCGGTCTTCGTGCCGATGAAACTTGCTAGCTATAGGTGTCTTCAATCATCAGTATGCGTGGCCAGTATGCGTCTCCCGTTCGAAAGGGCGGCATCTATAAATATGCATGTCTTTGCATATTTATAACCGCCATCCTTTTGAATTGTCCAACGTTATCCATGCACAGCCCGAGTATGTGTAGATTGGGTTCGTTTTCCCATGCTCTGCTCTGGATCCGATGCAGAATTTTGTCAGTGCCTCCCCGCTGTTCTCCTGATACACGTCTCGGCAATAAACAGAGAGGATGTGTACCCGAAGAACAGAGAGGATGTGTACCCGGAGAACAACAGGGAGGCACTGATGAAATTCTGCGTCGGATCCGGAGCAGAGCATGGGAAAACGAACCCAATCTACACATACTCGGGTGGGATTAGGACCTATCTTTACCTATTAGCGTGTAGGTTGCATGGGCATAATAAAATTGACAAACTTAATTAACTGATGAATATATATGATGAATTATATATATATTTCTTGTGTGTTTAGTAGGTAGGCAAGATGAGTGATCGTGTGTGGATGTACACCGGCCACACTAGTCAGGAAGACATGACCACTGAATGGTTAACAGAAACCAAGGGGTTTGTGAAAGCCGCATTTGCAAATGGCCAGAGAAATACCTGATGCCCCTGTCTTAGGTGCGACAACTTTGAAAAGAGGACAGAGGATGAAATGGGTAAACACCTGCACAAGTGGGGTTTTACGCCTGATTATACGATGTGGACATTTCATGGTGAGTCTGCCCAACGTACCAGAGCTGAGGTGGTTTGTCGTCGCACCGACGAGCATGGTACCGAGATCGACGATATGGTGCAAGACTTTGATGATGCTCGGGATTCGGACGAGGAGATGGTGGAATCTGCAAAGGCCTTCAATGAAATGTTGGAGTGTTCAAAACGTCCTCTCCACGAGCACACTGAGCTTTGTCAGCTAGATGCCATCGCACAAGTAATGGCTCTGAAGGCTCAATTCAACTTGGGCAGAGAATTCTACGACACGATGATGACACTATTTTTACGCTTTCTACCCAAAGGCCATGTAATGCCTGCAAACCTGTACCAGTCGGACAAAATCCTCCGTGCACTTAAGATGCCCTATGAGAAGATAGATGCCTGTGAGAACGGATGTGCCTTATTTAGGCTTGAGTATGCGGGCTTGAACTATTGTCCCATTTGCAAGTCTTCCAAGTATGTTGTGGTAGACAACGGTATGGGTGAGAAGAGGCAGACCAAAATCCCCGTTAATGTTCTTCAGTATCTGCCAATTATACCAAGACTTCAACGTCTTTTCATGGTCGAAGAGACGGCCAGACAGATGACATGGCACAAATTGGGCAAAAGAACCGAACTAGATGCAGATGGGAATCAGATGATGGTACACACATCGGATGCTTTTGCGTGGAAGAAGTTCGATTAATTACATGGGGATAAAGCGGCAGATCCAAGGCATCCTCGAGTCTGCATCGGCACGGATGGGTTCAATCCGTTTGGTATGACGGCAACCCAATACAGTTGTTGGCCTGTATTTGAAATTCCACTCAATCTCCTCCCCGGACAGATTATGCAAAGAAAGAACATTTTCCTGACGTTGATAATTCCATGGCCCAACTATCCGGGGAAGAATATGAATGTGTACATGCAGCCGCTTATGGATAAATTGCAAGATGCTTGGAATAATGGGTTCAAGACATACGACGCCGCTAGCAAACAAAACTTCATAATGCGTGTCTGGTAGATGTACTCGATGCATGACTTGCCGGCGTATGCGCTATTCATTGGCTGGTGTGTGCATGGAAGGTTCCCGTGCCCCACATGCAAGGCAGCTCTTCAGTTTCGTTGGCTGGAGGCGGGTCGCAAGTATTCTTGCTTCAACTTGCATGGACCATTCCTGGATCCTCGCCATAAGTTCAGAAAAGACAAGAAGAACTTCATCAAAGGTAGAGTTGTCAAAAACTCTGCACCACCTGCGTTGACAGGCCAACAGATCCTGGATCAGTTAAACGCTCTCGAGCCTGATCCAGAGCGTCCAGGGTATTTCATGGGATATAATTCGGAACACGCCTGGACTCACAAGACATGCTTGTGGGATCTGCCTTACTTCAAAGACCTCCTTCTTCCACACAACATCGACGTGATGCACACTGAAAAGAATATCGGCGAGGCCCTTTTTGGTACATTGTTCGGCATAGAGGGGAATTCAAAGGATAATCCTAAGGCTAGAGTCGATCAGCAAACTCTATGTGATAGACCGTTACAGAACATGCGACAACCGAAAGGAAAGAAGAACTGGACGAAGCCAAAGGCCTGGTTCAATCTTGGAAGGCCAGTTATGAGGAAAATTATCTTGTGGGTGAAAATGCAGTTGATGTTCCCCGATGGGTATGCAACGAATCTAAAGAGGGGAGCGACTCTTGAAAAATTGAAAATATTTGGTCTCAAGAGTCATGATTGGCACATATGGCTTGAGCGGGTAATGCCGGTGATGTTGCGTGGCTTTATCCCTGAGGATGAATGGCTAGTACTGGCAGAGCTGAGCTATTTCTTCCGTGTTCTTTATGCGAAAGAACTATCGCCTGCGGTGATAGATGACATGGAAAAGTTGGCACCGGAGTTGCTCTGCAAGTTAGAGAAGATCTTTCCACCGGGCTTTTTAATCCAATGCAGCATTTGATTTTACATCTCCCGACCGAGGCAAGATTGAGGGGGCCCGTGCAAAATCGTTGGTGCTATGCAACTGAGAGGATGCAGAAGACGCTTCGAGCAAAATGTAAAAATAAACGTAGAATTGAAGCATCGATGGCCGAGGCATTCATTACTAAGGAGGCGGCAAACTTCGTGACAGCACACTACGAAGCCAAAAATCGTCATTTGCATAATCCGAAGCCTCGGTACAATGTTGGCGACCCTAAAAAAGGTGGATCCAACCTCAGCCTATTCAAAGGGAAGCTCGCGCCAGCCGGTGCTTCGAAACAAATAGAGTTGGATGTCGAAGAATGGCGGACCATTTCCTTGTATATCTTCAACAACCTAACAGAAGTGCGGCCGTACATCGAGTAAGTTGTCGGTACATTGTTTCGCAACTTCTAATTATTCCTTTGAACTGCTCTTATTCCCGGATATTTGATACAGTCGATACGTCGCCAAATTCTCGGATGGAGCGGTGATCCAAAAGGATTCCATCGAAGAGTATGAGCTTCTGGCAAAGCATGGAGCTGGCTATCCCGGTTTCATCTCTTGGTTCAAACAAACGGTAATTAGCATTAATAGACCATTTCATTTCTTGGTCTAATTTGCAGCTAATGCAACAATTCTTTCGTATTAAACTTGTAGGCTAATTCAGAGTCTATGGACGCCGAATTGAGACAAGCCGCTAATGGCTTTGACTATAAGGTCCGTTAATTTGAGAAATATGACATCAACGGGTATCGCTTTCGTACCTTTGGCAAAGAGCTATCTATGGCCGACCGAAAATCTACAAATTGTGGTGTCTCTGCTATCGGCGAAGGAGGTACCGAGTATTATGGAAGAGTTGAAGCAATTTATGAACTTCTATTCTATGGTGAAAACCCACCGAACGTCATAGTCTTCAAATGTTATTGGTTCCAGCCGAAGGAGACTAGAAGGACTCATGAACATATAGGGCTAGTAGAAATCAAACAAAGCACCCATTTAGATGTTCCCGATGTCTATATTACGGATCAACAGGCGACCCAAGTTTTCTATCTACCGTGGGCATGCCAAACTAGTGCAAATCTGAAGGGTTGGGATGTCGTTTATGAAGTGCTGCCACGTGTTAGACCACCTCCCCCCAATGAAGAGGATTATGAACCTCACATTAACCCAGACACATATGATGGAGAATTCTTCCAAGAAACACATCTTTCCAAAAAACGTTTCAAGAACCGCTCTACTTCACCCCAGAACATGGAAGTAGACAGCGACAGTGAATCCGACAACACCCCTGAGCCGGAACAAGAAGAGTTGGAACAAGAAGAGGTTACTGCTGCGGATGACCTGTCAATGCTTGACCCATTACAGAACGGCCTTCCTCATGTTGATGCCGCCGAACCAGATGAGCACGTCATTCATGACGACACGCGTGATAGTGATGATGATGATGATGATGATGATGATCCCGGAGCATATATAGACGATCCAGAATATTATTAGTTTGTATGCATCCCAACTTAAATTATATACATATTATTATTCATGTCAGTTCTTCAATTTTTTTATGTTGTACTAATTTCGTTTACTCTTTGTCATGGCAGGTGTTGAAATATGGTGGGCGCGGGTCCAGAGCGCGCCGCGGGTACTTCTTCGGCGGCGGCCCGCGGGAGGGGTACTTCCATTCCACCCGTACCTCTTTGGAGAGCGTTGTTAGACAGTATGGGGACACCACCGGGCGCTTCTTTGTTGGCGTCGTTGCCCACCGGGAGAGGAGGTCGGGGAGGGAAGAAGAGAGGAGGTAGATCAGGACGCAGGGGCGAGAGAGGTAGGCAGGCTGCTACGCCTTCCTCGCCGCCACCCCCAGCTGATTCACCCGAGCACATGATTGCTAGGGTGGACCCGTTTGAGGTGGAGGCTACGGAGACTCTGCACCACGAGCCTCGGGTCGACGGGCCTTCGGCCCACGAGACTCCGGACCCAGAGGCTTCGGCCCACGACACTCCGGACCAGGCTACGTCCCAGGAGACGTCCGGATGGGGTACCTGGCCGGATCTGCGTGAGGGGCCGAGTGGCCATGCTGATGGTGGCGGGGATGATCCGTTTACTGATAGTGAGGGCGAGGTGGTTGAGGGGGCCACCGTGTACCAGCGTGGTGGTACACGGATCCCGCCCGTGCCGGCGACCCGCGAGCTGCGGCCGGTGATTAGGCCTAATGGGGAGAAGTAAGTGCATTTACTCTTTTTGTACCTTTTGCCTTCAGGTTTCTTCAAATATCTAATGCGTTGGCCTTGTCATACTGCAGGGATTGGGTACACGCCAGTGGAGTCCACAGGCCCAACACCGTCCTTGGTGTGCTTTGCCGGCAAAACTTCCCAGGGTTTGTCACGTTGCCCGGTGAGGGTTAGCTTCCATAGCTAGGATTGAGATGGGAGCACTACTTGGCTGCCCAGGCCCCGCCGGACCACATGATCGACGGTGTCTTGTGCCACATGATTGCCGAGATGGTGATCAGAAGCTTTTGGGTAATTTCTCCTTTACACAATTAAAAATTGACAATAGCTAGTTATTTTACTAATCAGTGTTGTCTCGTTTGATTGCAGACCTTCTATAGGTGTGAGGAGGGATACGAGGAGGAGGCGGCACAGGTTATCGCTAGCGAGTGCAGGCGCCTACTACAAAACTTAAGGCACGAGGCTCGACCGCAGGCTGTTCGATACTACTACGCCACGCGTGGTATTAAGAAGGACAAGGCGTCGTGCCGGGCTAAGTTTCTGAAGAAGGATCAGTACATGAAGGTAATTAACTATTCTTAAGGCATTGTACTTAGTTTCCTTGATTTGATTCGTAGGCGTAGCACTCAAATTTCTCTTTACTAACTTAGGTGCCCCCGAGATGGTGTGCGGATAAGATGGATTGTTGGGAGGCGTTGGTGGATGAGTGGTGCACAGGCCGCTGGCGAGCCGTCCACGACAATGCCAAGGACCGGCGTGCCCAAATGGTTGGTGTGCCACACCATCAAGGCAGCGCCAACTTATTTCAGTTCGGGCGGAACTGCGTATTTGGTTTGCTTCATGATTCATGCAATTCATTCTTCATGCTAGCTTGAGCCCTTTACTAATACTTTGTTCCTCTCTTTTAGGCGGGACACAATAACACGGAGGTGCCAGAGGTTTACGACCTCTATGCCATGTCCCATACTGCCTCGTACAAGAAGGTCAAGGCATTCTCTGAGGCTGACCTCGATAATACAGAGAACTTCACCAACATCTCCTCCCACCACAAGCTCGTGAGGTACAGAGATGAGGGGAAGGCGAGGAAAGGGGAGGACTTTAACCCGAGCCAGCATCCCTTTGATCCAGAGTTGGTGATGATATCTGGTGGCGGGAAGCCCCATGGCTCGATAGCCATTGGAGATGGACTTATACGTTGTCCTCGCACTCTCCCGGAGATCAAGGTGCGCCAAACGAGCTCCTGTCCTGAGATAAGGTCTCATCCACGGCCAGTCGATCTCGCCATCGAGGTAAGTTATACGGACTCAGATATCTTTCCTCCATTACATTGTGTGTGTGCCCATCCATAATTAAAATGCTAACGAGGAGTGGTGTTGCAGGCTGCTCTTCATAAAGAGAGAGAGACAACCCAGGCGCTTCTGGAGGAGAGGGACCGGCTGGCGGCGGAGAGGGAACGGCTGGCGGAGGAGAAGACGGCTAGGTTGTTGGAGGAGGAGAGGCCAGGCACGGAATGATGCGTCTCACCGGGCCATGTACGAGCTCCTCGTGGTAAGTTTCTTATGCATATTAGCCAAATCATGCACATAATATGTTCGTTTCATTACTAACCTATATGACTGACTCGTCAAAACCAAATGTGCAGTCTATGTGCGAGAAGACCGGTCAGACCCCTCCGCCGATGCCGGTCATTACTAGAGCGGGAACGGTGAGTTTCATTTGAATGGTCATTAGTTACAAGTCTTAACATTTGAGTGTCATCATGCCAACGAGACTTTGCAAATGATCTTTGGTGCAGCATAACTCCGAAGCCGCATCGCACAACCCGACGAACCCCGATGCTTGACCTCCGGTAAGTTTTCTCTATTATGCCACATACTTAGCTTATTTCCCCCAAAAAAGACATACTTATATAGCTAATTATCCTCCAAAATGACATAATTAGCTTATTTAGTCCATTTATGACATAATTAGCTTATTCGTTGCAAAAATGGCATAATAACCTTGGTTACCTCATAAATGTCATATATACTTAGCTTATCATCCTCCAAAATGACATAATTACCTAAGTTAGCTCTAAAATGACCTATACTTACCTAATTTAGCTCACAAATGGCATAATTACCTAGGTTAGCACAAAAATGACCTATACTTACCTTATTTTCCTAGGTTAGCACAAAAATGGCATAGTTACCTAGGTTAGCTCTAAAATGACACAAATAAGGAATAAGATGAAGAAAAACAACGAAGACGAGAAAAAGAAGGAATAGAAGAAGAAGAAGAAGAAGAAGAAGAAGAAGAAGACTAGAAGAAGAAGAAGAAGAAGACTAGAAGAAGAAGAAGAAGAAGACTAGAAGAAGAAGTCTTCTTCTAGTCTTCTTCTTCTTCTTCTTCTTCTTCTTCTTAGCTTATTTTCCTAGGTTAGCACAAAAATGGCATACTTACCTAGGTTAGCTCTAAAATGACACAAATAAGGAATAAGATGAAGAAAAACAAGGAAGAGGAGAAAAAGAAGGAATAGAAAAAGAAGAAGAAGAAGAAGAAGAAGAAAAAGAAGAAGACTAGAAGAAGAAGACTAGAAGAAGAAGAAGAAGAATAAGACTAGTTCTTCTTCTTCTTCTTCTTCTTCTAGTCTTCTTCTTCTAAATTTCTTATTTCCCATTTTGCAGATTTGATTCACTTCACGGAAGCTTGCATTGATGGAGTGCTTGTGTTTACTTTTTGTTTTGATTTTGTATCCATGAACAATGTGAAACTTGCTACCTATGGATGAAACTATTGTAATATGGTGAAACTTGCACATTTAATTTTGGTATATCTGTTGGATGATCATATCCATATGACAGGGATATAGTTTATTATGTGTTGGATATCATATACTTGCTGTGAAACTTGCACATACTGTTTGCCCTGTGAAATATATATATATCATATATTTGCTGTGAAAATGCTTGGATATAACAAAAAATAGAATAAAAAGGGGCAATACAGGCACTTTGTCGTCTGCCAGCGGACGGCAAAGGTCTTTGCCGTCAGCCAGCGGACGGCAAAGGTGCCACGTGGCAGCAACCTGTGCAACCTGGGAGTACTGGGTCTGACCCATTTGGTCATTATGCCGTCCGCTGGCAGACGGCAAAGGCCTTGGAGCGGCAGACGGCAAAGAAAAAGAGTAAGCAGACGGCAAAGAAAAGGAGCAAGCAGATGGCAAAGAGCGTGGAGGAGTGACGTTATGCCACGGGTCTGCTGACGTCAGGAAGCAGACATCAAAGGGGAGAGCACGTTTGCCGTCCGCCAGTAGACGACAAAGTCTCCCATTAGCCACCTAACGTGGCTTTGCCGTTTGCTTTGCCAGGAAAGCTGACGGCAAAGGTCTGTGCCATCCGCTGTACGAATGCAGACGGTAAAGAAGCTCATTACCGTAGCTTCCAGTGCCGGAAACGTTCGCCGTCTGCGGCAGACGGCAAAGACCTTTGCCGTCCGCTTTCTGGTCCTTTGCCGTCTGCCAAGGCAGACGGCAAATTAGCTGATTCCTGTAGTGTTAATTTATATGCATATGCTGAACGAGATTTAAAACATGGCATGACAAATATTAGCATGTGCAGAAAATGTGTATATAAAATGTTAGTGACAAACCAAGAAAGTTAAAAGTGGATAATCGGGCGACACATGACCGCCCGAGAATCCAAGAGAAATGCCAAACTGGTGTCTAAAAGAGAATCGGGCGAGACAGGACCGCCCGAGAACTCAAGCGACGCCACGAGAGGTCTTGAAAAGAAATGCCAAACGGGTGTAAAAGAGAATCGGGCGAGATAGGACTGCCCGAGAACTCAAGCGACGCCTCGAGAGGTCTTGAAAAGAAATGCCAAACGGGTGTCTAAAAGAGAATCGGGCGAGATAGGACCGCCCGAGAACTCAATCGACGCCTCGAGAGGTCTTGAAAAGAAATGCCAAACAAGTGTCTAAAAGAGAATCGGGCGAGATAGGACCGCCCGATAACTCAAGCGACGCCTCGAGAGGTCTTGAAAAGAAATGTCAAACGGGTGTCTAAAAGAGAATCGGGCGAGATAGGACCGCCCGAGAACTCAAGCGACGCCTCGAGAGGTCTTGAAAAGAAATGCCAAACGGGTGTCTAAAAGAGAATCGGGCGAGATAGGACCGCCCGAGAACTCAAGCGACGCCACGAGAGGTCTTGAAAATAAATGAGTATCCGGGTAGTCTAGCCAGCCCATGAGATCTCAGAAAATAAAAATAAGAGAAACGGTTAGTCCATAATAATAACAATAATATTCATGACAACCATAATATTCATGATAGCGTCAGTAGTGGCAATAATCATTCTGCAAAATAACTCATGCTCAATTTAATTATTTCCTCCGGAGACCGACACTAAGACCGACACTTGACCAACCCAGACTGTAGTCCTTAACCGCGGACACGGCTATTCGAATAGGTATAACTCTGCAGAGGGTGTACTCTTCACCCACAAGTAAAGGATTTCTTTAGTCAGCATCGAGACACTGACTAATTCCCATTACGGCCTTTGGGTTGAAACACACCTAACCAGCACACACCAGCTTAACTCACCAAAGCCAAGAATCACCCAAGGCAATGATAAGTAAAACTCTAAGTGGGAAGGCCTCATTCAACGGCCTCCAATAGCATGGGATGACAATATTTATATCGGCGCGCAAACAGGGGTGCGACCCCTCTCCGGCTACAACCGGAGACACCCATTCCCCCTGACCAAGTGACATGCCTACCAGTGATCAATGGTATCTTTCACTATGGCCTCTCTGTACGGTGTGTGCGGGAAAGGGGTTAACAACTTACTGAACCATACCCTACCTGCGGCAGGGACAAGTGGTAGCACTGATCAAGTTTGGGGGTTACCGGAACAAGACTCGATCTACGGTCGACTCAGGAGGCTTATGTTTTCCTGCAGTGGTTAGCACAATAAAGTGTTCTTTCAACAGTAACACCAAAACAGGGCCACAACCCTTGCATGTCCCAACATGCATAACCAACAAGGCATGATCACGCTCTGATGTGTTCACCCTTGTGCCGGTAACGGTATTTCTCTTATTCCTGCTCCTGCAAGTTAGTCATGACAAGCACACGTTGCACAGTACGAGAAAACATGTCAACACTACATGCATGCAAATTTTTATTTGAATTCAACTTATGCATGATTCAATTATTTCTTGCAAACATTTAACCATGCAATCACCATATCAAGTGTTCAAGATGCTTGCCTTGATCATGCAGAAATATTGGGTGCACTCCAAAAGTTTTGAAAATTCTCTTCCCTCCATTTTTCCTATTTTCAAAAATATTGTAATTACCATAAATAGCCAAAACAGTGCTAAAAAGTGTTTGGAAATTTTTGAAATAAATACTAAAATAAACTAGATGAAATATGAGGAATATCAGAAAAAGAATCATTTCATTTGGAGTTCAAATGATTTTCCTAGGAATTTCCTAACATGGAATAATTGAAGAAGTGGACTGTTCAATAGATCCAGTGGAGACAAAGATTAGGAAAAATGTTCACCCTAGATGTATTAGTAGAGCATGAATTTAGAAATTTGAATCACCAAATTTGGAGTTGAAAGTATTTCTGTAGAATTATTTGAATACTGCTGAAAAAGAAAAGGAAAAAGAGGAGAGAAGCGCCCTGAGCACGATTTAGTTGCATGGCGCCACTGGGCCAGCCCAGTCACTCAGCCGCGCGAAGAAGCTGTTGACGTCGGAAGCGTATTGCTGGGAATACGCTTTCCCTGCGTGAAGACAGTTTCAGGAGAAGCCCGTCTCCTCTTACACAGCTTGCGATGACCGAGTGTCACTGACGGTCGGTCCCACCGGGCCCACCTGTCATGTTTGACCGGTCCACCCTACCCTTCTCCCTCGCGACCGAACAGAGGAGAGCCGGCGCTGCTCGCCGCCTTTGATGGAGAGCTCGGCGGCCTCGGGCGACGGTGGGGACGGATCCGCCACTCCATCCCTCGCCCGTAGGTGGTGTGGGCAACGTCGTGGGTGGCCAGAGTGGAGCGCGGCGAGGTTCTCGGCGGACGGCGGCGTCGGATGAAATGGGGACTTCACATACGGTGGCTCCCGAGCCAAATTGAGAGAGAGAGAGCAGGCTCGTGGGGTCAAGGGTGATCTACTGGTGGAGTGGATGGAGGGAAAGGAGCTGTGGCTTCGCCGGAAATGACACGGTAGTGGCGGCGGCCGAGGCTGTCGGAGACGAGGAAGACGGCCTTCTCCGGCTGATTGAGTGCTCGGGGAGGCTTCCAGGGGGTGTGGCGAGTTTGCGGGGTCAGGGAGAAGTTGGAGGTGAAGAGAACGAGGTGGGAGAGGCTCTGGTTGCGCCGAATTTGGCCGGAGAGTGGTGGCGGGCACCGTGGTCAGAAACGGAGAAGACGACCACGTCCGGCCTTCCGGCTGCTCGAGGTGGTTCCCAGAGAGGAGAGGAGTGATCCTGGAGGGCGCAGCGAGCTCGAGAGGCCTCTTATAGCTCGGGGTGGCCGTGCCCGTGGCTTCCAGAGAAAGTCATGGCGGCGGACGGCCTTTACTACGCCGCGGAGGTAGCAGGGTGCGGTGGCCGGGGTCAGCGAGGTCGGTGAGGTCTTTAGTGATCTGCGGATAACCCCGGGTGGTTGTAGATGGATAGGGGCGCGCTAGCGGCTCGCGTATGTCTCGGGCAGAGACGTGCCCGAGACGACAGCGACAAACGGCGGCGGTGGGTGGTGATGGACGGTGCTAGTGTCCAAAGAAGGATGTCGGTGAGCACTGTGGATGCCCTGCGAAGCTAGCAGAGGAGGGACATGTGCGAGGGAGGCGGCAGAGGCACGGCGCCAGGGTGTTGCCGATTAATGCAATACCAGTGCCCTGGCCGTGCTCTGAACATGCACTTGAAGTGCTCGACTAAATGCCAGCGGCATCTCCAGTGACCCAAACGAGCTGAAAAATAGCAGGATGATGCTTCTGGTCATGAGAGAGGTGATAGACATGCTGGTTTGCTAGATGGGTAAGCTCCATATGAAGATTTGGAAAAGGTTGCCAAATCCTGTCATGCCCATGAGGTGCTCGACAGAATGCAAAGGTGCCCTAAAGACTTTTGTTGGGTGTGGAAATTGTCAGAGTGGGGACTCATTTGATGAAAAAGATGTTGGTGAAGTTGGTTTGGTAAGAGGAAAAACTTGCTTGTGCAAGTCTTAGTGAGTTTCAGTTCTGGACCAAAATTTGGGAGAGGAATTTGGTGAACTTAAAATAAGCAAATGGGGCTATTCTTCTGGACATAAGGGTTTCTTCGGAAGGACTAGAGGTGGGAATAATTTCAGAATTTTTGGAGCAAGGAAAAATAGGGTTGCTGTTCAAAGCTGAATCTGGACCATAAAAGAAAAGAGGATGTTTTGCTCAAAATTTTCAAAACACCAAGATGAGTTTTTACATAAAAGTGATCTATAGGCATCACATGACTCCTCATAATTTTTTTTGGAATTTTTAAAGAATTATTTAAAATGGTTGTAGTGCAACAGAAGCATTTCAAGGTTTGAAAATGCTATTAAAATAATTAGCTTGGGCAAAATTTTATAATGAAAATATTTCCTATTGTTATTAAAATATAAATGAAATGTTTTGAGAAGACTACCCAAGCTCATAATATTTTACCAAAAGTTTTATATGGAGGGAAGAATTATGGAAAACAGAAAACCGAAAAGACTCCGAAAATTATAAAAGACCCAATATAATTCAAAATTTTATTTATGGCCAAATTTTACTTAATAGAAATATGATTAAATTTTTGGGGTGTTACACGAACTGAAGACGTGGGCGTTGGACTCACCTGAATCGGAGTTACGAGCGAAAAGTTAGAGAGGTTTGACTGCCAGGGACTGATCTGCAAAAAAAAAATTGCATCTGGGTCCCTGACAGCACTGCGGCTGGCGCCTTCTCTGCGAATACGTTTTCCAGAGTGGAAAGCGTATTTAGAGCTGAGGCGTTTTCCAGAGAAGAAAACGCTTTCTCCGCAGTGCGCTTACTGAGTGGGTCAACGTATTCCAGGGAATACGCGACCACTTAAACGGCAGGCCCGGGCCAACAGCCACTTACAGCCGGGCCCCACCGGTACGCTCTCTCTCCTCCCGCCCACCTCCTTCCACCTCGCGACGACCGGAATAGAGGAGGCCGGCCGAGCTCCAGGCCGTCGCGCGCGGGCACCACGGCGCTCGCCGAGAAGCGGGGCGAGCTCGCGGGGCTCTGCCGCAGCCGAGGGTGGTCGAGGCAGAGGCGGGGGCGATCCGTAGCCGCCGGACGGGGTAGTGGCGGACGGCGGCAGAGGGTGGCTGCTCCGGTCGATGGGGAGGGCTCCGGTGGTCGGGGAACTGGGAGAGAGCACGGGCGAGGTCGCCGGTGAGCACCGCGTCCAGCGGGCACCTCCACTGGCACCAGTGAGGGCGAGGCACTTGGTGGAGCTTCGACCGAATTCGAGTGCTCCGGTGACGGAATCAGCCGGGCGCGGTTGCAGGAGGGAGCTAGAGGGAGAGGGAAGGAGGCTGGTGAGCTCAAGATGATGCGGGGAGGGCTATTTATAGCCGCGGGAGCTCGTCGGATAAGCTCGGACGCTGTGGCCTTCCTATCCGCTCACTGGAGCTCAGTGAGTACGTGGCTGGCCGGTTGCGGCGTCGAGCGGCTTCGCGGGGAGGGGAGAGACCTCGGGAGCACTCGAGAGAGATCGGGGAAGAAGAGGACAGAGAGGAAGGCAACGACGGCGGTCACGAGCGGGACAGTGCGGTGGCGGGGCTCGCCGTGGCGTGGGAAGGAAGGGAGAAGAGGGGAGAAGGGTCTAGAGAGGGGCAGGTGGACGCCGCGGAGTCGTTTGACACGCCGGAGCTGGCCGGAGCTGGCCTGCCGACGAGAACAGTGCGCTGACCACCGTTTTGGCCTGTCCCAAGCGTGGTCACCACAGGTGCCACGTGCTCTGGAGTTTTTCTGAGTGCTACATCATGTCAACGGGATGTCTCACTGCTCATATAGATGAGAGATGAGGCTGGAATCCACTGGAAGGCCATGAGGTGAGAGAAACTTGCAGAAGAAGATTCTAACAGTAAACTTGGGTGGACACTTGTGGAAAAACGGCTGGAGGTATTGAGCTAGTTCTTTGCCACAACAAGATATGTTAGGAAGGAGTAGGTTCTGGCAAAATTTGAGGCCATTTGGACCAAGTTTGCATATACTTCCTTTGTAATGCAAATTTTGGTTCAGAAACTAGATTTTGATGTTGTGCCCAACTGGCTTGATTAAATAATCTGAACTAGCGGGGTTACCCGCGCATTTGCGTGGCTAGAATTTCTATATATTGCTATGTTATGTATTTTCTTTACCTATTTTATTTTGTGTTATTGGCATTAAATTTTGCTACATCTATGTTCTTATTTTGTACTAAGTTGGTGTCAAAGATCTTGACGTGTCACATTGAAAGACCAAATACTCTGATACTATTCTCTATCCTTTTGTGTTCCTCTCGTTCTTACCCCTTGATATTTTGTCACAATTTGTTTTATTGTATTTAGAAAATATGTAATATTCACGGCCTATAACTGAACCTTATTGTCCATTAATACTATATCGTACACGATCCACATGTTTTGATGTCTTCCCATCTTACTCAAATTCTCTATGTTTTCCAATCGAATATACATACTTATTGGTAAATGGTATCAAAACTGGTAAAATCTTTTGTTCTATGCGCATCATAAGTTGCTACTTTTTTATTGTGCCCACAATATTGCTTTCTCTACCAATATATTCCCTGGCATCCAAATGTTAACCGGTTTATTTTTTCTATCAAAGTGGCAATCATATATCAAAAATTATAGAAGAAAATAATTATTCAATATACTGGAACCTTACATATAAAAGTGTGCCATGTTCTTTATCCACGTCACAAAAGATTTGTCTACTATTATAGTTATGTGCCATGTTATGTGTAACTTTTTTTATCTTTGAATCGCAACCATTATAGTTAGAATCAACAGATCGGTTATGGTTATATTTCATCTGATTAGTTATCTGTCTTTTGATATTTGAATTTATGAATCGGGTCTTGCATTTGTTTATTGACATTTCATGGTACATAGTTTATAATTATGTGTACTGAACACCATGTATACCCTATGTTTTTCACACTGTTATATATTTTAGGTATCTCCAATTGCTCAGCCATATTTCTTTGCATGTTTCTAATCCATCAAAGCGATAACAAATTATGTGTTAAACAGAACTCCTAAGAAAAATCCACGATGCATGTAGCTATATAGAGAAAAAAAAAGGTTGATGCTTGAAATTCCCGTGACATTAATGGCCCAGACAAATCGGACTTCTAGACCCATCATGTGCCAATACATGCACTCTGGTACATTTCCTTGCACGTCTAACCCATTGGTTTTTTACTTGTCCATTATTCATTCTCAATGTTATGCATGTCGGATACTTATTTGTAACCCAATACTTTTATACCTCTTTGAGGTACGATGTATTAAAAAAGTACTCCCTCTGTTCTCAAAAGACTGACCATAAAACGTCTTATATTTGTGAACAAAGGGAGTACATACTTTATTCTTGTTATTTATTGTAGTTGTTCAGAGTTAGTCAGTCTGCGTGGTACATTTATAATTTGAATGGAGCAAACTAATTTGGCTCGTACTTGTACATCCGTATTTACGGGGGGCTGGAATTTATAGTTTAAATGGCAATGAAAATATATTTTTTGCCGACACACATGTATCATGGTGGTTTGCTTTTATTACTTGGCAAAACATTTTCACTATTAGTAGGCATCTCATCGTTAACCGATGGCCACTCAAAGTTTTCCGACCGGGCCTTCCGTGCGGTACCGGAGCAAGGCACACGTGTGTAACGATATGCACCATGCAGCCAGCCTGTCCGGTCAGGAAGAAGAGAAAACCAAACTTACTTAAAGTTTGGAAACTAATACGTTATTACCTGCATACAAAAGTTTATCCTGTCCGTGTACGTGTGCCTGATCAGAACGTAATATTACGTGCATCTGCTTTAAATCTCGACGATTAAAATACATGATTAGTAGATCATATATGAAGGCTTGGCCCACAAATATGCATGATTAAAATATATGATTAGTGAAATCTGATGGAAGCTTGACCCACAAATATGTTCTGACCGGTACAGGGAAAAGCATGTAAAATTCGGCTGAAGGCAATACCTTTTTTTTTTGCGAGGGAAAGGTAATACCTTTTATCAGCGCTTATGATGAGTTCACGTAGAAAAGCACTTATGATGAGTTATAAAGGAAACACATGTATACGTATTGAGTCCGGACTCCAGCTTTTCTTTTTTCCATCGTGTTTTGCTTGTCTGGCCGATTCCTTTTTTTAGATCACTTGTCTGGCCAATTCCAATACACGTATAGTATTGAGTCCGGACTCTAGCTATTGTTTTTTTTTTACTCTGGCTGGAAACATATGAGATAAGGAAAAAGCAGACACTTCTTTATTGCAAATCACAGCCGTTCTTTTTAACTCTATTTCTACTGTTAGATCTGTGCCGTTCGTTTTCTATCGTTTTAAGTATATAATAGATTTTGGTGGAGGGGAGTTATATGGATGCATGGAGGTACTGGAAAAAGTTCAGATCATTTGGAACTCCCAAAGTGGTACTTTCTTCACAGAGATGCAATCTGGGCAGAAACTTAGATAATTTACTGGGGAAAATTGGCTAGATGAAATGGGCTGGTTTTTGGTATCCAGGGGTTATTTATCATTGTTAACCACCCAGAAAAATTTCAGCCCAAAAAGATCAAGGGAGCAAGCACTTCCTTTGCAAACTGGAAATCTGGACATAATTTGCAAATAGATGTTGTGCTCAAAATTTGAATTATAGAATTTGGGTTCTTGATGGAAATGATGAATATATGGATATAAGAAGCTCCACAAATTATTTGGGATTTTTCCTGGCTACCAAAATGGTAGCTCCTTTAGAAAGTGCCCAAAATGCAATATTGGCTTTAAATAGGAAAAGGCAATTTCCCTTATTTAATTATTGCCAATATTTTTATGGGAGCTCAAAATGATCACAAAGAATATCTCCACAAGTTTTCATGAACTTTGGAGATGGATAGATATTTTCCTGGATTTAATTCCTTTAACTGGCAGAAAAAGGAATTAATTTTAAATGAAAAATATTGCAAATGACTTGGCAATATTTTTGCATATCCAAGGTTTATAGATGTGGGAGAGTCTCTGGGAAAAGTTTGGGAGGCAAAATATCAAAGAAAATTGGGGTTCCTTTGTAACAGAAGAAATTAGGGTTTCCCTTCCGGTAACTCGGAAGGTAGGGTTTCGGCGGTAAAATCCCGGTGAACATATTTTGATGGCAAGGTTGAACTGGAGAGAATCCCTAGATGGATAGAAAAGGCAAGGCTAAATGACCATCTTCATATACCCATGAGCGAGAGAAAATCCAATAACATCGAAAAAAGACGGGAGTCAAATCCCGCGAGGGAAAAAAAACAGGGAGCAAAACCAGGGTGTTACAATCGTGCCAAATCAAGAACACGAGAGAAAGAGAGAGATCAAATACATAGCTACTGGTACATACCCTCAGCCCCGAGGGTGAACTACTCCCGCCTCATCATGGAAGCAGCGGGGATGATGCAAATGGCCTCCGGTGATGTCTTCCCCCCTCCGACAGGGTGCCGGAACGGAGCTCCAGATGAGATCGTTTCGAAACAGAGGCTTGTGGCGGCGGAAAAACTTATCTAGGTTAACTTTCGGGGGTTTCCGAATATATAAGAATTTTCAGCATTGGAATCAAGCAAAGAGGTGCCACAGGGGGCCCACAAGGCATCAGGGCGCGCCTACCCCCCAGGGCGCGCCCTGTTGCCTTGTGGGGTCCCTGTGGGTCTTCTGGTACTCCCTCGAAGCTTCCTGGGTCTCTTTCCTTCCAGAAAAAATCATCAAAAAGTTTCGCTGCGTTTGGACTTCATTTGGTATGGATTTTCTGGAAAATCAAAAACATGAAGAAAACAGCAACTGGCACTGGGCACTAGGTTAATATGTTAGTCCATGAAAATCATATAGAAGTCATATAAAAGTGCACCAAAACCATATAAAATTATTGCTAACATGGCATGAATACTTCATAAATTATAGATATGTTGGAGACGTATCAGCATCCCCAAGCTTAATTCCTGCTCGTCCTCGAGTAGGTAAATGATAAAAGAAATAATTTATGAAGTGTGAATGCTAGAATAGTGCACAAGTTTGATCAATGATAATTTCAATCACTTTTTCTAGCATCATAACAGCAACCCTTTCTCATAAAACTCATCATAAAAAAGTAGCAATCATTTCACATGTTATGGTTCAAACAATGCATTCTCTTAAAACTTAACAACCTATGTTCTTAGTCACCAAACAATTACAATTCATATTGTTTTCGACAAAGTCTAAGTAAGAGCTCAACATACTCAATTATCATATAGTCTTCTATGATTGCTAATACTCAAAGCATATTTTTAGAACAAATAGCATCCATCGAACACCGAGAAAGATAGGGGCTTTATGCTTTACCTCCCAACTTATTTATCATAGAGATAATTGTTAACAATAATAATTCATGATCAAATATATTTGACTGGATATATGTGTTTGGATCTTTCCCCACCACAAGATGCTTGCCAACTAGAGAATAGGTTGGAGTGAGAAGTTGACCCAACAAAAATAAAATTGACAGAAAAAGTAAAAGATATGCCCTTCGCAGAGGTGCCACAGAGCTCATTGCTTAAAACAGAGATGAATACATTTTGAGTGGTGTGCTTTTCCTGTCAACGTCAAGACTAAGGATTTCAATATCTTCCATGCTAAACACATTATCGGCGGTTCCCATGCGAAAATGAAAAGTTTACTCCCCCTCAACCAAACAAACACAAGCCATGGCTAGCTGAATTCACGGGTGCCCTGCAAACAATCAACTTTCCAGGGGGAGTTTGCTTTATTATATTTTACTTTTTTTCTTTAACAGGATTGGGCATCCCAATTACCAGCCTCTCTCGTGCAATGACAAGTGAATAAACACCCATCATGAGAATAACCCGCTTAGCATAGAAGATACTGACTGCCCCGTCGCTCCATGAGCGGTACGGGCACATAAAACAGATGTTTATTTGAAGGTTTTAGAGATGGCACATGCAAATTTACTTGGAACGGCAGGGTAATACCGTATATAGGTAGGTATGGTGGACACTCATGGAAGAAACTTGTCTCAAGGATTTTGGATGCACAAGCAGTATTCCCGCTTAGTACAGAAATTTTTGGCTAGCAAAGATCCTAAACAAGCACCACATGTTGGAGGATCCATAACAATATAACTTCTATGCAAATATACCCAAACATAACTCATTATGTTGTCTTCCTTGTCCAACTTCAACTAATTTGATCAAGGCTGAAAATGATTAATGGGTATTCACAATCATAAAAGATGTCCAAGATAATGTATTTGTATGTGAAAGTCCTCTTCCTTATACTAATCATTCATGAATTGCTTGTATGACCAATATTGTGATTGTCAAACTTCAATAAATTTTACTTTCTAAACCCAATGTGAAATTACTACTAAGCATATGGAACACGGATAATTTCAGATTTATGATATTCAATTCATTTCAACAATTCACTCGTAGGATATAAGTGAAGCACAAGAGTGAATGACAAACTACTCCAAAAGATATAAGTGAAGAACAATGAGTAGTTAAACAATTAAGTAGCTATGTGAAGAATCTCTCCAAATAAAGATTTCAGATCCAAGTGCTTTATTCAAACAGCAAACAAATATAAAAGGGCACTCCAAGAATAGCACATATCATGTGAACAAATAAAAACTTAGGCTCAACCGAAACTAACCGATAGTTGTTGCTGAAGAAAGGTGGGATGCCTATCGGGGCATTCCCAAGCTTAGATGCTTGAGACTTCTTGGAATATTATCTTGGGGAGCCTTGGGCATCCCCAAGCTTGAGCTCTTGTGTCTCCTTAATTCCTCTCATATCACGGTTTCTCCTAAATCTTAAAAACTTCATCCACACAAAACTCAATAAGAACTCGTGAGATAAGTTAGTATAAATCAACTCAAAGCCTTATCATTCTCTACTGTAACAAATCACTAAAATTATAATTAAACATTTTAAACTAAATGCCTCTGCATATTTAATACTCCTATCCTCAAATAGAACCATTAAACAAGCAAACATATTCAAACAATGCAAACATAACAGCAATCTGTCTAACAGAATAGTCTGTAAAGGATGAACCAAAATTCATACCTAATTAACTCCAAAAATTCTGAAAACTTACCACACTGTAGAAAATTTATCATAGATTACTATGTAAAAATTTCAAGATTTTATCATGTTCTGACTATTCAGAAATATTCAAGACATAACAGCAAACTTTCTGGTTTCAATCGGCAACATATAGACTTGCAAACTGAGCATGGTAAAGGCTATAACTGTCACTTTTATTGAAATAAAAGATACAAACATGATTATTAATAACATCTAGCAAATCTAAACAAAAGAAAATGACTCTCCAAGCAAAACACATATCGTGTGACGAATAAAAATATAGTTCCAAGTGAGTTTACCGATAATGTTGAAGACGAAAGAGGGGATGCCATCCTGGGCATCCCCAAGCTTAGAAGCTTGAGTCTTACTTAAATATTACCTTGGGGTGCCTTGGGCATCCCCAAGCTTAGGGTCTTGCCACTCCTTATTCTCCTCATATCGATATCTCACCCAAAACTTGAAAACTTCAATCACAGAAAACTTAACGGAACTTCATGAGATGCGTTAGTATGATAAAGAATAAACCATTCAATTTGGTACTGTCAAGACAAGATTCATAATTTTTCTCACATAATTCCTACCGTACTGTATCATTTCTACAATTTATATTAACCAATATAAGCCATAGAAACTACTCCCTCCGTCCCATAATATAAGAGCATCTTTGACATGACACTAGTGTAAAAAACGCTCTTATATTATGGGACGGAGGGCGTATAAAACAAGCAAACTATGCATTGAAAAGACAATCTGTCAAAAAAAGAACAGTCTGTAATGATCTGAATTAGAACCATACTTCTGTAACTCCAACAATTCTGAAAATTTAGGACAACGTATGCAATTTGTATAGCAATACTGTGTAAGAATTTCATAATATTTTGACGCTCCAGTAAATTATAGAAATTCCTGGACTGAGCACAAAAGTTTCTGTGTTTGCATAGAATTAAGTTAACTATCATCCACATTATCCCAAAAGTTTTACTTGGCACTTTATTGAAACAAAAGCTATAAAACATGAATACTACAGTAGCTTAAACATGTGAACACACAAGAACAGTAGGTAGACATACTGGGTTATCTCCCAACAAGCGCTTTTCTTTAATGCTTTTTTAGCTAGGCATGATGATTTCAAAGATGCTCGCATAAAAGTAAAGAATTGAAACATAACAGGAGCATTGTGAAGCATATGACTATCACATTTAAGCCTAACCCACTTCCTATGCATAGGGATTTTGTGAGCAAACAATTTTTGGGAGCAAGAATCAACTAGCATAGGAAGGCAAAACAAGTATAACTTAGAAACTTTCAACACATAGAGAGGAAACTTGATATTATTGAGATATGTAAAAGCATATGTTCCTCTCTCATAATAATTTTCAGTAGCATCATGAATGAATTCAACAATATAACTATAACATAAAGCATTCTTCTCATGATCTACAGGCATAAATTTTTTGTTACTTTCCACATAAGCAAATTTATTCTCATCAATAGTAGTGGGAGCAAACTCAACAAAATAACTATCATGGGATACTTGATTGACATAATCAAATTGAACATTAAAATCATGATGACAAGTTTCATGGTTATCATTACTCTTTATAGCATACATGTAATAACCATAATCATCATAGATAGCAACTTTGTTGTCATAATCGATTGAAACCTCTTCGGAAATAGTGGAATCATCATTAAATAAAGTCATGACCTCTCCAAATCCACTATCATAATTATTACAATAAGATTCAACACCCTCCAAAATAGTGGGATCATTAGTACCTAGAGTTGACACTCTTCCAAACCCACTTTCATCAATATAATCATCATAAATAGGAGGCATGATTTCATCATAATAAATTTGCGCATCAAAATTTGGAGAACTAAAAATATCATCTTCATCAAACATAGCATCCCCAAGCTTATGGCTTTGCATATCATTAGCATCATGGATATTCATAGAAAGCATACTAACAGCATTACAATCATGCTCATCATTCAAAGGACTCACATTAAACATTTTATTAAATTCTTCCTCTAACAATTGAGCACAATTATCGGAATCCATATTTTCAAGAAAGACATCATAAAGGTGAAGCATTTGATGCAACTTCAATTCCATTTTTTTGTACTTTTATTTTTATAAACCAAACTAGTGATAAAAACAAGAAACTAAAAGATTCAATTGCAAGATCTAAAGATATACCTTCAAGCACTCAACTCCTCGGCAACGGCGCCAGAAAAGAGCTTGATGTCTACTACGCAACCTTACTTCTTGTAGACTCTGTTGGGCCTCTAAGGGCAGAGTTTTGTAGGAAAGTAGCAAATTTCCCTCAAGTGGATGACCTAAGGTTTATCAGTCCGTGGGAGGTGTAGGATGAAGATGGTCTCTCTCAAACAACCCTACAACCAAATACAAGCAATCTCTTGTGTCCCCAACACACCCAATACAATGGTAAATTGTATAGGTGCACTAGTTCGGTGAAGAGATGGTGATACAAGTGTAGTATGGATAGTAGATATAGGTTTTAATAATCTGAAATAACAAAAATAGCAAGGTAACAAGTAGCAAAAGTGAGCACAAACGGTATTGCAATGCTTGGAAACAAGGCCTAGGGTTCATACTTTCACTAGTGCAATCTCTCAACAGTGCTAACATAATTGAATCATATAACAATCCCTCAACGTGTGACAAAGAATCACTCCAAAGTTCTTATCTAGAGGAGAACATAACATGAAATTGTTGTAGGGTACGAAACCACCTCAAAGTTATCTTTTCTGATCAATCTATTGAGCCATCCCTATAAGTGTCACAAACAGCCCTAGAGTTCGTACTAAAATAACACCATATGATACGCATCAATTAACTCTAATGTCACCTAGATACCCCAATGTCACCACAAGTATCCGTGAGTTAATTATTCGATATGCATCAAACAATCTCAGATTCATAATATTCAATCCACACAAAGAACATGAAAGAGTACCCCAAAGTTTCTATCGGAGAAAGAAGGATGAAAACGTGTACCAACCCATATGCCTAGATTACCCCAAGGTCACGGGAATCTGCAAGTTGATTACCAAAACAAACATCAAGTGACTCAATAGAATATCCCATTGTCACCACGGGTATCCACATGCAAGACATACATCTAGTGTTCTCAAATCCAAAGTATTCAATCCAACAATAACGAAACCTCAAAGGGAAAGACTCAATTCATCACAAGAAGATAGAGAGGGAAGAAACACCATATGATCCAACTATATTAACAAAGATCGTGGTACATCAAGATCGTGCCAAATCAAGAACACGAGAGAGGGAGAGAGATCAAACACATAGCTACTGGTACATACCCTCAGCCCCGAGGGTGAACTACTCCCGCCTCATCATGGAAGCAGTGGGGATGATGAAGATGGACTCCGGTGATGACTTCCCCCCTTCGACAGGGTGCCGAAACGGAGCTCCAGATGGGATCGCTTCGGAACAGAGGCTTTCGGCGGCAGAAAAACTTAACTAGGTTAAATTTCGGGGGTTTCCGAATATATAAGAATTTTCAGCATTGAAATCATGCGAAGAGGTGCCACAGGGGGCCCACAAGGCATCAGGGCGCGCCTACCTCCCCAGGGCGCGCCCTGTTGCCTTGTGGGGTCACTGTGGGTCTTCTGGTACTCCCTCGAAGCTTCCTGGGTCTCTTTCCTTCCAGAAAAAATCGTCAAAAAGTTTCGCTGCATTTGGACTTCATTTGGTGTAGATTTTCTGGAAAACCAAAAACATGTAGAAAACAGCAACTGACACTGGGCACTAGGTTAAGATGTTAGTCCATGAAAATCATATAAAAGTCACATAAAAGTGCACCAAAACCATATAAAATTATTGCTAACATGGCATGAATACTTCATAAATTGTAGATACGTTGGAGACGAATCAAGCATATCCCCCAAGCCCAGAATTATATTCCTGACCACCTGTCAAAGCTTGCCATCGATGGAATTCTTGTGGAACCAGGAACTTTCGTACTACAACTGACTCAGCCGTCCGTTACACCATCAACGAGGCCGACAAAAAGAAGAAAATCAAACTATGGTGGCTACTTTCCGGCAGAGCTACCAATAGCCGCCGACAAGGTTGACGCCGCCAACAAGACCCCTCTTGCCGGTGAGCGGCGATCTCAGGAGAGCCAAGCTCTTGCCGTTGAGATATTCGTTCCTGCGCAGGGAGAACAACCATTGCTCATTGTCGTCGAGCCACAAGCTCCGGCATGGGCACAGTTGATTGTCGATTACCTTTAGACAGGTCAACTTCCCGACGAACCAGAAAAAGCTGAAAGAGTAGCATGGCAGTCGAGTATGTACCAGTTTGTTGACAGCATTCTGCACAGAAAGAGGCCAAATGGTGTGAAATTGAAGTGCATATCCCAAGAAGATGGACAAGCGCTGCTGGCGGAGATACATGGAGGTGTATGTGGCTCCCACATTGGGTCACGTGCTCTTGTTAGAAAAGCCTTCCGGCAAGGTCTTTATTGGCCCACTACCCTCCAGGATGTAGCTGCACTAGTAACCAAGTGTGAAGCGTGCCAGTTTCATTCTAAGAACATACATCAACCAGCTCAAGCTCTTCAGACGATTCCTCTCTCGTGGCCTTCTACGGTCTGGGGGCTGGACATCCTCGGCCCATTCCATCGTGCAACAGGGGGCTTTGAGTTCTTGTACGTAGCAATCGACAAGTTCATAAAGTGGCCTAGGTGGAGCCAGTAAGGAAAGTTACATCATAGTCAGCCGTCAAGTTCTTCAAGAGTTTGGTTTGTTGTTTTGGTGTACCCAACAGGATCATCACTGACAACGGCACCCAGTTCACCAGTCGCACCTTCACAACATACTGCCAAGACCTTGGAAGCAAGATCTGCTATGCCTCCGTTGCTCACTCGAGAAGCAATGGACAGGCGGAGAGAGCAAATGTTGAAGTGTTGCATGGGCTCAAGACAAGAACATTTGATAGGCTGCACAAGTGTGGAAGACGCTGGGTAGATGAGTTGCCGGCAGTTCTTTGGTCGCTTAGAACGACACCAAATCGAGCTACCGACGAGACACACTTCTCCCTTGTATATGGTGCAGAGACGGTGCTCCCCACAGAACTCAAGTACGGATCTCCTCGAGTACAAGCTTTTGATGAAGCTGATCAAGAAGAAGCAAGGCATGACGACGCCACGGTCCTTGAGGAGGACCATTTCCGGGTTGCCGTGCGTGCCGGTCAATACCAGCAAGCTTTGCGCCGCTACCATAGCCGCAAAGTGCACCCCCGGCAACTTGAGGAAGGTGACCTTGTCCTTCTCCGGATCCAGTCCGGCAAGAGTTCAAACAAGTTAACACCGAAGTGGGAAGACCCTTATCAGGTAGTTCAACTTACCAGACCTGGCTCTGTCTGTCGGGCGACCGAAGATGGCATTCGTTTGCAAAACTCATGGAATATTGAGCATCTTCGCAAGTTCTACCAATGAGGCGCAGTTGCCGGGCGCCCCGACAACTCCTTTTGTACAAGTTGGCCGACAAGGCATGTAATCCTTTGTACAGAACCTGGTGCAGAACCCGTGCGTAGTAAAATAAAGCTAAGTGTTTCACAACTCTTTGTCGAAGTACATATTTATTTGTATGTTGCATGCAATGTTGTGTTTCATTTTTCCTTGTATGAGATGATTAACGAAACGTCAAGGTTTCTAGCCTCCTCTTTTCTCTTCTTTCTTTTTCTTAAGAAGGACAGAGTTCCTCACGTGCAAGTTTCCCGGGGGGAGTGACGGTATGAATACCAAATGACGTTCAAGTTATCATTGACGACAAGAAGTACAACAAAGAAAGCTAAGTTGCAAAACTTCGAAGCAAATTTCTTTGATGTATTTGCCATTTTCCTTGAACGATTCTTATTCTTTGTATGAAAAACCTGCACGTGAAGGAACCTTGTTGGGATTGCTCGCGCTCTTATCTTGTTTCGAGTCCGGTCAGCAATATAACCAGCCGCGTCAAAACCAATAGGTGTTATCTTGCCGGGAAGCGGCACTTCCGGCAATCTGCTAAGGATCCGTTCCTCTAAGCGCTGTCGGCTAGAGTGTGTGCACCGGCACATTTCCAACAAGCGTAGGGTACAAAACATATACAAAGGTAGAATCGCATAAGGGAAAGAGCAGAAATTCATTCAAACATAAGTTATGTTACATCAGAAGCATAGTACAATTCTAACTAAAGATGAAATGTCTTTTACATGAACTGTACTGCCAGCAAGGGAAGGCGAAGAAGCTAATGTTTAAGCTGGCCTTACGTCCTGGTGATCCCGCCAACCCTATCGGCGATTGGAGCCATAGGCCTCTCGGCGGCACTGGCGTCCGTTCCTGCCGGCAAGCTTGTGAAGGCTTTGGAGAGATCAACGCCGGGGTTGCGGTGCACACCCTTGATGAGCAATTTGAAGAGCACGTCCCGGGTGAGCTAGCGGGATTCACTAGCGAAGGAGGCGGCTCGTTCCTTGTGATATTTGTCCAACGCTTCGATAAGGCCTTCGAAGAACAACCTCAACCTAACGCTCGTGGTCTCATGCTTATTGACGGTGAAGCCCTAGCTTGCATGTCCATGGCAGCCAGTTGAACAGTGAGGCGCTCGGCTATATCGGCAAGCTTGCCGGTCCAAATTGCAAGAGATTCTTTCAGTTGGATGAACTTCACTTCGGCGTCCGCCAGCAAGGCCTTCTCTATTTCAACTTCTTTCGCCAAGAGCTTTTCCCTAGCGTTGCCGGCTTCAAGATTCTCCTCAAGAGTGGAAAGCTTCAATTGAAGGTCAGCCTTGGCCTCGGCGGCAACAGTGAGCTCTTTGGTCTTGGACAAAAGCGACGTCTGCAGCTCTGCCAAGGTGTGACCTGTTTTCAGCGCCGAGTCTTTGAGATCAGAGACCTCTTTGACGCGGGCGACAAGTTCTTCCTCGAGCTTCTTCACCTTGGCCTCCAGCTCTACCTTGGCGGTTTCGGCGGCTCCGGCAGCGTCGACGGCCTCCTACAGCTTGCCGGCATGTTCCAGTACTTGAGCTTGAATGGCCTCTTTGTGCTTTTGTTCAAGTTCTTGGGTTCGCTAGTTGAGCAGGGCTTGGATTTCATCGTCCTTGGCGCGGAGCTTCGCGGCGAGTGCTTCTTGCTGGGCAGCAAGATCCACCTCTTGAGCGTCAAGATTGACTTTCCGCTCCGTCAAGGCCTGGTCAGTTGCCTCGGCCTGCTTGACGGCCTCCTCCCGCTCCAGTTCAAACTCAACCTTTTCCAAGATGAAGGCATCCTTGTCTGCGGCAAGCTGGGCATACTGGTCTTTGATATCTTGGAGCTTCTTGGCATACCAAGACTGAGCCTCGTCTGCGCGCTACAAAAGTTCTTGTCGGCCTCCTTCAACAAGCTATTTTTGGAGTTGAAGCCTCTCCCACTACCTGCTGAAGTGTTGCTGGGCGGCCTTAAACCCTTCTTGCATATCCATCAAAAATAAGTAGTCTTCAGCATCGTCGTCCTTGTCGTGCTCTCTGTCGGTTCTGTTGGATGGAGGAGTGACAAGTTCCTCTTCAACATCCGTATCTGCCGGCGCTATGACAGTGGACGAGCTGGGGACGTCTTCCCATTGGATACTGGCAAGCCTTCGAGATCTTCTTGCCGGAGGTGCTTCAGGTGCTACGGGGTGGTTGACCGTAGTTGACAATAAGTTGGTAGCTGCTTCCACCTCCATGCCCGTGCCGGCGCTTGGCGCTCCTGAAGCTGAAGTGCCACCAGCGGCCTCAGCGGTTTCAGTGGTAGCTGCCTTGGCGGCCTCCCCCGCAGCGATCTTGTCGGCTTCTGCTGTGGCAACCTTGGCAGCCTCCTCCGCAGCAGCCTTGTCGGCTTCGACCGCGGCAAATTTGGCGGCCTCTTCGTCAGCAGTGTTTGCAGCCTCATCAGCTGCAATTCTGCTGGCTTTTTCGGTGGCGTCTTTGGCGATCCCCTCGATGTGAACATCAACTTCCATGTCATCAGTTCGAGCTGGATCTGGGAAGAAGACGGAGGAGGAGGAAAAATCAAATTCAAATTCAAGGTCAAGTTCAAAAAAGAGAGAAAGAAAACGACAATGGATAAGAAGCGCTTGAAAGCAAGTTGTGACGCCCCCGACTCGACCGTGCACTAATCATACACGCAAATGTACACGATCAAGATCAGAGACTCATGGGAAGATATCACAACACAACTCTAGACACAAATAAAAAGTCATACAGCTTATATTACAAGCCAGGGCCACGAAGGCACGAATACATAAGTCAGCGGAAGCAACAATATCTGAGTACAGACATAATAAACAAGTTTGCCTTAAGAAGGCTGAGAAAAACAACGACATCTAGATCGAAAAGGCACAGGCCTCCTGCCTGGGAGCCTCCGAAACTACTCCTGGTCGTCGGTCTCCACGTAGTAGTAGGCTCCGTCGGGGTATTAGTAGTCGTCGACGGGGTCAGCTGGCTCCGGGGCTCCGTCATCTGATCGCAGCAACCGGGTAGAGGGGAAAAAGGTAGCAGAGCAACCGTGAGTACTCATCCAAAGTACTCGCAAGACTTACATCATAACTATTCTATGTATGCATCAGTATCAAAGGGAAGGGGCTGTATCTGTGGACTTACTGCAGAAAAGCCAGAACAGAGGGGAAGGCCTAGTCTATCGAAGACTAGCATCTTGCAGCATCAGAAGAGAGTAGCGTATAATAACATATAGTAACAAGTATATATCAGCACTACCCAAAGATCCTTCCTCGACTACCCTGCGAGAAAGCGATCCCGGAGTAGCATAACAATTAAGTATGATTATATTATCCGGTTCAAGTTGTAGTAGATCAGGATACAACACTGAGCGTCCTGTTACCGTGGACATGGCTATTTGACTATATTAACTTCCCTGCAAGGGTGCACCACATTACCCAACACGCTTGATTAACTCCGGCCAGACACACTTTTCTGGGTCATACCCGGCCTCGGATAATCAACACGACGTAGTCCTACCTAGGCTCTACAGAGAGGTCCCCGCCGGTCTACATCCTAAGTGCGAAGGGGTCATGGGCCAATCGTCCTAAGCACTCCGGTTCGTTGTGCGCAGGGGGATAACAGCACCACCTCTGTCCTGGATGGCGCGATCCAGCCCGGCCACAATGCTGAACTGGACGTCTGACAGAGCTTTCGGGAGAATCGTACGCCGTCGAGGGCCCCATAAACCATTATCCCGCGTGGTGGTTAGTGCGTATAGGCCAGTGGCCAACTTAGATCAAATACCCAAATCCGTTAAGCGTGTTATTAGTAGCTCGCGGACACGAACAGGGCTCAAGGCTCACCTCCGACACCCTGTCGCACCGACTTGGTAACCCGCGGACCAACAACCAGGGACCAGGCCCACCTCTCTCCTAGGTGGTCTCCACCTGCCCTATCGTTCCGCCACAAATATCTCTCGCGGGTACCCTCACGGTCAACGCGACTTCAGTAACACTCGCGGGTACCCCTTGGGCTGACCCGACTTCACGAAGGACTGAGGTGAAGGTCACAGTATTCGGGCGTCCATAACATCATGGGAAATCTGAGGAATCACCCTCGATGGATTCGCACTCGATGTAACCGTCAAGGTGAACTTGGAGGAATCACCCTCGATGGTCCACACTTGAGGGGTTGCACGACAGAGTCATCATCGAGAGGTGAGAGCGAGGAATCACCCTCGGGAATCACAACCGATGTGCTATACTATAGAGATATCATCAGTAGTGAGATTCAAGGTATCACCCTCGACAATCGATAGTAGCTCTGCAGAGTCGTACAACTAAGGGGGTGCGGTGATGTGTCGGTCTCTGCACGTCGATCACCATAATTGAGCCATCCGGTAACAAGGCGGGGCCACATGGACAAGGGTGAGGGTCCACTGATGGATCACTAACCAACCTATACTAAGCATACAGGATAATAGGTAAGGTAACAACAGCAGTTACAAAATAGGCTATGCATCAGAATATGAGCTATCTAATACAGTAGCCAAATCTAATGCAAGCATGAGAGGGAAAGAATGGGCGATATAGGAATCATCAAAGGGGTTTGCTTGCCTGGAAGCTCTGCTGAAAGGGACTGGTCGTCAGGGGCGTAGTCGTACTCGGGAGCAGTGGCAGTCTCGGAGTCTACCGGAGAGAAGAGGGGGAAGAAAGAATAAATATAGAGCAAACAAATGCAACACAATGCATGGCATGGCAGTATGTTGTGCTAGGGGTGACCTAATGCAGCACTACACGTTGCAGACGGAGCGGGAAAATATCTGGGAATATTTTCCCAGCTCCAGGCGGTTATCGGTATATGGACCCGGAGGGGAAGGTTTCATGTTTGCAGTGATGGAGGGGTGTGGCAGGTATATGGATGACATATTCGGATTCGTTATATTTTTCTAATCATTTTTCATATATAAAACTTTTTCATCTGAGCTACGGTTGATTTACTATGAATTTTCAAAGTTTTAGGCATTTTTTGGAGTTTACTGAATTTCTGCTAAGTCAGGGAATCCCTCAGTTTTAAACATCACTTAGCTGTTTTCAAAAGGCTATAGCTAGTGTTCTGTTCATCCTATGGCTTAGTGCCCTATATCAAATTTTATCATTTTTCTGTGATCTACATGACAGAGTCAATTGCATCCATGTTAGAGTTCATTAGTTTGATCAAAACTTGGTTTGAAAAGTGCCTCACGATGTTAACTCCAGAAACTGTTATAACTTACCAAAAGTGCTTGATGATTGCCACTGATCCATAGCTCTAATGGAGATACTTCCTATAAGTGTTTTGTACTACAACAAGAGTACTATCATGCCATGCCCTTAGATGGCATGACAGATCCATGTAGCTTGTTCATCAACAGCTCTAAAGTAGCTACGATAATAAAGTTGTTTTTCTGTTAACATAACATAGCACTTTGTGATTTTCATAGGATTTAATCCATGCATCAAATGGATTTGGTCCAGTGGAAACATTTGAACCTTGTCAAGTGTACTACCTGTCCATATAATTTTTACTCATGTTAACAGTTGTTTAGCCGCTGTTTAAGGGTTGTTCACAGGGTTAATCAGTGCAGTAGTAGTATAAGCTAGCTACCTACAGTAACTAGCAGTAGCAGTAGTAGCTGAGTAGCAGCGAGGCAGAGGAGCAGCAGCAGTGCAGCGGCGGGCACGGGCGGCTGCGGAAGTGAGCGAGCGCAGGCGGGGCGCGCGGCCAGGGCGCGGCCTGGAGCAGCCGCGGGCGCGAGGGCGCGCAACAGCTAGCAGGAGCAGCGGGGAGCATCAACTAGTAGAGCAGCAGCGGTGGCAAGGCATGAGCAGTACCAGCGGCAGCTAGCAAGGGCAGCGGCAGCAGCGCATCAGCAGCGGCACCGAAGCAACAGGGGCAGCATGCAGCGGCAGCAGCAGTGCAACCGCAGTAGCCGGCAGGCGGCGGTGAGGCGCAGCAGCAGCAGCGAGCAGCAGAGAGCATATGTGGCAGCAAGCAGCAGTAACCAGCAAGCACCAGAGCAGCTGCAAGAGCAGCAGCACGCGCGTTTACGCAGAGTTTCGGCGACCATGGGCGAGCATGGAGGCAAAAAGGCACGGATCTAACGGGGGAAAGAGGGGAATCGGGGGAGAAGCTCACCCCGGAGCTCGTGGACGAGGTTAGGAGGCGCGGGGTGACCCGGAGAAGCGGCTACCGGCAACGGACGTCGGCGACCGTGGGCGAAGATGAGGATGGTGGCGAGGCTACGGGGCGTCCCGGCTCAGGTTCTTCGGTGGAGACGAAGGACACGACGACGGGGAGGCTTCTGGACATGTTCTCACGGCGCGGGGAGGCCGGTGGCCGCGACGACGACGATGGCCATGGCGAGCGCGAGTTCGGGCGCCGCCAAAAATGAGAGAGAGAGGGGGGACGAGGGGAATATGGAGAGGCTAGGGTTGTCAACAATGTCGGGGAGCGCCTTATACTGCTCCAGACGAGCTCCTGTAGCGCCCTGTGTCGAGCATCCGCGGCCTAGGCGCCGTGGATGGCGGCCACGCCATGTCCTGCCCTCCCTCTGTACAGAGGTTGAGGAAAGGCCCTGGTGGTGGGCTGGGCCATTTACTGTAGCGATGGGCTTCAAGTGCACAGTAGTTTCAGTTTCTTTTCTTTTTCTTATTTGCTGTTTATTTACCTTACCTACTGTTTGCATTTAAGTAAGCTATCAAACCATTTTTGTTGCAGATGGAATTTGTCACACAATTACCAGAGAATAATTTTGAGCTAATACAAAAAGTTTGAGGCCAGATGTAATCCATTTAAATTATGTGGCATTTAAAGGGGCTGAAAAAGAGCTGCTGGACCACTGTTTTAAAATCCAGGGGCATTTTGGGAATCCAAATGAGGTTGGTTTCATCATGGCAAATACTTAGAGAATATTTGCCAAATTATGAACTATTTTGCTGGCATGTTTGAGGAAGCAAATATTTGACTGGTATTTCAAAAAGGAATTTTGAACTTGATTTTGGACAAGTGGCAACTTGGCTTAGAAGAACATGATGACATGGCATCATTAGCATAAGATCACTGTAGCTTAACACACTAGTGGAAAAACGGGATTTAGTCCCGATTGGAAAAGGCCTTTAGTCCCGGGTCACCAACCGGGACAACTAAATCGGGACTAAAGGCCCCCACCCTTTAGTCCCGGTTGGCCACGACCTGGGACTAAAGTCCCTCCACGTGGCCGCGAGCACACGCCGGGGGCTGGAGGACCTTTAGTCCCGGTTGGTGACACCAACCGGGACTATGGCCCCTCCACGTGGCCGCGAGCTAGCGCCGGGGGCTGAAGGACCTGTAGTCCCGGTTGGTGACACCAACCGGGACTAATGATTTTGTGTTGGGGTTTAGGGTTTTAGGGTTTAGGGTTTATGGTTTATTTTTCCTTTTCATTTTTTGTTTTCCATTCAATTCTTTTTCATTTCAAACATATTTTACGCTACTACATACTATACAGGTTATGCATATATAATATAATTTCTCGTATGACCATACATATATCATATAATTTCTCGTACGACCATACATATATATATACAATTTGGTATATACAATTTCTCCTACAATTTGCAGACCATTACATGCAGGCATTAGGTGCAATGGTATTCTCCGCTTTCAGATATGACCTCCGTAAGCAAAAATCCCGCAATTTCCTCTTGAATTGCTCGTATGCGGTTCTCTGGTAGGAGCTTATCCCGCATATCATGAATCTTTAAAGAAGGAGATCAATATGAATATATTAGTTGTGTGTATATATATTAGATCATCATAAAAAAATTGTGAATAGTGTTTACGTACCTGAAGTTGTCTTGCATCTCTGCGCCATTCGATCATAATGCGAATGTTCTCGCAAACGTAGTATGCACATAAATTAGTCTCCTGTTGCTGCCTCATGAACTTTGCGAGAATAGAATTCAATCAGATAATAATCAAGCATGATAATGGTATTGAAACTAGAATTAAAGAGATGCGCGGACCTAGCTAGTACTACTTAATTACCTTGGTCTGTCGCCATTTTAGCTTCGGTTTCCATTCACCGACAACCTCTTTGATGAACCGTTTCCAAACCCTGCCCGGCAAAGAAAATGAATAAAGGAGTTATTAATTACTTTATATCAGGAAATGAACGAAAGAGGTCGATATAGTGCGATAATGATTGAAATTACCTGTCGAGCATCAAAACCAAGCTGGTGTATTCTCGAGGGTCTTTACCTAGTGAGTCCAGGGTTTCAACAGTTCCACCGTCAACTCTAATGATTAGCAGGATCCAGTGGAACCTGCGCACACGTTTATATAAGCAGGCATGCATAACTCATCAACTACACTTAACATCGAGTAAGCAAAATAGAATTTGTAGTACAAGACAGTAACACTCACTTGAAGTTGTAAGGAAATAGTATGTCTGTTCTGGTATTTTGTGCCTTCATAAACCTTAGCAAGTTTTCCTCTTAGTCTCGGGGGTGGACTTGTATCATTTTTTCATAAATGATATATGGGTCAACGAACCCAATGCCATAGATTCCACCTCTTTTGCATTCGAGAATCTTCATTCTGCATAATAGCGTACAAAAGAATATAGTGAGGATAATTACAGGCAATGCACGAGCTGTGCTAGAGACTTAAATTACAGAAAGAAATCACTTACAGACAATAGCAACTGACGATAGATTTGTCGAGTGCGTCTTGATTGTATAACTGAAAAATTTCTAGAAACTCAATCATTATCTCGTTTTCATAGAAGTAATGCTCTTCCTTGACTTTCACCATGAGCATCTCTCGCCCGTTCTTTACTTCTTTCATGTACCACTCATGCAATCTTCGCATTTGTGTTGATAGATGCGGGACCTGCTCAGGTCTGACCAGAGGGTTCCCGGGGACATATTTCCATGCTAATTCAGCCATGGGGACTTCCTCGGTGCCTAGGAGTTGATCAACACTGATACCTAAGTCTTTAGCAGCGTCGGTTACCTTATCGGTAATCACCTTGAGCGGGGGGGGGGGGGGGGGGGTCGATTGCATTGCCTGTTCTCCGAGCTGGGGAACTGTTTTCCCGCTTTTATTACTACTTGTACGTCTCGACTGCTACATTTGTTCCTGATATAACTTCCTAATAGAGCGTTCATAGTCTGATGGCCTATTCTGCACATGTGCCGGGGCTCGCTCTAGAAGTTCCACAAAGTGCTCTACGGTTTTCGCAGGTATTATCTTCTTTG
Organism: Elymus sibiricus; assembly: GCA_039707655.1. Classification (NCBI taxonomy): domain Eukaryota; kingdom Viridiplantae; phylum Streptophyta; class Magnoliopsida; order Poales; family Poaceae; genus Elymus; species Elymus sibiricus. The sequence goes on from CM077666.1 coordinate 516,257,028, forward strand.
GCGGCGGGGGCGGTTTCGGTGAAAAATGGGACTTCACTTCGGAAGCCACGACCGCTCTGGTTTCCTCATCAGTCATCTCGTAAGCTAACTTCTTTTTGGCAGCAGGCTCGTCGTTGGCTTTCTTCTTTGGTGCTCTCTTCCGCTTTTGGCCCTGCTGCTGAAACATAGGGGATGGAGTCGGCTGACGCGGCGGAGATCGATATGGAAGACTCGCGCTGGGCTCCATCTCGAGGTGGGGTGGAGTCGGCTGACGCGGCGGACTTAGAGGTGTATTGCTACTCGGAGGAGTCGGTGGCCTTGGCACCGAGTTTGGAAACACGATGCATTCCTTTCTCCATACAATGACACCACGTATGACTTCTCCCAGTGTCTACTCCCCTTCACCTCCAGGAATGTCAAGCTCTAGTGAGTCATATCCCGACCGAACTTCATCCACCCCGACACGAGCATAGCCAGCTGGAATCGGATTGCCATGGATGGTTGCTTCAGGTGCATTCGGTAAAGCAAAGCCGACCGCCACCTTCATGGATATGTTCTTCATTTTCATGTGTAGCTCACAACTTGTCCTCTCTTTGATATCATCCACGGCGTAGCGAGCCAGTAGTGCATCATCGGCCCGGACCCCCGTGGAACCCACACTGCTTTTCCGCATCGATGGGACGGTACTATCCAATGCTGCATCTGCTTGCTCCTGCCGTGGAGACGCCCTTTGCTGGCTAATTGTGTCGATCTGCTCCTGCTGCCGCATTAACATGCGTTCCAACTCCGCGTTCTTTGTTTCTACCTTCTGAAGCCGGTCTGCATCCTGCTTCTTTTTTCTCTGACGGCTTCTATAAGTGTCGTTCCACTCCGAAAACCCCTGAACCCATGGAACAACCCATTTGCCTTGTGTTCATCCTCCGTGTTCAGGATTCCCGAGGGCGCGTGTAAGCTCGTCGTTCTCTCTCTCGGGCTGGAACAACCCCTTTCGAGCATCTTCTATTGCTTCAAGTAAAGCGTCCGAGGCTGTTTTAAGATCTGCCTTTTCAATAATCTGCCCTGTCGCTGGGTCCAACTGTCCCCCATGTGCATAAAACCAATTCCTGGACCTCTGGGGCCAATCCGCTGTAGCTGGAATGACCCCTTCAGCAAGCATCTTGGCCTCAGCTGCTTCCCACTAAGGCACGGCTCTCTTGTAGCCACCTGTCCCCAGAACATGGTGATACTCTTTTTTCTCAGCATTTATCTTGTTTTTTCTCGACCTTTCCAGAGCTTCATCCGATTCCTTGTACTCCACAAATGCGTCCCAGTGATCTTTTATCTTATCTAGTGCTCTAGTGAATTCTGGAGTCTTCTTTTTTGCCTTGATGTAGTCGCTCCATAATCTTTTCTTCCAGCTCTGGAATTGTGTGGCCATCTTCTTAAGAGCAAACTGCTTGACTTTCAACCGTTGGCCATCTGTGAAACCCTCTGGTAGGTTGAAATGTGACATGAGCGTATCCCAAAGCAAATTTTTCGATCTTTCATCGACATAACTAACTCCTCGATCTTCCTTTGGCTTATTCCATTCTCGAATGGTGATCGGGATGTTGTCCATAACAATAACTCCGCATTGATGGATAAATTTATGGGCATTCTGTTCAGGAGCAATCGGTTCGCCATCTTCTGTGACTTCATCGATGTTGAACTTTATGCCATCGCCCAACTTTTTGGCCCGGCCTCGTACCCTTCTAGAAGATTTGCTCGATCCGGAGGGCTAAAAGAAGAAAGAGTCATTAATATATATATACAAATCAATTAATACATCTAATGATCACCAGAGGCCTAATATATATATACCTCGCCGGACTTTGTTAATTGTCTAGCTTTTTCTTCGCCATCATTGTTTGTTTGCCCTTCGTCTCTTGGTTCTTCCTCAAGTCCCTCACCGGAGTCGTTCAGAAATTGTGAGCCGTCATCTGGTTCATTCTCTTGGTTTTGGGAGGAGCGTATCATGTCGAAGATGATATCCTCTTCATGGTCTCTGCCGCTATCGTCCATAGCTTAACTAATCCAGAAGAAAGATAAAACAATTAGAATCATTCAATAAGCTAAAACTGAATCATAGTATCGAGAAGAACACTACCGGAGATGCAATCAATACACAGCAATGCAACAATATGATGATGTGTATTGTGCTAATGCAACTAGCAACAAATGCAATGAAGTCCATTTGAACCAAGGGTTCAAATGCAAACTCCAATTTAAGCATTTTAAATGCCATTTAGATGTTTTCACTTATTCAGCAAGTATAAGTTGGTTTTTCATGCATGAAAATTTTACAGATGGATTCCTTGAATTTTTCTAATAATTTTTCATATATAAATCTTTTCCATCTGAGCTATGGTTGAATTACTATGAATTTTTGAAGTTTAAACCATTTTCTGGATTTTTCTGGTTATTTAGAAATAAACAAAATCCAGTAAATGATTTACTGCGTCAGCATGACATCATGCTGACGTCAGCAGGTCAACGGAGCGGCCCAGGTCAAACTGACCAGTGGGACCCGCGTGTCAGTCTCACAGTGACTAAACCAATTTAATTAAACCTAAACTAAATAATTAACAGGGGGGCTGGCCCACATGTCATTGACTCGGGGAGGTCAAACCCCCGGTCAAATGGAGTCAAACCCACCGGAGTTAAGCCGCCGGCGGGGGCAGATGCGGCGGCGAGCTGCGGGTTTGGCCTACGGGCCACCATTCGAGGCGCGGCTGGGCTCGTTGGAGAGCTATCGCCGGCGCGCATCGGATAGGGGTGGTGACCGGGCCAGTGGTGTCCGGAGACGACGGCCATGAGCTGGGCAACGGCGGCCGATGTTCGGGCATGCGCGGGAACGCAGCTGCGATGGCCTAGGCGATGCGGGGTTGGCACCTACGGCGTCTACGCGGCGCGGTGAACACGGTGTTAATTACTAACCCGACTCTGGCCCACCTGTCGGTGACCCCACGACGGTGGCGTGCCGGCGGTGAGGCGCCGGTGGCCCAAAACGACTGCGGAGGCATGGGGCCTCGTCGGAATTTGCGCAGAGGGCACGGGCCGACGCGTGCTTGGGTGCGTTCGGTCGCTAACGACTTTTTATAGAGAACCCACACTTGAACAACATTTCAATTCATCCATTTAACATCCATCTATCTAACATTTCTATTCATCCATCATTCTAACATACATCAATATAACATCTATCCATCTACATCCATCTAACATTCATCTACACACAAAAATACATAAATCCATCTAACATTCATCTACACACAAAAATGCATAAATTCATCTAACATCCATATGTCTGCACAAATCCATCTAAAATCCATCTATGTACATCCATCTAGCAGTAGTGGCAGAGCAACCAGCAGCAGTAGCGGTGGCAGGTAGCAAGCAGCAGCAACGGCGGCGAGCAACCGCAGCAGAGCAGCGACAGCCGACAGCAGCCACCGGCGAACAGCAGTGGCAGCAGCCCCGCCACGGGAGCAGAGTAGCTTCGTGCGGGATGAGACCGAAGAGGGAGAAGAGGAGGGTATACCTAACGGGCTATGGACGACGGCGAGGACGGCGAGCGACCGGCCACGCGGCGAGGACGGCGGCACCGGAGGTGCGGGCGAAGGGCTCAGGCTGGGGACGGCGGAGTCGAGCGCGCGGACCAGGGCGGAGAGAGAGAAAAGGGAGGAGTGGAGCGGCCGGCGACGGCGGGTGGCCGGCGTGGATGACCACCGGACCGGAGCAGATCAGGGCAGCCTGGCGGCGTGGTTCGATCTGTATCTCCCAGGCGGTGGCTGGCACTGGGACACCAAGGCGCGGAAGGTATATACCCGCGACCTTTAGTCCCGGCTCCAACCACGAACCGGGACTAAAGGTCCTTTAGTCCCGGCTCCAGCCACGAACCGGGACTAAAGGCCAACCTTTTCGGTGGCCCAAATTCTGCGCGGGAGCTGAAACCTTTAGTCCCGACTGGTGGTCGCAACCGGGACTAAAGGTGTCTTTCAATTAATTTTCATTTTGAAGAAATTATTTGACAGATTCAATTTTACAGATTGAAATTAATTCTTGTAAAATGCATAACAATTTGAAAACTAAACCAAATGAGTTGATTCAAATTTCTGTGTATTCATCTTGAATATTTCTATCAACTAGTATCATTCGGACAGGAAGTTGCATAATTAATTTTGCACTTATTAATTACATTCAGTAATTGAAGACATTATTTTAAACTTTAAAAATTCATATCTTCAGTTCTGTTAGGCCAAATGGAGCAAATAAGATGTCAAATTATTTGTCTTAACGTAAGCTACACATTCATATTTACAAAGGAAATATTCATGTTCAAAATATTGGTCAAAACCCTCAATTACCCTTTCTGGATATTTCAAGCTTTTGAAATATTTACAAAGGTAATATTCACCATAAATTCCAAGAAAATTTTAGCATGTCACAAATGCCATATTTGATGATCTTGCCAAGTCTCATGTCTTGGAGAACAAGATAACATCATCAAATTCCCTCAAAACCATCTCTGTCCATTTTCTAGTTTGAGCAACTTTACCTTGCTAAACATGTCCAAATGAGCTCAAACTTGGTACACCTGCTAAAATGGTCTAAATATTCATCTAGGCCAAGTGTTGCATCAAGGAGAACAAATTAGCTTGGTCAAAGTATGCCAAAACCAATTCTGCCCATTTCTAGGGTTTGACAAAGTTACATTGGCAACTTTCTCCCATTGATCTCAAATTTTTACCACATTGCCAGATGGTCATGAGAATCACCCCCATCAAGTGGCACAAGTTGGAGAACAAGTTAAATTGATCAAAGCTTGTCAAAACCATTTCTGCTCATTTCTAGGGTTTGAAATATTTACATTGCCAAGTTTCTTCAAATGAGCTACAAATTTGCACCCTAGCTCAAATTGATACCAAGCTCATTCCTGTTAAATTCCAAAGCCATTGGATTCCTCTAAGTACCTCTATTCATCATCAAACACCTTCTGCCAAAATCTTGTGGTCAATGATTGGGGTACCAAATGGATTCACCTTTAGCTCAAATTTTTACCAGAGCTCACCCTAGTCATATTCTACCTCCAGTAACTCTCTCTCTTCCATAGCTTTAAAATACTAAAAGGACAGGAATAATTGAAAATTCATAACTTAATAAATAATTATTCAAAAATCATGTTTCAAATGCCAAAATGCCCTAGCTTTTTGGTTGGATTCCGACGCTCCGGAGTCCACCTAGGAACACCCAAAACACATATATACCCTAACTCTTACAAAGATTCCCTCCGGTTTGTCCGAAGTGGGACTTTCCAGCTATAAGTCCGGAAACTCACTAGAGAGAAAGTGATGACGGTGAAGCTGGTCACATCCCAGAGTGGGATCTTGGGGTATAAAACTTTTTCTTCGCGTGTGTCCCTTGCTTATGATTGCGCCGTAACCATGGAGAATCTTCATCATTTAACAGGATGCTTGGGTCAGTCTTCACTGTGAAGGGAGGAATTTCATCAAACTTTTCATAATCTTCTGACATGTCTGTCTTGTCCTCCACACCCACGATGTTTCTTTTCCCTGAAAGAACTATGTGGCCCTTTGGCTCATCATATGTTGTATTCGCTTCCTTATGTTTTCTTTTTCTCGGTTTGCTAAACATGTCCTTCACATAGAAAACCTGCGCCACATCATTGGCTAGGACGAATAGTTCGTCTGTGCACCCAAGATTGTTGAGATCCACTGTTGTCATTCCGTACTGCGGGTCTACCTTTACCCCGCCTCCTGTCAGATTGACCCATTTGCACCGAAACAGAGGGACCTTAAAAGAAGGTCCATAGTCAAGTTCCCATATCTCCTCTATGTAACCATAATATGTGTCCTTTTTCCTATTGTTGTTTGTTGCATCAAAGCGGACACCACTGTTTTGGTTGGTGCTCTTTTTATCTTGGGCGATCGTGTAAAATGTATACCCATTTATCTCGTACCCTTTGAAAGTTAATATAGTCGAACATGGTGACTTGGCCAACAAGTACAGCTCATCTCCAACAGTGGTGTTATTCATGAGATGTGTTTGCAACCAACCACCGAAAGTCGCCATGTGTGTACGTTTAATCCAGGGGTCAGACTGCTCCGGGTTCTGGGAGCGTAGAATATCCATGTGATCCTCGATATACGGAGCCACCAAGGTGGAATTTTGTAGGACTGTGTAGTGTGATTGAGTGAAAGAATGCCCGTCCATACTTATTACTGAATTCTTTCCTAGCGTGCCTTTTCCACTCAGTCTCCCCTCATGCCGCGATTAAGGAACACCAATCAGCTTAAGGTCAGGAATAAAGTCAACACAAAACTCAATAACCTCCTCTGTTTCATGGCCCTTGGAGATGCTTCCTTCTAGCCTAGCACGGTTATGAACATATTTCTTTAAGACTCCCATGAACCTCTCAAAGGGGAACATATTGTGTAGAAATACAGGACCCAGAATGGTAATCTCTTCGACTAGGTGAACTAGGACGTGCGTCATAATATTGAAGAAGGATGGTGGGAACACCAACTCGAAACTGACAAGACATTAGACCAAATCATTCTGTAACCTTGGTAGGATTTCTGGATCGATTACCTTCTGAGAAAGTGCATTGAGGAATACACATAGCTTCACAATGGCTAATCGAACATTTTCTGGTAGAAGCCCCCTCAATGCAACCGGAAGTAATTGTGTCATAATCACGTGGCAGTCATGAGACTTTAGGTTTTGGAATTTTTTTCTCTGCCATATTTATTATTCCCTTTATATTCGACGAGAAGCTAGACGGGACCTTCATACTTCTCAGGCATTCAAAAAAGATTTCCTTCTCTTCTTTGGTATGAGCGTAGCTGGCAGGACCTTGATACTGCTTTGGTTTCATGCCGTCTTTTTCGTTCATACGTTGCTGGTCCTCCTGTGCCTCTGGTGTATCTTTTGTCTTCCCATACACGCCCAAGAAGCCTAGCAGGTTCATGCAAAGATTCTTCGTCACGTGCATCACGTCGATTGCAGAGCGGACCTCTAGGACTTTCCAATAGGGTAGCTCCCAAAATATAGATTTCTTCTTCCACATGGGTGAGTGTCCGTTAGCGTCATTCGGAACAGATTGTCCGCCAGGACCTTTTCCAAAGATAACTTTTAAATACTTGACCATATCAAATATATCATCACCAGTACGGTGGCCAGGCTTCTTCCGGTGATCTACCTCACCTTTGAAATGCTTGCCTTTCTTTCTTAAGAGATGCCTGATCGGAAGAAATCGACGATGTCCCAGGTACACATTCTTCTTACATTTATCCAAATATATACTTTCAGTCTCATCTAAACAGTGCGTGCATGCATTGTATCCCTTGTTTGTCTGTCCTGAAAGGTTACTAAGAGCAGGCCAATCATTGATGGTTACAAAACAGCAACGCTTGTAGGTCAAATTCCTGTTGTTTGTGCTCATCCCACACACGTACACCTTTTATATCCCACAACTGTAAAAGTTCTTCAACTAATGGCCTTAGGTACACATCAATGTCGTTGCGGGTTGCTTAGGGCCTTGGATGAGCACTGGCATCATAATGAACTTCCCCTTCATGCACAACCAAGGAGGAAGGTTATAGATACATAGAGTCACAGGCCAGGTGCTATGACTACTGCTCTGCTCCCAAAAAGGATTCATGCCATCTGTACTTATACCAAACCAGAAGTTCCTTGCGTCATCTGCAAACTCCGACCACTTTCTCTCGATTTTTCTTCACTGCGACCCATCAGCGGGTACTCTCAACATCTCGTCTTTTTTACGGTCTTCTTTGTGCCATCGCAACAACTTGGCATGCTCTTTGTTTTGGAACAAACGTTTCAACCGTGGTATTATAGGAGCATACCACATCACCTTGGCAGGAACCCTCTTCCTGGGGCGCTCGCCCTCAACATCACTAGGGTCATCACGGCTGATCTTATAGCGCAATGCACCGCATACTGGGCATGCATTCAAATTCTCGTACTCCTCACCGCGGTAGAGGATGCAGTCATTAGGGCATGCATGTATCTTCTTCACCTCTAATCCTAGAGGGCAGACAGCCTTCTTTGCTTCGTACGTACTGTGGAGCAATTCGTTATCCTTTGGAAGCGTATTCTTTATCAGTTTCAGCAACTTTTCAAATCCCTTGTCAGATACACCATTCTCTCCCTTACATTGCAGCAATTCCAGTGTGGTACCCAGCTTTTTCTTGTCATCTTCGCAATTTGGGTACAACAATTTTTTGTTATCCTCTAACATGCGCTCCAACTTCAACCTCTCCTTTTCACTTTCGCAGTTTCTCTTTGCATCAGCAATGGCCCGACCAAGATCATCAGCGGGCTCATCTGATGCCTCTTCTTCAGCTTCCCCCATTGTAGTACCATCGTATTCAGGGAACCTAGGATAGTTGTCATCATCATCTTCTTCTTCATTGTCTTCCATTATAACCCCTCTTTCTCCGTGCTTGGTCCAACAGTTATAGCCGGACATGAAACCGGACTGAAGCAGGTGGCTGTGAAGGATCTTTGAGGTAGAGTAATCCCTATCATTCTTACAGACACCACATGGACAACACATAAAACCATTCCGCTTGTTTGCCTCAGCCACACGCAGAAAACTATGCATGCCATTAATGAACTCGGGAGAGCGTCGGTCATCGTACATCCATTGCCGGCTCATCTTCATTACACAACATCGAAGTGACCAAATTAATACAAGTTCATACATAAAGTTCATACATACTTCTCATAAAACAACATACAACTATCTAGCTAAAGCATTTAAATGCAACAACAAATGCGATCAAAATCGCAACTAAGGTAATAATTGATCCAACAGCATAATGATACCATGCCTCTTTATTAATGGCATATTTTCTAATCTTTCTAATCTTCAAGCGCATTGCATCCATCTTGATCTTGTGATCATCGACGACATCGGCAACATACAACTCCAATTTCATCTTCTCTTCTTCAATTCTTTTCAATTTTTCTTTCAAATAATCATTTTCTTTTTCAACTAAATTTAACTTCTCGACAAGAGGGTCGGTTGCAATTTCCGGTTCACATACCTCCTAGATAAAAATATCTATGTCAACTTGATGGGCATAATTGTCATAAACATGAAATGAAACAAATAGTTATAAAAGATAATATACCACATCCGAATCATAAACCGGACGAGGGCCGACGGGGACGGATATCAAAACCATGGCACTATATATAACAAACAATCATACAAGTAAGAAAATTATAAAGTAACTATCTAAATCATACAAATAAGATTTTTTTTTTTACAAAAAGGATAAGAACAAGAGGCTCACCAAGGTGGTGCCGGCGACGGGATGGCGCGGGCGATCGACGGCGGTGAGGACGGGGACGGGAAGGCACTAAGTAAACCACACCTACACATATGGAAACTAAAAAGTTAATTTGAGCTCAAATTGCATATAAATCAAATTAACTCCCACATAATTACTCCCAAGCTAAAACCCACAAATCACTATACTTATAGAGCATGAAACAAGCTAAACTAGCAATGAGAGATGAAAGGATGAAGTTGCTAACCTTTTAGAACCCTTGGATAGATGGGGTGCCTCCAATCTTGACAAATCTTGGCAAAAATGGAGGATGAGCTCGAGCTAGGGGAAGGAAATAGAGAGGAGAGAAAGGAGAAGCTTGGAGTCGGGCTTGACGAAGCAGCTTTATATAGGGAAAACTTTTGTCCCGGTTGGTGATACCAACCGGGACTAAAGGTCTATCTTTAGTCCCGGTGGGTGATACCAACCGGGACAAAAGAGGCTCGTAGGGGCCCCAGCCTGCCGCAACCCCTTTAGTCCCGGTTGGTATCACCAACCGGGACTAGAGGTCCCATTTGAACTGGGACTAAAGGGGGCCGTGCCCCCGTCCGCTCCTAGCCGTTGGAACCGGGACTAATGCTCACCTTAGTCCCGGGCCCAAACCCGGCCGAGACTAATGCTCCGGATCAAAGGTAGGTTTTCTACTAGTGACACTGGGGGTGTTACACAAGTGGATTACCTGTTTGCCCTTGTTGAAGAAAGATGTTCTCTTCTCCGACAACTTCGGTTGTCGTCGCCTGGCTGCCGGCAGTTTCACTTGCCGGCACGTCCTCAGTGCGGACGGGTTCATCAGTGGAGACCCTTGCTGGCAAGCTGCTCTCCGGGATGTTGGTTGACGGAGACGTCACCATAGGATCTGCCTCCAGGCGCTCCTCTCTTTGGTGGTCTCCTCCCACCTCCTTGTCGGGCTCAGAGGTAGGAGCATCTGCACCAGAGCTTGCAAGTGGGTACTGCACTGCAACCTCACTCTGGGGGCTGGGCTGGGGGCTGATGACAATGACATCCGAAGATGCCACGCCCTGCCCAGCGCTTGTCGTGGGCTCGCCCTATGCTGCGGTTCTTGCCCGCTTCATCCTGTGCACTAGTGGCTCCCTGTCTTTGCCAGAACAAGATAATCAAGCAAGTCAAGTCAACAATGACGAAAAAATCAAGAATTGATGCAGGAGAACTACAAGCACTTACTCTTCTTCTTCTGCTTCATCCTCTTCATCCTCATGGTCGCTGATAACGGAGAGGTCCCAAGAAACTCTGCTTCCAGCGTCAGGAGCTGGAGGCGGAGATGGCGTTCTGGTGCGCTTGGCTGCCGGAGAAGCCATGGGCTGTGAAGAACCTGCTTCACTGGTAGCTGATGCGGCTTGCCGCCTGGAAGATGTGTGCCGGGTTTGATGTTGCTGAGAGGCTTGTTGGAGAACACCTTGTTGCCGGGTAACCTTGGCGGTCATCCCCTGCTCGGCGGGTCCCTCACTTGATGAGGAAGGGTACACAGATTTCCTGGTGGCTGCCTTCTTGAGGATTCGAGGTTTCCTTGTCGGTGCGGGAGGTGACGAGGGCTCTGCTTGCTCCTGCTCTTCGGTGTCTTCATCGCCTTGCTCTTCGGCAGGCTCCCTGGGCAGCTCTTCATCGGCAGGCTCTTCTTCCTCTTCGGCTGTCACGGACCGGGAACCGCTGGCGCCTTCAGCTCTCTTGGCTTCCTCCACACTGCCGGCGATATACGCCAGCTCTTCGTCGGACGTGTCACGGATGAGGTCTTTCTCTTTCCGAGTGGGATTCTCCTCCAAATTATCAAGCCATGCCCTCTCCTCATCAGCAGTGGGCTCTTGCCAAGTTCTCTCAACTTCTTTGGTGTTGCATAATGGCATCATCGCCAAGATGGAGTCCTTGGCAGAGTTAACGCACAAGGGCACGGCACCGTCCGGAAAATGAAACTTGCCGGAGGCACGGAACAGCTGGTGGCAGAGGCAAGCGTGTTGTAGCACCGTCACGTTGTTGCCGAGCCCGGTGTGCAACCTCATCCTATCGGCGGCGTTCTGGTATTCCCAGACGCGCCGCGCGTTCTTCTGCAGAGGGGCGATGCACCGCCGAAGGAAATCGGCACCTACCATCTCAATGGCCAGGCTGGCAGCCCTGAGACGGGCGATGCGGTCCACGGCGAGCCTGAGCTTGCCATCGCATTTGCTGATGGCGCTCCAGTCCTTTCCCCGTTGGACCAGCACTGTCCGGGGAACGCAGTAGTCTGGGAAGTCCTTTTCCTTAATCCAGCACCATTCCGCCCTCCACTCCTCTCACTTCAACTGCAACTGGCCCTTGGGGTATACTTCTTTACAGCCAATCTTGGGGATCCAAGTGATGCTGCCCGAGAGGGCATCTCCTTCGATGAGAGGGGTGAAGAAGTGATGGAACAGAGCTACGTTAGGGACGACCTTGACAAAGTTCTCACACATGTGAGCGAAGACGGACATGCAGGTGACGGCGTTCGGAGTGAAATCAAGAAGCCGAAATCCATAAGTGCGCATGAGTTCGTCAAAGAATTCAGAAAAAGGAGGAACAAGGCCGCAATAGAAATACGCGGTGAAGAAGGGGAATTTATCTTCAGAGGGTAGGGCATCGCCGGGAAGAACATGCGGTGCACCGTGATCTGGAGTCTCTTTCCCCCACATATAAGCGTACCTCTCCACTAGGTCGCTTTTGCTCAACACCGGCGGCTGGAAGACAACACTCTCACTCCGCCGCTTCGTGATGGCTTCCTTCCTCTTCTCCACCTCCGGGTCAACTGCTTTGGTGGTTTTCTTCGGAGCCATGGCAACTGGAGAGATAGGGATTTGGTGGGAGATGCAAGCGGAGCAGCACGGTGGCAGAATGCTCGGCTCTGGCGCAAGGAAGAAGAATGGGGTGGTTTGCTAGATTGGAGGCGAAGGAAGCGGATGAGCAGCGCCCTCGTGTTAGTACCTTCTTATGGGGAAGGCGCGGGGCTGGCTCTCCACTGTTCGTCGTGGCAGCGCTTTTGCAGGCGTATTACCGCAAGTTACCGTTTCAGTCCACCTATCTCACGTCCCGCATTTAATGCACGTCGTGGGCATGCAGTAAAGATCATCATTACAGCAGTAATAATATGCCATGTGTGTCTGTGCATCAATTTGGGCCTAGCCCAACGACGCCTCGCACGCGCATGTGGCCCAGGACCGGGGGCTCCTGTCGGTGTATTAAGCATGGGTGTTTTATACCCTGACTTATGCACAGACAGTGGCAGCATTCCTGACGGGAAGGGCTTGCCGCAGGATTACACTCAGAAGACGTTCAGGACTTGGTCAACAAGACCGTGGAGAAGACCCCAAGGCAGGGCATCAAGAAGCGTAGAAGAACAAGACCGTTGCTACCGGCAAGCTCTTCAACGGCAAGCATCGATCCGGCAAGCTCCGTGCCGGCAAGCTCCCTCCGCCCCTCCACCGCTCCACCTCATCGACCAGCCAGTCACTAGTCAAATAGGTGTCGAGCGGGCATGAGGTTAGGTGAAGCTTGTCGGGGCACATGTCAGCTCGCCGCCTGAAGATACAACTTTATTGCCACCAGTCCCACAGGCGTGGCAGCGGAATAAGACGTAGCTAGGCCAGCGGCCCAGGTGGAGAGGCACCCTCTTGCCGGGATTCGCCCCCAGCATGACACCTAACGGCACATTTAATGCTTTTGTCCTAATCCTGCCGGATTACGTATGATAGCACTGTAGCCACTATCCCTCATGTGTATTTACTATTTCGCCACTATGGTAACCCCTTCAACTATAAAAGGAGGCCCATGGTTACCTTTACAAAGGTCGACACTTTGCTCAACTACACGTAGTAGTTGCACTTCCCGTGCATCTTGCCGGCAAGCTACGCTCTCCTGTAACATGAGCACAAACACTTCAAATACACAAAGCAGGAGTAGGGTTTTAAGCTTCACAGCGGCCTGAACCTGGGTAAAAACTTGTATGTCTTCTGGTGGAACTACTCTTTGTGCTCGCTGATCCCCATAGCCGAACCGCAAAGGGGTCTTTGCTGGTCCCATAGATTGTCGTACTTCGACAAAGATCGAGGAGGTATCGATATGAGAAGAATAAGGAGAGACAAGAGTTAAAGCTTGGGGATGCCCAAGGCACCCCAAGTAAATATTCAAGGAGACTCAAGCGTCTAAGCTTGGGGATGCCCCGGAAGGTAGCTCATCTTTCTTCTTCGACAATTATCGGTATGTTTCGGTTTTTGTTTTGTTCATATGATATGCGTAAATTCTTGGAGCATCTTTTGAGTTTATTTTTCCCTTTTATTTTATGCACCATGCTGGTATGAGATAGTCCTTGGTTGATTTATAGAATGCTCTTTGCACTTCACTTATATCTTTTGAGTATGGCTTTATAGAATGCTTCATGTGCTTCACTTACATCATTTGAAGTTTGGATGCTCATTTCTCTACATTTGGAAAACCGTTATTTGTAGAATGCTCTTTTGCTTCACTTATATTTATTAGAGCGTCCTCTTTTGTAAAAAGAATTAAACTCTCATGCTTCACTTATATCTATTTAGAGAGTTAACAGGAATTGGCCATTCACATGGTTAGTCATAAAATCCTACATAAAACTTATAGATCACTGAATATGATATGTTTGATTCTTTGCAATAGTTTTCTGATATTGCGGTGGTAATATTGGGGCATGCTAGTAAAAGAATTAAAGTTGAGTATTAATAATGTTGTTAAGGGAAGTAAGTCTTTACGCGAGTAAATCCTCACGCATGTAAAGTGGTGGCCGCTGACATTAGCGGTGAGGTCGGAGCATATTTTATCATTGATTGATTCTTTGTGTTGTCTAAATCGGGGGCGCGCGGTGGTTAACTCCTCCCAACCAGCTCCCTAGGGGCATGCGAGTAATACTTTGCTTCGAGGGCTTTTCAATTTTCACAATAAGTATATGAGTTCTTTATGACTAATGTGAGTCCATGGATTATACGCACTCTCACCCTTCCGCAATTTGCTAGTCTCTTCGGTACTGTGCATTGCCCTTTCTCACCTCGAGAGTTGGTGCATACTTCGCCGGTGCATTCAAACCCCGTGATATGATACGCTCTATCACACATAAGCCTCCTTATATCTTCCTCAAAACAGCCACCATACCTACATATCATGGCATTTCCATAGCCATTCTGAGATATATTGCCATGCAACTTCCACCGCCATCATATACATGACTTGTGTTCATTGTCATATTGCTTTGCATGATCGTAAGATAGCTAGCATGATATTTTGATGGCTTGTCCATTTTTTGATATCTTCGTTACACTAGATCATTGCACATCCTGGTACACTGCCAGAGGCATTCATATAGTCATATTCTTTCAGTTTATCGAGTTGTTAGTAAATAAAAGTGTGATGCATTCTAGAGTGTTGCCCCTACCTGTGAGGATAAAAAAAATGAAAAAAAGAGACCAAAAGAGCCCGCCAAAAAAAAGAGAAAAGAAGAAAGCAAAAAAAGAGAAAAAATAATAATTAAAAAAAAAACAAAAAAATGAGAGAAAAAGAGAGAGGGGGCACACTACTATCCTTTTTCCATACTTATGCTTCAAAGTAGCACCATGTTCTTCATATAGAGAGTTTCCATGATTTGTCACTTTCATATACTAGTGGGAAGTTTATATTATAGAACTTGGCTTGTATATTCCGATGACGGGCTTCCTCAAATGCCCGAGGTCTTCATGAGCAGGCAAGTTGGATGCACACCCACTTAGTTTCAGTAGTGAACTTTCATACACTTATAGCTCTAGTGCATCCGTTGCATGACAATCCCTACTCCTCGCATTGATATCGATTGATGGGCCTCTCCATTGCCTATTGATCCGCCGAGTTGATGCGAGACTTTCTTCCTTTTTGACTTCTCTTATTGATCTCTACCACCACATTCTATTCCACCCGTAGTGCTATGTCCATGACTCACGCTCATGTATTGAGTGAAGTTGAAAATGCTGAAGCGCGTGAAAAAGTATGATACAATTGCTTGGTTTGGCACCGGGGTACTCTTGGTTTGATATATCTATGCAGGTAAGACTGAGTGTGTCATGCTTACCACAACTAAGTGTATAGAGGTTCTTTCCTTTAACTCCATTATTATGAAAGTCAATGATGAATTACATGCATGTTTTGTATTATTGTTTCAATATCAAATTGATAGAGTATTGCCTTGAATCACTCGTATCCTAATATTCATGCCATGATTAGATTACATGATAAATATTATGCTAGGTAGCATTCCACATCAAAAATTATCTTTTTATCATTTACCTACTCGAGGACGAGCAGGAATTAAGCTTGGGATGCTGATATGTCCCCATCATATCTATAATTTTTGATTGTTTCATGCCATTATTTTACAACTTTCACATACTTTGGCAACAATTTATATGATTTTCTTGGACTAACATATTGATCCAGTGCCCAGTGCCAGTTCCTATTTGTTGCATGTTTTTTGTTTCGCAGAAAATTCATATCAAATGAAGTCCAAACGCGATAAAAGTTTACGGAGATTTTTTTTGGAATATATGTGATTTTTGGGAAAAAGAATCAATGCGAAATAGAAGAGAAACAGAGAAAGAGAGAGAGAGAGATCCAATCTCGGAGGGGCTCCTGCCCTCCGGGAGCCATGGCGGCCAAGAACCATAGGAGAAACCCTCCTCCCATCTAGGGGGGAGGCCAAGAAAGAAGAAGACGGAGGGGGCTCTCTCCCCCTCTCTCCCGGTGGCACCCGAACGTCGCCGGGGGAAACATCGTGGCGGCGATCTACTCCAACAACTCCGCCATCTTCCTCAACACCTCCATCACCTTCCCTCATCTATTTCCAGCGGTCCACTCTCCCGCAACCCACTGTACCCCCTACTTGAACAGGATACTTTATGCTTCATATTATTTTCCAATGATGTGTTGCCATCCTATAATGTTTGAGTAGATTTTTGTTGTCCTATGGGTAATTGGTGAATTGCTATGATTGGTTTAAATTGTTTGTGGTTATGTTGCTGTCCTTTGATGCCCATCATATGAGCGCGCGCATGGATCACACCATAGGGTTAGTTGTATGTTGATTGGACTATGCATTGGAGGACAAGAGTGACAGAAGCTTCTTCCTACCATAGAAATTGATTCATACGGGATTGAAGGGGGACCAATATATCTTAATGCTATGTTTGGATTTTACCTTAATGAACTTTAGTAGTTGCGGATGCTTGCTAATAGTTCCAATCATAAGTGCATAGAATTCCAAGTAAGGGATGACATGCTAGTTGTGGCCTCTCCCACATAAAAACTTGCTATTGGTCTAGTAAGCTAGCCAATTGCTTAGGGACAATTCCGCAAATCCTATCACCACTTTTCCACACTCGCTATACTAACTTAATTATACTTTTATTAAAATAGCACCAAATTTTTATTTTCTTGTTCTTTATTATCTTGCAAACTTATCCTATTACACCTACAAAGTAGTTTCATTCTTATTCTAGGTAAAGCGAACATTAAGTGTGCGTAGAGTTGGATCGGTGGTCGATAGAACTTGAGAGAATATTAATTCTACCTTTAGCTCCTCGTTGGGTTGGACACTCTTACTTATCGAAAAAGACTACAGACGATCCCCTATACTTGTGGGTTATCAGATACCGTCGGCATAGGGTTGGTACAGGAGCCACCATATGCTGCCACATAGCACATATATGCAGACGGTTTAACCATTGGCATAGATGGCACAACTACGCCGACGGCTAAACCGGCCGTCGGCATACACGTGCCACGTGGCAGCACCTACATCGTCCACGTGTGCGTAGGGCACTTGACGGATGCGCCGTCAATTCTTTTTGCCGACGGTGTCTATGCCGACGGCCACCATCGGCATAGGGTCATCTATGCCGACGGGGTTTCTATGGTGACGATGGGGGTGGTTTGCCGACGATATTTTTGCCGACGGCTATCTAGCCTATGCTGACGGCTATCTGGCCTATGCCGACGGCCTCGGGCCGTCCGCGTACCTGTTAATTTCGGTAGTGCATGGCGGGAGAGCGGGGACGAGAGCCATCTGCTCATGAGTCTGTTGTGGTCAACCGGGATAGCCTTGATCAATTTTGACATCTAGTATCCGATCAATTTAGGCATGTCAAGGCTAGCAATTCACATGTAGTCCTTCCTACTCATGAATACATCTTGAACAATGCTAAAAAGTATGGCGCGGTTGCATCTTTGTAACTGATTATCTTACTTCCATCGATTTCCACATTTTTGTGTGCTTAATTTCTCAAGTATTTGTCCTGCATACTTGGCTTTAGAGCTTGTAACACGATTTTTTCTTCACTTTTGCTTCTTTCGCATACACTTCAATAATCAATATGTGTGGTATCTTATTTATGTGAATGCTCAGTTGTAAGAAACCAGCCATGTTGGTGGTTTTTTTTATGAGTGCGATGGTACCTTGAGTCTTACTGACATAATTCTGAACTCTGCGCTGATCTTGTCTTGTCATCTTGTGGATACAACATTTACGACAGTAAAACTGTGCCTAAACCGAGCCTTCTCACGCCATGTGTGTTTTTAGCCGTTCGATCTCCTGGTTGGGTCGTCCTAAGCCGTCAGATCCGAGTGCAATTCCGCCTGGGCCAACTATGCAGATTCGTGGCCCAACTGGCCCAATTGGCGTTGGTGTTGTTATTATTCATCACCCCGGCCTATGTTGACTGTGCATTCTAGATGTTTGTAGCACTTTAATATGTTCTGGTGTGTACTAAAATCAAATCTCAACACAAGCGGGGTGCCCATATCACGATTTTACACTGATTGGTGCAAGGGAGGAATGGTTTATTAACCTGCAATCAAGGATATATGTTTTCTGACGAGCTGGCTGCCTACAGATCTTCCAGGTTAGTTTTCCAAATCTTTTCAAATACTCTTGGTAATGATGATTAACCAACTTTCACTTTTGCACTCTGTACAGTCTCTTTTGAAATCTGTCCGGAAATTTTCAAATCTTAATATACATATGAAGTGTGACTGATTAAGTACAATGCATCTTTGTTCTTTATCATGTTTGTTTTGATTCCGTGCTACTGCTGAAGTGTGATCTGTTTGTTGTTGATTTGTGAAGCAGAGTATGCAAAAAAAAAAACATGTTTATTTATGTCAGCTGCTACAGATCTGCATCAATAGATGAAATCAGTGGTGTGGACGACATAACCTTGATTTAACTGAACATGTGAGGTTGGCAACTCCTATAATGCATTCGTCCACCAACAAAATTAAGGTCTGTAATGATTTCGAGTATCTTCTCAGCTGCTAAAATAAAAATCTATGTATGAAGACATCTTTCGTTTGCTTACACGTATATTTTCCCTTTATATCACCTATTCAATTTTAATGTATTCGAATGTTATCTAAACAATGTTGGCCCAGTGTAGGTTCTATGGATTAGTGATTAGCTCTTCTCTTTGGAAATATCTCGGCAATTTGTTTGGGACATTGGCATTTGTTGAATGTGACCATGGTCTTCTTAGGATCTTTGAACCTTGTAGATATATACAGATGTCGTCTCGACTATTCCTAGGTGCCTGCCTACTTTTAATGTTTTATTATTACAATAATTAAGCACATGTATCACAGTTGTTGTGAGATGTGAATTTGGAGAATATGCCACATATGTGAAGTATGAAGTGTGTTTTTGACAGAGAGAAAATAGCAATGCCTAATTTGTTTCGGATATAATTCCATGTATCAGTTCGTAGCCAATCATACCATTTTTATTGTAAAATAAGAAATCTTTGACTAATCCAACCACTATGTACTGAAGTTTGTGTTTGTCAGGATTGCTCTAGGAACAGTTTACCATTCAGTTGAGCAGTGTGTGGTGCGTGCTTAAAGTTTTGCTGAGAGGCTAAACAAGAAGACAAAGTTTAGTCCAGTCAGGTAGTAAATTTAATTTGCTTTCATGAGAACGCAGAGCAAAATTTCCTATTATAAATCATTTGTATTGCACTAAGATTTTGACCAGCATTTATAAATTTGTTCTACGGTCGATGTTATGCATGGCCATACATTTCCTTCCAACTTCCATGAGATGACTATATCATACTCCCTCCATCCAATGCATCTAGATACATCCATTTCTGTGACAAGTAATTCGGGACGGAGGGAGTATAAGAGTTGTCATGTATCAAAAAGTTATCGAGTCATGCATATAGTCTCTGTCCCTCTTCCCTGCGGCATGTGGTTAAACTCTAGCTCAAATCCTCCTTTAGCGGCAATGGGTGCTTTCTTTCTTTCATATCCCTATGTGATTATTTAGGGGGCATATCCCTGCGTTTTTTATTTCATTTCACACTGAAAATTTATGTAGTCTTTATCATATCTGTACGTTTGGCAGCCTCTACAAAGAAAAAGAGTTGTCACCTTCAATGCCTCAAGTTGTAATGTTTTTGAACTTGAAATTTTGCATGACAATAGAACATCACCATATTTTTTAAAGATTTTTTCGAAACTTCACGACATTGTTTTCACGTGATTTTCATCGGTTTCCACCGAATGTTGGTTTCCATATGATATTCTCCCCATCTTGTTACTGATTTCAGAAACACAATGCTGGGATGACTTGCATTTATATTCATGTTCTTGGAGAATGCCAGTGGATCCTGTGTAATCGCATTTCGCCTTTCTGATTAAGATATTTACCATTATATGTTTGTTGTGGAGCATGCGGTTAAGATAATTTGAACCTTTATAAGACCACATGGATTGCAACAATTCAGATCTTGACGAAGCTTCCTTTTGATAAAGTTTGGTCCGATTCTTAATGGTCTTCGTATTACTAAACTATAGCTGACAATGTATGACATATTGCTTATTTTGTGCTAGAAACTTTTTAACTAAACATTGACCATGTTGCTTACTTGCTTCCTTGCACTTCCTAAAATGTCTGAGACCTCCTACATACATTTATGGGAAGCCTGAGAACTCCTACAATCATTTGTGGCATCCTCTCTTTACCATGCCTCCACAAAACATGTGGCGAGCAAACATGCATTCCTTGGCAGTAAGGAATTTAGATGGGAAGCCTGACAACTCAAGTAATCACTTTTGGTATCCTCTCTTTACCATGCCTACACAAACAGATGTTGCTAGCACTATGCATTCCTTGGCAGCAAGGAAGAAACCTATTAGAAGTGCACAATAAGGTACTATTCTAACCACACTATTCCTTTTGTGTTTTCTCAGAGGTTCTTGATTATTTCGGTTATAACCATGATAACTTTTGTGGCAGCATAGAGGAGGCTAAGCAAGGAGACATAGTTTGCTCGATTAAATTTTCTTTGAGAAAACATAGGGCAGAACTCTTATAAATCCTACATTTGCATTGCACTAGACATTTGACCAGCATAAGTGATTTTATTTCATAATCCACGTCATGAATGCCCATATATTCTTCCTCATGTTTTATTGGATGATTAGCATATTAAGCCTCCAAGTATTACTGTGTGCCAAATGCCATGTATCAAAGAACTTGTTCTGAGACATTGCCATATTTAGTACAATACTCAACTCTATGATTGTAAAACTAGGGCAACATCATATTTCTAACACCTGAGAGCTCGGTGTCTTTTTTTTAAAGGAGCTCTGTGTCTTCTTAAAAACAAGCATAAATCATATGTGTCTAACACTTCTTAAGAGATGTCATGGTAGTTCATTTTCGATATGCTTGTTTTTAAGAAGACACAGAGCTCCTTTAAAAAAAAGACACCGAGCTATGTCATGGTAGTTCATTTTCGAAATGCTTGTGGAGAAATTTTGTCAATGGAATATGCTATACTTTTCCCATATATTTAATGATACTATGTAAACTCAGGATAGATCTCTCAGATGTGTGAAAACTTTTGTATGGGCTATGTAACTTTTTATGTTCCATTTTCAAGGTGCTTGGTGATATGCGAACTTCCTCTTGCAGTTTGATCTGTGAATATTGCTTCAACATCTTAGTTTCACGCCAAAGGATAAACTAGGTGCAGTTTTGTTAAGGAATAATTAATAGCCTGACTGTCAATCATAAACATCAAATCCAAACCCCAACCAACAATTTGATTAATGATAACCATATATGTGTGTATCTACAGATTTAACTTTTCACTTCCGCTTCGGTAGACCCCCTCCAACACAAGGACGGCCAAGATTGTCCGATACCCCTTCATAACGAAGGGCACGATGGGCATAATTTGAAAAAGAGACCGCCCGCCCGCCCGCCCGCCCGAAGCGTGTATGTATACGAATACGGGTTTGTTTGTTTTTTCGTCCGGTCGTCCCGCCCGCCCGCAGATATTAGTCCAAACCAAAAGAAAAAGTCCAACCGTCGTCCCGTCGCGCCCCCCACCTCCCCCGTCAATCGCGCCGCCCGAGGAGTCAAACCGCACGCGCATCGGGTCGACTGAGCGCCTGCCGCCCCCCCGTCGCTTCGCTTGGCCGTCATGCACACGAGGCGGTTGCACGCGCCTGCCCGCATGCACACGAGGCCGCACACGCCCGGAATCAATGCGGCTGCCGCCCGCAGTAAACGGCCTGCCGCACCCGCCTGCCGCAGGCCTGCCGCACGCCGCCTCCTCGCCTGCCGCACACCACCGCTGCCGCCGCTCCTTCGGCTGCCGCGCCCGCCTGCCGCACCCCACCGCTGCCGCCTCCTCGCCTGCCGCACGCCACCGCCTACCGCCTCGTCTTCCGCCACGCCGCCTCCTTCGGCTGCCGCGCCCGCCTGCCGCACCCCACCGCTGCCATCTCCTCGCCTACCGCCCCGCCGCCCCCGTCCCGTCCCGAGGCGCCATTAATGGAGATTAAAGCCGGCCGCCTACCCTCCCGTCGCCCGGACGGCTATATAAAGCCACCGGCCTCCTCCGACGGCCTCACACCCGGCCCCCGACGCCCTGACACGCGACCCCCAGCGACCTCACACCCCCGGCGATGGCGTTCTACCGCGGCAGCAGCAGCGCCGGCGGCGACGACAACGACGTCCCCGGCGCCTGGCCGTCCAGCCTCGGCGGGCCGGAGACGATGGAGCTCCACCGCTACTGTCTCCCCATGCCGCCGGGTTGTCGTCTTCCACGCAACTGGAAGATCGACAAGGACGGCTACGCGACGCAAGGCCCCGGCGTGACGGAGGAGGAGCTCCGGAGCCACTCCGGCTGCCGGCACAACATCCGCAGCCGTCACAACTTCTGGCGCGGGAAGGACTACTGGGAGGTCATCACCGCCTTCCGCCTGGCGGCGTCCGGCGTCACCCCCGACCTGACGGGCGGCAGCGGCCGTCTTCGCGTCCCGGCACCGCCGCAGCACGGCCTAGGAGGTGCCCGCGACCACCGGGCCCCGCCGGCACGGGCGCCCGCGCCCGCCGTTCCCCCCTCGCCGGCGGAGGTTGAGTTGCCGCTGGAGCAGGTCATCCTCCGCGAGGACGGCGATCCGGTTGACACTCCGGGGTACCACGTGGCCCTACGGGCGTCCGAGGCGGCGGCGGCAGCAGCGGCTGCGAGGGAAGCCGCCGAGGTAGCGGTTGCAATCGAAGCGGCCGCGGCGATGGCGGCAGAGCAGGCGGCGATGGCGCCGGAGGAGGCGGAGGAGGCGGCGGCGGAGGAACAGGAGCAGGTGGAGGCGGCGACGGCGCGGTCGTGATTGACCTTGTTGATAGCGACGAGGAGTAGTTTTTTTTTTAAATGTCGTTTTAAGTTTTAATTTCGTTATGTCGTTCTAAGTTTAAGTACTAGTCTTTTATGTATGAACTTATCAGTATCGTTTAAAGTTCGTTCGACTATGTTAAATATCTATCTATGTTGAATGAAATTTCAGTGACAAAAATGTATGTTTGTTTGAAAGATTAGAATTTTCTTTTCGTCGAAGCTGTTCTTAAAATAATACGACAATGACGAGAATGAAAAAAATTTATAAAAAGTATTTAGCGAAGAGCATGCGAAATGGCATGGCCAAGAACATTTCATGTAAACGAAATCTGAGAGCGTGTGTGCATGCCCAATGTAGTCCCCCACGCAAGATATGAACGAAATCGGACACCGAACGCACGTTGCGTCACGTCCGGGCAGTGTTTTAGGGTTTTTTCACCGGGAAAACCCTAGAAAATGCATCGGACGTCGAAAAATACCGAAAATTGTCATGCGTGCTTCCCATGGTGCCTGGGGTACGTGGAAAAAGTTAGGGGTCATTCGGTTGAGGTGGGAAAAAAAACGTCTATGAGAGGAGCCCTACCGGCACACCCGAGCGGTGCTGGTTGCACTAGGGGTACGTGATCGCATGCATGAAATGATACCAATTTTTGCGAGCATGTGTGTATGCCCAATGTAGTCCCCCACGCAAGATAGGAACGAAATCGGACACCTAGCGCACGTTGCGTCACGTCCGGGCAGTGTTTTAGGGTTTTTTCGCCGGGAATACCCTAGAAAATGCATCGGACGTCGAAAAATACCGAAAATTGTCATGCGTGCTTCCCATGGTGCCTGGGGTACGTGGAAAAAGTTAGGGGTCATTCGGTTGAGGTGGGAAAAAAAACGTCTATGAGAGGACCCGTACCGGCACACCCGAGCGGTGCTGGTTGCACTAGGGGTACGTGATCGAATGCATGAAATGATACCAATTTTTGCGAGCATGCGTGTATGCCCAATGTAGTCCCCCACGCAATATATGAACGAAATCGGACACCGAACGCACGTTGCGTCACGTCCGGGCAGTGTTTTAGGGGTTTTTCGCCGGGAAAACCCTAGAAAATGCATCGGACGTCGAAAAATACCGAAGATTGTCATGCGTGCTTCCCATGGTGCCTGGGGTACGTGGAAAAAGTTAGGGGTCATTCGGTTGAGGTGGGAAAAAAACGTCTATGAGAGGAGCCGTACCGGCACACCCGAGCGTTGCTGGTTGCACTAGGGGTACGTGATCGCATGCATGAAATGATACCAATTTTTGCGAGCATGTGTGTATGCCCAATGTAGGCCCCCACGCAAGATATGAACTAAATCGGACACCGAACGCACGTTGCGTCACGTCCGGGCAGTGTTTTAGGGTTTTTTCGCCGGGAAAACCCTAGAAAATGCATCGGACGTTGAAAAATACCGAAAATTGTAATGCGTGCTTCCCATGGTGCCTGGGGTACGTGGAAAAAGTTAGGGGTCATTCGGTTGAGGTGGGAAAAAAACGTCTATGAGAGGAGCCCTACCGGCACACCCGAGCGGTGCTGGTTGCACTAGGGGTACGTGATCGCATGCATGAAATGATACCAATTTTTGCGAGCATGTGTGTATGCCCAATGTAGGTCCCCACGCAAGATATGAACGGAATCGGATACCGAACGCACGTTGCGTCACGTCCGGGCATTGTTTTAGGGTTTTTTCGCTGGGAAAACCCTAGAAAATGCATCGGACGTCGAAAAATACCGAAAATTGGGTATACATAAAAATAACATGAACCATCAAAATGGGTTAATGTATTCGGGTGTTTCATTTTTTTAAATAATGGTGCCGTTGTACGTGGGTCAGAGGAGACCGCAGGCGGGCCCGACAGGATCTACCTGGAGTCGTTAGCGTGCAGCCCCGCCAATCATTAGGGTATCTCCCGACCCTAGCTACCCGACGCCGCCATCCCGACCCTAGCTACCCCGACGCCGCCGCTCTGCCCCCATCACGCCGACTGCCCCATCACGCCGCCTGCCCCATCACGCCGCCGCCATCACGCCGACTGCCCCATCACGCCGCCGCCATCACGCCGCCGCCCACATCACGCACGCCGCCATCACGCCGCCGCCCCCATCACGCCGCCGCCCCCATCACGCACGCCGCCATCACGCCACCCCCATCACGCTGGCGTACCCCGTTCCCGTGGTCGTCCCAGGTGACCCGTTCCCGTGGTGATCCCGAGTCCGTCCCCCGATCCCGCCGTCTACCCCGTTCCCGTGGTGATTCCGTTGCCCGCCACCATCACGCACGCCGCCGGCCATCGACGGCCAATTGGTACGTGGTAAGGTTCCGTTTTTTCAACACACGTTGCCATCATCATGTATAGCATGTAGACATATACATTGCCTAATAGTTTTTTTTGCTTGTATTCGTAGTGATGGACGTGTACGGAGAGATATATTGTTCTGTTGAGAAGTGGTGCTTGTTGGTCAGCAAATTAAACTCTAGGCAGAAAAAACGATTTGCAAGCACTAGGTTGGAAAAAATGTTGATGATTCCTAGTGTGCAAATGCGAAAGTGTTTGCTGAAATTCATAATTAAAACATATGACTTGACCAGAAAAAGGTTCATTATGCCACCAAAAAACGGTGCGATATCATTGCGCACCGAAGATGTGTTTGACATTTTTGGGCTAGACAACAAGGGCAAAGATGTCATGAAAGCGCTAGGTAAAGGAGGGTTACAGGCAAAGGTGAAGGTGCCTTCTCGTTTCATAGATTCCAGTACGGGTGAAATAATGATAGACCAGCTCATTGAGAACATCATTAAGAGTGGCACGTATGATGATGATTTCCTGCGTAGGATTGTGTTGGTTCTCCTTGGCACAGTTCTTGCACCGCACTCCAGAAAAGAAGTTCCTAATGGTTTTTACAAGTTGGTGGAGGATGTGGAGGCCATAAAAGCATTTAATTGGAACGCGTTTACCTTACGCGTTTGCGTTGATGGCGTCACTAAGACGGTTCGAGATGTTACAAAATTTACATGGCCGGTGGGAAACCTTGCCCTCATACAGGTAAAAAAATTAAGTTACAAAAAAAAGCCCGACCGCCGCTCCTGGGCCCACAGTGAGCTATAACATCCAATCCAAATCAAGCCCGAAGGCGACTCGGGCGGTCGATTCGGCCCGCAAATGGGCCCAGAAGCGAAGTCCAACGGGGCTGTGCAGAGAGAGTTACTGGAGAAGCTTGTGAGCATGCGCCGACGCGGCTATTTAAGCCGGTCTGCGCGCCCTTCGCCTGGCGAGGTGAGACTAAACTTGAGCCGCCACTTCCCGCTGGGCGCCGCAACGCTGAAGGGCCGGTTTCCCCAGTGTCGTCGGCCGGCCCAATTGGTCCCAGTGATGCAGGCCCCCACTCGGCCCCTCCCCCCGTGCGAAATGTGCAGGCCCAGCAAGGCAGCCGCGCGTTCGGCACAGCGCCCCGCTACTTTAGTCCCACATCGGAAGTCGACGGGCGCGCCGACCGGCTTAAATAGCCGCCTGCTGCATACCCGTCGAGCTCGTGTAAATAAAATCACCCCGTTGCCCTGTGGATGACCCCGCTGCTGGGCCGTCCATGGGCCCAATTGGCAGCCCCAGTCGCTTGCATGCTTCATTTGGACGGGCGGTCCAGCGGCGCGGTTCGGGCTATTTTTTTCTTTTTTTTCATTTACTAAACGAAAACTCGTTAACATAAACAACATTAAAATTCACACAAGTAAAACAAGCTCGTTCACACAACTAACTCATTGACATAACAGTATAAAAAACACGGCAGTTCACTTAACCATGTCATATGTGTCCACATAAATGTTTTGATCAAACATAAAGAAAAGACTTATTAAGTTTTGAATCCCGCGCATATACATAATGTAAACTGCAACATAAGTTATTCCCACGTGACGCGAGCAACACTATTTCTTGTTCCCACGCTTGAAGCTGCATTTCTACGCCCGATTCCTGAAAGAAACATGAACAAGTATGTCAGAAAATTTAATCGGAATATAACAAGCAATATAATGAAGTGTGTCAGAAAATTCATTCAGGTAAAATCAAATTAGCAACATAACAAAATGAAGAACGTAACAACTTACTTCTCGTTCAGACGACATGTCGCCTTGTTATGACCTGGGAGATGAGACAGACTGCACAACGGACCACTTTTTTTCTCTGTACAATCTTTTGGCCTACCATTCTTCGTAACGTCGGGGCCCCCCTTTGACCGCCCCTTCTTAGGTGCACCCTTCGTCGAAACTTTCTCAAGATCAGCAATACCAGGTTCAACTTGTTGCGCCCGACTTGCCTCCTTCCTAAGCATAGCATACCTTCTACTTCCTATAAGTTCCTCCTCTGAAATCTTTTTCTGCGCTATTATGTTGTCCAGACACTTCATCAACTCGTCGAACAAGAAGGAATCATTTGCTGCAACATGAGCAGCTTCTGCGGTTTTTATGGTTATTTGACTATACCGTTCTCTCTCCAATGGCCCTGACCAACCCCATCCAAACATATCACTCTTCCGCTGCACAGGCAACCCATCTCTCGCATTTTTGGACAACCGATGAAGGACACAACACTTTGGTATTTCAGTTAAGTTCAGATGATGGATAACCACATGTATTTGCATGGCAGCCCTTTCCGAACCATCCTAAGACAACTGCATGTTATAGTTTCTTCTGAGTTACCTGGTTCATAAACAACATTGTACCTGAACTTGTGGTTATCCTTCCATGTCACCATGAATGTCTGACGGTCAATTCCCACAAGCGTTTCAAATATCTCCACCAGTCCCATCTTCTGCAAATCATCTTGCAGGATGTAGAAATTAGCAGGTGTGAATACAGTGGCAGCATGCTCCTCAAGGGCCTTATATTCAGTAACCGACGGTGGTACTTTATTATTAGCATCACTGTCATCGTGTGCCTCGTTCTCACGGAGGCGAACTATGCAGTTCTCATAATGCACTACCAAATCAACTATGGTCATACCATAGTCGAGGTGGAGGTGAAGGCAGGAGTTAAGGCTTTCGCTCCTCGGGTTACTTCGCATACCAAGGAAAAAACCATCGGAAAGATATGAAGCTGCCCTAAGTCTCCTCTTCCTGTACATCCTGTTAAGCCACTCTTCAGTTTTATCCGTCTTCCGTTTATCGACGAAAGCGGTCCATCTCTGCTCAAAGTTGGCTTGAGAGGTGGCATAGTACAGGAGCGATCTGAACTCATCCAGTGAC
Organism: Elymus sibiricus; assembly: GCA_039707655.1. NCBI lineage: Eukaryota > Viridiplantae > Streptophyta > Magnoliopsida > Poales > Poaceae > Elymus > Elymus sibiricus. Next base: position 516,285,366 of record CM077666.1, read on the forward strand.
TTGTAATGCAGGTGCCTCTGCATATTTTTCTCGATATGCCACGAGCAAAGACGATGGAACACATCTGAAAGGACAGTCCGAATTGCCCGGATCATTGCAGCGTCACCGTCTGTGATTATTGACTTTGGCTTCACCTGACAATTTGCCCTCATAAATGTCTGCAGCAGCCACACGTATGTCCCTTCGGTCTCGTCAGAAACAATGGCACAACCAAACACGGTGGTGCAACGGTGGTTGTTAACTCCGACAAAGGGGATGAACGGCATACCATATCTGTTCATCTTATATGTGCTGTCAAACACGACCACATCTCCATAGTCCTGATAGTCCTTCCACGACTGTGCATCGCAACAGAACATACTCTTTAGTCGCCCTTCATTATCAAGCACATACTCAAAAAAAAACTCAGGGTCCTTCTCCTTTCTGCTCCTCATAATGCCAACTGCCGTCTCAGCATCACCCTTTGCAATGAGCTTCATTTTCTCTCTGCAGCAAAGATTGTAAATGTCCCGCCTGATAAGTCCGCACTTATCGTACGAACCGTATCTGCTGATGAAGTTGTCCATTATTATATGCTTCCTGATTCCAGCCCCTTGCATAGCCAATATCTCTGCCCTCGTGCCATCTCCAATCCGTCTGTGTGACCACAAAAAACAAACCTCGTCGGGGCGAGCCATCGCGTGGTTGTGATCATCCACGAATGACGCGACGAACCAAATGCCACGTTCTCTGTCCAGCTTCACCACCATGTTTGCACCGCAATCGCAATGAGTCTCAAGTCTAAGCCTGCGCTTGCGGCCCTCCATGGTAATGAATTTGCTCTGCCTTCTCCTTGCCCTGGAGCAAAGAAACCGCCGGTACCGTATCATTCCTGAAGCACCTCGTTTGACCTTCTGTTTCCTGATGCTAAACCCGTGCTCTTTGGCGTGATTGTTGTAGAATATGTATGCATCCCCTTGCGACCGAAATGTCATAGCCATGATCTTCCAATGTGTCTCCAGCATCTGTTGTTGCCTTCGAGCCTCCTCAATGTCCATCTCTGCCTCATCGTGATCACCGCTAGGACCATCTGACTCCTCCTGCAAAATTACATATGAAACTTTGTCAATTACTATCATTTATAAACATAGAGAAATACAACATGCTATTGCGCGATGTACAACATGTATGAACGAACTTGGCTCAAGTTATCTGCGAATGATTCCTGGAAACTATTTTGCACATTGTCAAAATCCACATCTTCCTGCAAATTTGTAAACATAGAGAAATAGTTAGCCTTGCCATACTTTGCAAATTGAAAAATGAAAACAAAAAATACGCCACTTACGTTTTCACTATTCGCGCCATGTTCATTATTATCAAAATCCTCCGGAGGTAAGATATCATATGAAGAGCACGAATCGTTGTCGCTGCTGTCATCATCCCCCGTGAATGCGGTTTGTTCATCCATGTGAACACACCTAACTCGCAAAACTGCACAACATTGATAATTTATCGTGTGTTAAATTTTGTACAGTGGATCATGCCCAGATGCAACACTAGTTCTCTACATCATGCGGTCGTCCGTGGAGGCGGCGCTGCGGCACGACGTCGCCGGCGTAGATGAACTAAACCCTAAATCACTACATGAACTAAACCCTAAATCTCTACATCATGCTAGGTTTAGATGCCAAACCTTGGGCCGCGGTGTGGACGTCGCCGGCGTAGGACGACGGGCCTTCACGCAGGGGTCTCCGGCTTGATTCTAGCCGGCGGCGACGTGCAAGACGATGAAGCCGCGGGATTTTTGGCCGGGTCCTCCGCGGGGGACGACACCGGTCACTAGCGGCAGAGGCGGCGGCGGACGTCGGGCCCTTCACGTCCGCGGTGTCGGACGAGGACGGTGAGATGCGGCGTCGGACGGCGTTGGGACGGCGATCCAACAAGCCGACGGCGTTCTTCCACACCACCGGCCACCGGCGGCGATCGACCACTTGAAAAAATGGGACGGAACGAGCGTGATCGCCGGGCGGGCGCGAGGATCGTGCAACCTCCTCTTTTTTCCCGTACACGCGCGGCGGCGGCGGATCTTTTTTTTTCATGCGCGCGGGTATACGTACGTCGGCCTGTAATGTACAATACGAGGTGGGTATACGTTTCCTGCGTATGACGATTCTGCCCTTCTACGTTTGGTTGGGGGGGGGTCTACCGAAGCACATCTCTTAACTTTTTTGTGCCTTAGTTTCAGAATTTATGATAATTCTATATTCAAAATGGACGGGCGCAGCAACGCGCGCCATCAACGATCTAGTGCACACATATGTCTGGACCCTTTATCCATGTGGGCAACTAATGCCCCAGACTTTGTATCAGGGTTGGTGATCTCCGATATGGGGCACCATGATTAAGTGGAATACATGGGTTATTCCTTTGAAAAAAAAACATGCACACATATGCGGAGTTGAAATGTCATAACTCTGCACTTAATGGTTCATTTGCTGAGATTGATGCTGCTGAATATGATGGATTGGTAATTTCTGGAGCCTGGAGGCCGTGCATCCGAATACGTTGCAATGGATGAAAAGGTGCTTGACTTAGTTACCAAGTCCTCTGATGCTAAGAAGGCTATTGCATCATTTTGCGTTGGACTGTTTATTCTGGCGGCAGCAAGAGTAGTCTGGAGCCGTGCATGCACAACATATCCTGCCATTAATCTTGTCACTGCAGCAGCTTATGATGGTCATCCTGAATTCATCAGCCTATTTGTTAAAGCACTTGGAAGACTCTGTAGCAGGACCCAACAAAACAATATTGTCCCTATGCTGGTTATGGTTTGAGAAACTTTGCCCTGACGAATTTTAATTCATATTCTTGGTGTAGTGTTTCTCATTTTTCATAACCTCTGTCTTGGCCTTTTTGTTCTAATCGCACTTGTAATAGGATTACATGGTGGATGACGAGGTCATGTTGGCTGTCATTCATGACTTCGAAGGCACCAAGCTTACAGTGAGAAGCCTCGTTGAACACTGTATTTCACAGTGCGAATGCTGAAAGCTATGATGCATTTGTAATCCCCGTTGGATGTGTCCTCGGAGTACCTTGCCCTGAACGAGGAATTACTTTGCTTGGCGAAGGGGTTCATGGATAAAGGAATGCCAGCTGCATCGATTTGCCATGGCCAGCATCTATTATCTGCTTCTGGGGTTTTTTAGGTACACATACTCTTTACTCTTACAAGCTATAGCATGTTCTGCTTTGAACAAAACAAGCGCGGCTGTCCTAAGTTCAGATATCTGATAAATTATCATTGTGAAAAAGTTTCTGTCAGTCAGTGTCTCAGAAACCAAATGCTTCTACCACAACAGAAAAAAATAATAATGCCATGACTGTAAAAATGTTGCTTCTGTCAAAAAGAAAATGCTTCCGGGGCAAAAAAAATGTTACCATTGTAAAAGATGCATCTCAAAGATGACACTATAAAGCCAAAATTGGGTCCTAGGAACTTGATTGTGATGCCATATATGAATTGTACCCTGCTTCTTCTTTTTTAGGGGAATATATACCTTTTTTTCAAAAGTAAAAACTATGCCTTGCTTGGAGCAGAATGGGTTTTGTCTTTCAAAGGTTCTGCAGCAGCAAAAGCAAAATAAGAAATCATACAAAGCACGACTTCCAGCACTTCAGGCAACCATTCAATTATGTGTCATTCCATTTTGCTTAACTAGTTTATCTTCTCGGGAGTCCTGCTGCTGTTCTGCAATAAACCTCCCCCATGTCTTCTGCCATTGAGGTGAATCTCTTTTACATGTTTATGATCTACATCAGCTGCAATTTCGGTGCTCTACAAAACAACAAACTGTGTCCCCTTTGTCCTGGATAAAAAATATGCTATATAGTAGCAGGGTATTTTCTGCATGTGCTAATAATATAGAATTGTAGAAAATAAGGGAGATGCCTCATATCTTCCTGAAATTTCGTCTTGGGAAAATGAATTATAAGTGGAGCCCTTATTAATACGAAATATTTGGTTGAAGCTTAGCACATCAGACGAGCACAAGTGACTCACATGATTAGTTCTATTGTTCCTAAGAAATATGTACGTAGTAGGGTGGTATGACGCTCGTCATTTGCACCTATACCTTTAATAGAGATTTAAAATGTCAATAAGAAATTGTGTAGGTCGTTTGTTTGGCAGGCCGACATTGAATGTGTCAGTAAGTAAGGTTGGTCTAGAACTCTAGATTACCGTAGATATATTGCAATTATATTAGATACACAGTATATTTGGAAATAAATTCATAAACTTTTTTATGACTTTTGAGTGTACTTGCTACTAATTAAAATATGCTCCCTTCTGCGCTACATAAAGAAGTTGCAAGCGAGCCCATAGTTTTTAGCATGTTCTGGTTATGTACTTATGTCCTCATGCTTGCACCACTTAGACAGGAGTATATCTATATCTATATACCTATACCTACATATAATAAATATATATATATATATATATATATATATATATATATATATATATATATATATATATATATATATATATCTACCTAATAATAAAGCACGGAGTGTTTCTGTCGGTTCACCGTCGCGTCATTTTACAAAAAACCCATCTGTTTTCTGTAAATTAACCCGCAATACACGTTTAATTCATCGCCGAACAGTTTTTTTTCTCAGAACACCCCCTGACGTTTCAGGTAATCAACCCGCCGTCCATATTTAAGTCACACGAATCTTTTTTTCGTTTTAACAGAAAACCCCCTGACTTTTTGATTAATCAATCCGCAGGTTATCCAAAACAAAATTATCCATATCTTTTAAACCACAACTCCGATTTTAACATGTTATATATGAAATTTGATTAAAAAATGTGTAGAATTTAAATATAATATTATTTTTAGCTGTTAAATATTTCTAAAATATTATTTTTGGTGCAAACTTAATCTATAGTGCACGGTTTGTTTTTCTTTCGTATCGGCGGCGACCCGAATTGCAAACAAACACCCATTAAAACCATATTGAGAGGAAAGAAAACATCGATAACCACACATGCACACCTCTGAGTAAACCTCGCGGGGGAAAACAACATATTTTTCATCTTATTCCGAGAGAGAGAAAGACGCCTTAGGACTGACTACATTCAAACGCATTTTCGTTGTGTGAGCACTGAGACCACCGTCGGCAATACAAATGCGATGTCATGTGAAAATAAAGGACGTGGACCTATTAGCGTCTTGAGTCATGGTTATTGGGTTAAGAGCGTGTACTATTTTCTCTCCCGTTGCAACGCACGGGCTCTTTTGCTAGTATTATATAATAAAGGAAGGTGATATTTTTTTTTCCGTCTGTCCCATCGTGTAAAAAACGGTTCGTATAGCTGCTTCCAGCCGCGTCCGACTGGGCCACATAGATGTCCTCATAGGCCTGCTCCTGGGCTTTCAATATCAGGGAAAAATAGGTGCGTCAGTACTAGGGTTCGAACTAACAACCCTTCCCTTATATCCTTTGGATTGTAGCCAGCTAAGCTAGCTTGGGCCTATGATGATGTAGAGGATCATTTGATAAGTAGTACCACCTTGCTCCTTTGAACCCAATCGCACCAAATTATATACCCAAATGCTAAAAAGTGCGGCTGCATTATTTGGAAGAACCGAGCGCACACTTTGAAGGGAAAGAAAATTCTTAGAGCAGTGTGAAGTACTTTCCTATTTAAGAAAGAAAAAGGCGAAAGACTGTGGTTCCACGTGAGACAACCGACGCAATAGACGGTCGCATGCATACGTGATGTCATCCCACTTTATTACGTTTCATTTTTTCAAATAGGGACAACTTTTGAACCAAGCATCAGAATGAAGATCCGTTTTCACCATTAGTTTTCTCGCCACGAGCACTTCAAAAGTAGATCCTATATGGGTACATTTCGACAATTTTTTTTTGAAGGCAACTTTAATGCTAGATGGGGCAACTTTAGACCTACACATAAGCAACTTCCTTGCATTGTGTGCACTAGTGAATTCACTTAACATTCTTTTAATTTTCCTACTGTTACTGCTAAGTTGTTTACCGGTGATGCTTAGTTGCATATCATCGCTAATTAGTTTCCTAAAAACTATAAATTTGCCTACCGTTGATGTTTAGTTCGCTGCCAGTGATTACTAGTAGCATACCATGACTGCTAAGTTGTCTGTCATTGTTAATTAGTTGCCTATAACATTATTTAAAATTACTGCTATCATTGTTGCAAAGTTGGCCTCCTTTGAATCTAAGTTTCCTAAAATACTATGAAGCTACATGTCATTGATTCTCATTTGTTTGTCAATGCTAACTAGTTGCCTATAATATTGTGAAAGTTGTCTATCGGTGTTGCTAAGTTGCTTTACCGCTGAATCTAAGTTGCCTGAAGTACTAAAAAGTATTTTAGGCACCATGATAAAAATATCAAGATACTCACTAGTCATGGTAGGCAACTTAAGATAAACATTAGGCAACTTTCGAGACATGGTAGACAACCTAACAAGAAGTTGCTTCCTTTTAGGACTGAAGTTGCTTGCAATAGCAATAAAGTTGCTTGCCAGGCATGGAGCCAATTTAAGAGAACATTGAGTTGATTGGCAATCATGGTAGCCAACCTAACTAGAAGATGCTTCTTTTTACCACTAAAGTTGGTTGATATAGAAATAAAGTTCCTTTTTAAGAAAGGTCTATCGAAACATGCAACTTCACTGCATTTCCTAGTTAATTTTCTCTAACATTCTCACAACCTACTCACCGCGACTTCTAAGTTGCTACCATTTATGCTCGTATGTCGTATTTTCTATGTTCACTATAATATTATGAAGTCCTCCATCGTTAATGCGCAGTTATATGTCATTACTAGTTCGTTGCCTATTATGAGTGCTATAGGTTGCTAGACATTGCCAATTAGTTGTCTACCGATGATGCACAGTCGTATGGCAGGCAACTAAGCATCACCAATAGGCAACTTCAGAGTGTTTGTGGGCAACTAAGAAAACCAATGACAAGAAACTTCACAATATTGTAGGCAACTAATTTGCAAAGTTAGGCAACTGAGTAGCAATGGTAGGCAACTAATTACCAATAGCTGGTAACTCGGCATCAATGGTAGGCAATTTGATCTTGATAGGCCATGTTTCTTTTGGCCATTTCCATCTCGGGTAAAATGTTTCGATGCACTTTGACATCGTAAAGTGTAGGTCAATTATTGTCCCAAAGTGCATAGCCTTCACATCATGTTCATTAGCCCCAATTTTGTTAGGGTCCAACAAATGAATTTCCTTGTTGACTGTGTCCCATACATACACTGCTTTCGTATTGAAACGGTCTACTGGAACTATTATCTACGCATGCATGTGAGTTGTTAGTAAACGGTACCAAAAGTACGTAATGATGCCTTTCACAAATGCTGATGCCAACGGTAGTACCTGTGTGCAGTATTCTACTTCATACTTGAATAACTTGCTTCTAAAAAATTTCACGTACTGCTTCAGATCGGTTCGTCTGTCCTTGTTTAGAGCTAGATGCTGCAAAATCAAACAGTATTTCAATTGAGGCCAACAAAAAAAACATAGATGTGCCATTGTGATTCAGTTATGTTTGACTCGCATTGATAGGACAAGGATATTTGATTACTCATCGACCAACTGTTAGGCATGAAGTGTGTGGGCCGTTTTTGAAATTCTCCGAATATTAGGTCATCGCGGCATGTGTATGATCTAAGTAGTGCATCACAATATTCCACCGAGTACATTGCACCTAATTTGGAATTTGTTTTCATTGCATTTCCAGATATACGTATTGTTGTTGGACTATGATATTCATACCATATACTGCACAAAAACACCTAATCATTAGTGCGCATGCTTGGTTATGCTATGAATACTATGTCTGGTTTTGGGAAAAAATACAAACGCTGATAGATCGTTTTCATTTTGTTTCTGCATCCATCTCCGGAATTTCTTTCTCCGAGAGACCTTAGAGTTTATGTTTGATGTGTCGAACTCCAATGGCGACTTCCCATCATATGGCAAATGATCTGCGTATCACTTGAGTTAAGATTTTAGTTCAAGTAGCTGGATTTTTTTTAAATGGCTAATGTGTTTACCTTCATTGTGCATTGCAAGTTGGCGTGCAGAGCAGTTCAGTAGAGATTGCTATGCTTCCCCTGCTTGTTCTGCTCGCAAAAAGAATTCATGTTTCTCATTTGGTTGACAATCTGTATGGAACAGACGCAGCATGTAGGACTTTGTTCAATTTTGAAAATCTGTTTTTGGGTGTAACATAGTAATTATATTTTTCAAATACAGATATTTTTTGAATATATGTCTAGTTTACCTTTTGTATGCAATACAATCTGACTTGCCAGGTGAGCATCGAAATCCAGAGAGCAGTCTACTTCCGATACTTTCGTAATTGCAACTCTCTTTCCATGATCTGCCTCACAGGACAATGGGCATTTTTGTTTCTCTACAAATTGAATCTAGCACATATAATCAATGTAAATATGTTTGGTAATTGATGTGGCAAACATTCGTTGTTTATCCATGCGAACTCACCTTTAGAGGCTCTACTTTTTTGACAACTGGCCTTGTACTTGGTCTTCAGGATTAGTTGTCCAACTGACATGGCTTTCCCACTCCTCGTAGTTGCTGAGTTTACAATGACATTACGCAAACCATACAATATATTAGGCATCAGTACCAAAAATACCGGACATGCAGAAGTTCAAACAACAGTCATACAGCAAAACATGTCTACGGGTTTGTATGCTTTATATAATCAATGTGTTAGAACAAGTAGATGCACTGTGAAACAAGCTTGTACCTGCACTTCTCAAGACTTCTTCTTCGTCCTGTAATTCGGTGGCGTTCAGTGCTTCCCTCTTTCTATTTTTGTTCAACGATTGTAAAACCTGTAGCCCTTGTCTGCTAAATCTAGAATAGCAAACTAGGTGTGGTTCTTTGAACTGTGCACAGGAAAGTTGTTAATAGGTGCCCACACAAGGTTTGTACACCTAAGATATATACTTCAGTGGATTACCTGGTGTTTCCCAAATAGCCGGCTACTTGATCCTTCAACATAGATAATGTCCTCTATTAGCTGTTGAACCACATCTTGGGTGAACAGAGAAGCCCGTGGAAACACATTATCATGTATTTTGCTGCAGCTTGTTTTTAGATTGTCCAAATAGTGAACTTGCAGAATGAATAATTGGAACTAATCAATGTTGTTCGGTGTGATTTTACATAATCATTGTTATATATCCATAACAAACATGTTTCTGCTATTTACCTGTAGATACGGTGGACAGCCGCCAAGCTTAATATGCGGGCACTTTGCCCTAATTTGAGCCTGAGCACACCTTGCCTCCTCCAGAGTTCGCTTCCTAACATATTCCGACCAGTTCAACGAATGTATTTCTGTTGGATCAACAAAACTAGGAATGATCTCGAATGAGAATGCAATTTTGCTCTCGTTTTGTCGGGGGGATGACCCCCGGGTAGGCTCAAGGAGACAAGACATCATTCCAAAAAAATTCCAGGGGAGCAACCCCTAGCCGGCTGGAACCTAGCAGGCTGGAACCTGGCTGGCTGGAACCTGGCCGCCTGGAGCCTGGCCGGCTGGAACCTGGCCGCCTGGAACCTGGCCGCCTGGACCCTGGCCGGCTGGAGCCTGGCCGGGTTGAGCCTGGCCGGCTGGAGCCCTTCCGGCTGGAGCCCGTCCGGCTCGAGCCCGGCAAAGTCAACCTTAGGCGTCCCATCGGACCTGCGCGGACGAGACGGCCATGCTCTACAGTGGAGCACTGTTGATGGGCAGCAGGCACTGTTCATACGTCATATGTCACCTCCAATAGTGTATAGTTGGCCATGTGGGCCACCCCTTGTCCCCTGGGCACCCCTTTATAAGGTGCACCAGGGAGGAGCTCCACACGGGGGACACTCCCTCCCTCTCATTCTCACACACTCCAAGAGAAGAGGAGAGCCCAGAGCCTCCTTTTTCCTCCTCCAAACAGCTCTAGGAGCAACCATGTACTACCATATACACTCCATATACATCAGACATGCAGGAGTACGGGCGTTACCTCCATGCGAGGGCCCCGAACCTGGGTAAACCACCACGTGCTGTTGCCCAATCCCATCCCGGATCTCCACCGTAGCCTTCCCCCCACCTTTAGCCATCTTATGGCATCTACCGTGAGAAAACCACGACACGTTTACAGCAAGCAAGCCTGCTATTGCTAAAACAGTTGCGGCAACTCTGAATCCCATCTGTTCACGAAATGACATCTCCTTCATGTATTCTCTAGTCACAATGTCCTCTATGTGATTCATTGTGAAATGTGGGAATTTGTTATTTCCCACAGATAGGAAACTCTTGACAAGTTCTACGTGTGATCTTGAAACCAGTGGTGATTTCTCCATACGGAATACTGATTTTCCAGAGCATGGCAACCCAGTGACAATGTTTACATCAGTATCTTTTATAGGTATGCTGCAATTGTTCTCTAGCCTTATACAAGAGTTGTCTACATCAACCCTGCTTAGAAGCCATAAGCACTGCATATCATCGTTCTCCTTTATTATTTGGATGGTGCAAATTCCAGCAAATCCAATGGCCTTCAGCAGTTTAACCTTCTGTCCCGTGAAGCTTGAGAATATCTTGCAAACAGATTCTAAGTCCCCGTTGTAATGAACACTCGTGCACGATTCATCTAAAAACCTTGGTATTTGTACAGTCCGAATCCCTCTGAGGTTTTCATAAATGGGAGGCTGAAACTTTACTACTTCATCGCCCTGTCATGTATTTTTTATGTTTAGTGTATGGACTTTAGTGATGCTTATTACATAATAATTGTTAAATATTTACAGTTTTATGGAAACAAGGGCAAAAATAGAAATTTGGAAACAAGAAAGCTACCTGCACATCCTCAGTTGCATGCTTTCCTTTCTTCTTTGCCTACACAGCAATGAATTCAGTCAGGCATACGTAAATTTTTAGTTTTTGTATCATTTATACGGGGGTGGCTATTTTCCATATGCACAATATACGTTACCTATTCGCCTATTTTACTACCTGCAACTTATGTTATTGTATATAGAACACATTTCTCTGTAATAAGAATATAAGTTGAAAAAACAGGACATCAAAGAAGTTTGTCAAGTTGCATAACAGGTTGTTACGGGTTGGCAATTAACATGCAATTTAACTGATATCAAACGGTAAAACTACATAATTGGAACATGTGTTCAATTGGTTGCACTCAACGCTAAGTGCGAAGGTAGACATCTTCAGCGGCAAACATCCGGACTGAATAGCTTGCAATATAGCAACACTAGTTATATTGATTGATAAAAATGTGGATTGATATTCGTGTTTGGAAATAGAATACATTGCACACTGCAAGGATTATCAAACACTCAGTACACCCCAAATTCATTGCCAGAAACATGCATGGAGCATTTTGATATATACTAATTATACACAAAATAGCCTTACATAACAAACTGATACAGGCTAACCATTGACACTGAACTTGACAAAACCAAACTTCAATACAATATCAACTAGATTATCATACTACACCAAACTACTGGACATACACCACTACATAGGAGCTGGATTTGCTTCTTCCTCATCCTCATTCTCAAGCTTGTCCCAATCTATTGGGTCATCTAAATCATCTCCTACAACTATTGGCATCTGACTTTCTTCTTTCATATGCACTTCACATTGCCAAGCGTTCCTAGTGATGGATGAGAAGGGGCGGCACCTCTGATTGATGACTGCTGTTGTGGGCTCTGAAACTACTCTGCCTCCCATGCTCCCAGAGCGAGAAGATGACCCATGTTCCATGGTGGATGGTCCCGCGCACCACCTATTTCTGCCAGTAGCAACGCCGGTTGTACGGCTTCACCGGCCTCGGCCTCTGCGCCTCCCCATAGCAGGAGGAGGTAGCTTTGGCGGAGGCGCATCTGCCTCCAAGATGCCAAGCAGCCACTCCATACGGCGGCCCATCAGCTTGAGCTTCCTACTAGTGGCTGCTACTTGTTGACGGCGAAATCTGCTTGATGGCTACTTGGATTTGACGGATGTGGCCACTTTCATCGATGGTGAGGAAGCAGATGAAGAAGAGAGAAAGGGTGGCGGCTGTGTGGAGCAAGTATGGACTGTATGCGGATGAGGACGAAGCAGGGTTTGCACCTAGAAAATTCTAGGGTATTCTTCTGTGGGCCACGCGTGCAAAACCAGACTGGCAGATATAAAATTTAGAAAATAAAGCGCACAGGATTTGCGGGATCGGAAATATCCGTTGTAAGGTTCAATACTAAGTGGGCATCGAATTGATTTCACTCCCGTATTATAAAAATAAAACAACTGATTTAAGGCTGGTGCCGTCTGTCCCCGTACTACATATATCTAACCGCCATACGATCTGTGTAATTACCAGTTGACCAAACTAAGATAAAAAAATATGGCTACCCTGCGACTCATACGAGCTATGTACACCATTTCAGATCTGTATAGCTTATTGGACAAAAAATTGGGCAATACCGTAGATCTGTTCAGCTATTGTGGACTGGCTGCCAAAGTAAAGAGGGTTATCATCGTTTCCCGATTCAGTTAGTTAGGGTGTGCTTGAGAGAACGAGGGGTTGGGGGAGCCTAGCAAGCATCTGTATTCAAGATCTAATATGATAGCCCACTTCAAAAACCAAAGGAGTATCAACAGCATCTCGCTTTCGTATTTGGAAAACCTACCTCATTCGCACTTGCTTCAAGCGGCCCCTCGTGCGAGCGATGAAGAGCTCGCCGTTGACCCATTTGGAATCGCCAGTCCTATAGTGGGGAGGGGTGGGAGGGGATTTCGTCAGGATACTACTGGCAGCAAACGAGATGCTTTCTTATAGCCATATGGATGCGCGTTGAGGTAAATGGACACTGGCACTGTTTCACTTTGGCATGAGACTTTCGGTCCACATCTATTAATTTTTCCCATTGCAGACTGCCACTTCTCCCTCCTCACATTGATCTCAGATGTTCTGTCATGATGAGTACTATCCTTATGTCCAGACACAGCCACTAGTAGAAAACAGGGCATCTGTCCCGGTTCCAGAGGGCCTTTAGTCCCGGTTCTGGAACCGGGACAAAACGATGGGAACTAATGCCCAAAACCTTTAGTCCCGGTTGGCCTACGAACCGGAACTAAAGGTGCTCCACGTGGACGCTGCGGGGCACCCAGGCAGGAGGACATTTAGTCCCGGTTGGTAACACCGACCGGGACTAAAGGGTCTCCACGTGGCCGCTGCGCAGCGCTCAGGTAGGAGGACCTTTAGTCCCGGTTGGTAACAACAACCGGGACCAAAAGGCAGCCACGTGTCAGCAGCTCGCAGGCGCTGGGGTTTTTTTTTTGAAAGGGGGGGTTTACGGGTTTTGGAGGGTTTAGGGGTTTCATATTGTGTTAGCTAGCTAATAGAGAGAAGTGACCTTTCTTTCTCCGTGCTTGGTCGACGCTAGCTACTGCATATAGAGAGAACTCGATGCTAGCTAGTAAGCAAATGAAGGAAACCATTAATTACACAAGATCGTCATGAACATATATAGAGAGAAGTGACCTCTCTTTCTCCGTGCTTGGTCGAACAACAAGTTTTCGTATATCTATCCGACGCTACTACATATATACAATATAACATCCCTGACATCATCAAGCGCCAAACTCCCATTGAATTTCCGTATGGTATTCTCCCTTTTCATGTATGACGTGGTCAAGAAAGAATCCCGCCAATTCCTCTTGAATTGCTCGTATGCGATCATGTGGTAGGAGTTCATCCCGCATCTGCCACATCTAATTTAAAGAAGGGGGTCAATACATATAAATGAATGAAACTCAACACAATTGATGGTAATAAAATAAAATTGTGAATATTGTTTACGTACTTAAAATTGTTTGTCAGACAAGAAGCCCCGCTCAGTGGTCGAGTGGCGAATGAACTCGCAAACGTAGTATCCACATAAATTATTCCCACCTGCCTGCCACAAGCACTTTATGAGAATAGAGTTCAATCAAACTGATAATCAAGCATGATAATGGTATTGATGAAACTAGAATCAATGAGAGATGCGCGGAACTAGCAAGTACTACTTACTTTGGGGTGTGTAAATCGCAGCTCGTTCTTCAGACCCGGAACCATTCCGGTGAACTGTTTCCAAACCCTGCCAGGCGAAGAAAATGATTACTTGATATCAGGAAATGAACAAAAGTTGCCGATATGGTCCCGGTATTGATTGAACTTACTTCTGGAGTATTGCAGTCATGTCCGCATAATCCTTGGGATCGTTACGTCTCGAGTCTAAGACAGTTACTACTCCCCCGTCAAGCTTAATGGATAGCAGAATAAAGTGGAACCTGCGCACGCATAACTCATCAATTACAGTACTTAACCTCGAGTAAGCGAAACCGAATATGCACAAGACAATAACACTCACTTGAAGTTGTAAGGAAATGGTATTTCCCTTTTGTTTTGATGTCGAAGGAACGATTTTAGCAAGTTTTCCTCGGTATCTTTAACTCTGTTTTGTACCGCCCATTCATTTACGGTATTTGGGCTAATGAACCCAATGTCATAGATTTGTCTTTTTGGGCATTCGACGATCTTCAATCTGCATAATATAGTGAGGATAATTATATAAACATGCAATGAACGACCTGAGCTAGAGACTTAATTACAGAAGTAATACTTACAGACAGTAGCAAGTCATGAGTTATTTGTCGAGGGCCTCTTGATTGAATAACTGAAATAACTCCACAAATTCAACAGGCATCAGGTCGACTCCAATGAGGTCGTGCTCATCTTTAATTCTCACCATCAAACTATCAGACCCATTCTTCCTGCAGGTTTCCAAGAACCACTCATGCAATCTTCGCATCATCGTTGTTAGATGAGGATGATCAGGTTTGACGAGAGGCTTCCCGTGCTCGTATCTAAAGATCTCTACTACCTCAGCCGTTTCAAACTGTACATCATCACCCACGTAATTGTTGGAAATATGCCCTAGAGGCAATAATAAATTAGTTATTATTATATTTCCTTGTTCATGATAATCGTTTATTATCCATGCTATAATTGTATTGATTGGAAACTCAAATACATGTGTGGGTACATAGACAACACTGTGTCCCTAGTAAGCCTCTAGTTGACTAGCTCGTTGATCAAAAGATGGTGAAGGTTTCCTAGCCATGGACATGAGATGTCATTTGATAACGGGATCACATCATTAGGAGAATGATGTGATGGACAAGACCCAAACTAAGAACGTAGCATTTGATCGTGTCAGTTTATTGCTATTGTTTTCTGCATGTCAAGTATCTGTTCCTTTGACCATGAGATCATGCAACTCACTGACACCGGAGGAATACCTTGTGTGTATCAAACGTCGCAACGTAACTGGGTGACTATAAAGGTGCTCTACAGGTATCTCCGAGGGTGTCTGTTGGGTTGGCATGGATCAAGACTGGGATTTGTTACTCCGTGTGACGGAGAGGTATCTCAGGGCCCACTCGGTAATACAACATCACAATGAGCCTTGCAAGCAATGTGACTAAAGTGTTAGCCACGAGATCTTGTATTACGGAACGAGTAAAGAGACTTGCCGGTAACGAGATTGAACTAGGTATAGAGATACCGACGATCGAATCTCGGGCAAGTAACATACCGAAGAACAAAGGGAACAGTATACGGGATTAACTGAATCCTTGACGTAGAGGTTCGACCGATAAAGATCTTCGTAGAATATGTAGGAGCCAATATGGGCATCCAGGTCCCGCTATTGGTTATTGATCGTAGAGGTGTCTCGGTCATGTCTACATAGTTCTCGAACCCGCAGGGTCTACACACTTAACGTTTGGTGACGATTAGTATAGTTGAGTTATTTTGTTGGTGACCGAAGGTAGTTCGGAGTCCCGGATAAGATCCCGGACATGACGAGGATCTCCGGAATAGTCCGGAGGTAAAGATTGATATATGTGATAATAGTGTTTTGATCTCCGGAAGGGTTCCGGAATTCACCGGAAGGGGTTCCGGATGTTTGCCGAAGTGTTCGGGTGCAGCAACACTTTATATGGGCCAAAGGGATAAAGCCCACAAGGTATTGGAAAGTGCAAAAGGAAGTTTTGTTACTGCCTTAAGCTGGTAAGGCAGTACTACCGCTACTGTAGCAGCGGTACTACCGCTTAAGTTGGTCAAGCGGTACTACCGCTACTGTATCAGCGGTACTACCGCTTAAGCTGGTCAAGCGGTACTACCGCTACTGTAGCGGCGGTACTACCGCTTGTGCGCAGTACTGCAGGGATCCGAGTTGGACTCTTTCCCTGCGGGCCAAACCGACCTTGTGCGGGCGAAACCGACCTGGAGGAGGCTTTTACTCCAAGTTTAGACCCCAAGGCTCAACATATAAATAGAGGGGCAGGGCTAGCACACGGGATACATTAGATTGCCCCAAGCCGTGTGCCGGCAACCTCTAGTTCCTCCTACGTCATAATTTCAGTAGTGCTTAGGCGAAGCCCTGCTGAAATAGTTCCTCACCAACATCACCACGCCGTCGTGCTGCTGGAACTCTTCTTCTTCTCCGCTCCCTCTTGCTGGATCAAGAAGGCGGAGATCGTCATCAAGCCGTACGTGTGTTGAACGCGGAGGTGCCGTCCGTTCGGCGCTAGATCGTGCTTGGATCGAGGGACGACTTGCGATTTGGATCGCGGAGACGTTCGACTACATCAACCGCGTTTCTTAACGCTTCCGCTTAGCGATCTACAAGGGTATCTAGATTCACTCTCCCTCTCGTAGATGCTCATCACCATGGATAGATCTTGTGTGTGCGTAGGAAAATTTTTGTTTCCCATGCAACGTTCCCCAACAGTGGCATCTGAGCTAGGTCTATGCGTAGATGAGATCTCGAGTAGAACACAAACAAGTTGTGGGCGTGGGTGTATACATATTGTTTGCCGTTACTACTTGATATTTGATTCGGCGGTATTGTGAGATGAAGCGGCCCGGACCGACATTACGCGTACGCTTACGCGAGACAGGTTCCTTCAACTAACATGTAACTTCGTTGCATAAAGATGGCTAGCGGGTGTCTGTCTCTCTCACTTTAGTTGAATCGATTTCAATGAAGAGGGTTTTTTTAGAAGATCAAAAAGCAATCACTACACCACGTTGTGGTTTTGCGTAGGTAAGAACGGTTCTTGCAAACCCGTAGCAGCCACGTAAAATTTGCAACAACAATTAGAGGACGTCTAACTTGTTTTTGCAGGGTATGTTGTGATGTGATATGGCCAATTACATGATGAGATATATGTGATGTATGAGATGATCATGTGTTGTATAGAATATCATGACTTGCATGTCGATGAGTACGGCAACTGGCAGGAGCCATAGAGTTGTCTTTAATTATTGTATGACCTGCGTGTCAATCATTAAGCGCTATGTAATGCTTTACTTTACCGCTAAACGTTAGCTATAGTCGTGGAAGCAACAGTCGGCGCGACAACCTCATGGCGACACGTTGATGGAGATCAAGATGATGGAGATCATGGTGTCGTGCCGGTGACGATGGAGATCATGCCGGTGCTTTGGAGATGGAGATCAAAAGCACGAGTTCATGGCCATATCATGTCACTTATGATTTGCATGTGATGTTAATCCTTTTATGCATCTTATTTTGCTTAGGACGACGGTAGCATTATAAGGTGATCCCTCACTTAAATTTCAAGATAAAATTGTGTTCTCCCCGAGTGTGCACCGTTGCGAAAGTTCGTCGTTTCGAGACACGCCGTGATGATCGGGTGTGATAGACTCTACGTTCACATACAACGGGTGTAAGCCATGTTGCACGTGCGGAACACTCGGGTTAAACTTGACGAGCCTAGCATGTACAGACATGGCCTCGGAACACAAGAGACCGAAAGGTCGAACATGAGTCATATAGTAGATATGATCAACATGAAGATGTTCACCATTGAAACCACCTCAACTCACGTGATGATCGGACTTGAGTTGGTGGATTTGGATCATGTTACACTCGAATGACCGGAGGGATGTCAATTTGAGTGGGAGTTTTTAAGTAATATGATTAACTAAACTCATTGTCTAGAACAATAGTCTAAGTTGTCTTTGCTATATTTATGTTGTAGATCATGGCTCGCGCGGTAGTATCCCTGAATTTTAATGCGTTCCTAGAGAAAGCTAAGTTGAAAGATGATGGAAGTAACTTTGTGGACTGGGCCCGTAATCTAAGGATTATCCTTACGGCTTCCCAGAAGGCTTATGTCCTTGATGCACCGCTTGGTGATCCACCCGCTCCAGTTGAGTCTCTAGACGTTGTGAACGCCTGGCAGGCTCGTTCTGAAGATTACTCAATAGTTCAATGTGCAATATTGTATGGCTTAGAACCGGGACTTCAAAGACGTTTTGAACGTCATGGAGCATATGAGATGTTCCAGGAGTTGAAGTTTATCTTTTAGAAGAACGCCCGGATCGAGAGATATGAGATCTCCGATAAGTTCTATGCTTGCAAGATGGAGGAGAACGGGTCTATCAGTGATCACGTGCTCAGAATGTCTGGGTACTCCACCCGTCTGGCTGAATTGGGGATGCCCCTTCCGCCAGAGGCTATCACTGACAGAGTTCTTCAATCATTGCCACCTAGCTACAAGAGCTTCGTGTTGAACTATAACATGCACGGGATGAACAAGTCAGTCGCCGAGCTGTTTGCGATGCTGAAAGCCGCTGAGTCTGAAATTCAGAAGGAGCATCAAGTGTTGATGGTCAATAAAACCACTAGTTTCAAGAAAAATGGCAAGGGTAAGAAGGGTAACTCCAAGAAGAGTGGCAAAGCAGTTGCTCCTCTCGTGAAGAAACCCAAGGCTGGACCCAAACCAGAAACTGTGTGTTTTCATTGCAAGGGAACTGGACACTGGAAGCGGAACTGCCCCAAGTATTTGGCTGACAAGAAGGCGGCCAACAACAAACAAGGTATATATGATATACATGTTATTGATGTGTACTTTACCAACTCTCGTTGTAGTGCCTGGCTATTTGATATCGGTGCGGTTGCTCATATTTGCAACTCAAAACAGGAACTGCGAAATACACGGAGGCTGGCAAAGGACGAAGTGACGATGCGCGTGGGAAATTGTTCCAAGGTTGATGTGATCGCCGTCGGCACGCTCGCTCTTCGATTACCATCGGGATTAGTGATGAACCTGAATAATTGTTATTTAGTGCCTGCGTTAAGCATGAACATTATATCTGGATCTTGTTTATTGCGAGACGGTTACTCATTTAAATCAGAGAATAATGGTTGTTCTATTTATATGAGTAATATCTTTTATGGTCATGCACCCAATGTGAGGGGTTTATTCTTATTGAATCTCGATAGTAATGATACACATGTTCATAACATTGATGCCAAAAGATGTAGAATTAATAATGATAATACCACTTTCTTGTGGCACTGCCGTTTAGGTCATATTGGCGTAAAACGCATGAGGAAGCTCCATGCTGATGGACTTTTGGAGTCACTTGATTTTGAATCACTTGACACATGTGAGCCATGCCTCATGGGCAAGATGACTAAAACGCCGTTCTCTGGAATAATGGAACGGGCAAGTGACTTATTGGAAATCATACATACTGATGTGTGCGGTCCGATGAGCATTGAGGCGCGCGGTGGTTATCGTTACTTTCTCACCTTCACTGATGACTTAAGTAGATATGGGTATATTTACTTAATGAAACACAAGGCTGAAACATTTGAAAAGTTAAAACAATTTCAGAGTGAAGTTGAGAATCATCGTAACAAGAAGATTAAATTCCTACGATCTGATCGAGGAGGAGAATATCTGAGTTATGAGTTTGGCAGTCACTTAAGACAGTGTGGAATTGTTTCACAATTGACACCGCCTGGAACACCACAGCGTAATGGTGTGTCCGAACGTCGTAATCGAACCTTATTGGATATGGTGCGATCTATGATGTCTCTTGCCGATTTGCCACTATCGTTTTGGGGTTATGCATTAGAGACAGCTGCATTCACTTTAAATAGGGCACCATCGAAATCCGTTGAGACGACGCCATATGAACTTTGGTTTGGCAAGAAGCCAAAGCTGTCGTTTCTTAAAGTTTGGGGATGTGATGCTTATGTCAAAAAGCTTCAGCCTTAAAAGCTGGAACCCAAAGCGGAGAAATGCGTCTTCATAGGATACCCAAAAGAGACAGTTGGGTATACCTTCTACCTCAGATCCGAGGGCAAAGTGTTTGTCGCTAAAAACGGAACATTTCTTGAGAAAGAGTTTCTCTCGAAGGAATTGAGTGGGAGGAAGATAGAACTTGATGAGGTTGTTGAACCTTTACTTCAACCTGAGAGTAGCGCAGCGCAGAAAGTTGTTTCTGTGGAGCCTACATTAGCTGAAGAGGAAGTTAATGATGATGATCCTGAAGCTTTGGATCAAGTTGCTATCGAACCTCGTAGGTCGACAAGGACGCGTACTGCTCCTGAGTGGTACGGCAACCCTGTCTTAGAGGTCATGTTGTTAGACAACGATGAACCTACGAGCTATGGAGAAGCGATGATGGGCCCGGATTCCGAGAAATGGTTAGAGGCCATGAAGTCCGAGATGGGATCCATGTATGAAAACAAAGTATGGACTTTGGAAGTATTACCTGAAGGGCGTAAGGCCATTCAGAACAAATGGATCTTTAAGAGGAAGACGGACGCGGACGGTTATGTCACCGTCTATAAAGCTCGACTTGTGGCAAAAGGGTTTTTCACAAGTTCAAGGAGTTGACTACGATGAGACCTTCTCACCCGTAGCGATGCTTAAGTCCGTCAGAATCATGTTAGCAATAGCTGCCTTTTTCGATTATGAAATTTGGCAGATGGATGTCAAAACAGCGTTCCTTAACGGTTTCCTTAAGGAAGAGTTGTATATGATGCAACCAGAAGGTTTTGTCGATCCAGAGAATGCTGACAAAGTTTGCAAACTCCAGCGATCCATTTATGGACTGGTGCAAGCATCTCGGAGTTGGAATCTTCGCTTTGATGAGGTGATCAAAGCGTTCGAGTTTATACAAGTTTACGGAGAAGCTTGTATTTACAAGAAAGTGAGTGGGAGCTCTATAGCGTTTCTAATATTATATGTGGATGACATATTGCTGATTGGAAACAATATAGAAATGTTGGAAGGCGTGAAGGAATATTTGAACAAGAGTTTTTCAATGAAGGACCTAGGAGAAGCTGCTTTCATATTAGGCATCAAGATCTATAGAGATAGATCGAGACGCTTAATAGGACTTTCACAAAGCACATACCTTGATAAGATTTTGAAGAAGTTCAAAATGGATCAGTCCAAGAAGGGGTTCTTGCCTGTTTTGCAAGGTGTGAAGTTGAGTAAGACTCAATGCCCAGTGACTGCAGAAGATAGAGAAAAGATGAGTGTCATCCCCTATGCTTCAGCCATAGGCTCTATCATGTATGCAATGTTGTGCACAAGACCCGATGTCAGCCTTGCCATAAGTATGGTCGAAAGGTTTCAAAGTGATCCAGGAATGGAACACTGGACGGCGGTCAAGAATATCCTGAAGTACCTGAAAAGGACTAAGGACATGTTTCTCGTTTATGGAGGAGATCAAGAGCTCGTCGTAAAGGGTTACGTCGATGCAAGCTTTGACACTGATCCGGATGACTCTAAGTCGCAAACCGGATACGTATTTATTCTTAATGGGGGTGCGGTTAGCTGGTGCAGTTCCAAGCAAAGCGTGGTAGCTGATTCTCATGCGAAGCGGAGTACATCGCTGCCTCGGAGGCGGCGAAGGAAGGTGTCTGGATGAAGGAGTTCATGACAGATCTTGAAGTAGTGCCTAGTGCGCTAAACCCAATGACTCTGTTTTGTGATAATACTGGTGCCATTGCTCTAGCCAAGGAACCAAGATTTCACAAGAGGACCAGACACATAAAGCGACGTTTCAATTCCATCCGCGATTACATCAACGAGGACGACATAAATATTTGCAAAGTACACACGGATCTGAATGTTGCAGATCCGATGACTAAACCTCTTCCAAGGGCTAAACATGAACAACACCAAAACTGTATGGGTGTTCGATTCATTACAATGTAAATCATAAAGTGATGTGAGCTAGATTATTGACTCTAGTGCAAGTGGGAGACTGTTGGAAATATGCCCTAGAGGCAATAATAAATTAGTTATTATTATATTTCCTTGTTCATGATAATCGTTTATTATCCATGCTATAATTGTATTGATTGGAAACTCAAATACATGTGTGGGTACATAGACAACACTGTGTCCCTAGTAAGCCTCTAGTTGACTAGCTCGTTGATCAAAAGATGGTGAAGGTTTCCTAGCCATGGACATGAGATGTCATTTGATAACGGGATCACATCATTAGGAGAATGATGTGATGGACAAGACCCAAACTAAGAACGTAGCATTTGATCGTGTCAGTTTATTGCTATTGTTTTCTGCATGTCAAGTATCTGTTCCTTTGACCATGAGATCATGCAACTCACTGACACCGGAGGAATACCTTGTGTGTATCAAACGTCGCAACGTAACTGGGTGACTATAAAGGTGCTCTACAGGTATCTCCGAGGGTGTCTGTTGGGTTGGCATGGATCAAGACTGGGATTTGTTACTCCGTGTGACGGAGAGGTATCTCAGGGCCCACTCGGTAATACAACATCACAATGAGCCTTGCAAGCAATGTGACTAAAGTGTTAGCCACGAGATCTTGTATTACGGAACGAGTAAAGAGACTTGCCGGTAACGAGATTGAACTAGGTATAGAGATACCGACGATCGAATCTCGGGCAAGTAACATACCGAAGAACAAAGGGAACAGTATACGGGATTAACTGAATCCTTGACATAGAGGTTCGACCGATAAAGATCTTCGTAGAATATGTAGGAGCCAATATGGGCATCCAGGTCCCGCTATTGGTTATTGATCGTAGAGGTGTCTCGGTCATGTCTACATAGTTCTCGAACCCGCAGGGTCTACACACTTAACGTTTGGTGACGATTAGTATAGTTGAGTTATTTTGTTGGTGACCGAAGGTAGTTCGGAGTCCCGGATAAGATCCCGGACATGACGAGGATCTCCGGAATAGTCCGGAGGTAAAGATTGATATATGTGATAATAGTGTTTTGATCTCCGGAAGGGTTCCGGAATTCACCGGAAGGGGTTCCGGATGTTTGCCGAAGTGTTCGGGTGCAGCAACACTTTATATGGGCCAAAGGGATAAAGCCCACAAGGTATTGGAAAGTGCAAAAGGAAGTTTTGTTACTGCCTTAAGCTGGTAAGGCAGTACTACCGCTACTGTAGCAGCGGTACTACCGCTTAAGCTGGTCAAGCGGTACTACTGCTACTGTATCAGCGGTACTACCGCTTAAGCTGGTCAAGCGGTACTACCGCTACTGTAGCGGCGGTACTACCGCTTGTGCGCGGTACTGCAGGGATCCGAGTTGGACTCTTTCCCTGCGGGCCAAACCGACCTTGTGCGGGCAAAACCGACCTGGAGGAGGCTTTTACTCCAAGTTTAGACCCCAAGGCTCAACATATAAATAGAGGGGCAGGGCTAGCACACGGGATACATTAGATTGCCCCAAGCCGTGTGCCGGCAACCTCTAGTTCCTCCTACGTCATAATTTCAGTAGTGCTTAGGCGAAGCCCTGCTGAAATAGTTCCTCACCAACATCAC
Source organism: Elymus sibiricus (assembly GCA_039707655.1). Taxonomy (NCBI): domain Eukaryota; kingdom Viridiplantae; phylum Streptophyta; class Magnoliopsida; order Poales; family Poaceae; genus Elymus; species Elymus sibiricus. The sequence goes on from CM077666.1 coordinate 516,309,149, forward strand.
CACGCCGTCGTGCTGCTGGAACTCTTCTTCTTCTCCGCTCCCTCTTGCTGGATCAAGAAGGCGGAGATCGTCATCAAGCCGTACGTGTGTTGAACGCGGAGGTGCCGTCCGTTCGGCGCTAGATCGTGCTTGGATCGAGGGACGACTTGCGATTTGGATCGCGGAGACGTTCGACTACATCAACCGCGTTTCTTAACGCTTCCGCTTAGCGATCTACAAGGGTATGTAGATTCACTCTCCCTCTCGTAGATGCTCATCACCATGGACAGATCTTGTGTGTGCGTAGGAAAATTTTTGTTTCCCATGCAACGTTCCCCAACAGTAATCACCAAGAGTGGTACCGGGCAGTAGCCCCAGATGATTAGCGATATGGCTAGACACCTTGAGCGGAGGGCACGATTGCTTCTCCTGTTCGTCGAGCTGGGTAATTGTTTTCCCACTTCTTCGTCTTGAAGCACTGGCAGTACTTCCCGACCTCCGCGCTTCATCATATGTCATTTCAATACAGCGGTCATAGTTGGATTGCGGCGGAGGCGGTGGTGGTCGCTTAAGGGCATCCAGAGTGCGCTTTGCTTTCACCGGATCTATTGTTTCCTTCGGAGGTGGACGTTTCCGTTCAAAATGGGCCTGCAGTTCGGCTTTCACGATGTCATCGGTTTCCTTGTCAGTCCTCTCATATGGTAACTTTGGAGGAACCCTGAGGCTTGGACCAAATTTGTATTTCTTCCCGCCTTTTGTACTGCTAGCCGCCGGAGCGGCGGCGGCTCCGCTGTTGCTGAGGCGGCGGAGTTCGCTGACGCGCCGGAGGAGGCGGAGGAGGAGGCGGAGTCCGCTGACGCGCTGGAGGAGGCGGAGGAGGTGGCGGAGTCCGCTGAGGCACCGGAGATAGCTGAGGCGGAAGAGGACTCTGTTGAGGGGCTTCATCCGGCTGAGTCTGCTGAGGGGCCTCATCCGGCTGAGCTGGACTGTGAGGAGTCTGCTGAGGGGCATCATCCGGCTGCGTCTGCTGAGGCGGCGTCCAGTTTGGAGGCTTGATGTTCTCCTTTCTCCATAGACAGGTACTCCTTAAGGCATTTTCCAGAAGATTACCCCTTCACCTGTAGGGTAGTCAAGCTCCAGCCCCTCAAATCCCTCCATTATTTCATCCACCGTGACAATAGCATAGTCATGTGGAATCGGACGGCAATGAAAAGTTCCCTCAACTCGAGGAGGTAAAACAGAGCCGACCGCCGCCTTCAAGGTCAGGTTCTGGCATTTCGCCATTAGCACACAATGTTCAGCCTCCGTGATACTATCCACGGGGTAGCGAGGAGCCGTGAAATCAGGCTGAACGAGCTCCATGGAAGCCACGCTGCTTCTCCGCTGAGATGGTGGGGTAGCTTCTCGGGCAGTGTCGAAGGAAGGATCTTCATGCCGCTGAGATGGTTGGCCGGTAGCTTGCTGGCTCTCAAGTTCCTCTAGTTTCGCTAATCTTGCACTGAGCTTCTGCATTTCGCTTGCTTCCTCTTTCTTCTTTCTCTCTCGGCTTCCATAACCACCGCTGTCGGGAAACCCATGCACCCACGGAATGGAGCCTGATGTGCCTCGTGTTCGTCCAGGGTGTTTAGGATTCCCGAGGGCCTCTGTCAGCTCCTCCTTCTCTCTATCGGGAATGAACGTCCCTTCCTGCGCTGCCTGGATTGCTGCCTCAAGCTTCTTGACGGGTATTGCAAGTTGAGCTTTCGTCCAAACACACTCCCCTGTGTCTGGGTCCAAAGTTCCCACAACCCCGAAGAACCAAGTCCTTGACCGATCTGGCCAGTGCAATGTCGCTGGTTGGACCCCTTTAGCAAGCAGGTCTTGCTCAGCTTTGTCCCACAACGGTCGGGCTTTGCTGTAGCCACCTGACCCCGTAACATGGTGATACTTCTTCTTTGCATCATTTAGCTTATTTGTCGCTGACCTTTGCTTGCCCTTGTCCGATTTCTTGTAGGCCACAAATGCGGGCCAGTGATCTTTTATCTTCTAATATGGACCGGTGAATTCTGGAGTCATGTCTTTCTCGACAAACTTTTTGTTCAAATCTTTCTTCCAGTTCTTGAATAGTTCTGCCATCTTCTTAAGAGCAAACGCCTTGACCTTATTCGGATCTGCCTCTGGCGGTAGGCTGAAATTCGTCATCAGCGAGGTCCAAAGATCATATTTCTGTCTATCCTGGACATAAGAAACTTTAGGGTCCTTCTTCTTATTCCATTCTTGGATGCTGATCGGGACGCTGTCCCTAACAACCACTCCGCACTGATGTATAAATGTGTCCCTGCTCCGCTTGGGAGCAATCGGTTGGCCATCTCGACCGACTTCTTCGATCGTGAACCTTTCATCCTGGTGCAACCATTTCTTCGGGCCTCGTCTCCTTACGGAAGTTTGGCTCGATCCGGAGGGCTAATTAAAAGAAGAAAGAAGCGTTAATATATGTACATACAAAACAATTAATGCATCAAGTCAGCAGAGTCTTAATTAATATATGTATATATACCTCGCCGGACTTTGCAACATTTAAGGCTCCCTCCTCCATTCAGTCACCGGAGCCGTCATGATCTCCTTCCTCCTCCATTGTTGGATCACCGGAGCCGTCATGATCTCCTTCCTCCTCCATTGTTGGATCACCGGAGCCGTCATGATCTCCTTCCTCACCATCGGTGTCGTTGAGAAACGACATGGTGATATCACCTCCTTGAAGGATTATATCCCCCAACAACTCTTTTTTTCTAAGTCTCTATCCATAGTTTCTGCAAGCATTACAACATGGCAATATACAACCATGAGAGATGGATTAGTGGCAAACATGGACTTAATATCACAACAAGGAATCATATGCATATGAGCAATGGATTAGTGGCAAACATCATGCAAAGTTGACAAGTTTTATAACAGTCAGTTTCAGACGATCGTCGAGGACTCCTCCCCCCTCATGTCTGATGAGTCGTCCTATCTTTCGAGAGAGGATACTTTGCGGACCGCCTCTCTCATGGTCGTCGAGGATACTTGCGGACCCCCCCCCCCCCCTCATGTTGAAGTTATCTGGGATATGTTGAATTCCCGAGAGAGTTAGGGGTGTTCTAACGTGGCACTACACGATATAGGTGAAGGGGGATAACATCCGGGAATGTTTTCCCGAAGTCTGCATTTTCGGACAGATGAAACGAAGGGGGACGGTTCCAGGTTCGCTATGCTAGCTTCTTGTGATAGACGAACGGAGGGCATATACGGATTTGTCATATTATTCTGATCGGTTTTCATATATCAATTATTTTCATCAGAGTTACGGTTAATTTTCTACGAATTTCTAAAGTTTTACCAATATCCTGAAAATTCCGAGAATTCTGCTAAGTCTGAGAATTCCTCAGCTTTAAACATCACTTATATACATACATCCATACATACATACACATACATATACATCTACATTATATATGAACAAAAAAAATTAATAAACAAAAAAAATATTAATTCTATGAACGTAAAAAAGTCTATGAACAAAAAAAATTCATCATATCAATATTTTCATCCATCCATCCATACATACATATACATCTACATTATATATGAACAAAAAAATACATAAACATAATTAATAAACAAAAAAAAATGGACAGCGGGCCAGGGCGGCGGCGGCTCACAGCGGGGGCGGCGAGGGCTCGCGGAGGAGGGAGAGCGCGCGGGCTCGGGGGCGGCGACGGCGACGGCGACGGTGGGGGCGGGGCAGGGGTGCGGGCTCGGGCGCGGCGACGGCGACGGCAACGGCGGGGGCGGGGGCTCGGGGGCGGGGCGGGGCAGGGGCGCGGGCTCGGGGGCGGCGACGGCGACGGCGACGGCGACGGCGGGGCAGGGGCGCGGTGACGGCGTTGGGGCAGGGCGCGGCGAGGGAAGCGGGCGACGGCGTCGGGGCAGCCTGGCGGCGTCGAGGTGCTCGGCGTCGTCGGGGGAAACTGCAGATGAACTCTGAAAGTTTCCTAAGTGCTGCTTATATACCCAAAGCATTGGTCCCGGTTCGTGGCTCCAACCGGGACTAAAGGCCCCCCTTTAGTCCCGGTTGTAGCCACCAACCGGGACTAAAGGTCATTTTCAGCAGCCCAAAGGGCGGGAAGCAGAGACCTTTAGTCCCGGTTGGTGGCTGCAACCGGGACTAAAGGGGGGCCTTTAGTCCCGGTTGGAGCCACGAACCAGGAACAAAGGCCTGCGGCTGGCACGGCGTCGGGCGGGTGGATGTTTAGTCCCACCTCGCTAGCTGAGAGGCGTCGAGAGTGGTTTATAAGCGCGGCTGCGCCAACCCTCTCGAGCTCCTCTCTTATGCAGGCCTACGGGCCTAAACACACTCTCTCTGCCTGTGGGCCTAGTGGGCCTGCTGCGGGCCTGCATCCTGGCCCAACTAGCGAGTTGGGTTTCTAGTCGTATGCAGGCCATGGTGGCCCAGTAGGCGGCAATTTTTTTAATTTTTTTTACTTTTTAGTCCCGGTTTGTTTTTTGCTTTATTTATTTTCTTTTGTTTCTACTTACAGCTAAATACTTAGAGTTTTTGAGTGATTCTTTTTGCTTTAGGTCACAAATATTATAAACTTTCTGTTAGTGCTAGTAGTTTTCAAATTTGAATAGTTTAAATTTGAATTCTTTGAAATTTGTGTGAATCACTAGTTTGTGAATAACTTTACTTTAAAAATAGATTTTTGAGTGATTCTTTTTCCTGCTGTTTAATATTAGTGTGTTTTATTATTATATTCAATTTGGTAATTTTTAGGTTCTTTTAAATGGGTGTTTTAATCAAAAACATATTTTGTCATTTTAGTTTGCTATGAAAGTTTCTAACAAAAAATACTTTATGAAAATTCTTTTTGCTATTAAAGTTTTGAACAAAAAATACTTTGATAATTTTAGTTGCATAAATTTTATTTATTTTTAGTTTCAAAAATACTTTTATAATAACTAGAGGTTTATAAAAGCTTTTTAGTTGATTCTTTTTGCTGTTGAAGAATATTATAGTTTTGTTTTAGTTGATCATAACAAAAAAAATTAATTGATTCTTTTTAGTTCATTCTTTTTGCTATTAGAGTTTTGTAAACGCTTTTTAGTTCATTATTTTTGCTATTAGAATTCTCCGAGCCCTTTAGTCCCGGTTGGTGGCACGAACCGGGACGAAAGGGGTGCCTTTAGAAAACTCATAGGTTACAAAGGCATTTCATTTTTTTAACTTATTTCAACTCCAGACTTTTTGTGCGTTCAAAATGCACCATTCAAAGCCACATCATCAATTTTCAACCCTTTCTGACTTCATTTGCTATTTTTCATGCATTTACTGATTTTTTAAAACTAAATGACCCTGAAATTGGAAAGCAGTACAAATGAACTCTAAAAAGGTTGAAAGTTGGCATGGTATCATCATTTCACCCACATAGCATGTGCTAAAAAGTTGAGAGGGTTACGGCAAAAACTGGATGCACTTCGTCTACAAAATGGACAATCTCTTTCGAAGTATCACGGTTTCAGACGAAAACTCATATGTTACAAAAGGCATTTCATTTCTTGACATGTAACTACAGTGATATTCTAGATCAAAGCCATCATCAGAATAGTTGTGGAGAGAAAGTCTTCACTTTTTCTTCGTGTGTTTCCCTTGCTTATTGCGCCGTAACCATGGATAATCTTCATCGTTTAACAGGGTGCTTGGGTCAGCCTTCACTTTGAAGGGAGGAATTTCATGAAACTTTTCATAATCTTCAGACATGTCTGTCTTGCCCTCCACTCCCACGATGTCTCTTTTCCCTGAAAGAACTATGTGGCGCTTTGGCTCATCGTATGATGTATTCGCTTCCTTATCTTTTCTTTTTCTCGGTTTGGTAGACATGTCCTTCACATAGAAAACCTGCGCCACATCATTGGCTAGGACGAATGGTTCGTCTGTGTACCCAAGATTGTTGAGATCCACTGTTGTCATTCCGTACTGCGGGTCTACCTGTACCCCGCCTCCTGACAGATTGACCCATTTGCACCGAAACAAAGGGACCTTAAAATCATGTCCATAGTCAAGTTCCCATATGTCCACTATGTAACCATATTATGTGTCCTTTCCCCTGTTGGTTGCTGCATCAAAGCGGATACCACTGTTTTGGTTGGTGCTCTTTTGATCTTGGGCGATCGTGTAAAATGTATTCCCATTTATCTCGTACCCTTGGTAAGTCAATACAGTCGAAGATGGTCCCCTGGCCAACGAGTACAGCTCATCTCCAACAATGTTGTTACCCATGAGATGTGTTTGCAACCAACTGCCGAAAGTCCTGATGTGTTCACATGTAATCCAGTCGTCAGACTGCTCCGGGTGTTTGGAGCGCAGAAAATTCTTGTGTTCATTGACATACGGGGTCACCAAGGTAGAATTCTATACAACTGTGTAGTGTGCTTGAGCCCAAGAATGCCCGTCCCTACATATTATTGCATCCGCTCCTAGCGTGCCTTTTCCATTCAGTCTCCCCTCATACCGCGATTGAGGGAGACCAATCGTCTTAAGGTCAGGAATAAAGTCAACACAAAACCCAATGACCTCCTCTGTTTGATGGCCCATGGAGATGCTTCCTTCTGGCCTAGCACGATTACGAACATATTTCTTTAAGACTCCCATGAACCTCTCAAAGGGGAACATATTGTGTAGAAATACAGGACCCAGAATGGCAATCTCGTCGACTAGATGAACTAGGACGTGCGTCATGATATTGAAGAAGGATGGTGGGAACACCAGCTCGAAACTGACAAGACATTGCACCAAATCATTCTTTAACCTTGGTAGGATATCTGGATCGATTACCTTCTGAGAGATTGCACTGAGGAATGCACATAGCTTCACAATGGCTAATCGAACGTTTTCCGGTAGAAGCCCTCTCAATGCAACCGGAAGCAGTTGCGTCATAATCACGTGGCAGTCATGAGACTTTAGGTTCTGGAACTTTTTCTCTGCCATATTTATTATTCCCTTTATATTCGACGAGAAGCCAGACGGGACCTTCATACTGAGCAGGCATTCAAAGAAGATTTCCTTCTCTTCTTTGGCAAGAGCGTAGCTGGCAGGACCTTCATACTGCTTTGGATGCATGCCGCCTTTTTCGTGCACACGTTGCTGGTCCTCCCGTGCCTCCGGTGTATCTTTTGTCTTCCCATACACGCCCAAGAAGCCTAGCAGGTTCACGCAAAGATTCTTCGTCACGTGCATCACGTCGATTGCAGAGCGGACCTCAAGGTCTTTCCAATAGGGTAGGTCCCAAAATATAGATTTCTTCTTCCACATGGGTGCGTGTCCCTCAGCGTCATTCGGAACAGATTGTCCGCCAGGACCCTTTCCAAAGATTACTTGTAAATCCTTGACCATATCAAGTATGTCATCGCCAGTACGGAGGGCGGGCTTCTTCCGGTGATCTGCCTCACCTTTGAAATGCTTGCCTTTCTTTCGACATTGATGGTTGGTCGGAAGAAATCGACGATGTCCCAGGTACACATTCTTCCTGCATTTCTCCAAATATATACTTTCGGTGTCATCTAAACAGTGCGTGCATGCGTGGTATCCCTTGTTTGTCTGTCCTGAAAGGTTACTGAGAGCAGGCCAATCATTGATGGTTACAAACAGCAACGCATGTAGGTCAAATTCCTGCTGTTTGTGCTCATCCCACACACGTACACCTTTTCCATTCCACAGCTGTAAAAGTTCTTCAACTAATAGCCTTAGGTACACATCAATGTCGTTGCCGGGTTGCTTAGGGCCTTGGATGAGCACTGGCATCATAATGAACTTCCGCTTCATGCACAACCAAGGAGGAAGGTTATAGATACATAGAGTCACGGGCCAGGTGCTATGATTGCTGCTCTGCTCCCCAAAAGGATTAATGCCATCTGCGCTTAACCCAAACCATACGTTCCTTGCGTCACCTGCAAAGTCCCCCCACCTTCTCTCGATTTTTCTCCACTACGACCCGTCAGTGGGTGCTCTCAACTTCCCGTCTTTCTTACGGTCTTATTTGTGCCATCACATCAACTTGGCATGCTCTTTGTTTATGAACAGACGTTTCAACCGTGGTATTATAGGAGCATACCACATCACCTTGGCAAGAACCCTCTTCCTGGGGCGCTCGCCCACAACATCACCAGGGTCATCTCGTCTGATCTTATACCGCAATGCACCGCATACCGGGCATGCGTTCAAATCCTCGTACTCGCCGCGGTAGAGGATGCAGTCATTAGGGCATGCATGTATCTTTTGCACCTCCAATCCTAGAGGGCATAGAACCTTCTTTGCTTCGTACGTACTGTCGGGCAATTCGTTATCCTTTGGAAGCTTCTTCTTCATTATTTTCAGTAGCTTCCCAAATCCGTTGTCAGATACACCATTGTCTGCCTTCCATTGCAGCAATTTCAGTGTGGTACCGAGCTTTGTGTTGTCATCTTCGCAATTTGGGTACAACCCTTTTTTGTGATCCTCTAACATGCGATCGAACTTCAACTTCTCCCTTTCACTTTGGCATTGTCTCTTTGCATCAACAATGACCCGGCGAAGATCATCATCGGGCACATCGTCTGGTTCCTCTTGATCTTCAGCTTCCCCCGTTGCAGTATCACCGTATTCAGGGGGATAGTTGTCATCATCCTCTTCTTCTTCGTTGTCTTCCATCATAACCCCTCTTTCTCCGTGCTTCGTCCAAACATTATAGTGTGGCATGAAACCCTTCTCAAGCAGGTGGACGTGAAGGGTTTTCAAGTTAGAGTAATCCTTCGTATTCTCACAGACAGGGCATGGACAATACATAAAACCATTCTGCTTGTTTGCCTCAGCCACTTCGAGAAATTTATGCAGGCCCTCAAGATACTCGGAGGAGCGTCGGTCACCGTACATCCATTGCCGGTTCATCTGCGTGCATTATATAATTAAGTGTATCAAAAACCATTACAGAACATCATGAATAGAGAAGTGACCAAATTAATACAAGTTCATCATCACATTAAAACCAAAGTACAGTAGTGATCAAATGTTATTACTGAAAAAATAAATTCATAAAGTTCATACATATATAGTTCTCATAGAACAACATATAGCTCTCTAGAGCATCTAATTAAAACATACATTGAAACTATGAAAAACATTTAAATGCAACAACAAATGCGATCATAATTACAACTAAGGTAACAATTGATCTAACGGCATAATGATACCAAGCCTCATTATGAATGGCATATTTTCTAATCTTCAAGCGCATTGCATCCATCTTGATCTTGTGATCATCGACGACATCGGCAACATGCAACTCCAATTCCATCTTCTCCTCCTCAATTCTTTTCAATTTTTTCTTCAAGTAATTGTTTTCTTTTTCAACTAAATTTAACCTCTCGACAAGAGGGTCTGTTGGAATTTCCGGTTCACAAAACTCTTAGATAAAAACATCTATGTCACGTTGGTCGGCATAATTGTCATAAACACTAAATGAAACAAATCATAATAAAAGATAATATACCACATCCGAATCATAGACAGGATGAGGGCCGACGGGGGCGGATACCAAAGTCATGGCACTATATAATAACAAACAATAATAAAAGTAAGAAAATTATACAAGTATCTATCTAAATCATACAAGTAAGAATTTTTTTTTTCTTTTAAAAAGAAGATAAGAACAAGAGGCTCACCACGGTGGTGCCGGCGACGAGATCGGCGCGGGCGATCGACGGCGGTGAGGACGGGGACGGGGACAATGGTGCACCGCCAAACCTAGACAAATCTTGGGGAAAATGGAGTTTGGAGGTCGAGCTTGGAGAGGAGAAAGCTTAAGTGTGACTCGGGCATTTCATCGAACACCTCATGTGCATAGGAGGTGAGAGCAGAGCAGCACACACCTCCCACACCGGCCGGCCAAAAAACAGAGGTGTGAGAGGGCAGGGGAGAGCATATATATAGGCATCTCTTTAGTCCCGGTTCGTGGCTAGAACCGGGACAGAAGACACACATTTAGTCCCGGTTCCAGCCACCAACCGGGACTAAAGGGTTGCGCCAGGAGCGAGGCCCTTTAGTCCCGGTTCGTGTCTGGAACCAGGACCAAAGGGGTCAGACGAACCGGGACTGGTGCCTGCCGTGGCCCGGCCGGCGCCCTGGCCTCTACGAACCGGGACTGATGCACCCATTGGTCCCGGTTCGTAACAGAACCTGGACTGATGCTCTTATCTGGCCTGGACCAAAGCCCTGTTTTCTACTAGTGAGCTGATGTCTGTGATATGCATGACATGAGGTTCCTGCATGTATTGTATTGTCTTGTCAACTGGGTGACATGATATTACAGCTAGTAACTACTAGGTAATATGTGTGTGCTGTAAGAAAATGCTTTACATTTTACATTTGGGGTATTTCCTTGGACCTTTGTATTATGGCTACGTGTTACATGCACCGTTAAGCAAATGTACATATGGTTGTGAAATAAATTATACATTTTAAATATTTGCCCTTTTTTGGAATGATCAAAAACAAAAGTGCACATGTGTGCGACAGCATATCACCTTAGTAATTTCGGTAACATCTATAAGATGTCATAATTATGTAAATTAACCATTTGCCAACCTATTTAGAATGCTTTAAATTAGTATGTCATAAATACGGCAATCTATTTAGAATGCTTTAACTTGGTATCTCGTAAATATGTAAATTAACCATTTTTAATTTCTTGTTTTGATGCTCTCCTTTCTGGTTAGCGTTCTACTAGTGCCCTCTACTGTTATATAGCATCGTCTGCGAGATTGGTGTATATGGGATGTGCTTACTAATGTTATTTGTTTTTTCTAGTTTTTCCCTCCAATATGATCCCGAAGTTGGTGGTCACGTGTTAGCGAACTTCAAATTCAAACGTGTTATTACCTATTAAATTCTCTGAAAATTTGTTGTTATCTACATTATCGCCGCCGGACAATTCCGGCCTCCTCTACACCAGTATTGTTGTAATGATTTTTATATACAAAGGCAAAATACGAGCAGCTTGAAAACGTTAAAGACTCTGTAAATAAAAGATGTCTTCATGTTTATTACGTTATAGTGTCAGCGACTCAGAATATTTTGCGTGGTTTGTCAACGTCATACTATGTAACTTTATCTTATGTGGTCGTTTTTGGAATAATTAGCATAATGTCAAGTTATAATGTGCCATACTATGACCAGTATGATCATCATTGTGGGTTCCGTCTTCCAGATACTACATACATGGTTGCAGTGGATTGCTTCAACCAGAATCCACAAATAATATTTGAATTCTGAACTTCATGTATCGCGTTCCACGTTCTCGCCTAATTATGCTTTATTACAACCTCGTAGGGGGACTATATGATGCAACCAGTCACCCAAAACCCCACACCCCCACCACCTACTACCACCCCACATTGTTGGCATGAACAGCCCCATGAAGGGTCTTGTATTGGCAACACTTGGGCCATGCGTTGTTGTCCTGTGTGATACAAATATCTCATTTGATTCATCGTACGTAACTTATCGCGTTGAAATTTGCATCAAGTGTGCATCAAATTATCGAGATCATACAATGTGGGGTCCTCGCGTTTGAACTGATGGCCTACGTAATATGATATTTATGAGGTAATTATTTGTTGCATTTCGGTTTGTCCGTCATTGTTGTTACATGCAAGCGATCCAAAGTACAACACAACTGTAAAGATAACATTGGTTCCAAATGTTCAATACTTGTTTGTGGAACTGGGCTTTTTTTTATTAATGGTCATGTATCTATTTCCCATCAAGTTATCAATCCACATGTGCCAACGAACAGTCGGTTTGATACAGTAGATGCATTATTATGCACACAATCCAACGGGCTGACTGTGTGACCATTTAAATCAAAACATTTCATACAACGAAGCTTGCCGAACCTGGTACAAACTATGTCATGCAATAGATCATTCAACGGTGGTTTGGTGTGCCCTATGATTTTCACATTGGATCATGCGCTATCTTATATTGTTTTTTCCTGCCATTGTCACGGCTGGAGTAGTAGGACACTAAATCCGCACATTATGTCTCTCGTTCTGCGTAACGTTACCGATGCGACTTACTAAAAAATGAGACTAGTTGTCCGCTACCCATCTCACCGTTGGTACTAACATATCAAACGACTGGGTCGTGCCAGCCTTAATGTCAATGGGGAACCTAGTTGGTGAATTGCCCTAACTAGTTCGTATACCATGCATCAGGGTGTGATATCCTTACCCGCGGCTATTGCGTGCCTTGCCAGTTAATGCTTTACATGTGCCATATAAAATTCGTAGACCCTAGGTAACTCGCGCGCTTACAAAACTAATTTCTAGATCGAACCCAATTTGGCCATACAACTTTAACAATATCCTAACCCAACCACAACATAGTATTTACCGTCCTATAAATGATATTTGTTGTCCTGCAATGGTATCGAAATTTTATGTTGATCGCCTGTGTTCACTCGCGGTGATGAAATGACCAACTGGGTGTGTGTGAGAATGTGTTTATCCACGCATATAGTCATGAATACGTGGACGGTCGTTTGTATTATGTTTATGGGACCGGGGTGGGAGTCAAATACCAAACCGTGTAATGCACGTTGACAGTATGATATCTGATGTGCACCATATTTACCTTTTATTTATCAAACAATCGATCATAAATTTGAACAGTTTTACATGTATTATAATACAAAATGTGAATAAAACTCTGGCTGATATTCATACGAATGTAGCAGATTCAATTCGTACATATTAAAAACTCAATGAAATGGGATTAATATCAAACATGCAAACTGTCTGCACAACGAAATGTTCATATCAGCAGACGTTTTCTGACACACGATTTGCCTGGTCCACATGGTTTGACTACGGGGCTGATTCAACACGATTCCCTATATTGCCAGGCAGTGTCCGACAGACTTGTGCCCGGTCCAACTGATAGTAGTGTGCTACCAAAAGGAGCATTTAATAGCTTCTGTGTCCGGCGTGTCACATTATACTGTAATTTACTCGGTACATGCACTAGTAGAAAACAGGGCTTTGGTCCTGACCAGATCAGAGCATTAGTCCCGGTCATGTTACGAACCGGGACTAATGGGAGCATCAGTCCCGGTTCGAGAGGCTAGGACGCCGGCCGGGCCTCGGAAGGCATCAGTCCCGATTCGGCTGGGACCTTTAATCCCGATTCCATCCACCAACCGGGACTAAAGGGGTTGTTGCCCTTTAGTCCCGGTTGTTGTCTGGAACCGGGACTAAAGGGTAGGCCATTAGTCCCGGTTTTAGACACAAACCGGGACTAAAGTTTTGCCTATATATATCCACGCCCCCTCCCCCCCCCCCCCCCCGCCCCCCATCTCCTCTGTTTTTTGGCCGTGGAAGGGTGGAGGTGTGGGCTACTATGTTTTTTGCCTATATATGCACATGAGGTGTTCGATGAAATGCCGGAGCCACACTTAAGCTTTCTCCTCTGTTCTTCCTCCAAGCTCCATTTTCCTCAAGATTTGTCTAGGTTTGGCGGTGCACCAACTATCCAAGTGTTCTAAAAAGGTTAGCAACTTCATCCTTTCATCTCTCACTGCTAGTTTAGCTCATTTCAAATGCTCTAGAAGTAGTGTGGTTTGTGGGTTTTAGTGGAGGAGTGTATGTGTGAGTTTATTTGATTTAGATGCACAATTTGAGCTCAAATTAACTTCTTAGTTTGCACATGTGTAGGGTGCCGTCCCGTCCCCGTCCCCGTCCTCACCGCCGTCGATCGCCCGCGCCGATCTCGTCGCCGGCACCACCGTGGTGAGCCTCTTGTTCTTATCTTTTTTTTTAAAGAAAAAATTCTAACTTGTATGATTTATATAGCTACTTGTATAATTTTCTTACTTGTATTATTGTTTGTTATTATATAGTGCCATGGTTTTGGTATCCGCCCCCGCCGGCTCTCGTCCGGTCTATGATTCGGATGTGGTATATTATCTTTTATAACTATTTGTTTCATTTAGTGTTTATGACAATTATGCCGACCAACTTGACATAGATGTCTTTATCTAGGAGGTATGTGAATCGGAAATTCCAACCGACCCTCTTGTCGAGAGGTTAAATTTAGTTGAAAAAGAAAACAATTATTTGAAAGAAAAATTGAAAAGAGTTGAAGAAGAGAAGATGAAATTGGAGTTGCATGTTGCCGCTGTCGTCGATCTACACAAGATCCAGATGGATGCAATGCGCTTGAAGATTAGAAAGATTAGAAAATATGCCATTGATAATGAGGCTTGGTATCATTATGCTGTTGGATCAATTGCTACCTTAGTTGCGATTTTGATCGCATTTGTTGTTGCATTTAAATGTTTTACATAGTTGTATGTTAGTTTCAATGTATGTTTAATTAGATGCTCTAGAGAGTTGTATGTTGTTCTATGAGAACTATGTATGAACTTTATGTATTTATTTTTTCAGTAATAACATTTGATCACTACTGTACTTTGGTTTTAATGTGATGATGAACTTGTATTAATTTGGTCATTTCTCTATTCATGATGTTCTGTAATGGTTTTTGATATACTTAATTATATAATGCACGCAGATGAACCGGCAATGGATGTACGGTGACCGACGCACCTCCGACTACATTACGGGCCTGCATAATTTTCTCGATGTGGCTGAGGCAAACAAGCAGAATGGTTTTATGTATTGTCCATGTACTGTCTGTGAGAATACGAAGGATTACTCTGACTCGAAAACCCTTCACTTCCACCTGCTTGAGAAGGGTTTCATGCCACACTATAATGTTTGGACCAAGCACGGAGAAAGAGGGGTTATGATGGAAGACAACGAAGAAGAAGAGGATGATGACAACTATCCTATGTTCCCTGAATACGGTGATACTATAACGGGGGAAGCTGAAGATCAAGAGGCACCAGATGTGCCCGATGATGATCTTCGCCGGGTCATTGTTGATGCACAGAGAGGATGCGAAAGTGAAAGGGAGAAGTTGAAGTTCGATCGCATGTTAGAGGATCACAAAAAAGGGTTGTACCCAAATTGCGAAGATGGCAACACAAAGCTCAGTACCGCACTGGAAGTACTGCAATGGAAGGCAGAGAATGGTGTATCATACAAGGGATTTGGGAAGCTACTGAAAATAATGAAGAAGAAGCTTCCAAAGGATACCGAATTGCCTAACAGTACGTACGAAGCAAAGAAGGTTCTCTGCCCTCTAGGATTAGAGGTGCAGAAGATACATGCATGCCCTAATGACTGCATCCTCTACCGCGGTGAGGAGTACGAGAATTTGAATGCATGCCCGGTATGCGGTGCATTGCGGTATAAGATCAGACGAGATGACCCTGGTGATGTTGAGGGCGAGCGCCCCAGGAAGAGGGTTCCTGCCAAGGTGATGTGGTATGCTCCTATAATACCACGGTTGAAACGTCTGTTCAGAAACAAAGAGCATGCCAAGTTGTTGCGATGGCACAAAGAAGACCGTAAGAAATACGGGAAGTTGAGAGTACCCGCTGATGGGTCGCAGTGGAGAAAAATCGAGAGAAAGTGGCCGGACTTTGCAGGTGATGCAAGGAACTTATGGTTTGGTATAAGTGCAGATGGCATTAATCCTTTTGGTGAGCAGAGTAGCAATCATAGCACCTGGCCTGTGACTCTATGTATCTATAACCTTCCTCCTTGGTTGTGCATGAAGCGGAAGTTCATTATGATGCCAGTGCTCATCCAAGGCCCTAAGCAACCCGACAAAAATTTCAGAACCTAAAGTCTCATGACTGCCACGTGATTATGACGCAACTGCTTCCGGTTGCATTGAGGGGGCTTCTACTAGAAAATGTTGGATTAGCCATTGTGAAGCTATGTGCATTCATCAATGCAATTTCTCAGAAGGTAATCGATCCAGAAATCCTACCAAGGTTACAGAATGATTTGGTCCAATGTCTTGTCAGTTTCGAGTTGGTGTTCCCACCATCCTTCTTCAATATTATGACGCATGTCCTAGTTCACCTAGTCGACGAGATTGCAATTTTGGGTCCTGTATTTCTACACAATATGTTCCCCTTTGAGAGGTTCATGGGAGTCTTAAAGAAATATGTTTGTAACCGTGCTAGGCCAGAAGGAAGCATCTCCACGGGCCATCAAACAGAGAAGGTCATTGAGTTTTGTGTTGATTTTATTCCTGACCTTAAACCGATTGGTGTTCCTGAATCGCGGCATGAGGGGAGACTGGGTGGAAAAGGCGCGCTAGGACCGAACTCAATAATATGTAGGGACGGGCATTCTTGGGCGCAAGCACACTACACAGTTCTATAGAATTCTACCTTGGTGGCCCCGTATATCAATGAACACAAGAATAATCTACGCTCCAAACACCCGGAGAAGTTTGACGACTGGATTACACGTGAACACATGGGGACTTTCGGCGGTTGGTTGCAAACACATCTCATGGGTAACACCACTGTTGGAGATGAGCTATACTTGTTGGCCAGGACACCATCTTTGACTGTATTGACTTCCCAAGGATATGAGATAAATGGGAATACATTTTACACGATCGCCCAAGATAAAAAGAGCACCAACCAAAACAGTGGTGTCCGCTTTGATGCAGCAAACACCAATAGGGCAAAGGACACATATTATGGTTACATAGAGGACATATGGGAACTTGACTATGGACGTGATTTTAAGGTCCCTTTGTTTCGGTGCAAATGGGTCAATCTGTCAGGAGGCGGGGTACAGGTAGACCCGCAGTACGGAATGACAACAGTGGATCTCAACAATCTTGGGTACATAGACGAACCATTCGTCCTAGCCAATGATGTGGCGCAGGTTTTCTATGTGAAGGACATGTCTACCAAAGCGCCACATAGTTCTTTCAGGGAAAAGAAACATCGTGGGAGTGGAGGACAAGACAGACATGTCAGAAGATTATGAAAAGTTTCATGAAATTTCTCCCTTCAGAGTGAAGACTGACCCAAGCATCCTGTTAAATGATGAAGATTATCCATGGTTATGGCGCAATAAGCAAGGGACACACGCGAAGAAATAGTTTTATACCCCAAGATCCCACTCTGGGATGTGACCGGCTTCACCGCCATCACTTTCTCTCTAGTGTGAGTTTCCAGACTTATAGCTGGAAAGTGCCACTTCGGACAAACCGGAGGGAATCTTTGTAAGAGCTAGCTAGGGCATTTTGGCATTTGAAACATGATTTTAGAATAATTATTTATTAAGTTATGAAATTTCAATTATTCCTATCCTTTCAGTCACATGTTTTGCAAGGTTGATCATACGCGGTTAGTCCCGGTTGGTGGCTCCATATATAATAACAAGGTTAATATAGACATGGCTTAAACGTCTTGACATAGATGAATACAGCAGAAGCATCGGAGATGATAAAAGATAAACGTTGTATGACATAAAGTTGGAGGTACTATGTGGTTTCTCTGATCGGAGATGATAAGAGAGAAACGTTGTATGACATAAAGAAAATATAACATTATTCGGTTAACAGAAAATACTGTGAATCTTCTAGAAGATTCATAGTAAGGGTCTATCTCCTTCACATAGGGAACATTGTGTCTATGCATCAAAATAAATTAGGTTAACAAAAAGTATCGGAATTTATGGTGAATATGTTGCGGCAATGGTACATATGAAAATAACTTGATAGAACTAGCTATTTTGTCACTATCTGATGAAAATCTATATCATGAAATAAAGTTATATAAAATTCTAGTTATGATCAACTAAAACAAAACTATAATATTCTTCAATAGCAAAAAGAATCAACTAAAAAGCTTTTATAAAACTCTAGTTATGATCAAAATAATATTAACTTAAAATTATATAAAATTTATGCAACTAAAATTTTCATAAAGTATTTTTTGTTAAAAACTTTAATAGCAAAAAGAATTAAATGAAAACTAGGCATGTATGCATCTGTTTAAAAGAAAACTTTATAATTAAAACCAAAAATAGGCATGATCTCTTTCATTAACACAGAAAGAATATGAAAGTTTTGCATTTTTTAGAATTTCATATATTTTGTTGAAATTATTTGATAATCATGTGTATTACACATAAGTGAGTATGTATAAAAATTAGGATGTGATTTGAAGAAGGTCAAAAAATTGACATAACATTTGCAAAAAAAAAAATGCCCACCTACTAGCAGGAGAATTCACACACCACGGCCTGCATACGACTAGAAACCCAACTATATATGGGCTAGGATGCAGGCCCGCGGGGCACGAATTTCTGCTGTCAGTAGGACCCACAGGGCAGAGAAGGGCCAGGTCAGACGATGAGCTGTCTGCGCTTTGAGAGGAGCTTGCAACGGTAGCCGCAGGCGGGCTTATAAACCGCTGTGAGCGCCTCTCGCTTGGCGAGGTGGGACTAAACTCCCACCGCCCCTCGGCCGTGCCAGGACCAACCCTTTAGTCCCGGTTGGTGGCTCCAACCGGGACTAAAGGCCCCCCTTTAGTCCCGGTCCGAGCCACCAACCGGGACTAAAGGGTTGGGTTTCGCGCCCTTTGGGCTGGTGAAATTCACCTTTAGTCCCGGTTGGTGGCTCGGACCAGGACTAAAGGTAGGCCTTTAGTCCCAGTTGGAGCCACCAACCGGGACTAAAGCTCGGGCTATATAAATCGCGCGCTGCCTTCTTCCTCCCCAATCTTCTTTCTCTCTCGCTCCTCTGCCCCGACGCCGAACCACCGCACGCCGCCGCCAGGCTGCCGCGACGCCCTGCCCCGAGCCGTCCCCGAGCCCGCTGACCGTCGCCGTACCTCCTCGTCGTCCTCCCCGAGCATCGCCGCCCCCGAGCCCGCTCCTCGTCACCGCCCCCGATCGAGCCCTCCTCATCGTCGCCGCCCCACGGTGAGCACCCTTTCCCCCTCCTCCCCCTCTTCCCCAAATGGATGGATGGATGTATTGATCGATCCCTCCAAATATTTTTTGTCAGATCCTTTTAGTTTTGATGCATTATTTGGCAGTAGGTGAACCCTAGTTCATCACTTTGTTTGAAATTTTGTGATGTTAAATTTGTTTAGTATGGATATGAGGTAGTAATAGAGGTGTGTTGATGAATGTATGGATAGATTGTATGGATATGTTGTAGTTAATTTTTTTAATTTGTATGGATGAATAAATTGTATGGATATGTTGGACTTGCTTTTTTCTCAATGTGTATGGATAGATGCATATTGCAATTAGTGGATGAATGCATATGTATGCATATATATAGATTGCAATGTGTGTGCAACGTGTATGGATATATATAGATTGCAATTAGTGAGCATATAAACAAATTGAAGAACAAAATTTTTGCATTAGAGTTCATTTTGTCTTTTTTGTATGTTTTAATGCAAGCATCTTTTGGGCAATCTTTGAACATGAAGTAGGAGCATTTTGATGTCATCTTGCTAGTAGATTTTAGTTCATGCCATGTTAGGACCTGTAGTGAGTGCTACAAGCTTGTAAACTTGCTATCTATTCATTTCTGCCATATATGCCATGCTATTTTTCTCTAAGTCTGAAACTAGCAGTATTAATACTTTGCATTTTGCCTTGAGGTTTGCAACAAATCTGTGCATCTTTGGATCATGATCAGTAAGGGTGTTTTGTTGAGGGTAATTAGTACATGCTTGCCATGCTCTTTGTTGCCATGAAAAACTGCTGTAGCAAATATTTTACTTGCCTCAAAGGTTGCATCATGAATCTGTTTTCTGCCACTCTATGCAAATATCACTAAGTCTGAAAATCTAGGGGTCATTTGAATTAGTTCAGTAATTAAGCATGTTTTGCCATGTGTTACATCTCCATGGAATTACAGGTTGTGGTGTTGCATCTCCGTGGAGTTGGTCCCTGATCGTCCCTCTGCTGTTCGACAAAAGGTGTCCATATTGTTGTATGTTGAGTTTTGTTCATAGCAGGATGGTTGGTTCATTTGTTGAGTTGTGTATTCATCTTGTGTATAAATCTTGTATTCATCTTGTATTCATTTTGTATTCATCTTGTGTATAAATCTTATATTCATCTTGTACAAATATCGTCGTAACTTCGACATGAGGGGGGGGGGGGGGGTCGTTAAAACATAACCCCGATAACTTTGATTTTGAGGCACATGAAAACCTGATTTGCACGTCGGACAGGCATGAGAGAGGTGGTCCGCAAAGTATCCTCTCCCGAAAGATAGGACGACTCATCAGATATGATTCTAGATAATGTCCAATGCCTCATATCGCGAACATAGTTATATTGGATAATTGATCTTCATATAAATGAAGCATAAAAGTTTAGCAATCCATTGCTCATATGCACATGATTCCTTGTTGTGATTAGGTCTATGTTTGCCACTAATCCATCTCTCATGGTTGTATATTGCCATGTTGTAATATTTGCAGAAACTATGGAACACGACAGAGACTTAGAACAAGAAGAGGCGTTGAAGGAAATAATCCGCGACGGAGATGATGATATCATCACCTCATAGTTTCTCAACGACTGCGATGGTGAGGGAAGAGAAGATGACGGCTCCGCCAGTGTTGGAGCCTTAACTGTTGCAAAGTCCGGCGAGGTATATATATTAATTAAGCATCTGCTAACTAGATGCATTAATTGTTTTGTATGTACATATATTAACGCTTCTTTCTTCTTTTAGCCCTCCGGATCGAGCCAAACTTCTATAAGGAGACGAGGCCCGAAGAAAAGGTTGGGTGAGAATGAAAGGTTCACGATCGAAGAAGTCGATCCAGATGGCAAACCGACTGTTCCCAAGCGGACCCAAGACCGATTTATACATCAGTGCGGAGTTGTTGTTAGGGACAGCGTCCCGATCAGCATCCAAGAATGGAATAAGAAGGACGATGGAGTTTCTTATGTCGATGATAGATGCAAAGATCAGCTTTGGAACTCGCTCATGATAAATTTCAGCCTACCGCCAGAGGAGGATCCAAATAACCCAGTTATACAGCGAAAAGTCAAAAAATGGGCTCTTAAGAAGATGGCAGAACAATTCAAGAACTGGAAGAAAAGATTGAACGAACAGTTTGTCAAGAAAGACGAGACTCCAGAATTCACCGGTCAATATGCGAAGATAAAAGATCACTGGCCCGCATTTGTGGCGTACAAGAAATCGGAGAAAGCTAAGAACAGGTCACAGACAAATAAGCTAAATGCTACAAAGAAGCTGTATCACCATGTTACAGGGTCAGGTGGCTACAAGATTGCCCGACCTACGTGGGACAAAGCTGAGAACGACCTGCTTGCTAAAGGGATCCAACCAGCGACATTGAACTGGCCCGAACGGGCAAGGACTTGGTTCTTCGGGCATGGGGGAACTTTGGACCCAGAAACAGGGAAGTGTGTTTACACGAAATAACAACTTCAAACACCCGTCATAAAGATTCAGGAAGCAATCAAGGACGTGCAGGAAGGGAGGTTCCATCCTGACAGAGAGAAGGACGTGCTGTCACGCGCCCTCGGGAATCCTGAACACCCTGGACGAACACGAGGCACATCAGGCTCCGTTCCGTGGGTGCATGGGTTTCCCGACAGCACTGGTTATAGAATCCGAGGAAGAAAGAAGAAAGAGGAAGCAGACCGGATGCAGAATGTAGAACAAAGATTAGCGTTGCAGGAGAAGAAACTAGAGGCACTTACCAGTCAGCGAGCTACCGACCCACCATCTCAGCAGCACGAAGATCCTTCATTCGATACTGCCCACGAAGCTACCCCACCATCTCTGCGGAAAAGCAGCGTGACTTCCACGAAGCTCGTTCGGCCTGATATCACGGCTCCTCGCTACCCCGTGGATGATATCACGGAGAGGGAACATTGTGAGCTAATGGCGAAATGCATCAACCTAACCTTGAAGGTGGCAGTCGGTTATGTCTTACCTCCTAGACTTGATGGAACTTTCCATTGCAATCTGATTCCAGATGGCTTTGCTATTGTCGGGGTGGATGAAGTTACCAACCGATTCGAGGGGCTGGAGCTTGAGTACCCTATAGGTGAAGGGGAGACTCATCTGGTAGATGCCGTAAGGACTACCATTCTATGGAGAAAGGAATACATCGTGCTTCCACAATGGACGCCGCGTCAGCAGACTCAGCCGGAGGAGGCCCCTCAGCAGACTCCTCACAGTCCAGCTCTATCTCCGCTGCCTCAGTCGTCTCCGCCGCGTCACAACACTCCGCCGCCTCAGCTGTCTCCGCCGCGTCAGTGGACTCTGCCGGAGGAGGCCCCTCAGCAGAATCCTCTGCCGCCTCAGCGGACTCCGCCTCCTCCGCCGCGTCAGCTGACTCCGCCTCCTCAACAACGGCGGAAGAGACCCGCCGCCGCTCCGGCGGCTAGCAGTACAACAACGAAGAAATCCAGAGTGGGTCCAAGCGTCAAGAAGGCTCCTGCCAAGTTACCATACGACATGACTGAGGAGGAAAACAACGAGTTCGTGGCTGCCGATGTGAAATGCCAGCTTGCACCGAAACGTCCAGATCCAAAGGAGAAAATAGATTCGGTAAAAGCGAAGCGCTGTCTGGATGCCCTTAAGCGACCACCACCGCCTCCGCCGCTATCACACTATGACCGTTGTATTGTAAAGACATTTCATGAAGTGAAAAGGTCGGGAAGTAGCAGAAGTAGCAGTGCTGCAAGAAGTGGGAAAACAATTCCCCAGCTCGGCGAACAGGAAAAACAATCGTGCCCCCCGCTCAAGGTGTTTTCCGATATCGCTAATGATCCGGGGGTAGCGGCCGCTCATCCTGGTTACACTCTTGGTGATTACTTAGGCGATGAGGTACAGTTCGAAATGGCTGGGGTAGCCTTTAGATACCAGCACGGGAAGCCTCTCGTCAGACCTGAGCAGCTCCCGTATCTATCAACGATGATGCGAAGATTGCATGACTGGTACTTGAAATCCTGCAAGGAAGGGACCGACAGTATCTACGTGGGAATTAAAGATGAGCACTAATTCAATGGAGTCGAGGCGTTGTACATTGAATTTGAAGAGTTATTTCAGTTATACAATCAAGACGCCCTCGACAAAATTATCGTCAGTTGCTATTGTCTGTAAGTATTTTTTTTCTGTAATTAAGTCTCTAGCTCAGCTCGTTCATTGCATGTATAATTATCCTCACACTATATTATGCAGATTGAAGATCCTCAAATGCAGAGGAAAAATCTATGACATTGGGTTCATTAACCCAAATACCGTAAATGAATATACGGTACAAAAAAACCCGATGATACAGAGAAAAACTTGTAAAGGCGTTACTTGGACAACAAAACAAAAGGTAAATACTATTTCCTTACAACTTCGAATGAGTGTTACTGTCTTGTGCACATTCTGTTTCGCTTACTCGAGGTTAAGTGTAATTGATGAGTTATGCGTGCGCAGGTTCCACTATATTCTGCTAGCCATTCAGCTTGACGCGGGACTAATAATTGTCTTGGACTCGAGACGTAAAGATCCTAAGGAGTGGACGGACATGAGTCAAATGCTCCAGAAGTAAGTTCAATCATTATCGCACCATATCGGCAACTTTCGTTCATTTCCTGATATCAAGTAATCATTTTCTTTGTCGGGCAGGGTTTGGAAAAAGTTCACCAACCAGGTTAGGGGTGAATGGAAAAAGGAGCTGCGATTTTCACACCCCAAAGTAAGTACTACGAGCTAGTTCCGCGCATCTCTCATTGATTCTAGTTTCAATACCATTATCATGCTTGATTATCATTTTGATTGAACTCTATTCTCGTAAAGTGCTTGTGGCAGGCACCCGGAAAAAATTTATGTGGATACTACGTTTGCGAGTTCATTCACCACAAGATCTCTGAGCGGGGCAGATCTTCAGAAAAATTTGAAGTACGTAAACAATATTCACATTTTTATTTTACTACCATCAATTGTGTTGAGTTTCATTCATATATATATATATATATATATATATATATATATATATATATATATATATATATATATATATATATATATATTGACCCCCTTCTTTAAATTAGATCTGGCGGAAGCGGGACGAACTCCTACCAACTGATCGCATACGAGCAATTCAAGAGGAATTGGCGGGATTCTTTGTTGAGCATGTCATGCCTACAAACGGAGAATACCATCGGGATTTGCAATGCGATTTTGGTAATTAGATATTAGGGATCGTAAGAGATGTTATATTGTATATATGCATGAACGTGTACTATATGTAGTAGCGTCGAATAGATATACGAAAACTTGTTGTTCGACCAAGCACGGAGAAAGAGAGGTCACTTCTCTCTATATATTGATCATGACGATGTTGTGTAATGGTTCCTTCATTGCTATATGTAGTAGCTAGCGTCGAGTTGAATGAAAAGCATAAAATAAAAATGAAAACCCTAAATGTAAAATAATTGAATGGTAAACACAAAAAGAAAAGGGAAAACACAATATGAAACCCCTGAAGCCTCCAAAACCCCTAAACCCCTCCTTTCAAAAAAAAAAACCCAGCGTCTGTCAGGTGCTGACGCGTGGCTGCCTTCTAGTGCCGGTTGGTGTTACCAACCGGGACTAGAGGTCCTCTTGCCTGGGCACCCACAGCGGCCACGTGGAGCTCATTTAGTCCCGGTTTGTAACCCAACCGGGACTAAAAGTGGGGGCCTTTAGTCCCGATTGTTCAGTCCCGGTTGCAGAACCGGGACTAAAGGCCCTCTGAAACCGGGACTGATGCCCTGTTTTCTACTAGTGATGGCTGATACGAATCAAACTGAGGTGTATAGTAATAATACAGAGGCAAAAACAAGCAAACTTCGGGGGATGCTATTTAAGGGCAAAGTATGTCAAATAATTAATTCGTTGCTACTAATCAATTAGCATGTTGCGTTTTTTCACACAGAAAATGCGAGATTCTTCTTGTGGGCAACGGGGCGGCTCTACTTTTGTTGGCAGCAGAGGTAGGCTTTCTGCGCAGCAGTCCAGGCCGTCCTCCTAGCCTAGCGGTTGCGTGCGAGAGGCTGCATACTGCAGCACGCAATAATTAGGTGTGTGCATGCTCAAAATGTGACAAAAATAGACGTGTTACGTTGTGGATTGACTGGACGTGGTACGACCCACGATCCGTGCTTTCAATATCGTGTCCTCTATGGAAATCCAATACTAATACACATACTGCATATGGGTTGCATGCCGGACAACATATATGCTTCCTGTTTGGTTACAACGGGTATTGTACGTTCTGCGTTTTCTGGTTTGTGCGTAAAGAAAGTCAGCCCCAAATATGTTCATCACGTGTCGACAAACACGATTTCCCATTGATAAAAAATATGTACATACTTTTTTGTAAAGTGTGGTGAGAAAATGTCAATATATGGACAAAGTCATGTCAATGCGCATCCAATGGCTCGCATCCAGTGTATTTCTATCTCGGACCAAGTCTGGGGTTTTAGTCCACAGGATAAGCCTCCAATAACTGCCATGTAACTGTCTTAACAGCTGTTGAATGAGTGGAAACGAGATTAGCCCGCATTATAAAAAGGGAAGTGCTGAGAGGGAAGTCCAATGTTCGCAATAGACCGTTTGCTCAAATGGCAGAGATATGCAATGTGTGTGGCACTGGTATTCAACCATGCAATGATGAAGGGCACGCATTTGACGAATTCGTGGCGATAGTTCCTTACGACCACTATATCATGATGGTATGTTTATGTCCAATTTTTTTTTTTAATCTTGTTAAGATTCGTAGTTCCTAGCATTGTGCAACCTCTGGATTCTAAAGTTTATGGTTTCAGCGGGTCCCATGTTCAGCCCGTGGGCATTTCAACAAAACGTTCAAGAGGGGGCTCAATGTTCGCACTGCTGACGGTGTGCAATACCGTTTCAAGATCATGGAAAGGGAACATGAAACGTTTATAAACGGTATTGGTTGGGATAGTTATGAGTGTGACTATGCCATACGGCAAGGAGATAGATTAACTTTTACAATGCAACCGCGTCGTAGACCTGTTCTACTTCAAGCAACCGGAAGTGATGGGTCGCAACGCTTCATGACAAGTGTACATATTACGTATAAATTGTTTTACACGTGGCTAGTTGTTTTTGGTTTCTTTATTGACCATTCTTTGTACAGCCAGCGACTTCTTCCATGGCCGTAGGGTCATGGTTTCAAGCAACGATTTAACACCGGGTAGAGCAAAAAAGATAAAGCTCAATACAATTTTGAGTCAATCTGGCAATGATCCTGTCCAAATACATAGAATTACAAGTGCGAATATTGATGACGACATTATCATGAGTACATAATGAGATTTCAAAGTTTTATATGCAGTTATGTTTGTGTTTGTTTATCATTACTATTTGGTACTGGCTATCCAAGCTGCCATAGTCAGAGAGATCGGCTTGCCTCCATCTGGTACCATATTCTTGCAAAAAGGGTATCACGGTGTCAATGCGTCGTACTACACTAAAGACGATGGGAAGATATACATATATGGGGCGGGATGACACGAGTTTGCAGAAGTAAATGATATTGATACAAGCATGATATGCGTGTTGGTGATCGGGTATGACCACGAAGAGATGTGTGACTCTATTTGGTTTCATGAATTGTGATTTAGCAATACGCATGGTACGCCAGCTTCTCAGTTAAATAACAAAATATTTGCCTTATACTCTATATACCACTATGGTATTATGTGTCTAGAAGTTTCCTGTACTGAGTATGGCCATTTGTATTTCTGCATTGACAATTTTTAAATTTGAATAATATGATTACTGAACGCGGTAATCAATCGTCAATGTAACGTGTTTGAGCCAAGGGGTAACATATAGAATTCGCAAATATAGAAGTGATATGTGCGTTATAAAACACTTACGTGCTGGTTTTGTGTATGATGATGAACTTATATTGCCACAGCCAGTTTCCATACGGTAGGTCCATGAGCGTCTGAGATGCGTATCCTACCTTTGTTCTGAGGACTATAATATTCCTAAAGTTTATTGCGCAGGGCATACCGTCCAATGCGACGATGTCTAATGTATATCCGGTGCTGTGCATCTGATACTTGATTGATACTAAAGTGAAATCTGTATATGCTAATATGAAAGCTAAACGATTATCAGGTACTTGATGTGGGTCGATCGCAAGTGTGGTTCCGTGTAGGTGTGGGAGCGTCTATATCTAACATGGATAAGAAGCATAATATCAAATGTTTGAATGCCATCCTAACCTAATGTGTCAGACTGATTGCTAGTCTAGTGACTTAAGATATCGGCATACAATGTAAAAACACAACAATAATTATCCAAACCCAGGTTCGAGCTGGTATATGGTACGCAATCACTAATTCAACGCAGATCCCACTGACTACAATTCATAGTTTATGACGCACACAACAGCGGCGACTATAAGTTTATGTCGTCGGGGGGGGGGGGGGGGGGGGGGGGGGCATGTTTACTGCTGCATGCCCAAATTGACATCGGCAAGGAACAAATAATTCAAGTTTTTGGGCAACATTGCTCACTCAGCAGATGCATTGTTCATCATAGCTAGCAGCCTATCAGGGTGGTAGTCGTTCAGTCGATGGTACAATATTATGTAGAAAAGTTCCTTGCGGTATGCAGTCATGGACTTCTGTGAAAATAAGAAAGTTTTAGTACATTGATTGCATATGGTATGATCTTATCAACATATACATTTGCAGACAAACTGACCTTATGGTATCCAGCAAAGTTGTTTGTGTATTGACATTGGATCGTCCAAAGAACAGCAAATCCACAGTCATGGCTGCAGTTACGTAACAACTTACAGTTAGACACAGGGGTGAACTTATATTTTATGAATTGTACCAAGAAAAATTTCAGCTTACTTGTTTTTCTGTATATTAGGGGCCGGGTACTGTTTCTGGAAATTGTCGTATATTCTTGTTGATTTCCAAGTTGCTGCGTGGTACGCATGCTGCAAGTTTTTCCCCTATGGTGGACACATGAATTGGTGAAAATACTTCTCGGGTAAGATTACAATGGAGGGGCAATGCAATTTATACGTAATTAAGTATAGTTTACATGTGTGGTGTGCCTTACAATTGTATCCCATACGGCTGCGTTCGGGTCTTTTCCTTCTTTCGTTTCAGCCAAAGAATCATAAATCTGGACTTTCCCTCCCCGGAAATCGAGTACTAACAGTATCCAATGTTCGGACAACAATGTTGGCAGAAAAAACTGCGTAGATGAAATTCAATTAAATGTGTATATATGCAGCGCGCAACTAATATGCATTCACGCTATTTTGCAAAATGTTGCTGATAAACCGAAAATGTTACTTACATGCTTAAGGTCGTCAAGCGCTATCTTTTTGAATTTCTTCAAAACCTTCTTATGGTCACACTTATCGTACGGCTTCATCAGTTCGCGCTGTAAAAACAGTAGTTAGTTCAGCATAAAATGTTGATGCGTTGCATATTTGAAACAGACAGTAAACTCACAATTGTTGGCTGGTCAAGTATGTGTTTCCTCTTTGACCCGCCGTCCGCCATCATTGCAACATTGCATAACACAATGAAGTTCCTTTCAACTTAACAATTTGGCACAAGCACGTCAACAAATTCCTGTTCAAAAACATGATTTCCCCGGATCCTGACCTTGGTTGACGATTCGGCGGTATCAACAGAGCTGGCTCGCCTTCCTCTTTTTGATCTCCTAAGCTTCGAGTTAGTCACATGATCTTTGTAAGCATCGCTTGCCGCGGTACGGTCGAGGCTGTCTGGATTTAAGAAACTTTGACTATCAAGGATGGGCTGCTCTAGTTCTGATACGCTCGTAACGGCCAGGGCAACAATTGACATGCGCTTCAGACTCAATTGTTTTGCTCCAGATTTGATAGCACGCGACCCTGCATTGAGTAAGTTATTGAAATTCATGTATATGTATATGCGTATTTAGTGATGAATTGGAAAAAATTATTATTATTTCCCGAAGAGTAAATGAGGTGTAGTAGCTTTTTGGTTTCAACGTACGCATTTTGGATAGTGGCACCTCGTCGCTGTTAACTTCATTTTGAGCATCAACATCCGAGCTACTGTCATGTGACACATTCTTGTCCTCTGGGGTTCCCACTATGTCAACTTCTTTGTCATGAGCTCCATGTGTTCTCATCTGATCTGGGGTGCCTTTGATGCTGCTTTCAATACAATGGTTATCTCCCCCGTTTCCATCTTCATGTTTCTCATGCGTGCGGTCTGCTTTTGTGTTCGCATGTTTGTCAGTTGTGCCACCGTTTGGCTTTTGTTGCCCAATACATGCATGTGACGGTTGGAACTTTAGGTGAATTGCTTGAAGTTATGGCACAAATACTCCGGATTGATGACAATGTTGAATCCGTGACGTTATGAGATGCAAGCTGGTCAAGCTGGTCACAACCATGCACTCTTTCGACTTCATCAACTAAAGGATTCGCACTTTTCAAGATATCTGCCTCTGTGTTCTTCGCATGCACCAAGACCTCTCCGGTCAAGCACTTCTCAATCTCGTTCTGCAGCTGGGCAACAGCCTCTTTTGCATGAAACGCAACAATGGAACCATCGTTATCCGAGATTTCGTGTTGTTTCATCAATACATTTTGGTTTGTGTCCTCCACATGCACGTCTTCAACATTTCGTAGCCCATCAGTGGCTACCACATTGGCTTATGTTCTCTCGATGTTGAGTTTAGCAGCATCATTGGTGCGCAGCTCCATGCAAGCTGGGTGAGAGCCTATTTTCTCTTTTATTTGGTTCTCCCGTCCTTCACCCTGTCCGTCGTCTTGTGACTTCGGACGGGCATCACCATCCAGATCGCGAGCAGTAGCTAGCTCTAGATCACGCGAAGAACTGCACAACCTTTCATCGTTGTTGCTAGCGGTGAGTGTGTCGCCTTATCTTGATGTTGACGGGCGGTCCAAAAGGTTTGCCGCAGCATCCAACGATGATCTTTGCGGTAGTTTTCCTGTGTTGAAGCCAGCTTGTCTACATCCACCCAGTAGAACAAGCATGTCAGCTCTCCTCTTCTTATCTAATTGTGTAATCTTTCTCATTCTTTCCTTTTCCACCTAAGCTTTCGCTGACATATACTCCATCCCGATCTTCTCAATGGAAGCCTTCAAGTCCTGTAAATTTGATCACGGCATACGTCAATTAATTTGGTTTAACAGGTACTTATAAAGACACAAATAGACAAAAAGAGATTCAAAATGACTGGGCTTGCCTCTCCCAGTTCGGGAACAGCGAGTTCCCCAAACTGTGGTGTAGTTCCCTCGTCGATGCTCGGATCATCCTCCTCATCGCTTAAATCGTCTGCATTGACAAGGCTACCCTCAATGCCTGAAAAAACAACCTGGCAATGAATACATGGTATTAGATATCGTTGTTCGTTGTTGACAACTGTGTTGAATTATTGCTGCTGTGCTAAAATCATGCCTGTAGTTTCCCATGTAGACCAGATAGTTTCATGTCGAGCGTGTCTAGTGTCTCCAACAGCTTAGTTGTTACGTGCTTGAAACGGGGGACACCTTCAGGGACGACAAGGATTGGTGATCGTACAACGTCAATGTATATGAGCTGTTCACCAAAATGGTAGGTCAAAAATCCATACTACTATTATTATATACAAGTGTAAATGAATCACACATCCGTTGTCACTCGTAATTGAGCATGTCGTAACTTACCAGCAAAACATGCAGACAACCATGCACATTGATGTTTGCAGCTCTGGACTCCCTGTACATCCGTACACCGGCAGCTACGTAATCGGCCACAAACGTACACCAGTCCATCTCAGGTATACGGTCAAGGTTCTGAACAATGGATAGGAAATGCTTGTCCATCACGTGGCCGCTGGCTGGTGCAAGGTACACACACAACACGATAAGTAGGAAGTACTTCTTGAACTTATCCCTCTCCATTATTCCGGGCAGCTTGTCAATAAAGTGCTTAACTGGCTTTCCACTGCCTCTTGACTCTTCTCTGAATTCCTTTTCTTCTTCTGTTGGATCCCTAACCTTGTGCTTACCAGGTCCATGACGAGGCATTGGAACTTCTATCCTACCATCGGGTACTCCCAACATCCTTTTGACAAGCTTCCTAATTTTTATGTGCTTGCCTCTGATTAGCAGAGTTTTCTTCTTCCAATCAACCTGATCAATCAGCCAAAGAGTTATGGCTCTTGGTAGGCGGAAATTTGGCATATCTAAAAAATGAGCAAACCCAAGCTCAGCCACCCATCCTATCTGCGTGTCATTCAGCTGTTTAACAATCTCATGAACTTTATGAGGTGCACACTTGAACCCAACGACCTGCAAATTTTTTACTTGTGTTAACTGCTACTGCTACTTATGTTCAGCAAAAGTATGTGCAACCAAATTGGAAATCGATTAATTTGGGTAGCCTATACATACCGGTCTATGCTCAGTGTTAGGTTGTGTGCTCTGCTTCCTGTCCCTTCGAGGCAATGATTTCCTCCTGTTCCGGCATTTACTGCTCTTCTTTGGTTCCACTACTTCATCTTCTATGTTGTAATCTGGTTCTTCCGAACTGGAGCTGGACTCCACAATCTTGACATGTTTCTTCTTTTTTGGATTCTTCGTCTCCTTAGGGAGCTCACTGTCAGAACTTTGGTTGTCCCTTCTGTCCTTCGACTTCTTCTTTCTTTCAGAATGCTCGGCTTCTGACATATAATCTCTTCTTCCTTTAGCCTTCCTATCCCTGTCAAGCCTTTCATCCCTCATACTTGAAGCATACCTCCTTGATTTCATCTTCCTCTTTCTGTCAATAACATCGCACTCCGAACTGGATTCGGATTCACTGCTTTCTGGGTCCTTTTTTGACTGTGCTTTTGTTTTCGTTTTCCTCCTGTATTTACCGTTTTCACTTTCTAACATGTTGTCATGTTTCCTACGATGACCCCTGCTTGTTTTATCAGGGTTGTAGTGAGCTTCCTCGCTTTCAGAAAGGTCATCATCATATTTATGGTGTTTCCTTCTTGTTTTCAGCGCTTCCTTTCTACCTACCCTCTTGTTCTGCTTCCTCCTATCATGCATTGGTTCTTCAGACTCTGTTTTCTCTGATTCACTCTCAGCTAAATCCATCTTACGTCTTTATGTAAATCTAGGCGATCTACGCGCGCAGAGCTCATTTCCAGAAAGATTTTCTTCCATGCTTTCCACGGTAATCAATTAGTCTACCAACCAAACCATGAGTGATAAAACAGATATAAATAACCACGGTCCTTTAAATTACCAAAAAACACAAAATTTCATTTAACTCATATAAGATGTGCATAGATTCAAATGGTAAAATGCCCCCCACCCAACATATATAATGGTAATTATAACTAGGCAACTGGTAAACAACGCTGGAATCAAGATCTATTATATGCTCACGATACTCCGGCGATTTCTTATATGGTGACAACAGGGAAATTGCAGCGACAACAACCAGTAAGAACAGCACTGATTGATAGGGCTCATGGATTATTTGGGATTCGACTACCCGCCATCTAACAAATCAAGAGCGTGATTATATACTAAAGGGCTTCACCTTGGTTACTACTCTCAGGGCATCAGATTCAGACTACGAACTTGCTGGGCAGAAGCTTGGAGGTCCGCTCCAGCTCCTCGCGGCGGCGCGGTTGCAGAAGACCGGCGGCGGGGGGGGGGGGGGGGGGGGGGGGGGGGGGCACGGCGGAGAATATCTATTGTGTGCGAATACACACAACAAAAAATCAATCGGCGGAGAAACCCAATCCAGCGGTTACTCAGGCAAATACCAAGAGGCAATGGTCTGAGATATGGGCACAGTATGTTAAGTGCGGGTGTGGGCTCCACTGTATCTATTGTGTGCGAATACACACAACAAAAAATCAATCGGCCACTGTTGATACATTGACTACGGTACAGGAATGATTTCTATGCACGAATCGCGGGATGGATCCGACGCCCCTGTGGTACCCAGTAGAAACCGGTGCCGCTAGTTTTTCATTTCGCGCGGCTTGTGTAATGCTGCTGTTGCGTGTGTAGTGTATAGGCTTAATGCGCGCAGGCCGACTGGCTCAGCGGCGACGTGCTCTACTACGGAGACAACCACGTCGTAGTGCAGCTACACAACCAGGCGGACATGGAGGCGCTCATGTTCTGCTTGGCGGTGGCTCTCCACGCCAAGCACCCCTTCCTTCTTTCTCCCGACGACGATGACAACGGCGTGTCCGCGTGGTCTTCAGCCTTCCATGGCGAGCGTCGCCGGTCAAGCTCGAGGCCAGCTTGATAGCCGTCTTTTCGCCAACCACCCTGAGGATCGCCACAGGCTCGCCCGCCGAGGGGCACCCGGTGTAGCCCTCCACCGTTCCATGGTCGTGCAGTGGCGGCTGCGCCAGCCCCTAATGATGCTGCTCCTTGAAGACGCAGTTCGAGCAGAGAAACCGAACGGCGCCGGCGCGCAGCTGGCATGAGCAGGCGGCGCAGAGCGGGGCCTGGGCGTGGCGGTACTAGACCGTGTTGGTGCCGCGGACGCAGCGTCCGCCCGGCAGTACACTACGGCCAGCGCGCCGGTGCAAACAGATGAAGAATGGCCTATGCATGTGGTTCTGGGCTAGATGGCCAAGCATTGCTTAGCGGGCTTGGGTTAACGGGGCCATTAGACCTTATTCTATCAATTGCTTAGGATCAGTATGTTCCACAGGATCTTCAAAAAAGAAAAATGGTATGTTCCACATACACTAATATTGCTCTGCTCTTTTGGGCTATCTGAATGCAGAGACATAACTTGCAAGATTTGTGTGACCTTGTGATGAAAATATAATGTTACAAGTATATATTGAATTTACATGGGCGAATATACTAATATTGCACGTATTTCTTCCTCTGCATAGATGATATAGTATAGGACAAAATGTCGTGCGTCTGTTAGCAATTAAGCTTCAGGTTAGGTTAGGTGACGTGCTGTGTTAGGAAGTGTTCGAGTCTGTTCAGTATACGTACGAGGATAGGTCGTATTAGGAAAGGTTTTGTAAACCGGCATTGTACCGGGTCGCGTCGTGTTGCGGCTGTGTCGTGTTGGACGCGAGTTGTATCCCCTATATAAAGCAATGGAAAAAACCACGAAAGGCAGCTCGTATTGCTGCACCAAATTATCTTCTCCTTGTTTGTTCGTGTAGGGTTTTGCTTAGCTCATAATTGAGTTCTGCAGATTGGTTTTCTTGCCCTGAGATCCATCAATTGGTATTCAGAGCCTGGCTGCGTGCTAACCTAGTAACGGGAAGGCATGAGCGACGACGACAAGAAGAAGGGGACGGAGGCGTCGAGCGCTGCGGCGCTAACTCCGGCGGCGGCGGCACCATCGACGCAATTCCCGCGGTTCGACCGCGAGAACTTTGGTGTTTGGGCAGCAACTATGCAGTGCGCCATGGAGTCGCACATGCTCTGGCACATCGTCGACCCCGGCGGCGACGAGTTCAAGAAGGATGGAGCGCAGCGCTGGCGAGATCGTCAGGCGGCGAGCGCAATCTACTCGGTTATGCGGATGGATATCATGCAGCATCTCATCTCCAAGGAAACAGCCAAGGACATGTGGGATACATTGAAAACTTTGCAGCTTGGTCACGCCAGAGTACGAGAAGCCACGCTGCAGTCTATGATGAGAACATATGAGACGCTGAAGATGGAGGATGATGAAACTGTGGAGCAGTTTGCAGCAAGGGTGGTAACCCTGGTCAACAGCATACGTGCGCTCGGCGAAAACCTGGAAGAGATCTCAGTCGTGTGACGTTTCCTCCGTGCAGCGCCGTCGCGATATTTGCCAATAGTATCAGCAATCGAGCAGTGCGTCGACTTGAAGACGCTGACGGTGGATGACCTGGTCGGACGCTACAAGGCTCATGATGAGCGGATGAAGCTGACATCAAGCGATGGGAAGCAAGACGAGTATCTCATGCTCACGCGCAGTCAGCTACAGGCGATGATCGCGAAAGAAAAAAGGAACGACGGCGCGTCTGGTAGTGGCAGCAAGAAGGAGAATTACAACCCAGCAAAAAAGAATTATGCCAGGGGTGATGATCAGCGCGAGAAGCCGAAGAAAAGGTTTGACAAGCGCAAGGTTCGCTGCCACAATTGCAATTTACTCGGGCACTTTAAATCTGAGTGTCGAAAACCAGTGAAAGAAAAGGCCCTCATCGCTGTCAAGGGCGGTGATGAAGGTGTGCATCTGCTGATGATAGAAGCTTGTGAGCTCATGGAGGAGGAACCAGCAAGTCCTCAAATAGGAGTCACGGAACCGGTGACATTAGTCGAGGAGAAGGTGTATCTCCACCACAAGGAACGGGCCAAGACAGCTAGCAACGTGTGGTATCTCGATACAGGCGCAAGTAATCATATGACCGGCGATAAATCGCAGTTCTCCGAGTTGAATTCGGCCGTGGGCGGAACGGTGCGGTTTGGAGATGGTTCAACGGTTAGAATTGAGGGACGAGGTACTGTCCTGTTCGAGGCTCGCAATGGCGAGCACAAGGCGCTGACCGAGGTATACTATATCCCAAAGTTGAAGAGCAACATTATAAGTCTCGGACAACTAGAGGAACGTGGTTGCAAGATTGTCTTGGAGGATGGCTTCTTATGGGGCTATGATCGGCAAAGGATGCTTTTGATGAAAGTGAAGAGATCAATGAATCGTCTCTATATTCTGAACCTCGACAGATCTGATCCGATTTGTTTATTGGCAAGTTTTGAGGACACGGCATGGAAGTGGCATGCACGATATGGACATCTCAATTTCCAATCGTTGCGGCAACTCGTACAGAAGAATATGGTTCATGGAATTCCTAGCATCGATCATGTTGAGCAGTTGTGTGACAGTTGCCTAGTTGGTAAGCAACGAAGGGCATCGTTCCCACGTGAAGCAGTGTACAGGGCAAGCAAGGTGCTCGAGTTGATGCATGGTGACTTGTGTGGCCCAATTACACCAGCAACCCCAAGTGGAAACAAGTATTTCTTGCTCGTTGTTGATGATTACAGCCGGTACATGTGGATCGTGCTTTTGAAGAGCAAGGACCAAGCATTGCAAGCCTTCAAGTTAATTAAGATCGCAGCAGAGGTCGAAGCAGAAGCCAAGCTGAAAGCTTTTCGTACGGATAGGGGGGGTGAGTTCACATCAAAAGAATTCACCGCCTTTTGTGAATTGCACGGGATCAAGCGTTATCTGACCGCACCATATTCTCCACAGCAGAACGGTGTAGTTGAGCGAAGGAACCAAACCGTTGTAGCAATGGCTCGAAGCATGATGAAGAGCAAGGGTCTACCGGGAAGGTTTTGGGGAGAAGCGGTGACGACGGCCGTGTACTTGCTGAACCGAGCGCCGACGAAGAGTGTCGTTGGCATGACTCCGTATGAGGCATGGTGTGGGCGCAAGCCTACAGTGGATCATTTTCGCACCTTTGGGTGTGTCGCACACGTGAACACGGTGGCTGGTCATGTAGGCAAACTTGCCGACCGGAGTACACCGATGATCATGATTGGCTATGAGACGGGCTCGAAGGCGTATCGGGTGTACAACCCAGCAACAAGGAAAGTCCAAGTAACTCGAGATGTAATTTTCGAGGAAGAGAAGGCATGGACTTGGGGCGGATCAAATGAACCGGAGGTAGCAAGATCGGATGAAATTTTTCATGTTGTATATGATCAAGTTGATGATGCAGGTCACGAGGGTGCTCATGAACACCATCATGATGTTGATCAAGGACCTCCAGGCACTCCCTCGGCGCACGGTGATGCGACGGAAACTGACCCAAGCATGCCGGGAACACCGGAGACTCCGCCGCGACTTCCACATGTTGTGTTGGACGACTGGAGCAGCAACGCTGCCACGGCAAGCAGTAACGCTGCCATGGCAAGCAGAAGCGTCGCCACGGCAAGCAGTAACGCTGCCATGGCAGGAACCAGTGCAGCAGCCTCAGTAGGGACCGAGCACGAGTCGACGGCTTCGGCTGCTGTACCGTCGTCATCGCATGGTGCGCATCAGCAACCCCCGACGCCGGTGAAGCTAAAGTCAGTACTGGACTTGTACCCAACACCGGTGCGCCGCAAGATTGCTCAAGCCGAGAAACGGGCGACGCGAGGGGGAAGATGCATGCTCGTCACGGAGGAGCCAGCAACTTTTGATGAAGCAATAGAAGAAGAGAGCTGGCAGCTGGCAATGGAAGAGAAGATGAGCTCGATCCAGGAGAATGATACTTGGTCACTCGTTAATCTTCCGGATGGGCAGCGTGCTATAGGAGTCAAGTGGGTCTTCAAAGTAAAGAAAGATTCCAATGGCGCAGTTGTGAAACACAAGGCACGTCTAGTAGCAAAGGGCTTTCTGCAGCAGCACGGTATTGACTTCGAGGAAGTTTTTGCACCTATTGCAAGGATGGAATCCGTGAGACTGTTGATTGCATTGGCAGCTCATGAAGGATGGCAGTTACATCACATGGACGTCAAGTCAGCTTTTCTCAATGGGGAATTGAAGGAGGAGGTGTATGTTAGCCAACCACCGGGTTTCGTTCAGGAAGGAGGTGAGCACAAGGTCTTGTAGCTTCGGAAGGCATTGTATGGATTGCATCAAGCACCGAGAGCGTGGTACGCTAAGCTGCATGACACATTGTTATCACTCGATTTTGAGAGGTGCCCTCATGAGCATGCAATGTACAAGCGTGGACAAGGTAAATCCAGTTTGCTTGTAGGGGTGTACGTGTATGATTTGGTGATCACAGGAGCTGAAGTACTCGAGATACAAAAGTTCAAATCGCAGATGAAAGATTTGTTCAAGATGAGCGACCTTGTCTTGTTGAGTTATTACTTGGGCATCAAAGTACATCAAATGCCAGGTTATACTACACTTTGCCAGGAAGCATATGCAAGGAAAATTCTCGAAGAGCATGGGATGGATGATTGTAATCCAGTGCAAGCTCCGATGGAAGCTCGCCTCAAGTTGAGCAAGCAGAGCTCGTCACCTCCAGTTGATCAAACCATGTACAGAAGCATTGTTGGGAGTTTAAGGTACCTTGTGAACACAAGACCGGATTTGACGTATTCGGTTGGAATTGTGAGCAGGCACATGGAATCCCCCACGACTGAACACATGGCAGCCGTGAGACAAATATTACGGTATGTCAAAGGGACCATGGGTCTCGGCTGCTGCTATGAGAAAAAGAAAGAGAAAGGTGAACCTCGTTTGACAGGGTATAGTGACAGCGATTTTGCCGGAGACGTTGATGATCGAAAGAGCACGACCGGCATGGGTTTTTTCCTTGGCACTAGCATGGTGTCTTGGCTGTCACAGAAACAAAAAGTAGTAGCACTCTCGTCATGTGAGGCGGAATACATGGCAGCAACTACAGCAGCATGTAAAGGGGTCTGGTTGGAGTGTCTTCTTGGCAATCTTCTCAACCGAGATCCAGTAAAGTGGTGTTGAACATGGACAACAAATCTGCTATTTCTTTGAGCAAGAATCCGGTGCATCATGACCGGAGCAAACATATTGATATAAGATATCATTACATCCGGGACTGCGTTGAAGAAGGGAAGATTGAAGTTGAATATGTGAGCACTGAAGATCAGCTCGCGGACATGTTGACGAAGCCATTGGGAAGAGTCAAATTCTTGGAGATGAGGAAGAGGATCGGTCTACGAGTTGTGAAAGAACCACCTTAAGCTTAAGGGGGCGAATGTTAGCAATTAAGCTTCAGGTTAGGTTAGGTGACGTGCTGTGTTAGGAAGTGTTTGAGTCTGTTCAGTATACGTACGAGGATAGGTCGTATTAGGAAAGGTTTTGTAAACCGGCGTTGTACCGGGTCGCGTCCTGTTGGGCCTGTGTCGTGTTGGACGCGAGTTGTATCCCCTATATAAAGCAATGAAAAAAACCACGAAAGGCAGCTCGTATTGCTGCACCAAATTATCTTCTCCTTGTTCGTTCGTGTAGGGTTTTGCTTAGCTCATAATTGAGTTCTGCAGATTGGTTTTTTTGCCCTGAGATCCATCAGCGTCGAGTAATCCGTGGGCTGTTCGAATCCATTCAGTGGTCAGACTCCAGACTTGCATCAGTAGTTTATTTGGTTCTTTGAGTTGTTGATTCACTCGCTTCATTGTTGTGCTTTTGTAATCTTAATTAGGAGTATGCACTATGCATAGTTGGCGGTGTTCATCGACCAGGCGATGCTTTGCGAGCGCGTTCGCGCGGGTTCGGCGGCGACAACAGCGTCCGTGTCTGACGTCATGATAGGATTGCATGTCGGTGAGCAAGGAGACGGCGAGGCGTTCGACGGTTGTTGTTGTTCATGTTCTATGTATGGAAAGATCATCTATTTTGATTTTATGAAACATTGCAAAACATTTCACTTTGATATTTTTTTACAGTACTGCTTATAGTAGAGAAAGAACAAACACACGGTGTCAGGAAGCAACGAGGTGTTAGTTGATGATTATGGAGTGACATTCTACTTACTCAAGAAGCTGGATTTTAGTCTGCTAATGCTTTATACCACTGTTTGCAGCCTCTTAGCCCCAAGGCATTGGAAAATCACGTCGTCTGTTGCAGTTTAGATTCTACCATGTGCAACTCAATTATATGTATCGGATGTAGTGCTTGGTGGCCCTGATTCATTATAAGAAAACTTAGTGACATATCCGGGACTCAGTTAGTATAACCTTCTTAAACTTTTAGGTCTTGGTTCAACATACTTCTGAGAGGGTCACATGTGGTGTCCAGTAGGTAAATTATATGTGAATATTTTTCTGAAGTGCTAGAGTAATTAATTTTTGAAGTGCGATTAGATTTAGGAGATGACTTTGATATTTTTGTTTCCAATTTCCTTATCTCTCTTTGTCCAGTTTGTCCCGCAATTTACTGATTCATGATACTTGGCCTTGTGATAAACATTACAGAAAATTATCCTATTTTTCTGGGTTTGGTGCACAATTAGGTTGTAAAATTGCAAGTAAGTTGGCATTTATGCCCAGCAAGAAGGAAAATGGTTTGTGCTATATATACAAACTGAACTGGACAATCACATAAAAAGTAGATATTTGCGCATCTAATTTCTTCTGTGCAGTTTGGATGCTCTTTCTCATGGTGTTAGAAATATATATTTTTGTGAACTTGTATAACTTATGTGAGTTTGTAGCACACTAAGTAAACCCAAACTGGCTTGAATTTATTGGTTATTTGGCTTGGCCTGAACAAGGTTGGTAAAAGCAGCAGTGCTTGCTTTGGTTTATGTTGTTCAGTTGTAAGTTGATTGAGACTGTATTTTTATCAGAAGAAAGTACTACAACATCTAAATGTGGCTCATTTGCATTTAGTGAATTTTCAGCTGCCATTTTAATGTGGCTACCTACTTTACAATAGAAAGCATGACTCCTTTCGAAATTGTTCCTGTGATTACCGAATTATAATGACAAGCTTAAACACGTGAAGCCCTTATTTTCCATCACATGAACCAAAAATAGTGAAACCCTTATTTTTTCATCACATGAACCAAAGATAGCATATACACACGTATCGTATCGATAGGGCGCGGCGTGCCGCCATGCCGGTATGGCTCGTATCCAACCTATAAGTATTGTTAGTCTTGGTACCCTTGGTGATGAGACTTGTTGAGTCCAAAAGACTCATCCTTGCCACAACAACACCAGGTGCATGTACTGGTTCAGGTAAAGCTTGGCTCTAAGGCGAGAGCGTGGTACGTTTTACGTGGAGTTCTTATTCGATGACGACCAGTAAAGATCAGGATTCCGGTTGGCAGCCTGGGATTACAGGGTGGACGTCGTTTATTTATCTCGCCTCTTAGGCAACATTTGCTTCTTTCATACTCAGACTCGTGTTTCTTCCGCTGCATTAATGATGTAACGTTGGGTCATGTTGACCTCAGAATGGTATAATATTATGATATTGGCATATGTTTTCCCTATTGTTTCAGTCGTATTTAAACTCTTCTATTCACGAGTAGTTATATTGGATGTGATGTTCACCTTGTACACCGGCATATGACAATAAATATATGATATGAAGTCATATGGGAGAAAAATATGCGCTTCTAGCCTCAGCGGGGATTGCAAAGTCTTCGTGAGGACTAGGACAACATATTGAGCGTTACACATACTTTACTAGTACCCCACGAGGAGAACTGGTCCAAATAAAACGACAGGAAAAATTACACATTTCAATAGGAACACAACTTCCTTGACAACTCCTACAAGTCGAGTCAATACTTTCTCCATCTCCTTATGTTCTTTGCTAACATTTTTTCTTTTCGCTGTTGACTTCTCTAGCTTGCACACTTGTTTCTTCTCTGCCTCCTCAAACTTGGACATTGCATCCTCCGGAATCTCATCTCTCGCGACTAGTGCACCAACATCCAATAGACCTCTCTTGATCAAAAGATCAATGTGTTCTTTCTTCCCAAAACCAAAACTTGCAACCTTTTTGCATAACATTAAGCATATAATGAGCACAAATTTCTTTGGAACCGAAGAAAAACCACACAAAATTGCACTCAATTTTTCCATTTCACACTTGTAGAAAACCCTTCCGGTATGTTCTTCAGTCTTTGAGACCAGAAGCAGCACCAGCTGCCAACACTAATCACGATTGAGGATTGGCAGAGGCGAACCGACGAGTTGCTGGGCGAGGGCTTAGTCTGGCCGACCGGCGGATGAGGATGTGTCGGACGAACGGCGAGATGTGATCGCCGAGAGTAGGAAGACATACCGCGAGGCGGTGCAGGGGCCTACGTGCGTCGAATCCAGCAACAGCAGCGACATGCGTAGATGCGTTGATTCCGGCGGCGTCGGCGACTAGCGACCGAATTGAAGTAGGGCGGAGGAGCGACATGTGCTACACACTACTAGGAAAAAGCCTACTAGTAGCGCTGGTTTTTGGGCTAGCAGTAGCGCGGATGCCCGATCCGCGCTACTGCTACGACGCTACAGCTAAATTTTAGAAGTAGCGTGGGTTTACCCGCGCTACTGCTAACTATACATAGCAGTAGCGTGCTCATTAAACCGCGCTGCTGCTAATAGCAGCAGTGCCTCTTTCCAGAGCGCGCTGCTGATAATAGCACGCTGCTGCTACATGCATGCCCGCGCTACTGCTAATTTTTCCTGTATTTTTTTTTTCTGCAGCATATTGGCCCTGTATTTGTACATGTTTTATACAGTAGTTTCATCATATGATTTTATGATCAATCATGAGTTATTATATCAGTGGGTGAAAGAGACATGGATTAGATTGAAGTGGAGGCAACATGGTGCAGATCGAAAAAGTACTACTAATCCAAACTTGATCACTTTAGTTTGGATTAGTAGTACTTTCGATCTGCACCATGTTGCCTCCACTTGAATCTAATCCACGTTTATTTTACCCACTGATATATATAATAACTCATCATGCTCATATAACAACTCAGCATCATCGTCATAATAATAACTCATCATCGTTATCATAATAACAAGTCATACTCATCATCATCATCATATATAGTCATCTAACAACTTCTACTCGTTATCGTAATAACAAGTCATACTACTCATCATCATAGTCATAACCAACCCTAGTTAATTGTTCTTAGCACATGTTCATGAGTATTAGCTAGGATCTGCTACGCTCTCTAAGGTAAAATAGCATAAAACAACATAGCCCCTGACTCTCCATTATGAAGAATGGAGATTATCCTGTCTCCAATTCGTGCGCTTCGCATAATGTTGCTTCCAAGTAGCTCACTTTCATTATTCATAACTTTGTTCCATTCTTTGATTGTGATGTCTTCATCGGTTTGAGAAATCTTGTATGAACAGCGGTGAACCCGAGGCGGACTTGGCCGTAATCTAATAACATCAATGCGACCTTTCGTAAACATCAGATGAGGCACACAATCCTTCGGGATTTTCTGTTGAAGAACATAATAATAACTTAGTTAGCAATGTAGTTTAGCTTTAGAAGAATGTATGCAAAAGATGCACTGATGTCGTAATAGTAAAAAATCTTACCATGCCATCTCTATGGATGTTACCGTAGTTCAACACGTGCACTAGTGGCACGTATTGACCATAATGTGGAGGAGTTTCATAATTGATATTGAAATTCTCAACATCAATAATAAATGAGATAAGATGATCTTTCTCCTGGTAACTTAGTTCAGAGCCATCAGTGTAGTAGGTTCTGTCTACTATCTTCCGTACATTTTTTGAAGAATGGAAATAAGCTGTCAATGGAAATAAGCCGTCAATGATTTTTAAATAAACAATATAAATTACTTAACAAATTTATTTGACAAACTCACAAAGAGGTAGAACTGGAAGCGTCTCAATATCCACCCAAATGTCGATATTATCGTCAATTTCATCTTCGGGCCCAAGATCGAAGGTGATTTTCATATCCTCCTTAAATTCATAGGCCTTGCAAAATCCTCTCCAAGTTGAGCAACCGAAATGTGAGCTATTTGGTGCATTAAATAGCTTAACCAAAAAAGTGAAACCATGCTTCGTCCTAAGGTGAGCACTTGTAAGACAATAGGTTTAGGGGGGAACCGGCACAACCCTCTAGGGGTGGCCTATCACATATATATAATGAGTGGGATACAACGTTACAATAAACACGTATGCATACAGAGGCTATACAGTCTAACACCCTCCCTCAATCTTAGCCACTTCCTAAAGAATCTAGAAGGGTAAGATTGCGCCGGCAAGCCTCAAACTGTGGTAGAGGCAATGGCTTGGTGAAGATGTCTGCAAGTTGATCCTTGGAAGAGATGAACCTGATCTGTAGTTGCTTCTAAGAGACACGTTCACGCACAAAGTGATAGTCAACTTCAATGTGTTTCGTTCGGGCATGGAATACTGGATTTGCAGAGAGGTATGTAGCACCGATGTTATCACACCAAAGAACAGGAGACTGTAATTGGGATATACCCAATTCCCGAAGCAAAGACTGTACCCAGATAATCTCCGCAGTAGCATTGGCCACAGCCTTATACTCAGCTTCAGTACTGCTACGTGAGACAGTAGCCTGTTTCCGAGCACTCCAGGCGATCAGATTAGAGCCAAAGAACACAGCATAGCCCCCCGTAGATCGCCTGTCATCCGGACTGCCAGCCCAATCCGCATCAGAATATGCCGAAAGACAGCCAGAGGAGGTCGGTCGAATATGCAAGCCATGAGCCACCGTGAAGTGAATGTAGCGCAAGATGCGCTTAACAGCAGACCAATGAGTGTCACGGGGTGACTGCAGATACTGGCAAACTCGGTTGACAGCAAAAGAAATGTCCGGCCGTGTGATCGTCAAGTACTGAAGACCACCAACAATACTCCGATACTCCGTCGCATCAGCAGAAGACAGGAGTTCACCATCAACAGCAGTGATCTTGTCAGTGGTAGACATCGGTGTAGTTGTTGGTTTGCACTTTAGCATCCCAGCTCGCTGCAATAAATCCAAAGAGTACTTCTTCTGCGTCAT
Organism: Elymus sibiricus; assembly: GCA_039707655.1. NCBI lineage: Eukaryota > Viridiplantae > Streptophyta > Magnoliopsida > Poales > Poaceae > Elymus > Elymus sibiricus. The sequence continues at coordinate 516,353,651 of CM077666.1, forward strand.
AACAAGACCATCAGCTCGAGAAGTAACCTCCACACCAAGGAAGTAGTGAAGCTTCCCAAGGTCCTTGACCGCAAAATCAGCACCAAGAGAGCGAACAAGGGCAGTAGCAGCCGACTGAGAGGAGCTGACGAGAATAATATCATCCACATAAACCAACAAGTACATAGTAACCTCAGGCTTCTGTAGAAGAAATAGTGAGGAGTCAGCAGTCGACGATGCAAAACCATGAGCACGAAGAGCCATTGCAAGACGGGCATGCCATGCACGGGGAGCTTGCTTCAGACCATAGAGTGCCTTGGACAGACGACAGAGATGATCAGGACGATCCGGATCAGAAAAACCCGGAGGCTGGCGCATATAAACCTCCTCCTTCAACACACCATGGAGAAAGGCATTTTGGACATCAAGCTGACGAAGGAACCAACCGCGAGTAACGGCAAGAGAGAGAAGAAGCCTGATGGTAGTAGGCTTAACCACTGGACTGAAGGTGTCTTCATAGTCAAGACCATAGCGCTGCCGAAAACCTCAAGCAACAAGACGAGCTTTGTAGCGCCCAACGGACCCATCAGAATGCTTCTTCACTTTGAAGACCCACTTGGAATCAATGACGTTAACCCGCGATGGTGGAGGAACAAGAGTCCATGTCTGATTGCGAAGAAGAGCTTGATACTCCTGCTCCATGGCCTCTCTCTAATGAGGAATGCGCATAGCAGCTTGATACATGCGTGGCTCAGAGGAGGGATCTGCAAGGGCAGCAGTCATGCATGCGGCCAACCAAGCAACTGTACCATCGTGACGCTGCTTAGGCTGAAAAATGCCACTGCGGCTGCGTGTATGTGGACGTAGAGCAGCAGCAGGAGCCGTCGAAGTTGAGGACGACGACGGAGAGGCGCCAGAGGAGCCAGCCGCAGGACTGGGCAAAGGCGACGGAGGCATCCCGGTCAGCAGGGGACCAGGCGACGACGCGGGAGACCCGGTGCCAGGCGACCCCGGGCTGCATGGCGCTGACGACAGCCCGGGAAAGGCCGGCCCAGGTGACAGCGGCGCAGTCGCCATAGGCGAGGCGGGGGCAGGCGAAACCGGCCCAGTTGCGGTGGGCGTGACCGGCGTCACGGGCCGAGCGTGCGGCGATGCCAGCCCAGAGGCCAGGGGCGATGAAGCGGGCGGCAGCACCGGGGCATCGAGCGGTCGTGCACGGGCACGGGAACCGAGGCCATGCAATGGTGCCATATGATCGACGTGCACAACTGGTGGTGCCGACGATGAAGGCGATGGCGACGAAGGAGGCGATGGCGCCTCTAAAATTTCCAAGCGAGCCCCACGTCCAGTGCCTGCACCATGATTAGGCAACAATATAGGAGAATATGCAACATCATCAAATTGGTCAGAGGCAATAGAGGATGAATGCATGGATGGTGGTTCAGTGGTGGACACAGGAAGTTTGGCGAAGGGAAAAACATGCTCATCAAACACGACATCCCGAGATACATAGACACGATTAGTGGGAACATGAAGACATTTGTATCCTTTATGAAGAGAGTTGTAGCCAAGAAAGACACACTTCTTGGAGCGAAACTCGAGCTTGCGCTTGTTATACGGACGGAGATGCGGCCAGCAAGCACACCCAAAAACCTTGAAGAAAGTGTAATCAGGTTGTTCATTAAGGAGAACTTCAATGGGAGTCTTCATGTTCAAAACACGAGTGGGAGTACGGTTGATGAGAAAGCATGCAGTGGTGAAAGCATCACTCCAAAAACGAAACGGAACCGATGCATGGGCCAAAAGAGTAAGACCAGTTTCAACAATGTGACGATGCTTACGTTCTACGGAACCATTCTGCTGATGTGTGTGTGGACATGCTAAACGGTGAGCGATCCCAAGCGACTGAAAGAAGGAGTTGAGGTTGCGATACTCGCCCCCCAGTCCGACTGAACATGAACAATTTTGTGCTTGAGAAGGCATTCAACATGTGTTTGAAACTGAACAAAAATATCGAACACATCAGATTTACGTTTAATAAGATAAAGCCAGGTAAAGCGACTATAAGCATCAACGAAACTGATATAATAATTGTGACCACTGACAGAAGTCTGAGCAGGACCCCATACATCTGAAAACACAAGTTCTAAAGGATGTTTCACCTCACGACTAGACTCCGAAAAAGGAAGTTGATGACTCTTCCCCTGCTGACAAGCATCACACACTGCTACATCTTTATTACTAGACATGCTAGGAAGCTCATGACGACGCAAAACATGACGGACGATAGGTGTGGCTAGGTGACCAAGACGAGCATGCCACTGTGACGGAGATACCCGAACTCCACTGAAAACGCGAGCGACACCAGGATGCTCCAGACGATAGAGGCCCTGGCACAACCGCCCGCTAAGAAGAATGTCCCTCGTGCCCCGATCCTTAATAAAAAGATCAAAAGGATGAAATTCACAAAGCACATTATTATCACGTGTGAGTTTAGGAACAGAAAGAAGATTACGTGTCACAGATGGAACTCTAAGAACATTGCGAAGCTGAAGACTCCTATTTGCATGTCTAGTGAGAAGAGATGCTTGACCAATATGAGAGATGTGCATACCTGCTCCATTGGCGGTATGGATCTTGTCGGAGCCATGATAGGGTTCACGAGTGTGAAGCTTCCCCATCTCGCTCGTCAGGTGCTCCGTTGCCCCATAATCCATGTACCAGTGGGGATCGATGGAGTAGGACTGAGTGTGTCCTTGTTGCTTCGGCGGCGCCGGACGATCATCCATGGCAACCTGACGCGCAAAGTTGCGTGTGTCCTTGCCGTCATTGCCGAGGCCAAGAAAACTCCGCTGAAAGCGTTTGTGACACTTAGAGGCCCAGTGCCCCTCAATGCCACACAACTGACACACACGCCGACCACCAGCCCTTGGTAGGGTTGCGGACGGGGGGCAGCCGAGGGTGACGAAGACGATGCAGGGGGCGGCGCCTTAGACGAGTTGCGGCCACCCTTGGTGGCGGCGTTCGCGGAGAGGGGGCCGTGACTAGCCTTGGCGCGGCGCGCCTCGACACGCTGTTCGGTGAGGAGGAGGCGGGAGTAGACCTCATGTGCCATCATGGGGGTCGAGTTGCCCCGCTCGTTGATGATCTCGACCAAAGCATCATACTCCTCGTCGAGCCCGTTGACGATGAAGGAGTTGAACTCGGAATCGGTGAGCGGCTGTCCAATGGAGGCCAATGTGTCAGCAAGGCCCTTGACCTTGTTATAGAACTCCGTGGCCGTGGAGTCGAGCTTCTCACACTCGCCAAGCTGATACGAAGCGTCGAGACACGAGCCTGTGACTGCGCCGCAAACGAGTGCTCGAGTATAGTCCATGCCTCATGAGATGTCTTGGCGAAGACGACAAGCCCAGCGACAGCCGGAGAGAGCGACCCCTGGATGGAGGAGAGGTTCACCTGGTCCTGCCCCGTCCAAACACGGTGGGCCAGATTATAGACCGGACCGTGCACGCTGTCCCCCAGCGCGGGGGGGGGGGGGGGGGGGCAAGGGAGAGAGCCGTCGACGTAGCCAAGCAGGTAATGACTCCCAAGAAGCGGAAGAACCTGCGCACGCCAGAAGATGTAGTTGTCCGACGACAACTTGATGGTGATGAGATGGCCGAAGTGAAACGGCGGCGGCGGCTGCGATTCCATCGAGGAGACTACCTGAGGTGAGGACACCGTAGAGACAGTCGGCGGCACCGTGGATGTGGCCAGAGGCGCAAACGGCGCGAGAGCAGATGGCGCTGCGGCCGGGGCCGACGCCGCAAGCCCCGCCATCAGGACGGACGCGGGCGCCACCAGCGGTAGAGGCGTGACGGCGACCGCGGCAGAAGAGGCGGACGAGGCGGCGGCGGTGTGCACCGCGAGCACCTGCCCGGGCGACGAGGCCGCCGGCGGGATCACGAAGAAGGAGCCCACGCTCCTCGTCCCGAGCGGAGACTGCATGGCGGCGGCGTCTAGCGGCCGGGACAGCAGCGCCGCGAGGGAGGCCGGCAGGAAACCGGCGTTGGTGGATCCGGACGCGGCAGCGCAAGACATGGCGGCGACGCGATCGGGAGTGGGGCGGCGGCGGCGGAGGCGGCGGTGTCGGGTGATTAGGGTTTTGGCAGAAACGTACGTAACCTAGCGTGATACCATGTAAGACAATAGGTTTAGGGGGGAACCGACACAACCCTCTAGGGGTGGCCTATCACATATATATAATGAGTGGGATACAACGTTACAATAAACACGTATGCATACAGAGGCTATACAGTCTAACAGCACTCTACGTCTCTGTTCTCTCCCTATCTTCAAAACCGAGCTTTTCCAAGACATACGGTCTTGCATGACATGGGATGAACTATTTCAATTAAAAAAATGGAATATTACACATTGAAGCCAAAATTCACAAGTCATGCATAATTACGGAAAAATACTTGTCGTCCTTACGTACCGTAAAAACGTCGAAAGTCTCCTTCAGCACGATGGTGAAGTACCTACCGTTCTGCAGATAAGGCATCCTGTCGCACAAAACCCGGTCGTCTTCACAGTAGTCGCACTCAGGAATCATATCGTCGTCAGACATTTCTTGTGTTCATAAGTCAAAGATTAAAAATCGACGGCAAATAACAGGAACTCAACACATAGATCATTATTACTCATCACGGGTTGACTTTCGGTCTGTCGAGTCTTTCCTTGAAAACTCTCATCTCACGTGGTGTTCGCAGATATTCGACCGACGGTGATGGTCGCTACTCCTCCTCCCCCTAGTGCATAACAAAGGTCTAGCACAAGGAGAAGAAGGAGAAGCGACCCCCACGACAACAGTCGGCATTCTTCTTCTCTCATATATGGTGGACACTCTCCCTCACTAATTTTCTGACTGTCATGTATTGAGCCCGGACAGAGTTAAAGTCAACCCGAAATGTCGTTTAATTCTCTTTCCGGCAAATCCAAGGCACTCGATATTTCCTACATACTAGCACAAGTCATGCTAAAATTCACGGAAAAATCCGGCATGACCTTTGCTAAAATAGGACATATCGAGCGCCTGAAATTTACCGGAACGGAAATGAATCAACACTCCGGCAAAACATAGGCCACTCGGATTTTCCATGAGATACAAAAATGTTCATACACATACAGAGATGTTTAAACTACACAGCACTACTCCACATATCACATGTTCAAATAGATCATCTTTACTCACTAGACGGCTGTCGAGGATGCGGGTGTTGTCGGTCACATGTTCACATTTTCATTTTCATTTCTTCACATGTTCACATTTTATGCACTTCATAATCAATTTATAATGAAACTTCTTGAACCATAGAAAAATGCCCTAATTTCACAATATAACTTAGAGCTTGATTGCTGAAATATTATTTGAAAATATACTATGAACCCTAGAAAAATGCCCTAATTTCAGAATATAACAAGTACAGAACATTTTTTAAAATTCTACGAACTAAATATAGTAAGCTACAAACTATAATATAGAAACTATAAATTATGAATTATAAACTACAAACTATAAACTACTTCAGTAAACTACAAACTAGAAACTAATTTAGTTAAATGAGGGAGCTAGCTAGGAGGGAGGAGGAGGAGGAAGGAGGGCCGGCGGCGGCTGGAGGAGGAGGGAGGAGGGCCGGCGACGGCTGGAGAATGGAGGCGGGAGGGAGGAGAGAGGAGGGGGGGGAGGGAGGAGGAGGGGCGGCTAGAGGAGGGGGGGAGGGAGGAGGAGGGGCGGCTAGAGGAGGAGGAGCAGGGGGGGGAGGAGGGAGGAGGAGGGGCGGCTAGAGGAGGAAGGAGCAGGGGGGAGGGAGAAGGGCCGGCGGCGGCTGGAGGAGGGCCGGCGGCGGCTGGAGGAGGGCCGGCGGCGGCTGGAGGAGGAGGGAGGAGGGCCGGCGGCGACTGGAGGGGGAGGGAGGAGGGGCGGCTAGAGGAGGGAGGAGGGAGGAGGAGGAGGAGGCTTACCGAGGCCGGGGGATGGCGGCGACGAGAGCGGCAATGCGGCGTCGGCGGCGATGGTAGGAGGAGGAGGACGGTCGCGGCGGTGAGAGAGTGGCACAGGGAGAGTGACGAACGGGCGGGGCGGCGGATAATGTTTACCCTAGCAGTAGCGCGGGCTACGGCCCAACGCTACTGCTAAGTGGGGACGGGCAGCTAGGCCCGGGCTTGCCATAACAGTAGCGCGGGCCAAGGACACACGCTACTGCTAACGTGTTTAGCAGTAGCGTGTGTCCATGACCAGCGCTACTGCTATGGCAAGCCCGTGGGGCACGGCGACACCACAGTGTGGGACCACTTAGCAGTAGCGGCGGTCCGCTGGTCCGCGCTACTGCTAAGTCCCTACCTGTAGCGCTGGAATGTACCACGCGCTACTAATAAGTAACAGTAGCGCTTCTCCTCTTACCCGCGCTACTGCTAATGTTCTATCTATAAGCTTTCTCCTAGTAGTGACAGGGTGTCGGCGATGAGGCGTGGTGGCCGGCGGAGGCAAGGAGGGCGGCGCTAGAATGGATGCGGCCGAGCGAGAAGACCGGCGGGCGCGGGGTGAGGGTAAAATTTATCATGAGAACGAGCCGCGGTCGAGTAAATATAAGCGGCGGCCGCCGCGGCGAGTAAATTTTTTGAAGAGTTAAACCGGATATGTGATCAGCTAGGCCCGGTTTAACTCCTCAAAATGAAAATTTCAAGGTGTTAACCAGTTTCGAGGGATCAGTTAGAGATGCTTAGAATGAGATGATCAAAAAGCAAAGTTGTTTGACTCCACGAAACGCACAACTTTTATGTTAAGCACTTTTCTGTTTGAGTTCATCGAACATCTCTCTCTCTCTCTCTGTCTCTCTCTGTCTCTCTCACACACACGAATTGTTCCTCCACGTAAATTGTTCGTCCACGTAATACCACAAATCCGGACGTGGACATGCTACGGTCCAATTAACCTCGAGCGTTTGGACCGCCATAAGTTGAACCTTCCGTCTACTCCCAAGTCTCCGTCAAAGTCACTAAATGGACTTGCCGTGTGCTCCAGCATCCCGCGTGGAAGGAGGAAGGTCGCAGGCACGTGAATTCAGAAGCTTCTTCCGCCTAGAAGCACTGTAGTATCTTGCGACATCTTGTTGGGAAATTTTTAGACAAGTTGATCCGTATTTGTGTGTTTGGGGGAATAATATGCTTAGACTACCCATAGTGGGGAGTAACTTATAGACTAATAACATGCATATGTTACTAGTTTATGTTACTACCTCTATAGTGGGAAGTAACATATGTGTGGTGTCATGCAACACTTTATTTATTAGGTTGTAGATTCATCTTGTCTCGGTATGTGTAATGTTACTCATAGTATGAGAAACTAGCTATGTTACTCAATTTGTCTTTCTCCTTATTAATTAGCTGTCATATCATTTTTTTTCTTAGGTGTCATCTATGTTACTCTCTATGTTACTCCCACTATGGGTAGTCTTATGTGGCATGACCTGTGGGCCTATATTATATCCTGATTCTAAAAGGAAGTTTTCATCACCATCGGCCACTACTTCTCAAATTCTTTTTACTCTCGGCCTCTACATTCTATTACCCACATTCCTTGTACTATATGCAGTTTGCTGAGTACTCCACGCTCTTGCTTATACAAGCGACATTAGGTTCATGTCATCCCGGGTGCATTTGCACCCAATACTTCTAAAAAAAAGTGGGTGAGGGAAACAAGAAGCTGTTGACCATGGGCAGCCAGTGCAGAAAGCAAGCAACTGGCTAAAAAGGATGTCTTCGTTCCGCGACCACACTCCGGATGCTAGCTGCTATCCACCATGAGGTGGCGACAGAGCGCGCGCATCTGGCTCGTGAAGGGATTATCGGTCTGTGTGACGAGGGAACATGTGGAGATGGAACGATCCATGTGCAATGAGAGACGACGTGAACTATGGAACTGTATCAGATGCTCTAGCGAAGGCCACAGTGCAACCAAGGAAACCATGTTGAACCTCAGCAAAGGACATGAATAAGATTGGAAGGAACATTGGAGACAATCTAGACATCAGTGAAATATGCTACACGAAGGTCCCTTACCTAATGTCATGGCTGAGTTGCCACAAGTGGCACCGTGCTACCATGAAGGCCTCATGCTATGACTCCAGTGCTTTCTCCCTAGCACAACTCAAAGCCTCATAGCAGCATGTAGGTGCAAGAAGGTGAGGATGATGACGACTAAGCAAAGGAAGTTATGCACATGTAAGCTATGGGTGAATGCTTTATCATACTGATTGTCAGTTCTATTCACGTACATCTCTAGAAATTTACGACGATGGCACCAGCCAGTTCCGCCGTATCGTTCCTGTGTGTAATAAGAATTAATGGGCAACAATTTTATGTGTAGAGAATGGAGTGAGCAATATGTGTGCATCTCCTTGAAAAGATATAATTGCATGTATGGGTAGTTTCCTTTGGTCACCAGACTCACCACTATAAGACTCCCAGTTTTTGCAATCACAGAAGGATGATGCTGTCTATTCCATGGGCCAATGAAGAATTCATTTCAGTGTACAGTATTATGTGCCTGCACCAAGGAAATCTCAGCGCCAAGACAGGGTATTGAAGTCTCTCGAAAAGATTATATATATTACAAGTACAATGATTTATGATATATGTTGATGAAGTAGGATTTTCTATCATAGCTTACCGCAGAACTAGTTAAGGTTTTCGACGGTGTAAAAGTTCCTGAAAATTCTGAAAAAAAATCCTAAAACAACACACTTATAATATAACATGATCCAACGGAGGGATTGTGAAAATACGACTGTATGTGTCCTGGTCATAAAAAAACAAACGTACGTGATTTATGAGCTGCTCTAGGCAGTTGACTTGCTTTTTTTTTTCAGCAATGCTACATTCACGGATGATTACGGGGGTTTTACAGGGTCATTATGACTTGGCTGATGATGATTGGGTCAAGGGGAGGGAGGGGCCCCACCCACGTGAAAATCAGGGGGGGTGGAGAGAATTAGAAAGGAAGGAGCCCGTGAAACCCCCGTAACCCGTCCGTGTGTGTAGCAATTTTGTTTTTTTTTTATCACTGGCCACTGATGGTAGACGGACGGATAGCTACGTAGACAAGGAGTGATAATTTTTTCAGAATAATAACGAGGTCGATTTTAGAAAGAGTCAAACAGACAGAGAGGCGACTGACTTGCTTTGTCGTAGACACGGCAATACGCGTACGCGTACGCGACTTGACATGACATGATGCCCAACTTGCACTCGAGAGGACCCGGCCGGCCCTATAGATATGATACTCACTCCCTATGAACTGTAGGGGGATTCAAGCAAAACAGTAGTCAGCAGCAGGCCAGTGTTCCTCCTCGATCTAGCCCTCTTCTTCCCTTTTCATCTCTCGCATCAAAGTCTTACTGAGTTGGAGTATATATATATATATTTTTATGTAGTGTTCAGTGTGCTGATTACTAGCTACCCCTCGGCGGCGAGGGAGGCGACCGCCCACACCGTCCGTCGTGGAGCACAGAGAGGTATATGTGTCTCTCTCCTTGTCGTCATTTCCATTGGTGGTTCTATTTCTATACCTCTTCCTCGAGGTCTTGCCAACCTAAAATTGTGCCAGCTTGATCGCCTCGAGATGATCGACCCAGTGAGCCTGGTGGGCATGATCCTATCGGTGGTTCAAATGATCGCAAGCGCAGCGGAGACGGCACGGCAGAACAAGAAGAGGTGCTTGGAGCTCGCCCAACGCGCGGGCACTCTGGCCAACGTACTGCCCGACTACACATACGCGACGGCCAACGACCAGGAGACGGCGAGAGTGCTGCAGACGCTCAACGAGGCCCTGGACGAAGCGCGCACGCTCATCCAGTCCTGCCAAACTAGAAGTATGTTCAGTATATGCTCCCGTAGCCGGAAGGCCGCCGAATTAGACGGCGTTAATGGAAAGATCAACCAGTGCATCACCGACCTCACTTTCATCAGAAACGCTCGCACAAATCACGTAGCAGCAGCTAGCCCAGTCCCACTCCCAGCTCAAACTTATGACCACGGCTCCTACCATCAGCATCAGGCACAAGGAGGAGGTGCCTCCAGTCCAGCAGCGCCTGTGTTGGCTACCCCCCGCCTCAGCACGCACCCGTCAATGCTCACTGGACTCCGGCTCCGTCTCCCTACCATGCTTCCCCAGCCCCCTCGGCTTCGGGTTATAATCTATCTTCCCTTTGCACCCTTCCAACCGTCAACAAGATCTTTGACAGTATGTGTAATGGATTCCGCTAGTGCTCGTTCGTTGCGTCTGGCGTAATATTATCTTTCTGGATGACAAATCTGTATCCATTTGTGCACAGACTATGAATGATAAATCATTTATTCGCAGCAAGTATATATATATGGTTAATTATGTGCAACGAAACGATTGATGCAAAGGATCCATGGGGCCGGATATCCCCTTTTTGAAAGAAAAAACAATCGTCCCTTTCATTTTGCTATCAAGTTAGTTGAATTTGTATGTATGCCTGAGATTCTTTTTGTTTTTGTTTCATAAGGTATTTCGTATGTTTCCGTTCTGGTTTCCGTGAATTTGTCAGTTTTCGGATGTGTTTCAACTTTGAACGCAAGGTTTTTCCAATGCACACCAGTGTTTTTCCTGCAAAAGGGACATGACTGCAACTCATCAAGCAACGCATTGGTCAATCAATGGCATGCATGGATTCTACGTACGTACGCGTGTGTATGCGCGTTTGGTGCATGAGATGATGCCGCGCACAAGTGCACACGCAGCACATATACCCAAGGCCTGTTCTTCCTCGCAAAGGTGTTCCTAACGAAACCGGCACCTACCGGTGAAGCATCCATCATACAAATGCTTCGAGATGCGTGCGTATTTTTTTTTCCTCCCATATGTATTCAGGGTGCATCTTTTTGTATCTCTCAATATGTCAATTCGGCTTGTCTTGTTGGCAGCCTCACAACACTACATTCTGTCCCCACGCAAAGAGAGAATAGTACGCCTGCATGTGATCTATCCCCACGCAAAGTCCATACACTTTAATTTCCTATTGATATTTTAGAACGTTCATATATTTGAAACTGAATTTTTATTTCTGAAATGTTTTATATATTTGAATTCCTAGACGAGACCTTCAGAAAAAGATGAATCTCGGATACAATTCAAATTAGTCTAAATTTCAGTGTTTCGATCATTTTTCAATTAATTGAAATGAGTGAAATCATTTTTTTATAAATGAGTGGAATTATTATTTTTGAATGAAGTGAAATCAGTTTTTTTATATGAGTGAATTTGGTTTTTTTTAAATGAGAGAATTATTATTTTTGGTTGAAGTGAAATCAGTTTTTTTAGATGGGTGTGAACTCAAATTTTTTGAATAAGTGAGATCAGTTTTTTGAATGCAGTAAAATCAGTTTTTTGAGATGAGTGACTCGGTTTTTTTAAATGAGGGGAATCAGTTTTTTGAAATGACCGAAATCAATTTTTAATATAAGTGATCTAGCGCCCCCACCTCTGTTAAAGGTTTTTCCTTTCTCACTTTCAGGTCACTGCCAACCATATTCGCAAAAAAAAAAGGTCACTGCCAACCAAGGTTGCCAGAATCGTTATTTCGAATCAAATCGGAGCTTCGATGGTAGGATTGCAATCATAGAATCTTAATTATCAAGATGGTAGAAACGTAGATTCTATAAACTAAAATCGTAGAATCAGAGGGGTTAGTTTGTATCGTAAAGTCGTAGAATCATATAACAAAATTACGATTTTGACAACCTTGCTGCCAACGTTTGCTCCCCATCCCTAAGGAGATGGTGAAGCCTCCCCATCCCTAAGGCGATGGTGAAGCCGCATAATGCAATGCTACCAGCCATCCATTCCATCACAAAGTGGACCGTACGATGTGGCGGACGCCCTCTGCCCGACTCCCAAACGTGGTGAACCCTCTCCATAAAACCGGGCTGTAACAACCATTGCCGCTCAAAGAAGAATCGGCGCGTCGGGCGTCCACGCAGGCCTCATTGTGATAAACTTTAAAAAAAAAAATCATAGTGACATGACTTCGGCTTAATTTCTTTGGCAAAACAAAACCAAAGATTGCCTTGGCAGTATCTGGCAGTATGCATTCAACCTCACAAACTTCGACCAAGTTTATAAATAAAATTATGTATATCTACATCACCAAATATGTATCGTACAAAAATATATGCCATGATGAATTTGATGGCATTGACTCATATTCTAGATTTTGATAAATAATTTCAGAAAATTTAATGTCATGGTAAAAAAAAATTATATGAAGCAGAATATCTCGTTACATATGAAAGAAATTTCTGTTAAGATCGAAAATATACAGGATTTGAGTTCTAAACGACAAAATATATGCAAACCCTACAGATGCCATTCAGCGGCCGGTGGCTCTGGCTAGTCCGACGATCCCTCTGTCTTGCCCAAACAGAGCACCGCTTCCGCCTTTCCCCTCCCCCACCTCACCGCAGTGCCGCCGCCGTCGCCGCTTCTACCAACGCCGTGCGCCGTCCCCCATGTGGTATCCACCGCCCCCGCTCGCCCGTCTCTCCCCCTTATCATCGCGCTGGCCCCCAAACGGCGCACGGCCGGATCCTCCTTTGCCGGCGAATCAGAGGGGACCAAGCCCTGGATCCAGCGTTGTCAGCCGATGGAGCTCACCGTGTCCACGTTTCAACCGGCGGCCGGAGGAGACGAGTCCGCAAGGTATAAGCTGGGTCCTGCCAACTTGATTGTAATGCCATCTGCTAATTAGACCCTGCTTCTTATTTTCTTATTATTAGGGGAATTAATGATATACCTTTCGTGCTCCAAACTAAACATTATGCCTTGCTTCGAGCTGGACGGGTTCTTGTCTTTCCAAGATTCTGGTTCTGCAGCAGCAGAAGCAAACGACTAGTTTATCTACTCGTTGAGCTTTAGTGCTTTGCTTGGCAGGTAATCTAGCGATTAATCAACTAAGCATGGGTAAAGCAAGGCCGGCCAGTGCCTTTTCCTTCGGAGAGGACAAGCTTACAAGAGGCTAATGGGCTCGGCCAGAAGGACGATTCTTCAGCAGCCTCTGATATAATGGTCCCGAGGCACAAGTGGCCAGTTTGCTGATCAACCACAATACCCAAATCAACTCGTGCTGCATCTTTGTCTAATGGATACTTAGCGAGCTAATTAGGATTTGGAGTCCTGCTGCTGTTCTGCAATAAACCTGCCTCGTGTCTTCTGCCATTGAGGTGAATCTCTCTTACATGTTTAAGATTTACATTAACTGCAAATAAAAAATATGCTAAAATATTGTAGTAGTAGGGGTATTTACTGCATCTGCCAATAATGTAGAGTTGTAGAACATGAGGGAAATGCCTCATACCTTCCTGGAATTTCGTCTTCAGAAAGTCTATTATAAGCGGAGACCTGGTAAATACGAAATATTTGTTTGAAAGTGTGTTAGGAGAATTACTAGCCTAGCACATCGGTCGAGCACAAATGACTCACATGATTAGTTCTATTGTTGAAATTAATGAATTTGGAAATACAATATATAATATAATTTGGAAATTAATTTCATTAACTCCTTTATTACTTTTGTGTATACTCTCTACTAATTAAATGTGGTTCCATTGTGGGATACATAAAGAAGTTGCAAGCGAGACCATGTGCATCTTCTGGTTATGTCCTCATGTTTGCACCACTTAGAAAGGAGTATATCTAAACAACTGCACATACCAAATTTAAGATAGTACATATACCGCTAGGTGTTCTTTCATACTTATGGATTATGTGCATGGCCTCCATTGCACACTATGCTACCTATGATATGAGATACTCCCTCCGTTCCATAATATAGGTCGCTGGGGAAAACCTTCCGACCAGGTGAAAACGCAGAAAATGACATCGCTGCCCCTATTTTCAAATCCCCATCGTCGTCTTCCTCCGCCCAGGATTTCAAATCCTCCGCTGTTGTGGTCTGCCTCCGCCCTGCCCCAGCTCCTCCTCCGCCCTGCCCCAGCTTCTCCTCCGCCCTGCTTCTCGCCGTCGTCTGCCTCCGCCTTGCCCTAGCCCCAGCTTCTCCTCCGCAAAGGCGCTCCCAGCCCCAGCTTCTCCTCCGCCCACGCTGCTCCCAGGCGCTGCTGCTTCTCCTCATCGTCCAGGCGATGCTGATCCAGGCAACTTCTGATCCAGCACCCCTGCGGATCCAGCACCAGCCCTTCTTCTTCTCTGCCCTAGGTGCAGCAGTTTGATCCACGGCCATCTCCTGGGCCTTCTCCTGCAATTCAAATAATTGAGCAATTTGAAACAGCAGCAGGGCAGCAACAATTTAAGGGCTGAGCAAAGCTATTCCAGGGCTCTAAGTTTTGACTTGAACAGCAGCAGCAGCAGGGTAGCAGCAAGGCAGCAGCAATTTGAAACAGCAGCAGGGAAGCAGCAGCAGTTTTGACTTGAACACCAGCAGTACTAAGAAGCAACAGCAGCAGCAGTTTTGACTTGAACACCAGCAGGGAAACAGCAGCAGTACTGAGAAGCAACAGCAGCAGTAGCAGTACCTGAAAGCAGCAACAGCAGCAGTACTCCAGCAGCAGTGAACAAATGGTTGCTTGCATAATTTGGTGATTCCAGCAGCAGCTCAATTTTATAGGTACTCAAACTTTCAGCTCAATTTTAGTTTCAGTAAACTTGCTGCAGTGAAAAAATGGTTGACATGAAAAGTTAGCTCATGATCAGATAGTACTCCATGGGACTCAAAATAATTTTCAAAAAGTATGAACAGGAGTATGTGTGATCCATGATACAAACAGTGGAGCAATATGGTTTACTGAAACATGAACAGTGGAACAATATGAGTAATTTAAGAGCTTATGGTTCCTTTTTCATGAAATATGAACAGTGGAAAGGTTTGGCCATTTGGCCATTTGTGAAAATTTAATTGCAAAGCACTAATTTAACTGAAAAGGTTTGCATGTGCTGTACAAGAAAACAGTGCAAACTTGCAAATGAAATAGTGCTAAAACAGTACTCCAAATCACTAATTAACTGAATTTAATGACATAGTGGTGATTATTGTTTTGGTGAACAAGGAAAGGCTTGAGAACCTTGGGTTGCTACCTCCAAGACTTGCATGCCCTCAAGAGATTTATGCAAATGCCCTACACAACCTACAGCTAATGGAGAGAGTTCAGTAATGGATGCTTGTGATGCTTGTGATGGATGCTTGAGATGCTTGTGATCGATGCTTGTGATGGATGCTTGAGATGCTTGTGATGGATGCTTGAGATGGATGCTTGTGATGCTTGTGATGGATGCTTGAGATGCTTGAGATGGATGCTTGTGATGGATGCTTGAGATTTAATTTTTGAGAATGTTTGTCATGTATGATTATGAGAATGTTTGCAAAGTTTCATTTAATTTTATTAACACAAAAGGTTTCATTTAGATTTATTAACACAAAAGATTCATTTAGAGAAAAGAGAAGACAGAAGAAAGAGAAGAGAAAAGAAAAAGAAGAGAGAAGAGAAAGAGAAGAGGGAAGAAGAGAGCAAGAATATGGAGGGCACTACAGTAGCTCTCCTCTTCTTGCAAGTCCTACACTAAACTACTGAAACTACTGTTTGCAAACTTGAAGCCCAGGAGCACGCCAAGGGGTACGCCGATGAAGTAATAGCATCCAATGTTGATGTATACAGCCAAAAAAATTAAGTCAACAGTATACTGTAGTTAACTGAAACTTTTTCAGTTAAGTTAATTAACTGAAACTTTTTCAGTTAACAAGAAGAACACATTTAGTCTGATTGTGCTATTGACAGTTTAAAGCATTTTGGCTACACTCATTGTGAATGATGGCATGGTCTTACAGTAGTTCACGTCTTTGTCTCCCATGTCGAAGCTGCCGCAGAACGAGTTGTTGCCGCCATCGATCTCGTCGTCATCTTCGTTGCCAGTTGGAGCTTCCAAGACACTCAGGCATTCCTCTGCAACTTCACCTCCACACCATTCTTCAGAACCTGCTTTTACAATAATATCTCAGGAATTAGAACAAGATACCACATTTGGTTGCTTGACTAGCTACTTTCTGAAAAGAAAAGTGAAGTCAAAAGACATTATTCCTTTCACTCCATTGCAATTGTCAATCATTACAGAGAACCAGCCACTAGCTAAGCAGAGTTTCAGTACATTTATAAGCAGAGTTTCAGTACATTTGATGCTGGGCAAATCATTGTAATTGGAAGCAAGAATCACTTTATAAGCAGAGTTTCAGTACATTTGATGCAGTTACATAAATCCAAAGCTATACCAAGTTACCAGCAGCAAGAATCACTTTATAACACAGCAAAAATTGCAGCACAAGGTAACTAGGTGAAGCTGCAGATTCATGACTAAGACTAGCTAACAGAAGCTACAGAAGTTCATGAGAAGATTAACAAGACACAAAATTAGCTCCACTACAGGAAAGAACAGTACAGGAATCTACTCCTGGCACAACACAAAGTTTACCAAGATGTGTACACAAAGTTTACCATCAAGTTTGTGATGCTGCGCGGCTCTACAGGAATGAAGTTTGTGACGCTGCACTGTCCATGGCTCTGTCATGCGCTGTCCATGCCTCCTGTCCAAGGCTTTGTCCTACTCCAGGCTCTCTACTCCATCCACCTAGCCAAATCGAAGAGGAAAACAAATCAGGGAAGGGAAGAAGAAGAAGAAGAATCTGTTCCATCAAAGAGGAGACGGGGTCAGACCTTGATGCAGTACAAGTGGAGTATTGCCTGGCCGCCGCGCTTGTGGGACGCCATGGAGCTCCAGATTTAAGCCCTGGCCAAGTTAAATGAGCTCCAGATTAAAGCCCTGGCCATCTGCGACGACGTCCAGATCTGGCTCATCATCACACTTCAGCGCCTCCTTCATGCCTCTCCACAAAGCAGATCGAGCACCGGCGCACTCAGATCTAGCGCCAGCGCGCGCCTCCTCCTCGCCCAGCAGCGCGTTGCCGGAGCATAAAAATGGCAGCTTTCTGCATCTACTCCTCGCCCAGCAGCGCGTTGCCGGAGTAGGAGAGGGCGGCGCGTGGGGAGCGGTGAGCTAGGCGGCGGTGCGTGGGGAGCGGTGAGCTAGGCGGCGGTGCGGAGCAAGATGCCGGCGAGAGGGAGAGAGAGGGCGCATCGACGGGGAGAGGGTGGCGTCGCGCGTGAGAGAGAGGGGCGACTGGTGGGGAGCGAGTGGTGGGGAGCGTCGCGCGAGAGAGAGGGGAACGTGTCGGTCGGCACGAGAAGAGGGTTAGAATGGGAAACTCGGGAAATTTCGTAGCCTAGGAAATTTTGTTCTTCAGACCGTTAAACGACCTACATTTCGGAACGGAGGGAGTACAACATAGGGCGTAACAATATAAATACGTGTCTTGTCCCCTACTTTGTCACTGGAATACATACTTACACTCCTTATATACCGCTTATATGTACGTGCCATGCTGGTTTTATCACTTCATATGTGCCTTAATAGTTATTGTAAGATACTGAGAACTACATGAAAAAAGATTGCAGTAAATGGTTTGTGTACATACTACATACTCATCTTATGCATGGAGTAGGATATATGGAAAAAAGGGGCTCCATCTTAGAATTACTATCAAGTGTAATGCATGTGATAAATAAATGTAACACTTCTATATAGCGATATAATTTTTTGACCCTGAAACAGTAGGAGAGGATTTAAGTGATATAATTGATGTTTGAGCCTCTAGATCCTGTAGAATTCTAAAAACTTCAAAGTGATAGCCTGATAGGACATATTAGATTATGTACATTTGCACAAAAAATCTAGCCACAAGTGCACAAATATTTACATATAGTTTCAGCAAGCATACATATTCTAAAATATTTGAATGCCATGGTTTCTTTTTAATTTTTTGAAACTCGTAATTCCATAATTCTCTATAGGAAAAATGCATTTATTTATAAAGAAGTTGGCTGCATATGAACAGTGTAGATATAGGAAAACTTACAAACCAGGAAGTATGTACACGAATCATTAATTAACTGGAAGTTTGGAACCATATTTTCCCACTAGATAGTTCTAAATAGATTGCCTAACGACTATCATGGTAGCAAATCGTATATGCATGTACATTCCATTAGCATAGGGGTAATTTACTAGTTTAATTCGACTGTCATGTTGGTTGTAATATTGTCTCTGTAGTTGCGTGTGTACTTCTTTGGAACGAAATATATGTATGTACTTCAACTAATTTGTTTGTAATATGACGATCTTCGTGTGCATTCAGTAGTCACTGATGGCTGGAGTGGTGCGCCTATGGAACGATTGGGAGGTCCAAATCCTAGTGCTTGTTAGCTTCATGCTGCAAGTGTTCCTGCTCATGTTCGCCAGGATGCGGCGGCAGAACATCTCCATCGTCCCAAGGACCCTCCTCTGGCTAGCATACCTGTTGGCAGACTCCATAGCGATATACATCCTCGGCCACATGTCTTTCTATGGCAAGTCCCACGGGCACCAACAGCTCATGGCGTTCTGGGCGCCGTTCTTGCTGGTGCATCTCGGTGGCCAGGACAACATCACAGCCTACTCCATAGAAGACAACCAGCTCTGGCCGCGCCACCTGCTCTCTTTTGTCGTGCAGACGGTGGGAGTGGCTTATGTCCTCTACAAGTATGTTGCTGGCAGCTGGACCTTGGTCACAGCCGCGGCGCTGATATTTGTCAGCGGTGTTCTCAAGTATGGGGAGAGAGTATGGGCGCTCAAGTTGTCCAGCCTGGAGAACATGAGTAAGTTCCTCGACAGCAGGAAGTTGAGCGAGGCTAAACGAAAACAGCGTGCACTGTTTGGCCAACGGAAGAATTTGGATCCCGAGACTAAACAAGAACAACATGTGCAGTGGGGCCGAGGGAAGAAGTTGAACCCTGAAGAGGTTCTGCAGGGAGCTCATGACCTGCTCCCCATTTGCATGGCTCAGTTTGTGGACTATAAGTTCTGGCCATCCCCATCCCATAGTAAAGCTGTAGAGCTATTTGATAACAAGGGCCAAATGTTTGAGTTGGTTGAGATGCAACTCTCCTTGATGTATGATTTCCTATATACCAAGTCAGCGGTGGTCTTCACATGGTATGGATGCTTCATCCGCGCCATTTCATCAGCTGCCACCATCACCACTTTCTTCCTATTTCAATCAAGCATTTGCAAAAATGACTTCAACAGAGTTGATGCCATCGTCACATGCATCTTAATAGCTGGGGCTGTCCTCCTAGAAATGACAGCATTGTTGAAGGCAATGGGATCAACATGGACATGCGCATTGTTGCATGCTAGAGGATGGCATCGGCTTCACAGCATAATCGTATCTGTCTGGCGGCGCGTCAAGGCTGCGGAAAGAAATAGAAGATGGTCAGGTTCCATTGGACACCCCGAGTTGCTGAACTCGTCCCATGGCAGTGGAGGCTGCGTGCAGAGCTTGGGATGCAAAGGTTTGTGGAAGAAGCTAGGCCAGTCCTTGCCTGTCATTCCAGATGGTACTAAGAAGTTCGTGTTGGAAGAGGTATGAAGAATGGTGAAGGCATGTGAAGGCAAAGAGGATACCATGAGGAGTTACAGGAGCAGATTCTTCAAGGATCCCACCTCGCATGCTGGCATTGATTTTGATGACAAAATCCTTTCCTGGTACTTTGCCACGAAAATGTTCTTCTCATGTTTGTCTCGTGTGGAAGAGTGTGATCATGTTGTCAAGGCAATCAGAGCAGTGTCTACATACATGATATTCCTCCTTGCTGAACGTCCCTACATGCTGCCTAGCCCCGTTCGCCCTGGATTGTATGCCAATACTGAAGCAGCATATGCAGGGCTTGATTTTTCTGAGAAGAAACGCCTCATGAGAAGGGGGTGGCTCGGCATAACAAGAAGAATGTGGGATCTGGACACAAGAACTAACGGGGACGAGCTGTACAGAGCATGGGGGAAGCTGGACATAATAATGGAGGATCTGGACATAATAAGTGAGGATCTAGATGGAAGAAGGGAGGATCTGAACAGAAGAAGAAGAAGGCTGTCTTTGCAACGTCAAGCGGAACTGGACGGTACAATGGAGGAGCTGGACAGAAGTTGGGCGGAGCTGAACAGAAGGAGGGCGGAGCTGGACTATTTAAGGTTAATAAGGTTAGAGGTGGACGATAGAAGGGAGCTGGATGTGCTGGAAAGAAGAAGGGAGAAGCTGCACAGAAGAATGGAGAAGCTGGGGGTGCTGGACAGATGGGATGAGCTGCGCATAACAAGGAAGAGGCTGGATGAAACAATGAACCTAATGGCTGTGGCCTATGGTGGAGGGATGATGCTGGAGGAGGTGGAGAGAACAATGAAAAAGCTAGTGGAGCTGGACAGAAGAAGGGAGGAGCTGCGCAGAAGGATGTCTGAGGTTGACAGCAGATGGGAGGACAACCTGGACCCGGAGGAGCTGGACAGAAGAAGCGAGGAGCTGCGTTTCGGACCTTCACCTCCACCTTCCTTAGTCCGTGGAGCGGAGCTTGCTGTTTGGCTGCTAGAGGCGGAGGCGCGGGGCAAGGCGGAGGTGCGGCAGGTGCTACTTGGGGTGTGGGTGGAGATGCTGTGCTATGCGGCCCACCACTGCAGTAGGGATTCCCACGCCAGGCAGCTCAACAGTGGCGGTGAATTCTTTACCATCGTCTGGCTTCTGTCCACTGCCATGTTCAATCGCCGGTACTGTGACGAGGATTGGTTTAAGAAGGGCGTGTGGGAGTTCTTCAGGCCACCATTCCATCTTGACGAGGACGAGGACGGTTAGTTCCACAGGATACTTTTTAGCTGTGGTATCCCCACTACCAGCCACCAGTGAGAGGAATTGGTTCAGGATTGAGGGCCTAATTCATTCTATTGTGTAGTAGTAATTTTATATGCAAAGGTGTATGCATATATGACCATAAACAGTACAAACGGTGTGTGTGTGTGTATTAACTCTTTCTTTATCGAAAATAATAGTAATTCTATGGACTGGCCTGCTGCCAGGGTCTATTTTTTTAACACAGTACAGACGCATACGCTCATACGTACACACACGCCAGTGTCAAGTCTGGGGCTTGAACTCTGGTGGGCATGGGATACCACTGTTCTACTAACCATCCAGCCACAGGTTGGTTCGCGCTCCCAAGGTCCTTAGAGGTGTATGCATGAGCATTACTCTTCCTAAATACAGATGATTTGTGTTATTGATTGACATGAGATTAGCACAAAACTGATGCCTGTCTTTTGTGTATGATGATGATATGCATGGTAGGAAATGAGCTGGAATGAATTGAGCTGAACATGATGCTCTCAAAACGAGTGTTTGACAAAAAACTACCACATTTCACGTAAACGTCCCACAGAACTACCACATTTTGAAAAGTGACCGAAAACTCCAGATTAGTACTAATTTTGTGACAAAAAACTACCAAGTTGAGTTGATGACAAATTTAACGCTTTTAAGAGCGAATCTGACAGGGCTGGCCCACCGGTCACGGCGGCGGCCGCGCTAACGGCTAATGGCGCTCGCCTGCCGCCCGTTAGTGCCGCCTGTCGGTCGGACCAGGACTAACCTGGCCGACCGGCTTCCTCCTCCCCGTCATCCCTCACTCTCCCCCGAGCTCCCGTCCCTAGCCCTAGCCGTCGTCGTTGATGGCGGCGGCGGATCCAAACTCCGGCGCCGAATCGATTGGAGGCATCCCCCCCCCCCCCGACGTGCTGGGCGGCGGTGATGTCGGCTTCTCCGAGGTTGATAACTCGCTAGGCAGCAGTAGCTTCGCGGTCGAACACCATTCCCAGCCGCAATCTCAGCCGTCCCAGACCTTTGTTAGTCCGCCTCCGGCTGTAGCACCGTCGACGAGAA
Organism: Elymus sibiricus; assembly: GCA_039707655.1. NCBI lineage: Eukaryota > Viridiplantae > Streptophyta > Magnoliopsida > Poales > Poaceae > Elymus > Elymus sibiricus. The sequence continues at coordinate 516,375,550 of CM077666.1, forward strand.
GAAGCGCACCTCGAGGCCGGCGCAAGCTTCCTTGTCCTGCCGGCAGCGCGAGGTATGGCAACTGATCTCTAATTGTTTTTCTGAAATTGTAGGATTTCTTAAGAAAGAAGCACGATATATAGGCTAGTTGCACAGTTAGATTTAGATTAGAACCATGTTTAAGCACAATGGGAATGGAAATCTGTTGGGAACATTAACATTTTGTTGTGCTGTGACTCAATCCATATTGTCAGAAAACTGAAAAATTTCAACTGTCAGAAACTTAATATTGTGCAGACCATTTAATTATAATTATTCCAATTTGTGGTGCAGTATTGATGACCCAAAGTGGGAAATTTGGTTCCATTTCCTAGCCAGAGATTCTGTGGTTAGAAGAATTTACCAGTCAGACATATCATTTTTGACTATGGTTTCTCTTATTGGGAGTGTGGGCTGTGGAGCTGATGATTATATGTACTATGTTGCTGATGAGGAGAAAGGAATAGAAGGTATTGAGCATCTTGGTTCTGAACATGATGTGCAGCATATGTTGATCCACTTTGAGAAGGAAAAGAGTGTGAACATACGAGTTGTCAGAGCAGATGAGCCATGTAACGCAGATGAAAACAGAGATAGTTATTTTGCTGAACATTGCATTAACACTCAACAAAGTTGCACAAAGTTGGTGGATGCAAGCAATGACAGAAAGGATGAGATTAAGAAAAGCAGTTGAAAGGGCATGTAGCCCCTAAGTGTGGTTTTGGTAATTAATGACAATATCTATGGACTAATGTTTTCAGTGAGATATATTTGAAGGTTTTGTCCACAGATGGTGCCTCAAGGATATTGGATGGAATTAAGGATGAAGTCCATATATATGAAGATATATTCCATAGTGATGCTTGAAGTGCATTGGGATGACAATTCCTATGGAGCATCAAGTGCATTGAATCTTATATGAAGATATGTTCCATAGTGATGCTTGAAGTGCATTGGGTTGTTTTGTGAAGAATGCCATCAAAGCATCCGAAGAAGTCCTTATGGTATCCTTCTCTGGATACACCGTGCTCACGGGCTTGTACCGTGCGCACGGGGTCGAGTGTCAACTCTCTGGATACCCCGTGTTAACGGGGCCTAGGTGTTTGGCTTTCGAGATCCCATGTCCAGTGAGGTTTCAAGTTGGTCTTCGGGGATTTCTATGAAACCATCAAGATTGATTTCAATGCCTAATCTAATTATGTTCATGGTGGAGTTCATTGGAGGATCTCAAAGATTGACATATTTGGGCTTTTAAGGATCAAGGGCTTGAGAGAATAATCAAAGAGAAGAATTCAAGTTATGGTTTCAAGACAAGATCATGATGAGCTCATGTGTTGGGTTTAGGTTGATCAAGTCTTGAAGCAAGCAACTAGAGTGAAGAATTCATTGTGCCTCTCAAGAGCTTGTGATGAAGTTTTTAGAAGGGCAAGTGGTGACCAAGATGATATTCATAGTGGAACTTGATATGGTCATGAAAGAGTCTTTGGTGATATAGTCTTGAAGCAATGAAGGGAAATGAAGAGTTCATTGTGGCTTTCAAGAAACCAATATGGGGCATAAAGTAAAGATGTTGGTTGACCAAGATGAAGCTCGAAGATTATATCTAGATGGTCAACTCACAAAGCACAAACATTGTACCACATGGGATCAAGTGATCTAGTGGTATGGTAAGTAGTTATGAATTGTGCTTTGTTACCTAATCCATGCTATGTGTTTGTTATGTCTATGTGGGTTAGGTGTTTCTCATGGGCTTGCATCAAAAGGAAAGATTTCAAGTAGCCTATGTGTGGATGACATCAAGTGGTGATGGTCATCGGGTTCGAGGAGTCCAAGTGCAAGATGAGAAGCCGGAGGTTATATGCTTTGAAGCTTGCGGTTCACATCATGATAATGTGCATGTGAAGATGGGCTTAAGTTAAGGCTTCCCTCATTGCATTACGAGGAAGCAATTCGAGTATCTTCACCAAGTGGTTGTGGACAAGAAAGGGATTCCAACTTGAGGCAAGCATTAAAGTCATCATCAAGCTCAAATTGAATATGCAAGGCAAAGGTATAACTTAGCTAGGTTTTCCTAGTTTTGCCGGTCTCATAGTGCTTGGTGGGAGACCGGATTATAGGTTTGATAGCCGTACTATCAAGAGGGACTTTCGGGCGAGTAGCTTGATCACGTCGCATGTAGAGAGCTCAAACCTTTGCATTACTTGCATCATTCTTTCTTCTTGATCTTGGGTGGTTCTCTATGTGAGGACCTTGGGCTTTTCCATAGCTTCAAAACGAGCCCAAGATCATCGAATTCGGAGTTCGTATGCCAAAGTTATCATTATTTCAGTGGGCTGCTGCAGGCTGATTCTGGGTACCCCGTGTCCACGGGCCTGTAACGTGCGCACGGGACCCCGTGGGCACGGGGTGTCCAGAAACTGCCCGTTGAGCCCCAACGGCTAGTTTCTGAGTTTGGCTATTTAAGGGCTCCTTCCTCCCACCGGTTGGGGGCCTGTTCACACACTTTCTCAACATCATTTTGAGCCTCTTACCACCTCTCCCAAACTCCTATCTCCCCTCTATGTGAAGGGGGATTTGTGGATGCATCTTTGAGTCATTAGTTGATTTTATCCATTGCATCCCCTCTTTTCAATCTCCTACTTTCGAGAGTGCATCTTGTGAGATTGAGAGAGTGAGTTGAGCATTTGTTGCTTGACCTTGCATTGCATTTGTTGCATTGGTTTGAGCTCCCCGCATCGATTTGTTCGAGTGAGAGCCCATGAGTTTATTACTCTTGGAGGTTTTCGCCTCCTAGACGGTTTGGTGATATTCTTGAGAAGATTGTGAAGAGGCTTAGGTGGTCGTGGTTCCCCCGGAAGCTTCCTCTTGTGGTGTGCTCCGGGGAAGGGTGTGAAGTGGCCTAGGTGGTCAAGGTTCCTCCGGAAGCTTCCTTGCTTGTGGTGTGCTCCGGAGAAGTTTGTAAAGGTGTGGTGGTCTCCTTCAAGACCAACCCCGAGTGAATCGAGGCTCATCCGTTGGGGGTGAATCGAAAGGGAGAATATGGTGAGTCACTTGGTGACGCTCCGGAGCTTTGGCTTCGGCACCGCTCCAACGGAGATTAGCACTCTCACGAGTGTGAACTTCGGGATAAATCCGCGTCCCCGACTCACTTGTGGTTGTCTCATACCCACACCCTTTACTTTTCGCAATTCATACTAGCTCTCATTGATATATCTTGTGCTAGTTGAATTGCTTAGTTGTTCCTACATTTCCATATCTTGTGATATAGTTTGTGCTTGCTAGTTTCCTTAAGTGCCTATCTTGTTTAGCATAGGTTGTTGGTGCACTTAGTTGAGCCTAGCATATTTAGGATTTGTGCTTGAAAGGTATCCGTTTAGTTTAATTCCGCATTAGGATAAAGCCAAATCCGTAACAGTTTTAAAACACCTATTCACCCCCCCCCCTCTAGTCGTCATCTAGATCCTTTCAGCAGTCTTCAGAGGGAAGCTGACCTTAACCATTTTGAAGGTGACACTGATGTGTCTAAATTTCTTTCTGATGATGCGCAGTCAGGTTCAGATGACAACAATGTGCAATTACATCCAGGTTCCTCTGAAGAAGAAGCTGCAAAACAAGATACATCAGTGGTCCAGAAACTTAACCCAGTCAGAAACCCTAGTCCAAGCAGTAGATCCCACCAAGAGGTTGAGAAAAAGGAAAAACCAGACTGGGTTCCTGAAGCAGATGAATTTTGTTTTCCTGGTGATGTTGGCATTAGTGATGAAGAAGATGAGCCTGAAGGAGCTTTCAAACTAACAAGTGGTAGGAAGAGAATGTTGAAGAAGTTAAAGGAAAGGGTATGGTTCAATGACAAGCTTCCAGATCCACATGAACAATTTTGTAAGGGATTGTGCTTCACCAATGTTTATGAGTTCAGAGATGCACTTAGGGATTTTCACATCAGGACTCTGAGGAATTTCCAGTATCACAGAAATGCCCCTGATAGGATTATTGTTTGGTGCTCAGAGAGAGCCCATGGATGTGATTTTTATATGAGTGCATCTAAGATAGCTCATGAACAAACTTTCTGCATCAAGAAGTGTGATATGCTGCACACTTGTGGAGCATGTGCAGAGACCACAAAGGTGTAGGAGATATGCCCTAGAGGCAATAATAAATGTTATTGTTTATCTTCATGTTCATGATTATGTTTATATTCCGTGCTATAACTGCTATGGTTCTCGAGTCTGCAATAACCACGAGGCTCGAAGGAAGACTCATATGCACGTGTGGAATAATAAACGGTAAAATGTATTCCTAGTCTGGCCTCTAAGACTAGCTCAAGTGTTGCATGATGGTTCTGTTTTCCTGATCATGGGCATGGATATGCCGGCAACTTTGAGGGCACAATGTTAGGAGAACACTTGTCTTGAATCGACCCGAATTGATGTTATGCTATGAGATTCATTCATCACAAGTTAATGGTTAATAACACAGAGAAAGTTAACATTTGCATAATTCCTTAGACCATGAGAGTATCGAGTTTCTTCATGCTTGCTTCATAAACTTTGGGGTTTGTTAAACGTCATCCGTAAATGGGTGGCTATTACGGCGGCTTACGGGTTCATGGAAAAGTATGTCAAGTAACTTGATAGCTCAAGATTGGGATTTGCTCCTCCGACGATGGAGAGATATCTCTGGGCCCTCTCGGTGTTACGGTATCCACCATCGTCTGGCCAGACACATTATGATTTGATCACAGGGATGCCGGAACACGGAAACGAGAACAAAACCGGCAACGAGGTAACTGGCATAGTGGACAAGTTGTTGATCCACGGGGATGCCGATAAATCTCACCTTGGGTTTTGTAACATATCGCGAAGCAATAGGAATAGCACACGGCAACTGGAGGTTCACTCGAATATTCATTCGTGTGGGTATAGGGGTCAATATGGGTGTCCACGGCTCCGATGTTGATCATTGATCGGAAAGAGTTCCGGTCATGTCTATACTTCACCGAACCTATAGGGTCACACGCTTAAGGGTCATCTATCTGCTGAATACTAGACAGGGAGTCTGAGAGAAAATCACCAGAAAAGTTTCGGACGCAACGGAAACGTTCCAGAGAGGACACTGGAATAGTTCCGGTAAAACTGAAAAGTTGTTTCAGGGGATACCATTAAGTCAAATTGGTTTCGGCACATGCCTGGAAATTCTTGGAGGATGCCAGAATTGTTCTGGAAACTTCTGGGAATTTTCCGGGATAAAAACCGGAAATGTCCCGGAGCTGCCGGAACCGATTTGGTTGCTTTTCGCAGATGAAAATCACTAATCCGAAATTGTTTCGGAACGCGTCCAAAATCATTTGTGTGGGTACTGGAATTATTCTAAGACCCACAGAAATATTTTCGGATTTAATGGTCGCGGAAAATTGGTTTCGTGAATAGTGAAAATCACTTTATGGTTAACTTTTTGGAAAGTCACCTTTTACATCTTTTCCCAAAAGGCTTCTAGAAGGGATTGGGGAGCAAGGAACCCCCATGTGGGGGGGGGGGGCCTAGGGGTGGCCGGCCAAGTTGGACTCCTCCATGGAGCTCCACTTGCCTTCCTTTTATGCCCTTGAGATGGATCCATGTGATGGGTTTTTTGGGTATTTTTCCCATATGACTTTCCTATAAATAGAGGTGGAGGGGTGCTCTCCAAACCTCATGCTTGCTCTCATACACATGCCATAGACTTGTCTGGCTTCTCTCTCTCCCTCCCAGAGAAATAGTTTCGTAGAGCCGAAAGGTTGTCTGGGTTCCGGTGGGAACTAGTTCTGGACGGCGAAGCCCTGCCGGATAGATGACACCGTATGTGTGCTACTATGTAGAGAGATCGTAGTTTCGGTCTTAGTTCGAGAGTGCCTCCCGAAGGGCTGTCCGAGTTTCGAGGGTCCTCCCGAAGGGCTGTCCGAGTGCCCGTCCGAGTTTTGAGGGTCCTCCCGAAGGGCTGTCCGAGTGACCGTCCGAGTTTCGAAGGTCCTCCCGGAGGGCTGTCCGTGACACCGTCCGAGAGACTGTCCGACCGCCTCCTGGAGGGTTGTCCGAGGGGCAGACGAGGGAGTACATCCTCGTGGTTGGGAGGTTGTAAATCCTAGCTGCGGGGATCTGCACCACCGATCGTCATCGACTCTACTTCTGTTGCGCTACGAGTCGGTAACGAAAAGATCAAACCTTGTATGCAGTCTCCATAGTGGTCCTGGGCTGGTGCGTAGGTCGGAAATTTTTTGTTTTCTGCTGCGTTCCCCTACAGTGGCATCATGAGCCGTTCTATGCATAGATGCATGTTACGATCTAGAATACATAGAGATGTATGGGTATTGCACAATATAATTTATAGTAGATGAGTTCTACTGCTGATAATTATTTGTGCGGGTAGCAGATGAAATCTGTTACCCGATGTTCTTGTTGCTTCCCTGGAATTTGCATATTTCTGATCTTGATAACAGCATGGTGGAGTTTCAAAGTTCTGGCAATCCGCGATCCTGATTGATCAACGAAGTGCTAACAGTTCTTTGAATTCCACCATAGTTAAAAAGAAAGATGAAATTTCGCAGACGAAAGGGCAATGCAGATATGATCTGCACGGGGGTCATGCGTATGACGAAGTTCAGTATGGGGCTCGAGATTTTATTATCTCGTGTTTCATACACCCTGTAAAGTTAATCTAGCGACTTGAATAATCATACTTGATGATGGACGTTGGTAGCTGCGGTTTGTTCGAAACCTTAGAAGCCACGTAAAATGAAATTTTGCATAAACCGATTAGAGGCGTCTAACTTGGTTTTGCGGGATGGTTTGCATGTGCATATGATGTGGTATAGCAGTGCTCATATTAATTTGATTATGTATGAGATGACTATATGATGTAAATTAACATGACCTGCGTGTCATGATTTGGCATGATGGCTGGAGCCATATGATTGTCACTTTAATGACCTGCGTGTCAACCTTTTGTAATGCACTTATTTTATTAGCTATAGAGATAGCAATATTATCTGGTGCATCGACAAGGTGGTGGCAATCTTCGCGAAGGTGAACACCGACGCGACTGCCGAAGACGAAGAAATACAAGACTTCTCCGTCAGAAAGGGCTATACCATATCATGCTATTATGAATTGCCTGAGATGTTTATCCCTTATGATGCACCCTTCTTGATTGCGCGGTAGTCGCTTTTATTAGGGTGATCTCTCACAAAAATATCAAGTAGTTAGTGTTCACCCAAGTGTAGCACCGTCACGACACCTATCTTTTCGGGGTGCGCCGTGTCACAAGGGTACGAACGATTAGAGAAGTGTGAGGCGGGTGAGTTGAGACCTCGCTGCGAGATCACTTGGTTGTCTTGACGTTCAGGCATGACCGTCATGAGCTCAGAACACGCCCATCGAAAGATGAATAAGAATCACATAGAGATGTGATTGGCAAGTTGGCCTACCGGTTGAAATTTTCGTCATCAGTGGTCTTACACCAATGGCGAACAATTGAAATGCGGGTCTTGTATCACTCACAATCAATTATGAGAGATATTGATTTGAGTGGGAGCGCACTTTAAAATTAATTCTTTTAATTCTTAGTGCAATTAATTATGAACCTTGTCTAAATGAAAATTGCATAATAGTTATAGAATAATGGCTCGCGTTTCCACCTTCCCTGTTAATTTTGAATAACTGTTAAATATCTGGTTAAAACTTTACGGTTGGTAACGTAATGTGAGGATTGTCCTCAAAAGTGCCGAGAAGGACTTTGTCCTATCGCATGCTTTTGGTATTCTCCCGCTAATGCTATGGATAATGTGACTCTCGTCCTTCGATCCAAAAGCTAGAATTCTGTTACGGTCAAGTGCAATATGTTTGCTTCCATGAGACCCGAACTTCAAAAGTTTAGGGATAGCTATGTGATATTCATGGAACTGAAAATCATTTTCAGACACAAACAAAGGCTAAAAGATATGGGATATCCAAAGCAATGTTTGTTTTGCAAACTGTTAGTAAAAGTGTTTACTATGCATCTGACTAATAACAGAGGGATCCAGAAGAACGCCCATCATGTGATGAAGGTGAATAAAACAACAACTTAGAGAGGAAGGAAATGTCCGAAGGGTGTTAGTAAGACTTTCACGCCTAGGAAGTCCAGGGCTAACGCCACTCTTAAGTTGGGTGCTTCTTCTGAGAGTAGGAGAAATACTGAGAGTTAAACTGTTAGAAGTATAAAGGCAAAAAGAGAGAAGACTGGAATATCCAGCTCTTGTATGAATGTCATACAAGTTATTGATGTATGGTAGGCTGGTCAAAAGAAATAGTTCTTGAGAATCCTAATTAAACATGTTAGTCACTAATTCTTGGGTATTGTGAGTTGATCACAAAGATACCCGCTCGATTGCATTCTGCTGCGACTCGATGCAAGAACTACTACGCCTAAAAGACTTGCCAGAGTGAGGTTTAGATATGCGCTGAGAACATAGTAAAAGTTGCTATACTCAGTACATTACCTCTGTATTTACTTTCATAATTCATTTTAGAGTTTTTACACACTCTAGCCCATTGCATAAGGTATCTTGCAAGGAGGTTGTTCATAAGAGAACTTTTGATGTTCGATGTTATGAATAACATAAGGACCATACTTTCATTATGAATGAGATGTATGTTATGAATATTTGATAATAATACATTACCTCTGTATTTACTTTCATAATTCATTTTAGAGTTTTACACACTCTAGCCCATTGCAAATGTTTGTTGCAAAAGGGTTGTTCATAAAAGAACAATTGTTGTTCAGTGTCATGAATAACATAAGGGCCATGCTTCCATCGTGGATGGAATGTATGTTATGAATATTGATGGTAATATGATACATCCATAACACTGACGCTAAATGTCGCAAGACTAAAAGAATACCACACATGTGTGGCACTGCATTTGGTCACATTGGAGAAACCCGCATGGAGAAATTCCATAATGATGGATTTTGAAGTCGTTTGATTGTGAATCATCTGACACTTGCAACTTTCCTCCGAAAAGTAAAGTGACTGAAATACCGTTCACAGGCCATAAGGAACGAGCAACGAACTTATTGGTGATCATACATTTTGATGTATGTAGTCCGATAAATGTTGTTGCTAGCAGTGGATTTATCTATCTTCAGAAATGACTCAAGTAGATATATGGATATTTACTTGATGAGACGTAAGTCTGGATCTTTTGAAATCATTCAAAAGGTTTTCAAAAATGAAGTAGAAATTATTGTAACAAGAAAAATATGTTTCTGCAAACTAGATTGCCGAAAGGAATATTTGAGTTACAAGTTTAGCGAATGTCTGATGAGTTGTGAAAAGAGTTTCATAACTTACACCTCCCGGAACTCCACTGTGAGTGGTACGTCCGTGAAGTTGTATTCAAACCATTTGTGACATGGTAAGATCAAAGATGACATAAATCAATTTGCCATTATCCCTTTTAAAGTAATGCTTTAGAGACTGCGGCTTTTACACTGAAAAGAGCGCCATCAGGTCTGTTGAAATGACTCCATGGTATGGTACACCCAACCATGCTTTATCTTTTCTTAACATTTGGAATATGGGGCTTGTGTAAAATATTTACAAACCTATTCCAAATCAGACAAGTACTACTTTGTAGGTTATCCCAAGTAATTGGGAATTCCTCCACCACTATATCGAGGCAAAAAGGTTTGCGACCAAGAACGGTATGCTTTTAAAGAGAATGGTTCTTGCAAAAAGGTGAGTGGGAGAACAGTGCAACTCGACGAGATAACAGTATCTTCGTCATCAGATCAAAGGAAAGGAACCTTGGAAGTGATTCTAGAGTTTCCTACTGCGACTGATACGGAAGCCTCTACATGAGATGTATGGACTTCGGTCGAACTTGCAGCTGAACCACGTAGACAAAACTAGTGCAAACCTCTCAGGTGCGCATACGAGATATTGTTGTTAGACAACAGTATACCTATGATACACAAATAAGCGTTGATGGGCCCTGACTCCGGAATTGGCTAAATGCCAATATAATCCGAGATAGTTTCCATATGAATGATTTAAGATTATATCTTGATAAACCCTTCGGAAGACTTGGAGTCTGACGAACATTAATGGAACTATAAACTGATGTGGATAAAATGTTTTATCCATAAAGCTCGACTTGTTGCAATAACAAGTTCAATGAGTTGACTACGATGAGATTGTCTCACCATAGCGATGCTTAAAGTCAGATCGGGTTAAACTAGCAATTAATACATATTTCAGTCATGAGATATGAAACATGGATGCCAAAAGGATTTCCATGAAATGGAAATACAACCTAGGACTTGCATGTGATACAGTCCGAAGTATTTTGTCAATCCAGAGGATGCTAGTAAGTATGCAAACTTCAGAGTTCCAGCAATGGACAGAAGAGAGCAAAATGGAGTTGGAATATTCGTTTTGATGAAATAGTCAAAAGAGTTTGATTTCATCAATGGATAATGAAGATGCTTGTGGTTACAAGAAAGTAAGTGGGAGCATAATAATATTTCTAAAAACTTTGTGTGCTTGACACATTGTTGATTGGAAATAATATAAATTTCTTGACACGAATTAGGACTTCATTAAAAATAGTTTTTCGATGAAGTGCTTGGGCTAAATAGCCTTGATATTAGGCATATTTATCTGAGAGGTAGAATTGCCTAATAGGCTAAGCCAAGAAGACATATTGACAAGATGCTAAAACAGTTTAGCATAAGAGCGCCAAGGAGTGATTCTTGCCGAAGTTACATGGAAAGAGTTTTGCAAGACTCGGTGTCCCAAAACACTGATGAGCAAAATGCATGATGGAGATTCCACACACTTTCGTGTTTGGATTAGTCATGTATTCCATGGTATGTAAAACAACCAGATATGTCCGATACTCCCAAGTTGTTGCGAGTATAGATACCAAAGTGATCAAAGTACTAATCATGGGACAATAGTGGAAAATGTCATTAAGTACTAAAGTAGCACTGATGACATGTTTTCTCGCAAGCAAAGATTATGAAGTGCTCGTTGTAAGTAATTACATCGATACAGTCTTCATCAATGCTCCATGCGATTTTTGATTTAAGTTAAGGGTTTTGTGTAATACACAATATGGTGGCACAGGGTTTTGGAAATCGTTCCAAACAGGTTACTGTGGCGAATTCTATAACAAAGGCTAAGTATGTTGCCGCTTTCAAAGCGACATTGAAGATGTTGAATCGTACAGTTCATTCATGAACTTAGTATGGTTCCAAGATGGCTTTGGTCAATGGAACACTATTGAAGATAGTTGCTCCATAGCTCAGTCTGAGGAATCAAGGTTTGACATGTGATTCACATATATACAAAGCCAAGTCCACACAAAATATGAATTTTGTGAAAGCGTGAAAACGCGAGGATATGCAAAGATACACACGGAGCTGAAGTTGTCAGATCCGTTGGACATCAGGCTATACCGCAAGCGAAGCATTTTTACACCGGTATGCCATAGGTGTAAAGTGCATTAGCATTGACTAGATTATTGACTCTAGTGCAAGTGGGAGTCTGTAGGAGATATGCCCTAGAGGCAATAATAAATGTTATTGTTTATCTCCATGTTCATGATTATCTTTATATTCCGTGCTATAACTGCTATGGTTCTCGAGTCTGCAATAACCACGAGGCTCGAAGGAAGACTCATATGCACGTGTGGAATAATAAACGGTAAAATGTATTCCTAGTCTGGCCTCTAAGACTAGCTCAAGTGTTGCATGATGGTTCTGTTTTCCTGATCATGGGCATGGATATGCCGGCAACTTTGAGAGCACAATGTTAGGAGAACACTTGTGTTGAATCGACCCAAATTGATGTTATGCTATGAGATTCATTCGTCACAAGTTAATGGTTAATAACACAGAGAAAGTTAACGTTTGCATAATTCCTTAGACCATGAGAGTATCGAGTTTCTTCATGCTGGCTTCATTAACTTTGGGGTTTGTTAAACGTCATCCGTACATGGGTGGCTATTACGGCGGCTTACGGGTTCATGGAAAAGTATGTCAAGTAACTTGATAGCTCAAGATTGGGATTTGCTCCTTCGACGATGGAGAGATATCTCTGGGCCCTCTCGGTGTTACGGTATCCACCATCGCCTGGCCAAACACATTGTGATTTGATCACAGGGATGCCGGAACACGGAAACGAGAAAAGAGAACAAAACCGGCAACGAGGTAACTGGCATAGTGGACAAGTTGTTGATCCACGGGGATGCTGATAAATCTCACCTCGGGTTTTGTAACATATCGCGAAGCAACAGGAATAGCACACGGCAACTGGAGGTTCACTCGAATATTCATTCGTGTGGGTATGGCGGTCAATATGGGTGTCCATGGCTCCGATGTTGATCATTGATCGGAAAGAGTTCCGGTCATGTCTATACTTCACCGAACCTATAGGGTCACACGCTTAAGGGTCATCTATCTGCTGAATACTAGACAGGGAGTCTGAGAGAAAATCACCGGAAAAGTTTCGGACGCAACGGAAACGTTCCGGAGAGGACACCGGAATAGTTCCGGTAAAACTGAAAAGTTGTTTCAGGGGATACCATTAAGTCAAATTGGTTTCGGCACATGCCTGGAAATTCTTGGAGGATGCCAGAAGTGTTCTGGAAACTTCTGGGAATTTTCCGGGATAAAAACCGGAAATGTTCCGGAGCTGCCGGAACCGATTTGGTTGCTTTTCGCAGATGAAAATCACTAATCCAAAATTGTTTCGGAACGCGTCCAAAATCATTTGTGTGGGTACTGGAATTATTCTAAGACCCACAGACATATTTTCGGATTTAACGGTCGCGGAAAATTGGTTCCGTGAATAGTGAAAATCACTTTATGGTTAACTTTTTGGAAAGTCACCTTTTAGATCTTTTCCCAAAAGGCTTCTAGAAGGGATTGGGGTGCAAGGAACCCCCATGTGGGGGGGCCCCTAGGGGTGGCCGGCCAAGTTGGACTCCTCCATGGAGCTCCAATTGCCTTCCTTTTATGCCCTTGAGATGGATCCATGTGATGGGTTTTTTGGGTATTTTTCCCATATGACTTTCCTATAAATAGAGGTGGAGGGGTGCTCTCCAAACCTCATGCTTGCTCTCATACACATGCCATAGACTTGTCTGGCTTCTCTCTCTCCCTCCCAGCGAAATAGTTTCGTAGAGTCAAAAGGCTGTCTGTGTTCCGGTGGGAACTAGTTCTGGACGGCGAAGCCATGCCGGATAGATGACACCGTATGTGTGCAACTCTGTAGAGAGATCGTAGTTTCGGTCTTAGTTCGAGAGTGCCTCCCGAAGGGCTGTCCGAGTGACCGTCCGAGTTTCGAGGGTCCTCCCGAAGGGCTGTCCGAGTGACCGTCCGATTTCAAGGGTCCTCCCGTAGGGCTGTCCGAGTGACCATCCGAGTTTCGAAGGTCCTCCCGGAGGGCTGTCCGTGACACCGTCCGAGGGACTGTCCGACCGCCTCCCAGAGGGCTGTCCGAGGGGCAGACGAGGGAGTACATCCTCGCGGTTGGGAGGTTGTAAATCCTAGCTGCGGGGATTTGCACCGCCGATCGTCATCGACTCTACTTCTGCTGCGCTACGAGTCGGTAACGAAAAGATCAAACCTTGTATGCAGTCTCCATAGTGGTCCTGGGCTGGTTCGTAGGTCGGAAAATTTTTGTTTTCTGCTGCGTTCCCCTACAAAAGGTTACTACAAAGTGGTTGTCCAAATCAGTACAACTAGCATTGAGAGAAGACATTAGATCTCCTGTGGATGCATTAATAAAGAAGACTAAGACTAAGTGTTCAGTTGATGTTTCAAGAAGTGTGGCCTATAGGGCAAGGAGGAAGGCTGTTGGTGTGGTGCAAGGTGACCACAAGCAGCAGTACTTGAGGCTGAGGGATTATCTTCAAGTTGTTCTTGATACAAACCCTGGGAGCAGGTGTATTGTAACAACATTTGTTGACCCAGAAAACCCTGCACCCACTCCTAGATTCAAGTACATGTTCTACTGTTTGGCAGCTTCAAAGGAAGGGTTTCTTAATAGTTGCAGACCATTTGTAGGTAAATTTTTCCTGATTGTGCTGTACTTATTTTTGTGTCATATTTGTTCTATAGCTAATGTGTGACTGCATCCAGGGCTTGATGGATGTTTCATCAAGTTAACCACTGGACAACAAATTATTGCTGCCACAGGAAGGGATGGCAACAACAACATCTACCCCATAGCTTTTGGTGTGGTTGACAAGGAAGATGGAGACAGTTGGACTTGGTTTTTAACTCAGTTGAGATGCTGCATTGGTAGTGGCAACAAATTTGGAACATACACAATAATATCTGACAGGCAAAAGGTTAGCAACTAAATCATTGATCATTGTTGCTATAGTAATTCAGTGAATTATTTCAGTGTGTTCATATGTAGAACTATTTTGTGAATGTACAGGGTTTACTTAAGGCAATAAATAAAGTGTTTCCTGATTCACCTCAAAGATTCTGTCTTAGGCACATATATGCCAACTTCCAATCAGCTGGTTATAGAAGCAAAGAACTAAAGAAGTGTGTTGACAAGGCTAGCTACTCTTACACTTGACATGGGCATGAATTAGGGATGGCAGAGCTGAAAGCACAGTCTGAGGATGCTTGGAAATGGCTTAAAAATATAGAAGCCTCTGCTTGGGCTAGGTATGCTATGGGTCATACTTGCAAAACAGATCTAGTTGTGAACAACCTTAGTGAAGTCTTTAACAAGATGATACTTGATGTTAGATCCAAACCAATAAGGACAATGTTTGAAGGGATTAGGACCAAGCAGATGATCAAGAGGCAGCAGACTAGGGAGAAGTTACAGATTTCCAGGTGGACAATCACACCAAATTACTTAGAGATTTTAGAGGAGAACAAAAAGTATGCCAAACACTGCCAGGCTGACAGAGCTGGTGAAACAATTTGGCAAATAACAAGCAAAGAAAAACAATATTGTGTGGACATGGCAACCTGTACATGTGACTGCAAGAGATGGAACATGACAGGTGTACCTTGCAGTCATGCCATATCTGCATTGACAAAGCAAAAGCTGCATCCTGAGTACTATGTTCATGAATTCTTCAAGAAGCCATTGTACATGGAGGCATACAAAGCAATTATTTACCCTGTCCCTGGTCCAGATTGCTGGCCTCATACAAACACTCCAGACATTCAGCCTCCTGTGTTCAAAGAAAAGGCTGGCAAAAAGCAGACAGCAAGGAGGAAGGGGGAGTTTGAGGTTCCAGCTCCAAGAGACACTAGTAGGATGGGTACTATCACCTGTGGAAACTGTGGTTTGGAGGGACACAGGTATACAAACTGCAACAAGACTCTAAGGCCAAGTCTTCAGATGAGGAAAAACAAACACCAGGTAATTACCAAGCTTCAAAACAATCTCAGTCACTTTTGAATGAGTACACTTTTTAGAAATAAATGTGATGTTTTACATGCAGGAAAACAGGGCAGTTTACTCTGATATACCTGCTGCAACTGCAAGAACCACATCAGTCCCTGTTGCAACTGCAAGAACCACATCAGTCCCTGTTGCAAAAGGTAGAAGAGGAGCAGAAGATGCTTCATCTAGGCCTGCTGCATCTCAACCAGTCCCTTCTGCTTCTGCACCAGGCCCTACACCAAGAACTAAAAGAGGTAGGACTGCGGGTGGAGGGAGGACTCATGGATTCACTGCACCAAGAGCTGCAACCACTTCAGATATTCAAGTTGGGACCAAGAGGAAGAGGATCCCAAGCTCAAAATTAGAAGGCTACTTCTACTGCAGTGGTAACTACTGAAACTGTTGAATGGTAAAGTGCTAAACATGTCTGCACTGTGGTGTGTTTTAACCTATTGTGCACTTTCTGAACCTGTTGTGCACTTTCTGAAGTTGTCTGAACCTATTGTGCACTTTCTGAACCTGTTGTGCACTTTCTGAAGTTGTCTGAACCTGTTGTGATCTTTCTGAATTTGTCTGAAACTGTTGTGCACTTTCTGAATTTGTCCGAAACTGTTGTGCACGTTCTGAATTTGTCTGAAACTGTTCTGCACTTTCTGCATTTGTCTGAAACTGTTATGTTCACATAACTATGGAAATGGGCCTGAGACTGGGCTCTGATATTGGATCATAGTCCAGAAGCCTGCGTCATTGTCAATAAAAAGACCTAACCTCTCCTTCCCCGTACCCAAAACCTAGCCGCCAGCACCACTACAACCCTAGCCTAGCCACAAAGATGGATCCCAGCTTAGGACAGGTTGTTGACGACCATGAAGAGAGTGTTAGGGCAGAAAGAAGGGCCGCAAGAGCAGAAAGGAGGCGTCGTAGGGCACAGGCACGTGAGCAACGCCGGAGGCTGGCTGCCACGATTATGGCACAACGCAACTCCAACGACATAAAGCAGTTAAAGGAGGCGTTCCCAGATGGAACCAACATCACCGATGATTTGATCATTTGGTGGGCTAGAGATAGGGCAACCTTCCATCGCTATCAAGTCACAAGGACTAGGTGGAGTAGAATCCTTGATTCGGCGTCTTGAAGCAGGTCGAGGTTCAATTGTTCATTGTTATCTGACTTCTCCAAGTCTCTGGTTCTATGTATGTGTGGATTTGTCTCTGAATGAATGTGAATTGTTGTATGAATTTGTATTTCTCTGAATGTATGTGGATTGAACTGAATTTTCTGAATTTGTGCTCTGAAATTGTTTGTGCGAAATTGTTTGTGCCTGGTGGTTCACCGTAGTTAATGTAGGTCTAGAAGCACCCACACAAGTACTACCCATGTCTTTAAAACCAACGGCCAAAACCTGGAGTCTCCACTTCTCTCCACTTCTCCTCTCTTATCTTTGTTCAACCACTTGCCTATCCAACTTCCCATTGAAAAAACCACCTTCACGCCGGCGATGGCATTTGGCGAGGGTTGGTAGAGGGCCCTAGAGGAGCTGTGTGTCGGCGACGCTAAGAAGCTGGAGTACGCGCGCGAGGTGAGCACTTGGTTCAGCAGCCCTACCATGCTGCAGAACCAAGCGCGCGCCGTCAGGGCTGCCGCCAACGCCGAGGAGAGGGAGCGCCTGCCTGATCTCCATCACCCCTTGATTGAAAACCTCATCTAGGCGATGGGGAGGCTAGGGATTCGCCGGACCCTTTTCAGTGCGCCCGTTGGTATCTATACTAGGACCGCCTGAATCTGCGTCCGGTGGATCACCTGGCTGAACGCGTCGTGCCAGTGCTCCCACTCATGAGGATGATGGAGATGCAGCCAGAGCAGGCGCTGCCGGAGCTGGAGCGGCCACCACTGCAGGAGCAGGCAGCATGCTCATCAAGCAATCTGAACAAGGCCAAAAAGAAGAGCATCGAAGGTCCTGTTCGTCGTTCAGAGCGTCTTCGTCTGCTGCGGAAGGACTGAGGATGCTGCAATGGACATGAAGATGCTGCAATGGAGATGAAGATGTTGCAGTGTATGGTCTAGTGTAGTGCTTGAAAATCTATCTGTTTTAAGTTTAGTAAGTTAGATCTATGTGTGTGCTCCAGTGAACTACTCTGTTTTAAGTTAGCATGTTAGATCTATCTGTATGAAACCTGCTGTCAACTATCTATGTCTGCTCTTTTTTATGTCTGCTAGATGTTATTGTGTTTTATATTAGTCTGAATCTTTCTTGGTCTTTACTAGTCTGAATCTTTTTTCTCTGAATTAGTCTGCACTGGTTTGATTTAAACAGTACCTCACTCAACCAAATCAATTGATCATTCAATTATCACAAGTTTCTCACAACTTTGACCAGGCACTAACATCACTTAACCAGCACAAGTTTCACCACACAATAACTACAGCACAACTACCACCCTATCAAATCAGTCAAATTAGCACTGGAAGTTTACTTCTCCACTGCTCTCCACTACCTCACTCCACCTCTCTTTAACTCCACCCTACTTTACTACATCTCCTCTTTCTTCAACTACTCTACTGGTTCACCACTTCACTCACCGAGCTCACAACTCTCCTTCCTGCTCCAACCATGGCTGCTTCTTCCTCTTCTTCAGACCCATGGCTCAACCCATTCCCAACTGGCAAGGGATGGGTTACCATGCTTCTTGGTTCAGCGCGCGGCGACCAAGACCTCTTCCTCGACTACATGAAGGTCGCCATGAGATACACCAGCGCTCAAGGGCTGGTGGATGCAGCAGAGGATGTGAGGAAGAAGGCGACAAGTGAGGAGAAGCAACGCATGGATCAACAATATGGAAACCCAGGTAAGGGGATCCTGCCCATAGACATGCTGCTATGGGCAATGAAAGAGGTGGACTCCGCCGATGCTGGGCAGAGGCAGCGGTGGGCAGACCACCAGTACGTCGCTCCAGCACAAGCTACGGCTCAAGCAAACGCAGAGAAGCACCAAGACGACGACGACCTACAGATCGTCGCACCACCAGCACTGCAGGCTCGCCACCGTCCTCCTCCCATCATCGTCATCGATGAAGACGAAAATGAAGAAGAAGAGGAGGTGCAGGTGCCGCCAAATCATCCTACCCAAGTGAAGAAGGAGGTACGACGCTCAGGCCGCTTAGCAGGGCAGGCGCCTAAGTGAAACTGAATCTGAAACAGAAAGTTTCAGATTCAGTTTCGTCAGTTATCTCCAGTTTCAGTTATCTTCAGTGTTATTCAATGTTACCAACAATCAGTTTCAGTGTTAGCAAGTTTTAGTTATCCTCAAACTATTTGTGCTATCTATGTAATGCTATCTATGGTGCCTCCTATGTGAACTCTTTTTCTTCAGTATTACCAAAATAATTTGTGTTATCTATGCTACCTCCTATGTAATGTAAGTTTCAGTTTCAGCTTCAGTTTCAGTTTCAGTGTTGTTTACTGTTACCAAGTTTCAGTTTCAGTATTACCAACAACTAGCTTTCAGCATCAAATTGCAGGTAGGGGATGCAACCATTTATGATAGTACAGAGAGATATAAAATTCATCTGGATAATTTGGTTCTTAACTTAGCATCAGGGGCATTACACCTAGGATAATCTTAGAGCATTACAGATCAGGGGCATTACAGCACCCCACAGCACAACCAAAATGATCTGAAACCATAGGCAGTTAATAGGGAGTTCATATTAATACTAAGATGCATATCTGCATCAGATTCCAGTACTAGGCCAGTTATATATTGTAATAGTCTGGCGTAGTAGGGATGATAGACTACTCATATCAATAAGGAATTCCTTCTTTTCCGGGAGCCCATTCGGAAAGAACTCCAAAGTTAAGCATGCTCAGCTTGGAGTAATTTCAGGATGGGTGACCGACTGGGAAGTTGCTCCCGGGTGCGCACGAGTGAGGACAAAGTGCGCAGGAAAGACTAGTATTGATCTGTGAGGTCAGTCTAGATCCCGCCAGGAGTAACGACCACCGGCGGGTGTGTCCGGGGCGTTACATATATATAAGCCTCATATTTACTTACCAACCATAGGTACCACTTCACTCCTCCATGACAACTTCTTTGATCTTGTCTAGCTTTTCTTTGCACCCATGACCAGCCTTCAGGAGCTCAGCAATGACATGCTCCAGCTTCTTCTTCTCTTCTTTAAGGAGGTCCCTATCCACCTCTACCTCCTTCATGGCCTTCCTGGTGTTATGGATTATATCAGCTTGACTCTGCAGGATGCACCTCTGTTCATTTTTTAGCTTAAGCTTCTCCATTTGAAGCTCAATTTTTGCCTGGTCCTCAAGTTGCTTCTTCTTCTCCTTCAGTTCATTGATTGCCTGGCTTGTGTAATCCATGTCATGAGATTTCATTCCATCCTGATAATCAAACAAGTTGGAAATATCATTCACAAGTTGGCTGTACTGATTGCCCAGAGAATCCAGCTCCTTCTTCAGTTTTGCAACCTCTCTCTCATGAGCCTCATTATCCTGGACTCTACCAAGGTTCTGCTCATGGTACATATCCCAGAGCTTGGTTAAGCACCTTTGCAGAATTATAGGCCAAGGGGCATCTACCCACTCCACAACACCACAGTTCACACCATCCTGAAAATTCAGTTAAATTTACAGTGAGCTATATTCTTCAGTAACAAACATATTCACAATAACGAATCATAAACACTAATCATATATGTACCTACACTAGCTAACTCTATACTACAAATACAAAACATTGCTATGTTTCCATTGCTCTTTGCTACAAGTACAGAATTCAGACATAGCAATGTTGTTACAATTAAGCAAAATTCAGAAAAGCAGCAAAATTCAGAAAAGCACAAAATGAATCAATCACAACTTGGTTCATTACCTCAGTAGCACATCCTATGAATCTCCTGCCAGTGTCAGTGCCTTCAAATGCCACAAATTTGCCTGGCCTCTGCCTGTGCAGGATGCACTTAGGCTCAGATTCAGTCACAAGCCCACAGAAACTTGGGTCTATCACAGTTTCTGGAGTTTGCTGCAGCAGCAAACACATATATATCAACTACATCTCACAGATATGAACTTAAATGGAAGAAATCCAAATTATCTTCAAACCCTAACCCTAACCCTAGCAGAGGAGAGGAGAGAAGAGAGTGAGCTGACTTACAAAGTACTCCATGTGCATGCTACTGAACTCGCTCATGTACTCGTCATCGTCAGAGCTCTCGTCGCTGTTGGGCCACGACGGCATGGTCGCGGCGTCGCCGGAGTGCGAGAAGAAGAAGAGAGGCAGAGGATAGCAGAGTGAGTGAGTGAGCGAGCTCGGGGGAGAGTGAGGGATGACGGGGAAGAGGGAGCCGGTCGGCCAGGTTAGTCTTGGTCCGACCGATAGGCGGCACTAACGGGCTGCAGGCGAGAGCCGTTAGCCGTTAGCGCGGCCGCCGCCCTGACCGGTGGGCCAGCCCTGTCAGATTCGCTCTTAAAAGCGTTAAATTTGTCATCAACTCAACTTGGTAGTTTTTTGTCACAAAATTAGTACTAATCTGGAGTTTTCGGTCACTTTTCAAAATGTGGTAGTTCTGTGGGACGTTTACGTGAAATGTGGTAGTTTTTTCTCAAACACTCTCTCAAAACACTGGCATTTGACTGTATGAAGCCCCTTAATGCTAAGACTCAGCTGTTCCCTCCCTCGCTGCGACCAAGATAAACGGCGTCGAGTTCTTGAGGCATATATATGGGATGACCATTAACTTTTCTCAAGAGAAATGATATCAGTCATTGATGTTCATCATGCATGTCAGAAATCTTTGAAAGCTTGTGATGCCTGAGTTTTCTGAACTTGGGGAAGGAAGAGATTTTTTGAAGCAGCACACGAGCTATACATATGGTGAGTTCCAGGCACTTGGGATTTGGGAAGCCATTTTAGCCGCCTCCTTCATCAGGTTCCAGTTTTGCTCTCCAGTTACGTATCATGTTGTTTCAGAAAGAAACCTTAAAAGTCTCAAGCTCTATATCGAAAAAAATGTACCGTTTCAACAGTTTTGTTAATTGTGTAGATTCTGAAACTGATGACTGGGCAATTCAGCAAAACTGAAGCTGGTGTAAGCACCGCGGAAATGTTGGCCACAGGCAAAAACTTACTACAGGTAGGCTCAAGATTAATTCTCTTGCTGTCTGTCCGTCTCTGCAAAGATTAATTCTATTGATTGATTGCTTGGCCTGACCGGCCAAAATGATCGAACCACTGCGCCATCCAATCAATGACGGCAGTGAAATCATCATCAACTCGATGTCTCGATCCATCGGTACAAACTAGGAGACTACTATGTACTTTTTTTTTTTTTGAGAAAGGAGACTACTATGTACTAACATCACTAGTACCACTAACTGAAAAATAGACCGCGGGTTTTTCCTTTAATGTCAGTGCAGAATGATTAGGTGTGATTGCATTATGTGCCAGAATGATCATGCTGTTTAATGGCAGTGCTTTGTTGATCATTCGGGGCTTATAGTATATCATGTATTTGTGATGTCAATCATGTATATCAACTCCAAGTATTCATCACATCATAGTAAAATGGAACTTAGACAAAGGGTGTTCCTTTTGCGGAGAAAAAAGACTAGGGGAAGTTCTAAATCATCTCTACGAGTAGTGTTGCGTGAATCCTGGAAACATTTTTGAAACCATCTTCGTTTGCACTTCAAAAATTCGTCTTCTGGGTTTAGACGTGCTGGTGAATCACGAAGAGAAGCCAGTCGCGTCGATTCGCCATGGCCGGCATAAATTACCTGCTGCCGGGGCCCTTCAGGTGTATGAATATATCATGTTCTGCTTCAAAGCAAAACAACGGCTGTTCCGAGTCCAGACGCCTGATAAATTAACGATGTAGACATTTTCTAGGGAAAAATACAGATGGTTTGTGTTGTTCATTTGTTTTAAACAGTTTCTGTAGTTCATTGACATGAGATTAGCAAAAAAAAAAACTGATGCCTACCCTTGTGTATGATAACGATATGCAGGGGATGAAATGGGCTGCATACCCTGCCATGAATTAAGCTGAAGAACATGGTGCTGTCAGAAACATTGTCACTTGACTGCATGGAACCCCATTAATGCTAAGCCACAGTTGTCCCCTCTGGTCCTCCAGTTTTATAGCGACGAAGATAAATGGCATCAAATTCTTGATAAATGGCCTTCTTACTGAAGAGAAATGATACCATTCATTGCTGTTCATCATGTCAGAAATTCTTGATAGCTTTTCATGCCTGTGGCTGTGGCCTGTGGGGACAGGATAGGATAGGCCGTCGCTGGTTTTCTGAACTTCAGAAAGGAAGAGATTCTTGAAACAGCTGTGTGCTAAGTTCCAGGGAAGCCGCTTGAACTACACGCACAAACCTTGTGTTTTCATGTCCCGGTCTCCATCTCTCTCCGGTTACAGACTTACAGATCATGTTGTTTCGGAAAGAAATCCGAGAAATTTCAATACATTATGAATTGTCTGTCGTCGAATTTTTTTTTCGACGGGGCAAGCAATTGTAGCGACTTTTGTTTTCTATAATATGTATGTATAGTTATACTCAAGTTGAACGGGAGATTGTTGGCGAAACTGAAGTCTGGAGCATCCTTGAATGTTGGCAAACGTTTAGGTAATTCATGCTCAAGTACCATCTGATCAATCGATCATTGCCACTGATCATACGAACATGAATTGGCACTAGTGCTGCTGATCATACAAACTAATTAAGATACTACTACTATGTAACATCACTGTCACTAACTGAAACAGTAAAAACTAATTAAGTCGACGTGAAAGGAATTGATTAATTAATTAATTCCCTGAAGCGAGAAAGCTATCTAGCTAGCTTGGAATCAATTAGTGGAAATAATCAGTCAAGCCTTGTAGACGACAACGAAGCAGGGGAGAATGGCCGTGGGGTTGAACACCTCCAGCTCGTCCAGGCTCGAGTAAACCCCCGCCGTCCCCGCCACCGAGTCGTACTCCTCCTCTGCTTCCTCCTCCGGCGACGGCGACGGCGATGCTTCTACCTCCTCCTTGTCCGCCGTGCCCTGGCATGGCGGCGCCGCCGCGCGCTTCACCCGCCCGGCGATGACCCGGCACACGAGCATTGCCCTGCGCCGCTCTCCTCCGCCACCCTCCCCCTCCTCCCCACCCACAGCATCATCGTGCGCGCGGCCGCTGGTGGCCATGGTCCGGACCCCGGGCGCCCTGAACTTGAAGCCGTCCCGGACGATCCCGCACGCGGCGCAGGAGGAGTTGCCGGCGCCGTCGCAGAGGTGGGTGGCGCCGCCGGCGCCGAGGGAGCATGCGAGCGCGGCGCAGTGGAAGCGGAGCAGCTCGTTGCCGTCGGCGGTGCAGCGGCCGGCGCCCGGCCGTCCCCCGCGCGCCCTGGCCTTGACGGCGTCGCGGTAGGCCTCGAAGCGGGCGAGGGTGGCCGGCGCGTTGTGCACCTTGAGGATCCGGTCCACGGCGCACACCGGGCTCTGCTTCTTGAGCCAGCTCGACTGGAAGATGATCTCGATGATGTTCCGGCTCGTGTCCTCCGGCCCCAGCTCCGACACTGTCAAAAAATCATTTTTATTTTGTTACCTGTTATTGGCTCCACTATATACCAATCATCTATCCAAAACATAATTACCGTGAAGTGTAAAAAACATAATTACAGTATATAATAGTATGGTCAAATTGTACTTGGAACATAATTAGTACAATAAATAATATGGTCAAATTGTACTTTGGAAATAAACTGTTGAGCACTGGTCATGTCATTCATGTGATGTGATGATGACAGGAACAATCTTCTAATGTGTGTCTACAGTGGATTAATTCATAAGATAAGCCTAGCAATCTTGTCATGCATATAGGTTAATTGATCTGGTCCTGTGGCTGGTCAAATTGTACTTGGAGGAAAAAAAAATGGTGTGCCCTGGTCATGTCATGGTGACAGGAACAATGAATCTTCTCATGCAAGTGTGTCTACACTCTACAGTGGGTTAATGCATAAGATAATCCTAGCTAGCTATGTAGATGACTGTTGCACAGACACTTTGCTGCATGCTCCCCACAGTGATTAGAGACCAGACCACCATCATGAAAAGCAGCAGGAATAATTAAAGCACACATCATGCATCATGCATGCCATTGCCAGGCTCACTTTCACCAGTCTAATCACTCCTAAAGTTTCAGCTAAGCACATCTAGAAAGAAAAAAGGTTTCACCTAAGCAGAGTAGCACCATTAATTTGATTGGATGTAACTAATCTTTGTGCCATTAGAAATGCACTATTTTTTTCTTCCTAAAATGACAGTAGGGATACAGTGTTCTGTTCTGAGAGTAGCTAGGATAGCCGAAGAATCAGGACAGGGGAGCAGAAGGAAGAGTCAAGAGTACTGTAATGGCGGGCGCGTGCCATGACCCATGAGTGACAGTGAGTGATGTGTACCTGCGTGGCGGGTGGACTGGTGGAGGTGGAGGCTCTCGGCGCGGACGAAGACGTCGCCGCAGTCGGGGCAGGGGAAGATGGCGGCGCGCATGGACGAGCCGCCGCCGGCGGGGTCCACCACCATGTGGCACTCGTAGCACCCGGACAGCCTGCGCAGCCGGAACGACGACCCGCCGCCGCCCGCCGTCGACGAGGACGAGGACGCCGTGGACGAACCCCAGTGCCTCGACGACGAGCCCACCACCACGGCGCCAGCCGCCTCGCTCTGCCCCTGCCCCTGCTGCGGCTGCTGCAGGGGCTTCTTCACGCGTCTCTCGCCGCCACCGCTCACGGACGCCCGGCGCTTGCACGGCTCGCCAGCTCCCGTTGCGGCGCCGGAGGGCGGTTCCTCCTCGGCGGGCGTGCGGTGCAGCGTGACCCGCCGCGGGCTGGCATCCCGGAGCTTGCAGATGGAGGCGGAGCAGCCGATCTGCGTCTGCTTCTTGGACTTCTTTTTGCACCTCCTGGCCGCGTCATCTGCCGGCGCCGGCGCCGGCTGCGGCGGGGCGGCGCGCTGGTTGTGCTGGTGCTGCGCCGCGTGGCTGTTCCGGCAGGAGAAGAGGCTCCTGAGAGCCAGCCTGTAGGAAGGGCTGTCCGCAGCAGCGGCAGCGCCCGAGCCGCCATGGCTGCTGCTCTGCTGCTTCTTGCCACCCTGATCCGCCGGCTTCTCCTTATCCGGCTTGGTGGTGACCGGTGATGTTGCCGCCAGCTTCTTCTTCCTCACGGTAGTGGTGGTGGTGGAGCTCTTGGCACCGGCCGATCTGCTCGGTTCCACCATTGCCGGCCTCTGAACCAAGTGAACTCTTGGAGACGGATGCTGAAAGACTCGCTAGCTTGGATTTGTTGTGTAGGCAGATCAGATTCAGGCGTGAGTGTGAGCAGAGTGAAATGAGTGATATGATGGTGTTGGGATGGAATGGATGGCTGCTAGTGGTAGCTAGCTCAGTAGCTCTGATGGCTGGCCAAAGTGGCCGGCTGCTGCTTTATGCTTTGTGGGGGGGGAGGGAGGAGGAAGAAAGGAGCCGGCCGGCCAAGCCAGCCAATTAACTTAACTTAATGAGCCAACTGATTAATTAGTCTTTCTTACATGTGTGGATTAGCATTGGCTTGGTACCTAGCATGGCACTGTGTCATGTGCATAATCATGCTTAATCCTAATAAGAAGGCTGACCTGGTCTGTAGCATGCCATTGCGTCATAATCATGTTTAGGAGACCAATTAAAGCATGCTTGGGCCTTGGAATTTGTTTACTGAATCCGTACGTTTGGGACCTGGAATTCATCTCCTTGGGTCCTCCATCGAGCCTTGCAGTTAAAGAATGGAACAGCCCACGAGCGAGCTGCTGCCTGCCTGGTGTAGTGGTGTTTTTGTTTAGACCATCTCTGGCAGACCACTTAAAACTACAAACTATAAAACTGGGATAAGGATCGAAAAAAAAGGCATTTTAAGGATTCATTTTAGCTACGGCCGAACAGATACTGTAAAAACAAACTGTAAAACTGGGATAAGAGCTCCTTCCTCCAGCCTAGCCGGCGCCTCCCCTTCCCCTAGCCGGCCACGCCGGTCGCGCCTAGCCCCGTCGGCCGCGTCCCGTCGCCACACCGGCCGCGCCCCGTCGCCCGCCGGCCACGCCTTGCTCCGTTGTCGGCCGAGCCGTGCCCCTTTGCCAGCCGCGCCGGGAGGATTCCGGCGGCCAGGCTGAGGTCACGGGAGGCCACGGCGAGGTCGAGCTCGTCCAATTCGATCCGGCGGCGATCGATTCCGACGTCCAGCGGCCTTTGCAGGTGTGCGGTGACGAATTCCGGCGAGTTTCTGGCGGATTCCGGCAAATTCCGCGGTGGCGTGTTTGCTCCGACGAGGTTTGACCGGTATACGGGGCACCCTCGGTTCGGCCTTCCAACCTTCAAACATAAGGGTCTCGGGTGTGGATTTTCGGTGCCCTTTAAAAAATTTACGGGTTGGACCACTTTTACTGTTTCTGTTCTGGACACTTTTTTCGACCAAAACCTTAAAACGCAAAAATTATAAGGGTTTGATCACTTTTAAGGAGTCTGCTAGAGATGCTCTTAAATTACTGACCATGGCTCTGAACAGGATGCACATGTGCCAATCTGCAGGAGATACTACGTATCATAGATACTACGTATCATTCAAGCAGAGAACATATTCCTCATGATTATGTAGGTGGCGCTAAGTGCTAAAACTCCTCCATGGGTGGTGAGTGATGACGACCTCAGATTCCAAGTTCCCATGGCTACTAGCAGTCTCGCACTCTCGCGTAGCAGCAATTAACAGGAGAAAGAGGAAGAGGAAGTGGAGGATATGTTTCCACCGGTCCAAATTCCCTCGTTTCAGTTTTGGTTTTCGTACTACCGTCCGTATGTATTTTGTTGTTAGGCGAGGACAGACTGACATACATGCTACTGTATACTGTCTGAATGTACGGAGTAGCATATTGGCTGACTGGTAGATAGATTGTGCATGTAGTGGCAGTGGTGGTGGTGCACTAGGGAGGGGCAGGGTAGTGGCCATGGCAGTTTGTTGCAGCCGGCCTGCATCATGCATGTCCATGAATCTGCAAAGGATAAATGGATACAGTACTATCAGAGAGCGTTTCTGTGGCTGTGTGTGACTGTGGCCTGCGGGTTATGGGCATGCATGCACGGTACGAGGTGGGTCAGTGTGTGGTGGTGGGCGCCATTGCACTGCGTTGGTCTTGTGAGTCTTGGTTGATGCAGCGGAGGTGGGGTTCTCGGGCATCTACAGCCGTACAAATCAGCCCCTCAAACCGCGGACGCGTCTGGGCGTGATTGCTGGCATTGACCGGTCATCTTAAATTTTTCTTCTCACAACCGAACGCTTCAATTAGCATACCTCAAATCCATATAAAGTCATGCAACTACGTAAACGACGCATTAGGGCATTTCCAGCGGTGACCCGCAAATTTCCTCCCGCATCCGTCCGCGGACTAGGAGGCTGCCATCCAACGCTGCCCGCATACATCCGGCCACTAATTCGAACTAACCGGACCAAATTCGATTAAACACGAGCGGATTTCATATAAACACGACGGATTTCATATAAACACGACGGATTTCATTACAATTACATCAACTAAGCGGTGCTAGTCCGGCTCTGGAGGTATAATTAATACCTAATCTAAATGGTCGCCGGCGCCCATTCCCGTGTCTGGCCATGAACCCCGAGAACCGAAGCTTCACCTTTTTCAGCTCCGCCTCGGCGCTCTCCAGCTCCGCCTCCGTAACCTCCTCCTCCGGAGACCCAGGAAGTGAAACTGTCCGCCTCCACGTCGCCGCCAAGCGACTAATCGACCGCCGATGCTCAGCCCACCAAGCTTGGCGTCGACGGGAGGGGAGGAGCGGTGGCCTTCTTGGGACCCGAGCGGTGGCGACCTACCGTGTACTACTTTTCCTCGCTGCCGACGGCGCCCGCGGACGTGCCGGCTTCGTGGTCGTGGCGGCAGGGCGCGGCCTTGGCGTTGTCCTCCTCCTCCTCCTCGTCGGTCTCGCCAAACACCGCCTCGCCCGCCTCGTCGTCGCACTCCTTGTTGGCGGCCGCCACCTCCGCCGCCCGCTGGTTCTACTGCCAGCGGGCGAGGCGGATCTCGCGGGAGGAGCGGTAGGACTCCAGCAGCGTCTCCTGCTCCGCTGGGTCCTCGATCGGCGTGATCGCCCTACATGCGGCGACCTGCTCCTCCGCCTGCAGGTGCTCCTGGAGGACGTGGTGGTTGTAGGCGGCATCGGCCTGCGCCTCTTGGAACTGCTCCTCACGATCCTCCCGCACCATGTCCATGTAATGGGCACGAGCCTCGCCAATGGTCATGGTGCAATGCACCGGCACGGAGGAAGAGGAGGGTGGCACCGGCTTGTCGTCGGACGCGTCCTCCCTTTGGACGTCATCAGACGCGTCCTCCATTGAGACGTCGTCGTCCTCCGGCTGCCTGCCGGCCAACCAGCCGACAGCAATGGCGGCCATCACCTTTTCTGGTCCGACGTCGGCCCAGAGCTTTGGCGGGGGAGGAATCCATGGTGGGACTGGTGCGGTGATGGATCGAAGGCGGATGACTGCGGCTATGGCCGGGGCAGCGATTTATATAGCAATGGTGGGTGGCAGAGGGACGGACGGGTGGCGCCGGAGAAGGCGCCTCAGCAACCTCGTGTCATTAATGTGGGCGGCAGACGGACGGACGGCGGCGGTCGTGTCGTTTGAACGCGGAGCAGTTGCCTGCGCCGGGAAGCGGCGCGCGCGGCGCTTTCTCGGCCGGCACGCCGCTTCAATGTCGACACCAGTGAGCGGTCACGTCCGCTCTGGGCGGGCATGAATGCGGGCACGGATGCTCTGGAGCGGCGCTGACCGTTTCAGACAGGACGCGTGTGGGGGGGGTGGGTGGGCCAGGGCGGTCAGAAGCGGGCTTGGGAGCGGTCCGGACTCCCGCAAAGCCCCCCCACGTTTGTCTCCGATTTGCGGGAGAAAGTACGTCCGGACCGCGCCGCGGACCGATATAGGACCGCGTTGGATGGCTTTCGCGGTCCGGACAGCGCGGTCCGGGCGTATGCGGGCAGTTTGCGGGTCGGTGTTGGAGATGCCCTTACAAATATCGTCCGACTACTACATCAGAACATGCCATTGGACTACCAAAATTTCGCATGTTCTACCTACATGCTAGCTATGTAGAAGATCATCCACGGCTGCCCTTGCCCTTTCCAGCTCCCTTCACTAGTAGAAAACTGACCTTTCATCCGGAGCACTAGTCCCGGCCGGGTTTGGGCCCGGGACTAATGTGAGCATTAGTCTCGGTTCCAACGGCTAGGAGCGGACGGGGGCACGGCCAGGATTAGTCCCGGTTCAAATGGGACCTCTAGTCCCGGTTGGTGATACCAACCGGGACTAAAGGGGTTGCGGCAGGCTGGGGCCCCTGTGAGCCTCTTTAGTCCCGGTTGGTATCACCGACCGGGACTAAAGATAGACCTTTAGTCCCGGTTGGTATCACCAACCGGGACTAAAGTCTTCCCTATATAAAGCTGATTCGTCCAGCCCGAGTCCAAGCTTTCTCTCCTCTCTGTTTCCTTCCCCAAGCTCGAGTTCATCCTCCATTTTTGCCAAGATTTGTCAAGATTGGAGGCACCCCATCTATCCAAGGGTTCTAAAAGGTTAGCAACTTTATCCTTTCATCTCTCATTGCTAGTTTAGCTCGTTTCATGCTCTATAAGTATAGTGATTTGTGGGTTTTAGTTTGGGAGTAATTATGTGGGAGTTTATTTGATTTATATGCAATTTGAGCTCAAATTAACTCTTAGTTTGCATATGTGTAGGTGTGGTTTACTTAGTGCCTTCCCGTCCCCGTCCTCACCGCCGTCGATCGCCCGCGCCGTCCCGTCGCCGGCACCACCTTGGTGAGCCTCTTGTTCTTATCCTTTTTGTAAAAAAAACTTATTTGTATGATTTAGATAGTTACTTGTATAATTTTCTTACTTGTATGATTGTTTGTTATATATAGTGCCATGGTTTTGATATCCGTCCCCGTCGGCCCTCGTCCGGTTTATGATTCGGATGTGGTATATTATCTTTTACTAGTAGAATGCCCGTGTGTTGCCACGGGCTTTAGAAATATTTTGCTAGAGTTTTATATAAACATGTGAGGGGTTGGGCCCTCTGTTAACTTGCTTGTTTGCATGAATGTGTAGTTCACTTCTTCATCATGTTTGCAAACCGCACTGTGACGGGTATGTTGCCCTGTTTTTTATCTTCTCAACCCAAAGATGCTGAAATGCACGTGTGTTGTCACGCACCAACAAATGAATCTATAACGAGCCTCATGGCTTCAGCTCTTCAGTCAATGTGTCATTGCTTTGCTATGTTATCACACCGCTCCAAATCCTCCATAGTTTTCAAGTTTGCCAAGTTCGGATGGCTTGCAACATTCGCCATCCACTCCCTGCTCAAAGATCTAAAAAATTCAGCAGTTTACCAAAACAATTTTGCAATGTTACACATCAAAAATACCAAAGTCGTCTCGTTCCTTAGCATTGCATGAGAGCTGATAGTTGTAGCCATACAAACGCTTCTACCTAATGACTGAAATCACACATATAGAAGAATAGGCTAAGAACCCATTTGGATGTATGTTTTGAAGCGCACCTTGCACGCCTTGTATTCGTTGGAAACAACCTCCACTCCTTCACCCTTCTCTTTCCCCTTTGTCTTGACACAAGCCATGCAAAGCCGACCACCGCCGTCGAAGGAGATTCCCACCCGCCGCCAGCCTTTGCCGCAGCCGGAGATTCCCATCTTCTTCCCCGTGGACCGTGTTGCTCCGTCCCCGCTCGCATCCATCATTGAAAATGTTGATCCAAAGCACGACAAACATCATTGTTTCTCTCCTCTCCCTTAACCTCTTCGCATGCACATGTCTGGTTCTTGATTGTCTTTCTGTATTCAACAAAGCTCCGATGTGCTATTTTTTCTTCTCCAACTCTAACGAATATCTCCATTGTGTTTTGCCTTCTACAACTATAACAAATATATTTATTGTGTTCCTTTCTTGTCACAAGACAATGTTACACATTAGGCATCTTACCTTGATATTAATGATAAATTAGGACATATACCACCATTATTTGTGGACCACATTCACCCGTATAAATATATTTAGTAGTGGGGGCAACCCCATCAGCCCGCCTCTATCCTCTATGCTTTAGAGAATATGTTTTCATGCTCCACATCAGCACTATTTAAAGTAACAAAGTTTGATGGAAGGAGTACTCAACAAGTATCATGCACCACATCACCATGTACATATCATGCACCACATCACCATGTACATATTTCAGCTACAAAGGATTTTGAAACAATGGCATGTTGAAATGTCCAAAGTGTTAATCCTAGAAAATAGAGGAAATAAGCGATCGAGCATATGTGCCTCGCTTCTTAGCTCTTCTACAATGGTGCACTACCTTGATGGAAAATATCAGGTGATACCAGTCTTTACATGATACCATGATACCAACATGCAAAATTCAAATTTAAACATGTCAAATAATTCTGGAAAAAATCATGGATGTTCACAACACATATGTCGACAACCCCTAAAAAATTCAGATCAAAATTCAAAATACACAAAGAGAAACAAAAAAGACAAATACATCATTAATAGTTTCAAAAGAAGACAAAAGCAAGAATGACACTATTGACATTTGAATTTTTCTTTTTTGTTTGCTCATTAGAGACCGACTTCTTGCGCATCTCCATAACTGGATGCAACAAAAGCGGAACTAAGTGAACACAACAGTCATCAAGTATGATTTATAGCAAGATCATGCTTCTTCATATATCAAAAAAAATGGAGTAATGCTACGATATCAAAACAATTTAGCTATCAATTATGAAATGCACATGTAAAGTAAGCTAAATATAAATATATGTTGCACAACGAGGAAAAACCCAGCCTGTTGGGGACCATCGTATTAGAAACCAATTACAAAAGGTGGAGACATCAAAATATTCTCCTGAGTGCTCACCTAAGCTTTTATTGGCACCTGGTTTAAACTAATAGGTTTTAGATCCTGCAAGTACACTCTTCTCCTTCAAAAATAGAGCATGTATGTCTGTCAGAAATAAGTACATAACGAAGAGAAATATATCTGAGAGAGGATTCTTACTTGGTACATGCCATTATATATGAATACTTCATATGAAGAGTACGCCAAAAAAAATAGTAGTTTTATCTGCAAGGCCAGCTCCTGGTTAATTAATTTATAACCCATTTGGCACAGGTCAAAATGATCTTCTATCGAGAATATTTCCAGCCGATAACAAGGCAATCTGACTCATATCGGTTCACAATATTGATTAATGCTTACACCTCCCATTTGGTGTTGCCCTGTAGCAGAAGAATAAGGAACTGTTAACATGGGAACCCTCTATCCAAAACTCTTCATGTACATCAAAGAAGTCTGCATAGGAACAAGCGGTTGCTTTCCTTTTGTCCCATCGAGCACAAGAACAAGATTATGGAGCTAGTAAGGCTAGCTTTTTGCAGGAAGCTCGTGAAGACATCAGGCTAAGTACACAAATTCCTTTATAGATCAAAGAACTAACATGCACCACATACCTCATATCTAAATTGTACTGCTCGTCAACTATATTCCTTTGAAAAACACTCTAGTAATCTAAAATGTAATATATGTCATTCGGTGGAATTTTCTCCTGACGTCTACCACGATACGTACCATTTATAGTAAAAATTTACATAAAGACCAATTTCAGGAAAAAAGGACATTACTTCTGATAGTACATGAATAAGTATAACACACAATTACCTCTTCAAAAACATGTATTCTACAAGTTGGAACTTGGAACAGGAAACCGAGACAATTCTAGAACATAAACGACCATTAGAAAGTATCTAAAGTTAATAGATGGGAAATACATCAGGTTACTCTTACCTAGGTGGTGGAGTAGTATAACTGCAGAGCGGCGGCTGCCGACCATCACCTAGGGACACACGAGGACTTGAGTCTCAGCTCTCACCTGGAACAACAATTAAAGGCAGCAGTTAGGCAGACATATTCAGATATATGTCATGAACACGCATTTTTGCCCATGAATAAATCTGAGCGCATTTTTTGCCCATGAATAGTTTTTCACTATCTAGGATCGGATCAAGCACAAAGATCAAAAAAGGGAAGTGCACGAAAATAGGATCTGAAGCAAAAGAAATCGAAGGTTTATGAGCAGCCAGAGAGGTTAGGGACTCACATGGCGCTGAGGGCCCCTGTTGTCTCCTTCAGTTCCCGGCCTCATCTGATGTTTTTTTTTGCGGGGACGGCCTCATCTGATGTTGCCTCTTCTCGTGGAAGAGAGGGAGGCTCGGGAACGGAGAACCCCTCGCGCACGCCCGAGGAGGAAAGGAAGACCAATCTGCTGGAGGCCGCCGGCGCTCTCTGCTCATTGGCAGCGCCGTCGAATGACTGCACCAGCGCACGACCGCACGACCTCGAAAGAAAGGACATGGAAGAGGGACGTGAAACCAATCATTTCCTTTTGGTCCACATATAAGGTCTGCCAGGCGAGACGAGGAGGCAAGCAGGCATGGAAATCAAGTACCTTGGCGAATTCCTCGGTCGCCACTGGCGCCGGTCTGCGTCTCGAAGAAGAGGGCCACCCGCTAGTGGCCGTCATCCAAATCGTGTTCCTGTTCCTGCTTCGTCTCGAGGGGCTTCGCCTTGGTGCCCTGCTGTGCGCCTATGCTAGGGTCATGGAGAAGGCAGTGAGGCGCCGACGGAACAGGATCAGGGTCCCCTCCTAGGTGGGCGGCGCCATCCACGTCGGGCATGAAAAGAGCCGATGGGATCATGGGAAGGAGGGGAGGTAGGGAAGAAGGGGAGACCAGCGGGCTGCGGCGGCTAGGGATTGCGGGCAGGGGGACGTGCGTAGTTATTTTTTTTAGGGGAGGGGACGTGCGTAATTTGTTGGTTTTTCTCCACTAGTTTCCTGTTGCATTGTGTGCACAGACATAGAAAAAAAATCGGTCGATTGATTCCTTCCATCGGTGGTGTGGAACTAAACGAGGAAAAAAATCAATCGGGGTGGGGGGAGTCCTGTCAATCGATGGGAGGAGTACGAACGAACGACGTACGAACTCCTCCTTTAGGAGTAGAGATAACTATTTGTTTCATTTCGTGTTTATGACAATTATGCCCATCAAGTTGACATAGATATTTTTATCTAGGAGGTATGTGAACCGGAAATTGCAACCGACTCTCTTGTCGAGAAGTTAAATTTAGTTGAAAAAGAAAACGATTATTTGAAAGAAAAATTGAAAAGAATTGAAGAAGAGAAGATGAAATTGGAGTTGTATGTTGCCGATGTCGTCGATGATCACAAGGTCAAGATGGATGCAATGCGCTTGAAGATTAGAAAGATTAGAAAATATGCCATTAATAAAGAGGCTTGATATCATTATGCTGTTGGATCAATTATTACCTTAGTTGCAATTTTGATCGCATTTGTTGTTGCATTTAAATGCTTTAGATAGTTGTATATTGTTTTATGAGAAGTATGTATGAACTTTATGTATATATTTTTGCAATAATAACATTTGGTCACTACTCTGCTTTGGTTTTAATGTGATGAACTTGTATTAATTTGGTCACTTCGATGTTGTGTAATGAAGATGAGCCGGCAATGGATGTACGATGACCGACGCTCTCCCGAGTTCATTAATGGCCTGCATAATTTTATGCGTGTGGCTGAGGCAAACAAGAGGAATGGTTTTCTATGTTGTCCATGTGGTGTCTGTAAGAATAATAAGGATTACTCTACCTCAAAAATCCTTCACAGCCACCTGCTTCAGTCCGGTTTCATGTCCGGCTATAACTGTTGGACCAAGCACGGAGAAAGAGGGGTTATAATGAAAGACAATGAAAAGGAAGAGGATGATGACAACTATCCTAGGTTCCCTGAATACGATGGTACTACAATGGGGGAAGCTAAAGAAGAGGCATCAGATGAGTGTTGGGGAACGTTGCATGGGAAACAAAAATTTTCCTATGCAAGATCTATCCATGGAGATGAGCATCTACGAGAGGGAGAGTGAATCTACATACCCTTGTAGATCGCTAAGCGGAAGCGTTAAGAAACGCGGTTGATGTTGTCGAACGTCTCCGCGATCCAAATCGCAAGTCGTCCCTCGATCCAAGCACGATCCAGCGCCGAACGGACGGCACCTCCGCGTTCAACACACGTACGGCTTGATGACGATCTCCGCCTTCTTGATCCAGCAAGAGGGAGCGGAGAAGAAGAAGAGTTCCAGCAGCACGACGGCGTGGTGATGTTGGTGAGGAACTATTTCAGCAGGGCTTCGCCTAAGCACTATTGAAATTATTGTTGGAAATATGCCCTAGAGGCAATAATAAATTGGTTATTATTATATTTCCTTGTTCATGATAATCGTTTATTATCCATGCTATAATTGTATTGATTGGAAACTCAAATACATGTGTGGGTACATAGACAACACTGTGTCCCTAGTAAGCCTCTAGTTGACTAGCTCGTTGATCAAAGATGGTTAAGGTTTCCTAGCCATTGACATGAGATGTCATTTGATAACGGGATCACATCATTAGGAGAATGATGTGATGGACAAGACCCAAACTGTAAACGTAGCATTTGATCGTGTCAGTTTATTGCTATTGTTTTCTGCATGTCAAGTATCTGTTCCTTTGACCATGAGATCATGCAACTCACTAACACCGGAGGAATACCTTGTGTGTATCAAACGTCGCAACGTAACTGGGTGACTATAAAGGTGCTCTACAGGTATCTCCGAGGGTGTCTGTTGGGTTGGCATGGATCAAGACTGGGATTTGTTACTCCGTATGACGGAGAGGTATCTCAGGGCCCACTCGGTAATACAACATCACAATGAACCTTGCAAGCAATGTGACTAAAGTGTTAGCCACGAGATCTTGTATTACGGAACGAGTAAAGAGACTTGCCGGTAACGAGATTGAACTAGGTATAGTGATACCGACGATCGAATCTCGGGCAAGTAACATACCGAAGAACAAAGGGAACAGCATACGGGATTAACTGAATCCTTGACATAGAGGTTCGACCGATAAAGATCTTCGTAGAATACGTAGGAGCCAATATGGGCATCCAGGTCCCGCTATTGGTTATTGGCCGTAGAGGTGTCTCGGTCATGTCTACATAGTTCTCGAACCCGCAGGGTCTACACACTTAACGTTTGGTGACGATTAGTATAATTGAGTTATTATGTTGGTGACCGAAAGTTGTTCGGAGTCCCGGATAAGATCCCGGACATGACGAGGATCTCCGGAATAGTCCGGAGGTAAAGATTGATATATGTGATAATAGTGTTTTGATCTCTGGAAGGGTTCCGGAATTCACCGGAAGGGGTTCCGGATGTTTACCGAAGTGTTCGGGTGCAGCAACACTTTATATGAGCCAAAGGGATAAAGCCCACAAGGTATTGGAAAGTGCAAAAGTAGTTTTGCTGCCGCGTAAGCGGTACTACCGCTTGTTGAAGCGGTACTACCGCCGGAGCGGTACTACCGCTTGGTGAAGCGGTACTACCGCCGGAGCGGTACTACCGCTTGTGTGAAGCGGTACTACCGCCCAAGCGGTACTACCGCTTGTGTGAAGCGGTACTACCGCTTGTGCGCGGCTGTGCACGGTTCGGCAGGGATCCGAGTTGGACTCTTTCCCTGCGGGCCAAACCGACCTTGTGCGGGCAAAACCGACCCGGAGGAGGCTTTTACTCCAAGTTTAGACCCCAAGGCTCAACATATAAATAGAGGGGCAGTGCTATCACACGGGATACATCAGGATTTCCCAAGCCGTGTGCCGGCAACCCTAGCCCTCTAGTTCCTCCGTCATAATCTCCGTAGTGCTTGGCGAAGCCCTGCAGAGATTGTTCCTCACCACCATCACCACGCCGTCGTGCTGCTGGAACTCAACCACTACTTCACCATCGCTCGCTGGATCGAGGAGGTGAAGGCGTCATCAAGCCGTACGTGTGTTGAACGCGGAGGTGCCGTCCGTTCGGCACTAGATCGGAAGGATCGTGATTGGATCGCGGGACGCTCGGCGATTTGGATCGCGAAGACGTTCGACTACATCAACCGCGTTTATTAACGCTTCCGCTTAGCGATCTACAAGGGTATGTAGATTCACTCTCCCTCTCGTAGATGCTCATCACCATGGATAGATCTTGTGTGTGCGTAGGAAAATTTTTGTTTCCCATGCAACGTTCCCCAACAGTGGTATCAGAGCTAGGTCTATGCGTAGATGAGATCTCGAGTAGAACACAAACGAGTTGTGGGCGTGGGTGTATACATATTGCTTGCCGTTACTAGTTGATACTTGATTCAGCGGCATTGTGAGATGAAGCGGCCCGGACCGACATTACGCGTACGCTTACGCGAGACTGGTTTTACCGCTGCGTGCACTTGTTGCATAAAGGTGACTGGCGGGTGTCTGTCTCTCTCACTTTAGTTGAATCGGTTCAATGAAGAGGGTTCTTTTAGAAGATCAAAAAGCAATCACTACACCACGTTGTGGTTTTGCGTAGGTAAGAACGGTTCTTGCAAACCCGTAGCAGCCACGTAAAATTTGCAACAACAATTAGAGGACGTCTAACTTGTTTTTGCAGGGTATGTTGTGATGTGATATGGCCAATTACATGATGAGATATATGTGATGTATGAGATGATCATGTTTTGTATAGAATATCACGACTTGCATGTCGATGAGTACGGCAACTGGCAGGAGCCATAGAGTTGTCTTTAATTATTGTATGACCTGCGTGTCAATCATTAAGCGCTATGTAATGCTTTACTTTATCGCTAAACGTTAGCTATAGTCGTGGAAGCAACAGTCAGCGCGACAACCTTATGGCGACACGTTGATGGAGATCAAGATGATGGAGATCATGGTGTCATGCCGGTGACGATGGAGATCATGCCGGTGCTTTGGAGATGGAGATCAAAAGCACAAGTTCATGGCCATATCATGTCACTTATGATTTGCATGTGATGTTAATCCTTTTATGCATCTTATTTTGCTTAGGACGACGGTAGCATTATAAGGTGATCCCTCACTTAAATTTCAAGATAAATTGTGTTCTCCCCAAGTGTGCACCGTTGCGAAAGTTCGTCGTTTCGAGACACGCCGTGATGATCGGGTGTGATAGACTCTACGTTCGCATACAACGGGTGTAAGCCATGTTACACGTGCGGAACACTCGGGTTAAACTTGACGAGCCTAGCATGTACAGACATGGCCTCGGAACACAAGAGACTGAAAGGTCGAACATGAGTCATATAGTAGATATGATCAACATGAAGATGTTCACCATTGAAACCACCTCAACTCACGTGATGATCGGACTTGAGTTGGTGGATTTGGATCATGTTACACTCGAATGATCGGAGGGATGTCAATTTGAGTGGGAGTTTTTAAGTAATATGATTAACTAAACTCATTATCTAAAGAACAATAGTCTAAGTTGTCTTTGCAATATTCATGTTGTAGATCATGGCTCGCGCAGTAGCACCCCTGAATTTTAATGCGTTCCTAGAGAAAGCTAAGTTGAAAGATGATGGAAGTAACTTTGTGGACTGGGCCCGTAATCTAAGGATTATCCTTACGGCTTCCCAGAAGGCTTATGTCCTTGATGCACCGCTTGGTGATCCACCCGCTCCAGTTGAGTCTCTAGACGTTGTGAACGCCTGGCAGGCTCGTTCTGATGATTACTCAATAGTTCAATGTGCAATGTTGTATGGCTTAGAACCGGGACTTCAAAGACGTTTTGAACGTCATGGAGCATATGAGATGTTCCAGGAGTTGAAGTTTATCTTTCAGAAGAATGCCCGGATCGAGAGATATGAGATCTCCGATAAGTTCTATGCTTGCAAGATGGAGGAGAACGGGTCTATCAGTGATCACGTGCTCAGAATATCTGGGTACTCCACCCGTCTGGCTGAGTTAGGGATGCCCCTTCCGCCAGAGGCTATCACTGACAGAGTTCTTCAATCATTGCCACCTAGCTACAAGAGCTTCGTGTTGAACTATAACATGCACGGGATGAACAAGTCAGTCGCCGAGCTGTTTGCGATGCTGAAAGCCGCTGAGTCTGAAATTCAAAAGGAGCATCAAGTGTTGATGGTCAATAAAACCACTAGTTTCAAGAAAAATGGCAAGGGTAAGAAGGGTAACTCCAAGAAGAGTGGCAAAGCAGTTGCTCCTCTCGTGAAGAAACCCAAGGCTGGACCCAAACCAGAAACTGTGTGTTTTCATTGCAAGGGAACTGGACACTGGAAGCGGAATTGCCCCAAGTATTTGGCTGACAAGAAGGCGGCCAACAACAAACAAGGTATATATGATATACATGTTATTGATGTGTACCTTACCAACTCTCGTTGTAGTGCCTGGGTATTTGATACCGGTGCGGTTGCTCATATTTGCAACTCAAAACAGGAACTACGGAATAGACGGAGGCTGGCAAAGGACGAAGTGACGATGCGCGTGGGAAATGGTTCCAAGGTTGATGTGATCGCCGTCGGCACGCTCGCTCTTCGATTACCGTCGGGATTAGTGATGAACCTAAATAAGTGTTATTTGGTGCCTGCGTTAAGCATGAACATTATATCTGGATCTTGTTTATTGCGAGACGGTTACTCATTTAAATCAGAGAATAATGGTTGTTCTATTTATATGAGTAATATCTTTTATGGTCATGCACCCGATGTGATGGGTTTATTCTTATTGAATCTCGATAGTAATGATACACATGTTCATAACATTGATGCCAAAAGATGTAGAATTGATAATGATAATACCACTTTCTTGTGGCACTGCCGTTTAGGTCATATTGGCGTAAAACGCATGAAGAAGCTCCATGCTGATGGAATTTTGGAGTCACTTGATTTTGAATCACTTGACACATGTGAGCCATGCCTCATGGGCAAGATGACTAAAACGCCGTTCTCTGGAATAATGGAACGGGCAAGTGACTTATTGGAAATCA
Source organism: Elymus sibiricus (assembly GCA_039707655.1). Taxonomy (NCBI): domain Eukaryota; kingdom Viridiplantae; phylum Streptophyta; class Magnoliopsida; order Poales; family Poaceae; genus Elymus; species Elymus sibiricus. Next base: position 516,416,085 of record CM077666.1, read on the forward strand.
TACATACTGATGTGTGCGGTCCGATGAGTATTGAGGCGCGCGGTGGTTATCGTTACTTTCTCACCTTCACTGATGACTTAAGTAGATATGGGTATATTTACTTAATGAAACACAAGTCTGAAACATTTGAAAAGTTCAAACAATTTCAGAGTGAAGTTGAGAATCATCGTAACAAGAAGATTAAATTCCTACGATCTGATCGAGGGGGAGAATATCTGAGTTATGAGTTTGGCAGTCACTTAAGACAGTGTGGAATTGTTTCACAATTGACACCGCCTGGAACACCACAGCGTAATGGTGTGTCCGAACGTCGTAATCGAACCTTATTAGATATGGTGCGATCTATGATGTCTCTTGCCGATTTGCCACTATCGTTTTGGGGTTATGCATTAGAGACAGCTGCATTCACTTTAAATAGGGCACCATCGAAATCCGTTGAGACGACGCCATATGAACTTTGGTTTGGCAAGAAGCCGAAACTGTCGTTTCTTAAAGTTTGGGGATGTGATGCTTATGTCAAAAAGCTTCAGCCTGAAAAGCTGGAACCCAAAGCGGAGAAATGCGTCTTCATAGGATACCCAAAAGAGACAGTTGGGTATACCTTCTATCTCAGATCCGAAGGCAAAATGTTTGTCGCTAAAAACGGAACATTTCTTGAGAAACAGTTTCTCTCGAAAGAATTGAGTGGGAGGAAGATAGAACTTGATGAGGTTATTGAACCTTTACTTCAACCTGAGAGTAGCGCAACGCAGAAAGTTGTTTCTGTGGAGCCTACATTAGCTGAAGAGGAAGTTAATGATGATGATCATGAAGCTTTGGATCAAGTTGCTATCGAACCTCGTAGGTCGACAAGGACGCGTACTACTCCTGAGTGGTACGGCAACCCTGTCTTAGAGGTCATGTTGTTAAACAACGATGAACCTACGAGCTATGGAGAAGCGATGATGGGCCCGGATTCCGAGAAGTGGTTAGAGGCCATGAAATCCGAGATGGGATCCATGTATGAAAACAAAGTATGGACTTTGGAAGTATTACCTGAAGGGCGTAAGGCCATTCAGAACAAATGGATCTTTAAGAGGAAGACGGACGCGGACGGTAATGTCACCGTCTATAAAGCTCGACTTGTGGCAAAGGGTTTTTCACAAGTTCAAGGAGTTGACTACGATGAGACCTTCTCACCCGTAGCGATGCTTAAATCCGTCAGAATCATGTTAGCAATAGCTGCCTTTTTCGATTATGAAATTTGGCAGATGGATGTCAAAACAGCGTTCCTTAACGGTTACCTTAAGGAAGAGTTGTATATGATGCAACCAGAAGGTTTTGTCGATCCAGAGAATGCTGACAAAGTTTGCAAACTCCAGCGATCCATTTATGGACTGGTGCAAGCATCTCGGAGTTGGAATCTTCGCTTTGATGAAGTGATCAAAGCGTTCGAGTTTATACAAGTTTACGGAGAAGCTTGTATTTACAAGAAAGTGAGTGGGAGCTCTATAGCGTTTCTAATATTATATGTGGATGACATATTGCTGATTGGAAACAATATAGAAATACTGGAAAGCGTAAAGGAATATTTGAACAAGAGTTTTTCAATGAAGGACCTAGGAGAAGCTGCTTTCATATTAGGCATCAAGATCTATAGAGATAGATCGAGACGCTTAATAGGACTTTCACAAAGCACATACCTTGATAAGATTTTGAAGAAGTTCAAAATGGATCAGTCCAAGAAGGGGTTCTTGCCTGTTTTGCAAAGGTGTGAAGTTGAGTAAGACTCAATGCCCAGTAACTGCAGAAGATAGAGAAAAGATGAGTGTCATCCCCTATGCTTCAGCCATAGGCTCTATCATGTATGCAATGCTGTGCACAAGACCCGATGTCAGCCTTGCCATAAGTATGGTCGGAAGGTTTCAAGGTGATCCAGGAATGGAACACTGGACGGCGGTCAAGAATATCCTGAAGTACCTGAAAAGGACTAAGGACATGTTTCTCGTTTATGGAGGTGATCAAGAGCTCGTCGTAAAGGGTTACGTCGATGCAAGCTTTGACACTGATCCGGATGACTCTAAGTCGCAAACCGGATACGTATTTATTCTTAATGGGGGTGCGGTTAGCTGGTGCAGTTCCAAGCAAAGCGTGGTAGCTGATTCTACATGCGAAGCGGAGTACATCGCAGCCTCGGAGGCGGCGAAGGAAGGTGTCTGGATGAAGGAGTTCATGACAGATCTTGGAGTAGTGCCTAGTGCGCTTAACCCAATGACTCTGTTTTGTGATAATACTGGTGCCATTGCTCTAGCCAAGGAACCAAGATTTCACAAGAGGACCAGACACATAAAGCGACGTTTCAATTCCATCCGCGATTACATCAAGGAGGACGACATAAATATTTGCAAAGTACACACGGATCTAAATGTTGCAGATCCGATGACTAAACCTCTTCCAAGGGCTAAACATGAACAACACCAGAACTGCATGGGTGTTCGATTCATTACAATGTAAATCACATAGTGATGTGAACTAGATTATTGACTCTAGTGCAAGTGGGAGACTGTTGGAAATATGCCCTAGAGGCAATAATAAATTGGTTATTATTATATTTCCTTGTTCATGATAATCGTTTATTATCCATGCTATAATTGTATTGATTGGAAACTCAAATACATGTGTGGGTACATAGACAACACTGTGTCCCTAGTAAGCCTCTAGTTGACTAGCTCGTTGATCAAAGATGGTTAAGGTTTCCTAGCCATTGACATGAGATGTCATTTGATAACGGGATCACATCATTAGGAGAATGATGTGATGGACAAGACCCAAACTGTAAACGTAGCATTTGATCGTGTCAGTTTATTGCTATTGTTTTCTGCATGTCAAGTATCTGTTCCTTTGACCATGAGATCATGCAACTCACTAACACCGGAGGAATACCTTGTGTGTATCAAACGTCGCAACGTAACTGGGTGACTATAAAGGTGCTCTACAGGTATCTCCGAGGGTGTCTGTTGGGTTGGCATGGATCAAGACTGGGATTTGTTACTCCGTATGACGGAGAGGTATCTCAGGGCCCACTCGGTAATACAACATCACAATGAACCTTGCAAGCAATGTGACTAAAGTGTTAGCCACGAGATCTTGTATTACGGAACGAGTAAAGAGACTTGCCGGTAACGAGATTGAACTAGGTATAGTGATACCGACGATCGAATCTCGGGCAAGTAACATACCGAAGAACAAAGGGAACAGCATACGGGATTAACTGAATCCTTGACATAGAGGTTCGACCGATAAAGATCTTCGTAGAATATGTAGGAGCCAATATGGGCATCCAGGTCCCGCTATTGGTTATTGGCCGTAGAGGTGTCTCGGTCATGTCTACATAGTTCTCGAACCCGCAGGGTCTACACACTTAACGTTTGGTGACGATTAGTATAATTGAGTTATTATGTTGGTGACCGAAAGTTGTTCGGAGTCCCGGATAAGATCCCGGACATGACGAGGATCTCCGGAATAGTCCGGAGGTAAAGATTGATATATGTGATAATAGTGTTTTGATCTCTGGAAGGGTTCCGGAATTCACCGGAAGGGGTTCCGGATGTTTACCGAAGTGTTCGGGTGCAGCAACACTTTATATGAGCCAAAGGGATAAAGCCCACAAGGTATTGGAAAGTGCAAAAGTAGTTTTGCTGCCGCGTAAGCGGTACTACCGCTTGTTGAAGCGGTACTACCGCCGGAGCGGTACTACCGCTTGGTGAAGCGGTACTACCGCCGGAGCGGTACTACCGCTTGTGTGAAGCGGTACTACCGCCCAAGCGGTACTACCGCTTGTGTGAAGCGGTACTACCGCTTGTGCGCGGCTGTGCACGGTTCGGCAGGGATCCGAGTTGGACTCTTTCCCTGCGGGCCAAACCGACCTTGTGCGGGCAAAACCGACCCGGAGGAGGCTTTTACTCCAAGTTTAGACCCCAAGGCTCAACATATAAATAGAGGGGCAGTGCTATCACACGGGATACATCAGGATTTCCCAAGCCGTGTGCCGGCAACCCTAGCCCTCTAGTTCCTCCGTCATAATCTCCGTAGTGCTTGGCGAAGCCCTGCAGAGATTGTTCCTCACCACCATCACCACGCCGTCGTGCTGCTGGAACTCAACCACTACTTCACCATCGCTCGCTGGATCGAGGAGGTGAAGGCGTCATCAAGCCGTACGTGTGTTGAACGCGGAGGTGCCGTCCGTTCGGCACTAGATCGGAAGGATCGTGATTGGATCGCGGGACGCTCGGCGATTTGGATCGCGAAGACGTTCGACTACATCAACCGCGTTTATTAACGCTTCCGCTTAGCGATCTACAAGGGTATGTAGATTCACTCTCCCTCTCGTAGATGCTCATCACCATGGATAGATCTTGTGTGTGCGTAGGAAAATTTTTGTTTCCCATGCAACGTTCCCCAACAATTATGACGTAGGAGGAACTAGAGGTTGCCGGCACACGGCTTGGGGCAATCTAATGTATCCCGTGTGCTAGCCCTGCCCCTCTATTTATATGTTGAGCCTTGGGGTCTAAACTTGGAGTAAAAGCCTCCTCCAGGTCGGTTTTGCCCGCACAAGGTCGGTTTGGCCCGCAGGGAAAGAGTCCAACTCGGATCCCTGCAGTACCGCGCACAAGCGGTAGTACCGCTTAAAACAAGCGGTAGTACCGCTTGGGCGGTAGTACCGCTTCACACAAGCGGTAGTACCGCTCGGGCGGTAGTACCGCTTCACACAAGCGGTAGTACCGCTTATGCGGCAGCAAAACTACTTTTGCACTTTCCAATACCTCGTGGGCTTTTATCCCTTGGCCCATATAAAGTGTTCTCGCACCCGAACACTTCGGTAAACATCCGAAACTTCTTCCGGCGAATTCCGGAACCCTTCCGGAGATCAAAACACTATTATCACATATATCAATCTTTACCTCCGGACTATTCCGGAGATCCTCGTCATATCCGGGATCTTATCCGGGACTCCGAACAACTTTCGGTCACCAACAAAATAACTCAACTATACTAATCGTCACCAAACGTTAAGTGTGTAGACCCTGCGGGTTCGAGAACTATATAGACATGACCGAGACACCTCTACGGTCAATAACCAATAGCGGGACCTGGATGCCCATATTGGCTCCTACATATTCTACGAAGATCTTTATCGTTTGAACCTCTATGTCAAGGATTCGGTTAATCCCGTATGTTGTTCCCTTTGTTCTTCGGTATGTTACTTGCCCGAGATTTGATCGTCGGTATCTCTATACCTAGTTCAATCTCGTTACCGGCAAGTCTCTTTAATCGTTCCGTAATACAAGATCTCGTGGCTAACACTTTAGTCACATTGCTTGCAAGGCTCATTGTGATGTTGTATTACCGAGTGGGCCCTGAGATACCTCTCCGTCGCACGGAGTAACAAATCCCAGTCTTGATCCATGCCAACCCAACAGACACCCTCGGAGATACCTGTAGAGCATCTTTATAGTCACCCAGTTACGTTGCGACGTTTGATACACACAAGGTATTCCTCTGGTGTCAGTGAGTTGCATGATCTCATGGTCATAGGAACAGATACTTGACATGCAGAAAACAATAGCAATAAACTGACACGATCATATGCTACGTTTATAGTTTGGGTCTTGTCCATCACATCATTCTCCTAATGATTTGATCCCGTTATCAAATGACATCTCATGTCCATGGCTAGGAAACCTTCACCATCTTTTGATCAACGAGCTAGTCAACTAGAGGCTTACTAGGGACACAGTGTTGTCTATGTACCCACACATGTATTTGAGTTTCCAATCAATACAATTATAGCATGGATAATAAACGATTATCATGAACAAGGAAATATAATAATAACCAATTTATTATTGCCTCTAGGGCATATTTCCAACAGTCTCCCACTTGCACTAGAGTCAATAATCTAGTTCACATCACTATGTGATTTACATTGTTATGAATCGAACACCCATACAGTTCTGGTGTTGTTCATGTTTAGCCCTTGGAAGAGGTTTAGTCATCGGATCTGCAACATTCAGATCCGTGTGTACTTTGCAAATATTTATGTCGTCCTCCTTGATGTAATCGCGGATGGAATTGAAGCGTCGCTTTATGTGTCTGGTCCTCTTGTGAAATCTTGGTTCCTTGGCTAGAGCAATGGCACCAGTGTTATCACAAAACAGAGTCATTGGGTTAAGCGCACTAGGCACTACTCCAAGATCTGTCATGAACTCCTTCATCCAGACACCTTCCTTCGCCGCCTCCGAGGCTGCGATGTACTCCGCTTCGCATGTAGAATCAGCTACCACGCTTTGCTTGGAACTGCACCAGCTAACCGCACCCCCATTAAGAATAAATACGTATCCGGTTTGCGACTTAGAGTCATCCGGATCAGTGTCAAAGCTTGCATCGACGTAACCCTTTACGACGAGCTCTTGATTACCTCCATAAATGAGAAACATGTCCTTAGTCCTTTTCAGGTACTTCAGGATATTCTTGACCGCCGTCCAGTGTTCCACTCCTGGATCACTTTGAGCAATAAACTGCATACATAATAGAGCAATAAACTTCAGCATATGATCGTGTCAGTTTATTGCTCTATTATGGCAAGGTCTCATCGTAGTCAACTCCTTGAACTTGTGAAAAACCCTTTGCCACAAGTCGAGCTTTGTAGACGGTGACATTACCGTCCGTGTCCGTCTTCCTCTTAAAGATCCATTTGTTCTGAATGGCCTTACGCCCTTCAGGTAATACTTCCAAAGTCCATACTTTGTTTTCATACATGGATCCCATCTCGGATTTCATGGCCTCTAACCATTTCTCGGAATCCGGGCCCATCATCGCTTCTCCATAGCTCGTAGGTTCATCGTTGTCCAACAACATGACTTCTAAGTCACGGTTGCCGTACCACTCAGGAGCAGTACGCGTCCTTGTCGACCTACGAGGTTCGATAGCAACTTGATCCAAAGCTTCATGATCATCATCATTAACTTCCTCTTCAGCTGATGTAGGCTCTACAGAAACATCTTTCTGTGCTGCGCTACTCTCAGGTTGAAGTAAAGGTTCAACAACCTCATCAAGTTCTATCTTCCTCCCACTCAATTCTTTCGAGAGAAACTCTTTCTCAAGAAACGTTCCATTTTTAGCGACAAACACTTTGCCTTCGGATCTGAGGTAGAAGGTATACCCAACTGTCTCTTTTGGGTATCCTATGAAGACACATTTCTCCGCTTTGGGTTCCAGCTTTTCAGGCAGAAGCTTTTTGACATAAGCATCACATCCCCAAACTTTAAGAAACGACAGCTTTGGCTTCTTGCCAAACCAAAGTTCATATGGCGTCGTCTCAACGGATTTCGATGGTGCCCTATTTAAAGTGAATGCAGCTGTCTCTAATGCATAACCCCAAAATGATAGTGGCAAATCGGCAAGAGACATCATAGATCGCACCATATCCAATAAGGTTCGATTACGACGTTCGGACACACCATTACGCTGTGGTGTTCCAGGCGGTGTTAGTTGTGAACAATTCCACATTGTCTTAAGTGATTGCCAAACTCATAACTCAGATATTCTCCTCCTCGATCAGATCGTAGGAATTTAATCTTCTTGTTACGATGATTCTCAACTTCACTCTGAAATTGTTTGAACTTATCAAATGTTTCAGACTTGTGTTTCATTAAGTAAATATACCCATATCTACTTAAGTCATCAGTGAAGGTGAGAAAGTAACGATAACCACCGCGCGCCTCAATGCTCATCGGACCGCACACATCAGTATGTATGATTTCCAATAAGTCACTTGCCCGTTCCATTATTCCAGAGAACGGCGTTTTAGTCATCTTGCCCATGAGGCATGGCTCACATGTGTCAAGTGATTCAAAATCAAGTGACTCCAAAAGTCCATCAGCATGGAGCTTCCTCATGCGTTTTATGCTAATATGACCTAAACGGCAGTGCCACAAGAAAGTGGTATTATCATTATTAATTCTACATCTTTTGGCATCAATGTTATGAACATGTGTATCATTACTATCGAGATTCAATAAGAATAAACCCCTCACATTGGGTGCATGACCATAAAAGATATTACTCATATAAATAGAACAACCATTATTCTCTGATTTAAATGAGTAACCGTCTCGCAATAAACAAGATCCAGATATAATGTTCATGCTTAACGCAGGCACTAAATAACAATTATTCAGGTTCATCACTAATCCCGATGGTAATCGAAGAGCGAGCGTGCCGACGGCGATCACATCAACCTTGGAACCATTTCCCACGCGCATCGTCACTTCGTCCTTTGCCAGCCTCCGTCTATTCCGCAGTTCCTGTTTTGAGTTGCAAATATGAGCAACCGCACCGGTATCAAATACCCAGGCACTACAACGAGAGTTGGTAAGGTACACATCAATAACATGTATATCATATATACCTTGTTTGTTGTTGGCCGCCTTCTTGTCAGCGAAATACTTGGGGCAGTTCCGCTTCCAGTGTCCAGTTCCCTTGCAATGAAAGCACACCGTTTCTGGTTTGGGTCCAGCCTTGGGTTTCTTCACGAGAGGAGCAACTGCTTTGCCACTCTTCTTGGAGTTACCCTTCTTACCCTTGCCATTTTTCTTGAAACTAGTGGTTTTATTGACCATCAACACTTGATGCTCCTTCTGAATTTCAGACTCAGCGGCTTTCAGCATCGCAAACAGCTCGGCGACTGACTTGTTCATCCCGTGCATGTTATAGTTCAACACGAAGCTCTTGTAGCTAGGTGGCAATGATTGAAGAACTCTGTCAGTGATATCCTCTGGCGGAAGGGGCATCCCCAATTCAGCCAGACGGGTGGAGTACCCAGACATTCTGAGCACGTGATCACTGATAGACCCGTTCTCCTCCATCTTGCAAGCATAGAACTTATCGGAGATCTCATATCTCTCGATCCGGGCATTCTTCTGAAAGATAAACTTCAACTCCTGGAACATCTCATATGCTCCATGACGTTCAAAACGTCTTTGAAGTCCCGATTCTAAGCCATACAATATTGCACATTGAACTATTGAGTAATCTTCAGAACGAGCCTGCCAGGCGTTCACAACGTCTAGAGACTCAACTGGAGCGGGTGGATCACCAAGCGGTGCATCAAGGACATAAGCCTTCTGGGAAGCCGTAAGGATAATCCTTAGATTACGGGCCCAGTCCACAAAGTTACTTCCATCATCTTTCAACTTAGCTTTCTCTAGGAACGCATTAAAATTCAGGGGTGCTACTGCGCGAGCCATGATCTACAACATAAATATAGCAAAGACAACTTAGACTATTGTTCTAGATAATGAGTTTAGTTAATCATATTACTTAAAAAACTCCCACTCAAATTGACATCCCTCCGGTCACTCGAGTGTAACATGATCCAAATCCACCAACTCAAGTCCGATCATCACGTGAGTTGAGGTGGTTTCAATGGTGAACATTTCATGTTGATCATATCTACTATATGACTCATGTTTGACCTTTCGGTCTCTTGTGTTTCGAGGCCATGTCTGTACATGCTAGGCTCGTCAAGTTTAACCCGAGTGTTCCGCACGTGCAACATGGCTTACACCCGTTGTATGTGAACATAGAGTCTATCACACCCGATCATCACGGCGTGTCTCGAAACGACGAACTTTCGCAACGGTGCACACTCGGGGAGAACACAATTTATCTTGAAATTTAAGTGAGGGATCACCTTATAATGCTACCGTCGTCCTAAGCAAAATAAGATGCATAAAAGGATTAACATCACATGCAAATCATAAGTGACATGATATGGCCATGAACTCGTGCTTTTCATCTCCATCTCCAAAGCACCGGCATGATCTCCATCGTCACCGGCATTACACCATGATCTCCATCATCTTGATCTCCATCAACGTGTCGCCATGAGGTTGTCGCGCCGACTGTTGCTTCCACGACTATTGCTAACGTTTAGCGATAAAGTAAAGCATTACATAGCGCTTAATGATTGACACGCAGGTCATACAATAATTAAAGACAACTCTATGGCTCCTGCCAGTTGCCGTACTCATCGACATGCAAGTCGTGATATTCTATACAACACATGATCATCTCATACATCACATATATCTCATCATGTAATTGGCCATATCACATCACAACATACCCTGCAAAAACAAGTTAGACGTCCTCTAATTGTTGTTGCAAATTTTACGTGGCTGCTACGGGTTTGCAAGAACCGTTCTTACCTACGCAAAACCACAACGTGGTGTAGTGATTGCTTTTTGATCTTCTAAAAGAACCCTCTTCATTGAAATTGATTCAACTAAAGTGAGAGAGACAGACACCCGCTAGCCATCTTTATGCAACGAAGTTACATGTCAGTTGAAGGAACCTGTCTCGCGTAAGCGTACGCGTAATGTCGGTCCGGGCCGCTTCATCTCACAATACCGCCGAATCAAGCATCAACTAGTAACGGCAAGCAATATGTATACACCCACGCCCACAACTCGTTTGTGTTCTACTCGAGATCTCATCTACGCATAGACCTAGCTCAGATGCCACTGTTGGGGAACGTTGCATGGGAAACAAAAATTTTCCTACGCACACACAAGATCTATCCATGGAGATGAGCATCTACGAGAGGGAGAGTGAATCTACATACCCTTGTAGATCGCTAAGCGGAAGCGTTAAGAAACGCGGTTGATGTTGTCGAACGTCTCCGCGATCCAAATCGCAAGTCGTCCCTCGATCCAAGCACGATCCAGCGCCGAACGGACTGCACCTCCGCGTTCAACACACGTACGGCTTGATGACGATCTCCTCCTTCTTGATCCAGCAAGAGGGAGCGTAGAAGAAGAAGAGTTCCAGCAGCACGACGGCGTGGTGATGTTGGTGAGGAACTATTTCAGCAGGGCTTCGCCTAAGCACTACTGAAATTATGACGTAGGAGGAACTAGAGGTTGCCGGCACACGGCTTGGGCAATCTAATGTATCCCGTGTGCTAGCCCTGCCCCTCTATTTATATGTTGAGCCTTGGGGTCTAAACTTGGAGTAAAAGCCTCCTCCAGGTCGGTTTTGCCCGCACAAGGTCGGTTTGGCCCGCAGGGAAAGAGTCCAACTCGGATCCCTGCAGTACCGCGCACAAGCGGTAGTACCGCTTAAAACAAGCGGTAGTACCGCTTGGGCGGTAGTACCGCTTCACACAAGCGGTAGTACCGCTCGGGCGGTAGTACCGCTTCACACAAGCGGTAGTACCGCTTACGCGGCAGCAAAACTACTTTTGCACTTTCCAATACCTCGTGGGCTTTTATCCCTTGGCCCATATAAAGTGTTCTCGCACCCGAACACTTCGGTAAACATCCGAAACTTCTTCCGGCGAATTCCGGAACCCTTCCGGAGATCAAAACACTATTATCACATATATCAATCTTTACCTCCGGACTATTCCGAAGATCCTCGTCATATCCGGGATCTTATCCGGGACTCCGAACAACTTTCGGTCACCAACAAAATAACTCAACTATACTAATCGTCACCAAACGTTAAGTGTGTAGACCCTGCGGGTTCGAGAACTATGTAGACATGACCGAGACACCTCTACGGTCAATAACCAATAGCGGGACCTGGATGCCCATATTGGCTCCTACATATTCTACGAAGATCTTTATCGTTTGAACCTCTATGTCAAGGATTCGGTTAATCCCGTATGCTGTTCCCTTTGTTCTTCGGTATGTTACTTGCCCGAGATTTGATCGTCGGTATCTCTATACCTAGTTCAATCTCGTTACCGGCAAGTCTCTTTACTCGTTCCGTAATACAAGATCTCGTGGCTAACACTTTAGTCACATTGCTTGCAAGGCTCATTGTGATGTTGTATTACCGAGTGGGCCCTGAGATACCTCTCCGTCGCACGGAGTAACAAATCCCAGTCTTGATCCATGCCAACCCAACAGACACCCTCGGAGATACCTGTAGAGCATCTTTATAGTCACCCAGTTACGTTGCGACGTTTGATACACACAAGGTATTCCTCTGGTGTCAGTGAGTTGCATGATCTCATGGTCATAGGAACAGATACTTGACATGCAGAAAACAATAGCAATAAACTGACACGATCATATGCTACGTTTATAGTTTGGGTCTTGTCCATCACATCATTCTCCTAATGATGTGATCCCGTTATCAAATGACATCTCATGTCCATGGCTAGGAAACCTTCACCATCTTTTGATCAACGAGCTAGTCAACTAGAGGCTTACTAGGGACACAGTGTTGTCTATGTACCCACACATGTATTTGAGTTTCCAATCAATACAATTATAGCATGGATAATAAACGATTATCATGAACAAGGAAATATAATAGTAACCAATTTATTATTGCCTCTAGGGCATATTTCCAACAATGAGCCCGCTGATGATCTTGGTCGGGCCATTGTTGATGCAAAGAGAAACTGCGAAAGTGAAAAGGAGAGGTTGAAGTTGGAGCGCATGTTAGAGGATCACAAAAAATTGTTGTACCCAAATTGCGAAGATGACAAGAAAAAGCTGGGTACCACACTGGAATTGCTGCAATGGAAGGCAGAGAATGGTGTATCTGACAAGGGATTTGAAAAGTTGCTGAAAATGATAAAGAAGACGCTTCCAAAGGATAACGAATTGCCCGACAGTACGTACGAAGCAAAGAAGGTTGTCTGGCCTCTAGTATTAGAGGTGCAGAAGATACATGCATGCCCTAATAACTGCATCCTCTACGGCGGTGAGGAGTACGAGAATTTGTATGCCCGGTATGGAGTGCATTGCGCTATAAGATCAGCCGCGATGACCCTGGTGATGTTGAGGGCGAGCGCCCCAGGAAGAGGGTTCCTGCCAAGGTGATGTGGTATGCTCCTGTAATACCACGGTTGAAACGTTTGTTCCAAAACAAAGAGCATGCCAAGTTGTTGCGATGGCACAAAGAAGACTGTAACAAAGACACGATGTTGAGAGTACCCGCTGATGGGTCGCAGTGGAGAAAAATTGAGAGAAAGTTGTCAGACTTTGCAGAGGACGCAAGGAACTTATGGTTTGGTCTAAGTACAGATGGAATAAAACCTTTTGGGGAGCAGAGCTGCAGTCATAGCACCTGGCCTGTGACTCTATGTATCTATAACCTTCCTCCTTGGTTGTGCATGAAGCGGAAGTTCATTATGATGCCAGTGCTCATCCAAGGCCCTAAGCAACCCGGCAACGACATTGATGTGTACCTAAGGCCATTAGTTGAAGAACTTTTACAGTTGTGGGATATAAAAGGTGTACGTGTGTGGGATGAGCACAAACAGGAGGAATTTGACCTACGAGCGTTGCTGTTTGTAACCATCAATGATTGGCCTGCTCTTAGTAACCTTTTAGGACAGACAAACAAGGGATACAATGCATGCACGCACTGTTTAGATGAGATTGAAAGTATATATTTGGATAAATGTAAGAAGAATGTGTACCCGGGACATCGTCGATTTCTTCCGATCAGGCATCTCTTAAGAAAGAAAGGCAAGCATTTCAAAGGTGAGGCAGATCACCGGAAGAAGCCTGGCCACCGTACTGGTGATGATATATTTGATATGGTCAAGGATTTAAAAGTAATCTTTGGAAAGGGTCCTGGCGGACAATCTGTTCCGAATGACGCTAACGGACACGCACCCATGTGGAAGAAGAAATCTATATTTTGGGAGCTACCCTATTGGAAAGTCCTAGAGGTCCGCTCTGCAATTGATGTGATGCATGTGACGAAGAATCTTTGCGTGAACCTGCTAGGCTTCTTGGGCGTGTATGGGAAGACCAAAGATACACCGGAGGCACGGGAGGACCAGCAATGTATGAACAAAAAAGACGGCATGCATCCAAAGCAGTATCAAGGTCCCGCCAGCTACGCTTTTACCAAAGAAGAGAAGGAAATCTTTTTTGAATGCCTGAGCAGTATGAAGGTCCCGTCTGGCTTCTCGTCGAATATAAAAGGAATAATAAATATGGCAGAGAAAAAATTCCAAAAACCTAAAGTCTCATGACTACCACGTGATTATGACACAATTACTTCCGGTTGCATTGAGGGGGCTTCTACCGAAATATGTTCGATTAGCCATTGTGAAGCTATGTGCATTCCTCAATGCAATTTCTCAGAAGGTAATCGATCCAGAAATCTTACCAAGGTTACAGAATGATTTGGTCCAATGTCTTGTCAGTTTCGAGTTGGTGTTCCCACCATCCTTCTTCAATATTATGACGCACGTCTTAGTTCACCTAGTCGAAGAGATTACCATTCTGGGTCCTGTATTTCTACACAATATGTTCCCCTTTGAGAGGTTCATGAGAGTCTTAAAGAAATATGTTCATAACCGTGCTAGGCCAGAAGGAAGCATCTTCAAGGGCTATGGAACAGAGGAGGTTATTGAGTTTTGTGTTGACTTTATTCCAGACCTTAAGCCGATTGGTGTTCCTCAATCGCGGCATGATGGGAGACTGAGTGGAAAAAGCACGCTAGGAAAGAAAGCAGTAATAAGTATGGACGGGCATTCTTTCACTCAAGCACACTACACAGTTCTACAAAATTCCACCTTGGTGGCTCCATATATCGAGGAACACATGGATATTGTACGCTCCAAGAACCCAGAGCAGTCTGACTCCTGGATTAAACGTACACACATGGTGACTTTCGGCGGTTGGTTGCAAACATATCTCATCAATAACACCACTATTGGAGATCAACTGTACTTGTTGGCCAAGTCACCATCTTCGACTATATTGACTTTCCAAGGGTACGAGATAAATGGGAATACATTTTACACGATCGCCCAAGATAAAAAAAGCACCAACCAAAATAGTGGTGTCCGCTTTGATGCAACAAACAACAATAGGAAAAAGGACACATATTATGGTTACATAGAGGAGATATGGGAACTTGACTATGGACCTTCTTTTAAGGTCTCTTTGTTTCGGTGCAAATGGGTCAATCTGACAGGAGGCGGGGTAAAGGTAGACCCGCAGTACGGAATGACAACAGTGGATCGCAACAATCTTGGGTACACGGACGAACCATTCGTCCTAGCCAATGATGTGGCTCAGGTTTTCTATGTGAATGACATGTCTACCAAACCGAGAAAAAGAAAAGATAAGGAAGCGAATACATCATACGATGAGCCAAAGCGCCACATAGTTCTTTCAGGGAAAAGAAACATCGTGGGAGTGGAGGACAAGACAGACATGTCAGAAGATTATAATAAGTTTGATGAAATTCCTCCCCTCACAGTGAACACTGACCCAAGCATCCTGTTAAATGATGAAGATTCTCCATGGTTACGGCGCAATAATAAGCAAGGGACATATGCGAAGAAAAAAATTTATACCCCAAGATCCCACTATGGGATGTGACCGGCTTCACCGTCATCACTTTCTCTCTAGTGAGTTTCCGGACTTATAGCTGGAAAGTCCCACTTCGGACAAACCGGAGGGAATCTTTGTAAGAGTTAGGGTATATATGTGTTTTGGGTGTAACACCGTCATCACTTTCTCTCTAGTGAGTTTCCGGACTTATAGCTGGAGAGTCCCACTCTGTAATCTTTGTAACAATTTGATATCTTATTTATTAAGTTATGAATTTTCAAAATTAGGAATTATTCCTGTCCTTTTAGTATTTTAATTATACAGAGGAGTTAATCAATGCAACTATGTCCAAACAAAATATGAATGCGTAGGTTATGTTAAGACAAACAATTTGACATCTTATTTGCTCCATTTGGCTTAACAGAACTGAAGATATGAATTTTTAAAGTTTAAAATAATGTCTTCAATTACTGTATTTAATTAATAAGTGCAAAACTAATTATGCAACTTCCTGTCAAAATGATACTAGTTGATAGAAATCTTCAAGATGAATCCATAGAAATTTGAATCAACTCATTTGGTTTAGTTTTCAAATTGTTATGCATTTTACAAGAATTAATTTCAATCTGTAAAATTGAATATGTCAAATAATTTCTTCAAAATGAAAATTAATTGAAAGGCACCTTTAGTCCCGGTTGCAACCACCAGCCGGGACTAAAGGTTTCAGCTCCCGCGCGGAATTTTGGCCGCCGAAAAGGTTGGCCTTTAGTCCCGGTTCGTGGCTGGAGCCGGGACTAAAGGTCTCGGGTATATAAATTCCGGGACTTGGTGTCCCGGTGCCAGCCACCGCCCGGGAGAAGGAACAGACGCCGCCAGGCTGCCAGACCCCCCCCCCCCCCGGTCGTCGGACCGCCCCGCCGTTGCCGCTCCGTCGTCTCGATCCGGCCTCCTCCCCAATGGCTCCCTCAAGCCTCGCCGCCTCTCTTCCCTCCAACGCCGGTGACGTACGGACTCCTCTCCCCTTGTCCCCGTCGTGCCCCGCCGCTCGCCCCCGCCACGGCCGCGCTGTCTCGCCGCCCGCCGCTGCCCCCGCCGCTCTCCAAGGACCACCGGAGCTTCGTTCCCGACCACCACAGAGCCACCGCCGCGGTCGACATCGCCGTAAAAACACGTTTTCTTTTATTCCCCGCACGTTCGCTCGTTTGCACCGCGCGCGCACAACCTAGGCCTATCAGAAACTGACACGTAGCCCCCCCCCCCCCCCGGTTCGCCAGTGTAGCTTTTTCTTTTCTGTTTTGTTTTTCTAAACAGAACAGTTTCTGTTTTTAGATTTTGAATAACTCTTAGAATATTTAGAGTTTTTGAGTGAATCTTTTTGCTTTAGGTCACAAAAATTATAAACTTTCTGTTAGTGCCAGTAGTTTTCAAATTTGAATAGTTTAAATTTGAATTCTTTGAAATTTGTGTGAATCACTAGTTTGTGAATAACTTTAGTTTAAAAATAGATTTTTGAGTGATTCTTTTTCCTGTTGTTTAATATTAGTGTGTTTTATCAATATGTTCAATTTGGGAATTTTTAGGATAATTTAAATAGGTGTTTTAATGAAAAACAGATTCTGTTTAGCTCTTTTAGTTTTATACCTTTTTCCTTTGTTTTAATTATTTTAGTTTCTGTTTTCTTGTTATTCTTTTGCCAAATTATATTATGTTTCTGTTAGTCAACATGAGGAGTTTTAATTGCTGTTAAGAAAAATAATTTTATTATTTTCTTGTTATTTGTTTAGTAGGAAATCTTGTTTTCTTCATATTTAGAGTTTGATAATAGATTTTAAAGTGATTCTTTTTGTGTAGAAAAATTTAGGTAAAATACTAAATTGTTTTATCTTTCTTCTGGATTAGTTAAGCTATGGACGATAGCGGCAGATATCATGAAGAGGACATATTCGACATCATACGCTCCTCCCAAAACCAAGAGCATGAACAAGATGACGGCTCACAATTTCTGAACGACTCCGGTGAGGGACTTGAGTAAGAACCAAGAGACGAAGGGCAAACAAACAATGATGGCGAAGAAAATGTTAGACAATTAACAAAGTCCGGCGAGGTATATATATATTAAGCCTCTGGTGATCATTAGATGTATTAATTGATTTGTATATATATATTAACAAATCTTTCTTCTTTTAGCCCTCCGGATCGAGCCAATCTCCTAGAAGGGTACGAGGCCGGTCCAAAAAGTTGGGCGATGACATAAAGTTCAACATCGATGAAGTCGCAGAAGATGGCGAACCGATTGCTCCTGAAGAATGCCCGTAAATTTATAAATCAATGCGGAGTTATTGTTAGGGACAACATCCCGATCACCATTCGAGAATGGAGTAAGCCAAAGGTAGATCAAGGGGTTAGTTATGTCGACGAAAGATCGAATTTTTTTCTTTGGGATACGCTCATGTCACATTTCAACCTACCAAAGGGTCTCACAGATGGCCAACGGTTGAAAGTCAAGCAGTTTGCTCTTAAGAAGATGGCCACACAATTCCAGAGCTGAAAGAAAAGATTATACAATGACTACATCAAGGCAAAAAAGAAGACTCCAGAATTCACTGGAGCACTAGAGAAGATAAAAGATCACTGGGACGCATTTGTGGAGTACAAGGAATCGGATGAAGCTCTGGAAAGGTCGAGAAAAAATAAGATAAATGCTGAGAAAAAAGAGTATCACCATGTTCTGCGGACAGGTGGCTACAAGAGAGCCGTGCCTAAGTGGGAAGCAGCTGAGGCCAAGATGCTTGCTGAAGGGGTCATTCCAGCTACAGCGGATTGGCCCCAGAGGTCCAAGCATTGGTTTTATGCGCATGGGGGATAGTTGGACCCAGCGACAGGGCAGATTATTGAAAAGGCAGATCTTAAAACAGCCTCGAACGCTTTACTTCAAGCAATAGAAGATGCTCGAAAGGGGTTGTTCCAGCCCGAGAGAGAGAACGACGTGCTTACACGCGCCCTCAAGAATCTTGAACACGGAGGACGAACACGAGGCAAAGGCGTTGTTCCATGGGTTGAGGGGTTTTCGGAGTGGAACGACACTTATAGAAGCCGTTAGAGAAAAAACAAGCAGGATGCAGACCGGCTTCAGAAGATAGAAACAAAGAACGAGGAGTTGGAACACATGTTAAAGCGGCAGCAGGAGCAACTGGACACAATTAGCCAGCAAAGGGCATCTCCGCGGCAGGAGCAAGCAGATCCAGCATTGGATAGTACCGTCCCATCTATGCGGAAAAGCAGCGTGGGTTCCACGGGGGTTCGGGCCGATGATGCACTGCTGGCTCGCTACCCCGTGGATGATATCAAAGAGAGGACAAATTGTGAGCTACACCAGAAAATGAAGAACATATCCATGAAGGTGGCGGTCGGCGTTGCTTTACCGAATGCACCTGAAGCAACCATCCATGGCAATCCGATTCCAGCTGGCTATGCTCGTGTCGGGGTGGATGAAGTTCTGCCGGGATATGACTCACTAGAGCTTGACATTCATGGAGGTGAAGGGGGGCAGACACTGGGAGAAGTCATACATGGTGTCATTGTATGGAGAAAGGAATGCATCGTGTTTCCAAACTCGGCGCCAGCTACCGACTCCTCCGAGTAGCAATACACCTCTAAGTCCACCCCACCTCGAGAGGGAGCCCAGCGCGAGTCCATATCGATCTCCGCCGCGTCAGCCGACTCCACCCCCTATGTCCCAGCAGGGCCAAAAGTGGAAGAAAGCTAAGAAGAAAGCCAACGATGAGCCTCCTGCCAAAAAGAAGTTAGCTTACGATATGACTGATGAGGAAACCAAAACGGTTGTGGTTTCCGAAGTGAAGTCCCATTTTGCACCGAAACCGCCCCCGCCACCAAAGGAGATAATACCTACGAAAACCGTAAAGCACTTTGTGGACTTTCTTGAGCGACAACCGGGACATGTGGACAATAGGCCATCAGACTATGACCGCTCTATTAGGAAGTCATATGAATAAATGCAGCAGTCGAGACGTAGAAGTAGTAATAAAAGCGGGAAAACAGTTCTCCAGCTCGGAGAGCAGGCAATGCAATCAATCCCCCCGCTCAAGGTGATTACCGATAAGGTAACCGACGCTGCTAGAGACATTGGTATCAGTGTTGATCAACTCCTAGGCACCGAGGAAGTCCCCGTGGCTGATGTAGCATGGCAATATGCCTCCGGGAAAACTCTGGTCAGACCTGAGCAGGTCCCGCATCTATTAACACAAATGCGAAGATTGCATGAGTGGTACATGAAAGAAGTAAAGAACGGGCGAGAGATGCTCATGGTGAAAGTCAAGGAAGAGCATTACTTCTATGAAAACGAGCTATGCATTGACTTTTCAGAAGTTTTTCAGTTATACAATCAAGACTCATTCGACAAATCTATCGTCAGTTGCTATTGTCTGTAAGTGATTTCTTTCTGTAATTTAAGTCTCTAGCTCAGCTCGTTCATTGCCTGTAATTATCCTCACTATATTCTTTTGTACGCTATTATGCAGAATGAAGATTCTCGAATGCAAAAGAGATGGAATCTATGACATTGGGTTCGTTGACCCATATATCATTAATGAAAAAATGATACAAGACCACCCCAAAGACTCAGAGGATAACTTGTTAAGGTTTATGAAGGCACAAAGTACCAGAACAGAAATACTATTTCCTTACAACTTCAAGTGAGTGTTACTGTCTTGTACTAAAAATTCTATTTTGCTTACTCGATGTTAAGTGTAGTTGATGAGTTATGCATGCCTGCTTATATAAACGTGTGCACAGGTACCACTGGATCCTGCTAATCATTAAAGTTGACGCTGGAACTGTTGAAACCCTGGACTCACTAGGTAAAGACCCTCGAGAATACACCAGCGTGTTTAGGATGCTCGACAGGTAATGTCAATCATTATCGCACTATATCGGCCTCTTTCGTTCATTTCCTGATATCAAGTAATTAATAACTCCTTTATTCATTTTCTTTGCCGGGCAGGGTTTGGAAACGGTTCATCAATGATGTTGTCGGTGAATGAAAACCGGAGCTGCGTTGGCGACGGCCCAAGGTAATTAAGTAGTACTAGCTAGGTCCGCGCATCTCGATAATTCTAGTTTCAATACCATTATCATGTTTGCTTATTATCTGATTGAATTCTATTATCGCAAAGTGCATGAGGCAGAAACAGGGGACTAATTTATGTGCATACTATGTTTGCGAGAACATTCGCATGACGACCGAATGGCGCAGATATGTAAGACAACTTCAGGTACGTAAACACTATTCACAATTTTTTTATGATGATCTAATATATATACACACAACTAATATATTCATATTGATCTCCTTCTTTAAAGATGGAAGAGATGCGGGAGAAGCTCCTACCAGAGAACCGCATACGAGCAATTCAAGAGGAAATTGCGTGATTTTTGCTTACGGAGGTTATATCTGAAAGCGGAGAATACCATTGCCGCTAATGCATGCATGTAATGATCTCCAAATTGTAGGAGAAATTGTATATACCAAATTGTATATATATATATATATATATATATATATATATATATATATATATATATATATATATATATGTATATATATATATATATATATATATATGTATGGTCGTACGAGAAATTATATGATATATGTATGGTCGTACGAGAAATTATATTATATATGCATAACGTGTACAGTATGTAGTAGCGTAAAATATGTTTGAAATGAAAAAGAATTGAATGGAAACCACAAAATGAAAAGGAAAAATAAACCCTAAACCCTAAAATCCTAAACCCCAACACAAAATCCTTAGTCCCGGTTGGTGTCACCAACCGGGACTAAAGGTCCTCCAGCCCCCGGCACTAGCTCGCGGCCACGTGGAGGGACCTTAGTCCCGGTTGGTGTCACCAACCGGGACTAAAGGTCCTCCAGCCCCCAGCGCGCGCTCGCGGCCACGTGGAGGGACTTTAGTCCCGGGTTGTGCCAACCGGGACTAAAGGGTGGGGGCCTTTAGTCCCAATTTCGTTTTCCCGGTTGGTGACCCGGGACTAAAGGCCGTGGCCAACCGGGACTAAAGCCCCGTTTTCCACTAGTGCTTGCTGTCCTTCTCGCAGAATTAGCGGTCGAAAACCAGTATGGATCGAGCCGGATATGCTCTTTGCCGGAGCTGTCCGACCCGTCGATATCCTCCTTCTCCTCTTTGGGGGGCAGTCCGACAATGGCACGGACTGCCCGTTTCTGCTCTCGGGCGAGGGTGCGCGTGTTCCTCCACTACCGCTTCTTTACAATGCGGTTGCGGATGGCTTCCTCCTATGCGGCAGCCCGCGCCGTGGCATCAGCTGCCACTTCTTTACAATCCGAGCGCCCGATGCGCCGCCGCATTAGCTGCCACTTCTTTACAAGGCTGCCGCTTCTTTACAATCCGAGCGCCTGATGCGCCGACGCAATGGACTCGCGCCGGACAGATCTCGCTGTCGGTTGGGCGTTGTCCTCCCAGGAGCGGCAGAGTGCAATGTGGACGGTCATTGCCTCCTCCAACACGCACGGGACGACACCCCAGTCGACGGATCCGGACTGGTCGGAGTCAGATCCACTACCCACCATGCCGGAGAAGGCCGGAGATCGCCGACGGGAGCTCGGGTGGCGGAGTGGAGTGGAAGTGAGTGTAGTGTAGTGGCTATGGTTTGGTGCGGCGAGCGAATGAGGACGAATATATGTGGGGTCGGGTGGGCCATCTTGGGCCGGGTCCAACGTGGCGGACGCGCCCGGGCCTCCCCATATCCGCCCCATATTTGGGCTGGATATGAGGGGTGCCAGTCAGCCCGGGCGTTTGAGGCTGTTTTGAGGCGCCTTTCTGGGGCGGTTTTTTTTTTTATTGGTCAGTGATCGGGCCGTCCACCGGGACATATGAGGGGGTTTTGAGGCGCCTGATTGTAGATGCTCTTAGATCAATGAGGAATGGGGGCGTGTTTCTCCTTGGAAGGGAATTAACCTCTACCAGCAATAGGCCCCTATGCTTCATCCTCATTGGAGGTCATGTGTCCCACTTAGTAACTCACACTGCTCGATCTTGGCCTAGTTTTGTTTTTTCAGAAGAAAAAAACACTACCTTTACACTCAGTTTTGTGCATAGCAGACGGCTAAAGCGTGTTGATAATGTCAAGAGAGGTCGGGGTAGACCGAACTTGCATGAGAGGAGTCCTTAAAGAGAGATCTGAAGGACTAGAGTATCACCAAAGAACTAGCCATGGACAGGGGTGTGTGGAAACTTGCTATCCATGTGCCATAACCATTAGTTGGTTGTGAGATCTTATGAGAAGAAAATGGCGACGAGGGAGGTGGGAACAGGGGCGATTCGAAGGTAGGAGATGTTCTGGGAGATAGATGCGTGAGAGAGACATTGAGGGATCGAAGGGATATGAAAGAGATGATTCGAGAAAGAAAAACGAATGGATAGGGAAAGAAAAGGGGAAGCGGTTCAATCAGCTTTGATCCGACGTCCCGCATGTGACCAGCGCGAGACGAGATCGGTCAGCCGGCACAGAACATTTACCAATAAAAATCTTGCCTATGGTGTGGCTAGAAACTAAACACGCGTATATCTCAGTCAAACTTGACTAAATAACTTTAGGTGTCGCATTACGTGGCAAAGTGTGGCTAGGAACCAAACAGCCTCTGGCTTCACTGTAAAAAAAAGGAAAAAAAGAGAGAAAAAACAGCCCCTTGGCTTCTCGTTGGTAGCTCAGCAGCGCAGTAGCAGGACATGAGAGAGTTGGAAAGGAACCTTGATCTGAATCCACGGCATATGCCTTTTGCATTCTTAATCTGCATCAGCAGCTTACAGGGAAGAAGATGCCTTACTTTTGAGTGGAGACCTCTGAAGCAAAATGCACGCACTCCTCGATCAGTGATGAGTTGTGTTTCATGGGCTTTTGTGATTCCTCACCTTTCTTCTTCTTCCTGACCGGCCAGTGGAGAAGTAGTGAAGTTTCCTGCTGCTGTGCACGCCTTTACCTTTCCCTTTTCCTCCTTCCTATCTATGAATGCGCTTTGGTTCGATGGCACTTGCAATTTACTTGTAATACTTCTTTGCTGTGGATTTCAGTGCGTGCAACATTTACAAGAGGATGCAACATGGAGCACGAGGTATGCAATGCATGCATGCCGCCCATCCCATCTCAAAAGGAACAAAGCATCACAATCGATTACGCAAAATACAGTAAGCCCAACAATACTATATGCATTGTACCACTACTGCTGGTACTCTCAAGGTTTTGGATCGGAGAAGAAAAAATAAATCGTGGGGCACTGAGATTTTCGGTTACCGCGGTAACCTACAAATACCGAACGGCTATCGAACGAAATTTTTGAATGAAGACGATTTCTCGTAGGGCACCGAGATCTGCTGTTACCGCCCGATAACCGAATTCCTCGAGTGGTAACCAAAACCCTAAGTACTACACTACACATCGAGTGAAGCGTAAACTTTTACACCACACTGCACACACGGCTTCCTCCTTACATTCTTCAAGTTCAAACCATATACAGTAAGATGTTCTAGCCGTTGCTGACTCCCATAACACGTTGTTGATCGGGGCGCCGGCTGTGCACTGCACTGCATGGCGTCCTAAGAGCAACTCTAACCAATCCCCAAAATTTAGAGGAGTAAATGGTCGTGTATCCTATGGAGGACTACTTTTGTTTTTTTATATAAAAATGATCGTTTCTAACCGATCCCCAATACTGAGAAAAATATTTTTTTTGGTCAAATTCATTTAATTTTCGGTCATCAAAATAAACTTCACTGCTATATTATTTTATTAAACGACACCTTGGTTACATACTTCACCAATTCTTCACTAAGAGAACCGATCCAAGAAAATCCATAAGAAAAATTAGACGCTTTAATAGAAACACAAGTGCCATAACCGCTCCCAATAGTTCGATTAATACTTTCTCTATGTCCTCATTGCTTACATTGTTGCTTTTCTCTATTGGCTTCTCGAGCTTGCACACTTCTTTCTTTTTCGCCTCCACACAATTGGACATCGCGTCGTCTCTAGTCTCATCTCTAGTAAGTAGTGCACAAATATCTATTAAATTTCTCGCTATCATACTCTGCTTTTCAACACCAAAATTTTCATCCATCCTACATATAATTTTGAGCAAACAATAAATTTCAATGCCACGAATATGAAGAACAACCGTAAAAATAGGCACTCACCCCGTCCTTTTCGCACTTGTAGAACACCCATCCGGGATGTTTTGGCGTGCTGGAAACTCGGTGCAGCACCAGCCACGGGCAGTGGTCACACTTGATGACCAGCGGCAGCGAGTCAACGAGCTATTGGGCTAGTGCTGAACCCGGCCGATAGCCGGCTGTGCCGGTGCTCGGTCGACGAGGGAGATCCGAGCGCCGAGATGAGGAGGACATATCGAGATGCGGCGCAAAACGGTTGAGGGGGCTGTACGGTCTGGTCTCCGTCGAATCCATCCAAAATGCGACAACGCCAACGATTGAGGTGCGTCAAATCCGGCGACGGCGGCGCCGACCCTAGATCTGTCAATTTAGGCACTGGCGCTAGCGAGAGGAGGACCTAATCAAGGTGGGGAGGCGGCGGGCAATATGAGGGGTAAGCGGTGGCGTGTTGTGGTCGGCCGGAGTTGGTGCGGCGTGGGGTGGGGTGGTTTTGGCCGAGGGGGAGGGGGACATTTTTTACTACGCGAGTGTACGGCTGAGTAAATATTGGAGTCCATGGTGCCGATGAGTATAATTTTTTTCTCGCCTAACGGTTATACGAGTTGGGCTAGGTCCCAGTTAGAGAAAACCAAATTTTTTACTCTCTAACCGGTTAGAGTTGCTCTATCACTAACAGTGGCAGTTCTCCGCGAATAATCCTACGTTGATTAACTCTGACCATGACATATATAGCTAGAATATCCAGTGACCAGTGAGAGTGCCACGTCCACGTGGATATATATGGAGAGAAAGAAAGGATCCATCACCATCCATGCTGCATGCATGATCTCCATGTGCTGGTGGTCCGGGACTGATGGATCATGGTCATGGACGGTGAGCCAATTAACCCAACTTAATGAGCTAACCTCTTAATTACTCTTTCTTACATGTGTGGATTAGCAGTGGCTTGGCAGTTGGCACTGTGTTTCATACTACATAATCATGCTTAATAATCCTAAGAAGGCTGGTCTGTAGCATGGCATCGCGTCATAATCATGTTTTGGAAACAAACTAAAGCAAGTTTGGGGCTTGAAAATTCTTTACTGAATCCGTACGTTTGGGTCCTGGAATTCATCTCCTTGGGTCCTCCCTCGAGCCTTGCAGTTAAGGAATGGAACAGCCCACGAGCTGCTTGCGTTGCTGCGTTAAATTACTGGCCATGGCTCTGAACCGGATGCACATGTGCCAATCTGCACGAGATACTATCATCCAAGCACAGAACATATTCCTCATGATTACGTACGTGGTGCAAACTCCACTCCTCCATGGGTGGCGACGTCTCCAGATTCCAAAATTCAATCCGCTCTGGCTGGCTACTAGCATGCATAGCAATTAGCGGCATCAAGAAAATGTGCATCCACCGGTCCAAGTTGCCCAGTTTCAGTTTTGTTGCTACCGCCCGTATGCATTTTTGTTGCAAGGCGAGGACAGCGAGGTAGGATGCTACTTTGGACGGGCATGCATCCTGGGGTCTTGGCAGGACAAGACATGCAGGGCCGGTCCTGAGATTTTGGGGGCCAGGGGCGAAACTAAAATCCGGGGCCCCTTAATAGAAGTTTCACAATAGTGCACAATATACATATTTTCTACTTTGATATTGGAGATTTAAGTTTAAATCTTCCACGGGGAAGGAACCATCTGAATGCTTTGAGATAAGGTTTCTGCAGCAGCGCTATAAAATCATAGAATTGATCATCAAGTTAAACAGCGAGTTCATAGAGAAATTGACGCACCTTAGTGGTTAATCTTGTTTCTCAGAATCAAGGTCTCAAGGAACACAACTATGTAGAATATCCATCTCGCTTCAGATTCCGTAGGTGTTATATCCTCCACCACATTTTCTTCATTTACCATTTTTTTTGCTTCTGAATTACAAAGTATACATAATGTTTATTACTCAAAATCCAACATGTGCTTCGGATCTATTTCGTGTTACTAACAGTTTCTACACTACATCACTAGTAGAAAACAGGGCTTTGGTCCAGGCCGGGCCAGCCCATTAGTCCCGGTTCAGTCACGAACCGGGACCAATGGGGGCAACGGTCCCGGTTCGTGAGGCCAGGGGGCCGGCCGGGCCTCGTGGGGCATTGGTCCCGGTTCGTCTGGACCCTTTAGTCCCGGTTCCAGACACGAACCGGGACCAATGTGCCTCGCTCCTGGCCCAAAACCATTGGTCCCGGTTCGTGGCTGGAACCGGGACCAAAGGGGGTCCTTTAGTCCCGGTTCCAGCCACGAACCGGGACCAATGAGATGCCTATATATACCCCCCTCGCCAGCGAGCAGAGCACTCCACACTGCTCTGTTTTTCTGGCCGGCGAGGGGAGAGCTTTGTGGTGCTCTAGCTCACCTCCTATGCACATGAGGTGTTCAATGAAATGCCCGAGCCATACTTAAGCTTTCTCCTCTGGAAGCTCCTTGTCCAAGCTCCATTTTCCTCAAGATTTGTCTAGGTTGGCGGTCCGTCCTGTCGCGTCCCCGTCCTCACCGCCGTCGATCGCCCGCGCCCATCTCGGCGCCGGCACCACCGTGGTTAGCCTCTTCTTCTTATCTTCTTTCTAAAAGAAAAAAGTTCTTACTTGTATGATTTAGATAGATACTTGTGTAACTTTCTTACTTTTATTATTGTTTGTTATTATATAGTGCGATGGTTTTGGTTATATGTTGTTCTAGATAGTTCTTACTTGTATGATTTAATTAGATGCTCTAGAGAGTTATATGTTGTTCAATAATGAGAACTATATAACGCACGCAGATGAACCGGCACTGGATGTACGGTGACCGACGCACCTCCGAGTATATTAAGGGCCTGCATAATTTTCTCGAAGCGGCTGAGGCAAACAAGCAGAATGGTTTTATGCATTGTCCATGTACTGTTTGTGAGAATACGAAGGCTTTCTCCAACTCTAAAACCCTTCACTTCCACCTGCTTGAGAAGGGTTTTATGCCACGCTATAATGTTTGGACCAAGCACGGAGAAAGAGGGGTTATGATGGAAGACAACGAAGAAGAAGAGGATGATGACAACTACCCGCCCCCTGAATACGGTGATGCTGCAATGGGGGAAGCTGAAGATCAAGAGGAACCAGACGATGTGCCCGATGATGATCTTCGCCGGGTCATTGTTGATGCACAGAGAGAATACGAAAGTGAAAGGGAGAAGTTGAAGTTCGATCGTATGTTAGAGGATCACAAAAAAGGGTTGTACCCAAATTGCGAAGATGACAACAGAAAGCTCGGTACCACACTGGAATTGCTGCAATGGAAGGTAGACAATGGTGTATCTGACAAGGGATTTAGTTCGCTATTTAAAATAATGAAGAAGAAGCTTCCAAAGGATAACGACAGTATATATTTGGACAAATGCAGGAAGAATGTGTACCTGGGGCATCGTCGATTTCTTCCGACCAACCATCAATGTCGAAAGAAAGGAAAGCATTTCAAAGGTGAGGCAGACCACCGGAAGAAGCCCGCCCTCCGTACTGGTGATCACATACTTGATATGGTCAATGATTTACAAGTAATCTTTGGAAAGGGTCCTGGCGGACTATCTGTTCCGACTGACGATGCGGGACGCGCACCCATGTGGAAGAAGAAATCTATATTTTGGGACCTACCCTATTGGAAAGACGTAGAGGTCCGCTCTGCAATCGACGTGATGCACGTGACGAAGAATCTTTGCGTGAACCTGCTAGGCTTCTTGGGAGTGTATGGGAAGACAAAAGATACACCGGAGGCACGGGAGGAACAGCAACGTGTGCTTGAAAAAGACGGCATGCATCCAAAGCAGTATGAAGGTCCTGCCAGCTACGCTCTTACCAAAGAAGAGAAGGAAATCTTCTTTGAATGCCTGCTCAGTATGAAGGTCCCGTCTGGCTTCTCGTCGAATATAAAGGGAATAATAAATATGGCAGAGAAAAAGTTCCAGAACCTAAAGTCTCATGACTGCCACGTGATTATGACGCAACTGCTTCCGGTTGCATTGAGGGGGCTTCTACCGGAAAACGTTCGATTAGCCATTGTGAAGCTGTGTGCATTCCTCAATGCAATCTCTCAGAAGGTGATCGATCCAGAAATCCTGCTAAGGTTAAGGAGAGATTTGGTGCAATGTCTTGTTAGTTTCGAGCTGGTGTTCCCACCGTCCTTCTTCAATATCATGACGCACGTCCTAGTTCATCTAGTCGACGAGATTGTCGTTCTGGGCCTTGTATTTCTACACAATATGTTCCCCTTTGAGAGGTTCATGGGAGTCTTAAAGAAATATGTTCGTAACCGCGCTAGGCCAGAAGGAAGCATCTCCATGGGCCATCAAACAGAGTATGTCATTGGGTTTTGTGTTGACTTCATTCCTGACCCTAAGAAGATTGGTCTCCCTCAATCGCGGTATGAGGGGAGACTGACTGGAAAAGGCACGCTAGGAGCGGACTCAATAATATGTAGGGACGGGCATTCTTGGTCTCAAGCACACTACACAGTTCTACAAAATTCTACCTTGGTGACCCCGTATGTCGATGAACACAAGAATATTCTGCGCTCCAAACACCCGGAGCAGTGTGACGACTGGATTACATATGAACACATCAGGACTTTCGGCAGTTGGTTGCAAACACGTCTCATGGGTGACAACACTGTTTCTGATGAGTTGTACTCGTTGGCCAGGGGACCATCTTCGACTGTATTGACTTACAAAGGGTACGAGATAAATGGGAATACATTTTACACGATCGCCCAAGATCAAAAGAGCACCAACCAAAACAGCGGTGTTCGCTTTGATGCAGCAACCAATAGGGGAAAGGACACATATTATGGTTACATAGTGGACATATGGGAACTTGACTATGGACATGATTTCAAGGTCCCTTTGTTTAGGTGCAAATGGGTCAATCTGTCAGGAGGCGGGGTACAGGAAGACCCACAGTACGGAATGACAACAGTGGATCTGAACAATCTTGGGTACACAGACGAACCATTCGTCCTAGCCAATGATGTGGCGCAAGTTTTCTATGTGAAGGACATGTCTACCAAACCAAGAAAAAGAAAAGATAAGGAAGCGAATACATCATACAATGAGCCAAAGCGCCACATAGTTCTTTCAGGAAAAAGAGACATCGTGGGATTGGAGGGCAAGACAGACATGTCCGAAGATTATGAAAATTTTCATGAAATTCCTCCCTTCAAAGTCAAGGCTGACCCAAGCACCCTGTTAAACGATGAAGATTATCCATGGTTACGGCGCAATAAGCAAAGGACACAAGCGAAGAAAAAGTGAAGACTTTCTCTCCACAACTATATCATTGCAGTTACATGTGAAGAAATGAAATGCCTTTTGTAACAGATGAGTTCATTTGTAGTGCTTTTCAATTTCAGGGTCATTTAGCTCAAAAAATCAGTAAATGCATGCAAAATACCAAATGAAGTCAGAAAGGGTTGAAAATTGATGATGTGGCTTTGAATGGTGCATTTTGAACACACAAAAAGTCTGGAGTTCAAATAAGTTCAAAAAAATGAAATCCCTTTGTAACAGATGAGTTTTCGTCCGAAACCCTGATACTTCGAAAGAGATTGCCCATTTTGTACACGAAGTGCATCCAGTTTTTGCCGTAACCCTATCAACTTTTTAGCACATGCTATGTGGGTGAAATGATGATACCATGCCAAGTTTCAACCTTTTCAGAGTTCATTTGTAGTGCTTTTCAATTTCAGGGTCTTTTAGCTCAAAAAATCAGTAAATGCATGAAAAATACCAAATGAAGTCAGAAAGGGTTGAAAATTGATGATGTGGCTTTGAATGGTGCATTTTGAACACACAAAAAGTCTGGAGTTCAAATAAGTTCAAAAAAATGAAATCCCTTTGTAACAGATGAGTTTTCGTCCGAAACCCTGATACTTCGAAAGAGATTGTCCATTTTGTACACGAAGTGCATCCAGTTTTTGCCGTAACCCTCTCAACTTTTTAGCACATGCTATGTGGGTGAAATGATGATACCATGCCAAGTTTCAACCTTTTCAGAGTTCATTTGTAGTGCTTTTCAATTTCAGGGTCATTTAGCTCAAAAAAATCAGTAAATGTATGAAAAATACCAAATGAAGTCAGAAAGGGTTGAAAATTGATGATGTGGCTTTGAATGGTGCATTTTGAACACACAAAAAGTCTGGAGTTCAAATAAGTTCAAAAAAAATGAAATCCCTTTGTAACAGATGAGTTTTCGTCCGAAACCCTGATACTTCGAAAGAGATTGTCCATTTTGTACACGAAGTGCATCCAGTTTTTGCCGTAACCCTCTCAACTTTTTAGCACATGCTATGTGGGTGAAATGATGATACCATGCCAAGTTTCAACCTTTTTAGAGTTCATTTGTAGTGCTTTTCAATTTCAGGGTCATTTAGCTCAAAAAAATCAGTAAATGTATGAAAAATACCAAATGAAGTCAGAAAGGGTTGAAAATTGATGATGTGGCTTTGAATGGTGCATTTTGAACACACAAAAAGTCTGGAGTTCAAATAAGTTCAAAAAAAATGAAATCCCTTTGTAACAGATGAGTTTTCGTCCGAAACCCTGATACTTCGAAAGATATTGTCCATTTTGTACACGAAGTGCATCCAATTTTCGATAATTATATAAAATAATAAAAAATAATAGCAAAAAGAATGAACTAAAAATAATCAATTAAAATATTTTTGAAACTAAAATTATATAAAATTTATGCAACTAAAATTATCAAAGTATTTTTTGTTCAAAACATTAATAGCACGAAGAATTTTCATAAAGAATTTTTTGTTAGAAACTTTAATAGCACTAACAGAAAGTTTATAATTTTTGTGACCTAACAGCAAAAATAATTTTAAAAAAATAAAGCAAAAAAGAAAAGAAATAAATAATGCAAAAAACAAAACAAAAAAACTGCAAAAATATTAAAAAAATGCCGCCTACTGGGCCACCACGGCCTGAATACGACTAGAAACCCAACCAGCCAGTTGGGCCAGGATTCAGGCCCGCAGAAAGCCCAGTAGGCCCACAGGCAGATATAGAGTGGTTAGGCCAGTAAGCCTGCTTTAGAGAGGAGCTCGAAGCCTCTGGCGCACCGCGCCTTATAAACAGGTGCGGCACTCTCTCAAATAGCGAGGTGGGACTAAACTCCCACCACGCCACTGTGCAAGGCCATTGGTCCCGGTTGGTGGCACCAACCGGGACCAAAGGTCTCTGCTTCCCGCCCTTTGGGCTGCTGAAAAGAGACCTTTGGTCCCGGTTGGTGGCACCAACCGGGACTAAAGAGGTGCATTAGTCCCGGTTGGTGCCACCAACCGGGACCAATGCTGTGTGTATATAAGCAGCACTTGTGAAAATTTTCATTTTCATCTCGCAGTTCCCCCCGACGACGCCGACCTCCTCGACGCCGCCAGGCTGCCCTGACGCCGTCGCCTCCCCGAGCCGCCGTCCTCGTCTCCGTCGCCTCCCCGTCGCCTCCCCGAGCCGCCGTCCTCGTCCCCGTCCCCGTCGCCTCCCCGAGCTGCCGTCCTCGTCCCCGTCGCCGCCGTCCTCGTCCTCGTCGCCGCCGTCCTCGTCCCCGTCGCCTCCCCGAGCCGCCGTCCTCGTCCCCGTCGCCGCCGTCCTCGTCCCCGTCGCCTCCCCGAGCCGCCGTCCTCGTCCCCGTCCCTGTCGCCTCCCCGAGCCGCCGTCCTCGTCCCCGTCGCCGCCGTCCTCGTCCCCGTCGCCGACCTCCAGCCATCACCGCCCCCCCAGTGAGCCTCCCCTTTCCCATGGTGTGCCGCCCCGTCATCGTTTAGGGTATTTTTTGCGGGCATGTATATGTGTATATGTTCATGTATATGTTTTTTTTCATGTATATGTATATATGTTCATGTATATGTGTGTATATGTTCATGGAAAAAGTCTTCGTTGTTTTTCATATGTACGAAAATGTAGAGTGAAAACGAAAACAAACATATAAGAAAAAACAAAGGAAAAAATGAAGAAGGAAAAGAAAACCGCCCGGCCCGGCCACCACCGCATTTTCATAAAGTTTTTCCACCGAGTCCACGTCGCACCGAGCACCCGCGGCGAAGCAAGTCTTTTTTTGAAGGTAGTTTTTTGGTTAAATGAAAATGTTGGCATCGGCTCTATCAACACGTTGGCCTCGGCTCTATCTATCAACGAGGCCACGGGAGCACCCCGGCCCCCTATCATCACGTTGGCATCGGCTCCCCGAGAGCTTTCCAACGGATCCGGAATGTATGTCGTTGTTGATATACCCCCTCCCCGATAACTTTGACATGAGGGGGGGGGGGGTCGATATACCCCCTCCTCGATAACAATCGTGCCCCCTGCTCAAGGTGTCTAGCGATATCGCTAATCATCCGGTGCTACTGCCCGGTACCACTCTTGATGATTACCTGCCCGATGATGTACAGTTTGAAACGGCTGAGGTAGTAGACGTCTTTAGATACGAGCACGGGAAGCCTCTCGTCAAACCTGATCGTCCTCATCTAACAACGATGATGCAAAAATTGCATGACTGGTACATGGAAACCTGCAGGAAGTCTGGGAAAGACAGTTTGTTAGTCGGAATTAAAAAAGAGCATGACTTCCCTAGAGTCGACCTGCTGCCTGTTGAATTTGTGGAGTTATTTCAATTATAAAATCAAAAGGCCCTCGACAAACAACTCATGACTTGCTACTGTCTGTAAGTATTACTTCTATAATTAAGTCTCTAGCTCAGCTCGTTCATTGCATGTATATATAATTATCCTCACTATATTATGCAGATTGAAGATGGTCGAATGCAAAAAAATAGGAATCTTCGACGTTGGGTTCATTAGCCCAAATACCGTAAATGAATGGTCGGTA
Source organism: Elymus sibiricus (assembly GCA_039707655.1). NCBI lineage: Eukaryota > Viridiplantae > Streptophyta > Magnoliopsida > Poales > Poaceae > Elymus > Elymus sibiricus. The sequence continues at coordinate 516,449,549 of CM077666.1, forward strand.
CGAAAGGCGGCTGAAGATACCGAGAACAACTTACTACAAACGTTCCTTACACATCAAAACAAAAGTGAAATACTCTTTCCTTACAACTTCAAGTGAGTGTTACTGTCTTCTGCATATTCGGTTCCGCTTACTCGTGGTTAAGTAATGTAATTGATGAGTTATGCGTGCGCAGCTTCCACTATATTCTGCTATCCATTAACCTTGACGGGGCATTAGTAACTGTCTTAGACTCGCTCCGTAAAGATCCCAAGTATTATGCGGACATGACTGCAATGCTCCAGAAGTAAGTTCAATCAATACCGGGACCATATCGGCAACTTTCGTTCATTTCCTGATATCAAGTAATCATTTTCTTTGCCTGCCAGGGTTTGGAAAACGTTCACCGCTAAGGTTCCGGGTCTGAAGAAGGAGCTGCGATTTACACACCCCAAAGTAAGTAGTACTAGCTAGTTCCGCGCATCTCTCATTGATTCTAGTTTCATCAATACCATTATCATGCTTGCTTATCAGTTTGATTGAACTCTATTCTCGTAAAGTGCTTGTTGCAGGCACCCAACACTCATTTATGTGGATACTACGTATGCGAGTTCATTCGCTACTATACCTCTGAACGGGCCTCCTCAGAGAAACAATTTGAAGTACGTAAACAATATTCACAATTTTATTTTATATATTACCATCAATTGTGTTGAGTTTCATTCATATATATGTATTGACCCCTTCTTTAAATTAGATCTGGCAGATGCGGGATGAACTCCTACCACATGATCGCATACGAGCAATTCAAGAGGAATTGGTGGGATTCTTTCTTGACCACGTCATACCTGAACAAGGAGAATACCATGTGAAATTGAAATTGTTGTAAGGGATGTTATATATTGTACATATGTAGCAGCGTCGGATAGATATACGAAAACTTGTTGTTCGACCAAGCACGAAGAAAGAGATGTCACTTCTCTCTATATATGTTCATGACGATCTTGTGTAATTAATGGTTTCCTTTATTTGCTTACTAGCTAGCGTCGAGTTCTCTCTATATGTGTAGTAGCTAGCGTCGACCAAGCACGGAAAAAGAGAGGTCATTTCTCTCTATTAGCTCGCTAACACAATATGAAACCCCTAAATTAACCCTTCAAAACCCCAAAACCCCCCCTTCCAAAAAAAAAACAAAACCCCCAGCGACTGCGAGCTGCTGACGCGTGGCCGCCTTTTGGTCCCGGTTGGTAACACCAACCGGGACCAAAGGTGGAGCCTTTAGTCCCGGTTGGTAACACCAACCTGGACTAAAGGTCCTCCCTCCCCCGCCCCAGGCAGCGCCACGTGGAGGGCCTTTGGTCCCGGTTCGTAAGCAAACCGGGACTAAAGGTTTTGGGTATTAGTCCCGACCCTTTAGTCCCGGTTCCAGAACCGGGACAAATGGCCCTCTGAAACCGGGACAAATGGCCCTTTTTCTACTAGTGCATCATAAGTGTCAATCATAACCGAGTTATAACAATAAACTGTGCCTTGCGATAAACACACCATATTGGCTAAGGTACTTACTTGACTTGCTATTCGAGTCAACAGCGACAGCAACTAATTCATAATCGAACAATAATGTCATGGCTCCTAATTTTTTAATACCAAGTGAAGGATTCTGCTCATGGTGACTACAAATTTTCCTGCCGGGAGCAAGGAAGGACAAATCTCAAAATCCATACAACCAGGGCAGGGACTGCATAGAACCACATTGGATTCTATCAAAAAAGAGCGACCCAATTCTTACCACAGCCCCACGATGAGTCTACAGGCGTGCTCCTTCTCCATGGTTGCCGCCGCCGCCGCAGCATCAAAGGCGATGGTCTTGCTGCGTTAGGGCTGGAGTTTGGCGTGGGCGTCGTGTGCTACCATCTGCCAACGATGGTCATGCCGCTCGTGCGCTGGGCTAGGCCCAATATCTTGGATTGGTCGCTGTTCGCTACACCGTAGGGCCCCCCTGGCCCCTGCAATCGCAAGGAGAAACAGATGGTCGTGGCCTCCTGGGCTACTACGTGCATGGCTGCCTGTTCGACTGAAAGAGCGTACGTTATGTTGCGTCCCCGCATCGCCTAGGCTACCTGCGAACCTGGGAGGGGGCCCCTGGATTTTGGGGGCCCGGGGCGGCCGCCCCCCCTGCCCCTCCCCAGGGCCGGCCCTAAAGACATGCTGCTGTCTCTAAGAGCATCTACAGCCGGGCATCCGAAACCCCCTTCAAACGCCCAATCACTAACCGGTCATAAAAATCTGACCCAGACGGACGCCTCAAACGGTCCTCAAATGCCCGGGCTGACCGGCACCCCTCATATCCAGCCCAAATATGGGGCAGATATGGAGCGCCCGGGCACACCCGCCACGTCGGCCTGGCCCGCGCTGGCCCGGCCCGACCCCACATATATTCCTCCCCATCCGCTCGCCAGACCAAACCCTAGACACTTCACTTCACTCCCCTCCACTCCCTTCCGCCACCCAAGCTCACCTGCAACGATCTCCGACCATCTCCGGCATGGCGGGCAGCGGATCCGAGTCTTTCACCTCCAGATCCGTCGACCCCGAGCTCATCCCACACGGCCCCGAGGAGGAGATGGCCGTCCGGCTTGCGCTTCGCCGTTCCCGGGACGAGGCCCGTGCGAGGCAGCGCGCGGATTCCTTCCGTCGGGAATCCATTGCGTCCGCCCAAATGGCGCATGGATCCGGCGCTCGGTGTGCTCTCGCTGCCTCACCGGAGGCGGTGCGGTCCGCCTGACGTCCGAACGCGGTGGCGGACGCGCAACCCCTCTGTTGGCGCGCGGAGCAGCAGGACGCGCCATGGTTGTCGTTCGACGCTAACATGACGCGGCGTGCCCGCCGTGCGAGGGAGTGGGCGCGAGAGGCGGCGGCAGCCCTCGCGGCGGTGGATGTCGGCGAGACGGAGTCGCATTCTCCGGCGCCCCGTATGGTGCACCAGTCTGGGCGCCGCAACCGTGTCGTGGTGGAAGTCGCCGGCTCATCCCAGGACGGATCCATCATCGACCTGACGTCCATCGACACCATCCGAGTTACGGGCTCCGACGAGGAAGAGTAAGGCATGGAAGACGGCAGCGCCTTGAGTCCCTTGAGCCGGCTCGTGTGCCATGACATACTCTACCTTGCCGGCGACCGGACCAACACTCTGGGGAGCACAGCCGGCCGCCGGACATGGCCACGGCGGAACCGGGCGAGCTCCGCTTAGCTTAGGTTTCACGTTGCATGTAATAATATGGATTTGAGGTTTCTAATTTGAGGTATCCGGATGTGGAATGCATTATTTGAGGTGTGACCGGGCAGTGTCCGCGGACGCGACCGGGCGCGTCCGCGGGCGTTTGAGGGGCCGAATTTGCAAAGTCCGGCTGTAGATGCTTTAATGTACTAGTACCACTATCTAAACTGAATGAATGGCCGATTTTTTACCTGAAAAAAGGACAATGGTTGATTGGCTGACCGGTAGAGAGATTGTGCATGCAGTGGCAGCGGTGGTGGTGCACTAGCGAGGGGCAGGACAGGGTAGTAGTGGCCATGGCAGTTTGTTGCAGCCGACCTGCATCATGCATGCATGTCCATGGATGATCTGCCAAGGATTAAGGAGATAATGGCAGAGAGCGGGTGATACTGCCTGCCTATCAGCCTATGGCCATGGCTGTGGGTTATGGGCAACGCACGTATGGTACGAGGCAGGTCAGTGTGTGCGCCATTGCATTCAGAGGAGCAGGGAGGGAGGGAGAGAGGGAGGTGTTTCTTCTTGGAATCACCTGCCAAGGCATCTTCAAAGCGGACCCTCAAACTGCTTGCAACCGTTCGGACTGCGCTGTCTGCACGTCTTGAGCCATCCAACGTGGGTCTGTATCGATTCGTCGAGCGGTCCGGACGTACTTTTTCCGGCAAACCCGGGACAAAGTGAGGGAGGGGGGGGGGGGATTTGTGGGAGTCCGGACAGCAGCCACGTAGGACTCAGACACCCCCGGCCCACCCAAAACCCCACCCGGACCCCGTGCCTCCATCCTCCCAATTTCTGTCCTTCCCTTTTTCTCTCTTGCCTTCGCCGCCGCTCCACCCTGGCGGCCACGCCACACCCCTGACGGAACTCGACAAGTCCGTCACGTCCAACAATACACCCGGTCTCCACACCACTTCTCCTCCGCCGCCGGCACGAGCCTCTCCTTCGACCGCCGCTCAGGTACCATCCGCTCCTACGATGCTCACCATGCCCGGCAGCTGTTCGGTGAATTGCCCAAGCTAAATTATTTATCCCTTCTTCTTTGAAGCAATGGATTCGGATATGGTGGTTTTGGCCGAAGGAGAGGAGTACTACATGGATGAGACGGCGATGATGCAGGCGGTGCTTGCAGACACGGAGCGTGCGGAGAAGCATGTTCTCAATTTCAAGGGATTGATCAAGGGTCATCGAGTGCTCAACCGCAACAGGGCGCGCGGCCATTTGATGCTGATGGATAGGCAGGGTGGCCTAGATGCGACGAAGGCGGCGCTCTCGGCCAACGCTGTAGTGATTGGTCGCGTCCGCTTTGGGTCGGCAATAATGCGGCACGGAGAGCGGAGGTGCGGTCGTGCTGGAGAGGGTCCGGGCACGCGAAAAGTTTTTGTGTGGGGCCGGATTGTCAAACGCGTACGTGGCGGTGGTACGGACGTCCGCAATCCTTCCCCTGGTTTGCATCCGGTTTGCGAGATTTCGGATAAGCGGACACGTCCACAAACCGATGGGGTAGCGCGTTGATGACTTGCCTGGGTCCGGATGTTTTGGGCGTTTTAAGGTTCGGCGTCGGAGATGCCCTAACTCATCATACTCCCTCCATTCGACAATGTAGTGCGCCCGCGCTTCACGAGATGTAAGTTTGACCATAAATTTAACCAACGAGACCGACTGCTGGTATAATTTTTGCTCCCGCCGCAGTCGGTCTCGTTGGGTCTCGTTGGTTAAATTTATGATCAAACTTAAATCTTTGGAAGCGCGGGCGCACTACATTATGGAATGGAGGGAGTATCGTACTACTGCTATTGGGTGAATCTTATTTTGCTAGAGAACTAACACTAACACTACGCTCAATTTAACTTTCTAATGGCTGCCAACCCAGCGAGGAGAGAAAGAGAGAGAGTGGGGAGGGAACCTGGATCTCCATCCAGGGCATATGCCTTTTGCATTCTTAATCTACAGGGGACGAAGATGCCTTACTTTTGAGTGGAGACCTCTGAAGCAAAATGCACGCACTCCTCGATCAGTGATGAGTTGTGTTTCATGGGCTTTTGTGATTCCTCACCTTTCTTCTTCTTCCAGACCGGCCAGTGGAGAAGTAGTGAAGTTTCCTGCTGCTGTGCACGCCTTTACCTTTCCCTCTCTCTCCTTCCTATGCATGCATGCAGGCCCTTTGCCCTTTGGCTGGATGGATTGGATTCCTTGCTTTCTTTGCTTTGTTTGGAGGAAACAAACTACATCTGTTGTGGATTTCAGTGCGTGTGATTCAGTAGTAATAATACTTACTCAAGAGGATGGATCATGCAAGGATGGATGAAGCACGAGGTAGGAGTATTCGTGCTGTCGCCCGTCACAAAAAGGAACAAAGCAGCATCGCTCCATCGATTACGCAAATAAATACAGTAAGCCCAACGATACTAGCATATGCATTGTGCCACTACTTTTAGTACACTACACATCGAGTGACGCATAAACTTCTACACCACATTGCACACACGGCCTCCTCCTTGCTTTGTTCAAGTTCAAACCATGCATCCATGTCGCCATGTACAAGCCCATGTTCTTGCATGCCGTCGCTGACTCCGATAACATGTTTTTGATCGAGGATCCAGCTGCCTGGACTGCACTGCACGGCGTCCTAATAACAGCGGCAGCTCTCCGCCGATGATTCTTGTCTTGATGAACTCCGATCATGTGTGTCAAATATAGTACTAGCTGAAATATCTACTGACCATTGAGAGTGCCACGTCCACGTGGATATATATGGATAGGAAGAAACAAATCCATTACCATCCATGCCGCAAGATCTCCATGTGGGGGTGGAGGTGGTCCAGCAGGGACTGATGGATCATGGTCATGAAGGGAGGGAATGGGGATGATTCAGTCGGTCAGTCAGCGTGCCTTCAGATGCATGTGGCGCCATCTCAATTATGCCCTGGGTCGACATATGCATGCATGCATGCATCACTCTCACTGATCACTTGCACGCCACCTTACTAATTTCTATCTCCCTTCCTTGGACAGATGTTTCTTTTTCCTCCCGGTCAAGTCCCTGTTAGTTTTCTGTTCTGTTCTTCAGGCGAACGTATCTGTCCTGAGGATCTCCCACTCGCCTTATCAAACTATATGCTGACCTGACAAATCTACTTCACACAAATAAAGTCAAGCTAGTTGTCAGTTATCTAGTAACCCATCATCTAGCTAAGGTTCTCCACTCCCCACCCTCTCTTGTTTTTCCTCCTAAGTAATATGCAGGATTAATGCATGTTTCCCCATAATAACAACTATATACGAGTACGTTAATCGGTGGCAGTCCGACCAAGCAGGATGTTTTCTTCGTGTTTTATTCGTCACTTTAGCTATACGTAAGTCGCATGAATTTTAAATTTGGGTAAGTCAATTTTCCGACTTGATTATTTTGTCAAAATTTGTGTTGTTTTTCTCTTTGTGTTACTTAGGTTGATTTTTGACTTGTCCCTGTTTGGGGTAAGTCAATTTTTTCTTAGGCTGAATTTATGACTTGTCCCTATTTGGGGTAAGTCAATTTTTTCTTAGGCTGGATTTTTGACTTGCCCCTGTTTGGATTAAGTCGATTTTTTCAGTGGGCTTTAAGCCCGTTACACATTGCTTGTATTTTCGTTTGTATGCTTTTTGCTTTCGCTTTTTTTTAATGTTTTCAACCGTTTATTTCTACATGGGTATTTTTTCTGCATGTGTATGAGTGGAAATGTATACATTCTATAACTATACAATATGTGTGTTAATTACACTCGAGTATGAGAAATGCACTATTATATGCTTATTCTTTGTATATTTAAAAATCGCAATTTCAATGCAAAGTTGCGTGCAATTTTTCAATGTTTTTTTTTCATTTTCTTTCATATTAAAGGGTAATACTAATGCCACCAATTCATTATTTCTTAGAGAAATTCATCATTTTGATTTTTTCAGTTTTATTTCATTTTCTTTTATTAAAGGGTAATACCAATGCCACTAACTCATTCTTCCTTTAGAAAAATTCATTATTTTTATATCCTCCTGAAATCCGTAGGCCTTGCAGAGTGCTCTCCAATTTGAGCAACCAAAATATAAGTGATTTACTGCATTGTAGAGCTTAACCCGAAAAGCGTAACAATGTTGAGTCCTAAGGTGAGCTATCTTCGTCTCCATATTCTCACTATCTTCGAAACCGAGCTTCTCCAAGACAAACCGTCTTGCATGGCAGGGGATGCACTACTTGAATTGTAAAAAAACGGAAATTATATGTTGAAGCAAAGAAGCACAAGTCATGCTTAATTACGAAAAAATACTTGTCGTCGTTACGTACCATAAAAACTTCGAAGGTCTCGTCCAACTTGATGGTGAAGAACCTATCGTCTTCCAGGTGAGGCCTGTCACACATACCCCAGTCGTCGCTGTAGTAATCGCACTCAGGGATCCTATCGTCGTCAGACATTTCCTGTGTTCATAATTCAAAGATTAAAAATCGACGGCTATTACCAGGAACTCAATACAACATATCACTATTCAGCACGGGTTGACTTTCAGTCTGTCGAGTCTTCCTTGAAAACTCTCATCTCACGTGGTGTATATGGTGGGCACTCCCTCTCTGATATATTCCACCGTCGGTGATGGTCGCTCCTCCCTTCTTTCCCGAGTGCATTACACCAAAATGTCTAGCACACGGGAACGAAGGAGAAGCGACCCCCATGACAACAGTCGGGATTCTTCCTCTCTCATATATGGTGGAGACTCCCTCACTGATTTTTTTACCGTCGGTCATGGTCGCTACTCCTCCTTTCCCTAGTGCATTACAAAGGTCTAGCATAAGGAGAAGAAGGAGAAGCGACCCCCACGACAACAGTCGGGATTCTTCCTCTCTCATATATCGACCGTCAGTGATGGTCGCTACTCCTCCTTCCCCTAGGGCATTACGATGGTCTAGCACAAAGAGAAGAAGGAGAAGCGACACCCACGACGAGAGTCAGAATTCTTCCTCCAAGAACAGATTGAAAGTCACACAAGGAGCCCCGAACAGACTGAAAGTCAACCCGTTACATATATCGAGTAATGACATAAAAAATGGCCTATGTTTTGCCGGAATGTCGTTTAATTCCCTTTCCGGCAAATCCAGAGCACTTGATATTTCTTATATTTTAGCACAAGTCATGCCAAAAATCACGGAAAATTTCGGCATGACCTTTGCTAAAAACAGGACATATCGAGCGCCTGAAATTTGCCGGAATGGAAATGAATCAACATTCCGGCAAAACATAGGCCACTCGGAGGTCCCCTGCAAACAAGAACACTAAGACATGGGGACTAGCACTTGCATTTTAATAGAAAGAACAAATACACAGAAAGTCCTCGACATGGGGATACTTTCCTCTGTGCATGTTCATCATTGACATTCACAACACATCATCATCGACATCAACGACATGGGGATTTGGCTGGTCTCACCTCGAGGTCGGAGGGGTCGGTGATGGGGATGACGGCGGGGACGATGCAGGGGCAAATACTAGATTTCTACAGAAACAAAATATAAACAAAAACATTATCATGCTGATTTTAGGACTTAGTGAAACCCTAGAAGCTACCAACTAAACCCTAGAAGCATCCTAAATCAAAGTGTTATATATCAACTAAAACTATTAACTATGTCTAAATTTTTACTAATTCAGTTAATCATACTAAATCAAAGTGTTATATATCAACTACAAACTATCAACTAGAAACTATTAACTAAATCAAAGTGTTACATATCAACTAGAAACTATCAAGTAAACCGTACTAAATGAAAATGTAGTAGGGAGGAGGGGCTGTGGATGGAGGAGGGGGAGAGAGGAGGGAGGAGGAGGGGCGGCTAGAGGAGGGAGGAGGGAGGAGGGGCGACGGATGGAGGAGGGAGGAGCAGGAGCGGCTAGAGGAGGGAGGAGGAGGAGGAGGAGGAGGTTTACCGAGGCCGGGGGATGGCGGCGACGACGGCGGCAATGAGGTGATGGCAGCGACGGCAGGAGGAGGACGGCCGCTACAGTGAGAGAGTGAGGACAGGGAGAGTGATGAATGGGCAGCAGGAAGAGGATAAGGCTCGCTTAGCAGCAGCGCGGGTCACAGCCCAACGCTACTACTAACCCATTAGCTGTAATGCGGGTTCCACGCCAGCGCTGCTGCTAAGTGGGGACGGGCAGCTGGGTTCGGGCTGGCCACAGTAGCAGCGCGGGCCGCGGGCCAGCGCTACTGCTAATGGGTTTAGCTGTAGCGCCGGTCGGTGACACGCGCTGCTACTGTGGCCAGCCCGTGGGGGCACGGCGGGGCCCACATAGTAGTAGCGCTGGTCCGGCAGGCCCGCGCTACTGCTACTGCCCACCTGCAGCGCGGGTACCATGCCCGCACTACTGCTAAATAACTGTAGCGCTGCCCATTAACCCCGTGCTGCTGTTAAGCCTCTATCTATAAGGTATTTCCTAGTAGTGGCACGAACGGAGTGGAAGGGAGGTGGGTGTTGATGGCTTACTCAAGGAAAGATGAGAAGAAAATGGCGACGAGGGAGGTGGGAATGGTGGCGATTTGAAGGTAGGAGATGTGCCGGGAGAGAGATACATGAGAGAGACGTTGCGGGGTTGAAGGGATAAGGAAGAGACTATTCGGGAAAGAAAAACGAATGGATAGGGGAAGAAAAGGGGAATAACTTTAGGTGTCGCATTACGTGGTGAAGTGTGGCTAGGAACCAAACAGCCTCGTGGCTTCAGTCCGCAAAGAAAAAAAAAACCCTCGGCTTCTCGGTGGTAGCCCAGCAGCAGCAGGACTTGAGAGAGTTGGAAGGGAACTTTGATCTGAATCCACGGCATATACCTTTTGCATTCTTAATCTGCATCAGCAGCTTACAGGGACGAAGATGACTTACTTTTGAGTGGTGACCTCTGCAGCAGAGAAATGCACGCACTCAGCAGTGATGAGTTGTGTTTCATGGGCTTTTGTGATTCTTTACATTTCTTCTTCTTCCTGGCCGGGCAACTAGTGAAGTTAATTTCCTGCTGCTGTGGACGGCTTTACCTTTCCCTTTTCCTCCTTCCTATGCATGCGCTTTGGTTCGATGGATTGGAGCAAACAGACTAGCTACATAGTAGTATGTAGTAGTAGTATGAAACTTGCAATTTACTTGTAGTATTTCTTTGCTGTGGATTTCAGTGCGTGCAACATTTACAAGAGGGTACAACATGGAGCACGAGGTATGCATGCATTCATGCCGCCCATTCCATCTCAAAAGGAACAAAGCATCACTCGATCGATTACGCAAAATACAGTAAGCCCAACAATACTATATGCATTGTACCACTACTTCTGTAATCTCAAGGTTTTGGGTCGAAGAAGAAAAAAAATCATGGGGCACTGACATTTTTGGTTACCACGGTAACCTACAAATACCGAGCGGTTATCGAACGAAATTTTTTGAATGAATTTTTAGTCATCCAAAATTCAGTTAAAATTCATTTTAATTCAAAAATCCGGGATATTTTGCTCGGTAAGATGATTTATCGTGGGGCACCGAGGTCTGCTGTTACCGCTCGATGACCGAATTTCTCAAGCGGTAACCAAAACCCTTGGTACACTACACATCGAGTGAGCATAAACTTTTACACCACACTGCACAAGGCTTCCTCCTTACTTTGTTCAAGTTCAAACCATGTACGATGTTCTGGCCGTTGCTGACTCCCATAACAAGTTGTTGATCCGGGCGCCAGCTGCCTGCACTGCACGGCGTCCTAACACTAAAAGTGGCAGTTCTCCGCGAATAATCCTACGTTGATTAACTCTGACCATGACATGTATAGCTAGAATATCCAGTGACCAGTGAGAGTGCCACGTCCACGTGGATATATATGGAGAGAAAGAAAGGATCCATCACCATCCATGCTGCATGATCTCCAAGTGCTGGTGGTCCGGGACTGCTGGATCATGGTCATGGACGGTGAGCCAATTAACCCAACTTAATGAGCTAACCTCCTAATTACCCTTTCTTACATGTGTGGATTAGCAGTGGCTTGGCAGTTTGCACTGTGTTTTATACTACAATAATCATGCTTAAGCCTAAGAAGACTGGACAGTAGCATGGCATCGCGTCATAATCATGTTTTGGAAACAAACAAAAGCAAGTTTGGGGCTTGAAAAGTCTTTACTGAATCCGTACGTTTGGGGTCCTGGAATTCATCTCCTTGGGTCCTCCCTCGAGCCTTGCAGTTAAAGAATGGAACAGCCCACGGGCTGCTTGCGTTGCTGCGTTAAATTACTGACCATGGCTCTGAACCGGATGCGCATGTGCAAATCTGCAGGAGATACTATCATCCAAGAGAACATATTCCCCCAATAGCGTGAGATCTCCGGGTGAAAACCCAAGATCGGGCAGTGCCAGATCGGGTGACGGTGGTGTCCTCAACATCGTTTTCCTCTTTGGGGGTGTCACCTTGGAAGATCCCGCTGATGGGTTCTGATGGTGTTCACGAATTATGGTAGAGCTTGGGTTTGTGGTGCTGCCGACAGGTCCTTTTCTTTCTTTTCTTTTTGCGCTGCCCTTTGCGGCGCTTTCCTCCTCTGAGGACTCTTGTAACTTCTTCTGATCAATGAATTTGGCAGTTCTCCTGCCAACATTCAAAAAAATAAAATTTGATTATGTACGTGGCGCTAAAAACTCCTCCATGGTTGATGACTCCAGATTCCAAAATACAATCCCCTCTGGGTGGCTCCGTTGGACGGGCATGCATCCTGGGGTTTTGACATGACAAGACATGATACTGTCTCTAATGTACTTGTACCATTATCTGAACTGAATGAATGGCCGATATTTTACCTGAAAAAAAAGGACATCGGTTGATTGGCTGACTGGATGATGGATTGTGCATGCAGTGGCATGGCAGTGGGAGCGGTGGTGGTGCACTAGTGCGTGGCAGGACAGGGTAGTGGCCATGGCAGTTTGATGCAGCTAGCCGACCTGCATCGTGCATGCATGTCCATGGATGATCTGCCAAGGATAAAGGAGATAAGAGCAACTCCAACGCGCCGACCCAAACGGACGCGCGGTTTGTCCGTTTGGGTCAGCCGCCCGCTCGGTGTCCGCCCTCGTTTTGGTTTAGGTCGGCAGTGCGCCCAACGCGCCAACTCATATTTGCCCGCGCGGCCGGCTTGTCGCCCTTTTTCATCAAATATACACATTTTGCATAATCTCGCAAGCAAATATAAATATAGCAAAGTTCCACAACCCAAATAAATATATCGTAGTTTACATGCCGAATAAAAATTAAATTGTCTGAACAGCTTGCGGGCGTCGTCGAAGAAGCTGGCCGGCGAACAGACGCGCGCCTCCCCTGGACCAGGTAGCTGGCCTGGCGGTGTCCGACGAGCGTGGCGGCGTCAGGTGAGCGTGGCGGCGTCAGACGAACGAACTGGCGGCGACTTCGTGCTCGCGGCGACGTCGGGGATGGGGTGGTGAGAAGCAACAGTGACCCGACGGCGAGGCGGTGCTGGCAGCGACGTGGGAGGTGGCGGTGTGCGGGGGAGGTGTGTGGGCGCGGACTGCTGGCAGCGGCACCGGAACTGGGCGGCGGCGGCGACGGGGTGGGGCGGGCGAGGGCTTGCTGTCGATGGGGGTGGAAGACAATGCACTAGTAGAAAACAGACCTTTCGTCCGCCCCTTTAGTCCCGGTTTGATTACGGCCCGGGACTACTGTGACCATTAGTCCCGGTTCCAACGGCTAGGAGCGGTCGGGGGCACGGGCATCATTAGTCCCGGTTCATTTTCTACCTATAGTCCCTGTTTGTGATACAAACCGGGACTAAAGGGGTGGTGGCAGGCTGGGGCCCCCACGAGCCCCTTTAGTCCCGGTTTGTATCACAAACCGGGACTAGACCCTATAGTCCCGGTTTGTGATACAAACCGGGACTAAAGGGGCTCGTGGCAGGCTGGTGTCAGGCTGGGGCCCCACGATCCCCTTTAGTCCCGGTTTGTATCACAAGCCGGGACTAGAGGTGGACCCTATAGTCCCGGTTTGTGATACAAACCGGGACTAAAGACGTCCCTATATAAACCCTTCATCCAGCCCGAGCCCATTCTCTCTGTTTTCCCCTTTCTCTCCTCTGTTCTTCCCCTTGCTCTCGAGCTCATCCTCCATTTTTGCCAAAGATTTGTCAAGATTTGAAGGCACCCCATCTATCCAAGTGTTCACAAAGGTTAGCAACTTTGTCCTTTCATCTCTCATTGCTAGATTAGCTCGTGCAATGCTCTATAAGTATAGTGATTTGTGGGTTCTAGTTTGGGAGTAAATATGTGGGAGTTTATTTGATTTATATGCAATTTGAGCTCAAATTAACTTCTTAGTTTGCATATGTGTAGGTGTGGTTTACTTAGTGCCTTCCCGTCCCCGTCCTAACCACCGTCGATCGCCCGCACCGTCCCGTCGCCGGCACCACACCTTGGTGAGCCTCTTGTTCTTATCCTTTTTATAATAAAAAATCTTATTTGTATGATTTAGATAGTTAATTGTATAATTTTCTTACATGTATGATTGTTTGTTATACATAGTGCCATGACTTTGATATCCGTCCCCGTCGGCCCTCATCCGGTTTATGATTCGGATGTGGTATATATATTCTCTTTTATAACTATTTGTTGCATTTCGCGTTTATGACAATTATGCCCATCAAGTTGACATAGATATTTTTATCTAGGAGGTATGTGAACCGGAAATTGCAACCGACCCTCTTGTCGAGAAGTTAAATTTAGTTGAAAAAGAAAACGAGTATTTGAAAGAAAAATTGAAAAGAATTGAAGAAGAGAAGATGAAATTGGAGTTGTATGTTGCCGATGTCGTCGATGATCACAAGATCAAGATGGATGCAATCCGCTTGAAGATTAGAAACTATGTCGTTAATAAAGAGGCTTGGTATCATTATGCTGTTGGATCAATTATTACCTTAGTTGCGATTTTGATCGCATTTGTTGTTGCATTTAAATGTTTTAGCTAGATAGTTTTATGTTGTTTTATGAGAATAAGTGTGTATGAACTTTATGTATGAACTTGTATTAATTTGGTCTTTTCGGTGTTGTGTAATGAAGATGAGTCGACAATGGATGTACGATGACCGACACTCTCCCCAGTTCATTAATGGCGTGCATAGTTTTCTGCGTGCGGCTGAGGCAAACATGCGGAATGGTTTTATGTGTTGTCCATGTGGTGTCTGTAAGAATGATAGGAATTACTCTAGCTCAAAAGTCATTCACGTCCACCTGTTTACGTCCGGTTCATGTCCGGATATAACTGTTGGACCAAGCACGGAGAAAGAGGGGGTCTAATGGAAGAGAATGAAGAAGAAGAGGATGATGACAACTATGCTGGGTTCCCTGAATACGATGGTAGTACAATGGGGGAAGAGAATGAAGAAGAAGAAGCTGAAGAAGAGGCATCAGATGAGCCCGCTGATGATCTTGGTCGGGCCATTGCTGATGCAAAGAGAAACTGCGAAAGTGAAAAGGAGAAGTTGAAGTTGCAGCGCATGTTAGAGGATCACAAAAAATTGTTGTACCCAAATTGCGAAGATGACAAGAAAAAGCTAGGTACCACACTGGAATTGCTGCAATGGAAGGCAGAGAATGGTGTAGCTGACAAGGGATTTGAAAAGTTGCTGAAAATGTTAAAGAAGATGCTTCCAAAGGACAACGAATTGCCCGACAGTACGTACGAAGTAAAGAAGGTTGTCTGCCCTCTAGGATTAGAGGTGCAGAAGATACATGCATGCCCTAATGACTGCATCCTCTACGGCGGTGAGGAGTACGAGAATCTGAATGCATGCCCGGTAGGCGGTGCATTGCGCTATAAGATCAGCCGCGATGACCCTGGTGATGATGTTGTGGGCGAGCGCCCTAGGAAGAGGATTCCTGCCAAGGTGATGTGGTATGCTCCTATAATACCACGGTTGAAACGTTTGTTCCAAAACAAAGAGCATGCCAAGTTGATGCGATGGCACAAAGAAGACCGTAAGAAAGACGGGAAGTTGAGAGTACCCGCTGACGGGTTGCAGTGGAGAAAAATCGAGAGAAAGTGGCGGGACTTTGCAGATGATGCAAGGAACGTATGGTTTGGTTTAAGTGCAGATGGCATTAATCCTTTTGGGGAGCAGAGCAGCAATCATAGCACCTGGCATGTGACTCTATGTATCTATAACCTTCCTCCTTGGTTGTGCATGAAGCAGAAGTTCATTATGATGCCAGTGCTCATCCAAGGCCCCAAGCAACCCGGCAACGACATTGATGTGTACCTAAGGCCATTAGTTGAAGAACTTTTATAGCCGTGGGACATAAAAGGTGTACGTGTGTGGGATGAGCACAAACAGCAGGAATTTGACCTACGAGCGTTGCTGTTTGTAACCATCAATGATTGGCCTGCTCTTAGCAACCTTTCAGGACAGACAAACAAGGAATACCACGCATGCACGCACTGTTTAGATGAGACCGAAAGTATATATTTGGATTAATGTAAGAAGAATGTGTACCTGGAACATCGTCGATTTCTTCCGATCAAGCATCTCTTAAGAAAGAAAGGCAAGCATTTCAAAGGTGAGGCAGATCACCGGAAGAAGCCTCGCCACCGTACTAGTGATGATATACTTGATATGGTCAAGGATTTAAAAGTAATCTTTGGAAAGGGTCCTGGCGGACAATCTGTTCCGAATGACGCTGACGGACACGCACCCATGTGGAAGAAGAAATCTATATTTTGGGACCTACCCTATTGGAAAGACCTAGAGGTCCGCTCTGCAATCGACGTGATGCACGTGAGGAAGAATCTTTGCGTGAACCTGCTAGGCTTCTTGGGCGTGTATGGGAAGACCAAAGATACACCGGAGGCACGGGAGGACCAGCAACGTATGCACGGAAAAGACGGCATGCATCCAAAGCAGTATCAAGGTCCTGCCAGCTACGCTCTTACCAAAGAAGAAAAGGAAATCTTCTTTGAATGCCTGCTCAGTATGAAGGTCCCGTCTGGCTTCTCGTCGAATATAAAGGGAATAATAAATATGGCAGAGAAAAAGTTCCAGAACCTAAAGTCTCATGACTGCCACGTGATTATGACGCAATTGCTTCCTGTTGCATTGAGGGGGCTTCTACCGGACAACGTTCGATTAGCCATTGTGAAGCTATGTGCATTCCTCAATGCAATCTCTCAGAAGGTAATCGATCCAGAAATCCTACCAAGGTTACAGAATGATTTGGTGCAATGTCTTGTCAGTTTCGAGTTGGTGTTCCCACCATCCTTCTTCAATATCATGACGCACGTCCTGGTTCACCTAGTCGACGAGATTGCCATTCTGGGTCCTGTATTTCTACACAATAAGTTCCCCTTTGAGACGTTCATGGGAGTCTTAAAGAAATATGTTCATAACCGTGCTAGGCCAGAAGGAAGCATCTCCAAGGGCCATGAAACAGAGGAGGTCATTGAGTTTTGTGTTGACTTTATTCCTGACCTTAAGCCGATTGGTGTTCCCGAATCGCGGCATGAGGGCAGACTGGGTGGAAAAGGCACGCTAGCAAAGGATTCAGTAATATGTATGGACGGGCATTCTTGGGCGCAAGCACACTACACAGTTCTACAAAATTCCAGCTTGGTGGCTCCATATATCGAGGAACACCTGGATAGTGTACGCTCCAAGAACCCGGAGCAGTCTGAGCCCTGGATCAAACGTACACACATGGCGTCATTCGGCGGTTGGTTGCAAACACGTCTTATGCATGACGGCACTGTTGGAGATGAGATGTACTTGCTGGCCAAGTCACCATCTTCGACTATAATGACTTTCAAAGGGTACGAGATAAATGGGAATACATTTTACACGATCGCCCAAGATAAAAAGAGCACCAACCAAAACAGTGGTGTCCGCTTTGATGCAGCAAACACCAATAGGCCAAAGTACACATATTATGGTTACATAGAGGAGATATGGGAACTTGACTATGGACGTGATTTGAAGGTCCCTTTGTTTCGGTGCAAATGGGTCAATCTGACTGGAGGCGGGGTAAAGGAAGACCCGCGGTACGGAATGACAACAGTGGATCTCAACAATCTTGGGTACACAGACGAACCATTCGTCCTAGCCAATGATGTGGCGCAGGTTTTCTATGTGAAGGACATGTCTACCAAGCCGAGAAAAAGAAAAGATAAGGAAGCGAAGACATCATACGATGAGCCAAAGCGCCACATAGTTCTTTCAGGGAAAAGAAACATCGTGGGAGTGGAGGACAAGACAGACATGTCAGAAGATTATGAAAAGTTTCATGAAATTGCTCCCCTCACAGTGAAGACTGACCCAAGCATCCTGTTAAATGATGAAGATTGTCCATGGTTACGGCGCAAAGGGACACACGTGAAGAAAAAGTTTTATACCCCAACATCCCACTCTGGGATGTGACCGGCTTCACCGTCATCACTTTCTTCTCTATTGAGTTTCCGGACTTATCTGGAAAGTCCCACTTCGGACAAACCGGAGGGAATCTTTGTAATAGTTAGGGTATATATATGTGTTTTGGCATTTGAAACGCGAAGGAACGCTATTTTTCATGCATTTATTGTTTTTTTAGCTAAATGACCCTGAAATTGAAAAGCACTACAAATGAACTCTGAAAAGGTTGAAACTTGGCATGGTATCATCATTTCACCCACATAGCATGTGCTAAAAAGTTGAGAGGGTTACGGCAAAAACTGGATGCACTTCGTGTACAAACTGGACAATCTCTTTCGAAGTATCAGGGTTTCGGACGAAAACTCATCTCTTACAAAGGTATTTTATTTTTTTAAAATTATTTTAACTCCAAACTTTTTGTGCGTTCAATATGCACCATTCAAAGCCACGTCATCAATTTTCAACACTTTCTGACTTCATTTGCTATTTTTCATGCATTTATTGATTTGTTTGAGCTAAATGACCCTGAAATTGAAAAGCACTACAAATGAACTCTGAAAAGGTTGAAACTTGGCATGGTATCATCATTTCACCCACATAGCATGTGCTAAAAAGTTGAGAGGGTTACGGCAAAAACTGGATGCACTTCGTGTACAAACTGGACAATCTCTTTCGAAGTATCAGGGTTTCGGACGAAAACTCATCTGTTACAAAGGCATTTCATTTTTTTAAACTTATTTTAACTCTAGACTTTTTGTGCATTCAACATGCACCATTCAAAGCCACATCATAAATTTTCAACCCTTTCTGACTTCATTCGCTATTTTTCAAGCATTTAATGATTTTTTTGAGCTATAAAACTAAAAGAGCTAAACAGAATCTGTTTTTGATTAAAACACCTATTTAAATAACCTAAAAATTACCAAATTGAACATAATGATAAAACACACTAATATTAAACAGCAGGAAAAAGAATCACTCAAAAATCTACACTAGTACAAAACAGGGCATTGGTCCAGGCCAGATCAGAGCAACAGTCCCGGTTCTGTTACGAACCGGGACTAATGCGTGCATCAGTCCCGGTTCGAGCGGCCAGGACGCCGGCCGGGCCTCGGCAGGCACCAGTCCCGGTTCGGCTGGGACCTTTAGTCCCGGTTCCAGCCACCAACCGGGACTAAAGGGCCTCGCTCCTGGCGCAACCCCTTTAGTCCCGGTTGGTGTCTGGAACCGGGACTAAAGGTCAGTCTTCAGTCCCGGTTCTAGCCACGAACCGGGACTAAAGAGATGCCTATATATATGCTCTCCCCTGCCCGCTCACTCCTCTGTTTTTTGGCCGGCCGGTGTGGGAGGTGTGTGCTGCTCTGCTCTCACCTCCTATGCACATGAGGTGTTTGATGAAATACCCGAGTCACACTTAAGCTTTCTCCTCTCCAAGCTCGACCTCCAAGCTCCATTTTTCCCAAGATTTGTCTAGGTTTGGCGGTGGACCAACTACACAAGTGTTCTAAAAGGTTAGCAACTTCATCGTTTCATCTCTCACTGCTAGTTTAGCTCATTTCAAATGCTGTAGAAGTAGAGTGGTTTGTGGGTTTTAGTGGAGGAGTGTATGTGGGAGTTCTTTTGATTTAGATGCACAATTTGAGCTGAAATTAACTTCTTAGAGTCTGCACATGTGTATGGTGCCGTCCCCATCCCCGTCCTCACCGCCGTCGATCGCCCGCGCCGATCTCGTCGCCGGCACCACCGTGGTGAGCCTCTTGTTCTTATCTTCTTTTTAAAAGAAAAAAATTCTTACTTGTATGATTTAGATAGATACTTGTATAATTTTCTTACTTTTATTATTGTTTGTTATTATATAGTGCCATGACTTTGGTATCTGCCCCCGTCGGCCCTCGTCCTGTCTATGATTCGGATGTGGTATATTATCTTTTATTATGATTTGTTTCATTTAGTGTTTATGACAATTATGTCGACCAACGTGACATAGATGTTTTTATCTAGGAGGTATGTGAACCGGAAATTCCAACCGACCCTCTTGTCGAGAGGTTAAATTTAGTTGAAAAAGAAAACAATTACTTGAAGAAAAAATTGAAAAGAATTGAGGAGGAGAAGATGGAATTGGAGTTGCATGTTGCCGATGTCGTCGATGATCACAAGATCAAGATGGATGCAATGCGCTTGAAGATTAGAAAGATTAGAAAATATGCCATTCATAATGAGGCTTGGTATCATTATGCCGTTGGATCAATTGTTACCTTAGTTGCGATTATGATCGCATTTGTTGTTGTTTTTCATAGTTTCAATGTATGTTTTAATTAGATGCTCTAGAGAGCTATATGTTGTTCTATGAGAACTATATATGTATGAACTTTATGTATTTATTTTTTCAGTAATAACATTTGATCACTACTGTACTTTGGTTTTAATGTGATGATGAACTTGTATTAATTTAGTCACTTCTCTATTCATGATGTTCTGTAATGGTTTTTGATACACTTAATTATATAATGCACGCAGATGAACCAGCAATGGATGTACGGTGACCGACGCACCTCCGAGTATCTTGAGGGCCGCCATAAATTTCTCGAAGTGGCTGAGGCAAACAAGCAGAATGGTTTTATGTATTGTCCATGCCTTGTCTGTGAGAATACGAAGGATTACTCTAACTTGAAAACCCTTCACGTCCACCTGCTTGAGAAGGGTTTCATGCCACACTATAATGTTTGGACCAAGCACGGAGAAAGAGGGGTTATGATGGAAGACAACGAAGAAGAAGAGGATGATGACAACTATCCCCCTGAATACGGTGATACTGCAATGGGGGAAGCTGAAGATCAAGAGGAACCAGACGATGTGCCCGATGATGATGTTCGCCGGGTCATTGTTGATGCAAAGAGACAATGCCAAAGTGAAAGGGAGAAGTTGAAGTTCGATCGCATGTTAGAGGATCACAAAAAAGGGTTGTACCCAAATTGCGAAGATGACAACACAAAGCTCGGTACCACACTGGAATTGCTGCAATGGAAGGCAGACAATGGTGTATCTGACAACGGATTTGGGAAGCTACTGAAAATAATGAAGAAGAAACTTCCAAAGGATAACGAATTCCCGACAGTACGTACGAAGCAAAGAAGGTTCTATGCCCTCTAGGATTGGAGGTGCAGAAGATACATGCATGCCCTAATGACTGCATCCTCTACCGCGGTGTTTACGAGGATTTGAACGCATGCCCGGTATGTGGTGCATTGCGGTATAAGATCAGACGAGATGACCCTGGTGATGTTGAGGGCGAGCGCCCCAGGAAGAGGGTTCCTACTAAGGTGATGTGGTATGCTCCTATAAGACCATGGCTGAAACGTCTGTTTAGAAACAAAGAGCATGCCAAGTTGATGCGATGGCACAAAAGAAGACCGTAAGAAAGACGGGAAGTTGAGAGCACCCGCTGACGGGTCGCAGTGGAGAAAAATCGAGAGAAGGTGGGGGGACTTTGCAGGTGACGCAAGGAATGTATGGTTTGGTTTAAGTGCAGATGGCATTAATCCTTTTGGGGAGCAGAGCAGCAATCATAGCACCTGGCCCGTGACTCTATGTATCTATAACCTTCCTCCTTGGTTGTGCATGAAGCGTAAGTTCATTATGATGCCAGTGCTCATCCAAGGCCCTAAGCAACCCGGCAACGACATTGATGTGTACCTAAGGCCATTAGTTGAAGAACTTTTACAGCTGTGGAATGGAGAAGGTGTACGTGTGTGGGATGAGCACAAACAGGAGGAATTTGACCTACATGCGTTGCTGTTTGTAACCATCAATGATTGGCCTGCTCTTAGTAACCTTTCAGGACAGACAAACAAGGGATACCACGCATGCACGCACTGTTTAGATGATACCAAAAATATATTTGGACAAATGCAGGAAGAATGTGTACCTGGGACATCGTCGATTTCTTTCGACTAACCATCTCTTAAGAAAGAAAGGCAAGCATTTCAAAGGTGAGGCAGATCACCGGAAGAAGCCCACCCTCCATACTGGTGATGCCATACTTGATATGGTCAAGGATTTACAAGTAATCTATGGAAAGGGTCCTGGCGGACAATCTGTTCCGAATGACGCTGAGGGACGCGCACCCATGTGGAAGAATAATCTATATTTTGGGACCTACCCTATTGGAAAGACCTAGAGGTCCGCTCTGCAATCGACGTGATGCACGTGACGAAGAATCTTTGCGTGAACCTGCTAGGCTTCTTGGGCGTGTATGGGAAGACAAAAGATACACCGGAGGCACGGGAGGACCAGCAACGTGTGCACGAAAAAGACGGCATGCATCCAAAGCAGTATGAAGGTCCTGCCAGCTACGCTCTTACCAAAGAAGAGAAGGAAATCTTCTTTGAATGCCTGCTCAGTATGAAGGTCCCGCCTGGCTTCTCGTCGAATATAAAGGGAATAATAAATATGACAGAGAAAAAGTTCCAGAACCTAAAGTCTCATGACTGCCACGTGATTATGACGCAACTGCTTCCGGTTGCATTGAGGGGGCTTCTACCGGAAAACGTTCGATTAGCCATTGTGAAGCTATGTGCATTCCTCAATGCAATCTCTCAGAAGGTAATCGATCCAGATATCCTACCAAGGTTAAAGAATGATTTGGTGCAATGTCTTGTCAGTTTCGAGCTGGTGTTCCCACCATCCTTCTTCAATATCATGACGCACATCCTAGTTCATCTAGTCGACGAGATTGCCATTTTGGGTCCTGTATTTCTACACAATATGTTCCCCTTTGAGAGGTTCATGGGAGTCTTAAAGAAATATGTTCGTAACCGTGCTAGGCCAGAAGGAAACATCTCCATGGGCCATCAAACAGAGGAGGTCATTGGGTTTTGTGTTGACTTTATTCCTGACCTTAAGCCGATTGGTCTCCCTCAATCGCGGTATGAGGGGAGACTGACTGGAAAAGGCACGCTAGGAGCGGATGCAATAATATGTAGGGACGGGCATTCTTGGGCTCAAGCACACTACACAGTGCTACAGAATTCTACCTTGGTGACCCCGTATGTCAATGAACAAAAGAATTTTCTGCGCTCCAAACACCCAGAGCAGTCTGATGACAGGATTACATGTGAACACATCAGGACTTTCGGCAGTTGGTTGCAAACACATCTCATGGGTAACAACATTGTTGGAGATGAGCTGTACTCGTTGGCCAGGGGACCATCTTCGACTGTATTGACTTACCAAGGGTACGAGATAAATGGGAATACATTTTACACGATCGCCCAAGATCAAAAGAGCACCAACCAAAACAGTGGTGTCCGCTTTGATGCAGCAACCAACAGGGGAAAGGACACATATTATGGTTACATAGTGGACATATGGGAACTTGACTATGGACATGATTTTAAGGTCCCTTTGTTTTAGTGCAAATGGGTCAATCTGTCAGGAGGCGGGGTACAGGTAGACCCGCAGTACGGAATGACAACAGTGGATCTCAACAATTTTGGGTACACAGACGAACCATTCGTCCTAGCCAATGATGTGGCGCAGGTTTTCTATGTGAAGGACATGTCTACCAAACCGAGAAAAAGAAAAGATAAGGAAGCGAATACATCATACGATGAGCGAAAGCGCCACATAGTTCTTTTAGGGAAAAGAGACATCGTGGGAGTGAAGGCTGACCCAAGCACCTTGTTAAACGATGAAGATTATCCATGGTTACGTCGCAATAAGCAAGGGACACACGCGAAGAAAAAGTGAAGACTTTCTCTCCACAACTATTCTGATGATGGCTTTGATCTAGAATATCACTGCAGTTACATATCAAGAAATGAAATGCCTTTTGTAACATATGAGTTTTCGTCCGAAACCGTGATACTTCGAAAGAGATTGTCCATTTTGTACACGAAGTGCATCCAGTTTTTGCCGTAACCCTCTCAACTTTTTAGCACATGCTATGTGGGTGAAATGATGATACCATGCCAACTTTCAACCTTTTTAGAGTTCATTTGTACTGCTTTTCAATTTCAGGGTCATTTAGCTCAAAAAAATCAGTAAATGCATGAAAAATAGTAAATGAAGTCAGAAAGGGTTGAAAATTGATGATGTGGCTTTGAATGGTGCATGTTGAACGCACAAAAAATCTGGAGTTGAAATAAGTTTAAAAAAATGAAATGCCTTTGTAACATATGAGTTTTCGTCCGAAACCCTGATGCTTCGAAAGAGATTGTCCATTTTGTACACGAAGTGCATCCAGTTTTTGCCGTAACCCTCTCAACTTTTTAGCACATACTATGTGGGTGAAATGATGATACCATGCCAACTTTCAACCTTTTCAGAGTTAATTTGTAGTGCTTTTCAATTTCAGGGTCATTTAGCTCAAAAAAAGATTAAATGCATGAAAAATAGCAAATGAAGTCAGAAAGGGTTGAAAATTGATGATGTGGCTTTGAATGGTGCATATTGAACGCACAAAAAGTCTGGAGTTCAAATAAGTTTAAAAAATATGAAATGCCTTCGTAACACATGAGTTTTCGTCCGAAACCCTGATACTTCGAAAGTGATTGTCCAGTTTGTACACGAAGTGCATCCAGTTTTTCCCGTAACCCTCTCAACTTTTTAGCACATGCTATGTGGGTGAAATGATGATACCATGCCAAGTATTTTTTGTTCAAAACTTTAATAGCAAAAAGAATTTTCATAAAGTATTTTTTGTTAGAAACTTTAATAGCAAACTAAAATAACAAAATCTGTTTTCGATTAAAACACCCATTTAAAATAACCTAAAAATTACCAAATTTAATATAATGATAAAACACACTAATATTAAACAGCAGGAAAAAGAATCACTCAAAAATCTATTTTTAAAGTAAAGTTATTCACAAACTAGTGATTCACAGAAATTTCAAAGAATTCAAATTTAAACTATTCAAATTTGAAAACTACTGGCACTAACAGAAAGTTTATAATTTTTGTTACCTAAAGGAAAAAGAATCACTCAAAATTTCTAAGTATTTAGCTTTAACTAGAAACAAAAGAAAATAAATGAAGCAAAAAACAAAACAAAAATACTGGAAAAGACCTTTAGTCCCGGTTGCTACCACAAACCGGGACTAAAAAGTAAAAAATTTAAAAAAATGCCGCCTACTGGGCCACCACGGCCTGCATACGACTAGAAACCCAATCCGCTAGTTGGGCCAGGATGCAGGCCCACAGCAGGCCCAGTAGGCCCACAGGCAGAAGGAGTGCGTTTAGGCCCGTAGGCCTGCATAAGAGAGGAGCTCGAGAGGGTTGGCGCAGCCGCGCGTATAAACCACTCTCGACGCCTCTCAGCTAGCGAGGTGGGACAAAACATCCACGCGCCCGACGCCGTGCCAGCCGCAGCCCTTTAGTCCTGGTTGGTGGCACCAACCGGGACTAAAGGCTCCCCTTTAGTCCCGGTCCGAGCCACCAACCGGGACTAAAGGGCTCTGCTTCCCGCCCATTGCGCTGTTGAAAATGACCTTTAGTCCCGGTTGGTGGCTGTCCCGGTTGGTGGCTGCAACCGGGACTAAAGGTGTTTGTATATAACCGCGCACTTAGAAAATTTTCAAACACAATTCACTTCGATCCTCCTCTCCCCCGACGGCGCCGACGACCACCTCGACGCCGCCAGGCTGCCGGACCTCGCCGTCGACGCCCTGCCCTGCCCCGACGCCCCTGCCCTGCCCCGACGCCGCCGCGCCCCTGCCCTTCCCCGACGCCGCCGCGCCCCTGCCCTGCCCCCGACGCCGCCGCTCCACAGCTAGCCGGCCGGCCAGGTACTCCCTCCTCCCTCCCACCCCTCTCCTCCCTCCTTCCTCCTTGTATGTATAAAGTTGCCCCTGTTCAGAGAGTTGGAAGATTTCATAGAGTTTGTTGAAATGTGTTTGCCATGTCCACAAGGTGTTTGTTGAAATGCTAGGGCTAGCTAGGGAACTTTGTTGTATGTGAAACTTGGCAGGATGATGTCTCCTTGGATGTTAGAGATGATGGTCAAGTTGGTTTGATAAAAGGAAAAACTTGTTAGTGCAAGTTTTATTAGAATTTAGTTCTGGACAGAAACTACAGGGAATTTTTTGGTGGACTTGCAAGATGAAATTGGGGCTGCCCTTCTGGACTTAAGGGTTTAGTTGGAAGGACTATAAGATGCAAAAAAATCAGAATTATTTGAGCAAGGAAAAATAGGGTTGTAGTTCAATGCCAAGATTGGACCAAAATTGAAAAATGGAAGTTGTGCTCAAAATTTTCAAATGACCAAAGTGGCTTTTTGCATAAAAATGATCTATAGGCATCAGAGGACTTCTCAAAAAATTTGTGGCATTTGAAAAGAATTATTTGAAATAGTTCTAGTGCAACAGGGTCCTTCTAGAGTTTGAAAATACTAATAAAAGAATTTTTTTTGAGGCCAAATCATTATGAAAATAATTACCACTGATGTTTATAATATAATTAAAAGGATTGGGAGAAAATTTTAAAACCCACATTAAAAGGATTGGTGACAAATATACTTCGTCAATATTTTGTCTTTTGAGTTGATTTAGAGTTCATTTTGATGTTCATTGTGATGTATGAAAACTTGGTCAATATTTTGTCTGTAGAGTTTATTTAGAGTTCATTTTGATGTATGAAAACTTGGTCAATATTTTGTATTGTGGATGCCATGCCATGATATTTTTCTCTAAGTTTGAAACTTGCTTTCAAATTGGTATCTAGCTAGCTACAATTTTGTTTATCAGGTTGTGGTGTTACATTCATGTCATGCCATTTGTTGCCATGCTAATTTTCACTCTCGGTGGAATTACAGGTTGTGGTGTTCCATCTCCGTGGAGTTGGTCACTTATCGTCCCTCCGCTGTACAACAAAAGGTGTCCATTTGTTGTATATATGTTGAGTTTTGTTCATAGGATGATGGTTGGTTCATTTGTTGAGTTGTGTATTCATCTTGTGTATAAATCTTGTAATCATCTTGTGTATAAAGCTTGTATTCATCTTGTCGTTAAAACATGAGAGAGGGGGTCGTTAAAACATAACCCCGATAACTTTGATTTTCTCTCGAATGTGAAGCAAGTCTTTTTTTGCCATGTAAAGTGTTGTATTTGCAGAAACTATGGACAGAGACTTAGAAAAAGAAGAGTTGTTGGGGGATATAATCCGCGACGGAGGTGATATCACCTTGTCGTTTCTCAATGACACCGATGGTCAGGAAACAGAGGATGACGGCTCCGGTGATCCAATGGAGGAGGAAGGAGATCATGACGGCTCCGGTGACCGAATGGAGGAGGAAGGAGATCATGATGGCTCCGGTGACCGAACGGAGGAGGGAGCCTTAACTGTTGCAAACTCCGGCGAGGTATATATACATATATTAATTAAGCCTCTGCTGACTTGATGCATTAATTGTTTTGTATGTACATATATTAACGCTTCTTTCTTCTTTTAATTAGCCCTCCGGATCGAGCCAAACTTCCGTAAGGAGACGAGGCCCGAAGAAAAGGTTGCGCCAGGATGAAAGGTTCACGATCGAAGAAGTCGGTCGAGATGGCCAACCGATTGCTCCCAAGCAGAGCAGGGACACATTTATACATCAGTGTGGAGTGGTTGTTAGGGACATCGTCCCGATCAGCATCCAAGAATGGAATAAGAAGAAGGACCCTGAAGTTTCTTATGTCTAGGATAGACAGAAAGATGATCTTTGGACCTTGCTGATGACAAATTTCAGCCTACCGCCAGAGGCGGATCCGAATAAGGTCAAGGCGTTTGCTCTTAAGAAGATGGCAGAACTATTCAAGAACTGGAAGAAAGATTTGAACAAAAAGTTTGTCGAGAAAGGCAAGACTCCAGAATTCACCGGTGCATATGAGAAGATAAAAGATCACTGGCCCGCATTTGTGGCCTACAAGAAATCGGACAAGGGCAAGCAAAGGTCAGCGAGAAATAAGATAAATGCTGCAAAGAAGAAGTATCACCATGTTATGGGGTCAGGTGGCTACAGCAAAGCCCGGCCTACGTGGGACAAAGCTGAGCAAGACCTGCTTGCTAAAGGGGTCCAACCAGCGACATTGCACTGGCCAGATCGGTCAAGGACTTGGTTCTTCGGGGTTGGGGGAACTTTGGACCCAGACACAAGGGAGTGCGTTTGGACGAAAGCTCAACTTGCAATACCCGTCAAGAAGCTTGAGGAATCAATCTAGGCAGCGCAGGACGGGAGGTTACATCCCGACAGAGAGAATGACGAGCTGACACAGGCCCTTGGGAATCCTGAACACCCTGGACGAACACGAGGCACATCAGACTCCGTTCCGTGGGTGTATGGGTTTTACCTCCTCGAACTGAGGGAACTTTCCATTGCCGTCCGATTCCACATGGCTATGCTATTGTCACGGTGGATGAGATAATGGCGGGATTTGAGGGGCTGGAGCTTGACTACCCTACAGGTGAAGGGGAGGATCTTCTGGTAAATGCCTTAAGGAGTACCTGCCTATGGAGAAAGGAGTACATCAAGCTTCCAAACTAGACGCCGCCTCAGCAGACGCAGCCGGATCCTCAGCAGACTCCTCCTCACAGTCCAGTTGTGCTATCTCCGCTGCCTGAGTCGTCTCCGGCGCGTCATCCGTCACCGCCGCCTCAGTGGACTCTAACGGAGGAGGCCCCTCAGCAGAATCCTCCTCCGCCTCAGCTATCTCCGGCGCGTCAGCTGTCTCCGGCGCCACAGCTGTCTCCGCCGCCTCAGCGGGCTCCGGCGCGTCAGCAACAGCGGAAGAGAGCCGCCGCCGCTCCGGCGGCTAGCAGTACAAAAGGAGGGAAGAAATTCAAATATGGTCCAAGCCTCAGGGTTCCTCCAAAGTTACCATATGAGAGGACTGACGAGGAAAACAAGGACATCAGTGCTGCCGAAGTGCAGGCCCATTTTGAACGGAAACATCCACCTCCGAAGGAAACAATAGATCCGGTGAAAGCGAAGCGCACTCTGGATGCCCTTAAGCGACCACCACCGCCTCCGCCGCAATCCAACTATGACCGCTGTATTGAAAAGAGATATGATGAAGCGCGGCGGTCGGGAAGTACTGCCAGTGCTTCAAGATGAAGAAGTGGGAAAACAATTCCCAACTCGGCGAACAGGAGAAGCAATCATGCCCCCCCCCCCGCTCAAGGTGTCTAGCGATATCGCTAATCATCCGGGGCTACTGCCCGGTACCACTCTTGGTGATTACGTGGGCGATGATGTACAGTTTGAAACGGCTGAGGTAGTAAAGATGTTTAGATATGAGCACGGGAAGCCTCTCGTCAAACCTGATCATCCTCCTCTAACAACGATGATGCGAAGATTGCATGAGTGGTACTTGGAAAGCTGCAGGAAGAATGGGTCGGATAGTTTGATGGTGAGAATTAAAGATGAGCACGACCTCATTGGAGTCGAGCTGAGTCCTGTTGAATTTGTGGAGTTATTTCAGTTATTCAATCAAGAGGCCCTCAACAAACAAATCATGACTTGCTACTGTCTGTAAGTATTACTTCTGTAATTAAGTCTCTAGCTCAGGTCGTTCATTGCATGTATATATAATTATCCTCACTATATTATGCAGATTGAAGATCATCGAATGCCCAAAAAGACAAATCTATGACATTGGGTTCATTAGCCCAAATACCGTAAATGAATGGACGGTACAAAACAGAGTTAAAGAAACCGAGGAAAACTTGCTAAAAGCGTTCCTTCGACATCAAAACAAAAGGGAAATACTCTTTCCTTACAACTTCAAGTGAGTGTTACTGTCTTGTGCATATTCGGTTTCGCTTACTCGAGGTTAAGTACTGTAATTGATGAGTTATGCGTGCGCAGGTACGGGGGAGTAGTAACTGTCTTAGACTCGGGACGTAAAGATCCCAAGGATTAGGCGGACAGGACTGCAATGTTCCAGAAGTAAGTTCAATCAATACTGGGACCATATCGGCAACTTTCGTTCATTTCCTGATATCAAGTAATCATTTTCTTTGCCTGGCAGGGTTTGGAAATAGTTCACCGGAAAGGTTCCGGGTCTGTAGAACGAGCTGCGATTTACACACCCCAAAGTAAGTGTACTAGCTAGTTCCGCGCATCTCTCATTGATTCTAGTTTCATCAATACCATTATCGTGCTGGATTATCAGTTTGATTGAACTCTATTCTCGTAAAGTTCTTGTGGTAGGAACCCGGGAATAATTTATGTGGATACTACGTTTGCGAGTACATTCGCCACAGGACCTCTGAGCGGGGCAGATCTGAAGAACAATTTGAAGTATGTAAACAATATTCACAATTTTATTTTATTTCCATCAATTGTGTTGAGTTTCATTCATATATATGTATTGACCCCCTTCTTTAAATTAGATCTGGCAGATGCGGGATGAACTCCTACCACATAATCGCATACGAGCAATTCAAGAGGAATTGGCGGGATTCTTTCTTGACCACGTCATACATGAAAAGGGAGAATACCATACGGAAATTCAATCGGAGTTTGGCGCTTGATGATGTCAGGGATGTTATATTGTATATATGTAGTAGCGTCGGATAGATATACGAAAACTTGTTGTTCGACCAACAAGCACGGAGAAAGAGAGGTTACTTCTCTCTATATATGTTCATGACGATCTTGTGTAATTAATGGTTTCCTTCATTTGCTTACTAGCTAGCGTCTAGTTCTCTCTATATGTAGTAGCTAGCGTCGACCAAGCACGGAGAAAGAGAGGTCACTTCTCTCTATTAGCTAGCTAACACAATATGAAACCCCTAAACCCTCCAAAACCCCTAAACCCCCCCTTTCAAAAAAAACCCCAGCGCCTGCGAGCTGCTGACGCATGGCTACCTTTTGGTCCCGGTTGGTGTTACCAACCGGGACTCAAGGTCCTCCTGCCTGAGTGCTACGTAGCGGCCACGTGGAGACCCTTTAGTCCCGGTTGGTGTTACCAACCGGGACGAAAGGTCCTCCTGCCTGGGCGCCCCATAGCGGCCACGTGGAGCACCTTTGGTCCCGGTTCGTAGGCCAACCGGGACTAAAGGTTTTAGGCATTAGTCCCGATCGTTTTGTCCCGGTTCCATAACCGGGACTAAAGGCCCTCTGGAACCAGGACTAAAGGCCCTTTTTCTACTAGTGCTATTTTTAAAGTAAAGTTATTCACAAACTAGTTATTCACACAAATTTCAAAGAATTCAAATGTAAACTATTCAAATTTGAAAACTACTGGCACTAACAGAAAGTTTATAATTTTTGTGACCTAAACCAAAAAGATTCACTCAAAAACTCTAAATATTTGGCTGTAAGTAGAAACAAAAGAAAAAAAATAAAGCAAAAAACAAAAAAAACTGGAAAATACCTTTAGTACCGGTTGGAGCCACCAACCGGGACTAAAACATTTGCAAAAAATAAAAAAATGCCCGCCTACTAGGCCACCACGGCCTGCATAGGACTAGAAACCCAACTTTATATGGGCCAGGATGCAGGCCCGCAAGACAAGTAGGCACAACAGGGCAGAGAGGAACGTTAGGCATATACTGCCTGCTTTAGAGAGGAGCTCGAGACGGTTATCACAGCGGGGCTTATAAACAGGTGTGAATGCCACTCGCTTGGCGAGGTGCGACTAAACTTTCACCACGCCAGGACCAACCCTTTAGTCCCGGTTGGTGGCTCCAACCGGGACTAAAGGCCCCCCTTTAGTCCCGGTGCGAGCCACCAACCAGGACTAAAGGTCTGAGCTTCCCGCCGCTCGGCCTGGTGAAATTCACCTTTAGTCCCGGTTGGTGGCTCGCACCGGGACTAAAGGTAGGCCTTTAGTCCCGGTTGGAGCCACCTACTGGGACTAAAGGTCCAGGTATATTAACCACCCCGGCCCTTCTTCCTCCCCAATCTTCTTTCTCTTCGCGCCTCTGCCCCGACGCCGAACCACCGCCACGCCGCCGCCAGGCTGCCGCGACGCCCTGCCCCGAGCCGTCCTCGAGCCCGCTGACCGTCGCCGGACCTCCTCGCCGTCCTCCCCGAGCATCGCCGCCCCCGAGCCCGCTCCTCGTCGCCGCCCCCGAGCCTGCTCCTCGTCGCCGCCGCCGATCGAGCCCCGTCCTCGTCGTCGCCGCCCCACGGTGAGCACCCTTTCCCCCTCCTCCCCCTCTTCCCCAAATGGATGGATGGATGGATGGATTCATGGATGGATGGCAGTAGGTGAACCCTAGTTCATCACTTTGTTTGAAATTTTGTGATGTTAAATTTGTTTAGTATGGATATGAGGTAGTAATAGAGGTGTGTTGATGAATGTATGGATAGATTGTATGGATATGTTGTAGTTAATTTTTTTAATTTGTATGGATGAATAATTTTATTTGTTGTATATGTACGGATATATGGAAATTTGATGAATGGATGTATGTGTATGTATGGATATATGGATATGCATGTGATGAATTGATATATATATATATATATATATATATATATATATATATATATATATAGGTTGCCCGGCCCCGACGCCCTGCCCCGATCCCCTCCTGGCTTGCTCGTATTGGAAGTAATGCTCTGTATGTAGATGAACGGTGGAATTTGCATAGATTGTTTTTTTTCACTAGCTAGTTTTTTTTCTTCTGTTTTTTAGTTTTTTATACTTTTAATGTTGTATCATGTATAGTATAGAAAAAATTTGCATAGAAAAAAGTTGCATATAGAAAAAAGTTGACCATGTATTAAAAATATTTTAATGTTGTATCTTAAAAATATTGATCAAAAACATGTTAATATCTTATTTGGAAAATTTTAATATCTTAATGTTGTATTTGCAAAAGTTTGTCATGTATTTGCAAAATCAAGTGAACAAGAATTACAAAAATCATAATCAAGCATTTAAAAATTGTTAAATTTGCATAGAAACATTTTTGGCGTCGACGATGCCCGGCCCGCATCCTCGTCGTCGACTCGGTGGCGACAACCTGCTTGAGAGGCGCCATGTCCGGGGCGCGCAGCTTGGTGAGGAACCGGGCTCCCATCGTCGACCCGGAGCTTCTTTGGTGGCGGTCGCGTGGGCCACTATCGGTGCGGAGGCAGCTGGCCCCCGAGGAGGTGGTACGTCGCCGTTTCAGGGAGGAGGACAAGCACGTCCGTCGCTACCTGGTTGCGTTGGACGTGAGGTTCTCCAATACCTGGTAGGTTCTTCAGGGATCTCACCCGAGCTATGATCCTGTGATGGTTCCTTCTCTTTGGGTGTCCACCGCCCGCGCGTCAGGAACCGTGAGTCAATTGGATTATTCGATAGTATTCGATCTGTATTAGCTAGTATATGATAATATTCGAGATCTATTAGTGATAATACTCGAGATGTATTCGAGATTATATTCGATAATATTCGATGATGCATTAGTGATAATATTCGAGATGTATTCGAGATAATATTCGAGATGTATTAGTGATAATATTCGAGATGTATTCGTGATAATATTCGAGATGTATTCGAGATTATATTCGATAATATTCGATGATGCATTAACTGGATTATTATTCGAGATGTATTAGTGATAATATTCGAGATGTATTCGAGATTATATTCGATAATATTCGATGATGCATTAATTGGATTATTTGAGATGTATTAGTGATATTATTCGAGATGCATTCTAATTTGAATACTAAATTGTTTTATCTTTCTTCTGGATTAGTTAAGCTATGGACGCTAGCGGCAGAGACGACCATGATCAAGAGCATATCATGTTCGACATGATCCGAAACCCAGAGGGTGAACCTGAAGATGACGGCTCACAATATCTGAACGACGCCAGTGAGGGAGTATTTGAGGAAGAACCAATAGACGAAGGGCACACAAACAATAATGGCGAAGGAAATGATCTTCAATTAACAAAGACCGGCGAGGTATATATAAGGCCTCTGGTGATCATTACATGTATTAATTGATTTGTATATATATATATATATATATATTAACGAATCTTTCTTCTTTTAGCCCTCCGGATCGAGCAAATCTTCTACAAGCAGGGCAGTACAAGGCCCGACCAAAAAGTTGCCGCCTGGCATAAAGTACAACATCGATGAGATCAAACCAAATGGCGAACCGCTTGCTCCTAAAAAGAATGCGGACAAATTTACTCGTCAGGGCGGAGTTATTGTCAGGGACCAAATCCCGATCTCCGTTCAAGAATGGAATAAGCCAAAGGGAGATCGAGAAGTTAGTTTTGTCGACGAAAGAACAAAAGATCTGCTTTGGGAAACGCTCATGTCACATTTCACCCTACCAGAGCATTTAACAGATGCAGAACGGGAGAAAGTCAAGAAGAGTGCTCTTCAGAAGATGGCCACACAATTCCGCAACCACAAGAAAAGATTATGGGCCTGGTACGTCGAAGCAGGAAAGCAGACTCCAGAATTCACTAGAGCACTGGAGAAGGCAAAAGATCACTAGGACTTATTTGTGGAGTTCAAGGAATCGGAAGCAGCTAAGGAACGGTCGAGGATAAACAAGATCAATGCTGAGAAGAAACAGTTTCACCATGTTCTGGGGCCAGGTGGCTACAAGACTGGCCGGCCTAAGTGGGATGAATCTGAGGAAAAGATGATTGCTGCAGGGGTCACTCCAGCAACATTGGGTTGGCCCGACAGGTGCAGGACTTGGTTTTATGCGCATGGGGGAAAGTTGGACCCAAAGACAGGGGAGATTATGGTGCAGGCAAGTCTTAAAGAAGCCTCAGATGCTTTACTTGGTGCAATAGAAGCGGCTCGAACGGGGGCGTTCTAGCCCGAGAGAGAGAATGACGAGCTTACATGCGCCCTCGGGAATCCTGAACACCCGGGACAAACACGAGGCAAAGGCGTTGTTCCGTGGTTTGAGGGCTTTGCGGACTGGAACGTCAGTTACAGAAGCCGTGCGAGAAAGAAGAAGCAGGAGGAAGACA
Organism: Elymus sibiricus; assembly: GCA_039707655.1. NCBI lineage: Eukaryota > Viridiplantae > Streptophyta > Magnoliopsida > Poales > Poaceae > Elymus > Elymus sibiricus. Next base: position 516,484,164 of record CM077666.1, read on the forward strand.
AGAAGAAGCAGGATGCATACCGGCTTCAACAGCTAGAAGCAAAGCACGCGGAGTTCGAACGCGCTTTCATGCGGCAGCAAGAGCAGATCGACACACTTAGCCTGGAAAGGGCGTCTCAGCGGCAGCAGCAAGCAGATCCAGCATTGGATAGCACCGTCCCATCTATGCCGAAAAGCAACGTGGGTTCCACGGGGGTCCCGGCCGATGATGCACTGCTGGCTCGCTACCCCGTGGATGATATCCAAGAGACGACAAGTTGTGAGCTACACCTTCCACTGAAGAACATATCCATGAAGTGGCGGACGGCTATGCTTTACCAAATCCCCTTGAAGCAGCCTTCCACGGCAATCCGATTCCACCTGGCTATGCTCGTGTCGGGGTGGATGAAGTTCTGTCGGCATATGACTCACTACAGCTTGACTTTCCTGGATGTCAAGGGGAGCAGACACTGGGAGAAGCCATACGTGGTATCATTGTGTGGAGGAAGGATTGCATCGTCTTTCCAAACTCGACGCCAAAGGCACCGACTCCTCCTCCAAGTCCGCCGCGTCAGCCGACTCCTCCTCCAAGTCCGCCGCGTCAGCCGAATCCTCCTCCAAGTCCGCCGCGTCAACCGACTCCTCCAAATCCGCCGTGTCAGCCGACTCCAGCCCACCCCGAGACGGAGCCCAGCGCGAGTTCGCAATATCGAACTCTGCAGCGTCAGCGGACTCCCAAGCGGAAGAGAGCAACAAACAAGAAACCCGAGCCTCCTGCCAAAAAGAAGTTAGCTTACGAGATGACTGAGGAGGAAAACAAACGGGTCGTGGATGCCCAAGTGAAGGCCCATTTTGCACCGAAACCGCCCCCGCCGCCGAAGCAGAAAATACCTGAGAAAGTCATACAACACTTTGTGGATCTTGCTAAACCGGCTGTGGAGAAAAGTGATTCAGACTATGAGCGCTCTATTAAGAAGTCATATCATGCACAAAAATATAAGGAGTCGAGCCTTACAACAGGTAGTAATAAAAGCGGGAAAACTGTTCCCCAGCTGGGAGAACAGGCAGTGCAATCGATCCCCCCGCTCAAGGTGAGTACCACGGATAAGCCGGTAATAACCGACGCTGCTAGACAGATGGCTAGAGAGGCCGGTGTCACTGTTGAACAACTCCTAGGCATCGAGGATCTTCCCATGAATATTTATGAGAAGGATCTAGCATGGAAATACGTCCACGGGAACCCTCTGGTCAGGACTGAGGAGGTCAAGCTTCTACCAACGCAGATGCGCAGGTTGCATCACTGGTACCTGAGAGAAGTAAAGGCCGGGCCAGAGAGCCTCATGGTGAAAGTCAAGCCAGAGCATTACTACCATGGAAAAGATGTGTGGATTGAATTGCCAGAACTTTTTCAGTTATACAATCAAGACGCACTGGACAAATCTCTCGTCAGTTGCTATTGTCTGTATGTGATTTCTTTCTGTAATTTAAGTCTTTAGCTCAGCTCGTTCATTGCCTGTAATTATCCTCACTATATTCTTTTGTGTGGTATTATGCAGATTGAAGATTTCTGAAATGGAAAGAGATGGAGTCTATGGCATTGGGTTCATTGACCCAAATACCATTTATGAACAAGTGTTAAAAACAGAACCCAAAGACACAGAGGACAACTTGCTAGTGTTTTTGAAGGAACTAAATGCCAAACCAGAGATAGTATTTCCTTACAACTTCAAGTGAGTGTTACTGTCTTGTACTACAAATTCTATTTTGCTTACTCGATGTTAAGTGTAGTTGATGAGTTATGCATGCCCGCTTATACAAACGTGTGCGCATTTTCCACTGGATCCTGCTAGTCATTAGAATACTACGACCTGAAGTTGATGCTCGACAGGTAATTTCAATCATTATCGCACTATGTCGGCCTGTTTAGTTCATTTCCTGGTATCAAGTAATTAATAACTCCTTTATTCATTTTCTTTGCCGGGCAGGGTTTGGAAAACGTTCATCAAAGAGGTTGTCGGTCAATGGAAACCAAGCCGGAAATGGTGGCGACCAAGGGTAATTAATTAGTACTAGCTAGCTAGCTACGTCCGCGCATCTCTTTAATTCTAGTTTCAATACCATTATCATGCTTGATTATTATCTGATTGAATTCTATTCTCGTAAAGTGCTTGAGTCAGGCACCGGGGAATAATTTATGTGCATACTACGTTTGCGAGAACATTCGCATTATTGTGAACGAAAGGAGCAGAGATGCAAGAAATCTTTGGGTACGTAAATACTATTCACAATTCTTTGTATCATTATCTAATATATATACACACAACTAATATATTCATATTGATCTCCTTCTTTAAAGATGTTGGAGATGCGGGATCAGCTCCTACCAACGGACCGCATACGAGCACTTCAAGAGGAAATGGCGGGATTTTTGCTTAAGCAGGTCATATCTCCCGACGGAGAATACCATTTCACCTAATGCCTGCATATAATGATCTGCAAGTTGTAGGAGAAACTGTGTATACCAAATTGTATATATATATATATGTGTATGCATGGTCGTACGAGAAATTCTATGATATATGATTGGTTCTACGAGAAATTCTATTATATATGCATAACGTGTACAGTACGTAGTAGCATAAAATATGTTTGAAATGAAAAAAATTAAATGGAAAACACAACATGAAAAGGAAAAATAAACAATAAACCCTAAACCCCTAAACCCCTAAACCTTTAGTCCCGGTTGGTGTCCCCAACCGGGACTAAAGTGGCAGGGATTTAGTCCCGGTTGGTGTCACCAACCGGGACTAAAGTGGCAGGGATTTAGTCCCGGTTAATGTCACCAACCGGGACTAAAGGTCCCCAGCCCCAGCGCACGAGCGTGGCCACGTGGAGGGCCTTTAGTCCCGGTTTGTGACCAACCGGGACTAAAGGGTGGGGGCCTTTAGTCCCGATTGGGCTGTCCCGGTTGGTGACCCGGGACTAGAGGCCCTTCCCAACCGGGATTAAAGGCCCGTTTTGTACTAGTGATGGCCAATGTGCCACCGACTGGCAGGCCAGGGGGAGGAGTAGGCGCGCGCGCGCGTCCATTTCGTGTCCGTGCCGACGCAAATGAGGCTCAAATTTGGGCCTGGAATGGGTCGGCAGGCGGACGAAAAGCGGACGCGCGTCCGTTTGTGTCGGCGTGTTGGGCCGACTTTTCTGTTCGCGGCGACCCAAACAGACGCGCGCGGACGAAATGGGTCGGCGCGTTGGAGTTGCTCTAATAGCAGAGAGCAAGTGATACTGCCTGTGCCTGCCTATCAGCCTATGGCAATGGCTGTGGGTTAGAGCAACTCCAACGCGCCGACCCAAACGGACGAGCGCTTTGTTCGCTTTTTGTCAGCCCGCCACAGCTACATGAAAGCAAGCAGTGGCGGGTATTTTTGAAAGCAAGCAGTGGCGGGTAGCAAAATCAGCCCGCCACAGCTACATGAGTTGCAGTGGCTAGCGAGTTCTCTCGCCCGCCACAGGTGAACCATTCTAAATCTTATCCCGTGATGAAACACGGCAGCGGCGGGCGGCTTACGGCGCCCGCCACTGCTCTTTCTATCATTTGTGGCGGGCAAGTTTATAGCTCCACCACAGCTAAAATGGCCGTAACTTTTGTCGGGGGGGCCAGGAGGTCATTTTAGCAGTGGCGGCCTCCTGGTACAGACCGCCACTACTTCTTGCCATACGTGTGGCGGGCCGTATAGCCCGCCCGCCACTCGTAATTTAACTACACTGGCGGTTCAATTTCCACACGAACAACCGTTCCCCCCGACTCGCCAAAACTGGTCATTTCTCCCCGCGCGCCGTTTCTTCCCCCCTCAAATCTCGCCCGAGTCGCCGCCGCGCACCTCGGTGCCGTCGCTCATCGCCGCCGCGCGCGCCCCTCGTCGACGCCCCTCGCCCTCGCCGCCGCGCCCCTCCTCGCGCTGTCGCGGGCGGGCATGGCCTCATCCTCCAACACCGGAGGAGGCATCTCATCGCTGCCGCCACCGCCGCCGCCGAGCTCCACCCCGATGGCTAGCCGTGCGGCCGTGTCCCCCTCCCCCGCCAACATCGAAGACCTCGGGCTGCATTTGAACTCCAAGCGTTCCACCTCTTCGGTATGCATTTTCAGATTTGTGCCTAGTGTAAATATTAGTAGTTTAGAAATACATGCCAATGTTTTTTAGTGTTATTTTGTATGATGGTCAGATATGTGTTTAGGGTAAATATATACTTGTAGTTTAGAAATATTTGGTAAGTTTATGCGTACGAACCCTTCTAGTGTGGTCATGTCGAATTTTTCTTTCATTTTTTAACTAGGAACCATTGTAGTATCGTTGGCTTATGTTTGCAGGTACCGACATGAGTGCCAATGTTTCGGCAAAACGTCGATTCATTTCCGTTTCGCTGAATTTCTGGCACTCGTTATGTCCTCTTGTTAGCAAAGGTCATGTAGAATTTTTCTTTCATTTTTTAACTAGGATTCATTGTAGTATTGTTGGCTTATATTGGCGTGTATCGACATGAGTGCCAATGTTTTGGCGAAACGTCGATTCATTTTCGTTTCGCCGAATTTCTTGCACTCGTTATGTCCTCTTGTTAGCAAAGGTCATGTCGAATTTTTCTTTCATTTTTTAACCAGGATCCATTGTAGTATCGTTGGCTTATGTTTGCAGGTATCGACTTGAGTGCCAATGTTTTGGCGAAACATCGATTCGTTTCCATTTCGCCGAATTTCTGGCACTCGTTATGTCCTCTTGTGTTAGCAAAAGTCATGTAGAATTTTTCTTTCATTTTTTAACTAGGATCCATTGTAGTATCGTTGGCTTATATTGGCAGGTATCGGCATGAGTGGCAATGTTTTGGCGAAACGTTGATTCATTTCCGTTTCGCCAAATTTCTTGCACTCGTTATGTCATCTTTTTAGCAAAGGTCATGTCAAATTTTTCTTTCATTTTTTTATGCATCATGACTCATAATTTTATACTAAATTTTAGCAAACCCAACAAATGCATTCCGGAGAACCATCTTCTATGGACCCCTCAGCTCAGCATCGTAAAAAGGGCAGAAAGCGAAAGAAGAAATCAGCCAATGAACCTACCGCCAGTAAGGCACCAGGAGAAGATGTGGTGAATGTTTCTGTCAGTCGGTGCTTCATGCAAATGTTTATGCCCGGTGAACCGATGTTGCCACAACACAAGTTGAGTGCACTAAGCGTTGAAATTCAGCTTCTACACAAAGACGTAGTAGCTAGGTCAGGAAAGGGTGAGATGTATTACACCGCCAATGTTATAGATGGCCTTGGATATGTCGACGAGTTCCCTGCTGATAAAATATATCTTGGATTTGAGAGTGTGCTCAACGACAATATTTTCTATGTGGACGTAATCAAGCCGTCTTTAATGAGGCTTTGGTCGCTCTGGCATGCTACAAATCCATTACTCCAGAATGAGGAAGTTGGCTTCCTTGATCCGTATCTCATGCATTGGGCCAATGTGGATTCTGATAAAGGCCAACGTCTTATGACGGATTACCTCCACAAGACCATTCTTCGTACTCCTCGGACCAAGCACAACTTTATCGTGCCTTACTTCGAAACGTAAGTTCATTTCTTTTTTGCTTGCACTATACACCTGGGTACTTTGATGTCAATCTCATTAATGTTGCGTTGTTCAATTGTTTTGCGCAGCAATGAACACTGGATCATCATCGCACTGATGCCCCGGGACAGCCAAGCTTATTTCTTTGATTCCAGGGGAGACCCTAAGAAGCCGTGGACCGATCTAAAGAAAGTTCTCAATGCTGCTCTTCTTATGTGTCATAAGTCCGACCGTAAGAACATGCCGCATTCGCAGTACAAATTTAACACTAGCTTTTGTTGCCGGCAACAACCGAAAGGCGAAGCCATGCACATGTCTGGCTACTATGCCATGGTCTTGATGGATGACTATGTGTGCGCAGGACCACTGTTAAGAAGTGATTCAATGTTGTAGAAATGGTCCAAAGAGAATAAGAAGGAAGTTAAGCTAGCTCACTTTTGGACAGAGCACATGCGCCTTCAGAGAGTGCTCACGAATATTATCAATCGCCATGTAATGAGGGATGAGGGGATGTTCTATTGCGGGGCAGAGAGTCAAGAAGAACGAGACATGAGAATGAAACATCAACATGCCGATATACATGCTCCTTTCTAGTCAAGTAAACCATGAAAAACATTAAACTATGTCATGACACAATGATTGTTACCTTCTGATCTCTACTTTATATGTACGAGTGTCATATGTTTATATATTAACCTTGTGATCTTTTCTATATGTATATATTTTGAATGTTATTTTTTGCTAAAAATAACAGATGGGACCGCCAGAAGATTTGTGGGAGGGGGTCTCTGCGGCGGACAGGAAAAGTATCGGGAAGAGCGCCTCAAGGAGGCGATGTTAGCTTGGGTCAAAAGTGTTCCAATGGCCCATTGTTCTTTCACAGTGATTGAGAAGATTGCAGAGAGGCGGTTCACTGACCTCGCAGTGTGCATCCTTGCGGAGGCGACCCCGGATGAGAGGCTGAGGATCTGGCCGGGTATGAGTCCAACCACCTTACCCATGCCCGCTGAGGTTGTGCAATGGGCTCTTCGAGAGGCCAAATCTCCAATTCCAGAGCAAGCGGCCCGTTGGTCCCCGTTCGTTCCATCAAGTACTAATTCATGTAGTATATGCGGCTTCTACTAACGGTCTGCGTGTTGAACATCTGCCAACACTCATTTCACTAAAAAAAACTCATCAAACCATTAATTATGTGATGAGCGTGACATATGTATGCTTATTAATTATTGTAATGCACTAATTATATTTTATAACTACTACTTTTCATTAATCTGAAATCATTGTAATGTGGTGTGTGTATGAGGATCAAGGTTCAAACCAGAATTTATGTATCAAATGCAATTTGATGATATGATCCAGGTGCAATATGCTGTAATTCAATCATGTCGGCATGCAATAATAGCAGTGGCGAGCGGTAGAAAAGGACCGCCACAGCAGCGCGAAATTCCTGTGGCGGGCAACACGGAGTTCTGTGGCAGGCATGACGTAGAGCCCGCCACTGCTCCTGGTCTAATAGGGGCGGGCAGACGCCCGCCACTGATGGTGTTCTAGCAGTGGCGGGCGGCCCTGAGAGGCTTGCCCGCCACTGCTGGACTTTTCCCACCCGCCACTGCTAGGCATTCCTGCAGTAGTGATGGGTCGGCAGTGCGCCCAACGCGCGCGACCCATTCCATGTCCACACATAAATTTTAAAAGGCCCGCGGCCATGCATCGCCCAAAGTTCATGCCGGCGCCATGCAAGCGGCCGGCATACAATGCCAGCCTCCAAAAAAACAGCACACGGTTCATGCTGGCGCACTTGCCAGCGGCCGACACACATGCCAGCACACAAAAAGGAGCAGGAATTCGACCACGCCATCTCGGCCGTGGTCATGCCAGCACACTTGCCGGCATACAAAAAAAGGATGGCGCTCTCCGCCATAGATCACTCGTCGTCTAACTTGAGCATGTCGTCCTGCATCTTCTCGAACCATGGCCTCTTCCTCGGCGACACGGTGTTTAGGTCCACCTTCATGATCTCCACTCCCGTCATGCTGCTAGCGAGCGCCACTTCTTTCGCCTTGGTCTTGGTATTGGCGGCCTCGATCTCGAGCATCTTGGCTTGCTTCTCCGCCTCCATCTCAAGCATCCTGGCTTGCTTCTCCGTGTCCATCTCAAGCCTCCTGCTTTGGATCTCCATGAAGGCGTTCATTTGCTCTTCCTTGTCTTGCTGCGCTTCTCCTCCCTTGTGTCCTTTTTGCTCATCATGCCCTCCACGGTTGCAAGCAAGGCGATCGAGGCCGCATCGCGCTTGTCCTCCTTCTTGGAGTTGGTCTTCCCCCGAGGTCGTGGCTTTTCGCCCTCCCCAACTTCCTCCACGGCTGCCTTCCCCCCACACGCCATGAGGGCGGCATATTGCGCCTTGAACTTCTCCTCCCCCTTGATGGCCATCCAATAATGGGAGAGGTTGAAGGACTTGCCCTCATGTTGGGCCTTGAATGCCTCCAAAGCTTGGAATGCCTACAAATGAATAGCATGCAAGCATATGGGCAAATGGACATCGAAGCATAAACGAAAACGGAAATGGATAGACATGTATACCATATATTGCATGCCGATGCCACTCACGGGGCGCGCCTTGATGGTCTCAAGGGTGGCACAAAACTTGTTGCACTCTTGTTGTATCACCCTCCATCACTTCAAGAGGGACACCCACCCACGCTTGCTTTGCATTTGGTATGGCGCAAACTTCTTGTGTTCATGGTATTCGCGATGCACACTAATCCAAAAGGTTGATGCCTTTTGTTCGGCGCCGATCTTGGGGTCTTTCCCAATGTCCCTCCAACACTCACAAAGGAGCTTGTCCTCGGACGGCGTGTATGCCTTCGTCTGCTTGCTTTTGCGCTTCGGCTTTGCGCCGGCTTGGTTGAGGAGCTCGTCCTCGAACAAAGGCTCCCCGTCGATGTCCATATCATCCTCTTCCTCGAGGCCGTAGTCCTCTGGGAACTCATGGTCTAGCGGGAAGCTGCCCATGCCGACCTGATCTTGCATGAACGCGTCCTCCATGCCATCTTGATCATAGGTTGACGGCGTGAATGGCGCTCGGCCGTCTTGGCTTTGGGTCTCCTCGGGATCGTAGGCAGCCGCGGCGGCACCGCCAGCGGAGGCAGCGGCCGCGGTGGCACCTTCGAAGATTATGTTCTCCCTGGTGAGACGGCTGGCTGTTTCGTCGTTGCCGGCCGCCGGCATTCTGTTGAACAGGTTGCGTGCACCGGGGAGCATGTCGGCTGGCATCTCCCGCGGGCGTTTCCTCGCTCCTCCAGAGGATGATAAACCGGCCACTGGCGTGGCGTTGAGGTCGATGGCCACGGGCGCGGGCGCGGGTGTGGACGGTGCGACCAAGCTTGCCTTCGGCGAGCATTCCCCGGAAAAGCGGGAAGCTTGCGGATAGACGTGGAAGCCGGGAATCGGCTGCGTGCCAGACGCGCGCGGCGACTCTGGCAGCACCATGCGAGGAAACGCCGACGAGCCCGTGCTGGCCGCGTCCACGGCGGCGCTGATGAGCCCGTGCTGGCCAGGGTTCAACCCTAGGTAGATCAGGGCCTCCCTCGTTGTGGCGGCGACTCGGGCGTTGGTGTCCTCCTGTTGTGCGGCGGCGGAGAGGGCGGCGACGGCCGCCGCTTCGTCCCTTGCGTCCACCACATGCCTCAGGTCCTTCCTCTTCGCCGACTGCACTGCCCGCTCCTCGGGCGTTAGCTTCTTCTTCTTCTTGGGCGGCGCCGCGGTCTTGCGGGGGGCGCGGGGGTTGCCTTTCGCGGAGGCGACGGAGGCAAGGCCGGACGAGGCGAGGGTGGCAAGGCCGGCCGAGGCGAGGGAGGCGAGGCCGGCGGCGGCATGGAGGGTCGGCACGTCGTCGTCCATGGTTGGGAGCGCGAGCGGGCTCGAAGATTTTGGGAAAGTGGAGGGAAATGGTGGTCGCTGTGCCACCGACTGGCGGGCTAGGGGGAGGAGTAGGCGCACGTCACACGCGTCCGTTTCGTGTCCGCGCCGACGCAAATATGGCTCAAATTTGGGCCTGGAATGGGTCGGCTGGCGGACAAAAAGCGGACGCGCGTCCGTTTGGGTCGGCCTGTTGGGCCGACTTTTCTGTCCGCGACGACCCAAACGGACACGCGTGGACGAAATGGGTCAGCGCGTTGAAGTTGCTCTTATGGGCACGCATGGTACAAGGCAGGTCAGTGTGTGCGCCGTTCAGAGGAGCAGGGAGGGAGTGAGGTGTTTCTTCTTGGAATGACCTGCTAGGCCGAATTATCCGCAGCTTCATACTCGTTCGATGTGATGTGTCAAACGGAATGTCAAACTCCCAGGCCATCTCCACCACCGACCCCTGGAATGAACACACTAATCATCCGCGAACATGGATACAGGAGGCGGTCATCACACCGTGTACCTCATACGTCCAGACACATTTTAAATGGAATTTAAAAAACCGAACAATTTTTTCATGCAAACCAGATAATTTTCGTTTAAACAGACCAACATTCATAACATTTTCGATATATTTCATTAAATAAAAGCTAACATGACATTTTTTAGCATTGCAAAAGTTAACCTAGTCTAAATCTTCACTGTCTTCTGTCTTCCAGGTCGTTGTTGTAGGAGATATGCCCTAGAGGTAGTAATAACAGTTATTTTGTCTGTCAAAGTTTGTAATGAATGTTTATGTTCCATGCTATAACTGCAATGATTCACGAGTCTGCAATATCCACGAGGCTTGGAGGGAAACTCATGTGCACGTGTGGTACATTAAACGGTAAAATGTATTCCTAGTCATGCCTCTAAGACTAGCTCAAGTATTGCATGATGATCCTGTTTTCCTGATCATGGGCATGACTATGCCGGCATTTTTGAGGGCACAATGGTAGGAGAACACTTGTGTTGAATTGACCCGAATTGATGTTATGCTATGAGATACATTCGTCACAAGTTAATGGTTAATAACACAGAGAAAGTTAATGTTTGCATAATTCCTTAGACGATGAGAGTATCGAGTTCCTTCGTACTTGCTTCATGAACTTTGGGGTTTGTTAAACGTCATCTGTAACTGGGTGGCTATTACGGCGGCTTACGGGTTCACGGAAAAGTATGACAAGAAACCAGATAGCTCAAGATTGGGATTTGCTCCTCCGACGATGGAGAGATATTCTCGGGCCCTCTCGGTGTTACGGTATCCATCATCGTCTGGCCAGACACAGGGTGATTTGATCACAGGGATGCCGGAATACGGAAACGAGAAAACAGAACAAAACCGGTAATGAGGTAACTGGCATAGTGGAAAAGTTGTTGATCCACAGGGATGCAGATAAATCTCACCTCGGGTTTTGTAACATATCGCAAAGCAACAGGAATAGCACACGGCAACCGGAGGTTCACTCGAATATTTATTCGTGTGGGTATTGGGGTGAATATGGGTGTCCACGGCTCCGATGTTGATCATTGATCGGAAAGTGTTCCGGGTCATGTCTATACTTCACCGAACCTATAGGGTCACGCGCTTAAGGGTCATTTATCTGCTGAATACTAGACAGGGAGTCTGAGAGAAAGTCACCGGAAAAGTTTCGGAGACGACGGAAAAGTTCCGGAGAGAAAACCGGAATTGTTTCAGAGTAAAACAAAAATGTTTCTGAATTAAACCACCATACCAGAAATGTTTCGGAAGGTGCCCAGAATAATTTTAGAGGGTCCCGGTAATGTTCCTGGATTCTCTGGATTTTTCAGAAAAAACGTTCGCGGAAAACATCTTGTCCCAGCGTAAGGGGACATGTCGGGGATATAACCCCGTGATATAACCCGCCCAGGAAGGGCCGGGTTAGGATATTGGCGGCTTATGAAATAACCTTCAAGAGCCAGCCCAGGGCTTGGATGGGCCTGATGGCGGCTCAGTTGATGGGCCAAACGGCGGTTAATGACCAGAGGACGACGCGTGACCCGGAGGCGTGAGCCGCCCGGAGATAACTTGCCGAAGGCGGCAAGATAGTTTAGAGATAGAGCCGGTTACGATGTGTAACCCGGCTCGGATTCTTGTAAGCCCAGGGCCTTGACCTGTGTATATAAAGGCGAGTCCCTGCGGCGGCTTGGGGGAGAGAACAATGAATCGATAGCTAGGTCAAGCGTATTCGCTCCCTTGTAATCGATACCCAATCGATCGAGAGGGGCCGAACCTGGGTAAACTCGTGTCTTTCGTCCTGATCAACCCCTTTGAGCAATCACCTGTAGCGATGGCCTCACGCTTAAGTCCTTTCACGAGGACATCTGCCGTGACAAAACCACGACAGTTGGCGCCCACCGTGGGGCCAGCGCACGGTGGTTTCGAGTTCTTAAAGGGCTCTTTCCCAGGGATCGAGGGATACGCCGTCGGCAGGATGACCAAGAGTCGCCGCGGCAAGCTCTACATCGACGACGCTGGCTGGGGCCCCAAGGCCGACTCAATCGAGTACGGGTACCGGGTTCCCTTCGGTGGAATTCACGTTTTCATCGGCAAGATCGGCGGACCCAAGGCTGAGCCGGACAACTGCACCAACCTCATCGAGTCGGCTCGGCGCGCGCAACCCGCCCTGATTCGACCCGGCCGGAAGCACGTCTTCGTCGGCTTCACGCAAGGATCTGAACTTGTGGACGACTCTGCATCTGGAGGAGAGACCCTCATCTACTCAGGGGATGAGTCCTCGACCGGAGAGACAGAGTCAATCTACCGGCTTCATGATGGCGGGCTTGGGGGCTGTTACGATGGTGACAGTATTCCGTACCCCTGCGGTCCAACCAGCCGAGCCGCCATCTTCATGGCAGGCACGGCGCTGGCTCTCAACAGCACGGCGGCTGGAGCGGCTACAGCTACTGACCCGTCCGGATCCAGGTCGGTCAGGCCGCCGGCTCAGACTTTGTTGGAGCTGATGAATGAGTTAGCAGCCTTGATGGGAACTGAGGTCACGGCCGAAAATCAAGCAGAGCGCAACACAGAGATTGCAAAGCTGAAGGACCAGATGACACGGGCCCAAGAGGAGATCAATGCAGTACAAGCTCAGATGGATGCTGAGTCGGAGCGCCTTAAAGCTGAAGCTTTTCGCCTAAGCCTGGATCAAAATGCCTCTGATGCTGTTCTTCGGAGGAGGCATCAGACCCGCCTGCCTATGCAGTATGAGCCGAGGAACCTCTTTAGCAGTCCAAGGGCAGGGCCGGAGACCCCGGAGGCTCCAGGGAATAGAGCGGCAGCTCAGCCTCGACAACGAGACCCACCCCGCCAGAGTCAGACCCCGCCGCAGCAGTTTTTAACCCCACCTGGCCATTATTCTAACCCGGTGGATAACATGGTGGCAGCAGCTACCAGGCTTAGCGCACTGCCTCTTGCTGATGGGACGCCTTTTGCAGTGGAAGCACGTAATGCTATCGAGCTCTTGCGAACAGCGGTGGCGCAGCAGGAGAAGTATTCATACAGTCGGAGCCGTGTGCACTCCACCCCGGTGCCGAGTCGCAATTATAGCCGGCGCATAGAGTCGCCCGCGGTTTCAAACAGTGAGCAGCGCCGTAACCCGCCCCGTAACGACCCGCCCCGATGTAATAACCCGCCCCTTGTCAACGCTTGGGCAATTGTGGATGAAGCCAGAGCTCGTCGTGAGGCGGCGGCGACGGCTCGTCAGGAGGTTTATCAGTCGCCCCCGGTGACCCCGTTAGCGTTGGTAGGAGCCGGCTCAACTTCCAGGGCCGTCGGCGTGCCCTGTTTAATACCGGCTCTGCGGAACGAGCGCTTGCCAAAGGATTATAAGGGTCCACGCAAGGTGCCAAATTACACAGCAGATCTTCCGCCAGAGGCCTGGATTGAAAGTTATGAGTTGGCTATGGAGATGTTGGATGTCAACGATGCCGTCTGTGCCAAGTATTTCATCATGATGTTGGAAGGACCGGCTCGCACATGGTTGAAGGGCCTGCCGCCTAATTCAATCAATACATGGGCCGAGTTGAAGGCACGTTTCATTAAAAATTTCCATGGCACTTGCAAGCAGCCAATGACAATTGTGGACTTGGATCACTGTGTACAGCGGGAGGATGAGTCGGCCCACCATTGGGTCCGGCGGGTATCGGCCATTATCCACTCTTCCGATAATATCACGGCGGCTCAGGCAGTTTTGATTTTGGAAAAGAATTGTCATTTCGTGCCCCTTAAGCAGAATCTTGGGCGGCTCAAGCGCTATTGCCAGGACATGGGGGAGCTAATGGCGGCTCTTACTAAGTATGCAGATTCTGATAGCACGAAGGATCCAAGCTCCGATGATGAGAAATCCGGGAAGGTCAAAAAGAACGGTAATGGCAAGGGTCAGAATCAGAATTCGGCTGGTAATAATAATCAGGGCAATAGTGGCAAACGCAAGAACCCGGAGGGCGGGTCAGATCTTGTGGCTAATACCAATACTGGAGGCAAGTGCCGCAATGGTAATGGTAAGCAACCTTTCGCAGGAGCAAAGCCTTTCAACATTGAGGCAATGCTTAACAAGCCTTGTCCAGAGCACAGTCAGCCCAATAAACCGTCTTGTCATGCCTGGAAGGATTGTTATATTATGCGGGAGTTCAGGAATTACAGCCTCAACCAGCATCATGGCAACGGCAATGGGCCGCCTGGCGGGTCAGGTTCCGGCTTTCAGGGCGGCGGCTTTGGCGGTGGCAGCTCAAACACTGGATTCCAAGGTCAAGGTAACCAGCAGTCCAACGGTAATCAGCAGCAGAGTAACCAGTCAGGGTATCAGAGCAATCCTAGGCAACTTAGTGGTGGTTAGTATCATGTCTTCACCACAAGTCTTTGCAAGCGGGATCGGAAGGTTCACAAGCGGGCGGTTCCTGCAACCACGCCGGCTATTCCACAATATTTGAGATGGTCTGAGCACACAATATCGTGGAGCCGAGCGGATCACCCGCCCCGAGTGGATAATCCGGGTCAGTTAGCCCTTGTGGTGGCACCTCAGGTGGGAGGTTACAAATTCACCAAAGTGCTGATGGATGGAGGAAGTAGTATCAACATCTTGTATTATGACACTTTCCGGCGTATGAATCTGACCGACAAGAATCTTAAGCCGTCATCTATAGTGTTCCATGGCGTGGTGCCTGGCAAATAAGCATATCCAGTGGGTAAAATTGCCCTGGAGGTGGCCTTTGGTGATGATCGCAACTACAGAGTGGAGACATTATGGTTTGAGGTGGTCAAAATCAAGAACCCATATCATGCCCTGTTTGGACGGCCGCCTTACGCTAAGTTTATGGTGCGTCCCTGTTACGTCTATCTGCAGCTTAAAATGCCAGGGCCAGAAGGTACGATTATGGTGCACGGTGATCGAAAAATTGCTCTGGAGTGCGAGGAAGGTGATGCTGCCTATGCAGAGGCAAGTTGTGCTAGTGCGGAGCTTGAGTTTTATAAGGACAATGTTGACCCGGCTGATATGACCCCGTTGAAGAAGCCTACCACAGAAGTTGAGCCGCCCTTGAAGTTTAAGTCGGCGGAAGATAATAAGCTGGTGGATTTTGTTCCGGGCGACTCGTCACAACAGTTTACTGTGGGGGCTAATATGGACCCCAAATAGGAAAGCGCGCTCATCGAATTCATCCGTGAGAATCAGGACATCTTTGCATGGAAACCTTCTGACATGCCGGGTGTACCGAGAGAATTCACTGAGCACCGCCTTAATGTGGATCCCATGTTTTAGCCGGTTAAACAGTTCCTTCGACGTTTCAATGAGGAACGGCGTAAGGCTATCGGAGAGGAAATAGCCCGGCGTTTAGCGGCTGGGTTTATCGTGGAGGTCTTTCACCCGGAGTGGTTGGCTAACCCTGTGCTTGTACTCAAGAAGAACGGCACGTGGCGCATGTGTGTGGATTACACAGATCTCAACAAGGCTTGTCCAGCTGATCCGTTTGCTCTCCCCCGTATCGACCAAATCATTGATGGTACGGCGGGTTGTGAGAGCTTATGTTTTCTGGATGCTTATTCTGGTTATCATCAGATCAAGATGGCAGTGGAGGACCAAGAGAAGACGTCTTTTATAACACCTTTTGGGGTTTTCTGCTATGTTTCTATGCCTTTTGGGCTTAAAAGTGCCCAGGCGACTTACCAACTTTTTGTTCAGAATTGCTTCCACGGCCAGATTGGGCGCAATGTTCACGCTTATGTGGATGATATAGTGGTCAAGTCAAGAAAGAAGGAGACGTTGCTTGATGACTTGAAGGAAACTTTTGATAATCTCCGGGTCTACAAGATGATGCTTAACCCGGCCAAGTGTGTTTTTGGTGTGCCTGTAGGTAAACTGCTCGGTTTTCTGGTCTCTGAGAGGGGCATTGAAGCTAACCCGGAGAAGATAAAGGCCATCACTTCACTTTCTAAGCCGGCGTGTGTCAATGACGTCCAGCGCTTGGCGGGCCGTATTGCAGCTCTGAGCCGGTTCATAAGTCGCCTTGGCGAGAAGGCTATGCCCTTATATCAAATGATGAAAAAGACAGACGATTTTGTTTGGAGTAATGCTCCTACTGATGCGTTAGAGGCTCTGAAGAAGCAGCTTGCTGAGCCGCCCGTTTTGGCCGCTCCCATAGACAAAGAGCCTTTGCTCCTGTACGTGGCGGCTAATAATAAAGCCGTCAGTGTTGCAGTTGTCGTGGAGCGCAAAGAGGCGGGTAAAGAGTTTCCAGTCCAGCGGCCGGTTTATTATGTCAGCGAAGTTTTAATTTAGTCCAAGCAAAGGTACCCACATTGGCAGAAGCTGGTATTTGGAGTCTTCATGGCTAGTCGCAAGCTCAAACATTATTTTCTTGGACATCCAATCACTGTGGTCAGCTCTGCTCCCTTAGGGGATATAATTCAGAACAGAGAGGCCACGGGCCGGGTTGCAAAGTGGGCAATTGAGCTGGGACCTCACAATTTGAAGTATGTGCCTCGAACGGCCATAAAATCTCAAGCCTTGGTGGACTTTATAAATGATTGGACAGAATTACAAGTGCCAGAGGAGAAGCCGGACAACACATATTGGACAATCCACTTTGATGGGTCCAGGCAGTTGGAGGGCTCAGGGGCTGGAGTTATTTTGACTTCCCCACGAGGTGATAAATTCTGTTATGTTTTAAGGCTAATGTTTCCTTGTACAAACAATGCAGCTGAATATGAAGCTTTGCTTCATGGGCTCCGTATGGCCAAGGAGATGAATTTGAGCCGGGTCAGATGTCTTGGCGACTCAGACCTTGTGGCTCAGCAAGTTTCAGGAAAGTGGGATTCTAAAGACCCACTCATGGCGGCTTATCGCCAAGCGGTCGAGCATATTGCCGGTCACTTCAAGGGCTATCAGGTGGATCATATTGATCGACGCAAGAACGAGGCGGCTGATGCGCTGTCTAGACATGGATCTCAGCGTAAGCCGGTGCCACCCAATGTGTTCCTTGATGTGTTGCATAACCCGTCAGTTAAGTTACCTACCGAGAAGGATATTGCTATCCCTGACCCGGAGGGGCAATTGGTGGCGGCTCTTCGTGCAATTCCAGATTGGACGCTGCCTTATCTGGCTTATAAGACTCGCGGAGTTACCCGAAGATGAGACTTTGGCGCGGCGGATCATTAGGCGGTCTAAGTCCATGACTATTATCAACGGCGAGTTACACAAATGCAGCGTCACTGGTGTTTTTCAACGCTGTGTTTCTCCCGAAGAAGGCCGTGAGATTCTACGAGAGATACATGCAGGCGATTGTGGTCATCACGCCGGGTCTAAGTCTTTGGTGGCTAAAGCTTTTCGTCATGGGTTTTACTGGTTAACAGCCCATGCGGATGGAGAGGACATAGTCAGTAAGTGTGACGGGTGTCAGAAATTTGCACGCCAAACTCATGTGCCGGCTCAATAGCTCCGGATGATACCGATCACTTGGCCATTTGCGGTCTAGGGGCTTGATATGGTTGGGCCGCTTAAAAGATCTAAAGACAAGAAGACCCACCTCTTGGTGGCGGTTGATAAATTTACAAAGTGGATTGAGGCAGAGCCGGTCAGTAAGTGTGACGCCGCAACAGTTGTTCAGTTCATCAAAAAGCTGATCTTTCACTTTGGTTACCCGCATAGCATCATCACCGATAATGGCACGAATCTGTCTAAAGGTGCTATGAAGGAGTTTTGTCAACAAGAGCACATCCGGCTCGATGTTTCTTCCGTGGCGCATCCACAGTCCAATGGTCAGGCGGAAAGGGCTAACCAGGAAATTTTGAGAGGTATCAAGCCCCGGCTCATGGTTCCTTTGGAGCGAACACCTGGTTGTTGAGTTGAAGAGCTTCCTTCAGTTCTTTGGAGTATCAGAACCACCCCAACCATTCAACAGGCTACACGCCTTTCTTTATGGTATATGGTGCAGAGGCAGTCCTCCCCAGTGATATTCGTCATGACTCGCCGAGGGTGGCGGCTTATGTTGAAGCTGATAATGAGACGGCACGACAGGATGCACTTGATGCTTTGGACGAGGAGCGTGATCTTGCGGCGGCTCGTTCGGCGATTTACCAGCAAGACCTGCGTCGCTATCATAGCCGCAGGGTCAAGACCCAGACGTTTCAGGAGGAAGACTTAGTTCTCCGGTTGATTCAAGATCAGACGGATATGCACAAGCTTTCACCCCCTCGGGAAGGACCCTTTGTAGTCAGCAAGAATCTCAACAATGGATCGTATTATCTCATTTACATACGAGAGAGCAACAAGTCACGCACGTCTGCGGAGGAGACCCGCCGGCCGTGGAATATAGCTCATCTTCGGCCTTACTACACTTGAGTCACCGACTCTAAGTATTTGTACATACCTTACTTTTGATGTATATACCTTTCTTTATGGTTAATATAATAAAGCCGGTATCCCTGAAATTCGGGGCCTCTTCCGTTTCATATCATATTACTGGTACTTGAGTCTTTATTTGTTGCTCACAAGGTCACTTGGGGGCTTCCAACTCATTGAGTTTAGCTTTCATACCCTCTTGACTGGCTTACATGCCATATATGGGTTAAACCTGCCTGTTTGCAACTTGCCACTCCACTAGGTGACCCGCCGAACTCTTAACAGTCAATCTTCTTAAAAGACCTTGAACTGGTTAAGGTTAAAACGGCGGCTTATGTCACGCGAGGGCCGGCTTACAGAGAGCTAGGATAAACTCACCTCTTTGCTGTAGTCTCTCCGCTATATGACTCGTTGGAACTCTTAAGCAGTCAATCTTCTTAAAGACCCTGAACTGCTTAAGGTTAAAACAATGGATTTATGTCATGTGAGAGCCGGCTTATGAGGGTTAAGGCATTCTCGCCAAGCTTCCCTGAAGGACAAAACAAGTTTTGCAAAATTACAAAGCAAGAGTTAATCTCTTTTTCGGCCTTTAAATCCGCCTTATAAAACAAGAGTTGATCTCTTTTTGGCTGTGCCTTTTAAGCCGCCTTACAGACATTAGGGATATACATGTATATATTCTCTATTGCTATTTCAGGAAATATATCTTTGGATCGTTCAAGATCTAGCTGCACGTCAGGCGAGTTTCTGACAAATTATGACTCGCCAATTGGGACATTAAACGCCTCAAATATTGGAGTCATGAAGTTTTAAGCTGCCCTACGTCTTGGCTGTGACCCGCCAGTGGGGTTATAGGTGCTGTGTTCATCAAGATTGCAGAGCAAGTCAGAAAAATTGAGCCAGATTTATATGATTGAAGTTGTTGCAATCAGAGCCGCCAAAGCATCAGTTCATCAAAACATGCACGAAGGCATGGCAGGGCGGGTCATCGTTTGTAACTACCTATTACACGGCTCCCGCTTGAGCCGGCAACTTATGACAAGTGTTTTTTATACAAAACGGCTTATAAGTGCCAGACGATTTAAGCGTCATCTGAATCATGACCTGCCGGGTTAATCTTCTTGTTGCTTGGAGGAGCAAAGTGCCGGTTTATCCTGCGCCGGCTCTTCGTTGTCTGCTATCTGAAGATCAGCCGAAGTCCAGTCGATGCCCATTAATGCCTCAAAGGTAGCTTCTTCATTAATTATAATGGAAGGGTCAAGCTCAGGAGCGAAGAGTTGCTTACGTCTTTGAGGGGTAAAATCTGTTACTGGATGGGATGGCGGCTTAACATGAATATTGAGGCTATCGTAAGCCGGCTGGTACTTGTTCAAATCCAGTCCCTAGGCAAGCTGACAGGCTAAGGGCCTCATCTCTTTAACGCACCGGGCGAAATCTGCTTCGTCAAAAGCAGTGCCGTCGTCTTTAAATTCTGGACACCCGCCAGCCATTTCCGCCGGGTCAAGTTCTGCTTGCCAAGCTTTTGCCTGGCTTAGAGCAGTAATGGCTCCTACACGGGCGGCTGATAGCTTTAGCTCAGATATCTGCGCAGGGACCGTGGAGAGGTTATCCAGCACCTCCTTGATTATAGTTGGGGGCTTCCTGCCACAAGAGACGGCCACCAAGGTCTTTAATGTGCCGGCATAAAGCTTCTCTGTTAAAGAGTACACGGCCTTCAGCTTTAATAGCATATTCTCGCCAAGGTTAGCACTCCTGGCGCCTGTCAAACAAAACAATGATGAACAATTAGATCGGGTAATTTGAGTCGCCAGGCATACAGAGGTGTTTTGGATGGACAAGATTGATTCTGATAACGGAAGAACTTACCAAAGATGGCGGCTGACATCTGTGTGATGCAACGTTTTAATCCGGAAAGCTCCTCAGCCATTGGTTTCAGTTGGTTCTCGGCGGTTTCTGCACGCTTCACCAGGGCGGCTTTCTCAGTTTCCCAAGATGTCCTCTCTGCATCGACAGATGATTTCATCTTTTCCATATCCTCTCGGGTGATTTTCAGTTTGGACTCGGCCTTGGCAGTATTTGCCTCTTGGGTTTCCAACCTTTCCTTTAAGTCCCCCAGTTGCGACTCCTTCAGACTTAAAGCTTCCTGTCATAATAGGGGCAGGCGAATTTTCAGCTGATGGGCTATGATTCAAAACATTCAAGTCCCAAGCATATTGCCGGCAATACACTTGGCACTTGGGGGCTAATGTAGGTCATTTCAAATTTATATTATGACCCGGCCAATTTTATTAAGATGAGCCGGCCCTTGGGGGCTACACATGGAGTTTTATTTCTACACTAGTTGTCTATCAGACCCGGCCCATCTTATTAAGATGAGCCGGCCCTTGGGGGCTACATGTGGATTTCATGTTAACATTTGGAGTTTCTAGAAGACCCAGATCATCTTTACTAAAGATGAGCTGGCCCTTGGGGGCTACATGACAATGCTCTGTTAAAATGCTAAATTGGAAAGACCCGGCTTACTATTTCATACTAAGCCGGCCCTTGGGGGCTACATGACTATAATGTGCGTAATGCAGAGGTGTAACCTTACCTCATATTTTTTCTTCATCAAGTTCACTAAGCCGGCCTCCATGTCGCGGCTTGTGTGAAGACGGCTTAAATAACCAGCGTGAAGCTCACTGGCGCTGAAAGTGGCATAGTCCTGAAGGTCCAGTTTGGCCTTGTTCTTCTCCAATGAAGGCGACTCTTCTTTGTGCTTGGTCAGGACAGTGGAGGCGCTTGGCATGGCGTAACCCGTCCCAGTTACAGTGACATCATCAGCATCTTTTTTAGCATGGACGCCTTGGCTGGTTTGGACGCGAGATGGACTGGGCGGTTCATGTCCTTCAGCCGGTTCAACATTCATCTGGACAGCTTCAGAAGGATTTTCATATGTTTGTACAGGAGTGATGTGTTCAGTAGGGCCTTCAGATTCTGGCATTGAGGCTTTTGGGGCAGTTGGTACTGTTTTTTCCGGCTCAGGTATTTCGGCAGTCTTGGAAGGATCGCCTGCCTTATGCCTCTTACTAGCCTTTGCTTTGGCCCTGCAACAAGATAAGTTGGTGAGTTTATGGAATAATAACTTGCAAAATTAATAAAGGAAGAAGCTTACCCAAGGTTGACAACGAAGGCCGGCAGTTGAGTACCGGTTGAGTCGCCTGATGAGGGTGGTGTTCCCTGATAATTTGAGTCGGAAGGATTAAGAGGTTGCCGTATAAGACCGGCTCGAGGAAGAGATAAGGTAGGGCTGTGAGGTACCTCATTCCGGCGTTTCCGAGGAGTTGGTGTAGGAGATAAGCCGGTCAGAAGATCTTCAGAGCCGGCGCTCCGAGTCTGCCGCCTAGATTCGTGCTGCTGTTTCTTCAAAAGAAAGTCGAGGTCCAAGTGAACAAGTGGGTGTGAAAATCTTACTTTCCGGATGACCCGCCGATTTTTTCTCTGGGCAAGGGTTCTGAGTCGGAGGAGATGATAGTTACCTCTGCTGCTTCTGCTTGACTATTTTCTGTTTCGTCCTGAGATGAGTCGGCGTTAATAAGTTGCATAAAAAAGATACCAAAGGAGTCAAGTTCTACCTCCGACTCATCAAGACGCGTTAGCTCTTCAGCCGTCTGCTTCTTAGGATGACCCGGGCCACGACCTTTTGTGGTTTTGGTCTTCTTCCTCTGCTTGGTTGTGGTTGAAGCGGGGTTTATCTTCTTCTTCCAGAAGACAGAGTCGGCCTGCAAATATATGTGTGATCGAAAAGTATAGCTGATAAGTTAGTAAGATGAAATACAAGTGAAGGATATTTACCGCAGGAGCTTGATTCAGGGTGCAGAAGGGTTTAAGTCCCACCTTGCTGCAAGCCTCTTGGGACTCTCCTAGCAGCGTCTTCACAATCGCATTGATTTCTTTGTCAGACAGAGGAGTCTTATTGAAATGCTAAGAATTATCCACGTTGTCGTCATATTAACACATTAAGCCGGCCCGCCGGCTTAGCGGTAAAATTCTCCAAGAGACCCAGCAGCGGGTCAGGTCAATTCCGGTCAGACCATTAGCTATCAAGGCCTTGACCTTTGGAAATATGTGGGCGTGTTGAGCGCGCTCTGTGGCAGTCAGCTTGCTGGGGAGCATGTCATTTGGGTTGAGCCGGTGAGGGCGATAACCCGGCAGAGGGTTCTCATCAGCCGGCGCGGTGTTTTTGCAATAGAAAAAAGTGCGGTTCCAGTCTTTAAGATGGCTCGGCAGTGTGGCAGAAGGAAAAGTGATATCTCGCCGCCTCTTAATAGAAACGCCTCCCAGTTCAAAAAGGGGGCCGTCAGCGACTTCAGTTTGACGGTTGAGATAATAGAAAT
The DNA here is from genome assembly GCA_039707655.1 of Elymus sibiricus. Lineage (NCBI taxonomy): Eukaryota > Viridiplantae > Streptophyta > Magnoliopsida > Poales > Poaceae > Elymus > Elymus sibiricus. The sequence continues at coordinate 516,506,936 of CM077666.1, forward strand.
CTCTAAACATGTTGACAGTGGGCTCTTCTTGCAAATATGCTTCACAAAGCACTTGGAATTGGCACAAGTTGGTGACAGAGTTTGGGGCAATGTCTTGAGGGCAGATGTTGTAAAAATGTAAGATGTCTCGGAAATTTTTTGACCCGGGCGGTGAGAAACCGCGAAGGAGATGATCTGTGAAGATTATTACTTCATCCTCTTGAGGTTGTGGAGTTGTTTCGGGACCAGGAACCCGCCAATGGACAATTTCTTTTTCTGGTAAAATTCCCATAGCGACATACTCGTTGAGTGAGAGTTCTGTCACTTCTGAAGCTACCCAATCACAGGAGTTGGGGACTTTAGCCGTTTTATCACCGGCCATTTTATCACTGGTTTATAAAACTGCACATAGAATGTAAGATACGGCGGATCAGAAACGTGATTATGAGCTGCTCAAGGAATACATGAGTCGGCGAGTACAATTCTAAGTGATTATATTAGATGGTGAGCCGCTAGAAGATTTATGAGCCGTTGGAGGATTTATGAACCGTTCAAACTATGGAACTCGATGCGGCGGCTTACAATTTTTTCAAGATGTGGCGGTTTACAATTTTTCAAGGATGAGCAGGTGTTGTGATGGCGGGTTAACAATTATGCTATCGTAAATTCTGCTAAAGTGGGACAAACAAGTTTCACACGTTGCCGCTATGTTTACAGATCTACGAGCGGGGAAGGTGAAGAACTAGCAGTAACCCTAAACATACTGTAATGGAAGAACAGATCATCTATATGCCGATTTTAGAGCAGAGTTGGGTTATGAGAAGTTTAGGTAAAACCCTAAATGGATTTCCGCACCATTTTCCGATATTGGCGGATCAAGAAGGGCTTTAAGTCAAGACTAAATGAAGAATAAGGTTGAGCAACTATGAACTTTGATGAACTCCGACGAACTAATGGGAATCCAGCCAGAGATAAGAACAGAACCTGATGGAGATGCAGGAAAGTGGAGGAGCGCCGCTGTACTCTGGTCCGACTCAGGTTGATGCAACGGTTTTCGTTGATGCAGACGGCGAGATCCGGTCGGGCGGCAGAGATCCGGGTACAGTGGGCGTCGTGAGGAAGAAGAAGAGAAGGTGATGGGGGAAAATGAACCAGCCTGGCCCCCACGCCAATTTATAAGGCAAAAGTAAGGAACAGTGTCAGACGGGCGCAAGAATCGAGGAGACCAGATAATGATTTCGTCAGAAGAGGCGCCTCGATTCTCGGGACGGCCGGTTAAAATCAAAGATCCGTTATGACGTCATCAAGATTTTCGGATTATATATTTGTGATGTCATCATGGCGGGTCACGCAAATATTCGACATTTTGGAATGGTGGAAAAATTCAAGGAAGACTCGCCAACCGGAAGATTTGGAGATTGACATAAACCAGTTCAAATCAATCTGGGCCTAATGTCGGGGATATAACCCCGTGATATAACCTGCCCAGGAAGGGCCGGGTTAGGGTATTGGCGGCTTATTAAATAACCTTCAAGACCCAGCCCAAGGCCTGGATGGGCCTGATGGCGGCTCAGTTGATGGGCCAAACGGCGGTTAATGACCAGAGGACGACGCGTGACCCGGAGGCGTGAGCCGCCCGGAGATAACTTGCCAAAGGCGGCAAGATAGTTTAGAGATAGAGCCGGTTACGATGTGTAACCCGGCTCGGATTCTTGTAAGCCCAGGGCCTTGACCTGTGTATATAAAGGCGAGTCCCTGCGGCGGCTTGGGGGAGAGAACAATGAATCGATAGCTAGGTCAAGCGTATTCGCTCCCTTGTAATCGATACCCAATGAATACAACACAAAGCAGGACGTAGGCTTTTACCTCGATCGAGATGGGCCGAACCTGGGTAAACTCGTGTCTTTCGTCCCGATCAACCCCTTTGAGCAATCACCTGTAGCGATGGCCTCACGCTTAAGTCCTTTCACGAGGACATCTGCCGTGACAAAACCACGACAGGACAAGATCCCACGATTAGTGGGCAGCCATGTTTGGTGGCTTTTTGGGGAGGGGGCACCCTTGTTTGGTGGAGCCTTGTTTGGTGGGAGGTGGGGCCCCCCATGTAGGGGGCCAAGGGGTGGCCGGCCATGGAAGGGAAAGCCTCCATGTGGGGCTTTTCTCCACCCATGGTGGATGGCTTTTTCATGAGCCACTTCCATGTGGGGGCCTTCTACTTTTTGGGATGAAAATTTCAGCCACCACCACCTCCTCCTTCCCTATAAATAGAGGTGGAGAGGAGATCTCCATACTCACTTCAATCTCTCATACACAAGCCATGCATGATATGGCCTTCTCTCTCCCTCCCCGCGAAATAGTTTCGTAGAGCCGAAAGGCTGTCTGGGTTCCGGCAGGATCGAGTTCTGGACGGCGAAGCCCTGTCGGATAGCTGACACTGTATGTGTGCAACCCATAGAGAGGTCGTAGTTTCAATCTTTTGCCCGAGGGGCTGTTCGAGGGTCCTCCCGAAGGGCTGTCCGAGTTACCATTCGAGCTTCGAGGGTCCTCCCGAAGGGCTGTCCGTGACATCGTCTGAGGGACTGTCCGACCGCCTCCCGAAGGGCTGTCCGGCGTGGGAGTACATCCTCGCGGTTGGGAGGTTGTAAATCCTAGCTGCGGGGATCGGCACCGACGATCTACACCGACTCTTCTTCCGCTGCGCTTCGAGTCGGTAATGATCAGATCAAACCTTGTATGCAGTCTCCATAGTGGTCCTAGGCGTGCTTGCTGTACCGAAATTTTTTGTTTTCTGTCGCGTTCCCCTACAGTGGCATCAAGAGCCGTGCTATGAGTAGATGCAGGTTACGATCTAGAATACATAGAGATGTATGGGTATTGCATAATATAATTTTGTAGTAGATGAGATCTATTGCTGAAAATTATTTATGCGGGTGGCAGATGAAATCTGTTACCGGATGTTCTTGTTGCTTCCCTAGAATTTGCGTATTTCTGATCTCGAGACAGCATGGAGGAATTTGACAAAGTTCTGGCAATCCGCGATCCTGATTGATCAACGAAGTGCTATCAGTTCTTTGGGTTCCGCCATAGTCAAAAGAAACATGAAATTTCGCAGATGAAAGGGCAATGCAGATATGATCTGCACGGGGGTCATGCGTATGACAAAGTTTAGTATGGGGCTCGGGATTTTATTATCTCGTGTTTCATACACCCCGCAAAGTTAATCTAGCGACTTGAATAATCATACTTGATGATAAACTATGACGCCCCCGGTCTCGTCCGTACGCTAATCACGCACACAATGCGTACGATCAAGATTAGGGACTCACTGATTGATATCACAACACAACAAAAGACACAAGTAAAAGTCATACAGCTTCATATTACAAGCCAGGGGCCTCGAGGGATCGAATACAAAGCTCGACAAAGCCCGAGTCAGCGGAAGCAAAAATATCTGAGTACAGACATAAGTTAGACAAGTTTTGCCTTAAGAAGGCTAGCACAAACATAAGCAACGGATCGAAAGAGGCGAGGCCTCCTGCCTGGGAACCTCCTAACTACTCCTGAGCGTCGGCGTTCTCCACGTAGTAGAAGGCTCCATCGGTGGTGTAGTAGTCGTCTCCGGCGTACTCCATCTCCTGGGCTCCATCGCCTCAACACGGTATCGTATCGAGGGGAAAGAAAATGCAAAGCAGCGGTGAGTACTCATCCAAAGTACTCGCATGACTGACATCAGATCTATGCTAAGTATGCATATTTATCAAGGGAAGGGGTTATATCTGGACTGACTGCAGAAAGCAAGAATAGGGAGAAGGTCTAGTCCTATCGAAGACTAGCATCTTCAGCATCTGGCAGCATTAGAAGAGAGTAGACCTGCAGCTCATATATATAGTCATATTGTTGTAGCAATTTTATTAAGTAACCACGCCCAGAGATCCTTCCTCGACTCCCTGCGAGGAAGCAATCTCGGAGCCACAATTCATTTTTAATTAGTTTATGATTATAGTTGTAGTAGGCCAAAGTACAACTCCAAGTCGTCCTGTTACCGTGGACACGACTATTCGAATAGTTTGTTCTTCCCTGCAGGGGTGCACCTCATTTCCAACATGCCTAGTCACCTCCGGCCGGACACACTTTCCGGGGTAATGCCCGGCCTCGGGATACAGCACGTCGTCGCCCCACCTAGACTCAACGAAGAGCCCAGCCCGCCGGTCTACTCCTAAGTGCGCAGGTTTGTGGGCCCACTTGCCCTTGCACTCCTGCACGATGCGAACACGGCCGAAAACAGACCTAGTACACTCTAGTCCAAGAGCTGTACGTTCCAGCCCAATCCGGCGCGCGCCGCTCCATTGCTGACGTCCGAAGAGCTTCGGCTGATACAACGACGCTGAGTGCTCATAACTTCCCCACATGAAGGTTTAGTGCGTTAAAGGTCGTATCGACCAACTCAGATTAAATACTCAACCCATTAGCGATTTATTAGTGCGGGGCAAGCGCGAACCATGAAATGCAGTCCCTCGCCCCGCCAATAACACTCGGGTGCCTTACCGGCGCACCCCACCAATATCACTCTCGCGGGTACCCTTGGGGCCGACCCGTCTTCCACATGTTTCAGTAACCCGGTCATAGTAACTGTGTGTATAAAACATCGAGACGGAACCTGAGGAATCACCCTCATGGGGACCCGCTCGATGAAACCGTCAAGGAGGACTTAGAGGAATCACCCTCGACAGTCCCACACTTGAGGGGTTGCACGACAGAGTCATCGTCGGAAGTGGTGAAGGAGGAATCACCCTCGATAACCACGACCGACTAGCTACACTACAGAACTAGCATCATGAGTACTTCACGAGGTGTCACCCTCGGTACTCGATAGTAGCGCTGCAGAGTCGTACAACTAAGGGGAGTGCGGTGATGTGAGGGGCCTGGCTTGTCAGTCATGACGACTGAGTCTTTTGTCTTCAAGTCCTCGGTGTCGTCGATGGACGCAGGGGCAACTAGGACTAAGGGGGGGGTCTCAGGGGGTCAATGATCTACCTATTCTAGGCAGTTGATATGCTAACAAGTGTAGTAGCAGTTCATCAAAAATAGGCTATGCATCAGAATAGGAGCTAACTAATACAGTAGCAAAATCTAATGCAAGCATAAGAGGGAGAAGAATAGGCGATATCGGAATGCTCAAGGGGGTTTTGCTTGCCTTGCTGCTCTGCGGCAAAAGGCTGATCGTCGACGGTGTAGTCGTACCCGGCAGCACCATCAGCCTCGGAGTCTACCGGTAAGAGAAGGGGGGGAAGAAACAATAAATATAAAGCAGACAAATGCATCAAGATGCATGACATGACAATATGCAAAGCTAAGTATGCACTAACGCGGTACTACACGTTGCAGACGGAGCGGGAGAATATCTGACGATATTTCCCGGGTCTTTGGATTTATCGGGCAAACGATCAGGAGGGGAAAAGTTCCATGTTCATCATGCTAGGAGCATGTGACAGATGAATGGATGGCATATTTGGATTCGTGGAATTTTTCTGATCAACTTTCATGTATAAAGTTTTTCCATCTGAGCTAAGGACCATTTTCTATTAATTTTTAAAGTTTTAATCATTTTCTGGAATTAACAGAATTAACTTAATTCGAAAAATGCTATTATGACATCATGCTGACATCAGCATTGCATCAGCAGTCAACAGTGGGGCTGACCAGGTCAAACCTGACCAGTGGGTCCCACATGTCATAGACTCAGGGTTAATTCATTTTAAATTAAACTAAATAGATACTAATTGGCAAGTGCGGCCCATCTGTCAGGGAGGGCTTAGTGCTAATTAATTATTTTCAATTAGCCTAATTACTAATTAGTTAGCTGACAGGGGTGGCCCACCTGTCATAGACACAGGGGCTTGGGGCCCCACATGTCAGTGACTGGGTTGTGCCCAGTCAGCCAGTTGACCAAGTCAACTGGTCAACTGGGTCGCCCTGGCCCACTGGCCAGTGTCACTTGGGGTGGCCCCTACCGGGCCACGTCGGCGGTGGCCGGCATTCGTCGCCGGAGGAGCTCCGACGAGCACCCAAGACGGCGAGGGGGCTCGGAAATCGTCTACAGGGGGTCATTTCGCGTCATTCTTCTTGTGTTCGACAGCTGGCGCAGCCGCCGCTCCATTCTGACCATCGGAAGGAGCAACGGTGGACGGTGGCGAGCGGCAGGTCGACGGCGGCGGAGGCGAGCTTCGGGCGCCAGTGGCAATCATCGCAGCAGTGCATTCTTGAGCGAACTAACGGTACTACGAGGGCCTACGCGATGCGTGGAGTAGAATGGCATCGACGGCAGGACCAAATGGTCGCTGGATGGTCGCCGGTGACGAGCTCTTGCGGCGGTGGGTTCGGGCTCCGGTGAAATCTAGCGCTGAGAGCTCGGGTCCGTCAAGGAGGGAGAGGGGAAAGGAGCAGGAGCTCACCGGGAGCCTGTAGAGGTGCAAAGCAGGCTCGGGGAAGGCTCGAGGTGGCCGGAATCGACGACGGCGATCTTCTGGTCCCGAGGAGGAAGACGATGGCATGGGGGCGATGTAGGGCTCCTGGGGCTCGGGCTCGTGGTCGAGGAGGACGGGGTCGTCACGGCGGTCCTGCCTGGCTAGCTACGGAGGCGGGGGGAGGGCTGTGGCCGTGGTTAGCCGGCGTCCATGGCGACGGCGGCGCGGGCGTGGCGGATCTGGAGGAGGGAGATAGCGAGCGAGGGAGGAGAGGGCAGCGAATGGAGGAGTCGTCCAGGGGAGAAGGCCCAGGGCGCCCTTATCCCCTCGCCCCACCTGCTCCGGTGCCGTGGCGGTCAACGGCCGGAGCCGCGCTCGTCTAGCCACGCCGGCGTCGACAACGAGGCGGGAGCAGGTGGACGAACCGGTAAGTGGGCTGGGCCGCACTGTGCCTACGGCCCAGAGGCCAGGTAAGTGGTCTCCTAGCCTTATTCCTTTTGTTTCTTTTCTGTTTTCTTTTTAAATCTTTCTGTTTTGAAATAGTTTTAGGACTAAATGACTGTTGAAAAATATGGGATAGGGCCCAATAATTGCCATGCAATATTTAGTACTGCCACAAAAAGTTTGGGGGTTATTTGACTCCATTTGGATTTTTCATAAATGCAAAGGCATTTTAAAATGCTGGGATTGCACTGGATTAATTGCTACTGCTCATTTTAGCAACATAGTGATGTTGTTTTCCTTAACAACATACTGTTTTGGAATTTTTGCTGAATGATGAACATTTTTCCAGCAATAATTGAGCAACTTCAAATCTCACTTGCCAATTGAATTTGATTTCAAAGTGGAGTTTAAAATGATATTTGAATCAAAGGTGATCAAGTACTGTTTAGCAAAAGATTAGCTTATCACTTGGCCATTACTGTAGCTTAATTACAATCATCACTGTAGCCAAAAGCCAGGGTGTCACAATTCTCCCCTACTAAAAAGAATTCTCGTCCCGAGAATTAAGAAGTAGAAGGAAAGACCCCGGGGTATTCTACACCCAAGTGGCTTCATCTTCAGAATGATTTGCCCACTGCACTTTGAAGAACTTGGTAACCTTCTGACGAGTCCGACGTTCAGTTTCATCGAGAATGCGGACTGGTTGCTCCTTGTAAGAGAGGTCTTGCTACAGCTCAAGCATATCATGATCCACTGCTCGGATAGGATCCTTGAAGCTGCGACGAAGTTGCGACACATGGAACACATCGTGAACCTGAGAAAGGTTTGGCGGTAGTTCCAGTTGATATGCCACCTTACCACGCCTTTCGAGAACAGTGAAAGGACCAATATATCGAGGAGCCAGCTTGCCCTTGACTCCAAAATGGTGTGTACCTCTCATTGGCGTGACTCGAAGGTAAGTCTTTTCGCCAGGTTGATAGACCATATCTTTGTGATGACGGTCATACTGACTCTTCTGACGAGATTGAGCAGCCTTCAGATTTGCATGAATAATGCGGACTTGATCTTCGGCATGTTGGATAATATCTGGACCGATAAGTGTACGTTCCCTAGTTTCTGACCAATTCAGAGGAGTCCGACACTTACGTCCATATAATACTTCAAAAGGAGCCATCTTCAGACTAGCTTGATAGCTATTGTTGTAGGAGAACTCAGCATACGGGAGGGATTCCTCCCATTTCTTGCCGAAAGAAATGACACAAGCTCGAAGCATGTCTTCGAGAATCTGGTTGACTCTTTCAACTTGTCCCTAGGATTGAGGGTGAAAAGCGGTGCTGAAGGACAAACGAGTCCCCATAGCTTCCTGGAAACTTGTCCAGAATCTTGAAGCGAATAAACTACCACGGTCTGAACTAATCACCAATGGAATACCGTGGAGTGAAACAACTCTGGACATGTATAGATCTGCCAGCTGACTAGCAGTAATAGTTTCCTTGATAGCCAGAAAATGTGCAACTTTGCACAACCGGTCAATGACGACAAGAATAGCATCACTACCTTTCTGCGATCTCGGAAAACCAGTAATTAAGTCCATTTGAACATGATCCCATTTCCATTCAGGAATAGAAATAGGTTGTAAAGTTCCAGCAGGCCTTTGATGTTCTGCTTTGATCCGACAACAAATGTCACATTCTGAAACATAGCGTGCAATGTCTTGCTTCATGTTAGACCACCAGAATCTTCGACGAATGTCTTGGTACATCTTGGTACTACCAGGATGAATAGACAGCGGAGTGTCATGTGCTTCCCTCATGACCTCCTGAGTCAAATCATTGTTTTTCTCCTTACACGGTACCACTAGGCGGTCTTTGAAGTACAAAGCGCCATCCTCGGAAATAGTGAAGGGTGAGGGCTTTCCTTCTGCGAGATCGCGTTTAATCCTCTCGACTTCACTGTCACACTTCTGGATCCACTTGATGACATCCACAAGATCTGGTTTAGCAACCAGGGTATTAAGAGATCCCTGGGGTACAACGTGGAGGTTCATTTTGTAGGATCCTTCAGGAGGTGGAGTGAGATAACCCTGAGGAACAATATGGAGGTTCAGCTTGCGGAATTCTTCTTGAAGAAGGGGGTGAACCTTGTGAACCTGAAGGTGATTGCAGTACGACTTGCGGCTCAAAGCATCAGCCATTACGTTAGCCTTGCCTGGGGTATAAGAAATACCCACATTGTAATCTGCTATTCGTTCCATCCATCGTTGTTGATGGAGGTTCAGATCTGGCTGAGTAAACAGATACTTCAGACTTTGATGATCGGTGTAGATCTCGCAACGATTACCAACAAGGTATTGCCGCCACTCTTTTAGTGCATGAATTACTGCAGCGAGTTCAAGGTCATGAACTGGGTAATTCTCTTCACGGGGACGCAGTTGACGGGATGCATAAGCAACCACTCTGCGCTCTTGCATTAGGACACAGCCCATTCCTTGACGTGAAGCATCACAATAGATGACGAAGTCCTTACGAGTATCCGGAGGAGCAAGCACTGGAGCAGACGTCAGTTTGTCCTTAAGTGCTTGAAAGCTCTCCTGACATTTTTCTGTCCACTCATATTTAACACCTTTGTGAAGCAAATTGGTTAAGGGTTTTGCAATCTTGGAGAAATTCTCGACGAATCGACGGCAATAGCTGGCGAGTCCGAGAAAACTTCTGACTTGTTTGACATTCTTCGGGGGAGTCCAGTCCAGCATAGCCTGAACTCGTTCAGGGTTGACCGCAATACCATCCTTGGAAATCACATGACCAAGGTAGGTTACTTCGTCCATCCAGAACTCACACTTTGAATAGTTAGCATAAAGTTGATGCTCTCGAAGCCTCTCCAGTATAAGACGAAGATGTTCAGCATGCTCTTTTTTATTCTTGGAGAATACTAGAATATCATCCAGATAAACCACGACGAATTTATCGAGGTAATCCATGAATATATAGTTCATCAAGCAAGAGAAGGTTGCTGGAGCATTGGTTAAGCCGAAGGACATGATGGTGTACTCGTATGAACCATAGCGAGTAACAAATGCAGTCTTGGGAATATCCTCTTCACGAACCCGGATCTGATGGTAACCCAACCTCAAGTCGAGTTTAGAAAATACTGATGATCCAGCAAGTTGATCATACAGATCGTTGATCCATGGAAGCGGATATTTGTTTTGAATCGTTGCTTGGTTGATGGGCCGGTAATCTTGGACCAATCAATTCGTACCATCCTTCTTCTTGACAAAGAGAGAAGGTGCTCCCCAAGCAGAGGAACTTGGACGAATGAAACCCAGACGAAGCGAATTGTCAATTTCTTGCTTAAGTTCTAGGAGTTCATGTGGTGGCATCTTATACGGACGCTTGGCTATAGGAGTGGTACCAGGTACCAAGTCGATGACAAACTCTACAGCTCTAGCAGGGAATCCCTGGAAGTTCTTCCGAAAAATCATCTTGGAAATCCCGGACAACCGGAATGTTTTCAATCCCTTCAAGAGGTGACACATTTAATGCATTCAAGACATCTAACCGGGCTTCAGCAACTAACAGCTTGGAATGACATGATGGAGTACAACTCATAATCAAAGAAGATTACTAAGAGTGGTTGAATCGTAATGCGGACTCGATTCAATTACCGGTGTCCTTGAGTGTCCAACAAATTAGAACACGAGGAAACTGGAATCAGTGAAATATCATTGAGGAGCTCATAAAAAGTTATATAGCTCCATGATATTCATCAAGAAACCAGGGACAATACCCGGAGGTAGATCAGAATAGAGGTTAGACTGGTGTATTGATCTGTGGAAGACAAGCACTTTAACTTGTCTTAGAATGAAATCAAAGTAGAACAACATGGTCGGAACCACGATCGCAATGGACAAAAGCAAAGATACAATATCAAATCATACAATGAATGAATATATGAAAGGAGAAGCTTGTATGATAAGATCAACATCGTTTCCATGGGCATGAACACAAGGTTCAAGGTCGACTCCCACTTCACCAATGCATCTCCTTCCATTTACTCCTCGCCTTTGGTGAAATTATAGTTTTAAAAGATTATCTGGCAAAACACCAGAAGAGTATGACTCGTGAAATTGTCGGATTCACGCGGATTAAGGAAGGCATAGGTCCAACCCATCGGGGCATCTTAGGAACATATACCACAAGCTTCAAGAGTAGTTAACACATGCTTGACAACAGAGCATGGCTGACAAAAGTATAGGATACAACTTATCAGAGGGAAAAGACACAATTTACCAATAGCATCATGTATCAGGGGAAGACCATCACAAGAATTTTTAATGTGAAGGATGCTATCGGATAATAATCCAACAATGGATCGGGGGATCCACAACGGAGCTGATGTGAGTATCGGTACTCATTCAGAGGAATAAAGAATGCGGAGGCATCGGATTCAAGAAACACCTGAATAGTCTGATGCTTAAATACAAAGGAATTATGATTTCCAATTTGAAGGATCAGAAGCAGACGCTCTAATCAAGGATGGATAAGTTGAAAAGACTTGGTCGGACAATCAATAAAGGTTTGAATTGCCAAGAACCAACTCATGTCCGGAAGGACGTCTGAGCCGGAAAGATAATTTAAACGGATCACACATTGAATCAATAGGCTCAAAATGGCAAAGACAAGGGATGTCAACGAAAACTACTAGACATATGGAATTAACCATAATGCAAGCAGGCAAGAATTTCAAGAGCAACAAGCTGCAGAGGATTTTCGGAAGATCGAAAAGTATTTCGAAGAATTTTGTGAAACACATGAAAAACTGGGATGAACGGATTCTCAACATTTGTGAGGAATTACCCGTAAGGCTTCCATGCGGAAAAGAACTATAAGGCAGTAAACTCAAAGGGCTATCGGGGCATTGGAGAGTATTTCGGGGCATCTTGTAATAACAAGAGTAACGAGAAAGGATTGTATGAATGACAAGTGCAATTAATCATCCATAGGGACTTATCGGCGGTAGGGAATTGCAAAGCCGGTGAGCACAAGTCTCGAAAAACATAAAAAGGGTATCTTCAGAATCTTCTGACGGAGCAGGTGATCTTCTGGTATGAGGGCTCTCCGAGAAAAGTAGTTACGAGAACCTAGAGTCAGAGTTTGTAAAATCTTTAACCCGAAAGAGAAGAGAGATCAGAACCCAGAGTATAGACGAGGAATAAAAGATCCTAATACCACCCGATTGAGATGTGGGCCCGTAACCCACACAACTATGTTAGTAAAAGTTTTTCAATGACTAGACCCAACTTCGGCCAAGGAGTTGGGAAGGGGGCTACCTACTGGCAGTTGGCTCTGATACCAACTTGTGACGCCCCCGGTCTCGTCCGTATGCTAATCATGCACACAATGCGTACGATCAAGATTAGGGACTCACTGATTGATATCACAACACAACAAAAGACACAAGTAAAAGTCATACAGCTTCATATTACAAGCCAGGGGCCTCGAGGGCTCAAATACAAAGCTCGACAAAGCACGAGTCAGCGGAAGGAAAAATATCTGAGTACAGACATAAGTTAGACAAGTTTTGCCTTAAGAAGGCTAGCACAAACATAAGCAACGGATCGAAAGAGGCGAGGCCTCCTGCCTGGGAACCTCCTAACTACTCCTGAGCGTCGGCGTTCTCCACGTAGTAGAAGGCTCCATCGGTGGTGTAGTAGTCGTCTCCGGCGTACTCCATCTCCTGGGCTCCATCGCCTGAACGCGGTATCGTATCGAGGGGGAAAGAAAATGCAAAGCAGCGGTGAGTACTCATCCAAAGTACTCGCAAGACTGACATCAGATCTATGCTAAGTATGCATAATTATCAAGGGAAGGGGTTATATCTGGACTGACTGCAGAAAGCAAGAATAGGGAGAAGGTCTAGTCCTATCGAAGACTAGCATCTTCATCATCTGGCAGCATTAGAAGAGAGTAGACCTGCAGCTCATATATATAGTCATATTGTTGTAGCAATTTTATTAAGTAACCACGCCCAGAGTGTTGGGGAACGTTGCATGGGAAACAAAAATTTTCCTTCGCACACACAAGATCTATCCATGGTGATGAGCATCTACGAGAGGGAGAGTGAATCTACATACCCTTGTAGATCGCTAAGCGGTTGATGTAGTAGAACGTCTCCGCGATCCAAATCGCAAGTCGTCCCTCGATCCGATCACGAACTAGTGCCGAACAGACGGCACCTCCGCGTTCAACACACGTACGGCTTGATGACGCCTTCACCTCCTCGATCCAGCGAGCGATGGTGAAGTAGTAGATGAGTTCCGGCAGCACGACGGCGTGGTGATGATGGTGAGGAACAATCTCTGCAGGGCTTCGCCAAGCACTACGGAGATTATGACGGGAGAACTAGAGGGTTAGGGTTGCCGACACACGTCTTGGGAAATCTTAATGTGTCCCGTGTGCTAGCCCTGCCCCTCTATTTATATGTTGAGCCTTGGGGTCTAAACTTGGAGTAAAAGCCTCCTCCAGGTCGGTTTTGCCCGCACAAGGTCGGTTTGGCCCGCAGGGAAAGAGTCCAACTCGGATTCTTGCAGTATCGCGCACAAGCGGTAGTACCGCTCACGAGCAGTAGTACCGCTTCACACAAGCGGTAGTACCGCTTATGCGGTAGTACCGCTTCACACAAGCGGTAGTACCGCTTACGCGGTAGTACTGCCTTACCAGCAGTAGTACCGCTTAAGGCAGCAGCAAAACTTCCTTTTGCACTTTCCAATACCTCGTGGGCTTTACCCCTTTGGCTCATATAAAGTGTTGCTGCACCCGAACACTTCGGTAAACATCCGGAACCCCTTCCGGTGAATTCCGGAACTCTTCCGGAGATCAAAACACTATTATCACATATATCAATCTTTACCTCCGGACTATTCCAGAGATCCTCGTCATGTCCGAGATCTTATCCGGGACTCCGTACAACCTTCGGTCACCAACAAAATAACTCAACTATACTAATCGTCACCAAACGTTAAGTGTGTAGACCCTGCGGGTTCGAGAACTATGTAGACATGACCAAGACATCTCTACGATCAATAACCAATAGCGGGACCTGGATGCCCATATTGGCTCCTACATATTCTACGAAGATATTTATCGGTCGAACCTCTATGTCAAGGATTCAGTTAATCCCGTATGATGTTCCCTTTGTTCTTCGGTATGTTACTTGCCCGAGATTCGATCGTCGGTATCTCTATACCTAGTTCAATCTCGTTACCGGCAAGTCTCTTTACTCGTTCCGTAATACAAGATCTCGTGGCTAACACTTTAGTCACATTGCTTGCAAGGCTCATTGTGATGTTGTATTACCGAGTGGGCCCTGAGATACCTCTCCGTCATACGGAGTAACAAATCCCAGTCTTGATCCATGCCAACCCAACAGACACCCTCGGAGATACCTGTAGAGCACCTTTATAGTCACCCAGTTACGTTGCGACGTTTGATACACACAAGGTACTCCTCCGATGTCAGGGAGTTGAATGATCTCATGGTCATTGGAACAGATACTTGACATGCAGAAAACAATAGCAATAAACTGACACGATCATATGCTACGTTTATAGTTTGGGTCTTGTCCATCACATCATTCTCCTAATGATGTGATCCCGTTATCAAATGACATCTCATGTCCATGGCCAGGAAACCTTCACCATCTTTTGATCAACGAGCTAGTCAACTAGAGGCTTACTAGGGACACAGTGTTGTCTATGTACCCACACATGTATTTGAGTTTCCAATCAATACAATTATAGCATGGATAATAAACGATTATCATGAACAAGGAAATATAATAATAACCAATTTATTATTGCCTCTAGGGCATATTTCCAACAGTCTCCCACTTGCACTAGAGTCAATAATCTAGTTCACATCACTATGTGATTTACATTGTAATGAATCGAACACCCATGCAGTTCTGGTGTTGTTCATGTTTAGCCCTTGGAAGAGGTTTAGTCATCGGATCTGCAACATTCAGATCCGTGTGTACTTTGCAAATATTTATGTCGTCCTCCTTGATGTAATCGCGGATGGAATTGAAACGTAGCTTTATGTGTCTGGTCCTCTTGTGAAATCTTGGTTCCTTGGCTAGAGCAATGGCACCAGTATTATCACAAAACAGAGTCATTGGATTAAGCGCACTAGGCACTACTCCAAGATCTGTCATGAACTCCTTCATCCAGACACCTTCCTTCGCCGCCTCCGAGGCAGCGATGTACTCCGCTTCGCATGTAGAATCAGCTACCACGCTTTGCTTGGAACTGCACCAGCTAACCGCACCCCCATTAAGAATAAATACGTATCCGGTTTGCGACTTAGAGTCATCCGGATCAGTGTCAAAGCTTGCATCGACGTAACCCTTTACGACGAGCTCTTGATCACCTCCATAAACGAGAAACATGTCCTTAGTCCTATTCAGGTACTTCAGGATATTCTTGACCGCCGTCCAGTGTTCCATTCCAGGATCACTTTGAAACCTTCCGGCCATACTTATGGCAAGGCTGACATAGGGTCTTGTGCACAGCATTGCATACATAATAGAGCCTATGGCTGAGGCATAGGGGACGACACTCATCTTTTCTCTATCTTCTGCAGTCACTGGGCATTGAGTCTTACTCAACTTCACACCTTGCAATACAGGCAGGAACCCCTTCTTGGACTGATCCATTTTGAACTTCTTCAAAACTTTGTCAAGGTATGTGCTTTGTGAAAGTCCTATTAAGCGTCTCGATCTATCTCTATAGATCTTGATGCCTAATATGAAAGCAGCTTCTCCTAGGTCCTTCATTGAAAAACTCTTGTTCAAATATTCCTTCACGCTTTCCAACATTTCTATATTGTTTCCAATCAGTAATATGTCATCCACATATAATATTAGAAACGCTATAGAGCTCCCACTCACTTTCTTGTAAATAAAAGCTTCTCCGTAAACTTCTATAAACTCGAACGCTTTGATCACCTCCTCAAAGCGAAGATTCCAACTCCGAGATGCTTGCACCAGTCCATAAATGGATCGCTGGAGTTTGCAAACTTTGTCAGCGTTCTCTGGATCGACAAAACCTTCTGGTTGCATCATATACAACTCTTCCTTAAGGTAACCGTTAAGGAACGCTGTTTTGACATCCATCTGCCAAATCTCATAATCGAAAAAGGCAGCTATTGCTAACATGATTCTGACGGACTTAAGCATCGCTACGGGTGAGAAGGTCTCATCGTAGTCTACTCCTTGAACTTGTGAAAAACCCTTTGCCACAAGTCGAGCTTTATAGACGGTGACATTACCGTCCGCGTCCGTCTTCCTCTTAAAGATCCATTTGTTCTGAATGGCCTTACGCCCTTCAGGTAATACTTCCAAAGTCCATACTTTGTTTTCATACATGGATCCCATCTCGGATTTCATGGACTCTAACCACTTCTCGGAATCCGGGCCCATCATCCCTTCTCCATAGCTCGTAGGTTCATCGTTGTCTAACAACATGACCTCTAAGACAGGGTTGCCGTACCACTCGGGAGCAGTACGCGTCCTTGTCGACCTACGAGGTTCGATAGCAACTTGATCCAAAGCTTCATGATCATCATCATTAACTTCCTCTTCAGCTAATGTAGGCTCCACATAAACAACTTTCTGCGCTGCGCTACTCTCAGGTTGAAGTAAAGGTTCAACAACCTCATCAAGTTCTATCTTCCTCCCACTCAATTCTTTCGAGAGAAACTCTTTCTCAAGAAATGTTCCGTTTTTAGCGACAAACACTTTGCCTTCGGATCTGAGATAGAAGGTATACCCAACTGTCTCTTTTGGGTATCCTATGAAGACGCATTTCTCCGCTTTGGGTTCCAGCTTTTCAGGCTGAAGCTTTTTGACATAAGCATCACATCCCCAAACTTTAAGAAACAACAGCTTTGGCTTCTTGCCAAACCAAAGTTCATATGGTGTCGTCTCAACGGATTTCGATGGTGCCCTATTTAAAGTGAATGCAGCTGTCTCTAATGCATAACCCCAAAACGATAGTGGCAAATCGGCAAGAGACATCATAGATCGCACCATATCCAATAAGGTTCGATTACGACGTTCGGACACACCATTACGCTGTGGTGTTCCAGGCGGTGTTAATTGTGAAACAATTCCACACTGTCTTAAGTGACTGCCAAACTCATAACTCAGATATTCTCCTCCTCGATCAGATCGTAGGAATTTAATCTTCTTGTTACGATGATTCTCAACTTCACTCTGAAATTGTTTGAACTTTTCAAATGTTTCAGACTTGTGTTTCATTAAGTAAATATACCCATATCTACTTAAGTCATCAGTGAAGGTGAGAAAGTAACGATAACCACCGCGCGCCTCAATACTCATCGGACCACACACATCAGTATGTATGATTTCCAATAAGTCACTTGCCCGTTCCATTGTTCCAGAGAACGGCGTTTTAGTCATCTTGCCCATGAGGCATGGCTCACATGTGTCAAGTGATTCAAAATCAAGTGACTCCAAAAGTCCATCAGCATGGAGCTTCTTCATGCGTTTTACGCCAATATGACCTAAACGGCAGTGCCACAAGAAAGTGGTATTATCATTATCAATTCTACATCTTTTGGCATCAATGTTATGAACATGTGTATCATTACTATCGAGATTCAATAAGAATAAACCCCTCACATTGGGTGCATGACCATAAAAGATATTACTCATATAAATAGAACAACCATTATTCTCTGATTTAAATGAGTAACCGTCTCGCAATAAACAAGATCCAGATATAATGTTCATGCTTAACGCAGGCACCAAATAACACTTATTTAGGTTCATCTCTAATCCCGACGGTAATCGAAGAGCGAGCGTGCCGACGGCGATCACATCAACCTTGGAACCATTTCCCACGCGCATCGTCACTTCGTCCTTTGCCAGCCTCCGTCTATTCCGCAGTTCCTATTTTGAGTTGCAAATATGAGCAACCGCACCGGTATCAAATACCCAGGCACTACAACGAGAGTTGGTAAGGTACACATCAATAACATGTATATCATATATACCTTGTTTGTTGTTGGCCGCCTTCTTGTCAGCCAAATACTTGGGGCAGTTCCGCTTCCAGTGTCCAGTTCCCTTGCAATGAAAGCACACAGTTTCTGGTTTGGGTCCAGCCTTGGGTTTCTTCACGAGAGGAGCAACTGCTTTGCCACTCTTCTTGGAGTTACCCTTCTTACCCTTGCCATTTTTCTTGAAACTAGTGGTTTTATTGACCATCAACACTTGATGCTCCTTCTGAATTTCAGACTCAGCGGCTTTCAGCATCGCAAACAGCTCGGCGACTGACTTGTTCATCCCGTGCATGTTATAGTTCAACACGAAGCTCTTGTAGCTAGGTGGCAATGATTGAAGAACTCTGTCAGTGATAGCCTCTGGCGGAAGGGGCATCCCTAACTCAGCCAGACGGGTGGAGTACCCAGACATTCTGAGCACGTGATCACTGATAGACCCGTTCTCCTCCATCTTGCAAGCATAGAACTTATCGGAGATCTCATATCTCTCGATCCGGGCATTCTTCTGAAAGATAAACTTCAATTCCTGGAACATCTCATATGCTCCATGACGTTCAAAACGTCTTTGAAGTCCCGGTTCTAAGCCATACAACATTGCACATTGAACTATTGAGTAATCATCAGAACGAGCCTGCCAGGCGTTCACAACGTCTAGAGACTCAACTGGAGCAGGTGGATCACCAAGCGGTGCATCAAGGACATAAGCCTTCTGGGAAGCCGTAAGGATAATCCTTAGATTACGGGCCCAGTCCACAAAGTTACTTCCATCATCTTTCAACTTAGCTTTCTCTAGGAACGCATTAAAATTCAGGGGTGCTACTGCGCGAGCCATGATCTACAACATAAATATAGCAAAGACAACTTAGACTATTGTTCTAGATAATGAGTTTTGGTTAATCATATTTAAAAAACTCCCACTCAAATTGACATCCCTCCGGTCATTCGAGTGTAACATGATCCAAATCCACCAACTCAAGTCCGATCATCACGTGAGTTGAGGTGGTTTCAATGGTGAACATCTTCATGTTGATCATATCTACTATATGACTCATGTTCGACCTTTCGGTCTCTTGTGTTCCGAGGCCATGTCTGTACATGCTAGGCTCGTCAAGTTTAACCCGAGTGTTCCGCACGTGCAACATGGCTTACACCCGTTGTATGCGAACGTAGAGTCTATCACACCCGATCATCACGGCGTGTCTCGAAACGACGAACTTTCGCAACGGTGCACACTTGGGGAGAACACAATTTATCTTGAAATTTAAGTGAGGGATCACCTTATAATGCTACCGTCGTCCTAAGCAAAATAAGATGCAAAAAAAGGATTAACATCACATGCAAATCATAAGTGACATGATATGGCCATGAACTTGTGCTTTTGATCTCCATCTCCAAAGCACCGGCATGATCTCCATCGTCACCGGCATGACACCATGATCTCCATCATCTTGATCTCCATCAACGTGTCGCCATAAGGTTGTCGCACCGACTGTTGCTTCCACGACTATTGCTAACGTTTAGCGATAAAGTAAAGCATTACATAGCGCTTAATGATTGACACGCAGGTCATACAATAATTAAAGACAACTCTATGGCTCCTGCCAGTTGTCGTACTCATCGACATGCAAGTCGTGATATTCTATACAAAACATGATCATCTCATACATCACATATATCTCATCATGTAATTGGCCATATCATATCACATCATACCCTGCAAAAACAAGTTAGACGTCCTCTAATTGTTGTTGCAAATTTTACGTGGCTGCTACGGGTTTGCAAGAACCGTTCTTACCTACGCAAAACCACAACGTGGTGTAGTGATTGCTTTTTGATCTTCTAAAAGAACCCTCTTCATTGAAATCGATTCAACTAAAGTGAGAGAGACAGACACCCGCTAGCCATCTTTATGCAACGAAGTTACATGTCAGTTGAAGGAACCTGTCTCGCGTAAGTGTACGCGTAATGTCGGTCCGGGCCGCTTCATCTCACAGTACTGCCGAATCAAATATCAACTAGTAACGGCAAGCAATATGTATACACGCACGCCCACAACTCGTTTGTGTTCTACTCGAGATCTCATCTACGCATAGACCTGGCTCATGATGCCACTGTTGGGGAACGTTGCATGGGAAACAAAAAATTTCCTACGCACACACAAGATCTATCCATGGTGATGAGCATCTACGAGAGGGAGAGTGAATCTACATACCCTTGTAGATCGCTAAGCGGAAGCGTTTAAGAAACGCGGTTGATGTAGTCGAACGTCTCCGCGATCCAAATCGCACGTCGTCCCTCGATCCGATCACGAACTAGTGCCGAACGGACGGCACCTCCGCGTTCAACACACATACGGCTTGATGACGCCTTCACCTCCTCGATCCAGCGAGCGATGGTGAAGTAGTGGTTGAGTTCCAGCAGCACGACGGCGTGGTGATGGTGGTGAGGAACAATCTCTGCAGGGCTACGCCAAGCGTTACGGAGATTATGACGGAGGAACTAGAGGGCTAGGGTTGCCGGCACACGGCTTGGGAAATCCTGATCGCTCCCGTGTGCTAGCCCTGCCCCTCTATTTATATGTTGAGCCTTGGGGTCTAAACTTGGAGTAAAAGCCTCCTCCAGGTCGGTTTTGCCCGCACAAGGTCGGTTTGGCCCGCAGGAAAAGAGTCCAACTCGGATCCCTGCCGAACCGCGCACAGCCGCGCACAAGCGGTAGTACCGCTCACAAGCGGTAGTACCGCTTGGGCGGTAGTACCGCTTCACACAAGCGGTAGTACCGCTCGGGCGGTAGTACCGCTTCACACAAGCGGTAGTACCGCTTACGCGGCAGCAAAACTACTTTTTGCAGTTTCCAATACCTTGTGGGCTTTTATCCCTTGGCCCATATAAAGTGTTGTTGCACCCGAACACTTCGGTAAACATCCAGAACCCCTTCCGGTGAACTCTGGAACTCTTCCGGAGATCGAAACACTATTATCACATATATCAATCTTTACCTCCGGACTCTTCCGGAGATCCTCGTCATGTCCGGGATCTTATCCGAGACTTCCGAACAACTTTCGGTCACCAACATAATAACTCAATTATACTAATCGTCACCAAACGTTAAGTGTGTAGACCCTGCGGGTTCGAGAACTATGTAGACATGACCGAGACACCTATACGGCCAATAACCAATAGCGGGACCTGGATGCCCATATTGGCTCCTACATATTCTACGAAGATCTTTATCGGTCGAACCTCTATGTCAAGGATTCAGTTAATCCCGTATGCTGTTCCCTTTGTTCTTCGGTATGTTACTTGCCCGAGATTCGATCGTCGGTATCTCTATACCTAGTTCAATCTCGTTACCGGCAAGTCTCTTTACTCGTTCCGTAATACAAGATCTCGTGGCTAACACTTTAGTCACATTGCTTGCAAGGCTCATTGTGATGTTGTATTACCGAGTGGGCCCTGAGATACCTCTCCGTCACACAGAGTAACAAATTCCAGTCTTGATCCATGCCAGCCCAACAGACACCCTCGGAGATACCTGTAGAGCACCTTTATAGTCACCCAGTTACGTTGCGATGTTTGATACACACAAGGTATTCCTCCGGTGTCAGTGAGTTGCATGATCTCATGGTCAAAGGAACAGATACTTGACATGCAGAAAACAATAGCAATAAACTGACACGATCAAATGCTACGTTTACAGTTTGGGTCTTGTCCATCACATCATTCTCCTAATGATGTGATCCCGTTATCAAATGACATCTCATGTCAATGGCTAGGAAACCTTAACCATCTTTGATCAACGAGCTAGTCAACTAGAGGCTTACTAGGGACACAGTGTTGTCTATGTACCCACACATGTATTTGAGTTTCCAATCAATACAATTATAGCATGGATAATAAACGATTATCATTAACAAGGAAATATAATAATAACCAATTTATTATTGCCTCTAGGGCATATTTCCAACAATCACATCACAACATACCCTGCAAAAACAAGTTAGACGTCCTCTAATTGTTGTTGCAAATTTTACGTGGCTGCTACGGGTTTGCAAGAACCGTTCTTACCTACGCAAAACCACAACGTGGTGTAGTGATTGCTTTTTGATCTTCTAAAAGAACCCTCTTCATTGAAATCGATTCAACTAAAGTGAGAGAGACAGACACCCGCTAGCCATCTTTATGCAACGAAGTTACATGTCAGTTGAAGGAACCTGTCTCGCGTAAGCGTACGCGTAATGTCGGTCCGGGCCGCTTCAACTCACAATACCGCCGAATAAAGTATCAACTAGTAACGGCAAGCAATATGTATACACCCACGCCCACAACTCGTTTGTGTTCTACTCGAGATCTCATCTACGCATAGACCTAGCTCAGATGCCACTGTTGGGAAACGTTGCATGGGAAACAAAAATTTTCCTACGCACACACAAGATATATCCATGGTGATGAGCATCTACGAGAGGGAGAGTGAATCTACATACCCTTGTAGATCGCTAAGCGGAAGCGTTAAGAAACGCGGTTGATGTAGTCGAACGTCTCCGCGATCCAAATCGCAAGTCGTCCCTCGATCCGATCACGAACTAGTGCCGAACGGACGGCACCTCCGCGTTCTACACACGTACGGCTTGATGACGCCTTCACCTCCTCGATCCACCGAGCGATGGTGAAGTAGTAGATGAGTTCCGGCAGCACGACGGCGTGGTGATGATGGTGAGGAACAATCTCTGCAGGGCTTCGCCAAGCACTACGGAGATTATGACGGGAGAACTAGAGGGTTAGGGTTGCCGACACACGGCTTGGGAAATCTTAATGTGTCCCGTGTGCTAGCCCTGCCCCTCTATTTATATGTTGAGCCTTGGGGTCTAAACTTGGAGTAAAAGCCTCCTCCAGGTCGGTTTTGCCCGCACAAGGTCGGTTTGGCCCGCAGGGAAAGAGTCCAACTCGGATCCCTGCAGTATCGCGCACAAGCGGTAGTACCGCTCACGAGCGGTAGTACCGCTTCACACAAGCGGTAGTACCGCTTACGCGGTAGTACTGCCTTACCAGCGGTAGTACCGCTTAAGGCAGCAGCAAAACTTCCTTTTGCACTTTCCAATACCTCGTGGGCTTTACCCCTTTGGCTCATATAAAGTGTTGCTGTACCCGAACACTTCGGTAAACATCCGGAACCCCTTCCGGTGAATTCCGGAACTCTTCCGGAGATCAAAACACTATTATCACATATATCAATCTTTACCTCCGGACTATTCCGGAGATCCTCGTCATGTCCGGGATCTTATCCGGGACTCCGGACAACCTTCGGTCACCAACAAAATAACTCAACTATACTAATCGTCACCAAACGTTAAGTGTGTAGACCCTGCGGGTTCAAGAACTATGTAGACATGACCGAGACATCTCTACGATCAATAACCAATAGCGGGACCTGGATGCCCATATTGGCTCCTACATATTCTACGAAGATCTTTATCGGTCGAACCTCTATGTCAAGGATTCAGTTAATCCCGTATGCTGTTCCCTTTGTTCTTCGGTATGTTACTTGCCCGAGATTCGATAGTCGGTATCTCTATACCTAATTCAATCTCGTTGCCGGCAAGTCTCTTTACTCGTTCCGTAATACAAGATCTCGTGGCTAACACTTTAGTCACATTGCTTGCAAGGCTCATTGTGATGTTGTATTACCGAGTGGGCCCTGAGATACCTCTCCGTCACACGGAGTAACAAATCCCAGTCTTGATCCATGCCAACCCAACAGACACCCTCGGAGATACCTGTAGAGCACCTTTATAGTCACCCAGTTACGTTGCGACGTTTGATACACACAAGGTACTCCTCCGATGTCAGGGAGTTGCATGATCTCATGGTCAAAGGAACAGATACTTGACATGCAGAAAACAATAGCAATAAACTGACACGATCATATGCTACGTTTATAGTTTGGGTCTTGTCCATCACATCATTCTCCTAATGATGTGATCCCGTTATCAAATGACATCTCATGTCAATGGATAGGAAACCTTAACCATCTTTGATCAACGAGCTAGTCAACTAGAGGCTCACTAGGGACACAGTGTTGTCTATGTACCCACACATGTATTTGAGTTTCCAATCAATACAATTATAGCATGGATAATAAACGATTATCATGAACAAGGAAATATAATAATAACCAATTTAATATTGCCTCTAGGGAAAATTTCCAACACAGAGATCCTTCCTCGACTCCCTACGAGGAAGCAATCTCGGAGCCACAATTCATTTTTAATTAGTTTATGATTATAGTTGTAGTAGGCCAAAGTACAACTCCAAGTCGTCCTGTTACCGTGGACACGACTATTTGAATAGTTTGTTCTTCCCTGCAGGGGTGCACCTCATTTCCAACACGCCTGGTCACCTCCGGCCGGACACACTTTCCGGGGTAATGCCCGGCCTCGGGATACAGCACGTCGTCGCCCCACCTAGACTCAACGAAGAGGCCAGCCCGCCGGTCTACTCCTAAGTGCGCAGGTTCGTGGGCCCAGTTGCCCTTGGACTCCTGCACGATGCGAACGCGGCCGAAAATAGACCTAGTACACTCTAGTCCAAGAGCTGTACGTTCCAGCCCAATCCGGCGCGCGCCGCTCCATTGCTGACGCCCGAAGAGCTTCGGCTGATACAACGACGCTGAGTGCCCATAACTTCCCCACGTGAAGGTTTAGTGCGTTAAAGGTCGTATCGACCAACTCAGATTAAATACTCAACCCATTAGCGATTTATTAGTGCGGGGCAAGCGTGAACCATGAAATGCAGTCCCTCCCCCCGCCAATAACACTCGGGTGCCTTTCCGGCGCACCCCACCAATATCACTCTTGCGGGTACCCTTGGGGCCGACCCGTCTTCCTCATGTTTCAGTAACCCGGTCATAGTAACTGTGTGTATAAAACATCGAGACGGAACCTGAGGAATCACCCTCATGGGGACCCGCTCGATGAAACCGTCAAGGAGGACTTAGAGGAATCACCCTCGAGAGTCCCACACTTGAGGGGTTGCACGACAGAGTCATCGTCGGGAGTGGTGAAGGAGGAATCACCCTCGATAACCACGACCGACTAGCTACACTACAGAACTAGCATCATGAGTACTTCACGAGGTGTCACCCTCGGTACTCGATAGTAGCGTTGCAGAGTCGTACAACTAAGGGGTGTGCGGTGATGTGAGGGGCCTGGCTTGTCAGTCATGACGACTGAGTCTTCTGTCTTCAAGTCCTCGGTGTCGTCGATGGACGCAGGGGCAACTGGGACTAAGGGGGGGGGGTCTCAGGGGGTCAATGATCAACCTATTCTACGCAGTTGATATGCTAACAGGTGTAGTAGCAGTTCATCAAAAACAGGCTATGCATCAGAATAGGAGCTAACTAATACAGTAGCAAAATCTAATGCAAGCATAAGAGGGAGAGAATAGGCGATATCGGAATGCTCAAGGGGGTTTTGCTTGCCTTGCTGCTCTGCGGCAAAAGGCTGATCGTCGGCGGTGTAGTCATACCCGGCAGCACCGTCAGCCTCGGAGTCTACCGGTAAGAGGAGGGGGGAAGAAACAATAAATATAAAGCAGACAAATGCATCAATATGCATGGCATGACAATATGCAAAGCTAAGTATGCACTAACGCAGTACTACACGTTGCAGACGGAGCGGGAGAATATCTGAGGATATTTCCCGGGTCTTTGGATTTATCGGGCAGACGATCCGGAGGGGAAAAGTTCCATGTTCATCATGCTAGGAGCATGTGACAGATGAATGGATGGCATATTTGGATTCGTGGAATTTTTCTGATCAACTTTCATGTATAATGTTTTTCCATCTGAGCTAAGGATCATTTTCTATTAATTTTTAAAGTTTTAATCATTTTCTGGAATTAACAGAATTAACTTAATTCGAAAAATGCTATTATGACATCATGCTGACATCAGCATTGCATCAGCAGTCAACAGTGGGGCTGACCATGTCAAACCTGACCAGTGGGTCCCACATGTCATAGACTCAGGGTTAATTCATTTTAAATTAAACTAAATAGAGACTAATTAGCAAGTGGGGCCCATCTGTCAGTGAGGGATTAGTGCTAATTAATTATTTTCAATTAGCCTAATTACTAATTAGTTAGCTGACAGGGGTGGCCCACCTGTCATAGCCATAGGGGCTTGGGGCCCCACATGTCAGTGACTGGGTTGTGCCCAGTCAGCCAGTTGACCAAGTCAACTGGTCAACTGGGTCGCCCTGGCCCACTGGCCAGTGTCACTGGGGTGGCCCCGACCGGGCCACGTCGGCGGTGGCCGGCGTTCGTCGCCGGAGGAGCTCCGGCAAGCACCCGAGACGGCGAGGGGGCTCGGAAATCGTCTACAGGGGGTCATTTCGCGTCATTCTTCTTGCGTTCGACAACTGGCGCAGCCGCCGCTCCATTCCGACCATCGGAAGGAGCAATGGTGGACGGTGGCGAGCGGCAGGTCGACGGCGGCGGAGGCGAGCTTCGGGCGCCGGTGGCAATCATCGCAGCAGTGCGTTCTCGAGCGAACTAACGGTACTACGAGGGCCTACGCGATGCGTGGAGTAGAATGGCATCGACGGCAGGACCAAATGGTCGCCGGATGGTAGCCGGCGATGAGCTCTTGCGGCGGTGGGTTCGGGCTCCGGTGAAATCTAGCGCTACGAGCTCGGGTCCGTCGAGGAGGGAGAGGGGAAAGGAGC
Source organism: Elymus sibiricus (assembly GCA_039707655.1). Taxonomy (NCBI): domain Eukaryota; kingdom Viridiplantae; phylum Streptophyta; class Magnoliopsida; order Poales; family Poaceae; genus Elymus; species Elymus sibiricus. Next base: position 516,533,627 of record CM077666.1, read on the forward strand.
AGGAGCTCACCGGGAGCCTGTAGAGGTGCAAAGCGGGCTCGGGGAAGACTCGAGGTGGCCGGAATCGACGACGGCGATCTTCTGGTCCCGAGGAGGAAGATGACGGCGTGGGGGCGATGCAGTGCTCCTGGGGCTCGGGCTCGTGGTCGAGGAGGACGGGGTCGTCGCGGCGGTCCTGCCTGGCTAGCTACGGAGGCGGGGGGAGGGCTGTGGCCGTGGTTAGCCCACGTCCATGGCGACGGCGGCGCGGGCGCGGCGGATCTGGAGGAGGGAGATAGCGAGCGAGGGAGGAGAGGGCGGCGAATGGAGGAGTCGCCCAGGGGAGAAGGCCCAGGGCGCCCTTATCCCCTCGTCCCACCTGCTCCGGTGCCGTGGCGGCCAACGGCCGGAGCCGCGCGCGTCCAGCCACGCCGGCGTCGACAGCGAGGCGGGAGCAGGTGGACGAACCGGTAAGTGGGCTGGGCCGCACTGTGCCTACGGCCCAGAGGCCAGGTAAGTGGTCTCCTAGCCCTATTCCTTTTGTTTCTTTTCTGTTTTCTTTTTAAATCTTTCTGTTTTGAAATAGTTTTAGGACTAAATGACTTTTGAAAAATATGGGATAGGGCCCAATAATTGCCATGCAATATTTAGTACTGCCACAAAAAGTTTAGGGGTTATTTGACTCCATTTGGATTTTTCATAAATGCAAAGGCATTTTAAAATGCTGGGATTGCACTGGATTAATTGCTACTGCTCATTTTAGCAACATAGTGATGTTGTTTTCCTTAACAACATACTGTTTTGGAATTTTTGCTGAATGATGAACATTTTTCCAGCAATAATTGAGCAACTTCAAATCTCACTTGCCAATTGAATTTGATTTCAAAGTGGAGTTTAAAATGATATTTGAATCAAAGGTGATCAAGTACTGTTTAGCAAAAGATTAGCTTATCACTTGGCCATTATTGTAGCTTAATTACAATCATCACTGTAGCCAAAAGCGAGGGTGTCACATAAACGTTGGTAGGTGCGGTTTAAGTCAAAACCTTAGAAGCCACGTAAAATAAAATTTTGCATAAACCGATTAAAGGCGTCTAACTTTGTTTTGCATGATGTGCATGTGATGGTATAGCAATGCTCATATTCAATTTGATTATGTGTGAGATGACTATATGATGTAAATTTACTAACATGACCTGCGTGTCATGATTCGGCATGATGGCTGGAGCCATATGATTGTCACTTTAATGACCTGCGTGTCAACCTTAAGTAATGCATTTATTTTATTAGCTATAGAGATAGCAATATTATCCGGTGCATCGACAAGGTGGTGGCAATCCTCGCGAAGGTGAACACCGACGCAAATGCCGAAGACGAAGAAATTCAAGACTTCTCCGTCAGAAAGGGCTATACCATATCATGCTATTATGAATTGCCTGAGATGTTTATCCCTTATGATGCACCCTTCTGATTGCGCGGTAGTCGCTTTTTATTAGGGTGATCTCTCACTAAAAATATCAAGTAGTTAGTGTTCTACCAAGTGTAGCACCGTCACAGCATCTATCCTTTCGGGGTGCGCCATGGATGCATGGGTACGAATGATTGGAGAAATGTAAGGTGGGTGAGGTCAGACCTCGCAACAAGATCACTTGGTTGTCTTGACGTTCATGGCAGGATCGTCCAGGGCTCGGAACAGACGCATCGAAAGATGAACAAGACTCACATAGAGATGTGATCGGCAAGTTGGCCTACCGATTGAAATCCTCGTCATGAGATGATGATTCTATGACGTTGAATTGATATTCGGATCTTGAATCACTCATAATCAATTTTGAGAGATATTGATTTGAGTGGGAGCGCAGTTTAGAATAAATTTGTTTATTCACTAGTGGAAATTAATTATGAACAAAGTCTAAGTGAAATTTATGTTTACCGTTGTAGATCAAATGGCTCGCAACACCGTATTCAACTTTGGCCCGATGTTAGAGAAAGAGAAGTTACCTGCGACTGGAAACAACTATGCGGACTGGGTCTGTAACCTGAGGATTGTCCTCAGGAGTGCTAAGAAAATGTATGTGCTTGAATCTGCTCTTCCAACTAAACCGGCGGCAACTACCCCGGAAGATGAACAAAATGTCTGGGCCACTAAGGATGATGATTACAACTTAGTGCAGTGCCTCATGCTAGCTTGCATGAGTCCAGAGCTTCAAAAACGTTTTGAATTCCATAACTCCCGTGATATGATCCGGGAATTGGATGCTCTGTACAAGGGAACCGCACGGTCTGAACAATTTGATATCATGAAGGCCGTGATGGATAGCAAGATGGCTGAGAGCAGTTTAATTGGCGAACATGTGGTCAAAATGATTGGCTACGCTGAAAGGCTTAAAACCTTGCAATTTCCAATTCCACCGGCCCATATGATGGACATGTTGCTTTCTTCACTCCCCCCGTCTTACGACAGTTTTGTCATGAACTACAACATGAGTGGGATGGAGAAAACACCAGAAGAGGTGCTCGCCATGCTGAAAACTGCGAAAGGAGGACTGCGGAAAAATCGCAAGCAAGTGTTGCTTGTGAATAAAATCCCTAGTTTAAAAAAGAAAGGCAAGCCAAAGAAGGGCAAGGGCGCCGGTAAGACCGGCTCCCAAAGCAACTCTAAGGGCGGAGCCAAGAATGAAACTGAGTGCTTCTACTGCAAGGGCACATGACACTGGAAGAGAAACTGCAAGAAGTATCTGGAAGATAAGAAGTCCGGGAAAACCGGAAAAGGTACAATTGTTATACAGGTTAATGCCATTGACGTTTTGCTTGCTAGCGAAAATTGTAAGTCTTGGGTATTTGATACCGGATCGGTTGCTCATAATTGCAACTCGATACAGGGACTTCACAAGGTGCGCAAGTTGCAAAGAATGAAGTCGTGATGCGCGTCGGGAACGGTGCTGGGATCGCCGCTCAAGCCGTCGGCATTATGCCTCTACGTCTCCCTTCGGGATTTATTTTGGAACTAAGTAACTGTTATTTTGTTCCACAATTGTGTAGAAACATTATCTCCGGATCATGTTTAGAACACGATGGGTATTCGTACAAGTCTGAGAACAATGGTTATTCACTTTATTGTAAGGATATGTTTTATGGATTTGCACCCATTGTTGGGGGCATTTTCATACTAAATCTTGAATGTGGAAATGATGTCTTTAACGTGAATGCTAAACGCCTTAAGAAGGCTAATACCACCACCACTTACTTGTGGTACTGTCGACTTGGCCACATCGGAAAGAAACGCATGCAAAGACTCCAGAGAGATGGAGTTTTACCGTCCTTTGATGTTGAATCATTTGACACATGTGAAGCTTGTCTGATGGGGAAAATGACCAAGACGCCGTTCACGGGTCATCTTGAACGGGCGGGTGAATTATTGGAAATAATACATAGTGATGTATGTGGTCCGATGAGCACAGCCGCACGGGGTGGGTATTTCTACTTCGTGACTTTTACTGATGATTTAAGTCGGTATGGCTATGTCTACTTGATGAAGCATAAGTCGGAAACCTTTGAAAAGTTGAAAGAATTTTAGAATGATGTAGAAAATCATCGTAACAAAAGGATTAAGTTTCTGCGTTCAGATCGCGGGGGCGAATATCTTAGTCATGAGTTTGGCCAACATCTGAGTGACCGTGGAATCGTTTCACAGCTTACGCCTCCCGGAACTCCACAGAGAAATGGAGTGTCGGAACGACGTAACCGAACCATGTTGGACATGGTAAGGTCGATGATGTCTCTTACAGATCAGCCGATATCTTTTTGGGGTCACGCACTGGAAACTGCCGCTCACACACTAAACAGAGCACCGTCTAAGTCTGTTAAGACGACACCACATGAGATGTGGAATGGGAAGAAACCCAGTTTGTCGCATCTTAAGATTTGGGGGTGTGAGGTACATGTAAAACGTTTACAACCTACCAAACTCGAACCCAGATCAGACAAATGTAACTTTGTAGGTTATCCAAAAGGAACAGTTGGGTATTCCTTCTACCTACCCTCCGAGCACAAAGTGTTTGTCGTTAAAAGCGGAGTCTTTCTTGAGAAAGAGTTTCTCGCTAAAGAATTGAGTGGGAGTATAGTACAGCTTGATGAGATTAGTGAATCTTCGGCAACCGTTGATATGGCTAAGGAACCGGAAGAAATTCCGCAAATTATCCCTACAACCGAGCCGGAAGTTGTTGCATGTGATGCGGAAACTTCAGACAAGTTTGTATTTGAACCGCGCAGATCAGGTAGGGCTATCGAGCCACCTGAGCGGTTTCATAATGAAATCTTCATTCTTGAAGACGATGAACCTGCGCACTACAAGGAAGCGATGGCGGGGCCCAGCTCAAGGGAATGGCACAAAGCCATGAAATCCGAAATGGAATCCATGTAGGAAAACCAAGTTTGGAACTTGGAACAACTTCCAGAAGGCATAAAGCCCATTGGTTGTAAATGGATTTTCAAAAGAAAGACGGACGCAGATGGTAACATTACTATCCACAAAGCTAGACTTGTCGCGAAAGGGTTCAAGCAAGTTCCAGGAGTGGACTACGACGAGACTTTCTCGTCCGTAGCTATGCTTAGGTCTGTTCGGATATTACTAGCAATTTCTGCTTATTTCGATTATGAAATATGGCAGATGGACGTCAAAACGGCTTTCCTAAATGGAAATCTCAAAGAAGATGTATACATGATACAACCTGAAGGTTTTGTCATTCATAAGGATGCTGGAAAGGTATGCAAACTTCAGAAAGCCATTTATGGTCTGAAGCAAGCGTTAAAGAGCTGGAACATCGTTTTGATGAAGTGGTCAAACAGTTTGGCTTCATCAGGAATGACGAAGAATCTTGTGTTTACAAGAAGTTTAGTGGGAGCGCAAAAGCATTTCTAATCTTGTATGTGGATGACATATTGTTGATTGCAAATGACATGAATTTTCTTAGCGAAATAAAAGACTCATTGAAGAAGATTTTTTCAATGAAAGACTTAGGCGAAGCGGCATATGTATTGGGCATCAGGATCTATAGGGATATATCAAAACGCCTGATAGCGCTTAGCCAAAGCACGTACATTGACAAGGTGTTGAAAAGGTTCAACATGGAGAACTCCAAGAAAGGCCTACTCCCCATGTCACCTGGCAGAGTGCTTAGCAAGAATCAGTGTCCTCAGACTCTCGATGAGCGAGTACAAATGAATGATGTTCCATATGCTTCGGCAGTTGGTTCTATTATGTATGCCATGCTATGTATTAGACCGGATGTTTCCTATGCGCTAAGTGTTAGCAGCCGGTACCAAAGTGATCCAGGATTGGAGCACTGGGCCGCAGTCAAAAATATTCTTAAGTCCCTCAGAAAGACCAAGGATTTACTCCTTGTGTACGAAGGTGATGAAGAGCTCATTGTAAGTGGTTACACTGATGCAGGCTTCATGACTGACCCAGATGACTTCAAATCTCAATCAGGCTATGTTTTCATATTGAACGGTGGTGTAGTGGATTGGAAAAGTTCCAAACAAAAGACTGTGGCGGATTCTACGACGGAGGCGGAATATGTTGCAGCTTCAGAAGCCTCCAAGGAAGCAGTCTGGATCAAGCAATTTCTTGAAGACCTTGGTGTGGTTCCAAGTGCTCTGGACCCGGTGGAGATCTATTGTGATAATAGTGGCGCCGTGGCTCAGGCAAGAGAGCCAAGTTCGCACCATAAGACCAGACATATTGAACGCAAATATAAACTCATTTGACATCAGGTCGAAGCGGGTTTAGTGAAAGTACGCAAAGTTCACACGGATCTGAACGTGTCAGACCCGATGACAAAGCCTCTACCACGAGCAAAGCATGAGCAACACCGGATAGCCATTGGTGTTAGGGAAGCCATGTAACTGGATTATGACTCTAGTGCAAGTGGGAATCTGTAGGAGATATGCCCTAGAGGCAGTAATAACAGTTATTTTGTATCTCCAAGTTTGTAATGAATGTTTATGTTCCATGCTATAACTGCAATGATTCACGAGTCTGCAATATCCACGAGGCTCGGAGGGAAACTCATTTGCACGTGTGGTACATTAAACGGTAAAATGTATTCCTAGTCATGCCTCTAAGACTAGCTCAAGTATTGCATGATGATCATGTTTTCCTGATCATGGGCATGACTATGCCGGCAATTTTGAGGGCACAATGGTAGGAGAACACTTGTGTTGAATCGACCCGAATTGATGTTATGCTATGAGATACATTCGTCACAAGTTAATGGTTAATAACACAGAGAAAGTTAATGTTTGCATAATTCCTTAGACCATGAGAGTATCGAGTTCCTTCGTACTTGCTTCATGAACTTTGGGGTTTGTTAAACGTCATCCGTAACTGGGTGGCTATTACGGCGGCTTACGGGTTCACGGAAAAGTATGACAAGAAACGAGATAGCTCAAGATTGGGATTTGCTCCTTTGGTGATGGAGAGATATTCTCGGGCCCTCTCGGTGTTACGGTATCCATCATCGTCTGGCCAGACACAGGGTGATTTGATCACAGGGATGCCGGAACACGGAAACGAGAAAAGAGAACAAAACCGGTAATGAGGTAACTGGCATAGTGGACAAGTTGTTGATCCACGGGGATGCAGTTAAATCTCACCTTGGGTTTTGTAACATATCGCGAAGCAACAGGAATAGCACACAGCAACCGGAGGTTTACTCGAATATTTATTCGTGTGGTTATAGGGGTCAATATGGGTGTCCACGGCTCCGATGTTGATCATTGATCGGAAAGTGTTCCGGGTCATGTCTATACTTCACTGAACCTATAGGGTCACACGCTTAAGGGTCATCTATCTGCTGAATACTCGACAGGGAGTCTGAGAGAAAGTCACCGGAAAAGTTTTGGAGACGACGGAAAAGTTCCGGAGAGAAAACCGGAATTGTTTCGGAGTAAAACGAAAATGTTTCTGAAGTAAATCACCATACCGGAAATGTTTCGGAAGGTGCCCAGAATAATTTTAGAGGGTGCCGGAAATGTTCTGGGATTCTCTGGAATTTTTCAGAAAAAACGTTCGCGGAAAACATCTTGTCCCAGCGTAAGGGGACAAGATCCCACGATTCGTGGGCAGCCATGTTTGGTGGCTTCTTGGGGAGGGAGCACCCTTGTTTGGTGGAGCCTTGTTTGGTGGGAGGTGGGGCCCCCCATGTAGGGGGCCAAGGGGTGGCCAGCCATGGAAGGGAAAGCCCCCATGTGGGGCTTTTCTCCACCCATGGTGGATGGCTTTTTCATGAGCCACTTCCATGTGGGGGCCATCTACTTTTTGGGATGAAAATTTCAGCCACCACCACCTCCTCCTTCCCTATAAATAGAGCTGGAGAGGAGCTCTCCACACTCACTTCAATCTCTCATACACAAGCCATGCATGATCTGGACTTCTCTCTCCCTCCCCGCGAAATAGTTTCGTAGAGCCGAAAGGATGTCTGGGTTCCGGCAGGAACGAGTTCTGGACGGCGAATCCCTACCGGATAGCTGACACCGTATGTGTGCAACCCCGTGGAGAGGTCGTAGTTTCGATCTTTTGCCCGAGGGGCTGTTCGAGGGTCCTCCCGAAGGGCTGTCCGTGACATCGTCCGAGGGACTGTCCGACCGCCTCCCGAAGGGCTGTCCGGCGAGGGAGTACATCCTCGCGGTTGGGAGGTTGTAAATCCTAGCTGCGGGGATCTGCACCGACTCTTCTTCCGCTGCGCTTCGAGTCGGTAATGATCAGATCAAACCTTATATGTAGTCTCCATAGTGGTCCTGGGCGTGCTCGCTGTACCGAAATTTTTTGTTTTCTGTCGCGTTCCCCTACACTTGTAGTTCCCCATGTCCGGCATCTTCGTCGGTTGTGAGCTCCGAAAAATGAAGTTGCGGGTCGGGGGCGAGGAAGAGTAAGACATGGGACACAGACGCCTCCGTCTCTCATGTCCTATTCTTCCTCATCGGAGTCCGCGGCCTGAATGTGAGGTCAACGATACCTTGTGGTCGTTGAGGTCCGGCCTCTATTCATCGCGCACGACGGGCCTGCCCGCCGGCTGCAAGTCCGGCTAACTAGTGCTTCTGCTCCATCGAGAGGCTCTCCCACATCACTCTAGAGCTCGCGGTCATGACGGAGATGATGCACGGAGGAGGAATGAAAGCGGACGTGGTGCTATGCGGATTATGCCGGGCACGGCCACGTAAATAACGGGCGCCGCCAGGCCAAGCGGCGGGTTGTTTCAATGCGGTCGGCGGAGTGGGTGCTCGGCCGTCGTGCCTGTTTAATGCCGATAGGCAGATCAGACGGGACGGAATGGCTATCTACCGCATTCAAACCGTCTGCCCGTCCATCTGCCTATCGGCATTAAACAGGCACGACGGCCTAGATGTGATGTGGGCGGCGTTCTCGACCAACGCACCGTTTCGATGCCTGCTATAGTGATTGGTCGCGTCCGCTTTGGGTCAGCAATAATGCGGAGCGGAGAGCGAAGGTGCGGTCGCGCGAGATGTTTTTTTGTGGGGTCTGGGTGTCGGAAGCGTACATGGCGGCGGTACAGACGTCCGCAATCCTTCCCCAGGTTTGCATCTAGTATGCAGGATTTCGGACAAGCGGACACGTCCGCAGACCGACGGGGTAGCGCGTCGATGACTTGCAGTGTCTGGATAGCTCGGTCCAGACGTTTCAGGCATTTTGAGGGTCCCCATTGGAGATGCCCTAACTCATTATATCGTTCGACTGCTATTGGCTGAATCTTATTTTGCTAGAAAACTAACACTAATCCTAAGCTCAATTCAACTTTTTAATGGCTGCCAGCCCAGTGAGGAGAGAGAGTGGGGAGGGTACCTGGATCTCCATCCACGGCATATGCCTTTTGCATTCTTAATCTGCAGGGACGAAGATGCCTTACTTTTGAGTGGAGACCTCTGAAGCAAAATGCACGCACTCATCAGTGCTGATTTGTGTTTCATGGGGCTTTCTTTACCTTTGTTCTTTACCTTTGTGCCGGGGCAACTAGTGAAGTTTCCTGCTGCTGTGCACGCCTTTACCTTTCCCTCTCTCTCCTTCCTATGCATGCATGCAGGCCCTTTGCCCTTTGGCTGGATGGATTGGATTCCTTGCTTTCTTTGCTTTGTTTGGAGGAAACAAACTACATCTGTTGTGGATTTCAGTGCGTGTGATTCAGTAGTAATAATACTTACTCAAGAGGATGGATCATGCAAGGATGGATGAAGCACGAGGTAGGAGTATTCGTGCTGTCGCCCGTCTCAAAAGGAACAAAGCATCGCTCCATCGATTGCGCAAATAAATACAGTAAGCCCAACGATACTAGTATATGCATTGTGCCACTACTATTGGTACACTACACATCGAGTGAAGCATAAACTTTTACAACGCACGGGACACACGGCCTCCTCCTTGCTTTGTTCAAGTTCAAACCATGCATCCATGTCGCCATCTGCATGCAAGCCCATATTTTTGCATGCCGTCGCTGACTCCGATAACGAGTTCTTGATCGAGGCTCCAGCTATCCTGCACTGCACGGCGTCCTAATAACAGCGGCAGTTCTCCACTAATGATTCTTGCCTTAATTAACTTTGACAATGTGTGTCAAATACTCCATCCGTCCCATCTGATATCTAGACAAATCTAAGACAATTAATTTAAGACAAATGTAATATAGTACTCCCTTCGATCCATATTACTCCCGGTGACCAGTAAGCCATCCAACGCGTGTCCATTACCATCCATGCCGCAAGATCTCCATGTGGGGGTGGAGGTGGTCCAGCAGGGACTGATGGATCATGGTCATGAACGGAGGGAATGGGGATGATTCAGTCGGGCAGTCAGTGTGCGCTCAGATGCATGTGGCGCCATGTCAATTATGCCCTGGGTCGTCATATGCATGCATGCATCACTCTCACTGGTCACTTGCACACCACCTTGCTATAGTTTCTATCTCCCTTGGCCTGATGTTTCTTTTCCCCCTGGTCAAGTTGGCATCTCTAACGCCAATCTGCAAACCTCCCGTCCGGACCGCGCTGTCCGGACAGCGGACCGCGCTGTCCGGACAGCGGAAGCCATCCAACGCGGGCATGTATTGGTTCGCGGCGCGGTCCGGACGCGATTTGTTCTGTAAACCAGAGACAAACGTGGGGACTTTGCGAGAGTACGGACCGCTCCTAAGCCCTCTTCTGACCGCCCTGGCCCACCCAAACCACCCACCCGCCCTTCCTGCGCTTTCCATCCCACGCGCCGCGCCGCTTACCGCGCCACAATCATGCCGGCCCAGAGCATGCAGCGGCCGGCATTGATGCCGTGATTTGACCGGATGGGAAGGCGGCGCAGACGGACGCGACCTCTCGGGCGTCGACCCACTTCAATGCGGACGCCGCGTCCCGAGAAACCAACTCTAGTCGCTGTGCCGCATTGAAGCGGGCTGACCGCCCCTCCGCCTGGCCTGGCCGCAGCTATTTAAGCCGCGCTCCGGCGTCGTCCAGAATTGCACCATCACGAGCACCGCACCGTCCTCCTCCCCCTCGCCGAGCCCTTCCTCCTCTCTGAGCCGAGCGGCGATGCCGAAGTCCTGGTTCTCCGCGCTGGCAGGCAGCAACGGTGGAAGTTCATCGTTAGGCGGATCGTGGCGTCGCCACCCTCGCTCACCTGGACCATCCGCATCCACGGCGATGGGCTCCTCCGGCGACGAGAAGGACCAGCCGCAGCAGCGGCCCCGTCTCCTCTCGGAGGCGGCTCTGACGGACGATGAATTCGTCCGTCAGATGGAGATCATGACGCAGTGTTCGCTCCGTTAGATGGGTCCGGCGCCACCGTCGCCGGCGCGCGTGAAGGAGGAGCCACCGTCCCCGCCACGGGTCCGCGTTAAGCGGGAGCCGGCGGCATCCCCACTCCGGCAGTTAAAGGATGAGTTGGCGTCCCCGCCGCGCAACCGCGGCCTCCACATCGGCGGCCGTGTGAAGCAGGAGCCGGCATCCCCCCAACACCTCCGCCGCGTGAAGGACGAGCCGGCGTCGCCACCGCCACACAGCCGCTACGCGAGGATCGACGGGCCCTCGACGCCAGCACGACGCCACCGCCGGAAGACAAAGCAGGAGCTGCCCGCCGCGATCGCCAAGGCGCGTGGTCGCATCCTCCACTACCTCGGAGGCGGTGGTTTCAGTGGTGCCTCTAGCTCTCAAGCCATGGCATCCGAGGCCGAGCGCGCGGCGCGGCAGCAGGCGAGGTACGACCAGCGCAATGTCGGTCGCCGCTCCGCGTTCACCAAGACGGACGTAGCGCCGGAATAGGTCTGCAACGACCCGGACCTCGCTGCAGCGTGGGCGCTCGACCGCTCCGTCACCATCGTGGAGACGGCCGCCAGGCGCCGCCGCCGCCTTGACGGCGGCTCACCAAGATCAGTGAGCAATGGTCGCTTAGCGACTGCTCCGCCAACGCTGGTAGGGGCACGGCCGCCGCCAGCGCCTTCGGCAGTGGCCAGGGCGGCCCTTCACACTGCGCTGCTGGAGGCGGAGCAGCTCCTCCACGAGCGTCAGGCAGCCGCCAGACAGGGTTGCTGTGACGCCCCCGACTCGATCGTGCACTAATCATACACGCAAATGCGCACGATCAAGATCAAAGACTCACGGGAAGATATCACAACACAACTCTAAGACACAAATTAAAACATAAAGCTTTATATTACAAGCCTGGGCCACGAGGACCCGAATACATAAGTCAGCGAAAGCAACAATATCTGAGTACAGACATAATTATACAAGTTTGCCTTAAGAAGGCTAGCAAAACAACGACATCTAGATCGAAAAGGCGCAGGCCTCCTGCCTGGGAGCCTCCTAACTACTCCGGGTCGTCGGTCTCCACGTAGTAGTAGGCTCCGTCGGTGTAGTAGTAGTCATCGACGGGATCAGCTGTCTCCGGGACTCCGTCATCTGGTCGCAGCAACCGGGTAGGGAAAAAAGGTAGCAAAGTGTGACGCCCCCGACTTAATCGTGCACTAATCATACACGCAAATGCACACGATCAAGCCTAAGGACTCACTTGAAGATATCACAACACAACTCTACACAAATAAAAGAATACAAGCTTTATATTACAAGCCAGGGGCCTCGAGGGCTCGAATACAAAAGCTCGCATATAAGCGTTAGCGGAAGCAACAAAGTATCTGAGTACAGACACAAATTTAAACAAAGATGCCTTAAGAAGGCGAAAACAAACAACGACTCTGATCGAAAAGGCGCATGCCTCCTGCCTGGGAGCCTCCTAAACTACTCCAGGTCGTCGGTCTCCTTGAAGTAGAAAGCTTCACCGGTGGGGGGGGGGGGGGTTGTAGTAGTCGTCGACTGGGGCAGCTGACTCCGGGGCTCCGCCATCTGGTCGCAGCAATCGGGTATGGGGAAAAAGGGAAGCAAAGCAACCGTGAGTACTCATCCAAAGTACTCGCAAGACTTACATCAGATCTATTCTACTTATGCATTGGTTTCAAAAGAAGGGCTGTATCTGTGGACTGGACTGCAGAAATGCCAGAATAGAGAGAGAGAGCCTAGCCTATCGAAGACTAGCATCTTCAGGGTCTTGCAGCATTAGAAGAGTGTTGATTAATAACATAACATAAGTAACACGCATGTTGTATCCAAGCCTAGAGATCCTTCCTCGACTCCCTACGAGAAAGCGATCCCGGAGCTTCCAATTAATTAAAAGTATCTAGTTCAAGTAGTAGTAGATCGGGATATAACACTGAGCGTCCTGTTACCGTGGACACGGCTATTCGAATAGATAATCTTCCCTGCAGGGGTGCACTACTGTTACCCAACACGCTCGATTAACTCCGGCCGGACACACTTTCCTGGGTCATGCCTGGCCTCGACTGATCGACACACCGCAGCCCTTCCTAGAGCTCAGCAGAGAGGTCCCCGCCGGTCTACATCCTAAGTGCGCAGGGTTCTTGGGCCCATCTCCCTTTGCACTCTGGGTCGTTGCATGCAGGGTGAAGCCAGGCACCACCCCTGTCCTGGATGGCGCTGGTCCGTCCCGGCCGCAATGCTGAATTGGACGTCTGACAGAGATTTCGGCTGATACATACAGTGCAGAGGGCCCCATTAAACCATTATCCCGCGTGGTGGTAGTGCGTATAGGCCAGTGGCTAACTCAGATCAATACCCAAATCCGTTAGTGCATTATTAATTTTAGTAACGGCTGTCGGGACAAGTCCGGAGCTACCACCATAACCTGGGTGATACCGCTAAACAGCCAGCCGCCACGGTAACTCTCGCGGGTGCTCTCCGGGCCCGCCCGACTTTCATATTTATCTCTCGCGGGTACCCCTCAGGGTCGACCCGTCTTTATCCAGTATTTGTAGTAAAAATCCAGGTAACTGTGTGTTCATAACATCAAGATGGAATCCGAGGAATCACCCTGATTGGATTTCCACTCGATGTACCCGTCAAGGTGAACCCGGAGGAATCACCCTCGATGGTATTCACACTTGCGGGGTTGCACGACAGAAGCTTCGTCGGAGGTGGTGAAAGAGGAATCACCCTCGGTAACCCACAACCAACTAGCTGTACCACAGAGGCAACATCAGGAGTGAGATAAGAGGTATCACCCTCAGCACTCAATGTTAGCTGTGCAGAGTCGAGCATCTTAGGGAGGTGTGTGGTGATGTGCTGGTCTCAGCCCGTCGATCACATCGAACGGGGCACTGGTAACTAAGCGGGGCAACTAGGACAAGGAAGAGGGGGCCACGGATGGATTTCCATCCAACTTATACTAAGCATTTAGGATAGCAGGTAAAGTATCAATAGCAGTTTACATAATCAGACTATGCATCAGAACAGGGTCGATCAAAAGCATTAGCCAATTCTAATGCAAGCAGGAGGGAGAAAGAATAGGTGATATAGGCATGCTCAAGGGGGTTTGCTTGCCTGGTTGCTCTACAGGCGAAAAGGAATCTGCAACGGTGTAGTCGATCCCCGGGTCGTCAGCGATCTCGGAGTCTACCGGAGGAGAAGAGGGGGAAGAAACAGATAAATACAAGCATATACAAATGCAATCACTATGCATGACATGCCTAAATGATATGCAGGAGTGATATATTGAATCTCTAACTATTTTAGTTAATTTAGGAATTAATTTGAAATTATTTACCGGAGGTCATGCACTATTCACCTACCGGAAACGGGCAAAAAGTTCCATGTTCATCTACTTAGAGGGTTCTAACATGAGTGCAGATGACATATTTAGATTTGTTAGATTTTTCTGATCATTTTTCATATATAAATTATTTTCATCCGAGCTACGGTTGAATTTCTATGATTTTTCAAAGTTTTAAACATTTTCTGGAATTTCCTGGATTTATTTTAATTTCGAAATTAAATAGCTAAATTGCTACGAGTACACAGAAGTGTACCCAGAGATATGCAACAGGGGCTGACATTGCGGTGTTAACTTTTCATCTCCAACATACTGTGTATGCCTTGGGAGGTACGACTACATTGGCAGACCCAACTTTTGGGTTGCTCCACGAGGATACGACTCGTTGGCAAGAGCACACGCAAGAAGTCAAATTTACACACGAAAGAATATCGTGCAAAGACCAAGGCTCAATTTAACTCAAATAGTTAAATAACTATGCATACCACAACAATTCACTCGACATCTTCGAGTCTATACATGTTCGGGTGCGCCCCGTCCCGGTGCACTCGGCTTGTTTTTCTATCTTTCTGATAACTAGCAGAGAGGCCCGCTCGATGCGCGGGCTAGAATTTTATAAATTTGAGAACATTTTAATTTGATTTTTCTAAAGAAAGAATTGGAACCAAATGTGATCATATTACAAAATATGAGCCTTTTGCAAACATAGTTATGCCGTAGGTAAGTTTGTTATTCTAATTGGTATATAAGTATATATGTTATGAATTAAGCATGCATGTATCTGCTTATTATGCATGCTATACTAACTTTTCATAATTTGCCCTCTTTTGCAATTTATATTTTTATCATTTTCTAGCCTTTTATCTTGTTAGTTTTTTTTAGTTTTTTTAATTTAAACAAAGATAGGGATATGTATATTTGCTAATGTTGTGTAAGATTTACATATTAATCTGTTAGTTGTAGATGTGTGTACATGTAATATTCACCAATTATGTCGGACCTGTTCTATCAATTTGAGAAGCCAAAATAACTAACGGGGCCTATTTTTATGGAGAGTAAGAACATAAGTAAAAGAAGATATGGAAATTTTAACTTGTGAGACAATGAATATATATTACTAAACATAGAAGAGACCATTCCTAAATGAAAACTAAATATTGTAATACCTAATTACTTGAATATTCTATTCATGAGTAATAGAATAAAAAGACAATGAATATTAGCTTAGCCGAATAAATCTAAATTGTCTGCTCATCGAAAACAATATGTATGCAATATGGACCATGCCAACAAAGCCATATTCAACTTTTATCAAGCCTTTTATGTAAGGGCATTCAAATGGCATGTTGGTATGTACATGTTGGTAGATTGTTTATCTGTACATTATTGGTAATAGTAGGAGTGCAACCACGATGAGATGTCCATTATACAGTATTCTGTAAGCAAATAATCAAGATACCGTTAAAGGATAACTCACTTACAAAACACATATAGTCAGGATAAGCAAACATAGGAAACGGAAAACTGCTGGAAGTTGTAAATAATATGAAGGGGCAACAAACCATATTTAATCTTTATATAAAAGTGCTCACCATGATTCATTTGAGTGCTCCAAATCAACCAATAGGGCACATAGAGTATAGTGCAGAACTAAAAACACACAGATATGCTCATACTTGTTTTTTGTTATCAAGGAAATGAATTGTGCGGCTCCAGTTCCATCCGATCTTGAAACCACACTCATTCCCTCAAGTCACCATGCCACAAGCGACAGCCGACTTATTTATTGGCGGCATCGCACCATGATACATACATGAAGCAATACTGTGGAAACTTTATCTTCCTATGATTACTCCATGATTCATCCATGTCTCACTTTGTCTTCCTATGTCTCTTGATCCTGCTCCATAGCATGAGCCACCATAGTTTACCGCTATCTGCAATGGAATAAAGCCAAAGAGGTTAATAATAATAAATATTTGTGGAACAAATCAACTTTATGGGCTGGTAAGTCCATCATTACTCAAGGAGAAACCAATATTTTGTTGCTCATGCTCATTCTCCTTTCATCTCATTTTCAGGGTACCATGTGGTAGCAAACAATAGTTTTCCCTCGAAAAAGGATTTTTTTTACCTGTGATGATACCATTAATTTATTTTTGTCTATGAACAGGAAGTTCATGTCGGTGCGTAAACATGTGATTCGAGTAGGCATTGCATATCAACCTTTTCCCATGTGTCCTCTTGACTAAAACCTAAAAGGAAGGAATGTGCACGCAAGGAGAAGATACAATGATGGGAGCCTTGGATGACTTCAGAATAGATCAAGCAGATGCTTCAACTTGTGGTTGTGGCTGACATTACATAGTTGGCCTTTCAACCCACATGGGGCCGAACTGTGTATTGCATCATTGTTTGCTTGGTGCATTCCTTTGCATTGAATATGTCACAAGGAGAAAGGACGTGGGGCTAATTAGTTAGATCCTCCTAATAGGTTTTCGCCTTGTCACAGCCGGCTCCAGTTTGGTTCCTTGAGCGCGTACTTTTAGTTTTGTCGTTCCGCTCGATGGAAGAAACATGTAGCTCTTAATAGGCAAAAAAATAGGGCCCAAGGGATAATGGAACATGATGCCTGCTTATTTGTTCATGCGTCCGTATTTCATGTGAGAATACATGCATCCGTATACATCATGGTATCTGCCCAGGTAGTACCTAGTTTTTTCACCATCACGTCCTAGTCCCATGCTCTCTATTTTTACTTTGCGTGGAGTCCCACACTATTTATTTTCGAGGTAAGAGTCCCACGCTAGTTGAATGCATATATGTCGAGGCATCTGCCTGCCTAGTACGCTAGTTTTTTTACCAACACGTCCTAGTACCATGATGTTTTATTTTTGCATGTAGTTTCATTATAGTTTTTTCTTTTGAGGAAAGAGTCCACGCTAGCAGTTTCTAGGGAGAGTCCCACGTTTCTCTTTTTCTATCATATAGGCAAAGTTTCACGCTACTGTTTTTTCTAGTATCATATTGTCAAAGGTCCACGGTAGTTTTTTTTTTTAGAGAACAGTCCCGCGCTAGTTGTTTCCACGCTAGTTCTCTTTATCGTAGGCAAAGGTGAATGAAACGTTTTTTTATAATGGCATTGGTGCATAATTTTTCCACTTAAAACTAATCTAATGGTTCTCGTATTTTAGTCTATAAATTAAATGGTCAGTTGTCTCTAATTTTTATGGGATTTTCTAGCCTATTTCTCTTTTTTCTAGAGTGCACCGCGTGCCTTAGCTAGATTGCGGTCCTCGATGCTAGTCGCACACTTAGACGATGCTGGCTCCTAACATGTACGTGGCTCTTAGACAAAGAGTACACTATGCCAGTGCTATTGGTTGTCGTGCCTCATAGGACGGAAGATAATGTTAGCACGCTGAGCAGGGAAGCGTCCGCGACATGAGGTAATTGTGATTTTTAATTTATCTTCTTTTTTTTGAGGATTTTTTAAATTTATCTTATGATGCCTTATGTACATGGGAGTATTGATCGAAGCAGACTTGCCGAAGCAGTCAAGCACCATCCGTTGATGAAATGTTTTTTATGTGGGAAAATGTTGATGAAAACTTGGGGCAGGCAATCACGCATGGATCTTTGTTTCATTCCTTTCTTATGGAGTCAATAACGCATGCAAGATCCGTGTCCAAAAAATTCCGCATGCGGGAATATTTGGAAGAGGTAAATCGTGGTTAAGTTGGCTATTTTTCTCAAGTTGAGATATCTATTTTCTTTAACATGCAATGCATGTGTCAAAAAAAAATCTGCATGCATGCAAAATATATGGAAGAGGCATTAAACGTGCAAGTTGGTTACCTTTTTTAGGTGACAGATCCCCTTTTTCTTTGACGTGCATGCATGAGTTTTTTTTTGTGGGGTGACATGCATGCATGAGTTAACCTGGCCAAGTTCGTCACGATTTTTTAGGTTAGTGTTTTTTTTTTACGTGCATGCATGAGTAAACGTGGCCAAGTTGGTTCCTTTTTTTAGCTGAGATATTCTTTTCTTTAACGTGCATGCATGTGAGAGATCTAAACCATGGGCATCAATGTATATGTTACTTGACGTGTCAACCTAGTTCGGACCCACCATATTGTGGTACGCAGATCAAACGGCTAGAGATTAAAAATAATAGAAGATCTATCCGATTGAGGGTCAATATTTTCTGATTAACGTGGAATTTTCTAGCATAATTCTCTTTTTTATGGTTAACCCGTCAAATACTTTTTATATATAATAGATTTCTGTAATGTGTAGGCACAATTCAGCTAATTCTTTGTCCCT
The DNA here is from genome assembly GCA_039707655.1 of Elymus sibiricus. Classification (NCBI taxonomy): domain Eukaryota; kingdom Viridiplantae; phylum Streptophyta; class Magnoliopsida; order Poales; family Poaceae; genus Elymus; species Elymus sibiricus. The sequence goes on from CM077666.1 coordinate 516,552,114, forward strand.
GACTTCAGTCACAACCTGGCTGATGGTTGGCAAGAGCACACGCGGAAAGCATACCTACACACGGAAAAATATCATGCAAAGACAGGGATAAATTTTAACTGAACTAGTTGAACAAGCAACAGTTGACTTGTACTTGCATATAAATGTTCACTCGGCATCTCGGTGTTTGACAAAATGTAGTTGCATGTTTACTCTATTTTCTTGGCCTTACATGTGATACTGGCACGTCAAAAAATAATGTCACCTCGCCGACGAGCGCCTCCACCACCAGGGGCTCCTCGTCCGTGACCCGACGAGCACGTGTGCGATCCGATGACTCCACGTCCACGACCCGATGGACACCACACCGGCGGGCTCCACATCCACAGCCCGACAGACCCCTCGCCCGCCATTTGGCATCCACCCAGTTAGCGAAATCTGCATTTAGACTGGGACGACTACAAGGGCTCCGGTAGCTACCGTTCATCACTAGACCCTTCACCGACTCCTCGAGTCAGTCGGAGGCTCGGGGCTACACGAACTGTGTGCACTGGTTGCTCCCGGTGTCTACAAAGGATGAACAAAATCACCAAGACCCTCCATCCAACTCCTTGAATCACTTGGAGTTTTAGGGCATCTCCAATGACAACCCGCAAAAAACCTCCCGTATCCGTCCGCGAATAGAGGGGACCAGTCTGACACGAATACGGGAGGCAGCCATCCAACGCTAGCCGCATACATTTTCACAACAACTCAAACCAACCGGATGAAATTCGTGCAAACATGACCGGATTTCATGCAAACTCGGCCGGATTTCATACAAACATGACGGATTTCATATAAACATGACGGATTTCATTACAAATACATCAACGGTGCTAGTCCGGCTCTGAACATATAATTAATACCTAATCTAAATCGCCACCCGCGGATCCCTTTGTCTTCCTCATGTCCGGCAGCCCGATCACCGGACTGCCGGGACCCCCAGAGGTATATGCTTCAGCGCAGAGGACGGTACGCTTCCCCACCACTCATCAGAGTGGAACCCCCGGATGATGCTTCAGCGGGAGGGGAAGGCGGCGCCTCTGCTTCCGTGAAGCCCATGTGGGATCGACGGAGGTCCTCGAAAGAGAAGAACCGGGCAAGACACCGGCTGTGTACGCCGGTGTCGCCTAGGCGGTGGCCTTCATGGGACCCAAGCGGCGGCGGACTCCCGTGTTCTACTTCTCCTCGGTGATGGCGGCGGACGCGGAGGCGCCGGCCACCGACTCGTCGCTCTCCGAGCACCCGGCTTCTGCCTCTGCCTGCATGGCGCGGTCACAGGCACGGGAGGCGCAGTTGCAGGCACGAGAGGCGCGGCCGTAGACGCGGGAGGCCTGGTCGTCGATGGCAGCGATGACGCCCGTGCCGTTGTGCCGGCGTCTAGCAACTGGCCACTCCTCATCGAGTGGGCCTGGCGCGGCGAGTTGCTGAACCACGCGGCGGTTTGGGGCGGCAACTTGCTCCGTCGGGTGAGGCTCGGGAGGTGGAGCAGCGAGCTACCTCGCTCGTATCCGGCCGGCTCGGCGGGCTACCCAGCTGGCTTGTATGCCGGAGAACTGCTCTTCGGAAGCAATCGAAAGAGTAGTGGAGGAGGAGATGCGGGGAGCGGCGGAGGGGTGTGATTCTTGCCCGGCGCATGCCATCGTTTAAATAGAGAGCGGACGGGAGGAGCTCGGCTGGCATGGCGTTTAATGTCGACCCGCTCCTGAACGGACATGTGTCCGGATTAGGTTTCTCGGCTTCCACGCGGGGGTTAACGTGGGTGTATGAATGCGGCGAGAAGGCGTGTTCAGCCGGGCGTGCAGCGGGCGGCGCCCTCAGCCGGCGCGCCGCTTCAATGGCGGAGGCAGCGAGAGGTCGCGTCCGCCCTGAGCCGTCTTCAATGCGGAGCGGCGCACTCTACAGCAGCATGAATGCGGTCAGGTGGCGCCGGGCAGGAGCGTGCGCGGGAGGGGGGAGGGGTTTTTTGGTGGACCAGGGCGGTTAGAAGCGGGCTTGGGAGCGGTCCGGACTCCCGCAAACCTCCCCACTTTTGTCTCCGGTTTGCGGGAGAAATCGCGTCCGGACCGCTCCGCGGACCGATGCAGGTCGGCGTTGGATGGCTTCCACGGTCCAGACAGCCCGGTCCGGACGGTTGCGGGTGGTTTGCGGGTCCGCCTTGGAGACGCCGGCTACTGATCGGGGAATCCTCCGGGTATGCTCACACGGCCGCATCTGGTTCGTAGGCCCATCTGGCTGGACACGAGCTTACCAAAAGGAGTCGAGTAGGACGGATGACCACCAAGAAGAGAGTGCTGCTATACACACGACGGTGTGCAGCCGAGGTTTGCACGATGCAACTGATCCGACCGTGCATGTGTGGCACAAAGTGGAGGCCGGCCGCTAGATGAAAGCGTCGTCCAATGTTCGGCTACTGAGTGTCGGCTGCTCAGTAGTTCCGCCAAGAAGAGTAGTCGGTTGGGAGCAATACACAAAGACCAGTCGGCTGGACGCAAGCCATGGGCGCTCCACTCGGCTAGCCCTTAGAGCATCTACAGCCGGGCGCCCCAAACCGGCATCTAATGCCCGGGCTGCCCGCCTGGTCACTGGCCGGTCATGAAAATCTGACCTAGACGGGCGTCTCAAACGGGCCACAAACGCCCAGACTGACCGGCATCCCTCATATCCAGCCCAAATATGGGGCGGATATGGGGTGTCCGGGCGCGCCCGCCACGTCGGACTGATGGCGGGGTCCCACGCGGAATCGTCCGGAAACCCGGCGTCCGAAGCTCGTCTCCACCGTCGGACCGATGTCGCCGCGTGGCACCGTTCCGGCGGGCTGCGTAGTGCCTAGCCCGGCTATTTAAGTCGACCGCCAGCACCGAAACCCTACCATCCACATTTTCCTCCGCCTGTCCGCCGCCGCCACTTTCCACTCCCCGTCCGCCTAGTAGCCATGCCCCCACACCGCCGGGTGAGGAGCCACCCATTTCTAACGCCGGAGCGCCGGCTGGAGCTCCTTGAGCAGATCCGGGCAAGGCGCGATGCCCGGATCACTGCGGGGCTACCTCCGAATGCAGTGGATCCGGAGGAGGAGGAGGAGGAGCAGGAGGATGAGCCGGAGGAGGAGGAGGATGTGGGGGACGCTGGCGACACGGATCTGCAGGCGGAGCAGCAGGCCATCCTCGATTGCCTCCGCTCGGAGTCGGCTGCGGAGGTCAGACGCCGTCGCCGGCAGGAGATGGAGGCCGCGGAGGAGGCGGAGATGCTCGCCTACATGGATGAGGTCGAGCAGGAGGACGATGAGCCGGAGCCCTCCTACGCGCCCGTCCAGCCGACGCCCAGCACCGACGTCGTGGACATCTCCGACGACGAAGATTAGCTAGGGTAGTACGTATGATTTCTTTTGCATGCTTTGCATAGATGTAGGGGTTCAAATATGAGAGACTTGGATGCAGAGGGGCTAATTTGAGGTGTGACCGGTCACTGTCCGCGGACGCGTCCGCAGGCGTTTGAGGGGTCGAATTTAAAAAGTCCGGCTGTAGATGCTCTTAGTGTGCAATCAAGACAAAGCTTACCCCACAACAAAACAAACGTTTCTATGACCATTACCCTGCCATTACAATGAAGTCATCAAGTGAGAATTTCTAGTGGATAGTTAATAGGCAGTTTCCACTCAGCATTAATTGCATAATACAACTGGCCATTGTAAGCCTGGGCAATGTGTTCTTATATGAGGCTAAGCACGGGCATCTAGCAGAGGAGGCCATCTTTCTCTCTCTATCTCTCTCGCTTCACTAGTAGGAAAACCCCCATTTGTCCCGGTTCGTAAGGGCCTTTAGTCCCGGTTCTGGAACCGGGACTAAAGGGTCGGGACTAAAGCCCAAAACCTTTAGTCCCGGTTCGCTTACGAACCGGGACCAAAGGGGCTCCACGTGGCCGCTGCGGGTAGCCCAGGCAGGAGGACCTTTGGTCCCGGTTGGTAACACCAACCGGGACCAAAAGGCATCCACGTGGCCGCAGCGGGGAGCCCAGGCAGGAGGACCTTTAGTCCCGGTTGGTCCCCCCAACCGGGACCAAAGGTCATCCACGCGTCAGCTTCAAGCAGTAGCTGGGGGGTTTTTTTTTGAGGGGGGGGGGGGGGGTTGGGGGGTTTTGGAGGGTTAATTTAGGGGTTTCATATTATGTTAGCTAGCTAATAGGGAGAAGTGTCCTCTCTTTCTCCGTGCTCGGTCGACGGTAGCTACTATACATATAGAGATAACTCGATGCTAGCTAATAAGAAAATGAAGGAAACCATTAATTACACAAGATCGTCATGCTGAACATATATAGAGAGAAGTGACATCTCTTTCTCCGTGCTTGGTCGAACAACAAGTTTTCGTATATCTATCCGACGGTACTACATATATACAATATAACATCTTTTACAATCCCTAACATCATCTACCTAAGATCCAATCACAAATCCGCATGGTATTCCCCGTCTTTAGGTATGACGTGGTCAAGAAAGAATCCCGCCAATTCCTCTTGAATTGCTCGTATGCGATCACGTGGTAGGAGTTCATCCCGCATCTGCCAGATCTAATTTAAAGAAGGGGGTCAATACATGCATATATATAAATAAAACTCAACACAATTGATGGTAATATATAAAATAAAATTGTGAATATTATTTACGTACTTCAAATTGTTTGTCAGAGAAGCCCCGCTCAGAGGTCGAGTGGCGAATGAACTCGCATACGTAGTATGCACATAAAACAGTCCCTTCTTTCTGGTACAAGCACTTTACGAGAATAGAGTTCAATCAAACTGATAAGCAAGCATGGTAATAATATATTGATGAAAATTTGAATCAATTAGAGATGCGCGGAACTAGCTAGTACTACTTACTTTGGGTGCGTAAATCGCAACTCTTTGTTTAGACCGAGAACCTTTCGGGTGAACTTCTTCCAAACCCTGCCAGGCAAAGAAAATGATTACTTGATATCAGGAAATTAACGAAAGTTGCATGCCGATATGGTCCCGGTATTGACTGAACTTACTTCTTGAGCATTGCAGTCATGTCCGCATAATTCTCGGGATCTTTACGTCTCGAGTCTAAGACAGTTACTAATGCCCCGTCAAGCTTAATGGATAGCAGAATAAAGTGGAAACTGCGCACGCATATATAACTCATCAATTACATTAGTTAACCTCGAGTAAGCGAAACTGAGTATACAGAGAAGACAGCAATACTCACTTGAAGTTGTAAGGAAGGAGTATTTCCCTTTTGTTTTGATGTATAAGGAACGACTGTAGCAAGTTCTCCTCGGTCTCTTTGATTGAGTTTTTTACCGTCCATTCATTTACGGCATCTGGGCTAATGAACCCAACGTCGAAGATTCCTAGTTTTTTGCATTCGACGATCTTCAATCTGCATAATATAGTGAGGATAATTATATATACATGCAATGAACAAGCTGAGCTAGAGACTTAACTATAGAAGTAATACTTACAGACAGTAGGCAGTCATGAGTTGTTTGTCGAGGGCCCGTTGATTGTATAACTGAAATAACTCCACAAATTCAACAGGCATCACGGAAAGTCCAATGAATTCGTGCTCTGGTTTCACTGCCATATACATAGTGTCTCTCCCAGACTCCCTGCAGGTTTTCATGTACCACTCATGCAATTTGTACATCATCGTTGTTAGAGGAGGATGATCAGGTTTGACGAGAGGCTTCCCGTGCAAGTATTCATATTCTTCTGTTACCTCAGCCGTTTGAAAAATTACATCATCCCCCAAGTAATCACCAGGATTGGTACCAGGCACCATCCCCGGATGATTAGCGACGATGTCGCTAGACACCTTGAGCGGGGGGCACGATTGCTTCTCCTGTTCGCCGAGCTGGGGAATTGTTTTCCCACTTCTTCGTTCTGCTAACCTTGCATCACTAGAAGTACTTCCCGACCGCCGCGCTTCTACATATGTCTTTTTAATAATCCGGACATAGTTGGAATCCGGCGGAGGCGGTGGTGGTCGCTTCAGGGCATCGATAGTGCGCTTCACTTTCACCGGATCTAGCTTCTCCTTCGGAGGTGGAGTTTTCTTTGCAAAATGGTCCCTCACTTGGGCACGACATATCTCCTCGTTTTCAGACTCGGTCATCTCATATGGTAACTTTTCCAGAGGCTTGAGCGATGGACCGTATCTGAATTGCCTCTCGCCTCTGCTTGTACTGCTAGCCGCCGGAGCGGCGGCGTCTCTCTTCCGTCCTTGCTGACGAGGCGGAGAAGGAGGCGGAGTGCTCCGACGCGCCGGAGGAGCCGGAGCGGCGACGTCTGTCTTCCTCCGTTGCCGACGAGGCGGAGGAGGAGGCGGACTGCTCCGACGCGCCGGAGTAGGCGAAGGAGGAGGCGGAGTGCCCTCACGCGTCGGAGGAGCCGGAGAAGGAGGCGGAGTGCCCTGATCACTCGCCGGAGGAGGAGGAGGAGGAGGAGGCGGAGTGCCCTGACTCGCCGGAGGAGGAGGAGGAGGCGGAGGCGTCCAGTTTGGAAGCTTGATGTACTCCTTCTGCCATAGACATGTACTCCTCAGAGCATGAACCAGCTGATTCTCCCCTTCACCTGTAGAGTGGTAAAGCTCGAGCTCCTCAAATCCCTCCATTACTTGATCCACCATCACAACAGCATAGCCATGTGGAATCGGAAGGCAGTGAAAAGTTCCGTTGGGTTGAGGAGGTGCAACAGAGCCGACAGCCGCCAATAAAGTGAGGTTATGGCATTTCGTCATAAGCTCGCAATTTTGAGCCTCCGTGATAGTATCCACGGGGTAGATAGGCTCCGTGAAGTCAGTCTGAACGGGCTCCGTGGAAGCCACGCTGCTTCTCCGCTGAGATGGCGGGGTAGCTTCTGGGGTAGCTTCGTGCCGCTGAGATAGTTGGCCGGCAGCTCGTTGGCTCTCAGCTTCCTCTAGCTTTTGTAGTCTTGCACTCATCTTCTGCATGTCGCTCAGCTCCGCTTTTCTCTTTCTCTCCCGGCTTCTGTAACCGCCTGCGTCGGGAAACCCAAACTTCCACGAAACGGAGCCTGGTGTGCCTCGTGTTCGTCCAGGGTGCTCAGCATTCCCTAGGGCCTCAGTCAGCTCGTCCTTCTCTCTGTCGGGAATGAACGTCCCTTCCTGCGCTGCGGAGATATACTTCTGAAGCATTGTGACGGGTATTGCAAGTTGCTCGTCCGTCCAACGACACTTCCCTGTTTCAGGGTCCAAAGTTCCCCCAACCCCGAAGAACCAAGTCCTTGAACGGTCTGGCCAGTTCAATGTCTTTGGTTCGACCCCTTTAGCAATCAGGTCTTTCTCAGCTTTGTCCCACAACGGCCGGGCTTTGAGGTAGCCACCTGACCCCGTGTGATGGTGATACTGCTTCTTTGCAGCGTTGTTCTTGTTTGTCTCTGACATTTTCTTACTCTTGTCTGATGTCTTGTAGGCCACAAATGCGGGCCAGTGATCTCTTATCTTCTCAAATCGGCCGATGAATTCTGGAGTCTCACCTTTGTCGACAAACTTTGATTTCAACTCCTTCTTCCACCTCCTGAATAGATCTGCCATCTTCTTAAGAGCACACGCCTTGACCAGTGGCTCTATAACTGGCTTATTCGGATCCTCCTCTGGCGGTAGGGTGAAATTTGCCTTCAGCAAGGTCCAAAGATCATCTTTTTGTCTATCGGTGACATAATCACCTTCAGCTTATTCCATTGCTTGATGCTGATCGGGATGTTGTCCCTAACAATAGCTCCACACTGAGCAGAAAATGCGTCCTTGGTCCGCTTGGGTTCAATCGGTAGGCCATCGTCCGCGAGTGCTGTGATCGTGAACCTTTCATCCTTGCGCAACCTCTTCTTCGGGCCTCGTCTCGTTACCGAAGTTTGGCTCGATCCGGAGGGCTATAAAAGAAGAAAGAAGAGTTAATATATGTACATACCAAAACAATTAATGCATCAATTAGCTAGTCAGCACCTCCGGAGCCATCATGATCATGTCACCGGAGCCATCATGATCATGTCCTTCCTCCTCCATTGTTCCATCAGTGTCGTTGAGAAATGACAAGACAGCATCACCTCCGGCGAGGATTATCTCCCCCAACAACTGTTCTTGTTCCAAGTCTCTTTGATCCATAGTTTCTGCAAATATAGAAGAATATATATATAGATGAGATCAGAAAAAAATTGGATCAACTTGTGCACATCCATAATGGGGGCATTCTTGATAAATCTATGTTACCGGAGTTATCTATGGATCATCATTGCTCAGTGCGGAGGGTTTGGGTGGCCTCGAGAGTTTATTGGGTAGGGACGGGAGGGGGTAGGAGATCGACAACGCTCTTTCTTCTAGGGTTTGGGTGGCCTCGAGAGTTTATCGGGTAGGAACGGGAGGGGGTAGGAGATCGACAACGCTCTTTCTTCTAGGGTTTGGGTGGCCTCGAGAGTTTATCAGGTAGGGACGGGAGGGGGTAGGAGATCGACAACGCTCTTTCTTCTAGGGTTTGGGTGGCCTCGAGAGTTTATCGGGTAGGGACGGGAGGGGGTAGGAGATCGACAACGCTCTTTCTTCTAGGGTTTGGGTGGCCTCGAGAGTTTATCGGGTAGGGGCGGGAGGGGGTAGGAGCCGCTCTAAAATGCTAACGGGGGGTGCTCCTGTGGTCTAAAATCGGTCTATTCACGATAGAAAATCTGAAAAAATACATACAAAACATCTAAAAACGTCTGAAAAATTCTGAAAAAAATACATCTATGATCCCTCATACATACATACATACAAAAAATACATCTAAAAAAATACATATATGATCCCTTACACATACATACATACATACATACATATATAAAAAATTCTATGAACAAAAATAAAATTGTATCAATCATTGCTCATATATCAATGCATATATAAAAACTTTCTATGGATCATCATTGCTCATATATCAATGCATATATAAAAACTTTCTATGGATCATCATTGCTCATATATAAAAACATTCTATAAACAAAAAAAACATACATCTATGAACATACTTTCGGACTCCTCCCCCCTCATTTTCCCGAGAGAGTTAGGGTATACTTTCGGACTCCTCCCCCCTCATTTTCCCGAGAGAGTTAGGGGATACTTGCGGACTCCTCCCCCCTCATTTTCCCGAGAGAGTTAGGGGATACTTGCGAACTCCTCCCCCCTCATTTTCCCGAGAGAGTTAGGGGATACTTGCGGACTCCTACCCCCTCATTTTCCCGAGAGAGTTAGGGGACATACTTGCGGACTCCTCCCCCCTCATTTTCCCCGATTTACGCTCTTTCTTAATATGAACAAAAAAATCATGAACGTTTAGTGAAGTTGCCCCTCCCCGATTTAGGCAAAGTAAAACCCCTTCGTGAAGGAACTTCTTTTTAGCCAACTTATTTTCTGCCAACAAAATACATATATCATATATACAAAAACATGGGATACCTTAATTAGTTCAATTTTTTGCCTTGACAAATCATTGAACCTTTTGACAGAAACCTCCCATAAACTCTTTCATAATTTTCTTTTGCATATTCTTTGCATATGAAAAAACATACATTTTCTTTTTTTCTTAAATGTAACTTTTGCATATATGTATGAACATACATACACAATTTTTTTTTCTAAAAATGCACATATGAACATATACAGAGAACATACATACATAAAACTTTTCTAAAAATGTAACTTTTGCATATATGAACATATACAGAGAACATACATACATACATCAATGGACAAAACAAATCATCATATATATGAACAAAAAAAAACATACATCAATGGACAATAGAAAGCATACATCAATGGATCATCCATACATCAACATACATCCATATATTTAGAAAAACAATATGCATACATATCCATTTACTAAAAATTTATATGAACAAAAAAATTCTGTATGAAAAAAAAAATGCAGAGGGCGTCCGTTTGGCTTGCTCGAACGAGCACTCGAGGCCGCGTTCGGTGGTGGCCACGAACGGAGCTGGGGAGGGCGGATTGGTCGCCGGCGACGATGGTTGGCGGCGGCGCTTACGGGTGGCGTGCGGGGCCGGCGATGAGAAGGAAAGGGGAGGAGTCAGGGCCTCACCACGCTGTCGTAGGGAACGGCAGCGGGCTCGGGGAGGGCTCGAGGTCGCCGGAATCGGTGGCGGCAGTGACGAACGGCGTCGGGGAAGAAGGGGTCGCGGGCGCCGGCGTGGTGCTTCCCCGGGCAAACGAACGGGCAGAGGCGACGAGGTCGAGCGCGGGGAGGCTTCTGGGCCTGTCGGAACGGCGAGAGGAGGGCGGCGCGTCGGGGCAGGGCAGGGCGAGGGCGTCGACGGCGACGGCGACGAGGAGGCAGGGCGCGGCGATGGGAGAAATTGGGGAAAAATCCTAAGGGTTGGCTTATATTGCCACATCTTTCGTCCCGGTTGGAGCCATCAACCGGGACCAATTCCCACCATTCGTCCCGGTTGGAGCCACCAACCGGGACCAAAGGTCTCTTTTCGTCAGCCCAAAGGGCGGGAAGCAGAGACCTTTGGTCCCGGTTGGTGGCACCAACCGGGACTAAAGGGTGGCATTGGTCCCGGTTGGTGGCACCAACCGGGACCAAAGGTTGGTACTGGTCCCGGTTGGTGCCACCAACCGGGACTAAAGGGTGGTGCTGCCCGGGGCCAAAAGTTTAGTCCCACCTCGCTAGCTGAGAGGGCTCGAGAGTGGTTTATAAGCGCTGCTGCGCCAGCTCTCTCGAGCTCCTCTCAACTGCAGGCTTACGGGCCTAACTGCACACACCTCTGCCTGTGGGCCTTCTGGGCCTTCTGCGGGCCTGAATCCTGGCCCAAGTTGCTTGTTGGGTTTCTAGTCGTATTCAGGCCGTGGTGGCCCAGTAGGCGGCATTTTTTTTAATTTTTTTCAACTTTTTTGTTTTCTTTTTTGCCTTATTTATTTTCTTTTGTTTCTACTTACAGTTTTTCAGTGATTCTTTTTGCTTTTACGTCACAAAAATTATAAACTTTCTGTTAGTGCCATTAGTTTCCAAATTTGAATAGTTTAAATTTGAATTCTTTTAAATTGGTGTGAATCACTAGTTTGTGAATAACTTTACTATAAAAATAGATTTTTGAGTGATTCTTTTTCCTGCTATTTAATATTACTGTGTTTTATCATTATATTCAATTTGGTAATTTTTAGGTTATTTTAAATGTCTGATTTAACCAAAAACAGATTTTGTTATTTTAGTTTGCTATTAAAGTTTCTAAAAAAATTCTTTATGAAAACTCTTTTTGCTATTAATGTTTTGAACAAAAAATACTTTGATAACTTTAGTTGCATAAATTTTATATAATTTTAGTTTCATAAATACTAGAGGTTTATAAAATATTTTTAGTTGATTCCTTTTGCTATTAGAGTTTTATAAAAGCTTTTTAGTTGATTCTTTTTGGTATTGAAGAATATTATAGTTTTATTTTAGTTGATCATAACAGAATTTTTTAATTGATTATTTTTAGTTCATTATTTTCGCTATTAGAGTTTCATAAAGGTTTTCTAGTTCATTCTTTTTGCTATTAGTTCATTCTTTGAGCTAAATGACCCTGAAATTGAAAAGCACTTCAAATGAACTCTGAAAAGGTTGAAAGTTGGCATGGTATCATCATTTCACCCACATAGCATGTGCTAAAAAGTTGAGAGGGTTACGGCAAAAACTGGATGCACTTCGTGTACAAAATGGACAATCTCTTTCGAAGTATCAGGGTTTCGGACGAAAACTCATCTGTTACAAAGGGATTTCATTTTTTTGAACTTATTTGAACTCCAGACTTTTTGTGTGTTCAAAATGCACTATTCAAAGCCACATCATCAGTTTTCAACCCTTTCTGACTTCATTTGGTATTTTTCATGCATTTACTGATTTTTTTCAGCTAAATGACCTTGAAATTGAAAAGCAGTACAAATGAACTCTGAAAAGGTTGAAAGTTGGCATGGCATCATCATTTCACCCACATAGCATGTTATAAAAAGTTGAGAGGGTTACGGCAAAAACTGGATGCACTTCGTGTACAAAACGGACAATCTCTTTCGAAGTATCAGGGTTTCGGACGAAAACTCATCTGTTACAATGGTATTTCATTTTTTGAACTTATTTGAACTCCAGACATTTTCTTCGCTTGTGTCCTTTTCTTATTGCGCCGTAACCATGGATAATCTTCATCGTTTAACAGGGTGCTTGGGTCAGCCTTGACTTTGAAGGGAGGAATTTCATGAAACTTTTCATAATCTTCAGACATGTCTGTCTTGCCCTCCAATCCCACGATGTCTCTTTTTCCTGAAAGAACTATGTGGCGCTTTGGCTCATCATATGATGTATTCGCTTCCTTATCTTTTCTTTTTCTCGGTTTGGTAGACATGTCCTTCACATAGAAAACCTGCGCCACATCATTGGCTAGGACGAATGGTTCGTCTGTGTACCCAAGATTGTTGAGATCCACTGTTGTCATTCCGTACTGTGGGTCTACCTGTACCCCGCCTCCTGACAGATTGACCCATTTGCACTGAAACAAAGGGACCTTGAAATCATGTCTATAGTCAAGTTCCCATATGTCCACTATGTAACCATAATATGTGTCCTTTCCCCTCTTGGTTGCTGCATCAAAGCGGACACCGCAGTTTTGGTTGGTGCTCTTTTGATCTTGGGCGATCGTGTAAAATGTATTCCCATTTATCTCGTACCCTTTGTAAGTCAATACAGTCGAAGATGGTCCCCTGGCCAACGAGTACAGCTCATCAGAAATAGTGTTGTCACCCATGAGACGTGTTTGCAACCAACTGCCGAAAGTCCTTATGTGTTCATATGTAATCCAGTCGTCACACTGCTCCGGGTGTTTGGAGCGCAGAATATTCTTGTGTTCATCGACATACGGGGTCACTAAGGTAGAATTCTGTAGAACTGTGTAGTGTGCTTGAGACCAAGAATGCCCGTCCCTACATATTATTGAGTCCGCTCCTAGCGTGCCTTTTCCAGTCAGTCTCCCCTCATACCGCGATTGAGGGAGACCAATCTTCTTAAGGCCAGGAATGAAGTCAACACAAAACCCAATGACATCCTCTGTTTGATGGCCCATGGAGATGCTTGCTTCTGGCCTAGCGCGGTTACGAACATATTTCTTTAAGACTCCCATGAACCTCTCAAAGGGGAACATATTGTGTAGAAATACAGGGCCCAGAACGACAATCTCGTCGACTAGATGAACTAGGACATGCGTCATGATATTGAAGAAGGATGGTGGGAACACCAGCTCGAAACTAACAAGACATTGCACCAAATCACTCCTTAACCTTGGCAGGATTTCTGGATCGATCACCTTCTGAGAGATTGCATTGAGGAATGCACATAGCTTCACAATGGCTAATCGAACGTTTTCCGGTAGAAGCCCCCTCAATGCAACCGGAAGCAGTTGCGTCATAATCACGTGGCAGTCATGAGACTTTAGGTTCTGGAACTTTTTCTCTGCCATATTTATTATTCCCTTTATATTCGACGAGAAGCCAGACGGGACCTTCATACTGAGCAGGCATTCAAAGAAGATTTCCTTCTCTTCTTTGGTAAGAGCGTAGCTGGCAGGACCTTCATACTGCTTTGGATGCATGCCGTCTTTTTCATGCACACGTTGTTGTTCCTCCCGTGCCTCCGGTGTATCTTTTGTCTTCCCATACACTCCCAAGAAGCCTAGCAGGTTCACGCAAAGATTCTTCGTCACGTGCATCACGTCGATTGCAGAGCGGACCTCTAGGTCTTTCCAATAGGGTAGGTCCCAAAATATAGATTTCTTCTTCCACATGGGTGCGCGTCCCGCATCGTCAGTCGGAACAGATAGTCCGCCAGGACCCTTTCCAAAGATTACTTGTAAATCATTGACCATGTCAAGTATGTGATCACCAATACGGAGGGCGGGCTTCTTCCGGTGATCTGCCTCACCTTTGAAATGCTTTCCTTTCTTTCGACATTGATGGTTGGTCGGAAGAAATCGACGATGCCCCAGGTACACATTCTTCCTGCATTTGTCCAAATATATACTGTCGGTGTCATCTAAACAGTGTGTGCATGCGTGGTATCCCTTGTTTGTCTGTCCTGAAAGGTTACTGAGAGCAGGCCAATCGTTGATGGTTACAAACAGCAACGCATGTAGGTCAAATTCCTCCTGTTTGTGCTCATCCCACATACGTACACCTTCTCCATTCCACAGCTGTAAAAGTTCTTCAACTAATGGCCTTAGGTACACATCAATGTCATTGCCGGGTTTCTTAGGGCCTTGGATGAGCACTGGCATCATAATGAACTTCCGCTTCATGCACAACCAAGGAGGAAGGTTATAGATACATAGAGTCACGGGCCAGGTGCTATGATTGCTGCTCTGCTCCCCAAAAGGATTAATGCCATCTGCACTTAAACCAAACCATACGTTCCTTGAGTCACCTGCAAAGTCCCCCCACCTTCTCTCGATTTTTCTCCACTACGACCCGTCAGCGGGTGCTCTCAACTTCCCGTCTTTCTTACGGTCTTCTTTGTGCCATCGCATCAACTTGGCATGCTCTTTGTTTCTGAACAGACGTTTCAGCCGTGGTATTATAGGAGCATACCACATCACCTTGGCAGGAACCCTCTTCCTGGGGCGCTCGCCCTCAACATCACCAGGGTCATCTTGTCTGATCTTATACCGCAATGCACCGCATACCGGGCATGCGTTCAAATCCTCGTACTCATCGCGGTAGAGGATGCAGTCATTAGGGCATGCATGTATCTTCTGCACCTCCAATCCTAGAGGGCATAGAACCTTCTTTGCTTCGTACGTACTGCCGGGCAATTCGTTATCCTTTGGAAGCTTCTTCTTCATTATTTTCAGCAGCGAACTAAATCCCTTGTCAGATACACCATTGTCTGCCTTCCATTGCAGCAATTCCAGTGTGGTACCGAGCTTTCTGTTGTCATCTTCGCAATTTGGGTACAACCCTTTTTTGTGATCCTCTAACATGCGATCGAACTTCAACTTCTCCCTTTCACTTTCGCATTCTCTCTGTGCATCAGCAATGACCCGGCGAAGATCATCATCGGGCACATCGTCTGGTTCCTCTTGATCTTCAGCTTCCCCCATTGCAGCATCACCGTATTCAGGGGGCGGGTAGTTGTCATCATCCTCTTCTTCTTCGTTGTCTTCCATCATAACCCCTCTTTCTCCGTGCTTGGTCCAAACATTATAGTGTGGCATAAAACCCTTCTCAAGCAGGTGGAAGTGAAGGGTTTTAGAGTTGGAGAAAGCCTTCGTATTCTCACAGACAGTACATGGACAATGCATAAAACCATTCTGCTTGTTTGCCTCAGCCGCTTCGAGAAAATTATGCAGGCCCTTAATATACTCGGAGGTGCGTCGGTCACCGTACATCCATTGCCGATTCATCTGCGTGCGTTATATAGTTCTTATTATTGAACAACATATAACTCTCTAGAGCATCTAATTAAAACACACAAGTAAGAACTTTTTTCTTTTAGAAAGAAGATAAGAACAAGAGGCTAACCACGGTGTTGCCGGCGCCGAGATGGGCGCGGGCGATCGACGGCGGTGAGGACGGGGACGGGACAGGATGGACCGCCAAACCTAGACAAATCTTGAGGAAAATGGAGCTTGGACAAGGAGCTTCGAGAGGAGAAAGCTTAAGTGTGGCTCGGGCATTTCATCGAACACCTCATGTGCATAGGAGGTGAGCTAGAGCACCACAAAAGCTCTCCCACGGCCGGGCAAAAAAACAGAGCAATGCATTGCTCTGCTCGCGGGCGGGGGGCTATATATAGGCCAACCATTGGTCCCGGTTCCAGCCACAAACCGGGACCAATGGTTGTGGGCCAGGAGCGAGGCGCATTGATCCCGGTTCGTGGCTGGAACCGGGACCAAAGGGGTCACCTTTAGTCCCGGTTCCAGCCACAAACCGGGACAAATGGTTGTGGGCCAGGAGCGAGGCGCATTGGTCCCGGTTCGTGTCTGGAACCGGGACAAAAGGGGTCAGACGAACCGGGACCAATGGCCCACGAGGCCTGGCCGGCGCCCTGGCCTCACGAACCGGGACCGATGCCCCCATGAGTCCCGGTTCGTGAGTGAACCGGGACTAATGGGCTTCTCAGGGGTGGACCGATGCCCTGTTTTGTACTAGTAATTATGAGCTCAATCGCATGGTGCATAGGGTAATTGGCTCACACATGAGTAAGAAAGAGTAATTAAGAATTTAGCTTATTAAGTTGGCTTAATTGGCTCACCGTCCCTTAGCTGGCTTGGCTGGCCGGCTCCTTCGTCCAGGTGCATAGGACGTTTAAGGAGGTGCACTGTGAGTTCAGCTAACCCAATTTAATGAGCTAAATCTTAGTTACTTCTTTCCTCCGTCCAGGTGCATAGGGTCTTTAAGGAGCTACACTGTGAATTCAGTTAACCTAACTTAATGAGCTAAATTCTTAATTGCCTTTTTCCTCCGTCCAGGTGCATAGGGCGTTTAAAGAGCTGCACTGTCACCAAGATGCACTGTGATAGGCCGGCATTATGTTTGAGGTTGTGGAAACACTAGCAAGGGGTAGGGCAGGGTAGACGGCAGTGGCCATGGCAGTTTGTTGCAGCTAGCCGGCCTGCATCGTGCATGCATGTCCATGGACCTGCAAAGGATAACAAAGGAGATAATAGCAGAGAGCGAGCGATACTGCCTATCAGGTATCAGCGGCCTATGACTATTTGGGTTATAGGCATGCACGTACGGTACGAGGTGGGTCAGGATGTGGTGTGGTGTGCGCGCCATTGCATTGTGTTGGTCTTGTCTTGGTTGATGCATGCAGTGGGTTTCGGAGGACACTAGCAACAGAGAGGGAGGTGTTTCTTCCTGGAATTACATGCTAAGCCCATCTCCTGCAAGGTTCTTAGGGTGTCGTGTGGCGGCTCGTTCGTATGGGGGCGCTAGGCCGGCGAGGCCTCCAGCGGATGAGGCGTCGGGCACTGGCGGCGGCGACACAGAATTGTGGTGGTGTGGACCTGCTATGATGATGTGGCCCAGTGCGGTTACGTCCGGGGTAGGGCCGATTTGGATCTCGATGGTTGCTGCTGCAGTTTGCGGTCGGAGGCTGACAGGGTGGGGTTCACTGCTGAAGGTGGGCAGAGGGCAAGGAGTTGTACATGGATGGGAAGAAGTGGCCTTCCCATCCTCTCCTACGGTGGTCGGTGGCTGTTGGCGTGTTACGGGGACGGTATCGGGGCTACTCCATTTCGACTTGTCATCGTCGCACCAGACTCTCCCCGAGGAACACCCCAGTCATCGGCGACGCCCCCAAGAGGGGCACGACACGAAGCGTCGCCGCCTTGTGGGCCAAGGCAGACAAAGGTTTTCACCCTAAGTATCGGCGGGATAGGTGGGGATCAAGGACAACGCCCAAGTGGATCACAACACCCACTGCCATTGTCGTTGCCAGCGACAAGGCGCAAAGCTTTCGCTCGACCCCACAATCGACCATGCAACTCGAACAGGTCACAAGCCACTCCATGATAGGGACCCCACCACGACTAAACCGGGAGCACCTGATCCATATCAGGGCTTGGCCGCCACCGACGACGACAATTTTGAGAGGATCAACCACCATAGGGCACCGTGACAACCACATTGCGAAGCACACCGCCAGCACCATCCACCATGCTGCATGTCGAAGAGCCAATTAGTGTATCCCGCCATCCGAGGCCGCTGCCCTAGTGTGTGTTTAGTGCTCTCCGCTAGTTTTCTCTAGTTTTTTTTTATGAACTTCTGAGGATTTTCTCTTGGGGTGTCACCGATGACTGGGTGTGTTCATAGGGTGCAACGACGTAGGCTCCTTACAGGCGTCTAGTGGTGCACCCTAGTGTGTTTTTAGTGCTCTCTGCTAGTTTTCTCGTATTTTCTTTTCATCAACGTTTGAGGATTTCCTCTTGAGAGCGTTGCTACTTGTGAGCTGCGTTGGGATTTTCTCGAAAAGGAGAGGATGATGCAGTACAGCAGAGATAAGTATTTTCCTCAGTTAAGAATCAAGGTTATCAATCCAGTAATAGAACCACACAAGACCTCGTGAACAGCACCTACACACAAAAGAACAAATACTTGCACCCAACGCAACCAAGGGGTTGTCAATCCCTTGGCGGTTAATTGCAAGGATCAAATCTGATAATGGTAGATAGATAAACAAAAACACAAAATAAAATAAAGGTAAATAAATTTCAGCAAAATATTTTTGGATTTTAATATATGATAAAGATAGACCCGGGTCCATAGTTTTCACTAGAGGCTTCTCTCTCGAACTAGATAGATAAACAAAAACACAAAATAAAACTATAGACCCGGGTCCATAGTTTTCACTAGAGGCATACAGTGGGTAGACAAATTACTGTTGGGCAATTGATAGAAAAGCGCATAGTTATGACGATATTCAAGGTAATGATCATGTATATAGGCATCACGTCCGAGACAAGTCGACCGACTCCTGCCTGCATCTACTACTATTACTCCACACATCGACCGCTATCCAGCATGCATCTAGAGTATTAAGTTCATAAAGAACGGAGTAACGCCTTAAGTAAGATGACATGATGTAGACAAAGTAAACTCAATCAATATGAATAAACCCCATCGTTTTACCCTTAATGGCAACAATACAAATACGTGCCTTGTCCCCTTCTGTCACTGGGATATAGATCACCGCAAGATTGAACCCATCACAAAGCACCTCTCCCATTGCAAAATAAATCAATCTAGTTGGCCAAACGAAATCAATATATCGGAGAGAAATACAAAGCTATAATAATCATGCATATAAGAATTCGGAAAAGACTCAAATAATATTCATGAATAATCTGATCATAAACCCACAATTCAGCGGATCCCAACAAACACACCGCAAAAGAAGATTACATCGAATAGAACTCCAAAAACATCGAGGTGAACATTATATTGAAGATCAAAGAGGGAGAAGAAGCCATCTAGCTACTAGCTATGGACCCATAGGTCCGTGGTAAACTACTCACACATCATCGAAAGGGCAGCAAGGTTGATGTAGAGGCCCTCCGTGATCGATTCCCCCTCCGGCAGGGTGCCGGAAAAGGCCTCCAGATGGGATCTCGCAAGAGCAGAATCGTGCGGCGGTGGCAAAAGTGTTTTGGGTGGCTCTCTGTTGGTTTTCCGATTTTAGAGAATTTATAGAGCTGGAATTAGGTCAAACGGAGAAACGAGTGGCCCACAAGGTACCTAGGCGCCCCCCCCCCCCCCCCGGGCGCGCCTAGGTGCCTTGTGGCCTACTCCTTTGCCTTCCGGCCTCCTCCCGAAGCTTCCAGGGTCTCTTTTGTCCAGAAAAAAATCGTCAAAAAGTTTCGTGGCATTTGGACTTCGTTTGGTACTGATTTTCTGAAAAACCAAAAACAGGCAAAAAAGAGCAACTGGCACTTGGCACTAGGTTAATAGGTTAGTCCCAAAAAATGATATATAATTGCATATAAAACATCCAAAATTGATGCTATAATAGCATGGAACAATCAAAAATTATAGATACGTTGGAGACGTATCAAGCGTCACCGATGACTGGGGGTGTTCCTCGGGTGCAACAACGAAACTCCCGTGCTTCTTCTCGTCGGCTCGTTGGAGGCGTTTAGTAGTGCACCCTATGTGTTTTTAGTGCTCTCCGCTAGTTTTCTCGTGTTTTCTTTTGATCAACTTGCGAGGATTTCCTTGTATCATTTAGCCGTGTGACTTTATTAATATAAAAGGGGGCATGGTTATGTCATAATTTAGCTTAGAGATTGCACCACATCTTTCTTTCTCCTCCTGCAAGGCAACAAGGGCAACGTATTCCTCCCCTCGATCTCTAGCTCGAGCCCGTGGATTTGCCTCGAGCCCGATGATTCACCTCACGTTTGCCTGATGCTCCGGCGGCCGATGGCAGGGATGGAAATCCTAGTTCCTTGACTCCGGCTAGTATATATGTTAGGGTTTTAGTACTCGCAGGGGTGACGCTCAGACGGATGGCGGTGCTTCTTCTTCGAGTCAGTCTTTCAGGCATCGATCGTCCTCAAGTGCGTCCGTCGGGACGGATTAGACATATCTCGAGCGTAGATCCCTGCCAGCTCCTCGGCGCGGCGGTAACATTTTGTGTTGGGCTCTTTCGATCGATTAAAGAGTTCAATGGTGACGACTGTGGCTCCGGGGTGCTGGTTCTTAGGGGCACGTGTAAGAAGACTTCCTAGATGTTATCGGCAAGGTCAGACCGGCTCCGGTATGCGAGCAGCGATAAAGGCATGTCAGCAGTTCGTTTTGGTGGCGATAGTGGTCGTTTGGTGATTTAGGGACCTCAATGTAATTTTTATTATGTCTGTGATTCTTTGTTATTTTGGTGAACTTTTATAATAAATAAATACATTAAGCGGGATGAAATTCTATTTTTGTTGAACTTTTATATATGTGTAACATAGGATAGTTGGGAATATTGCAGCACATTGTATTATCCATAGGACAGTTACATATATACACAAGTATACTTGACCTCCAAGACCATATCACTAGATAAAAGGAAAGAGATCAGCTAAGGCTAAGTATGGAAGTAAAACATCCTACGTGATTGCATGAGATACAATGCCTATATTCCTACCCCCCCCCCCCCCCCCCCGAGCAGTCGAAGCGTCGTCAGAGTTGTGACATCCCCATGTATTAAGCACAGTGATCATCTGTTAATCATGCCAAGTCATCATTAATTACAATGCTTGATCACATTAGAATCATATCTCATTTCAAATTCCAATTCAAATTCAAATTCAAATTCAAAGTGAATTTAAAAGTTGTTCAAATCCAGAAACTAAATAGTTCATAATATTGTAACTATTCCCAAGGCAATTATAAAAATAAGGTCAACATTTATTGGAATATTGAAATGACTCCAACATCCTAAAACAGTACCAAGACAGCACTAATTAAACCCATTCCATTTAAATAAAATTCAACTAAAATTATTAGAACTCCAAACTTTTTTCTGGCAGTAATAAATATTGCCAAATAATTATTTGGGCAAGTCCCATATTTTACAAAATTGAATTGGTGGCTGAACATTTTTCAAGGTGAGAGAAAGAAGTAAAACAGAAAAATAAAAAGGGAAAGCTCTAACGCCTAATGTGCCTACGGGCCTAAGTCGAATAGTAAACGGCCCAGCCCACTAAGCCGGCCTTTCCCTAACCTCCCGCCGCGCGCGCGCGCCCGAGCGCCTGTGCGCCGTCCACAGCGCCGGATGCTCGCTGTTGAGCATCACGCGGCCCCCCTGATGGATAAGGGCATCCCCGAGCCCCTCGCTCCCTCCCCGCAAACCCTAACCAGCACACTTGCCCCCTAGCCCTCTCTCTCACGCTAAATCGGCGGCGCCCGAACGCTGCCGTCGCCGCCGCTCGCCATTACCGCAGCCACCGGCCGCCTCTCGCCCAACCGTCGTGTCCACGGGCTCCGCCGGCCTCGACTACTTCCTCCCCGACTACGAACGCGAGACGGGAGCCACCGCAACGTCCTCCCCGAGTTCTTCTTCCTCCTACGGCCGCCGTCGACTCGCCGACGATTTCGGCACCACCAACGCCTCCCCGAGCTCGCTGCCACCCTCTACCGGCTCCCCGTGAGCATCTCTCCCTCTCCCCTCTTCTCTCGCTGTCACGTGCATGCTCTAACGAGCTCCTCCGCCATGGCCGATCCCGCCTCCACGGAGCTCGTCGCCGGCATCACTCCGGTGACCTTTTGGTCATGGGCTCGTGCCCATCGACCTCGCCGCGTCGCGTAGAGATTCCCTAGCCGCTCCGTTTGGTCGCTAGCCCACCGCAGCCGCGCGCCCGAGTTCGCCCGTAGCCGCTGTCGCCGATTCCGGCCGCCCCCGCCCGCGAGACCACCGCCATCGGACGCGGCTCGAAGTGGCCGTTCCAAAGAGCCTGGCCGCGTCCATTTTGGACCACCACAGCGGAATTCCGAGCTCGCCGGAGTTCGTCGCCGCGCTCGGGCTCGCCGGAGCGCTCTCCGGTGCCGGCGTCCGACGTGGCAGCCACGGGGCCCGCCTTGTGCCACTGACGGGTGGGCCCAGTTGACCCGTTGACCAGGTCAACTGCTGACCGGGCTGGCCCAGTCACTGACCTGCGGGCCCCACGTGTAATAAAATGATTTTTATAAATACTAAAATTGTTAATTAATCTGTTAACTAATTTAATTGCTAATTAGTCACTGACTACAGGGTCCTCCCATTAATTAACCTAATTAACTAATTTAAACTCTGCTTAATTAAAACAGTCACTGACCAGTGGGACCCACTGGTCAGGTTTGACTCTGGTCAGCCGGGTTTGACCCGCTGACGTCACTCTGACGTCATGCCGACGTCTCTTTGCACTGTTTCGGATAATTTGAAATTAATAATTAAAATAATTCCAAAAATTCAATAAAATTTGAAAAATCATATAAAATAAACCGTAACTCGGATGAAAATAATTTATATATGAAAAATGATCAGAAAAATATGAAGAATCCGAATATGCCACCCACATATCTGCTACACCCCTCTAACATGATGAACATGGAACTTTCCCCTCCGATTCATCTGTCCAATAATCGCCCGGAGCTGGTAAAACACCTCCAGATGTTTCCGCTCCGTCTAACTTGCGTAGTACTGCATTAGAGCACCCCTCGAATAAACGTGCTGCCTTGCCATGCATCTGTGTTGCATTTGTGTGCTTTTATTTATTGTTTCTTCCCCCTCTTCTCTTCGGTAGACCCTGAGACCGACGCTGCTGTCGAGTACGACTACCCCCCTGAGGACCAGCCCCTTTCAGCAGAGCTTCCAGGCAAGCAAAACCCCCTTGATCATTCCTATATCGCCTATTCCTTCTCCCTCATGCTTGCATTAGATTTTGCTACTGTAACTGCTTGCTCCTATTCTGATGCATAGCTTGCTTTTGTAACCTGCTGTTGTTACTTTACCTGTCATCCTAAACTGCTTAGAATAGATTGGTTAGTGATCCATCAGTGACCCCTCACCCTTGTCCCTATTGCCCCGCTTTAGTAACAGTGCCTCGATCATTGTGATCGATGTGCAGATACAGTCACATCACCACACACACAACTCCCATAGTTGTACGGCTCTGCAGGGCTACTATCGAGTGCCGAGGGTGATACCTCGTACTGCACTCCTGATGATATCTCTGTAGTATAGCACATCGGTGGTGATTGCAGAGGGTAATTCCTCGCTCTCCCCTTCCCGATGATGACTCTGTCGTGCAACTCCTTTAAGTGGGGACCATCGAGGGTGATTCCTCCTGGTTCTCCTTAATGGATTACATCGAGTAGGAATCCATAGAGGATGATTCCTCGGATTTACCCTGGATGTCATGGCCACACGGTTACCTTGGCTTTTGCCTCTGCCCCTTGTTAAAGTCGGGTTGACCCCGAGGGGTACCCGCGAGAGGTGTGAAGTCGGGTTGACCTGGAGGGTACCCGCGAGATAATTACGAGGCGCGACCGGGCAAGCAGAGACCGCCCTAGAAAGGGATGGGCCTGACCCTTGTTGCACTTCCTCGAGACGGGACGACAGGAGTATTGATCGCCACCGCGAGCTCCCAATGCACTAACGGATTCAGGTATTGATCTGAGTTGGCCGCTGGCCATATACTCACTACCACCACGTGGGATAATGGTTTAATGGGGCCCTCGACGCCGTATGTATCAGCCGAAAGCTCTGTCAGATCTCCAGTTCAGCATTGTGGGCCTGATGGGCCAGTGCCATCCAGGATGAGGTGGTGCTGGTCCCGGCTCGTCACATAACGACCCGGAGTGCAAAGGGCGATGGGCCCAAGACCCCGGAGCGCTTAGGATGTGGACCGGCGGGGACCTCTCTGCTGAGCTCTAGGTAGGGTTGCGGTGTGTCGATCAGCCGAGGCCGGGCATGACCGAGAAAAGTGTGTGCGGCCAGAGTTAATCGTGCGTGTTGGGTAACAGTAGTGCACCCCTGCAGGGAAGTTATCTATTCGAATAGCCGTCTCAACGGTAACAGGACGCTCAGTGTTGTATCCCGATCTACTACAACTTGAACTGGATACATGTTAATAATATGTAAGCTCCGGGATCGCTTTCTCGCCGGGAGTCGAGGAAGGATCTCTAGGCTTTGCTACTACATGCTTGTTGCTTTATTATTTGCTACTACTAATCTGCACTCTTCTAATGCTGCAAGACGCTGGAGATGCTAGTCTTCGATAGGCTAGGCTTTTCCCCCTCTGTTCTGGCATTTCTGCAGTTTAGTCCAAAGATATAGCCCCATTCCTTTGATACCGATGCATACTTAGCAGAGTTCTGATGTCAGTCTTGCGAGTACTTTGGATGAGTACTCACGGTAGCTTTGCTATCTCTTTTCCCCATACCCGTTTGCTGCGACCAAATGGCGGAGCCCCGGAGTCAGCTGCCCAAGTGGACGACTACAGCTACCCCTCTGGAGGAGCCTACTACTACGTGGAGGCCGCCGACGACCAGGAGTAGTTAGGAGGCTCTCAGGCAGGAGGCCTGCGCCTTTTCGATCTGTGTTGTTGTTTTGCCCCGCCTTCTTTAGGCTTATATGTTTAACTTTATGTCTGTACTCAGATATCTAACGCTTTCGCTGTTGCTTGTATGACTCAAGCTTATGTATTCGAGCCCTCGAGGCCCCTGGCTTGTAATATAAAGCTTGTATGACTTTTATTTGTGTAGAGTTGTGTTGTGATATCTTCAAGTGAGTCCCTAGGCTTGATCGTGTGCATTTGCGTGTATGATTAGTGCACAATTAAGTCGGGGGCGTCACAAGTTGGTATCAGAGCCGACTGCCTGTAGGAAGCCCCTTTCCAACTCCTTGGCCGAAGTTGAGTCTAGAATTTGAAAACTGCTTTACTAACATGGCTGTGTGGCTTACGGGCCCACGTCGCCAAATGGGTGGTATTAGGATCCTTTATTCCGCACCTTTACTCTGGGATTCTACTCTCTTTTCTATTCGGGTTAAAAAATTTACTAACTCTGACTCTAGGTTCTCGTGATCGCGTCCACCCGGAGCTTTGATTATCTGCAAGTTACTCCCTTAACGCAAGATGTAAGAATTCACTCACTGTCATTTGACGACCTTGAAATTTCCTCTGTTTCAGATGGATCGCTTGTTTCCGCCGCGTCCCACGACACAGCTTGTACTTCGGACTTGTGCTCGTCATGCGACTGGTTATCCAGCTATCCTGATCGCCCTCCTGACCAGGTTGGGCTACCGCTGGTACCCCGAGTACATGGTTTACGAGGATTTTCGTGAGTTCAACCAGGAGCAGTATCATGCCGATGTTCGTATCTTTGATCAGCGGGACGACTCCGACACTGAGTTGCACACTTTTCACGGTATCGTCGTGACGATTGATATGGCAGTCCATGACGCTGCCCACTCTGCTGTCGCACATCTTCGTGGTGAGCATAGTCGCTTGGATGACTCCGAGTTCAGATACATTCCGTATGCCCCTGCTAGAGATGATACCAGATACTACACAGCTGTTTGTGCCCCTTACGAGTGACGTCGATACGACCCGCAGGTGTTGATTCAGTGCACTCAGGCTCTGGATCACACTGCCCGGGCTCTTGCTGTCGAGTTGTTTGCCACTCGCGCACGTCTCTACGAGGCTATGACACAGTTGCTGCCAGCTGTTCGGGCAGGGATACAGCCAGAGTACATCCTTTACCCGCGCAGGACTCAGATGCCTGCAGGTATCGATTGGCTTATTGTTGGAGGTCGCACCCCCACACGTGGACCTCTCCTTCCAGTTCGAGATCGGGTTCTGCATCAGAGTAATCACGGAGCGCAGGACCTTTCTGCCATGAGCACTCACCGTCAGCACCTGCAGTTACCTAGTTACAGGGGTATTCCCCGACGTTGATGTAGCCTTTGCTATGTCCCGTTGTTGTATTCCCTATCGCGTGCCTGCGCACCGCCTAGTATGTCTAGCTGTTTGAATTTCCGGACTTATGCTGTCCGCATGTAACCGACTTTGTGTATGGATCTGTATGTCTTAATTGACCACTGTTATGAATCTATTGCACTACTCGTTCATTGTCGTGTTACATCATGCTTGTCAGTAGTTTTACTAAATTACCCCCAGTTAAATCTTTAGCAGGATGGTTAGACCAGGTGGTCGTGGTCATGGCCGTGCTACCAACGATCCACCCCCGCCAGACTATATGGCAGCTATGATGCAACAATTCGAGCTGAACCACCAATTCATGGTTGGAATCATGGCTCAGTTTCCAAACCAGAACTAGAATGCTCAGAAACAGCAACCTGCCTCAATAACTCTGCAGGACTTTGTGCGACTTAACCCTACTGTTTTCCGCAACTCTGAACAGCCACTGGATGCTGACGACTGGCTTCGCGACATCGCCTTCGAGATGGAGTCTGCCAATGTCGCCCCTGACAACCTTGTCACCTTCGCGTCCTACTTCTTGAAGGGCCCCGCTGCTCAATGGTGGTCCACCCACAGGCGTTCACTACCTGAGGGGACAGTCATTACCTGGATCGAGTTTCAGACTGCTTTCCGTGCCCGTTACATTCCACAGGGAATCATGGACCGGAAGAAGCGTGAGTTTCGCAACCTCACTCAGGGCAATAAAACTGTCGAAGCTTATCAGCGGGAATTCCTTAACCTATCCCGCTATGCCGAAGAAGACATAGCCACTGATGCTCACAGACAGGAAAAGTTCCGTGACGGACTTCACCCAGACCTCAAGCTTGCACTTGCTGTTCATGACTTCACCGACTTTGCCACCCTCGTGAACAAGGCTATCCAGGTTGAAACCGCTCAGATGGAACACAAGAATGCCAACAAGCGCCACCATGACGTTGGCTCATCTTCGGGCTCTTCATCGCAGAAGCGCCGTATCTGGATTCCCAATAGCATGTACCATCCAGCTGCACCTCCTCCACCGTCGGGACAGCCAAGACCTCAGGTTCCACTGCTTTGAGCTCCTGCTCTCCGCCCCGAGGACTGGCTCCGCTTCAAGTGTGGCCGTCCAGGTCACCGTTCCAGAGAATGCCCTCAGAACCAGAATCAGCTTGCACTTCCCCCTGCTGGCCGTGGAAATGGCCGTGGTAACAACCACCCCCACAACAATAACGCCAGACCTTCTTATGGTCGTGGTCAAGCTTACCATGTTGATCTGAATGAAGCTCAAGATCAGCTTGCTACTGTGAACGGTATTATCCTTGTTCACTCAGTACCACCTCCTGTTTTAATTGATTCAGGAGCATCGCATTCAATTTATGCTAATCCTTTGCATTCACGCATGACATTAGATGTGATCCGTTGCACAATCCGTTAGTGGGAAATTCTCCCGTGGGCCCGTGCCAATCATCCTTGGTATGAATACCCGACCTTCTCCTTTCTACCTCCTGAATTCTCGGGACGAGAATTTCTTTTAGAGGGGGAGAATTGTGACATCCCCATGTATTAAGCACAGTGATCATCTGTTAATCATGCCAAGTCATCATTAATTATAATGCTTGATCACATTAGAATCATATCTCATTTCAAATTCCAATTCAAATTGAAATTCAAATTCAAATTCAAAGTGAATTTAAAAGTTGTTCAAATCCAGGAACTAAATAGTTCATAATATTGCAAATATTCCCAAGGCAATTATAAAAATAAGGTCAACATTTATTGGAATATTTAAATGACTCTAACATCCTAAAACAGTACCAAAACAGCACTAATTAAACCCATTCCATTTAAATAAAATTCAAATAAAATTATTAGACCCCCAATCCTTTTTCTAGCAGTAATAAATATTGCCAAATAATTATTTGGGCAAGTCCTATATGTTACAAAATTGAATTGGTGGCTGAACATTTTTCAAGGTGAGAGAAAGAAGTAAAACAGAAAAATAAAAAGGAAAAGCTCTAACGCCTACTGTGCCTACGTGCCTAAGTCGAATAGTAAACGGCCCAGCCCACTAAGCCGGCCTTTCCCTAACCTCCCGCCGCGCGCGCGCGCCCGAGCGCCTGTGCGCCGTCCACAGCGTCGGATGCTCGCTGTCGAGCATCTCGCGGCACCCCCTGATGGATAAGGGCATCCCCGAGCCCCTCGCTCTCTCCCCGCAAACCCTAACCCCCACACTTGCCCCCTCGCCCTCTCTCTCGCGCTAAATCGGCGGCGCCCGAACGCTGCCGTCGCCGCCGCTCGCCATTACCGCAGCCACCGGCCGCCTCTCGCCCAACCGTCGTGTCCACGGGCTCCACCGGCCTCAACTACTTCCTCCCCGACTACGAACGCGAGACGGGAGCCACCGCAGCGTCCTTCCCGAGTTCTTCTTCCTCCTACGGCCGCCGTCAACTCGCCGATGATTCCGACGCCACCAACGCGTCCCCGAGCTCGCTACCACCCTCTATCGGCTCCCCGTGAGCATCTCTCCCTCTCCCCTCTTCTCTCGCTGTCGCGCGCATGCTCTAACGAGCTCCTCCGCCATAGCCGATCCCGCCTCCGCGGAGCTCGTCGCCGGCGTCACTCCGGTGACCTTTTGGTCACGGACTCGTGCCCATCGACCTCGCCGCGTCGCGTAGAGATTCCCTAGCCGCTCCGTTTGGTCGCTAGCCCACCGCAGCCGCGCGCCCGAGTTCGCCCGTAGCCGCCGTCGCCGATTCCGGCCGCCCCTGCCCGCGAGACCACCGCCATCGAACGCGGCTCGAAGTGGCCGTTCCAGAGAGCCCGGCCGCGTCCATTTTGGACCACCACAGCGGAATTCCGAGCTCGCCGGAGTTCGCCGCCGCGCTCGGGCTCGCCGTGGCGCTCTCCGGTGCCGGTGTCCGACGTGACAACCACGGGGCCCGCCTTGTGCCACTGACGGGTGGGCCCAGTAGACCCGTTGACCGGGTCAACTGCTGACTGGGCTGGCCCAGTCACTGACCTGCGCCCCCCTGTGTAATAAATTGATTTTTATAAATACTAAAATTGTTAATTAATCTGTTAACTAATTTAATTGCTAATTAGTCACTGACTACTGGGTCCCCCGTTAATTAACCTAATTAACTAATTTAAACTCTGTTTAATTAAAACAGTCACTGACCAGTGGGACCCACTGGTCAGGTTTGACTCTGGTCAGCCGGGTTTGACCCGCTGATGTCACTCTGACATCATGCCGACGTCTCTTTGCACTGTTTCGGATAATTCGAAATTAATAATTAAAATAATTCCAGAAATTCAATAAAACTTTGAAAAATCATATAAAATAAACCGTAACTCAGATGAAAATAATTTATATATGAAAAATGATCAGAAAAATATGAAGAATCCGAATATGCCACCCACATATCTGCCACACCCCTCTAACATGATGAACATGGAACTTTCCCCTCCGATTTATCTGTCCGATAATCGCCCGGAGCTGGTAAAACACCTCCAGATGTTTCCGCTCCATCTAACTTGCGTAGTACTGCATTAGAGCACCCCTCAAATAAACGTGCTGCCTTGCCATGCATCTGTGTTGCATTTGTGTGCTGTTATTTATTGTTTCTTCCCCCTCTTCTCTTCGGTAGACCCTGAGACCGACGCTGCTGCCGAGTACGACTACCCCCCTGAGGACCAGCCCCTTTCAGCAGAGCTTCCAGGCAAGCAAAACCCCCTTGATCATTCCTATATCACCTATTCCTTCTCCCTCATGCTTGCATTAGATTTTGCTACTGTAACTGCTTGCTCCTATTCTGATGCATAGCCTGCTTTTGTAACCTGCTGTTGTTACTTTACCTGTCATCCTGAACTGCTTAGAATAGATTGGTTAGTGATCCATCAGTGACCCCTCACCCTTGTCCCTGTTGCCCCGCTTTAGTAACAGTGCCTCGATCATTGTGATCGATGTGCAGATACAGTCACATCACCACACACACAACCCCCTTAGTTGTACGGCTCTGCAGGGCTACTATCGAGTGCCGAGGGTGATACCTCGTACTGCACTCCTGATGATATCTCTGTAGTATAGCACATCGGTGGTGATTGCAGAGGGTGATTCCTCGTTCTCCCCTTCCCGATGATGACTCTGTCGTGCAACTCCTTTAAGTGGGGACCATCGAGGGTGATTCCTCCTGGTTCTCCTTAACGGATTACATCGAGTAGGAATCCATAGAGGGTGATTCCTCGGATTTCCCCCTTGATGTCATGGCCACACGGTTACCTTGGCTTTTGCCTCTGCCTCTTGTTAAAGTCGGGTCGACCCCGAGGGGTACCCGCGAGAGGTGTGAAGTCAGGTTGACCTGGAGGGTACCCGCGAGATAATTACGAGGCGCGGCCGGGCAAGCAGAGACCGCCCTAGAAAGGGATGGGCCTGACCCTTGTTGCACTTCCTCGAGACGGGACGACAGGAGTACTGATCGCCACCGCGAGCACCCAATGCACTAACGGATTTGGGTATTGATCTGAGTTGGCCGCTGGCCATATACGCACTACCACCACGTGGGATAATGGTTTAATGGGGCCCTCGACGCCGTATGTATCAGCCGAAAGCTCTGTCAGATGTCCAGTTCAGCATTGTGGGCCTGACGGGCCAGTGCCATCCAGGATGAGGTGGTGCTCGTCCCGGCTCGTCGCATAACGACCCGGAGTGCAAAGGGCGATGGGCCCAAGACCCCGGAGCACTTAGGATGTAGACCAGCGGGGACCTCTCTGCTGAGCTCTAGGTAGGGATGTGGTGTGTCGATCAGCCGAGGCCGGGCATGACCAAGAAAAGTGTGTGCGGCCAGAGTTAATCGAGCGTGTTGGGTAACAGTAGTGCACCGCTGCAGGGAAGTTATCTATTTGAATAGCCGTCTCCACGGTAACAGGACGCTCAATGTTGTATCCCGATCTACTACAACTTGAACTGGATACATGTTAATAATATGTAAGCTCCGGGATCGCTTTCTCGCCGGGAATCGAGGAAGGATCTCTAGGCTTTGCTACTACATGCTTGTTGCTTTATTATTTGCTACTACTAATCTGCACTCTTCTAATGCTGCAAGACGCTGGAGATGCTAGTCTTCGATAGGCTAGGCTTTTCCCCCTCTGTTCTGGCATTTCTGCAGTTTAGTCCAAAGATATAGCCCCATTCCCTTGATACCGATGCATACTTAGCATAGTTCTGATGTCAGTCTTGCGAGTACTTTGGATGAGTACTCACGGTTGCTTTGCTATCTCTTTTCCCCATACCCGTTTGCTACGACCAGATGGTGGAGCCCCGGAGTCAGCTGCCCCAGTCGACGACTACAGCTACCCCTCTGGAGGAGCCTACTACTACGTGGAGGCCGCCGACGACCAGGAGTAGTTAGGAGGCTCCCAGGCAGGAGGCCTGCGCCTTTTCGATCTGTGTTGTTGTTTTGCCCTGCCTTCTTTAGGCTTATCTGTTTAACTTTATGTCTGTACTCAGATATCTAACGCTTTCGCTGTTGCTTGTATGACTCAAGCTTATGTATTTGAGCCCTCGAGGCCCCTGGCTTGTAATATAAAGCTTGTATGACTTTTATTTGTGTAGAGTTGTGTTGTGATATCTTCAAGTGAGTCCCTAGGCTTGATCGTGTGCATTTGCGTGTATGATTAGTGCACGATTAAGTCGGGGGCGTCACAAGAGTGGATGCCAAGACTCTTGCGAAAAGCTTCGAATGAAGTAGACGGAAGACCCTTGGTCATGATATCGGCGATTTGAGGAGCAGTTGGAACATGAACAACAAGAAACTGTCCCAAGGCCACCTTCTCACGGACAAAGTGAATATCCAACTCAATGTGCTTGGTGCAGCGATGATGAACGAGGTTAGTTGAGAGATAAACAGCGGAGATGTTGTCACAGAATACCACCGTGGCCTTCTCAATCACGCAATGAAGTTCACGAAGAAGCTGACGCAGCCAACAACATTCAGCAACAACATTGGCAACAGCTCGATATTCGACCTCGGCACTGGATCGAGATACGGTGGGTTATCGCTTGGATGACCATGACACTAGTGAGTCACCAAGATAGACGCAAAACCCCGAGGTGGAGCGGTGTGTATCAGGACAACCAGCCCAGTCAGCGTCAGAGTAAGCGGCAAAGCCGATGGAGGAGCTGCCGGTAAGCTGAAGACCGTGAGAAGTGGTGCCACGTATATAGCGAAGCAGGCGCTTGACCATCCCCCAGTGAGTATCCCGCGGAGCATGCATGTGCAAACAAACCTGCTGGACGTCATAGGCAATATCCGGGCGAGTCAAAGTAAGATATTGAAGAGCACCGGCAATGCTTCGGTAGAAGGTGGCATCGGAAACTGGGTTGCCGGAGGTAGCTGAAACCTTGGACTTAGTGTCAACAGGCATAGTAGCAGGTTTGCAATTAGACATGCCAGCTCGATCAAGAAGTTCCTCGGCATATCGCTCTTGCGAGAGAAAGAATCCTGAAGCTGTGCGGCAAGAAGTTCCTCGGCATATCGCTCTTGCGCTGAACGGCAAGACCAAGAAAAAAATGAAGAGGTCCAAGGTCCTTCATCTTGAACTCAGCACTGAGAGAGGTGATGGTCGACTGAAGGAACATCGGTGAGGAAGCCGTGAGCACAATGTCATCAACATACATGAGCAAGTAAGTCATGTCCGAACCGCGACGAAAGACGAAAAGTGACGTGTCAGAGAGGGT
The DNA here is from genome assembly GCA_039707655.1 of Elymus sibiricus. Taxonomy (NCBI): domain Eukaryota; kingdom Viridiplantae; phylum Streptophyta; class Magnoliopsida; order Poales; family Poaceae; genus Elymus; species Elymus sibiricus. The sequence continues at coordinate 516,584,848 of CM077666.1, forward strand.
CGCGGAAAATCCAAGCCGTCGAAGAAAATCTCCAATGCGTGTGTACCAGGCGCGGGGAGCCTATTTAAGTCCATAGAGAGACTTAGACAATAAGCACACATGCTCCGGGTGATCCGTGCCGACAAAACCTGAAGGTTGAGCACCATAAACCCGTTCCTGTAGTACTCCATGAACGAATGCATTGGAGACGTCCAACTGATGAATGGGCCAATGACGAGAGGCGGCAAGATGGAGCACTGTGCGGACAGTGGCAGGCTTCACCAGAGGACTGAATGTCTCTCCAAAATCAACACCGGCGCGCTGACTGAATCCACGTACGACCCAACGAGCCTTGTAGCGATCCAGGGAACCATCGGGTTTGAGCTTGTGTCGAAAAACCCACTTGCCGGTGACGATGTTGGTACCACGAGGCCGAGGTACGAGGGTCCAAGTACGGTTGGCCTGCAAAGCAGCAAACTCCTCTTGCATAGCGGCACACCAGGCAGGATCTCGAAGAGATGCACGAACGGATGTAGGTACCGGGGACAACGCGACGGAGGCCACATTGGCCTGCTCATAGCGTCGGTTGGGCTGGATGATGCCCTGCCGTGCGCGTGTGGCCTTGGTATGAACGGACACGGCAGAGGCGTTCCTCCTGGAGAAGGGCACCACGGGCGCGCGCAAAGGTGACGCCAGCGGGGTTCATGGTGAGCGCCGCGATGCAATGGCCGAAGTCGTTGTTCAGCCCGTTGATGAGGGCGAGCAGCATGTCCTGATCGGAGACCGGCGAGCCGACGTCGCGAAGAGTGTCGGAGAGGCACTTGAGGCGGCTACAGAAGGCGGAGACGGACAGGTCACCTTGGACGACGTTGTGGAACTCCCGCTTGGCGAAGATAGCACGCTGTAGACGGTTGTCGAGGAAGACCTCGGCGATGATCGTCCATGCGTTCGCGACCGTGTCGGAGGGCTGGATGATGATGTGCAGGATGTCGTTAGAGACGGTGGTGTAGAGCCAAGACACGATGCACTGATCGATCTGGGTCCACTCGACGTCGCCGAACATCACGAGAGCATCAATCGACCCATCAACATGATCGAGAAGACCAAGCTTGCGGAAGGTGAGGTTGAAGAAGGTTGCCAGATCGAGAAGTTTGACTCTTCGAAGGTAAGGGTGATGGGGACATGGTTCGGATGTTGATGAGTTGTACGGCAGTGGCGCTAGAGGTAGTGGAGGAGTGGTTGGAGGAGGGGTGGGAGAAGAAGTTGTCGAAGTCTTCCATGGCAGCGGCGGCTGGCTAGGGCAGCGGTAGCAGCATGCTGGGGCGTCGGCTAGGGGAGGAAGGTTCAGCCGTGAGCAGCAGAAGAGGTCAGAGAATGGGAAAAACTGATACCATGTAAGATAGGATAGTTGGGAATATTGCAGCGCATTGTATTGATCCATAGGACAGTTACATATATACACAAGTATACTTCACCTCCAAGACCATATCTCTAGCTAAAAGGAAAGAGATCAGCTGAGGCTAAGTATGGAAGTAAAACATCCTACGTGATTGCATGAGATGCAATGCCTATATTCCTACAATATGGATGTTGCCCATCTAAGTAATTTTCGCAAAATAAATAAATACATAAAGCGGGACGAAATTCTTTTTTGACAATGGCAGCCCGCAGCAGCAGTAGAGAGTGAGCATAGAACCTCGATCTCGTTCCATTGCCATATGCCTTCTTAATCTGAAGCACCTTACAACGTGAGGAGAGAAGATGCCTTTTTGAGTGTAGACCTTTGCAGCAAAAATGCACGCACTCATCAGTGATGAGTTGTGTTTCATGGGCTTTTGTGATTCTTTACCTTTCTTCTTCCTGACCAGGAGAACTAATGAAGTTTCCTGCTGCTGCTGCTGCTGCTATATGAACGCCTTTACCATTCCCTCTTCCTGCTTCCTATGCATGCCTTTTGCCCTTTGGTTTGATGGATTGGATTCTTTTGCTTTCTTTGCTTTGCATGTTTTGAACAAAGTAATAATGTGGCACTTGCTGTGGATTTACTTGCAGTATTTCCTTTCTGTGGATTTCAGTGAGTGCAACATTTATAAGAGGATACAACATGGAGCACGAGGTATGCATGTTGCCCATCTCCTCATATCAAAAGGAACAAAGCATAACTCGGTCTACTACGCGAGCCCAACAATACCATATGCATTGCAGCACTACTGCTGGTACGTACACTAGGCATCGAGAGTGGACCATAAGCTTTTACAATACACACACGCCTGCGCCTCAGTACTTGTGCTCAAGTTCAAATTATGCATTGCCGCAAAAATAAAGTTCAAACTATGCATACCGGCCGCCATGTGCAAATGAGCTGTCGCTGACTCCGAGGCCGAGTTCTTGATTGAATGCCTAATAATCCTGCCTTGATTAACTCTGATCATGCCATATATAGCTAGAATATCCAGTGACCGGTGACAGTGCCACGTGGATATATGCGGGGAGAAAGAAACAATCCATGCATGATCTCCATGTGGGGTGGTCCGGCTCAGCTCGGATGGATCATGGTCATGGAGGGTGGAATGGGGATGATGCATGCATTCGGTCAGTGAGTGTGCAGCCACTCAAACGCATGTGATGGCATCTCGTGCTCCATCTGCAATTATGCTAGCATTGGTCGACATGCATGCATGCATCACTCTCACTGATCACTTGCACACCCCACCTTGCCAGTAGTTTCTATCTCCCTTGGCCAAATGTATCTTCTGTTCTGCTCTACGGGCGTATCTGTCCTCAGAATCTCCCACTCGCATCATCAAACTATTTGCTGACCTGACAAATCTAATACACACAAAGAAAGTCCAGTTATCAGTTATCCATCACCCATCCTCTAGCTAATAACCTTCTCTGCTCCTCACCCTCTCTTGCTTTTCCTCCTATCGACTCAAGTTAGGGAGCTACCTCCACTCTTCGACTCGAGCTTTCGCTTCTGTGTAATATGCAGGCTTCATGCATGTTTCCCTAAAAGAACTGTAGACTATAACCATTAATTGGTGGAAGTCCCATCAAGCCAGCTAGGGGACGGTGAGCCAATTAATAACCTAACTTAATGAGCCAGTTTCTTAATTACTCGTTCTTGCATGTGTGGATTAGAAGTGGCTTGGTAATATACCTGAATTTTATTTTGAAATACTACTTTTTTTGAACAAATTCCGAAAATACGATGAACAAATAAGAAATTTCATAACTAGAGCATCGTCGTCGTTGTGTGCAAGGAAACGGTGTTTTCGTCCCGTGGTTGGACGAAACATCTACCTTTCCTCGTATGGCAGGACGAAACCTCTGTTTCCTTGTAAGCATTACTTGTTTCCTTGCGTGGGACAACGAAACATGGCTGTGTGCTACAGTGTGCCGCACCGGAGCACCCCTGGACGAACCCTCGCGCCACCAGGACCGTATTGACGAGGAGAATCCATTCAGATGAAGAACAACTCGAACCGTGCATCGTGGAAGACGAATTTCGCCGTTCAATCTACATCGACCGTCACAAGCCTGCGTCGCGTTTGGTAAGAAATTTTCTAATTACTCGCACCCATCTACTCATCTAGATGCTGTCAACCTCCTAGACATTGTCCCTTATCATATTGTTGTCATTGGCCACAAGCATAGGGAGCATAGGTACAGGTGGAGACGACCTTAATGTTCAAATAGAAACAAGTTGCTTGATTTTCGAATATTCCATGAAACTTACATCTTCTCTACTATTAAAGGGGGATCGAACGTCGTCATGATGGTTCGACCTCCTCACATTCCCACCTACGATCTCTGCCCCCACGGTCCCACCCATCGCTTCTTCCATCCCCGCCCGAGAAAAAAGGAAAAAAAACCCACGATCCACAAACGCTCGTCCCACGCGCACGTGACTTCCTCATCTCCTGCACCCCGTCGCTCCCGATCCCGTCTATCTCTCCGCTCCCCAGAATATTTTTCTCCGACTTCCGCCCCACGGTCGCGGTCCTGGCCGTCGGCGATAGGAGTCCCATCAAGAAATTCTTCACGGTCCTGGCAACGGTAGGAGCCAGTCACATCAAGAAATTCCCCACTCTTCCCTCTTATCTACCACTCAAGATTGCGTCCGTCAATAGGCGAGCTTGCCGGCGGCGCAGAAAGAGAGCTCGTAAGCAGCACGGGTGGTTATTATGCGGTGGGTCGGGACCGGTTCGTGACAGGCATGCACGTATGAAATCAATCTAGCACAATGCATGCACTAGTGCGTGTGTATATAAACTTCCGTCCCTATGTGTGTGGCCAACGACAACAATAGGATAAGAGACAATGTCTAGGAGGTTGGCGTCATTTATATGAGTAGATGGGTGCGAGTAATTAGAAAATTTCTTACCGAACACGACGTAGGCTTGTGGCAGTCAATGTAGATTGAACAGCAAAATTCGTCTTCCACGATGCACAGTTCGAGTTGTTCTTCATCTGAATGGATTCTCCTCGTCGATGCGGTCCTGGTGGCGCGAGGATTCGGCCAGGGGAGCTCCGGTGCGGCAAGGATATTCAGGTGCGGAAACCAGCACCGTAGCATGCAGATTCGTTGCCCACGCCAATGAAATGGACGTTTCGTCCTAGCATACAACGAAACAAACGCTTCATCCTGCCATACAACAAAACATAGACGTTTCGTTGCACACGGCAACGACGGTGTTCTAGTTGTGAAATTTCTTATTGGTTCATAGTATTTTCGGAATTTGTTAAAAAAAAAGTAGTATTTCAAAAAAAAAATCAATATACCTAGCATGGCACTACCTCTGTTCCTAAATATAAAATGTTTTGCAGTTATTTCAGAAAAGAGGTAGTACTACATAATCATGCTTAATCCTAAGAAGACTGATCTGGTCTGTAGCATGGCATTGCGTCTTAATATTCATGTTTAGGAATCTGAATTAATTAAAGCAGGCTTGGTGCTTGAAAATTGTTTTACTGGATCCGTACGTCTGGAGCCTGGGAATTCATCTCCTCCCTTGAGCCTCGCCCTCGCAGTTAGGCCAACTCCAACGCACGACCCCAAACGGACTTCCGTTTCATCCGCTTTTCATCCATTTGAGGGTGGCAATGAAGTCGTGTCCGCCCGGATTTGTGGAAGCGCCGGCCGTGCGCCCAACGCACGGCCGCATTTCGGCCGCATCTCGTCCGCATACATTTTTTGCAACACATATCTTATTATTTTCATCATTGATTTTGATACATTGGAGCACATCACCAAATCTTGACTAGAATAGCAAGACCAAAGAAAACAAAAACCACAAGAAGACATTTTAGAAGATATCCAACTTCCATAACTGCTCCCGTAAGTTGGATTAGTGCCTTCTCGATGCATTCACTGTTGATCTGCGGAGCCTCGATCTTGCGTGCTTCTTTCTTCTTCGAGTCTAAAGAAGTAGACGTTGCTTCTTCGCATCTAGTCTCATCTTTAGCCTCTATTCTAGCAACAAGTGCACGAACATCTATTAAATTGCGCTCTATCAATAGATCGATATACTCTTCTTCCCAATACCAAAAGTTGCATCCATCCTACACAATAAATATTTGAGTGTAAGCAAAACGAGCCGAATCCGGGAGCACAACCGAAGCTAAAACTAGCACATACCCCATCGTTTGAGCACTAGACGAACACCCATCCGGGATGTTCCGGCGTTGTAGACACGCGGCGCAAGACCTTCCGTGGGCAGTCGTCGCACTTTATAAGTGGGAACGGTGCGCCGACGAGCCTTTGGGCCAGCACCGAGACCGGGCGACGGCCGTTGGTGTATTTGCCGGCGAACCGGCGACGGGGTCGATCCGAGCGGCTAGAGGCGGAGTCAGTACCTGCATGCGGCCTAGGGGCGTTGCCGGGGCTTTGCGGTCCGGTACCCGGCCAGTCCATGGCACGGTGTGGCCTCCGGCAGCCGGGGTGAGCTCAAATCCGGCCGGATCCGCTCCAAATCCGGCCGCCGGATGCGTTGAAATCAGGCAGCCGGGGTTGGACAGCCCCGGGCGTCGAGGAAACAGGGGCTGCGAAAGGGGAGGGGCTGGGCTTCGCGGCCGTGCTGGACAGCGCATGGCCGAGAAAAATGGCGGCGGGGGCGGCGGCTAGGGCGGGGCGGGGGGGGGGGGGGGGAGAGGGGAATAGAAAAAAGGGCGCATGTGTCCCAGACGGGCGGGCCAGAGGAGGGCATGGGCACGCGCCACGCGCCGTCCGCGCGTGTCCGTTCGGCCGCAAACGCGGCCCAAAGTTGGGCCGGGAATGGGTCGAAAGCGGACCAAAAACGGATGACGGTCCTTTTGCTCCCGCGCGTTGGGCGGCCTGTTCTGTCCGTTTAGCCTCAAACGGACGCGGCCGGACCATTTGAGGTCATGCGTTGGAGTTGGCCTTAAAGAATGGAACAGCCCACGAGCAAGGTGCTGGTGTTTCTGTTTAAATTACCGACCATGGCTCTGAACCGAATGCACATCTGCAAATCTGCAGAAGATACTATGATGATCCAGTCCAAGAGAACATATTCCTCATGATTTATGTACGTGGTGCTAAGTGCAAACTCATCCATGGAATAGTTAAAGCACAGCGGCAGTAGGGTGAAGTCCAAATTCATGGATTTCAGTTTTGTTGCTACCGTCCGTATGTATTTTGTAGTAAGGCAAGGACAGCGACAACACAGGTACGATGCTCCGTTGGACGGGCATGCATCTTGGGTCTTGGCAGGACAAGACATGCTACTGTATCTAGTAGTACTAGTATCCGAACGAGTGACCGACTCTTTATTTATCTGAAAGAAAGGACACTGAATGATTGGCTGACAGGTAGATAGATTGTGCATGCAGTGGTGGTGCACTAGGGAGGGGCAGGGTAGTGCCATGGCAGTGGCAGTTTGTTGCAGCCCGCCGGCCTATCAGGCCTTTCACTATGTGTCCGGTGCCAAAACTCTTTAAAGTATTCCACATACATATGGATGCCAGATGAAAATAATTTAGCATCGCTCGCACAATGTTAAGGCCTCCTTTGATTTACAGGATTTGCATAGGAATTTTACAGGATTGACACCCTCTGGAATTTTCCCTTTACATGTTGTTTGATTCGCAGGATTGCATTCCTCGGCAACCAATCCTATAGGAACTTCTTAGTTCATTATCACTGGAAAACAAGCATGAGGTTGGACTTCATGAAAAAAATCCTCTGTTTTGCTACCCGACGTAGGATTCCAATGGACAGTACATCCTATTCGTGTACGTTTCCTATTCCTACGCTTTCCAAACGTGTAAATCAAAGGAGCCCTAAAGAATCTAGCATCGATTGGAACTCAGGCCCACGTATATAAACTAGTATAAATAAGCCTTGGTCATCCCACTGCCAGCGTCTCTTCCTGGCTCGTTGCATGGGCTGACATGCCTTACTTTATTGCCTCGAAGGATTTGGCATCAGAGCAAGTAGGTGCTCCGGTGCCCAGAAATTTTTGTTTGGCATCGCTTGGGCAACGTAGGGCATCGGTGCCAAATACCCAAAAAGCAAATTTACCACCGCTTTTGGCCTACATAGTGGAAGGCCTCATGCATGCATGTCCATGGGTCTACAGAGGATAAGAGCATCTATAGCCGGGCACCCTAAACCGGCCTTAAACGCTCGGACGGACGGATCCGCCCGGTCACTTACCGGTCACGGGAATGTAACCCGGACGGGCTTCTTAAACGGGCCTCAAACGCCTGGGCTGACCGGCACCCCTCATATCCAGCCCAAATATAGGACGGATATGGGGGCGTCCGAGCGCGTCCGTCACATCGGACTAACGATGGGGTCTCACAGAAAAACACTCGGGAACCCAGCGGTCCGAAGCTCATCTCCTTCGTCGGACCGATGGCGGCGTGTGGCGTCACTTCGGCGGGCCGCATAGTGCCTAGCCCGGCTATTTAAGCCGACTGCCGGCACCAAAACCGTACCCATCCACATTTCCCCCCTCCCGTTCGCCGTCGTCGCCACTTTCCACTCGCCGTCCGCCACCACTAGTAGCCATGCCCCCACGCCGCCGGGTAAGGAGCTACCCATATCTAACGCCGGAGCGCCGGCTGCAGCTCCTTGAGCTGATCCGGGCAAGGCGCGAAGCCCGGATCGCCATGAGGCTACCTCCGGATGCGGTGATCTGTGGGAGGAGGAGGAGGTGGAGGAGCCGGAGGAGGATGTGGGGGACGCTGGGGACGCGGATCTGCAGGCGAAGCAGCACGCCATCCTTGATTCCCTTCGCTCGGAGTCGGATGCGGAGGCTAGACGCCGTCGTCGGCAGGAGATGGAGGCGGAGCACGCTGCGGAAGTCGATGAGATGCTCACGTACATGGATGAGGAGGAGGAGGAGGAGGAGCCGGAGCCCTCCTACGAGCCCGTCCACCCGGCGCCCGGCACCACGTCATGGACATCTCCGACGACGAATCATAGCTAGCGTGTCGTAGTACGTAGGTTTATTTTGCATGATTTGTATGGATCTAGGGGATGAAATATGAGAGACTCGGATGCAGAGGAGCAAATTTGAGGCGTGACCGGTCACTGTCCGCGGACACGCCCGGACGCGTCTGATACGTCTCTGTCGTATTTATAATTTTTTATTGTTTCATGTCATTATTCTACAACTTTCATATACTTTTGGCAATATTTTATATTATTTTTGGGACTAACATATTGATCCAGTGCCCAGTGCCAGTTCCTGTTTGTTGCATGTTTTTTTGTTTTGTAGAATATACATACCAAACGAAGTCTAAATGCGATAAAAATTTACGGAGATTTATTTTGGAATAGGTTGGTGCCCTTCTTTCGCCACAAGAAAGATAATTTCCGGATAAAAATCCCCTAAAAATTTCAGCCCAATCGGAGTTACGGATCTCCGGAAATTTAAGAAACGGTGAAGGGCCAGAAAACAGGAATGCGAAACAGAAGAGAAACAGAGAGATAGATCCAATCTCGGAGGGCTCCTGCCCTGGGCTCCTGCCCTCCGGGAGCCATGGCGGCCATGGACCAGAGGGGAAACTCTTCTCCCATCTAGGGGGGAGACCAAGTAAGAAGAAGAAGGAGGGGGGCTCTCTCCCCCTCTCACCCGGTGGCGCCGGAACACCGCCGGGGCAACCATCGTGACGGCGATCTACACCAACAACTTCGTCGCCGTCATCACCAACTCTCTCCCCCTCTATGCAGCGGTGTAACACCTCTTCTACCCGCTGTAATCTCTACTTAAACATGGTGCTTCATGCTATATATTATTATGTATGGCCATCCTATGATGTTTGAGTAGATTCGTTTTGTCCTATGGGTTGATTGACGATTGTTATTGGTTTGAGTTGTATGTTTTATTTTGGTGCTGTCCTATGGTGCCCTCCGTGTCGCGCAAGCGTGTGGGATCACCGCTGTAGGGTGTTGCAATACGTTCATAATTCGCTTATAGTGGGTGGCTAGAGTGACAGAAGCTTACGCCCTAGTAAGGGGGTTGTTGCGTATAGGAGTAAAGAGGACTTGTTACTCAATGCTATGGTTGGGTTTTAGCTTAATGATCTTTAGTAGTTGCGGATGCTTGCTAAAGTTCCAATCATAAGTGCATATGATCCAAGTACGGAATTATGTTAGCTCATGCCTCTCCCTCATATAAAATTGCAATAATGATTACCGGCCTAGTTATTGATTGCCTAGGGACAAATCATTCTCTTGCGTTACAAAAAGCTTTCTACTAAACAACTAACTTTTATTATCTTGCAAAATATTCATAGTTTTATTCTAACTAACTACTCCTAGTTTTATTCTTGCAAACTTATCCTTACACCTACAAAGTAGTTTTATACTTGTTCTAGGTAAAGCAAACATTAAGTGCGCATAGAGTTGTATCGGTGGTCGATAGAACTTGAAGGGAATAGTAATTCTACCTTTAGCTCCTCGTTGGGTTTGACACTCTTACTTATCGAAAGAGGCTACAATTGATCCCCTATACTTGTGGGTTATCAAGACCTTTTTCTGGCGCCATTGCCGGGGAGCAATAGCGTGGGGTTGATATGCTCGTGTGTGCTTGTTTGCTTTATAACTAAGTAGATTTTATTTTGTCCTCTTGTTTTCTATCTCTAGTTATGGGTAGGAAACGTAAAATACCAAAAAAATAGTTGTACTCGCTAACCCAATGGTTGAAGAACCACCCAAAATCTATCATACTACTGAAGCTTTTTACTTGGATCATCTTCGATCCATTTGTGCTCGTGCTGAAAAACCCAACTAGCTTAGTTGAGGGAAAATCATTAGATGAGCATGCTTATTTTGTGCGACACCGCTTGTCTCAAAAAAGGAAACTTTTATGGCATCAAATTAATAGTTTGCATTGCTATGCTCGGAATTTATGCGAAATACATGATTTCACTTGTTGTTCTGAAGATCCTAAAAAACACCTTTCCTTCCAATGTGAGTTTAAGGATAATGGAATCTTATCTTCTTATGCCAAAGGTGTTTATAGTTACTATGATATTGAACAAATTGAAGAATTTGTTACTTTTAAGGGTGCTTATAAAATTGCTTGTTTGATTGAAAAGTATGATGCTACTCTTTACAAGTCTGAAAATTTTGCCATACTTAAATATTGCTATGAAAACCATGCTTCTAATAGTTATGTTAAAGAATATATTGAGGACGCCTCCGCTGTCCAAGAAGAGACTAATATTTTGCAGGAGTCTATGGAAGAAGAAATAGATGAAACTGTGAGCTCATTATATGAAAAAGATGAGGAGGAGAGCGAAGAACAAAAGGAGGAAGAGCGGATTGATCACCCATGCCCACCTTCTGATGAGAGTAACTCTTTATCTCATACATTGTTTAATTTTCCTTCGTCCTTATCGAAGGATGAATGCTATGATAATTGCTATGATCCCTTAGATTCATTTGAAATATCCTTTTTTGATGAACTTGATGCTTGCTATGCTTTTGGCCATGATGCCAATATGAATGATGCTTATGGGGATAAACTTGCTATACTTCCTTATGTTAAGAATGAAATTGTTGCTATTGCACACACACATGATAGCCCTATTATCTTTTTGAATTCTCCCAACTATACTATATCGGAGAAGTTTGCACTTATTAAGGATTATATTGATGGGTTGGGTTTTACTACTACACATGATAATTTTGATAGATATAATATGCATGTGCTTGCTGCTCCTACTTGCAATTATTATGAGAGAGGAATTACATCTCCGCCTCTCTATGTTTCTAGTACGATAAAATTGCAAGAAACTGATTATACTATGCATTGGCCTTTACTTGATGTGCATGAATTGTTCTTTTATGACATGCCAATGCATAGGAAGAGAGTTAGACTCCGTTGTTATGTGATATATGTTGCTTTGTGCTCACTACTAAATTACAAATCATTATTAATTAAAATTGGCTTTGATATACATTGGGATCTGGGTGGATCAATTACTTGCGAACTCTATGCCTAGCTTAATGGCTTTAAACAAAGCGCTGCCAGGGAGACAACCCGGAAGTTTTAGAGAGTCATTTTCTTCTGTTGTGTGCTTTTAAAAAGTTTAAAAACAAAAAATATAGAGGGAAACCTAAAACTTTTTCAAAAGAAAAGTGAAAGTGAGAAAGACGAACACCGTTGAAGTGGGGGGCGTCCTTGAACTTTTTCATGCCCATGGAAACTTTGTGAATCTTGATTACAGAAAATTTTCAACAAAAATAATTATCCCCTTGTACAAATCCATTGTATTATAAAAATAATGTGCGAAGATTTACCTTTAGGGTGTTTAAATTGCTTGTTTGGTATGTGCAGTGCAAAAACAGAAACTTTGGCTGTAGTGCGTGATTTTTCATTTTTTACTGGAACGTAAAATGTTTCTGAAATTTTTACACAATACTGCTATGCAAATTGTTTATTGTTTCCTCATTTTTAAGAATTTTTTGAGTTACAGAAGTATATGTACCATCTGCATCTTTACAGACTGTCATGTTTTCATAGATTGCTGTTATAGTTTCTTTATTTGCTTATGTTTGAAATCTTGTTGAGCCCCATTGACTTGGGAAGCATGGAATTGTGATAGCATACAGTGGGTAATGTTTGATTATAATTATACAATAATGTTACAGCAGGACATGATGGGATTTGATGTTATATGTACTAACCCTTCTAATAAAAAGTTCGGTTAAGTTTTGTGTGGATGAAGCGTTCGAAGATCGAGGAGGTATCGATATGAGAAGAATAAGGAGAGGCAAGGGTTCAAGCTTGGGGATGCCCAAGTCACCCCAAGTAAATATTCAAGGATATTCAAGCGTCTAAGCTTGGGGATACCCCGGAAGGCATCCCATCTTTCTTCGACAATTATCGGTATGTCTCAGTTTTTGTTTTGTTCACATGATATGCGTAAATTCTTGGAGCGTCGCGTGCCATTTATTTTTCTTTTAGTAATGCACCATGCTGGTATGAGATAGTCCTTGGTTGATTTATAGAATGCTCTATGCACTTCACTTATATATTTTGAGTATGGCTTTATAGAATGCTTCATGTCCTTCACTTGTATCATTTGAAGTTTTGGATGCCTGTTTCTCTACACATAGAAAACTGTTATTTGTAGAATGCTCTTTTGCTTCACTTATATTTATTAGAGAATGGTCTTTTGTAGAAAGAATTAAACTCTCATGCTTCACTTATATCTGTTTAGAGAGTCATTGGGAATTGGTCATTCGCATGGTTAGTCATAAAATCCTACATAAAACTTGTAGATCACTGAATATGATATGTTTGATTCCTTGCAATAGTTTTGTGATATTAAGATGGTGATATGTGGGATGTACTAGTGAATGATTGTGGTTTAGTAAGAATATTGCTGTTAAGGTTTGTGATTCCTGAAGCATGCACGTGTAGTCTCTAGTTATGCTAAGAAGTTGGAGCATGATTTATTATTGATTGTCTTCCTTATGAGTGGCGGTCGGGGATGAGCGATGGTCTTTTCCTACCAATCTATCCCCCTAGGGGCATGCATAGTAGTACTTTGCTTCGAGGGCTAATAAACTTTCGCAATAAGTATGTGAGTTCTTTATGACTAATGTGAGTCCATGGATTATACGCACTCTCACCTTTTCGCAATTTGCTAGCCTCTTAGGTACCGTGCATTGCCCTTTCTCATCTCGAGAGTCGGTGCAAACTTCGCCGGTGCATCCAAACCCCGTGATATGATACGCTCTATCACACATAAGCCTCCTTATATCTTCCTCAAAACAGCCACCATACCTACCTATTCTGACATTTCCATAGCCATTCCGAGATATATTGCCATGCAACTTCCACCGTTCCGTTATTATGACACACATCATCATTTTCATATTGCTTTGCATGATCATATAGCTGACATAGTATTTGTGGCTCAGCCACCGTTCATCATTATCATACATGTTACGCTAGCATCATTGCACATCCTGGTACACTGCCAGAGGCATTCATATAGAGTCATATTTGTTCTAGTATCGAGTTGTAATGTTGAGTTGTAAGTAAATAAAAGTGTGATGATCATCATTATCAGAGCATTGTCCCAGTGAGGAAAGGATGATGGAGACCATGATTCCCCCACAAGTCGGGATGAGACTCCGGACGAAAAATTCAAAAAAAAAGAGAAAACAAAAAAATGAGAGAAAATGAGAGAAGGGGCAATGTTACTATCCTTTTACCACACTTGTGCTTCAGAGTAGCACCATGTTTTTCATATAGAGAGTCTCCTATGTTTTCACTTTCATATACTAGTGGGAATTTTTCATTATAGAACTTGGCTTGTATATTCCGATGATGGGCTTCCTCAAATGCCCGAGGTCTTCATGAGCAAGCAAGTTGGATGCACACCCACTTAGTTTTCATGTTGACCTTTCATACACTTATAGCTCTTAGTGCATCCGTTGCATGGCAATCCCTACTCCTCGCATTGACATAAATTGATGGGCATCTCCATAGCACATTGATTAGCCGCGTTGATGTGAGACTATCTTCCTTTTTTGACTTCCCCTTATTAATCTCTACCACCGCATTCTATTCCACCCATAGTGCTATATCCATGGCTCGCGCTAATGTATTGCGTGGGGGTTGAAAAGGCTGAAGCGCGTTAAAAAGTATGAACCAATTGCTCGGCATGTCATCGGGGTTGTGCATGATAAATACTTTGTGTTAAGAAGATGGAGCATGACAAGGCTATATGATTTTGTAGGGATAACGTTCTTTAGCATTTTTATTTTGAAATGCATGATTGTTTGTTGGTATGCCTGAGTATTGATGTCTTTACATCAAATTATAAACTATTGCCGTCAATCACTCGTATCTTAATATTCATGCCATGATTAGATTATATGATCAAGATTATGCTAGGTAGCATTCCACATCAAAAATTATCTTTTTATCATTTACCTACTCGAGGACGAGCAGGAATTAAGCTTGGGGATGCTGATACGTCTCCATCGTATCTATAATTTTTGATTGTTTCATGCCATTATTCTACAACTTTCATATACTTTTGGCAACATTTTATATTATTTTTGGGACTAACATATTGATCCAATGCCCAATGCCACTTCCTGTTTGTTGCATGTTTTTTTGTTTTGCAGAATATCCATACCAAACGAAGTCTAAATGTGATAAACATTTACAAAGATTTATTTTGGAATATATGTGACTTTTGGGAAAAAGAATCAAAGTGAGACGATGACCGAGGGGCGCACAAGCCCAGAGGACGCGCCCCTACCCTGGGCGCGCCGGGCAGGCCTGTGGCTCCTCCGTAAGGCGGTTGGTGCCCTTCTTTCTTCGCAAGAAAGATATTTTCCGGATAAAAAATCCCTAAAAATTTCAGCCCAATCGGAGTTACGGATCTCCGGGAATTTAAGAAATGGTGAAGGGCCAGAAAACAGGAACGCGAAACAAAAGAGAAACAGAGAGATAGATCCAATCTCGGAGGGCTCCTGCCCTTCGGGAGCCATGGCGGCCATGGAATAGAGGGGAAACTCTCCTCCCATCTAGGGGGGAGACCATGGAAGAATAAGAAGGAGGGGGGCTCTCTCCCCCTCTCACCCGGTGGCGCCGGAACACCGCCGGGGCAACCATCGTGACGGCGATCTACACCAACAACTTTGTCGCCGTCATCACCAACTCTCTCCGCCTTTATGCAGTGGTGTAACACCTCTTCTACCCGCTGCAATCTCTACTTAAACATGGTGCTTCATGCTATATATTATTACCCAGTGATGTATGGCCATCCTATGATGTTTGAGAAGATTCGTTTTGTCCTATGGGTTGATTGATGATCGTGATTGGTTTGAGTTGTATGTTTTATCTTGGTGTTGTCCTATGGTGCCCTCCGTGTCGCGCAAGCGTGTGGGATCACCGCTGTAGGGTGTTGCAATACGTTCATAATTCGCTTATAGTGGCTGGCTAGAGTGACAGAAGCTTACACCCGAGTAAGGGGGTTGTTGCGTATGGGAGTAAAGAGGACTTGTTACTTAATGCTATGGTTGGGTTTTACCTTAATGATCTTTAATAGTTGCAGATGCTTGCTAGAGTTCCAATCATAAGTGCATATGATCCAAGTATGGAAAGTATGTTAGCTCATGCCTCTCCCTCATATAAAATTGCAATAATGATTACCGATACGTCCAACGTATCTATAATTTTTGATTGTTCCATGCTATTATAGTATCAATCTTGGATGTTTTATATACATTTACAAACAATTATATATCATTTTTTGGGACTAACCTATTAACTTAGTGCCCAGTGCCAGTTGCTGTTTTTTGCCTGTTTTTTGTTTTCCAAAATATCAGTACCAAACGAAGTCCAAATGCCACGAAACTTTTTGGAATTTTTTTTCTGGACAAAGGAGACACTAGAAGCTTCGGGAGAGGGCCAGAAGACAGAGGAGGTGGCCACGAGCCACCAGGGCGCGCCTAGGGGGGGTAGGCGCGCCCAGGGGGGGTAGGCGCGCTCTGGTGCCTCGTGGGCCCACCTCTGCTCCATTTGACCTAATTCCACCTCTATAAACTCTCTAAACTCGGGAAACCAACAGAGGAGTCCACGAAATACTTTTTCCGCCACCGCAAGTCTCTGTTCTCGCGAGATCCCATCTGGAGGCCTTCTCTGGTACTCCGCCGGAGGGGGAATCAACCATGGAGGGCCTCTACATCAACCTTGCTGCCCTTCCGATGATGCGTGAGTAGTTTACCATAGACCTTCGGGTCCATAGTTAGTAGCTAGATGGCTTCTTCTCTCTATTTGATCATCAATACAATGTTCTCCTCGATGTTCTTGGAGTTCTATCCGATGTAATCACTTTTTGCAGTGTGTTTGTTGGGATACGATGAATTGTGAGTTTATGATCAGATTATCCATGAATATTATTTGAGTTTTCTCTAAACTCTTTTATGCATGATTGTTATAGCTTCGTATTTCTCTCCGATCTATTAATTTGGTTTGGCCAACTAGATTGATTTATCTTGCAATGGGAGAGGTGCTTTGTAATGGGTTCGATCTTGCGATGCTCAATCCCAGTGACATAAAGGGACATGACATGTATTGTATCGTTGCTATTAAGGATAAAAAGATGGGGTTTATTCATGCGTGAGTTTACTTTGTCTACATCATGTCATCTTGCTTAAGGCGTTACTCCGTTCTTTATGACCTTAATACTCTAGATGCATGCTGGATAGCGGTCGATGTGTGGAGTAATAGTAGTAGATGCAGGCAGGAGTCGGTCTACTTGTCTCGGACGTGATGCCTATATACATGATCATTGCCTTGGATATCGTCATGATTACTTGCTTTTCTATCAATGGCCCAACAGTAATTTGTTTACCCACCGTATGCTATTTTCAAGAGAGAAGCCTCTAGTGAAAACTATGGCCCCCGGGTTTACCGTTATCATATACTAAAAATCCTAAAAATACTTTGCTGCAATTTTATATTTTTTATTTTATTTTGTATTTTTGTTCGATCTATCTATCTATCACCATACAATTTAATCTTGCAATTAACAGCCAAGGGATTGAGAACCCCTTGTTCGCGTTGGGTGCGAGGATTTGTTATTTTGTTTGCAGGTGCTGCTAATGAGTTGTTGCGTGATTCTCCTACTAGATTGATAACCTTGGTTTTATAACTGAGGGAAATACTTATCTCTACTGTACTGCATCATCCTCTCCTCTTCGGGGAAATCCCAACGCAGCTCACAAGTAGCAGGAAGAATTTCTGGCGCCGTTGCCGGGAAGACATCATCAACATCTATCAAGTACCTACGCATAAAATTTTATCTCCTTGCATTTATTTTATTTGCCTTTTCATCTCGTTTTCATCTCCCCCACTTCTAAAAAAGTTTTTACAAAAATACAAAAATATTTTCCGTTTGCCTTTTTTCTTGTTTGCTCGTTTGCTTACTTTTTGCCTTCATGTCAACACTCAAAAACAGAAAAATAAATAAGAAAAATTAAGATGGATCCTCATCCTCTTGCTAATCTTTTTAAAAGATCCAATTATGATGAACCAATTCCTAATGAGTTGAGTGCACTTGATTATCTATATGAAGTTTTGCTTGAAAATCATGAATCTGAAAATTGTGATGAAGTGTTAAACGAAAAAACTTATAAAGTGATTCATGATAGCTCCTTGAATGAAAAACATGATTGCAACAATGTTATTATAAATTCTATTAAAGTCAATTATGTTAATAATATGCAAAACCCCAAGCTTGGGGATGATAATTTTGTTATGTCCACTACTCATTGCAATGATCATGATTGGGGTGATAATGCTTCTTATGATCTTGATAATTTATTTAAGCCTCATGATGAATATGTCATTGATAATAAGGTTTGCAATAATATTGAAAGTGGGTTTGGAAGAGTGTCAACTTTATGTAAAAAGAATCCCACTACATTGGAGAATTATCAATCTTGTGATTTTTTTGATAAAAGTGGGTTTGGAGAGGTCATGACTTTAGTTGATGTTAATCCCACTATCTTGGAAGATTATAAAACTTTTATGCATGTGGAACATGAAGAGAAATTTTTATATGATAGCTATATTGTTGAATTTGATTATGATCTTACATGTACTTATTATGAGAGAGGAAAATATGGTTGTGGAAATTTTCATGTTACTAAATTACCTCTCGTTATGTTGAGATTGTCAATGTTGTATTCCTCTCCTTTGCATATGCTATATATTTCTTGTCTTGATAATTTGTTTGCTTATAGAATTCCTATGCATAGGAAGTATGTTAGACTTAAATGTGTTTGTCACGTGTATTATGATGCTCTCGTTGTGCTTCAATTCTAGTCTTTCATGTGAGCATCAATATAATCTTAAGCATATCTTAATGGCTATAAACAAAGAGCTTGTTAGGAGACAACCCAATAGTTACTTTTTCTGTTTTCTTGTGTGCACACAATTATGCTGCTGTTATGATTGTGTTTTTATGTTTTAATTAGTGCTTGTGCCAAGTAAAGCCATTGGGATGATTTGGATGATAGTTGATTTGATTATGTGCAAAAACAGAAACTTTTACGTCCAGTCCAGAAAGTTCTAAAAATCACTGGAGCGACAAAAAATTCTTAGTTTTTTACACATGATTGATATACAATATCCCACGTTGTCCTAATTTTTCAGAATTTTTGGAGTTATAGAAGTATGGTCAATGTTCAGATTGCTACAGACTATTCTGTTTTTGACAGATTCTGTTTTTTGATGCATTGTTTTGCTTGTTTTGATGAAACTATGGATTGTATCGGGAGGTATAAGCCATGGAGAAGTTAGAATACAGTAGGTATAATGCAAAAATAAAATATGAATGGGTTTGCAACAGTACTTAAAGTAGTGATTTGCTTTATTATACTAACGGATCTCACGAAGGTTTTGTTGAGTTTTGTGTGATTGAAGTTTTCAAGTTTTGGGTGAGATCATGATGGATGAAGAAATAAGGAGTGGCAAGAGCCTAAGCTTGGGGATGCCCAAGGCACCCCAAGGTAATATTCAAGGACTCCCAAGCAACTAAGCTTGGGGATGCCCCGGAAGGCATCCCCTCTTTCTTCTACCAACTGTCGGTAATTTTACTTGGAGCTATATTTTTATTCGTCACATATCATGAGTTTTGCTTGGAGCGTCGTGTATTATATGAGTCTTTGTTTTGTTTTCTTTTTATTTTGTCACAATCATGTTTGCTGGACAAACTTATTTGAGAGAGCCACACGTTTATCATGATTTGTTAGAATATTCTATGTGCTTCACTTAAATCTTTTGAGCTAGGCAGTTGCTCTAGTGCTTCACTTATATCTTTTTGAGCATGGCGGTGATTAAATTTTGAAGAAATGTTTGCACTCTCATTCTTCACTTATATCTTTTTGAGAGTTGATAATAGTAATGGTAATTTGCACAAGATATGAATTTGGTCCCAAAGTGATGAATATTCAAGAGGGATATAATAAAAACTTTCATATAGATCATTGGACATGATAAGTTTGATTCCTTGCAATAGTTTAGCGATATGGAGATGATAATATCTGAGTCATGTTAGTGAGAAATTGTGGTTTAGTAAGAATATTGGTGTCAAGGTTTGTGATTCCCTATGCATGCACATAAAGTCAATAGTTATGCAACGAAATTATATCCTACTTATGGTGAATTATTCATGTTAGTTATATTCAATGCATGTTTATGACCGTTTTCGCTTTTTGGTTGGTCGCCTCTCAATCTATTTGCTAGCCTTCATTTGTACTAAGCGGGAATGCTGTTTGTGCATCCAACTCCTTAAACCCAAAGTTGTGCCAACTGAGTCCACCATACCTACCTATATGCGGTATTTCCATGCCGTTCCAAGTAAATTTGTGTAACACCCCCAGTATCATACTACAGTGATCTCCCCCTAATGGTGGTCATGTCATCATGATCACTAAGCCAATCTGCCACTTGTCCAAAATCAAAGCCAAATTCTAATTTGAATTGCATGTCAAATATTTACTTTTTCTATCATGCAATCAAAATAGTTCATCCTATGGCAAATATTCCCTAAGTATTTTTCATGTTGGAACCAACTTATTTTAAATTCTCAAAATGCCCCTCGGAATTAATTTAGAGGTCCAGCAACATTAATTTTGGCCTTTCCATTTTCTAAAAATGGTAAGACAATTCCTAAAGCCCTGAAACTTTTTGTACAAGCCCAGTAATTTGCCAGCTATTTATGTGCCAAGTTGCAGTTGCAACAAAATTCTTTTGGTGCTAAAATAAAATGCAAACAGGAGCTATTTCTTTTATCAGAAAAGGAAAAGGAAAGACCTCCTGTGCACTCACGGCCCGCTAGCTACAGTACCCTGGCCACCACAGCCCAGCCCACCTCACTCGTCTCCCTCACCTGCTCCCCTCGCCCGTGTCAGCTCGGCCGCGTCTGGCGCGCGTCGCGCCATCCACCGCTCGCCAGCACGAGGGAGCAGGTGAGCTGTGGAGGGGATAAGGCCATGCCCCTCGTTCCCCCTCGACCCCTGGTGCCACTCTTCCCCCTCCCTCGCGCTCTCTCTCTCTCACTTTCCACACCCAGCCGAGAGCTCCGCCACCGTGCTGTCGTTGCCCGCGTGGCCACCGACCGTCTCGACGCCCGAGAGCTTGTTCTAGAGGTCCGCCTCAACGCCCTCTCCTTCTCCACCGAAGAACACGAGCCCGGATGCTCTAAGACGTCGCCATCGCCACGTTCTTCTCCGCCTCAGCCGCCGGACGCCGGCCATCGATTCACCAGCTCCGGTGTGTTGACACTCAAAAGTGGCACGGTCATAAAGAGTAGCTTGAAGTTATATCAAGATGAAGTCAAAATTATGATTGTAAATCACCATTGGATGACCCTTTTAGAGAAGATCAAAATTCATATGAGGATGGTCCAAGACGGAGCTCTTATGCAATAATTATGACAAGTTCAGAGATGCTCATGTTGACACCAGATTAAAGAATGGCATGAAACTCAATTAAGATGGCCTCTTATGGAAAACGTTTCAACGTGAAAGTTGTGCGTCTCGTCGAAACGGTTGATTTTGATATAAAAATCGTCTAAATCCGAGGTCATATGCAAAAGTTAGAGCCATCTGAGTGCGGCCCTGTCCCTCCAGAGCGGTAGTACCGGTCCCATAAGCGGAAGTACCGCTAAGCGGTAGTACCGTATTTTACTACCGCGTCTACTACCGCTTATGAAAATTCTTCTGGTATCCCGAGACCCTTACTCGGTAGTAGAGCGGTACTTAGCTATGCTCAGAGCGGTACTACCGCCCAGAGCGGTACTACCGTGCCCAGAGCGGTACTACCGCTTGCCGTCGCGCAGACTCGGGCAGATTTTGGAGAGTCCGAGTTTGGATAGCGTTTTTGACCCTTTGGAAGGAAACCTAGGACGTGAATTGATGTAATTTCTTGTAAGGAAAGCCTAGATGAATCCTTTGCTTGTACGGGAAGTCCAACCCCCTCTTAAATAGAAGAGGTGATGGCCGATTGAACAACACACAATCGATCTATCAATACAATTTACCTTTACTTTCTGTTTTTCTACTTTTCTTCGCCGATGTTCTAGCCACCCTAGGGCTCGGTTCTTTGTTGCTTTGCTCGGAAAGCATCCGTCCCTCGCCACGAAAGCGCGCGGATCATCTTTGCTGCTTTGCGCCGAAAAGCAGTCGTCCCTCCTCTCCGAAATTGAGGAACTCCTTTGTTGCTTTGCTCGAAAAGCATCCACCCCTCGCCGCGAAATTGCGAGGACTGTCTTGTGTTGGCGCGGTGATATTTTCCTCGCCAACACAAAATGGCGACTCCGCTGGGGACGAGAACGCCGAGTACTTTCGATCTACTCGGCGACAAGAAGAACAAGGGCAAGGCCGAGTTACATCTAACTCGGACGAAGTGGAACAAGGACATACGCACCTCAGAGCGCATCAAGAGGCTGCAATCTACAACGGTATCATGAATCCTCAATTTTCTTACGTAGATTCAAATTACTCTTGTGTTAATGTTGCTAGATCTAGTGATACGTGTACTGTATCGGCTAACCTTAGTTCTTACTATGTGCAAAAGCCGATGCAAAATAACCTATATGCTTCAACTTATTCTAGCAACTTGCAGTGTGTAAATCCGAATTCTCATGCATTGGCAATTCCAGAAATTCACATGCCGATGAGTAACATGATGAGTTCGATCAATCAATATGAGACACCCGATCTTAGAAATTTTAATAGCATGCAATCAAGTGTTTCATCTCCATATTCATCGGCAAATAACTTGCAGTATGTGGATTCACCTTCAAACATGCCAACGGATAGAGAAATTGGACACGCTATTATTAGCTATTTGACCAATTACTCTCAACCATCATATGCTATACCTTATGCTACTAACTTTTCAACACAGTATGCAGCTAGTGATACTCATAGTTCGGCTCCACACCTTTACAATGGTTATAACCGACCAAGTGGAAATTCAGAAGGAGCTAATGTGCTTTTATCTAGTACTGCAGCCTATGGTACATCCCCTGTACAAGTGCAAAGTTTCGGCAACACGTCATTGCCGAAAGAGACAAAAAGCATTGGGGGGCATTCCTATGCAGGAGCACGTGATTGGAGGGAAGAATGTGCCACTGAGCTCAAGAAGATTAATTTTATCTACTGAGAGCAACATAAGAAAAAATACACCGAGTTGACAATCATGAATACCGACTCCAAGAACGGAAGCAATGTTAACTCGGATGATGTCAGCCCTGTCACGCTTGAAGAAGAAAACCGGCGAGGAATTAAGCGCGTGCTTGAAGAATGGAAGGCTGAGATGATAAGATGGAAGTTGGATGAATACCAGAAGACAAGGAACAACGCCATCAAAAAGACAACAACACCGAGCTGCTCCAACTCGGAGACAACAACACAGAGTTGCTCCAACTCGGAGACAACAGCACCGAGTTGCTCCAACTCGGAGACAACAGCACCGAGTTTCTCCAACTCGGAGACAACAACACAGAGTTGCTCCAACTCGGAGACAACATCACCGAGTAGCTCCAACTCGGAGACAACAACACCGAGCTGCTCCAACTCGGAGACAACATCACCGAGTTGCTCCAACTCGGAGACAACAACACCGAGCTGCTCCAACTCGGAGACAACATCACCGAGTTGCTCCAACTCGGAGACAACAGCACCGAGTTGCTCCAACTCGGAGACAACAGCACCGAGTTGCTCCAACTCGGAGGCAACAGCACCGAGTTGCTCCAACTCGGAAACAACAGAGAACCGAGTTACTCCAGCTCAGAAACAAGAGCGTACTAAGTTGCTCACAATTCGGGAACAAACACACCAGTACTCGGACGACTCGTCTATTCCGTACTGCAGCAATCATGACGAGCTCTCCGAGTTAAAGAAACAAGAAAATGAAGCTCCGCGAGCCAAACAGAACAATGTTGACTCGGCTATTACCTTCGAGTTGACTAATGAAGCCGAGTCATGCATACATACCGAATCCATTGAGACTGCAGAGGAAGATTTCGTCAATGAGTCAGCCGTGTTTGAGTTTTCTGAATACAAGGGAGTTTTTGTGCTACCCTCTGAGTTCCGTGCTAAAGATGATGGGCATGAAAATCAGAAAGACATGACCAAACAAGATTCAGTCAGCGATGAACATCAAGAGCTAGAAAGCGAGGCCGGACAATGTTTGGTTAACAAGGAACCTCCGAGTAATCCGGCACAACAGCTAGAAAAGGAAAATGAAGTGTTGGAGAATTATCCAGAAGAGGGGCAAAGTATTGTTCCCGTGCTAGCATCACATTCTCCCAACATCTTCAAGGAGGTATGCCTAACCAGTAGTTTACTCGCTTCTCGATCCGATCATAATTGTGTTTTTGATGCATCTACTTTCATGATTTTAAGTAATATTGAAAGATCGATCAAGATGAGTAACTTGTCTGCTAGGAATAGTTTGTTCACTAATCATGCCAGTCAACATATCGTACCATTCATAGAGGCTAGTAGTGAAATTATAACTCGAGACACTTATAACTCGGAGGTAAAGAACCTAGTCATTCATAGCTCGGAGATGACACACACCGAGCTACATCTAATTCGGAACAAACACCCACCGAGTTACACGCCGAGTTATAATTTGTCTCAATCAAGGTTGTTCCTGTCATACAGGTTAAGCTTTATTTTCATATGGGCAACTTTGATTATTTCTTACTTGGCTTGCATTTGGTCTCGAATGAGACATATATGTTGTAACAGTTTTGGTTTCAGAAACATAAAGCCAAGGTTTGAATCTGTTGAGGAAACCGATGACAGCATAATTCTTTATTCAAAGTCATCGGAGAAAGAGTGCGAAACACAATGCATAGCCAAATGGGGTGATGCCAAATCTGAACCATTCATTTGCTTACTTCCAAAGCCGTTCTTACACCAAGATCGGCTAGAAAACAAAAAGTTTACCTTCAATCCAAACATGTGTGATCAGATCTTTGATTTGTTGCTGAAGAATGATTATATTAGAATTCTGGATCACCATGTCAAGCCATCAATCCAAGGGCGAGTGTATTGTAAATTGCACGAGTCATTCGAGCATACTTTTGAGGATTGCACCATGTTTCGACAGATAGCTAAATCGGCCATTAAAGGACGATTGAGACTTGTTGAAACAATAAGGGATGACCAGTCCGTTCCTATTAATCTTGATGGTAAAAGGGTATTGTATCGGTTACTGCAAGCCGATTCATTTGAAGATAAGAAGGTAAAAACTGCAAGTGATGGGATAAAGCTTTCAAGTACAGAAATTATTCATGAGCACAATGATGATATTCTTGAAGGCAAAGGTTCTATCAAGGTTACAATGAAGACGCCGAGTACTGGGGGGCAACAAGCAAATCCTAAGATCGATGCAAGGAAGACCAAAGGAGGCAAAGGATGGAATAAGCACAAGGGTAAAAAGCCGAAAATCACTTTCGCGCAACTATTGGAAAAATATCAGAAGATAAATGAAGAGAAGAGTGCTTATCGGCCATATAATTCAAAAGCATCAAGATCACCCCCTAGGCGCAAATCTGAAGACCGGTATTTGCAAAGTGGTAATTCCAATGCATCATATTCATATCCTTATTTTTGGCCGCCGATACCAACGTCATGGATACCTCCCTATGCTTATATGAATCCATATCCATCATGGGACGGGTGTGATACAAGGGAACATTATCCATCTCGTTTTGAATCACCTCGCCAAGATTATGCAGCTCCAAAAGGGTCTACATTTGATGAACAATTGCGTAATAGAGACCGGTTCACTCAAAAGGAATCGGCCAGGAGCTCATGGAGGAAGAAAGAGGTGGTCAAGCAAGTCTACCAAGTGAAAAGAGATGGCCGAAAGGATGCTGTTTCAGACTCGGCTCCAAGTAATCAAAAGCCAGCCGAGAAAATGTTGGCTATAAAGGGCAAGGAAGTGAAACGAGTAACTTTCAAGGACCCAGTTGTGGAGTCAATACAAACCGAGCTGGAAGTACTCAAGGTAGGCAGAGAGTTGCCAGTGCATAAAGCAAGGTTACAGCCGGGACGCCCACTCATCTCATCACGTTGGCAAGTGTGGCAGCTGAAACGGCTAAGAGCCGGGGAATTAGAGAAGAGAAAGATGGCGTGGGTCCCCAAGCAAAGCTCTGCAAAGCTGACGGGGGTAAAGGAGGATGAGCAGGAAACCGAGCTTGGAACCAACCGAACTATTCGGAACCAGCTCGGAATCAGCCGAACTGTTCAGAAACAACCCGAAACCAATCGAGCTGCTCGGAAACAACTCGGAATCCACCGAGCAACTCAGAATTCACTCGGAACTGACTGAACAACTCAGAACCAACTCGGAATCCACCGAACTATTCGGAACCAACTCGGTATGCACCAAACCACTCGGGACTCACCGGATTCAGAAGCAAGCCGTGTTGGTGAACAGGAATCGGTCCCAAAAGGAGTTGTTGCTAATGCGACACCCACCGAGTTGCACATACAAGCACGGCCGGATGTTGTATCATCGCGTAATATTCAGAAGCCTAAATCGGCCAGTATTACTCGGAAGCCTGAATCGGCTAGTGCTACTCGGAAGCAGAAATTGGCTAGTATTACTCGGAAGACTGAATCGGCTAGCACTACTCGGAAGCCTAAATCGGCTAGCACTATTCGGAAGCCTAACTCGGCTAGTACACATGATGAGTTGGCCGTAGGGAATCAAACAGAAAATGATGTGCAAGATGCTATTGTAACAAATACAACAAAAGTGAAGAAGGACAAATAATCTCATAAGAAATTAAGCCGAAGGTTTTCATCCACAAAAAATAATCTTCGGTTAGCACATCATTCATATTCTCCAACCATGCCATTGATACCTTTACCATGGAATTCATCCCCAGGTATGATTGGTTACCCTCCATGGGCTTATTTTGATCCATGGATGCAATACAATTTCTTACATCATGATAGGGTGTTACCAAATCACTACACATTTGATTAGTAATATTTTTGTTGATCATTCAAATGGCCGAAATATTTGATTTGTTATTTCATTTGTTTATTTCGGCTATACATGCTTTGGTGGATGAATTCTACATGTCACTTATTATAATGGCCGATATTTTTCTATCGTCCTAAGAATATGTCAATACATGGCCGGTGTAGTATTCTAACATCGTCCGTAGTTGGATTGGAAAGTGAGACAAGGTCCGTGCGCATGGAAATTTATATGCTTGCATGGAGTTGAGATATTATGACCGATGCCATTCAAAATATGTTGCGACCAATTCATAGCAAAATTGGTGAGTGGGCTTATGCTTTGCTTTGATATGATTTGGCCTACAAATCTTCCAAATTTATGAGAGGCCAAATCATTGTTAATTTTATTATTGAGCATCGGATTTATGACATGCATAATATTGATATTAACCTTGTCTCTCTATTACTATGGAGATTATGTTTTGATGGTTGAATTCATAACAATGGCCAAGGTGTTGGTGTTATTTATATATCTCCTTATGGTGCTATTTTGTGATGCCTTATACCGCTTAAAATATTTATGCACAAATGATCAAAGCCGAATATGCATTGTTATTCGGATTGGAGTTTTTACTTGCTATAGGTACTATACATGTTGAGGCTTTTGGTGATTCGTTATTAGTAGTACAACAAATATCCAAAGTTTTTTAGTGTTTGGACGAATCACTTAATGTTTATCTTAATAAGTGTCTAGATATAATTTCTATTTTGGATTATTTTAACATTGCTCATATATCTAGACATGATAATTGGAGAGCAAATGAGTTGGCACAGCAAGCATCTGGCTATCATGTTGATCATGGCATGTTTTATATTTCTCAAAGGCCGATGACTAGCTTCGCCAATGAAGAGGCCGAACCAGAGCTTACTGCTTCGGCCACTAATGAAAATTCTAGTGCAGGTGGAAATCAAGACTGGAGGAAGCCCATTATTGATTACTTGCGTGATCCTAGTAAAAGGGCGGACAGGACCGTTCGGCGTAAGGCTTTCAAATATACGATGATAGATGATAATCTTTATCGCCGAATGGTGGATGATGTTCTTTTAAAATACTTGGATAAGGACCAAGCAAGAGTTGCTATGGGAGAGGTTCATGAAGGAATTTGTGGCACTCATCAGTCGGCCCCCAAGATGAAATGGTTGTTACGACGTGCTGGATTTTATTGGCCGACGATGATTAATGATTGCTTCAGGCAAAATCAAGGATTCAAGAAAACTCATTGTTGATTACCTGCAAGAACCTAGCAGAAGGGTGAACAATATGGTTCGGAGGATGGCTTTGAGATACATATCTATGGAACTTTATCACCAGATTGTTAATGAAATTGAGAGGGTTTCACCCAAGTTTGCATCAAAGATTCAAAAAAGTAATGGCCGATATATACTTATCGCCCTAAGCACATGCAAAATGGTCGATGGATTGTTGACATCGTTCCTAGAACCAACATGGTACAAGTTATTTTTCGGCACGCTTGCTTTGCCGAAAAACAGGGGGGCATGTGTTGACACTCAAAAGTGGCACGGTCATAAAGAGTAGCTTGAAGTTATATCAAGATGAAGACAAAATTATGATTGTAAATCACCATTGGATGACCCTTTTAGAGAAGATCAAAATTCATATGAAGATGGTCCAAGACGGAGCTCTTATGCAATAATTATGACAAGTTCAGAGATGCTCATGTTGACACCAGATTAAAGAATGGCATGAAACTCAATTAAGATGGCCTCTGATGGAAAACGTTTCAACATGAAAGTTGTGCGTCTCGTCGAAACGGTTGATTTTGATATAAAAATCGTCTAAATCCGAGGTCATATGCAAAAGTTAGAGCCATCTGAGTGCGGCCCTGTCCCTCCAGGGCGGTAGTACCGCTCCCATAAGCGGAAGTACCGCTAAGCGGTAGTACCGTATTTTACTACCACGTCTACTACCGCTTATGAAAATTCTTCTGGTATCCCGAGACCCTTACTCGGTAGTAGAGCGGTACTTAGCTATGCTCAGAGCGGTACTACCATGCCCAGAGCGGTACTACCGCTTGCCGTCGCGCAGACTCGGGCAGATTTTGGAGAGTCTGAGTTTGGATAGCGTTTTTGACCCTTTGGAAGGAAATCTAGGACGTGAATTGATGTAATTTCTTGTAAGGAAAGCTTAGATGAATCCTTTGCTTGTACGGGAAGTCCAACCCCCTCTTAAATAGAAGAGGTGATGGCCGATTGAACAACACACAATCGATCTATCAATACAATTTACCTTTACTTTCTGTTTTTCTACTTTTCTTCGCCGATGTTCTAGCTACCCTAGGGCTCGGTTCTTTGTTGCTTTGCTCGGAAAGCATCCGTCCCTCGCCACGAAAGCGCGCGGATCATCTTTGCTGCTTTGCGCCGAAAAGCAGTCGTCCCTCCTCTCCGAAATTGAGGAACTCCTTTGTTGCTTTGCTCGAAAAGCATCCACCCCTCGCCGCGAAAGTGCGAGGACTGTCTTGTGTTGGCGCGGTGCTATTTTCCTCGCCAACACAAATTGGCGACTCTGCTGGGGACGAGAACGCCGAGTACTTTCGATCTACTCGGCGACAAGAAGAACAAGGGCAAGGCCGAGTTACATCTAACTCGGACGAAGTGGAACAAGGACATACGCACCTCAGAGCGCATCAAGAGGCTGCAATCTACAACGGTATCATGAATCCTCAATTTTCTTACGTAGATTCAAATTACTCTTGTGTTAATGTTGCTAGATCTAGTGATACGTGTACTGTATAGGCAAACCCTAGTTCTTACTATGTGCAAAAGCCGATGCAAAATAACCTATATGCTTCAACTTATTCTAGCAACTTGCAGTGTGTAAATCCGAATTCTCATGCATTGGCAATTCCAGAAATTCACATGCCGATGAGTAACATGATGAGTTCGATCAATCAATATGAGACACCCGATCTTAGAAATTTTAATAGCATGCAATCAAGTGTTTCATCTCCATATTCATCGGCAAATAACTTGCAGTATGTGGATTCACCTTCAAACATGCCAACGGATAGAGAAATTGGACACGCTATTATTAGCTATTTGACCAATTACTCTCAACCATCATATGCTATACCTTATGCTACTAACTTTTCAACACAGTATGCAGCTAGTGATACTCATAGTTCGGCTCCACACCTTTACAATGGTTATAACCGACCAAGTGGAAATTCAGAAGGAGCTAATGTGCTTTTATCTAGTACTACAGCCTATGGTACATCCCCTGTACAAGTGCAAAGTTTCGGCAACATGTCATTGCCGAAAGAGACAAAAAGCATTGGGGGGCATTCCTATGCAGGGGCACGTGATTGGAGGGAAGAATGTGCCACTGAGCTCAAGAAGCTTAATTTTATCTACCGAGAGCAACATAAGAAAAAATACACCGAGTTGACAATCATGAATACCGACTCCAAGAACGGAAGCAACGTTAACTCGGATGACGTCAGCCCTGTCACGCTTGAAGAAGAAAACCGGCGAGAAATTAAGCGCGTGCTTGAAGAATGGAAGGCTGAGATGGTAAGATGGAAGTTGGCTGAATACCAGAAGACAAGGAACAATGCCATCAAAAAGACAACAACACCGAGCTGCTCCAACTCGGAGACAACAACACAGAGTTGCTCCAACTCGGAGACAACATCACCGAGTTGTTCCAACTCGGAGACAATAGCACCGAGTTGCTCCAACTCGGAGACAACAGCACCGAGTTTCTCCAACTCGGAGACAACAACACAGAGTTGCTCCAACTCGGAGACAACATCACCGAGTTGCTCCAACTCGGAGACAACAACACCGAGCTGCTCCAACTCGGAGACAACATCACCGAGTTGCTCCAACTAGGAGACAACAGCACCGAGTTGCTCCAACTCGGAGGCAACAGCACCGAGTTGCTCCAACTCGGAAACAACAGAGAACCGAGTTACTCCAGCTCGGAAACAAGAGCGTACTAAGTTGCTCACAATTCGGGAACAAACACACCAGTACTCGGACGACTCGTCTATTCTGTACTACAGCAATCATGACGAGCTCTCCGAGTTAAAGAAACAAGAAAATGAAGCTCCGCGAGCCAAACAGAACAATGTTGACTCGGCTATTACCTTCGAGTTGACTAATGAAGCCGAGTCATGCATACATACCGAATCCATTGAGCCTGCAGAGGAAGATTTCGTCAATGAGTCAGCCGTGTTTGAGTTTTCTGAATACAAGGGAGTTTTTGTGCTACCCTCTGAGTTCCGTGCTAAAGATGATGGGCATCAAAATCAGAAAGACATGACCAAACAAGATTCAGTCAGCGATGAACATCAAGAGCTAGAAAGCGAGGCCGGACAATGTTTGGTTAACAAGGAACCTCCGAGTAATCCGGCACAACAGCTAGAAAAGGAAAATGAAGTGTTGGAGAATTATCCAGAAGAGGGGCAAAGTATTGTTCCCGTGCTAGCATCACATTCTCCCAACATCTTCAAGGAGGTATGCCTAACCAGTAGTTTACTCGCTTCTCGATCCGATCATAATTGTATTTTTGATGCATCTACTTTCATGATTTTAAGTAATATTGAAAGATCGATCAAGATGAGTAACTTGTCTGCTAGGAATAGTTTGTTCACTAATCATGCCAGTCAACATATCGTACCATTCATAGAGGCTAGTAGTGAAATTATAACTCGAGACACTTATAACTCGGAGGTAAAGAACCTAGTCATTCATAGCTCGGAGATGACACACACCGAGCTACATCTAATTCGGAACAAACACCCACCGAGTTACACGCCGAGTTATAATTTGTCTCAATCAAGGTTGTTCCTGTCATACAGGTTAAGCTTTATTTTCATATGGGCAACTTTGATTATTTCTTACTTGGCTTGCATTTGGTCTTGAATGAGACATATATGTTGTAACAGTTTTGGTTTCAGAAACATAAAGCCAAGGTTTGAATCTGTTGAGGAAACCGATGACAGCATAATTCTTTATTCAAAGTCATCGGAGAAAGAGTGCGAAACACAATGCATAACCAAATGGGGTGATGCCAAATCTGAACCATTCATTTGCTTACTTCGAAAGCCGTTCTTACACCAAGATCGGCTAGAAAACAAAAAGTTTACCTTCAATCCAAACATGTGTGATCAGATCTTTGATTTGTTGCTGAAGAATGATTATATTAGAATTCTGGATCACCATGTCAAGCCATCAATCCAAGGGCGAGTGTATTGTAAATTGCACGAGTCATTCGAGCATACTTTTGAGGATTGCACCATGTTTCGACAGATAGCTAAATCGTCCATTAAAGGACGATTGAGACTTGTTGAAACAATAAGGGATGACCAGTCCGTTCCTATTAATCCTGATGGTAAAAGGGTATTGTATCGGTTACTGCAAGCCGATTCATTTGAAGATAAGAAGGTAAAAACTGCAAGTAATGGGATCAAGCTTTCAAGTACAGAAATTATTCATGAGCACAATGATGATATTCTTGAAGGCAAAGGTTCTATCAAGGTTACAATGAAGACGCCGAGTACTGGGGGGCAACAAGCAAATCCTAAGATCGATGCAAGGAAGACCAAAGGAGGCAAAGGATGGAATAAGCACAAGGGTAAAAAGCCGAAAGTCACTTTCGCGCAACTATTGGAAAAATATCAGAAGATAAATGAAGAGAAGAGTGCTTATCGGCCATATAATTCAAAAGCATCAAGATCACCCCCTAGGCGCAAATCTGAAGACCGATATTTGCAAAGTGGTAATTCCAATGCATCATATTCATATCCTTATTTTTGGCCGCCGATACCAACGTCATGGATACCTCCCTATGCTTATATGAATCCATATCCATCATGGGACGGGTGTGATACAAGGGAACATTATCCATCTCGTTTTGAATCACCTCGCCAAGATTATGCAGCTCCAAAAGGGTCTACATTTGATGAACAATTGCGTAACAGAGACCGGTTCACTCAAAAGGAATCGGCCAGGAGCTCATGGAGGAAGAAAGAGGTGGTCAAGCAAGTCTACCAAGTGAAAAGAGATGGCCGAAAGGATGCTGTTTCAGACTCGGCTCCAAGTAATCAAAAGCCAGCCGAGAAAATGTTGGCTAGAAAGGGCAAGGAAGTGAAACGAGTAACTTTCAAGGACCTAGTTGTGGAGTCAATACAAACCGTGCTGGAAGTACTCAAGGTAGGCAGAGAGTTGCCAGTGCATAAAGCAAGGTTACAGCCGGGACGCCCACTCATCTCATCACGTTGGCAAGTGTGGCAGCTGAAACGGCTAAGAGCCGGGGAATTAGAGAAGAGAAAGATGGCGTGGGTCCCCAAGCAAAGCTCTGCAAAGCTGACGGGGGTAAAGGAGGACGAGCAGGAAACCGAGCTTGGAACCAACCGAACTATTCGGAACCAGCTCGGAATCAGCCGAACTGTTCAGAAACAACCCGAAACCAATCGAGCTGCTCGGAAACAACTCGGAATCCACCGAGCAACTCAGAATTCACTCGGAACTGACTGAACAACTCAGAACCAACTCGGAATCCACCGAACTGTTCGGAACCAACTCGGTATGCACCAAACCACTCGGGACTCACCGGATTCAGAAGCAAGCCGTGTTGGTGAACAGGAATCGGTCCCAAAAGGAGTTGTTGCTAATGCGACACCCACCGAGTTGCACATACAAGCACGGCCGGATGTTGTATCATCGCATAATATTCAGAAGCCTGAATCGGCCAGTATTACTCGGAAGCCTGAATCGGCTAGTGCTACTCGGAAGCAGAAATTGGCTAGTATTACTCGGAAGACTGAATCGGCTAGCACTACTCGAAAGCCTAAATCGGCTAGCACTATTCGGAAGCCTAACTCGGCTAGTACACATGATGAGTTGGCCGTAGGGAATCAAACAGTAAATGATGTGCAAGATGCTATTGTAACAAATACAACAAAAGTGAAGAAGGACAAATAATCTCATAAGAAATTAAGCCGAAGGTTTTCATCCACAAAAAATAATCTTCGGTTAGCACATCATTCATATTCTCCAACCATGCCATTGATACCTTTACCATGGAATTCATCCCCAGGTATGATTGGTTACCCTCCATGGGCTTATTTTGATCCATGAATGCAATACAATTTCTTACATCATGATAGGGTGTTACCAAATCACTACACATTTGATTAGTAATATTTTTGTTGATCATTCAAATGGCCGAAATATTTGATTTGTTATTTCATTTGTTTATTTCGGCTATACATGCTTTGGTGGATGAATTCTACATGTCACTTATTATAATGGCCGATATTTTTCTATCGTCCTAAGAATATGTCAATACATGGCCGGTGTAGTATTCTAACATCGTCCGTAGTTGGATTGGAAAGTGAGACAAGGTCCGTGCGCATGGAAATTTATATGCTTGCATGGAGTTGAGATATTATGACCGATGCCATTCAAAATATGTTGCGACCAATTCATAGCAAAATTGGTGAGTGGGCTTATGCTTTGCTTTGATATGATTTGGCCTACAAATCTTCCAAATTTATGAGAGGCCAAATCATTGTTAATTTTATTATTGAGCATCGGATTTATGACATGCATAATATTGATATTAACCTTGTCTCTCTATTACTATGGAGATTATGTTTTGATGGTTGAATTCATAACAATGGCCAAGGTGTTGGTGTTATTTATATATCTCCTTATGGTGCTATTTTGTGATGCCTTATACCGCTTAAAATATTTATGCACAAATGATCAAAGCCGAATATGCATTGTTATTCGGATTGGAGTTTTTACTTGCTATAGGTACTATACATGTTGAGGCTTTTGGTGATTCGTTATTAGTAGTACAACAAATATCCAAAGTTTTTTAGTGTTTGGACGAATCACTTAATGTTTATCTTAATAAGTGTCTAGATATAATTTCTATTTTGGATTATTTTAACATTGCTCATATATCTAGACATGATAATTGGAGAGCAAATGAGTTGGCACAGCAAGCATCTGGCTATCATGTTGATCATGGCATGTTTTATATTTCTCAAAGGCCGATGACTAGCTTCGCCAATGAAGAGGCCGAACCAGAGCTTACTGCTTCGGCCACTAATGAAAATTCTAGTGCAGGTGGAAATCAAGACTGGAGGAAGCCCATTATTGATTACTTGCGTGATCCTAGTAAAAGGGTGGACAGGACCGTTCGGCGTAAGGCTTTCAAATATACGATGATAGATGATAATCTTTATCGCCGAATGGTGGATGATGTTCTTTTAAAATACTTGGATAAGGACCAAGCAAGAGTTGCTATGGGAGAGGTTCATGAAGGAATTTGTGGCACTCATCAGTCGGCCCCCAAGATGAAATGGTTGTTACGACGTGCTGGATTTTATTGGCCGACGATGATTAATGATTGCTTCAGGCAAAATCAAGGATTCAAGAAAACTCATTGTTGATTACCTGCAAGAACCTAGCAGAAGGGTGAACAATATGGTTCGGAGGATGGCTTTGAGATACATATCTATGGAACTTTATCACCAGATTGTCAATGAAATTGAGAGGGTTTCACCCAAGTTTGCATCAAAGAACAACACAAAATCGATCTATCAATACAATTTACCTTTACTTTCTGTTTTTCTACTTTTCTTCGCCGATGTTCTAGCCACCCTAGGGCTCGGTTCTTTGTTGCTTTGCTCGAAAAGCATCCGTCCCTCGCCACGAAAGCACGCGGATCATCGTTGCTGCTTTGCGCCGAAAAGCAGTCGTCCCTCCTCTCCGAAATTGAGGAACTCCTTTGTTGCTTTGCTCGAAAAGCATCCACCCCTCGCCGTGAAAGTGCGAGGACTGTCTTGTGTTGGCGCGGTGCGATTTTCCTCGCCAACACGGTGCTCCCCCAAGCCCACTGACCTCCCTTGCAGCTCCAATGTGAGCTCCTCTTGCCCCCCGCCCTGTTTTCCCCTCTCGTGGCACTCGCTAGCCATACCTTCCGCCATGGCCGCGGACTCGCCGGCGCTGGCCGTGTCGCTGACGTCGCCATGGCCTCCCCTAGTCCAAACCCAGCGCCTCGCCTCACGCTCCCGTACCCTCTAGCTACCTCCCGTGCTCCGACCGTGCGCGCGCCGCCGCGGGTGTCGACCTCGTCGTCGAGTCCGGCGACCCCCGGCCACCCCTGGACGCGCCGCGGCGAGCCCGACCCAACGGTGCCCTCAGCGCGCCCTCTCGTCGTCGGCAACATCCGGGCGGCGATCGCCGGAGCCACCGGATTAGCGTCGGTGGTTACGCTGACGTGGCAGTCATTAGCCACCAATTAGACCCCCTAATTACCCCCCACAGTTTATGACAGCCGGGCCCCGCAAGGATTAATTTGAGCTAATATAAATTGTTAGTTTAGTTAAATAAACCGCCGGGGCCCACGCGTCAGAATTGACCCTGCCCAGTCAGCGTTGACTAGGCCCACCAGTCAGTGGCTGAGACCAACTGACAGGTGGCCCCCACAGTGTTGGGGAACGTTGCATGGGAAACAAAAATTTTCCTACGCGCACACAAGATCTATCCGTGGTGATGAGCATCTACGAGAGGGAGAGTGAATCTACATACCCTTGTAGATCGCTAAGCGGAAGCGTTAAGAAACGCGGTTGATGTAGTCGAACGTCTCCGCGATCCAAATCGCAAGTCGTCCCTCGATCCAAGCACCATCTAGCGCCGAACGGACGGCACCTCCGCGTTCAACACACGTACGGCTTGATGACGATCTCCGCCTTCTTGATCCAGCAAGAGGGAGCGGAGAGGAAGAAGAGTTCCAGCAGCACGACGGCGTGGTGATGTTGGTGAGGAACTATTTCAGCAGGGCTTCGCCTAAGCACTACTGAAATTATGGTGTAGGAGGAACTAGAGGTTGCCAGCACACGGCTTGGGGCAATCTTAATGTGTCCCGTGTGCTAGCCCTGCCCCTCTATTTATATGTTGAGCCTTGGGGTCTAAACTTGGAGTAAAAGCCTCCTCCAGGTCGGTTTTGCCCGCACAAGGTCGGTTTGGCCCACAGGGAAAGAGTCCAACTCGGATCCCTGCAGTACCGAGCACAAGCGGTAGTACCGCTTGACCAGCTTCAACGGTAGTACCGCTGATACAGTAGCGGTAGTACCGCTTGACCAGTTCAAGCGGTAGTACCGCTGCTACAGTAGCGGTAGTACTGCCTTACCAGCTTAAGGCAGTAGCAAAACTTCCTTTTGCACTTTCCAATACCTCGTGGTCTTTATCCCTTTGGCCCATATAAAGTGTTGCTGTACCCGAACACTTCGGTAAACATCCGGAACCTCTTCCGGTGAATTCCGGAACCCTTCCGGAAACCAAAACACTATTATCACATATATCAATCTTTACCTCCGGACTATTCCGGAGATCCTCGTCATGTCCGGGATCTTATCCGGGACTCCGAACAACCTTCGGTCACCAACAAAATAACTCAACTATACTAATCGTCACCAAACGTTAAGTGTGTAGACCCTGCGGGTTCGAGAACTATGTAGACATGACCGAGACACCTCGACGATCAATAACCAATAGCGGGACCTGGATGCCCATATTGGCTCCTACATATTCTACGAAGATCTTTATCGGTCGAACCTCTATGTCAAGGATTCAGTTAATCCCGTATACTGTTCCCTTTGTTCTTCGGTATGTTACTTGCCCGAGATTCGATCGTCGGTATCTCTATACCTAGTTCAATCTCGTTACCGGCAAGTCTCTTTACTCGTTCCGTAATACAAGATCTCGTGGCTAACACTTTAGTCACATTGCTTGCAAGGCTCATTGTGATGTTGTATTACCGAGTGGGCCCTGAGATACCTCTCCGTCATACGGAGTAACAAATCCCAGTCTTGATCCATGCCAACCCAACAGACACCCTCGGAGATACCTGTAGAGCACCTTTATAGTCACCCAGTTACGTTGCGACGTTTGATACACACAAGGTATTCCTCCGGTGTCAGTGTGTTGCATGATCTCATGGTCAAAGGAACAGATACTTGACATGCAGAAAACAATAGCAATAAACTGACACGATCATATGCTACGTTTATAGTTTGGGTCTTGTCCATCACATCATTCTCCTAATGATGTGATCCCGTTATCAAATGACATCTCATGTCCATGGCTAGGAAACCTTAACCATCTTTGATCAACGAGCTAGTCAACTAGAGGCTTACTAGGGACACAGTGTTGTCTATGTACCCACACATGTATTTGAGTTTCCAATCAATACAATTATAGCATGGATAATAAACGATTATCATGAACAAGGAAATATAATAATAACCAATTTATTATTGCCTCTAGGGCATATTTCCAACAGTCTCCCACTTGCACTAGAGTCAATAATCTAGTTCACATCACTATGTGATTTACATTGTAATGAATCGAACACCCATGCAGTTCTGGTGTTGTTCATGTTTAGCCCTTGGAAGAGGTTTAGTCATCGGATCTGCAACATTCAGATCCGTGTGTACTTTGCAAATATTTATGTCGTCCTCCTTGATGTAATCGCGGATGGAATTGAAACGTCGCTTTATGTGTCTGGTCCTCTTGTGAAATCTTGGTTCCTTGGCTAGAGCAATGGCACCAGTATTATCACAAAACAGAGTCATTGGGTTAAGTGCACTAGGCACTACTCCAAGATCTGTCATGAACTCCTTCATCCAGACACCTTCCTTCGCCGCCTCCGAGGCTGCGATGTACTCCGCTTCGCATGTAGAATCAGCTACCACGCTTTGCTTGGAACTACACCAGCTAACCGCACCCCCATTAAGAATAAACACGTATCCGGTTTGTGACTTAGAGTCATCCGGATCAGTGTCAAAGCTTGCATCGACGTAACCCTTTACGACGAGCTCTTGATCACCTCCATAAACGAGAAACATATCCTTAGTCCTTTTCAGGTACTTCAGGATATTCTTGACCGCCGTCCAGTGTTCCATTCCTGGATCACTTTGAAACCTTCCGGCCATACTTATGGCAAGGCTGACATCGGGTCTTGTGCACAGCATTGCATACATGATAGAGCCTATGGCTGAAGCATAGGGGATGACACTCATCTTTTCTCTATCTCCTGCAGTCACTGGGCATTGAGTCTTACTCAACTTCACACCTTGCAAGACAGGCAAGAACCCCTTCTTGGACTGATCCATTTTGAACTTCTTCAAAATCTTATCAAGGTATGTGCTTTGTGAAAGTCCTATTAAGTGTCTTGATCTATCTCTATAGATCTTGATGCCTAATATGAAAGCAGCTTCTCCTAGGTCCTTCATTGAAAAACTCTTATTCAAATATTCCTTCACGCCTTCCAACATTTCTATATTGTTTCCAATCAGCAATATGTCATCCACATATAATATTAGAAACACTATAGAGCTCCCACTCACTTTCTTGTAAATACAAGCTTCTCCGTAAACTTGTATAAACTCGAACGCTTTGATCACCTCATCAAAGCGAAGATTCCAACTCCGAGATGCTTGCACCAGTCCATAAATGGATCGCTGGAGTTTGCAAACTTTGTCAGCATTCTCTGGATCGACAAAACCTTCTGGTTGCATCATATACAACTCTTCCTTAAGGAAACCGTTAAGGAACGCTGTTTTGACATCCATCTGCCAAATTTCATAATAGAAAAAGGCAGCTATTGCTAACATGATTCTGACGGACTTAAGCATCGCTACGGGTGAGAAGGTCTCATCGTAGTCAACTCCTTGAACTTGTGAAAAACCCTTTGCCACAAGTCGAGCTTTATAGACGGTGACATTACCCTCCGCGTCCGTCTTCCTCTTAAAGATCCATTTGTTCTGAATGGCCTTACGCCCTTCAGGTAATACTTCCAAAGTCCACACTTTGTTTTCATACATGGATCCCATCTCGGACTTCATGGCCTCTAACCATTTCTCGGAATCCGGGCCCATCATCGCTTCTCCATAGCTCGTAGGTTCATCGTTGTCCAACAACATGACTTCTAAGACAGGGTTGTCGTACCACTCAGGAGCAGTACGCGTCCTTGTCGACCTACGAGGTTCGATAGCAACTTGATCCAAAGCTTCATGATCATCATCATTAACTTCCTCTTCAGCTAATGTAGGCTCCACAGAAACAACTTTCTGCGCTGCGCTACTCTCAGGTTGAAGTAAAGGTTCAACAACCTCATCAAGTTCTATCTTCCTCCCACTCAATTCTTTCGAGAGAAACTCTTTCTCAAGAAATGTTCCGTTTTTAGCGACAAACACTTTGCCTTCGGATCTGAGATAGAAGGTATACCCAACTGTCTCTTTTGGGTATCCTATGAAGACGCATTTCTCCGCTTTGGGTTCCAGCTTTTCAGGTTGAAGCTTTTTGACATAAGCATCACATCCCCAAACTTTAAGAAACGACAGCTTTGGCTTCTTGCCAAACCAAAGTTCATATGGCGTCGTCTTAACGGATTTCGATGGTGCCCTATTTAAAGTGAATGCAGCTGTCTCTAATGCATAACCCCAAAACGATAGTGGCAAATCGGCAAGAGACATCATAGATCGCACCATATCCAATAAGGTTCGATTACGACGTTCGGACACACCATTACGCTGTGGTGTTCCAGGCGGTGTTAGTTGTGAAACAATTCCACATTGTCTTAAGTGACTGCCAAACTCATAACTCAGATATTCTCCTCCTCGATCAGATCGTAGGAATTTAATCTTCTTGTTACGATGATTCTCAACTTCACTCTGAAATTGTTTGAACTTTTCAAATGTTTCAGACTTGTGTTTCATTAAGTAAATATACCCATATCTACTTAAGTCATCAGTGAAGGTGAGAAAGTAACGATAACCACCGCGCGCCTCAATACTCATCGGACCGCACACATCAGTATGTATGATTTCCAACAAGTCACTTGCCCGTTCCATTGTTCCAGAGAACGGCGTTTTAGTCATCTTCCCCATGAGGCATGGCTCACATGTGTCAAGTGATTCAAAATCAAGTGACTCTAAAAGTCCATCAGCATGGAGCTTCCTCATGCGTTTTACGCCAATATGACCTAAACGGCAGTGCCACAAGAAAGTGGTATTATCATTATCAATTCTACATCTTTTGGCATCAATGTTATGAACATGTGTATCATTACTATCGAGATTCAATAAGAATAAACCCGTCACATTGGGTGCATGACCATAAAAGATATTACTCATATAAATAGAACAACCATTATTCTCTGATTTAAATGAGTAACCGTCTCGCAATAAACAAGATCCAGATATAATGTTCATGCTTAACGCAGGCACTAAATAACAATTATTCAGGTTCATCACTAATCCCGATGGTAATCGAAGAGCGAGCGTGCCGACGGCGATCACATCAACCTTGGAACCATTTCCCACGCGCATCGTCACTTCGTCCTTTGCCAGCCTCCGTCTATTCCGCAGTTCCTGTTTTGAGTTGCAAATATGAGCAACCGCACCGGTATCAAATACCCAGGCACTACAACGAGAGTTGGTAAGGTACACATCAATAACATGTATATCATATATACCTTGTTTGTTGTTGGCCGCCTTCTTGTCAGCCAAATACTTGGGGCAGTTCCGCTTCCAGTGTCCAGTTCCCTTGCAATGAAAACACACAGTTTCTGGTTTGGGTCCAGCCTTGGGTTTCTTCACGAGAGGAGCAACTGCTTTGCCACTCTTCTTGGAGTTACCCTTCTTACCCTTGCCATTTTTCTTGAAACTAGTGGTTTTATTGACCATCAACACTTGATGCTCCTTCTGAATTTCAGACTCAGCGGCTTTTAGCATCGCAAACAGCTCGGCGACTGACTTGTTCATCCCGTGCATGTTATAGTTCAACACGAAGCTTTTGTAGCTAGGTGGCAATGATTGAAGAACTCTGTCAGTGATAGCCTCTGGCGGAAGGGGCATCCCCAATTCAGCCAGACGGGTAGAGTACCCAGACATTCTGAGCACGTGATCACTGATAGACCCGTTCTCCTCCATCTTGCAAGCATAGAACTTATCGGAGATCTCATATCTCTCGATCCGGGCATTCTTCTGAAAGATAAACTTCAACTCCTGGAACATCTCATATGCTCCATGACGTTCAAAACGTCTTTGAAGTCCTGGTTCTAAGCCATACAACATTGCACATTGAACTATTGAGTAATCATCAGAACGAGCCTGCCAGGCGTTCAAAACGTCTAGAGACTCAACTGGAGCGGGTGGATCACCAAGTGGTGCATCAAGGACATAAGCCTTCTGGGAAGCCGTAAGGATAATCCTTAGATTACGGGCCCAGTCCACAAAGTTACTTCCATCATCTTTCAACTTAGCTTTCTCTAGGAACGCATTAAAATTCAGGGGTGCTACAGCGCGAGCCATGATCTACAACATAAATATTGCAAAGACAACTTAGACTATTGTTCTAGATAATGAGTTTAGTTAATCATATTACTTAAAAACTCCCACTCAAATTGACATCCCTCCGATCATTCGAGTGTAACATGATCCAAATCCACCAACTCAAGTCCGATCATCACGTGAGTTGAGGTGGTTTCAATGGTGAACATCTTCATGTTGATCATATCTACTATATGACTCATGTTCGACCTTTCGGTCTCTTGTGTTCCGAGGCCATGTCTGTACATGCTAGGCTCGTCAAGTTTAACCCGAGTGTTCCGCACGTGCAACATGGCTTACACCCGTTGTATGTGAACGTAGAGTCTATCACACCCGATCATCACGGCGTGTCTCGAAACGACGAACTTTCGCAACGGTGCACACTTGGGGAGAACACAATTTATCTTGAAATTT
Organism: Elymus sibiricus; assembly: GCA_039707655.1. NCBI lineage: Eukaryota > Viridiplantae > Streptophyta > Magnoliopsida > Poales > Poaceae > Elymus > Elymus sibiricus. The sequence goes on from CM077666.1 coordinate 516,627,187, forward strand.
AAGTGAGGGATCACCTTATAATGCTACCGTCGTCCTAAGCAAAATAAGATGCATAAAAGGATTAACATCACATGCAAATCATAAGTGACATGATATGGCCATGAACTTGTGCTTTTGATCTCCATCTCCAAAGCACCGGCATGATCTCCATCGTCACCGGCATGACACCATGATCTCCATCATCTTGATCTCCATCAACGTGTCGCCATGAGGTTGTCGCGCCGACTGTTGCTTCCACGACTATAGCTAACGTTTAGCGATAAAGTAAAGCATTACATAGCGCTTAATGATTGACACGCAGGTCATACAATAATTAAAGACAACTCTATGGCTCCTGCCAGTTGCCGTACTCATCGACATGCAAGTCGTGATATTCTATACAACACATGATCATCTCATACATCACATATATCTCATCATGTAATTGGCCATATCACATCACAACATACCCTGCAAAAACAAGTTAGACGTCCTCTAATTGTTGTTGCAAATTTTACGTGGCTGCTACGGGTTTGCAAGAACCGTTCTTACCTACGCAAAACCACAACGTGGTGTAGTGATTGCTTTTTGATCTTCTAAAAGAACCCTCTTCATTGAAATCGATTCAACTAAAGTGAGAGAGACAGACACCCGCTAGCCATCTTTATGCAACGAAGTTACATGTTAGTTGAAGGAACCTGTCTCACTTAAGCGTACGCGTAATGTCGGTCCGGGCCGCTTCATCTCACAATACCGCCGAATCAAATATCAACTAGTAACGGCAAGCAATATGTATACACCCACGCCCACAACTCGTTTGTGTTCTACTCGAGATCTCATCTACGCATAGACCTAGCTCATGATGCCACTGTTGGGGAACGTTGCATGGGAAGCAAAAAATTTCTTACGCGCACACAAGATCTATCCATGGTGATGAGCATCTACGAGAGGGAGAGTGAATCTACATACCCTTGTAGATCGCTAAGCGGAAGCGTTAAGAAACGCGGTTGATGTAGTCGAACGTCTCCGCGATCCAAATCGCAAGTCGTCCCTCGATCCAAGCACGATCTAGCGCCGAACGGACGGCACCTCCGTGTTCAACACACGTACGGCTTGATGACGATCTCCGCCTTCTTGATCCAGCAAGAGGGAGCGGAGAGGAAGAAGAGTTCCAGCAGCACGACGGCGTGGTGATGTTGGTGAGGAACTATTTCAGCAGGGCTTCGCCTAAGCACTACTGAAATTATGATGTAGGAGGAACTAGAGGTTGCCAGCACACGGCTTGGGGCAATCTTAATGTGTCCCGTGTGCTAGCCCTGCCCCTCTATTTATATGTTGAGCCTTGGGGTCTAAACTTGGAGTAAAAGCCTCCTCCAGGTCGGTTTTGCCCGCACAAGGTCGGTTTGGCCCACAGGGAAAGAGTCCAACTCGGATCCCTGCAGTACCGAGCACAAGCGGTAGTACCGCTGCTACAGTAGTGGTAGTACTGCTTGACCAGCTTCAACGGTAGTACCGCTGATACAGTAGCGGTAGTACCGCTTGACCAGTTCAAGCGGTAGTACCGCTGCTACAGTAGCGGTAGTACTGCCTTACCAGCTTAAGGCAGTAGCAAAACTTCCTTTTGCACTTTCCAATACCTCGTGGTCTTTATCCCTTTGGCCCATATAAAGTGTTGCTGTACCCGAACACTTCGGTAAACATCCGGAACCTCTTCCGGTGAATTCCGGAACCCTTCCGAAAACCAAAACACTATTATCACATATATCTATCTTTACCTCCGGACTATTCCGGAGATCCTCGTCATGTCCGGGATCTTATCCGGGACTCCGAACAACCTTCGGTCACCAACAAAATAACTCAACTATACTAATCGTCACCAAACGTTAAGTGTGTAGACCCTGCGGGTTCGAGAACTATGTAGACATGACCGAGACACCTCTACGATCAATAACCAATAGCGGGACCTGGATGCCCATATTGGCTCCTACATATTCTACGAAGATCTTTATCGGTCGAACCTCTATGTCAAGGATTCAGTTAATCCCGTATACTGTTCCCTTTGTTCTTCGGTATGTTACTTGCCCGAGATTCGATCGTCGGTATCTCTATACCTAGTTCAATCTCGTTACCGGCAAGTCTCTTTACTCGTTCCGTAATACAAGATCTCGTGGCTAACACTTTAGTCACATTGCTTGCAAGGCTCATTGTGATGTTGTATTACCGAGTGGGCCCTGAGATACCTCTCCGTCATACGGAGTAACAAATCCCAGTCTTGATCCATGCCAACCCAACAGACACCCTCGGAGATACCTGTAGAGCACCTTTATAGTCACCCAGTTACGTTGCGACGTTTGATACACACAAGGTATTCCTCCGGTGTCAGTGTGTTGCATGATCTCATGGTCAAAGGAACAGATACTTGACATGCAGAAAACAATAGCAATAAACTGACACGATCATATGCTACGTTTATAGTTTGGGTCTTGTCCATCACATCATTCTCCTAATGATGTGATCCCGTTATCAAATGACATCTCATGTCCATGGCTAGGAAACCTTAACCATCTTTGATCAACGAGCTAGTCAACTAGAGGCTTACTAGGGACACAGTGTTGTCTATGTACCCACACATGTATTTGAGTTTCCAATCAATACAATTATAGCATGGATAATAAACGATTATCATGAACAAGGAAATATAATAATAACCAATTTATTATTGCCTCTAGGGCATATTTCCAAAACACAGCCCCTGTTGACCAGTCAAAAGTCAACTATGTTGACTGCTGACTGGACCGTTGACTGAGGTCAACTGGGCCCCCTAGCCCCACTTGTCAGCCACACGTGCATATTGCTGGGTACACTTCTGTGTACCCATAGCAATTCTGGTTTAATTTTCGAATTAAAATTAATTCCAGAATTTTTCAGAAAATGATTTAAACTTTGGAAATTCGTAGAAAATAATCCGTAACTTGGATGAAAAAGTTTTCTACATGAAAGTTGATCAGAAAAATGAGACGAATCCGAATATGTGGTCAAAATGCTTGACCATTAGTCCTAACTATCAGAACATGGAACCTTCCCCTTCGGTTCAGTATACGGAAATCCGCCTAAGCGCTGGGAAAATATCCCAGATATTTTCCCGCTTCGTCTGATACGTGTAGCATTGCATTAGGTCACACCGGCACTGCATTTTGCCATGCCATGCACTGTGTTGTACTTGATTGCTCTTATTTATCGCTTCTTCCCCCTCTTCTCTTCTGTTAGACACCGAGACCGATGCCACCCCGCAGGACTGCTACACCGTCGATGACCCCTCCTTTACCGCAAAGCAACCAGGCAAGCAACCCCCCTTGACGCATGCCTATATCACCTACTCCTTCTCCCTCCTGCTTGCATTAGAAATTGCTACTGTTCTGTTTTATCCTATTCTGCTGCATAGCCTATTTTTGTAACGGTTATTGATACCTGCCTGCTATCCGAGATACTTAGTATAGTTCGATTGGTAATCCATCTGTAGCCCCCCCCCTTCTTTGTCCTAGTTGCCCCGCTTAGCTACTAGTGCCCCGATCGATGTGATCGACGAGCTGAGACCAGCACATCACCGCACACACCCCCTAAGTTGTTCGACTCTACAGAGTTATCCTCGAGTGCCGAGGGTGATACCTCTTATCTCACTCCTGATATGCCTCTGTGGTACAGCTAGTCGGTTGTGGGATACGGGGGTGATTCCTCTTCCACCACCTCCGATGAAGCTTCTGTCGTGCAACCCCTCAAGTGTGAATCCATCGAGGGTGATTCCTCCGGGTTCACCTTGACGGTAGCATCGAGTGGGGATCCATCGAGGGTGATTCCTCGGATTACCCTCTTGATGTTACGGACACACGGTTACATTTAACTGTTGCCCCCTGGTACTGTTATTGCGGGACTGAAGGGATAGGCGGTACCACCCCGGTAGAGGTGGACCTGAGTTCCCGACAGTCTCCTGGGAAGTCGGATTGACCTGGAGGGTACCCGCGAGATAATTACGAGGCGCGGCCGGGCAGGCAGAGACCGCCCTAGAGAGGGATGGGCCTGGCCCTTGTTGCACTTCCTCGAGACGGGGCGATAGGAGTACTGATCGTCACCGCGAGCTCCTAATAATTCACTAACGGATTTGGGTATCTGATCTGAGTGGGTCATTGGCCCTATACGCACTACCACCATGTGGGATAATGGTTATGGGACCCTCTACGTCGTATGTATCAGCCGAAAGCTCTGTCAGACGTCCAGTTCAGCATTGCGGCCGGGACGGACCGGTGCCATCCAGCACATGGTTGGTGCCTGGCTTCACCCTGCACGCAACGACCCGAAGTGCAAAGGACGATGGGCCCAAGACCCCTGAGCACTTAGGATGTAGACCGGCGGGGAACTCTCTGTTGAGCCTAGGTAGGACTACGTTGTGTCGATCAGCCGAGGCCGGGCATGACCCAGAACAGTGTGTCTAGCCAGAGTTAATCGAGCGTGTTGGGTAACAGTAGTGCACCCCTGCGGGGAAGATTATCTATTCGAATAGCCGTATCCACGGTAACAGGACGCTCAGTGTTGTATCCCGATCTACTACAACTTGAACTGGATACATGTTAATTAAATGTAAGCTCCGGGATCGCTTTCTCGCAGGGAGTCGAGGAAGGATCTCTAGGCTTTGCTACTACATGCTTGTTGCTTTTTTTTTATGTTGCTAATCTGCACTCGTCTAATGCTGCAAGATGCTGAAGATGCTAGTCTTCGATAGGCTAGGCCTTTCCCCCTATTCTGACATTTCTGCAGTCTAGTCCACATATACAGCCTTCCCTTTGACACTGATGCATACTTAGCATAGTTCTGATGTAAGTCTTGCGAGTACTTTGGATGAGTACTCACGGTTGCTTTGCTACCTCTTTTCCCCATACCTGATTGTTGCGACCAGATGATTGAGCCCCGGAGTCAGCCGCCGCCCCATTCGACGACTACTACAACATTTCTGGAGGAACCTACTACTACGTGGAGACTGCCGACGACCAGGAGTAGATAGAAGGCTCCCAGGCAGGAGGCCTGCGCCTTTTCGATCATTGTCGTGTTCTGCCTCGCCTTCTTAAGGCATTTCTTTTTATCTTTTATATCTGTACTCAGATATCTAATGCTTTCGTTGATGCTTGTATGACATCGAGCTTATGTATTCGAGCCCTTGAGGCCCCTGGCTTGTAATATAAGGCTTGAATTATTTTATTTTGTGTCTAGAGTTGTGTTGTGATATCTTCAAGTGAGTCCCTAGGCTTGATCGTGTGCATTTGCGTGTATGATTAGCGCACGATTAAGCCGGGGGCGTCACAATTTGCTTGTGCCAACTCTAATTTTTCAAAAATAATTTTCCGTTTTGTGTGCCCGTACCGCTCATGAAGCGGTAGGGGTTGGCCAATATTTTCCATGCTAGGTGTGTTATTCTCACGATGAGTGTTTATTCACTTGTCATTGCACGAGAAAGTGGCAAGGTAATAGGGATGCCCAGTCCCGAAATGAAAAAAATAAATAATATGATGATAATAATAAATTCCTTGAAAAGTGCTGGTATGGAAGGCACCCGTGAATACTGCTAGCCATGGATTGTGAAAGAATGGTGGAAAGGAAATAAACTTTATTTTCTGTTTGGGAACCGCCTATAATGTGTCTAGCATGGAAGATATTGGGAATTCTCGATCTTTTCCTTGACAGGAAAAGCATGCCTCTCAAAATAATTTCATCTCTCTAATTTAAAGCCTTGAGCTCAGGCACCTCTGCAAATCTCTACTTCCCTCTGCGAAGGGCCTATCTATTTACTTTTATGCAATTTTTATTTTTATTTTGAGTCTCCATCTTCTCTTACAAAGCACCAACTAGAGAGCACTATTGTCATACTTGTGCATTGGGTGTAGCTAATATTGAGTGTGTTTCATGAATGGATCAATGACTGAGCATAATGGGCTAGGGATAACTTTAGCGTTGATATTTTGAAAGACATGGTTGCTTGTTAGTATGCTTGAGTATTTATGTCTTCATGTCAAACTATAGACTATTGCTTTGAATCATTCAAGTCCAAATGTCCATGCCACAAAAGAAAAGAGTATATGATGAATATGATAGGTAGCATTCCACATCAAAAATTCTGTTTTTATCATTTACCTACTCGAGGACGAGCAGGAATTAAGCTTGGGGATGGTTGATACGTCTCCAACGTATCTATAATTATTGATTGTTCCATGCTATTATAGTATCAATCTTGGATGTTCTATATACATTTACAAGCAATTATATATCATTTTTTGGGACTAACCTATTAACTTAGTGCCCAGTGCCAGCTATTGTTTTTTGCCTATTTTTGGTTTTCCAGAATATCAGTACCAAACGAAGTCCAAATGCCACGAAACTTTTTGGAGATTTTTTTCTGGACAAAAGAGACACTAGAAGCTTCGGGAGAGGGCCAGAACACAGAGGAGGTGGCCACGAGCCACCAGGGCACGCCCAGGGGGGGTAGGCGCGCCCTGGTGCCTCGTCGGCCCACCTCTGCTCCGTTTGACCTAATTCCACCTCTATAAATTCTCTAAAATCGAGAAACCAACAGAGGAGTCCACGAAATACTTTTTTCGCTGCCGCAAGTCACTATTCTCGCGAGGTCCCATCTGGAGGCCTTCTCCGGTACTCCGCCGGAAGGGGAATCAACCACGGAGGGGCTCTACATCAACCTTGCTTCCCTTTCGATGATGCGTGAGTAGTTTACCACACACCTTCAGGTCCATAGTTAGTAGCTAGATGGCTTATTCTCTCTATTTGATCTTCAATACAATGTTCTCCTCGATGTTCTTGGAGTTCTATCCGATGTAATCACTTTTTGCGGTGTGTTTGTTGGGATCCGATGAATTGTGAGTTTATGATCAGATTATCCATGAATATTATTTGAGTTTTCTCTGAACTCTTTTATGCATGATTGTTATAGCTTCGTATTTCTCTCCGATCTATTAATTTGGTTTGGCCAACTAGATTGATTTATCTTGCAATGGGAGAGGTGCTTTGTAATGGGTTCGATCTTGCGGTGCTCAATCCTAGTGACAGAAAGGTACATGACACGTATTGTATCGTTGCTATTAAGGATAAAAAGATGGGGTTTATTCATGCGTGAGTTTACTTTGTCTACATCATGTCATCTTGCTTAAGGCGTTACTCCGTTCTTTATGAACTTAATACTCTAGATGCATGTTGGATAGCGGTCGATGTGTGGAGTAATAGTAGTAGATGCAGGCAGGAGTCGGTCTACTTGTCTCGGACGTGATGCCTATATATATGATCATTGCCTTGGATATCGTCATGATTATTTGCTTTTCTATCAATTGCCCAACAGTAATTTGTTTACCCACCGTATGCTATTTTCAAGAGAGAAGCCTCTAGTGAAAACTATGGCCCCCTGGTCTACCATTATCATATACTAAAAATCCTTAAAATACTTTGCAGCAATTTTACTTTATTTATTTTATTTTGTATTTTTGTTCGATCTATCTATCTATCACCATACAATTTAATCTTGCAATTAACCGCCAAGGGATTGACAACCCCTTGTTCGCGTTGGGTGCGACAGAAAACGAGTTGTTGCGTGATTCTCCTACTAGATTGATAACCTTGGTTTCATAACTGAGGGAAATATTTATCTCTACTGTACTGCATCATCCTCTCCTCTTCGGGGAAATCGCAACGCAGCTCACAAGTAGCAATTACCGGCCTAGTTATCAATTGCCTAGGGACAAATCCTTCTCTTGTGTTACAAAAAGCTTTCTACTAAACAACTAACTTTTATTATCTTACAAATTATTCATATTTTATTCTAGCTAAGTACTCTTAGTTTTATTCTTGCAAACTTATCCTTACACCTACAAAGTAGTTTTATACTTGTTCTGGGTAAAGCAAACGTTAAGTGCAGAGTTGTATCGGAGGTCGATAGAACTTGAAGGGGATATTAATTCTACCTTTAGCTTCTCGTTGGGTTCGACACTCTTACTTATCGAAAGAGGCTACAATTGATCCCCTATACTTGTGGGTTATCAGCGTCCGCGGGCGTTTGAGGGGCCTGATTTGATGTCTTTGGCTGTAGAGCGGGCACTGACCGGGCACTTCTGATTTTGCTGCGTCCGAACCCATGTATCTCAAATCCGGCCCCTTATATCCATGCAACACATGCATGTATGAAAATGAACTTACGTAGATCAACTAAGTAGCACCAAATCTAGTTAAATCGGGCATAATTGTCGCATAAACGATCATCGGACAACCAAAAGATGCAGTTTCGATTGGACAGTGCCCTAAACATACGATAAAAAAACTTAATTAAACGGGGAAGGGCGGAGGAAATCACCATTTCCTCGCCGCCCCCTTCCCCTTGCGGTCGACGGTGCTACTTTGGCCATCGGTGTAGGCGTCGGCCGCCGGAGGGTGGTCGGAGTCGGAGTTGTCCGACAGCTCCATGTGACCCCCGGCAAGCCTCCGGAGCAAGTGTTCCTGCTCCTCGGCATGCCTCCTTTCCTTCGCCTTCGTTGCGGCCTTCGCCGACGCCTCGCGCTCCGACAGCTCGATAGCGGACCGGAGTGCTTTGGTGTTCTTCCGCCGCAGCCGTCGCGCATCCTTCTCCACCGTTGTCAGGGACTGCCAGAGGACGGACGCAATGAGCGCGCCCTCAGGATCGACCGGCGCGCGCGTGTCCGGCGCCTTGCCGACGCGTTGCCCGCTGCCATGGCCTCCCTCGCGCGTAAAACTTTTTTTGTCGTTGAACCGTTGACAGAAAAAGTACACCTCTCAAATGAAATTATCTCTGTTTTAAGCAGTGAGCATATCTATTTACTTTTCATGTTGAGTCAACTTCTTATTCCAACCTCAATTATTCTCCACTTGACAAGCATCGTGTGGTGGGGAAAGATCCAGGCATATATATCCAGTCAAATATATTTGATCCTGGATTATTATTGTTGACAATTATATCTATGATAAGTAAATTGGGAGACAAAACATTAAGCCCCTATCTTCCTCTGTGTCTGATGGATGTTGTTTGCTCTAAAAACATATAAGACTATATGATAATTGAGTATGTGGAGCTCTTACTTAGACTTTTCCAAAAATAATAATTTGTAATTGTTTAGTGACTAAGAACATAGGTTGTTAAGTTTCAAGATGGTGCATTGTTTAAACCATAACATGTGAATTGATTGCTATTTCATCATGATGAGTTTTATGAGAAAGAGTTACTGTTTATGATGCTAGGAAAAGTGATTAGAATCATCATTGATTAAGCTTATGCACTATTCTAGCATTCACACTTCATAATTTTTTTTTATCATTTACCTACTCGAGGATGAGCATGAATTAAACTTGGTGATGCTTATACGTCTCCAACGTATCTATAGTTTATGAAGTATTCATGCCATGTTTATGATGATTTTATATGGTTTTGGTGCACTTTTATATGATTTTTATGAACTAACCTATTAACCTAGTGCCCAGTGTCAATTCCTATTTTTGTCTATTTCTTTGTTTCGTAGAATAACCATACCAAACAAAGTCCAAACGCGACGAAAATTTACGGTGATTTTTTATGGACAAGAAGGGACCCAGGAAGCTTTGGGAAGGACCAAAAGGTGCCAAGGGGGCCCACAAGCTCAAGGGGCGCCCCTAGGCCGCGCCACCTGAGCTTGTGGGGTCCTTGGGAACCCCCCTGGCGTGAAACCAATGCTGAAAATTCTTATATATTCGGAAACCCCCGAAAGTTAACCTAGATGAGTATTTCCGCCGCCGCAAATCTCTGTTCCGAAGCGATCTCATCCGAAGCCCTATTCTGGCACCCTGCCGGAGGGGGGAAACCATCACCAGAGGCCATCTTCGTCATCCCCGCTGCCTCCATGACAAGGATGGGATAGTTCACCCTCGCGGCTGAGGGTATGTACCAGTAGCTAGGTGTTTGATCTCTCTCTCTCTCTCTCTCTCTCTCTCTCTCTCTCGTGTTCTTGATTTGCACGATTTTGATGTATCATGAGCTTTGTTAATATAGTTGGATCATATGATGTTCTTCCCTCTCTATCTTTATTGTGATGAATTGAGTCTTGCTCTTTGAAGTGTCGTATGTTGGATTGAATACTTCTGATGTGAGATCACTTGATGTATGCCTTGCTTGTGGATACCCGTGGTGACAATGGGGTAATTTATTGAGATCACTTGACATATGTTTTGGTAATCAACTTGCGGATTCCCGTGATGACATTGGGGTAATCTAGGCATAAAGGTTGATACACGTTTTCATCCTACTTTCTCTGATAGGAACTTTGGAATGATTCGTTATCGCATGAGGGATTATTATATGATTCAATGTACTGTTGTGAGATTGCACTACTGAAAGTATAAACCATAGGCCTTGTTTTCAAGCATTGCTATACCGTTGTGCTCACTTTTATCACTTGTTACCTTGCTGTTTTTATTATTTCATATTACAAAAACCTATATCTACTATTCATACTACACTTGTATCACCATCTTTTCGCCGAACTAGTGCACCTATACAACTAGAAAATTCCCCGCGCGTTGCAGCAGGAATTTTGAGCAAATAATTTGGAAAGAAAAAAATGTCAACGATATTGTACACATGTTATAGTAAATATAATGTACTAAAGTGGAAGCGTCATATGCATTATTAGTGCATCACATGATGATTCTGAAACATGATAATAAATTTTCAGGTCATCAAAAACAATGTCTTGTCACAATCTAGAGCACATTTATGTACACCACGCTTACATACTTCTTGTAAAGTTGTAATACATAACAATAAAATGAACATGTTGCATTGGTTGATATTCTACACATGCATATGTTCATTTTGGCTATCACTAAATGTTCTTCCTGAAGTACAGTCGGCAACTTGCAAACTTGATGGATCACCATACAGATCATACCGCCAAGTGATGGAAAACCACACAGTAATATGTGAAATAATAATTCAAACAAATAGTTCAATATTCAGTTAAGATGAGCACAAAGGTACGGTTAAATATCAAACTTAGTAAGCTACCATCCGGCATGCTGGAGATATGACCATTCATCGTTCTCTGAAATAATGTACTCCCTCTGTTCCGTAATATAAGACGCTTTTTGACACTACAATAGTGTCAAAAAACGTCCTACATTATGGGACGGAGGGAGTACAATTTAAGAGCAAAACCTCAATACAATAGCCAAATCGTATCAAGCTTTAGTATCTGGAACACAATATCTATAATTCAAGCTTTGCATCAGCCAATAAATGAATTTTCCAAGACAGACAACTGATGTAGTTCTAGGTACAACAATTTTTAAATCTCTGAATTTAAGAAACAAACTGTAAAAACAAGATGGCGGGGCAGAATCAAACGGACTCGGCGATGAAGAGGCTGCAGGGAGAACCTGGTATGGAGAGGGGAGGGGACATCTAGGGCTGCAGACCTGTCCCGGCAAACGATGGCCGATGGGTGTCGACAATAGAGACTTCAAATTCGTCCCACCATCTTGCAAGATAGTTATAGAGTCCGCAATTCAAGCGAAAGGAATCCTATACAACAGTATCAAACTGTTGGCAGGCCTGACTTACAGAAAAATATTCTATGAGACGGATTTTTTCCCCTCATGTTAGACTTGTCTCTGAGAGTGACACATGTTATCATCTCAACGCATTAGGAGTGGTCTTCTTCCCCAACGCACTGCTACTGTAGAGTCATGAAAAAGCGCAGAGCAGATGGATGATAACGGTCAGTAGACCTGCCCAGCCGGTGCACGGCCGGCCCCAGCCAGCCAGGGCTAGCTGGATCGGTTTCTCAAATGGTGGATGCTTTTTAAAGCTGAATTAGATTATATGTAGTCCTCAATGTGAATGTCAAAATCTACAATATCCAAGGCGTTGAGTATATATTTCTAGGAATTGGTCATCCAAGTACTATCAACGTATCAATGGCACCAACCTTCCTTTCTTGGTGGACAAAGATTAAAAAGCTTTGCTGAGCGCCCTGCCAATGGCACCAAAGGTGGTATCCTCCTGCTTTGGAATGCTGACTCCATCAAAGTTGATAGCATCTCCACTGGAACTTTCTTCATCTCTGCTATGATCACCCTGGTCAACAGTACCACCTCCTTCAAACTCACCTCTGTTTATGGGCCTACAAGAAGCAAACTTAAATACGCTTTTTTCAGGAGCTTTTGAGCCAAAAGCCTCAGCAAGGTACGAGATGGCTCGTGACTGGAGACTTCAACCAAGTCTATCGTGCCCGTGACAAGAACCGCACAAATGTCGACCGCAGCCGATTGGTGCGCTTCCGAAACACCCTCAATTCCTGTGAGCTAAAGGAGATACACCTCCAGAACAGAAGGTTCACGTGGATGAATGAACAGGCTAATCCGACAATGAGCAAATTGGATAGTTTTTTCTGCAATCAAGACTGGGATGTGGAATTTGGCTCGCACATCCTTCATGCGTTTTCGTCCTCGCTCTCTGACCATTGCCCACTCCTTCTCGCTAGTGACAAGGGGCCGACGAGACCCAAAACATTCAGATTTGAAAATTTCTGGATCAAAATGCCCAACTTCAAGAAGATAGTGCAAGATGCTTGGAATGAAAGGGTGAACCATACCGAGCCCTATCAGGTGTTGTTCCACAAACTTAAAAGAACAAGTCAGCTCCTCCGGACATGGAGCCAAAGTATCTTCTCTAATCACAAAGTTCAACTCCATATGGCCCTTGAGATCATCCTCCGGCTAGACATGGCACAAGAGGAGAGGCCCCTTAGCTCCGGTGAGCGTGACCTCAGAAGAGAGCTTAAAAGAAAGGTCGTGGCCTTGGCTGTTCTGGAAAGGGCCCAAAAGAGACAATCCTCGTGAATCACCTTGCTCAAAGAGGGAGATGCTAACACTCGCTTCTTCCACCTCCAGATCAACCATCGAAGAAGAAAGAATTTTATCCACCGCCTCAAGCATAACACTGGATGGGTCACAAATCACGATGACAAGAAAGATATTGTGCAATCTCACTTTGCTAGAGCCATTGGTAAAGGCCCCCCGCGCTGCAAGGACTTCAATTGGTCTTGCATCCCCCCTTCAACTTGTGACCTCTCGGATTTAGATGCCCCGTTCACGGAGGAGGAAGTTCGTGGTGCAATCTATGATCTCCCTAGCGACAAGGCCCCGGGTCCGGATGGCTTCACTGCTGCTTTCTCCAAGGAATGTTGGGATATTGTAAAACCTGAAATTATGCAAGTGATCAACAATTTTTCTGCCCTCCGCTTCTCCAACCATCATTGGCTCAACTCTGCTAACATTGCTCTCATTCCCAAAAAAGATGGGACGGAGGACATCTCTGACTTCAGGCCCATAAGTCTTATTCATACTGTTGCAAAGATCATAGCTAAGATGATGGCCACTCGCCTTGCTCTTCACATGCCCAACCTCGTTTCCAATACTCAAAGTGCTTTCATCAAGAAAAGGAGTATCCATGATAACTTTATATACGTCCACAACTTGGCTCGTCGGCTGCACCGCAACAAAGCTCCATCCTTGCTCTTCAAGCTTGACATCAAAAAAGCCTTCGACTCTGTGAGATGGGATTATTTGATGGATTTACTTCGTCACCACCAGTTTCCGAGCCAGTTTCGAGATTGGGTCTCCGCCCTCCTATCCACAGCCTCATCTAGAGTTTTGCTAAACAGTGTTGCTGGTGATCCAATTAAGCATGGGCGTGGTCTTCGGCAAGGGGATCCCCTCTCCCCTCTACTTTTTGTCCTCGCTATTGACCCGCTCCATCACATCCTCGCCAAGGCTACCGATCAAGGCCTGCTGCATCCTCTTCGTGGTCGGCCCATCCGTGCATCCTTGTATGCGGATGATGCTGCTATCTTTGTTGCGCCGATCAAGGATGATATTCACTTCTTGGCTTCGACTCTGAGCTCCTTTGGGGAGGTTACCGGCTTGCTCACCAACTGCGCCAAAAGCCTTGTGGCGCCCATTCGCTGCGGCAACATCGACCTTGACGACATTTTGCAAGCCTTCCCGGCGGTCCGGACTACCTTCCCCATGAGATATATTGGTCTTCCGCTGTCGGTCACAAGACTAAAGCGTATCCACTTTCAGTATTTGGAGGAAAAGGTGGCGGGAAAGCTTCCACCTTGGTCGGCTATGTATGTGGCTACGTCGGGGCGCATTGTTTTGGTCAAGGCTGTGCTCACTTCCATTGCCATTTACCACCTCACGCCTCTTGACCTTCCGGTTGAAGTGATGAAGAAGATCGATAGCCTGCGGCGTGCCTACCTTTGGGCGGGTTGTGATAAGGTGACCGGCGGAAAGTGCAAGGTTAATTGGGACCTCGTCTGCAAGCCCAAGATTTATGGTAGACTAGGAGTGCTCAACCTCCAGAAATTTGCGACCGCCCTACGCTTGCGTTGGCTCTAGTATGAATGGGATGATCCACCTAAGACTTGGTCTGGCTCAGGAACGCCTTGTACTAGCAACGACAAAGATCTCTTCGCCGCTGCCACATGGGTGTGCATGCTAAGTTCTGGGAATCTCCATGGTTGGACGGTCTCCGACCTAAAGACATTGCGCCAAAGATTTTTGAGTTGTCAAAAAAGAAAACGTGCTTGGTCAGGAAAGCTCTTGACAACAACCTTTGGATCCGCCAGATTGACACTCAGCAGGGGCTAACCTTGGCCCATATTCAAGAATTTGCAACCCTGTGGGAGATGCTTGCTGATGTATCCCTCAACCAGGGAAGCCAAGACACCATAACTTGGAAGTTCACAAACAGTGGCGAGTACTCCGCCTCCTCGGCTTACATGGCGCAATTTGCCGGTCTCTCCTTTTGTCCAATGAATGCTACAATCTGGAAGATGTGGGCTCCACCGAAATGCAAATTTTTTGCTTGGTTGATCTTCCAAAATTGTGTTTGGATAGCCGATCGTTTACTGCGGTGAGGTTGGCCAAACTGCAATTTGTGCCCTCTCTGCAAGCAAGTGCAAGAATCTGCTGCTCACCTCCTATTCCAATGTAGGTTCACTGTCCGGATTTGGACCAAAATTTGCACTTGGCTTGGCATCCTTGACTCCTCGCCAATGATTTGGCATCATGAAGACTCAGTTAGAGATTGGTGGCTCAAGGCGGTTAATGGTGGAGGTGGCTGCAGGAAGGCCATCGCCTCCTTGATGATGCTTGTCTCATGGAAAATTTGGAAGGAGCGCAACGCAAGAATTTTTCAAAATGTCTCCGCCCCAACCTCCATTGTTATGGCAAAAATCAAAGAGGAGGCCCATCTTTGGACCATGGCGGGAGCCAAGCAGCTTAGTATTGTTATGTCGCGAGAGTAGACCTTTTTCTTTTTGCCGCCTCGCGGCTTATGTCTAAACCTTCTTCTTAATCAATGAAAATGGCAAGTCTTTTGCCTTGTTTCAAAAAAAATAGGCCCCCGTGATCGTGTATGCTCAGCTTGGTCCGCTGAAGACGTAGGTGACTTGCAGTTGAGAACTGGACCTGTATGACGGTTTACGCGGCGATGGTCACGACAGGGAAGATTGCAACAATACTGATCCACCGGTTGATGAGCAAAATTAGCACATATCAGGAATCAGTTCGAATCGGGGAAGATATGAGGTTTGGAGAAGACGACTCCTAATGTGTTAAGATTGGTGATGACATGTGGCAGGCTTAGAGAGGGTTCTAATTTGAGAAGAAAAAGACCCGTCTCAAAGAATTTTTTTCCCATGACTTCCCTGAAGAATGAGAATAATTGCATGACTGCTACCAGCTACCTCCTCGCTTCATTCCACCCAGGCGGCCTGTCGTCGCTCTGCTGCCAGGATCGAGTAGCGTGTGGCTCCGCTGGCAATTTGGAGGCTTGCTACCTCGCCGCCTCAGCATGTCTCCCCGCCATCCACCTGTAGTAGGCTCCTCTATCAGCCCAAAAGATTGACAATCGTCTACTCACACTACAAGAAATATGGCAACTTGCGACCATCAATATTGGTCACTGAATGGTCATTGTTTTCCATTTCTGACCTTTTTTTGACCAAAAACAGTTGGTCAAAAGCTGGTCGTCTTTAATGAAACTTAACGACCTTTCTTGTGAAATGGTCGTAGGCGGTTACAACCAAAATTAAAGGTCGTAGATTCTACGACCAATTGTTTTGGTCACTGGCAGACTGCCCAAACCACGTCAGATCCAACGTGGCAAGCTGACGTGGCAAAATTATGACCAAATGAATAGGTCGTTGATTAGAATCAGCCCGGTCCAGTTCAGCCGTCTATATGGGCCAAGCCCAATAATTCAGCCCATTTAATATATATTTTTCCTATTAATTTTCGCTAGCTACATGGGCCAAGCCCAACAATTCAGCCTTTTATTTTCTAGGATGCAGCCTTTTACAGTCTACTGATTTTCTATTTTCAGCCATTTTATTTTGCAGCTGGTCCCACCAGTCAGATTGGTCCCACTTGTCATGCTTATCTCAAAATTGGTCCCACACATCAGAAATTTCGAAATTTGTCAAACAACCATTATAACTTGGACCCCCTTGTCAGGTTTCCATTTCACGGGTATTCAAATCACATACACAATCATTATTTCGAACAGACCAGAGAGCAAATGAAATTCGTCCAAAACAACACTACATTAGTCTATTACAATCGTTACAGTATACTACAACCTAGATATGCCTACTACTGCCTACAATTACAACACATAATATGCTACTCTTTGCTTATATGCTTCACAGCTTCAGACTTGGATTCGCACTTCACCTGTGCAAAAAATAAGAATGAACATATAAGAATAAGAATGTGTACAGAACATCAAACAGTAGCCAATGAGGGATCCAATAACTTATAAGCAAGAATTGACAGCAAATGCCATGTACATAAATAGTATGACTAACACTAACCAGTATGTGTTCATGGAGTGACTAAAATGTTCTCACTAGCTAGGATTTTTTTGGTATATAGTATACTGACATGTGCAACTCTAACTAAATTGATCATAGAAATGAAAAGAACTGTAAGAACGAGTTCATTCAGAATCTAGGCATGTCAAATTTTAAGCACCAGCAGAACAGATCTAACAAACCAGACCATGATCATCATGCATCAAGATTTATGGTTCTAGCAAAACAGTAAAGAGACGGAGATACACGCATCAAGCATACCAGCTACTACAATAAGAGGTCCAGATGCTCCAGGAACTGGAGGGAGTATGCACTCCGGCAGTCGTGCAGTAGCTAGGGATTGAGGAGGATGAGCTTGCTCCCATTGTACCTGGATGGTAAACAAGAAAACAAGTTATGGCAGCAGAAGCATCATGCTGTATCCATTGTACCTGGGTCATATTTAGGTACGCAATTAGCTAATATGTCAATATTTAGTTACCATGAACATAAAACAACGAACTTGGATAAGCATTAGCAGTGTATTACAGAATGTATCACTATAACTTTGGGAAATAGTTAGTTTGGTGGGTATCCAGTTTACTTGCATATGACCAACACTAACCAGTATGAGTTCGTTCAATAACTAAAAAGTACTCAGTAGCTGACAATGTATAGTTTACACGTATAAACCGAAGATTCAGCAAAGCCATGTTGATAAAACAGTGAAGACAATGGTATCTTGTATACTGCCATGCATGAGCACTTCTTAATATTTATATTCATCATCACAACAACCTATAACCACCTATGCTCATTGTTACAAATCTATGCATAGTTCAAAAAAATAAACCTATCTATTTGAAACCAGAATAGATTTCTCACTCAAATCTGAATTCATTGGTTTCTCCTCCAAACTATTGAAATCTCAGGCCTCTAATTCGCTAGTTTCTTAGGCAACAAACATCATTGCAAATTTGCAATGCAGCATAGATAAACCAAATGTAACATCAGAAACAACAACAAGGTATAATCATCTAGACCACATGTTTACCAACAAAAAAAATCTTGAACACATGTTCAACCGGAATGCACTACTCCATTCTCGTAATATTAACATAGAGGAACTGCATCTATTAGACGATCTCCACAAGGACCAAGCATCCACACTGCACAAACAGCACGCTCGCATGCGAATTGAGTGAGATCCGTCCAGATCGGGGCACAAAGGGACGTACCTGGAGGTCGTCAGGGACGTACTGGTGCTTCATGGAGAGGTCCACCTCCCTGGGGAGCCTCACGAGCGCCTCCTTGATGTCCAGATCGAAGTGCTGGACTGCATGACGTCCTCCCAGCTCCCTGCAGCGCGCTCGCCGCCGGCGTCGCTGGTGGTGCTCGACGGGACCGGGAGCCGGAGGATTCCCGTGCTGTGGCGCCTGCAAATCGCAACGTAGAGGATTAATTAAGCCACCGTTACCTTCCTTCAAGCTCGTATATTAGCAGAACCAAATACACAGCCAGCAAAGCAGAACTCTGCTCAAAAACAGAGAAAACACAAGGAAGCATCTTGATACTGACTGACTCAGATTTTCTTTAGAATAAATCAGCATATCCAGGCATATGAGGACGCCTCATTGTACTTCATGGGCATGCTTGGGGGCCAAACAGGCATATCAAAGCAATTGCATCCAGATTCTATCTTCTACACAGCACAATAAACTCCAGTCACATTGTGTAGTATCAAATATATGCAACAGTGCAGCAGCTGAAACCACTACCTGACTAATTTTTAGAAAAGCTCATGATGTAATCAAATAATTACTTAAGGACTTGGTTATTGGTTACAAGCTTGGTGAAATGCAAACATACTCCTATTGTAGTGATGGATCCCAACTTGTTTAAAGTAGAGCAGTTCATTTAACTTAAACAATCCAGAGAGAAATATGTGCATTTGTCGGTTTGATTTGGATAGTCAAGAGAAGTGCTTTGGACTGTCACATGTCATATCTTATAAACTTAGGCAAGTGTTCTCATGTTATCCTTAAAATCACCCACTAACTTGGGTACTTAGCAGCAAACAATACATTACAAGGCTAGGCAAGATAATAAAGACTTGGGCAAAGAAAGCAGAGTTAAAAAATTGATACATGCAGCACAATTGTAATACAATACCACATAATTGTTGTGCAGCTGTATACCAAATAACCATTGTATCTTGCAAATTAAAAGTCACCACAGAGAAACCTTTGGCAGGGGAAGATGTATGCTGCTACACAAACCCTAATCTAATAAGATGGATACAAATTACAGCCACAGTAATACTACATCCAAGGATTTGACTTGGATCATGAACAAGCATATCAGACCGCAAGCAGATGGAATCAAATCATACCAATGACTTCGTAACATAACCAAATCTAATCAGGTTGCGCTGTTTTGGGGGTAGCTACCAGGATGAGGTCGAAGAGGGTGGCCTCGTCGACCTTGACGAAGAGGGTGGCCTGGTCGACCTTGCGCTGGATCCGTAGGCGTTGCTGTCGGAGAGGAGGGGATCCGGTGGCGGCCTTGTAGGAGAGGAGCAGATCCAGCGGTGGAGAGGAGGGATCTAGTTGCGGCCTTGTCGGGGAGGAGGATCTCACGCGTGCCGCCACCGTCGCCGATGTCGTTTATCTCGGCCACGAGCCCGAGCAAGAGACCGGCGATGAGGTCCACCCCACCACCGAAATCCTAGCAAGAGGAAGTGATGCGGGCGACCACATGAGACGGGGTAAACCAAATCGACGCGGTGGAGAAGAAAGAGCGTAGCGAGAGGAAGCTATGGGTAGGCTGGGCGCCGCCAGAGGATGCCGGAATCGGGCAGCATCGGGTTGTGGCGACGAGGAGTGGTGCGGGGAAGAGGGAGAGACGAGCGAGAGAGGAGGGTGGGTGGGTGGGAGAGGGATGAGAGGTTCTTTTTAGGCAAAAGAGGGACGAGAGGTCAAAGGGTGAGGGGATGTGTGCTGCCGTTGGATCTGTGAGTATCCGACGGTGTTTGATGCACGATCCGCGTGAGATGTTTATGGACCAATCAGAACGCAGTACACACTTTATTGATGTTATGACCATCTAAATTGGTCGTAATTGATTATAAATAAGGAGTTGTAGTAAAACAAACAATTTTCATTTTTTGAGTGCCCAAAATGGATTTTTTTTGAAGAACCTAGCAAATATTTGTTGTAAAATTGGACCACATCAATTTTCTAAAATATTAGACCATATTTAATGTACAATTGACCAAATGGTTGGGTGTCAAAAGTTCTTGATCCACCTCTCGTGAAAAAGACAAATTTCGGCCGATTCAGCAGGAAGCGGGTCAAATTTGAACTATAGCTGCCTCATAGTTTGCTTTTTATTTTTTCCAAAAATCATTTCTATGTACATAAGTATCTATTTAATCAGAGAAACTCCAAAAGTTTTGCAAGATTCAACCCCTAGCTACGAACGGTCATGCCCGTCGTTTTGACCGCATTTTGAAACGGGCATAAGAAATTAAAAAAAATCAAAAAAATTGAAAACCTACGCATTGTGTCATTATATGTGACCTAGTTTCCAGGAAAAATAACAAACTTGGACTATGGCAAATGTCTTAAAAAAGTGTTCTCAGAAACGAGCTATCATGTATGAAGATCCATGGCTTTCAAGGCGGATGGCCAATGTTATGGCAACATTCATGGCATAGTTTGTTCAAATGATCTCTTATTGTGCACAAGGGTGCATATTGGAATGACAAACAATGTTGCCTAAGGAAGTTTTCACTTTCTTTGCGCGAAAAATTCATTTTTCATTTTTTGAGTGCCCAAAATGGATTTTTTTTAAGAACCTAGCAAATATTTGTTGCAAAATTGGACCACATCAATTTTTTAAAATATTAGACCATATTTAATGTAGAATTGACCAAATGGTTGGGTGTCAAAAGCTTTTGATCCACCTCTCGTGAAAAAGACAAATTTCCGCCGATTCAGTTGGAAGCGGGTCAAATTTGAACTACAGCTACCTCATAGTTTGCTCTTTATTTTTTCTAAAAATTATTTCTAGGTACATAAGTATCTATTTAATCAGAGAAACTCCAAAAGTTTTGCAAGATTTAACCCCTAGCTACGAACGGTCATGCCCGTCGTTTTGACCGCATTTTGAAACGGGCATAAGAAATTAAAAAATAATCAAAAAAATTGAAAACCTTCGCATTGTGTCATTATATGTGACCTAGTTTGCATGAAAAATAACAAACTTGGACTACGGCAAATGTCTTAAAAAAGTGTTCTTAGAAACGAGCTATCATGTATGAAGATCCATGGCTTTCAAGGCGGATGGCCAATGTTATGACAACATTCATGGCATAGTTTGTTCAAATGATATCTTATTATGCACAAGGGTGCATATTGGAATGACAAACAATGTTGCCTATGGAAGTTTTCACTTTCTTTGCACGAAAAATTCATTTTTCATTTTTTGAGTGCCCAAAATGGATTTTTTTGTGAAGAACTTAGCAAATATTTGTTGCAAAATTGGACCACATCAATTTTCTAAAATATTAGGCCATATTTAATGTACAATTGATCAAATGGTTGGGTGTCAAAAGCTTTTGATACACCTCTCGTGTAAAAGACAAATTTCCGCCGATTCAGTAGGAAGCGGGTCAAATTTGAACTACAGCTGCCTCATAGTTTGCTCTTTATTTTTCCAAAAATGATTTCTAGGTACATAAGTATCTATTTAATCAGAGAAACTCCAAAAGTTTTGCAAGATTCAACCCCTAGCTACGAACGGTCATGCCCGTCGTTTTGACCGCATTTTGAAACGGGCATAAGAAATAAAAAAAATCAAAAAAATTGAAAACCTTCGCATTGTGTCATTATATGTGACCTAGTTTCCATAAAATATAACAAACTTAGACTACGACAAATGTCTTAAAAAAGTGTTCTGAGAAACGAGCTATCATGTATGAAGATTCATGGCTTTCAAGGCGGATGGCCAATGTTATGGCAACATTCAAGGAATAGTTTGTTTAAATGATCGCTTATTGTGCACAAGGGTGCATATTGGAATGACAAACAATGTTGCCTAAGGAAGTTTTCACTTTCTTTCCACGAAAAAATCATTTTTCATTTTTTGAGTGCCCAAAATGGATTTTTTTGTAAAGAACTTAGCAAATATTTGTTGCAAAATTGGACCACATCAATTTTCTAAAATATTAGGCCATATTTAATGTACAATTGATCAAATGGTTGGGTGTCAAAAGCTTTTTATCCACCTCTCGTGTAAAAGACAAATTTCCGCCGATTCAAGAGGAAGCGAGTCAAATTTTAACTACAGTTGCCTCATAGTTTGCTCTTTATTTTTTCCAAAAATCATTCCTAGGTACATAAGTATCTATTTAACCAGAGAAACTCCAAAAGTTTTGCAAGATTCAACCCCTAGCTACGAACGGTCATTCCCGTCGTTTTGACCGCATTTTGAAACGGGCATAAGAAATTAAAAAAAATCAAAAAAATTGAAAACCTTCGCATAGTGTCATTATATGTGACCTAGTTTACAGGAAAAATAACAAACTTGGACTACGGCAAATGTCTTAAAAAAGTGTTCTCATAAACGAGTTATCATGTTTGAAGATCCATGACTTTCAAGGTGGATGGCCAATGCTATGGCAACATTCATGGCATAGTTTGTTCAAATGATCTCTTATTGTGCACAAGGGTGCATATTGGAGTGACAAACAATGTTGCCTAAGGGAATTTTATTTTCATTTGCACGAAAAATTCCTTTTCTATTTTCGGAGTGCCAAAAACGAGTTTTTTTGTGAAGAACCTACCAAATATTTATTGCAAAATGGCACCACTCCATTTTTCACAAATATTTGGCCACATTTTATGAACAATTGACCCCTAGCTACACACGGTCATGCCCATAGTTTTGACTGCATTTTGAAACCGGCATAAGAAATTCAAAAAAATCTAAAAAAACAAAAACCTTCACAATGTGTCATTATATATGACCTAGTTTGCAGGGAAAATAACTAACCTGGAAATGATGCACATTTTTTTGAATCGATGAACATTTTTGAAATTCATGATCATTTTTTGTGAACATTTTTTTGAATTCGCAATTTGTTTTTCAAATTCACGAAAATTATTACAATACCCAAACATTTTTTTGAAAATCATGTACATTTTTTTAATCCACGAACATTTTATGATTTCAGGAACATTTTTCCAAAAACATTTTTTTGAAATTTGGAACTTTTCTGAAATCCTGAATTAATTTAAACAAGGAAAAATAAAAACAGAAAAAACACACTTTTCCGCCTAAATACACCTTCTGTTAGGTTATGGGCCGTTGGCCCACTTGGCGAACCGCAATATTAAAGAAAAAAAGGTGAGAAGGAGAGGCCTCGCGCGACTTAGGCCCAAGCCCAGGAAACGAACTTAGTCTATAAAAGGAGCTTGCGCGGTATTCTATCATAGAAGGTGTGGTGCCGTGGTGGTCAGGCAAGGTGTGGACGTGTGGTGGTAGGGAGCGGCGTGGGATCGAATCCACCTGGGCACATTATCTTTTAGTGTTTTCTGTTCTAGTGGAATTTCTTTTCTCGTCGGTCCCATTTGTCAGGTTGGTGGGTCCCGCATGTTAGTATAGCGGTCCCTACCTGTCAGGTCGGTGGTGGGACATATATGTCAGTACGGTGGTGGGGCCAACATGTCATGTAGGTGCTGGGACCCGTAGTCAATTTGGAATGTGGGTCCTGCATGTTAGTTTGGTGGAACCCACGTGTCATATAGGTGGTGGGTCCGAATTGTCATTGGATAGGCAGTGTAGTTGTGTTTCATGGTCAACAGGTCAATGTGTGGGTCCCACCCGTCTGTGGTAGATTCAAACGTAGTGACATCCAGACATGTAAGCCGAAATTGACAGATGGGCATGACACATTGGCAAAAAATTGACACATAGACATGACACATAGGCAAAAATGATGAGGTGGCGCCCAGTAATATCAATGCATCCACGTTTACAACGTCATGACCATTTAGATTGGTCGTAATCAGATACAAATAAGGCTGTCGATCACTGTTGTCTACTTTATGACCATTTCGTGTAAGTCAATTACGACCTTTCTGACCGAATTGGTCGTTATGGTTTAGGGTTTGGACCCTTCCAAACAACTTACGACCAATTGGTTCTAAATGGTCGTAGATTTACGACCAATTCACCTACAGTCACTAAGAGAAGGTCACAAGTTGACATATTTCTTGTAGTGTCACCTTGCCATTGCTGTTGGCAAGCAGAATATGATAAAATCTAACGAAAATTTGGTAGATGTTCTGACTCGGTGGAACGATCAGATTCCGACTAAAATTATGGATTGAAAGTTAAGCCTCACCGCATCTGTTTGCCACCTCTCTCTGGCTCGACCCCCTCACAGAACACTTCCTTCCCTCTCGCTTCGGCCGAGACGGCCGCGGCCACACTCCGCCATGGACCTCCATGCTCCTCTGTCTTCTCTCTCCCCCACAACCGTTGTGGACTGGCAAGCTTAGGAGGTCACACCGGTGACAGATTTGTTAGGCGCACCAAGAAGATAAAGCGTGGGGAGGCAGGACTGATTGGAAACTAAAGGTGGAAGGGAAAGTGGAAGGGAGGGGAGGCGGGACTGATTGGAAATTAAATGTTGAAGGGGAAGCGGAAGGGAGACATGAACTGAACCAAACATATTGGCTTGCAAGAATCATAATGAAACGTGACTGTTTGACTGTGTTTGCTTGCTGATATGGTAGGATTGCTGACTTGAATAGGCTGCATGTCATGAGAAATAGGTTAGTGGGGATGAACTATTTAGGTATTATAGATTTACCATTGTATTGGGTGTGTTGGGGACACAGGAGATTTCTTGTATTTGATTGCAGGGTTGTTTGGGAGAGACCATCTTCATCTTACACCTCCCACGGATTGATAAATCTTAGGTCATCTACTTGAAGGAAATTTGATGATGTCCTATAAAACTCTGCGCTTGGAGGCCCAACAGAGTCTATCAGAATAAAGTTGTGTAGTGGGGTCGTGCTGGCGGGGAGAGAGTGTGTGCATTTTCCCATTTTTATTTTATTCCATTCTCTTTATTTCTTGCATGGGTCCACTTGTCAGGAAGGGTAAAAATGTACAGGGAATGCCTCGGTCATAGTCAAAGGCCTTTGACCGGACGGTAACGGAGCAGAAGGGTATTTTTATAACACCACCTAACGACAAAGGGGCAAATTTGAGCATACTCAGAAATTAGGGATAAATGCCAGATATGGGTTCGAGTTAGGGGGAGAAATGGAATTGTCCCTATTTAGGATCCGTATCCACACAAAAAAAAATAGTGATCCATTAGTTGACCAAGTGAAAACATGTTGACCCCATTATGCGGCATCGAGACGCCGCCGGTACAAAAGAGTTATGCAGTGTTGCCATGGGAACTATCAATGTAAAAATATACTCCCTTCATCCCATCATATAAGATCGTTTTCCAAGTTATCTTTTTTCAAGCTAGTTAGCTTGGAAAACAATCTTTTATTGTGGGACGGAGAGAATAGTAAATAAATGAAATAAAATATGTATCATGTCATGTCAAATGATATTTTTTTTTTGATATTTTTAAATGTGGGTATATTTCTTCATAAGCTTAGTCAAAGTTTACTAAGTTTGATTCTTTTTTTTTAGAAAATTGGATAAGAGCCTGTATTTGTTTTTGAAAAAAAAAACATTTTTTCGAGGCAAAATAATAAGGGGCACGGAGGTTCTTGGACGGGCCGGCGAGCGGAGAACTGGGCCACACTTGTCTCGCCAACCCCTCCGAGCCGGACTGAGCTTGCTTGGGTCACAGCCGCACACCTCCCTTCTTCCCCTCCATCCTCACTCTCGTCAGCCGCCGCCTCCCCATAGCCGCCGCACTCTCCCCCGCATCCGTCCAACCGCGCAGGCCACCACAACTCCGCCCCGCCCCGCCCCGCCCCGAGCGTCTCCTCCTCCACCTCGTGCGCAGCTTCGTCGGCCTCGTTCCCGCCTTCATCTTCCACTTCCCGGCCGCCTGCTACCGAGCACTGGGAAAAGGATGGCGGCAGCGGCAGGGAGCATTGGAGCGAGGCCGGCTGCTGGACACCCGTGAGGAAGGAAGAGAGGAGGATTGCCCGGCAGCTCGAGTAGGAGGAGGAGAGCTCTACGGACTGCTGCTTTGGCCAACCCCGAAGCAACCCCAAGCGGCGGCGGCGGAGATCAACGGTGTTGGGGACAAGAGACGAAGATGGGCACCAGGTCCTTCTTTACCGACTCAGAGATTCAGTCCGACCCTGAGTTATCGACGCTGATAGGGGAGATCTTGTCCCTGAAGAGCGAGCGCAGAGACTTGATTGGGTCTCTTACTCCGGGGATTTCTCGCTGGGTGGATGAGATCTCTCGAACAGCAACGTCGTCCGTCCGGGGCAAGGTGGACTGCAAAGAACCCTTCGGTATCTTGGAGGATGTTGAGGATTTGGGCCAGCGGATGCTATCCATGTCCCATTTTCTTTCCAGTTCCAATTCCCACATCCCATTATACAAGGCCGACGAGCTGGTTAGCACATCATCCAAATTAATGAAAATCTCCCAGGATTTCTACAAATCTACCGAGCAGGCAATGGATAAGGCGATGTCAGAGGCAGCAGAGGCAGAGGACAAGAGGAAGGAGGAGGAGAGGAAGGAGGAGAAGAAGAAGAGGGATAGGATGAGGAAGAAGGAGAAGGAGAAGAAGAAGAAGCAACAACAGCAGAAGGAGAAGGATGAGGAGGACAAGAAGAAGAGGGGTATGATGAGGAAGAAGGAGAAGGAGAAGAAAAAGAAGAAGAAAAAACAGCAGCAGCAGAAGGAGGAGGATGCACAAGTTACATCCGAGAAGATCACTGAGAAGATGGAAAGAAAGGAGGAGGAGGAGGAGGAGGAGGAAGAGGAGGAAGAGGAGGAGGAGACGAGGAGGCAGCAGGAGGTGAGGAAGATCATGGCTGCCCATGAATTCTTGCGTCTCTCCTCCAATGTCCTGGCGAGACCCTGCTGTTACAGAAATGAGTTGGCGATGATGATTACAGAGGAGGATGAGCAGGAGTATGAGAGGGTGAGGGAGGCGGAGAGGCAGGCAGAGATGGAGGCGAGGAAGGCGGAGAGGGAGGCAGAAAGGGTGGCAGAGAGGGAGAGGGAGCGGCGGAGGGAGATGAGCAAGCAAAGGAAGGCAGAGAAGGAGGTAAAGAGGAAGCAGATGCCGCAAAACAAGGCGCCCATTGTGGAGGAGGAGGAGCGCATTGTGGAGGAGCATGCTGATGAGCAGGAAGCAAAATGCCCAGCGGAGCAGCTTAAAGAGCGGATGGATAACCAGCTGGGATTGTTCGCAGGCCGCCGTAGAGCATGGGAATACTCAAGTGGCAGCAAGCCGGGTCAGTGCGGTGGATTCGAAGATAAAAGTAAGTACAACATGCATATATGCTGCAGCTGTATTATATAGCTTATTACTCAACTCTATTTGCATAGACTGTTTGCTCTATGCTATGCATCTCTCAAGAAATTAACTTTATTCAACTCTATTTGCTTAGGCCCCACAGTATTCCATAGTTTTTGCTGCAGTTGTTAGCACATGCATGCCACAAATGATTGTATTACTTTATTCTGGTCGATGGATGAACCTTGATCAATCATGCACATCCTGCTTAGATTAATCAGCAATTTCAGGCCGGCTAGCTGATCTGTTTCTTTCGCTTGGTTTGTTGGTATGGCAGTACAGAAATTTGAAGTCACACACTTGTTGAATGGCAAAGTTGGTCAGAACTCAGGAGCAAACACCGTAGTGACAGTACTTAGTCTGTCTCCTCTAATTTGATCAGAAAACAATCAAAGTGAATTGTATATTTATTGGTACAGATCCTAGCATCTAGGTGTTGGCGTGCTGACCGGGCTGCATGGCGAGTGCATGCAGCCCAGCGGCTGTTAGAAGTCACTAATTAGTCGTGTAGCTCCGAGCTGAGTTAGGTTCAGCTGTCATCCACCGTAACAATCAGTCAAAACTATGGTAAAACATCACTATCCAAACATCTCTGTAGTTTTTGTAAAACTGAGAAAAGCCATGGTTTTAAGTAATTGTAGTATTAGTTGCCCACACGTTGGAATACCGTGGTTTTAAATTACCACAGTTTTTAAAAAACTAAGCCTATGTTTGCTCTATGCATGTGAGAAGTTTGCTTACTCAACTCTATTTATTTACTCTTTGCTGTATGCATGTCTCAAGAAATTTGCTTAGTCTTTGCTTAATTTGTGTTGCAGCTACATTGAGTCCTATGCAGTTTACGCACTGCATACCCGGTATCATCCCGCCCCGTGCCGCTGTTATTGAGAGCACCTTGCAGATCTACTCCTTCAAAATTACTGGACTAAGTGGCGACCTGAATTGGCCACTCAATGTGTATGGTGTGGTCGCTGCCCGAGACACCGTGGACCACAACCGCAACCTTCTCTTCTCTCGGTCAAGTGTTATGTGTCAAGTACTTACATCTGAAAATGTATGCACTGTTCTATATTTAGTTTTTCTCTTCATTTTCTTCCGTTTCTGTTAAGTACAGTAGCATTTTCTTCTTCAGCAAAACACTCCATTTAAATACAACGATGATCTAATGCTTGCAGGACTGTTCTTTGTGCTTGATTGGCCCGTCACGTGCTATTCTAGCCGTGGACCCCGTTGACTTTGAAGTTGAGCTGCGAGTACATGATGGCTATGATTTTAGAGGTGATGGGATCAATGATAGAGAATTGATCTGTGTTAGCAACCGCTACGAGGTCGCACCCAGCGGTGAGCTTCCTTTAGCACCCAGCGATGAGCTTCCATGTTTAACCTTCTATAGTCCGTTGTGTAGAGCAGTGTTGAGCCTTGAACGACTTTCTAGTACGGTCCAGGCCACTATCTTATCGATTCGTGTTGTCGGAGGGGGCCATCCTTTTAAATCTGGAGGTCAAGTTTCTTGTTCGTCATCTAGTGCAGATGGTAGTGCTACTATACATGAGAAGGTTATGTTGCTTCATTCTCTTGAAGGAATTCCTCAAGAAGATGATGAGTTAGATCTAGATGGTTACCTCCCTCTGTCAAGAAACGTCGTTTCGGTAGAATCTGGAGGAGGATTGAATGTTGTGGTAAAAACGTATGGGGGATCTTCTACATCTACTCATGTCTACTTCCCTTGTGAGTATTGCAACATGAGTCAGCGTACATGTTTGGTTTGCGGCTCTGAGGTGGAGATCACTGTTGCTTGGTCCCGACTTGTCCGCGACAAGATGGATCTTTTGATTGACGGATATACTACCCAGACCTAGTATTGTGTCTTGGCCATGTATTTTCATATGCCGACCCTGAAGCCGAACCAACATATGATGGGTACCGCATATTCCAGACTCTGTTTGTGATGTTCGGTGAAGGTCCTCGCTTCGGGCCGGTGGACACTCTCACATTTCAGTCAATCTTAAAAGCCATAGCTTTTGTGGCTGCCATTGGGAATGGCCGGCTGCATAATCTGATCAAGAGCTGGAGGAACATGAGCTACACTACTTTGGTTCTGCAATTGCTTCTTTTGGAGGAAGCCATTGTTGAGGAGCGCGCACGTGTGCTGGATGGGAAGTTGGACAATCGTCAGTATCGTCGTCTGATTGATGAAGTGAAGAAGCACCGTAAACTGCTGGCCAATCGCTTTGATTCTATGTTTGCAAACACCAAGGAGCTGAACACGTACCCAGCATTGAGGTGTGAGGCACACAGGGTTCCTGTTCAAGCTGATCATCTGTTGGGGCCCTTTACCATTGCCATCGCTGCCCCTTCTGTCCGTGGCCAAATAACCTTGGATCAGTTGACAGACCATTTCTTGTACCTTTTGAGGTTCGATGACCAGCTAGTCCCTGGAATTCTTGCAAGGATGGATGGCTTCGATGATGTGCTCAACCTCAGGACGCTAAGTGGCTGACAAGCAACAACAGTCCCAAGTTCAGTTTGGTACAAGACCTGATGATGTAGGTAGTCGCTGGAATTCTAGCTAGGATGGATGGCTTGGATGATGTGCTCAACCTCAAGACGCTAAGCGGCTGACAAGCAACTGCAGTCCAAGTTCAGTTCTGATGTAGTAGCCCTTCTGATGTACTCCCTCCGTCCCAAAATAAGTGTTAGTACAAAGTTGTACTAAAGTTGAGACACTTATTTTGAGACGGAGGAGTAGTAGTTTACGACAGTTGTAACAATATGTAGTAGCTACCTGGTAGTTACATTGCTTACTTGACGTCGCAAGCCGATGACTGAAGCGCTCTTTCTTTTGTTAACCAGCTGAATGGTCTTTTATTATCCATCCTTTGAACTGTCTTGTCCATACATACGATGCATGCTTGTATGGCCTACTTGCTGGTGCAGATTAAAATGCTTGTTTTGTTTTTTTGTTTTTTGAGGAAACGGCAGTTTGCTGCCTATTCATCCATCATTCAGAAGAAACAAGTAACTTTACAATTTTGTACAGGTTCAGGACCAGGCGCATTTGCATCTTGGAAGAGCATGCATGATGTATTGCTTCCATCCAGTGCAAACATGTATGGTCACTAGTAAACCCCCTGTAGTCTTTGCCTCAGCAACCATCGATCTGTCCAGTAGATCGATCTCAAGAATCCACTGATTAGGACTTGTATACTGCAGACAAAATCTGGTTGAGGACTTGTATACTGCCAAATCATGCTTTGTGCATTTCCCACGGAATGGAATTATGGTACAGTTAGTTTGTGCTTACTGTCGTTGCTGGTGCTGGTAACTTGTTGGTCACTGGCCTAACAACAGATGGGCAGTTTCTTCTCCGTGGCCGCCATAGTCTCGTCGGCACCTAGCGCGGGCGGTGCGGGTTCGCAACCGTCGCCAGACCCACCCTGCCTCTCGCCGCACACCGCCCAATCAATACTCCCCAATGCCCACGGACGCGCTCACGGATCGCCGCGCGCGCGTCCATGCCCCCGGCGACGGCTGGAGGGTGGCTGCGAGATACGCCTTTCGGGCTGCTGATGGTGCGGGCCACCCCTACGCCGGTACCACCTCGGGCAGCACCGACCTCTGCCTCAGCCGCTGGTCTACCCTCGCTCCCCTGCCCAATTGAAGGTCACTGTCCAGCCCTGAAGGTATAGTGAACCGAATCCTCAAAAGGCAGCCAGTACAAGTTGCTGTCTCAAGTTGTGTTTGATGCGATTCAATCAAGTGTGTTGAGTGAGTGATTTCCAAGGTGTTAGTTTTGTTAGTAATAATCCTTGTGGCGCCTGTAGTTAGTTTCAGTCACAGGTGTCCTTTTCATTCAGTTTCGTCATTAAGCTGTTAGTTAGGCATTTCCTAGTTCCTACATATGCAAAAATTGCTTTCAAGAACCAACTGATCGATCTGTACTTGATGTTTGCGTGAATATGGAAATCTTAGTAACAATGTAAGGTGCCCATGTCTTGTGAAATGAATCAGTTACTATATTCACCTTTAAAAACCACACATTTTGATGCTATAAATATTTCCTTTTCTTCTTTCTCACATTTATCCTACGCTAGCTAGCAATTTGTTAGTTATTGACACTGTCGATGAGAGCAAGATGAGTGGAATAGTTTCTGAAATCAAAAGTAAATTTGTTGCAGCATCTGGTCTGTGTCCTTGTGTGTGCAAGTCCACTCATATTCTGATAAGTAAATTTTGTTTTGTTCTGCATTTAGACGGCACTTGACTGAAAGCTTAATAATGGATTTTTTTTCAAAAGTATGACTAAATTTATAGCAAATTTGAAAACTATATGGCGCAATGTAAAAAAACCAAAAGTATGACCCCGTCGGCCTGCGGTGGGCCGAAAGGGGGCCTGTCGGCCATCAGTAGGCCGACGGGGGGCTGTCGGCCACCAGCAGGCCGACGGGGGGCTGTCGGCCACCAGCAGGCCGACAGGGGGCTGTCGGCCTACTAGAGGCCGATAGGCACTGTAGCTACAGTTATTTCAGAAATTTAAAAATTCGTATAAAATAAACCGTAACTCGGATTAAAATAATTTATATATGAAAAATGATCAGAAAAATATAACGAATCTAAATATGTCATTTGCATGCATGATATACATCACTAACATGATGACCTTTAACTTTTGCATCCAGATCATTAAATTAATAGTGATTGAATTTGGAAAAATATTACCAAATATTTTCCCACTTATTTTTCCGTCATTGCCCGCCATCGTTCCTGACTTAGTGCATTTTGTTATTCTTGCATATTGTGGATTAGTGCATATTATGGATAAGTGCAAATTTTATAAATTTTGTGTCTGGGTATTTTGTTATTATATTTTAAAATTTCCTTTTCATTTTCTTTCTTCTTATAGGGTAATAGAAATGTCCTTAATTCATTCTTTCCCGCCACCCCGTTCCCGCCCACCCTTTCCCGCCACCCTGTTCCCGCCCACCCCTTTCCCTCCATTTGTTCCCGCCAGTCTTTCCCAATGTCCAAATGTCCAAAGTGGGACGTGAATTGGGTCGTGACGGACGTTGTGCCCCACAATTGTGTGATGAAACGTCTTCTTGTGGATCATCCAAACTTTACTTGAACTCTTATTGCGGAACTCATGTTCAGTAAGATATGAAAGACGAC
Source organism: Elymus sibiricus (assembly GCA_039707655.1). NCBI lineage: Eukaryota > Viridiplantae > Streptophyta > Magnoliopsida > Poales > Poaceae > Elymus > Elymus sibiricus. Next base: position 516,659,812 of record CM077666.1, read on the forward strand.
CAGCTCTACAACTTTTGGTGCCATATCTTCCAAAACCAAGTTGTGTACCATCCGGTTCGCGACCCCTACTACATCTGCATTTAAAATATTTACTATATTTCGTACGTTTCGGATATAGCACGTCCCTTCTTATTTTGACTATATGAGATCCGCACTTTGACACCTGAAATTCCGTTACGAGTAGATACTTCCGCAGGAGCATATGTTTGGTGCCATATCTTTCCCGCCATGGTTACGAGCCTGGCCAGGGCAGTCAGCCGATTGATGAGATGGATGTAGCTGGGTCAGAACATGTGGGTGGTACTGAACTCGAGGATCAGTCGGATTATGTGTCACAAGTTGCAGGGGATTACGGTGCAGGGGAGAGTAGTCAGACTGCAGGAGATCATGATAGTGGCGAGGCTGATGGGGATGAGGAAGGAGAGGAAATGTAGAACCTGATGGAAGAGAAAGATGAGGATGGATTGGCGGAGGATCTTGATTTCGAGAACTCAAATGAAGAAGATGGTGAAGAGAACGACGAGGAGATGCCGATTCTTGCTTCATGGAATCAGAACCTCTCGTCTGGCATGACTGTGAATGATGGTCATGAATCTTCGTGGGAGTATCATCGAAACAAAGTTGAAATAGGGGCTATGTATGCGACAAAGAAAAATCTGAAGACAGCCGTGATGCAGTGGGCAATGTCCACGTTCAGGATTTTCCAGACGGACGTATCAACTAAAAAATACTTGACTTTGACATGTATTATGGATAGTTGTCCCGCGAGGGTCGTTGAGCCCCACAATTGTGTGATGAAACGTCTTCTTGTGGATCATCCAAACTTTACTTGAACTCTTATTGCGGAACTCATGTTCAGTAAGATAGTGAACAAGAAAGACATGGAAGCGAAACACATTAAGATACAAGTACATCTGAATTAAACGGTAGGACTGAACTTAAAAACTACAGCTTAAAAACTACATGAAGGCATCATCGTCATCCTCCGTCGATGCAGCACTCTTGCCCTTCGACGATGCGGTAGTCTTGGCCTTTGTGCTCGGCATGAAGATATCGTCTTCGTCGTCGCTGTCGGCACTCCATAAAATGGCGGGAAAGAAGATGGCGGGAAAGACTGGCGGGAACAAATGGAGGGAAAGGGGTGGGCGGGAACAGGGTGGCGGGAACGGGGTGGCGGGAAAGAATGAATTAAGGGCATTTCTATTACCCTATAAGAAGAAAGAAAATGAAAAGGAAATTTTAAAATATAATAACAAAATACCCAGACACAAAATTTATAAAATTTGCACTTATCCATAATATGCACTAATCCACAATATGCAAGAATAACAATATGCACTAAGTCAGGAACGATGGCGGGCAATGACGGAAAAACAATGATCTAGATGCAAAAGTTAAAGGTCATCATGTTAGTGATGTATATCATGCATGCAAATGACATATTTAGATTCGTTATATTTTTCTGATCATTTTTCATATATAAATTATTTTAATCCGAGTTACGGTTTATTTTATACGAATTTTTAAAGTTCTGAAATTACTGTAGAGCCTCCCGGCCTCTGGTAGGCCGACAGCCCCCTGTCGGCCTACTGCTGGCCGACAGGCCCCCTTTCGGCCCACCGCAGGCCAACGGGGTCATACTTTTGGTTTTTTTGCATTGCGCCATATAGTTTTCAAATTTGCTATAAATTTAGTCATACTTGTGAAAAAAAATCTTAATAATGTTTCTGTATTGCTTTCCCAGTTAGGAATAGTAAAGAAAGATCCAGTGTAGTTCAGGGATGTAGCACTAATTGTTTATCTGGCCCTCACAAGTCATAACATTATAAGGTCAAGGAATTTTTTGGTCATGTTGACGTGCATTGTTTATTCATATTCAGTCCATACTTCAGTTATGCACTGTTGTCATGTTGTAGTAACTTTCTCATATCATTAGAAGCTAGGTCACCTTTGTCCTTGGTCTTCCCAGTCATCAAACTCATATTTAATAGACACTCCTAAAAAATTTCACATATGATGACCTGTGTAATCTTTTTCAGCTCCCTCTCTTCCTCCATGAGGCGACACACGCAGATGGTCTGGAGCCATTCCTACCGCAGTAACCATCTCTGAATTCAGTTTACATTTATATGTGCAGGTTTTAGATTTTACAGAAAATCTGGTATAGTGTTTTGTCTTATTTTATGATGTTGTGAACCTAAATATGAATACGTGATGCCCACCTGAAATTTTCTTGTGCAAGTAATATTGTTACTCATTAACGAACCCAGTCTTGGTTTGGTTGCATATGCAATGCCACTGGGCGTTGCTGTTGCTACTGAGGTCGGTGCGTGCACTGCATCATCCTGCCTTTGCTGCCGTCCCCTCCTCTGTTGTGGAGGGATTCAGTTTGGTGGCCACGCGGTGGTGATTTCGATCGGAGCAAGGTTCCAACAGAGTCTTGAACTGTTGCCAGCCGTCACGGTGATGTGGACCGTGGCGATGTTGATAAATTGCCAAGGGATCTGAAGACACCTCGCTCGGAGGTGGTAATGGTGGAGGCGAATGGCTGTGCGAGTCATGAAGATGAAGGGGTAGTAGAATCAGAGGATGATGGTGCTAGACATGAAGAGGAAGTGGCAGTATAATCAGAGTATGAATATGAAGAGGTGGTGGAATCAGATGATCATGGTGAAGATAATGATGGTGCCACCTATGAATATGAAGAGATGGAAACAGAGGACAATGGTCAGGAGATCTGTGGAGAGGATGATGATGAGGCTGCTGCTGTTGCTGGTTCGAATGATGCAGATGCTGGTGAAATAAGCCAGCCACCAACTGTGCATGGTGGATGTTCATACATCAGAGCCTGTTGAGGAACTGGTGCACACGCAGTCCTAGCTCAGCAATGTCGGGGAGGACACGGAGGCTGGTGTTGCGGGCAGTGGCTGAGAACAGCGGTTGCTCTAAAGTTAGAGGTGAAATGGGGGCTCCGCAAAGTGAACTTGAAACTGAGCTTCAAGTTAGAGGTGAAATGGATGCTCCGCAAAGCAAACTTGAAACTGAAGTTCAAGTTGCAGGTGAAATGGATGCTCCGCAGAGTGAACTGGAAACTGAAGTTCAAGTTAGAGGTGAAATGGATGCTCCGCAAAGTGAACTTGAAACTCAACTCCAAGTTGCAGGTGAAATGGAGGCTCCGCAAAGTGAAGTTGAAACTGAACTCCGAGTTAGAAGTAAAATGGAGGCTCCACAAAATGAACTTGAAACTGAACTTCAAGTTGCAGGTGAAATGGAGGCTCCGCAAAGTAAACCTGAAACTAAACTTATCGAGGAAACTCCACAAATGGAAATTGAAGCTGCCGATGGTGATCCTACCAGAGATGAAGAAGAAGAGCTGCCAGCTTGGTATCAAATTTTTGACCTCAATGTCGATGGACCTCACGAGATCTGTGAAATGCCTGAGACGCCCGGTGATCCTCCTGAAGACAATGGTTGTGAATTTGTGATTCTCAGCCTGATTTAGTTGGTCAGATGAGCCAACAGGTATACCGTGATCCTCCAGATACCCAAGTTCATGATAAACTTGCAGATGAAAACCAGCAGTTGGAGGATGGTCAGATGCTTCTAAATCAGGGTATTATCACCCATGACTTGGATAAGAACGCTGAGAACAGTGAGCAAATGCTTATTAATCAGAGAGCCGATGAGCATGGACATGGTGATCAACACTTGGAGGACGAACAAATGCTTCTAGACAATGAGGAAACACTGCTAAAGCAAGATACAGAGGAGCACATGGATCATAATCATCAGATGGAGAATGAGCAAATGCTTCCAAATCAGGGCACCACTCTGCATGTACTGGACATTTACCATGTATATGGTGAGCAGTTGCTACCTGATCATGCTACAGATGAACACCCTGACGTTAGTCACCGGATAATGGATGAGCAAATGCTTTGTAGATCATGTTACAGTTATGCATGCCTTGTATCATTATTATCTGAACGGTGAGCAGATGCTACTAGCTAATGGTGCAGACAAGCCTGCAGCTTATGGGGGTCAGTTAAAGGATGAGCAAATGCTTTTAGATCAGACTGCAGATAGACGGGATACTTCACAGTCTGGACAATTGCCAAATGATGATTCCTATAATTAATCTGGAAGATGACGATGATGATTATGAAGAGCAGTTTGATACCAGAGAGTTTTAGAACCCGAGTAAGCTTTTTTAGATCATTTTCTTGTCATGAGTCTCAAGGAGGAGAGTACAATCCTTCACATCTGAACATGTCCACTAAACAGAAGTGATGCCTTACACATGGATATTTTTCTGCTAGAACGTATGTGTTCTCAAGACGAGCAAGGCGCAAGTTTTCCTGAACATCAGGCTCCCAGCATCTTCTTCATCGGCCACACCAAAATTTGGAAATAGGTGGACTGAAATGGGAGCTGTCAATGCACAGGTGAGATGGCTGTTTGAAAGAATTAATATACCTGTGCCTTCATTTTTGTTTATTATTCTTCGTGCAGCTAGTAGATCATCTAGCTAGTAAAGCATGAACTGCTAGTGTACAACTTTGTTTAGTACTATGGGTTGCACTTCTCATCAATGATTTTCTCCTATTGGCATTTGTCCGTATGGCACTTGGTCAATGTTCTTCTCTGACTGTGATCAGCAACACTGCATTTATGTCTTGTATTCATACTTTTTTTTATCTCTTTAAGATATTGAAACAGATTCTCATTTCAGCAGGGAATTCCCAGTGATAATGGTGTGCTATATGGTGGTGCGTGTGACAAGATACCATTAGGTAAGCTCTCCCACTTCTGGAAATGTGAAAATTTCCATTCCCAACTTATGTTTGTCCTTGCTGAAAATGGAGTGTTGCCAGCTTGGTTTGTCTCCAAATTTTTTTTCCATATACTGTATATGTAGATAAAGCTTGCGTAGATAATTAACTTGTGGTTGCACATTCCTAGCTACTCGATTAATATGTAAGCATGGGCACTAGCTGCCTGTACCAGAGCAGTCGTGTTCTAGAGTATTTTTCTTTTACTTTTTTTTTTTTGAAATGGGTCCTGGAGGCATTTGCATGCCCACATAACGCAGGAATGGACATTCAGTGATAAAATTGCAGGCCATTTCTTTAGGTGGACAGTCTGCATGTCTTTCTTTTTATTGCGAGGGGAGTCTGTACGCATTTTGATATGACTGCACCATAGTGGTTCATATCTCCCGTTTGTTGATCCATATTTTTTCTTCCATATTATAGCTTGTCAATCATTGGTTGGGATTTCGTCATGTATACCTTAAACTACATGCTTTATTTAACTTATAAGAGCATCTCCAATAGAAAATGTAGATGCAAAAATAACTACCTTTTACATCTCCGAGGCCCAAAAACGCTGCTCTGACAGATGGTGTAGATGAAAAAAAAAATTACATCTCCACCTCCCGGAGACGTAAACTATAACACCTCGCGGTGCAAATTTGCATCTCCACCCACAGGAGATGTAAAAACGCGTCCGCCCGCCAACCGCCCAACTGCCACTTCCTTCCCCTTCCGCGCGACCAGCCGCCGCCCGACTCCCGCCCGCCCGCCCGCCACCACCATGGCCGACGCCGATGACCCCGCCGCCTTCTCCGACTCCGCCGCCGGTGCCCTAACCCACCTCACCGCGGCCGCCTCCTCCGCGGCAACTTTCCCCAATGCGGCCGCCTCCACGCCAATTTGCCCCACCCCGGCCGGTCGCCGCCGCGCCAGAGGCTGCAAAGAAGAAGGGGCCCGCCACGACTTCGCCCCCCGTCCCCCGCCGCCTGCCTCGCCGGCCCGTCGCCCGCAGCCGCCGAATCGAAGCTTCTCCGGCGGCTGTGGCTGGCCTAAACGCCTTCTCCGGCGGCTGTCGGGCCCGCCGCGACTTCGCCCCCCGTCCCCCGCCGCCTACCTCGCCGGCCCGTCGCCCGCGGCCGCCGATTCACTTTCGGCGCCGCCGAATCGAAGCTTCTCTGGCGGCTGCGGCTGGCCTAAACGCCTTCTCCGGCGGCCATCGGGCCCGCCGCGACTTCGCCCCCCCCCCCCGGTCCCCCGCCGCCTGCCTCACCGGCCCGCCACCTGGCCGATCCCCTTTCCGCCGCCGCCGTCGTCGGCCGATTACGGGCAGCTCCGGCGCCGCCCCGTGCTGCCGCAACCGGTTTGGCTTCCTCTCGACCTTCCCTACCCATTCATCTCCGCCGCCGGCCGATTCCGGCCATCCCTGCCGGCCCCGGCGAGCTGCAGCGGGAGTGCGACCCGACCTGCAACGGGAGCGCCGTGATCTGCAACACTGCATTTATGTCTTGTATTCATACTTTTTTTTATCTCTTTAAGATATTGAAACAGATTCTCATTTCAGCAGGGAATTCCCAGTGATAATGGTGTGCTATATGGTGGTGCGTGTGACAAGATACCATTAGGTAAGCTCTCCCACTTCTGGAAATGTGAAAATTTCCATTCCCAACTTATGTTTGTCCTTGCTGAAAATGGAGTGTTGCCAGCTTGGTTTGTCTCCAATTTTTTTTCCATATACTGTATATGTAGATAAAGCTTGCGTAGATAATTAACTTGTGGTTGCACATTCCTAGCTACTCGATTAATATGTAAGCATGGGCACTAGCTGCCTGTACCAGAGCAGTCGTGTTCTAGAGTATTTTTCTTTTACTTTTTTTTTTTTGAAATGGGTCCTGGAGGCATTTGCATGCCCACATAACGCAGGAATGGACATTCAGTGATAAAATTGCAGGCCATTTCTTTAGGTGGACAGTCTGCATGTCTTTCTTTTTATTGCGAGGGGAGTCTGTACGCATTTTGATATGACTGCACCATAGTGGTTCATATCTCCCGTTTGTTGATCCATATTTTTTCTTCCATATTATAGCTTGTCAATCATTGGTTGGGATTTCGTCATGTATACCTTAAACTCCATGCTTTATTTAACTTATAAGAGCATCTCCAATAGAAAATGTAGATGCAAAAATAACTACCTTTTACATCTCCGAGGCCCAAAAACGCTGCTCCGACAGATGGTGTAGATGAAAAAAAAAATTACATCTCCACCTCCCGGAGACGTAAACTATAACACCTCGCGGTGCAAATTTGCATCTCCACCCACAGGAGATGTAAAAACGCGTCCGCCCGCCAACCGCCCAACTGCCACTTCCTTCCCCTTCCGCGCGACCAGCCGCCGCCCGACTCCCGCTCGCCCGCCCGCCACCGCCATGGCCGACGCCGATGACCCCGCCGCCTTCTCCGACTCCGCCGCCGGTGCCCTAACCCACCTCACCGCGGCCGCCTCCTCCGTGGCAACTTTCCCCAATGCGGCCGCCTCCACGCCAATTTGCCCCACCCCGGCCGGTCGCCGCCGCGCCAGAGGCTGCAAAGAAGAAGGGGCCCGCCACGACTTCGCCCCCCGTCCCCCGCCGCCTGCCTCGCCGGCCCGTCGCCCGCAGCCGCCGAATCGAAGCTTCTCCGGCGGCTGTGGCTGGCCTAAACGCCTTCTCCGGCGGCTGTCGGGCCCGCCGCGACTTCGCCCCCCGTCCCCCGCCGCCTACCTCGCCGGCCCGTCGCCCGCGGCCGCCGATTCACTTTCGGCGCCGCCGAATCGAAGCTTCTCTGGCGGCTGCGGCTGGCCTAAACGCCTTCTCCGGCGGCCATCGGGCCCGCCGCGACTTCGCCCCCCCCCCCCCGGTCCCCCGCCGCCTGCCTCACCGGCCCGCCACCTGGCCGATCCCCTTTCCGCCGCCGCCGTCGTCGGCCGATTACGGGCAGCTCCGGCGCCGCCCCGTGCTGCCGCAACCGGTTTGGCTTCCTCTCGACCTTCCCTACCCATTCATCTCCGCCGCCGGCCGATTCCGGCCATCCCTGCCGGCCCCGGCGAGCTGCAGCGGGAGTGCGACCCGACCTGCAACGGGAGCGCCGTGATCTGCAACACTGCATTTATGTCTTGTATTCATACTTTTTTTTATCTCTTTAAGATATTGAAACAGATTCTCATTTCAGCAGGGAATTCCCAGTGATAATGGTGTGCTATATGGTGGTGCGTGTGACAAGATACCATTAGGTAAGCTCTCCCACTTCTGGAAATGTGAAAATTTCCATTCCCAACTTATGTTTGTCCTTGCTGAAAATGGAGTGTTGCCAGCTTGGTTTGTCTCCAATTTTTTTTCCATATACTGTATATGTAGATAAAGCTTGCGTAGATAATTAACTTGTGGTTGCACATTCCTAGCTACTCGATTAATATGTAAGCATGGGCACTAGCTGCCTGTACCAGAGCAGTCGTGTTCTAGAGTATTTTTCTTTTACTTTTTTTTTTTTGAAATGGGTCCTGGAGGCATTTGCATGCCCACATAACGCAGGAATGGACATTCAGTGATAAAATTGCAGGCCATTTCTTTAGGTGGACAGTCTGCATGTCTTTCTTTTTATTGCGAGGGGAGTCTGTACGCATTTTGATATGACTGCACCATAGTGGTTCATATCTCCCGTTTGTTGATCCATATTTTTTCTTCCATATTATAGCTTGTCAATCATTGGTTGGGATTTCGTCATGTATACCTTAAACTCCATGCTTTATTTAACTTATAAGAGCATCTCCAATAGAAAATGTAGATGCAAAAATAACTACCTTTTACATCTCCGAGGCCCAAAAACGCTGCTCCGACAGATGGTGTAGATGAAAAAAAAAATTACATCTCCACCTCCCGGAGACGTAAACTATAACACCTCGCGGTGCAAATTTGCATCTCCACCCACAGGAGATGTAAAAACGCGTCCGCCCGCCAACCGCCCAACTGCCACTTCCTTCCCCTTCCGCGCGACCAGCCGCCGCCCGACTCCCGCTCGCCCGCCCGCCACCGCCATGGCCGACGCCGATGACCCCGCCGCCTTCTCCGACTCCGCCGCCGGTGCCCTAACCCACCTCACCGCGGCCGCCTCCTCCGTGGCAACTTTCCCCAATGCGGCCGCCTCCACGCCAATTTGCCCCACCCCGGCCGGTCGCCGCCGCGCCAGAGGCTGCAAAGAAGAAGGGGCCCGCCACGACTTCGCCCCCCGTCCCCCGCCGCCTGCCTCGCCGGCCCGTCGCCCGCAGCCGCCGAATCGAAGCTTCTCCGGCGGCTGTGGCTGGCCTAAACGCCTTCTCCGGCGGCTGTCGGGCCCGCCGCGACTTCGCCCCCCGTCCCCCGCCGCCTACCTCGCCGGCCCGTCGCCCGCGGCCGCCGATTCACTTTCGGCGCCACCGAATCGAAGCTTCTCTGGCGGCTGCGGCTGGCCTAAACGCCTTCTCCGGCGGCCATCGGGCCCGCCGCGACTTCGCCCCCCCCCCCCCCCCCCGGTCCCCCGCCGCCTGCCTCACCGGCCCGCCACCTGGCCGATCCCCTTTCCGCCGCCGCCGTCGTCGGCCGATTACGGGCAGCTCCGGCGCCGCCCCGTGCTGCCGCAACCGGTTTGGCTTCCTCTCGACCTTCCCTACCCATTCATCTCCGCCGCCGGCCGATTCCGGCCATCCCCGCCGGCCCCGGCGAGCTGCAGCGGGAGTGCGACCCGACCTGCAACGGGAGCGCGCGAGCTTTGACAGTTTCGACAGTAGGTTCAGTGTACTAGTTTTACATCTTCAAATACATCATCTGTTGGAGTTGGAGTTTTACATCACAAATATACATCATCTGTTGGAGTTGGCTCTTTTTTGGAGATGTAAAAAGCACTTTTTGGTGATGTAAATTATACAACACCTAGTTTTACATCTCCAAATTTGCATCATCTATTGGAGATGCTCTAACTGAACTGAACCCTCCTTGGGCTGCAGAGTGAACTCTACAGTTTTGCTTTGCTGTTAGTTATTTCCAGGCCATGTTTACCTTACTTAAATACTAGTACTGTAGTAAGTTTTTTCTTCTTCTTTGTCTTTGGCCAGAAGTGATCAACGCGTGGGACCTGCTGCTGTCATCCGAGCTGGGGAAATTCTGATGAGCTAGCCATGCTGTGTCTGTGTTGTACCGTTTGTTAGCAAATCCTTGACCGTGGGGGGCCGGACGCTGGAGCTGGTCAATCGACTGGTCGCTGTTGATCTGTATTATGTTGCGCGCTAGGTAGTGTAGGTGTGTTGTTGGATCCCTAGAGTTAAAAGAAGTCACATCCCCTTGCTGGTCCAGGAAGAAGCAGCTGGTGCCTTGGCACAGGGCAAGCAAGCACCCTGTCTGTAGCTTGACAGTCAGCATCTCCTCCTACAGTTTTGGCTGCAAAATATATGAGTCGTGCTCATCTAACCATTCCATTTCATGCCGTGCGCCTCCTGATCCAACTTGTGAAGATGCTGCAAATAGGGTCATAGGCTCATCCATTTTATGCCGCACTCCTCCTGATCCAGCTTGATTCAACTTGTGAAGTTGATGCATGCAGTTTACTCATGAACCGTCGTCAAGGGGAGAAAGATGAATAGGGACGTGTTTGGTTGCCTGCATCTATTTTTTGTCACTTTGCAAACTTGTCCCCGTTGGGCCTGGTTGAGCAAATGCAGGGTAAAAATCATCATCTGCACATCGTTTGGTTGCCTGCATAACCCCCCCCCCCGCCCCCACCCAGCCTGGTTGCGAAGAAACGCAAATCATGTTGTTTGGCTGCGGGCTTGTTTAGGCAGAAACACAAGTCGGGCTGTTTAGTTAGATGCAATGCATGCTGTCTGATAACCTCCTTTCGGATTGATGAGCTTACCACCACTTTAGCAAGCACGACATAGATAACAACAAGTTCAACATAGTGCCACAGAATTAAACAAAGTCTTAAACAAATAGTCTCACGCTAAGCAAACCAGGTAAGAGTAAACTGTCTAGGCATCCATGGCGAGGCCACGTCGTGCTTCTTGCACTTCGTCACCACCTCCACGTCGTCTTTGTTGAAGACGGCAGGGTCACCACCTTCAGGGTGTCAGGAGCTAGCAACTCGAAAGTGACGAGGTACCCGATCTTGTTCTGGTGAACAACGGCGAAGGGGGCCCAACCCTTATTAAGGGTGACCCTGCCGTTGATCACCCGGACCGTCACCCTCCAGGTGCAGCTGGTGTTGCTCTTGAGCTTGAATTCCTGGGCGGGAAAGTACTTGGTGAAGTCCAGTGGCATCAGAAGGCACTTCAGCTTCGGTGCAAGGATTACCTTGCAGAAGTGGGTTGGCCCGGCCTCCTCATGGAAATGGCTGAAGTTCCTCGCCCGCTTGGGGGCGATGGGGAGCTCCACCACCTCCTTGCCACGCTCTTCGGTCGACAACACCTGCTTGCCCTTCTCTTCGGCCGACACCACCTGCATGCCCTTGGCGATCTCTGAAGGAGCGTTATCGATCTGCATGATTATAACAACACGAATAGAGGTCAATGAACAGCACAAATGCAACACACCAAAGCCGCTAACCAGCATTGATTCGTCCCACCCACCTAGTCCAAAGCCCCTATTTATCCACCACCGCACTCTGTCTCTCTCTGTCTACTATCCTCTTCCATAGCTCCGTCTCATAACCTCTCCATCGCCATGAACCCCATCCCCAACTCCTTCCCCAATGACATTGGATGGAGGGCTTTCTTCTTTGGCTGCTCGCTCGGTGACGGCATCAAGTTCGCCAAGACCATGGAGGTGTGCTCTCAGTTCACTAGCATCGAGGAGATGCATAAAGAGGCAGGCGTTGTGGCGTTGAAGGCGACGAAGGAGGAGTAGAAGAAGATGATGCATGACCCAGCGCTATGTCAATGGACATACTGCGCTTGGCGATGGATCAGGCCGAGTCCGATGATCCTGTTCAGAGGGCCAGATGGGAAAAGTACAGGCTAGTCAGGCCTCCTCATGCCCAACGGCCGTCGTGGTGGCGCCAGAGGACGACCACGAAGTAGTGGAGCTGGTGGTCAGGACGTCGGCGCTAGGCGACCATGCAAGGCCCATCGTTCTGGACGAAGACAATGAGGAGGAGATGGTGGCAAATGCGGTGGTGAGGAGGCGATGGTGGTAAATTCTGTAGGAGATATGCCCTAGAGGCAATAATAAATGTATTATTTATCCCAATGTTCCTAATTAAGTTTATATTTCATGCTATAACTGCTATGGTTCTCGAGTCTGCAATAACCATGAGGCTCGGAGGAAAACTCATATGCACGTGTGGAATAATAAATGGTAAAAAGTATTCCTGGTCAAGCCTCTAAGACTGGCTCAAGTGATTGCATGATGATCATGTTTTCCTCATCATGGGCATGTCTATGCCGGCAACTTTTGAGGGCACAATGTTAGGAGAACACTTGTGTTGAATCGACCCGATTTGATGTTATGCTATGAGATACATTCGTCACAAGTTAATGGTTAATAACACAGAGAAAGTTAACGTTTGCATAATTCCTTAGACCATGAGAGTATCGAGTTTCTTCATGCTTGCTTCATGAACTTTGGAGGTTTGTTAAACGTCATCCGTAACTGGGTGGCTATTAAGGTGGCTTATGGGTTCATGGGAAAGTATGACAAGTAACTTGATAGCTTAAGATTGGGATTTGTTCCTCCGACGGTGGAGAGATATTCTCTGGGCCCTCTCGGTGTTACGGTATCCATCATCGTCTGGCCAGACACAATGTGATTTGATCACAGGGATGCCGGAACACGGGAACGAGAAAAGAGAACAAAACCGGTAACGAGGTAACCGGCATAGTGGACAAAAGTTGTTGATCCACGGGGATGCCGATAAATCTCACCTCGGGTGTTTGTAACATATCGCGAAGCAACAGGAATATCACGCGGCAAACTGGAGGTTCACTCGAATATTTATTCGTGTGGGTATAGGGATCAATATGGGTGTCCACGGTTCTGCTATTGATCATTGATCGAAAAGTGTTCTGGTCATGTCTATACTTCACCGAACCTATAGGGTCACACGCTTAAGGGTCATCTATCTGCTGAATTCTAGACAGGGAGTCTGAGAGAAAGTCACCAGAAAAGTTTCGGAGACAACGGAAGAGTTCCGGAGAGAACACCGGAATAGTTTCGGTAAAACCGAAAAGTTGTTTCGGAGAACACCATTAAGTCAAAATGGTTTCGGCACACGCCTGGAACTTTTTGGAGGGTGCCAGAATTGTTCTGGGAACTTCTGAAATTTTTCTGGAGAAAAAACCCGGAATGTTCTGGAGCTGCCGGAACCGCTTTGGTTGCTTTTCGCTGATGAAAATCACTGATCCGGAATTGTTTCAGAACGCGTCCAAAATTATTTTAGTGGGTACTGAAAATGTTCTAAGACCTACAGAAATATTTTCGGATTTAACGGTCGTGGAAAAATGTTTCCATGAATAGTGAAAATCACTTTATGGTTACTTTTTGGAACGCCACTTTTTTGGGCTTTGCTCAAAAGATCTAGGGGATGACATGGATGGATGGGAACCCCTTTGGGGGGGACCCACGAGGGGAGTGGCCGGCCAAGAGGGGGCTCCTCCATATGGAGCCCCACTTGCCCACTTGCCTTCCCCTTTATGCCCTTGTGAAGGACTCTTTTCATGGGCACTTTTGTATTTTCAAGTACCACGCTACCCCTTGGGTTTTCCTATAAAAGGAGGTGGAGAGGTGCTCTCCACACACACTCTCTCTCACATACAAATGCCATGCATGATCTGGCCTTCTCTCTCCCTCCCAGCGAAATAGTTTCGTAGAGCCAAAAGGATGTCTGGGTTCCGGTGGGAACTAGTTCTGGACTGCGAAGCCCTGCCGAATAGCTGACACCATATGTGTGCAACCCCGTAGAGAGGTCGTAGGTTCGATCTTTTTGCCCGAGTGGCTGTTCAAGAGTGCCTCCCGAAGGGCTGTCCGAGTGACCGTCCGAGTTTCTGTGAGTGCCTCCCGAAGGGCTGTCCGTGACACCGTCCGGGGGACTGTCCGAGGAGCAGACAAGGGAGTACATCCTCGCGGTTGGGAGGTTGTAAATCCTAGCTACGGGGATCTGCACCAACGATCTACATCGACTCTACTTCCGCTGCGCCACGAGTTGGTAACGATCAGATCAAACCTTGTATGCATCTCCATAGTGATCCTGGGCGTCCTCGCAGTATCGATTTTTTTTTGTTTTCTGTCGCGTTCCCCAACAGTAGATGCAGTTTACGATCTAGAATACATAGAGATGTATGGGTGTTGCACAATATAATTTGTAGTAGATGAGTTCTATTACTGAAAATTATTTGTGCGGGTAGCAGATGAAATCTGTTACCCGATGTTCCTGTTGCTCCCCTTGAATTTGCGTAGTCCTGATCTTGACGGCATGGTAGAATCTCACAAAGTTCTGGCAATCCGCGATGCTTTCATGCTGCTCCTGAGTATGCTGATTGACAGATCAACGAAGTGCTTCAGTGTCTTTGGGTTCTACCATAGTTAAAGAAAGATGGATGTTTCGCAGACTAAAGGGCAATGCAGATATGATCTGCACGGGGTTCTTGCGTATGACGAAGTTCAGTATGGGGCTCGAGATTTTATTATCTCGTGTTTCATACGCCCCGCAAAGTTAATCTAGCAACTTGAATAATCATACTTGATGATAAACGTTGGTAACTGCGGTTTAAGTCAAAACCTTAGAAGCCACGAAAAATAAATTTTTGCATAAACCGATTAGAGGCGTCTAACTTGGTTTTGCAGGATGACATGAGATGTGCATGAGATGTGGTATAGTCTTCATCATATTAATTTGATTATGTATGAGATGACTATATGATGTAAAATTAATTAACATGACCTGCGTGTCATGATTCGGCATGATGGCTGGAGCCATATGATTGTCACTTTAATGACCTGTGTGTCAACCTTATGTAATGCACTTATTTTATTAGCTATAGAGATAGCAATATTATCTGGTGTGTCGATAAGGTGGTGGCAATCTTCGTGAAGGTGAACACCGACGCAAATACCGAAGACGAAGAAATTAAAGACTTCTCCGTCAGAAAGGGCTATACCATATCATGCTATTATGAATTGCCTGAGATGTTTATCCCTCTTGATGCACCCTTCTTGATTGCGCGGTAGTCGCTTTTTATTAGGGTGATCTCTCACTTAAAATATCACCTAGTTAGTGTTCTCCCAAGTGTAGCACCGTCACAGCATCATTCCTTTCGGGGTGTGCCATGGATGCATGGGTATGAACGATTATACGGGTGTAAGGCGGGTGAGGTCAGACCTCACATCGAGATCACTTGGTTGTCTTTACGTTCATGGCAGGATCGTCCTGAGCTCGGAACACACGCATCGAAAGATGAACAAGAGTCACATAGAGATGTGATCGGCAAGTTGGCCTACCAATTGAAATCCTCGTCATGAGATGATGATTCTATGACGTTGAATGGATATTCGGATCTTGTATCACTCACAATCAATTATGAGAGATATTGGTTTGAGTGGGAGCGCACTTTAGAATTAATACTTTTAATTCTTAGTGCAATTAATTATGAACATAGGCTAAGTGAAATTTGCATAATAGTTATAGAATATTGGCTCGCGTTTCCACCTTCCCTATTAAAATTGAATAAGCTGTTATTTATCTGGTTAATCTTTACGATTGGTAACGTAATGTGAGGATTTTCCTCAATAGTGCCGAGAAGGACTTTGTCCTATCGCATGCTTTCGGTATTCTCCCGCTGATGCTATGGATGATGTGACTCTCGTCCTTCGATCCAAAAACTAGAATTCTGTTACGGTCAAGTGCAATACGTTTGCTTCCATGAGACCCGAACTTCAAAAGTTTGGGATAGTTATATGATATTCATGGAATTGAAAATTGTTTTCAGATGCAGACAAAGGCTAAAAGATATGAAATATCCAAAGCAATGTTTGTTTGCAAAGTATCAGTAAAGTGTTTACTAGGCATTTGACTGATGAGAGAGGGATCCAGAAGAACGCCTGTCATGTAAATGAAGGTGAATAAAACAACAACTTAAAGAGAAAGGAAATGTCCAAAGGGTGTTAGTGTGACTCACACGCCTAGGAAGTCCGGGGCTAACGCCACTCTTAAAGTTGGGTGCTTCTTCTGAGAGTAGGAGAAATACTGAAAGTTAAACTGTTACAAGTATAAAGGCAAAAAGAAAAAAGACTGGAATATCCAGCTCGTGTATGAATGTCATACGAGTTATAGATGTATGGAAGGCTGGTCAAAGATACAATTCTCGGGAATTATGATTAAACATGTTAATCACGTTTTTTGGGTATGGTGATTAAAAGTTGATCACAGAAATACCCACTCGATTGCATTCTGTTGCGACTCGATGCAAGAACTACTACGGCCTAAAAGACTTGCCAGTAATGAGGTTAAGATACGCGCTGAGAACATAGTAAAAATTACTATGCCTTCCATCGGTGTATTACCTCTATATTTATTTTCATAATTCATTTTAGAGTTTTATTCACTCTAGCCCATTGCATAATGTTTGTTGCAAGAAGGTTATTCATGATAGAACAAATTGTTGTTCGGTGTTATGAATAACATAAGGGCCATACTTTCATTATGAATGAGATGTATGTTATGAATATTGATAATAATATAATACATCCGCGACACTGACGCTAAATGTTGAAATACTAAAAGAATACCACTGCATTTGGTCACATTGGAGAAACCCGCATGGAGAAATTCCATAATGATGGATTTTGAAGTCGTTTGATTATGAATCATCTGACACTTGCAACTTTTGTCCGAAAAGTGAAGTGACTGAAATACCGTTCACAGGCCGTAAGGAACGAGCAACGAACTTATTGGTGATCATACATTATGATGTGTGTAGTCCAATAAAGGTTATTGCTGGCAGTGGATTTGTCTATCTTCTGAAATGACTCAAGTAGATATATGGATATTTACTTGATGAGACGTAAGTCTGGATCTTTTGAAATCATTCAAAAGGTTTTCAAAATGAAGTAGAAATTATTGTAACAAGAAAAATTATGTTTCTGCAAACTGGATTGCAAAAAGGAATATTTGAGTTACAAGTTTAGCGAATGTCTGATGAGTTGTGAAAAGAGTTTCATAACTTACACCTCCCGGAACACCACAGTATGTGGAATGTCTGTGAAGATGTAATCAAACCATTTATGACATGGTGAGATCAAAGATGACATAAATCAATTTGCCATTATCACTTTTAAAGTAATGCTTTAGAGACTGCGGCTTTTACACTGAAAAGAGCGCCATCAGATCTGTTGAAATGACGCCATGGTATGGTAACCCCAACCATGTTATATCTTTTCTTAACATTTGGAATAAGGGGCTTATGTAAAATATTTACAAACCTATTCCAAGTCAGACAAGTGCTACTTTGTAGGTTATCCCAAGTTATTGGGTATTCCTCCATCACTATACCGAGGCAAAAATGTTTGCCACAAAAGCGGTATGATTTTTGAAGAAAATGGTTCTTGCAAAAGGTGGGTGGGAGGACAGTGCAACTCGACAAGATAACAATATATTTGTTATCAGGTCAAAGGAAAGAGACCTTGGAAGTGATTCCAGAGTTTCCTACCGCGACTGATACAGAAGCCTCTACATGAGATGTATGGACTTCAGTCGAACTTGCAGCTGAACCACGTAGGCAAAACTCGTGCAAACCTCTCAGGTGCGTAAACGAGATATTGTTGTTAGACAACAGTATACCTACAATACACAAGGAAGCGTTGATGGGCCCTAACTCCGGAATTGGCTAAATGCCAATATAATCCGAGATAGTTTCCATATAAATGATTCAAGATTAAATCTTGGTACCCCTTTCGGAAGACTAAGTCTAACGAATATTAATGGAACTATAAACTGATATGGATAAAAATGTTTTATCCATAAAGCTCGACTTGTTGCATATAACAAATTCAAGGAATTAACTACGGCGAGATTGTCTCTCCGTAGCGATGCTTAAAGTCGGTTCGGGTTAAACTAGCAATTAAATACATATTTCAATCATGAGATATGATACATTGATGCCAAAAGGATTTCCATGTGATGGAAATGCTACCTAGGACTTGCATGTGATACAGTCCAAGGTATTTTGTAAATCCAGAGGATGCTAGTAAGTATGCAAACTTCAGAGTTCCAGCGATGGACAGAAGAGAGCAAAATGGAGTTGGAATCTTCGTTTTTGATGAAATAGTCAAAAGAGTTTGATTTCATCAATGGATAACGAAGATGCTTGTGGTTACAAGAAAGTAAGTGGGAGCATAATAATATTTCTAAAACTTTGTGTGCTTGACACATTGTTGATTGGAAATAATATAAATTTCTTGACACGAATTAGGTCTTCGTTGAAAAATAGTTTTTTGATGAAGTGCTTGGGCTAAGTAGCCTTGATATTAGGCATAATTATCTACGGAGATAGTATTGCCTGATAGGGCTAAGCCAAAATACATATTGACAAGATGCTAAAACAGTTTAGCATTAAAAATGCCAAGGAGTGATTCTTACCGAAGTCACATGGAAAGAGTTTTTGCAAGACTCGGTGTCCCAAAACACTGATGAGCAAAATACATGATGGAGATTCCACACACTCTTGTGTTTGGATTAATCATGTATTCCATGGTATGTAAAACAACCAGATATGTCCGATACTCCCAAGCTGTTGCGAGTATAGATACCAAAGTGATCAAAGTACTAATCATGGGACAACAGTGAAAAATGTCATTGAGTACTAAAGTAGCACTGATGACATGTTTTCTCGCAAGCAGAGATTATGAAGTGCTCATTGTAAGTAATTACATCGATACGGTCTTCATCAATGCTCCATGCGATTTTCGATTTAAGTTAAGGGTTTTGTGTAATACACGATATGGTGACATAGTAAGTTGGAATTGTTCCAAACAGGTTACTGTGGCGAATTCTATAACAAAGGCTAAGTATGTTGATGCTTTAGAAGCGACAAAGAAGATGTTGAATCATATAGTTCATTCATGAACTTAGTATGGTTCCAAGAGGGCTTTGGTCAATGGGACACTATTGTAGATAGTTGCTCCATAGCTCAGTCTGAGGAATCAAGGTTCGACCAATGATTCACATATATACAAATCCAAGTCCACACAAAATATGAATTTTGTGAAAGCGTGAAAACGCGAGGATATGCAAAGATACACACGGAGCTGAAGTTGTCAGATTCGTTGGACATTAGGCTATACCACAAGCGAAGCATATTTTACACTAGTATGACATAGGTGTAAAGTGCATTAGCATTGACTAGATTATTGACTCTAGTGCAGGTGGGAGTCTGTAGGAGATATGCCCTAGAGGCAATAATAATTGTTATTATTTATCCCAATGTTCCTAATTAAGTTTATATTTCATGCTATAACTGCTATGGTTCTCGAGTCTGCAATAACCACGAGGTTCGGAGGAAAACTCATATGCACGTGTGGAATAATAAATGGTAAAAAGTATTCCTGGTCAAGCCTCTAAGACTGGCTCAAGTGATTGCATGATGATCATGTTTTCCTCAACATGGGCATGTCTATGCCGACAACTTTTGAGGGCACAATGTTAGGAGAACACTTGCGTTGAATCGACCCGATTTGATGTTATGCTATGAGATACATTCGTCACAAGTTAATGGTTAATAACACAGAGAAAGTTAACGTTTGCATAATTCCTTAGACCATGAGAGTATCGAGTTTCTTCATGCTTGCTTCATGAACTTTGGAGGTTTGTTAAACGTCATCCGTAACTGGGTGGCTATTAAGGTGGCTTACGGGTTCATGGGAAAGTATGACAAGTAACCTGATAGCTTAAGATTGGGATTTGCTCCTCCGACGGTGGAGAGATATTCTCTGGGCCCTCTCGATGTTACGGTATCCATCATCATCTGGCCAGACACAATGTGATTTGATCACAGGGATGCCGGAACACGGGAACGAGAAAAGAGAACAAAACCGGTAACGAGGTAACTGGCATAGTGGACAAAAGTTGTTGATCCACGGGGATGCCGATAAATCTCACCTCGGGTGTTTGTAACATATCGCGAAGCAACAGGAATATCACGCGGCAAACTGGAGGTTCACTCGAATATTTATTCGTGTGGGTATAGGGATCAATATGGGTGTCCACGGTTCCGCTATTGATCATTGATCGAAAAGTGTTCTGGTCATGTCTATACTTCACCGAACCTATAGGGTCACACGCTTAAGGGTCATCTATCTGCTGAATTCTAGACAGGGAGTCTGAGAGACAGTCACCAGAAAAGTTTCGGAGACAACGGAAGAGTTCCGGAGAGAACACCGGAATAGTTTCGGTAAAACCGAAAAGTTGTTTCGGAGAACACCATTAAGTCAAAATGGTTTCAGCACATGCCTGGAACTTTTTGGAGGGTGCCAGAATTGTTCTGGGAACTTCTGAAATTTTTCTGGAGAAAAAACCCGGAATGTTCTGGAGCTGCCGGAACCGCTTTGGTTGCTTTTCGCTGATGAAAATCACTGATCCGGAATTGTTTCGGAACACGTCCAAAATTATTTTAGTGGGTACTGAAAATGTTCTAAGACCTACAGAAATATTTTCGGATTTAACGGTCGCGGAAAAATGTTTCCATGAATAGTGAAAATCACTTTATGGTTACTTTTTGGAAAGCCACTTTTTTGGGCTTTGCTCAAAAGATCTAGGGGATGACATGGATGGATGGGAACCCCTTTGGGGGGGACCCACAAGGGGAGTGGCCGGCCAAGAGGGGGCTCCTCCATATAGAGCCCCACTTGCCCACTTGCCTTCCCCTTTATGCCCTTGTGAAGGACTCTTTTCATGGGCATTTTTGTATTTTCAAGTGCCACGCTACCCCTTGGGTTTTCCTATAAAAGGAGGTGGAGAGGTGCTCTCCACACACACTCTCTGTCACATACAAATGCCATGCATGATCTGGCCTTCTCTCTCCCTCCCAGCGAAATAGTTTCGTAGAGCCAAAAGGATGTCTGGGTTCCGGTGGGAACTAGTTCTGGACGGCGAAGCCCTGCCGGATAGTTGACACCGTATGTGTGCAACCCCGTAGAGAGGTCATAGGTTCGATCTTTTTGCCCGAGAGGCTATTCGAGAGTGCCTCCCGAAGGGCTGTCCGAGTGACCGTCCGAGTTTCCGTGAGTGCCTCCTGAAGGGCTGTCCATGACACCGTCCAGGGGACTGTCCGACCGCCTCCCGAAGGGCTGTCTGAGGGACTGTCCGAGGAGCAGACGAGGGAGTACATCCTCGTGGTTGGGAGGTTGTAAATCCTAGCTGCGGGGATCTGCACCGATGATCTACATTGACTCTACTTCCGCTGCGCCACGAGTCGGTAACGATCAGATCAAACCTTGTATGCATCTCCATAGTGATCCTGGGCGTGCTCACAGTACCGAATTTTTTTGTTTTCTGTCGCGTTCCCCAACAAATTCCCCCCGTGAAAGGATCGCGATGTCGCCTAAAGGGGGGGGTGAATAGGCATTTCTAAAACTTCTACGGATTGGGTTTTATCATAATGCGGAAATAAACTAAGAGGATACTTTTCAAGCAAAATCCTAAATATACTAGACTCAACTAAGTGCACCAACAACTTAATGTAAACAAGGTGATTACAACAAGGATACTAACAAACACAAGTAAGTTACACAAACTTACTTGAGCAATATCACAAGATATGGAAGTGTGTGACACAAGTTAGCAATTCACACTAATCACAAGTTATATCAATAGTAGCAAGTATGAATTGCGGAATATAAAGTGTAGTCCTAAATAATCTCTACAAGTAGTCCTAAATAATCTCTAGAAGGAAATAACCAACACAATATAATGAGGACAACAATATATAGTGAATGCGAGGTCAAGTGACCAAAGTAAACCACAAATAAGGAGATAGGGTTAAGGATAACCAAAGTCATGGAGACGAGGATGTATCCCGATGTCCACTTCCTTGGAGGGAAGCTAGTCAACGTTTGAGGTATGGGTGTTACCACGAAGGCACAACAACACCACGAAAGCTCACCCTGTTCTCCTTGAGATATCACCACGAAGGTGATTCTCAGCCACTATTGGTAGACCTTGAGGCGGCCTCCAAACCTTCACAACTTTTTCGGGGGGTGGCAAAACACAAGTTGATTCCTTAATAGAGCACTCCTACCGCCTAGGAGTTTCCAACCTCCAAGAGTAACAAGATCAAGAGGGAAATGCTCAAGACTTTCCCAAATCACAAATTGCTTCGGTCAGAAAGAGAGGGAGTGGATCTATCACTTGGTGGAATCTCTCTCAAGAACACTCACTAATCTCTTGTAGATCTAAGATTTGGTGTAGGAGAAAGTGAGAGGGAGCCTTTTGTGTTCTAGGGTTCATATAAGTGTGTTGCTCGACCCCCTCCACGAAGTGGTCAAGGGGTATATGTAGTGTGGCCCCAAAACTAGCCATTTCATTGTAAAAGGTTGTGTAAGTACTGGACATCTGGTAGTTACCAGACATATGGTGTGTACCGAACATCTGGTCGCTGTAGGTTTTGCACAGCTAAATGAACCACCAGAGACAAAGTAACAGGCACTACAAAAAAAGACACATCCGTGACATGATGGCCCAAACGGAAAAAAAAATGTCATGCTTATGACACTTTTATGACGATAATTGTGACAAAAACATGTATCATCATTGATGCGGTGGGCTCCTACTTCTATGACAAAAAAAATGACAGAAAATGGGCTTTTTGTCCTGGGCCGGCCGGAGACACACCTACATGACATTCTTTGGGCCAT
Organism: Elymus sibiricus; assembly: GCA_039707655.1. Taxonomy (NCBI): domain Eukaryota; kingdom Viridiplantae; phylum Streptophyta; class Magnoliopsida; order Poales; family Poaceae; genus Elymus; species Elymus sibiricus. The sequence continues at coordinate 516,682,526 of CM077666.1, forward strand.
CCATGACGTAAAAAATCGTGGTAGAAGTGAGGGCGAGGGAAATTTCAGGGAGTTCCCGGTCACGGTGGGTGGTCGGGGCCGAGCGATGCAGTGTGGTTTGCGCGTTTCTCTCGTACGCGCGTGTGTGCGAGGCGCTCGCTAACTGAACCCAAGTGAGCCGTTCGAGTGATTGCACTAGCTACGTACTGAACACGAGCGATCGATCCCACTATGTACTGAAGCCGATCGATCGATCCCTTCGCTGCTAACTGAATCCGAGAGATTCCTTCGCTGCTAACTGAACCCAAGCGATTCCTTCGCTGCTAACCGAACCCTATCGATCGATCCTTCTCACTGCTCACTGAAGCCGATCGAGCCCCCGTGAGAGACGTAGCAGCCGGTGTGTTGGGTTGCGTCTCGATGAACAGTGCCCGTTGCTGCCGCGCGCGCGATACGTAGAACGAGTCGAGACGTGGTGAGTCGAGCCGGTTGGTTGGCTGTGGAGTGCCCGTTGCTGCCGCGCGCGCAATACGTAGAACGAGTCGAGACGTAGTGAGTCGAGCCGGTTGGTTGGCTGTGGATGAACAGTTTCCGGTGGGGGTTGGATGAACAGGACCCCGTGGTTGCCGCTGGATGAATAGGACCCCGAAGAGGGCGCCACACCCCAGCCAGTTGGGGGTGGATAAACAGGACCCCGTGGAGGCTGGATGAACAGTAGCCCGTGGATGAACAATATCTGGTGGAGGCTGGAGGAAGTCGCGGTGGATGAACAGTAGTAGGTGGAGGCTGGAGGAACTCGACGGTGGATGAACAGTAGCTCGTGGAGGCTGGAGCGAGGCAGTAGACGGTGGATGAACAGTAGCCCGTGGAGTCCCGTTTTGCGGTACGCCACACCCCTCCCGATGAATAGGACCCCGTTTCGACCGTAGGCGCTCGAACATAAGTCCGTTTCCTCCGTTTTACAGTACGTCAAACCCGTCCCGATCAACAGGACCCCGTTTCGACCGTAGGCGGTTGGCGACAAGTCTGTTTCCTCCGTTTTGCGGTACACCAGACCATTCCCGACGAACAGGACCCCATTTCGACCGTTCGCGGTCGGACAGAAGGCCGTTTCCTCCGTTCTGCGGTACGCCAGACCCCGTTTCGGCTGTTCCGTCAAAGCCGGTTGGCTCCCGTTGAACAGGACGCATTCCGACCCAGTCGGTTGCCTCTCGATGAACACAACGCCGTTTCCTCCGTTCCGACCCAGCCGGTTGGCTGCCGATGAACAGGACACCGTTGCCACCATCCGTTGCCTCTCCATGTACACGAGCCCTGGCCGTACGTATGCACGAGTACGCGTTCGAGTCTCCGCCCGTATGTACGTACGTGGCCGTATTTTTTGCCATATGGATGTACGTACGTGTACATGATTTAGACGGGACTGCATGAACTTCTACGTCGGGGGCTCTACTACGACACGTGTCACTACTTATTCGGCCACGATTCATCCTTGCAGAGACACCGATCGATCAGTATGTACGTACACGTTCGCGACTAGACAGACAACGCTACGTATGCTTTGACCGGGTGGGTCCCAGGATCAGGGAAGACAAGGAGGCACTTCCTTGCATGCGAAGATATATCTGGTGGGTTCCAGCTATTGTCAGGGGCGGAATCAATTTTTTTTGCCCGTAATAAGGAGGCACTTCCGCGTGCGAAGATGTAGCTGGTGGGTCCCAGCTGTCAGGGGGAGGAATAAGGAGGCACTTCCTTCCGTGCGAAGATATAGCTGGTGGGTCCCAGCTTTCAGGGGGAGGAATAATTTTATTTTCGCGTAATAAGGAGGCGGTTGCATGCGTGCGTCCATGGACCTACTGCGTCCCCACTGTCAGCCTCTCCACATACATTCCTCCTCTGATGACTCTCGTTTGTTGACCACGTTGACCACGCCGCGCCGAGCGCACCAAGGCGGTGGACGACGGCGAGGCTTCGGACGGGATTGAGCCAGAGATGGGAAGACGCGGAAGTGGAGTCGCAGACGGAGAGGTGTATGAGGGTTAACTGGTTCTGGTGCGGCGTGGTTCTGCAGTCGGCGGAGAATAACAGGAGGTGTGGAGGGGTGGGGGGATGGCCTGGCCGGCGGTGGGGTAGCGCTTCGCAGCGAGGCGTGCTAAGTAGAGCTGCTAGCCGCCGGAGGCGGGAGTAGGTGGTCCCGGCGGCGCTGGAGGAAGAAGACGAGAGATTGAAGATGGATGCCGGCCGTCGGTTGTAAATCCAACGGCTATGGATGTCAGAATCATTTGTTGACTAAGTTGTCAACGCCTTGCGTAGGGTTCGACCTATTGGCCCACATTTCAGCCTCCAAAAATGTGGCACATATTCAACCCATTTTTTTAGAATTTACAGTCCATTTGCTGGGCTGGATGAACAAATAATGTACCGTCCATGCGGGCCATTTATTTTTTTCTAAGAAATTACAGCCCATTTGCACTTTCTCGAAATACATGATTTTGCTGGGCTGGTTGTAAATATAATGTTGGGTTGGGCGGAGCAATGTTATCAAAAAATAAACTGGGGTTGGGCATTTTATTATAAATAAAATTAGATAATAAGCGCGTTATTATTACACTGGTCCTTAAATCTTACAAAGCTTTTGTACGCAATCACCAGGATTTTCGTTGCCTTAGAGTAAAAAATACAAGGATTTTATTGTTAAACATTTATTTTTATAAGTTAATAAGACGTGGGATATTTTTTCTTATATATATAAGTATCTATTAAATATATGATGACAATAATAATAAGAATAATATGTAATAACATATAAAATAATATAAATATATATATAATATAGTTAGAAGGGAAATATAAGTTGGACCTGGCGTTCTTATTCTTATATGGAAAAATAGAACAGACCTCTGCGTTTTCTTCAAAAAAATACATAAGTTGGGTTGCGGATGTTTAAGAGAAAATAAAACCTAGGCTGGGAGGCCCATAGGCCAGTCGATATATGATGGCCCTCAAAAAAATAAGTTCAAACCACTGTGTCGGCATGTCGTGGGCTGCGGATGTTAAAAAAGAAAACCTAGACTGGGCAGGCCACAAACCCAACTGATACTTGCTAGCCAACAACAACAACAACAACAACAAAGCCTTTAGTCCCAAACAAGTTGGGGTAGGCTAGAGGTGAAACCCATAAGATCTCGCGACCAACTCATGGTTCTGGCACATGGATAGCAAGCTTCCACGCACCCCTGTCCATGGCTAGTTCTTTGGTGATGCTCCAATCCTTCAGGTCTCTCTTTATGGACTCTTCCCATGTCAAGTTCGGTCTACCCCAATCTCTTTTGACATTATCAGCACGCTTTAGCCGTCCGCTATGTACTGGGGCTTCTGGAGGCCTGCGCTGAATATGTCCAAACCATCTCAGACGATGTTGGACAAGCTTCTCTTCAATTGGCACTACCCCAACTCTATCTCGTATATCATCATTCCGGATTCGGTCCTTCCTTGTGTGGCCACACATCCATCTCAACATGCGCATCTCCGCCACACCTAACTGTTGCACATGTCGCCTTTTAGTCGGCCAACACTCAGCGCCATACAACATTGCGGGTCGAACCGCCGTCCTATAGAACTTGCCTTTTAGCTTTTGTGGCACCCTCTTGTCACAGAGAATGCTAGAAGCTTGGCGCCACTTCATCCATCCGGCTTTAATTCGATGGTTCACATCTTCATTGATATCCCCATCCTTCTACAACATTGACCCCAAATATCGAAAGGTGTCCTTCTGCAACATTGATACTTGCTAGCCCTCTGATAAAAAATGATACCTGCCAGCTCCCCGATGACCGGCTTCATTTTAAATTTATCTCCTTTATTAACTACGTTGACAAACCCGTGGGCCCCAACGTCAGTATACCTTTAGGAGGAAGCATTTTTTCAATGAGGCACTTGTTTGCGTACGGCCATGGACCTGGTGGGTCCCGACTGTCTGCCTCTCCACGTACAGTCCTCTCCAGATTCCTCTCATTTGTTGAGAATGTTCACAATGGCAGACGGCGGCGCCGCGGCGAGCGCAGAAAGCCGGACAGTCCCGGAGGATGACGTCGATGCCTTGGACGAGAACGCACCGGAGCCGGGGAAGACGTGCTACAGTAGTGGTAGAAGCTGTGCCTGATTTCTACCGAAAGTACTGCAGTAGCCCAGTGGCTAAGTCCCATTCCCCAACCGCTGCTTCGCCCGGGTTCGATTCCACCTAATGAAGTGAAAATATCCCCAACTTTTTTGCCTCTGCCATTACTGACATGTGGGTCCCCCTTGTCATCTACGCAAACCACCTCCAACACTTGCCAAAACTTCATCCCTAGTTTTCTCTGTTTTTCGCACACTCAACATTGTGTGGCCATTTTGAAAATAGCATATCTTTTTGACTGTGCATCATATGAAGATGTGCTATGCATCAATGTTGATCAGCATGTCGTGGGCTGCGCATGTTAAAAAAGAAAACCTAGACTGGGCAGGCCACAAACCAGCTGATACTTGCTGGCCCTCTGATAAAAATTGATACCTGCCAGCTCCCCGATGACCGGCTTCGTTTTAAATTTATCTCCTTTATTAACTATGTTGACAAACCCGTGGGCCCCAACGTCAGTATACCTTTAGGAGGAAGCATTTTTTCAATGAGGCACTTGTTTGCGTACGGCCATGCACCTGGTGGGTCCCGACTGTCTGCCTCTCCACGTACAGTCCTCTCCAGATTCCTCTCATTTGTTGAGAATGTTCACAATGGCAGACGGCGGCGCCGCGGCGAGCGCAGAAAGCCGGACAGTCCCGGAGGATGACGTCGATGCCTCGGACGAGAACGCACCGGACCGGGGAAGACGTGCTACAGTAGTGGTAGAAGCTGTGCCTGATTTCTACCGAAAGTACTGCAGTAGCCAAGTGGCTAAGTCCCATTCCCCAACCGCTGCTCCGCCCGGGTTTGATTCCACCTGATGAAGTGAAAATATCCCCAACTTTTTTGCCTCTGCCATTACTAACATGTGGGTCCCCCTTGTCATCTACGCAAACTACCTCCAACACTTGCCAAAACTTCATCCCTAGTTTTCTCTGTTTTTCGCACACTCAACATTGTGTGGCCATTTTGAAAATAGCATATCTTTTGACTGTGCATCATATGAAGATGTGCTATGCATAAATGTTAATCAGCATGATGTTAACTGGCTGGTAGTTCCATTTTCGACCATGAATAAAACTTCCAACATGCTGTTATCCCTGTTTGAAAAGGGCGTGTTAATATAAATGCTCTGCCTCTGAAACTTGCAGTTTCTTATCTGAAACTGAAACTTGCAGTTTCTTCTCTGAAAATCACATTGTCTGCACTTTTATATGAAACTACATTTTTGAAAGTACTAAAAATAGATCTCTGGAATTCAGAAAATACTTCATATGCTCAATACGGCAAATCTGAAATTCAAAAGACATTCATATCTGAAAGTACTCAAAATACACAACACAAAACACAATTCACAACCTGCAAATACTGATAACCCTAAGCTCCTCCTCTGATTATTGGGGGGGCACTCCCCTCCTATTCCTCGGCGGTAAACAGCCGCCCCGTGAGATGAGTTGAACGGCGAGGGAGAGGATGGCGGGGAAGCGTCGTCGCGCCAACTGCTTTCCTCCTCTTGCAGTTGGGTACGGTCGACGAAGACTCCACCGGCTCGCTCTGCCACGGCACCCTCACAAACGGCACCGTGTAGATGCTCGATCCTTGATCCTCTGGATGCTCCATCTTGGATCGATACTCCCACCACCGCCGCCTCACGATCGGATTCGGTGAATCTGTCTACTCCATAGCCCAGAGGAGCAGCTCTATGTACTCCCGCGTGCCTCCCTCCGGGAGTATCGCCGCCATTTCGCTCTGCTTCAGATATTTGGCCATCGCCGTCGCCGTCGTCGCTAATTGCTGCGGGTTGTCAAACTAAGACTGTATCTCCATCATCCTGGCTAGCTTCACAGGGTCACCGTCTGCGATCGTCACATATCGGTTGTACTCCTCCATTGATCTACTTCTCCACAGCACCTTCACTCATCCGCGGTGGTTTTGGAATGGAAGAGGAGCGGCGCTGGTTTTGGATTGGAACAGGAGAGGAGCGGCGGTGGTTTTAAAATGGAAGAGGAGAGGAGCGGCGGTGGTCTTGTGTAGGATCAAAAGTATGTCTAGACGGGGGGTGATTAGACTACTTGACCAAATAAAAACCTAACCTTTTCCCAATTTTAGTTGTAGGCAGATTTTAGCAAGCATACAAGTTAAGCATCACCCTACACATGCAATTCTAAGAGTATAGCAGTGAAAAGTAAACAATTGCATATGTAAGTAAAGGAGGGGATAGGCGATTTCAAACGCAATGGAGACACGGTGATTTTTGGCATGGTTCCGATAGGTGGTGCTATCGTACGTCCATGTTGATGGAGACTTCAACCCACGAAGGGTAACGGCTGCGCGAGTCCACGGAGGGCTCCACCCACAAAGGGTCCACGAAGAAGCAACCTTGTCTATCCCACCATGGCTTACGTCCACGAAGGACTAGCCTCACTCGGGTAGATCTTCACGAAGTAGGCGATCTCCTTGCCCTTACAAACTCCTTGGTTCAACTCCACATCATGTCGGAGGCTCCCAAGTGACACCTAACCAATCTAGGAGACACCACTCTCCAAAAGATAATAGACGGTGTGTTGTTGATGAACTCCTTGCTCTTGTGCTTCAAATGATAGTCTTCCCAACACTCAAACAAATCCTCACAGATTTGGCTATGGTGGAAGAAGGATTTGAGTGGAAACCAACTTGGGAAAGGCTAGAAATCAAGGTTCAAATGATAGGATTGGAATGGCTTGATCTCAACACATGAGTAGGTGGTTCTCTCTCAGAAAATGTATGGTGGAAGTGTAGGCACGTTCTGATGGCTCTCCTCACTGAGAAGGAAGTGGTGGAGGGGTATATATAGCCTCCACACAAAATCCAACCGTTACACACTTTTGACCCAACTCGGTGGCACCGATTCAGAAGACTCGGTGGCACCGAACTGTGTAAAAGATATGAACATTAGGAATCTCGGTGGGACCGATTGGAACAACTCGGATGGACCGAAGTGCAATGGCTAGGGCAAACCTCATCTCGATGGCACCGATTGCATCAACTCGGTAGGACCGAAGTGAAGCAATAAGGCAACAGAGAGTTGGCAAGTCATCTCGGTGAGACCGATTTGCAAAACTCGGTGAGACCGAAGTGAGTGCAAATGATTATAGAGAGTTGACAAGGCCATCTCGGTGAGACCGAGATCCATATCGGTGGATCCGATTTGTTAGGGTTTTGGCAGTGGCTAAGTCTAGATGAACTCGGTGGCTCCGGATAGAGAATTTCGGTGGAGCCGAGTTGGAATGTTGGTTTTGGACATATTTGGATAGAGAGAGTGGTTGAGGGTTTAGGGGTACTGTCACTAAGCACTTGAGCAAAAAGACCATTAAGCAACACCTCATCCCCTTTTAATAGTATTGGCTTTCCTATGGACTCAATGTGATCTTGGATCACTAAACCAAAAATGTAGAGTCTTTATCTTTTGCCAATCTTTGTCCTTAGCATTTTGAGGGGTCCACATCTCTAGTCTATGCCATGCCAATCATTGAACATCTTGAAATCTTTAACTTGAATAGACATTAGTTCAATGAGATATATGTTGTTATGAATTACCAAAACCACCAAGGGAGCAAATGTGCTTTCATCTTGGAAGTTTTTTTTGTTTTGAGGTGATGGTCTTGGAAGTCGGAATGCAAGAGGAGCGGCGGGCATTGGTTTTGGATTGGATGAGAGCGGCGGTGCGCTGTGAGTGGGTCCCTCCTACTACCTCCGTGCTGGTTCACTAGCCCCATCGTATTTTGGGTCAAAGTTTGACCACGTACTGTATTTGACAAGCAAAATGTGAATGCATGTCATCAAAAATCATATCATTGGATTCGTATCTGAATGTACTTTCCAATTATATTATTTTTGCAATGTATAACATATATTTTATTTGTTAAAATCATGGTCAAAATATGACCCAGAATACAAGGGAGACTAGTTAATGTGGGGTCGCTTCTTAATTGAAGGGTAAATTGATTTAGATTTAGATCCAGTCACAGCGCGCCGCCCCTCTCGTCAATCATAAACCGCCGCCGCACGCTACTCTCCCTCTTCTCCATTGCAAAACCACCACCTCTCCTCTCCATCTTCTCCATTCCAAAACCACCGTCTCGCCTCTCCCTCTTCTCCATTGCAAAACCACCTCCTCTCCTCTCCATCTTCTCCATTGCAAAACCACCGTCTTGTCTCTCCCTCTTCTCCATTGCAAGACCACCATCTCTCCTCTCATCTTCCAAAGCCAGCACCGCACCTCTCAGAAGCACATCGATGGAGAGGATGCAGAAGCGAATCGTGCAGATCGCTGGCGGCGACCAGGCGAAGTTAACCAGGTTGAAGGAGATCCTTACTTGGTTTGACAATGAGTGGGAGATTTCGAGGACGGTGAGGGCCATGTGGCAATATATGAGAAAGAGCGAGACGGCGGCGATGTACTCCCCGGCGGCAGTCATGCCGCAGTCCTTCGAGTTCATCGAGTATCTCCTCTGGGCGATGGAGCAGACGGATTCGCCTGAGGCGAACGTCACGCGGAGGTGGTGGGTGTACAGATCGAAGGTCGAGCATCCAGAGGATGACGAATCAATCAAGTACGGTGTGCCGTTCGTGAGGGTGCAGTGCCAGCCGGAGCCACCGGAGTATTCGTTCTCCCACCGCAAGAGGAGGAGGTCGGATGGCGCGACGTCGCTTCCCCGCCGTTCTCCACGGTTCCCTCGCCGCTCGCCTCGTCTCAACGGCGGCGGTAGAGTTTAAGGTAAGCTTCGCACAACCTAATCTTCCATCTGCTCATGCTTACAATCAGTGTGACGGCTAATAAAAATCATACGGGTAAGTACTAGGTAGTACTCCGAGTACTACGCCAATCACCCTAAAAGAGATCTGGAACTAAAACAAAGTAGTGAGAAGGTGTACAAATAAATAAAAATCGATTGGTCCTTCTTTCAGAAAAGAGTACTCCCTAGAAAAGTGCCAATATAAGCTATTTGATTAGAGGATTTGCTGCAACACTGAAACAAGTAAAGTGCACGTCAAACACCGCCAGATTAAAATGTTCTGCAGCGGGTCGGGAAGAACTTGAGGAACCATCCGAGCATCGCACTCTGCATACTGGAAATCGACCCAACATTTGTGCAGTTTATGTTAGATATTGGCACCTCGCACTCTGCATATATGCTGGTTCCATCCGAACATTTGTGCAGTTCCACTAAAATGTAGCTGAATAACCCTGTTTGCACAGATAATGAAAAAGCGTGATTACATTATAGTGGCACTAGTTGATGAAACATACACTAATAAATAGAAGAAACTTCATTTTCTTAATGGGAAAAGATTGCGATATAATACCTTTATTAAAAAAATACAACAGTATCACAGTATGCCATGCTGCGAGGGGGGGATGGGCCCTGCGACGCCTCATACGGTAGACCTGATACTGGAAATCGACCGAATTCTCCCCGATACACCTTATGCAAGTGATGAACATCAGTGTACAGCGGTAGTACAAGGAGGGGCCTTCAGCCATTCCAATCTCTATTTTTGTGTAGTTCAACTAAAATTAAGCATCCCTGTTTGCAGAAACACTTAAACATGTCATTACATTAACAATGGGACTAGTTGATGAAACATATACTAACAAAGAGAAGCACTTTCATTATCTACATTGGAAATGAAATGATAGATAGGACAGTAGCTATATTTTAACTGTATTATTACTTCATTTTATCAGTGGCACTAGGGTCGAGCAGGTGGCAAGTGAGGTGTACCGTGCGTTGCAAGGATGGAGGCCGGGGGTGCTTAGACTGGGATGCTGAAGCTGGCTCTTTCAGTCCCTATCTTTCCCCCCCTGATGTTTGTGTGGTAGCTTTTGGGTTGTAATCCAAACTTGGTCGAGCTGGGGCTGCGTCCCGCTACCTGCCTAGCTTATGTGGCGAACTTTTCTCCTGCTAGTAGTAAGCCCTTTCTAGTAGTAGTTGCATAACTGCCCGTTTAGACTGAGATGATGTCGGATAATGGTTCTCTATGGTTGGGTTTCTTTAATGAAATTGGAGGGAAACCCCCTCTTTTGATAAAATAAAAATCAGTGGCACTAGCGGTGCCAAAACATTGCCTCAAATTAATAGTCAACGCTATCGTAGTCAACGCTATCTGCAGTCAACGCTATCGTAGAAGGGATGACACCAGTCACCTACATGGATGATTCAATTCATGCGACCTTTTTGTGTAGTTCACCTAAAATGAAGCAATGTTTGCATCATGCAGTTAGCAAGTACTTGGTCCCATGAGCTGGCAGCTTCTTCTTCATTAGTTGCAATAAAATTGAGCAGCATCAAGGTTGGTCGTGGAGCTCGTGGAATGTGCAACTATAATTTGGATATCCTTTTGTGCAGTTCAACTAAGATCAAGTGTCCATGTTCGTGACACAAATATGTGGAAAGTGCTATTGTGGTGACGGTGACGGCTAATTAACTGTTGGAGGAGATTACACGCAGAGTTCCACGAGGTGAAATGTATATCTCTGTTTGCACAAAAAGGTGGAAAGGAGGGTGACTAACAAGTGATGAAACATACATCAAATGAAAAGAAGCATGTTCCTTATCTGAATGGCAATCATACAAGGACAGTAGCAATTTCTAAAGCAGCAGCATTGCTAGATATTAGTGTGGGCATTAAGATTAACTATGACAACCGTTAAATACGACATTACTTTAATGGTGCCATTGCTTCATTTAACCAGCAACATTAGATTAACAGCTGCTAAAGAGTTGGTATAAGGGCACGAGAGAGTACGCGGACCAGGACAGTTGCATTTCTAACAAAACGAAGCAACTTACTTATCTTAATGGGAAATATAGCAGGATATGAAAAACAGTGCCATTGATTCATATTACTGGAGGCATTACATTGAAAACAACATTGGTTTAACGTGTCCTTACTTTAACAGTGGGATTGCTACATTTTACCAGTGGCATTAGATTAGACGGGCTCGGGGCAACAAACATCCAAACAGGATATCTGGGTTGGTCCCATTTTTGTTCAGTATATCCACCTTTTACTGTGTGAGGGCAGCAAATCTAGTGCTGGACATACTCTGTTGACTTGTCCCCCAGTCCCCACTTTCTTTCCTTTTTCAACCAATAGATTGGTTCTATATCGAGTTGGTACTGCGTTTCCCTTTATTTCCCTCTTAGACCAAGAGACCAGTTGGATAGCCAGTCTCTGCTACTTTTCGCCCCCATTCTTTCCTCTTACGACCAAGTCCTAGATTCAGGATACAACTCCCCCCTTTCTTCCCTGTTTGAACCAGGTACTAGATTCGACTGCATGAAGTTGTTTTACCTCTCACTAGTAGAAAAAGGACCTTTGGTTCAGCACATTAGTCTCGGCTAGAGTTGGAACCGGGACTAATATGAGCATTAGTCCCGGTTCCAAGTTTCATGGGCGTCAGAGGACCTTTAGTCCCGGTTGGTAACACCAACCCGGACTAAAGGTCCTATATTAGTCCCGGTTGGTGTTACCAACCGGGACTAAAGGCCTTGACCCTTTAGTCCTGGTTGATAACACGAACCCGGACTAAAGGGTCTACCTTTAGTCCCGGTTGGTATTACCAACCCGGACTAAAGGACCCTTTAGTCCCGGTTAATAACACCAACCCGGACTAAAGGGTCCTCCATAGGCTAGTTCAAAAGGAAAGCATCCCATCCAAAGTCACATGTGCTGTGTAGGTGGGGTGGTAAGCTGCGCGTGAGGCAACACATGAGGTCTTGAGTTCGAATCCCACGAGTTGCATTGGTGGGAGGCATTATTTTTTCTAGCATGGAGGACCTTTACTCCCGGTTGTGAAACAACCGGGACTAAAGGATCATGCCTTTAGTCCCGAATCCATAGTCCCGGTTGGGAAAACCGGGACTAAAGGGGGTTGGGAACCGGGACTAAAGGGGGTTTTTCTACTAGTGTCTTAATAGTAAAAATTTAGGTGGCTTTCGAACAGCCGATCGATCCTATCTACGAGGGGGGCTGAGAAGTAGAAAAACATACACATGCAGCGACGTGAGGAGCTACGGTAGTAGAGCGAGGTCGGTTTCAAAGGAAGTTAAACCTGAGGGTCACCGGGATGTGGCTAGGTGGGCGGCGGGAGGCCGGATCTGCCCACACTACGTCAGCGAGGAAGAAGGGGTCGGAGGCCCTCCCTAGCCGGCGCTGCGTGGGAGAGAACGGCAAGGCACGCTGATTGGGACGCGCCGGCAGTGGGTCAGAGCCGTCGCCGACGACTACCGCGTGAACGTTGCACCTTCTCACCTTCCCCGGCGGAGGGGATCCGGCCGGATCTATGACCAGCGGTGAGCAGAGAGAGAGTGTGGCCACCGCTGTCGTGTTTAGATCTGGAGAGGATGAGAGTGTGTGAAGAGAGCAACACTAGCAAGCAAGCGTGGAGGCTCCTGCCTATATAGTGGAGTAGTTTTGTTTTTTCTCTCCATAAAACAATCGTTTCAAATGGCATACGTGTCAGGTCGCACTTTGTATTGTTCACTTCTGGTCACCGGCCCTCGATTAATCGAATAACCACATAGGTCAAATTATCACAGGTGAAAATATAGAGTGAACAAGCCCGAACTCATTTGAAATTGAGATGTGGATGGCAGCGTTTAAACACATTGCATCCATTGACAAAGTAGTTTGAATTTGAGGTAATGTGTGGCTTTTGGAATTCACATCTAAATGGAGGCACACCATATATTTTGTTTGATTACCATGTTATACATATAAAACATGCATAATTTACATTTCAACTAGCTAGCTAGAGCTTGAAATGTATTTGTTTTCAACAAAAAGTGAAATCAAAATTTTGAAAATTCGTGATCTTGGCGTTTGCAAAAAAAAAAGTAAAGGGACATCAATCTTTGTTCTGCTTTTGGACATAAACTATATGCAACCTTTTTTCGAAATGAACGGGTCTATTATGAGTGTTCGCCAGTGGTACAAAGCGCCTTTGATGAAAAATACATCGAGATTAGAAGACCACCAAATGACCAACTGCAGTCAGAACGAGTCGTCGACGCGTTGCTATCGCTGCTATTCTACCGGAGCCGGCTTGACCTCGTCAATGACTGTCGAGGAGTCTTCATGCACGTGCCCCAGAGGCACATTTGTCGTCATTTTGATCTGAAGCACCTGATTAACATAACACCAAAAATTGCCACATGACAAGAAACCCTAACCTCACTGCCCCAAGGAGACAACATGAATCTATGTTGGAGCTCCGTGGACTACGTCCCAACGGACAAACTAGACGAGGATCAAAGCTCAAATTAAAGACAAACTCATAGAAAAGGCGTCAATCGATGTCACCGCTATCCTAATTAACATAGCTAGCTTGACCTTGATGGCAGCCGAGTAGTCTTCGTGCATGTGCCCCCAATGACCAGTGCCCCGGAGGAACGCAGTTGTCGCTGTTTAACCCTCGCATTGATCCGAAGCACATGAGACCTAATCTTGCCAGATGACAAGAAACCTTAACCTAACCGCCCCAAAGGAGACGGCAAGAATCTACACTGGAGTTCCATCGACTATGTGTATACGAACAAGCTCAAGGAGGATCGGAGCCCGAAAGAGAAACTCGGAGAAGAAGCGCCGACATCTGCGTGAGCTCTGTGCGTGCCAGGACTAAAAACTCTAACATAAACTAATAACCGGAGCGAAGGGGCCAGGATTCCCCTCCCCGCCACCGACCGACGGAGCGGTGGGAAGAGGGGAGGGGTGAATCCATGGGCACACCGGTGAAGCATGGAGGGGAGAGGTTGCCCTAGCCGCCTATGGTGACTGGAGTAGATTTGTATTTATACTGAAAATGGATTCAAATTTTATTGGTAATGTAATATACCTGGTGCTCCTTTTTTTTAGATTTCTCATCAGAACTACAACCCTGTACAACACGGCCTACACGATATGTAGACGATAGCCAATCCAGCCGTCTGATGGAGTCTGGTCACATGCATGGACGAACTGATCTCCTGTGTCGTGCAGGGATCGTCCAGGCAACGACGTGTGTACAGCACTGCTCCAGTACTATCGCTCGTCTCTCTCTTCTATTAACTTAGCCGACTTGTGGGGACGGGGGAGTGTGCCTATGGTCGGTTGCTCAATTGCGGTCCCACATGTGTGTGCAAACGCAAGATGATGCGCGTTCCATTCGGTGAGCGGCGTGCCAGACCGACCGACCGTCTGGGGTGCGACGCGAACGCGACGGGCGTGCTGTATACATGTACCACCGTTTTCTTCTAGCTTTGCTCCATGGCGCAATCCATGGATACAAAATTATATTTAAAAGTCGAGGGCGGGGCTTTTCCCGCGCAGTAGGCGGGGCAGGTTAGCCTAGTCTGTTCGACAGAGAGGCGAGAAGATGAGGGAGTAGCGGATTCAACTTACTGGTGGAAACGTAGGGCTGTGTGATTTGACGGCTCGTTACTGCTAGACAGGTGGGGCCCTGTGATTTGACTGGCCATTATCATTATTACTGCGGCGCTACGACCGGGGTGAGTCGCCCCAAATCCCCTCCATGGTATACAGGTGCTAAAAGCAAGTACTCTACAATAATGGGCTTATAGCCCGCTTACATGGCACTTTTGCTTATGTGGAGGAGAGAGACATGGAAAAATGGTGGGAGTGGGCTCTCATGCAAGACCCTAGCTACTTATATATGTACTCCTTGGAAAATGCAATAAATACTACGAAGAAAGAGATAGAGAGAAGTAAAAAAAATACTCTTATAGCCAACCTTATAGCTAACCTTGTTGTATGAGTGACTATAAGTGATGACTATGTATGACATGCTAACATCACATAGCCTAACGCACCTGGACGGAGGAAGTAGTTTCATGCATGCGAAGTAGGCAAAAAAAAAATTGCTCATTTATAGCCGTCTGAAATCTCAAAGGGCGCGACCGCGCGAGCGAGGCAACGGTCGTGGTAGGCGCGACCATGATACGGGCTGCTGAGAGCCCTTGGATCTAAGATCGAACGGTCGCATGCTAAGTTGCTGAAAATTTGTAGAAAGGCCCTCCTGGATGTGATATTCACCCATAGGTCCAGAATCACGGCATGCAACCGTTCGATCTCAGATCCAAGGGCTCTGGGAAGTCCGTATCATGGGAGCATGGAAAGCTTCGTATCACCTGAAATTTTCCCGACGCTTGACGTGCGAACACGCAGATGCTATACTGTCAGGCCTACGAAGTGGGTCTAGTAGACACGACATCTAATTGGGCCCCCATAGTACTGTGCATGCAGCCGTTTATCCACCGGGCAAGCTACTACCCCGCCGTTCGCACGCCCCACTCAGCATTTTTACAATCGGAAAATCGCTAGCAGTTCGCTCCTACTCGTCCCCGTCCTTTAACATTACAGCAGTTCGCTCCCAGTCATCCCGTCCTTTCACATTGAAATAGTTCCACTTCTCCTAACCCTCCTCCAAAATCCATGGCCTCCCAAATCTCCATGATCGGCGGTGAGTACAAGGTTAAAACCATCACCGGCGATGAGTTCGACGTCATCTACACCCGTAGATCCGCGACGGTGGAACGATGCCTTGGTCGCTTCAAACGCATGTTCCAAAATTCAAATGGTGATGAGTGGGTCGCTGGGCTAGATGTTGAGTACACCACAGTCCTGAAAAAGGAGAAGCTTCTAAAGAAGGAAGAGATGAAGAAGCCCGCCGTGATCCAGGTTTGCGTACATAACTTGTGCTTGGTCTACCACATATGCCATGCCGACGTTAAGTGACAGAATTTTGAGGACTTCCTCAAGGACGACAGAGTTAAATTCGTTACTGTAGACTTTAAGAACGACAAGGAAGTCCTGGGTCGGATAGGCCTCATTGTAGGCCAGCCCTTCGACCTCCAGAAGAATAGGCTGGTGTCCTCCCGTCAGCCTTCAATGCTGACCCTGGCAGGATCCATGGTTGATCCTTCGTACGGTAAACTGACGAAACCTCACTACACGTTTCATCGTGCATGGGGGTGGAATGAAATAGATAAAGACCACATCTAGTACGCAGCAATGGATGCCTACCTTTGTTTGAATATCTACAAGGGTTGGATGAAGAGCGAGAGCCTAGTGTGCGGTTCAAGCAAAGAAGTATCGGCGAAGAGGAAGAGGGACAAGGACGAAGTCGAGGACGTGGACGAGGACTCCAAGTAAGGTGGCAGTGTCGTTGCTCATGCTGGTTCTAATGCAGTGTCTACCGGATAAGTTGCTTAGTTTAATTTCAGGGTGCTTAGTTTTATTTCAGGGGTGTGTTGTGCTGAGCCCCCAGCAGAACTATGTTATGTTCTTTTCTCGTTACTTGAAATCTTTAGTACGTACTAGTATTTCTTACAGTTCATCTTGTAGTTGGTAGTACCACTCGTTTCTTCACGTTATATACGTACTATGTATGAGTGACTACAAGTGATGACTATATATGATATGGCCAACATCATATAGCTAGCAGTTGGCTATACTATTAACCATGCTCTAAGCATGCCACATACGCAAAACACTTAAATGAGAGAAGTAATTCTAAAAAAAACTTAAATGAGAGAAGTTTACCCAAAGCATGAAGGAGTTTAGTTGTAAAAGAATTAAATAGGTATGCTAATTTTTTAATAGACTTTAGCACCCCATCTAAGCACGTACTAGCTTTTTTAATAGTACTATATTCATAATTTGGCGACGAGCGTTCTGTATGTGTACCACCTTTTTTCTTTGATTTCATCTTGTTAGTTTTGCTCCATGGCGCAATCCATAGATACTACTATTGTACAAAACTATATTTAAAAGGCGAGGGCAGGGCAGTCTCGCCTGCTCAATTTGATAGAGAGGCGACGGCCTTTGTGATTTGACGGCTCATTATGCTGGAAGGTGGGGCCTTGTGATTTGACTCGTCTTATAGTCATTATTACTGCGGAGCTACCACCGGGGTAATCTGGGGCATGACAGGTCAGCCCGGTTGCTGGCGGTCCCACATGTCGGCGAAAGGAAGTATAATTGTTGCCGACGACATGAGGAGGAGCAAAGAACCGTGCGGTATATTCTAGTTTTCCACTGGAGTACTAGTATGACGGAGGAGTGCGAAACACGGCAGCCCAGTGCGATATGGCGATAAAAATGATCTAATTTGCTTGTGACTGATCCCACGGCGCCGCTTATCGTTAGCATTGTTCTATTCATGCCTCGCAGAGAACGTGACACATGCGGCGCAACACCCGAAAGACACAGTGGCAAAAGAAGAAGACACAGGGGCAAAAGAAGATGGAAGATTACCCCCCCCCCCAAAAAAAAAGAAGGAAGACGCAGACAAAAGTCTGGGTCGCTGCTCTCTACTTCATGAAGGGTTGCTGGGTGCGGAGTCCTAACTGCTTCTTCATCGCCTCCACGACCTTCATCTCCTCGCGCCTCTCCTCCGCCATCTTCTTCATTGTGTCCATGACGCGGGATTTCTTGAGGCGAGCATGCATCATCTCTTCCACGGCCGCATGACGTTGCTTGACAGCAGCCAGGTGCTCGATGCGGAGCTTCGCCATGTCCTCCTTCTGTTCCATGTAGAGGGCGGTCAGCATCTTCACCGAGGAACTTCTCTTCTCATGCAGCTTCTTCCAGCCGGCGATCTCCTCCTTCAGCAGGTCAAGCTCGTGGCGGAGCTTCACCTTGTCCTCGTCAACTTGCAGGATTTCGCCAGTCGCCTTCTTACCCGAGGCAATGCTCTCCTTCAGCAGCTTCACCAAGCCGGCGGTCAACTCATTCTGCTTATTGAGCTGAGCGGGCATGTCGTCGAGGCTCTCCTTCAGCAGCTTCACCAAGCCGCCGGCGGTCAACTCCTTCTGCTTATTGAGCTGAGCGGGCATGTCGTCGAGGGATAATGACTCCAGCATTGCCAGCTCGGCATGTTCGCCTCTGCGGCTAGTGCGCTCCTGAGAGCCCTCGCCTGCCCGTGAGAGATCTTTCGAGGCCTCCGCGAGGCGGCGAGCCCTCTTTTTTTTCCGCGGCCTTCGTCGTCGCTCCCTTGTTACTAGTAATTCTCGACCTAGAGCTCTTCACGCCGGCCATGGCAAGGAAGGACGAACAAGAAAGACTTACGAGGAGGAAGGTAGAGTAATTTTCGGCTAGGTAGTTCCCCTTTTTATAACCTACTAGTACTAGTACTAAAAGCTGCATAGTGGGAACACGTTCAGGTTTGATAGGTGTGAACAGGTTTGCACTTAATTATAGCATGGTAGTACTACTTTGGAATGTGATGGGAAACAAGCTAAAGATTTATTGATGGTTTTGGTTTCGAAGCCCGAAATGGCTCCCGATGAGTTTTCTGGAACACAAATTTCAAGTACTGCTCACATGCGGTCGCACATGTCAGTGATGTACCTGGTCGTACATGTCAGACCAAGCCGATGCGTGTCCCTTCGGTGAGACGCGGGTCCGACCGACTGTCTGTTGGTGCGACCGACTGTCAAGTATTACGCGATGGAGACTTGTGGCTATCGGGTGATTGTCATGACCAAGCATTCAAAAACTCGTGATAAATCAATTACCATATTTTTTCCAAACGACCAAGTATTTTCACAGAAATACAATACATATAGATGGAGTGATTGTCACGGTTGCAAACCGCCATGGCGCCGCAAGTTCACTGCAGCAGCAACCGAGTAGGTCACTGCATGTAACACCCCGATTTTTGGCCCTTTCTTTTTCTTTTGGATTTCTTCGAATTTTCATTTGGAGTTCTTTTTCCGTGGCTATGTGATCTTGAAACCTGGGAAAATCTTCTCTCCTGCCACTTCCTAGTGTCTTGTCATTCTCAAATCTATCCCAAGGCCATGTCATTTCCATCTTAGCCCAACCCCAATATTTATTTCTTGGGAATATTCCTTTTTCTATTAAAGGAATAACCCTGTTAACTCTAGGTTGTGAAGCAACCTATATTTCTGTCTATCCAAAAATTCCCAAAAAAAATTCTCATAAATTATTTGGATCATATATTCCACAAATATGTCGAAACCCATCCTTGCCTAGTTCAAAAATAATTCAGGAAATACTCATTTCCTATTCTGTCCAGCAGGGCACTTTGTGAAGGAAGTGCCATTTATATTTTATTGATTGCCCTCAAAATTTTTGGGCACTCTTTCTTATCCAAATTATTGTCACATACCAAAATTCAGCTTCATTTGCCTAGTAAATCTTCCTCAGCAAATTTCCAAAGTTTCTGTCCAGAGAGAAGCTTTGTGAAGGAAGTACTAGCTAGGATAATCCAAATGAGTTGAAATTTTGGGAGATATTTTATATGATCAAATCATTACTCTCCACAAAATATCATCTCCATCCAACAATCTATGTGAGCACACCTTCAAATCTTGGTTTCTGGTCACAATTTCAGTTTGTGAAGCAACTATATTTTATATTGCTTCAAAAATTATGAAATTAATCCAGGACCTAAATATCCCTAAATAATGTGAGCATGAAAAAACTCACATTATTTTTCCAAGCCATTTTCTCCACAAAATTCCCCCAAGTTTCTGTCCAGTGTGGAGCATTGTGAAGGAAGTACCATTTTTACTTATCCAAATGGGATGAAATTTTTATGGTACCTTCATATGCCCAAATAATCATCCTACACCAAATGTCAGCACAATCCAACATTCCATGTGAGTGCCACTTCAAGATCCCTATTCTGGCCATTTTTTGCATTTGTGAAGCAAGTGCTATTTATATTCATCTATTTGATCTGAAAACTTACCAACGTAATGGCCTTAGTGTTTGATCAAGCCCAGATAAATATCAGAACCATCACTACTACAAATACTAGCATTAACGACGGTGCCCAAAAACTCTTGGTCGTTGAACACCCGAGTGGAGTCCCGCGTGGTGGAAACCAGTGTACGTAATACCTTCAACAACCACCTGTTTGCCCCGTCGCTAGCTCAGCGGTCGTTATTGTTATTGTTATGGGTTTGCACGTACATACAGCTCTAACAAACTCCCTCTCCTTGTGTTCAAAAAGAAAAAAACTCTCCTCCCTTTATCTCTCCCCCGCAAACCTCCCAACTAATGTTGGCGGGTTCTCCAAATATTGGCGCTAAATCTCTCCAATCCCAACAAATCTAATCTGCCCCTAATCCTATAAGTTAGTCCTTCCGATCCTCAGTTTTGCACAACTTCTAGGTGGAAGCCTCCATGGCCGGCGTCCTGAGGACTGTTCATGTCCCTCCGTCTCCACCCAGTGCCTTTGATGAACCACGGAATTCCCCCGGGCACCATGACTCCTCCCCATTGGCTGTAGAATTTTGTCCGGGTGAGTGTTTGCTCTTTCCATTGTGATGCTAATTACACTGATTCCATTTTATTTTTTCATGTGATGCTTTGTTAGTTACCTTGATGGTTGATTCTGTTCCATTACTCTGTAGGATGCAAAGACAGCGTTGGTGCATGCTCGGTACATATGCACTTGATGGAGCAGGCAGATTCCATGGTTGAGGTTGTTGCCCATACTTTGGATCGAGAGGTACATGACCTAATCTTTCATTCTCCTCTGGATTCAATATAATTTAATATATTCTGAGGTAAAAATGGACTTGATGGTTGATTCTGCTCCTGATTAGATGGACAAGAAGGTGCAAGGAGACATCATAATTTAGTCTGTTCCAGATACAATTAATCAGGACGCAGAAGAGTCTCCTGATGAAGAACGGAGCAGCGATGTGTCGATAACCGATGTCGATGAAGACTCTATTGAGTACCTGCGACGGCAAGTTGTCGAAGATTCTGAGGAAGAAGACAACCAAGATGAAGTATACTAGAAGGTCAGGAAGGAATTTAATGAAAGAAGCACCAGTGATGCTGCATTGAGGAGGGAAACAAGAGCCAGGAATGCACCTAGGCATAAGAGGAATCTGAACAAAATACGTAGAGACTTCATACGAATTTATATCCCTGACTACTACAAGATCGTGGAAAAATAATATTGTTGCTAAGGAACAGTATTATTGTTAGTTTTTCAGTTAGGGTCATTGGCATCAGAATTCAAGATTAGTGCCTTTTATTTGTAACATTTGTTATTGTTATTCATGTGTCAGCCTATGAACAAGTGATTGACTTCCAAATATTTTTCCTTTTATCCGTAAATGGATCTTCATACCCCTGACATTGTATTATACTTATATAGGATATACGAATGGGCTTAGAAATAGGCACTGTATTTTCGCGATGTCATAAACAGGTGCTTCACCGATGAATTTGATCTGCACCTGTACCTTAAGATCACCAGGCATTTAGGACAGCAAAGCGTCACCATGTTACCTTGAACCTGATTGTGATGAAACAATTGTTATTGCAATGTAAACTGATTGTGGCAGATCGGTTGCAACTTACTGCAAGTTCAGTGCAGGTGTGCCATGCGTGTACATGTTGGCTAAGCTAGGTTCAGTCTTTTGCCTGCATTTGTTGCAGCAAAGGCAAGTCGGTTGCCTGCAGTGCTGAGAAACTTGTACAAATAGTAGTTGTCCCATTAATTGATTGAATCAGTCGATGTATTTTGTTAGTGAAAAAATAAAAGAGAAAAAGGAATCCAATTTGTCAAAATTGTGTGCTTCTGTATCTGAAACTGAACCTGTCAGTTTATCCTCTGTTTGGTGTGTGTCCTAGTACACTGAAAGTCTGAAACCACCAGGCATGCGTTCTTCTTTTTCAACCTATGAACAGAAATTTGTGCTTGATTCAATTGGCTTAAAAAAGTATAGGTACAAGAACAGGCAGGTAGAGGTCACCGTGCCCCTTCAAAAGTTGAGATCCGCAGGGTTTTTTAGACAAAATCCTTAGGTTTTGTAGCACAAACATAGGCAATACATATTTTTGGTTCTGACTAAAGAGAGCGGGACGGCTGAATATTTTTGGCGCTAAGTGCAGGCAATTTGCACTAGATAACCCTGCCTAACAGCAAATATCTATTTAATCTGTTAGGATCTCATCTCTGTGCGCCTATTTCTCCTCTGCTCCCGTGCCCTGCTCAATCCGCCACACCTCCATAAACCATAGATCGCATCTCCCTTCCGTTCTTGGCCTATCCGTGCTGCAGCCCGCATCTCGCCACTTGCCTCGACGCCGGCGCATGCGCGATGCTGCCTGCACGTCGCTGGTAGCCTCGACCGGGTAGTCCGGCGCTGCCACCAGCACATCGCCGGTCGCCTTGAACCTGGCGCGCGCCCGGGCTGCCGCCTCCACGTCGCGGGTTAGCCTGGACCCTGGTGCGCCCGCGCTGCCGCCTGCACATCACCGGTCCCCCCACAACCCCGTTGCAGGTAGGTTCGTATTCCTCTTTGCTCTGTTTTTTTCTGCCGCGGGACCTTGATGCTCTGTTTCTGATCCTGATTACTACATACGTAGGTAGAATTTCATTTGCTTTATTACGATTTAAAATTTTGGTACGCCATGTTCAGTAGAATCCATTCATCTATAGATCATACACAATATGATTTATTTTACAATCTGATATGCCTTACATCGAATAACATAAATGCAGGATAACTACGTACTAAAACAGTAATATATATTAGAGATGGCTCCAAGTAAGACATGGATGAGACTAGTTGATGAGCGATTAAATGATGAATACCTAGAAGGGGTAGAGAATTTTCTCGACTACGCGTTCAGCCATGTGGGCAGGGAGAATGAAATTCGATGTCCGTGCATTAAATGCTGCAACACATACTCTCATTCTCGTGAATTGGTTTCTGCCCACCTGAAAGTGTATGGAATTCTCAGAAATTATACCTTTTGGTACCATCATGGAGAAGTTGCAAGGGAACCTCAAACAGTTTCTGAAGGTGAAGGCGATGAAGAAATGCAAGCAGAGAGTGCAGATGGATATGACCCGATGCAAGATTTGTTGCATGATCTGTTTCCTCAAAATAACAATCGAACTGAGCAAACAATGACACCACCATCTAACGAGGAGGAACCAAATAATGAAGCTGCAAAGTTCTATAAATTGCTTGACAACTATAACCAGCCACTTTACGAAGGGTCTAATACCACAAAATTATCTGCACTAGTTAACTTGCTTCACATTAAGAATTTGGGAAAGTGGAGCAACAAGTCCTTCACCATGTTGTTGGAATATCTGCGGAAGGCTTTCCTACCACAGAACTCTACTTTGCCAAATTCTTATTATGAAGCGAAAAAAACTATTCAGCAACTAGGACTAAGTTATAGGAAAATTGATGCTTGCACAAATCATTGCATGCTCTACTGGAAAGAAGATATAAATGCGGAGTCATGCAAGGTGTGTGGAGCATCTAGATGGAAACAAGACAAGCGCACAGGCACCACTCTGCACTCCGCAAAAGGGAAGAAGATTCCACAAAAAACAATGCGGTATTTTCCATTAAAGCCAAGGCTGCAAAGGATGTTCATGTGCCACAAAACTGCTGAATCCTTTAGGTGGCATGCAGAGGGCAGGGTAGATGATGGTGTGATGAGATGCCCTGCTGACTCGAAAGCTTGGAAATATTTTGATGAAAAAAACTCCTCATTTGCAAAAGAAATTCGCAATATTAGGTTTTGTCTCTCTTCTGATGGCTTCCAACCATATAAAACCATGCAAACATCTTATAGCATTTGGCCTGTATTCCTTGTTCCCCTAAATTTGCCCCCATGGATGTGCATGAAACAAGAAAATGTGATGTTGTCCATGTTGATTCCAGGGCCTGATGGTCCTGGTGATGCAATTGATATTTATCTGCAACCACTTGTAGAGGAACTTATTGAACTATGGAACGATGGTGTTGACACTTATGATGCATCAACGAAAACAAGTTTCACACTGCGTGCAGCACTTCTGTGGATGGTCCATGACTTCCCTGGTTATGCCAACCTTTCTGGATATAGCACGAAAGGAAAATTGGCTTGTCCAGTATGCCACAGTGGGACTTGTTCATTAAGGCTTAAAAAAGGTGGGAAGTTCTGTTACATGGGTCATCGACGCTTTCTTCCTAAAAACCATAGGTGGAGAAGAGATAAAAAATCTTTTGATGGTACCATAGAAACCAGAGAACCACCAACACCCTTAACAGGACATAATGTGATGGACCAAGTGGCTGATCTGGAGGGGATTGTCTTGTCTAAAGATGCAAGTAAGAAGACAAAGGTGTCCCATGATGAGAGAGGAGATAGCTGGAACAAAAGAAGCATATTTTGTAATTTGCCATATTTCAAAAATCTTTTGTTGCGCCATAACCTTGATGTCATGCATATAGAAAAGAATATATGTGATAGTATCATGGGAACAATTATGGATGTCAAAGGAAAGACGAAGGATAACATAAATTCTCGGCGCGATTTGCAATTAATGAGAATAAGGCCAAGTATGCATCCTGACGAGGAAGGAGACAAGTCCACTTTTCCATCTGCACCTTTCACTTTGCTTCAGCCCAATAAGGTTCTGTTCCTTCGGTTTTTTAAGGACCTTGAACTTCCAGATGGATTTTGCTCAAACCTTTGCCGCTGCACTAACATGAAAGACAAAAAAAAATTCGGGGCTGAAGAGCCACGACTGCCATGTTATCCTAAATCATTTACTTCCTCTTGCACTGCGTGGACTTGTTCCCCAGAATATTTATGACCCTCTGGTTGAGCTTTCCCAGTTCTTTTGCAAATTAAACTCCAAATCACTTTCAGTAGAAGAACTTAATGAAATGCAGGCCCAAATACCTGTGACACTATGTAAGCTTGAAAAGGAATTCCCACCATCCTTTTTTGATGTCATGATGCATCTGCCTATTCATTTGGCTAATGAGGCTCTTGTTGGTGGACCTACAATATATCGGTGGATGTATCTCTTTGAGAGACAAATAAAGTGTCTGAAATCGCTAGTGCGAAATATGGCACGACCTGAGGCTTCGATTGCAGAGGGATACATTGCAGAAGAGTTCATTACATTGTGCTCTAGGTATTTGGATGATGTCGAGACAAAGCATAATCGACTAGGCAGAATCAACGATGCACCAGGGGACGACAGCTATTATTTGTCAATATTCAATCGTGATGGAAGGCCATCCGGTGGTCGTAAAACTCGAGATATTAGTCTCCTTGAAGCAGAGCAAGCTCATATTTATGTTTTGAGAAATTGTGATGAAGTTCAACCATATATTAGGTATTGATTGGTCGGTTAACCTATTAACTTCATAGTTAACTAATTTTTGCGTGCCCATATTGATTAAACTTTGTATTATTATAGTGAGTACTCCAGTAGTCAAGATGGATGTTCACTGCAACCATTTACCACCATGTGGAACCAGAATTTCAATCAGTGGTTCAAAGAGAAGGTAAGACAAAAGAATCCAGAACAAAGTCTATATGTACATACATATGCACGTACATTTGTATTATCTCTGTGTGAAGATGTTAACATAGCTATTTGTCACTCCATAGGTAGCTAGCTTGCACGAACATGATAAGAGTGAGCTCACCGAAGACCTTTTGGCACTATCACGTGGCCCATTGGAAAATGTAACATGTTTTACTGGCTATGATATGAATGGATTCAGATATCGTGTTGAAAGTCGAGATAGACACCTCTGTACACAGAACAGTGGGGTGGCTGTGCTTTCAGAAGAAGGTGATAATGGTAGCACAGTAGAATATTATGGCATATTGACAGAGATAGTCGAGCTGCAATATTTAGGTGGAAGGCGTGTGACATTATTCCGTTGCAACTGGATTGACGTATTTGACAAAGAGCATGGGATGAAGAAAGACAACAAGCATGGAATTGTTAGTCTTAACCTGCAGCGTTTGCTCCGGACAGATGAGCCTTTCGTTCTGGCTAGCCAAGTTTCTCAAGTGTTTTTTGTTAAGGACAATCTTATAAAAGGATGGCACACAGTTGTGAAAAATCCATCACGTCATGCTTATAGTGTACCACATGGACAGTCTGATGATGAAGCCTTTGAAGCTGAACCTGACAATGGCGATGAAGATGACTTGCTTCAAAATTCGACAACAATATCACGTAGAAAGAGAAACACATGATGGCACTAGTTTATGCAACTCTTAATCTGTAGTAATCTATTTGCTTCATATTTTAGCTTTTACCTTATTAATAAACAGTGACACAAGTACTCATGTACTTACTTTATTTGATTTAGCATTTAGTAATTCATTTTTACTACATCAGCATTCACTTATTTAATACAATAGTACTTTGTATAGCCTTTGTGCACATTGCAAACTAACCTTATAAGTGCAGGGTATCAGAATGAGTCATCACAGGTATGGAAACTTGACAGCATTAGCTCGGGAAAGATGCCACTCACAGTTGAATAAGTCTGGACTGGTACACCAAGGTATTGCTAGGCGGACCTTGCCAGAGAAATCGAGTCAAATAGCAGATTTCAGCAGAAAAAGGGTTACTCACAGGCCTCATTTGCAAGATGAGGAACTGTGGAAAAAGTACGAGTTAGCTACAAAAGGTACTACGCAAACATAAAAATATTATTCAAACTATCTTGTAGAGGATGATATAATGTGGTTACTTGTTTTCATAGAGGGAAATGATACGCCAACAAATACACCAATCTTGTTTACTACAAATTGGGATGCTGGTGACTCCGAAAGTGAGTTTGTAACTATCATATACTGTACCAAGAATTGTTTCTATGCTTTATTGTCTTCAAGTAACTCATAATATATTGCAGGTACGAGTGATGAAGCTGATGCTAGTAACGATGGTGATATGGGAAATGACATGGATGGCTTTTATGGTATGAAAAACATCAATTTTTCATATGTCCTTCATCCACCGTGCTGACCGATTGGTTGTATATTTTCAGACGCTGCAAATGGTGTAGATGAATTAATGGGTAATGAAAATCTCGAAAGTGAAGAATCCCAGGGTAACCATGGCGTTGTAGCTACCTCAAAGACTAGTAAGCAAAAAAATGCAACTGGATTAGTTGATGAAAATCTGGAAACTGAAGAAGTGCAGGGTAACCATGGCAAAGCAACTACATCCAAGAGTAGTAAGCCCAACAATGGATCTCGATTAGTTGATGCTTCATTCGGACCGCTATAATACAAATTTTAGCTCGAATGTTTTTCCCTTTTCTGTACTTGATTAACACATGTCTTTTGAATGGCGCAGGACCTCAAACAGGTGAAAAGCGCAGGGTCCGTGGGAAGAATAAATGCAATGAAGTAGCTGATCTCATGGAGTCCCAAAAAATTAAAGTCCGGTTTTACAATAACCGTGCTCTTTCCAAAAGTTTTGCACGCCACTTGGGTAGAATCGTCCGTAATCCTAGAATTACCCCGATGAGGGTAAAGGAATGGTCCAATATTACTGACGCAGCTCGGGAACATATATTTGAGGCAATTAAGGTATGTTTGGTTCAAAGTTCTAGCAGTATAAACTCAATTTATGTACTGTTGTATTTATGTTACTCTGTTTTATGAACAACTATTTAGGACAAGTTTGAAAACATTGATGAGACCATTGCAATAGATATGTACAAAGATGAGATATTAGACCATGTCAAGAAACTTTGGATCAACTGGCGTGGAGACTTGCACCGGCATTTTGTGAAACCCAACAAGACTATGTAGGAGGCTGTGAAAAAGGTACCTAAAGATATTCCAAAGGATGATTGGGAATGGCTTGTCAAGGAGCATTTCTTCAGCAAGGAGTTTTTGGTAAGTTATCATGTTGCCTCTTAATTTTGAACCATTTGTGCAGTTGACAATATAATCCTCTGTAACTACAGAAAAAGAGCAAGAGAAACACCCAAAACAGAGCTAACCTCAAAATGCTTCATCGATCTGGCAGTAAACCCTTTAGACAGATAATTTGGGACATGGTACATACTTTAACTTGTCTTGCTTTTCATTCCCAATAATATAAGTTCAGTCTGACTTGCCTTGCCATTTTATTTCAACTAATAATAGTAACTTGCATATGTTGGAACAGGGAGGCAAGGAAAACAACCCACCAAGTATGGATAAACTTTTTTCGGAGACACACAAGAAGGGTACATCCTTTGCTGATTCTACAACCTCCGCCAAACATGTAAGACTTAATTTAACGATAATAACTTCCATAATGAACAACAAGTGTACAATTCATACTTAGAGATAGAAGTTGATGCAAATAACTTACTGTTGGCACTTCAGGCACAAATTAAGACCATAGTTCAGTTGAATCCTGGTCTTTCAAATGATGAAGTCATGCAGAAATGTGATACATCTAAGCGGCGTGATCGCGTAGTTGGCTTTGGAGGTGGAATTAGAGCAAGAGATTTGCGAGGACCAGCATTGAGTAAGGCTGAATTGGTTTCTAAACTTCAAGCTTCAGAGCAAGAGAAAAAAGTACTCGAAGAAAAGTTCAATGGTATGGTGCAAGAAGCATCAGAAATCAAGCGTCTTTTGTCTGGTAGATCTCCAATTGATAGTTCTGATCGTGAACGCCAAGATGATCAAGTAAGCTATTTCATACATTGAATTTATATGTCATTAAACTTCAAGACCATTTATTTACATGGACTGACTTTCATAAAATACTCAACATTTTGTAGGACTGATGGTTCACTGTAATATATAGAAGCATAAGGAGACATTGTAATCGCTGATGAAGGATGATATCCATTCAAACAACTATGGTGTCCCTTGATTGAAGATTAATAAATATTATATTTTCTAGTTGTCTCTTTTCCCAGATAGATATCAAGTACATTGGTTATATAATGAGTGCTTTCGACTCAAATTTTTTACATGATATTTTAATTTCAGAATTGTATGTCAGAATATTGGTATTTAATAAAAGAGGATACAATCCTTTCAATTTAGAATATTTTGTTTCTACATGTGGATGTTATACTAAATATAAGTGGATGCTGCATAAAGTGATTGTTGAACGGAATGTTATACTAAATATAAGTGGTTTGGAAGGACATCAAAGTGTGAAGAGAGTGGTCGTTAATGATACTTTGGTAGCATGATAACATTATTAGCGACGACAAAAGTGGTCGTTAATGATACTTTGGTAGCATGATAACACTATTAGCGACGACAAAAGTCGTCGTTAATACTACAATTGTGGTCGTTATTGCTTTGGGACCAACGACGACGCAACATCTCGTCGTTATAAGAATAACGACCACAAAAGGTATGTGGTCGTTATACTTTTAACGACGGAGCCTACTACGACCAGCAGATTGTGGTCGTTAATGACCTTTAACGACCACAATCTGACCTTCAACGACCACATATACCCTCGTTAAAAACCGTTTTCCTAGTAGTGCATACCCCAAGTAGAACTCCCCCAGTTCGGATCAAACACCTTCCTGTTCTTTAGGCTTTCGGCGTCCTCTGGTCACATCCTTAGCCATTGTTGTTGTTTCGTTGCTTGGAGCAGCTAGTGGGGGAGTGAGCAACTCGCCGGGCATGCCCGGGGCAACCAGAGCGCATGGCAACGCCACATTCGCGCGGTGACCGCACTCAGTGCGCGTGCTCTGCAGTAGTGGCCGCGCTCTGCGCGTCGCCTAGCGTCGGGCCCCTCTTCCCGGCGGTCCCTTCGCGTCCTTAGCATCGCGTGCGCCTCCCCTTTGCCTCTCCCGTCGCCCTCATGGCCCTCGCATGCCCTGCCTCCTCGCCAGAGGCATCGTTCGTGCGTCCGCGGCGGCAACCGAGCACGGCATCTTCGCTCCGGCTATTTAAGCCATCACCGCGGCCTCTCGACCTCATCAACCTCCTCACCACCCTCCCGGAGCTCGCCCCAACCACTCGCCTGAGCTCGGGAAGCTCTCTCCGCCCGTCACTGCCGCCATGGCCGCCGTCGGCCTCGCCTTTAATCCGAGCCACCCAAGCCTCCCCTCCCCTTCCTACCACCACCATCGAGCTCCTAGCAGCACTCCGACCATCCTCAGCCTCCAACCCGAGCCAATGGACGCCCGAGTCGCCGGATCCCACACCGGCCGAAGCCCCGCCCGCCGCGGCCAAAGCCCTGTTCGATTCCGAGCTCCCCGGCGTGCGTGGAACATGGGGATGGAGACGGCCTGTAGCGCCGGTGGTCACCATCGAGGCCGGCCTCTGCCTCGGCTAGGAGCGCGCAGGACGAGAGGAAGAAGGAGACCCAGCCGGTGGGCCCCACCTCCCCGCGGGCCCCACGAGTCAGCCACACAAGCCGTTCACCCCAGCCGCTGACGTGGATAAGTGAAAGCGTACTTCGGCCTTTACGTTTTCTGTAGTTGAAAGCGTATTTCTCTGCGGCTTAGAGGTCAAATACGTTTTCTCTACAAGAAAGCGTATTTCCAGAAATGCGTTTTCTCTATTTCAGCAGCCGGCGCCGAAACCCTTATTTAGCGAACGTTCGTCCGTTAAGGCCAGAAAAGAACAGTTTTTAATTCTTTTTCTGGCTATCGAACGAACGGCCGTAACTAGGCAACCGTAACTCCGAATCAGGTGATTCCAAAACCCACGATCTCATTTCATTGAGCCCGTTCTGATGGTATCATTTTCATGAGGTTGTCGCACTGTGAAAATGACCATTTTGCCCTTGCCCTTAAAACAGCTCCGCCAGGAGGGAAACTTTTCCGGCGATTCTTTCCGCGAGTTCATCGCACCTCTCCCCGATGATTCCTCCATACCCAGGCAAGCCACGACAGCCACTTGCATGATGGCCTTGCAGTAGCCATGGTTTTCACTTGAATATTTAAATAAAGTTTTGCTCATTTAATTATTTTGTGAATATTATATGCTTGTGAATCCATGCTCGTTCTTATGCCTTGCTCATTTGCATCTAGTAAGTTAAATGATTATTTGCTAGTATTATTATTATCATGTTAGATCTCGGATTTATTTTCCGATGCTAGTGATAACGATATGCTCATTTGAATAGTTAGGGTTTATTATGAAAATACTTGTTATATTCATGATTGTCATTATGCCATGCTCATTTGCATCCCATAGACTAAATGATTTATCATTGTTGCTGCTATATTGTTAAATAGTTATGTTTCCCATCCATGGTTACACTGTTGTCATGCTCATATGCATTGTTATTTCATTATGACTCAGCTCATCACTATTCAAGTTGAACCTGACATTAATCAAACTTGAACAAATCTGTTGGCTGAGTCATGGTGCCACCGAATCGAGCTCACCAGTGCAACCACACTTGCCTGGATGGGGAGGCCCTAATGCGGTCTATTGTCATGCCTCTCACCGGAACCTCCAACTAGGGAAGGTTATGGGTGTGCGCTACCCTGATCAGGTAGGCGACCATAAGCCTTGAGTGCCCGAGTTGTAAGGATATCCGAGGTCCCCGTTTGGGACAATGTTATGTTTTGGCCATGACGATGGCAGTCACATAGGTGGCGGATGTCACGAGTTGACATCAGGGGCAACCCAGGACATAGCCCAAAGGGGAGTTTTTCGGGAGTGGCCGGGAGACTGTCATGCAATAGATTGGTTTTGTCGGAACGTCGTTGGTCCACCCGAATGGGAGCACGAGGCCATGAGTTCCGTAGTGTGGATACAGTGTACTAACCTCTGCAGAGTGTATAATCTATCGATAGCCGCGTCCTCGGTCATGGACACAGTTCGTAGTAGGTCACACTATGGGTCAACAGAAATAATAAGCTGAATAATAAACAACCCCGGTTCGATGAGAAAAGAAGTTGGTTGATCTTTATGTGGTCATGCGATGATCACAGGTAGAGATCAAGCTCCGTGTGGTCATGTGATGATCACGATGGTAAGTTTGTGGTTACGAGATAACCTCCGGGCAGAGTAAGTTGGTCCACGAGACCTTAAATGTCGATCCCCTTGCATGCTAGTGCTAGTATCATCCTGTTCATATCATGAACTATATGTACATGCCATGCTCATGTTGTTGCCATGCTCATGTTATTGCCATGCTCATGTTGTTCTAGTAGTATCGTGTTCATCTTTGATGATTAACCTGTAAATGCCATGCTGTTGTATGTCTTGATTGCTTTGGTTGCTGTGAGCTTGCGAGTACATTCAAAGTACTCACCTGGCGTGTCATGCCAGATTGCAGGTGATGCCGTGATTGCTTGCTTGTCGAGGATCCCGAGGTTGCGCTCTAGGATACGTCCCAGCCAGAGTCCCTGCGGAGTGGAGTTCATCACTGTCGTCGTTGTTCCGCTGCTAGAAGTTATTCCGCTACGAGATGTTCCGCTGCTAGCATAGAGCTATCTGAGCAGGCGAAGTGTCGTCGTGCCCCTGTAACCTTCGCGCCTTCAGAACCTCTGTACCCGTTATATTTGTAATAAAGAGCTGATATGTTCTATGCCAACCAGTGCCGTATTCCAGAAGACTTGATCTCTGGGCTGGAATACGGGGTGTTCCGGTCTCTCTGAGCCGGGGTGCCACAAGGCTTGGTATCAGAGCAGGTCTGGCTGTAGGGCGCCCTAGTCAGCGCGAGCGTTAGAAACCGGTAGTTCAGAGTCTAGCTTGCTTGTTGCATTTGGTTGATGCATTTGTTTGCTGCATAGCATGCATATAGATTTATTATCTTGTCACTAACGGTTGATCTTGTGAGTGTAGGTGGCATCGGTTTCGATCCACTACCTGCACCCTCCAGTTTTGCATACTTGCTAGTTGGTGTTTGGTGTCATCTCTGTCCCAGCGGAGTGATGCCGAGGTACCTAGTAGTGTCGATCACCTTGCAGGATTGATGCACAGGTATCACACCAATATTTCTCTTCAGCCACACCTATCGTTTCGGTGGTAGACATGCTTCTACCCCGGATCTTGCCATTCAACCCGTCGCTTTGGCAACCCTTACTGGTCTTTGTTACCAGCAAAAGGGCAATGCCAGTAGACCCTGCTTTCCACCGCTATCCTACCCTATCACCCATTCCCTGGACGAGTACGGTCCCCTTCTGTACGCTTGATGATGATGTGGTTGTGACATCCGTGTCTCGCTACATGATCGCCGAGTCCGTCCTCACCCCTAAGCCTGTCCAGATGCAACCGGTGTTGAGCCAGCGCTTGGTGTAGCTCTGTTTACACCAACCGCTCCACACGCTGATCCACTATCGTGCAAACCGCCACAGCATATTAGATCGTAGTACCGGAGTTTCCTCGAGAATTGTGTGCTTAAGTAGGCATGCATAGTGAGGTGAATACCTGTAAAATGTGATGTTGCTTGTATGTAATCCTGATGCTGTGTGTGCTTTTATTTGAGTCGTTTCTTTTGCTTCTTTCTTTGGGCCCTCGGTGTTACCTTATTTCCCCTTATGAAAGTTGCTCATCAACCGACACCGGACTCGAAGAATCAGTGAGGATTTCAAATATTTTGAAGCTCAGCTAAACAGTATGGAATTATCAGTGGACTGCATTATATTGAGAATATTCGGTTTGAATACCAATGATATTCTGGAATGACTATCAGCATCAAGATTTACATCAGTGTGCAACCATCACAATTGTAATGAACCAGCTGGAAGACAATTTGTGTGCAAGACAACAGTATAGTCAGAGGAATATCAAGGATATATATATATGGCATTCAGTCCGCACACTATAGTGAGAAGCTTCTGGAGTAAGCCACCTAGTCTTCCTCCGCACGCAACCAGAGAAGCGTATGACGCAAGCTTCCTCAGTCTTCCTCAGCACGATACTCTCGATGGCTTCCAACAAAAGCTATCCGATCTTCGGCACTACCAACAGTCATCATCATTGGTACAAGATATTACACAGTGAGCTGGCAGCATATGGTAGTGCACCCCAAGAATCAGATCCACAACAATTTGTCAGAAGCAAGAATCAGTCAGGACACAAGTGTCTACCTCGGGAGTCAGATGTTCAGTTACACATGCTTCCATATATATGGTGAACATGCTGCCAAGATAATGCAAGTCACTCGTACGATGATGCAAACACGGTGAGAATCTGAAAACCACATGAGTTATGCAAGAGGAAGAAAAGCCAGTATACACCTCAGTGTGATGCAATGTCTAACAAGCTATGGAGCAATACAACGTTGGGACAACAATCCTAACAGTGGGTATCAAGGCCAGCTTCCTCACACCCGACAAAGTGATATCATTGACCTCTGTCACCGTCATGTATGATTGACCACAACAGTGAGCTCTGTACAAGTAACTGTGAACCCAGTATATCATCATGATGAACCCTTGCTTACCTTTTCCTGGTAACGGCACCATGCCTGTGTTCTGAGTTGTTTTTGGCCGTCCAGGGTGGATGCCGATTTTATATTTCTCTTTTCAACAACTGGCCCATGTTCTGAGCTGCTTTTCGGCCGTCTCGGGCAGCTGTTGAGTTTCTTTTTGTAGCAGCGACCCTATGATCTGAGCTGTTCTTCGGCCGTCTTAGGGAACTGCTACATTCTTCTTATCAACACTGCCCCACGCTCTGAGCTGCTTTTCAGCCGTCGTGAGCCATGGTTGAGCTATTTCAGTAATGTCCGAGATCTGAGTTGTAAATGTTGGGGAACGCGACAGAAAACAAAAAATTTCGGTATAGCGAGCACGCCCAGGACCACTATGGAGACTGCATACAAGGTTTGATCTGATCCGTACCGACTCGAAGCGCAGCGGAAGAAGAGTCGGTGGAGATCGTTGGTGCAGATCCCCGCAGCTAGGATTTACAACCTCCCAACCGCGAGGAAGTACTCCCTCGTCGGACAGCCCTTCGGGAGGCGGTCGGACAGTCCCCCAGACGATGTCGCGGACAGCCCTTCGGGAGGCGGTCGGACAGTCCCCCGAACGATGTCGCGGACAGCCCTTCGGGAGGACCCTCGAAACTCGAACGGAGACTCAGACAGCCCTTCGGGAGGACACTCGAACAGCCCCTCGGGCAAAAGATCGAAACTACGACCTCTCTACGGGGTTGCACACATACGGTGTCATCTATCCGGCAGGGCTTCGCCGTCCAGAACTAGTTCCTGCCGGAACCCAGACAGCCTTTCGGCTCTACGAAAAACTCTTTTCGTGGGAGGGAGAGAGAGAGCTAGCAAAGCATAGCATGTGTATGAGAGCAAGGGATGAAGAGATGGCAGCCCTCACCTCCTCTATTTATAGGAAAGCCAAGGGGTAGGATGGTCACACAAAGTACCAAACTACCCCCACTTTATGTCACACATAAAAAACCATAAGAGGGAAAAGGGGTGCCATGTGGAGCTCCATGGAGGAGCTCCACCCTTGGCCGGCCACCCCATGGGGGCCCCCCCATGAGGGGCTTCCTTGGCCCCCAAGCCCTTCTAGAAGCCTTTTGGAAATATCCCAAAAGGTGACTTTCCATAAATATCCCAAAAAGCACTTTCACTATTCACGACGACATTTTTCAGCGTCCGGTCGAACTGAAAATATTTATGTGGGCTTAGAACATTTCTAGTACCCAGTAAAATAATTTTCAATGTGATCCGGAACAATTCCGGATTAGTGATTTTCATCTGCGAAAAGCATCCGAAGCGGTTCCGGCAGCTCCGGAACATTTCTGGTTTTTCTTCCGGAAAATTCCCAGAAGTTTCCAGAATGATTCTGGCACCCTCCAAGAATTATCAGGCATGTGCCGAAACCAATTTGACTTAATGGTATCCCCTGAAACAACTTTTCATTTTTACCAAAACTGTTCCGGTGTTCTCTCTGCGGAACTTTTCCACTGTCCGAAAACTTTTCCGGTGTCCGAAACTTTTTCGGTGATTTTCTCTCAGACTCCCTGTCTAGTATTCAGCAGATAGATGACCCTTAAGCGTGTGACCCTATAGGTTCGGTGAAGCATAGACATGACCCGGAACCCCTTCCGATCAATGATCAACATCGGAGCCGTGGACACCCATATTGACCCCTATACCCACACGAATGAATATTCGAGTGAACCTCCAGTTGCCGTGAGCTATTCCTGTTGCTTCGCGATATGTTACAATTACCCGAGGTGAGCCATGTTGGCATCCTCGTGGATCAACAACTTGTCCACTATGCCAGTTACCTCGTTGCCGGTATTGTTCTCTTTTCTCATTCCCGTGTTCCGGCATCCCCGTGATCAAATCACAAAGTGTCTGGCCAGACGATGATGGATACCGTAACACCGAGAGGGCCCAGAGATATCTCTCCATCGTCGGAGGAGCAAATCCCAATCTTGAGCTATCAAGTTACTTGACATACTTTTCCATGAACCCGTAAGCCGCCGTAATAGCCACCCATTTACGGATGACGTTTAACAAACCCCAAAGTTCATGAAGCAAGCATGAAGAAACTCGATACTCTCATGGTCTAAGGAATCATGCAAATGTTAACCATCTCTGTGTTATTAACCATAAACTTGCGACGAATATATCTCATAGCATAACATCAATTCGGGTTGATTCAACACAAGTGTTCTACCAACATTGTGCCCTCAAAATTGCCGGCATAGCCATGCCCATGATCAGGAAAACAGGATCATCATGCAATACTTGAGCCAGTCTTAGAGGCAAGACTAGGAATACATTTTGCCGTTTATTATACCACATGTACAAATGAGTTTCCCTCCGGGCCTCGTGGATATTGCAGACTCGTGAATCATTGCAGTTATAGCATGGATCATAAACATTCATTACAAACTCGGAGATACAAAATAACTGTTATTACTGCCTCTAGGGCATATCTCCTATAGTCTCCCACTTGCACTAGAGTCATAATCCAGTTACAGGGCTTCCCTAACACCAATGGCTATCCGGTGTTGCTCATGCTTTGCTCGTGGTAGAGGCTTTGTCATCGGGTCTGACACATTCAGATCCATGTGAACTTTGCGTACTTTCACTAAACCTTCTTCGACATGATGTCGAATGAGTTTATATTTGCATTGAATATGCATTGTCTTATGGTGGAACATGGCTCCCTTGCCTGAGCCACGGCGCCACTATTATCACAATAGATCTCCACCGGGTCCAGAGCACTTGGAACCACACCAAGGTCTTCAAGAAATTGCTTGATTCCGACAGCCTGCTTGGAGGCTTCTGAAGCAGCAACATAT
This sequence comes from Elymus sibiricus, assembly GCA_039707655.1. Classification (NCBI taxonomy): domain Eukaryota; kingdom Viridiplantae; phylum Streptophyta; class Magnoliopsida; order Poales; family Poaceae; genus Elymus; species Elymus sibiricus. The sequence goes on from CM077666.1 coordinate 516,719,679, forward strand.
TCCGCCTCCGTCATAGAATCCGCCACAGTCTTTTGTTTGGAACTTTTCCAATCAACTACACCGCCGTTCAATATGAAAACATAGCCAGATTGAGATTTGAAGTCATCTGGGTCAGTCATGAAGCCTACATCAGTGTAACAACTTACAATGAGCTCTTCATCACCTCCGTACACAAGGAGTAAATCCTTGGTCCTTCTGAGGTACTTAAGAATACCCTTGACTGCGGCCCAGTGTTCCAATCCTGGATCACCTTGGTACCGGCTGCTAACACTTAGCGCATAGGAAACATCCGGTCTTGTACATAGCAAGGCATACATAATAGAACCAACTGCCGAAGCAGATGGAATATCATTCATTTGTACTCGCTCATCGAGGGTCCGAGGACACTGATTCTTGCAAAGCACTGTGCCAGGTGACATGGGGAGTAGGCCTTTCTTGGAGTTCTCCATGTTGAACCTTTTCAACACCTTGTCAATGTACGTGCTTTGGCTAAGCGCTATCAGGCGTCTTGATCTATCTCTATAGATTCTGATGCCCAATACATATGCTGCTTCGCCTAAGTCTTTCATTGAAAAACTCTTCTTCAATGAGTCTTTTATTTCGCTCAGAAAATTCACGTCATTTCCAATCAACAATATGTCGTCCACATACAAGATTAGAAATGCTTTTGCGCTCCCACTAAACTTCTTGTAAACACAAGATTCTTCATCGTTCCTGATGAAGCCAAACTCTTTGACCACTTCATCAAAACGAATGTTCCAGCTCCTTGATGCTTGCTTCAGACCATAAATGGCTTTCTGAAGCTTACATACCTTTCCAGCATTCTTAGGATCGACAAAACCTTCTGGCTGTATCATGTATACATCCTTTTCAAGGTTTCCATTTAGGAAAGCCGTTTTGACATCCATCTGCCATATTTCATAATCGAAATAAGCAGCAATTGCTAGTAATATCCGAACAGACCTAAGCATAGCTACGGGCGAGAAAGTCTCGTCGTAGTCTACCCCTAGAACTTGCGTGAACCCTTTCGCGACAAGTCTAGCTTTGTGGATAGTAATGTTACCATCCGCGTCCGTCTTTCTTTTGAAAATCCATTTACAACCAATGGGTTTTACGCCATCTGGAAGTTCTTCCAAGTTCCAAACTTGGTTTTCGTACATGGATTTCATTTCGGATTTCATGGCCTTGTGCCATTCCCTTGAGCTAGGCCCCGCCATCGCTTCCTTGTATTGCGCAGGTTCATCGTCTTCAAGAATGAAGATTTCGTTATGAAACCACTCAGGTGGCTGGATAGCCCTACCTGATCTGCGCGGTTCAGTTACAACATTGTTTGAAGTTTCCGCATCACATGCGACAACTTCCGGCTCGGTTGTAGGGATAATTTGCGGAATTACTTCCGGTTCCTTAGCCATATCAACGGTTGCCGAAGATTCACTAATCTCATCAAGTTGTACTGTCCTCCCACTCACTTCTTTAGTGAGAAACTCTTTCTCAAGAAAGACTCCATGTTTTGCAACAAACACTTTGTTCTCAGAGGCGCGGTAGAAAGAATACCCAACTGTCTCTTTGGGATAACCTACAAAGTAACATTTGTCTGATCTGGGATCAAGTTTGCTTGGCTGTAAACGCTTTACGTATGCTTCACAACCCCAAATTTTGAGAAACGACAGGTCGGGTTTCTTCCCGTGCCATATCTCATATGGTGTCGTCTTAACAGACTTAGACGGTGCTCTGTTTAATGTATAAGCGGCAGTTTCTAGTGCGTGACCCCAAAAAGATATCGGTAGATCTGTAAGAGACATCATCGACCTTACCATGTCTAACAGGGTTCGGTTACGTCGTTCCGACACTCCGTTTCGCTGTGGAGTTCCGGGAGGCATAAGCTGTGAAACGATTCCACGGTCACTCAGATGTTGGCCAAACTCATGACTAAGATATTCGCCTCCGCGATCAGACCGCAGAAACTTAATCTTTTTGTTACGATGATTTTCTACCTCATTCTGAAATTCCTTGAACTTTTCAAAGGTTTCTGACTTATGCTTCATCAAGTAGATATATCCATACCTACTTAAATCATCAGTAAAAGTTACGAAGTAGAAATACCCACCCCGTGCGATTGTGCTCATTGGACCACATACATCACTATGTATTATTTCCAATAATTCACTCGCCCGTTCAGGATGACCCGTGAACGGCGTCTTGGTCATTTTTCCCATCAAGCAAGCTTCACATGTGTCAAATGATTCAAAATCAAGGGACGGTAAAACTCCATCTTTATGGAGTCTTTGCATGCGTTTCTTTCCGATGTGGCCAAGGCGATAGTGCCACATGAAAGTGGTGGTGGTATCAGCCTTCCTAAGGCGTTTAGCATTCACGTTAAAGACATCATTTTCACATTCAAGATTTCGTATGAAAAGGCCCCCAACAATGGGTGCAAATCCATAAAACATATCCTTACAATAAAGTGAACAACCATTGTTCTCAGACTTGTAGGAGTACCCATCGTGCACTAAACATGATCCAGAGATAATGTTTCTACACAACAACGGAACAAAATAACAGTTACTTAGTTCCAAAATAAATCCTGAAGGGAGACGTAGAGGCATAATGCCGACGGCTTGAGCGGCGATCCCAGCGCCGTTCCCGACACGCATCACGACTTCATTCTTTGCCAGCTTGCGCACCATCTGAAGCCCCTGTATCGAGTTGCAAATGTGAGCAACCGATCCGGTATCAAATACCCAAGACTTAGAATTTTTGCTAGCAAGCAAAACGTCAATGACATTAACTTGTATAACAATTATACCTTTTCCGGTTTTCCCGGACTTCTTATCTTCCAGATACTTCTTGCAGTTTCTCTTCCAGTGTCCTGTGCCCTTGCAGTAGAAGCACTCAGTTTCATTCTTGGCTCCGCCCTTAGATTTGCGTTGGAAGCCGGTCTTACCGGCGCCCTTGCCCTTCTTTGGCTTGCCTTTCTTATTGAAACTGGCAGTTTTATTCACAAGCAACACTTGCTTGTGATTTTTCCGCAGTCCTCCTTCAACAGTTTTCAGCATGGCAAGCACCTCATTTGCTGTTTTGTCCATCCCATTCATGTTGTAGTTCATGATAAAACCGCCGTAAGACGGGGGGAGTGAACCGAGCAACATGTCCATAACATGCTCTGGCGGAAGTGGAAATTCCAGGGTTTAAAGCCTTTCAGTGTAGCCAATCATATTGACTACGTGCTCGCCAACTGAACTGCCCTCAGCCATCTTGGTCTCCATCATCATTTTCATGATATCAAAACGTTCAGACCGTGCATTAAAATTGTACAGAGCATCCAGATCCTTGATCATATCAAAGGAGTTATGGAATTCAAAACGTTTTTGAAGCTCTGAACTCATGCAAGACAGCATGAGGCACTGCACTAAGTTGAAATCATCATCCTTAGTGGCCCAGACATTTTGTTAATCTGCCGGGGCGGTTGCCGCCGGCTTAGGTGGAAGAGGTCCGTCAAGCACGTACACTTTCTTAGCACTCCTAAGGACAATCCTCAGGGTACGGACCCAGTCCGCATAGTTGTTTCCATTCGCAGCTAACTTGTCTTTCTCTAACATCGGGCCTAAGTTGAATGCGATGTTGCGAGCCATTTGATCTACAACGGAAAACACAAGTTCACTTAGACTTTGTTCATAATGATTTTTGCACTAGTGAATAAACAATTTTATTCTAAAGTGTGCTCCCACTCAAATCAATATCTCTCAAAATTGATTGTGAGTGATTCAAGACCCGTGTCTTGATTGTTCTCCATTGGTGTAACACCACTGATGACAAAAATCTTAACCGGTAGGCCAACTTGCCAATCACATCTCTATGTGACTCTTGTTCATCTTTCGATGCGTGTGTTCCGAGCTCATGACGGTCAGGCCTGAACGTCAAGACAACCAAGTGATCTTGCTGCGAGGTCTCAACTCACCCGCCTCACACTTCTCTAATCGTTCGTACCCGTGTGACACGGCGCACCCCGAAAAGATAGGTGCCGTGACGGTGCTACACTTGGGAGAACACTAACTACTTGATATTTTAAGTGAGAGATCACCCTAATAAAAAGCGACTACCGCGCAATCAAGAAGGGTGCAACATAAGGGATAAACATCTCAGGCAATTCATAATTAGCATGACATGGTATAGCCCCTTCTGACGGAGAAGTCAAACTTTCTTCGTCTTTGGCATTTGCGTCGGTGTATACCTTCGTGAAGATTGCCACCACCTTGTCGATGCACCAGATAATATTGCTATCTCTATAGCTAATAAAACAAGTGCATTACATAAGGTTGACACGCAGGTCATTAAAGAGACAATCATATGGCTCCAGCCATCATGCCGAATCATGACACGCAGGTCATGTTAATTTACATTATATAGTCATCTCATACATAATCAAATTGAATATGAGCATTGCTATACCACATCACATGCAAACCATCCTGCAACACCAAGTTAGACGCCTCTAATCGGTTTATACAAAATTTTATTTTACGTGGCTTCTAAGGTTTTGACTCAAACCGCAGCTACCAACGCTCATCATCAAGTATGATAATTCAAGTTGCTAGATTAACTTTCCAGGGTGTATGAAACACGAGATAATAAAATCTCGAGCCCCATACTAAAGTTCGTCATACGCGTGACCCCCGTGCAGATCATATCTGCATTGCCCTTTCGTCTGCGAAACATCCATCTTTCTTTAACTATGGTGGAACCCAAAGAACTGTTAGCACTTCGTTGATCTGTCAATCAGCATACTCAGGAGCAGCATGAAAGGATCGCGGATTGCCAGAACTTTGTGAGATTCCACCATGCCGTCAAGATCAGGACTACGCAAATTCACGGGAAGCAACAGGAACATCGGGTAACAGATTTCATCTGCTACCCACACAAATAATTTTCAGTAATAGATCTCATCTACTACAAAATTATACTATGCAATACCCATACATCTCATGTACTCTAGATCATAACATGCATCTACGCATAGCCTGGCTCTTGATGCCACTGTTGGGGAATACGACAGAAAACAAAAAAAATCGGTATAGCGAGCACGCCCAGGACCACTATGGAGACTGCATACAAGGTTCGATCTGATCTGTACCGACTCGAAGCTCAGCGGAAGAAGAGTCGGTGGAGATCGTTGGTGCAGATCCCCGCAGCTAGGATTTACAACCTCCCAACCGCGAGGATGTACTCCCTCATCGGACAGCCCTTCGGGAGGCGGTCGGACAGTCCCCCGGACGATGTCGCGGACAGCCCTTCGGGAGGACCCTCGAAACTCGAACGGAGACTCGGACAGCCCTTCGGGAGGACACTCGAACAGCCCCTCGGGCAAAAGATCAAAACTACGACCTCTCTACGGGGTTGCACACATACGGTGCCATCTATCCGGCAGGGCTTCGCCGTCCAGAACTAGTTCCTGCCGGAACCCAGACAGCCTTTCGGCTCTACGAAAAACTCTTTTCGTGGGAGGGAGAGAGAGAGCTAGCAAAGCATAGCATGTGTATGAGAGCAAGGGATGAAGAGATGGCAGCCCTCACCTCCTCTATTTATAGGAAAGCCAAGGGGTAGGATGGTCACACAAAGTACCAAACTACCCCCACTTTATGTCACACATAAAAAACCATAAGAGGGAAAAGGGGTGCCATGTGGAGCTCCATGGAGGAGCTCCACCCTTGGCCGGCCACCCCTTGGGGGCCCCCCATGAGGGGCTTCCTTGGCCCCCAAGCCCTTCTAGAAGCCTTTTGGAAATATCCCAAAAGGTGACTTTCCATAAATATCCCAAAAAGCACTTTCACTATTCACGACGACATTTTTCAGCGTCCGGTCGAACTGAAAATATTTATGTGGGCTTAGAACATTTCCAGTACCCACTAAAATAATTTTCAATACGATCCGGAACAATTACGGATTAGTGATTTTCATCTGCGAAAAGCATCCGAAGCGGTTTCGGCAGCTCCGGAACATTTCCGGTTTTTCTTCCGGAAAATTCCCAGAAGTTTCCAGAATGATTCTGGCACCCTCCAAGAATTATCAGGCATGTGCCGAAACCAATTGGACTTATTGGTATCCCCTGAAACAACTTTTCAGTTTTACCGAAACTGTTCCGGTGTTCTCTCTGCGGAACTTTTCCGCTGTCCGAAAACTTTTCCGGTGTCCGAAACTTTTTCGGTGATTTTCACTCAGACTTCCTGTCTAGTATTCAGCAGATAGATGACCCTTAAGCGTGTGACCCTATAGGTTCGGTGAAGCATAGACATGACCCGGAACCCATTCCGATCAATGATCAACATCGGAGCCGTGGACACCCATATTGACCACTATACCCACATGAATGAATATTCGAGTGAACCTCCAGTTGCCGTGAGCTATTCCTGTTGCTTCGCGATATGTTACAATTACCCGAGGTGAGACATGTTGGCATCCTCGTGGATCAACAACTTGTCCACTATGCCAGTTACCTCGTTGCCAGTATTGTTCTCTTTTCTCGTTCCCGTGTTCCGGCATCCCCGTGATCAAATCACAAAGTGTCTGGCCAGACGATGATGGATACCGTAAGACCGAGAGGGCCCAGAGATATCTCTCCATCGTCGGAGGAGCAAATCCCAATCTTGAGCTATCAAGTTACTTGACATACTTTTCCATGAACCCGTAAGCCGCCGTAATAGCCACCCATTTACGGATGACGTTTAACAAACCCCAAAGTTCATGAAGCAAGCATGAAGAAACTCGATACTCTCATGGTCTAAGGAATCATGCAAACGTTAACCATCTCTATGTTATTAACCATAAACTTGCGACGAATATATCTCATAGCATAACATCAATTCGGGTTGATTCAACACAAGTGTTCTACCAACATTGTGCCCTCAAAATTGCCGGCATAGCCATGCCCATGATCAGGAAAACAGGATCATCATGCAATACTTGAGCCAGTCTTAGAGGCAAGACTAGGAATACATTTTGCCGTTTATTATACCACACGTGCAAATGAGTTTCCCTCCAGGCCTCGTGGATATTGCAGACTCGTGAATCATTGCAGTTATAGCATGGATCATAAACATTCATTATAAACTCGGAGATACAAAATAACTGTTATTACTGTCTCTAGGGCATATCTCCTACAGTAAAGACCGTTCTGGTGGCTACTGACTTATTTGCCGATTTCTTGCAAAGGTTCGGATAATCATTGCCATATAGTTAGAGCGTGGGAGATGATGAACTTGCTAGTTAAGCATTGTTGCACGATTATAGGATAAGGATAAGGTATGATTGCCGGAATATTGCACCTGACAGCGCCTATGGTCACACAAAGAATTAAAGATATTTATGGCCAAGCTCTTTCAGCAAAAGATTCGGACAAAAGAAAACGATAATGAAGGAGCAAGACCGGCAACACAGGTATGATAATTGTGGCATGAACCACATGGTACGGATACCAAAGATAGTCTGATTCTGTATTAATCACCATGAACACACACCCAAGGAGTCTACTCTATTTGTAAGGACCTCAAATCAAGGTGACAGTTGAATCATCAGTACGGATCTAAGACAAAGAAGTCAGCAAGATTCAGAAATCCATGCAAGCAGACAGATTCTGCCAAAAGAACGGTTTTGATTCTCAGCATTATTTTGAACCCGGAGGATATGCACCTACGTGAGTAACCCGAGGCAATGATTAAATGATTCATGTCCATCGAGGAAATTTATGCACAACTCCATTGATACTATCGGTATTGGATAAAAGAATGTCACGTCAAATGGAAGTCACTTCCGGACTTATGAAAATTCCAGCCATGATAATATCAGATAAGTCAGCAGACATAAAAGAAGTGAAGTCAGAGCAAGGATGAACATATGAAGAAAGATTTGTCAGAATGTTGTAAGGATATCCGAGGTCCCCGTTTGGGACAATGTTATGTTTTGGCCATGACGATGGCAGCCACATAGGTGGCGGATGTCACGAGTTGACATCAGGGGCAACCCAGGACATAGCCCAAAGGGGAGTTTGTCGGGAGTGGCCGGGAGAGTGTCATGCAATAGATTGGTTTTGTCGGAACGTCGTTGGTCCACCCGAATGGGAGCACGAGGCCATGAGTTTCGTAGTGTGGGTACAGTGTACTAACCTCTGCAGAGTGTATAATCTATCGATAGCCGCGTCCTCGGTCATGGACACAGTTCGTAGTAGGTCACACTATGGGTCAACAGAAATAATAAGCTGAATAATAAACAACCCCGGTTCGATGAGAAAAGAAGTTGGTTGATCTTTATGTGGTCATGCGATGATCACAGGTAGAGATCAAGCTCCGTGTGGTCATGTGATGATCATGATGGTAAGTTTGTGGTTACGAGATAACCTCCGAGCAGAGTAAGTTGGTCCACGAGACCTTAAATGTCGATCCCCTTGCATGCTAGTGCTAGTATCATCCTATTCATATCATGAATTATATGTACATGCCATGCTCATGTTGTTGCCATGCTCATGTTATTGCCATGCTCATGTTGTTCTAGTAGTATCGTGTTCATCTTTAATGATTAACCTGTAAATGCCATGTTGTTGTATGTCTTGATTGCTTTGGTTGCTGTGAGCTTGCGAGTACATTCAAAGTACTCACCTGGCGTGTCATGCCAGGTTGCAGGTGATGCCGTGATTGCTTGCCTGTCGAGGATCCCTAGGTTGCGCTCTAGGATACGTCCCAGCCAGAGTCCCTGCGGAGTGGAGTTCATCACTGTCGTCGTTGTTCCGCTGCTAGAAGTTATTCCGCTACGAGATGTTCCGCTGCTAGCATAGAGCTATCTGAGCAGGCGAAGTGTCGTCGTGCCCCTGTAACCTTCGTGCCTTCAGAACCTTTGTACCCGTTATATTTGTAATAAAGAGCTGATTTATTCTATGCCAAGTAGTGCCGTATTCTAGAAGACTTGATCTCTGGGCTGGAATACGGGGTGTTCCGGTCTCTCTGAGCCGGGGTGCCACACTGCATCACTGGCGGGGAAGGAGGGCAGCTCACCTCGCCTACGATGCATGCCCAGCGCCGCTGCTGCAGCTCGTTCCGCGATTTGGCTTCTCCTACCGCCCATTTGGATAGTTGCATCGGCTGCTCATCCCATCTCGCAGGCATGCGCGTTCTTTCCTCCGCAGTTGACTCCGTGAATATGATCTCTGCCATTAGCCCCAGCTCAAAATCAACGTGACGCTGCCAGATGCTGACATCCCTTAGCATCTCCCCCCTGAGATCGACTTGCGCCTCCGCCTTGTGCTTCGCCAGGCGCAGCTCCTTCGAACTTGTCTCCAATCGATGCGACGCTTCCTCGATCCGATTTGCCCTTGCTGCCCACCACCTGCAACGCAGCCCTGGCATGTCCTCCGGCGCCACCGATTTGTGATTCCAGAGCAATGGATCCCCTCTGAAACACATGTGGGTTTCGCTCAAAGGCGGCAGTGCTGCGGGTTGCAGCGAGAGGGCAGCCCGCGGGATGCTAGGATCTAAGGGATTATCCATGTTGGAATCCGATGGGCGAGGCGGGAGGCGAGCGTAGGCGCTGGGAGAGCCCTACGAGGCAAAGATAAAGATACTACTCCACTCCGTCCATTTTTAAATACAAAGGCCACCAACAGTAACCCAGGCAAAAATTGATCATGTTGCCTGCGTCCTGGTTTATTGGCCTCCTTTGTATTTTGTGCCAAATTTTGACCAAAAATTTAACTAATAAAATGTTAATGCATGTCACCAAAAATTATATCATTGGATTCGCATTTGAACATAGTTTTCGATGATATTATTTTTTATGACATGCATTAATATTGTGTTAGTTAAAATTATGATCAAAATTTGACACAAAATACGAAGGAGACCAATGGAAGTAGCAACCCATGATTTAACTACTCACATGCATGCACTGGAGTAGTAATGTCATTCTCAACTGCTTCCTCCCTCACGTCCACTCAATTTGCATGCCCTGCATTAATTGACCATCCATTAAGTGAACGACTTTACACGCGTCAAATTATCACATGGGGTGGATCTTCGTAAAAAAATGCGTTCCACCGTGTACCCGTGTGTGCGTGCGAGGGAATGAGTGCGTGCGTGCACATCTTCTCTTCGTGCACATACTCCACCAGTGTGTGTGAGAGAGGACGAGTACATTCCTTCTGGATCCAGCAACACGTCACTGTGATCAATCCACACAAGAAGGTCGCAACTACACCTCCACATGTGCCACGTGGCTTCATGGATGCCCCCCACATCATTTTAATCATAATATATTGACTGAAAAAAAAGAGACACTGTGTAGCATGCCATTGGAATTCTAATTTACGTGTTTTGCACATACTAGAAGTACTAGTGCCACATCATCTAAAGTCTTTCTACATGCACATTTCTTGTACAAATGTGCTCCACCGTGCACCGGCGCGTTTGTATGTGGGAACGAGTGCCTGCGTGCACCTCTTCTCTTTCGTACACGTAGTCCGTGTGTGTGAGAGATAGAGAGATATGGTGTGTGCAAGAAATCACGGGAGATTCGTGAATTTATGTGTGGGGGTGGGGTGGGGGGATATAGAGGGAATACATCTCAATGCATTTTGTGTGAAAAAGAGGCTTATATACATACATGTATGTGCATGGGGGTGATATACGAGAAGGGAGGGGAGGGGTCGTCTGCGCGAGATATCGATAGAGACAGATAGAGGGAAGAGCTCTACGAGCGTACAAGCACTGGGATAGGGGGGTGGAAGATGGTGCGAGGGGCCAACTGGAGGGAGATTGGGAAGGAGTGTACAAGTGCGAGATCGATATTTAAAGAGAGGGGGCGAGAACGTGCGCGGTTGCGTGCGCAGTGGCGGAGCCATGAAAATTAAATGAGGGGGGCAAGCATTGCTAATCCTTGTTGGGGAGGGCCAATTCATCAGATTAAACCAATTTACCAGCAATTAATCTACTGATCACATGCATATTAGCCTTAATATAGTGATGTTAGGGGGGGCCAGGGCCCTTGCTGCCCCCTGTCTCCGCCACTGTGCGCGCGTCTGAGAGATGAAGCAGAAGGCATGGATGATGAGAGGGGAGACGATGGATAGATAATGTGTGTGTATTAGCTATGTAGTCCTATCTAGAGAGGTAGATTGATCGATGTGTACGTGGGAAAGAGGGCGAGACCTGACTAGAGATATAGATCGATCGGTTTGTGTGGAAAACAGGGAAAGACGTAGCTATATACACACACACATAGATGAATATTGATCGTTGTGCATGCATGTGAGAGATAAAGAAGGCCTGAAGTGATGAAGAGGGGGAGGTGTGTGTGTGCATGCATGGGAGACCGACCTGAAGAAAAAGATTGTGTGTGCGATGGATAATGCCAAGTGGGAGTGTGTGTGCATGCATGCACGAGAGAAAGTTAGTGGTACAACTATAAAGAGAAGACGACTGTGTGGGTGTAAAAGACTTGGTGAGGTCATAATCAATGTAAAAGTGAATTCAAATATTTGAATAAGAGATCATGATGTTTGAAACCCATGCATGCATGAATATAATTGAGATATGCGTGGTGTGGTTTAGAATCGAGCATGCTATACTATATACACATCGAACAAGGTCAAACTGATTTGAATTTGAGATACCGATGGCAGGCATCGTTTGGCCACATTGCATCCATGCATGGACACAACTATTCAAATTGGAGATGATGGGTGGCTTTCGCAGCTCATATCTAAATGTTGTGTGTGTGTGTGTTGTGCGTGTTAAACACATTGTACATAGTATCAAACATGGTTTATATTCCGTACATCTAGCTAGAGCATACATGTACTATGATTTGAATTCAACATAAAATGGATACACATATTTGAATTCGAGATCGTATGTACATGTAGTTCATATTTAAATGAGAATTTACTACTCCTATATTCATGTCATGTGTTGTGAAGATAATATTTAGATGGTGGTATAACTAACCCGAGTACAATCCCATTCAAATAGGGAAAATTGACTCAAATTTAGTCCATATGCTAGATGGTATGAATTGTTTTTTTATTGTTGAGGGAAGTGCAAATTGATTTGGTACTGTACACGTTAAGCTTGTTCTCCCGATTTTTTTAGTTTTTTGTTGTTCTTTTTGAATGACATTTGTAGTAATATAGTAAAGCGGGACATGACTCTCTCTAGTGTGGTGCGAATTGTCTTTTGTTTTGTTTTTTTTTGTACACATTAAGCTTGTTCTCCTGAAATTTCAAGCCGCGCCTTGTTATCCTAAAATTTCAAGCTATCATCTCTTTGTCTATTGTGCTGCGAAACTCCCTCCTCTTCAACCCGCGCCTTGTTATCCCAAAATTTTAACGCGCGCGAAAACTCCCTCCTCCTCCGAAATCGGTTGCACCGCCCAGACACGCGAAATCCCCCTTCTATCCCTTAGCCGAAAATCCTGCCTCGACGTCCCATGGTTCAAACGGGTAGGGGTACTTTCGTAACTTACCCCATATTTCGGACAAGCGCGTCCCTAATGTTGGGGAACGTTGCATGGAAAACAAAAAAAATTCTACGCACACGCAAGATCTATCCATGGAGATGCATAGCTACGACAGGGGGAGTGTGTCTACGTACCATTGTAGACTGTAAACGGAAGCGTTAGAACAACGCGGTTGATGTCGTCGAACAACTTCACGATCCAACCGACCGAGTACCGAACGTACGGCACCTCCGCGTTCAGCACACGTTCAGCTCGGTGACGTCCTCGACTTCTTGATCCAGCAAGACGGCGAGGTAGTGGATGAGTTCCGGCAGCACGACGGCGTGGTGACGGTGATGGTAACGCTATCTCCGTAGGGCTTCGCCCAAGCACTGCGAAAATATGACCGAGGGACGGAACTGTGGAGGGGGCGCCGCACACGGCTAAGACAATGTTGTGTGTCCTTTGGGGCGCCCCCTCTCCTCTATTTACATATGTGTAGGGGCTTGGAGTTGAAGGAATAGTGCCACGTGAACAGTAACCGTGAATAGTACACACGTGGACTTGGACTCCAAAGTCCAATCCTATTCCTACTAGGACTCTCCCTTTTTTCCTTCCCTAGCTGCGTGGGCTTTTGAGGACTTGGTGCGGCTGGCCCAATAAGGCCAGGGAGCCTCCCCTTAGCCCATGCCAGCCCTTGGGACGTGGTGGACCCACTTGTGGACTTCCGGACCCCTCCGGAATCCTCCCGAACCTTCTGGAAGCTTCCCGGTACAATACCGAAAAAACTGCACTTTTTTCCGGAACCCAAAATATGACTTCCCATATATAAATCTTTACCTCTCGACCATTCCGAGACTCCTCGTGACATCTGGGATCTCACCCGGGACTCCGAACAATATTCGGTTACCAATTCACATAACTCATATAACACTATATCGTCAACGAACGTTAAGCGTGCGGACCCTACGGGTTCGGGAATGATGTAGACATGACCGAGGCGCCTCTCCGGTCAATAACCAATAGCGGAACCTGGATGGCCATATTGGTTCCTACATATTCCACGAAGATCTTATCGGTCGAACCGCAATGACAACATACGTAATTCCCTTTTGTCCGTCGGTATGTTACTTGCCCGAGATTCGATCGTCGGTATCTCCATACCTAGTTCAATCTCGTTACCGGCAAGTCTCTTTACTCGTTCCGTAATACATCATACCGTAACTAACTCCTTAGTCACTTTGCTTGCAAGCTTCTTATGATGTGCATTACCGAGAGGGCCCAGAGATACCTCTCCGAAACACGGAGTGACAAATCCCAGTCTCGATCCATGCCAACTCAACGGACACCTTCGGAGATACCTGTAGAGCATCTTTATGATCACCCAGTTACGTTGTGACGTTTGATAGCACACAAGGTATTCCTCTGGTATCCGGGAGTTGCATGATCTCATGGTCTGAGGAACATGTATTTGACATTCAAGAAAGCAGTAGCAATAAACAGAACGATCATATGCTAAGCTAACGGATGGGTCTTGTCCATCACATCATTCTCCTAATGATGTGATCCCGTTATCAAATGACAACTCAGGTCTATGGTTAGGAAACCTTAACCATCTTTGATCAACGAGCTAGTCTAGTAGAGGCTCACTAGGGACACGGTATTTGTTTATGTATTCACACATGTATTTAATTTTCCGGTCAATACAATTCTAGCATGAATAATAAACCTTTATCATGAACAAGGAAATATAAAATAATAACAACTTTATTATTGCCTCTAGGGGATATTTCCATCACCTAAGCCATGGTTCCCCGCTACCATTCCCTCCGCCCCCCATTCGTACACCGAGGCCGCCAAAACCCGCGAAGCCCCACACCCTCCTCCGTCCGCAACCCGACCTCCGCCCAGCCGGAGCCTCTTCCCCGACGACATCGTCCACCCCAACAGCTCGACGTCCCTCATCCACCGCACCGGATGAGGATCCGTCGTTGATCTCGTCGTCCCGCCAGTTCAGCCACCCCGTCCTCCACCTCCAAGGAGCTGCCCCGACGTTTGCCTCGTCTATCGCGCCACCTCCATTCCCACAGTGCCGTCTTCACCTGCACCACCGGAAGAGCAGCACCATCACCGATTCCTCGGATGAAGCTGGGGCCTAATTGGCACCACCAAAGAGGTTCTACACTAATCGCTGCATTTTCTTCTTGATTCGATCTCACGGTGCGGCCGGCGCTCGATTCCGAGCCGCCATGGCGTGGCTCCATCTACGGCGGCGTCGCCGGCCACTTCCTTCACGGCGTCTCTCCGCCATGGCGTTGCTCCCTCGGCGGCGACGTCCACTTCAGCAGGAGTTGCTGCTGCTGCTCCGGCTCTCGCTGGCCCTGCTGCTACTGCTTCGGCTCTCGCTCGCGCTGCTGCTCTGCTATTGCTCCCGGTTGCGTGCCTGGTCTGCTCTTGCTCTTGCTCGCGCTGCTTCTCTTGTTCTTGCTCTTGCTTGCGCTGCTGCTCTACTCTTGCTCGCGATGCTGCTGCACGAGCAGTAGCTCCGGCTCTCGCTTGAGCTCCTGCTGCTGCTACCCGAGATGCTGCTACACGACCAGCTGCCCCGGCTCTCGCATGCACTGCTGCTCCGAGCGCTGTTGCTGCTGCACGACCAGTTGCCTCGTCTGCTCTCTGGTAGTACGTTCCCTGCTGGAGCGGCTACCGATTTAGATCACTGCTACTCTGCCACTAGTGCTCGAGCGGCCAAAACTATCAGTGCACTGCTTTTCTGCTACAAGTGCGTTCAGTTTCGACAGTAAAATTCAGTTTCGACAACAAAATTCAGTTTCGACAGTAAAATTCAATTTTGACAGTTAAATTCAGTTTCGACAGTTAAGTTCAGAGATGAGCGGTTGAAGTATTTTACATCTAGCACTTTGTGGTGATGTCTTTTACATCATCTATTGGAGATGCTATTAGTATACCACTTCAGGTTAACGTTGTCTCTCTTGTCCTGCTTCAGCCTCGTCGTCGTACACCTCACCGGAGCTGCTCCAACGAGGAAACCGTCCATCACAGCGGAGCAGTACCCTCGGCTCCATCTCCAGACGACTAAGATCTTCTTCCCCGCCTCCGACAGCCACATCAGCCGCATCATCCTCAGCGACCAACCCAATGATGCTGAGATCGACATGGCTTCGCCAAAGAGGTTGTACACTTCTTGCATCACTTTTTACTCTACATGTTATATATATTGTCCACTGAGCACGCGTAGTAATGAGAAATACGATTAGTTTCTCCTATATGACAAGCAGTGAGGTACTAGGCAAGTTAGCTATCCGTGATGGACTCTCTCGAAAGCCATCATTATTTATTTCTGCGCGTTGGAGCTGTGCATGTGTAGATGGGCCTAGGAGTTGAGCTAGTAGGGCAGTGGCCTGGGTCCAAAGTAGTAGAACTAGCACAAAAACATTTTTGGAGTGTAGGCTTTTGCCTGTTCAAGCCTGCCTACTAGAATCGCCAGTGGTTGAAAGGAAAAGTGAAGGAAAAACATAGGAATTGGAAAGTTTCCTATGGTACTACTATTCATGCATTTGGTTCAAAGGAATGGAGCAAAGAAAAACTGTAGGATTTGTTCCTTTAGTGTCTCTTTCAAAGAAAAACCGTAGGAATTTTAATATCCACTTGGCCCTCCTTTTCAAATTCCTATTCATGAAGAACAAGACTAAGTGATAGTAGCATAATAGCATTATAACTGTGTATTTCCTATCCCTGCGTTGTTAGAATCCTCCAATTCAAATGAGCCCTTACAGAATTACTTCTGTTATAGATAGGTGTCAAAGAAAACCTTGTGTGGTTTGTCCCGCTCCTGCCGCGCCATCGTCCACCCCAGCTCAGCTGCTCCAACGACGGAAGGGTCCAGCACAGCAGGGATCCGCCCTCCAGACTGTCTTTTGCCGCCTCAGATCTTCTTCCCCGCCGCCGGCAGCCACCACAACTGCATTACCATCATCAACTGAGCAGATGACCTTGAGGACTACACGGATCCGCAAGAGAGGTCGCACTCTTTCGTGTCTGCTTACGTTATGCATCGCTTAATATTACCTGCTACTTTATCGTCCTGTTCACCTCTTAGACTCCGAGTCAGGTCCAAACTAATGCTTAAACTTGAGTTTTTAAATGGTTGTGGGGTACATATCGGGGCAGCAACGAATAGTATATGTGTACTGTCTGGTTAATCTCGGGTGTCTACTATGTGTTTCATGTTGGGTGGGAAACAAACAGTAAAGGAGCCATTATCTGTATTTTTTAACTGAAGCTATTATCTGCCTGTTATCATTGGTTTTGGGTCTATCCACAGGTTGCTACCATCACTCTTGATTTCTGCATGCACTCCTTACATAATCTCACTATGTTTTATTCCTATGCATGTCAGTTATTGTACACAATGGTACTGAACATGTAGAGCAAAAGAGACGAGCCTTGCGTGGCAATAAAATGGCATGCAGACGTCGCTCCATGGTGGGCGCAAAGGCAGCCCCCTCTCCTCCCATTCCAGATTGTAATCAAGAGGAAGATAACTGTTCAGAGGGGGATTCAGAGGGAGCAGACCACTCCTATTTTACCCCCTGAGGTCTTTGGTCTAACTTGGCATGCTGATGTTGGTCATATCATGCATATGGCGCCATGCATTGCTTACTTTATACATCAAATATGTCATCTGGTTAGTTTAGACATGATTTGTGTGAATGCCATCTGTTTAGTTTCTATATCATATATGTGAGTTATGCAATTCCATCTTGTTTAGCCAGGCATCATATATGTGAATTTTGCAATGCCATCCTGCTTAGCCAGTCATCTTATATGTGAATTATATCATGCCATCCTTTTTTTTCATTACGTATTACATTTGTCAACAATGTTAGTACATTCAACTACTCTTCCTGTGCATCAGCCATTTGACACGGTGATGAAAAAATCTGGAGTGAAAACAAGGTCTTCAGAGCAGACAGTGCTATCTGACGAAGCGCATATCTTGCTGGTTACGGATAGCTCCTCAGAGGAGGATTCAGAGACAGATGACCAATCCTATTTCCCCCTCCCCCGAGGTGTATGCACTAGTACAAAACAGGGCTTCGGTCCACCCCTGAGCAGCCCATTAGTCCCGGTTCACTCACGAACCGGGACCCATGGGGCCATCGGTCCCGGTTCGTGAGGCCAGGGCGCCGGACGGGCCTCGTGGGCCATTGGTCCCGGTTCGTCTGACCCCTTTGGTCCCAGTTCCAGACACGAACCGGGACCAATGCGCCTCGCTCCTGGCCCACAACCATTGGTCCCAGTTTGTGGCTGGAACTGGGACAAAATGGGGTCCTTTAGTCCCGGTTCCAGCCACAAACCGGGACCAATGGTTGGCCTATATATAGGCCCTGCCCGCGAGCAGAGCGCTCTGTTTTTTTGCCCGGCCGTGGGAGAGCTTTTAGCTCACCTCCTATGCACATGAGTTGTTCGATGAAATGCTCGAGCCACACTTAAGCGTTCTCCTCTCGAAGCTCCTTGTCCAAGCTCCATTTTCCTCAAGATTTGTCTAGGTTTGGCGGTCCGTCCTGTCTCGTCCCTGTCCTCACCGTCGTCGATCGCCCGCGCCCATCTCGGCGCCGGCACAACCGTGGTTACCCTCTTCTTCTTATCTTCTTTCTAAAAGAAAAAAGTTCTTACTTGTATGTTTTAATTAGATGCTCTAGAGAGTTATATGTTGTTCAATAATGAGAACTATATAACGCACGCAGATGAACCGGCAATGGATGTACGGTGACCGACGCACCTCCGAGTATATTAAGGGCCTGCATAATTTTCTCGAAGCGGCTGAGGCAAACAAGCAGAATGGTTTTATGCATTGTCCATGTACTGTCTGTGAAAATACGAAGGCTTTCTCCAACTCTAAAACCCTTCACTTCCACCTGCTTGAGAAGGGTTTTATGCCACACTATAATGTTTGGACCAAGCACGGAGAAAGAGGGGTCATGATGGAAGACAACGAAGAAGAAGAGGATGATGACAACTACCCGCCCCCTGAATACGGTGATGCTACAATGGGGGAAGCTGAAGATCAAGAGGAACCAGACGATGTGCCCGATGATGATCTTCGCCGGGTCATTGTTGATGCACAGAGAGAAAGCGAAAGTGAAAGGGAGAAGTTGAAGCTCGATCGCATGTTAGAGGATCACAAAAAAAGGTTGTACCCAAATTGCGAAGATGACAACACAAAGCTCGGTACCACACTGGAATTTCTGCAATGGAAGGCAGACAATGGTGTATCTGACAAGGGATTTAGTTCGCTACTGAAAATAATGAAGAAGAAGCTTCCAAAGGATAACGAATTGCCCGGCGGTACGTACGAAGCAAAGAAGGTTCTATGCCCTCTAGGATTGGAGGTGCAGAAGATACATGCATGCCCTAATAACTGCATCCTCTACCGCGGTGAGTACGAGGATTTGAACGCATGCCCGGTATGCGGTGCATTGCGGTATAAGATCAGACGAGATGACCCTGGTGATGTTGAGGGCGAGCGCCCCAGGAAGAGGGTTCCTGCCAAGGTGATGTGGTATGCTCCTATAATACCACGGCTGAAACGTCTGTTCAGAAACAAAGAGCATGCCAAGTTGATGCGATGGCACAAAGAAGACCGTAAGAAAGACGGGAAGTTGAGAGCACCCGCTGACGGGTCGCAGTGGAGAAAAATCGAGAGAAGGTGGGGGGACTTTGCAGGTGACACAAGGAACGTATGGTTTGGTTTAAGTGCAGATGGCATTAATCCTTTTGGGGAGCAGAGCAGCAATCATAGCACCTGGCCCGTGACTCTATGTATCTATAACCTTCCTCCTTGGTTGTGCATGAAGCGGAAGTTCATTATGATCCCAGTGCTTATCCAAGGCCCTAAGCAACCCGGCAATGACATTGATGTGTACCTAAGGCCATTAGTTCAAGAACTTTTACAGCTGTGGAATGGAGAAGGTGTACGTGTGTGGGATGAGCACAAATAGGAGGAATTTGACCTACATGCGTTGCTGTTTGTAACCATCAACGATTGGCCTGCTCTCAGTAACCTTTCAGGACAGACAAACAAGGGATACCACGCATGCACACACTGTTTAGATGACACCGACAGTACATATTTGGACAAATGCAGGAAGAATGTGTACCTGGGGCATCGTCGATTTCTTCCGACCAACCATCAATGTCGAAAGAAAGGAAAGCATTTCAAAGGTGAGGCAGATCACCGGAAGAAGCCCGCCCTCCGTACTGGTGATCACATACTTGATATGGTCAATGATTTACAAGTAATCTTTGGAAAGGGTCCTGGCGGACTATCTGTTCCGACTGACGATGCGGGACGTGCACCCATGTGGAAGAACAAATCTATATTTTGGGACCTACCCTATTGGAAAGACCTAGAGGTCCGCTCTGCAATCGACGTGATGCACGTGACGAAGAATCTTTGCGTGAACCTGCTGGGCTTCTTGGGAGTGTATGGGAAGACAAAAGATACACCGGAGGTACGGGAGGAACAGCAACGTGTGCATGAAAAAGACGGCATGCATCCAAAGCAGTATGAAGGTCCTGCCAGCTACGCTCTTACCAAAGAAGAGAAGGAAATCTTCTTTGAATGCCTGCTCAGTATGAAGGTCCCGTCTGGCTTCTCGTCGAATATAAAGGGAATAATAAATATGGCAGAGAAAAAGTTCCAGAACCTAAAGTCTCATGACTGCCACGTGATTATGACGCAACTGCTTCCGGTTGCATTGAGGGGGCTTCTACCGGAAAACGTTCGATTAGCCATTGTGAAGCTATGTGCATTCCTCAATGCAATCTCTCAGAAGGTGATCGATCCAGAAATCCTGCCAAGGTTAAGGAGTGATTTGGTGCAATGTCTTGTTAGTTTCGAGCTGGTGTTCCCACCGTCCTTCTTCAATATCATGACGCACGTCCTAGTTCATCTAGTCGACGAGATTGTCGTTCTGGGCCCTGTATTTCTACACAATATGTTCCCCTTTGAGAGATTCATGGGAGTCTTAAAGAAATATGTTCGTAACCGCGCTAGGCCAGAAGCAAGCATCTCCATGGGTCATCAAACAGAGGATGTCATTGGCTTTTGTGTTGACTTCATTCCTGACCTTAAGAAGATTGGTCTCCCTCAATCGCGGTATGAGGGGAGACTGACTGGAAAAGGCACGCTAGGAGCGGACTCAATAATATGTAGGGACGGGCATTCTTGGTCTCAAGCACACTACACAGTTCTACAGAATTCTACCTTGGTGACCCCGTATGTCGATGAACACAAGAATATTCTGCGCTCCAAACACCCGGAGCAGTGTGACAACTGGATTACATATGAACACATCAGGACTTTCGGCAGTTGGTTGCAAACACATCTCATGGGTGACAACACTGTTTCTGATGAGCTGTACTCGTTGGCCAGGGGACCATCTTCGACTGTATTGACTTACAAAGGGTACGAGATAAATGGGAATACATTTTACACGATCGCCCAAGATCAAAAGAGCACCAACCAAAACAGCGGTGTCCGCTTTGATGCAGCAACCAAGAGGGGAAAGGACACATATTATGGTTACATAGTGGACATATGGGAACTTGACTATGGACATGATTTCAAGGTCCCTTTGTTTCAGTGCAAATGGGTCAATCTGTCAGGAGGCGGGGTACAGGTAGACCCACAGTACGGAATGACAACAGTGGATCTGAACAATCTTGGGTACACAGACGAACCATTCGTCCTAGCCAATGATGTGGCGCAGGTTTTCTATGTGAAGGACATGTCTACCAAACCGAGAAAAAGAAAAGATAAGGAAGCGAATACATCATACGATGAGCCAAAGCGCCACATAGTTCTTTCAGGAAAAAGAGACATCGTGGGATTGGAGGGCAAGACAGACATGTCTGAAGATTATGAAAAGTTTCATGAAATTCCTCCCTTCAAAGTCAAGTCTGACCCAAGCACCCTGTTAAACGATGAAGATTATCCATGGTTACGGCGCAATAAGCAAAGGACACAAGCGAAGAAAAAGTTAAGACTTTCTCTCCACAACTATATCAGTAAATGCATGAAAGTTCAGAGTTCATTTGTAGTGCTTTTCAATTTCAGGGTCATTTAGCTTAAAAAATCAGTAAATGCATGAAAAATAGGAAATGAAGTCAGAAAGGGTTGAAAATTGATGATGTGGCTTTGAATGGTGCATTTTGAACACACAAAAAGTCTGGAGTTCAAATAAGTTCAAAAAAATGAAATCCCTTTGTAACAGATGAGTTTTCGTCCGAAACCCTGATACTTCGAAAGAGATTGTCCATTTTGTACACGAAGTGCATCCAGTTTTTGCCGTAACCCTCTCAACTTTTTAGCACATGCTATGTGGGTGAAATGATGATACCATGCCAACTTTCAACCTGTTCAGAGTTCATTTGTAGTGCTTTTCAGTTTCAGGGTCATTTAGCTTAAAAAATCAGTAAATGCATGAAAAATAGGAAATGAAGTCAGAAAGGGTTGAAAATTGATGATGTGGCTTTGAATGGTGCATTTTGAACACACAAAAAGTCTGGAGTTCAAATAAGTTCAAAAAAATGAAATCCCTTTGTAACAGATGAGTTTTCGTCCGAAACCCTGATACTTCGAAAGAGATTGTCCATTTTGTACACGAAGTGCATCCAGTTTTTGCTGTAACCCTCTCAACTTTTTAGCACATGCTATGTGGGTGAAATGATGATACCATGCCAACTTTCAACCTTTTCAGAGTTCATTTGAAGTGCTTTTCAATTTCAGGGTCATTTAGCTCAAAGAATGAACTAATAGCAAAAAGAATGAACTAGAAAACCTTTATGAAACTCTAATAGCAAAAATAATGAACTAAAAATAATCAATTAAAAAATTCTGTTATGATCAACTAAAATAAAACTATAATATTCTTCAATAGCAAAAAGAATCAACTAAAAAGCTTTTATAAAACTCTAATAGCAAAAGGAATCAACTAAAAATATTTTATAAACCTCAAGTATTTATGAAACTAAAATTATATAAAATTTATGCAACTAAAGTTATCAAAGTATTTTTTGTTCAAAACATTAATAGCAAAAAGAATTTTCATAAAGAATTTTTTTTAGAACTAAAATAACAAAATCTGTTTTTGGTTAAAACAGACATTTAAAATAACCTAAAAATTACCAAATTGAATATAATGATAAAACACAGTAATATTAAATAGCAGGAAAAAGAATCACTCAAAAATCTATTTTTATAGTAAAGTTATTCACAAACTAGTGATTCACACCAATTTAAAAGAATTCAAATTTAAACTATTCAAATTTGGAAACTAATGGCACTAACAGAAAGTTTATAATTTTTGTGACCTAAAAGCAAAAGGAATCACTGAAAAACTGTAAGTAGAAACAAAAGAAAATAAATAAAGCAAAAAAGAAAACAAAAAAAGTAGAAAAAAAGTAGAAAAAAATGCCGCCTACTGGGCCACAGCGGCCTGAATACGACTAGAAACCCAACCAGCTTGTTGGGCCAGGATTCAGGCCCGCAGAAGAACCAATAGGCCCACAGGCAGTGACAGATTAGGCCCGGAAGCCTGCTGTTGAGAGGAGCTCGAGAGGGTGTGCGCAGCAGCGCTTATAAACCACTGTCGAGCCCTCTCAGCTAGCGAGGTAGGACTAAAAAATTGGCCCCGGGCAGCACCACCCTTTGGTCCCGGTTGGTGGCCCCAACCGGGACCAATGCGCCCCTTTAGTCCCGGTTGGTTCCACCAACCGGGACCAATGCGCCCCTTTAGTCCCGGTTGGTTCCACCAACCGGGACCAATGCCACCCTTTAGTCCCGGTTGGTGCCACCAACCGGGACCAAAGGTCTCTGCTTCCCGCCCTTTGGGCTGACGAAAAGAGACCTTTGGTCCCGGTTGGTGGTACCAACCGGGACTAAAGGGTGGCATTGGTCCCGGTTGGTTCCACGAACCGGGACCAATACTCTGTGTATATAAGCAACACTTATGATTTTTTCAGATTTCATCTAGCACTTGCCCCCGATGACGTCGAGCACATCGACGCCGCCAGGCTGCCCGAGCTCGCCGTCGACGCCCTCTGCCCTGACGCCCTCTGCCCCGACGCGCCGTCCCGTGCCCTGACGCCGGCGCCGCTCCCCGACGCGCGCCCTACCCCGACACACGCCTCTGCCCCGACGCGCCGCCCCGTGCCCCGACGCCGGCGCCGCTCCCCGACGCGCGCCCTGCCCCGACGCCGCCCCGCGCCACTGCCCTGCCCCGACGACGCGGCCCCTCCTCCCCGTTCGGTCCGGCCGGCCTCCTTTCCTTCCTGTCCTCCCTGTCCCCTGTTGATTTTGATGATTTTGATGATATATAGATGATAGATGATATATGATAGTTAGATGATGATGTTGATGATAGCTGATGATGTTGATGATAGATGATGTATGCTTTTTTTTTGTTCATATAATTTTTTTATAGCATTTTTGGTCCATGTATATATGTGTGTGTGTATGGATGGATGGATGGATGGATGTATATATATAGAAAATGATCATATGATATATGTATGCTAAAGAAAATATGATATAAAAAAATATCGTAGCTTCCTATTTTTTTTCCATGGATGTATGCTAAAGAAAATTATGAAAGAGTTTATGGGAGGTTTCTATCAAAAGGTTCAATGATTTGTCAAGGCAAAAAATTGAACTAATTAAGGTATCCCATGTTTTTGTATATATGATATATGTATTTTGTTGGCAGAAAATAAGTTGGCTAAAAAGAAGTTCCTTCACGAAGGGGTTTTACTTTGCCTAAATCGGGGAGGGGCAACTTCACTAAACGTTCATGATTTTTTTTGTTCATATTAAGAAAGAGCGTAAATCGGGGAAAATGAGGGGGGAGGAGTCCGCAAGTATCCCCTAACTCTCTCGGGAAAATGAGGGGGGAGGAGTCCGCAAGTATCCCCTAACTCTCTCGGGAAAATGAGGGGGGAGGAGTCCGCAAGTATCCCCTAACTCTCTCGGGAAAATGAGGGGGGAGTAGTCCGCAAGTATCCCCTAACTCTCTCGGGAAAATGGGGGGGGAGGAGTCCGCAAGTATGTCCCCTAAGTCTCTCGGGAAAATGAGGGGGGAGGATTTTTTTTATGCTCATAGAAACTCTCGAGTCCACCCAAACCGGGACTGAAAGAGTGTTGTCGAGGCCACCGCACCCACCGCATCCCCGTAGCTCACCCGAGAAGCTCACCGCCATCGAGGTCGTAGCGCTCGACTCCGGCCGTTTCAGCCGCTCCGACCACCGCCAATCGAAGCGACGTCGTCTTGCCGTTCGAACGAGCCCGGCCGCGCATCGAATGATGCCCTGTGGGCGATTTCCGACCAAAGCCCGAGCCGCGCTGCCGCGTTTGGCTCGCCGGAGAGCTTCGTACCATTATGCGCCTGTTACTTCCGGCTAATGATGAAGCCTTGGTTTTCTTGAATCCTTTGACACTAGACAACATGACATATAGAAGGGTAGATGAGATCAGGAAAAATATGGACCATTTTCTGCACATTCAGAATGGCACCATTTTGTTAAATCCCTTAAAGGTTAGGAGAATCCCTTGTTTGACATTCATGAGAGAGGCGGTCCGGACGTCGGACATTCATGAGAGAGGCGGTCCGGACGTCGGACATTCATGTTTGTATATTAATTGCCATGTTGTAATATTTGCAGAAACTATGGATCAAAGAGACTTGGAACAAGAACAGTTGTTGGGGGAGATAATCCTCGCCGGAGGTGATGCTGTCTTGTCGTTTCTCAACGACACCGATGGAACAATGGAGGAGGAAGGACATGATCATGATGGCTCCGGTGACATGATCATGATGGCTCCGGAGGTGCTGACTAGGTAATTGATGCATTAATTGTTTTGGTATGTACATATATTAACTCTTCTTTCTTCTTTTATAGCCCTCCGGATCGAGCCAAACTTCGATAACGAGACGAGGCCCGAAGAAGAGGTTGCGCAAGGATGAAAGGTTCACGATCACAGCACTCGCGGACGATGGCCTACCGATTGAACCTAAGCGGACCAAGGACGCATTTTCTGCTCAGTGCGGAGCTATTGTTAGGGACAACATCCCGATCAGCATCAAGCAATGGAATAAGCCTAAGGACGACGCCCCTAAAGGTGATTATGTCACCGATAGACAGAAAGATGATCTTTGGACCTTGCTGAAGGCAAATTTCACCCTACCGCCAGAGGAGGATCCGAATAAGCCAGTTATAGAGCCACTGGTCAAGGCGTGTGCTCTTAAGAAGATGGCAGATCTATTCAGGAGGTGGAAGAAGGAGTTGAAATCAAAGTTTGTCGACAAAGGTGAGACTCCAGAATTCATCGGCCGATTTGAGAAGATAAGAGATCACTGGCCCGCATTTGTGGCCTACAAGACATCGGACAAGAGTAAGATAATGTCAGAGACAAACAAGAACAATGCTGCAAAGAAGAAGTATCACCATCACACGGGGTCAGGTGGCTACCTCAAAGCCTGGCCGTTGTGGGACAAAGTTGAGAATGACCTGATTGCTAAAGGGGTCGAACCAGAGACATTGAACTGGCCAAACCGTTCAAGGACTTGGTTCTTCGGGGTTGGGGGAACTTTGGACCCTGAAACAGGGAAGTGCCGTTGGACGGACGAGCAACTTGCAATACCCGTCACGAAGCTTCAGAAGTATATCACCGCAGCGCAGGAAGGGACGTTCATTCCCGACAGAGAGAAAGACGAGCTGACTGAGGCCCTAGGGAATGCTGAGCACCCTGGACGAACACGAGGCACACCAGGCTCCGTTCCGTGGAAGGTTGGGTTTCCCGACGCAGGCGGTTACAGAAGCCGGGAGAGAAAGAGGAAAGCGGAGCTGAGCGACATACAGAAGATGAGTGCAAGAGTACAAAAGCTAGAGGAAGAACTTGAGAGCCAGCGAGCTGCCGGCCAACCATCTCAGCGGCACGAAGCTACCCCAGAAGCTACCCCGCCATCTCAGCGGAGAAGCAGCGTGGCTTCCACGGAGCCCGTTCAGACTGACTTCACGGCTCCTATCTACCCCGTGGATACTATCACGGAGGCTCAAAATTGCGAGCTTATGACGAAATGCCGGAACCTCACTTTCAAGGCGGCTGTCGGCTCTGTTGCACCTCCTCAACCCAACGGAACTTTTCACTGCCTTCCGATTCCACATGGCTATGCTGTTGTGATGGTGGATGAAGTAATGCAGGGATTTGAGGAGCTCGAGCTTGACCACTCTACAGGTGAAGGGGAGAATCAGCTGGTTCGTGCTCTGAGGAGTACATGTCTATGGCAGAAGGAGTACATCAAGCTTCCAAACTGGAAGCCTCCGCCTCCTCCTCCTCCTCCGGCGAGTCAGGGCACTCCACCTCCTCCTCCTCCTCCTCCTCCTCCGGTGAGTGATCAGGGCACTCCGCCTCCTTCTCTGGCTCCTCCGACGCGTGAGGGCACTCCGCCTCCTCCTTCACCTACTCCGGCGCGTCGGAGCAGTCCGCCTCCTCCTCCGCCTCGTCGGCAACGGGGGAAGACAGACGCCGCCGGTCCGGCTCCTCCGGCGCATCGGAGCACTCCGCCTCCTTCTCAGCCTCGTCAGCAACGACGGAACAGAGACGCCGCCACTCCGGCGGCTAGCAGTACAAGCAGAGGCGGGAGGCAATTCAGATACAGTCCATCTCTCAAGCCTCTAGAAAAGTTACCATATGAGAGGACCGAGCAGGAAAACGAGGACATAGTTTGTGCCCAAGTGAGGGCCCATTTTGCAAAGAAAACTCCACCTCCGAAGGAAACAATAGATCCGGTGAAAGTGAAGCGCACTATCGATGCCCTGAAGCGACCACCACCGCCTCCGCCGCAATCCAACTATGACCGCATTATTCAAAAGACATATGATGAAGCGCGGCGATCGGGAAGTACTTCTAGTGATGCAAGGTTAGCAGAACGAAGAAGTGGGAAAACAATTCCCCAGCTCGGCGAACAGGAGAAGAAATCGTGCCCCCCGCTCAAGGTGTCTAGCGATATCGTCGCTAATCATCCGGGGATGGTGCTCGGTACCAATCCTGGTGATTACTTGGGGGATGATGTAATTTTTGAAATGGCTGAGGTACCAAAAGAAGAATATAAATACGTGCACGGGAAGCCTCTCGTCAAACCTGATCTTCCTCCTCTAACAACGATGATGTACAAATTGCATGAGTGGTACTTGGAAACCTGCAGGAAGAATGGGTCCGATAGTTTGCTGGTGAAAATTAAAGATGAGCACGACCTCATTGGAGTCGACCTGATGCATGTTGAATTTGTCGAGTTATTTCAGTTATTCAATCAAAAGGCCCTCGACAAACAAATCATGACTTGCTACTGTCTGTAAGTATTACTTCTGTAATTAAGTCTCTAGCTCAACTCGTTCATTGCATGTATATATAATTATCCTCACTATATTATGCAGATCGAAGATCTTCGAATGCCCAAAAAGACAAATCTATGACATTGGGTTCATTAGCCCAAATACCGTAAATGAATGGGTGGTACAAGAAAGAGTTAAAGATACCGAGGAAAACTTGCTAAAAGCGTTCCTTCGACATCAAAACAAAAGGGAAATACTTTTTCCTTACAACTTCAAGTGAGTGTTACTGTCTTGTGCATATTCGGTTTCGCTTACTCGAGGTTAAGTACTGTAATTGATGAGTTATGCGTGCACAGTTTCCACTATATTCTGCTATCCATTAAGCTTGACGGGGGAGTAGTAACTGTCTTTGACTCGAGACGTAAAGATCCCAAGGATTATGCGGACATGACTGCAATGCTCCAGAAGTAAGTTCAATCAATACCGGGACCATATCGACAACTTTCGTTCATTTCTTGATATCAAGTAATCATTTTCTTTGCCTGGCAGGGTTTGGAAACAGTTCACCGGACAGGTTCCGGGTCTGAAGAACGAGCTGCGATTTACACACCCCAAAGTAAGTAGTACTAGCTAGTTCCGCGCATCTCTCATTGATTCCAGTTTCATCAATACCATTATCGTGCTTGATTATCAGTTTGATTGAACTCTATTCTCGTAAAGTTCTTGTGGCAGGAACCCGGGAATAATTTATGTGGATACTACGTTTGCGAGTACATTCGCCACAGGACCTCTGAGCGGGGCAGATCTGAAGAACAATTTGAAGTATGTAAACAATATTCACAATTTTTTTTTATTACCATCAATTGTGTTGAGTTTCATTCATATATATGTATTGACCCCCTTCTTTAAATTAGATCTGGCAGATGCGGGATGAACTCCTACCACATGATCGCATACGAGCAATTCAAGAGGAATTGGCGGGATTCTTTCTTGACCACGTCATACATGAAAAGGGAGAATACCATGCGGAAATTCAATGGGAGTTTGGCGCTTGATGATGTCAGGGATGTTATATTGTATATATGTAGTAGCGTCGGATAGATTTACGAAAACTTGTTGTTCGAACAAGCACGGAGAAAGAGAGGTCACTTCTCTCTGTATATGTTCATGACGATCTTGTGTAATTAATGGTTTCCTTCATTTGCTTACTAGCTAGCGTCGAGTTCTCTCTATATGTAGTAGCTAGCGTCGACCAAGCATGGAGAAAGAGAGGTCACTTTTCTCTATTAGCTAGCTAACACAATATGAAACCCCTAAACCCTCCAAAACCCCTAAACCCCCCCTTTCAAAAAAAAAACAAAAACCCCAGCGCCTTTTGGTCCCGGTTGGTGTTACCAACCGGGACTAAAGGTCCTCCTGCCTGAGTGCTGCGAAGCGGCCACGTGGAGCTCCTTTAGTCCCGGTTGGTGTTACCAACCGGGACTAAAGGTCCTCCTGCCTGGGCTCCCCACAGCAGCCACGTGGAGCCCCTTTGGTCCCGGTTCGTAAGCGAACCGGGACTAAAGGTTTTGGGCTTTAGTCCCGACCCTTTAGTCCCGGTTCCAGAATCGGGACTAAAGCCCCTCTGGAACCGGGACTAATGGGCCTTTTTCTACTAGTGATGCTCTAACTTGGCAGGGTTATATTGCTCATATCGTGCATATGGTGTCTTGCATTGCTATGTCATTTGCATAGTTTAGACATGCTTTGTGTGAATGCCACCTGTTTAGTGTCTAATTACCATATATGTGAGTTATGCAATGCCATCTTGTTGCAAGGCATTATATATGTGAATTATGCAATGCCATCTTGTTGCAAGGCATTATATATGTGAATTATGCAATGCCATGCTGTTTAGCTAAGCATCATATATGTGAATTATATCATGCCATCCTTTTTTTTGTATTACGTATTCCATTTATCGACAATGTTTGTATATTCAACTACTCTTCCTGTGCATCAGTGATGGAAAAATCTGGAGTGAAAACAAGGTCTTCAGAGCAGACAATGCTACCTGCTGAAACAGATATCTTGGTGGTTATAGATAGCTCCTCAGAGGAGGATTTAGAGATAGATGACCAGTCCTATTTTCCCCCTGAGGTGTATCCTCAAACTTGGCAGGGTTATATTACTCATACCATGCATATGTTGTCTTGCATTGCTTAGTTTTTACATCATATACACAATATTGAATGCCATCAGCTTAGTTTAGACATCATATGCGATTGCCATCTGCTTACTTGCTTAGTATATAAATCATATATTTGAATTATATCATGCCATCATGTTTACATAGACAACATGTATCTGAATTATGGCATGCCAACCTATTTAATAAAGACATCATATCGTTATATCATCTCATCATGTTTACATAGTCATCATATTTTGAATTATGTCATTCTATCCGTGAATTATATCATGTCATCATGTTTCCATAGACGTCATGTATGTGAATTATGGCATGCCAACCTATTTAATAAACACATCATATAGTTATATCATGTCATCCTGTTTACATAGTCATTATATTTTGAATTAGTCATTCTATCCTATTTAGTTAGCCATCATATATGTGAAATTGTGTCATGCTATCCTGTTTAGTTAGCCATCATATATGTGAAATTGTGTCATGCTATCATGTTTGGTTGGACAACATAAATATGAATTATTTCATGCTCTCTTTTATTCCCCACTATCCATTGCACCTGTCTATCATACAATGTCTGTACATTCAATTACTTTTCTTGTTTATCAGCCATTTGAATTGGAGGGGGTGATGGCAGTATCTAAGGGAGTAAAAACACGGTCTTCAGAAAAGATAGTGCTACCCGTCGATGCAGATAGAACCACGGTTGTACTTGCCCAAGAACCAGCCCCACCACACATAACCCAGACTCTCGCAGATTGTACCCCTACCCAGTTGGACAGAGAACCAGCTACACCCCTTCTAACCCCAACCCCAGCATATAGTAACCCAGTTCTAGTTGACACAGCACCGTCTCCACCACAGAGCACCCAAACACGAGCAGTTAGTAAGGCAACTGTGGTGCCCAAAGCACGAGGACCACCACTCTGAACCCCAACTCAACGCTTAAAGCGGAAGAAGAATTGTTCTCAGGTCAGGTTCCGTAGCTATGGTTCATACTCCTTTGCTCTTGCATAACTGTATTTACTCATACCAACTAATTTCAAATTTGAAGGATGCAATTGAAACTCCAATGGCGCAACAGGTATGTTTTAAACCTGTTTCTTTAACTGGTTTGCTATTGTAACTTGCTCTATGTTGATTTCAGTTTCAATTGTATAAACAGTTATGTTCTCATGTCATGCACATTACAAGTGTTGTTAGTGATGTGTAGTTTCCCACGCTTATATTCTGTCTATACTGCTGTGTCTTAAACATATATGATTTGAACTGTGTCTCTATCTTGATTTGGCAAAATAAACTAGAATGATATTGACAATACAATGACCATAGTACATAGATATCTGTTTGTTTCATGCTGTTATCATGTCCACCTTACTACTGAACCAGTTTACCAAAATGAGTTTCATATACTACATGCTAAACCTGTGATGTGTCTGCTTGTTTCTCTTGTAGAATGCCGACAGAATATTGGAGAAGAGCACCCCATTATGCAATGGTAAAGAAAGTAATGCAGATAAGGTTCAAGATAGTGAGACAACCCTGTTGGTCTCCAAGAAAGCTGATAAAAACTATCTTGAAGATAGTGAGACAACCCCAAAGTCCTGCCTTGATGTAGTGTTCGAGTTACTGGCCACTACCGCTGGCACAAGCTCTGCGAACTCGCTGCCTGAATCAGTTCGGCTTCTTGAGTCTCAGCTACAAGCTGAAAGACATCAGTCAGCTGTGCTACGATAAGAAGCCGAAGGACTGAGGAAGTCCCTGCAGAATTCAGATGCATACTTTCTGGTGCAACAGCAAGCGTTGGAGGATTTTAGCGCCAAACAAGAGAAAGCTAATAAGCTTGCTAAGCTTCTTGCCAGCATGGTGGGTACCCAGGATATCGTTTTTTGAGCTCTTCTGAAGTGGTTTCAGTTCTGGACTTGTTTTGCTGCTGCGTTTATTTGCACTGGTGGCCAATTTAGACGCCCAGTGTATGTAATATGTTGCTTTGTTCACTATATTTGCACTGGTGGCGAACTTTGATGCCCAGTGGATGTAATATTTGTAATAGCCGTAATAGCCTAGCGTAAGTTGCTTGCTTATTTATTTCCTTATTGTCTTGTTTATTTGTTTGCTTGTAGTCACTGCAGTTCTTTTTGCGCGGTTTGTTAGTTGCCACTTTTTTTTTAGAACTAGGCCACAATAACGATGATCCACATATGGACCATTGTAACCATGGTCCTGCTACCTGCTATAGTGACCATTGGCCTTCTACGGGCCGTCAAATTCATGGGCCTTCTACGGGCCATCGAATTCATGGGCCTTCTATGGGCCGTATGATCGATAGGCCAAACATGGGCCGTACTATTCGTGGACCAATAACGGACCACAATATGGGTCATAAACGGGCTAAAATGGGAATCGTCCGTTTATGGGCCCGACCATAACGGGCCGTTAACAGGCCAGTATGTATCACGGGCTTAATTCTATCGACAGGCATAACGGGTCGTTAATGGGCCGGAATAGATGACGCTATGAAAACGGCCCAATGGTTTAATGGGCCGCAAACGGGTCGACTTTAACCACGGGCTGAATTTGGCCCATTAGCGAAACAGGCCAGTAACGGACCGTAAGTAATCGAGGGCTGGAAATGAGCCCAAGAATAAATGGGCCCTTAGAAGGCTGAAAGATAACACGGGCTGGAAACGGCCCAACTAAAAAATGGGCCGTTAATGGGTATAAAGTGATATACTGTTCATTGTGGGCCAGTTTCACCACGGGCTGTTAAAGGGCCGAGAGTTACAAAGGGCCTCATATGGGCCGAAAGACGTCATGGGCCATCCATGGGCCGGAAGTTACAACGGGCTGGAATTATATTGGATGGTCCACATGAGCTGCTGGGCCGATTTTGGAAAGGCCAGAATGGGCCGTGAGTTAGCGGGCTGTAAATGGGCTATATGCGAACAGGCCGCTAACAGGCTTTCCATGGGCCGGCCCGCTAGATTTTGACCAAGTCAAACGGGCCGGCATTTTTAACCTAAATGGGCCACTGTTGGGCCGTGCCATGTGTCGACGTATTATATGCGCCTCCTGTCCATTGGACGGTTGACATCTGTCCCAACGCGGAGCTGACACGTGGTTCCTTCGGCCAATGAGAATTTTACACGTGGAAAATCGCCATTGGTTGTAGCTGTTAACGGGTTATCGAATCCAAAACCGGACCCGATAGCTTAACGGCGACCCGTTACGGTGGATGCCACGTGTCGGTTACCCTTGGCGAAAGCACTTCCATGACGCGCCATTTATCGTCATGGAAGTGGACACTTCCGTGATGATAATTTGAGTATTGTCATGGAACACTTCTACGACAGCACAGGTATGACTATCTTGATTCTGTCATAAAATTGTCATGGATGTACATGCATGACAGAAATCGTGACCTACTGTGACAAACACGTATCATCACGGAAGTGTTTTTTTTGTAGTGAGGGGCACCGGACATCTGGTATGTACCGGACATCTAGTGGCTCAAGGAGCACAGGACGTTTGATAGGTACCAAACTTCTGTTAAAATTTTGGCGTTTACCGAATTTCCGATGTTTACCGGACATTTGGTGGCAACTGGACATGTTTAGGCAGCCCAATGTATGTATTTTTTTGTGAAGAATAGACTTAGGGCTTTTTGATGGATTTGAGTGGAATGGATTGTAGAAGATATTGACTTGAGAAAATCAATCACGAACCCCCTTGACTCCCTCTTAATAGTGCGTGATCCCTATAACTCAAGAACATAAAAGAGCTACACTAGATAGCTTCTGGAAATCCATTATTGAGCATATATCTTTTTCGATGGTCATCGACCCACACAACTAAATCCAAAGGAACTAATACCTTTGGCATGAGCATGCCACTTGAGCTTGATGTTGACATTATTCTTGGCTCAAGTTGGAAAGGCAATCCTGATCACGACTCTTGGTAAAGACATCAAATAGCCCCCACATAACCATGTGGAAGCATAGCTTTGTATTCCATCTTCACATACCCATCATGTGATCATTCGCAAGCATCAAGCATGTAATCCTTTGGTATGCCAATCTTGAACTTTCCCTTGTCAACCATGCTCATCATCACTTCATGTCATCCTCTCATGGGCACTTGGAATATTTCTCTTGATGCAAGCTCATGAGAATCACGTAACCCTCATAGACATAGACAAGCACATATTATGGGTTAGTACACAAAGCATATTTGACAATTTTTTACCATTCCACAAGTTCCCATGTGGTATATTAGTTGCGCTTGTGTGTTGACCATTTAGAATTTGATCTTCAAGCTTTATCTTGGTCAACCTTTATCTTTACTCCATGATCAAAACCTGATATCTGGAGGGCCATTTCTTTTGATCATGATAATGTCCCCAAGACGACTTCAAATGAACAAGTATTCAACATGACTTTTCTTCCTTACATCAAGGCAAACAATTTTTCTTTTTGAATCATCTCAATCAGAGGTCGTATGCAAAATCTGCAGCCCCAACAGTCTAACCGGACAACGAGGAGAAAAGTTTCGCCCCACACCACACCTAGACATTGATGTCTGATACATTGCGTGAGTTATTCGGGCCCCAAGATTTCTTCGGATTGAAAAGTGTTCAACACGAAAAGTCTTCATCTTGTCGAGCTGAATGATTTTTATTAATAAGGCATTTCAATCTAAGGTTGTATGTGGCCTGTGGGTTCCAAAAATTGAACTGCTGTTGATGGCATTCATTCCAGATTCTGAACTGATATTGATGGTGTTCATTCCAAACCTGAACCTGGCTCAACTCATTAGGCATGAGAACATCTGAGATTCTTCAATCAATTAATGTATTCCATTTTGATCATATCTTGTTCACCACATGGAATAATTCTTGATCATATTTGATTCAATCTTTTGACTCAAACTTGATGCACAACTATATGTGGATGACATTCATTTAGAATCCATTCAACCTTCTTATTGCATTACCCATGGAACAAAACTTCGTATATAACTTGGTGCCATTGTTTTCCATAGAAGTTTTCATTCATTATCAACTCTCAATGCACATGTTTGTGTTGATAGATTGCTTCATTCAATTCATCCAATATTCTTCATGTATTATCAATGGAAGTTTCGCAAGAGGCACATCTCTGCCTAAGAAAAAATATTTTTTTTCTTCTACGAGAGGCACATATTTGCTTCTCGTGGAGGCACAGATTTTGCTTCCGCGAGAGGCAGAGCTATGCCTCTCGGGAAGGAAAAAACATTTTTTTGCTTCCACGGGAGGCACAAAGTTTGCTTCTTATGGAGGCACATGTTTGCTTCCGCGAGAGGCACTGTGCCTTTTGGAAAAATTAAAATATGTTTTTCACTTCCACGAGAGGCTCAAGTTTGCTTCTTGTGTAGGCACAACTTTGCTTCCACGAGAGGCACATGAAAAGAACATGTTTTCTTTTTTCACGAGACGCACATATTTGCTTCTCGGGGAGCACATACTTGCTTGCGGCAGCTGTGCTTATCGGAAAAGGAAAAAAATAAATAAAAAATAATCATGTTTGTGGCTACAGTTTTTCTATCTTTTGCCGGCCTTTTTGTGAGAAAAAATTCATCAAAACCTATTAACATGGGATCTAGTTTTGAATATCTCAACGTGAGGAATCAAAGAGTGAAAACGGTTCAAGAATTGGACACACGGTTTATAAGAGATAAAACATTTAAAAAAACGAATCTACGAAAAAGTGAAAACTCCTAGGCTACCATTTGTCAGCCCCTGAGAGGGTGGGAGTGACATTTACAAGGGGTTCTCCTTAATTAGTGATTTCTTTGTTTTCGAGGCAAATTAAAAGTAGCACGGAGGTTCTTGGACGGACCGGCGAGGCGGAGAGAGTCACTCTTGTTGGGCCAGCCCCTCCGACCGGGCCCGACTGAGCTTTGCTTGGGTGGGACAGCATGTTCATCCCAACCCGACCCACCGCTTGGTTGAAATCCCAAGCTAGGTCATTGACAGCAAAGAAAAAAGAAGAGGAACCCGGCGGTGGCCAGAGACCACCGGTTACTGGATCTAGTCTCTTGCGAAAAGTTAGACATTCTTTGTATTTGGATCAATTTAAAGTAAAAAAAAAGGATTTCTCCTTTGGCAAAACTAGGATAAAGTCGAGCCCAAAGGCCCCGATTCAAGAGACATTCATGAGGAAGTGGTATCTCTGTAGGATCCACCCAACATCAAGAAATCGCGCAAAAAAGAGAACAAAAGTCCTAATAATCCCACCAAGTGGTGGTCCAACATGGATTCTACATATTGGAACCAGGCCAATTTGAGAGTGGCTTTGTGATAATGGAACCAACCAGAAAAAAACATTAACACTGCAAAAATCAATGCACCAATTACAGCACGATAGAGTTGTAATTCACTACTTATTCTAGATGCTCGCCAAAGCTATAAAAAATGTATCATGGCATGAAAAATGATATTTCTTGATATTTTTAATGTGGATATATTTCTCCTTAACTTAGTCAAAGTTTACAAAGTTTGATTTTTGGTAAGCACCTGTATTTTAATTTTAGAACAAATATAAGCATTTTGTTTGAGGATTTTTTTTTACGGGCACTTAATAGAAATAGTGAAGAGAAAAGGGAGCGTGTGGGGAGATTCAAACCCTGGTCTCCTGGTTGATTGCAACCGCTACTAGCGACTAGGCTTGCGTCAGGTTCGTGATGAAGTAGTAGGGTAGGACTACTTAAGTCGAAACGAGTCGGGTTTGCACTATTTCTTCTCCGTTTTTCTAGGGGTTTCCGTTTTGTTTTTTCATCGGTTTTCTCTGTTTTTATCGGTTTTTTTTCTTTTCTTTATTTTTTGTTGTTTTTCTTTATTTCTTTCCCGATTTTCTTCGGTTTTGTTTTTTTCTTTCTCGTTTCTCATCGATTTTTTTTCTTTTTTCCGTTTCTTTTTTTGTTTGGTTTTCTTATTACTTCTCCTTTTTTTGTTTTTCTTTGGTTTTTTCTTATGTTTCTTTTGGTTTTCACTCTACATTTTTCACGTTTTCATGAGACATAGGCAGAGTTGTGCCTCTCAGAAAGGAAAAAAATGTGTTTTTTTTGCTTCCACGAGAGGCACAAGTTTTCTTCTTGTGGATGAGCAGGCTTGCTTCCGCGAGAGTCACAGTTGTGCCTTTTGGAAAAAGAAAAAAACATGTTTTTTTTGCTTCCATAAGAGGCACAAGTTTGTTTCTTGTGTATGTACAGGTTTGCTTCTGCGAGAGGCACAGAAAAATAACATGTTTTCTTTTTTCACGAGAGGCACAAATTTGCTTCTCAGGGAGCACAGATTGGCTTCCGCGCTGTGCTTCTCGGAAAAGGAAAAAAGGTAAAAAAAAATGTGTTTCTGGACATGGCTTTCTTTGTGAGAATTTTTTTTGTCGAAACTTATTAACATGGGATCTAGTTTCAAAGATCTCGACACGAGGAATTCAACAGTGAAAACGTTTCAGGATTTGGACGCACGATTTATACGGGATAAAACGTTTTAAAAAACGGATGTACGAAAAAAGTGAAAACTCCTAGGCTGCCATTTGCCAGCCCCTGAGAGGGTGGGGGTGGCGTTTACAAGGGTTCTTCTTAATTTATTTATTTTTTTTTGAGAAATGGGTTCTTCTTAATTAGTGATTTCTTTGTTTTCGAGGAAAAAAAAAAGGGGCACGGAGGTTGTTGGACGGACCGGCGAGGCGGAGAGAGTCGCTCTTGTTGGGCCACCCCCTCCGGGTGGGACAGCATATCCATCCCAACCCGACCCACCGCTTGGTTGAAACCCCCCAAGAAAGCTAGGTCTTTCACACCAAAGAAAAAAGAAGAGGAACACGGCGGCGGCGGCGAATCGGCGGCGGAAACAGAGATCAAAGGTGTTGGGGACAAGAGACGAAGATGAATCTGGAGGCGAAAAGAGACTTGGTAGACTCTCTTCGTCGCTACCGTGAGACCCTGAGGTGGGAGACCGAATTCCTGAGGAGTGAGGTCTCGTCCCGTGGCCTGGAGACGATTGCTGGGAAGGACTATCTGAAGGAGCATACTGCTCGAAGATCACTATCTCGCGAATTACCTCAGCTGAAGGAGCAGTTGTCCGGCCAGAAGATCGCGAGCTTGCCTGTGGTGAGTTTGCCCTATCTTGTTCCTCGTCACGAGGAGGCCCTCGATCTGCTCCTGCACGAGGCGCACAAGTTGGGTTACCGGATCCAGTCTCTGAGGGAACTCGCTGCTCCAATCTCCTTGGAGACGGCCAGGTTACTGTATCTCCTGTCGGAAAGATGTGCAGAGATCTCCAGAATCATAGCGAGGCAAGGGTCGCCAAATTCAAGCAAATCTTCTGCGGATGCTGCAATTGCTGCTTACAACGAGCGCCGTGAAAGCTGGGAATCCATTTGGGGTAGTCCAGTATTAAGGTCTGGCGGTTTCAACGATATAAGTAAGTGCTGCTTATCTCACATAACTTAATATGCATTTCTCAATCATATCACTTGCTGCTTTCCTTGTTGTATAGTAAAAGATTTTTTATTAATCTCTAGTTTTATTTGGCTTATAAGAGTGTCATTTAATTTGTTGCAAGTGGCAAATATGTGGTGAGGGCACTATAATATTTTCATGCATATCCTCTGGGTAAAAAATGTACCTGTCTACTTCGTTATTTGGCTTATAAGAGTGACATTTAATCTCCGGGTAATAATTCCAGGGAGGTAAAAACCATTGAATTCCAAAATTAACATTCAAAATGGAAAAATATGAGAGTTCTGTAACTGTATTATAAGCACTGGAAATCATTTATCTTGTAGGAAAACTCAGCCTCCGTGATGCCAATTTCAAAGAATTTTTGAAACCACAACAAGTGATTCCAAAATTCTAATTCTGATAGAAATCTTTTAACTCTGGGAAACTCATTGTACTAGTTCCAGGGAATTAGTGCTCATGCCAGAAATTAGAGAAATCCACACCAAATTCCTAGAATTTAATTTCAGTGCACTAGTGCAATGCCTATCTGAGTTAGGAACTGATCAATTGATTCTCTGACCCATTTACCATAGAGACAAGTAAGTAGCAAGGGTATTGATTGATCATATATATCTCTCAGAGGACTAGCGAACGGTACCATTCAAACATGGAGGCAATAAGTTGTCTAGTAGGAGTAGCTGTTGGAAGGTAGTAATTAATGAGGTAAACTCTGGACAGTGAAGTTGTTGTGGAGGGCCCATTCCACAGTGCATTTGAAAGAAAATACACCAATGCTATGTGGTTAGAAAGCTACTACTCCGTCCCATAATGTAAGACGTTTTTTGACACTAGTGTAGTGTCAAAAAACGTCTTACATTATGA
Organism: Elymus sibiricus; assembly: GCA_039707655.1. Classification (NCBI taxonomy): domain Eukaryota; kingdom Viridiplantae; phylum Streptophyta; class Magnoliopsida; order Poales; family Poaceae; genus Elymus; species Elymus sibiricus. The sequence continues at coordinate 516,759,118 of CM077666.1, forward strand.
GACGGAGGGAGTAGTATATACCTACACAAATACACACTAGTGCACAGTTAGCCCTGGGGCCCACAATGGTGAGTGTAGTACCTGTGTGCTTCTGTGCCTTTCCTGCTTTTGCTTCCTTTTTCTTCCTTAATATGCATTTCTCAGTCAATGTAATCATAACTTGCTGCTTTTCTTCTTGTATGGTAAAAGATTGTACTTCCCTTGGTTTAGTAGTTTCTACATTATATAACACTACACACATTGATGTTGCAGCCACACTGTCTCCTATGTACTTTACCCCATTTGCACCTGCTATCATCCCATACACCGGCTTCGCCACCAAGGCCTTGCAGATTTACTCCTTCGAAATCTCTGATCTAAATGACTGCTTGAAGTGGCCACTCTATGTGTATGGCATGGTCGCTGCTCGAGACGCTGTGGATGGTAACCGCAACCTTCTCTTCTCTCGCTCCAGGACTAACTGCCAAGTACTCACTGAAAAGGTATGTATACAACATTTTTTCTTCCTCTTGCACGTGATCTTGTGTATTAAACATTTATACAAGCAAACATAGAAAATTACTATGGCAGTCCATATAACTCTGCTGGTTTCTAAATAAGCATAGATTTGATTATTGTTACTCTTGGATGAAAATAATTTGATCGAAGCAAAGTTTATCCCTATCAGCGTGTAATTAAACATCAAGGAAATCGAATTAAGCTCATCAGCATTAGTCGAGTAGTGCAGCAGATAAGAAACTCGCTCTATGAGGGACATCTAGTGGTAATTAGTACTCCCTCCGTCCCACAATATAAGACGTTTTTGCAAGCTATTTTTAGAGTACAAGAAAAGTTTATACGAAAAAATAGGTTCTACTTATGGCCGAAGTCAAGATCTATTCTGGATCAACACAAGCATCTTCAGTACTGCACCTTCCAGGCAGAATGCAGGCCTTTGTTGATATAGTTGCACTGCCAAAGTTGATTGCAATAGTTTGATGTGTATCTCATTAACAGCAATATCACAGGCTTCTGGGTTCTGACACTTGCACCCTTGATATAGTTCAAGCAAGAAAATTTATTCAGTAAACAGAAATGAAAACATTTTAGGAAGTTGAGGGGCTCGGGGTCAAGCAATGGTTTCAGGGAACTATCTGGTCCAACCACTACTATGCCAATGTGTCTACCAGCCTCCCATTTTCTACCTTCTAATAACCATGGAAGATGAATCAGTCTCAATGAGAGATATAATCAATTGTAGTGTGGTCAGCAGCAAGAGGAACATTAAAACAATCAGTGTGACCATTAATTCCTGGTGCTCTGTCTGTCTCAGTACATCGAACTCTTAGGAAGGGAATACCATGCTCATTCTTAGGCATTTCAAAAGGTCATTGAGTTTGTTCCTGAGCAAATTTCTGATGGTGTATTTAAATTTAGTCCTTTTGTAATACTTTCCATACTATCTCATATTAGATGTTCGTCGGTTTCAATTAAGCGTTAGTGATGATAATGATGATGATGTTGTTTGTAGGATCCTTTTTTGCACTTGACTGGCCCTTCTCGTGCTATTCTGGCCGAGTACCCTGTTGACTTTGAAGTTGAACTAAGGATAAAAAATGGAACAGAGTCCCAAGATAAAGCATTGATGAGTTCTACTAACCACCACAGTTTCGCTAGTGCTGATACTGCTCTTTTCTTTAGCTGCCTGTGTTCAGCAAAGTTAAGCCTCCAGACTGTTTTTAGTGCGGTCCAGGCCACTATCTTGTCCATTTGTCTTGTTGGAGGGGCGTCTTCTTTTGAATATGGAGGTCAAGTTTCATGTTCATCGTATACTCAAGGTGTCATTGCTGATGCATGTCGGGAAGTTGTGTTGATTGATTGTGATGAAAAATTTCTTGAAGATGGACTGGATGGCTATGTCTCTCTTTCAAGGAATGTGGTCACCGTGGAATCAGAAGGATCACTGAAGATTACCATAAAAGAATATACAAAGTCTCATCTTGTCGCTCATGAGGCCCAGCTTGATTTCCCTGCTCAGCATTGCCAAGTAAGCAGAGGAGAATGTGCTCTTGGCGGACATAAGGTGGTTGTTCTTATTGCTTGGTCCCTGCTTGTGAGGAACAAGCTCGATAACTTGGCGTCGGGGTGTTGAAGATGACTCCTTAGGTGATCAAACTTAGAGCTAATATATATATTTGTTGTACTAGACCTATGTTTTGTGATCTTGTGTTATCAAACTTGAAGACTAGATCTATGTTTCTTTTGTTCTATTCCTACAACTGCTGGGGAGGTACCTTTATTGTTTAACGCAGTTCGAACTGATGAATGTAGTTTCTTTTGGTCAAAGATGTCAGTTGACAAATGCGAGTCGTCCCGCGTGGGCAAACTGGAGCAAAATGTGGCTGTGGCCTGTGAGCGACTTGAGTTTTGCCAAAGCTATACGCAGCTGGAGGGCAGCAGAGGTGCTTGTGCCTGAGCCTGCCCTCGAAAAACATCAGCATACGGTTTGTGGAGTTCTGTCCGAGTCGGAGCAGAAGGCGATGCCCAACAATAGTAGAGCATCAGTGGTGAAAATGAACTGCTCCAGCCAGTGGTTTGATTATGCAGCACTGGTGAAAATGGCACACTGAACTTCAGACAAACAATTTATTGCTTTGTAGTTTCCATTTAGGTTCAGTACGACTTGACCTCACAATGTTAGAAACAAGGTCAACACTGCATTTCAAACAGAGTGTAAGTAAATCTGACAAGATGGAAATATTATCCCAACAATAGTAGAAGGTGAGAGGAGATGAAGAAAATTGATTCTCAAGAGTGCCCGATAAAAAGCACAGCCAGAAGCAGGGCACTACCCCTCTTTAGGGCAACTCTAACAAACGCACACGAAATGTGTTCATTTTTTGTCCGTTTGGATGGTCAGGAGGATACCAAAAGTCAGCCCGTCTCTACCGCCCGCCAGTGCACCCAACGCGCCTACCCACATTTCATATATTTTTTCTATTTTTGAATTAAAAAATATATATTGCCACCAAAAGTCCGTTCATTACATTAATAAACTAAAAAACTTAAATAAAACATTAATTAAACTAAATCTACTGCCCTCGATGGCATCACGGTGAAGGGTGCCGCGCGGCCATTGGCGGAGGACCCCAGTGGGCAAGCTATGGCGGCCGCCACACCTTGATGAAAGAAAAATGTATACATACGCATCTACTCCTATCGCTGGATATCCTCGCTGTCATCCATCGCTACGAGAGAGGGGGGGGGGGGGGGGGGCACACGAACCAGCCATAGCGGTTGCTAAAAAAAACCAGCCATACGTTGACGTATGAAGCCACGAACCAGCTCGCACAGGACGAGACAGATGACGAAGCGGGTGGACGGCCGACGGCAGCCCTGACTGGGCGTCGGCTTCGGGCAAGCGTGAAGGGCGGCTGCGCGTTGTCGTCGAGCAAGCGTGTGCATAAAAAACAATTACTTAAGAGTTCGCCACACCTTAATTTTGTTTCGTCCTCCGCCTCTGCGCGCGGCGCCGTCCCAAGGAGGAGCCGGCCTCGTAATCGTGCTTCCCGAGCGTCCACTACCACGACATTTGTGCCGGCGGGTGGGCGGTGGCCTAGGGTTTGACTGTCAAGCAGGGCAGATCTCGGGTAGGGGGTCCCGAACTGGTAGCCTTGATGCGATGGTAACAAAGATAGAGAGTTTTACCCAGGTCCGGGTTCTCTCGAAAAGATAATACCCTATGCCTTGATTGTATTGATTTGAGGGAGTACAGATTATAGGTTGATCTACCACTAGATCGTTGTGCGCCCTCTACGAGCCCTACCCCTCGGCTTATATAGATAACCGGGGGGGGTCTAGTGTTTACACATAGACCGGTTACATCTATGGTAATTGTGGGTAAACGACTTCTAAGTCTTGGAGTATGCGCCAAGTCTTCAGAAACATCCCATCTTGGCGCTGTGGGCTTTAAGAATCGTGTCCCACCAATAAATCATCATGGGGGTCCTCAGCCCGTCCCTCCTTGTCGGGAAACGATGTGGTGTTCACCCACTAATTCAAGACACCATCAGGCTACTTCCAATGCATGGGTGCTAAGATGTGGTGCTAAGCATATTTAAAAGTTTAGCAACCAAAGTCCCCAATGCATAGGTGCTTAGCTTGTTGTAGCTAAGCACACTTCATTTAATGATTTAGCTACTAAAGTTCATCATGCATTGGTGGGCTTTCTTTCATTTAAGTATTTTGCCTAGGTTCACGCGCTTGGCACCGTTTCTTCCTGGGTCACCACACTCATCTCTCTCCTCTTAAATACCTTGCCACATAAGATTTTTTGCCTACATGGCAGCCTTAGCACCTGTACAAGGTGGAGCATTGGGAGGGGCCTCAGTAGCCATTGAACTGGTCTTCAAGTCGAGGACGCTCCTCGGTTCTTCCGAGTTGTTCTTCGGTCATCGGCTTTAGAAGCTGGTTCAACAAATCCTTCCTATGTTGTTTTGAATTGATTGGGTCTAGACAAAGAGTTCCCACATCGGGCATCCGAGGAGCCCCCTTAATTATTCTCATCGTTCTTTGACAGATGCCTCTTGTCGTTTTCGAATTACACCTTGGATTATAGGTTTACCCGCGCACTTTTGCCTTAGCGACGAAGTGTTCCCGCGCTTGGATCAGGACGACGGTCCAGTCTCGTTCTGGCAACTTTGACCGACTCGATCCGTCATCCTATACCACAGTGATGTGCTGTCATTTCGGAGGTCATCGTAACGTGCTAGTGCGGTTGGAGGCCCCTACTATTGGCACATCTAATCAGTAAAGCGACCTTGCCCCAAGGTACATAGTGGCACAGTTAACCCCCCCCCCCTCGATTCCCGCGCGTGCTTAATGATACATCTTCAACGTATCTATTATTTTTTATTATTAAATGCTATTACATTATCACCTTTATATACTTTCTATGTCATTTTATATTATTTGTATGGACTAACATATTAATCTAGTACCCAGTGTCAGTTCCTGTTTTTTTGCATGTTTTTTGTTTTGCAAAGAAACCATATCAAACGAAGTCAAAACGCGATAAAAATTTACGACGATTTTTTGTGGAAGGAAAGAGACCCAGGAAGTTTCGGGAGGCAGCCGGAAGGCGTCCGAGGGGTCCACAAGCCCCAGGGGTGCCCCCAGGGATCCCGCATAGGATCGCGCGGCCACGACTAGTTTGCCGGCTTCCCGTGCTTGCCCAGGCGAGGGACAGGTTCGGGGTCGTAGCCGGGAGGGAGGTGGCGGCGCTGGGAGGGCGGGGTCGCGCCGAGAGGGAGGGAGGTTTTTTAGGGAGAATTTTTTTCAAGGAGTGGAGGAGTTTTTGGCAAAAAAAACCTTCTAACATTGTTTATCATGAACTGTTATGCCACGTCAGCAAATGGTGGGCTCCATCTATCGTTATCGTCATCAAATGGGTCAAAGCCGTCAACTAGTAATTTTTTTACAAGAAGTCAACTAGTATTTTTTGCAGAAGATTAGGTCAAGAATCAGTGATTTCTAGCAAAAATTCATATACCTCTGCAAACCTAGGCGCCAATGTGGTTGTTTTATGCAATTCACTCGCCCGAAACATAAGTGAGTTCGTTCCTTGATTGATAGTTTTGTCAGTGTGTGTGCAGCCAGGGCTCATTGTGGAGACGACAATGGCTGTTCTGGCATTGCCTCCCAATGGATGTGCCCATTTCTTCCAATGCTGCAGCAGGAACATGGTAGTTTAGTGATTGGTCAAAGGGCAGGCAAAATGAGCAGCAAGGGGAACGTCAAACTGTAGCACCAAATGAAATTCAGAATTACTTTACCCCCCGGTCTTACCCAGAAATGAAGCAGCCGGTGCGTCGTCCAGGTTCCGCCCGACTACGCCGGCCGGCGTGGAGAACGACGAGGACACGCCAACATGCGACCCCCACGCTCCTCCTCCTCTTACTGCCGGTTCTCGCCGCCTCCCTCACCACTGTCGTTGAATTGGTCCTACGCCCCACGCGCGGGGGCGAGACCCTGACGCCGGAAGAACATTGCCGCGTTTTCGTGGAAGAGTTCCGACGGAGTAAGCTGCATGGACCCCCTATTTGGCGCGGTGCGCGCCACGGATTGTGCGAACGCGCACCCTCTCTTCCCCCGGCGCGCCAGCTTGGGCCGGCCCATTTGCGGGGCTGGATACTCTGTGTTATCGTTTTTACTTTTCCTTTTTAATATTCTGTTTTTGTTTTATTCTTTGTTAAAATAATTCGGGATTACAAAAAGGTTATAAAACTTCAAAAAATTGTGAATTCTGAAAATAAATGTTCACGGCTTAAAAAATGTTCGTCATTCTTAAAAAAATGTTAAAATATTTAAAAATTGTTCAAGAAATTCAAAAAATATTCACGAATTTGAAAAACAATGATCACGAATATGAGAAATGTCTACGTATTCAAAAAATGTCCACGATTTCATAAATAAAGTCCAGGAAAAAAATATTCGCGTATTCAAAACATGTTCGTTAATTTGAAAAAAAATGTTCGTAAATTCAAAAAATGTTCATGATTTCTTACAGATGTTTGGAAAAATTCAAAAAAAAAATCACGGGTTTGAAAAAATGTTTGCCGATTCAAAAAGATGTTCACAGTTTCAAAATATTTTCGTGATTTTATAGAAAATGTTCACAATATCCAAAAAAATGTTCGTAGATTCCAATACTATTCAGGAACTCAAAAAAATGTTCTTCAATTTCAAAAATTCTTCCCAAATTAAAAAAATGTACACAATTTAAAAAATGTTCATTTTGAACAAAGTCTTCACGAATTTATAAAAAATATTCATGAATTAAAGAATGTTCATGATTTCAAGAAAATGTCATGTATTTAAAAAATGCTCATGATTACGAAACCTGTTACCGATTTCAAGAAATGTTCACGAATTTGAAAGATGTTCAAAAATTAAAAAGAAAATGGAATTGACAGAAAAAATATTTTAAATATGAAAAAAAGAAGAATAAAGAAAAATAAAAGAAAAACAGAAAAGAAAAAGGAAAAGAAGAAAAAACGAAAAAAGAGAAAGAATAAAAACCGAGAGGAAAAAGACCGGTTCAGGGAAGGGTTTAGAACCTTCCCAGAATTGGTGGAGATGAAATCCGAAAAATGGGCTGGCCATATGAATACCATCGCTGACGGTACGTGACAGGTCGCTCCGCGCTGACCTATGCGCCAAATAGGAGCCGCCCAAGTGAGAGCAACTAATCAGCGAGTACTCCTTCGGCATCCCCCGCAAGGGTCATTTTTAGTGGGCTGAGAGCGCATCACTTGGCGCGCTCTCAGGCACCCCCACGTGTCGCGCTTCGTTCAGATTTTTTTTATTTGTCAGTACGCGTTTTCTGCTTTTAGATGATTTTTTAATTTTTTTTCTTTTTTGTTTTTTAGGTTTTGGACAAAAAAAATTAAAAAAAATCGTTTTAACGTGGAAAACACGTTTTATTTTTTTCTGCGAGATGCACATATTTACTTCTCGTGGAGGCACGGATTTGCTTCCGCGAGAGGCATTGTCGTATACTGATTTACTTCTCGTGGAGGCACGGATTCGCTTCCGCGAGAGGCATTGTCATGTACTGATTTATTTATTATTTATTATTTTTAGATCATCAGGGGGCAAACACCCCCCCCCCCCCCCCCGGCTCCATTTTATAAAATGAAACCAGAGAATTGCGTCCAACATCATGCAAGGCATGTTCCAAAACGATCAGCTAGGCTATAAGCCACTACAGAAATGTAAAACCAGGTTTTACGACTATTTATTACATGCCAGAGATAGATTTTCAAAGACTAGCTAGAGGGGGGGGGGGGGGGATTGAAGACCAGGTAGGCCTGCAAGGGACTTCAATCTCCGCGCACCACCTCAGTGTTGGGGAACGCAACAGAAAACAAAAAATTTCGGTACAGCGAGCACGCCCAGGATCACTATGGAGACTGCATACAAGGTTTGATCTGATCCGTACCGACTCGAAGCGCAGCGGAAGAAGAGTCGGTGGAGATCGTTGGTGCAGATCCCTGCAGCTAGGATTTACAACCTCCCAACCGCAAGGATGTACTCCCATTCCGGACAGCCCTTCGGGAGGTGGTCGGACAGTCCCCCGGACAATGTCGCGGACAGCCCTTCGGGAGGACCCTCGGAACCCGAACAGTAACCCGGACAGCCCTTCGGGAGGACGCCGGAAACTCGAACAGCCCTTCGGGCAAAAGATCGAAACTACAATCTCTCTACGGGGTTGCACACATACGGTGTCAGCTATCCGGCAGGGCTTCGCCGTCCAGAGCTAGTTCCTGCCGGAACCCAGACAGCCTTTCGGCTCTACGAAACTATTTCGTGGGAGGGAGAGAGAAGCCAGAAATCTCTATGGCATGTGTATGAGAGCAAGGATGTGTCTTATGGCAGCCCACACACCTCCTATTTATAGGAAACCCAAGGGGTAGGGTGGTTTTACAAGAAAACCCAAAACCCACATGGAAAGGAGTCCTTCCCAAGGACCTAAAAGGTGAAACCAAGGAACAAGGAGGACTCCATGAAGGAGTCCACCATGTGGCCGGCCACACCCTCATGTGGGGCCCCAAAATTGGCCCCTATCCATCCATGTCATCCCCAAGATCTTTTGGAGCAAAGCCCCAAAAGGTGGCTTTTCAAAAATATCCCAAAAAGCACTTTCACTATTCACGACGACATTTTTCAGCGTCTGATCGAACTGAAAATATTCATGTGGGCTTAGAAAAATTCTAGTACCCACCAAAATAATTTTCAACGCGAGCCGGAACAATTCCGGTTTAGTGATTTCATCTGCGAAAAGCATCTGAAGCGGTTTCGGCAGCTCCGGAACATTTCCGGTTTTCATCCCGGAAAATTCCAGAAAGTTTCCAGAATGATTCTGGCACCCTCCAAGAATTATCAGGCATGTGCCAAAACCAATTTGACTTTATGGTATCCTCTGAAACAACTTTTCAGTTTCACCGGAACTCATCCGGTGACCTCTCTGCGGAACTTTTCCGCTGTCCGAAACTTTTCCGGCGTCCGAAACTTTTTCGGTGATTTTTTTCTCAGACTCCCTGTCTAGTATTCAGCAGATAGATGACCCTTAAGCGTGTGACCCTATAGGTTCGGTGAAGCATAGACATGACCCGGAACCCCTTCCGATCAATGATCAACATCGGAGCCGTGGACACCCATATCGATCCCTATACCCACACGAATAAATATTCGAGTGAACCTCCAGTTGCCGTGTGCTATTCCTGTTGCTACGCGATATGTTACAATTACCCGAGGTGAGACATGTAGGCATCCTCGTGAATCAACAACTTGTCCACAATGCCAGTTACCTCGTTGCCGGTATTGTTCTCTTTTCTCGTTCCTGTGTTCCGGCATCCCCGTGATCAAATCACAAGTGTCTGGCCAGACGATGATGGATACCGTAACACCGAGAGGGCCCAGAGATATCTCTCCACCGTCGGAGGAGCAAATCCCAATCTTGAGCTATCAAGTTACTTGACATACTTTTCCATGAACCCGTAAGCCGCCGTAATAGCCACCCATTTACGGATGACGTTTAACAAACCCCAAAGTTCATGAAGCAAGCATGAAGAAACTCGACACTCTCATGGTCTAAGGAATTATGCAAACGTTAACCATCTCTGTGTTATTTAACCATAAACTTGTGACGAATATATCTCATAGTATAACATCAATGTGGGTCGATTCAACACAAGTGTTCTACCAACATCGTGCCCTCAAAATTGCCGGCACAGCCATGCCCATGATCAGGAAAACAGGATCATCATGCAATACTTGAGCCAGTCTTAGAGGCAAGACTAGGAATACAATTTACCGTTTATTATACCACACGTGCACATGAGTTTCCCTCCAAGCCTCGTGGTTATTGCAGACTCGAGAATCATTGCAGTTATAGCATGGATCATAAACATTCATTACAAACTCTGAGATACAAAAGTAACTGATATTACTGCCTCTAGGGCATATCTCCTACAGTCTCCCACTTGCACTAGAGTCATAATCTAGTTACATGGCTTCCCTAACACCAATGGCAATCCGGTGTTGCTCATGCTTTGCTCGTGGTAGAGGCTTCGTCATCGGGTCTGACACATTCAGATCCGTGTGAACTTTGCGTACTTTCACTAAACCTTCTTCGACATGATGTCGAATGAGTTTAAATTTGCGTTGAATATGCATTGTCTTATGGTGTGAACATGGCTCCCTTGCCTGAGCCACGGCGCCACTATTATCACAATAGATCTCCACCGGGTCCAGAGCACTTGGAACCACACCAAGGTCTTCAAGGAATTGCTTGATACCGACAGCTTTCTTGGAGGCTTCTGAAGCAGCAACATATTCCGCCTCCGTTGTAGAATCCGCCACAGTCTTTTGTTTGGAACTTTTCCAATCAACTGCACCGCCGTTCAATATGAAAACATAGCTAGATTGAGATTTGAAGTCATCTGGGTCAGACATGAAGCATGCATCAGTGTAACAACTTACAATGAGCTCTTCATCACCTCCGTACACAAGGAGTAAATCCTTTGTCCTTCTGAGGTACTTAAGAATACCCTTGACTGCGGCCCAGTGTTCCAATCCTGGATCACCTTGGTACCGGCTGCTAACACTTAGCGCATAGGAAACATCCGGTCTTGTACATAGCATGGCATACATAATAGAACCAACTGCCGAAGCATATGGAATATCATTCATTTGTACTCGCTCATCAAGGGTCCGAGGACTCTGATTCTTGCAAAGCACTGTGCCAGGTGACATGGGGAGTAGGCCTTTCTTGGAGTTCTCCATGTTGAACCTTTTCAACACCTTGTCAATGTACGTGCTTTGGCTTAGCGCTATTAAGCGTCTTGATCTATCTCTATAGATCCTGATGCCTAATACATATGCCGCTTCGCCTAAGTCTTTCATTGAAAAACTCTTCTTCAATGAGTCTTTTATTTCGCTAAGGAAATTCACGTCATTTCCAATCAACAATATGTCATCCACATACAAGATTAGAAATGCTTTTGCGCTCCCACTAAACTTCTTGTACACACAAGATTCTTCATCGTTCCTGATGAAGCCAAACTCTTTGACCACTTCATCAAAACGAATATTCCAGCTCCTTGATGCTTGCTTCAGACCATAAATGGCTTTCTGAAGTTTACATACCTTTCCAGCATTCTTAGGATCGACAAAACCTTCTGGCTGTATCATGTATACATCCCTATCAAGGTTTCCATTTAGGAAAGCTGTTTTGACATCCATCTGCCATATTTCATAAACGAAATAAGCAGCAATTGCTAGTAATATCCGAACAGACCTAAGCATAGCTACGGGCGAGAAAGTCTCGTCGTAGTCCTCTCCTGGAACTTGCGTGAACCCTTTCGCGACAAGTCTAGCTTTGTGGATAGTAATGTTACCATCCGTGTCCGTCTTTCTTTTGAAAATCCATTTACAACCAATGGGTTTTACGCCATCTGGAAGTTCTTCCAAGTTCCAAACTTGGTTTTCGTACATGGATTCCATTTCGGATCTCATGGCTTTGTGCCATTCCCTTGAGCTAGGCCCCGCCATCGCCTCCTTGTAGTGCGCAGGTTCATCGTCTTCAAGAATGAAGATTTCGTTATGAAACCATTCAGGTGGCTGGATAGCCCTACCTGATCTGCGCGGTTCAGTTACAACAGTGTTTGAAGTTTCCGCATCACATGCGACAACTTCCGGCTCGGTTGTAGGGATAATTAGCGGAATTACTTCCGGTTCCTTAGCCATATCAACAGTTGCCGAAGATTCACTAATCTCATTAAGTTGTACTGTCCTCCCACTCACTTCTTTAGTGAGAAACTCTTTCTCAAGAAAAACTCCATGTTTTGCAACAAACACTTTGTTCTCGGAGGCGTGGTAGAAAGAATACCCAACTGTCTCCTTGGGATAACCTACAAAGTAACATTTGTCTGATCTGGGATCAAGTTTGCTTGGTTGTAAACGCTTTACGTATGCCTCACAACCCCAAATTTTGAGAAACGACAGGTCGGGTTTCTTCCCGTGCCACATCTCATGTGGTGTCGTCTCAACAGATTTAGACGGTGCTTTGTTTAGTGTGTGAGCAGCAGTTTCTAGTGCGTGACCCCAAAAAGATATCGGAAGATTTGTAAGAGACATCATCGACCTTACCATGTCTAACAGGGTTCGGTTACGTCGTTCCGACACTCCGTTTCGCTGTGGAGTTCCGGGAGGCGTAAGTTGTGAAACGATTCCACGGTCACTCAGATGTTGGCCAAACTCGTGACTGAGATATTCGCCTCCGCGATCAGACCGCAGAAACTTAATCTTTTTGTTACGATGATTTTCTACCTCATTCTGAAATTCTTTGAACTTTTCAAAGGTTTCCGACTTATGCTTCATTAAGTAGATATAGCCATACCGACTTAAATCATCAGTGAAAGTCACGAAGTAAAAATACCCACCCCGTGCGGCCGTGTTCATTGGACCACATACATCACTATGTATTATTTCCAATAATTCACCCGCCCGTTCAGGATGACCCGTGAACGGCGTCTTGGTCATTTTTCCTATCAAGCAAGCTTCACATGTGTCAAATGATTCAAAATCAAGGGACGGTAAAACTCCATCTTTATGGAGTCTTTGCATGCGTTTCTTTCCGATGTGGCCAAGCCGACAGTGCCACAAGTAAGTGGTGGTGGTATCAGCCTTCTTAAGGCGTTTAGCATTCACGTTAAAGACATCATTTCCACATTCAAGATTTAGTATGAAAAGGCCCCCAACAATGGGTGCAAATCCATAAAACATATCCTTACAATAAAGTGAACAACCATTGTTCTCAGACTTGTAGGAGTACCCATCGTGCACTAAACATGATCCAGAGATAATGTTTCTACACAACAATGGAACAAAATAACAGTTACTTAGTTCCAAAATAAATCCTGAAGGGAGACGTAGAGGCATAATGCCGACGGCTTGAGCGGCGATCCCAGCGCCGTTCCCGACACGCATCACGACTTCATTCTTTGCCAGCTTGCGCACCTTCTGAAGCCCCTGTATCGAGTTGCAAATGTGAGCAACCGATCCGGTATCAAATACCCAAGACTTAGAATTTTCGCTAGCAAGCAAAACGTCAATGACATTAACTTGTATAACAATTATACCTTTTCCGGTTTTCCCGGACTTCTTATCTTCCAGATACTTCTTGCAGTTTCTCTTCCAGTGACCTGTGCCCTTGCAGTAGAAGCACTCAGTTTCATTCTTGGCTCCGCCCTTAGATTTGCGTTGGAAGCCGGTCTTACCGGCGCCCTTGCCCTTCTTTGGCTTGACATTCTTTTTGAAACTGGCAGTTTTATTCACAAGCAACACTTGCTTGCGATTTTTCTGCAGTCCTCCTTCAACAGTTTTCAGCATGGCAAGCACCTCATTAGGCGTTTTGTTCATCCCATTCATGTTGTAGTTCATGATAAAACCGCTATAAGACGGGGGGAGTGAACCTAGCAACAAGTCCATAACATGCTCTGGCGGAAGTGGAAATTCCAGGGTTTTAAGCCTCTCAGCGTGGCCAATCATATTGACCACGTGTTCGCCAACTGAACTGCCCTCAGCCATCTTGGTCTCCGCCATCATTTTCATGATATCAAAGCGTTCAGACCGTGCATTAAACTTGTACAGAGCATCCAGATCTTTGATCATATCAAAGGAGTTATGGAATTCAAAACGTTTTTGAAGCTCTGAACTCATGCAAGACAGCATGAGGCACTGCACTAAGTTGAAATCATCATCCTTAGTGGCCCAGACATTTTGTATGTCTGCCGCGGCTGTTTCCGCCGGCTTAGGTGGAAGAGGTCCGTCAAGTACGTACACTTTCTTAGCGCTCCTAAGGACAATCCTCAGGGTACGGACCCAGTCCGCATAGTTGTTTCCATTCGCAGCTAACTTCTCTTTCTCTAACATCGGGCCTAAGTTGAACGCGCTATTGCGAGCCATTTGATCTACAACGGAAAAACACAATTTCACTTAGACTTTGTTCATAATGATTTATGCACTAGTGAATAAACAATTTTATTCTAAAAAGCGCTCCCACTCAAATCAATATCTCTCAAAATTGATTGTAAGTGATTCAAGACCCGTGTCTTGATTGTTTGCCATTTGTGTAACACCACTGATGACAAAAATCTTAACCGGTAGGCCAACTTGCCAATCACATCTCTATGTGACTCTTGTTCATCTTTCGATGCGTGTGTTCCGAGCTCATGACGGTCATGCCTGAACGTCAAGACAGCCAAGTGATCTTGCTGCGAGGTCTCAACTCACCCGCCTCACACTTCTCTAATCGTTCGTACCCGTGTGACACGGCGCACCCCGAAAAGATAGGTGCCGTGACGGTGCTACACTTGGAAGAACACTAACTACTTGATATTTTTAAAGTGAGAGATCACCCTAATAAAAGCGACTACCGCGCAATCAAGAAGGGTGCATCAAGAGGGATAAACATCTCAGGCAATTCATAATAGCATGATATGGTATAGCCCCTTCTGACGGAGAAGTCAAGTATTCTTCGTCTTCGGCATTCGCGTCGGTGTTCACCTTTGCGAAGATTGCCACCACCTTGTCGATGCACCAGATAATATTGCTATCTCTATAGCTAATAAAATAAGTGCATTACATAAGGTTGACACGCAGGTCATTAAAGTGCAATCATATGGCTCCAGCCATCATGCCGAATCATGACACGCAGGTCATGTTAATTACATCATATAGTCATCTCATACATAATCAAATTTAATATGAGCATTGCTATACCACATCACATGCATAACCATCCTGCAAAACCAAGTTAGACGCCTCTAATCGGTTTATGCAAAATTTTATTTTACGTGGCTTCTAAGGTTTTGACTCAAACCGCAGCTACCAACGTTTCATCATCAAGTATGATAATTCAAAATTGCTAGATTAACATCTCAGGGTGTATGAAACACGAGATAATTAAATCTCGAGCCCCATACTAAACTTCGTCATACGCGTGACCCCCGTGCAGATCATATCTGCAATGCCCTTTCATCTGCGAATTTCATCTTTCTTTTGACTATGGTGGAATCCAAAGAACTGATAGCACTTCGTTGATCAATCAAGATCGCGGATTGCCAGAACTTTGTGAAATTCCATCATGCTGTCTCGAGATTGAGCAAACGCAAATTCCAGGGAAGCAACAAGAACATCGGGCAACAGACTTCATCTGCTACCCGCATAAATAATTTTCAGCAATAGATCTTATCTACTCCAAAATTATATTATGCAATACCCATACATCTCCATGTATTCTAGATCGTAACCGGCATCTACGCATAGCACGGCTCTTGATGCCACTGTTGGGGAACGCGACAGAAAACAAAAAATTTCGGTACAGCGAGCACGCCCAGGATCACTATGGAGACTGCATACAAGGTTTGATCTGATCCGTACCGACTCGAAGCGCAGCGGAAGAAGAGTCGGTGGAGATCGTTGGTGCAGATCCCTGCAGCTAGGATTTACAACCTCCCAACCGCAAGGATGTACTCCCACTCCGGACAGCCCTTCGGGAGGTGGTCGGACAGTCCCCCGGACGATGTCGCGGACAGCCCTTCGGGAGGACCCTCGGAACCCGAACAGTAACCCGGACAGCCCTTCGGGAGGACGCCGGAAACTCGAACGGTAACTCGAACAGCCCTTCGGGCAAAAGATCGAAACTACAATCTCTCTACGGGGTTGCACACATACGGTGTCAGCTATCCGGCAGGGCTTCGCCGTCCAGAGCTAGTTCCTGCCGGAACCCAGACAGCCTTTCGGCTCTACGAAACTATTTCGTGGGAGGGAGAGAGAAGCCAGAAATCTCTATGGCATGTGTATGAGAGCAAGGATGTGTCTTATGGCAGCCCACACACCTCCTATTTATAGGAAACCCAAGGGGTAGGGTGGTTTTACAAGAAAACCCAAAACCCACATGGAAAGGAGTCCTTCCCAAGGACCTAAAAGGTGAAACCAAGGAACAAGGGGGACTCCATGAAGGAGTCCACCATGTGGCCGGCCACACCCTCATGTGGGGCCCCAAAATTGGCCCCTATCCATCCATGTCATCCCCAAGATCTTTTGGAGCAAAGCCCCAAAAGGTGGCTTTCCAAAAATATCCCAAAAAGCACTTTCACTATTCACGACGACATTTTTCAGCGTCTGATCGAACTGAAAATATTCATGTGGGCTTAGAACAATTCTAGTACCCACCAAAATAATTTTCAACGCGAGCCGGAACAATTCCGGTTTAGTGATTTCATCTGCGAAAAGCATCTGAAGCGGTTTCGGCAGCTCCGGAACATTTCCGGTTTTCATCCCGGAAAATTCCAGAAAGTTTCCAGAATGATTCTGGCACCCTCCAAGAATTATCAGGCATGTGCCAAAACCAATTTGACTTTATGGTATCCTCTGAAACAACTTTTCAGTTTCACCGGAACTCATCCGGTGACCTCTCTGCGGAACTTTTCCGCTGTCCGAAACTTTTCCGGCGTCCGAAACTTTTTCGGTGATTTTTTTCTCAGACTCCCTGTCTAGTATTCAGCAGATAGATGACCCTTAAGCGTGTGACCCTATAGGTTCGGTGAAGCATAGACATGACCCGGAACCCCTTCCGATCAATGATCAACATCGGAGCCGTGGACACCCATATCGATCCCTATACCCACACGAATAAATATTCGAGTGAACCTCCAGTTGCCGTGTGCTATTCCTGTTGCTACGCGATATGTTACAATTACCCGAGGTGAGACATGTAGGCATCCTCGTGAATCAACAACTTGTCCACAATGCCAGTTACCTCGTTGCCGGTATTGTTCTCTTTTCTCGTTCCTGTGTTCCGGCATCCCCGTGATCAAATCACAAGTGTCTGGCCAGACGATGATGGATACCGTAACACCGAGAGGGCCCAGAGATATCTCTCCACCGTCGGAGGAGCAAATCCCAATCTTGAGCTATCAAGTTACTTGACATACTTTTCCATGAACCCGTAAGCCGCCGTAATAGCCACCCATTTACGGATGACGTTTAACAAACCCCAAAGTTCATGAAGCAAGCATGAAGAAACTCGACACTCTCATGGTCTAAGGAATTATGCAAACGTTAACCATCTCTGTGTTATTTAACCATAAACTTGTGACGAATATATCTCATAGTATAACATCAATGTGGGTCGATTCAACACAAGTGTTCTACCAACATCGTGCCCTCAAAATTGCCGGCACAGCCATGCCCATGATCAGGAAAACAGGATCATCATGCAATACTTGAGCCAGTCTTAGAGGCAAGACTAGGAATACAATTTACCGTTTATTATACCACACGTGCACATGAGTTTCCCTCCAAGCCTCGTGGTTATTGCAGACTCGAGAATCATTGCAGTTATAGCATGGATCATAAACATTCATTACAAACTCTGAGATACAAAAGTAACTGATATTACTGCCTCTAGGGCATATCTCCTACAGTCTCCCACTTGCACTAGAGTCATAATCTAGTTACATGGCTTCCCTAACACCAATGGCAATCCGGTGTTGCTCATGCTTTGCTCGTGGTAGAGGCTTCGTCATCGGGTCTGACACATTCAGATCCGTGTGAACTTTGCGTACTTTCACTAAACCTTCTTCGACATGATGTCGAATGAGTTTAAATTTGCGTTGAATATGCATTGTCTTATGGTGTGAACATGGCTCCCTTGCCTGAGCCACGGCGCCACTATTATCACAATAGATCTCCACCGGGTCCAGAGCACTTGGAACCACACCAAGGTCTTCAAGGAATTGCTTGATACCGACAGCTTTCTTGGAGGCTTCTGAAGCAGCAACATATTCCGCCTCCGTTGTAGAATCCGCCACAGTCTTTTGTTTGGAACTTTTCCAATCAACTGCACCGCCGTTCAATATGAAAACATAGCCAGATTGAGATTTGAAGTCATCTGGGTCAGACATGAAGCATGCATCAGTGTAACAACTTACAATGAGCTCTTCATCACCTCCGTACACAAGGAGTAAATCCTTTGTCCTTCTGAGGTACTTAAGAATACCCTTGACTGCGGCCCAGTGTTCCAATCCTGGATCACCTTGGTACCGGCTGCTAACACTTAGCGCATAGGAAACATCCGGTCTTGTACATAGCATGGCATACATAATAGAACCAACTGCCGAAGCATATGGAATATCATTCATTTGTACTCGCTCATCAAGGGTCCGAGGACTCTGATTCTTGCAAAGCACTGTGCCAGGTGACATGGGGAGTAGGCCTTTCTTGGAGTTCTCCATGTTGAACCTTTTCAACACCTTGTCAATGTACGTGCTTTGGCTTAGCGCTATTAAGCGTCTTGATCTATCTCTATAGATCCTGATGCCTAATACATATGCCGCTTCGCCTAAGTCTTTCATTGAAAAACTCTTCTTCAATGAGTCTTTTATTTCGCTAAGGAAATTCACGTCATTTCCAATCAACAATATGTCATCCACATACAAGATTAGAAATGCTTTTGCGCTCCCACTAAACTTCTTGTACACACAAGATTCTTCATCGTTCCTGATGAAGCCAAACTCTTTGACCACTTCATCAAAACGAATATTCCAGCTCCTTGATGCTTGCTTCAGACCATAAATGGCTTTCTGAAGTTTACATACCTTTCCAGCATTCTTAGGATCGACAAAACCTTCTGGCTGTATCATGTATACATCCCTATCAAGGTTTCCATTTAGGAAAGCTGTTTTGACATCCATCTGCCATATTTCATAAACGAAATAAGCAGTAATTGCTAGTAATATCCGAACAGACCTAAGCATAGCTACGGGCGAGAAAGTCTCGTCGTAGTCCTCTCCTGGAACTTGCGTGAACCCTTTCGCGACAAGTCTAGCTTTGTGGATAGTAATGTTACCATCCGTGTCCGTCTTTCTTTTGAAAATCCATTTACAACCAATGGGTTTTACGCCATCTGGAAGTTCTTCCAAGTTCCAAACTTGGTTTTCGTACATGGATTCCATTTCGGATCTCATGGCTTTGTGCCATTCCCTTGAGCTAGGCCCCGCCATCGCCTCCTTGTAGTGCGCAGGTTCATCGTCTTCAAGAATGAAGATTTCGTTATGAAACCATTCAGGTGGCTGGATAGCCCTACCTGATCTGCGCGGTTCAGTTACAACAGTGTTTGAAGTTTCCGCATCACATGCGACAACTTCCGGCTCGGTTGTAGGGATAATTAGCGGAATTACTTCCGGTTCCTTAGCCATATCAACAGTTGCCAAAGATTCACTAATCTCATTAAGTTGTACTGTCCTCCCACTCACTTCTTTAGTGAGAAACTCTTTCTCAAGAAAAACTCCATGTTTTGCAACAAACACTTTGTTCTCGGAGGCGTGGTAGAAAGAATACCCAACTGTCTCCTTGGGATAACCTACAAAGTAACATTTGTCTGATCTGGGATCAAGTTTGCTTGGTTGTAAACTCTTTACGTATGCCTCACAACCCCAAATTTTGAGAAACGACAGGTCGGGTTTCTTCCCGTGCCACATCTCATGTGGTGTCGTCTCAACAGATTTAGACGGTGCTTTGTTTAGTGTGTGAGCAGCAGTTTCTAGTGCGTGACCCCAAAAAGATATCGGAAGATTTGTAAGAGACATCATCGACCTTACCATGTCTAACAGGGTTCGGTTACGTCGTTCCGACACTCCGTTTCGCTGTGGAGTTCCGGGAGGCGTAAGTTGTGAAACGATTCCACGGTCACTCAGATGTTGGCCAAACTCGTGACTGAGATATTCGCCTCCGCGATCAGACCGCAGAAACTTAATCTTTTTGTTACGATGATTTTCTACCTCATTCTGAAATTCTTTGAACTTTTCAAAGGTTTCCGACTTATGCTTCATTAAGTAGATATAGCCATACCGACTTAAATCATCAGTGAAAGTCACGAAGTAAAAATACCCACCCCGTGCGGCCGTGTTCATTGGACCACATACATCACTATGTATTATTTCCAATAATTCACCCGCCCGTTCAGGATGACCCGTGAACGGCGTCTTGGTCATTTTTCCTATCAAGCAAGCTTCACATGTGTCAAATGATTCAAAATCAAGGGACGGTAAAACTCCATCTTTATGGAGTCTTTGCATGCGTTTCTTTCCGATGTGGCCAAGCCGACAGTGCCACAAGTAAGTGGTGGTGGTATCAGCCTTCTTAAGGCGTTTAGCATTCACGTTAAAGACATCATTTCCACATTCAAGATTTAGTATGAAAAGGCCCCCAACAATGGGTGCAAATCCATAAAACATATCCTTACAATAAAGTGAACAACCATTGTTCTCAGACTTGTAGGAGTACCCATCGTGCACTAAACATGATCCAGAGATAATGTTTCTACACAACAATGGAACAAAATAACAGTTACTTAGTTCCAAAATAAATCCTGAAGGGAGACGTAGAGGCATAATGCCGACGGCTTGAGCGGCGATCCCAGCGCCGTTCCCGACACGCATCACGACTTCATTCTTTGCCAGCTTGCGCACCTTCTGAAGCCCCTGTATCGAGTTGCAAATGTGAGCAACCGATCCGGTATCAAATACCCAAGACTTAGAATTTTCGCTAGCAAGCAAAACGTCAATGACATTAACTTGTATAACAATTATACCTTTTCCGGTTTTCCCGGACTTCTTATCTTCCAGATACTTCTTGCAGTTTCTCTTCCAGTGACCTGTGCCCTTGCAGTAGAAGCACTCAGTTTCATTCTTGGCTCCGCCCTTAGATTTGCGTTGGAAGCCGGTCTTACCGGCGCCCTTGCCCTTCTTTGGCTTGACATTCTTTTTGAAACTGGCAGTTTTATTCACAAGCAACACTTGCTTGCGATTTTTCTGCAGTCCTCCTTCAACAGTTTTCAGCATGGCAAGCACCTCATTAGGCGTTTTGTTCATCCCATTCATGTTGTAGTTCATGATAAAACCGCTATAAGACGGGGGGAGTGAACCTAGAAACAAGTCCATAACATGCTCTGGCGGAAGTGGAAATTCCAGGGTTTTAAGCCTCTCAGCGTGGCCAATCATATTGACCACGTGTTCGCCAACTGAACTGCCCTCAGCCATCTTGGTCTCCGCCATCATTTTCATGATATCAAAGCGTTCAGACCGTGCATTAAACTTGTACAGAGCATCCAGATCTTTGATCATATCAAAGGAGTTATGGAATTCAAAACGTTTTTGAAGCTCTGAACTCATGCAAGACAGCATGAGGCACTGCACTAAGTTGAAATCATCATCCTTAGTGGCCCAGACATTTTGTATGTCTGCCGCGGCTGTTTCCGCCGGCTTAGGTGGAAGAGGTCCGTCAAGTACGTACACTTTCTTAGCGCTCCTAAGGACAATCCTCAGGGTACGGACCCAGTCCGCATAGTTGTTTCCATTCGCAGCTAACTTCTCTTTCTCTAACATCGGGCCTAAGTTGAACGCGCTATTGCGAGCCATTTGATCTACAACGGAAAAACACAATTTCACTTAGACTTTGTTCATAATGATTTATGCACTAGTGAATAAACAATTTTATTCTAAAAAGCGCTCCCACTCAAATCAATATCTCTCAAAATTGATTGTAAGTGATTCAATACCCGTGTCTTGATTGTTTGCCATTTGTGTAACACCACTGATGACAAAAATCTTAACCGGTAGGCCAACTTGCCAATCACATCTCTATGTGACTCTTGTTCATCTTTCGATGCGTGTGTTCCGAGCTCATGACGGTCATGCCTGAACGTCAAGACAGCCAAGTGATCTTGCTGCGAGGTCTCAACTCACCCGCCTCACACTTCTCTAATCGTTCGTACCCGTGTGACACGGCGCACCCCGAAAAGATAGGTGCCGTGACGGTGCTACACTTGGAAGAACACTAACTACTTGATATTTTTAAAGTGAGAGATCACCCTAATAAAAGCGACTACCGCGCAATCAAGAAGGGTGCATCAAGAGGGATAAACATCTCAGGCAATTCATAATAGCATGATATGGTATAGCCCCTTCTGACGGAGAAGTCAAGTATTCTTCGTCTTCGGCATTCGCGTCGGTGTTCACCTTTGCGAAGATTGCCACCACCTTGTCGATGCACCAGATAATATTGCTATCTCTATAGCTAATAAAATAAGTGCATTACATAAGGTTGACACGCAGGTCATTAAAGTGCAATCATATGGCTCCAGCCATCATGCCGAATCATGACACGCAGGTCATGTTAATTACATCATATAGTCATCTCATACATAATCAAATTTAATATGAGCATTGCTATACCACATCACATGCATAACCATCCTGCAAAACCAAGTTAGACGCCTCTAATCGGTTTATGCAAAATTTTATTTTACGTGGCTTCTAAGGTTTTGACTCAAACCGCAGCTACCAACGTTTCATCATCAAGTATGATAATTCAAAATTGCTAGATTAACATCTCAGGGTGTATGAAACACGAGATAATTAAATCTCGAGCCCCATACTAAACTTCGTCATACGCGTGACCCCCGTGCAGATCATATCTGCAATGCCCTTTCATCTGCGAATTTCATCTTTCTTTTGACTATGGTGGAATCCAAAGAACTGATAGCACTTCGTTGATCAATCAAGATCGCGGATTGCCAGAACTTTGTGAAATTCCATCATGCTGTCTCGAGATTGAGCAAACGCAAATTCCAGGGAAGCAACAAGAACATCGGGCAACAGACTTCATCTGCTACCCGCATAAATAATTTTCAGCAATAGATCTTATCTACTCCAAAATTATATTATGCAATACCCATACATCTCCATGTATTCTAGATCGTAACCGGCATCTACGCATAGCACGGCTCTTGATGCCACTGTTGGGGAACGCGACAGAAAACAAAAAATTTCGGTACAGCGAGCACGCCCAGGATCACTATGGAGACTGCATACAAGGTTTGATCTGATCCGTACCGACTCGAAGCGCAGCGGAAGAAGAGTCGGTGGAGATCGTTGGTGCAGATCCCTGCAGCTAGGATTTACAACCTCCCAACCGCAAGGATGTACTCCCACTCCGGACAGCCCTTCGGGAGGTGGTCGGACAGTCCCCCGGACGATGTCGCGGACAGCCCTTCGGGAGGACCCTCGGAACCCGAACAGTAACCCGGACAGCCCTTCGGGAGGACGCCGGAAACTCGAACGGTAACTCGAACAGCCCTTCGGGCAAAAGATCGAAACTACAATCTCTCTACGGGGTTGCACACATACGGTGTCAGCTATCCGGCAGGGCTTCGCCGTCCAGAGCTAGTTCCTGCCGGAACCCAGACAGCCTTTCGGCTCTACGAAACTATTTCGTGGGAGGGAGAGAGAAGCCAGAAATCTCTATGGCATGTGTATGAGAGCAAGGATGTGTCTTATGGCAGCCCACACACCTCCTATTTATAGGAAACCCAAGGGGTAGGGTGGTTTTACAAGAAAACCCAAAACCCACATGGAAAGGAGTCCTTCCCAAGGACCTAAAAGGTGAAACCAAGGAACAAGGGGGACTCCATGAAGGAGTCCACCATGTGGCCGGCCACACCCTCATGTGGGGCCCCAAAATTGGCCCCTATCCATCCATGTCATCCCCAAGATCTTTTGGAGCAAAGCCCCAAAAGGTGGCTTTCCAAAAATATCCCAAAAAGCACTTTCACTATTCACGACGACATTTTTCAGCGTCTGATCGAACTGAAAATATTCATGTGGGCTTAGAACAATTCTACTACCCACCAAAATAATTTTCAACGCGAGCCGGAACAATTCCGGTTTAGTGATTTCATCTGCGAAAAGCATCTGAAGCGGTTTCGGCAGCTCCGGAACATTTCCGGTTTTCATCCCGGAAAATTCCAGAAAGTTTCCAGAATGATTCTGGCACCCTCCAAGAATTATCAGGCATGTGCCAAAACCAATTTGACTTTATGGTATCCTCTGAAACAACTTTTCAGTTTCACCGGAACTCATCCGGTGACCTCTCTGCGGAACTTTTCCGCTGTCCGAAACTTTTTCGGTGATTTTTTTCTCAGACTCCCTGTCTAGTATTCAGCAGATAGATGACCCTTAAGCGTGTGACCCTATAGGTTCGGTGAAGCATAGACATGACCCGGAACCCCTTCCGATCAATGATCAACATCGGAGCCGTGGACACCCATATCGATCCCTATACCCACACGAATAAATATTCGAGTGAACCTCCAGTTGCCGTGTGCTATTCCTGTTGCTACGCGATATGTTACAATTACCCGAGGTGAGACATGTAGGCATCCTCGTGAATCAACAACTTGTCCACAATGCCAGTTACCTCGTTGCCGGTATTGTTCTCTTTTCTCGTTCCTGTGTTCCGGCATCCCCGTGATCAAATCACAAGTGTCTGGCCAGACGATGATGGATACCGTAACACCGAGAGGGCCCAGAGATATCTCTCCACCGTCGGAGGAGCAAATCCCAATCTTGAGCTATCAAGTTACTTGACATACTTTTCCATGAACCCGTAAGCCGCCGTAATAGCCACCCATTTACGGATGACGTTTAACAAACCCCAAAGTTCATGAAGCAAGCATGAAGAAACTCGACACTCTCATGGTCTAAGGAATTATGCAAACGTTAACCATCTCTGTGTTATTTAACCATAAACTTGTGACGAATATATCTCATAGTATAACATCAATGTGGGTCGATTCAACACAAGTGTTCTACCAACATCGTGCCCTCAAAATTGCCGGCACAGCCATGCCCATGATCAGGAAAACAGGATCATCATGCAATACTTGAGCCAGTCTTAGAGGCAAGACTAGGAATACAATTTACCGTTTATTATACCACACGTGCACATGAGTTTCCCTCCAAGCCTCGTGGTTATTGCAGACTCGAGAATCATTGCAGTTATAGCATGGATCATAAACATTCATTACAAACTCTGAGATACAAAAGTAACTGATATTACTGCCTCTAGGGCATATCTCCTACAGTCTCCCACTTGCACTAGAGTCATAATCTAGTTACATGGCTTCCCTAACACCAATGGCAATCCGGTGTTGCTCATGCTTTGCTCGTGGTAGAGGCTTCGTCATCGGGTCTGACACATTCAGATCCGTGTGAACTTTGCGTACTTTCACTAAACCTTCTTCGACATGATGTCGAATGAGTTTAAATTTGCGTTGAATATGCATTGTCTTATGGTGTGAACATGGCTCCCTTGCCTGAGCCACGGCGCCACTATTATCACAATAGATCTCCACCGGGTCCAGAGCACTTGGAACCACACCAAGGTCTTCAAGGAATTGCTTGATACCGACAGCTTTCTTGGAGGCTTCTGAAGCAGCAACATATTCCGCCTCCGTTGTAGAATCCGCCACAGTCTTTTGTTTGGAACTTTTCCAATCAACTGCACCGCCGTTCAATATGAAAACATAGCCAGATTGAGATTTGAAGTCATCTGGGTCAGACATGAAGCATGCATCAGTGTAACAACTTACAATGAGCTCTTCATCACCTCCGTACACAAGGAGTAAATCCTTTGTCCTTCTGAGGTACTTAAGAATACCCTTGACTGCGGCCCAGTGTTCCAATCCGGGATCACCTTGGTACCGGCTGCTAACACTTAGCACATAGGAAACATCCGGTCTTGTACATAGCATGGCATACATAATAGAACCAACTGCCGAAGCATATGGAATATCATTCATTTGTACTCGCTCATCAAGGGTCCGAGGACTCTGATTCTTGCAAAGCACTGTGCCAGGTGACATGGGGAGTAGGCCTTTCTTGGAGTTCTCCATGTTGAACCTTTTCAACACCTTGTCAATGTACGTGCTTTGGCTTAGCGCTATTAAGCGTCTTGATCTATCTCTATAGATCCTGATGCCTAATACATATGCCGCTTCGCCTAAGTCTTTCATTGAAAAACTCTTCTTCAATGAGTCTTTTATTTCGCTAAGGAAATTCACGTCATTTCCAATCAACAATATGTCATCCACATACAAGATTAGAAATGCTTTTGCGCTCCCACTAAACTTCTTGTACACACAAGATTCTTCATCGTTCCTGATGAAGCCAAACTCTTTGACCACTTCATCAAAACGAATATTCCAGCTCCTTGATGCTTGCTTCAGACCATAAATGGCTTTCTGAAGTTTACATACCTTTCCAGCATTCTTAGGATCGACAAAACCTTCTGGCTGTATCATGTATACATCCCTATCAAGGTTTCCATTTAGGAAAGCTGTTTTGACATCCATCTGCCATATTTCATAATCGAAATAAGCAGCAATTGCTAGTAATATCCGAACAGACCTAAGCATAGCTACGGGCGAGAAAGTCTCGTCGTAGTCCTCTCCTGGAACTTGCGTGAACCCTTTCGCGACAAGTCTAGCTTTGTGGATAGTAATGTTACCATCCGCGTCCGTCTTTCTTTTGAAAATCCATTTACAACCAATGGGTTTTACGCCATCTGGAAGTTCTTCCAAGTTCCAAACTTGGTTTTCGTACATGGATTCCATTTCGGATCTCATGGCTTTGTGCCATTCCCTTGAGCTAGGCCCCGCCATCGCTTCCTTGTAGTGCGCAGGTTCATCGTCTTCAAGAATGAAGATTTCGTTATGAAACCATTCAGGTGGCTGGATAGCCCTACCTGATCTGCGCGGTTCAGTTACAACAGTGTTTGAAGTTTCCGCATCACATGCGACAACTTCCGGCTCGGTTGTAGGGATAATTAGCGGAATTACTTCCGGTTCCTTAGCCATATCAACAGTTGCCGAAGATTCACTAATCTCATTAAGTTGTACTGTCCTCCCACTCACTTCTTTAGTGAGAAACTCTTTCTCAAGAAAAACTCCATGTTTTGCAACAAACACTTTGTTCTCGGAGGCGTGGTAGAAAGAATACCCAACTGTCTCCTTGGGATAACCTACAAAGTAACATTTGTCTGATCTGGGATCAAGTTTGCTTGGTTGTAAACGCTTTACGTATGCCTCACAACCCCAAATTTTGAGAAACGACAGGTCGGGTTTCTTCCCGTGCCACATCTCATGTGGTGTCGTCTCAACAGATTTAGACGGTGCTTTGTTTAGTGTGTGAGCAGCAGTTTCTAGTGCGTGACCCCAAAAAGATATCGGAAGATTTGTAAGAGACATCATCGACCTTACCATGTCTAACAGGGTTCGGTTACGTCGTTCCGACACTCCGTTTCGCTGTGGAGTTCCGGGAGGCGTAAGTTGTGAAACGATTCCACGGTCACTCAGATGTTGGCCAAACTCGTGACTGAGATATTCGCCTCCGCGATGAGACCGCAGAAACTTAATCTTTTTGTTACGATGATTTTCTACCTCATTCTGAAATTCTTTGAACTTTTCAAAGGTTTCCGACTTATGCTTCATTAAGTAGATATAGCCATACCGACTTAAATCATCAGTGAAAGTCACGAAGTAAAAATACCCACCCCGTGCGGCCGTGTTCATTGGACCACATACATCACTATGTATTATTTCCAATAATTCACCCGCCCGTTCAGGATGACCCGTGAACGGCGTCTTGGTCATTTTTCCTATCAAGCAAGCTTCACATGTGTCAAATGATTCAAAATCAAGGGACGGTAAAACTCCATCTTTATGGAGTCTTTGCATGCGTTTCTTTCCGATGTGGCCAAGCCGACAGTGCCACAAGTAAGTGGTGGTGGTATCAGCCTTCTTAAGGCGTTTAGCATTCACGTTAAAGACATCATTTCCACATTCAAGATTTAGTATGAAAAGGCCCCCAACAATGGGTGCAAATCCATAAAACATATCCTTACAATAAAGTGAACAACCATTGTTCTCAGACTTGTAGGAGTACCCATCGTGCACTAAACATGATCCAGAGATAATGTTTCTACACAACAATGGAACAAAATAACAGTTACTTAGTTCCAAAATAAATCCTGAAGGGAGACGTAGAGGCATAATGCCGACGGCTTGAGCGGCGATCCCAGCGCCGTTCCCGACACGCATCACGACTTCATTCTTTGCCAGCTTGCGCACCTTCTGAAGCCCCTGTATCGAGTTGCAAATGTGAGCAACCGATCCGGTATCAAATACCCAAGACTTAGAATTTTCGCTAGCAAGCAAAACGTCAATGACATTAACTTGTATAACAATTATACCTTTTCCGGTTTTCCCGGACTTCTTATCTTCCAGATACTTCTTGCAGTTTCTCTTCCAGTGACCTGTGCCCTTGCAGTAGAAGCACTCAGTTTCATTCTTGGCTCCGCCCTTAGATTTGCGTTGGAAGCCGGTCTTACCGGCGCCCTTGCCCTTCTTTGGCTTGACATTCTTTTTGAAACTGGCAGTTTTATTCACAAGCAACACTTGCTTGCGATTTTTCTGCAGTCCTCCTTCAACAGTTTTCAGCATGGCAAGCACCTCATTAGGCGTTTTGTTCATCCCATTCATGTTGTAGTTCATGATAAAACCGCTATAAGACGGGGGGAGTGAACCTAGCAACAAGTCCATAACATGCTCTGGCGGAAGTGGAAATTCCAGGGTTTTAAGCCTCTCAGCGTGGCCAATCATATTGACCACGTGTTCGCCAACTGAACTGCCCTCAGCCATCTTGGTCTCCGCCATCATTTTCATGATATCAAAGCGTTCAGACCGTGCATTAAACTTGTACAGAGCATCCAGATCTTTGATCATATCAAAGGAGTTATGGAATTCAAAACGTTTTTGAAGCTCTGAACTCATGCAAGACAGCATGAGGCACTGCACTAAGTTGAAATCATCATCCTTAGTGGCCCAGACATTTTGTATGTCTGCCGCGGCTGTTTCCGCCGGCTTAGGTGGAAGAGGTCCGTCAAGTACGTACACTTTCTTAGCGCTCCTAAGGACAATCCTCAGGGTACGGACCCAGTCCGCATAGTTGTTTCCATTCGCAGCTAACTTCTCTTTCTCTAACATCGGGCCTAAGTTGAACGCGCTATTGCGAGCCATTTGATCTACAACGGAAAAACACAATTTCACTTAGACTTTGTTCATAATGATTTATGCACTAGTGAATAAACAATTTTATTCTAAAAAGCGCTCCCACTCAAATCAATATCTCTCAAAATTGATTGTAAGTGATTCAAGACCCGTGTCTTGATTGTTTGCCATTTGTGTAACACCACTGATGACAAAAATCTTAACCGGTAGGCCAACTTGCCAATCACATCTCTATGTGACTCTTGTTCATCTTTCGATGCGTGTGTTCCGAGCTCATGACGGTCATGCCTGAACGTCAAGACAGCCAAGTGATCTTGCTGCGAGGTCTCAACTCACCCGCCTCACACTTCTCTAATCGTTCGTACCCGTGTGACACGGCGCACCCCGAAAAGATAGGTGCCGTGACGGTGCTACACTTGGAAGAACACTAACTACTTGATATTTTTAAAGTGAGAGATCACCCTAATAAAAGCGACTACCGCGCAATCAAGAAGGGTGCATCAAGAGGGATAAACATCTCAGGCAATTCATAATAGCATGATATGGTATAGCCCCTTCTGACGGAGAAGTCAAGTATTCTTCGTCTTCGGCATTCGCGTCGGTGTTCACCTTTGCGAAGATTGCCACCACCTTGTCGATGCACCAGATAATATTGCTATCTCTATAGCTAATAAAATAAGTGCATTACATAAGGTTGACACGCAGGTCATTAAAGTGCAATCATATGGCTCCAGCCATCATGCCGAATCATGACACGCAGGTCATGTTAATTACATCATATAGTCATCTCATACATAATCAAATTTAATATGAGCATTGCTATACCACATCACATGCATAACCATCCTGCAAAACCAAGTTAGACGCCTCTAATCGGTTTATGCAAAATTTTATTTTACGTGGCTTCTAAGGTTTTGACTCAAACCGCAGCTACCAACGTTTCATCATCAAGTATGATAATTCAAAATTGCTAGATTAACATCTCAGGGTGTATGAAACACGAGATAATTAAATCTCGAGCCCCATACTAAACTTCGTCATACGCGTGACCCCCGTGCAGATCATATCTGCAATGCCCTTTCATCTGCGAATTTCATCTTTCTTTTGACTATGGTGGAATCCAAAGAACTGATAGCACTTCGTTGATCAATCAAGATCGCGGATTGCCAGAACTTTGTGAAATTCCATCATGCTGTCTCGAGATTGAGAAAACGCAAATTCCAGGGAAGCAACAAGAACATCGGGCAACAGACTTCATCTGCTACCCGCATAAATAATTTTCAGCAATAGATCTTATCTACTCCAAAATTATATTATGCAATACCCATACATCTCCATGTATTCTAGATCGTAACCGGCATCTACGCATAGCACGGCTCTTGATGCCACTGTTGGGGAACGCGACAGAAAACAAAAAATTTCGGTACAGCGAGCACGCCCAGGATCACTATGGAGACTGCATACAAGGTTTGATCTGATCCGTACCGACTCGAAGCGCAGCGGAAGAAGAGTCGGTGGAGATCGTTGGTGCAGATCCCTGCAGCTAGGATTTACAACCTCCCAACCGCAAGGATGTACTCCCACTCCGGACAGCCCTTCGGGAGGTGGTCGGACAGTCCCCCGGACGATGTCGCGGACAGCCCTTCGGGAGGACCCTCGGAACCCGAACAGTAACCCGGACAGCCCTTCGGGAGGACGCCGGAAACTCGAACGGTAACTCGAACAGCCCTTCGGGCAAAAGATCGAAACTACAATCTCTCTACGGGGTTGCACACATACGGTGTCAGCTATCCGGCAGGGCTTCGCCGTCCAGAGCTAGTTCCTGCCGGAACCCAGACAGCCTTTCGGCTCTACGAAACTATTTCGTGGGAGGGAGAGAGAAGCCAGAAATCTCTATGGCATGTGTATGAGAGCAAGGATGTGTCTTATGGCAGCCCACACACCTCCTATTTATAGGAAACCCAAGGGGTTGGGTGGTTTTACAAGAAAACCCAAAACCCACATGGAAAGGAGTCCTTCCCAAGGACCTAAAAGGTGAAACCAAGGAACAAGGGGGACTCCATGAAGGAGTCCACCATGTGGCCGGCCACACCCTCATGTGGGGCCCCAAAATTGGCCCCTATCCATCCATGTCATCCCCAAGATCTTTTGGAGCAAAGCCCCAAAAGGTGGCTTTCCAAAAATATCCCAAAAAGCACTTTCACTATTCACGATGACATTTTTCAGCGTCTGATCGAACTGAAAATATTCATGTGGGCTTAGAAAAATTCTAGTACCCACCAAAATAATTTTCAACGCGAGCCGGAACAATTCCGGTTTAGTGATTTCATCTGCGAAAAGCATCTGAAGCTGTTTCGGCAGCTCCGGAACATTTCCGGTTTTCATCCCGGAAAATTCCAGAAAGTTTCCAGAATGATTCTGGCACCCTCCAAGAATTATCAGGCATGTGCCAAAACCAATTTGACTTTATGGTATCCTCTGAAACAACTTTTCAGTTTCACCGGAACTCATCCGGTGACCTCTCTGCGGAACTTTTCCGCTGTCCGAAACTTTTCCGGCGTCCGAAACTTTTTCGGTGATTTTTTTCTCAGACTCCCTGTCTAGTATTTAGCAGATAGATGACCCTTAAGCGTGTGACCCTATAGGTTCGGTGAAGCATAGACATGACCCGGAACCCCTTCCGATCAATGATCAACATCGGAGCCGTGGACACCCATATCGATCCCTATACCCACACGAATAAATATTCGAGTGAACCTCCAGTTGCCGTGTGCTATTCCTGTTGCTACGCGATATGTTACAATTACCCGAGGTGAGACATGTAGGCATCCTCGTGAATCAACAACTTGTCCACAATGCCAGTTACCTCGTTGCCGGTATTGTTCTCTTTTCTCGTTCCTGTGTTCCGGCATCCCCGTGATCAAATCACAAGTGTCTGGCCAGACGATGATGGATACCGTAACACCGAGAGGGCCCAGAGATATCTCTCCACCGTCGGAGGAGCAAATCCCAATCTTGAGCTATCAAGTTACTTGACATACTTTTCCATGAACCCGTAAGCCGCCGTAATAGCCACCCATTTACGGATGACGTTTAACAAACCCCAAAGTTCATGAAGCAAGCATGAAGAAACTCGACACTCTCATGGTCTAAGGAATTATGCAAACATTAACCATCTCTGTGTTATTTAACCATAAACTTGTGACGAATATATCTCATAGTATAACATCAATGTGGGTCGATTCAACACAAGTGTTCTACCAACATCGTGCCCTCAAAATTGCCGGCACAGCCATGCCCATGATCAGGAAAACAGGATCATCATGCAATACTTGAGCCAGTCTTAGAGGCAAGACTAGGAATACAATTTACCGTTTATTATACCACACGTGCACATGAGTTTCCCTCCAAGCCTCGTGGTTATTGCAGACTCGAGAATCATTGCAGTTATAGCATGGATCATAAACATTCATTACAAACTCTGAGATACAAAAGTAACTGATATTACTGCCTCTAGGGCATATCTCCTACAGTCTCCCACTTGCACTAGAGTCATAATCTAGTTACATGGCTTCCCTAACACCAATGGCAATCCGGTGTTGCTCATGCTTTGCTCGTGGTAGAGGCTTCGTCATCGGGTCTGACACATTCAGATCCGTGTGAACTTTGCGTACTTTCACTAAACCTTCTTCGACATGATGTCGAATGAGTTTAAATTTGCGTTGAATATGCATTGTCTTATGGTGTGAACATGGCTCCCTTGCCTGAGCCACGGCGCCACTATTATCACAATAGATCTCCACCGGGTCCAGAGCACTTGGAACCACACCAAGGTCTTCAAGGAATTGCTTGATACCGACAGCTTTCTTGGAGGCTTCTGAAGCAGCAACATATTCCGCCTCCGTTGTAGAATCCGCCACAGTCTTTTGTTTGGAACTTTTCCAATCAACTGCACCGCCGTTCAATATGAAAACATAGCTAGATTGAGATTTGAAGTCATCTGGGTCAGACATGAAGCATGCATCAGTGTAACAACTTACAATGAGCTCTTCATCACCTCCGTACACAAGGAGTAAATCCTTTGTCCTTCTGAGGTACTTAAGAATACCCTTGACTGCGGCCCAGTGTTCCAATCCTGGATCACCTTGGTACCGGCTGCTAACACTTAGCGCATAGGAAACATCCGGTCTTGTACATAGCATGGCATACATAATAGAACCAACTGCCGAAGCATATGGAATATCATTCATTTGTACTCGCTCATCAAGGGTCCGAGGACTCTGATTCTTGCAAAGCACTGTGCCAGGTGACATGGGGAGTAGGCCTTTCTTGGAGTTCTCCATGTTGAACCTTTTCAACACCTTGTCAATGTACGTGCTTTGGCTTAGCGCTATTAAGCGTCTTGATCTATCTCTATAGATCCTGATGCCTAATACATATGCCACTTCGCCTAAGTCTTTCATTGAAAAACTCTTCTTCAATGAGTCTTTTATTTCGCTAAGGAAATTCACGTCATTTCCAATCAACAATATGTCATCCACATACAAGATTAGAAATGCTTTTGCGCTCCCACTAAACTTCTTGTACACACAAGATTCTTCATCGTTCCTGATGAAGCCAAACTCTTTGACCACTTCATCAAAACGAATATTCCAGCTCCTTGATGCTTGCTTCAGACCATAAATGGCTTTCTGAAGTTTACATACCTTTCCAGCATTCTTAGGATCGACAAAACCTTCTGGCTGTATCATGTATACATCCCTATCAAGGTTTCCATTTAGGAAAGCTGTTTTGACATCCATCTGCCATATTTCATAATCGAAATAAGCAGCAATTGCTAGTAATATCCGAACAGACCTAAGCATAGCTACGGGCGAGAAAGTCTCGTCGTAGTCCTCTCCTGGAACTTGCGTGAACCCTTTCGCGACAAGTCTAGCTTTGTGGATAGTAATGTTACCATCCGCGTCCGTCTTTCTTTTGAAAATCCATTTACAACCAATGGGTTTTACGCCATCTGGAAGTTCTTCCAAGTTCCAAACTTGGTTTTCGTACATGGATTCCATTTCGGATCTCATGGCTTTGTGCCATTCCCTTGAGCTAGGCCCCGCCATCGCTTCCTTGTAGTGCGCAGGTTCATCGTCTTCAAGAATGAAGATTTCGTTATGAAACCATTCAGGTGGCTGGATAGCCCTACCTGATCTGCGCGGTTCAGTTACAACAGTGTTTGAAGTTTCCGCATCACATGCGACAACTTCCGGCTCGGTTGTAGGGATAATTAGCGGAATTACTTCCGGTTCCTTAGCCATATCAACAGTTGCCGAAGATTCACTAATCTCATTAAGTTGTACTGTCCTCCCACTCACTTCTTTAGTGAGAAACTCTTTCTCAAGAAAAACTCCATGTTTTGCAACAAACACTTTGTTCTCGGAGGCGTGGTAGAAAGAATACCCAACTGTCTCCTTGGGATAACCTACAAAGTAACATTTGTCTGATCTGGGATCAAGTTTGCTTGGTTGTAAACGCTTTACGTATGCCTCACAACCCCAAATTTTGAGAAACGACAGGTCGGGTTTCTTCCCGTGCCACATCTCATGTGGTGTCGTCTCAACAGATTTAGACGGTGCTTTGTTTAGTGTGTGAGCAGCAGTTTCTAGTGCGTGACCCCAAAAAGATATCGGAAGATTTGTAAGAGACATCATCGACCTTACCATGTCTAACAGGGTTCGGTTACGTCGTTCCGACACTCCGTTTCGCTGTGGAGTTCCGGGAGGCGTAAGTTGTGAAACGATTCCACGGTCACTCAGATGTTGGCCAAACTCGTGACTGAGATATTCGCCTCCGCGATGAGACCGCAGAAACTTAATCTTTTTGTTACGATGATTTTCTACCTCATTCTGAAATTCTTTGAACTTTTCAAAGGTTTCCGACTTATGCTTCATTAAGTAGATATAGCCATACCGACTTAAATCATCAGTGAAAGTCACGAAGTAAAAATACCCACCCCGTGCGGCCGTGTTCATTGGACCACATACATCACTATGTATTATTTCCAATAATTCACCCGCCCGTTCAGGATGACCCGTGAACGGCGTCTTGGTCATTTTTCCTATCAAGCAAGCTTCACATGTGTCAAATGATTCAAAATCAAGGGACGGTAAAACTCCATCTTTATGGAGTCTTTGCATGCGTTTCTTTCCGATGTGGCCAAGCCGACAGTGCCACAAGTAAGTGGTGGTGGTATCAGACTTCTTAAGGCGTTTAGCATTCACGTTAAAGACATCATTTCCACATTCAAGATTTAGTATGAAAAGGCCCCCAACAATGGGTGCAAATCCATAAAACATATCCTTACAATAAAGTGAACAACCATTGTTCTCAGACTTGTAGGAGTACCCATCGTGCACTAAACATGATCCAGAGATAATGTTTCTACACAACAATGGAACAAAATAACAGTTACTTAGTTCCAAAATAAATCCTGAAGGGAGACGTAGAGGCATAATGCCGACGGCTTGAGCGGCGATCCCAGCGCCGTTCCCGACACGCATCACGACTTCATTCTTTGCCAGCTTGCGCACCTTCTGAAGCCCCTGTATCGAGTTGCAAATGTGAGCAACCGATCCGGTATCAAATACCCAAGACTTAGAATTTTCGCTAGCAAGCAAAACGTCAATGACATTAACTTGTATAACAATTATACCTTTTCCGGTTTTCCCGGACTTCTTATCTTCCAGATACTTCTTGCAGTTTCTCTTCCAGTGACCTGTGCCCTTGCAGTAGAAGCACTCAGTTTCATTCTTGGCTCCGCCCTTAGATTTGCGTTGGAAGCCAGTCTTACCGGCGCCCTTGCCCTTCTTTGGCTTGACATTCTTTTTGAAACTGGCAGTTTTATTCACAAGCAACACTTGCTTGCGATTTTTCTGCAGTCCTCCTTCAACAGTTTTCAGCATGGCAAGCACCTCATTAGGCGTTTTGTTCATCCCATTCATGTTGTAGTTCATGATAAAACCGCTATAAGACGGGGGGAGTGAACCTAGCAACAAGTCCATAACATGCTCTGGCGGAAGTGGAAATTCCAGGGTTTTAAGCCTCTCAGCGTGGCCAATCATATTGACCACGTGTTCGCCAACTGAACTGCCCTCAGCCATCTTGGTCTCCGCCATCATTTTCATGATATCAAAGCGTTCAGACCGTGCATTAAACTTGTACAGAGCATCCAGATCTTTGATCATATCAAAGGAGTTATGGAATTCAAAACGTTTTTGAAGCTCTGAACTCATGCAAGACAGCATGAGGCACTGCACTAAGTTGAAATCATCATCCTTAGTGGCCCAGACATTTTGTATGTCTGCCGCGGCTGTTTCCGCCGGCTTAGGTGGAAGAGGTCCGTCAAGTACGTACACTTTCTTAGCGCTCCTAAGGACAATCCTCAGGGTACGGACCCAGTCCGCATAGTTGTTTCCATTCGCAGCTAACTTCTCTTTCTCTAACATCGGGCCTAAGTTGAACGCGCTATTGCGAGCCATTTGATCTACAACGGAAAAACACAATTTCACTTAGACTTTGTTCATAATGATTTATGCACTAGTGAATAAACAATTTTATTCTAAAAAGCGCTCCCACTCAAATCAATATCTCTCAAAATTGATTGTAAGTGATTCAAGACCCGTGTCTTGATTGTTTGCCATTTGTGTAACACCACTGATGACAAAAATCTTAACCGGTAGGCCAACTTGCCAATCACATCTCTATGTGACTCTTGTTCATCTTTCGATGCGTGTGTTCCGAGCTCATGACGGTCATGCCTGAACGTCAAGACAGCCAAGTGATCTTGCTGCAAGGTCTCAACTCACCCGCCTCACACTTCTCTAATCGTTCGTACCCGTGTGACACGGCGCACCCCGAAAAGATAGGTGCCGTGACGGTGCTACACTTGGAAGAACACTAACTACTTGATATTTTTAAAGTGAGAGATCACCCTAATAAAAGCGACTACCGCGCAATCAAGAAGGGTGCATCAAGAGGGATAAACATCTCAGGCAATTCATAATAGCATGATATGGTATAGCCCCTTCTGACGGAGAAGTCAAGTATTCTTCGTCTTCGGCATTCGCGTCGGTGTTCACCTTTGCGAAGATTGCCACCACCTTGTCGATGCACCAGATAATATTGCTATCTCTATAGCTAATAAAATAAGTGCATTACATAAGGTTGACACGCAGGTCATTAAAGTGCAATCATATGGCTCCAGCCATCATGCCGAATCATGACACGCAGGTCATGTTAATTACATCATATAGTCATCTCATACATAATCAAATTTAATATGAGCATTGCTATACCACATCACATGCATAACCATCCTGCAAAACCAAGTTAGACGCCTCTAATCGGTTTATGCAAAATTTTATTTTACGTGGCTTCTAAGGTTTTGACTCAAACCGCAGCTACCAACGTTTCATCATCAAGTATGATAATTCAAAATTGCTAGATTAACATCTCAGGGTGTATGAAACACGAGATAATTAAATCTCGAGCCCCATACTAAACTTCGTCATACGCGTGACCCCCGTGCAGATCATATCTGCAATGCCCTTTCATCTGCGAATTTCATCTTTCTTTTGACTATGGTGGAATCCAAAGAACTGATAGCACTTCGTTGATCAATCAAGATCGCGGATTGCCAGAACTTTGTGAAATTCCATCATGCTGTCTCGAGATTGAGCAAACGCAAATTCCAGGGAAGCAACAAGAACATCGGGCAACAGACTTCATCTGCTACCCGCATAAATAATTTTCAGCAATAGATCTTATCTACTCCAAAATTATATTATGCAATACCCATACATCTCCATGTATTCTAGATCGTAACCGGCATCTACGCATAGCACGGCTCTTGATGCCACTGTTGGGGAACGCGACAGAAAACAAAAAATTTCGGTACAGCGAGCACGCCCAGGATCACTATGGAGACTGCATACAAGGTTTGATCTGATCCGTACCGACTCGAAGCGCAGCGGAAGAAGAGTCGGTGGAGATCGTTGGTGCAGATCCCTGCAGCTAGGATTTACAACCTCCCAACCGCAAGGATGTACTCCCACTCCGGACAGCCCTTCGGGAGGTGGTCGGACAGTCCCCCGGACGATGTCGCGGACAGCCCTTCGGGAGGACCCTCGGAACCCGAACAGTAACCCGGACAGCCCTTCGGGAGGACGCCGGAAACTCGAACGGTAACTCGAACAGCCCTTCGGGCAAAAGATCGAAACTACAATCTCTCTACGGGGTTGCACACATACGGTGTCAGCTATCCGGCAGGGCTTCGCCGTCCAGAGCTAGTTCCTGCCGGAACCCAGACAGCCTTTCGGCTCTACGAAACTATTTCGTGGGAGGGAGAGAGAAGCCAGAAATCTCTATGGCATGTGTATGAGAGCAAGGATGTGTCTTATGGCAGCCCACACACCTCCTATTTATAGGAAACCCAAGGGGTTGGGTGGTTTTACAAGAAAACCCAAAACCCACATGGAAAGGAGTCCTTCCCAAGGACCTAAAAGGTGAAACCAAGGAACAAGGGGGACTCCATGAAGGAGTCCACCA
Organism: Elymus sibiricus; assembly: GCA_039707655.1. Lineage (NCBI taxonomy): Eukaryota > Viridiplantae > Streptophyta > Magnoliopsida > Poales > Poaceae > Elymus > Elymus sibiricus. The sequence goes on from CM077666.1 coordinate 516,797,729, forward strand.
TGTGGCCGGCCACACCCTCATGTGGGGCCCCAAAATTGGCCCCTATCCATCCATGTCATCCCCAAGATCTTTTGGAGCAAAGCCCCAAAAGGTGGCTTTCCAAAAATATCCCAAAAAGCACTTTCACTATTCACGACGACATTTTTCAGCGTCTGATCGAACTGAAAATATTCATGTGGGCTTAGAAAAATTCTAGTACCCACCAAAATAATTTTCAACGCGAGCCGGAACAATTCCGGTTTAGTGATTTCATCTGCGAAAAGCATCTGAAGCTGTTTCGGCAGCTCCGGAACATTTCCGGTTTTCATCCCGGAAAATTCCAGAAAGTTTCCAGAATGATTCTGGCACCCTCCAAGAATTATCAGGCATGTGCCAAAACCAATTTGACTTTATGGTATCCTCTGAAACAACTTTTCAGTTTCACCGGAACTCATCCGGTGACCTCTCTGCGGAACTTTTCCGCTGTCCGAAACTTTTCCGGCGTCCGAAACTTTTTCGGTGATTTTTTTCTCAGACTCCCTGTCTAGTATTTAGCAGATAGATGACCCTTAAGCGTGTGACCCTATAGGTTCGGTGAAGCATAGACATGACCCGGAACCCCTTCCGATCAATGATCAACATCGGAGCCGTGGACACCCATATCGATCCCTATACCCACACGAATAAATATTCGAGTGAACCTCCAGTTGCCGTGTGCTATTCCTGTTGCTACGCGATATGTTACAATTACCCGAGGTGAGACATGTAGGCATCCTCGTGAATCAACAACTTGTCCACAATGCCAGTTACCTCGTTGCCGGTATTGTTCTCTTTTCTCGTTCCTGTGTTCCGGCATCCCCGTGATCAAATCACAAGTGTCTGGCCAGACGATGATGGATACCGTAACACCGAGAGGGCCCAGAGATATCTCTCCACCGTCGGAGGAGCAAATCCCAATCTTGAGCTATCAAGTTACTTGACATACTTTTCCATGAACCCGTAAGCCGCCGTAATAGCCACCCATTTACGGATGACGTTTAACAAACCCCAAAGTTCATGAAGCAAGCATGAAGAAACTCGACACTCTCATGGTCTAAGGAATTATGCAAACATTAACCATCTCTGTGTTATTTAACCATAAACTTGTGACGAATATATCTCATAGTATAACATCAATGTGGGTCGATTCAACACAAGTGTTCTACCAACATCGTGCCCTCAAAATTGCCGGCACAGCCATGCCCATGATCAGGAAAACAGGATCATCATGCAATACTTGAGCCAGTCTTAGAGGCAAGACTAGGAATACAATTTACCGTTTATTATACCACACGTGCACATGAGTTTCCCTCCAAGCCTCGTGGTTATTGCAGACTCGAGAATCATTGCAGTTATAGCATGGATCATAAACATTCATTACAAACTCTGAGATACAAAAGTAACTGATATTACTGCCTCTAGGGCATATCTCCTACAGTCTCCCACTTGCACTAGAGTCATAATCTAGTTACATGGCTTCCCTAACACCAATGGCAATCCGGTGTTGCTCATGCTTTGCTCGTGGTAGAGGCTTCGTCATCGGGTCTGACACATTCAGATCCGTGTGAACTTTGCGTACTTTCACTAAACCTTCTTCGACATGATGTCGAATGAGTTTAAATTTGCGTTGAATATGCATTGTCTTATGGTGTGAACATGGCTCCCTTGCCTGAGCCACGGCGCCACTATTATCACAATAGATCTCCACCGGGTCCAGAGCACTTGGAACCACACCAAGGTCTTCAAGGAATTGCTTGATACCGACAGCTTTCTTGGAGGCTTCTGAAGCAGCAACATATTCCGCCTCCGTTGTAGAATCCGCCACAGTCTTTTGTTTGGAACTTTTCCAATCAACTGCACCGCCGTTCAATATGAAAACATAGCTAGATTGAGATTTGAAGTCATCTGGGTCAGACATGAAGCATGCATCAGTGTAACAACTTACAATGAGCTCTTCATCACCTCCGTACACAAGGAGTAAATCCTTTGTCCTTCTGAGGTACTTAAGAATACCCTTGACTGCGGCCCAGTGTTCCAATCCTGGATCACCTTGGTACCGGCTGCTAACACTTAGCGCATAGGAAACATCCGGTCTTGTACATAGCATGGCATACATAATAGAACCAACTGCCGAAGCATATGGAATATCATTCATTTGTACTCGCTCATCAAGGGTCCGAGGACTCTGATTCTTGCAAAGCACTGTGCCAGGTGACATGGGGAGTAGGCCTTTCTTGGAGTTCTCCATGTTGAACCTTTTCAACACCTTGTCAATGTACGTGCTTTGGCTTAGCGCTATTAAGCGTCTTGATCTATCTCTATAGATCCTGATGCCTAATACATATGCCACTTCGCCTAAGTCTTTCATTGAAAAACTCTTCTTCAATGAGTCTTTTATTTCGCTAAGGAAATTCACGTCATTTCCAATCAACAATATGTCATCCACATACAAGATTAGAAATGCTTTTGCGCTCCCACTAAACTTCTTGTACACACAAGATTCTTCATCGTTCCTGATGAAGCCAAACTCTTTGACCACTTCATCAAAACGAATATTCCAGCTCCTTGATGCTTGCTTCAGACCATAAATGGCTTTCTGAAGTTTACATACCTTTCCAGCATTCTTAGGATCGACAAAACCTTCTGGCTGTATCATGTATACATCCCTATCAAGGTTTCCATTTAGGAAAGCTGTTTTGACATCCATCTGCCATATTTCATAATCGAAATAAGCAGCAATTGCTAGTAATATCCGAACAGACCTAAGCATAGCTACGGGCGAGAAAGTCTCGTCGTAGTCCTCTCCTGGAACTTGCGTGAACCCTTTCGCGACAAGTCTAGCTTTGTGGATAGTAATGTTACCATCCGCGTCCGTCTTTCTTTTGAAAATCCATTTACAACCAATGGGTTTTACGCCATCTGGAAGTTCTTCCAAGTTCCAAACTTGGTTTTCGTACATGGATTCCATTTCGGATCTCATGGCTTTGTGCCATTCCCTTGAGCTAGGCCCCGCCATCGCTTCCTTGTAGTGCGCAGGTTCATCGTCTTCAAGAATGAAGATTTCGTTATGAAACCATTCAGGTGGCTGGATAGCCCTACCTGATCTGCGCGGTTCAGTTACAACAGTGTTTGAAGTTTCCGCATCACATGCGACAACTTCCGGCTCGGTTGTAGGGATAATTAGCGGAATTACTTCCGGTTCCTTAGCCATATCAACAGTTGCCGAAGATTCACTAATCTCATTAAGTTGTACTGTCCTCCCACTCACTTCTTTAGTGAGAAACTCTTTCTCAAGAAAAACTCCATGTTTTGCAACAAACACTTTGTTCTCGGAGGCGTGGTAGAAAGAATACCCAACTGTCTCCTTGGGATAACCTACAAAGTAACATTTGTCTGATCTGGGATCAAGTTTGCTTGCTTGTAAACGCTTTACGTATGCCTCACAACCCCAAATTTTGAGAAACGACAGGTCGGGTTTCTTCCCGTGCCACATCTCATGTGGTGTCGTCTCAACAGATTTAGACGGTGCTTTGTTTAGTGTGTGAGCAGCAGTTTCTAGTGCGTGACCCCAAAAAGATATCGGAAGATTTGTAAGAGACATCATCGACCTTACCATGTCTAACAGGGTTCGGTTACGTCGTTCCGACACTCCGTTTCGCTGTGGAGTTCCGGGAGGCGTAAGTTGTGAAACGATTCCACGGTCACTCAGATGTTGGCCAAACTCGTGACTGAGATATTCGCCTCCGCGATCAGACCGCAGAAACTTAATCTTTTTGTTACGATGATTTTCTACCTCATTCTGAAATTCTTTGAACTTTTCAAAGGTTTCCGACTTATGCTTCATTAAGTAGATATAGCCATACCGACTTAAATCATCAGTGAAAGTCACGAAGTAAAAATACCCACCCCGTGCGGCCGTGTTCATTGGACCACATACATCACTATGTATTATTTCCAATAATTCACCCACCCGTTCAGGATGACCCGTGAACGGCGTCTTGGTCATTTTTCCTATCAAGCAAGCTTCACATGTGTCAAATGATTCAAAATCAAGGGACGGTAAAACTCCATCTTTATGGAGTCTTTGCATGCGTTTCTTTCCGATGTGGCCAAGCCGACAGTGCCACAAGTAAGTGGTGGTGGTATCAGCCTTCTTAAGGCGTTTAGCATTCACGTTAAAGACATCATTTCCACATTCAAGATTTAGTATGAAAAGGCCCCCAACAATGGGTGCAAATCCATAAAACATATCCTTACAATAAAGTGAACAACCATTGTTCTCAGACTTGTAGGAGTACCCATCGTGCACTAAACATGATCCAGAGATAATGTTTCTACACAACAATGGAACAAAATAACAGTTACTTAGTTCCAAAATAAATCCTGAAGGGAGACGTAGAGGCATAATGCCGACGGCTTGAGCGGCGATCCCAGCGCCGTTCCCGACACGCATCACGACTTCATTCTTTGCCAGCTTGCGCACCTTCTGAAGCCCCTGTATCGAGTTGCAAATGTGAGCAACCGATCCGGTATCAAATACCCAAGACTTAGAATTTTCGCTAGCAAGCAAAACGTCAATGACATTAACTTGTATAACAATTATACCTTTTCCGGTTTTCCCGGACTTCTTATCTTCCAGATACTTCTTGCAGTTTCTCTTCCAGTGACCTGTGCCCTTGCAGTAGAAGCACTCAGTTTCATTCTTGGCTCCGCCCTTAGATTTGCGTTGGAAGCCAGTCTTACCGGCGCCCTTGCCCTTCTTTGGCTTGACATTCTTTTTGAAACTGGCAGTTTTATTCACAAGCAACACTTGCTTGCGATTTTTCTGCAGTCCTCCTTCAACAGTTTTCAGCATGGCAAGCACCTCATTAGGCGTTTTGTTCATCCCATTCATGTTGTAGTTCATGATAAAACCGCTATAAGACGGGGGGAGTGAACCTAGCAACAAGTCCATAACATGCTCTGGCGGAAGTGGAAATTCCAGGGTTTTAAGCCTCTCAGCGTGGCCAATCATATTGACCACGTGTTCGCCAACTGAACTGCCCTCAGCCATCTTGGTCTCCGCCATCATTTTCATGATATCAAAGCGTTCAGACCGTGCATTAAACTTGTACAGAGCATCCAGATCTTTGATCATATCAAAGGAGTTATGGAATTCAAAACGTTTTTGAAGCTCTGAACTCATGCAAGACAGCATGAGGCACTGCACTAAGTTGAAATCATCATCCTTAGTGGCCCAGACATTTTGTATGTCTGCCGCGGCTGTTTCCGCCGGCTTAGGTGGAAGAGGTCCGTCAAGTACGTACACTTTCTTAGCGCTCCTAAGGACAATCCTCAGGGTACGGACCCAGTCCGCATAGTTGTTTCCATTCGCAGCTAACTTCTCTTTCTCTAACATCGGGCCTAAGTTGAACGCGCTATTGCGAGCCATTTGATCTACAACGGAAAAACACAATTTCACTTAGACTTTGTTCATAATGATTTATGCACTAGTGAATAAACAATTTTATTCTAAAAAGCGCTCCCACTCAAATCAATATCTCTCAAAATTGATTGTAAGTGATTCAAGACCCGTGTCTTGATTGTTTGCCATTTGTGTAACACCACTGATGACAAAAATCTTAACCGGTAGGCCAACTTGCCAATCACATCTCTATGTGACTCTTGTTCATCTTTCGATGCGTGTGTTCCGAGCTCATGACGGTCATGCCTGAACGTCAAGACAGCCAAGTGATCTTGCTGCAAGGTCTCAACTCACCCGCCTCACACTTCTCTAATCGTTCGTACCCGTGTGACACGGCGCACCCCGAAAAGATAGGTGCCGTGACGGTGCTACACTTGGAAGAACACTAACTACTTGATATTTTTAAAGTGAGAGATCACCCTAATAAAAGCGACTACCGCGCAATCAAGAAGGGTGCATCAAGAGGGATAAACATCTCAGGCAATTCATAATAGCATGATATGGTATAGCCCCTTCTGACGGAGAAGTCAAGTATTCTTCGTCTTCGGCATTCGCGTCGGTGTTCACCTTTGCGAAGATTGCCACCACCTTGTCGATGCACCAGATAATATTGCTATCTCTATAGCTAATAAAATAAGTGCATTACATAAGGTTGACACGCAGGTCATTAAAGTGCAATCATATGGCTCCAGCCATCATGCCGAATCATGACACGCAGGTCATGTTAATTACATCATATAGTCATCTCATACATAATCAAATTTAATATGAGCATTGCTATACCACATCACATGCATAACCATCCTGCAAAACCAAGTTAGACGCCTCTAATCGGTTTATGCAAAATTTTATTTTACGTGGCTTCTAAGGTTTTGACTCAAACCGCAGCTACCAACGTTTCATCATCAAGTATGATAATTCAAAATTGCTAGATTAACATCTCAGGGTGTATGAAACACGAGATAATTAAATCTCGAGCCCCATACTAAACTTCGTCATACGCGTGACCCCCGTGCAGATCATATCTGCAATGCCCTTTCATCTGCGAATTTCATCTTTCTTTTGACTATGGTGGAATCCAAAGAACTGATAGCACTTCGTTGATCAATCAAGATCGCGGATTGCCAGAACTTTGTGAAATTCCATCATGCTGTCTCGAGATTGAGCAAACGCAAATTCCAGGGAAGCAACAAGAACATCGGGCAACAGACTTCATCTGCTACCCGCATAAATAATTTTCAGCAATAGATCTTATCTACTCCAAAATTATATTATGCAATACCCATACATCTCCATGTATTCTAGATCGTAACCGGCATCTACGCATAGCACGGCTCTTGATGCCACTGTTGGGGAACGCGACAGAAAACAAAAAATTTCGGTACAGCGAGCACGCCCAGGATCACTATGGAGACTGCATACAAGGTTTGATCTGATCCGTACCGACTCGAAGCGCAGCGGAAGAAGAGTCGGTGGAGATCGTTGGTGCAGATCCCTGCAGCTAGGATTTACAACCTCCCAACCGCAAGGATGTACTCCCACTCCGGACAGCCCTTCGGGAGGTGGTCGGACAGTCCCCCGGACGATGTCGCGGACAGCCCTTCGGGAGGACCCTCGGAACCCGAACAGTAACCCGGACAGCCCTTCGGGAGGACGCCGGAAACTCGAACGGTAACTCGAACAGCCCTTCGGGCAAAAGATCGAAACTACAATCTCTCTACGGGGTTGCACACATACGGTGTCAGCTATCCGGCAGGGCTTCGCCGTCCAGAGCTAGTTCCTGCCGGAACCCAGACAGCCTTTCGGCTCTACGAAACTATTTCGTGGGAGGGAGAGAGAAGCCAGAAATCTCTATGGCATGTGTATGAGAGCAAGGATGTGTCTTATGGCAGCCCACACACCTCCTATTTATAGGAAACCCAAGGGGTTGGGTGGTTTTACAAGAAAACCCAAAACCCACATGGAAAGGAGTCCTTCCCAAGGACCTAAAAGGTGAAACCAAGGAACAAGGGGGACTCCATGAAGGAGTCCACCATGTGGCCGGCCACACCCTCATGTGGGGCCCCAAAATTGGCCCCTATCCATCCATGTCATCCCCAAGATCTTTTGGAGCAAAGCCCCAAAAGGTGGCTTTCCAAAAATATCCCAAAAAGCACTTTCACTATTCACGACGACATTTTTCAGCGTCTGATCGAACTGAAAATATTCATGTGGGCTTAGAAAAATTCTAGTACCCACCAAAATAATTTTCAACGCGAGCCGGAACAATTCCGGTTTAGTGATTTCATCTGCGAAAAGCATCTGAAGCTGTTTCGGCAGCTCCGGAACATTTCCGGTTTTCATCCCGGAAAATTCCAGAAAGTTTCCAGAATGATTCTGGCACCCTCCAAGAATTATCAGGCATGTGCCAAAACCAATTTGACTTTATGGTATCCTCTGAAACAACTTTTCAGTTTCACCGGAACTCATCCGGTGACCTCTCTGCGGAACTTTTCCGCTGTCCGAAACTTTTCCGGCGTCCGAAACTTTTTCGGTGATTTTTTTCTCAGACTCCCTGTCTAGTATTTAGCAGATAGATGACCCTTAAGCGTGTGACCCTATAGGTTCGGTGAAGCATAGACATGACCCGGAACCCCTTCCGATCAATGATCAACATCGGAGCCGTGGACACCCATATCGATCCCTATACCCACACGAATAAATATTCGAGTGAACCTCCAGTTGCCGTGTGCTATTCCTGTTGCTACGCGATATGTTACAATTACCCGAGGTGAGACATGTAGGCATCCTCGTGAATCAACAACTTGTCCACAATGCCAGTTACCTCGTTGCCGGTATTGTTCTCTTTTCTCGTTCCTGTGTTCCGGCATCCCCGTGATCAAATCACAAGTGTCTGGCCAGACGATGATGGATACCGTAACACCGAGAGGGCCCAGAGATATCTCTCCACCGTCGGAGGAGCAAATCCCAATCTTGAGCTATCAAGTTACTTGACATACTTTTCCATGAACCCGTAAGCCGCCGTAATAGCCACCCATTTACGGATGACGTTTAACAAACCCCAAAGTTCATGAAGCAAGCATGAAGAAACTCGACACTCTCATGGTCTAAGGAATTATGCAAACATTAACCATCTCTGTGTTATTTAACCATAAACTTGTGACGAATATATCTCATAGTATAACATCAATGTGGGTCGATTCAACACAAGTGTTCTACCAACATCGTGCCCTCAAAATTGCCGGCACAGCCATGCCCATGATCAGGAAAACAGGATCATCATGCAATACTTGAGCCAGTCTTAGAGGCAAGACTAGGAATACAATTTACCGTTTATTATACCACACGTGCACATGAGTTTCCCTCCAAGCCTCGTGGTTATTGCAGACTCGAGAATCATTGCAGTTATAGCATGGATCATAAACATTCATTACAAACTCTGAGATACAAAAGTAACTGATATTACTGCCTCTAGGGCATATCTCCTACAGTCTCCCACTTGCACTAGAGTCATAATCTAGTTACATGGCTTCCCTAACACCAATGGCAATCCGGTGTTGCTCATGCTTTGCTCGTGGTAGAGGCTTCGTCATCGGGTCTGACACATTCAGATCCGTGTGAACTTTGCGTACTTTCACTAAACCTTCTTCGACATGATGTCGAATGAGTTTAAATTTGCGTTGAATATGCATTGTCTTATGGTGTGAACATGGCTCCCTTGCCTGAGCCACGGCGCCACTATTATCACAATAGATCTCCACCGGGTCCAGAGCACTTGGAACCACACCAAGGTCTTCAAGGAATTGCTTGATACCGACAGCTTTCTTGGAGGCTTCTGAAGCAGCAACATATTCCGCCTCCGTTGTAGAATCCGCCACAGTCTTTTGTTTGGAACTTTTCCAATCAACTGCACCGCCGTTCAATATGAAAACATAGCTAGATTGAGATTTGAAGTCATCTGGGTCAGACATGAAGCATGCATCAGTGTAACAACTTACAATGAGCTCTTCATCACCTCCGTACACAAGGAGTAAATCCTTTGTCCTTCTGAGGTACTTAAGAATACCCTTGACTGCGGCCCAGTGTTCCAATCCTGGATCACCTTGGTACCGGCTGCTAACACTTAGCGCATAGGAAACATCCGGTCTTGTACATAGCATGGCATACATAATAGAACCAACTGCCGAAGCATATGGAATATCATTCATTTGTACTCGCTCATCAAGGGTCCGAGGACTCTGATTCTTGCAAAGCACTGTGCCAGGTGACATGGGGAGTAGGCCTTTCTTGGAGTTCTCCATGTTGAACCTTTTCAACACCTTGTCAATGTACGTGCTTTGGCTTAGCGCTATTAAGCGTCTTGATCTATCTCTATAGATCCTGATGCCTAATACATATGCCGCTTCGCCTAAGTCTTTCATTGAAAAACTCTTCTTCAATGAGTCTTTTATTTCGCTAAGGAAATTCACGTCATTTCCAATCAACAATATGTCATCCACATACAAGATTAGAAATGCTTTTGCGCTCCCACTAAACTTCTTGTACACACAAGATTCTTCATCGTTCCTGATGAAGCCAAACTCTTTGACCACTTCATCAAAACGAATATTCCAGCTCCTTGATGCTTGCTTCAGACCATAAATGGCTTTCTGAAGTTTACATACCTTTCCAGCATTCTTAGGATCGACAAAACCTTCTGGCTGTATCATGTATACATCCCTATCAAGGTTTCCATTTAGGAAAGCTGTTTTGACATCCATCTGCCATATTTCATAATCGAAATAAGCAGCAATTGCTAGTAATATCCGAACAGACCTAAGCATAGCTACGGGCGAGAAAGTCTCGTCGTAGTCCTCTCCTGGAACTTGCGTGAACCCTTTCGCGACAAGTCTAGCTTTGTGGATAGTAATGTTACCATCCGCGTCCGTCTTTCTTTTGAAAATCCATTTACAACCAATGGGTTTTACGCCATCTGGAAGTTCTTCCAAGTTCCAAACTTGGTTTTCGTACATGGATTCCATTTCGGATCTCATGGCTTTGTGCCATTCCCTTGAGCTAGGCCCCGCCATCGCTTCCTTGTAGTGCGCAGGTTCATCGTCTTCAAGAATGAAGATTTCGTTATGAAACCATTCAGGTGGCTGGATAGCCCTACCTGATCTGCGCGGTTCAGTTACAACAGTGTTTGAAGTTTCCGCATCACATGCGACAACTTCCGGCTCGGTTGTAGGGATAATTAGCGGAATTACTTCCGGTTCCTTAGCCATATCAACAGTTGCCGAAGATTCACTAATCTCATTAAGTTGTACTGTCCTCCCACTCACTTCTTTAGTGAGAAACTCTTTCTCAAGAAAAACTCCATGTTTTGCAACAAACACTTTGTTCTCGGAGGCGTGGTAGAAAGAATACCCAACTGTCTCCTTGGGATAACCTACAAAGTAACATTTGTCTGATCTGGGATCAAGTTTGCTTGGTTGTAAACGCTTTACGTATGCCTCACAACCCCAAATTTTGAGAAACGACAGGTCGGGTTTCTTCCCGTGCCACATCTCATGTGGTGTCGTCTCAACAGATTTAGACGGTGCTTTGTTTAGTGTGTGAGCAGCAGTTTCTAGTGCGTGACCCCAAAAAGATATCGGAAGATTTGTAAGAGACATCATCGACCTTACCATGTCTAACAGGGTTCGGTTACGTCGTTCCGACACTCCGTTTCGCTGTGGAGTTCCGGGAGGCGTAAGTTGTGAAACGATTCCACGGTCACTCAGATGTTGGCCAAACTCGTGACTGAGATATTCGCCTCCGCGATCAGACCGCAGAAACTTAATCTTTTTGTTACGATGATTTTCTACCTCATTCTGAAATTCTTTGAACTTTTCAAAGGTTTCCGACTTATGCTTCATTAAGTAGATATAGCCATACCGACTTAAATCATCAGTGAAAGTCACGAAGTAAAAATACCCACCCCGTGCGGCCGTGTTCATTGGACCACATACATCACTATGTATTATTTCCAATAATTCACCCACCCGTTCAGGATGACCCGTGAACGGCGTCTTGGTCATTTTTCCTATCAAGCAAGCTTCACATGTGTCAAATGATTCAAAATCAAGGGACGGTAAAACTCCATCTTTATGGAGTCTTTGCATGCGTTTCTTTCCGATGTGGCCAAGCCGACAGTGCCACAAGTAAGTGGTGGTGGTATCAGCCTTCTTAAGGCGTTTAGCATTCACGTTAAAGACATCATTTCCACATTCAAGATTTAGTATGAAAAGGCCCCCAACAATGGGTGCAAATCCATAAAACATATCCTTACAATAAAGTGAACAACCATTGTTCTCAGACTTGTAGGAGTACCCATCGTGCACTAAACATGATCCAGAGATAATGTTTCTACACAACAATGGAACAAAATAACAGTTACTTAGTTCCAAAATAAATCCTGAAGGGAGACGTAGAGGCATAATGCCGACGGCTTGAGCGGCGATCCCAGCGCCGTTCCCGACACGCATCACGACTTCATTCTTTGCCAGCTTGCGCACCTTCTGAAGCCCCTGTATCGAGTTGCAAATGTGAGCAACCGATCCGGTATCAAATACCCAAGACTTAGAATTTTCGCTAGCAAGCAAAACGTCAATGACATTAACTTGTATAACAATTATACCTTTTCCGGTTTTCCCGGACTTCTTATCTTCCAGATACTTCTTGCAGTTTCTCTTCCAGTGACCTGTGCCCTTGCAGTAGAAGCACTCAGTTTCATTCTTGGCTCCGCCCTTAGATTTGCGTTGGAAGCCGGTCTTACCGGCGCCCTTGCCCTTCTTTGGCTTGACATTCTTTTTGAAACTGGCAGTTTTATTCACAAGCAACACTTGCTTGCGATTTTTCTGCAGTCCTCCTTCAACAGTTTTCAGCATGGCAAGCACCTCATTAGGCGTTTTGTTCATCCCATTCATGTTGTAGTTCATGATAAAACCGCTATAAGACGGGGGGAGTGAACCTAGCAACAAGTCCATAACATGCTCTGGCGGAAGTGGAAATTCCAGGGTTTTAAGCCTCTCAGCGTGGCCAATCATATTGACCACGTGTTCGCCAACTGAACTGCCCTCAGCCATCTTGGTCTCCGCCATCATTTTCATGATATCAAAGCGTTCAGACCGTGCATTAAACTTGTACAGAGCATCCAGATCTTTGATCATATCAAAGGAGTTATGGAATTCAAAACGTTTTTGAAGCTCTGAACTCATGCAAGACAGCATGAGGCACTGCACTAAGTTGAAATCATCATCCTTAGTGGCCCAGACATTTTGTATGTCTGCCGCGGCTGTTTCCGCCGGCTTAGGTGGAAGAGGTCCGTCAAGTACGTACACTTTCTTAGCGCTCCTAAGGACAATCCTCAGGGTACGGACCCAGTCCACATAGTTGTTTCCATTCGCAGCTAACTTCTCTTTCTCTAACATCGGGCCTAAGTTGAACGCGCTATTGCGAACCATTTGATCTACAACGGAAAAACACAATTTCACTTAGACTTTGTTCATAATGATTTATGCACTAGTGAATAAACAATTTTATTCTAAAAAGCGCTCCCACTCAAATCAATATCTCTCAAAATTGATTGTAAGTGATTCAAGACCCGTGTCTTGATTGTTTGCCATTGGTGTAACACCACTGATGACAAAAATCTTAACCGGTAGGCCAACTTGCCAATCACATCTCTATGTGACTCTTGTTCATCTTTCGATGCGTGTGTTCCGAGCTCATGACGGTCATGCCTGAACGTCAAGACAGCCAAGTGATCTTGCTGCGAGGTCTCAACTCACCCGCCTCACACTTCTCTAATCGTTCGTACCCGTGTGACACGGCGCACCCCGAAAAGATAGGTGCCGTGACGGTGCTACACTTGGAAGAACACTAACTACTTGATATTTTTAAAGTGAGAGATCACCCTAATAAAAGCGACTACCGCGCAATCAAGAAGGGTGCATCAAGAGGGATAAACATCTCAGGCAATTCATAATAGCATGATATGGTATAGCCCCTTCTGACGGAGAAGTCAAGTATTCTTCGTCTTCGGCATTCGCGTCGGTGTTCACCTTTGCGAAGATTGCCACCACCTTGTCGATGCACCAGATAATATTGCTATCTCTATAGCTAATAAAATAAGTGCATTACATAAGGTTGACACGCAGGTCATTAAAGTGCAATCATATGGCTCCAGCCATCATGCCGAATCATGACACGCAGGTCATGTTAATTACATCATATAGTCATCTCATACATAATCAAATTTAATATGAGCATTGCTATACCACATCACATGCATAACCATCCTGCAAAACCAAGTTAGACGCCTCTAATCGGTTTATGCAAAATTTTATTTTACGTGGCTTCTAAGGTTTTGACTCAAACCGCAGCTACCAACGTTTCATCATCAAGTATGATAATTCAAAATTGCTAGATTAACATCTCAGGGTGTATGAAACACGAGATAATTAAATCTCGAGCCCCATACTAAACTTCGTCATACGCGTGACCCCCGTGCAGATCATATCTGCAATGCCCTTTCATCTGCGAATTTCATCTTTCTTTTGACTATGGTGGAATCCAAAGAACTGATAGCACTTCGTTGATCAATCAGGATCGCGGATTGCCAGAACTTTGTGAAATTCCATCATGCTGTCTCGAGATTGAGCAAACGCAAATTCCAGGGAAGCAACAAGAACATCGGGCAACAGACTTCATCTGCTACCCGCATAAATAATTTTCAGCAATAGATCTTATCTACTCCAAAATTATATTATGCAATACCCATACATCTCCATGTATTCTAGATCGTAACCTGCATCTACGCATAGCACGGCTCTTGATGCCACTGTTGGGGAACGCGACAGAAAACAAAAAATTTCGGTACAGCGAGCACGCCCAGGATCACTATGGAGACTGCATACAAGGTTTGATCTGATCCGTACCGACTCGAAGCGCAGCGGAAGAAGAGTCGGTGGAGATCGTTGGTGCAGATCCCTGCAGCTAGGATTTACAACCTCCCAACCGCAAGGATGTACTCCCACTCCGGACAGCCCTTCGGGAGGTGGTCGGACAGTCCCCCGGACGATGTCGCGGACAGCCCTTCGGGAGGACCCTCGGAACCCGAACAGTAACCCGGACAGCCCTTCGGGAGGACGCCGGAAACTCGAACGGTAACTCGAACAGCCCTTCGGGCAAAAGATCGAAACTACAATCTCTCTACGGGGTTGCACACATACGGTGTCAGCTATCCGGCAGGGCTTCGCCGTCCAGAGCTAGTTCCTGCCGGAACCCAGACAGCCTTTCGGCTCTACGAAACTATTTCGTGGGAGGGAGAGAGAAGCCAGAAATCTCTATGGCATGCGTATGAGAGCAAGGATGTGTCTTATGGCAGCCCACACACCTCCTATTTATAGGAAACCCAAGGGGTAGGGTGGTTTTACAAGAAAACCCAAAACCCACATGGAAAGGAGTCCTTCCCAAGGACCTAAAAGGTGAAACCAAGGAACAAGGGGGACTCCATGAAGGAGTCCACCATGTGGCCGGCCACACCCTCATGTGGGGCCCCAAAATTGGCCCCTATCCATCCATGTCATCCCCAAGATCTTTTGGAGCAAAGCCCCAAAAGGTGGCTTTCCAAAAATATCCCAAAAAGCACTTTCACTATTCACGACGACATTTTTCAGCGTCTGATCGAACTGAAAATATTCATGTGGGCTTAGAACAATTCTAGTACCCACCAAAATAATTTTCAACGCGAGCCGGAACAATTCCGGTTTAGTGATTTCATCTGCGAAAAGCATCTGAAGCGGTTTCGGCAGCTCCGGAACATTTCCGGTTTTCATCCCGGAAAATTCCAGAAAGTTTCCAGAATGATTCTGGCACCCTCCAAGAATTATCAGGCATGTGCCAAAACCAATTTGACTTTATGGTATCCTCTGAAACAACTTTTCAGTTTCACCGGAACTCATCCGGTGACCTCTCTGCGGAACTTTTCCGCTGTCCGAAACTTTTCCGGCGTCCGAAACTTTTTCGGTGATTTTTTTCTCAGACTCCCTGTCTAGTATTTAGCAGATAGATGACCCTTAAGCGTGTGACCCTATAGGTTCGGTGAAGCATAGACATGACCCGGAACCCCTTCCGATCAATGATCAACATCGGAGCCGTGGACACCCATATCGATCCCTATACCCACACGAATAAATATTCGAGTGAACCTCCAGTTGCCGTGTGCTATTCCTGTTGCTACGCGATATGTTACAATTACCCGAGGTGAGACATGTAGGCATCCTCGTGAATCAACAACTTGTCCACAATGCCAGTTACCTCGTTGCCGGTATTGTTCTCTTTTCTCGTTCCTGTGTTCCGGCATCCCCGTGATCAAATCACAAGTGTCTGGCCAGACGATGATGGATACCGTAACACCGAGAGGGCCCAGAGATATCTCTCCACCGTCGGAGGAGCAAATCCCAATCTTGAGCTATCAAGTTACTTGACATACTTTTCCATGAACCCGTAAGCCGCCGTAATAGCCACCCATTTACGGATGACGTTTAACAAACCCCAAAGTTCATGAAGCAAGCATGAAGAAACTCGACACTCTCATGGTCTAAGGAATTATGCAAACGTTAACCATCTCTGTGTTATTTAACCATAAACTTGTGACGAATATATCTCATAGTATAACATCAATGTGGGTCGATTCAACACAAGTGTTCTACCAACATCGTGCCCTCAAAATTGCCGGCACAGCCATGCCCATGATCAGGAAAACAGGATCATCATGCAATACTTGAGCCAGTCTTAGAGGCAAGACTAGGAATACAATTTACCGTTTATTATACCACACGTGCACATGAGTTTCCCTCCAAGCCTCGTGGTTATTGCAGACTCGAGAATCATTGCAGTTATAGCATGGATCATAAACATTCATTACAAACTCTGAGATACAAAAGTAACTGATATTACTGCCTCTAGGGCATATCTCCTACAGTCAGCATAAGTTCCTCGGAGTCGCTTCATCACCTGCGCTTCAGGGGAGTAGGGAAGCTCCAGAGGCGTGACTGGACTGAGTGCTTTGCTTGGTAATCCACTTCCCAGGGCTTCTTGGAGGGGAAATTGGGTTTGTCTCTGGACGGCTTGCCTTGCATGAGCTCTCCAAGCTCAACTTGGCCCGTAGTACCTGACTGAAAACCCCTTCAGTGTTCTGGCCAGCAATTGTCACCCCACTGTGATCAGCAGGGGAGCCTTGAGGATGTGAGAGACTCTCCCACAGAAAGTCTCCACTTTCACCAGTGCATCCTCCTTTGTGGAGAATCACCCATCTCCTCATTGCCCCAAGAATCTGCCTCCACACCTGTTTAATATCCATCCAAATCACATTATTAAAAACTAGAGCATTTCTACTTTTCCATATGCCCCAAAGTACACAGGAGCAAATAGAGTTAAGAGCACTGCATTTTTTGCTTGCTGGCCAATATTTGGCAATCGAGAAGTAATCGGACCCTAAGGCACAGCCCAGGGTCTCAGAAACTAAATGCCAGATTTGTTTAGAAACCACACAGCCAAAAAACAGGTGATGAATGTTTTCAGTTTCATTGCAGAAAACACATTCAGGGGGTTTAGTGATCCCTCTTTTTGCTAAATTATCTTTAGTCATTAATTTGTTATGAGCAAGCAACCACAGGAACACCTGTACCCTTGGAGGAGTGACAATTGACCAAATAGAAGGGATAAACACAGGTTGTACCCCTCTAAAGTTAATGACACTGTAGAGGGAGCCTGTAGTATACTCTCCTTTGCTCTCATATTGCCAGATCAATGAGTCACAATCCCCAGAGAGCTGGATGCTTTTGGTGATCTGCTCAAGCTCATACCATGCCTCCATCATAGTGGGGGGAAAAATCCTTCTAAAAGTTAGCTTAATGTTCTGGCCATCCCAGACATCAGCAACAGTAGCACATTGCTGGTGACAGATGGTATATAATGGCCAGAATTGAACAGATAAAGGAGATGTACCAAACCAAATGTCTTCCCAGAATCTGATCTTGGTGCCATCTCCCACTACTCATCTAAACCCAAATTTCAGGGCTTTAGCAGCCCACATAACGCCTTTCCAGAACCTGGAGGTGTTTTGTGTTTTGCTAGTAAAGATGTTGGGGGAGCTCGTAACATATTTCTTATCCACTATGTCTTTCCAAAGCTTCCCATCATCTTTTATGTATCTACTTACCCATTTACCTAGCAAACACAGGTTAACATCTTTGATGTTGTGAACCCCTAGACCACCGTGCTCTTTTTTCATGCAGACTAAATGCCAATTAGCGAGATGGAGTTTTCTGTTGCCTTCAAAATCACTCCACAGACAGTGTGCTAATTGACTGTTGATGAGATCTAATGCCCATTTTGGGAATTTGAAAAAAGATAGCAGGTATACTGGGATACTAGAAAGGCAAGCTTTAATTAAAGTTAGTCTAGCTGCATAAAAGAGGAGTTTCCCTCTCCAACCTGCAATCCTTTTAAGGATTTTGTCTATCAGAGGTTGTAGGTCCTCTCTTCTCAACTTGTCATAGTGCAGGGGAATTCCTAAATATTTAATAGGTAATGCACCCACAGTGCAACCCATAATATCAGCAATTTTACTAATCTCTTCTACAGGAATCCCAATGGGGATTATCTCACTCTTGGCATAATTAAAGCTTGCCATGTACTGATTTACTTCTGCGTGGAGGCACGGATTTGCTTACGCGAGAGGCACTGTCGTGTACTGATTTACTTCTTGTGGAGACACGGATTTGCTTCCGCGAGAGACATAGAAAAACACGGTTTCTTTTTTTAATCTTTCGCGAGAGACATAGATTTGCTTCTGCGAGAGGTACAGTTGTGCCTTTCGGTTCGTGTTTTTTTGTCCATTTAAAAAAATCGTCGAAAGCTATGAACATGAGATATAGTTTGAAGATCTCGATGCGATGAATCCAACAGTGAAAACTGTTCAAGATTTAGACGCGCGGTTTAAGAGATAAAACATTTTTAATAAATGTATCTAAAAAAAGAAAAACTCCCAGATTGCGATAAGTGACACACTGTGATGCACTGTACGATGCGTCACTTATCGCAATCTAGGAGGTTAATTACTGATTTCGCGCCCAAGCTGTGCTCCGGCCGGCGTGGGGTTGGGGAGGGGAAGACGAGCTCGGTGTGTGCTCGGCGGTGTACAGGCCGACAGGAATACCGGCCCAGCCCCTTCGAGTGCCGGCCCAGGTAGGCTGTGCAGATTCACCGAGAAGCGCGCGCGCGCCCTAGGAGAAGGCGGCAAGCCAAGAGTACGCGTCCGCTCTTGCCCACCCACGTGTTCGACGAAACACCGGACCCGACCCCGATTTGGAAGTGGTCTCACCTTTCCGTATAAAGCTGAGCTACCTCAGCCGCCAATCCAATCCAATCGAATCCTCTGCCTCGTCCGCCCAGATCCCCCTTGCTCTGCCTCTGCTCCCACGCCCGCCGCCGCCGGAGCCGCCGCGATGTCGTCGACGTCGACGCTGCTCTCCGACGAGGGCATGGCGAGGGTGCGCCGCAAGAAGGACTTCCGCCACATGGAGCGGGTGGACGGCCGCATGCTCAACGTGCTCCAGGGCCTCGAGCTCCACGCCAACGTCTTCTCCCCCGACGAGCAGGCCAGGATCGTCGCCTGCGTCCTCGACCTCCAGGACCAAGGCCGCCGCGGCCGCCTCCGAGGTACCCAACCTTCCTCCTCTTCATCTCCAACACTTCTCCAGGGAATCAATCAATTCCCCTGCACGAGAGCTTCTTCTTCCTCCCCCGATCTTGATCTGATGGTCTCGATTCTTCTTCTGCGCGTGTGCAGAGCGGACCTACTCGGAGCCGCGCAAGTGGATGCGGGGCAAGGGCCGGGCGACGATCCAGTTCGGCTGCTGCTACAACTACGCCGCCGACCGGGACGGCAACCCGCCGGGCATCGTGCGGGACGAACCCGTCGACCCGCTGCCGCCGCTCCTCGCCGCCATGGCGCGGCGCCTCGTGCTCTGGCGCGTGCTCCCGCCGACCTGCGTGCCCGACAGCTGCATCGTCAACGTCTACGACGTCGACGACTGCATCCCGCCGCACGTCGACCACCACGACTTCCTCCGCCCCTTCTGCACCGCCTCCTTCCTCGCCGAGGCCCCCATCCTCTTCGGCAAGGAGATGAAGGTCCTCGCGCCAGGGGAGTTCTCCGCCGCGGCCTCCATCCCGCTGCCCGTGGGGTCCGTGCTCGTGCTCGGCGGCAACGGCGCCGACGTCGCCAAGCACTGCGTCCCCGCCGTGCCGGCCAAGAGGATATCCATCACGTTCAGGAAAATGGACGCCAGCAAGGTCCCGTTCGGCTTCCGGCCCGACCCGCTGCTGCAGAGCCTCGCGGCTGCGGCGGTCCGGCCGGCGACGGCGGCGAGCGCGCCTCCGAACAGAGCAGCCTGGGAGCAGAGCCAGGGCGAGGCGGCGAAGCATGCGACACCTCAGCAGCAGCAAGCGGCGGCGCCTCTGTACCAGGCTGCTGCTGTCAGGGCGGGACAGACACAGTCACAGAGCCCCGGGGGCGGAGTGCCTTTCAGCCTCTCCACCGACGAGTTCCCGGCGCTTGGTGCCTCGCCGGCCAGTGGACGCCTGCCGGGAAGGAGATAAAGAATTCAACTTTTTGAAAAATGAGTTGAGAGATACTGTACTGTACTTTAGTTTGTTGGAGCTCATGTATTAACAACAACATTCATTCATTCATGATTCATCCGATGTATTACTACCGCTCATCATAGGTTAAAGAAAGAAAGCTTAATACTAGTACATTGATGATGACGATTTACTCTAATTGATTTGGTATGGTATGATGATCAACTCCAACATGTGGCTCATGAAGTTCGTAAGATACTCTTTTTTACTAAGAATAATTCTTGGGATATTCCTCGTGTCTGGATTTGGAATTGTCTTCGCATTTGCAAACGAAAATGTCTACTAAAATCTATCTCACTTTTAGTCTTCATGTGAATAGCCCACCCTATCTTTGAACCAAGCGTAAAGATATGAACTAGTGCCGTTTGAATATTTGATGGGCATGATCAAACAAAGGAGAGAGATACAGAATTCAATTTTTTTTGAAAGATGGGTTGAGAGATATTGTACTACTCTACTACCACTCATCGTAGGTTAAAAAGAAAGAAAACTTGATATTAGTACATTAATGATGATTCTATTTTGGGCTGATGATGACCATATGTGGCTCGTCAACCATCTGTGCCCCAATGAAGCTGCACAACATCTCTAATATTATTTAAGCCATATGCCAATTAACACATCAAGAAGGTTTCATGACACAAAAAAAACAAGGTTTCATGACACAGCTAAGAATGTCGGGCCACAGATTTTGCATTCAGTGTTGGTACATTGTGTTTGCAAGTTTTTTTTTGAACACAGTACAGACGCAAGCGCTCATATACACGCGCATACACTCATCCCTATGAACACACACACGCACACCCTACCCCTATGAGCACCTCCGAGAGACTGAGCCGGCATATCATCTTGAAATTTACGAAGTCACCGTAGGCACCTCGTCGTCGACGGAAACGTCTCCTCCCACTGAATGCGCGTCGTCGGAAATCCTGAAATAATTCCAGGAATAAATGCGAGCATCAGGACCAGGGCTGGGGATACCACAGTCCCTCTAACCATCCAACCACAGGTTGGTTCGCTTGTGTTTGCAAGTTGTATTGCTCATTTCTCCGCATCCTATGATAGAGACCAACTTCCAGGGGCGGACCTACGTTGTCCCAGCCGGTGCCACAGGACACCGGATAAAAAATTGGCTTACCTTACATATATACCGTATTTTGGGCATGGACACGGGTAAAAAGTAAAGCTGGACACCGGTTGAAGCGACAGCCTGGCCGACCCATCTAGTAGCAGAGGCCCATCTGGCTGTCATCTGGTTGGGGCGAGACTTGCTACTTTGCTAGCGATCGATCGATTGGATCGTTTGCGTGCGCCTGCTCGCCTCCTCTCGTCGCGCCGTCGCCCCTCGCTTGCTTTGCTCAACAGTCTCCAGTCACCAAAACGAGATGCCCCTGTCCCCGCCCCGATGGCCGCTGCAGATCGCTAAATAATCAAACGAAATAGGTATGGTAAAGACGCCAATCTCCCTCAAGCACGTGTATATATCTCAATTTTCTCTACTTCATGTTGCTTATATTGTATGATTAGGGTTTTCAGACTTAAGGTTATTACAATTCAGAATCGGATGGCTGCCAGCTGATAATTTCCCCTGGATTCATATCTATTTCAAATTTTTGTAATATTTCTCGGCCACTCATGATGACAGCAAGACCGAATGTTGAGTAAGATTTACTTTACGATCGTACAGTTCAATCAATATACTTTATTTATTGGTTCTATCCTTACATCTGCAAACACACATAATGTTACTAGCTATGCACTTGCGATAAATAATAATCATCGAGTTACATGTGTATTTATGTTGCCGTTGCTGACCATATATTCATTTTTTTTCTCTATGGTTTGGAGTTCTTATGTTTTATTGTTTACATAGTCAACTAGAATTTCAAGTAGAACACATCGTTTTCATCAGAATTTTTACACATTTTAAGTTGTTAACTGTGTTAATTTTATGTATATTATTGCTTCGTATCCACGAGTGCAGTGATTCGGTGCCCAGGCTCATCTGCATCATGTCAGAAAATAATTCGCAAAAAATTCAAAAAAATTCAATTTTTTTTGCGTGATAGATAATCTATTGTGTGAGGTCCGCTCCAATTTTCAGATCATTTGGACATCTAAGTTGCTCTCAGCAAAAAGACAAATCGGGTCAGAATAGTACATGAACAGTAAACTTTTTTACAGACCCCAAATTTGTTTTTTTTGCCGAGAGCTGCTCAGATGTCCAAATGATCTGAAAATTGGAGCAGACCTACGCACGCATCAAATTATCTACCATGAAAAAAAATGATTTTTTTTTAATTTTTCTAGTATTTGTTTTGATTTTTTTCTTCAGCGCGGGTGCAGATGAGCCTGGGCTCAGAAATGGATATTCGGGTATCCACCGTGTATAGAGTACACATGAACACCGGGAGGTTTTTGTTCTGGGTCCGCCCCTGCCAACTTCGGTTGCTGTCTTGTTGATGCACCTTCAGTCAATAGTTTGTTTATCTCGACCTTGGATTCATCTCTTCTGATGAACTTTGATGCTTGCCCAAAGATCGGGAGAGCTCCAGTGTCGGTGTCTGCCTTTTTTTAGAAGGCCCCACTAGTGTTGTACCTTGCATTTCTCTCCTACAGCTCCATGTCATGTCAAGTATAGATTCCAGATACTCCCTCCGTACTGTGGTATGATAAATGGGCCTCGGAGACACCATTCAAAACAAAGTTTCCTGATCTGTTTGATATTTGCCAGAAAGGGGAATGCACTCTGGATGGTTTTATTTCTGGGGGTTTTGAAATGCCATTTCGTCATAGACTGTTTGGAGAACTTGTCACGCAATGGCAGGAGATTGTGCGATGTGCACGCTCTTTCTGTGCTAAGGATCAGTCTGATTCTATTGCTTGGTCCATGAATGGCAATAGGACTTTTACCACTAAGTCGGTCTATGAGTGGCTTGAGCGTGATATTGCTGGACCCAACTTCAAACTTGTTTGGAAAGCTTATATCCCCTTGAAAATTAAGATTTTCATGTGGCAGCTATTTCAAGATGCTGTCCCTACGCGCTCTAATCTTCGTAAACGAAACTGGGGGGGTAATCCTACTTGTTCTTTTTGCACGAATGTTGAAACTGCTAATCACCTGTTCTTTGGATGTCCATTTGCTCGCACTGTGTGGGGAGTATTTGGCTTAGCTATGGGGGCTAGATGTTGTCCAAATTATCTTTGGCAATGATGGTCGTGGCTGTATAGATACTTTCCTGGTGGAAAGAAGTATTACATGATGATCATGTCTGCTGTTTGTTGGGGTATATGGTGTACTCGTAATAAAGTTACATTCGAAAAACATAATGTTCGCTCCCCTTTGGAGGCTGTTTTTACTGCTTGTGCGCTAATGACTTACTAGACAGGGCTGTTGAAACTGGAAGACAAGGCAAAATTTCAGGAAGGGATCGGGAGAGTCATGCAGGTCGCCGCGTCGCTGGCGGATCGCTCCAGGCTTCGAATCTCTGGATGAACCGAGGTGCTGTTCGTGGGACAAAAAGGCCATACGTTCAAGTATCCTGTTGCTGGAAAAAAGGTTGCTTTTGTTGGTTTTCTCTTACCCACAGAGGTCTGATGCCTGCTGGGTGCGTTATGTTAAGCCTCGTCCTCCTGGGCTTTTTAATTCCTCTGCTTGTTAGTTGTTATGGTAGTGAGTAGTGTTACCAGGTTTTCGCCCCGTAGTAGGTGTCCTTTTCGCATCTACGGCGGGTTTCCTGGTAGTGCTCCAACTCGCTGAACCCCTTTCGCTCTATTTTCCTGGCCGTAGTACTGTCGTTTGTTAGTTGGTCCGAACTTGTACTGAACTGAATATTTCCGTTAATCAATGGAAAGGGGTGTTAGCCCGGTTGGAAAAAAAAAAAAGATACTCCCTCCGTTTCACGATATAAGATTGTTTCTGCAAGCTGTTTTAGCTTGCGAAAAGGTCTTATATTGTGTGACGGAACAGCTTGCAAAAAAGTCTTATATTGTGGGACAGAGGGAGTAATCTTTTGGCAACGTCTCGCTGGTGTTCTCCCAACACACCTATATCGGGATTTTTTTTCGCTTGAAATATATACTTTACTTGGCTTGGAATGGTTCGAACTACACATTCTCAAGTGGCGTGTTTATGACCTATCTCTTTCTTTTTTTTTATATCATGACCTATCTTGCCCTATCATATTCACCAAACCCTACTCCGCCCATTGAGCCATGGTTTTTTAGAATTGTTGTATCTTTATATGAAATTAATTGGTATTGTTTTGAATAACCCCATTAAATGGAGTTGAACCCTTTCAGCTTCTTCATCGATGAGTTCTCAGCACTTTGTGCCTCGCCGGCCAGTGGACACTAATGATAAATGATTCAATTTAAAAAAAAAAAGATCAAGTCGAGAGATAGTGCAGTTTGTAATAATAACATTCGTCCATTCATCCATTCCATATATTACTACTCATCATAAGTAAAAAAGGAAGGAAATACGATAATGATGATTTACTCTAATTGATCTGGTATAATGATCAACTCCAATGAAGAACACAAGTGTCGCACGATTGAACCAACGTCTTCCTACCATGAACAAATAAAGTATATAGTTGAAACCATCTCAATACCACCTATTGCTGGTTCGTTCGGAAAACAAAATTTTGAATACACCACGAAGTACCAAATTTCAAATTACAGGTTACAACATTGTGCACAACAACAAGACTAAACCAAGATTGATTATGACGCGCTTGTGGTGTTGTAAGCCATGTCCGCGGAGGACGTGTCCATGTCATTCAAGCCCAGCTCCTCATTTTGCTCCCAGCTCCTCTCATACTCCTCGACTGCAATTCAATTCACAGACAAGCAGGTACTGGAATATTAATAAATAGTTTCAGCAATTCAAAACAATGGCTAAATCATTGTATAGGCAAAACAGAACAAAAAGTTTGTAACGAGCAGTATCATTTCTTGTTAGCTGTTTGTCATCTTACTTGTTAGCTGTTTGTCATCTTCTAGCGAATCTGTCGCTGGAGCAATAAACGAAGCCGCCAATGCATCATCAAGAATTAAAGTCCATGGCTCTTCTAGATTTAGAAGCTGAAATATACAGATACACATTAAAATGTGTAAGTGACAGATTGAAGGAAATCATAAACTGATTAACACATCGTATCCTTCGACGCCACATGTTAATAATTAACTTCAATTCTGGACAATAATTTAAGAAACGATTTGCTACATGTTATCAAGAAAACAACGCTGCCAGACTTTGACAAGTATAACTTTAATCAAGAACTGATGCATGCTTTATAATATTCTAAAGATTAGGTGAAATAGAACCTTGCTACAGCGACATGTTCAACATATCAAAAGGAAAATACCCACCTTCGCTAATCTCTCTGTGAAACCATCCCATTTCTTCTTCTTCCATTCATATGTGCTGTCACCCAACTGGAATCCATGAACTCGCTCCAGTGCTGAAGCCCAAAAAGATGCATATATTTGAGTTTCAGGAAAAAATAAGTTTGTACCCATAATGATTCTAATGATTACATCGTATTCTGGTGTACGTCACATCGACATAAGTTAAACAAATTCTGTTGGAACACAAAAGCTTCCACAAACTTTATTTTTTTTAGACTTCCTCTAAATCTAACGTAGATGCATAACAACTGAAAGTGCAGAGAGTAACAAACATACATGTGCCACAATTTTTCGAATAAATACTTGCCTAGTCATACTGGTAAGCTGTTAACAAAAGAGATGGGTCCACATCTAGCTATGAGAGGAACATCAACTATGCAACTTACCTTCAAGATACTTCCATCTTATATAAGCTAACAAAAATACTGGTCGACACACCTTTGACTTGAATTAGTATGGCTTTTGCAGTAAATTTTGGTCCCATAAACAGAGGAGGCATAGTATATAAGTGTAGCGAACATACCCTCACATATTTTCACAATTAAACCTTCAACTGTTGTCACAATGCCACCCAGTGTTCCGCTTGACAGCTCCAACTCAAGTTCAGGTACACTAACTGCTGCCGAATCTGACTGAAAAATTTAAGAAGTTTGAATCAACTAAGTTACATATCAGATATTGCTCCAAACACACCAGTATTGTAACACAAGTCTGAAAATTCTTTTTGGTTTTGCTAAGTAATGGATAGTGGTGCCTATTCTATTCATCCATTTTGGCACGACAAAACTGCAGTAAGATTCAACCCAAGACACATCATGTTCTTTCCTTAACTACACAAGTATCACCAAGTTAGCCTGTTTTCACTCGCTAAAGACTCCAGGGTAGCTAGAGTCAAGTCCAAAATCGCTGATTCATAACTGAATACCTACCAGTTAGTTCAAGAAGAAAATTACGAGGGGTAAGACCCAAAGAAGTAACACTAATTTCCCCACTCTGGACATATGTACAATCATCAATCCAATGCACAGATAGTAAGAGATCTGCATGAGAGAGAGAGAGAGAGAGAGAGAGAGAGAGTAAATTTCTAACCTTTATGACATCACGACTAAGATCTTTTACATTTTTCACAAGCAGTGTCGTTTTCTTTCCTTTAGCTGGGATTTCACCACCAGGCTTCAACTGGTTAACGAGACAGTGGCATTTTTTAGTTCAGAAGTGTGACCAAGTACAACACTGGTAAATCCAGTTCTTTTTTATATGGAAAAAAAATCAAATATGACACTGGAACTGACCTCTGAGTTGCGATAGCCACACGCATCACATGATGTAGCCATAACAATCACCTCTCGAAAATATGGGATTTCTACCAAAGGTCAAGGATCAGACACTAGTAAATACTGATTACTTGCAGCATTGCACCTCCATATAGTAGGATTGATCACATAAACAAAGCTACCAGAACCAAAACGCTAGAGTCTATTTCTGAGATAGAATTTAAGGTGGAAAGGATACTTGTAGAAAAGAATCGTGTGACACACTCAGTAGCACAGGCCGCACATGTTGATGGTAAAGTATCAACCTGCCCAAGTAAATTTTGTAAGGCATAAGAGATCTTAATTGTTGATATGATTATTAGGCAACTGAACAGATGTACCTCTTCTGGTGCTGAATATCTACACAGCGCTGCAGTAATTTCATCAGAGTTTCCCTGAGCTATAGCACGGCGACCTGCAACAGCTCCAACTGAACCATGTGGAATCCTTTGCAGCCCACCAGAGTTTCCTTCCACTGTTGAAGCATCCTGAGAAGAGTCTCCAGATTCTTTGGTTGGTTCAGCAAGAAAACCGAGTGCTGCTTGTTGTTCATATGTCCTCTCATAGAATCTCAAAGATAACAAAGGATCTGGTGAAGGTGCATTCCTGTTGATATACACAGATAGATCAATATATGTGCAATTGCATGTACTTAATTCGTGTGTGGAGCTATCAGCTATGTGCACCATAAGTTGTCACTCAAACTACTAAAGGTTGTGCAGATTGCTGAATGAAGATAGAAACTCTGTGCTCTTTGCAAAAGTCCATTTCTCTACCCTGAACTCTAAAACCATTTGAATTGCAACCCTGAAATATGGAAGCAATTTACTCCACACCCCTCGGTTGACTACGCGGATTTTTTGGCTGACATGTGTGACACATGTTTTGTTTGGTTGATGTGGCGCCTACATGGAAAATGTAGAAAACTGTGGGGAAATCAAGGAATTATGTAATGATAAATAATTTGTACATCCCATAATTTATTTACGGATTAGTTGAATTTCACAATTAATATATAATAATACAAATTTACAGTTTTAAACACACATGCATTACCCATATTTCCTTGGATATCATGCGCAATTTTCTGTTATTAGTATTTATCTTTACTTTTACAACCGTTTCTATTATTTGATGAGAAAGAAGAAACAAATGCAGTTTGACGTACAGATATGCTTAGAAGTTAGAACTATTCTTTCATGGCAAAGCAATTTCAAGATTCCAAATATTCTCATCTCAAATAATATGAACTCTGAAGGCTACCAAAAACTTACGGGTTCTCGATGAAGCTGTTACCAGAAGCATCATCAAGAATAAAGGTAAAAGCAGCTTCCCCTGATCCAAGAGATCTCAATTTTACTAAGAACTGTTCAATAGCTTCAGCCTTTTGAGGATCCACTTTCTGCAGGACCCGAAAGACAATTAGTGTGTATCACTAGGTGGCTCAATTGTAACTCTGAAACTCAGCAGACAGGCCACAAGCTTCACCTTTCTTTCATCCTGAAGTGCTTGCAACTCATTAACAGCTCGCATAATGCTCCCTTCCACCTAATGCGTGACAAAAAAACCCGAGTAAACTAACAATATTTTTTTAAAAGAACCCATCTCCCAAGAATTATATACAGAAAACGATGAAGCGTACTGTTGAAAGTGTTCCGCGTTGAGCTTCTGGAGGGATCTCAAAGTCCAGCTCTGGAATCTGCATTTAAGTAAATATGAGTGCAGAAAACAGAGGAATACATGTATAGCATAAATAAATTAACAAATGCATGGATCAGCAATACCTTAATAGTTGCTGAATCAGATTTCACAACCTGACGGTTCAGTATCTGTGTCAAAACAGCTGTCAGTTGCATGAATATGATAGGAAGAAAGCATGGATATGAAGCCAAATGCATATGGAACTAAATGTAAATTGAGGCTCACAACTGTTAGTGCAGTGGGGCAGGGAAGAAGGTGGTTCAGTAATAGAGCAGCAATAATAAGGAACCACACATTACAAGTAAAAAAAAGTACCAGCGCAAGATATACTCAGATAATAATGAATACTATCCTGAGCTTAGATATAATCAATGAACATAAATGCAGTAGCAATTAACTGCTGAACTGGAACATGTTGCAGCGAAGTACATATGAAATACGACAACAAACAAATTTTCAGGTGCAAGCTGTAACATAAAAAAGGCAACATTTCAATCGTTTGGAGGAGTCACCATAAAACTTCCGTTGCAATCTATCAAAACAAGATCAAAGTTTTGAAGTTTTGCATTTGGGATAGACAAGTATAAAAGGGCAGCCCGGTGCACGTAGCTCCCGCTTGCGCGGGTCCGGGGAAGGGTAGACAAGTATGTGAGATGAAAATTGTTGGATATTCATTTCTGGTTAGCTACAACGTAGTTGAACATACACATGTTAGCAAGGTGGATTAGCCAGAAGAATAAAAACAAGAATAGACTAATGCACTAGTAGAGATATACAAATACTGCTAAACAGACAGTAAAGTGATTGCGAGGGGCTTAAAGGCTCAGTTTAGCACTGTGTTGGTTTTTCAAAATGACTTCCATTTTCTGTTTCTGGATAATATCTACTGGAAAGGATCTTCCGAGCTACAACAACAAAATATTACTGGAACAAGTATAAGTAAATGGCACTAAATATATTTCACAGTGCAGCGCAGCTCGGCACTGCTACCATAAACTATTATACTACTAGTAATAATATATCAATGTATATATAGCCAAATAGATGTGTTATACATAAGAGATACAGTAGTTGTTCTGAAAATGGTGTTGTAAGGTTTTGCCTTGGCCACAGGGCTGCATGTTAATTATGCTAAATCATGTACAACGTCATCAGCGTTTCTAACGAGAGGATGACGTCCTTAGCCTATCTTGGCTACCCCTGGGAACGACGAGGCCTTCGCTCAAGGATTTCCCGTCTCTCATCGACCGGATTGAGCGGCACTTAGACACCAGCACCCGCTTCTTTTCGCATGGTGGTCGCCTGAGAACTACCAACACAGTGTTTTCTTCATTTCAACTTACTGCATGTGTTCTTTAAAGTTACCACAGAATGTTATCAAGAACTACAACCAAACCATCGTCACTGCCTATGGGCTAATCCTGATGTGTCTAGCTCTGGAAAAGCTCTAACAGCCTGGCCCATGTTGTGTTGACTCAAGCAGCGAGGGGATTAGGTTCAAATACCTGAAACTGCAAAATTTCTCTTAAAATAGCTTTACAAAATTTTCTGCGACGAGAATGTGTCGGGGGTAAAGTTGGTCTGGTGGGTCGCTCCATGGACCTGGTGTCCCTCATGCACAAATGTTAAGAGTTAGGTTCATTTTGGTGGAGGGATATTATTGACCTTTCAGATATCTACAACAGTATTACTCACTGTTATCCCAGGTGATGGAGCATCTATCATGTTCTGGAAATATTTTTGGTCCAACTGAGAGATACTGGCTGACAAGTTTGACCACCTATTTTCTTTCGCCCTAAATCAAGATGGCACAGTTGAAGATTTCTTAGTTACCGTGTACTTACATTCTCTCTTTGTTTTGCCTCTTTAAGTTCAAGCAAATGAGGAGAGCTTCAGCTTGTTATCCAGCTACGTGACTATGTTATTCACGCGCTGGCTCAGAATGATACTAGATTTTTTTTTTCTTTGGTGGACAGGTTCTACAGACTCTTGTTTGAAAAAGTTCCATTAGACCTAGCCCAGAGTAGTATTTGGAAATCCAAGCGTTTACCAAAAATGAAGGTGTTTGCTTGGTTACTCCGCCTGAACACAAGAGGTACGATGCTCCGTTGACTATGGCAGCTTGATTCAGAATCACAGTGTTTGTTTTATAGCCAAGTAACGTCATGAAAACTCGTGAACATTCTTTTGGCTGTGATTTTGCGCGGGATTTCCTACACATTCGTTGGGACCTTCACAGGCCAATTGCCCCATGCCTCACTTCTGCTTCGCGGCACTATTGTTGGCCCTTGTTTCGTGGAAATATTTGTAAGGAAAGGAACAAGTTCATCTTTCAAGGACACCTGCCCTGATTTGCTTACTGGAAAGTTCATTTTCAAAGTAGTCTACAGCTTCACCGTCTTAGAGTTAAGGCATGTTTGTTTCAACCTCTACTTGACTGGTTGCTAAAATATTCTGGTTATCTAAGTTCCTTTTTTCTTTTGTTCTCTCTTTTATCCACCTTGGATATGCGCAGTTTGCAAGATACTTCTTTATTTATGACATCTACACCCTACGGCATCTCAGTCAACAAACAGAAAAGAAAGAAGTACCTCAGGCTGCCCCTCCGGGACTTTCAAAGTGTAGCAACATCCCTTGGGCTGGAGCTGCCCAGCAAACTGAACCTCATTGTTCCTAGCACACAAGCACAACAGGGTTAGACTTTATATACACTAGAAAAAATCCAACAATTCTACACTTGTGCCGTGTTACCTTTCGCTGCAATGCGGGCACTCGAAAGCCATCAGAACAACCTGCAGATTCACAGAGGAAAATTTCAACACATATCCCAAACCAAAACAGGCAGATTTCTCCAGAGACACAGAGAGAACAGCAGTAGCTGTAGCTCACCTCCCGGAAGTGCGGAATCAGAGTCAGCAGTATCCTCGTCGTGCCCTGACAACCACAGCAAATCACAATTCACAAACGTCAGCCAGCCCGTGAGGAATCCAGCCGAGGAACACACTGCAGAAAGCAGAGAGGAAAGCGAGGGAAAAAAAAGGTCGAGAGGCTCTCACGTTCTCGCCGCAGCGCATGCAGAGGGACTCGACCACGTGGAGCGGCGTGTCGCGCGCGCCCTCGTCGCCCGCCGACTCCGCCGCGGACCGGATGTCCACCACCACGCCCCTGTCCTCGCCGGAGCTCGCCATGGCGTGGCGTGGCGCGGGGAGGTCCGCGCGGGCTGGGCTTCACGCGAGAGGATGGAGCTTTCGGAAGCTCGTTGGTCGGGGGAGCAGGGCGGAGAGCACCGGCACGGGCGGCGGCAGGAGGGGCGTGAGCGGCGGCGGCCCGAACCCTGGGAGCAGGTTTTCGTCGCTGTGGAGGAGAAGGATTTGGGTAATTGGGCTGGGGAAGATGCCGACCCAAATCCAGTAGAAGAAGAAGTCTCTGGAAACAAGTCGACTGGGGAAAGATGGGCTGGACGAACGTGGAAAGGACCAGAATCTGGGCCGAAAGTGCTCGTTCAAACAGAGTAACATTCAAAAAAAAAAAATCAGCCCCTGTGTGGTTTTGGGTCGATATCGTGTAGCCTTGGCATCTCTAGGCAGGAGGCAACATCTAAGTTCAGCTGTTATACCATCCACTGCTTACCCAAATCATTCAAACAGAGTAACATTCAAGTTCAGCATTGCTTCGAAAACTTTTAATCCAAGTTCAACACTATGTTTGGACTCTGCGTCCTGTACCTGTTCCCCTGCTCGGGCGAAAGCAGACTGATTGATTGATTCGCCAATCGCAATGTTCTTCAGAGCAGGTCCTTGCGGCACGAAACCAAACCAATTCTTGGTTTGGACGGAGTAATCCATGTTGGAGACATCCGGCGCCATGCCCAGGCCCAAATTGTGCAGGATCCATGGCAGGCTTCCCTGCCATGGAACGACGACGAACAATGCTCCGGCGACCTCGCCACCCGCCCGCAAGTAAAGAGAGGAAAAAGAAAATCAAAACCACATGGATCAAGACCAAAACCACCCTAGAGGGACATATATCGGGTTTTGCACATTTGAGGGGCCTAAATATCTAGTTCGGGAGGTTGAGGGGGGAGTGTACTTTTCTCTTCCTAGAGAGCAAAAGCGGGTGCCCCTGGCTCGACCTCCTCGAACAATTAGCCTATTGAGAAAAACATGGATAAAGATGTGGAAAACTGAAGTTCCAGCTAAACTAAGGGTCTTTCTGTGGCGGCTCGCGCAACAATCCCTGCCAACGGAGAGTGTTCGAATCCATAGGAACATGGCGACTACTCGTAGTTGCGTTGTGTGTGGCAGAAGATTCCTAACCCAAAGATTCCTAGCCCAAACATAACATTTAAAAATTACAAAAATAAGGGATGTTTACTGGGCCGCATTAGTTGTGGTCTATGTAGTCCACCGTGTGGGCGGTGGGGCACTAGGCGCAGTTTTGCTAGGGCCGTCAAACAGACAGGATGAGGGTGACCACATTCCCTGGCTGGCCATCTTCTCCTTGAGATGCGTGATGAAGCCAACTCAATTCCCATTCCAAAGCGGTTAATAATATTTGGATTTCCCTCCACGTACAAGGAGCGTCAAGCGAGTTACATTAGCCATTCTCGGGGAATGGGAGCGGCATAAGTTCGCTCTATCGGACATATCGTTCCTCTCCGGTGCTGTTGAGAGTCGCCAATATGCTCGTGGCAGCCTGAATGATACGACGATTTTTGGTGTGTACTCTGGTAGCGCCAAAGGCGCTCGAGTGCCCGGTCGGGTGTGTTGTGGGGTGTTGGTCTTCTAGCATCTTGTATGTACTGTGGTGCTTTAGTACTAGCCTAGCTAGGCGCTATTTAGGTTTTTACCCAGTTTTCCACAAATAAACCAAGCAGCCCTTTTTCCTTTATTCTTTTTTGGCACCCGCCTTTATAGGGTGCATTTCTCCTTTGAAGGTGTTCTTGTAATACCTCTTTCTAATAAATGAATTTGACTCCTCTCCTGCCAACATTCAAAAGGAAATATTTGAACTTTTTTAGGGATGCTTAATAATATATGGATGAGTGTAATATTTGGGCTTTGTTTCATGGATAACTTTAATGGATAATGCGAGATTGCTAGCTGCTGCACATTAGCGACCGATGATTAAAATCTCTTGCTGGATGCACAATTGGTTAATTTTCTTAGATTATTTAGACCTGTACATATTTGGAGATTGTTAAAATCTGTTATTGGATACTCAATTCTAATCAGTGGCGAATCTTGGAAGAAAATGGGGGCGGGCTCAAAGATATCAGTGTGAAAAAAAAAACACTAACTCCCAATTCTTTTGTCCAAAGAAGCTTAAAATTTGCCAGAATACTACTGGGAACATGTACTCCCTCCTTCCCAAAATATAAGGCGTCGGTTGACTTTTCTGGTCTTTGTTGCGCAACTTTGACTATGATTTTCATGCATTATATGTCTATAAAATTAGTACACGGACATATGAAATAAAATTGTTTTGCAAGACAAATACGACGATAACACTTATAAATGTTCAATCCATACACTTTTATATATATTAGTGGTCAAAGTCGTGCATCAAAGACCGTGCAAAGTCAATCGCGTCTTATATTTTGGGAAGGAGGGAGTACTATTTACTAGAATTATTTCAGAATTTTTTGAAAATATGAAATTTTGAACCAAAATTTAGTTCTGTTTAGCAAAAAAGCCAATATTCGAAATCTTATAGCCCAGATTAGCTCAGAATTTCCTAGAATACTACTGGGCACACATAATAGTTACTGTAATTTTTTGATTTTTTTTGGAAAATATCACATGTTAGACCTTTCTAGCAAAATAGCCATCATTTCAAAGCAATATAATAACATGTTTGACCATACCACAAAGATTCAGATTCGAAAGCAATACAATCACACACCAATATGGAAGGACTAGAGAAGCAACAACAATGACAGTAATGTTGCTTACTAATGGTATTGTAGAACACCTAGTAACCAAAATATAGAAATTGATGCCCAATTGTCCAACCGCAAGCCATCTGTCCAAATTAGCATATTTACTAGCAATATAATAGTACAACAATATAAGGCATCCACAAGTGACTACTAACACTAGTAAAACTGAGATATACCTCTAAGAAATCACATTATACTCACGAGGTAAATGTCCTTTGCGATCTTTCTTTTTATGGAATCGTATCATAATTTGATCACCAGGAACACTTTTGAATATTCATTTCTCGCAGTAGCACACCATTATATCATTGAGCCAATCATCTGATATCTTATTGCGCAAAATCGATTTTGATGATCTTCATTGCTGAAAATATTCGCTCGACCCATGAAGTTGCCACTAGAAGAATCAATGTCAACTCGATGAGGCGATATACCAATTGGAAAGTTCTATGTTTTGTTGTTTGAACCATCAATCGAGCAAAAGGGTAGAAACATCCGAGTGTCCATTAAATTCATCACTTCTCCTAATATTTTCAAGGAATGTTGAAAGTCAATTTCTTAGCAACAACCGTTCATCTAGTGTAAAATCCTCGGCATAAATTCCAGCAAGCCAAATAAGTTTGTCAACGTTAAACTTTGAGAAGTTGTCTGTTGGAGACATGCAATCCACTAACTCGGTCTTAACTTCATTGAATCGGTGATTCATCTCGGTGAGAGTTGCATCAATAGAAACATCGAATATGCTAACCTTGAAATAATGATGTCGAGTCACCGTATTCTTGGTGCGATCAGATTGCCCCATAGCTCCAACAAGATCATCCATATTTGTCACCTCAATGCCATGTTCCTCACAAAAGTTTTTTGCTTGGTTGCATAATTACTCATACCCATTGTCCCTCATATCTTGCAAAGCTTCTTTCACATCCATGATCAAACGCATGGGTTCAACAACATCTTGATTCTTTCTTTGCAAAGCTTGTGATAGAAAATTAGTGATGCTCAACAAGTTTATTAAGAATAGCATGATGAACACAGATTGGAAGCATTCCATCTGTATGATCAAACCTGAAGCTCCACCTTGAGAAGTGTGTTCCGAGGCATCATCAACCACAATTGCAAGCACATCCACCACTGCATTCCAAATTGTGTAAACATGAAGCAAGGTTCTAAGATGTGAGCTCCAACGAGTAGCTCCTGGTCTAGCTAGGTTAGTTTCTTGGTAACCTAGTTCCAGATGATATCTTACCATTCTCCATCATTTCTATCAAGTTTTCTTGATGCTTTGCCAGCAATGCATCTTTTCTTTTGCAAGATGAACCCACCCGAGTCACTATCAAGGGAAGATAGTTGAAAAAAATCAACAATAACCGGACAACACTGAGCCACTGTGGCAACCACTAATTGCAACTGATGGGCAAAACAATGAACAAAGAAAGCATATGGACTCTCATCACGAACTAGCTCTTGCTAACCATTGAATTCTCCTCTCATATTTGAAGCCCCATCATAACCCTGTCCACATAGCCTAGCCATGGTACTTCATCACATGAACCAATACTTCGTTAATTCTGGCAGATACAATCTGTGATGTGCTTAATAGCAAGAAATCTCTCCAGAAGCTCCCCGTGATCATCCAAAAGTCTACACATTTGGGAAGCTACAAGTTAAAAGAACAGAAACGAAGAACAACTTAAAATAAAAAGACTGCAAATTACCTCAAAATTATTGTCGTTTGCTCCTTTATTGAGCAATCTCTAGCCTCATCAGTAAGTATCGAGAAACTCTCCAAACTCATCCTTGATGACTTTGGTTACCTCCAATGAACAACATGTAGCAAGCTCCTTTTGAATATCTAAACATATCATAAGTGCATTGCCTTGCCCTTATCAAATGCATCTTTCACATCTTTATTCCTATCCTTATACCAGTCCAAGAACTCTCTGAAATTGCCTTTGTTGATGGAATTGGAGGATTCATTGTGTCCATGAAAAGCTTCCCCTTGAGCTATGAGATACCTTGCACAATCCAATGATGCAGTCAAACAGATTTTATATTTTATTTTATCCTCTTTATTGTAAACTCGGAGTTTTGTAGATTGTTGAAATCAACACACACGCCATTAGCAATGTTGTGGTAACTAGATGAAGCACCAACATGTTTCTTAAATTTTCCCAAAGCTATTTTCCAATGCTTGTAACCATCTACTGTAAATACATCATTGCCAAATCTAGCCGCTTGTGATGGTTCCTGAAAACAAAACAAGGGGAAAAAGGTAGCCTCCTTTTCACACTATATTCCAACCAATCAAACCTATCTAGCCATTCTGGTTGAAAGAATCTCCAAATTTTACCGTCCAATCCCACTTCAAATTTATGCCCAGTAGCTTTGTTTCTTTGTTTCAACAAATAAGCTCTTCTCGCTTCACTTCAAATTTCAAGGGCATAAACATCTAATAGTATTCGATCAGCGGAATCACCAAATTCTGACTTGGATGGAATTCTAGTATATGATGCCTTGGTGGTTGCTTTGTGCTCTCGTTAGTTGAGGGATTGGTACTCTCATTTGCAGGCGGATTAGTGCTCTCATCAACATCGATTGAGGGATTAGTGCTCATATTTGTTGGAGTAGGATGAATTATGTTCTCAATTGGGGCTGGTTGAACAACATCAATTGGAGGAGTATTGGGTTCGGAAACAAAATGCCTCTTTCTCTTCATTTCTACAAACAAGAATGGGGATTAGTACTAGATTAATCTTATATGAACAACTAGCTATATGGGATAATTGCAGTTTTGCCCTCACTTGGTTCCTACCCATGGGTTTTGCCCTGACTTTTTGAGCTTGCTCAGTTTTGCCCTTAGTTTTTCCTCGAGGTCATCCAAATGCCCTATCATCAAGATTTCGTTCGGTCAGCGCTGTTTGACCGCTACTTTGGACCAAAATACCCCTAATAGCTGGAAGAGTGGTTGTGTCCCTTACAAGTGGGACCTGGCCTTGAAAACAGAAAAACAAAAAGAATTAACCAGGCCCACCTCTCACTCTCGCTTACATATGGGACCAACGTAAAAAAAGGAAAATCCCTCGCTCTCCTACCTCCCTGCTCTTTCTCTCTCCCAGCTTGCATCAGCACACGACATGGCGGCGCTGCCCCGGGAGAACGCAGCAGTAGACCAGGGGAGCAAGGCGAGCTTGAGGGAGTGCGGGTACAAAGCAGCACCATACTACCGTGGTGGGAGCGTGTGGGACGGTTCGGCGGCTGATGGGACTTTAGCATACCTATACTAAGCATAGTAGGATTGCAGGTAAAGTATCAACAACAGTTTAACAAAAGCAGGCTATGCAACAGAATAGGATCTACCGATAATACATAACTGAACCGACTCTCTTCTGCAAGAAGTAGAGAGAAAGAATAGGTGATATCATTATGATCAAGGGGTTTGCTTGCCTGGAAGCTCTGCTGAGAAGGACGGATCGTCGGCGACGTAGTCGTACTCAGGGTCAACAGCACTCTCGGGGTCTACCAAAAAGAATAGACAAGAGGGGGGAAACAGATAAATAACGGGCAGGGAAATGCAACACAGATGCACGGCATGGCAAAATATGATGATGACGTGTTCTAATGCATTACTACGCATTTCAAAAGAAGAGTGAAAATATCTGGCAATATTTTTTGAGCTCCAGGTATTATTCGGTATATTGATCCAGGTGCAAATTGGCAAGGTTCATTATGTTAGAGGGGTTTGTCATGCGTGTGGATGTCATATTCAGGTTCGTTATATTTTTCTGATCAACTTTCATATGTAAATTCATCTGAATTACAGTTTATTTTATATGAATTTCCAATGTTTAAATGATTTTCTGAATTTTCTAGAATATTATTAATTTCGAAATTCAATTAAATGAAATTGCTAAGTGCACCCAGCAGTGTTCACCGAGGCTGACAGCGGGGTCTAGTTGACTGCCTAGTGAGCAGTCAACTGGGACCGTTGACTGGTCAACTGGTCCAGTGGGACCCATCTGTCATAGGCTAGGTCAAGCCTAGTCAGCAATTTGACTTGGTCAAACTAGACAGGGGGCCCACCTGTCATAGGGACATCTAACTAACAGGGGGTTAATTTATCTTTTTGTTAGCGGAGGGACCCATCGGTCAGTGGGGGGGTAGTGCTAACCATCGACTAATGACGTGGGCCGCATCGGCCAGTGATATGGGCCGGCGTTTAACGCTCGTGCGTGCGGTGGTGCACGTCGACGACCACAGAACGCGGTTGTGCGCTCGGAACCGGCGGTTCCGGCGACCAAATGGACGGTCGCATGCGCCTAACAAACGAGAGTAGTGAGGCGCGTGCAACGGTGCAAGGGACGCGTGCAGGCATGGCCAGAGTTGGTCGGACCAACGACGACCGGCGGCGGTTGCGCTCGGGCTCCGACGAGAACGGCGATGCGCGAGGCGAGCAGGCGAAGTAAGGGCACCGACGGCACCTACGGGACTCCAGGAACGCGTTGGCGCAACGCGTTCGAGCAGAGGAGGGGTCGGGAGCGTGGAGCTCGTCGGCCATGGCGGCGGCCGGAGCTCGGGTTCGAGGGAGAGCTAGCTAGGGGAGGGGATCGTCGTCGGAGAGAGAGAGAGGGGATGGCACGAGGTTCACCTAGGGAGCGCACGATGGCTCGTTGAGAGCTTTGGAGCGCAGAACAGCGACGGGATCGACGGAGAACGGCGGCGCCGAAGGAGGAAGAAGAGCTCGATCCGGTTAAAGGAGAGGCGATGAGCTCGCGTTCTTGGGCGTGGGCGAAGCAGCGGAGGCGGGCGGAGCTCCTGGACAAGCTCCTAGCCCGCGGGGACGACGGGGAGCACGGGAACGGTGGAGGCCATGGCGACGGCGGCTACGGTTGTGGGCGGAATCGACGAGGAAGAGAGCGAGGGGGAAAGTGAGGAGTCTAGGGTTCGTCAGCGAGGCTCGAGGGGATCTTATCCGCGCGCAGGGTGCCACGGGATGGACGCCGCATGGACATCTACGCCATGGACGCAGCTCATGCGTCTAGGGCATCCATGGTGAACAGAGGAAGAAGGAGAGGGGAGGTGGGCTGGGCCGTGCACTGTGCACTCGCGGCCCAGTCCAACAGGTACGTTTTCCATTTTTCCATTTCTATTTTCTATTTCTTTATTTATTTCTGTTTTGTATTTTATTTTAGTACCAAATGAATTTTTTTGAATATGTAATTTGGCACATAAATACTAGGCTATTTTTTGAACTAGCACGCAAAGTTTCAAATCATTTTGAAATGCTAAAATACTTGTTTATTTGAAATGGCCCAATTTAAATGCTGCTGGTCAGTTTAAATGATGTTAGGGGCATCTTGGTAATTCAAAGATGTTGGTTTCATCATGAAAATTACTTAGGAAATATTTGCAACACCACCAACATTTTTGTTTTACTGTTTGAAGAAACATTATTTTGACTTGCAATTTGAATTTGAATTTAACTTTGAATTTTATCACGTGGCACTTAAGCTTGCAAAACATGATGACATGACATCATTAGAGGGGAGATCACTGTAGCTTAATTACAGGGATGTTACAACATGGATGGCATCTCGCGAGTGATCCGTCACGTTCGGACTTTGATTTTATTTTGGCATGTCTGAATTGTTGAACAATGATTTGTTTTGCTTTGTCATATTTGTTTCGAATTGTTAAATTATGATGAATTTGTATCGTATGATCGACATGTGTGGATTACATGATTAAGGATCCACAATGAGTGGCCGCCCCGCGCTGTCCACGGACTCGTATACGTGGCTGGATTTGCCAACTCCAGGCTCTAAATGCTCTTAGTGGAGAGCAAAAAAGATCAAGCCGTTGCGTGGCTTGGTCGGCGCGTGTGTATGTAGGTAGTGGTTGTGTACTACTGTTAGCCGTGTGTGTCCGGCTATTTAAGCCACGTAATTGCATCGTGTGAAGACGAGAAGGGACAAGAGAAAAGACAAGTGTGTGTGCCAACAAAAATACTGCGTGTTCATTATCTTCTTCCACCTTGAGTTTGTGTGCGTGTGTTCTTCCGGGGCATAGCCAACAGTACAGTACTAGCTAGCTGCACTAACAGTAGACGATGACTGCGGCGCCGCACGTTGTGGTGATCGCCTTTCCCTTCGCCTCCCACGCGGTGAAGCTGTTCCGCCTAGCGCGCACCCTAGCGGCGGCGGCGCCGGCGGCGACCTTCTCCTTCCTCTCCACCGCCGGCTCCCTCGCGCAGCTACAGGGGCAGGAGCAGAGCGCGCTCGAGGCTAACCTACGAT
Organism: Elymus sibiricus; assembly: GCA_039707655.1. Classification (NCBI taxonomy): domain Eukaryota; kingdom Viridiplantae; phylum Streptophyta; class Magnoliopsida; order Poales; family Poaceae; genus Elymus; species Elymus sibiricus. The sequence continues at coordinate 516,838,607 of CM077666.1, forward strand.
TCGTGGAGGTCGCGGACGGTTTGCCACCGAGCTCAGGTGGCGCCGGGGAGGTGACGCCGCCTCACCCTATGATGCGTCTGAACCTCTTCTTGGCGGCTGCTGAGGCTGGCAGCGTCAGGGAGGCGCTGGAGGCGGCTCGCGCCTCCGCGGGCGGCGCCAGGATAACTTGCGTGGTCGGGGACGCGTTCGCGTGGATGGCCGCCGAGGCGGCCGCTGCGGCGGCGGCACCATGGGTTCCGGTCTGGACGGGCGGTCCCAGCGCTCTCCTTGCGCACCTCCGCGGTGAAGCTCTGCGCGATGACATCGGCGACGAAGGTACGCACGACACGATCGATCATGAATGCATTGAGGTTGGAGGAAGCTTCGCTGATTGACTGAATGCTCGAAAAATTACTAACTTGCAGCCGCGAGCCGAGCTGAGGAGCTGCTCACCTCCCACCCGGGCCTCGGTAGCTACCGCGTCCGGGACCTCCCCGACGGCCTGCTCTCCGGCAACAAGGACTTGCCACCAATCGTTGCCTTGTTCCGTCGCATAGCCGAGCGCCTTCCCCGCGCCGCCACCGCCGTCGCCTTGAACACCTTCCCGGGTCTCCTCCCGGACGACGTCACCGCCGCTCTCGGCGCGGAGCTCCCGGAGTGCCTCCCCGTCGGCCCCTTCCACCTTCTCCCAGTCCCCGGCAGTGGCGACGCCGTCGAGACCTGCACCGACCCCTACGGATGCCTCGCCTGGCTCGACCGCCACCCCGCCCGCGCCGTCGCGTACGCCAGCTTTGGCACGGTCGTCACCGCCGTGGCAGGAGGGCAGGAGGAGCTGCGCGAGCTAGCGGCTGGGATGGAGGCGTCCGGCGCGCCGTTCCTCTGGTCACTGCCGGAGGAGCACTGGCCGCAGCTCCCACCGGGGTTCTTGGACCTTGAGCGCGCCAAGGTGGTGCCGTGGGCGCCACAGGCGGCCCTGCTGCGGCACGCGTCGGTGGGCGCCTTCGTCACGCACGCCGGGTGGGCCTCGGTGCTGGAGGGCGTGTCCGGCGGCGTGCCCATGGCGTGCCGTCCCTTCTTCAGCGACCAGAGGATGAACGCGCGGCTGGTGGCGCACGTCTGGTGCTTCGGCATGGTCTTTGAGGAGCCCATGACGCGCGGGACCGTGACGGCGGCGGTGTCGGCGCTGCTCGCCGGTGATCAAGGGGTCAGGATGCGAGAGATGCGGGGTATAGCTGCCAACGCGTTCGCGCCCGACGGCGGTAGTAGGAACAACTTGGATAAGCTTGTCAAGATTGTCTGCCCACAACTGTGATCTCTCAAGTCATGTCACGATACCGTTAATATACGGAGTACTACACTATTAATTAGGCTACTTTGATTTGAAAGAAATTTTCATATAATTTTTGGAGGATTTGAATCCCAAGGATTTAGCTCCACTTTTGCGCGGCGGCGAATTCCCATTCTCCTCACGTCCTCCTCATCGATCTCCGACGAGGCATGCATGGGGTGTGGCTTCTGGAGGGTCCCAATGTGAGATTTTGGCGGTGTCAGTGACTTCCCACTCTCGTCAGTTAATCCACGATATGTGTCCCTTGTGCAACGACGGGTGTCCATGGCTTAGCGGGGCAACTCTTGGCGGCTAGGGGGTCATGATCGTGCGTGTTTTTGCATCATCTTTATTGAGTCATCAAGTGGTGGAGGCAACGCATGTGGACTTCGTGTGCGGGTGCTTTCTTGAGTACCGGATCTTGAGCTTTGGGGCGTAAAACTTTGGTCCGGCCTTAATAAATTGTACCGGGCAATGGAGGTGTTTTCACACTATTTTTTTGTTGTTGAAGACAGTGTTTGCTTGCTCGGACTTGATCTTCATGATGAAAACTCACAATCCGGCTTTTAGTGGTTGGATTTGGCAAGGGCGGCGCTGGCGCGTCGTTCCTTTCTTGAGGCACTGCTTTTGGAAAACCATTCTTGCAGTGCAAGTGTTTGTGAAGGGATGGTCAATGAGCTTCTTGCCACGGTTAAACCTTTTTCTTTAATATTTTGGTTGTGCATTCTCGAATAACTCTTGATATCGTCTTGTTGGAGAGACTCGGTGAATAGATATGGTGTTGGTATTAATATATTCCCTTTAACTAAAGAATAGATTGAGTTCCACTCTATTTTTGGTGGAAAATTTTCCTTTTGATTTTTTTGTCACATGTATGGGCACACTAATCGTGCCCAAGATATACCATACCACAAAATACTGTACAAGATAGCATCCCCTCAAAAGAAAAGAAGAGAGAGAGAGAGAGAGAGAGAGAGAGAGAGAGAGAGAGAGAGAGAGAGAGAGAGAGCAGTGTTTGCTGCATGTACAAAAAAAATGAAGCAAAGCTTTGTGTGGATGCAGAGTCATGTCAGGATACCGTTGTTCAAGGTGGCGTGTATGCGGTTGCAGCGAGTGGTCAGGGAGGTTTTTACTTAACATGGCTGGAAACATAATCTCCGGATCGGTCCACCTTCTCCTTCGACATAGGGCATAGTGTCGGTCTCATAGGACTTTACTGTTGTCAATATGTCGTTTTGTTTATTTATTTGTTTTTGTCAAATTTGTTCTTGTTGGGTGTGTGCATCCTAGTTATGCAGAAGCCGAGTGTCGCTCAATATGATTGTATCCGCTTGATGCTACATTTTGAGTTAATAAAATGCTCTTTATCGAAAAATGTCAGGATGGTGTTCATATATAAAGTACTACACTATTAGGCTACTTTGATTGAAAAGAATTTCATAGAATTTTAGGAGGATTTGAATCCTAAGAATTTCATATATAAAGTGCTATCTTGTACGTTTGCGCGGCAGCCAATTCCCATTCTCTTCACATCCTCCTCATCGACCTCCCTCGCCGTTGCTAGGCAAAGCCCATGTGGCTGACGACGGCGACGAGGCATGGGGAGGAACCACGATGCCATCTGGTGCGGCTGCAGCGTCTGGTGCACAAGGTATGGGCGGAGGCCTTGATTCCCTCCACTCGCGGTGTACTCATCCTCGATCTCCCTCGCCGAGCAATCATGGCGGGGCTTGGTAGGATCCATGATGCCATATGTTGCGGTTGCGACGTATGATACGGAGGTGACACGAGGTGTCGAGGTGCCGCCTTGTGTGACAATGACGGCTACCGGTGATCTACGATGTCGGTGTGGCGTGGTGGTGGTGGTGCACAACAACGGTTATGGTGATGCCGACTAGCCTTGTGGGTACCTTGGCATGGGATCCAGTTCCAAAGCAACATGGCGGGTCTCCTTCGGCCTCGTGCGCGGAGACCCCAAGCTTGGCTGTTCATGTCAGTGTGAAATGCTTCTGTGCAGTTGGTGATGTCGTTGCAATGGCGGTGCAAGTGTAGTACCTGGTGTTTCATCTCGAGGCCGGGATCCGTGCCCAGATCTACCAACAAAACACGCATATGCGACGATGGCGTGTGGCTTCTGGAGTGTTCCCAATGTAAGATTTTGAAGTATCAGTGATTTCCCACACTCGTCAGTTAATCCACGATCTACGTCCCCTGTCCAACGACGGGTGTCCATGGCTCAGCGGGACTACTCTTGCGGCTAGGCAGTTTGGATCATGAGTGATTTTGTGTCATCTTTATTTAGTCATCAATTGGTGGAGGCAAAACACGTGGACTTCGTTTGCGGGTGCTTTCTTGAGTACCGGGTCTCGAGCTTCGGGGCATAAAACTTAGGTCGCCCGTAATAAATTGTACCTGGCAATGGCGGTGTTTTCACACTGTTTTCTTGTTGAAGGCGGTGTTTGCTTGCTCGGACTTGATCTTCATGATAAAACCCATGATCTAGCTTTTAGTGGTTGGATTTGGCAAGGGCGGCGCTGGCGCGTCATTCCTTACTTGAGGCATTGCTTTTGGAGAACCATTCTTGTGCTACAAGCATTTGTCAAGGGATGGTCAATGTGCTTCTTGCCATGGTTAAACTTTTATATATATATATATTTTGGTTGTGTGCATTCTCCATGTCTCGAATAAGTCTTGATATCGTCTTGCTGGAGAGATTGAGTGTATATGTTGTTGGTCTTAATATATTTCCTTTAACGAAAGAATAGATTGAGCTCCACTCTATTTTGGTGAAAAAATTTCCATTTGTTTTTTTTTTCACATGTATGGGCACAGTATTGGTGCCCAAGATATACCATGCGGCAAAATACTGTACAAGATAGCATCCCCTCAAAAGAAAAGAAAAGAAAAAACAAGAGAGAGACACTGCCTTGGGATGTGTACGTCTGACGCTATCTCTGCCATGATATCCAAGATACGCGCCACTGCTTCCTCCCTCACCCACTCGGAGCCACCGCCCCCACCTTAACTTAGTAGTGTTCCCTGCTGGCCTCGGCCTGCACACCGTGCTTTTGAAGTATTTGATGGTCTGTGATTGGCCAATGGTGCCGAAAGAGATCTTTTGATCCCGAGCTCACATGCTCTTTGATGAACACTACAATCAGAAAATATAGTAAAAAAATAATCTGATTTATTTTGTGGTAAATATTGATGAATCTTTTAACCGCCTGCAAATTTTTGTGATGATATGACATTTGTAGATGTCTGGTCAAAGAAAACAGAATCAATGCTCCAAAATGCTTCTAACAATAGTTTTTTCGAAGCGTCAATTTCGGTTTTTTGCTCAGACCTTCATGAATGTCATTTCATCACAAAATTTTGCATGTAGTTGAAACATTCATCGATGTTAACCACAAAAAAAACCAGAATTTGTTTAATTGTTTTACTATTTTTTCAAAATTTACCGTTCACCGGAGAGCATGTGAGCTCGGGTTGAAAAACTCCATGTCCCAATGGTGCTTGATACTTTAATTTTTCCGTACTTCGTCGTTCGTTGGATAATGTTTTTGCTGTGATGGCTTTTTTATCCACAAAGTCGGACATATGCCTTCTATTTATCTATCTATTTCTATTATATAATAAAAGCAAAATATGAGTAAAATGTAGAGATATATGCTAGAAATTAAAAGAAAAATACGAGTAAAAAGTAGAGGAATAGGCTAGAAATTCTGACGTTAATCAGAAAATACCGTCCCTCTATCTGGTGGGCCCTTACAGTTAAGTAACTATTAACGGCTTGGATTGAACAATTATCTTGAACCAATGTGTAACTATTAATTCTATTTAAGGCCCATATAGGCCCAGGTCAACAAGGAATCTTTGTTGTATATGTATTTCATCAATTCGTAAGGCAGTTATCTTTCTGGCGCATTTGATCTTGTGAAAGTTTTGTTCTTTTCGTATATTTTTTCTTCCAGATCTGTTCAAGATGTTGTTATTGAGATAGAGAACATAGTGATGGTGTTGTTTCTTTTAGGCAATAAGATTTTTTTTCAGGCAAGCATTTGTACGAAAAGTTGAGATGAACATTTCAAGTTTTTGTTCCTGATAATGAATCACGTAAGTTGGAAGTTAGGGCACAAACGGGATATTTCTATGTCAGTAATGTATTCAACTAGAGAGCAGATTTGTATTCTTGTTTTTATATTTCTTCATAATTTCAAAATCAAGGAGATTATTTGTTTCCACTATTAACAAGCATAAAACAAGTGAGTGATAAATGCAATATTACCTGATTTCAGGGGCCTGAATACATAATGTGACATCCAAACCCACTTCATCCATCTGTACCTTAGGATTACCATCTCATGGGCCAGATGTCTAGATCCCAGGATCGTATACAAAGCCTTGATCTCATTCTAGTCTCCCCAAGGTTTTTTTTTTTCAAAACGGAGGTAAAATTTTTGCCTCATCTCATTAATAAAGAAGAAGGGTAACAGAGTTTTTAGGCGAGGTCATTACTCCTCCACAAATGAGACAAAAGCCTACTCTCGCGGCATAATGGAACCCAGCACTAGTACAAAACAGGGCATTGGTCCAGGCCAGATCAGAGCAACAGTCCCGGTTCTGTTACGAACCGGGACTAATGCGTGCATCAGTCCCGGTTCGAGCGGCCAGGACGCCGGCCGGGCCTCCAAAGGATAACGAATTGCCCGATAGTACGTACGAAGCAAAGAAGGTTCTATGCCCTCTAGGATTGGAGGTGCAGAAGATACATGCATGCCCTAATGACTGCATCCTCTACCGCGGTGAGTACGAGGATTTGAACGCATGCCCGGTATGCGGTGCATTGCGGTATAAGATCAGACGAGATGACCCTGGTGATGTTGAGGGCGAGCGCCCCAGGAAGAGGGTTCCTGCCAAGGTGATGTGGTATGCTCCTATAATACCACGGCTGAAACGTCTGTTCAGAAACAAAGAGCATGCCAAGTTGATGCGATGGCACAAAGAAGACCGTAAGAAAGACGGGAAGTTGAGAGCACCCGCTGACGGGTCGCAGTGGAGAAAAATCGAGAGAAGGTGGGGGGACTTTGCAGGTGACGCAAGGAACGTATGGTTTGGTTTAAGTGCAGATGGCATTAATCCTTTTGGGGAGCAGAGCAGCAATCATAGCACCTGGCCCGTGACTCTATGTATCTATAACCTTCCTCCTTGGTTGTGCATGAAGCGGAAGTTCATTATGATGCCAGTGCTCATCCAAGGCCCTAAGCAACCCGGCAACGACATTGATGTGTACATAAGGCCATTAGTTGAAGAACTTTTACAGCTGTGGAATGGAGAAGGTGTACGTGTGTGGGATGAGCACAAACAGGAGGAATTTGACCTACATGCGTTGCTGTTTGTAACCATCAATGATTGGCCTGCTCTTAGTAACCTTTCAGGACAGACAAACAAGGGATACCACGCATGCACGCACTGTTTAGATGATACCGAAAGTATATATTTGGACAAATGCAGGAAGAATGTGTACCTGGGACATCGTCGATTTCTTTCGACCAACCATCTCTTAAGAAAGAAAGGCAAGCATTTCAAAGGTGAGGCAGATCACCGGAAGAAGCCCGCCCTCCGTACTGGTGATGCCATACTTGATATGGTCAAGGATTTACAAGTAATCTATGGAAAGGGTCCTGGCGGACAATCTGTTCCGAATGATGCTGAGGGACGCGCACCCATGTGGAAGAAGAAATCTATATTTTGGGACCTACCATATTGGAAAGACCTAGAGGTCCGGTCTGCAATCGACGTGATGCACGTGACGAAGAATCTTTGCGTGAACATGCTAGGCTTCTTGGGTGTGTATGGGAAGACAAAAGATACACCGGAGGCACGGGAGGACCAGCAACGTGTGCACGAAAAAGACGGCATGCATCCAAAGCAGTATGAAGGTCCTGCCAGCTACGCTCTTACCAAAGAAGAGATGGAAATCTTCTTTGAATGCCTGCTCAGTATGAAGGTCCCGTCTGGCTTCTGGTCGAATATAAAGGGAATAATAAATATGGCAGAGAAAAAGTTCCAGAACCTAAAGTCTCATGACTGCCACGTGATTATGACGCAACTGCTTCCGGTTGCATTGAAAGGGCTTCTACCGGAAAACGTTCGATTAGCCATTGTGAAGCTATGTGCATTCCTCAATGCAATCTCTCAGAAGGTAATCGATCCAGATATCCTACCAAGGTTAAAGAATGATTTGGTGCAATCTCTTGTCAGTTTCGAGCTGGTGTTCCCACCATCCTTCTTCAATATCATGACGCACGTCCTAGTTCATCTAGTCGACGAGATTGCCATTCTGGGTCCTGTATTTCTACACAATATGTTCCCCTTTGAGAGGTTCATGGGAGTCTTAAAGAAATATGTTCGTAACCGTGCTAGGCCAGAAGGAAGCATCTCCATGGGCCATCAAACAGAGGAGGTCATTGGGTTTTGTGTTGACTTTATTTCTGACCTTAAGCCAATTGGTCTCCCTCAATCGCGGTATGAGGGGAGACTGACTGGAAAAGGCACGCTAGGAGCGGATGCAATAATATGTAGGGACGGGCATTCTTGGGCTCAAGCACACTACACAGTTCTACATAATTCTACCTTGGTGACCCCGTATGTCAATGAACACAAGAATTTTCTGCGCTCCAAACACCCGGAGCAGTCTGACGACTGGATTACATGTGAACACATCAGGACTTTCGGCAGTTGGTTGCAAACACATCTCATGGGTAACAACATTGTTGGAGATGAGCTGTACTCGTTGGCCAGGGGACCATCTTCGACTGTATTGACTTACCAAGGGTATGAGATAAATGGGAATACATTTTACACGATCGCCCAAGATCAAAAGAGCACCAACCAAAACAGTGGTGTCCGCTTTGATGCAGCAACCAACAGGGGAAAGGACACATATTATGGTTACATAGTGGACATATGAGAACTTGACTATGGACATGATTTTAAGGTCCCTTTGTTTCGGTGCAAATGGGTCAATCTGTCAGGAGGCGGGGTACAGGTAGACCCGTAGTACGGAATGACAACAGTGGATCTCAACAATCTTGGGTACACAGACGAACCATTCGTCCTAGCCAATGATGTGGCGCATGTTTTCTATGTGAAGGACATGTCTACCAAACCGAGAAAAAGAAAAGATAAGGAAGCGAATACATCATACGATGAGCCAAAGCGCCACATAGTTCTTTCAGGGAAAAGAGACATCGTGGGAGTGGAGGGCAAGACAGACATGTTTGAAGATTATGAAAAGTTTCATGAAATTCCTCCCTTCAAAGTGAAGGCTGATCCAAGCACCTTGTTAAACGATGAAGATTATCCATGGTTACGTCGCAATAAGCAAGGGACACACGCGAAGAAAAAGTGAAGACTTTCTCTCCACAACTATTCTGATGATGACTTTGATCTAGAATATCACTGCAGTTACATGTCAAGAAATGAAATGCCTTTTGTAACATATGAGTTTTCGTCCGAAACCGTGATACTTCGAAAGAGATTGTCCATTTTGTACACGAAGTGCATCCAGTTTTTGCCGTAACCCTCTCAACTTTTTAGCACATGCTATGTGGGTGAAATGATGATACCATGCCAACTTTCAACCTTTTCAGAGTTCATTTGTACTGCTTTTCAATTTCAGGGTCATTTAGCTCAAAAAAATCAGTAAATGCATGAAAAATAGCAAATGAAGTCAGAAAGGGTTGAAAATTGATGATGTGGCTTTGAATGGTGCATGTTGAACGCACAAAAAGTCTGGAGTTGAAATAAGTTAAAAAAATGAAATGCCTTCGTAACACATGAGTTTTCGTCCGAAACCCTGATACTTCGAAAGAGATTGTCCAGTTTGTACACGAAGTGCATCCAGTTTTTCCCGTAACCCTCTCAACTTTTTAGCACATGCTATGTGGGTGAAATGATGATACCATGCCAAGTATTTTTTGTTCAAAACTTTAATAGCAAAAAGAATTTTCATAAAGTATTTTTTGTTAGAAACTTTAATAGCAAACTAAAATAACAAAATCTGTTTTTGATTAAAACACCCATTTAAAATAACCTAAAAATTACCAAATTGAATATAATGATAAAACACACTAATATTAAACAGCAGGAAAAAGAATCACTCAAAAATCTATTTTTAAAGTAAAGTTATTCACAAACTAGTGATTCACACAAATTTCAAAGAATTCAAATTTAAACTATTCAAATTTGAAAACTACTGGCACTAACAGAAAGTTTATAATTTTTGTGACCTAAAGCAAAAAGAATCACTCAAAAACTCTAAGTATTTAGCTGTAAATAGAAACAAAAGAAAATAAATAAAGCAAGAAACAAAACAAAAATACTGGAAAAGACCTTTAGTCCCGGTTGCTACCACAAACCGGGACTAAAAAGTAAAAAAAAATTAAAAAAATGCCGCCTACTGGGCAACCACGGCCTGCATACGACTAGAAACCCAACACGATAGTTGGGCCAGGATGCAGGCCCGCAGCAGGCCCAGTAGGCCCACAGGCAGAGAGAGTGCGTTCAGGCCCGTAGGCCTGCATAAGAGAGGAGCTCGAAAGGGCTGGCGCAGCCGCGCTTATAAACCACTCTCGACGCCTCTCAGCTAGCGAGGTGGGACTAAACATCCACCCGCCCGACGCCGTGCCAGCCGCAGCCCTTTAGTCCCGGTTGGTGGCACCAACCGGGACTAAAGGCCCCCCTTTAGTCCCGGTCCGAGCCACCAACCGGGACTAAAGGGCTGTGCTTCTCGCCCTTTGCGCTGCTGAAAATGATCTTTAGTCCCGGTTGGTGGCTGCAACTGGGACTAAAGGGGGTCCTTTAGTCCCGGTTGCAGCCACCAACCGGGACTAAAGGTGGGGCTATATAAGCCAACACTTAGGAAATTTTCCCCAAATCTCACTTCTTCTTCCCCCGACGCCGCCAGGCTGCTCCGCCCGCTCCTCGTCGCCGCCGAGCCCTGCCCGCGACGCCGCCAGGCTGCTCCGCCCGCTCCTCGTCGCCGTCCCTGCCCTGACCCCGACCCCGGCCGCCGCTCCCTGCCCCGACGCCGTCGAGCCCTGCCCCGACGCCCGCGGCCGCTTTCCTGCCCCGACGCCACCCCCAGTGAGCTCCGCCCCCTTCCCCTGCGCTGCCGCCGCCGCCGCCCCTGCCCCTGCCCTGCGCCCCGCCGCCGCCCCTGCCCTGCTGCTTAGCCACCGCCGCCGCCGCCCCTGTGCTCTCTGCTAGCCACACTTAGCATTTTTTTTGTTCTTAAATTTTTTTATGTTCATAGATTTTTTTTGTCCATGTATGTATGTATGTATGTATGGATGGATGGATGGATGTATATAGAAAATGTTGATATGATGATTTTTTTTTGTTCATAGAATTTTTTTTGTTCATAGATTTTTTATGTTCATAGAATTTTTTTGTCCATGTATGTATGTATGTATGGATGGATGGATGGATTGATGTATATAGAAAGATGCTTACTGTATGTAGATGTATGTATGTATGTATGTATATGTAGATGTATGTATGTATATGTAGATGCTTAGTACTGTATATATATGTATGTAGATGTATATGTATGTATGTATACTTTAGTATGTAGATGTATATGTATATCATAGCAAAAAAAAGATGTATTCCCGGATGTTATCCCCCTTCACCTATATCGTGTAGTGCCGCGTTAGAACACCCCTAACTCTCTCGGGAATTCAACATATCCCCGATAACTTCGACATGAGGGGGGGTCATTAAAACATAACCCCGATAACTTCGACATGAGGGGGCCGGGGGGGGGGGGGGGGGGGTGGTTCGTTAAAACATAACCCCCTAGAAGAAAAAGCGTTGTCGATCTACCCCCTCCTGCCCCTACCCGTAACTGTTATGTATAATACTAGATATTGGCGTCTAATTCACCGGTCTTACCTCAGTGAACCGAAGGGACTTTATTTATTCGGTAGGCGGCCGACATAGGTCAATGTGGTAGAATGGATAGTTCGATCTCCTGCATAGCGATTATTTTTTGTAAAGTGTCCCCTCCTGAAAGTATAACCCCGATAACTTCGACATGAGGGGGGACGTCGGACATGCATGAGAGAGGCGGTCCGCAAAGTATAACCCCCGATAACTTTGCATGATGTTTGCGACTAATCCATTGCTCATATATGCATATGATTCCTTGTTGTGATTAGCTAGGTCTATGTTTGCCACTAATCCATCTCTCATGGTTGTATATTGCCATGTTGTAACATTTGCAGAAACTATGGACAGAGACTTAGAAAAATAAGAGTTGTTGGGGGATATAATCCGCGACGGAGATGATATCACCTTGTCGTTTCTCAACGACACCGATGGTCAGGAAAGAGAGGATGATGGGTCCGGTGATCCAATGGAGGAGGAAGGAGATCATGACGGCTCCGGTGACCGAATGGAGGAGGAAGGAGATCATGACGGCTCCGGTGACCGAACGGAGGAGGGAGCCTTAACTGTTGCAAAGTCCGGCGAGGTATATATACATATATTAATTAAGCCTCTTCTGACTTGATGCATTAATTGTTTTGTATGTACATATATTAACGCTTCTTTTTTCTTTTAATTAGCCCTCCGGATCGAGCCAAACTTCCGTAAGGAGACGAGGCCCGAAGAAAAGGTTGCGCCAGGATGAAAGGTTCACGATCGAAGAAGTCGGTCGAGATGGCCAACCGATTGCTCCCAAGCGGAGCAGGGACACATTTATACATCAGTGCAGAGTGGTTGTTAGGGACATCGTCCCGATCAGCATCCAAGAATGGAATAAGAAGAAGGACCCTGAAGTTTCTTATGTCCAGGATAGACAGAAAGATGATCTTTGGACCTTGCTGATGACAAATTTCAGCCTACCACCAGAGGCGGATCCGAATAAGGTCAAGGCGTTTGCTCTTAAGAAGATGGCAGAACTATTCAAGAACTGGAAGAAAGATTTGAACAAAAAGTTTGTCGAGAAAGACAAGACTCCAGAATTCACCGGTGCATATGAGAAGATAAAAGATCACTGGCCCGCATTTGTGGCCTACAAGAAATCGGACAAGGGCAAGCAAAGGTCAGCGACAAATAAGCTAAATGCTGCAAAGAAGAAGTATCACCATGTTACGGGGTCAGGTGGCTACAGCAAAGCCCGGCCTACGTGGGACAAAGCTGAGCAAGACCTGCTTGCTAAAGGGGTCCAACCAGCGACATTGCACTGGCCAGATCGGTCAAGGACTTGGTTCTTCGGGGTTGGGGGAACTTTGGACCCAGACACAGGGGAGTGTGTTTGGACGAAAGCTCAACTTGCAATACCCGTCAAGAAGCTTGAGGAAGCAATCCAGGCAGCGCAGGAAGGGAGGTTACATCCCGACAGAGAGAATGACGAGCTGACACAGGCCCTTGGGAATCCTGAACACCCTGGATGAACACGAGGCACATCAGGCTCCGTTCCGTGGGTGTATGGGTTTCCCGACAGCGCTGGTTATAGAAGCCGAGAGAGAAAGAAGAAAGCGGAAACAAGCGAAATGCAGAAGATCAATGCAAGATTAGCGAAACTAGAGGAACTTGAGAGCCAGCGAGCTACCGGCCAACCATCTCAGCGGCACGAAGATCCTTCCTTCGACACTGCCCCAGAAGCTACCCCACCATCTCAGCGGAGAAGCAGCGTGGCTTCCACGGAGCTCCTTCAGCCTGATATCACGGCTCCTCGCTACCCCGTGGATAGTATCACGCAGGCTGAACATTGTGTGCTAATGGCGAAATGCCAGAACCTGACCTTGAAGGCGGCGGTCGGCTCTGTTTTACCTCCTCGAACTGAGGGAACTTTCCATTGCCGTCCGATTCCACATGGCTATGCTATTGTCACGGTGGATGAGATAATGGCGGGATTTGAGGGGCTGGAGCTTGACTACCCTACAGGTGAAGGGGAGGATCTTCTAGAAAATGCCTTAAGGAGTACCTGCCTATGGAGAAAGGAGTACATCAAGCTTCCAAACTGGACGCCGCCTCAGCAGGCGCAGCCGGATCCTCAGCAGACTCCTCCTCACAGTCCAGTTGTGCTATCTCCACTGCCTGAGTCGTCTCCGGCGCGTCATCCGTCTCCGCCGCCTCAGCGGACTCTAACGGGGGAGGCCCCTCAGCAGAATCCTCCTCCGCCTCAGCTATCTCCGGCGCGTCAGCCGTCTCCGCCGCCGCAGCTGTCTCCGGCGCGTCAGCGGTCTCCGCCGCCTCAGCGGGCTCCGGCGCGTCAGCAACAGCGGAAGAGAGCCGCCGCCGCTCCGGCGGCTAGCAGTACAAAAGGCGGGAAGAAATTCAAATATGGTCCAAGCCTATGGGTTCCTCCAAAGTTACCATATGAGAGGACTGACGAGGAAAACAAGGACATCAGTGCTGCCAAAGTGCAGGCCCATTTTGAACGGAAACGTCCACCTCCGAAGGAAACAATAGATCCGGTGAAAGCGAAGCGCACTCTGGATGCCCTTAAGCGACCACCACCGCCTCCGCCGCAATCCAACTATGACCGCTGTATTGAAAAGACATATGATGAAGCGCGGCGGTCAGGAAGTACTGCCAGTGCTTCAAGACGAAGAAGTGGGAAAACAATTCCCCAGCTCGGCGAACAGGAGAAGCAATCGTGTCCCCCGCTCAAGGTGTCTAGCGATATCGCTAATCATCCGGGGCTACTGCCCGGTACCACTCTTGGTGATTACGTGGGCGATGATGTACAGTTTGAAACGGCTGAGGTAGTAAAGATCTTTAGATACGAGCACGGGAAGCCTCTCGTCAAACCTGATCATCCTCCTCTAACAACGATGATGCGAAGATTGCATGAGTGGTACTTGGAAAGCTGCAGGAAGAATGGGTCCGATAGTTTGATGGTGAGAATTAAAGATGAGCACGACCTCATTGGAGTCGACCTGATGCCTGTTGAATTTGTGGAGTTATTTCAGTTATTCAATCAAGAGGCCCTCGACAAACAAATCATGACTTGCTACTGTCTGTAAGTATTACTTCTGTAATTAAGTCTCTAGCTCAGCTCGTTCATTGCATGTATATATAATTATCCTCACTATATTATGCAGATTGAAGATCGTCGAATGCCCAAAAAGACAAATCTATGACATTGGGTTCATTAGCCCAAATACCGTAAATGAATGGACGGTACACAACAATGTTAAAGAAACCGAGGAAAACTTGCTAAAAGTGTTCCTTCGACATCAAAACAAAAGGGAAATACTCTTTCCTTACAACTTCAAGTGAGTGTTACTGTCTTCTGCATATTCGGTTTCGCTTACTCGAGGTTAAGTACTGTAATTGATGAGTTATGCGTGCGCAGGTTCCACTATATTCTGCTATCCATTAAGCTTGACGGGGGAGTAGTAACTGTCTTAGACTCGAGACGTAAAGATCCCAAGAATTATGCGGACATGACTGCAATGCTCCAGAAGTAAGTTCAATCAATACCGGGACCATATCGGCAACTTTCGTTCATTTCCTGATATCAAGTAATCATTTTCTTTGCCTGGCAGGGTTTGGAAACAGTTCACCGGACAGGTTCCGGGTCTGAAGAACGAGCTGCGATTTACACACCCCAAAGTAAGTAGTACTAGCTAGTTCCGCGCATCTCTCATTGATTCTAGTTTCATCAATACCATTATCGTGCTTGATTATCAGTTTGATTGAACTCTATTCTCGTAAAGTTCTTGTGGCAGGAACCCGGGAATAATTTATGTGGATACTACGTTTGCGAGTACATTCGCCACAGGACCTCTGAGCGGGGCAGATCTGAAGAACAATTTGAAGTATGTAAACAATATTCACAATTTTATTTTATTACCATCAATTGTGTTGAGTTTCATTCATATATATGTATTGACCCCCTTCTTTAAATTAGATCTGGCAGATGCGGGATGAACTCCTACCACATGATCGCATACGAGCAATTCAAGAGGAATTGGCGGGATTCTTTCTTGACCACGTCATACATGAAAAGGGAGAATACCATACGGAAATTCAATGGGAGTTTGGCGCTTGATGATGTCAGGGATGTTATATTGTATATATGTAGTAGCGTCGGATAGATTTACGAAAACTTGTTGTTCGACCAAGCACGGAGAAAGAGAGGTCACTTCTCTCTGTATATGTTCATGACGATCTTGTGTAATTAATGGTTTCCTTCATTTGCTTACTAGCTAGCGTCGAGTTCTCTCTATATGTAGTAGCTAGCGTCGACCAAGCACGGAGAAAGAGAGGTCACTTCTCTCTATTAGCTAGCTAACACCATATGAAACCCCTAAACCTTCCAAAACCCCTAACCCCCCCCCTTTCAAAAAAAAAACAAAAACCCCAGCGCCTGCGAGCTGCTGACGCGTGGCTGCCTTTTGGTCCCGGTTGGTGTTACCAACCGGGACTAAAGGTCCTCCTGCCTGAGTGATGCGCAGCGGCCACGTGGAGACCCTTTAGTCCCGGTTGGTGTTACCAACCGGGACTAAAGGTCCTCCTGCCTGGGCGCCCCACAGCGGCCACGTGGAGCACCTTTGGTCCCGGTTCGTAGGCCAACCGGGACTAAAAGTTTTAGGCATTAGTCCCGATCGTTTTGTCCCGGTTCCAGAACCGGGACTAAAGGCCCTCTGGAACCGGGACTAAAGGCCCTTTTTCTACTAGTGCAGGTGCCTAGCACCGGCGGTCACCCACAACTTGGCCTAGGCCCTAATTAATATGCGCGAAGACGATGGATAGCAAGGTAGACTTCTTGCGAAAAACCCGGGCATTCCTCTCATTCCATAGTGCCCACGACAGAAGCATGAGGGTGGTGGCAATAGCTTTCCTCCTGTGTCCACTGGCAAGCACCACGGCATTCCACCAAGCATGCACCGAAGGCAGGCCACCCCACTGGTCAAGACGCAATTCCAAGGCACCAAGCCACGTCTTGACGGCCTCCTGGACACACGGATGGAGTACCTACACTTGAAAAGAAGGTGCGCTGCAGACTCCGACTCCCTTCTACACAGCTGACATAGGCCACAGTTTGGCCAACCTCTCCTCTGTAAGCGATTGGCGGTCCAGATCCTATTCTTGATGACAAGCCAAGCAAAGAACTTGCATTTGGACGACGCCCAGTTATACCAGACCGCGGGCTTCATGCGTGTGGTGGTGGCTGCCCCAAGTTGTCGTGGTCGTGGTCGTGGTAATCGTAGGGTTTCTTTAGGCTGAGCAAAAGCTATAGTCCATGAAGCTCCCTCATCAAATAAAAGAAGTCCATAAAGCTAGCTAGCGTCTGTTCCCTATATAATCTGAACGCTGCAACTTCTTTGGTCCATGCATACGTATCTTTCTACTTCATTTTCATTCATTTTTATTTGTTCCTTCGTGCTACAGCCAAAAGTAGCCAATTTGACAGTCTGAATTTAATCACACAAAGTTAATCCACAACATTCAAATTATTTCGCTAATTAGATTTGTAATTTATGGCTTAGCAGATTGAGAGAAGACTTCCTGCTGCTGCAACACCGGGCCAAACCTGAACTTTTGGGGTTCATCACTGGCTTTGCTGAACAGGTGACCTAGGCTTGTGTTAATAAGTACCGCACCAACCTCTAATACCTAGGCAAGAGCTCTTCTTCATTTCTTTTGTTTTGGGTGGGGCAAAGCCCCACACCTACCCCATGTACATTATGTAAATCTCTCATTCTCTTTTTAATATATATTTGACTGTAGGAGCATCTCCTACAGTCTTCATTGTTAAAAAAAAAACAAGACCAGAACTCATATAAAGGTAATCCTGTTTGATAGGGTACGTATGATGCAGTCCATTGATGTCGAAAGAAAATACCACTCCGATTGATTGTTTTCATTTTAGACATGCACGTAAATACTAACCCAAGGCTAACTATACTAGACTTTGTCAGGGAAAACACATGCTAGGGTATAATGTATAATCTAATTTATATATGTACATGAATAAATATTAAAAACACATCTATATTACCACTAATCAGAGTGTGAAACATAATATAGATATTAACATTTGAAAGTTTTTTTTTACCAAAACGCTTCCCTTAAGTCTTCATGGTTCATTGTTATGACTTATGACTTATTAGAAAGAAGCTTCAAATTTCCAGATTTATTCAACAAAAAACTTTTCAAATTCAATTCTTAATCAGGAAAAAAATTACAAAAACATGAGATTACTTATTTTTCTTATGTTTGCTTAAACATTTGGCCATTGTAAAAAAATATGCTTAAGGTTCTTGAAAAAAGCAACATTTTTTCGTCAATCAGTGCACCTCATTTTATTGTAGACAACAAAACGAGTAATCATGGTTGACAGGGTCACCATAGTTTATTGATAGAGGACATAACGAGTAATCGTATTTGACAGTGTTCGTACTGATGCAGTCCATTGATGTGGAAAGGAAATACCAAAATTGAATTGATAGAAATTATTTTAATTTCAGACGTGGCTGTCAAGACTCACCCGAAGCTAAGTACAGTAGACATGGCAAGGAAGACACATGCTAAGGCATAATATGAATAAGTAATAGAAAACATATAAAAACTAATTTGAGTCCAAAGCATAATATAGATACTGATATTTTGAAAGCCTACTTTTCTTACCAAAACGCTTACCTTGAGTCTTCATGTCTTATTGTTATGACTTATGATTTATGCAATAAACAAATCTTTTCCAATTCACATGTTAATTAGGGGGAAAATCACACACATGAGCTTGTATATTTTTATAATTTTTTACCAAACATTTGGCCATTGCAAATAAGTGATATGCTTAAAGTTTTCATAAAAAGCAAAACATTTTGTCCGTAAATCAGTCCACCTCATTTTATTGGTAGGAAGAAACTGAGATATGAATCTAAATAGACTGCTCAATTATCATAATTGTAACTAAATAGATCGTAATAAGTAGATCATAGTCATCCTAAGTAAATCATAGTTGGTAGATGACCATTAGTAGTTCTTAAACATATCACAGTCAATAGATCTTCATCAAAATAGCTAAATGTACCAATCACTCATTATGCTCTGATGCTTAAAGTTTAGCAAGCAACACTCCTCCAATGAGGGTACATGGGTCAATTTGTGTATCCAGCAAGTGAATCATGTGTGGATTGGTGTGTCTACCACAAACGTAACACATTTATAAATCACAAAAGAAAGAGAGAGCACGCACAGGGACACGATGAGGAGATAGACGCTCGGAAGGGAATCTAGAGGTGCCGAGCATCGGAGCATGCATGACCATAGGATAGGAGAAGATGCGCTTTGCTTTGAGCCTTGGAGCCGTCACGCTCGCTCGGTGGCTTTCTCGACCACCGACGGCAGCGTACCGGAGAAGCGTCGCGTGTGACAGGAAGGACAGGGCAGCTACCATTCCACATAATCACATGTGGGTATGCTCGCTAGCTATAGCTTGAAGCCGACGGAGCATACATAGCCGGCCGGTCCCTAATTAATTTCTTGTCGTACGCACGTTCCCATCTCCCGTACCTCAAGACACTGCTCATCGCCCTGTCATCCCAAAGAGTAGTTGGCGGGGAAACAATCACAATTAGTGCACTACATGCGAACTACTTAGATCCACGTCTCCAATCAAACTACTTAGGACCACGTCTCCAATCAGATGTTCCAGGAGACATCAATCCAACGGTGCACTAGTAGCACTACAGGAACAACCTTTTAAGCCGGCGTGCAAATCACTCGGCGAAGCCTGATACACCTCGGCAACGGCTTACCAATATATGTCGATTGTCTTTTGTCGAAGACTCGGCACCGTTAGAAGCTGAGCCAAATATGGAAGCCCACGGCAAAAAAAAAGTGGTATGACGGGCGGCCCACGTTAACGGCGCTGCGTAAGCCGAGTGCCGGCGCCCGGCTTCCATCTGTGCCAGTGATCAACCGTGAGGAGCCACGTGTCCATACAGTAAACCAAGTGCCTACCAGGAGGCACACGGCGTACCTATAAGTCAAGAGCCATTTACAAGCACATGGCGATGTCTCTTAAGTCAGGTGTCGTCGTGCACGCACGGCATAGGTGAAGCCGAGCGTCGGCCGTCGGCTTTCACCAACACCATGCATGCCCGCAACATCTGATGCTAAATTCCCCAGTAAGTGACATGTTTCACCTATAAGCTGAGTGTCGCGCATCGACACTCGGCTTAATCTTGAAAGAGCACTGCCATTTGGCCCACTGCTCCCAGATCATGACATGTGTGGCCGAGTGTGGCACCCGGCGTACGTCTATAAGCCGAGTGCGGCACTCGGCGTACTGGACAGGAGTTTTTTTTTTGTTTGCTTGTTGGACCGTCCCTGCAATGCAACACATGTATATACATACTAGCAAAAGGGCCCGTGCGTTGCAACGGGAGAAAAAAGAAATCATAATCTCCAATGGCCATAACCACATTTTGCTGCCTCACCGAGATACACTATCACTCTCAATTTCGTGAAATCATGAACATTTTTTTAAACTCGTGCACATATTTGAAATCGTGAACATTTTTCAAATTTGTGAACACTTTTACAAATTTTCAAACATTTTCTAAAATCAAGAACATTTTTTAAATTTATGAACATTTTATACTATTTGCAAACATATTTTTAAAATTGTGAACATTTTTAAACAATTTTCTTGAATCGGCGAACATTTCTAGAATCGACGAACATTTTTTTGGAAATAGGTGGAACCATTTTTGAAATTCACGAACATTTTTTTGATTTAACGAACATTTTATTATTTAACGAACATTTTTTGAAATGCATGATCATTTTTTGAATCAGCAAACATTTTATGAATGAATAAACTATTTTGTAAGTCACGAACAGTTTTTGAAT
This sequence comes from Elymus sibiricus, assembly GCA_039707655.1. Lineage (NCBI taxonomy): Eukaryota > Viridiplantae > Streptophyta > Magnoliopsida > Poales > Poaceae > Elymus > Elymus sibiricus. The sequence goes on from CM077666.1 coordinate 516,858,801, forward strand.
TTTTAGGATATTTTTCCATTCATGAATTTTTTTTGAATTGACGAAATTTTGTTCAATTTCATTAACATTTTTTAATACATGAACTTTTTAAAAAATCATGCACATTTTTTGATTTCCCGAACATTTGTTTTCAAAATTTTGAACATTTTTTGAATAAGCAAACTTTTTTTACAAAATCACGAACATTTTTTGTATCCACATACATTTTATTTCAAAATTCTCATTTTTTAATTTCTGGAACTTTTTTAAAGTCCCAAATTATTTAAAGTAGAAAAAAAATGGAAAAGAAAAAGAAAAAATAAAAAGTGAAATTTAAAAAACAGGTTGCCCGGACATGGGCCGGCCCAAACGGCGCGCTGCGTCTTCTCCCAGCGCGCGGAGCGCAGTATAGGAGGTCCCTACTTCATGGGCCGGCCCAGGTGAGGGATTCCCCTGTGTAAAACGTTTTTTATCACTTATAGGTGGCATTGGTGGGTAATATTTTGCAACTTTGGGGGCAATTTCCATGACGTACCACCAGAATCAATAGCCCCTTTATTATTAGGTATAGAATAGACATCACAATATATATACTCATATATTTCAGGAATCAACAGATATGCAAATTACAATAACTAGCACATAACAATCTCATGTTCAAACTTGCAACACGTATCCATAAGGAGTCATATCCATACAATTAAGCACATGAGCATATCTCGTGTTCATACTAGCACATATCCCTATAGAGTCATAAAAGAACATATAGTACTAAAGAGTAGTTCATACTACCATGGGTCTAAGGAGTATAGAGTCATCCCAAAGAGTAGTTGGCGGGGAAACAATCGCAATTAGTGCACTACGTGCGAACTAGTAACTACTTAGGCAGGTACGAAGTTATGGTGCACGAGCACCATGGCACCCTTTTATTGAAAAAATAAATCAAAAACCATATTTATTTATTTATTTGCGGGAGAAAACCATATTTAGAAGTTTCGAAAATAATTGAAAAAAATTCCGTGGAAACTTGTATGTGTTCACTATGGGTTCATGAAATTTCGTTTGGAAAAAAAATAGTAATTTGTGAGCTGTACAAAAAAGATAAAATTCCGGCCCAAAAAAAAGGCCTATTAGAAAATACATATTTGTCTTTTCTTTGTATGTCACGTGTGAAAGTAAAATGTTGTGAAATTTTGAACGTACGTAGTATACATATATTTGTGTTTACAAAAAATTCAAATTTTTTTGCCTTGTAGAAAATGATTTTTTGGACCCGTGCACCATTGGCAATTTTCGCTACTTAGGCCCAGTTCTCCAATCAAACTCCTTAGGACCACGTCTCCAAGATGATATACGCCGAGTGTCTTCTGTCGAGGATTCGGCACTGTTAGAAGCCAAGCGAAATATGGCAGCCCACGGCAAAAAAAAAATTGGTATGAAGGGTGGCCCACGTCAACGGCGCTACGTAAGCCGAGTGCCGGCACTCGGTTTCTATCTGTGCCAGTGGTCAACCATGAGGAGCCACGTGTCCATGCGGTAAACCGAGTGGCTGCCAGGAGGCACACAACATACCTATAAACCGAGAGTCATTTACAAGCATGCGGCGATGTTTCGTAAGCCGGGTGTCGCCGCGCACGCATGGCGTAGGTGAAGCCAATCGTCAGTCCTCGGCTTTCACCAACACCGTGCCTGCGGCATCTGATGCTAAACTCTCTAGTAGATGACACGTTTCACCTATAAGTTGAGTGTTGCGCATCGACACTCGGCATAATCTTGAAAGAGCACTGCCATTTGGCCCCGTGCTCCCAGATCGTGATATGTGGCTGTAGGCCGAGGACATGAGGTATTTTTTTGTTTGCTTGCTGGACCTTTTGTGCAATGCAACACATGTATATACATATAGACATCACATTATATACCCATATATGTCAGGAATCAACAGATATGCAAATTACAATAATTAGCACATAACAATCTCATGTTCGTATTAGCAACATGTATACATAAAAAGCCATATGACCATATCTCATGTTCATACTAGCACATATCCATATAGTCATAGAAGCACATATAGATGGTCATGCAAGCAACAAATCGTATCCATACAAGCATAAGTAAGATAATGAGTTCATGGCCAACAGGCACCACACACTCTTGGACTTGAAGACGAGCTCCATGGACATGAGCTCTAGATATGCTTCGTCATTGCGTTCATACTTTGCCGGAGCATCTGCAAAAGCATGGTAGCAAAAAAATTCATGAGATAATTGTGTTGGTTATGTATTATTGAAAAGAACTAACATTTGCTCCGATGTATTAACCTCGGCACGATAATAGAAACATGCCAATGACGACGAACTGGACAAAGATTATCAAGTTCTTCAGCCCACTGAACCCAATCCGACGAGCACCCATGCCTACTCCAACACCGCTCTTCGCTTTGATGACGAACTTGGAGTATTCATCTTCTGCCTCCTCCCTAGTCTTAAACCCTTCAACACAGTTGTTCTTGTAACGGTGCACTTGTTCATGGCATGTCTGCCATGAATCGTACACTCCTGGACACCTCCCTATGTACACCACATACCACGTCATCTACCAAGACAGAAGAACAAGTTTTCAACAAGCGGGAGAAGCAACACAAGGTTAGAAGAACACATAGAACATAAGATAAATAAGCATTGATGATTCATATACCCAAAGGCATCACAAGTTCTACTAAAGTTCTACTCTGAGTCGACATCAACAGCTACATTCACTGCATAAACATTAAACTATCTAGCTAGGCTACTTCGAGAATGGAGTTCTACTCCGACTGGTAGTCGGTGAAGCTGGTGATCGTGGAGCCAGACCAGGAGGGCATCTCTCTCCCCCAATGGAAGAGCCAACATCCTTAACACTGGAGGTTGGCGGACTCGACAGGATTGGGTCATCGCTCTCCTTATGCAGCGCTTCTTTCTTGTCGAGCTCGTTGAAAAACTTCTGCTGCTTGACATGGAGACGGACCATCATCTGGCGAATGCCCTTGGCCTTCCGCTCATCCTTGAGGGATTCGTAGACCGCATGGTTCTCGGCGAGGAGCTACGGGTTCGTCTGAACGAGCATGGCCAAGTAATCCTCACTGGCACGCTCGACCATGATATGCGCCAAGAACCATGCGGTCCACCTCCTCCTCGGCCAGGGAGTCGACCCTAAAGGAAGGGGTGTGGAGCAACAACCCCCTACGACAACACTCGATATCCTTCCTCCAAGAACATCTCTCATCTCAAGTGGTTGTATATATGGTGGGCACTCCCTCACTGGTATTTCGACTGTCTATGATGGTTGTTCCATCCTAAAGCAGAGCAATAAAATAAGTTCTGATTACCGAGAGTGGTTAAGCATGAAAGGGTGACAGCCAAGTTAAAAGGGCATAGGTGATTCAGTTTCACCTATTTTCATTTCCTGGAACCACTGATATTCACAAATATCAAAATCCACCAAGATAGAAAAAGTAGATAATTGAAAATATTGCAATGATATGACATCCCGAAATTAGTTGGTGGCTTTATCAAGTATTTTAGAATGACTCATTTGCTAGATTAATCCATTGATTTTTTTTTGAAAAACCCCCCATATATTAATTAGATAAAACAAGATTCTTACAATCGTTCATTACAAAACTAGCCACGCAGGGCGGGACACTATTACATAAAACACCGTCGGACCTGCTATCAAAACTAAATTTAGCAATCTCGTGTGCCACCCTATTAGCCTGCCTATCAATCTTCACAATATTGAAATCCTTTATAAGTTTTGAAACGCTCAGCGCCTCCTTTTTCAGATCCACAAGAGGAGACCTGTCGATGGATTCTTTTGCCAGAAAAGAAGCAACAAAAGCGCAATCAGTTTCCAAAATAATTGGTTTGTGAAGTGTAATACCAATGTATAACCCGGCGAGGGACGCACGAAGTTCCGCTTCATCCACACATGTACAGGACCGGATAAAATCCCATGACGAAACCAAGACTTCGCCCAGGTTATTCCTGGCAACAACCCCAACACTAGCAGATCTCATGCTCTCCACGAAACTAGCATCAACATTTATCTTAATATACTCAGGATCCGGGGGCTCCCAAACCCGACGATCATTCGCGGGTGGAATAACATACCTCCAATTGTCAATCACCCCCTTACCTTTGTTGCTCAAGTCAACCTGCACACAGGCGTTTGCTGACTTGAAAGATTTCCAGTAATTTCCGACAAAGGTAACAGAGGCAGCTAATGATTCTTTCCCTCTTCCAAAGATCAGATCATTCCTAAGATGCCAAGCCCTCCAGAACATGAATAAAACTTGCTCACGTACCGGTGCCCCCAACTGATCAAGCAGGATAAGAATCCAGTCTGGCCCGTACATCTGAAAAGCTCCTCTCCAGGAATATTCCACACATCTCTCATGGCAAAATGGAAGGCACGCGCCTTAGGACAAGTCACAAGGGCATGGAAAATACTTTCATCCTCCACACCACAAATAGTGCACATACCTGACACCGTTTGGTGATGAGCAACTCTGTTTACCTGGATCGCCAAACTGTTGGACGCAGCTCGCCAGGCAAAAAATCTTATTTTTTGCGGAACTTTGGCCATCCAAATAACATCCCACATCCTCCTATCCTCATTAACGACAGTGCTGGACGTTCCTGACTCGCCCTTACAATCCTTTAGATATAAGGCCAGTCTGTACGCACTTTTAACAGAAAACATACCATTTTTCTCATAGTGCCAAGCAATTTGATCACCCTCCCCTACAGACTGTATACGTAAATTTAGGATCTCCTCAGCATCATGGTGATAGAACAAGAACCTAATTAAATTTTCATCCCATCTTCTTGTTCCGCTCATGAATAATTCAGACACCCATTTCAGTCTAGTACGGTTCTTCTTTGCTATAACTCTGAGGCCAGAATTTCTAGGAAGCCAGTTATCTCTCCAAATATTTATATTTTTTCCATCGAACACTCTCCAGATGACCCCTTTTTTTAGCAGATCCAGGCCATGCATAATACCTTGCCAATTTACCGATGTAGACTGTGGGAAAACAGTATCCAGGATGTGACCATTGGGATAGTATTTTGCCTTCAAAACCTTAGCACACAAAGAATTTGGGTACACCAATAACCGCCAATCCTGTTTGGCCAAGAGTGCTTGATTAAATAACCTAAGATATCGGAAACCCATGCCTCCCTCTCTTTTTGGCTTAGTGAGTTTATCCCAAGCTAACCAATGAGTTTTCCTTCTGTCTTCTTCGTCTCCCCACCAGAAATTCTTTATAATCTGAGCCAGCTCATCACATAATGAGGCTGGAAATTTGAAGATACCCATGGCGTACACTGGGAGCGCTTGCAACACTGCCTTGAGTTGAGTTTCCTTTATACCGCTTGAAGCATATTTTTCAATCCAATCTGATGATCATTTTAAAGCCTTATCTTTGGTCGACTGGAACTTACCAACCTTCATTCTACCCTCAAGTACCGGTAAGCCAAGGTACTTATCCTCAAAACCTTCTGCAGTAATATTTAGAATAAGCATCGTGGCCACCTGATCTTCCATACTACACTTCTTGCCAAATTTAATCGAGCACTTATCAGGGCTCAGAAGCTGACCAGTTCCCACCTCATAGGTTGATAGAATATTTTTAATAATTAAGGCTTGATCTATGGATCCCTTGAAAAAGAGGAGTCTGTCATCCGCAAACAATAGATGAGAAATACCTGGAGCTTGTCTGTTCAAGTGAAACTCCTTTAGAGCACCTTTATCACATGCATCCTTTAACAGCAAAGAGAGGGCCTCGGCTACAAACAGGAACAAATACGGAGATAAGGGATCCCCTTGCCTGAGACCACAAGATGGATAAAAAGGTTCCAACAACTGGCCATTAAAACGAACTGAGAATTTCACAGAAGTAACACACGTCATAATCCAGTTAATCCAAATTGGCGCAAAACCAAAAGCCCCCAGCATACTCTTTAAAAATTGCCAATCCACTCGATCATACGCTTTTGCCAGGTCCAACTTATAAGCACAAAACTATCCACGCTGATCTTTTAACGTACTCAATGAATGAATACATTCGAATGCAATAAGTGCATTATCAGAAATTAACCTTCCTGGAATAAAAGCACTCTGAGTGGGAGAGACCATACCATCCAAGAGAGGTCTCAGTCTATTCACCAGGCACTTCGAAATAATTTTATAAATGACATTACACAGGCTGATCGGTCTGAAATCTTTGATGGACTGAGGGTTCTTCACTTTGGGAATAAGGACAATGGTAGTATCATTTACACCTTCGGGCATAACACCTGAGATAAAAAAACTGCTGAACAGCCCTTACAATGTCCTCCTTAATTAAACCCCAATTTCTCTGAAAGAATCTTGCAGGAAACCCATCTGGACCTGGTGCTTTTAACGGACCTATCTGAAAGAGAGCATCATTAATCTCTTCCTCAGAGAAAGGTTTACAGAGCTCCGCATTCATATCATCATTGACGAGAGGTTTCACAATCGAAATAATATGAGAATGATCAACATTAGTGTCACAAGTGTAAAGTTGCTGGAAAAACCAATTTGTGATACCTGTGATTTCTTCCATATTCTCAGTGAGAGACCCATCACTTCTCTTAATAGCAGAAATATTATTTTTTTTTCGCCCTCCAAGAGGCCTTTCTCTGGAATTTTTTTGTATTACGGTCCCCCAAAACCATTTTCTCGATACAAGACCTTTGTTTGCACATAATTTCTTCCTTTATAAGAAGCTCATCCATCTCCAGAAGAATTTCCTTTCTCTCCATCACGGCCGCCTTGTCGCTCCTTTTGAAAAGAGCATTTAATCTTTTGTGAGCAACTTCCAATTTTTTTGGGAGATAACCAATATGAGCCTAACTCCAAGAATGCAGGGATTTCATTAATTTACCCAGATTAGTCGCCACATCCTTCAAATCCCTCACTTGCGTACTTTTATTCCAACACGCTCTAACCTGTTCATCCAAAGCCAGACTTTCCCTCTCCCAAAATGCTTCATATCTCAAATGCTTGTTAAGCGACGTTAGGCTGAGTACCCAACAACTGAATATACAAAGGATAATGATCTGACCTGGAGGAAATAATATGTGAAACCTTGCAATGAGGAAAAATAGAAGACCATTGAGGACACGCCACCGCACGATCAAGTCGCACCTTCACATTTCGATTTCCTTCCTGCTTATTATCATACGTCCAAGGCACTCCATGAAAACCCAGATCGAATAAATTACATTCAGAGAGAACCTCCCGGAAATTAGCCATGAGTTTAGGCGATATTTTATTACGAGAAAAATGCTCATGCTGCCACATAGCTTCATTAAAATCGCCGACCATAAACCAAGGGCCAGAACCAAGAAATTTAATCCGTCTCAAAAGCTCCCACATGACGTACCTTTGGCTCGCCTTCGGTTCCCCATAAACCAATGTGCATCTCCATTTTGGTCCATCACTCTTACAGATATACAAGTCAATAAAGTGATCACCAAATTTGTTAAACTCCACAGAGAAGCACTCATCCCAGAATACCGCTAAACCACCGCCTTTGCCTATACCCGAAACGGTAAATAAATCCAGCTCACAAAGGACTTTTGACAGAATTCGATCTACCTAGCTGAGCTAACTACGGATTTAACAACCACTAGCTCGTGGTACATCAAACACCCACCAACACTAGCTAATGGACCAACTAAACTAAACTAACTAGCTAATCGATTCAACAGCCACCAAGTTAATTACTACTACGTACTACATTGCAAATCGATCTGTGCAAGTAGCTGCTACCGAAAGTACAGATTATTGTTCTGACCAACTAAACTCAACTAAGTATCATGCACATATTAGTGCTAGTTCGGATATGAATGATACCAACCATATGCAACCAAAACCAACCATAGCTCGCGGCGGTGGACGGAGAGCTCGCGACGGCGGCAGTGGACGGAAATCTCATGGCGGTGGATAGAGAGCTCGCGACGGTGGCGGTGGACGGAGATCTCGTGGCGGTGGACAGAGAGCTTGCGACGGCGGCAGACGTGGTGGGGGAGCCCGGAGAGCTTGTGGCCTATATTACATGATACGGGGATACGGATACGGCGATATGGAAAACGACAATGTCTGAAAATAGACTTACGGGGATACGGTGAGTATATGTATGAATGCACAAAAAATTAGCACCAAAAAACATTTTTTTAGAGGATGAGAAAATTGACGCTTATGAAGTAACCTGATCTTTTTTCATTCAGAGTGATCTAAAGAAGTTGCTGCCTTTTCAGACTACTCCTTGACTCCTTGTATGCAGTCCTTATGTTCCTTGCAATTGCAAACACAACACAGCAGCATGAGTGAGACATTGAGCTTCTAGAAAAGGTTCACTCATTGTTAATCAACAAAATAACTTACCCAAACCTCCAAGAAATATGGCGCCCTTATTTGAATTGTTGAAACATAGATACATAGATAAAAGCAATGAAGCTCACACCATTGAAAAGCAATTAAGCACACAACAAATTAGTCCAGTAGTTCACGCAGCAGCACACGACAATCGTTCAATAGTGCATTACAGATTAAATGAAAAGAACGTGGAATAGAAATAGAAATATGAATGATATGTGCTAAGTTGAAGGCCGAGGTGTCAAGCTTCAGATGCTTCGTCTCCCACCATCTCTTTCTCAAATTCTAGCACGTCAAGTGCGAGATCAGCACCTTCAAGAATGCCAACACCATCAAAGCTATCAAGACCATCTCCGCCAATATCTCACATTCGGCTTGGCCCACTTTAAAAAATTGCGTCCGCGTCTCTACGCAACAGAGCGCCCCCGAAAAAACTGGATCGGCCCCCGCGTCGCCCCCCGCGCGGGCGACTCGGGTGACGGCGGCGGCCGTCCTTCTTCCTCCCCCGACCCTTCTCTCTCCCGCCCCCGCCGCCGGCCGGAGCCGCTGGAGCAAAGCTCCTCGCGGTGGCTGGCGGCGGGGCTCCTCCCCTTCGCGCCTGAACATCTGAGGCGGGGCAGATCGTTCGGGCGGGAGCGTCGTGCTCGTGTAGGGCGCGGCGCGGGGCTCTGCCATGGCGGCGTGTTGCGTCGGCAGTGCAGCAGTCCTGGGGCGGCGTGGTGACTACGTGGTCGGGCGGGGCGTGCCTGGATAGGAGGCGGCGGCGGCTAGATGGGTGGCACCCCGATCTGGCGACGGCGTCCTTCTCCGGTGCGGTCTCGTAGGAGGCGGCGGCAACCACTCGAGGCGGCTGGGGCGCCTCGGGCTGGGGGCTTCGCGCCGTGGCCAGGGCGGCTCTTTGGCCGTGCGGCGGCAACCGACGACCCCATGGCTAGTGGTGCTGGAGATGGTGGGCATGGCGGCGGCCGCGGATCTGGTTCCCACCCAGATTCGTTGTCGATTCTTCAAGTCGATGATCGGCGGCGCGATGAGGGCTCTGGTGAGGGGATGGAGGATCTCTGCCGGAGTACCGGTGGCGGCATACGTCTTCGTCGCGAAGCTCCGCGCGGTTCCAGCCAGCCGCGAGATCGGGACGACGCGGCTTCCGGTGAAAACCGCGCCTGACTGCGGTCTTGGCGGACGATGGCGGCGTCTCTGACGTCGTTTCCTTCTCGAGGCATCGTTGTTGCAAGTCACGTCAACTCGATCGGGATGTTCCGGGGGAAACCCTCGATCTGGGTCTACCAGATCGGACGATGACGGCGCCTTCGGTGTCGTTTTCCCCCCTGGGGGCATGGTTTTGGAGCAAGTGCTGGCTGGAGGGGACAAGAGGAGAAGCGGTGTTACATCTACCGCAAAGCCGACGGCGGATCCCGGCGGCATGGCGCTGCGGAGTTTCGGCGGCGGGCGCGTGTGGATGGATACGTGCAGGATGGTGGCGTTGACGGCAGGCCTGGCAAGGTCGGTGCATCAGTACCTGCTCTGGAGATGGATCGGTGGAAGACGGCGGCGGCGGCCTCTGAGAGTGCGCCGGACCGGTGTGTGACCCAGTCCCGGTATGTGGCTGGGCTGGGGCATCCGGCTTTAGATGTTAGGCTTTGGTGCGATGTTTGTTTGGTATTCGGCTCGGACATTCGGCACCCCTTCATCAAGGGGATAGGAGTAGCGACAGGTGTTGCCAAGATGGTGGCTTCAGGCTTACTGATGTATTACTTTGTAAGGTCTTTGTGAATAATTAATAAAATGGCTGCATGCATTGCCCAGATGCAGAGGCCGGGGGTATATCCTCCTTTTCTAAAAAAACTTTCATAATCTTTGGACTTCCTTGTGAGGAGACGCAAGTTGTTGTGGACAAACACCAAATCCTCAGCTCGTTCAGGACTCATCCTATTTCTCTTCAAGCTATGGATATTAGAATATGTGCTCTAGTTCCTCTCATAGCAACAGGATGATGATGCCTGACCAAGTAGCATCAAGGCTAAATCTTTCAACTCTGGGGTGTGAACTACATAAGTACCCCACCACTGCTTTGGATCAAAGTGAGACATATATATCCTCTGTTGCTTCCGGATCTTCAAATGCATTCATACAAAGAGAGAAATCAACAAACTATTGCTTCACTCACTTCATGTCATCTGGATTTGTGAATAACTTCTTAAAGAATCTGTTCCTGTTTTTAGTGATTTAAGGATCGTTATGGGGGCTTACAGAACCAAGGACTTCCTCAATCCAGCTTGAAGTGTAGTACTTTGGGTTCATAGAGTGTGCCATACAATGGAGAGGAATGTAACTCTTCGTCCAGCGAGCTATCAAAATATCATGAACAATATCATGAAATGGAGATTCTTCCCAATGATCCTTTCTCTCCCCCCTCCCCCCCCCCCCCCCCGCCGATAGATAGCGACTTTCACCTTCTCTAACATGGTTTCCCACATCTCAAAGATCAGATGTAGACAAGACTTATCCATGTCGGCTACCCTTATCATTGAGTAAACGGACTCAGTGAAGGCAATAATAAAGTTGATTTTACCCACCACACCTCATTAAGAATCATTTGCTTCACATATGTTGCTTTCTCCAAATCATCCTCTTTGTAATTATTCCACTCATCGGAAAGAATCATTTTCTCAAGTGATGGGTGACTAACATGAACCTCTTCAGCATGATATGGAGACTTGCAAATCTTGCCTCTACAATTGCCAAAAATTTGAGTTTGCTAAACAAGTTGAACATGGACAACCTCATGCCATGATTCATGATATAATTCTTGATATAGAAGGCATCCTCTCGAGCTTGTTTTATCCATGTAAGTTCAGCATTGCCACCCTCGTTGTTCTTCAGATCACATATGTCCTTCATTGCAAGGTTGAGAGTGTGCACAACACAAGGAGTTCAGAAAATGTTCTTGTAATGCCCTTCAATTTCCAAACCAGCATATTTTGCAATTTGAAGCATTGTTTGTGACAACTTGGAACACATTCTTTGATTCAACCTCTTCAATTACTTCCTTCAACCTATCGAAGATATATTCCTTGCTTTTCACTTATCAAATAAAAGCTACAAAATTCAGCAACAAACAACAATGAGATTTGCACAAGCCAAACAACCAAAAGAGAATGTAAAACAACCTCTCCTTCAGTATTGATTGCTTTTAGGAACATTGGACCACCCTCTTTCATAGCTATGAAACTTAAAATAGGCCTCCTTTGAGGATCAGACCACCCATCAGTTGCTATACTCACTCCTTGAAGGGCCAAGTGGCCTTAATAGGCTCAAGCATCTTGTCAACATGTAACTTCTCCTTTTGTAGAAGTGTGGTCCTCAATGCATCATATGATAGAGGCACATACCCACCCAATTTTTTGTTTGCAACATAACTGTAGGAGGCATGATATTCTAGGTTTGTTGCCAAATTGAAGGGAAGAGCTACAAAATAAAAGTGCCTAACAATACAACAAAATTAACATCCTTGAAAAGTGCACCACAACAGTACATTAGGACAGTACAACACAATTATAAGGCTAATATGCAAACCCCCTGTATAGAACATTCTTGCAATATGAGAATCAACAATGTGTCTCTTTCAGTGGTAAAACTATCAGCAATGTTGGTTTGCTTTCCCTTTCTTTTCTTTGTTGATGGCAAACTCAGATTTTCATAAGGTGGAAGTTCGATTAACTAATCCTTTGGAGCGGTATTGGCTGCAGCTTCACGGTCTTCCTTGCGAATTGCTCGAGGACAGGATGAGCAATCTTGTTACATATCTTCACACCAGAACCTGAAGTCTTCAAAAGATGTTCTCTCACTCTTGAATAACTCCCTGGGAAATCTCCATCACAAAAGTGGCATTTAAATTTTGAATTTCCTCCACGATCAGACTCACCACCAACATTGTATCTTGTAACATGAACCCAAAGGGGGTATTTAGGATTGGTATCCTTGTTCTCCTCAGAATCATCAACGGTGTTACTACCACACCCAGTCCCAGAACGAGCAACAGAGGATTGACTGTTTGGTCTACACGCCATTCCCTAACACTGAGAAAAATAGATAAGTAGATGTCCCCTTTGTTCTTCCCTAAATCCTAATCCATAGCATGCTAAAAAACAGAGATCTTGAAGGTTGAAGCAATGGACTGAAACTTACTTGCGTACACAGATTCCAGATGGTGAAGAGCCGAAGACTTGGAGAACGGAGACGAGCTGCGAGGTGCTGGCAGCAGCGCCGAAAGGGAGTCTGGAGATGCGCCGAAACTGAGTCCTTGTGATTTGGCAACTGCCAGGTCCAGCGGTTAGGTTTATTTATTCATCGAGTATCTAATGGGTTTCATATCGAGTGGTAACATGCCCTTACATATCCCTAGTGTATCCCCTGCGTGTCCGAGCCGTATTATGATTTTTTTTATTTATTTAATTTGAAAAAATGTGATACGTAGGGATACATGTATCCCATGCATATCAGGGCGTATCCCCGTCCAGGTGCAGTATCCAGCACCGATTCGGCACTTCTGTGACATATCCCTGCAATGTAGCTCGCGGGGGCGGCCGACGAGCTCGCGTAGGGGGGCTGGAGGCGGCCGACGAGCTAGCTCCCGGAGAGCCCGCAATGGGGGTGGCGTTGGGGGAGGCCGACGGTGGTGGGGGCTGATAGCCTGCAAGCCAAACAGGGTGGTGTAGCACTTTCGTGTAAGTATCCTAAATAGTAATCTTTCCAACGAAGAGCGGAGGCACTACTAGGAAAACGGCTATAGCTAATATGGACATTAATGGCGCACCATGTATGTGGTGCGCCACTGCTATATAGTAGTGGCGCACCAGATATGGGTGCGCCATTAATGGCCATATTACTAATGGCGCACCTGGTGTGTGGTGCGCCATTACTAGTTTTGTCCTGGCCCCACACCCCTCCCCAGACTTAGCAGTGGCGCACCAGGGGAAAGTGCGCCATTACTAGTTTTAACTAGTAATGGCGCACCACACCCACGGTGCGCCACTACTAAGTTTGTCCTGGCCCCACACCCCTCCCCAGACTTAGCAGTGGCGTACCAGGGGAAAGTGCGCCATTACTAGTTTTAACTAGTAATGGCGCACCACACCCATGGTGCGCCACCACTAACATTTTTTTTTCAATTTTTTTTTCAATTTTTTTTCAAAACTAGTAATTTTTTTTTCAATTTATAAAATCAGAAATAAATCAATAATATCAAATCTTATTTTTATAAGATTTTATCACTCCATTTGCATTTTCCTTTTCTTTTATCTCAAATCTTAAATTATTACATGCAACTAAAAATTCAAAAAAATAAAAAAAAAGTTAGTAATGGCGCACCAGGAGAAGGTGCGCCATTGCTATCACGATGTTTATGGCGCACCTCGCAATAGTGCGCCATTGCTATCCTTGTTTATGGCGCACCCCGCCTAGTGCGCCATTGCTAACTCTTCCTCTCGATCTATACACAGGAAACGCACGTAAACACCTCATCCCCTCTCTGCTCGCTCACGCATCAGCTAGGGTCGGCAGCCGCCGCAGCCCGCCATCGACGCCGCCCGCTCCGGCGACCCCCCGCCGCCACCCGCTCAGCCCCCACAGGTACTCTCCTCCCTCCTCCTCACTCCTCCCTGCTCCTCCATTCCCCCCGTCCTCCTCTGTTCTCGATGCACAGGGCCGGCCGGCCGGCGTACCCGGCTCCGTCCTCCTCCTCCCAACTCCCTCCTCCCTCCTCCTCCTCCCCGCCCCCAACTCCCTCCTCCCACCGTCCTTGTCTCCCCGGGGATCCGCCGTCGCCGCCCGCCACCGGCCCGTGCTGGTGCTGCCGCGGCTCTTGCAACTTGGAAGGGCCCTGACACCACCGCCCCTGCCGCTTCCACCCTCCCCACCGGTCCATCGCCCCCGCGCCCGTCTCCGGCGACCCCGCGCCCCCGCGCCCATCTCCCCCGACCGCCGCCCTCCCCTCCGCTAGTGTGCGGGGCCGACGCCGTCTCCGGCCTCCAGCCGCCGCCCACGCTAGGGTTCGGGGCCACCGCCGTCTCCGGCCTCCAGCCGCTCGCGCCCTCCTCACCTCCTCCTCGCCGGTCAGCCTCGACCTCCCCTGCACCTCCTCCTCTGCTTCGGCTACAGAAGGAAGGTAAGCAACTCTTCCTGGTGCGCCTGTACCTCCTCCCCTGCACCTTGATTTTTTGTATAAATCTTCTGATTGCATTTGGTTTGTATAAAAAAAGTAGCAAACCTGTATAAAAAAAGCTATGTCACTATATAAAAAAAGCTGTATAAAAAAAGCTATGATTGCATTTGGTTTGTATAAAAAAACCTGTATAAAAAAGTAGCAAACCTGTATAATTGGGCTGACAAAGCTATGAACACTTAGTTAATATGTTTAGAATTGTTTATCTTAGAGTAATGTCCTAGCTAGCTAGTCTTTGTCCCTGCCAATTTGATAGTAATGTCCTAGTTTACAGTTGCATGGAACAACTGTCGAAGTAACATATGTGCTCAAGTATAATTCATGGTTCTTTAGATAGTCAAATCTATGATGGTTAGTTTTTCTGCCTATAAGGGCTGAATTCGTTTTACTTTTCTTGGTGTGAAAATGTTTCTTATACCAGGAATCAACTGAATTTGCATGTCCGGAATGTTCCATATAGGTAGATTTAGGTATTAAATCATGTTTGATTAAATAAGCATGGGAAACATTCAGATGTTAACTTCTTTTCTTTCTACCATGCTGCTAGACATTACTAATGGCATGTTCAAGCTTCTTGGCAGCATGTTAATAAATAATATGGCATCTGATTGAATAACTTTAAATGCCTGCAAGATTTATCAGGCTATTAAGTTTGAGCTGCTGCTGTTAGTGTTACTAATGCTGCTGCTGCTGTTAGTGATTCCTAATGCTGCTGCTGTTAGTGTTACTAATGCTGCTGTTCCATCAAATTGGGAATGTATACTTAAGTGATTCCTGGTAGATACATCTCATGTGATACTTAAGTGATACTAATGCTGCTGCTAAGGTGAACATGTGGCTGCTGCTGTTAGTGTTATTTTATTTTACTTCTTTCTCATGCCCTCTTATCCCAGCTGTTATGAACATGTACTATGCCATATCTATCCCAATTATTTTTGTTGGCTCCTAGCAGTTTTTATTATAGCATAAAGTTGCTAACTTGGGCAGCATAACTCTATGATAACTAATGGTTGTTTGTCCTACCTAATAGGCTTCTGAAGTTTGTTCTTCTTGATTCTAGACAACCTTCTTCTTGTGGTTTGACTGCTCCTCCTCGCAGCTTCTTTCCAGTACTAAGGTTTACTTTCCCTCTTGCTTGGTCACATGTAATGTAATAGTAGCTGTTGTGGATATTAAAGGTCAACTCTGGGGACTGAAATTCCTGAAACTTGGTGAAGATATGAATATAGCCTTGGCCTTGACTGTCCATGGTTTCCCAGCTCTGTTTTATCTTTTATCATGGTTTTATATAGTACTACCTCTGTAACTTAATATAAGATGTTTTTTGACACTGTCACATTATAAAAAAAGTCTTATATTAAGATACGGAGGGAGTACTGTATATGCTAAATAGCAGTTGCTGTTGCAATCTGGTAGCATGCTGGTGGTGTTGTGCTGTTGCAATATGCTATTTGATCTCTGAATGTGCAGCCCATGGGGGGAAAATTAAATGTGTTTAGTAATCTCAATTAATTGTAGAGATTTGTTGCTGCTTTTCAGTTCCTGCAGTTGTCCATTGAGTATACTTTTTAAGATAACAAAAGGGGTTCAGTATACCACTAATCATTTATGAGCTGATGGACAACAATTACTCTATTCTTCCACCACTGCATCACTCGATCAAATGTCATCATGCATGTATCAATGAAGTGAATATTGTTGGAAATATGCCCTAGAGGCAATAATAAATTGGTTATTATTATATTTCCTTGTTCATGATAATCGTTTATTATCCATGCTATAATTGTATTGATTGGAAACTCAAATACATGTGTGGGTACATAGACAACACTGTGTCCCTAGTAAGCCTCTAGTTAACTAGCTCGTTGATCAAAAGATGGTGAAGATTTCCTAGCCATGGACATGAGATGTCATTTGATAACGGGATCACATCATTAGGAGAATGATGTGATGGACAAGACCCAAACTATAAACGTAGCATATGATCGTGTCAGTTTATTGCTATTGTTTTCTGCATGTCAAGTATCTGTTCCTATGACCATGAGATCATGCAACTCCCTGACATCGGAGGAGTACCTTGTGTGTATCAAACGTCGCAACGTAACTGGGTGACTATAAAGGTGCTCTACAGGTATCTCCGAGGGTGTCTGTTGGGTTGGCATGGATCAAGACTGGGATTTGTTACTCCGTGTGACGGAGAGGTATCTCAGGGCCCACTCGGTAATACAACATCACAATGAGCCTTGCAAGCAAAGTGACTAAAGAGTTAGCCACAGGATCTTGTATTACGGAACGAGTAAAGAGACTTGCCGGTAACGAGATTGAACTAGGTATAGAGATACCGACGATCGAATCTCGGGCAAGTAACATACCGAAGAACAAAGGGAACATCATACGGGATTAATTGAATCCTTGACATAGAGGTTCGACCGATAAAGATCTTCGTAGAATATGTAGGAGCCAATATGGGCATCCAGGTCCCGCTATTGGTTATTGATCGTAGAGGTGTCTCGGTCATGTCTACATAGTTCTCGAACCCGCAGGGTCTACACACTTAACATTTGGTGACGATTAGTATAGTTGAGTTATTTTGTTGGTGACCGAAGGTTGTTCGGAGTCCCGGATAAGATCCCGAACATGACGAGGATCTCCGGAAGAGTCCGGAGGTAAAGATTGATATATGTGATAATAGTGTTTTGATCTCCGGAAGAGTTCCGGAATTCACCGGAAGGGGTTCCGGATGTTTACCGAAGTGTTCGGGTGCAGCAACACTTTATATGGGCCAAAAGGAAAAGCCCACGAGGTATTGGAAAGTGCAAAAAGTAGTTTTGCTGCCGCGTAAGCGGTACTACCGCTTGTGTGAAGCGGTACTACCGCCCAAGCGGTACTACCGCTTGTGTGAAGCGGTACTACCGCCCAAGCGGTACTACCGCTTGTGTGAAGCGGTACTACCGCTTGTGCGCGGTACTGCAGGGATCCGAGTTGGACTCTTTCCCTGCGGGCCAAACCGACCTTGTGCGGGCAAAACCGACCTGGAGAAGGCTTTTGCTCCAAGTTTAGACCCCAAGGCTCAACATATAAATAGAGGGGCAGGGCTAGCACACAGGACACATTAGATTGCCCCAAGCCG
The DNA here is from genome assembly GCA_039707655.1 of Elymus sibiricus. Classification (NCBI taxonomy): domain Eukaryota; kingdom Viridiplantae; phylum Streptophyta; class Magnoliopsida; order Poales; family Poaceae; genus Elymus; species Elymus sibiricus. Next base: position 516,876,578 of record CM077666.1, read on the forward strand.
TGTGCCGGCAACCTCTAGTTCCTCCTACGTCATAATTTCAGTAGTGCTTAGGCGAAGCCCTGCTGAAATAGTTCCTCATCAACATCACCACGCCGTCGTGCTGCTGGAACTCTTCTTCTTCTCTGCTCCCTCTTGCTGGATCAAGAAGGCGGAGATCGTCATCAAGCCGTACGTGTGTTGAACGCGGAGGTGCCGTCCGTTCGGCGCTGGATCGTGCTTGGATCGAGGGACGACTTGCGATTTGGATCGCGGAGACGTTCGACTACATCAACCGCGTTTCTTAACGCTTCCGCTTAGCGATCTACAAGGGTATGTAGATTTACTCTCCCTCTCGTAGATGCTCATCACCATGGATAGATCTTGTGTGTGCGTAGGAAAATTTTTGTTTCCCATGCAACGTTCCCCAACAAATATGTGAAAAAAATCGTCTGTGCTCTGTTTTCTTATTTGGATGAAAACCAGGCAGTGTAGTTATTTTTTGGTTAGCATGCCCATGTCCATTTCTGTATGTACATTCTGTGCAGGGATTTGTGCCCGTTAAAACCAGGTAGTGTATGGCTGACGACGACCATAGGATCCCCGAGTGCGACGATTGTGACGACGACTCGGGTCGGTGCGACAACCCGGTGTTGGACGAAGGAAGATACTTCTCTCTCACGCTTAGGTGGGGCTTCGAAAATCTAACGGAGTAGGTCCTAGCTAGTAGTAGTGATGTGAACAATTAGGATCATGATGACAGGAGACATCATTTGTGTTGGACTATTGTACATGTGCTAGCTCGAGATGCTCATCGTGACCGCAACTCTCTTCTATGTGATGGTAGTTTAGATGATTGACTTTGTAATGTGATATAAATTTGCTACTCGGTCTCGAGACCTAAACTTGTCTAATATTTGAACTTTGTTCGCTATTTTGAATTCGGAGACTAATGTGATGAATTGTATTATGTGATGTTTATACTTGACTGATGGTAATTTATACTGTAATGCAAACTGTATATTATGTGCTTTATTGTATTCTGTAACCCGTGCAAATAAGAGAAAAGCAAAAATTTTTTTACTGGAATTAATAGTAGTGGCGCACCATATAGATATTAGTGGCGCACCCATATTTATACCAGTGGCGCACCTTTAGAGTTAGGAGTGGCGCACCAGTAGCCCCCCTGCTAGGTTATCAGTGGCGCACTAGGAGGGATAGTAATGGCGCACCAGGTGGTGCGCCACTGTTATGTAGATTAACAGTGGCGCACCAGGGGTGCGCCATTACTATTTATTAGTAATGGCGTGATAATAGTGGCGCACCTATAGTGCGCCATTAATAGCCAAAATAGGTGCGCCACTAACAGCCTTTTTTCTAGTAGTGAGGAGAGTATTTATGAGTAACATTTCTGTCACACACATGTTGTCATAGTTCTTATGTGAAGTAACTGCTTGTGATTCTGCAGACGTTGTTAGTGTCCCAAGAAGCAAACAAACCAGAATGATAAATATGATAGGTTTGTGATAATGAGAATAATAGTAACTTGAAAGTAATAAAGAACATAAATAAAATAGAAAGTAGAAATGATTTTCTTGCAATGGAGAGATTAGACGCGAAGAGAATTCGGATCATGGTATACATCAAGTGTGCCAGTGCGACGGTAATATTAGTTACCTTGTATTGTGAGTTTAGTATTTGATTTACTCATTCGGTAGGCGGACCACCCTAAGGTTATGGAACTCCTCCTCGCGGGATTATATTCCATACTATGGTCCTGCTTCGCCGTTGCCACAGCTTGGTCGTCTCCACAATTAAGGTCGTTAGATCAGAACCATGCATTAAGTTTGATGGATCACCATTATCTCATAGTCTTCGGTCCACATAGATGTCTCCATGTGTCACGTCCGAGGTCGCAGATTTCCTAAACAATATGTGTTACCTTTGTAGGTCTTGAGATCATGTTTCCCGGGCCCTTAAATTGGACAACACGCATAGAGTTCACCACAGAAAAACAACTTACTAGGAAGATCATAAGACTACAAACACGAATGACGACATATAGAATAGGCACAAATGAATCTTACTAGTCACCTTCCCGCAAAAAAAAATCTTACCAGTCACCTACATCTCCCACGCCTAGGGGGAATTAATCACACATCGAAAGAGAATAACCAACCATCTCTGAGAATAAACCCATGAAAACCATATCAATAATATCGTGAAAATCCACAATAAGATGAATGATCAAACAAGTCTCAACCTCCAGATGAGTATGAATAGAGTTTACACCCTGATCTTACAACTTGGAATTCCTCTTACAATAGTAAAGGTGAAATGAATATGGAGATGGAAGAACAAAACTAGAAGGAATCTCTGATGGTTCTCCGGATCTCCTCCCTCTGTTCTGTGCGTGGTGGCGGCGGCTAGGTTTGCTCCCATGATGTTGTGTCCTTCACGAAAGTGTCTTGTATCGATAAGATGGAGCCTTTGGCCGTCTTTTACTCTGGTGCACCAGATGGCTGAGCCCCCAACATGGAAGTTGCTCCATTTGGCTTGATTTGTAATAATTCTCATTGGTTTCCTTCCATATGTGATATTTCCTGCCAAACAATAGAAAAATGGATTTTCTTCTCTCTCAAAGGATTAGCGTTAGAAATAACCGAGAAGCAATATAAATCCGGTGAAAAACAAATGAAAACTCCTTGTAAATAATCATAAATTCTCGAGCCATCAACTGCCACAAGCTTAAAACTTGCTCGCCCTCGAGCAACTAAGAAATTAAGAGAATGAAAGGGAGTTTGACATGAGTAGAAAGAAGTTTACTGGCTCGTGAAGATTTAATATCTCCATTCTCACAAATCCTATAATCTTGGTTAAGAGAATAATTGCATTTGAATGGTTGCACTTAAGCTCGTTGCCTAGCCACATTTTGTCTCCTATTACCAGTTATAATTTCTCAAGTCAATCTTCCATAGTTAACTAGGTGCAATGCAATCAAAAACTTTTATTCTCTCAAGAGAATGCATTTTTCTTCGGAGTTTGTAGAAAAAAAATGACCAAGGAGTTCTGGAAGAGAAGAAAACATACTACTCAAGCATCTCATTAACACCTAGAAGTACCTCCTAGTCATGACTATAAAATACTTCCTTCGATCATTATTCTTCAGAACTTCAATCTTCGGTGATGGGGTTATGCCAAAATTTGCTAGTTGCAATGGTTTTTTTTGCTACGGCTTAATTTTGTGCACTATGGATCAAAAAGGTTATCTCTTTCGAGCTCAGCGATTAGTGCTCGCATTTACCACATACACATTTCTTCGGTGAAGTTCGATCAATTTCAACTCAAACTCCAAATTGGTGACAGAGTCGCATTTATGCGAATTATCTCAACATATAGCAAAGGTACATGAAACCAGCGAGAAGCTGAAGCTCCATGATTTTAGTATCGCAGGAAAGCTTTGGCATAACCTCGATCAACTCAAATATTCATTCCTCTAAACAACTCTATCAGTAGGTACCATCAAGGCAATCAAATTCAGTGCTATGGAGTTGAAGTACTTGAGTGCTAGTTCTCTTCAAAAATCCGAGCCCCTAAGTTTCTTTTTAGAATTTTTCTTTCTTTATTTTTGGAGCAAAATCTTGCTTTACAACAAAGTTTCACTAGCAAGATTCAAAGTTGGGAGTTATGACTAAATGATATTCAACTAACGTGGGGAACGAAGCTTTAGTGCAACCAGCCAAATGAAAGCCTTCGCCGCCTTCGCTGTCGCCACCGCCCGCCCATGGTGAGCCCTGGCCACCGGCCGCCCTAGTTTTGTGTGTGTGTACATTTTAGTGTAATTTTAGATAGTTTTAATGTAGATTTAGATGCGAACCAACCTGTGGTTGGATGGTTAGGAGGTGCTATCCCAACCCACAAGGGTTCAAGTCCTAGACTTGACATTGGTGCTCGCATTTTCCTGGATTTATTCCAGGCCTTCCGGTGGTGTGCTTTCAGTGGGAGAAGACGTTCCCGTCGACTACGAAGGCGTCTATGGCGACTTCGTCAATCTCACGATGATGTGCCGGCTTAGTCTCTTGGAGGTGCTCATAGAGGTAGGGTGTGTGTGCGCACGTTCATAAGGATGAGTGTATGTGCATATGTATGATTGTCTGCGTCTTTACTATGTTGAAAAAAGGGTAGATTTTAGATAGTTTTGATGGCTTAGATAGTGTAGATAGTGCAGATAGTGCAGATTTTAGTGTAGTTTTTTAGAAGTTTTAGTGTTGATTTTAGTGTAGTGTTACTGATGATTTTAGTGTAGTGTTAGTGTAGATTTTAGTGCAATTTTAGATAGTTTAAATAGTTTTTAGTGTAGGTTCAAGTGTAGTGTTAGTGTAGGTTCTAGTGCAGTTTAGATAGTTTTTGTGTAGTCTATAGTTTATAGATTGTAGTTTATGCAGGTATTCATTTTGTCAATCAATCAATCAATCAATCAATCAATCAATCTATCTATCTATCTATCTATCTATACCTGTACTAATTAAAGACTCCCTAGAAATAGCACGTTAATTAAAATTAGGATCCGTTTATCTCGTGGGACCGAATTATTATGGTGTAGAATAATCTGTTATATCTCTATTGTAAAACTAGCCTCCATCTATAGAGAGCCATCTACAACCGTTGGATAAAATATTCCTAAAGTCCTCTCTTTTATCTCCTTCCTCCTCTCACGAAGTACGAAAGCAGCTCAGAAACCAGGGGCAGAGAGATAGTTAAATGGAAGAAACCAGATATATGCCAAGTTAAGCTCAATATAGATACTTCTTTTCACAGCGAGGAAGGAGAGGGGGCGACGGGCACAGTTATTCGAGATAAGCACTGTAACTTCCTTGTCGGTGCTTGCTATTTTGTCTCGCATTCTTCGTCAGCTTCGATGATGGAAGCACTTGCAATGAAAGAAGGATTGTCCCTGGCAGCATCTTTGGGTTACAACCATATTATTGCTGAATCTAATTGCTTGGACGTAGCTGAAGCTTGTGGAGGAGGACACACTTGGTGGCATGAAGGAGCTGCAATTTATGCTGATTGAGTTGATTTGGTGGCAATGATTGGAACAGTCCAATTCTCACATTGCTTTCGGTAGGCCAATGGCGTTGCACATGAGATAGCAAAACATAGTTATGAAAACCATTTATCTTGTAATTGGTTAGATGATCCTCCTTCTTTTATTATCCATTCTCTTATGAACGATGTAAGTGTCTTGGTTGATTAATAAAGCATGGCATTCCCCTCAAAAAAAGTATGTTTTGTCAAACTAAAAAAAGGGAACTGTGACTAAAAAGAAGGGGGGGGGACTGTCCTCTCTTTATCTCCTTCCTCCTCTTTATTATGGAAATCATGTGCATGGAGGCAACATTGGATTGCTCAAGGCAATGCTCGGACGACCAGGAAAATTAGGACCTTTATAAACACATGTTGAGGTATGGAACCATATGTTATAAACTGGAGTATATGTTAACTTCGACTGTGCAATACTGTGTCGGTTGCTCTATGGAGGGTACACTAGATAGTATATACAACAGGTAGTATTTTCTCGCCACGAGCAGCATGGAGGCAAATACAACCCAATCCTTCTCATGATAGTGACCAGCCTTGCTCTGCATCTTGCTCGATAGTGATCTTGATCATCATATTTGCAGCTCTGCTACTGATAGTAAGATTCTTCTTCTCCACAGTAATGAAAAGCAAGATGTTAGAATTAAGGAGTGACTGCTACTTGTGATAGGCGTTGGGATTTCCCCGAAGAAAAAGGGTGATGTAGTATAGTAGCAGATAGTATTTCCCTCAGTTAAGAACCAAGGTTATCGAACCAGTAGGAGACTCACACAAACAAACGTCAACAGTACCTGCACACACACACACAACAAATACTTGCACCCAACGCGGGCAAGTGGGTTGTAATCCCCTTATACTCGTTAATTGCAAGGATTAATTCTGATAGTGATAAATAGATAAATTGCAAAAGAAAATAAAAGTAAATAAATTGCAGCATGTATTTTTAGGGTTGTAGTAAATATAAAGTGAATGGCCCCGGGGGCCATAGTGTTCACTAGAGGCATCTCTCTCATGAGCATAACAACGGTGGGTAAACAAATTACTGTTGTGCAATTGATAGAAAAGCGCATAATTATGATGTTATTCATGGCATGATCAATATATAGGCATTACGTCTGAGACAAGTAGACCGACATCCATCTGCATCTACTACTATTACTTCAACCCTCGACCGCTATCCAGCATGTATCTTAAGGTATTAAGTTCATAACAAACAGAGTAATGCTTGAAGCATGATGACATAATGTAGACAAAGCAAGACCAAATAATATGTTCGAGCCCCATCATTTTACCCTAAGTAGCAACAATACAATACATGCCTTGCTACTCCTCCTGTCACAGAGTAAGGTCACCGCAAGATTGAACCTACTAGCAAGCACCTCTCCCACTGAAGATAAATCAAGGCTAATTGATAGATCGGAGAGAAATACAAGGCTATAAAACCACACATAATAAATCTCAGAAAAGACTCAATTACTTTCAATGAATAATCTGATCATAAACTCACAATTCATCGGATCCCAACAAACACACCGCAAAAGGTTACATCGGATTGATCTCAGATGAGATTATTGTATTGAAGATCAAAAGAGAGAGAGAGAGGGAGAGAGAGCCATCTAGCTACTACTATGGATCCATAGGTCCTGTGGAAACTACTCACACATCATCATGGAGGCAGCAAGGTTGATGAAGATGGCCTCCGTGATGGATTCCCCCTCCGGCAAAGTACCGGAAAAGGCCTCCAGATGGGATTGCGGAAGAACAGAGGCTTGCGGCGGCGGAAGAATTGTTTCCGGGCCTCTCTGAGGGGATTCTGAATATTTGGGAATTTATAGGCTTGGAATTAGGGTAAACGGAGCAGCATGGGGTCCACATGGGGGCAGGGCGTGCCTACCCCCTTGGGCGCACCCCCCTGCCTTGTCGCTTCGTCGTCTATCTTGGTCTCCCCCGAAGCTTCTAGGGTTGATACGTCTCCAACGTATCTATAATTTTTGATTGTTTCATACTATTATATTATCAATCTTGTATGCTTTATACACCATTTCATATCATTTTTGGGAACTAACCATTAACCCAGTGCCCGTTGCTGTTTTCTGCTTGTACAGAAAATCCATACCAAACGAAGTCCAAACACGATGAAACTTTTTCATGATTTTTTCTGGACCAAAAGAGACCGTAGAAGCTTCAGGGGGAGTCCAGACGACAGACGAGGCGACGTCAAGGCAGGGGGCGCGCCCTGGGGGGTAGGCGCGCCCTGCCCCCTTGTGGGCCCCCTGCTGCTCCGTTCACCCTAATTCCTGGCCTATATGTAGGAATGCAATATGTCTACCAGAGGGGGGGGGGTGAATGGGAGTTTTAAAATTTCTTCGGAAATATTCAAACTCTCGGAACCCAGCAGCGGAGCGAATAAAAACAGACTACAGTGAGCGAAGATAAACTAGCGAACATGAACTAAACACATGCATCGAAAGGAATCACACCAACGAGACTTATCGTACATGACAGAGCGAATGTAAATAGGTGGGAAGAGGTAACCAGTAATGCTCGATGGCGACAAGGTATTTGGTAGACCAGTTCGCCCTTCTGCAAAAGTACTACGTCTGGTTGGAGGGGTTGTGATTTAACACAGAAGATAAACTCTCTTCGCACTATTCTCCTCGAAAATTGGTTCGTCAACCAATGCAGATCACTCGTGGTAGATGGTTGAGGTGATCTCCGAACCTTTACAGACTTCTTCTTCGAGAACCACAATCACTCTTGGTCTCTGAAGAAATTGACACCTAACCGTCTAGAGAGTTCGCAGCTCTCAAGAGTAATAGGTGGAGTGTACTGGACTTAGATTCGAGTGATGCTAAACCACTATCTAATTTTTTGGCTCTGGGGTTTTCTCTCGGTGGATTTTAAACTCAAATCACTCAGGAGAGAGGGTTGCTCACACAAACTTCTCGGGATCAAATAGAGCAGCCACTGGACAATGCCAGTGCGGGGTGGCTATTTATAGCCGCAGCCTTCCCTGATGGGAAATGATCATTTTGGACACACGGTCCAGCCAATGTCCAACCGACACGTTCTCAACGGTCGGATTTTGAGAGCAACGGTAACATTACTTGAGGAACAAATAATGCTAACTCCTCGGTCAGAGACAAATCTCTCGAAGCGAAGAAGAACACAGTCTCTTGCTGGCAAGTATTCGCTTGGAACACAAAGAGATTTCTCTCGCAACTCACATAGGATTGGGTTTAGCATCAGAGAATCGAAGTTTCAAACACTATACCCCTCTTAGTAGTACGGTGGTCCTATGACTCAATAAAGAGAAAGAAGAACAACGAAATAAATGGTACGTCTTCACTTCGTCTTCAACTTCTCGTCTGCAGTCAATTCCTTCGGACAGTCACCAAACCAATTGCTTTGCGTCAACAATTTTTTGGGGTCACTCTTGTCAGCATAATCTTCGGTGATAATCCTCGCTGCTACGCTGGAGATTATCTTCGGAGTTTGAACCAAACTCCTCTTGACTCCAGGGACCTGTTGCTCTGTGTGCACTAGTGTCGGTGTAAAAACCGGCAGACCTCGGGGTAGGCGGTCCTGAGCTGCGGATCTCGGATCGATGGTAACAGAGACAAGGAGACGATGTTTACCCAGGTTCGGGCCCTCTTGATGGAGGTAAAACCCTACGTCCTGCTTCTGTTTATATTAATGGAGATGTATCGAGTACAGAGTTGATCTACCTCGAGATCGTAATATGTGTCTAACTTCTAAATGCTAGGTGTTCGATGTTGCATTGATGTCCCCTACGGGCTAAACCCCATGGCTTATATACACGCCAGGGAGGGTATCTAGGGTTACAAGGTCGGTATCTTGGAGTAAGGCAGCTGGAGAAATCTTGAAGTGTACTGCAAGTCTTCGGTAGAAGCAGCCTTGATCACGTCTCCCATCTGCGGCCTCCGGAGTCCATCTTGATTACGTACGGGGGCATATCGGCCCATCCGAGGAAACGGGCCGGCTAGGTTGGCACCCCCTAATCCAGGACACCGTCAGTAGCCCCCGGACTGGTCTTCTACGCCGAGGACGACCTTGAAACATCACTTCGGATCCGGAGTCTCTGGCTTGACAGACGAGTTCCACTTTACATTTCGGATTTTATTCATAGAGCATCGACATCCGTGGTCCAATCCGAGCTTGTACCCTATCCGAGGTGAGCAAGTATCTTAGCCTCAAAGGCTTGCTGTGCAGGTATGAACAATCCAATCCGACCTGACAGCTTTATCGGAGAGGCTCGCCCTGCGACAGGTCGAGCAGTTACTGCTTCCCCTCAAATTGTGTTTCGAGGCGGCTCTTTTACTGGCACGCCCCGTCGAGGCAGAGATCGTGCCCGCTTTCTTAGGGATATCATCAAGATTTTGTTTCCCCCCATATGTTTCAATGGCATTTTTGATAGCAATCACGAATTTATCGGCGCAGCCAAGGGGGCTCTTGGCCTTTCACAGGCTTATAAAAGCAAAGGGGCGAACAGCGCGATAGCCTACGCTCCCATTCCTCCCTCGCAGCTGCTTCGTCTAGCTCTAGCGCCCAGATCCAGCATACACGCCTCCCTCTTTCGTGAGCTTGACTCCCTCACCAGCCATGGCTGATACCCTTAAGGGGCACTGGGGCGGCTCCACCGTGATGGCGGTGACCATCACCGAGCTACGCGACGCGGGGTACCTAGCCCCTGCCATCGCCGCCCGTGCTCCAGCGGCCGTCGAGCTGGTACCCGCTCCCAATGCCGGGGAGTGGGTGGTCTTCGTACCCCACCTCATCCGAGGCCTGGGGTTCCCGCTGCACCCCTTCGTGCGCGGGATCATGTTTTACTACGGGCTAGATTTCCATCACCTAGCCCCCAACTCCATCCTCCACCTCGCCGGTTTCATAACAGTCTGCGAGGCCTTCCTCTGCTGCGAGCCACACTTCGGCCTATGGCAGAAGCTCTTCGGGATCAAACCGAAGTCGAGCGGCTCCGAACTCGCGGAGTGCGGAGGGGCCATGATAAGCAAGAACCAGGGGGCCACCTGGTTCAAGGGCACCTTCATCGAAACGGTGAAGGAATGGCAAAAGGAGTGGTTCTACATCACCGAACCCCTTGCCGCTGGTCAAACCGAGGTCCCGGCCTTCTCAGCCGGGCCTCCCAAGAAACTCAAATCTTGGACGGAAAAGGGCGTCACCTGGGGGAAGCCCGAAGAGGTAGAGACCCTGGTCGAGAGGATCATGTGGTGGACCACCACAGGGAAGGCTGAGCTGGCCGATGTCATCAACGTCATGCTCAACCGCCGCATCCTTCCTCTCCAACTTCGGGCCACCCCGATGTGGGCACAGAAGCCCGAGGACATGGACACCATCAACACCTTCTTCCGTTCCACCTTGGCCACTATGTGGACAAAGCTCATGAAGGTGGCCAAGGACAAGATTCCTGAGGAGGGAAAGGACCGCGGCCTCGAGCACGGCTACGAGGCCCCCCCGGTGAGTGGTTCCGTCCTTCAATATTTCATTCTTTGCTCATTGCTCCGAGGAGTAAAGTTTCTATCTGAGCCGTCGTGTTTTGACATTTCATAGAAGTGGTCAGCTTGGGTAAAAGGGGTACGATGCCCTGCCCCACTGCCGGAACAACCCCCAACTCCCCTGCTCTCGGCACTTCTGACCGAGGAGCCACACGTAGTGGCCTCCAAAGGGACGAAGTCCCAGACGGGGAAGTCCAGTGCTCGGACCCGGGGGACCTCGGTCACCCGGTCAGAAGAGACCCACACCTCCGCCGCTCAAGACGGCGGCGCTGAGGAGGACGAGGAGGAGATCCCCCTCCCCCCCCCGAAGGGGAAGAGGTCGGTGTCAGAAGACGCCGACGTGGTCATGCCGCCCAAGGGCCCAAAGAGGCCGAGATGAGCCTCTCATCCGAGGCCGCTAACAAGTCGTCGGAGAGAGCCGAGCTCTTCGGTGACTCAGAGGAAGACCCCCTCGCAACGGGGAGGAAGAAGCCGGAACCTCGAGGGTAAGCCCTTATCCTTGTCTTCCTTGTTTGAGTCATTATTTCATCAAGGGAAATTTTACAGAAGCAACTTTTCATACACAGTCCGCCGAAGGTGATCCCCAGCGGCTCCTTGAGCGGGTTGCCGTCTGCCAGCGGGACTCCAGAGCCCGCTGCTTCTCCCCCGATGCAAGTCGGTCTGGGGGAGGCAACATCCACCCTGGCCCCCGAGGTCAACACGGCGGGGGCCGACGAGGCGACGGTCATGGCCGAGGTCGAAACCTCGACCCAACAAGACCCGGGGACGGAGCGCCCCAAGGTCATCGAAGGAGGGCTGGGCCAGATATCGGCCCAGCCGGAGTCTACCTCGGCGCCGCCTCACAGACGGAGGCTCCTCGGGTGGATCCATCCGAGGTCATCCCTCCACCATAGCCTGCTGTCCGGGGACGGACCGGCGCGGGGTGGGCCGAGGAGGTGGAGGAGGCCCTAAAGGGCTGCTCCCTCAAGCAGGAGCACCGTGCCTTGATAGGCACGGCGCTAGAAGGCTACCGGTCCGCAGAGGCCGGCCTGCACGAGGTCTTTAAGAACCTCGTAGCAGGTTTCGAGGTACGTCTTCTGCGCATTCGGTTTGCTTTGTTTTTATGAATTTTGTCCGAGGACATAAAAGTGTAGCCTGCTAAATGGCGTAATGAGTGAGTAGCCCCCGAGCCCGAAGTCGGTTTCGAGAAACCGTCATTGGGGTCGCTTGAGAAAATAGGAGCCTGTAGAGTAGCCCCAGGGCGCTGCTCGAAGCAGCTGTCCTAGAGCGTGTTGATGGCCTAGACCGTTTTCTCTGTAACAAGGATCTGTGCCATTCCAGGTTTCGACCTTGGTTCCGGACTCCGTCCCCGAAGAGATGGCGGAGATGAACCGGAGACTTGAGCGATCTCAAGGTAAGCAACGTGAAACTTGCATTGTAGGTTGTATGTTTAAAGGAAACAACTAAGACTTAAATATGTTGACAGCGGAGTTGGAGACGCTCAAGGCCGAGCTTGAAAGGGCTCGGAAGGAAGTACGGCAGCAGAAGGCTGCTGTCACCACAGCCGAGAAGGCGCGGGCCGCCGAGAAGGTGGCCGGAGAGAAGCACCAGGCACGGCTGCTAGAGGTAGAGGAGACCCTAAAGGGCGTGTTCGAAACACGCGACAAACTTCAGGAGGAGGGGCAGCGGACGAAGGATGAGCTCGAGAAGCTGCAGCGTGCCCACTCTGAGCTCAAGACCTCGGCCCGAGCGGATCGCGAGGTGCTCCAGCAAGTGGAGCAAATCGCCTCGGGTAAGAAATTTTTGCTGCAGTGTACGTTTGGCAGCAAAGGGTGTGTCGAGCTCACCCAATTATGGCGTTCCGCAGAGGTCTTCGAGGATCTCCCGCAGAGCGCGGAGGATGCGGTGGCCTACTTTGGCCAACTAGCGGGCCATGAGGCGGAGAAAGCCTTCTGGGGTCAATTCCCGGGGTCGCCGTCTGCGCAGCTGCTGAATCATCGAGTGAAGCAGCTGGTCGAGCTATTCCGCATGACAAGGCCAGCGCTCCAGGACCTTTGCGTCGCTCTATGGCCGGCCGAAGCCATGCCGAGGAGCCTCTTCGGCCTGACGGCTCGTCTCTGAGATGTTGTGCCCTGCGTGGACCGCTGGAAGAGGTCCGCGTGCTTCGAAGGGGCTCGGAGGGCATACACTTGCGTGAAGACTCACTTCCGCAAAGTTGATGCGGAGACTTGTGCTGCTGGCCCGCCTGCCGACAAGCCGCGGACCGCCGAGCAGTTCTTCACCGAGGTGGAAGCGGGAGCTCGGACCACTGAGGCCATGTGCCCTAAGGACACCTTGTTTTTTTAGGTACTCCAAAATGCCGGAGTGTATGATGTAAAAACTTTATCGTTTGTTAAATGAAAATGGCTTGAAATTCCATATTTGTTTATTTAGTAATTCGATTATTCCTCCGATATGACTTTTTTAAAATGAGAGTGGCCAGTCGTCGGCTTCAGCCCCAATGTAAGTCATACAACGGGTGTTCCCTAAGCCATGCTTGACCCTTAGCCGACGTCTCGGTACCCTATGGGCGGTTGATGACTTTAGAGGAACGAGGCAATCGGACTATAGTGGCTTGATGTCTTTCATTTAGTCATAGGAGTTTGACTGTGGGGGTGATGACCAGCCCCCAGTGTGGGAAGTATTCGGCCTAATTGGCCGAGGTCTAGGCCATATCATACTTCAGCTAAAAAATAAAAGCCCTTCATTTAACACGGGTGATCTCTATGATCACATCGTTTGACGCGGTCTCCGGATGGCGGACCAGTTTACACACACCTAGATAGTCAGTTTTCGGCTTTCTCCACTGAGGCGCCACGCCAATTGACCTGGCGGCGCAATCGCAGTGGTTCTTCCGTTACGCCCTTAGCCGAATTTATCGGAAACATAAGGGGTACACATAGGAGCCGGGCAACCCAACTATTGACCGAAATCTAGGTTCGAAACTGATGCATATAAGGCCAAAATCCGAGACGCCGAATACATCGGACTTTATTATACGATTGCATCTTTTTAGAGAACTTCATCGTCCCAGAGCTATGCTAATAAAGAAATACAATAGAGACCTTGAAAGGGCATAGTTTCTTTATTTCATAATATCAATCATGTAGATGGCCAGTTGTGACGAGAGTAGTTGAAAGAGTACAACGTAAATAGTAAGGAAGGAAGAGGAAAAAACAGGTCGGATAATTACTGACGGATTTTAAAGGATCCGAACCGAAGCCTGCCGCACGTTTGCGTTTCCGAACTGTTGACCAGATCGTCCCGATTGATGATGAAGGGTTTTTCGGAGGCTGATTGACGATGAAGTGTTTGATTGACCGAGTTCCTCGAAGGGCAGTGTTTGCCGGAGTCGATCTGTGGTTAAGGCCACAGAGACGTAGTGTCGCTCGGCTACTTCTTTTACAGATACCTGCCTGTGCAGGGACTCTAAGCCTTGTCTTCGCGTGGTTAGTCCGCGCGTGACGCGTGGGTAGTTGTATTGGCTCCTCGGCGTCCCAGGGAATTTTGAGTGTGAAGTTGTGTACCCTGGGGACGTAGTGCCCACAGCTAGGGCACGCGAGGAGCCCGCATCCCTATTTCGGGTGCGGGGTTAGCTAGCTGAGGTCGACTTGTGCACCCCGGGCTCGCTTGAAAGAGCGAGCGGCGCGTTTATCGCTGCGGGCTGCCTCCTCGGACGCTTGGTCCTCGGCTGCAAAAGCCGTGGTCTGTTCCTCTGTCCGGAGTGAACGTTCGGTATTACCATTGACTGTGATGACACCGTTGGGTCCTGGCATTTTGAGCTTGAGGTAGGCGTAATGTGGGACTGCGTTGAAGCGTGCAAACGCTGTGCGCCCTAGGAGCGCGTGGTATCCACTCCGGAAGGGTACGGTGTCGAAGATTAACTCCTCGCTTCTGAAGTTCTCGGGCGAACCGAAGACTACCTCGAGGGTGACTGTCCCGGTACAACGGGCCTCGACGCCCGGAATGACACCTTTAAAGGTGGTAGAGCTCGGTTTTATCCGAGATGAGTAAATGCCCATCTTCCAAATAGTGTCCTCATAGATGAGGTTAAGACTGCTTCCCCCGTCCATCAGGACGCGTGTTAGATGATAACCATCAACAATAGGGTCCAGAACGAGCGCCGCAGATCTGCCATGCCTGATGCTAGTCGGATGATCGTGCTTGGCGAAAGTGATCGGGTAAGCTGACCATGGGTTATACTTCGGGGCGACTGGCTCCAACGCATATATGTCCCGAAGCACACGCTTTCTCTCCCGTTTAGGGATGTGGGTGACATAGATCATATTGACCTCTGTTACCTCGTTGGGAAATTTCTTTTGCCCTCCATTATTGGGCTGCCGAGGTTCATCCTCGTCGTCGCTGCGGTGTTGGGTTTTATTCTGACCCTCTGCCGCTACCTTGCCAGCTTGTTTGAAGACCCAGCAATTCCTATTAGTGTGTGTTGCTGGTTTTTCCTGGGTACCGTGAATTCCACATGGGCGGTCCACGAGCCTGTCAAGCTGGCTAGGTCTGTCTTTGTTCCCCTTATAGGGTTTTCTTTTCTGCCCGGATTTAGGTTCGGCGAATCCAGCATTGACCGCGGCGTCTTCAGTGTCGCTTCCGCCGTTTTTATACCTGCGCTTATTTTTATTGCGCTTCGGTTTTCCATTGGCGTCGCGTGTATCCGAGGTGCCTGCCTCGCCATTATGAGTACTTCGGGCGAGCCAGCTATCCTCTCCTGCGCAAAAGTAGGTCATCAGAGAGGTCAGGGCAGCCATAGTCCTCGGCTTATCCTGGCCGAGCTGTCGAGCTAGCCATTCATCTCGAATATTATTTTTGAATGCGGCGATGGCCTCGGCTTCGGAACAGTCTATGATCTGGTTCTTCTTGGTGAGGAACCTGTTCCAGAATTTCCGGGCTGATTCGCCAGGCTGTTGGGTAACACGGCTGAGGTGATCAGCGTCCGGAGGTCGGACATACGTGCCCTGGAAGTTTGCTCGAAAAGCGTCTTCTAGGGCTTCCCAGCTGCCAATAGAGTGAGGAGGGAGGCTATTAAGCCAGTGTCTCGCCGGCCCCTTTAACTTGAGCGGCAGATATTTGATGGCGTGGAGGTCATCTCCATTGGCCATGTGTATGTGTAGGAGGAAATCCTCGATCCAAACTGCTGGGTCGGTGGTACCATCATATGATTCTTTGTTAATGGGTTTAAACCCTTCCGGGAATTGATGCTCCATCACCCTGTCTGTAAAGCAGATTGGGTGAGCAGGACCTCGGGACCGAGGAGGATCTCGTCGGGTTTCGGGAGAGAGCCGTGAGTAAGCTTGATCTCGGGCACGGCCGTTCCTGTCCATCCAGGCATCGTAACCGTTGGGCCCACCGAGGGCACGTCCCCTTGATCCGTAGATGGACCGAGGGGGTGCCCTATTTTCTTCGATACGACGTCTAGCGTCGCGAGGATCTAGGTAGTCCACGGGGTCTTTACCATGACGGCGTGGAGGTGGCCTTTCATCATGGTCTTCTTGTCTTGGCCTGTCCCGGCCTCTAGGGGGCCGATCGAGGTCGTCAGCGAGCTCTTCATCAAATTCTGGTAGGAGGCGCCTGCGTGGGTAAGACTTCGGCGCACTATGGTGTCGGTTCTCCATATCCTGCTCGGCGGAAAGCATTTCAACCCACTTTTCATTCAGCGCGTCGGTATTTTGCTGCAGCTGCTGCTGCTTGCGTTTTAAGCTCCGGGCCGTCGCAACGAGGCATCGCCGGAAGCATTCTTGTTCGAAGGGGTCTTCGGGGACGATGAAGTCCTCGGTGCCGAGGCTGTCGTCCTCTTCGGACTCCGGCATGTAATTGCCGTCGGCCCCTTCGAAGAGGTCATCGGGATCGGAGTCCACAAGAGGTCGGTCTGGTGTGCCGTTCCTTACTGGGGAGGCTTGAATGTCCTCCTCAAGGTTATCGGCGTCGCCGTCCTCCTCGTTGCCGTTATTGGCTGTTGCGTCATTGCCACTGGGTTCCCCATTATTGCTCCTTCGGCGCTGTCGTCGGCGTCTTGGAGGGGATTTGGGGGTGTCCACCATATAGACATCGTAAGTGGATGTGGCGGTCCACCTGCCCGTGTTGACCGAGGGCAAGGTGTTCTCGATGGGGCCGTCGGCGTCCTCCTCCATATCTGAGGGTTCGCCGTAGTCCAACACATCGGTTAAATCATGGACCGTGGCGACTAGGTGGGTGGTGGGTGGGATGTAAATTTCCCTATCGTCGGCTTTAAGTCCGATCTGATCGTAAACCGAAGTCTTGCCATCCGAGATGGACATGCTCTGGATGCGGCAAAGCATCTCATCAAGGTGAGATAACTCTTCGGGATCCATGGATGCGCCATAGGCAGGGCTGATTCGAAGTACATCCAGCGTGTGACCAGGCGCGTCTTCGGAGCGAAGGGAATCTGAACATAATTCGGAGTTTTGATTCGAAATCATCTCTGGCATCGGCACCGCTTCGGGAGTGGGAGCCAGATCTCTCTCTGGACTAGTGGTCGGGGAGAGATCAGCCGAAGTGGCGGCGTCAGTGGTCTCAAAAGATGTCATGACAGAGTTCGGTTTCGGAGTCGAGCCTCCAGAACCGGCCGGGCTTTCGATCAGGCCGGGCGTCAATCCCGATAGGATGAGTTCGCCGCGGGAATCGGCAGTGTACTCGAGGCCACCGAAGGTTATGACCCGTCCTGGGGCGTAGTTCTCGACGGAAGTCAGGTGTCCCGTCGAATCGGCGCAGAACATCATGCTGCCGAAGACGAAAAGCTGTCCGGGGACGTAGACGTCCCGACAGCTGTTATCGTGATTGATTCGTAGGTGAGCCATCGATCGTTCTGGTGATCGCGCAGCGGAACTCTCATTGAAAGCACCAGTGTCGGTGTAAAAACCGGCAGACCTCGGGGTAGGGGGTCCCGAGCTGCGGATCTCGGATCGATGGTAATAGAGACAAAAGGAGACGATGTTTACCCAGGTTCGGGCCCTCTTGATGGAGGTAAAACCCTACGTCCTGCTTCTATTTATATTAATGGAGATGTATCGAGTACAGAGTTGATCTACCTCGAGATCGTAATATGTGTCTAACTTCTAAAGCTAGGTGTTCGATGTTGCGTTGATGTCCCCTACGGGCTAAACCCCATGGCTTATATACACGCCAGGGAGGGTATCTAGGGTTACAAGGTCGGTATCTTGGAGTATGGCGGCTGGAGAAATCTTGAAGTGTACTGCAAGTCTTCGGTAGAAGCAGCCTTGATCACGTCTCCCATCTGCGGCCTCCGGAGTCCTTCTTGATTACGTACGGGGGCATATCGGCCCATCCGAGGAAACGGGACGGCTAGGTTGGCACCCCCTAATCCAGGACACGGTCAACTAGCAAACACATCAGTCCATTACTTTTTATGTCAACAATCTCCAAAACACAAGGAGGCAAATTATTGCACCAATAATCTCCCCCTTTTTGGATGGTTGTTGAGAAAACAGATAATCATCAAAGAGAAGATAGATATGTAGAAAGTAATTTAAACAAGAGTGAACAAGTTTTACTTTGCTCGAAGATGAAATTCTCCTGCAAGTATTGATGTATACAGAGGAAATTTCAATCATTCAAGACAATGATTCGCACTGATGAGATATAATCCATCGAGATTGTAGTGCAATCATTCGTAACTTCCGATAATAATTCCACCTGCAAAACAAATGCTTCAAGAGAAATAGTGCAGCAGGAGGGGTTATTAACATTACAGCACAGAAGTTACTGATGTCGGGCCCATGGAACCCAGGGTATCCAGACCCATCTGCCTTTGGCCCAGGGCGCAACGCCTGGCGTGGGCCCAGCAGGCCGTCACCACGAAGCACCTCACCAAGACCCCTCATGAGGCCCTGGCCTCCGGAGGCCCCCTCCTCAGGGAGTGGCAAGCAAGGCTCAGCACCTCCCCCAGCGGCCTCGCGAGGTCCTCTCGTGAGGCGACCTCCTGAGTTGGCCTCCCGAGGCCCCCTCCCGAGGGCGCACGAGACGAAGGCCGTTCAGCGGAGCCGCGCTGTCTGGGGCCCATCACGTGGGTGACGCGTGCGGCGATGAGCGGCGACAGAGGCGCGCTAGCAGGCGCAGATGAAGATGCTTTCCTCTTTTGTGTTAAGGGAGCAGGGCCAACTATCTACTCCCCAAAGTGACCCCAAAGGTTGCCCGATCGGTGAAGGAAGACCAAGACGGCGGGTGCGCAGGGCGGAGGTCATCATCGAGCCCACCGGAGTGTCATGGATCACGCTTTGGCAGGCGAAGACCGCCTTTAGTCAGGATAGCCTGAGCGCCTGTCCCCTTTCAAACCCTCCAAGTGTGGCAACCCTTCCCGCCTAAGTTTTCGAGGGGGAGGAGGACCAAGGCCGGTATAAAGGGCAGTGCTGCCATTGTAGACAAGGGGAGAAAGCTCTAGTTCCCATCATCCTCAACCTTGTACTCTCTCTTGCACCAGAGCAATACCAATCAAGCAGGAGTAGGGTCTTACACCGCAAGGTGGCCCGAACCTGGGTAAACCGTTGAGTCCACGGTCCGTCCCTCGTTAGCGCGCTCTCGCCGTAGCCTCGCCGTCGCTTAGCCGTGGTAGGAGACGAAGTGGTAGAACGAGCTCACCCCAGTGTTCGAACCTTTGGGTCCCCGAAGCCCGACTTCCGACATTTGGCGCGCCAGGTAGGGGTGCGCTACTGTTCTTTCGCTCCACCCTCCGCTCCACCAACCTCATGGCCGACGCACGTCGCGAGCGTGCCGAGCGCAGGGCTGTCCGCGTGGCTCAGACGGAGCCGGTGGCCCATGGCAACCGCCACCGCCCCGACGCCGAGGATGCTGCCGCCACCGACCCCGCTGCCCGCGAGCAGCAGGACTCCTCTCTGCACCCCTCCGTGCAGGCGAACGGCCGCACCGCCACGGCCTCCTCCCTCGCCCACCATGGGCCGCCGAACCCGCAGGCCGCGCTGCTCATGGAGCGCGAGCTGCTCCGCTACCGTCCAGCTGACGCCGGCTACGACGCCTGGCTTGGCCGCATCACCGAGCTCGTCAACGTCGCCGGGGACGCTCCGGCACCTTACCACTCGCTCCGCCCTCCGCCGTCTCGCGCTGGGGACCTGGCGCATGGCGCTCCCCCGCCACCTCCTCTGCGCGACGAGCATGGCGGTCCCCGGCGCAGCACGCGGGCTCGTGAGCCGTCCCGTGGCGCGTCCTCGCCGGGCCGAGACGAGGCCAGCTGCCAGATCATCCGCCGCGCGCCCCCTGACGCGTGAGTGCTCCTCGAGCGGCAGCTCCAGCACCAGGACCAGGTCGTTCAGGATGTTGCGGCAGCTGGGCGTCAAAACCGCGCCGCCCTCGCTGGCGGCATCCCCTCAAGCGGTGTGGGCTGCCACGCCTTCACCCGCGAGCTGCGTCGCGTCGTCTGGCCCGCGAAGTTCAAGCCTGAGCTGCCTCCGCGCTACGACGGCACCCCCAACCCCACGGAGTTCCTCCAGCTCTACGCGCTGAGCGTCGAGGCGGCGAACGGCGACGACAAGGTCATGGCGAACTGGTTCCCCATGGCCCTCAAGGACGGCCCGCGCTCCTGGCTCATGAACCTCCCCGAGGCGTCCATCTCATCGTGGGCCGAGCTCTGCAGCCAGTTCGTCGCCAACTTCAAGGGCACGCATGACCGCTCCCTCACCATCAACTTCAAGGCAGCGCCCAAACGAGACCCTCCGCAAGTACATCCAGCGTTTCAGCCAGGTGCGCAACAAGATCCCGCGCGCCTCCGACGCGGCCGTCATCTCTGCATTCTCCACCGGTGTTACGGACGTCAAGATGCGCGAGAAACTCGCCATCAACGGTGAGCTCAACTCCGTGCTTGAGCTGCTCAACCTCGCCGACAACTGCGCCAAAGCTGAAGAAGGCCGCCTCTTCGTCCACAACGACCCCGACGTGGTGCTCGACGCCGCCAAGACCAAGAGCAAGGACGTCAAGCGCAAGGGCCCCACCGTGCTTGCGGTGGAGCCCAAGCAGAAACGCGGCCGTGACCACGACGAGCCCAGGAAAGACAACCGACCACTCTGCGCCTTTCACAACGTCCGCTCCCACAGCACCGAGGACTGCCAGGAGCTCAAGCTGCTCCGCGACGAGCGCCAGGGCCGCCGAGACGACCACAATGGCCGCGGCGCCAGCCGTGGAGGTGGCCGCGGTGGCAACCGTTGGGACGACTGCAACAGCAACGGCAACTCCCGCCAGGGTTGGCGCGACCAGCCTCGTGAGGCAGCCTGGCATGACCAGCCTCATGAGGCAAATCCTCAGGCCAATGCCGCTCTTCCGTCGCTGCCGCCGCCACCCTGGAGGAACAACGTCAACCAGCCTGACAAGGGCACCGGGGGCTACCAGGAGCCTCACGCGGTCGCCTACATCCTTGGCGGGTCCCAAGCCCCCGCGTCCATCCGCCACTTCAAGCAACTCTCTCGCAAGGTGTATGCCGCCCTCCCAAGGCCTGAGGCCGCGCGGCCCCTCAAGTGGTCATAGTACGCCATCACCTTCGACTCCAAGGACCACCCCAAGTCCACGGCCTCCGCAGGCGCGCTCCCCATGCTGTGCACTCCCACCATCAGCAACGTCGCGGTCACCAAGACCCTCATCGATGGGGGCGCCGGCCTCAACGTGATCTCCATCAAGACCTTCGAGACGCTCCAAGTGCCCTATGACCAACTGATGCCGACTAGGCCCTTCTTCGGAGTGACCGATGGCTCCACCATCCCTCTGGGGCAAGTGCGCCTCCCCGTCACCTTCGGCACCCACAAGAACTACCACACCGAGCTCATCGACTTCGACGTGGCGCACATCGGCCTACCTTACAACGCCATCTTGGGCTACCCAGCTCTCACCAAGTTCATGGCGGCCACCCATCACGCCTACAACGTCCTCAAGATGCCCGGCTGCAGCGGCATCATCACCATCACCTGCGACGAGAAGGACGCGGCCAGCACCCTCGAGCGTGCCTACAAGGCCGCCACGGTCGCACACCCGGCCGACGAGGACGCGGCAGAGCCTCCTGAGGCCGCACCCACGAAGAAGAAGCAGCTGTTCTCTCAGGACCGCGCCGAGACGAAGAAGGTGTCGGTGGACGGCAGCGGCTCCGGCCCTGCCTTCACCATTGGCATAGGCCTCCCTCCTACATAGGAAAGCGCGCTCGTCACCTTCCTTTGGGCAAACTCAGATGTTTTCGCCTGTAAAGCATCTGACTTGTCCGGTGTGCCGAGGGAGGTGATCGAGCACCACTTAGCGGTGTGCCCCAATGCATGCCCCGTCAAGCAGAAAGCACGGCGCCAGGCGCCAGAGAAGCAAGATTTCATCGTCAAGGAAGTTCAGAAGCTCCAAGAAGCTGGAGTCGTCTGAGAGGTGTGCCATCCCGAATGGCTCGCCAACCCAGTTGTCGTCCCCAAGAAGGGCGGCAAGGAGCGCATGTGCGTCGACTTCACCAGCCTCAACAAGTTCTGCCCTCAAGATCCATTTCCACTGCCCCGCATCGATCAGATCGTGGATTCCACCGCCGGGTGCGATTTGCTATGCTTCCTGGATGCCTTCTCAGGCTATCATCAGATCAAGATGGCGACCGAAGACGTGGAGAGGACAGCCTTCATCACCCCCTGCGGCATATATTGCTACGTCTGCATGCCCTTCGGTTTAAGGAGCGCGGGCGCCACCTTCCAACGGCGAATGCGCATCACGCTGGGGCCTCAGATGGGGAGGAACGCGGAGGCCTACGTCGACGACATCGTAGTCAAGTCTCGTGAGGCTGGATCCCTCATCGCGGACCTCCAGGAAACATTTGCCAACCTGCGCAAAGTCAACCTCAAGATCAACCCGGAGAAGTGCATCTTCGGAGTCCCCTCCGGCAAGCTCCTCGGCTTCCTAGTCTCGCACCGTGGTATCGAGGCCAACCCAGAGAAGATCAAGGCCATCGAGAAAATGCGTCCTCCCCGGACCCTCAAGGAAATGCAGCGCTTGGCAGGATGTATGGCCTCCCTGGGGCGTTTCATCTCCAAGTTTGGCGAGCGAGCCCTGCCATCTTCAAGCTCCTAAAGAGGTCTGGCTCCTTCAAATGGACTCCTGAGGCAGACGCCGCCTTTGAAGCCCTCAAGAGGTACCTCACGAGCCCGCCCATCATGGTCACGCCGCGCTCTCGCGAGCCCTTGCTACTGTACTTGGCGGCCACCCCCAGACGGCCAGCGCGGCGCTGGTGGCGGTGCGGGAGGAGCGCGTCTGTGCTAAGGAGAAACCCTCCGCGCCCCTTCAGGCTCATGAGCCCGCTGAGCCTCGTGAGCCCCCCGAGCCTCATGAGCCTCCTGAGCCTCGTGAGGCCGCTGATCCTCGTGAGCCTTCCGAGCCTCGCGAGCCTCCTGAGCCTCGTGAGATTCCTGAGCCTTCCAAGCCTCGCGAGGCGCCTGGAGAGCAAGCTGCCACAACAACTACGCGCCTCGTCGAGCATCCCTTGTACTTCGTCAGCACCGTGCTAAGGGACGCGCGCGAGCGCTACCCCATGCAGCAGAAGCTCCTCCTCGCGCTCCTCGTCACCTCCAGGAAGCTGCGCCACTACTTCCAGGGTCACCCCATCAAGGTCATTTCTTCCTACCCCTTGGAGCAAGTTCTGCGCAGCCCCAACGCCGCCGGCCGCGTCGCCGAATGGAACATCGAGCTGCAAGCCTTATAGCTAGAATTCTCCACCACCAGAGTAATCAAAGGCGCGGCTCTAGCTGACTTCATGGCAGAATGGCCGGACACATACGAGGAGGATCCTCGCGAGGCCCAGTCCCTCCTGCCAGGGGACGAGGCGCCTGGCGGCTAGACCATGCAATTCGACGGCGCCTTCTCCCAACAGGGCGCGGGGGCTGGGGTCATGCTCACCTCACCGACAGGGGATAGGCTCTACTACGCCGTACAGCTCTGCTTCAGGCACATCGACAAGGTCTCCAACAACATCGCAGAGTATGAGGGTCTCATCGCAGGCCTCAAGGCCGCGTTCGCCCTAGGCATCAAA
This sequence comes from Elymus sibiricus, assembly GCA_039707655.1. Taxonomy (NCBI): domain Eukaryota; kingdom Viridiplantae; phylum Streptophyta; class Magnoliopsida; order Poales; family Poaceae; genus Elymus; species Elymus sibiricus. Next base: position 516,900,236 of record CM077666.1, read on the forward strand.
CGTCTGACCATCAAGGGTGATTCGCAACTTCTCGTCAACTTCTCCAACAAAAGCTACATGCCCAAGGACGAGCACATGGCCGCCTACCTGGAAGAGGTGCGTAAACTTGAGAAGCGTTTTCTTGGCCAGGAGCTGCAGCACGTCCCCCGCAGCGGCAACAAAGAAGCCGACGACATCGCCAAACGAGCATCTCGCCGCGAGCCTCAGAGCCCCGGCATCTTCGAGGAAAGGCTCCTCAAGCCATCAGCCACGCCTCCTGCCGCGAGCACGGTGCTCCTTCACGAGGAGCTCCCGCCCGCACCACCCACGGGCGCGCCAGACTGCAGCCCGGCTTCGGGAGCCCGCCTGCTGCTGGCGCTGGAGCCTCAAGAGGATAGCTGGGCCGCGGAGTTCAAGGCTTACTTGCTTCGCGGCACCCTCCCGGAGAAAGACTCAGAAGCAAAGCGTGTGGCCCGGCAGGCCACCGCTTACTGCCTACAAGATGGCGAACTGTATCGCAGGCGCCCCAATGGAGTCTCGCTATGGTGCATCTCCGAAGAGCAAGGGCGCGATTTGCTCGCTGATATCCATGGAGGAGACTGCGGCCACCACTCCTCGTCACGCACCCTCATCGGCAAGGTTTTCCACAACGGCTTCTATTGGCCCACTGCGCTGCGTGATGCTACCGCGCTGGTCCAAGCCTGCGAGGCCTGCCAATTCCACGCCAAGCAGATCCACCAGCTGGCGCAGGGCCTCCAGACGATTCCCCTCTCATGGCCCTTCGCGGTCTGGGGGCTGGATATCCTGGGACCCTTCCCTCGTGTGGCTGGCGGTTACCGCTACCTCTACGTCGCCATCGACAAGTTCACCAAGTGGGCAGAAGTGGAGCCGGTGCGCACCATCCCGGCAGGCTCCGCCGTCTAGTTCATCAAGGGCCTCGTGCGCCGCTTTGGGGTTCCCAACCGCATCATCACCGACAATGGCTCCCAGTTCACAAGCGGCCTCTTCAAGTCCTACTGCGCCAGCCTCGGTACGCAGATCTGCTACGCCTCGGTGGCTCACCCGCGAAGCAATTGCCAGGCTGAGCGCGCCAACGCCGAGGTCCTCAAGGGCCTCAAAACAAGGAGCTTCAAGAAGAAACTCGAGGCTTGCGGCAATGGCTGTCTCGACGAGCTACAGTCCGTGCCGTGGTCCATCCGCACGACAGCAAGCAAGCCTACCGGCGAGACACCCTTCTTCCTCGTCTACGGCGCTGAGGCGGTCCTCCCATTGGAGCTTAAGCACGGATCCCCGCGAGTCCTTGCCTTCCACGAGGTGGGTCAGGATGGCTCGCGGGAGACTGATCTGCTGCTCCTCGAGGAGGGCCGCCATCAGGCCGCCCTCCGTGCCGCGAGGTACCAGCAGGCCTTGCGTCGCTACCATAGCCACAACGTCTGCCCTCGTACTCTCGAGGTCGGTGACCTCGTCCTGCGCAGAATTCTCTCCAGAGAGGGACTTCACAAACTCTCACCCATGTGGGAAGGCCCTTTCAGGGTTACTCATGTCTCCAGGCCCGGCTCAGCCCGGCTGGAGACGGAGGACGGAGTTCCTGTGCCTAACGCCTGGAACATCCAACACCTCCGCAAGTTCTACCCGTGACCCTCACGCGTACGAACGAAATGGGGCTGTACACGCCCCGGAGCCTCTCATTGCGTTCGCCTGATGGGCCCGCGAGAGCTCCCGCCCACGCCCAAGTGGAAGCCCCATGCTCCGCGCTGGCGGAACGATCGACCTACGATCATACCCACACCCCTGTGGAAGCCCCATGCTCCGCGCTGGTGGAACAATCAACTGAGGGCGCCCCACGGGCTGCACCAACCTCAAGCTGACCCGTGCCGGACACGGCAACACTCTTTTTCTCATTCGATGTGTAACTAAGGGGCCCCACGGGTTGCACCAACCTCAAGCTGACCCGTGCCGGACACGGCAGCCGCATCTTGTTTTAGTTATGTAATGGTTGCTATCTTACTTCAGTAAAGTTCGGTTCCTTACGTGGCGTTTCGTTTTTGCCTCATGAGCCTTGCACGCTCACGACGTCCCTTATGAGCCTCACGCGAGTGGGGGCTGGACACGGTGTCTGCGCTCGGGTCAGTCCCAGCGGCGCTGAAAAACCCAAGCAACCGGGCTCTGGCTCACGGGCCTGCTCCCGTGCACGCCACCCCACCAAGGTTCTTGGTGTCTTGTCTCCTCGCGTAATGCCCATGAGCAAATCGATGAGCGCATGCTGCTCCCCTGCCGTTAAGTACTCTGCATGCAGTTATCCCAGGAGCAGGTTCCCCGAAAGGCCTCGCGAGGATGCCTCGCGAGGTGGCCCCCTCAGGGCCTCAGGAAGCCAGCTGGCCCCGCTTCGGGAGCTAACCCTCGGCGGCCGTCTCGGCAGGAGATCTCGCGAGTGGAGCCCTCACGAGGCGTGCCCTGCAAGAGATGGCCCACCGGACACTACCTTGCACAGAGCTAAGTCTCCCGCCTCGCGAGCCGCCCTCGCCGTCTCTTAAGCCTTCCCTTCCGACAGCCTCACGAGCGCCAGCGTTTCTCTTGATGCAAGCCGCTTGCGCGTCGAAGGGGGGCTCTTTGAGCATCGTGCCTCAGGAGCCCTTACTAGCTCCCGGTGCCCCTCGCCTCCTGGCCTTGTCCAGGCATCGCGACCTGACATACCAGCGACGGCTATGGCCAGCTCGGGGGCTGGGTCCTGACAACGTAGAGCGTCATGGCAAGCAAAAAGAGCAAAACGGGCCTCAAGAGAAAGCTTCGCGAGGGCACGAGCGTTCATTACAGCAAGTCATAAAGTACTTAAACATCAAGGCATCGTCTTCACGCCCCTATGGGGCCACGTCGATATAGCGCAGGGTGACGAAGGGAAAAGGACCCTAGGAACTCGCGCCGTCGTCGCCGCCGGAGCTCTCGCCGCTGCCGCAGGAGTACTTCCCGAGCAACGCGTCCACGTGGCCTTCTACCGCCTTTGCAACGCCGTCGCGAAGCTCCTCGGGGACTGGGGCTATCACCTTGTCAAAATCAAAGTTGGGATCGGTGTGAAGGAGGTGGATGAAGACGCGAGTCGCCGCTAGGGAGAAGAGGCCGCGGCACTCCTCCTCCAAGATGCCGTGCACCTCCTTGGCTCCGTCCTCAAGCCGTTCCACGAGCTTGGTGGAGAAGTCGACGTAGTCGGCGTCACGGGACTCGTGGAGGGCTCCAAGCCTTCCCTGGCAGATGGAGTTCAGGGCATCGTGGGCGCGGAGCTCAAGGGAGCGAAGCGTCTTGACGCGTTCGCGTTGCTGCTCCTGTTCCTGGTCCGCGGCGCGGCCCCCTGGCGGGTCTCTGCCTCGGCGAGTGCCGCCTTGAGATCAGTGATCTCCTGCCGGAACCGCTCACGTTCTGTCTCGAAGGCGTCCCTTTGCTGCGACAGCGCCTTACCGCGCTCCTCGGCAAGCACCAGGCGCGCCTCCGCTACCTTCGCGTCAGCATCCTCCTGAACCTTCTTCTCCTTGGCCTCCAGCTGGGCGTTGGCCTCCGTGACATGCTTCGTGTGAGCCTCCTGGGCATCGGCCAGCTGGCGCCCCAGCGTCTCCAGATGCTCCCTCTCCGTGGCCTGCTCAGTCGCCGTCCTCTCGAGGCCCTCCGTGCGAGTCTCGAGGCCCGCTTCGTGGGCCGCAACCTCATTCTCGTGAGTGGCGAGAGCGCCTTCCCCCACGAGGAGCGACTGCGCCTGCTCGGCGCGTTGGTCCTGGAACTCCTTCAGGCGGGCCTCCGCCTCTTCGCGGCGCGCGACGGCTGCTTCGGCCTCCTGGAGGGCTCTCGCACGGACCCCCTCCGCTTCGGCGGCGTCCTTCTCGCCCTGTGCGCGAGCGCGTTCGTTCTGGCGCCGGGCCATTTCAACGGCGACGCTGAGCCGGCGGCACCCATCAACAAGCTTCAGGCGCTCCTCGGCAAGGCGTGTCTCCGCATCCTGGAGGTCCGTCCCGAGCCGAGCAAGCGCGGCCTTGGCGTCGCACAGGGCTTCGGGCCTAAGCTGGGTGTGGCCGCTCACAAGGGCCAGAGGCGAGTCCGGGTTGGGCCCTCGGGCACTCTCCGCTGCCGCGGTAAGGGAGGACTCGGTGCCGCTTGTCTGGAGCGGTGGGTTCGCCAGGCCACCCCCCGCGTTCGGCTGCGGCGGCACACTGTGGGGGCTCTCCATGCCTGCGACGGCGCGCCCCACGACTCCTCCCCCCGCGCTTAGGGAGGCCCCCGGCGGGGGGGTGGGCGTTTCGACCTCCCCCGTCGCCGCTCCTTTCCTCGCGGCGGGGTCAAGGGGGAGGGCGTCCCCGCTTGCTGAGCCTGTCTCCCAAGGCTCCTCCGTCTCGGCTTCGCGAGGCGCACCCACATGCGACTCCGGAGGAACAATCGTCTCCTCTTCGACTTCCATGCGCCCCGCCTCGGCGTCGGGACGGCGGGTGGCTTCTCCATGCCCCCGGCACCCGTGGCGGGCGCCGGCGCCCCCTGCGGGCTGGGGGTCACCTTCGCCTTCGTCGTCGTCTTCTTCTTCTGATCCACGACGGACCTCCTGCGCGAATGGAGGCTCAGCTCCGAGCCCGGACGAAGAGCGAGGACTGAGAACATCGGGAGGAGGCAGGGGACTTACTCGTCGCTGACGTACCACTTCCTCTTCTTCTCCCCCGCAGGGGGCGGCCCATCGCTGCCACCGCCAGGCATCTCCTCGGCGCCGCCGCCGCTCGGGCCCCCGGGATGTGTCGCAGTAGACCCGGACGCGTTATCGCCCGCCTCGGGGCCCTGGGGGGTTTTGGCCTCGTGATGGGCCTCAGGTGCTAGGGGCTCGGCCGCCTCTCGGCCGGGAGCCCCCTCCACCGTAGGAGGAGCGCTATCGGCGTCGTCATCCTCAAAATCGCAGAGGAGCTGACAGCGAGTGCGCGGTGGCGCCCGGTTGGCGTCCTCCTCCGTGGCCTCCGCTGAGTCCTCCTCGCCACCGCTGCCCCCTGAGTCCAGCTCCACCATGAGAGGGTCCTCGCGAGGCCCGATGTGGCCTTCCGGCACGAGGCCCCACTGGTCAGAGAGAGGCATCTCCTTGACCAGCTCCGCGATCTCGTCATAGCGGAACAGAGGGAGCGCACCCTCAAGCGGGCCCTCGGCAGGGGTGTTGAGCAGATTCGCCAGGGCCCCGTCCAGCACCTCTTGCGTCAGGCTGCTAGGGTGCAGCCTCATAGCGTCGCCCGCACCGGTGTACTCCCACACGGGGCGCGAGCGTTACTGGAGTGGCGCTATGCGTCGCTGAAGGTACTCCCTGACGACCGACGCTCCCGACAGCTTCGCGGCCCGGTGCGCAGCCATCCGCTCCAGAACGGGTTCCATCCTCGGATCAGTGAGCCTCTCGCTCCCCCATCGGGAGTTCTTCTCAGCCGGGTCCGTCGGTATCATCAGGAGTGGGCTGGTCCGGCGTGCATCCATGAAGACCCAGCGCTGCCGATAGCCCTCCACCTTCTTCGCGACCCTCAGGTTGATGATGCTGTTTTCCGTTCCCTTAACGGCAAGGAACGACGCGCATCCGGAGCGCTGGTCTCCCGCGGTCAGCCGCAGGCAGAAGAAGTGGGGGAAGAGCGCCACGGAAGGCATCACACCCACAAAGGCCTCACAGTAAAAGGCAAACATGGCCAGGAGGAGGATGGAGTTGGGCTGAAGATGGAGGGCATGAATCTGATAGTGTGAGAGAATGGCATAGAAAAAGTCTGAGAACGGCGGCACCAACCCGGCATAGACGCTGTGGAGGAAGAAGGGGTAGGTCGTCGCCCCCAGGTCGCGCCGCGCGCGTGACCCTGGCCAGATCTGGGTCGCCTGGTTCTCGTTCATGTCGCCAGCCACCAGCGGGAGCACCTTGTCCAAGCCCTCTCCATCGATGATGATGGAGCGCTGCAGCGCTGCCTCGAGGACGGGCGCGATTGGGGACGGGGCCGCCGCCTTTCCCCTCTTGCCGGCGGGCGCCATCTGCGCGGCGGAGGAGCGGATCGACGAGCCAGAAGAGGCGGAGCTCGAAGAGGGGGTTGCGAGGAACTGCACGCGAGAAGGCAAGCGCAAGGAGACGGAATGTGTGAAGGAAGGCAATGATGGTCTCGCATCGTCCGCGGCAGACTTTATGTCAGCGCGGGCGGGTACCGAGGCGTCGTGGGAGAAGTGGGGGCGTCTCCCGTCACATCGTGCGCCACGCATCGCGCCTGCCGCAGGCGGTTAGGGCCCACGCCGTTTTGCCCCCCAGTAGGCGGGAACGTGCGCGCCGCGGGCCCGGGGGCTACTGTCGGGCCCATGGAACCCAGGGTATCCAGACCCATCTGCCTTTGGCCCAGGGCGCAACGCCTGGCGTGGGCCCAGCAGGCCGTCACCACCTAGCACCTCTCCAAGACCCCTCATGAGGCCCTGGCCTCCTGAGGCCCCCTCCTCAGGGAGCGGCAAGCAAGGCTCAGCACCTCTCCCAGCGGCCTCGCGAGGTCCTCTCGCAAGGCGACCTCCTGAGTTGGCCTCCCGAGGCCCCCTCCCGAGGGCGCACGAGACGAAGGCCGTTCAGTGGAGCCGCGCTATCTGGGGCCCATCACGTGGGTGACGCGCGCGGCGACGAGCGGCGACAGAGGCGCGACAGCAGGCGCGGATGAAGATGGTTTCCTCTTTTGTGTTAAGGGAGCATGGCCAGCTATCTACTCCCCAAAGCGACCCCAAAGGTTGCCCGATCGGTGAAGGAAGACCAAGACGGCGGGCGCGCAGGGCGGAGGTCATCATCGAGCCCACCGGCGTGTCATGGATCACGCTTAGGCAGGCGAAGACTGCCTTTAGTCAGGATAGCCTGAGCGCCTGTCCCCTTTCAAACCCGCCAAGTGTGGCAACCCTTCCCGCCTAAGTTTTCGAGGGGGAGGAGGACCAAGGCCGGTATAAAGGGCAGTGCTGCCATTGTAGACAAGGGGAGAGAGCTGTAGTTCCCATCATCCTCAACCTTGTACTCTCTCTCGCAACAGAGCAATACCAATCAAGAAGGAGTAGGGTCTTACACCGCAAGGTGGCCCGAACCTGGGTAAACCGCTGAGTCCACGGTCCGTCCCTCGCTAGTGCGCTCTCGCCGTAGCCTCGCCGTCGCTTAGCCGTGGTAGGAGACGAAGTGGTAGAAGGAGCTCACCCCAGTGTTCGAACCTTTGGGGTCCCCGGAGCCCGACTTCCGACAACTGAGTTTTACAAATTAGTACAGATAAGCTTAAACCAGAAGTTGCAAACTCACACGAAACCAAAACCAACAAAACACCAGAAAGCAAGACTACCGAACCTCGATGTAATTCTCCCCCTTTTTGTCAACGAGTGTCAAAAAGGTGACGAATAACATGAGTCCTGAAGCGCAGAACTTGGTTCACTCCGAGGCATCACCAAAAGAGCTGTCAGAAGATGCTTCTTCTTCAGATGTGACAGGAGGAATGAGAATCTCTTTGTTGTTTGCAGCAGCAGGAGTTCTACCTTCGGGTAACATGGCTTGGGGCTGAGCAGACGAACTGGGCAAATTTGGATCAGCCGAAGAAGGAACATGTGACAACACATTGCCTTCGGTAGGTTTCTCGGTTGGTGAGGTAGCTTAAGACTCTTCAAGCATTTTGCGAAGCTTTAGATGAAGAAGATCAGTAGTAGGCTCACGAGCAGGAAGAGGAGGTGTACTGCGATCTTGAAAATCTTCAACAGTGAAGCCTTTGTCGATGTAATCATATAGCTCTTGGAGATTAACATTCAGGAGTTGTTTCTCAGTGAAGAATTTGCGAAGCAATTTCCAGAGTCTCTTCTTGTTTTCATCAGCGATTAGATGCATGAGTCTGGTGCGATTGTTAAGAGCATTGAGCTCGGAGGCGAGATGTTCTTTTTCTCGTCTATCCTCGGCAATATGCTGCAGAAGAAGGTGTTGTGTGCGCAGACTGACTTCTAGCTGCGATGGAGGTTGAGGTGAAAACATTCGTTCGCGCTGAGGAAGATGTGGCCCGTCAAATTTCTTGTGATAGTCTTGGGGGCTTGATGCAAGTGATTTACCCGATGTAAAATCTTCCATGACTTGCAATGTATCGCGAACAGGAGGTATGAAGCTTTTGTGGCTTGCCTTCGCGAGATACACTGTGCCCATAGCATGATCGATAACTTTTTGGATCCAGGGAGCGAAGACTTTGATGCAGAATGGATACTGAGCAGAATCCTTCAGAATACGCAGAAACATGTCTTCAATGTCAAAGATGTACCGCTCAGAGATTGCATATATGGCATTCCAAAGAACATCTGAGATAGACTTGTCTGGATTCATACCAGCCATTGGGCAAATAGTATAGGAGAGTATGTGATATAGTGTCTGGTTCTCGAAGGTTAAGTGTTCAGGACGAGGAGGACTAGAGTAGTCATGAATCTTTTCTTTGTCCATTATGCACCAAAAAGTTTCATCAGATATGACATCAATGTTGTGCACCCGAATTTCGTTGTCTCCATGCTCAAAGCGAGGGAAATGGAAGTGCGAGACGAAATCCGTGGAAGTAAATTTGATACGTTTTCCTTCGGTCATCCATTCCATGATCCACTTCGAGCTATTAGTTTCAGCTCCAGAGATATAAAGTGTAGCATAGAACTGAAGAATTATCTCTCTGTTCCATGGATGCTCGAATGCAAATACCTTGGTGAGACAGAAATCATTCAAATCTTGAAGCAATTGATTGATGCAGCCAATGTTTCGCATTGCAGGAATGTTTAGATATTCCTGAGGGAATATTTTTCTGCTCTCATAGAGTACCCGAGAGTAATATATTGCCTGTTCCTTAGTCCAGAAGTGAGGCGATTCCAAAGTACGCGGCCCATCATATGGCCTATCCTGAAAGAATTTTGGATGCGCATTCCGATTGAATAGAGGACCTTTGGCGCCTGCTCCAGACAAGAACAAGGGCAATTCATCATGAGGGTTTGGATATTTGAGTTCATCCTCGGGAGAGAGAAATTCATCGCCATACACAACTGAGTCGGGATGGCGAGCAGAGACAAATTTCCGTTTGGAGGGACCAGTGTCTTGAATTCTTGTAGATGTATCAATAGTCAATTTGAGTGGAGAAGGAGTTGGTGCCACACCAGATGGTGCTGCAGAGGCAGTTGGCAGCTTGGCAGGTTCATCGATTGAAGGCACTGGGGCCGAATCATGCACATGAGGTGGTTGAGGATTTTCCACTGGAATCTGTTGTTGCTCGGTTACAGTTGGATCCGAGACTTTTGGAGCTTTGTGAGTAGGAGCTTGGGTCTCAGAGCGAGGGATTTCACCTTCCTCAGAAACAGAGCGCTGCGAGGGTATATTAGCATGAACAGGTGATGCCACAGGCACTGATTCAGTTGGCCTTGGCGAGGGAGGTGTGTCCGAGTCCTTTACTGTGGGCTCCGATGGAATAAATGGCTCAGGAGATTTTTCTTTCTGAGACTGAGCAACTGGCTGCTCAGATGATTTTTCCTTCGTAGCGAGAGGTACATTCTTCTTCGTAATCCTCTTGCGCTGCTTCCTCTTTTGCTAAGCAACTTGATCAATGTGGCCTTTGACTAGATCATTGTAGCTAGTGACATTTGCTTGATGTTTGTTGCAAATCTTCCGAACCATTTCATCCAGATATGAATGAAAACGCAACTGCCTGTGGCGAAGGATAGTCATGGCACGGTTGACATCCTTGTAAGATGCTTCGAGCTCTTTGATGACAAACTTTGAAGAAGTTGCTTTCATCCGATCGTTCAGCTCAAGCAGCTCGGCAAACAAGGAATTAATTTCAACAGAATCCTCTCGCATTTCTTGCACAAGGCTGCTGGCTTGTTAAACAACTTCAGTAGGTATGGGCAAAGGTGCCACTTCTCCATCGAAAGGATTCTCAACGAACTGGTCGAGCTATTACATGATGAATATGTGATCATAATTGTGAGGAGCATTTGACTCGGCAACAGGAGCGGCCTGTACAGGAACTTTCTCGGAAGGAGGCTTAGAAGCCAAAGGCTGAGTCAGTTTTGGAGCAAAGGTAGCTGCTTTTTCCTTCGCTGCATTAGCTTGAGGGGTAGCTTGCTCTTGGATTGGAGCCTTGAGCTTTTTCAGAGGCGGCTTGGGAATACCTTCGCCTGGCTTTGCAGTACTCACAGGAGCATCAACTACCAAATCTTTCAAAGCAATAGCATCCAGATGAGGAGTTGTATTGACATGCTGTTTCATTGTGACCGTTATAGCAGGAGTATTTCGACGAGTGATCTTCTTCGGAGGAGCCTGAGGAACTTGGGTCTGAAGATCTGGCAACACGGTTGAGGTGGTGACATTTACTTGCTCGCTTAGAGCAGCTTGAACTTCTTCCTGTGTGAGAGGTGGATCATCATCATCGGAAGAACTGTCAGTGTCAACCATAGGAGGCTTCTGCTTTTTCTTCGTTGGAGGTTTCTTTTTCGAGGAGGCTGGAGCATTTGGATCATGCTTCCTTTTGGTATGCCCTTTAGATTGACCACCAGCCTTTTTCTTCTCGAGATCATCTTTGAGAAGATGATGGTTTTCCTCTTCGCGAGCAGCTTTCTTTGCTGCCTTTTCAGCTTTGTTGATCGCATTCCTTCGACGTTTGGCAAGCTCATCTGGATAGGATTCGGGAGTGCGAATGGATGACTCATGAGGATTAGGTGGAGGAGGCGGTCTCTCCTCGGGACCCTTTTTCTTTATGAGTGAAATTGCACGGTAGTCACCCCATGGTGGATGGAAAGCAAAGTTCTGAGCAAATCGAGGGTGAACGAACTCATAGTTAAACCATTTTCACACCCAGTAGCACCGAATCCACTGAATACGCCTGTCTTTTGCTTGTTGGTTCTCCCCTGGTACAGTGTTGTATCTGTCATGAGATATATATTCAGCAGTGTTGGTATATGCCTGTCTGCCACCCTTCCTCTTCTGTTTCGGAGCATTTTCTTCTTGCTCGTTGGTATACTGCTCGGTTCTTTTACGCTTGCTGGTTGATGGGCCTACCGTTGGGCCCTTGGCATTCGGAGCTTTGGATTCATCAACAATACCTAGAACAACATCTTCTTCTCTGTCAGCCTGGCCCACTGGTTGAGCCGAGTCCTCAACTGACTGCATTTACCTGTGAATGAAGATACATGCGAGGGAAAAAAGGGGACATGGTTACGAATGCACACAACAAATTTTGAAAGAAATTGTTTCTAACGAAGAAGTGGATGCAGACTTTGAGTAATGTTTTGGATGAAGGAAATAAGTGGAACACACTAGTAGGTTCGAAAGAATATACTAGTTAACGTGCAACGCATTCCATTCGTACGAGACATAACACAAACCCTAGATCTGAATTTTTTAGATGCGAGGGACAACTACAAACCGCATCCGCACAAGTTACCTATCAGTAAAGATCTGAAAATGCGGTAAAATATGCAATATCTACTGTGGAAGAACTCAAACAGGATGAGTGGAAGAATGAGTTAGCACTGCACATACCCTAACTCGGTGATGTGCAGCAACTACGGTGGCGCGGTGAAGAAGATGAACCGCAGTGACGATGGAGGACTCCGGCGACCTCTTTCCGGCAGCAAAGTGGCGAAGATGGTCGGCATCGTCGAGCTCGAGGTGGAGCAAATGAGAAGGGTTTCGGAAAGTGGAGATGGCGGAGGAGCGATGCGAATGGGAAGGATGACGAGGGCGGCGGAGCATTTATAAGTGAGAGGGTATGACCGCACCCGGTGAATCTGATCGGACGTCCACAATCAGAAGACTATTGCGATTCAACGGACCAGATGAACTAGTAGTTGTTGATGAGCATGTGGCAACCGTCACTAAAGACGTGGTCCTGACTTGGGTGGGAAACCCCAAATTTTGGACGGCTTTCGCCAAAATAGATTAAGTTCGGATTGAAGCTTTATCGTGGACAAGGACACCAGATAAAGAGTCAAAACCAGATGAAATTGTACATTCGTAACGGAACATCATAGACTAGGAGAGATATAATCGAGAGAAAAACAGGTTCCTAGGTATTTCACTCAGACGAAGAAACACAAACACCCGAGAGAGAAGCTATGAGTGAAATACATTCGGACGAACACAAAACACCACAAACGAAAGGTAGCTCCACGAAAAGAAATTTTGGTGGCGTTACCCACCGTATAAGAACTGTATGACCCCGAGCATCGCACATTTATCATGGTACCCGGTTAGTCTAGTTCTTCATTAATGTATTCACTCTCCGAAAGAAAATTTCACTTTGTCGAAATTTTCAAACTCTTCGAGTGTTATGCACCCATTCCTTCTAAGATGTGGAAGTGATGGTACGGGTGCCGAGTCCAGCTTACTGCACATTTGCGGAATCTAGGATATTTAGCTCACACAGTAATGCACATAACCTTTTCTCATCGAGAGGCTTGGTGAAGATATCAGTGAGGTTTTCCTCGTTCTTGACTTGACTGAAAACAATGTCCTCTCGAGCAACATGATCGGGAAGGAAATGATGCCTGGTCTCAATATGCTTGGTGCAAGAGTGCTGCACTGGATTGTGTGCAATTTTGATCGCACTCTCATTGTCGCACAATAGAGGGATCTTCTTGACCTTGATGCCATAATCCTTCAGAGTCTGCTTCATCCATAAGAACTGAGTGCAACACACGCCAACAGCAATATATTCGGCCTCAACCGTAGATAGCGAGACACAATTCTGCTTCCTTGATGACCAACATACCAAAGATCTACCGAGGAAATGAGATGTCCCCAAAGCAGATTTCCTATCAACCCGGTCACCTGCATAATCTGAGTCTGAATAGCCAACGAGATCAAACTGTGCTCCCTTAGGATACCATAAACCTAAAGTGGGGGTGTGAGCCAAATATCTCAGAATACGCTTGACCGCTTGGTGATGCGATTCTTTCGGTGCAGCTTGGAAATGAGCACACATGCAAATACTCAACATAATGTCCGATCTGGATGCACATAGGTAGAGCAAAGAACCAATCATCGAACGATAAGCTTTTTGATCGTAATCTTTACCGTACACATTTGCGTCCAGCTGGCCATTCGTGGGCATGGGAGTTTTGTAGCCCTTATGATTGCAATCTTGCATTTTGAACTTCTTCAGACAGTCTCTCAGATATTTCTCCTGAGAGATGAAAATTCCATTGTCCTGTTGACGAATTTGTAGTCCGAGAAAGAACTTGAGTTCACCCATCATAGACATTTGATATTTCTCGGACATCATTCGCTCGAACTCCATGCTGCAAGCATTGTTAGTACAGCCAAACATAATATCATCCACATAAATTTGACACACGAATAGATCACCATCAATTGCATGTGTGAAAAGAGTGGAATCAGTGGATCCTGGCTTGAACCCTTTATCAAGCAGAAACCTCTTCAGAGTGTCATACCAGGCTCGAGGGGCTTGCTTCAGCCCATAGAGAGCCTTTTTCGACTAAAAATTTTGTTAGGAAACTGAGGGTTTTCAAAGCCAGGTGGCTGCCTAACATAAACTTCCTCATCAATTTCACCATTGAGGAAAGCACTTTTCACATCCATTTGATAAAGCAGAATATCATTGTAATTTGCATAAGCGAGAAGAATGCGAATTGCCTCAAGGCGAGCAATAGGAGCATATGTTTCACCGAAATCAATACCTTCTACCTGCGTATACCCTTGAGCAACAAGACATGCTTTGTTTCTCACAACAATGTCATTTTCATCTTGCTTATTTCGGAAGATCAATTTGGTGCCGATGATATTGTGCTTCTTAGGATTCGGTCGATCGACTAATTCCCACACATCAGTTAATTCGAATTGCACCAACTCCTCTTGCATGGCATGCATCCAATCAGGATCATTCATGGCTTCTTCATACTTGGTAGGTTCTGTCAATGAGACAAAGGAGAAACTGCCACAGTAGTTAGCCAAATGAGTGCGAGAACGAGTTGTGGGTCGATAACCTGGATTCTCGAGATCTTCGAGAATTAATGCAGGGTCAACTCGACTTGCCACTCATGGATGAGGATTCCCTTCTGGATGATCATTTCCATTCTCATCAGCATTAGCATCTGGATGGGCATTACCACTACCATTTTCATCGGAATTGTCATTAAGATCGGCATTTGCATTCGGGTTGCCATTAGTGTTTGGACTACCATTTTCTTTGGCAGTTGCTTGGCGTGTTCTTCTTCGAATCATGGGGGCATCTTCATCAAAAGATTCAGGTGCATTTCCTTCGACTGGCCTAACGTCGCCAATGGCCATTTGCCGAATAGCATCCGAAATCGGTGGTTCATCTATCACATTTGGCAGGTGCTCCTTTTCATAGCCGTTAGATTCATCAAACCGCACATTTACCGTTTCCATAACTTTCCCGTGGTGAGAGTTATAGAACGACAAGTATGCGAGTTCGAGCCATAACCAAGAAGAAAACCTTCATGTGCCTTAGGTGCAAATTTGGAATTATGATTCATGTTACTAATATAGCAGGGTGCACTGATACGTCCATATTGCATCATGTTTTCCTACTATTATTTATTATGTTTTTGATCATTATGATGCAATTCTTATGCCTTTTCTCTCTTAATATGCAAGGTTTATATGAAGAAGGGAGATTGCCGGCAGCAGGAATTCTGGACCTAAAAGAAGCACATCAGAGATAGTTATTCTCCAGAGCTCCAAATGACCTGAAATTTCACGGAGATATTTTATTGAATATATAAAAAATATTGGAATGAAGAACCACCGAAGAGGAGCCACCTGTTGCTCAAGAGGCAACAGGGCGCGCCCTGGTTCCTTGTGGGGCCCAAAGACCCCCTCCGGTGCCCTCCTTTGGATATATGGGGCCATTTGCCCTAGAAAAATAAACAAGAGAAGACTTTCAGGACGAAGCGCCGCCATCTCGAGGCGGAACAAGGACAGGAGCACTTTTGCTCTCCGGCGGAGAGATTCCGCCGGGGATACTACCCACTGCAAGGGGGAAATCGGAGCCATCGACATCACGAACGATCCTCTCATCGTGGGAGGACCAATCTTCATCAACATCTTCACCAGCACCATCTCATCTAAAACCCTAGTTCATCTCTTGTATTCAATCTTTGTCTCAAAACCTCAGATTGGTACCTGTGGGTTGCTAGTAGTGTTGATTACATCTTGTAGTTAATGCTAGTTGGTTTATTTGGTGGAAGATCATATGTTCAGATCCTTAATCATAAATTTATCTCCTCTGATCATGAACATGAATATGGTTTGTGAGTAGTTACTTTTGTTCTTGAGGACATGGCAGAAGTCTCGTTATAAGTAATCATGTGAAGTTCGTATTCGTTCAATATTTTGATGATGTGTATGTTGCTATTCCTTTAGTGGTGTCATGTGAACGTCGACTACATGACACTTCACCATGTTTGGGCCTAAGGGAAAGCATTGGGGCATACTAAGTATATGATGGGTTGCGAGAGTGACAGAAGCTTAAACCCTAGTTTATGCGCTATTCCGTGAGGGGTTGATTTGGATCCATATGTTTCATGCTATGGTTAGATTCATTCTTAATTCTTCTTTCGTAGTTGCGGATGCTTGCGAGAGGGGGTAATCATAAGTGGGTTGTTTGTTCAAGTAAGAACAGCACCCTAGCACCGGTCCACCCACATATCAAATTATCAAAGTAGTGAACGCGAATCAACTAAACATGATTAACGTGACTTGACGAGAATTCCCATGTGTCCTCGAGAACGCTTTGCTCACTATAAGAATTACTTCTAGCTTGTCCTTTGCTACAAAAAGGATTGGGCCACCTTGCTGCACTATTGTTACTATTGCTACTTGTTACTTGTTACGAATTGCCTTGCTATCAAACTATCTGTTACCGCTACTTTCAGTACTTGCAGAGAATACCTTGTTGAAAACCGCTTATCATTTCCTTCTGCTCCTCGTTGGGTTCGACACTCTTACTTATCGAAAGGACTACGATTGCTCCCCTATACTTGTGGGTCATCAAGACTCTTTTCTTGCGCCGTTGCCGGGGAGTGAAGCGCCTTTGTTAAGTGGAATTTGGTAAGGAAACATTTATATTACGTGCTAAAATTTACTGTTACTTATGGATATGGAAATTAATCCTTTGAGGGACTTGTTCGGGGTATCTTCACCTCGACCGGAAGTGGTACGAGCCGCTCCTCAACTTATTGAACCTACTGAAAATATTTACTATGAAATTCCCCCGAGTATTCTGGAGAAACTGCTAGCTAATCCTTATGCAGGAGATGGAATGATACATCCTGATATGCACCTGATCTATATAGATGAAATTTGTGGATTGTTTAAGCTTGCAGGTTTATCCGAGGATGGAGTTAAGAAGAAAGTATTCCCTTTATCTTCGGGGGGAAAAGCATTGGCATGGTACAGGTTATTGGATGATACCACAACATGAGACTGGAACCGATTGAAGCTGGAATTCCACCCGAAATTTTATCCTATGCACTTGGTTCATCGTGATCGGAATTATATATATAATTTTTGGCCTCGTGAAGGAGAAAGTATCACTCAAGCTTGGGGGAGGCTTAAATACATGATGCACACATGCCCCAATCATGAGCTTGAAAGAGAAATGATTATACAAAACTTTTATGCTCGGCTTTCTCATAATGATCGATCAATGCTTGATACTTCTTGTACCGGTTCCTTCATGAATAGAACTACTGAATTCAAATGGGATCTTCTGGAAAGAATTAAACGTAACTCTGAAGATTGGGAAATCGACAAAGGTAATGAGTCAGTTATAAATTTCCTGTTTTATTGTGTTAAGTCTTTTGTAGAGACAGATGTCTTTCATTCGCTTAGTGCAAAATTTGGACTTGACTCTAAGTCACAAACCGGATACGTATTTATAATAAATGGTGGAGCTGTCAGTTGGTGCAGTTCTAAGCAGAGCGTCTGGCGGGATCTACGTGTTATAGCTGCTTCGGAAGCAGCACATGAAGGAGTCTGGATGAAGGAGTTCATATCCGATCTAGGTGTAATACCTAGTGCATCGGGTCCAATGACAATCTTTTGTGACAACACTGGAGCAATTGCCATAGCCAAGGAGCCCAGGTTTCACAAGAAGACCAAACACATCAAGAGACGCTTCAACTCCATTCGTGAATATGTCAAGGATAGAGACATAGAAATTTGCAAAGTACACACGGATCTGAATGTAGCAGACCCGTTGACTAAGCCTCTTCCACGAGCAAAACATGATCAGCACCAAGACTCCATGGGTGTTAGATTCATTACTATGTAATCTAGATTATTGACTCTAGTGCAAGTGGGAGACTGATGGAAATATGCCCTAGAGGCAATAATAAAGTTGTTATTATTTTATATTTCCTTGTTCATGATAAAGGTTTATTATTCATGCTAGAATTGTATTGACCGGAAACTTAAATACATGTGTGAATACATAAACAAATACCGTGTCCCTAGTGAGCCTCTACTAGACTAGTTCGTTGATCAAAGATGGTTAAGGTTTCCTAACCATAGACATGAGTTGTCATTTGATAACGAGATCACATCATTAGGAGAATGATGTGATGGACAAGACCCATCCGTTAGCTTAGCATATGATCGTTCTGTTTATTGCTACTGCTTTCTTGAATGTCAAATACATGTTCCTCAGACCATGAGATCGTGCAACTCCCGGATACCGGAGGAATACC
The DNA here is from genome assembly GCA_039707655.1 of Elymus sibiricus. Classification (NCBI taxonomy): domain Eukaryota; kingdom Viridiplantae; phylum Streptophyta; class Magnoliopsida; order Poales; family Poaceae; genus Elymus; species Elymus sibiricus. The sequence continues at coordinate 516,917,930 of CM077666.1, forward strand.
TTGTGTGCTATCAAACGTCACAACGTAACTGGGTGATCATAAAGATGCTCTACAGGTATCTCCGAAGGTGTCCGTTGAGTTGGCATGGATCGAGACTGGGATTTGTCACTCCGTGTTTCGGAGAGGTATCTCTGGGCCCTCTCGGTAATGCACATCATAAGAAGCTTGCAAGCAAAGTAACTAAGGAGTTAGTTACGGGATGATGTATTACGGAACGAGTAAAGAGACTTGCCAGTAACGAGATTGAACTAGGTATGGAGATACCGATGATCGAATCTCGGGCAAGTAACATACCGACGGACAAAGGGAATTACGTATGTTGTCATTGCGGTTCGACCGATAAGATCTTCGTGGAATATGTAGGAACCAATATGGGCATCCAGGTTCCGCTATTGGTTATTGACCGGAGAGGCGTCTCGGTCATGTCTACATCATTCCCGAACCCGTAGGGTCCGCACGCTTAACGTTCGTTGACGATATAGTGTTATATGAGTTATGTGAATTGGTAACCGAATATTGTTCGGAGTCCCGGATGAGATCCCGGACGTCACGAGGAGTCTCGGAATGGTCGAGAGGTAAAGATTTATATATGGGAAGTCATATTTTGGGTTCCGGAAAAAAGTGCAGTTTTTTCGGTATTGTACCGGGAAGCTTCCAGAAGGTTCCGGAGGATTCCGGAGGGGTCCGGAAGTCCACAAGTGGGTCCACCACTTCCCAAGGGCTGGCATGGGCTAAAGGGAGGCACCCTGGCCTTATTGGGCCAGGCGCACCAAGTCCTCAAAAGCCCACGCAGCTAGGGAAGGAAAAAAGGGAGAGTCCTAGTAGGAATAGGATTGGACTTTGGAGTCCAAGTCCACGTGTGTACTATTCATGGTTACTGTTCACGTGGCACTATTCCTTCTACTCCAAGCCCCTACACATATATAAATAGAGGAGAGGGGGCGCCCCAAAGAGGATACAACATTGTCTTAGCCGTGTGCGGCGCCCCCCTCCACAGTTCCGTCCCTCGGTCATATTTTCGCAGTGCTTGGGCGAAGCCCTGCGGAGATAGCATTACCATCACCGTCACCACGCCGTCGTGCTGCCGGAACTCATCCACTACCTCGCCGTCTTGCTGGATCAAGAAGTCGAGGACGTCACCGAGCTGAACGTGTGCTGAACGCGGAGGTGCCGTACGTTCGGTACTCGGTCGGTTGGATCGTGAAGTTGTTCGACGACATCAACCGCGTTGTTCTAACGCTTCCGCTTACGGTCTACGAGGGTATGTAGACTCACTCCCCCTCTCGTAGCTATGCATCTCCATGGATAGATCTTGCGTGTGCGTAGAATTTTTTTTGTTTTCCATGCAACGTTCCCCAACAATTATTGGTCTTGCTTCTATTGTTGTACCTCCTACTAATCCATTAGAACAATATTTGCTAGACCATGAAAATGATATGCATATGAATGAAAGAAATGAAATAGATGAGATATTCTTCAGACAAGCACCTATCCTTAAGCATAATTTGCATGTAGAAACTTTGGGAGACCCTCTTCCACCAAAGACTGATCCGGTCTTTGAATTAAAGAAACTCCTTGATACATTAAAATATGCTTATCTTGATGAAAAGAAGATATATCCTGTTATTATCAATGCTAACCTTTCAGTGCATGAAGAAAAGAGATTATTGAAAACTTTAAGGAAGCATCGTGTTGCAATAGGGTATACTCTTGATGATCTCAAGGGCATCAGCCCTACTCTATGTCAACACAAGATTAATATGGAGCCCGATGCCAAACCAGTTGTCGATCATCAACGTCGTTTGAATCATAAAATGAAGGATGTGGTAAGAACTGAAATATTAAAACTTCTAGAAGCAGGTATAATCTATCCTATAGCTGATAGTAGATGGGTAAGTCCTGTTCATTGTGTCCCTAAGAAAGGTGGCATTACTGTCATTCCTAATGATAAAAATGAACTTATCCCACAAAGAATTGTAACCAGTTATAGGATGGTAATTGATTTTAGGAAATTAAATAAAGCTACTAGAAAAGATCATTACCATTTGCCTTTTATTGATCAAATGTTAGAAAGACTGTCTAAGCATACACACTTTTGCTTTCTAGATGGATATTCTGGTTTTTCTCAAATACCTGTTTCACAAGAAGATCAGGAGAAAACTACTTTTACTTGTCCTTTTGGAACTTATTCTTATAGACGTGTGCCTTTTGGTTTATGTAATACACCCGCTACCTTTCAAAGATGCATGACTGCTATATTCTCTGATTTCTGTGAGAAAATTGTTGAGGTATTCATGGATGATTTTTCCGTTTACGGAACTTCTTTTGATGATTGCTTAAGCAACCTTGATCGAGTTTTGCAGAGATGTGAAGAAACTAATCTTGTCTTGAATTGGGAGAAGTGCCACTTTATGGTGAATGAAGGTATAGTCCTTGGTCATAAAATTTCTGAAAGAGGTATTGAGGTGAATAAAGCTAAAGTTGATGCAATTGAGAAAATGCCATGTCCTAAAGATATTATAGGTATAAGAAGTTTTCTAGGTCATGCTGGTTTCTATAGAAGATTTATTAAGGATTTCTCTAAGATTTCTAGACCTCTTACCAATCTTTTACAAAAATATGTTCCTTTCGTTTTTGATGATGATTGTGTAGAAGCCTTTGAAATGCTCAAGAAAGCTTTAATATCTGCACCTGTTGTTTAGCCACCCGATTGGAACTTACCTTTTGAAATCATGTGTGATGCTAGTGACTATGCTATTGGTGCTGTTCTAGGTCAAAGAGTTGATAAGAAACTCAATGTTATCCATTATGCTAGTAAGACTTTGGATAGTGCTCAAAGAAATTATGCTACTACTGAGAAAGAATTTTTAGCAGTAGTGTTTGCTTGTGATAAGTTTAGACCATACATTGTTGATTCCAAAGTTACTATTCACACTGATCATGCTGCTATTAAATATCTTATGGAAAAGAAAGATGCTAAACCTAGATTCATTAGGTGGGTACTTTTATTGCAAGAGTTTGATTTGCATATTGTTGATAGAAAGGGAGCTGAAAATCCTGTAGCAGATAATTTGTCTAGGATGGAAAATGTTCTTGATGACTCACTGCCTACTGATGATAGTTTTCCTGATGGGAAATTAGCTGTTATAAATGCTTCCACTTCTCGTGATAATCCTTGGTATGCCGATTATGCTAATTTTATTGTCGCCAAATATATGCCACCTAATTACACATACCAATAAAAGAAAAAGTTCTTCTTTGATTTAAGACATTACTTTTGGGATGACCCACATCTATATAAAGAAGGAGTAGATGGTGTTATTAGACGTTGTGTACATGAGCATGAACAGGAAGAAATCCTACGGAAGTGCCACTCCGAGGCTTACGGAGGACACCATGCGGGAGACAGAACTGCACACAAGGTATTACAATCTGGTTTTTATTGGCCTACTCTCTTTAAGGATGCATGTAAGTTTGTCCTCTTTTGTGATGAATGTCAAAGAATTGGTAATGTTGGTAGACGTGAGGAAATGCCTATGAATTATTCACTTGTTATTGAACCATTTGATGTTTGGGGATTTGATTATATGGGACCTTTTCCTTCCTCTAATGGATACACTCATATTCTAGTTGCTGTTGATTATGTTACTAAGTGGGTAGAAGCTATTCCAACTAGTAGTGTTGATCACAACACATCTATTAAAATGCTTAAAGAAGTTATCTTTCCGAGGCTTGGAGTCCCTAGATATTTAATGACTGATGGTGATTCACATTTCATTCATGGTGCATTTCGTAAAATCTTAGCTAAGTATGATGTGAACCATAGAATTGCATCAACCTATCATCCTCACTCTAGTGGGCAAGTTGAATTGAGCAATAGGGAAATAAAATTGATTTTACAAAAAACCGTTAACAGATCCAGGAAGAATTGGTCTAAAAAACTTGATGATGCACTGTGGGCATATAGAACTACTTATAAAAATCCTATGGGTATGTCCCCGTATAAAATGGTCTATGGAAAAGCATGTCATTTACCTCTCGAGCTAGAACATAAGGCATATTGGGCAATTAAAGAACTCAATTATGATTTCAAGCTTGCCGGTGAAAAGAGGTTGTTTGACATTAGTTCACTTGATGAGTGGAGAACGCAGGCTTATGAAAATGCCAAGTTATTTAAAGAAAAAGTTAAAAGATGGCATGATAAAAGAATTCAAAAACGGGAATTTAATGTTGGTGATCAAGTTCTATTGTACAATTCTCATTTTAGATTATTTGCTGGGAAGCTCCTCTCCAAATGGGAAGGACCATATATCGTCGAAGAGGTTTACCGTTCCGGAGCTATCAAAATCAATAATGCCGATGGAACTAATCCGAAGGTGGTTAATGGGCAAAGAATTAAATATTATATTGCAGGTACGCCCATTAACGTTGAAACCAATATTATTCAAACAATTACACCAGAGGAACACATAGAAGAGACCTTCCGAAACGCTCCAGAATCCTAAAAAGGGTAGGTATGTGATACGATAAGTAAACTGATTCCAAAAATTCGGTAAAAATATTTTTTGTCCATTTTGGAATATTAGAAAAATTAGGAAAATAAGAAATAGCCGAGAAGGTAACCGAGGACGTCCCAAGGCAACAGGGCGCGCCCAGATGCCTTGTGGGCCCCTCATGTACTTTCCCGACTCCGTATTCCTATCATATACTTGTTTTACAAGATAAAAATCATTATATATACTCCTCGATGTTTTTACCACTGTATCGCAAGTTTCTCCTCTGTTCTTGTTTCGGGCTATTATTCTGACAGATCTAGATCGCCATGTCTTCATCAAGCACGTCCAAGGACAAGTTCTTCAAGAAGGTCATCAACCCTTACCTTCCGGAGGTGATGAAGCACCCTCAAACCATGGAGGTGCATGAGGGGGTGCTTCACATCGGGGACGTTCAGGGACCGAAGAAGGAGGGGAGCGAGAAGGCCAGGCTTGAAACAGTTGAGCAACAGATCTTCAAGTGCAAGGGCATGGTGGAGCGTGGACTCTGCGCCAACCACTCCATGATCACGGATTTCGTTCGTGAGCATAAGCTAGATAGCAGCAACAGGGGGGAGGCCATCTTCAAGCTTCATGAATGGATCGAACATCTCCAAGCGCAAATCTATGACCTGCAAAACCAAAATTGTGAGTATGAATCCAGGTTTAAAAGGATGAGCCTAGCTACAGATTTCAGGATTCCGGAGACCCGTTCCTCTTTCTTTGATGGGGAGCCCATGCCTTGGAAGATGGAGGACAAGCCTACCACGCCATCACCACCATCACCGAAGAAGGAGACTTGAGTACATGGGTATGGGCACCACCCTTGGCTCACATATAAATACACTATCTTGGACATCTTTTATGATTGTGAGCCCCCATCAAATATTTTCAGCTTGATCAAATAGTTGATGTTGGACAAGGAAGACAACGTAATGAGTTATGTTTGCTTATATTCACATAGAAGTTATATTGTCATGGATCCTCTAACATGTGGTGCTTGTTTATAATCTTTTGCTAGCCAAAATTTTGTACTAAGTAGAGATACTACTTGTGCATCCCAAAACCCTTAAAACCAGTTTCTTGTCATGAGAGTCCACCATATTGTCACGGGAATAACCCCCAGGGCCAGCCCACTAGGCCCAAGTGGGGAGTGACCTAGCCTATATATACTGCGTTTCAGTTCTGGAAGGGGGGGCGAACGAACTGGAACCTGGCCGGCTGCCGCCGTTGGGCGTGCATCCTCCTCTTCCCACTCCCTGGCTCTCTCCCTAGACCCCCTTTCTTGCTGTCACTTGTATCTTGCTGCTACCAAATTACTTGTATACCGGATCTGGTGCTGATTATTAAGTAGATCGTGTGATTGCTAGTGAGGACCGTATCATTTGGTATTCAAAGCCAGTCCGCCACCTTCCACCTCCAAAATTTCCCCCGCCATCGTCACCATGAGCAGCCTAGCTGAGCAATTCGATCAGATCCGGGACGCCGTGCGCGAGTTGCTGGAGTTGGTCGGCGCAGATTCTGAAATCATCAAGTCTCCCACACCAGAGCCAACGACCGAAGTGATTGAGGTCGACAACGACAACGCCACTGTCGGTCTTGCACCTGCGGTGACTATCCCCGGCGCTAGCCTCGACGTTGGCATCGACGAGGTCATGCCTCACATCTCCTCTTCACCAACCGTTGCCTTCGAGGAGGCCATTGAGGTCGTCCTCTCTGCAACCAGCAGCTCATCCACCATGTTGCACGCCATGTGTTCGACAGAATGCCCAAGTCACAAGGGTGCCACATTGGCTTATGCGTTCACCCCAGCCGCGACACCTACGTCGCTCATGGCCACCGTCGCCGTCGTCCCCGTGCTCGCTGCAGCTGTGGCAAGCGACGGAACCCTCGACAGTGTTGCTAGCAGCGGCGCTGCATCCATCCCCACCCCCTACTCGACCAGTAGCCACAGCAGAAGCAACCTGGGGACGCGGCCACTGACTCCGTGGAGTGTGTCTGCATCCTTCACGGAGCCTCCGGAGCTCTGGCCAGCCCAGCCGTGCTGGTTGTTTGTTTTCCTCGAGCTGGACACCAAGTCGTCCTCGAGGTGTTCGACCACGTGCCTTATCAACAACACCGAGCTGTTCATGTACATGCACATGGAAGATGTGATCCCGAGTATCATGTGGCCACGACAAGGGCTACGGCCAAGGCCATGGCCTTCCTTCACCGGTGACAAGGCTGCACATGGCCCGACAGCATACCTTGGCGAGAGCGCCGGCACTGATGAAGCAGAATACACATGGAAACCACTTTTTGGTACTCAAGGAAATTCAAAGACTGATGTCTTCCTATCACTTGGGAAAACAGGAGGAAACAAAGGTATATGCTTGTCAAGTTCTGGGAGCATGACCCTCTTCAATTGGTACTCTCAGGAAGAATTCTCAGAAATATTCCCTACTACCTCGCCATCAATGGTGCCTCGGCCGACACCATGGCCATCCTTTGCGTGCAGCCATGAATGTACCGTGTTGCAGCTGGATAAATTTAGGAGCCTCACGAAGATTTCTTTGACGGGTATGCCCAGGCAACGCTTAGTTGGATTTCTTACTGGAGATGAGCTAGCATTGGGTTGTCCAGTACAACCACGGTCGATCTCGTCCAGGGGATTTTTGATATATGAGCTGCGGCAGTTGTGGCCTCTGTCACATCAAAAAAATGTCAAGTATGGGGCTATACAGAAAGATAAACTATTGGAATTGAGTGTGGCATTAGTGGGCCTGAAGCCTTGGTTTTCTTGGAAATGCTTCTCGTTGGAAGAAAATTTTAGCTTGCCAAATTTTGTTACAAGAGCTCTGTGTGATACATCACCATGGGACCCAGGGGATAGCACGATCTGGTTGTGGAATGTCAAGGTGATATCTCAGTGTGTTACACGTTATGAATTTTCGGCATTGCCGTGGGACCTGAGACAACAAGCAAATAATGGTCACAAGTGTCGAGAGAGCATTGCCTCAGATGCAGTTATCTGTGCTCGATATATCCTTGATATTTGTCTCAAACAACTTCCAGTCCAGAGTGCAAAACTTTCCTGGTCCATCTGCTATGGAATTCTTCAGTCTGAGCATTTGTTGGAAGTTCTCATTGTGTTGGTGGAGCTCTATAATGCTTGGTTGCAGTTGTCACCTCCTTTTGATAGGAGAATATTGTTTCAGCAGGGGGAGATGTGCAGGCAGTGTATCCACCCATCAGTCATAAGAATGATTAATATCTATCTGCAGCTACAAATGTTTATAACAAGTGGCAAGCTAGCAACAGGTCATGAACTAGCATGGTTCACATGCATTGTTGAAGCTCGTGAAACATTTGGTCTGGAGGATGATGCTTTTGTGCTGCTACTCATGCGATCTCAACTGAACTATACTTGCATGAGACACCAATGGAAGGTTTCCTGGTTCTTGTGTCACACAATTCTATTCTGCACTCCTGGAAGGATCTTTCCTTGGGGTTCTCACCAATGTCAGTGGCGCTTGTGCCTTCTGTCCGAATGCTCTGCAGCTGTGATGGTAGAGTGTTCTGCAGATGAGTCCAAGTCCAGTTCGTTTGCTAGTGTGGTTCTCTTATTTGGGCATAAAAAATCTATGAGTAAGCAAGGCATGGAGCAAGCACGTGAAACATTTGATGCTCTTCCCGGTCCTCAACGACACAGAACTAGAACCTCTATGCAAGTGTTGGTCATAGGCTCAGTTCTGAAAATATGTAGGCATGGTGCCACGCCCAGTTTTCTTATGGTAGAGTTGCGGGCAATAGGAATTCAATTAACATATTTTTGCCAGGCAGTATGGTTGTCTAAAGAAATTATGAGGGAGACTACAGTTAGTACAAACAATTTCAGCATCAACCAGGTTGACATTCGGCACAAGTATGATTATCTAGTGCTTAAGGAGAAAACTAGAACCAAGAATCAAGTGAGTTTGTTAGAGCTTCCAGTTACCATGTTTACCTCTAGGGGAAATGCAGGCACCATGTGGTTTACTAATACATCAGTGCATCGGCCGCTTTTGAGGAAAGAGGAACTTGAGGGGAGTGGAAATTATTCAGGTGATGGCATAACAGTACCACAATCTGCAAAGGAAATGGCACAGTCATGCTACATGGCTGGGTTTGGTTCAACTGCAAACTCCAGATCATGTGTCAATTTTTGCAACAAGTACATGGTGGCTGTTAATCTATCAGCACATTCTGTTGGAGAGATTTTTTCTTCCAAGCTGATTCAAGTTGGAGTAGTTCCCTTGCTTGGCAGTAAGTCTTATAGTGGTGGTTGCTTGGAACAATTATGGGATCCTGGAGGCAACAGTTCATCAGTTTTACTTCCTCCATCATTAGAAGAAATTGCTATCTACAGAGGAAGATTGATTGATTGTCAGAGCCTAGTGGGCACACTTGCGCTCCTATCTAGCTGCGAGCTAGCTCCTTTTCAAGGAGGGAGGCGTATTATGGGTTCTGCCTTCATCGACCACGACTACTAGCTCAACCCCTTCCTCGACAAGATTCACGTCGTCCACGCCCACTACCAGGTTCAAGCCTGCACCGACCGTGACCACCACCTCGACTTTGTTCAAGCCCACCTTAGCCACTACTACTACTACCAAGAAGGCTACCATAGTGATCTTGGCCGCACAAGGATGCATCCAACACCATGGGACCCAGGTGGGTGCTCTCCAAGGTCAACAAGGACCACGACCACCTCAAGGACTACCTCGATTTCGACCAGGTCCGTGTCAACAAGGACTACTACCTCAACGATGCCACAGTCTTCGACCTTGATCGATTCTACCTTGACACCTTCCTCGGCCAAGTCTGCATCGACCACGACTACTACTTCTACGTCATTGGAGTCTCCCTTGACTACAGCTACCATCGTGACTACGACCAAGCCAAGCATCAAGTGCAATGGGATCCGGGCGGTCCTCGGTGGAGTTGGCTTGGGGTCAAGACGAGTTTCAAGGAGGGAGGAATGTCACGGGAATAACCCCCAGGGCCGGCCCGCTAGGCCCAAGTGGGGAGTGACCTAGCCTATATATACTGCGTTTCAGTTCTGGAAGGGGGGACAAACGAACTGGAACCTGGCCGGCTGCCGCCGTTGGGCGTGCATCCTCCTCTTCCCACCCCCTGGCTCTCTCCCTAGATCCCCTTTCTTGCTGTCACTTGTATCTTGCTGCTACCAAATTACTTGTATACCGGATCTGGTGATGATTATTAAGTAGATCGTGTGATTGCTAGTGAGGACCGTATCACATATCTACCTATGGATTGAATAAGATCCTTCAAGTAAGTTGTCATCGGTGCAAAAAAAGCAATAAAAATTGCTCCTAAATATGTATGATCTTTTATTGCAAGGGAAAATAAGCTTTGTACGAACTTGTGATGGTAAATAAATAAAATCGACGGACTGCATAATAAAGGTTACTATCACAAGGGGCAATATAAAGTGACGGTCCTTTGCACTAAGGGCTTGCACATCCAAAAAATGAAAAGCGCATGACAACATCTGCTTCCCTCTGTGAAGGGTCTATCATTTACTTTTCAGTTTTTACTTTTATGCAAGAGTCAATAGTATTCATTCTCATTTCAACCTCAATTATTCTCCACTTGGCAAGCATCATGTGGTAGGGAATGATCCAGGCACATATATTCAGTTGAATATAGGTGATCATGAGTTATTATTGTTGACATTATCCCTGAGATAAATAAGTTGGGAGGCGAAACATTAAGCGCCTATCTTCCTCCGTGTCTGATCGAAACAGTTTGTTCGAACAATATTCTTTGAGTGTCAGCAATCATGAAAGACTATATGATAGTCGAGTATGTGGAATTTGCTAAAACAAAGCTCTTACATAGACCCTTCCTGGAAATAAGATGAATTGTAATTGTTTGATGACTGAGAATATAGTTTGTTAGTTTTCAAGAAAGTTTATGGTCTATAATGTAACATGTGAATAGCTAGCTACTTGATCATGAGAAATTTTATGATAATTGAGCTACTGTTTATGATATATAATGATGCTAGAAAAGGTGATTAAAATTATTATGGATCAAACTTATCCACTATACTAGCATTCACACTTCATAAATTATTTCTTTTATCATTTACCTATTCAAGGACGAGCAGGAATTAAGCTTGGGGATGTTGATACGTCTCCAACGTATCTATAATTTGTAAAGTATTCATGCCATGTTTACAATAATTTTATATGGTTTTGGTGCACTTTTATATTATTTTTATGGACTAACTTATTAATTTAGTGCCCAGTGTCAGTTCCTGTTTTTTGTATTTTTTTTGTTTCGCAGAAAAACCATACCAAATGGAATCCAAACGCGATAAAAATTTACAAAGATTTTTTATGGAATATATGTGATTTTTGGGAGAAAGAATCAATGCAAGACGGTGCCCAAGGGCCCCACAAGGCAACAGGGCGCGGCCTACCCCCTCAGGCGCGCCCTGATGCCTTGTGGGCACCTCGTAGGTCGGTTGGAGCCCTTCTTTCGCCGCAAGAAAGATAATTTCTGGTTAAAAATCCCCTCAAAATTTCAGCCCAATCGGAGTTACGGATCTTCGGGAATATAAGAAACGGTTTTCGGCCAGAAACAGAGACGCGAAATAGAAGAGAAACAGAGAGAGAGATCCAATCTCGGAGGGGCTTCTGCCCTCCGGGAGCCATGGCGGCCAAGGACCAGAGGGGAAACCCTCCTCCCATATAGGGGGGAGGCCAAGGAAGAAGAAGAAGAAGGGGGCTCTCTCCCCCTCTCTTCCGGTGGCGCCGGAGTGCCGCCGGGGGAACCATCATGACGGCGATCTACACCAACAACTTCGCCGCCGTCATCACCAACTCTCTCCCCCTTTATGCAGCGGTGTAACACCTCTTTTTTCCGATGTAATCTCTACTTAAACATGGTGCTTAATGCTATATATTATTATCTAATGATGTGTGGCAATCCTATGATGTTTGAGTAGATTCTTTTTGTCCTACGGGTTCATTGTGGTATGGTGTGATTGATATGAGTTGTATGCTATTATGGTGCTGTCCTATGGTGCCCTCTGTGTCGTGCAAGCATGTGGGATTACCACTGTAGGGTGTTGCAATATGTTCATGATTCGCTTATATTGGGTTGCTAGAGTGACATAATTTTAAACCCGAGTAAGGGGATTGTTGCGTATGGAAGTAAAGGGACTTATTACTTAATGATCTTTAGTAGTTGCGGATGCTTGCTAAAGTTCCAATCATAAGTGCATGTGATTCAAGTACGGAAAGTATGTTAGCGTATGCATCTCCCTCATTGCATATGATAAGTATCTATCGTGTTATATTCAATTGCCTATGGACAATTCTTCTCATTGTTCTACAAAAAGCTCTCTACTAAATCAACTAACTTTTATTACCTCATAAAGTACTCCTAATTTTATTTTTGCAAAGTAGTTTTAGTTTTATTCCCGTAAATTAGTTTCATACTTATTATAGATAAATCAAACGTTAGTGTGCGTAGAGTTGTATCGGTAGTCGATATAACTTGAGAGAATATTAATTTTACGTTTAGCTCCTCGTTGGGTTCGACACTCTTTCTTATCGAGAAAAGCTACAAACGATCCCCTATACTTGTGGGTTATCACGCCACTGCCTGAACCAGCGCCGACCTCGCCCAAGGAGGAGCACACGGAGGCCATTCCGGAACCACCCGCCGCCGACGAGAAGTACGCGTGGATTGACACTGTGCGGGAGTGGGTGAGTGCGCCGCCGGCACAGGAGGCGGAGTACCTCGAGCACTGGAGGCACCGTTGGCTGGTGGAGGAGCGGGCCGACGAGGAGCGCCAGATGCAGGCCGAGCACTAGGAGGAGGAGCGACATGATCGCTGGGCACGGGAGGAAGAGGAGGACCGGCGGGAGAAGGAGGAGGGGGAGCGAGCGCGCCGCACAGCTTAGCCCCCGGCGCAGCAGACAGACGGCGGAGGAGGCGGCGCGGGAGGCGTGACAGCAGGCCTTCCCATGGGCTGCGCCGCCAGACTTCGTCTACCTCACCGGCTGTGAGGATGAGGGCTACGCCTAGGGCTGCGTGCTGAGTGACAGGGCGGCTGCGAGGCGACTTTTTTTATGTTTTGAAAATTATACTTAATTAATGTTTAAGTGGACTTTGGCCGGCGGTTGACCAGCCGTTTTTATGTTTAATTAGCTTGGATGTTTAATTTTTTTTAGCTATTTTAGTTTTTCTAATCCACGCGGACAAATTCCTCGGCCCCTGTTGGGCGCACCGGCGATCCTAACAAAAAAAGGACACGCCAGTTCGCTCGATCGACCCAAACGAATAAAGAGAAAATTCGCGTACGTTTGTGTCGGCCCATTGGAGTTGCCCTTACTGCGAGTTGGACCAAGCACGGAGATGCATGATTGTGTACTGTGACGTTGCTCTTTACTCCCTTCTGCTGAAGAAAAAATATACTCTCAAAAGAGTGTTCATGTCACGGGAAGACACTATTTCCGACCATCGCGTTGGATAGAGCGGTGGCACAGACTGCTTTGGACGGCAGAAAGTGACAGTGCACTCCAATGCTCTATAGTTCGAAGCACTACTCCCCACCCACTTGTGAAAGGTATCCAAAGTTTTGGGTGTACACAATGGCGGGGCCGGGAGCCGGACTGAAAAGACCCGACGCTGTGCGGGCAGGTGGGAACTAGACCGTGGGGTTATGCTCTCACCTCAAAATACCAGCACGTCGAGTAAGATTTTTCATTTTTACCAGCTCTGTTTAAGATGCTCTCTCGTGGGATGCCGATGGGCGCCACGGTTGTATGAACTGTTAGTTCTCACGTGAAAAGGGGAAGTAAGAGGGACATCCTAGACTTGAGATAGTGATCAGATATAAATTGAATTTGTTTCGGACTTTTTGACTTCAGTCATATAATGGTGCGATGTCTCCATTGAGTACTAGGGGCTAGTTTGGTTGGAGTCCTTAGCTCTACGCCTGGAAAAAAGTGGAGCCTGACTTGTGCCTGAAAAAATGAGAAAAAGTGCGTGGCCAGATTAACCATGGTTGATGTGTTTGGATGATGTCCCGAGCCAGCCAGGCCAGCAATAAATTCTTCTATCAGCCTATAATGAGGAACCTTTGACCCGTCACTCATCAATTAGCAGCCCGTGGAAGTGGATTTAGAGCATGGTTAATAGTATAGTCAACAACGGGCTATATGAAGTTGTCATGTCACATATAATCAACTTAATAGCCAACATATATAGTGACTAGTTGTTAAGTAGTACTACTTTATTAATGCATGGCCCACCGTACACTCTCACAATGTTTCTGGGAGCCCGTGCTGCAGCAGGCTGTTAATCTATAGCCCGCTTCCCTTCTCTCTCCTCTTCTCTCTCATCAAACTCAGCACAAATATAATAATTTAATCCTTATAACCTGCTGACTGTATCTTATTATACTTGCTCTTAGCGTCCCAGCCAAGCGCTAGGCTTCCGATTCCGAGGGCCCAGGCTAACTAGCATGTCTGGTACTCCAGCCAAGCTAATGAATATGGGATGCTCCAGACCAGGCATATTCAGGACACCAAGCAAACAACCTTCAGGCAGATTCTAGGGAAGGTTGCGAGGACTACAACCAAACCAGCCTTAGGTGTCTGTGGCGATTTCGCTCATGTCAGGATATGATGCTTACAGTGATATGATCTCTATGATATACTCCTACATGGCTAGTATTTACAGGGTAAATGTTTGTCGAATGAGAGCCGGGAAATACTGAAAAGTGACACACTCATCTGTTGGTTTTCAATCAGGGTGTTATCCAATCGAAGCCGTGCCGGTGGTGACAGTTCCATCTCGTTCACAACGACAAGAACCTCGCGCGCGCATGTCGGTCCCAGTCAATGAGCCATTGCACACTAGCGCCAGTACGTACAGCCTTGGTGCAGCCTGAATCAACGAGAAATTTACTCTTCCTTGACGTGATGTGATGGTGCAGAGTGCAGACCAAGTTCAGTGCGCATCATTTGAACCTGTTCCACAGCTTTAATAAACGCTTTCCAAATCGGGCCCGGCATAGGACCCGCTTCACACTTTTTCTCTAGGCATCTGATTATGAGGCGAGGAGGAGGAGGCCCCTCCGGCTTCAGGATGCATGTGCTTGGATGTACCTGATTCCAGGCCCGTGACTGCCCCAAGGTACCCACAACCATCCCCACTTCCCCTATAGCACCCGTGCGTGGCCCCGTCGGTCGGCGCTAGAGCGCCACCGTGCGTGGTCTCTGGCCCGACGGCTACAACTCCTGGGCCCGTCCAACTCGTCCAGGTCTCGTTACGATTCAAGTGCAAAAAATACTGTAGTCCTGCTATCGAAGCCACCACCGTGTCTGTCATCAATGAACAAGTTGATGAGTCATTGCACATCGCGAACTAAGCTTATCTTCGACGGTCGGTTGCTTGGCTAGGTTCGTCGTGATGCAATCAGCCCACTCGAATCTTAGCTATGAACATGGCACGGAGGATCCTATATAGTATTTTTTTTGTAAGGGTGTAATGTATACGTTTACAAGGAGGTTGCCGTGTGAGGAAATCTTGTAGAGGTTGCCGTGTGAAAAAAAGTTTGAAAACCAAGGGAGGAAGGAACGGTCGCTTCAAATCCAAACCGGTCTATTTCAAATGTCTAGAAATGTATTTAATTGCTTAAATATAGCAAAATGGTCCCTAAATTTTGACATGATACATGTAATGGTGTGTATTGACTGTGGAAAATATTTCAAAGTCAACAGACAAAGCATCGCTCAATTCAGAAGCAAACTTGACCCATTCCCTATTGAAACCTATTTATTTTTCTTGGAGATGATTCGGTTTGTAAGCAATCTAAGTGACAACTTTTGCGAAACATTCTCAAATAGCCCCTAGGAGTCATATCATAACACCATGCCAAGTTTCAAAATTTTCAGGCTTTGTTTGAATTTTTCAGAATTAAAATGGCAACAACCACTATGTTGGTGTCCGATTCTAGACCAGCTGGTGTCTTGGACTCCTCTTCTTTCCATACATAAGGACTGATCATATACCAAAGACCAGCAATAACACTTTTTAACCCATTTCTGGCAATTATTTCAAGTACCTACAATTCAAATTTGAATTATATTCATAAAATATCTAGTAGGGCATTAAATGGCTTAAATATACTCCCTCCGTTCCTTATTATAGTGATGTAGGAACGAAGTATGTCTACTGGGGGGGGGGGGGAGGTTGAATGGGAGTTTTAAATTTTCTTCGGAAATATCAAAACTCTCGGAACCCAGCAGCGGAGCGAATGAAAACAGTGTACAATAAGCGGGTACAAACTACCGAATGGAAACTAAGAGCATGCATCGAGACAAATCACATGATTGAAATATGTCATACAGCACAGTACGAATGTAAAGGGGAGTAACAGAGGTGACCAGTGATGCTCGAGGGCGACAAGGAATTTGGTAGACCAGTTCGCCCTTCTGCAAAAGGACCACGTCTGGTTGGAGGGGTTGTGATTTAACACAGAAGATAAACTCTCTTCGCCCTATTCTTCTCGACAATTGGTTTGTCAACCAATGCCGATCACTCTTGGTAGATGCTTGAGGCGATCTCCAAACCTTTACAGACTTCTTCTTCGAGAACCACAATTACTCTTGGTCTCTGAAGAAATTGACACCTAACCGTCTAGAGAGTTCGCAGCTCTCAAGAGTAATAGGCGGAGCGTACTGGACTTAGATTCAAGTGATGCTGAACCACTATCTAATTTTTCGGCTCTGGGGTTTTCTCTCAGTGGATTTTAAACTCAAATCTCTCGGAGAGGGGGTTGCTCAACAATCTTTTCAGAATCAAACGGAGCAGCCACCGAACAACGCCGGTGCGGGGTGGCTATTTATAGCCGCAGCCTTCCCTGATGGGAAATGACCATTTTGGACACGCGGTCCAGCCAATGGCCAACCGACACGTTCACAACGGTCGGATTTTAAGAGCAACGGTAACATTACTTGAGGAACAAGTAATGCTAACTCCTCAGTCAGAGACAAATCTCTCGCAGCGAAGAAGATCACAGTCTCTTGCTGAAAAGTATTTGCTCGGAACACAAAGAGATTTCTCTCGCAACTTTCATAAGATTTGGGTTTAGCATCAGAGAATCAAAGCTTCGAACGCTACACCCCTCTTAGTAGTACGGTGGTCCTATGACTCAATAAAGAGAAGAGAAACAACGAAATAAATGCTACGTCTTCACTTCGTCTTCAATCTTTTCGGCCGTAGTCACTTTCTTCGGACGAGCACCGAATCAATTGCTTTGCATCAACAATTATTGAGGGGTCACTCTTGTCATCATAATCTTCGGTGATAACCTTCACTGCCACGCAGGGGATTTTCTTCAGAGTTTGAACCAAACTCCTCTTGACTCCAGGGACCTGTTACTCTATGTGCACTAGCAAACACATCAGTCCCTCACTGTTTATGTCAACAATCTCCAAAATATAAGGAGGCAAATTATTGCACCAACAATCTCCCCCTTTTTGGACGATTGTTGACAAAACAGATAATCATCGAAGTGAAGATAGATAAGTGTAAAGCAATTCCAACAAGAGTGAGTAAGTGTTACTTTGCTCGATGATCAAGTAAGTTGTCATCGGTGCAAAGCAATAAAAATTGCTCCTAAATATGTATGATCTTTTATTGTAAGGGAAAATAAGCTTTGTACGAACTTGTGATAGCAAAGAAATAAAAGCGACAGACTGCATAATAAAGGTCGGCATTTGCATTTGGGTTGCCATTTGTGTTTGGAGTAGCATTTTCTTCGGCAGTTGCTTGGCGTGTTCTTCTTCGAATCATATGGGCATCTTCATCAGAAGAATCAGGTGCATTTACTTCGACTGGCCTGAGGTCGCAAATGGCCATTTGCTGAATAGCATCCGAAATCGGTGGTTCATCTATCATATTTGGCAGGTGCTCCTTTTTAGAGCCGTTAAATTCATCAAACCGCACATTTACCGTTTCCATTACTTTCCCGTGGTGAGAGTTATAGACACGATAAGTATGCGAGTTCGAGCCATAACCAAGAAGAAAACCTTCATGTGCCTTAGGTGCAAATTTGGAATTATGATTCATGTCATGAATATAGCAGGGTGCACTGATATGTCCATTTTGCATCATGTTTTCCTACTGTTATTTATTATGTTTTTGATCATTATGATGCAATTCTTATGCCTTTTCTCTCTTAATATGCAAGGTTTATATGAAGAAGGGAGATTGCCGGCAGCTGGAATTCTGGACCTAAAAGAAGCACATTAGAGATAGCTATTCTCCAGAGCTCCAAATGACCTGAAATTTCACGAAGATTTTTTATTAAATATATAAAAAATATTGGAATGAAGAACCACCGAAGAGGGACCACCTGTTGCTCACAAGGCAATAGGGCGCGGCCCCCATGGGCGCGCCCTGATGCCTTGTGGGGCCCACAGACCCCCTCCGGTGCCCTCCTTTGGATATATGGGGCCATTTGCCCTAGAAAAAAAAAATAAGAGAAGACTTTCAGGACGAAGCACCGCCGTCTCGAGGCGGAACAAGGGTAGGAGCACTTTTGCTCTCCGGCGGAGAGATTCCGCCGGGGATACTTCCCTCCGGGAGGGGGAAATCGGAGCCATCGACATCATCAACGATCCACTCATCGTGGGAGGACCAATCTTCATCAACATCTTCACTAGCACCATTTCATCTAAAACCCTAGTTCATCTCTTGTATTCAATCTTTGTCTCAAAATCTCAGATTGGTACCTGTGGGTTGCTAGTAGTGTTGATTACATCTTGTAGTTAATGCTAGTTGGTTTATTTGGTGGAAGATCATATGTTCAGATCCTTAATCATAAATTTATCTCCTCTGATCATGAACATGAATATGGTTTGTGAGTAGTTACTTTTGTTCTTGAGGACACGGGAGAAGTCTCGTTATAAGTAATCATGTGAAGTTGGTATTCGTTCAATATTTTGATGATGTGTATGTAGCTATTCCTTTAGTGGTGTCATGTGAACATCGACTACATGACACTTCACCATGTTTGGGCCTAAGGGAAAGCATTGGGGAGTAGTAAGTAGATGATGGGTTGCAAGAGTGACTGAAGCTTAAACCCTAGTTTGTGCGCTATTCCGTGAGGGGCTGATTTGGATCCATATGTTTCATGCTATGGTTAGACTCATTCTTAATTCTTCTTTCGTAGTTGCGGATGCTTGCGAGAGGGGGTAATCATAAGTGGGTTGTTTGTTCAAGTAAGAACAGCACCCTAGCACCGGTCCACCCACATATCAAATTATCAAAGTAGTGAACATGAATCAACTAAACATGATGAACGTGACTTGATGAGAATTCCCATGTGTCCTCGAGAACACTTTGCTCACTATAAGAATTACTTCCGGCTTGTCCTTTGCTACAAAAAGGATTGGGCCACCTTGCTGCACTATTGTTACTATTGCTACTTATTACTTGTTACGAATTGCCTTGCTATCAAACTATCTGTTACCGCTACTTTCAGTACTTGCAGAGAATACCTTGTTGAAAACCGCCTATCATTTCCTTCTGCTCCTCGTTGGGTTCGACACTCTTACTTATCAAAAGGACTACGATTGATCCCCTATACTTGTGGGTCATCAAGACTCTTTTCTGGCGCTGTTGCCGGGGAGTGAAGCGCCTTTGGTAAGTGGAATTTGGTAAGGAAACATTTATATTACGTGCTAAAATTTACTGTTACTTATGGATATGGAAACTAATCCTTTGAGGGGCTTGTTTGGGGTATCTTCACCTTGACCGGAAGTGGTACGAGCCACTCCTCAACTTATTGAACCTACTGAAAATATTTACTATGAAATTCCCTCGGGTATTCTGGAGAAACTGCTAGCTAATCCTTATGCAGGAGATGGAACGATACATCCTTGTATGCACCTGATCTATATAGATGAAATTTGTGGATTGTTTAAGCTTGCAGGTTTATCCGAGGATGGAGTTAAGAAGAAAGTATTCCCTTTATCTTTGTGGGGAAAAGCATTGGCATGGTACAGGTTATTGGATGATACCACAACATGAGACTGGAACCGATTGAAGATGGAATTCCACAACATGAGAATACCTTACTGAAAACCGCTTATTATTTCCTTCTGCTCCTCGTTGGGTTCGACACTCTTAGTTATCGAAAGGACTATGATTGATCCCCTATACTTGTGGGTCATCATGCACCGAAAACACGTAAATAAGAAACATTCGGTTTCTTGCCAGTGATAAGCTCATATGAGGTTTTCTTAAGGAATTTGTGAAGGTAAACACGATTCACAACATGGCAAGCAGTGTTAATAGCATCAGCCCATAAATGAATGGGAGTTTTGTACTCACTGAGCATTGTTCTTGCCATTTTGATGAGAGTTCTATTCTTTCGCTCAACAACTCCATTCTGCTGGGGAGTGTATGCGGCAGAGAACTCATGAGTTATACCATTTTCGTCAAGAAAATCCTCGATATGAGTATTTTTGAACTCAGTACCATTGTCGCTTCGGACATGCTTAATTCGCACATCATATTCATTCTGGGCCTTCTTGGCGAACCTTTTGAAGATGTCTTGGGTGCAGGTCTTGTCGTCGAGAAAGAATACCCAAGTGTATCGAGAGAAATCGTCAACAATAACCAGACCATAATGGCTGCCTCCGAAACTTGCATAGTTCTGAGGCCCGAATAAGTCCATATGAAAAATTTCCAGAGGTCTTGTCGTGGTCATGACATTTTTTGACGAATGGTACTTCTTGGCCAATTTGCTGGCCTCACACACACCACAGAAACGATCCTTATCGAATTTCACATCAGGAATGCCACGAAGATGATTTTTCTTCAAAAGAGTCTGCAAATTCCTCATACCTGCATGACCAAGCCTTCGGTGCCACAGCCATCCTTCGGTTGCTTTTGCAAGCAAACAAGTTTGGACTGAGGGACCCTTTGAGAAATCCACAATATACAAATCACCTTTTCAATTTCCCTCAAAGACGAAGGAATTGTCAGAGGCCATAAAGACAATGCATTTGGAGATGGAAAATAGAACTAGCATGCCTAGATCACATAGTTTGCCGACTGACATAAGATTGAATCCAAGAGACTGAACAAGTAAAACATCGTCAATGTTCTTGTCTTTGGATATTGCAATTTTACATAGCCCAATTACCTTTCCTTTGTTGTAGTCGCCGAAAGTATTATACTTCTGAGATGAAGCAGTTAGGTTGGGGTCGGCAAACAACGACTTGTCTTTGGTCATATGACTAGTGCATCCACTCTCCATTATCCATTCGGTACACCCAGAGACATAGTCCTGCAGAGGAATCAGGCTTTCTTAACCACCCACATCTTTGCAGGTGGCTTCGAAACATATGAGCGAGCAGGATATGATTTCTTTCGGTAATCATAAGAATTGTTTCTCGAAAGAGTGCGAGCATAATTGAAAGAGTATGCATTGAAATTCTTTCCTGACGAATGAGCATAATGGTTAGATGAGGTATGCATGTACTCATTCTGTCGAGCCTTTTGAAGGATGTATCGAGCATTTTCAGCCTGCATGGTTAGTAATGTAGTAATAGGCAATGCTTTGATAGTTTTCTTAGGCACCCAGATAGCTTTCTTTGGGGGTCCATTCCTACTGTTCGGTCCAACATAGCGAGCAACAGCCTGACCACGTTGGTTTTTGAACAACTTATAGTTATCCAGAGAATCATCATATGAGTATTCAGGAATAGGACAGTCATATCCTGAGAGTAAAGTTGGGTCGAGCGTTTTGCTCTTGGCAGGCACCCACACAGTGCGAGGATATTGATCCGGTTCAGTAGGAGCCAGTTTCATTTAGTTTCCTTTCGAAACCGACACCTTCTTTTCTAGGATTTTTTGTGAAGAATGGATTTCTTCAGAACATCACAAAGAGTTTGATGCCCTTTGTGGCACCCCGGGTCAGAGCAACCGGTTTACCTTGCATTGCCAGCCCAGAGATCAAGTCTTCTGGTAATACACAACAACTTGGTACAGAAAACAACCGCTTTATTGATCTCTTAGCGGAAACATAGGTTTACATTTTACATGATGAAAGAGGCCAAGCGGCACACACGGTGCGGCTGCACTTATGTACATTATTTAGTAGACATGGCAGGGGCCTCGATGATAAGGGAACTACTACGCGACAGCGGAACGACGAGGTAGCGGAACTCCATTCCACAGGGACACTGCTGGGACATGGCCTAGAGAGCGACATACTGCTCGACATCCACGCCATGCATGGCTTCTCCTGCATCTGGCATGATAAGCCAGGTGAGTACTTTGAATGTACTCGCAAGCTCACAGCAAACAAAACATGTGCGACAAACAACAACAAGGCATTTAACAGATTTAATGCATGAGCATGATACTACCCAACATGAGGTGTGCATGAAACGTTACCATGGTCCCCAGGACCAACTTACCATTGCGGGGTTACCGCGTAACCACCGTTCACAGCTCACCACCGTGATCCTCACTTGATCACAAACATTCCTTTCATAGTGACCCTCACTCGATCACCACTTCTGCATGTGCCATCTTGTGAGTCTTAGTGTGCAAGTTTATTATATCTGTTGACCCACGGTGTGACCTACTATGAACTGTGTCCATATCCGAGGACGCGGCTATCGATAGATTATACACTCTGCAGAGGTTAGTACACTGTACCCACACTACGGAACTCATGGCCTCGTGCTCCCATTCGGGTGGACCAACGATATTCCGACAAAACCAATCTATTGCATGACACTCTCCCGGCCACTCCGACAAAGTCCCCTTTGGGCTATGTCCTGGGTGACCCCGATGCCAACATGTGACATCCGCCACCTCTGTGGCTGCCACCGTCGTGGCCAAACATAAACATCGTCCCAAACGGGGACCTCGGTACCATCAAAACTCGTGTCCTCAAGGTTATGACTGCCTACCGGGCCAGGGTAGCGCCAGAGCACAACCTTCCCTCATAGGAGGCACCGGCGAGAGGCATGACAATAGACCGCATTAGGGCCTCCCCATCCAGGCAAGTGTGGTTGCACTGGTGAGCTCGATTCGGTGGCACCATGACTCGATCAACAGCATGTTCAAGTTGGATTAAGATCAAGTTTAACTTGAAATGAAAATGATTCGAGCCGTAGTGTGTGAATGGATGCACGGGTCACGATCATGAATAACAACTGCATCATGTTATCATGTGAGTATAGGTCATGATACCTACTGCACACTAGCAAGAAATCATGTGTCCTACTGCATAAAATCAACATGACAAGAACAAAGTCTATGCAATGAGAGTTATATAGTAAATTATTTTAAAATGATGAATATATGCTGATTTAAATCAATTAAACCAAAGTCATTGCAATGCCATCCTTGCATATGGATGTTGTGGCTTGCCTTGGTTCAGAGAAGTGTCACAATACTCCGGGCCTTCTCCAACACAACTAGGCTCTTCTGAAAATGTTTTAAATGCAAAAAGAAAATGTCACATAACACTGTTTAATGCACCAGAAATTCCCAACAGCAAGAAAAATTCTGAAACTTGGCATACAGAAACTTTGAAATTTTACAAACTAGTAGCAAAAAGAATCATCTCATTCGGACTTATGGATAAAAAGTTGTGGCTGGTCAAAGTTAGGGTCAAACCCTGGATTAACATGAATTAAATCAATTTTCAGAAAATCCCAGAGGGGCTGACGTCGAAGACGTATTTTGGAAATACGCTTCCACTTAGATACCCCTTCGGGCGAGAGAAAGAGAATGACAGGTGGGGCCCCTGTCTGGTTTTAAACGAGAGAGAGAGAGAGAGGAACAGGGCTCGGCGGCTCTGTCGCCGGTGTTTCTCCGGCGAGGAGTCCTCAGCAATCGCCGGAGAGGAGGGGGATGGGTCTAGATCGACGAGACGGTCACGGACGTACCCGAAACACGAGCTAAGGTGGACTGACGGCGTCACGGCGATCCTCTCCAGAGACGGCGGGCAGCAGAGATCGTCGGAATTGAGGAAGACGGCCTCAATCCGACGAACCAGTGGCCTAGGCGTCTTCCGTGGATCACCACGAGCACACCAGAAGCAGAAGGTGAGGTCGAGGGGCTCCAGAGGGCGAGGTTGGCCGGGGAGAACCGCGGCCGATCTTCGTTGAGGTTTGAAGGCCAAAGGTCTTCCCGGCGTTGCCAGCAGCTGCTAGAGCTCGATTTGAGAGTAGAGAGGAGGTTTGGGATGGCTAGAACGATCGGGGAGGGGTTCTATTTATAGGAGGAGGAGGGACAGTGCTCGGGCTCCGTCGGATCTGAGCGGCAGGATGAACTGGGGACGGTGAGGACTCGGGCGAGCTTGGAGACGACGCGGGCGAGGCCAACCACAGTGCACGCACGCGGGCTCGGGCGCAGGCGCACTAAGTGGAACAGGGTTGCGCGTGCGGTCCACTGTACCGACCGCTAGCGCCGTGGCCGCGTCCGACGTGTGTTCTACCGGCGTCGGGGAGGGTCAGAGAGGGGCTGGGTGGAAGAGGGAGAGTGAGCTGGGTGGTCTGGACATGCTGACGTGGCATGAGGGGAGTAGCTGGACGGCGGCCGATCAGACCCGACGTGCAGAGCACAGCGAGCGCGTGCAATGCACCGTGCCCGCACGCGGTCACCGCGTGCACTGGCACGCGGGGTCCTTTCGGCGCTGCCACACCATGTCCTACGCGTTGTCCCTTCAACGCTGTGCCAAGAAATGGGCTTGCCTTGCCATCTGGCGCATTGGAGGTGACTGGAGCTAGAGAGAAAGTTTCTGGACAGAAACTTGCTCCAACCACTTGGGACAAATGGCTAGGAGATATGAGCTGAATTTAGGCGTTTAAGCATCACCTAGGAGGGTAATCAAGTGGTAAAAATTTCAGCTTAAAAAGATCATGGAAAAATATACTTGCTTCACAAAGTGACCATTCTGTCCAGAAGCAAAAACATTTTCCCTGGCTGAAATTTTCCAAATGACCATGGGATATTTTTGCATAGGGAGGTGAGGCATGATCCAAAGAATATTTGGAAATTTTCTTGGAATTTTCTGAGCAATAAAAATAGGGGTTGCTTCATAGCTATATGAGCAAATGGGCATTTTCAAAGAGAAAAAAAGTATAATACCATTAAATAAAAATACCCAATGGCATTATAATGAGATGGATGAGGTCTAGGGAGGGTTTATGGATGATAGAACCCACTTGGAAGAAAATCAAAAATAAATCCAAGTGGTAAGTCCAAAAGAGTTGACAGAAAGCCTCAAATGCAAATAAAATATTCAATAAATCCAACTAAAAGAAAAAAAAATCAAAATCCAGGGTGTTACAAACCTCCCCCCTTAGGATGAATCTTGTCCTCGAGATTCGGTTGCTCAGGAAACAAATATGGGTATGCGGTCCTTAAGTAATCCGCTCTTTCCCAGGTGGCCTCGTCCTCAGTGTGGTGCTCCCATTGGACCTTGTAAAACTTTATAGTTTTGCTGCGGGTGACTCTGTCCATCTCTTCCAGAATTCTCAAGGGTTTCTCCTCGTAGGTTAAATCCTTGCCAAGCTCTAGTTCTGCCATATCTGTCTGTTTTGCGGGTGGTGCGATGCATTTTCATAGCTGAGACACGTGGAACACATCATGCACCTCGGATAGCTCGGGAGGCAATTCTAACTGATAGGCCAATTTGCCCACTCTGGTCATAACTGGAAACGGACCGATGTATCTTGGTGCAAGTTTTCCCCGAGTATGAAACCGTTTAACTCCTTTCATGGGGGTAACTCGGAGATATGCATATTCACTTGGTTCGAAACTGATCTGCCTATGCTTTGAGTCATAGTAACTCTTCTGACGAGATTTTGCCACTTGCAGTCTGTCTCGAATTTCTTTGACTTGCTTTTCTGCTTCCATCATCAAATCAGTCCCGAAGATTCGGCTGTCTCCTGTCTGAGACCAGTTCAGCGGGGTACGGCACTTACATCCATATAGAGCCTCAAAAGGTGACATCTTGAGGCTAGTCTGATAGCCGTTGTTGTACGAAAACTCAGCGTACGGCAGGCTGTCCTCCCATTTGGGTCCATGAGCAAGAGCGTATGCCCGGAGCATATCTTCCAAGATTTGATTTACCCGCTCTGTCTGCCCATCTGTCTGAGGGTGATAAGCGGTGCTATGCTTCAAAGCGGTTCCCAAGGCTTGGTGTAGACATAGCCAGAATGCCGAGGTAAATAAAGATCCTTGGTCTGAAGTGATAGCCCTTGGTACCCCATGCAGACTGACAATCTTGGATACGTAGAGTTGAGCGAGTTGGTCTGCACGGTAGGTTGTCCTTATTGGAATAAAGTGGGCCACCTTGGTGAGCATGTCGACCACGACCCATATGGCATTGTTGCTTCGTGGTGTCCTTGGTAATCCCACGATAAAGTCCATGCATATATCGTCCCATTTCCATTGTGGAACGGGTAAGGGTTGAAGTAGACTGGCGGGTTTCTGGTGTTCGGCCTTCACCTTGTTGCATATGTCACAACATGCGACGTAATAGGCGATATCTTTCTTCATACCTTCCCACCAGAATATTTGCTTCAAGTCTTGATACATTTTAGTGCTTCCAGGATGAATAGAGTATGCAGACTCGTGGGCTTCCCTCAGAATTTGCTGCTTTAATTCTCCAAGGTCCGGTACACAGACTCGATCCCGAAATCGTAGTGTGCCTTTGTCGTCAATGTTGAAATCTGGCGTCTTTCCTTCTCGTACTTGAGCCATTATCTTTAGTAACATAGGGTCACCAGGTTGAGCCTTTCGAATTTCGTCTTCCAGGGTAGGGGTTACTTCCAAGGTAACCGAGCAGATTGCATCACATAGGATCATGTTGAGCTGAGCTATTTCTTCTTGAAGTGCTGGGTGGAGACGCTCGATTGATAAGTTTATGGTAGCCGGTTTGCGACTGAGGGCATCGGCGACCACATTTGCTTTCCCTGGGTGGTAGTTGATACCCAGGTCATAGTCTTTGACCAACTCAAGCCATCTTCGCTGTCGGAGGTTCAAGTCCGGTTGAGTGAATATATATTTGAGACTCTTGTGGTCGGTGTAGATTTGGCATCGTTTTCCAATGATGTAATGCCTCCAAATTTTTAAGGCATGAACCACAGCTGCCATCTCTAAGTCGTGAGTAGGGTAATTCTCCTGATGGGGTCGGAGCTGTCTTGATGCGTAGGCCACGACCTTCCCATCTTGCATAAGTACACACCCAATGCCACGCCTGGATGCGTCGCAATAGATGTCGAAGCTCCGGTAGATGTCTGGTAAAGTCAACACTGGAGATGTGGTCAACTGGGTCTTGAGCTCATTGAAACTGTTCTCACATGCTTCCGTCCATATAAACTTCTGATTCTTCTTGAGTAGTTCAGTCATTGGCTTGGCAATCTTTGAGAAGCCTTCAATGAAGCGACGGTAATAACCTGCTAGACCCAAGAAACTCCTGATTTCTGTTACTGAAACAGGTGTCTTCCACATCAGGACTTCGGTGACTTTGCTTTGGTCCACGGCCATTCCTTGAGCGGAAAGAGTATGTCCAAGGAATCCCGCTTCTTTAAGCCAAAATTCGCATTTGCTGAACTTGGCGTAGAGTTGATGAGCGCGTAATCGTTCCAACACTGCTCGAAGATGCTGCTTGTGCTCTTCTTCATTTTTGGAATGTATGAGGATGTCATCAATGAACACCACTACAAACTTGTCCAAGAAGTCCATGAACACCTTGTTCATCATGTGCATGAAGAATGCAGGAGCGTTGGTCAGCCCAAATGACATGACCGTGTACTCGTACAACCCTATCTTGTGGTGAATGCTGTCTTGGGGATATCTTCTTTTCTGATTTTCAGCTGGTGATACCCGGTGCGCAAATCAATCTTGGAGAACACTTGGGCTCTACTGAGTTGATCAAATAAATCATCGATCCTAGGCAGCGGGTATTTATTATTGATGGTGACCTCATTGAGAGCACGGTAGTCAACACACATCCGGAGGATGCCATCCTTCTTGCCCACGAATATTGCAGGTGCACCCCAAGGAGATGAACTGGGGCGAATATATCCTTTTTGGAGCATCTCATCTATTTGTTTCTTCAACTCCACTAGTTCAGATGAAGGCATTCGATAATATTTCTTGTAAATTGGTGCTGTCCCGGGCACAAGCTCGATTTGAAAACTCAAGCTCTCGATCAGGTGGCATGCCTGGTAATTCATCTGGAAACACATCTGGGAACTCACAGACCACTGGGACTAGATTCATTTCTGTTGCAATGGCAGCATAAACCACCCCTTTCTTTGGTATGGCTCGACCCGCATAGAATCGAGCGGACTGGCCCGAGGGATTTATTAGCGTGACTTCTCTTGTTGCGCAGTTGATGCAGACCTGGTGTCTTGTCAACCAATTCATCCCCAGAATAATATCCAATGTGGGAGACTCAATGGATACCAGTGATGCGGGGAAGATGACTCCATTGATTGATATTTTTAGTCCTCCGCACACAATATTCGTCCTGAGCCTGGATCCGGGGGATTGTACCACCATAGCTTTGTCCAAAAGAGTATAGGAAAGGCAATGTTGGGCAACAAAACTCCGCGAAATAAAAGAATGGGAAGCCCCGGAATCGAATAAAATGGTTGCAGGTATGTCATTAATAGGAAACATACCAATGACCACATCGGGAACTTCGGAGGCTTCTTCGGCAGAGATGTGATTAACTTGCCCTTGAATATATCTCCGTTTGGGGAATTGCCCCACATAATTGACTTGAGGCTTCAGGTTGGTTGTTGGCTTGCCGTTCTTGGGGCACTGCCTAGCGTAATGCCCAGTTTGTCCACATGTGTAACAGGCATTATTACGCTGACAATCTTCCTTGCTTGGTTTGGCGACCACAGTCTTGATTTGGCTTTCATTCTTGATGTTCCCCTGCTGCCAGGTTGGCTTGAACTCAAACTGAGGTTGCTGCCAAGTACGGACTTTCTGAAAACTTGCCCTTCCTTCTTGGGTTCAAACTTGCGTTTGCGGCTTCATAGGCAGTCTTATGATCATTAACCAGTTTGTGTTCCCTTTCGGCAATGAGCGCCTTGTTCACCAAAGTTTGAAAATCGGGGAAATCCGGCATGCTGAGTGCACATCGGAGGGTAAGGTTGAGCCCTCCAAGGAACCGATCTATCTTCCGTTCTTCAGTGGCCACATCATGAGTGGAGTAACGGGCCAAGTGATTGAACTTGTTTAAATATTCACTTACAGTCAAGGTCCCTTGGGTAAGGGTGAGAAATTCTCGCTGCTTGACCTTCATGATGCCGGCAGGAATATGCTACTTGCAGAATTTATCCCAAGTAATCTCGTCTTCCGCAGGCCACATAACTTTGGTATTGTCCCACCATATAGCAGCTGGTCCTTCCAGATAATGAGTGGCGAAGGGTACCTTATCAGCATCTTCGGTGCGAGCAATTTCCAGCTTCTTCTCAATGGTCCTCAACCAATCATCGGCTTCCATTGGATCCACTATTTGACTGAAACTTGGCGGTTTGGTCCTCTGAAAGTCTAACAGCTTGGAGTGATTTCCATTGTGATTATTCCGCCCAACGACAGTCTGCATACTTCTCAAGAACTCCATCAGATCTTGGTTCCTCTTTTCTTCAATCATTCGCATAATCTGCTCCGTTGTGGGTGCTTGAGGTGGAGGAGGTGGTGGCTGATACGGTTTTGGAGAATGTCCTGCTTGCCTGGCGGATTGACGAACTGGAGTATCGTCGCCACCATAACAGTTACTGCCACACCATGTCATCCTATATATGTTTCCCAATACGAAGCATCGAGATGAGCAACATCCATTAGGGAAAAACCAGAAAAATAGGGAGGTGAAGCAACGAAACCCGAAAGAGACAACGAGAAAAACCAAAGCGAATAGCAGAAAGCAACATAATTATACAATACATCATCCGGGATACATAACGGGACAACAGCATGGAAAGTACTACTACATGCATACAACCAAACACCGCATCACCCTCATCTATACGCGACGGCAGCGATCACACCGGCACTCTGACGGTCCTGCTGGTGTCTCCTCGGTGTCGGACTCCGAATCTGAACTGATAACGGATACCTCCGGAGCAAAGGAAACATGACGACGCTGACGGGAAGACTCTCCCTCAGGGTCTGGGGCAGGGTGACTCCGCAGCATCGGAGCGGCTGGAATAGCGAGAAGCATAGCCCACTGGGCTGGGGACTCATGAGGAGTCACTACTGAAGTGCCTGAGTTACTCTAAGAAGGTGTGGGGGTCACGGGTCTAGGTGGAGCTAAGGTAACTGGAGGAACAAGTGATGTGTGGATAAGCAGAGGTGGAGCGAAGGCAGATCGAGCGGCGGCTAGCTCGCCTCGAACGCGGTTCAGCTCCTGGGCTAGGCTGACGATCAGAAAGTATCCCGCCGTTATGTAGCGAGACAGGTGACTGGCTGACCGGTCACACTCCGGATCAATGTAAGGGAAGCGGATCTGTCCTGACTCATACAGGGACGGATAGAAGTAGAAACCTGGGTGAGTCTGCATCTGAATCTCGTGATAGCGCAAGTCAGTGAGAACCTCGAATGCTGCAAACTGGACCGCCGGGTCGGGTGTAGAAGCCGTCCCGCCCTTGGTGGAGCGAGTGTAAGTGCCCACCACGGTACTGTTGTGCATGATGACCTCCACATGATACTCGTAAACGCCATCAGCAAGTTGTTCTCGGTACACCTGGTATATGGGGTCATCGCCATCGGGGTAGAGTCCGCGCCATACGTTGGTAAGCAGATGCGGAAAGGTGGAAGGTGCCGGCTCAGGCTGGTACGGATAAGGGACTGGTGCCATCTACACTCATAACATTAGCTGGTCAGCAAAAACAGTACGCTATATGCATGCAATGCAACACCCAAGTGCAGAATCCAATCTCAAATCACTACAGAGGCTAAAACTACCGTTTTCTAACGCGTCGGCTTTCTAGGGCGTCCTATAGTCAGCGCGGCTCTAATACCAAGCGTTGTGGCACCCCGGCTCAGAGCAACCGGTTTACCTTGCATTGCCAGCCCAGAGATCAAGTCTTCTGGCAATACACAACAACTTGGTACAGAAAACAACCGCTTTATTGATCTCTTAGCGGAAACATAGGTTTACATTTTACATGATGAGCGAGGCCAAGCGGCACACACGGTGCGGCTGCACTTATGTACATTATTTAGTAGACATGGCAGGGGCCTCGATGATAAGGGAACTACTACCCGACAGCAGAACGACGAGGTAGCGGAACTCCATTCCACAGGGACACTGCTGGGACACGGCCTAGAGAGCGACATACTGCTCGACATCCACGCCATGCACGGCTTCTCCTGCATCTGGCATGATAAGCCAGGTAAGTACTTTGAATGTACTCGCAAGCTCACAGCAAACAAAACAAGTGCGACAAACAACAACAAGGCATTTAACAGATTTAATGCATGAGCATGATACTACCCAACATGAGGTGTGCGTGAAACGTTACCATGGTCCCCGGGACCAACTTACCATTGCGGGGTTACCGCGTAACCACCGTTCACAGCTCACCACCATGATCCTCACTTGATCACAAACATTCCTTTCATAGTGACCCTCACTCGATCACCACTTCTGCATGTGCCATCTTGTGAGTCTTAGTGTGCAAGTTTATTATATCTGTTGACCCACGGTGTGACCTACTACGAACTGTGTCCATTTCCGAGGACGCAGCTATCGATAGATTATACACTCTGCAGAGGTTAGTACACTGTACCCACACTACGGAACTCATGGCCTCGTGCTCCCATTCGGGTGGACGTACGATATTCCGACAAAACCAATCTATTGCATGACACTCTCCCGGCCACTCCGACAAACTCCCCTTTGGGCTATGTCCTGGGTGACCCCAATGCCAACATGTGACATCCGCCAGCTCTGTGGCTGCCACCGTCGTGGCCAAACATAAACATCATCCCAAACGGGGACCACGGTACCATCAAAACTCGCGTCCTCAAGGTTATGACTGCCTACCGGGCCAGGGTAGCGCCAGAGCACAACCTTCCCTCGTAGGAGGCACCGGCGAGAGGCATGACAATAGACCGCATTAGGGCCTCCCCATCCAGGCAAGTGTGGTTGCACTCGTGAGCTCGATTCGGTGGCACCATGACTCGATCAACAGCATGTTCAAGTTGGATTAAGATCAAGTTTAACTTGAAATGAAAATGATTCGAGCCATAGTGTGTGAATGGATGCACGGGTCACGATCATGAATAACAACTGCATCATGTTATCATATGAGTATAGGTCATGATACCTACTGCACACTAGCAAGAAATCATGTGTCCTACTGCATAAAATCAACATGACAAGAACAAAGTCTATGCAATGAGAGTTATATAGTAAATTATTTTAAAATGATGAATATATGCTGATTTAAATCAATTAAACCAAAGTCATTGCAATGCCATCCTTGCATATGGATGTTGTGGCTTGCCTTGGTTCAGAGAAGTGTCACAATACTCCGGGCCTTCTCCAACACAACTAGGCTCTTCTGAAAATATTTTAAATGCAAAAAGAAAATGTCACATAACACTGTTTAATGCACCAGAAATTCCCAACAGCAAGAAAAATTCTTAAACTTGGCATAAAGAAACTTTGGAATTTTACAAACTAGTAGCAAAAAGAATCATCTCATTTGGACTTATGGATAAAAAGTTGTGGCTGGTCAAAGTTCGGGTCAAACCCTGGATTAAAATGAATTAAATCAATTTTCAGAAAATCCCAGAGGGGCTGACGTCGAAGACGTATTTTGGAAATACACTTCCACTTAGATACCCCTTCGGGCGAGAGAGAGAGAATGACAGGTGGGGCCCCTGTCTGGTTTTAAACGAGAGAGAGAGAGAGGAACAGGGCTCGGCGGATCTGTCGCCGGCGTTTCTCCGGCGAGGAGACCTCGGCGATCGCCGGAGAGGAGGGGGATGGGTCTAGCTCGACGAGACGGTCATGCACGTACCCGAAACACGAGCTGAGGTGGACTGACGGCGTCGCGGTGATCCTCTCCAGAGATGGCGGGCGGCGGAGCTCATCGGAAT
The DNA here is from genome assembly GCA_039707655.1 of Elymus sibiricus. Classification (NCBI taxonomy): domain Eukaryota; kingdom Viridiplantae; phylum Streptophyta; class Magnoliopsida; order Poales; family Poaceae; genus Elymus; species Elymus sibiricus. The sequence continues at coordinate 516,950,641 of CM077666.1, forward strand.
TGAGGAAGACGGCCTCAATCCGATGAACCAGAGGCCTAGGCGTCTTCCGTGGATCACCACGAGCACACCAGATGCAGAAGGTGAGGTCGAGGCGCTCCAGAGGGCGAGGTTGACCGGGGAGAACCGCGGCCGATGTCCGGCGAGGTTTGAAGGTCAGAGGCCTTCCCGGCGTTGCCAGCAGCTACTAGAGCTCGATTTGAGAGTAGAACGATCGGGGAGGGGTTCTATTTATAGGAGGAGGAGGGACAGTGCTCGGGCTCCGCCGGAGCTGAGCGGCAGGACGAATTGGTGATGGTGAGGACTCGGGCGAGCTTGGAGACGACGCGGGCGAGGCTAACCACAGTGCACACACGCGGGCTCGGGCGCAGGCGCACTAAGTGGAACAGGGTCGCGCGTGCGGTCCACTGTACCGACCGTTAGCGCCGTGGCCGCGTCTGGCGTGCGTTCTACCGGTGTCGGGGAGGGTCAGAGAGGGGCTGGGTGGAAGAGGGAGAGTGAGCTGGGTGGTCTGGACATGCTGAGGTGGCGCGAGGGGAGTAGCTGGACGGCAGCCGATCGGACCCGACGTGCAGAGCACAGCGAGCGCATGCAATGCATCGTGCCCGCACGCGGTCACTGCGTGCACTGGCACGCGGGGTGCTTTCGGCGCTGCCACACCATGTCCTACGCGTTGTCCCTTCAACGCTGTGCCAAGAAATGCGCTTGCCTTGCCATCTGGCGCATTGGAGGTGACTGGAGCTAGAGAGAAAGTTTCTGGACAGAAACTTGCTCCAACCACTTGGGACAAATGGCTAGGAGATATGAGCTGAATTTAGGCGTTTAAGCATCACCTAGGAGGGTAATCAAGTGGTAAAAATTTCAGCTTAAAAAGATCAAGGAAAAATATGCTTGCTTCACAAAGTGACCATTCTGTCCAGAAGCAAAAACATTTTCCCTGGCTGAAATTTTCCAAATGACCATGGGATATTTTTGCATAGGGAGGTGAGGCATGATCCAAAGAATATTTGGGAATTTTCTTGGAATTTTCTGAGCAATAAAAATAGGGGTTGCTTCATAGCTATATGAGCAAATGGGCATTTTCAGAGAGAAAAAAAGTATAATGCCATTAAATAAAAAATACCCAATGGCATTATAATGAGATGGATGAGTTCTAGGGAGGGTTTATGGATGATAGAACCCACTTGGAAGAAAATCAAAAATAAATCCAAGTGGTAAGTCCAAAAGAGTTGACAGAAAGCCTCAAATGCAAATAAAATATTTAATAAATCCAACTAAAAGAAAAAAACAAAATCCAGGGTGTTACACCCTTTGAGACTCTTGAACATTCATGTCTGAAGAAGATCCTTCAACCTAGCATTTTCATCAGACACGGATCCATTTTTCTCGACAGAGGGGTTAGCATTCACAGAAGATTCAACATTTGACTCAGCATTACTGCGTTCAAGACATTTTAAGCAAGCTGGTACAAACACTTCTGGTTTCTCATTGAGTTATTGGGTGAGAAGAGAATTTTCTCTGATCAAGTCATCATGAGCCTCTCTCAGCGACTCGAGTTCCCGTTTCCTTTTCAGGTAATCATAAGTCAATCTCTCATGGTTGGCCGAGAGAAAATCATGACGATTTGTCAGTTCTTCCATTTGAGACTCGAAAGCGGAATGCTCTTCTGTCAACGACTGGTTTTTCTCCATCTCCTCAACCAACAACCCTTCGGACTTCCTGAGGGTTTTCTCAATTTTCTCGAGAGAGTTTTGTTGCTTCTTAGCAATTTTGATCAGTTTAGCATGGTCATCCTCATCCGAAGAGAATTGATCACTAGAGTAAACCTTGTGATGTTTGGAAGATACCTTTTCTTTTGAAGCTTTGGCCATGAAGCAGTAGGTAGGAGACTCGTTGTCGCTCGAATGATTCTCGAAGAAGTTCGACGCTGGACTAGAGGCGCATGCTATGCTGGCCATGCCAGAGTCCGAATCCTCGTTGGATTCAGCATCTTCTTCGGAGTCAGATGACTCTTCTTCATCAGAGTCCATCTCCTTGCCGATGTACGCCTTGGCCTTGCGAGAGGTATTCTTGCGGTTGGATGAGGACTTGGAAGGATTCCTCGAAGAAGATCTTGACAAGGACTTGGAGGAGGAGCTGCCCTTCTTCTTGAAGAACTTCTTCATTTTCTTCTCGTCATCAGAGTCGTAGTTCTTGCTCTTTCCTTTTCCATGGTTGTTGTTTCCCAAATCAAATCTTCCACTGGCATGAATCTTAGCTTCCCAGAGATGGCAGTCCGAAATGAAATGTCCTGACTTTTTGCACTTGAAGCAGGTGTAATCTCTAGTAGGTTCTGATGAAGATTTGGAGCTGCCAGAATTGTTGGATCCATTCTTCTGAAACTGAATTTTCTTTTGGAAGCGCTGGAATCTTTTTGTGATCAATGCGAGATCCTTCCTTATCCTTTCTGGATCATCTGAATCTTCTTCTCCATTTTCTTTTGAGGAAGATTCAGCCACTGCCTTGAGAGCGTGACTCTTTCGGTGACTTGAGCCATAGAGATCTCTCTTTTCTCCTTCCTATTCCTCATCGGTGTTTAGCCTTTCCATGATATCAGCAGAGTCGAGAACTTTGAAATCAGCTCATTCACGAATCATCAGAACCAGAGTGTCGAAGAAACTGTCAAGCGATCGGAGCAGCTTCTTCACAACTTCGTGATCAGTGATATCTTTGGCGCCGAGACCTTCAGCTCATTGCAATGTCACTCAGACAATCGAAAGTTTGCTGACAGCTTTCATTGCCGATTCTCTTGAACCGATTGAACTTCGCACGAAGAGTGTCAATGCGAGCTTCTTTCTGAGTTGAAACACCCTCATTTATCTTTTCGAGAATGTCCCATAATTCCTTTGCAGTTTCACACTGACGGTAGCGAAGAAATTGAGCATGAGAGAGATGGCCACCAATTTCATCTTTGGCTTGAGCATCCATCTAGATAAGTTTCTTCCCGTGGTCAATGGGGACTTGGGACATTTCAACCATGAACCAATTCTGCACCACGTTCCACATCTCATCGTCAATGGCACGGAGATAGATCTTCATCTTCTCCTTCCAGAAGGGATAGTCCGTCCCATCGAAGATGGGGATCTTGAGGTGCGACTTGTAGCTCACTTAAGACATACTTAAACTCCAAGGTTGTTAGACCAAAATGAGCAGAGTCAAGGAGTACCTTGCTCTGATACCAATTGTAGGAACGAAGTATGTCTACCAGAGGGGGGGGGGGTGAATGGGAGTTTTAAAATTTCTTCAGAAATATTAAAACTCTCGGAACCCAGCAGTGGAGCGAATGAAAACAGACTACAATTAGCGAAGATAAACTAGCGAACATGAACTAAACACATGCATCGAAAGGAATCACACCAACGAGACTTATCGTACATGACAGAGCGAATGTAAATAGGTGGGAAGAGGTAACCGGTAATGCTCGATAGCGACAAGGTATTTGGTAGACCAGTTCGCCCTTCTGCAAAAGGGCTACGTCTGGTTGGAGGGGTTGTGATTCACCCTATTCTCCCCGACAATTGGTTCGTCAACCAATGCCGATCACTCATGGTAGATGCTTGAGGTGATCTCCGAACCTTTACAGACTTCTTCTTCGGGAACCACAATCACTCTTGGTCTCTGAAGAAATTGACACCTAACCGTCTAGAGAGTTCGTGGCTCTCAAGAGTAATAGGTGGAGCGTACTGGACATATATTCGAGTGATGCTAAACCACTATCTAATTTTTTGGCTCTGGGGTTTTCTCTCGGTGGATTTTAAACTCAAATCACTCAGGAGAGAGGGTTGCTCACACAAACTTCTCGGGATCAAACGGAGCAGCCACCGGACAAAGCCAGTGCGGGGTGGCCATTTATAGCCGCATCCTTCCCTGATGGGAAATGACCATTTTGGACACATGGTCCAGCCAATGGCCAACCGACATGTTCTCAACGGTCGGATTTTGAGAGCAACGGTAACATTACTTGAGTAACAAGCAATGCTAACTCCTCGGTCAGAGACAAATCTCTCGCAGCAAAGAAGAACGTAGTCTCTTGCTGGCAAGTTTTCGCTCGGAACACAAAGAGATTTCTCTCGCAACTCACATAGGATTGGGTTTAGCATCAGACAATCAAAGTTTCGAACACTATACCCCTTTTAGTAGTATGGTGGTCCTATGACTCAATAAAAAGAAAGAAGAACAACGAAATAAATGCTACGTCTTCACTTCGTCTTCAACTTCTCGTCTGCAGTCAATTCCTTCAGACAGTCACCTAACCAATTGCTTTGCGTCAACAATTTTTGGGGGCTCACTCTTGTTAGCATAATCTTCGGTGATAATCCTCGCTGCTACGTAGGAGATTATCTTCTGAGTTTGAACCAAACTCCTCTTACTCCAAGGGCCTGTTGCTCTGTGTGCACTAGCAAACACAGCAGCCTCTTACTGTTTATGTCAACAATCTCCAAAACACAAGGAGGCAAATTATTGCACCAACACTATAAATTCCCAAATATTCAGAAACCCCTGAGAGAGGTCCCGAAACAATTCTTCCGCCGCCGGAAGCCTCAATTCTTCTGCGATCCCATCTGGAGGCCTTTTCTGGTACTCTGCCGGAGGGGGAATCCATCACGGAGGCCATCTTCATCAACCTTGCTACCTCCATGATGATGTGTGAGTAGTTCTCACATGACCTATGGGTCCATAGCAGTAGCTAGATGTCTCTCTCTCTCTCTCTCTCTCTCTTGATCTTCAATACAATGATCTCATCTGAGATCAATCCGATGTAAACTTTTGCGGTGTGTTTGTTGGGATACGATGAATTGTGGGTTTATGATAAGATTATTCATTGAAAGTAATTGAGTCTTTTCTGAGATTTATTATGTGTGATTTTATAGCCTTGTATTTCTCTCCGATCTATCTATCTTCTTTGGCCAAGTAGATTGATTTATCTTCAGTGGGAGAGGTGCTTGGTAGTAGGTTCAATCTTGCAGTGACCTTACTCTGTGACAGGAGGAGTAGCAAGGCACGTATTGTACTGTTGCTACTAAGGGTAAAATGATGGGGCTTGAACATATTATTTGGTCTTGCTTTGTCTACATTATGTCCTCATGCTCCAAGTATTACTCTGTTTGTTATGAACTTAATACCTTAAGATGCATGCTGGATAGCGGTCGAGGGGTGGAGTAATAGTAGTAGATGCAGATGGATGTCGGACTACTTTTCTCGGATGTAATGCCTATATATTGATCATGCATGAATAACATCATAATTATGTGCTTTTCTATCAATTGCCCAACAGTAATTTGTTTACCCACCATTGCTATGCTCATGAGAGAGATGCCTCGAGTGAACGCTATGGCCCCCGGGTCCATTCACTTTATATTTACTAAAACCGTAAAAATACTTGCTGCAATTTATTTACTGTTATTTTCTTTTGCAATTTATCTATCCATCACTACCAAAATTAATCCTTGCAATTAACGAGTATAAGGGGATTGACAACCCACTTGCCCGCGTTGGGAGCAAGTATTTGCTGTGTGTGTGTGTGAAGGTACTGCTGACATTTGTTCGCGTGAGTCTCCTACTGGTTCGATAACCTTGGTTCTTAACTGAGGGAAATACTATCTGGTACTATACTACATCACCCTTCCTCTTCGGGAAAATCCCAACGCCTATCACAAGTAGCAGAAGAATTTCTGGCGTCGTTGCCGGGGAGGCTTCACCAAACAAATACAGGTCCCTTCACACACACTTAGCATTTACTTGTTTTACTTTTATTTGCAATTTGCTTTTATTTGCCTTCTTTTTTTCATTTCACTCCACTTCTCTAAAAAATTAAAAAACACCAAAAATACCTTGTGTGCTATCTTTGCTTTTGTTGCCATCATGTTGACTCAACAAATATAAAAGAAAGACATATGGATCCTCATCCACTTGCTAATCTTTTCAAACTTGCTGCTTATTGTAAACTAATAGCTAATAATGAAGAAGTGACAAAAGAAAATGCTATTGGGATATATTTATTGAATGAAAAGCATGATTGCAATGTTGTTAGTATGAATTCCATGAAAGTCAATTGTGCTAATGATCATGATTGGGGTGACCATCATAATGCTATGAATATTAAAAGTGGGTTTGGAAGAGTATCAACTTTTGAAAATCCCACTATTTTGGAGAACAATCAATCTTATGAATTTTTTGATAAAAGTGGGTTTGGAGAGGTCATGACTTTAGTTGATGTTAATCCCACTATCTTGGAAGATTATAAAACTTGCATGCATGTGGATCATGGAGATAATATTTTATATGATAGCTATATTGTTGAATTTGATTGTGATCCTACATGTAATTATTTTGAGAGAGGAAAGTATGGTTATACAAATCTATATGTTACTCAATTACCTCTCTTGATGTTCAAATTGTTAATGTCTCGTCCTTCTTTCTTGCATATGCTAAATATTGCTTTGTCTGATAATTTGTTTAATTATGAAATGCATATGCATAGGAAGAGGGTTAGACTTAAATGTGTTTGTTACATGTTATATGATGCTCTCGTTGTGCTTCAATTCTTTCATTTATGTAAGCATCGATAAAATCTCAAAGCCTATATATCTTAGTGGCTATAAAGAAAGAGCTTGTTGGGAGACAACCCAGTAGTTATCCTTTACCTCCTTGTGTGTCAACATGATTATTTCTACTGTAATGATTGTGTTTCTATCTTTTCTTTTGAGTTTTGTGCCACGTAAAGCCTTTTGGATGATTGTTGAATTGATGTTGTGCAGAAACAGAAACTTTTGCATTCAGTGTTAGAATTGTTATTCTGTACTGGAATGCGATCAATTGCTGAAGTTTTTACACAGTATTGGGATACAAATTGTTTACATTTTCCAAATTTTTCAGTAATTTTTGGAGTTACAGAAGTATGGATAAAAATTCTGTCATTACGTACTGTTTTGTTTTAGATACATTCTGTTTTTATTGCATAGTGTGCTTATTTTAATGATGCTATGGATTATATCGGGGGGTATAAGTCATGGAGAAGTTAGAATACAGTAGGTATTATGCAAGGGCAATTATGAATCTATTTATAACAGTACCTAAAGTGGATGATGATTTTATTATAGGGATAATTAGATTTATGCCCCTAGTTGGGTCCCACTCGTCTGTTTTACCCCTAACTTCAGAAACTCACCTGTTCTGTACAAGCCACTTTGCAATTCTTATGCTTTTGCCCTTTGACCCTTTGACCATCACTTTGAAAAAATCATAACAAATTCATACTAACTCAGAAAAATGCAAATAAGATATCAAAATGTTCACAAAAACATCACCTATATGTGCATGTCATTTTCATTCTTGACAAAAGTGTTGGAAAGTCCTCATCTCAGTTTTAGCTCAGATGACCTTAGCTTGAACAGTACAATCTAAAAAAATTCAAAAAATTCTAAATTTTTTTGGTGGCAAACATTGACCAATGTTTTGAGTGCTTGCCAAGTTTCATAACAGAATGACATTCGAGGAAATCGTGGCAAAAAAAATAAAATCAATGCTTCAAAATTTTGTTTTTTTGCCATGACTTCCACGAATGTCATTCTGTTATGAAACTTGGCAAGCACTCAAAACATTGGTCAATGTTTGCCACCAAAAAAATTTAGAATTTTTTCAGATTGTACTGTTCATGCTAAGGTCATATGAGCTAAAACTAAGATGAGAACTTTCCAACACTTTTGTTAAGAATGAAAATGACATGCACATATAGGTGATGTTTTTGTGAACATTTTGATATCTTATTTGCATTTTTCTGAGTTAGTATGAATTTGTTATGATTTTTTCAAAGTGACGGTCAAAGGGTCAAAGGGCAAAAGCATAAGAATTGCAAAGTGGCTTGTACAGAACAGGTGAGTTTCTGAAGTTAGGGGTAAAACAGACGAGTGGGACCCAACTAGGGGCATGAAATTAATTATCCCTTTATTATACTAACGGATCTCACGAGGTTTCTGTTGAGTTTTGTGTGCTGAAGTTTACAAGTTTTCGGTGAGATCACGATGGATGAAGGAATAAGGAGCGGCAAGACCCTATGCTTGGGGATGCCCAAGGCACACCAAGGTAATATTCAAGGAAGACCCAAGCGTCTAAGCTTGGGGATGCCCCGGAAGGCATCCCCTCTTTCGTCTCCAATCTATCGGTAATATTACTCAGAGCTATATTTTTATTCATCACATGATATGTGTTTTGCTTGGAGCATCGTGTGCTATAGTTTTATTTTGTTTTGCTTGTTTTTTATAATCATTGTTTGCTGGACACACCTATTATGAGAGACACACATTCATCACAATTTGTTAGAATGCTCATTATGCTTCACTTATATCTTTCGAGTTAAGGCAGTTTTGCTCATGTGCTTCACTTATATCCTTAGAGCACGGCGGTATTTATATTTTATAGAAATCATTTGCACTCTGATGATTCACTTATATCTTTTTGAGAGTTAAATAGGAGGTGGTAATTTGCATGAGCTATATGTTTAGTCTAAAAATGATAGGTATACAAGAGTGGTATAATAAAACTTTCATGTAGATCACTGAATGCGATGCGTATGATCAACGATATTGAAGTTATAATATGGAAGCTTACTAGTTAATAAACATTAGTTAGTAAAAATATCGGTGTTAAGGTTTGTGATTCACTATTTCATTAAAGTGTCGGTCGTGGCATGACCAGGACGTTGGAGCGTTCTGTATCCCTGATTGATATCCTTGTGTTGTCCGGGCCGGGGGCGCGCGATGGTTAACTCCCCCAACCTCGTCCCTAGGGGCATGCGGGTAGTACTTTGCTTCGAGGGCTAATAGGCTTCACAATAAGTATTTGAGTTCTTTATGACTAATGTGAGTATGTGGGCTATAAGCACTTCTACCTATCCATATTTTGATAGCCTCTTCGGTACCGTGCATTCCCGTTCTCACCTCGAGACTTGGTGCAAACTTCGCCGGTGCATCCAAATCCCGTGATATGACACGCTCTATCACACATAAGCCTTATTATATCCTTGCTCAAAATAGCCATGATGACCCATAAGTATAGGGGATCGCAACAGTCTTCGAGGGTAGTACTTCACCCAAATTTATTGATTCGACACAAGGGAAGCCAAAGAATATTTATAAGCCTTAGCAGTTGAGTTGTCAATTCAACCACACCTGAGAAGTTATTTCTCTACAGCAAAATATTAGTAGGACAGCAATATGATAGTTTTGATAGCAGTGGTAATAGTAGCTATAGTAACAGTAACAGTAGCAGTTTTGTAGCAGTTGGAACAGTAGCAACAATACCAGTAACTTAGCAAAGACAATATGAGCAAAGCGTAGGCATGGAGTAGTGATGGATATTTGGATGAAATTCATCGTGTGATAGTCACAACCTAGAGCGATACACAATAGCTCCAATTCATCAATTAAATGTAGGCATGTATTCCGTATATAGTCATACGTGCTTATAATAAGAACTTGCATGACATCTTTTGTCCTACCCTCCCGTGGCAGCGGGGTCCTAATGGAAATCTAAGGGTAATTAAGGCACTCCTTTTAATAGAGAACCAGATCAAAGCATTAACACATAGTGAATACATGAACTCCTCAAATTACAGTCATCCCCGGAGAGTATCCCAATTATTGTCACCTTGGGGTCTAGGAACCATAACAATAACAGGTGCATATAACTTGCAGATAGGATCAATAACTCAAATATATTCATGAAAACATAAATGGTTCAGATCTGAAATCATGACACTCTGGCCCTAGTGACAACCATTAAGCATAGCAAAGTCATAGCAACATCAATCTCAGAACATAGTGGATACTAGGGATCAAGCCCTAACGAATTGACTCATTTACATGACGAATCTCATCCATCTCCATCTACCTCCAGTATGCCTATGGTGAAATTACTCACTCCCGGTGGTGAGCATCATGAGGTTGTTGATGAAGAAGGGTTGTTGATGACGGCGGCGATGATTTTACCTCTCCGGAGCCCCGAATGGACTCCAGATCAGGCCACCCGATGAAGAACAGGAGATGGCGGCGGCTCCATATCATAAAACGCGATGAAACTTTCTCTCTGATTTTTTTCTCGGGAAGACGGTACTTATGGACATGGAGGTAGGGCAAACGGAGCATCGAGGGGCCCACAAGCTCAGGTGGCGCGCCCTAGGGGGGGCGCCACCTGAGCTTGTGGCTCTGTGGTGGCCCCCCTCCAGTAGATATTTTCGCCAGTATTTTTTATATATTCTTAAATAATTCTCCATAAAGTTTCATCTAATTCTGAGAACTTTTATTTCTGCACAAAAAACAACACCAATGTAGTTCTGCTGAAAACAGCGTCAGTCCGGGTTAGTTTCATTCAAATCATGCAAATTCTAGTCCAAAACAAGAGCAAAAGTGTTTGGAAAGGTAGATACGTTGGAGACGTATCAACCCCCCAAGCTTAACTCATTGCTTGTCCTCAAGCAATTCGGTTGATAAACTGAAAGTGACAAAGATTTTTTTTTTGCAAACTCTTTTGTTTCTGTTGCCGTATATAAGCTTAACTAGCAATCAAGTTTTCAGCAAAGATCATGAACTAACCATATGAATGATATCACTTAGAACTCATATTTACTCATGACCACAGCATAATCAACTAGCGAGCAATAATAATATATCTCAAATGCCAACACTCAAAATAACCATGATATAATATGATAGTTTGGTATCTCGCTAGCCCTTTCGAGACCGCAAAACATAAATGCAGAGCACCTCTGAAGTTCAAGCAGCGACTAAACATTGTAATTTAGGGTAGAAGAGATCCAGTCATGCTCACATCTAACATTAACTCGACTCAATGCATGTTAAACTAAGAATGACAATTATGCTCTCAAGGTTGGTGCTTGAATGAGAAGGTGATGACTCACAATAAAAGTAAATAACATGAAAGTAAATGGAAAGGCCCTAAACAGAGTGAAGCAGAGATTTGCAGTGGTGCCAGAGCTCAGAGCAAAAATAGAGAGGAATACATTTTGAGTGGTGTGCTTTTCCTGTCAACGTCACGACAAAGGATTTCAATATCTTCCATGCTAAACACGTTAATGGTGGTTCCCAAAAGAAAAAGGTTTTACTCCCCCACAACCATACAGACACAATCCATGGCTAGCCGAATCCTCGGGTGCCCTCCAACAATCAACTGTCCAAGGGGAGTTTGTTTTATTATATATATTTTTTATAAAGCAAACCGGACCGGGCATCCCTGTTACTAGCCTCCCTCAAAGTTGACGAGCGAATAAACTCTCGTCGCGAGTTAAACACACTTAGCATGGAAGATATTGACCGCCCCGTCGCTCCATGAGCGGTACGGGCACACAAAACAGATGTTTATTTGAATGATTAGAGATGGCACATGTAAATTTACTTGGAACGGCAGGGTAATACCGTATATAGGTAGATATGGTGGTGTCATGCCCCCGACTCAATCGTGCACTAATCATACACGCAAATGCAAACGATCAAGCCTAAGGACTCACGGGAAGATATCACAACACAACTCTAAACACAAATAAAAGTCATACAAGCTTTAAATTACAAGCCAGGGGCCTCGACGGCTCGATTACATAAGCTCGAGTACAAGCGTTAGTGGAAGCAACAACAGTATCTGAGTACAGACGCATAATTAAATAAGGGTACCTTAAAAAGGCTGGGCAAAACAACGAAAACTAGATCGAAAAGGCGCAGGCCTCCTGCCTGGGAGCCTCCGAACTTCTCCTGGTCGGCGGTCTCAACGTAGTAGTAGGCTCCACCGTGGTAGTAGAAGTCGTCGACGGCGGGATCAGCTGCCTCCGGGGCTCCGTCGTTTGATCGCAGCAATCGGGTATGGGGAAAAGAGGAAGCAAAGCAACCGTGAGTACTCATCCAAAGTACTCGCAAGACTTAAATCAGAACTATTCTATTTATGCATCGGTATCAAAGGAAGGGGCTGTATCTGTGGACTATACTGCAGAAATTCCAGAATAGAGGGGAAGGCCTAGCCTATTGAAGACTAGCACCTTCAGCGTCTTGCAGCATTAGAAGAGTGTAGATTAGTACATAAATATAGTAGTAAGTAGTATTAGCAATGCCCAGAGATCCTTCCTCGACTTCCTGCGAGAAAGCAATCCCGGAGCTAACATATTAATTAAGTATCTCAAGTATCCAGTTCTAGTTGTAGTAGATCGGGATAATTTCTGAGCGTCCTGTTACCGTGGACACGGCTATTCGAATAGATATACTTCCCTGCAGGGGTGCACCAACTTACCCAACACGCTCGATTAACTCTGGCCGGACACACTTACTCGGTCCATGCCCGGCCTCGGCTGATCGACACGTCGTAGCCCTACCTTGGCTCAACAGAGAGGCCAGCACGCCGGTCTACATTCTAAGCACTCATGGGTCTTGGGCCCATCGCCCTTTGCACTCCTGCGCGTTGCGTACGCGGCCGGTGAGCAGATCTAGCCCCCTTAATACAAGCGCAGGCTTTCCCAGTCCAACCCGGCGTGCGCCGCTCAACTCCTGACGTCTGAAGAGCGTCGGCTGATACATATGACGCTGAGTGCCCATACTATTCCCGCGTGGTGGTTAGTGCGATAAGGCCAGAGGCCTACTCAGATCGCATATCCAAACCCATTATTGCGTTGGGAGCTCGCGGTGACAATCAGCGATCCACGATCTGTGGTGCCGTCGCCCCGTCTCGAGGACTTACGGCAAGGGCTAGGAATGCCCTGCCATGCCTCGTAATTATCTCGTGGGTACCCTCACGGTCAACCCGACTCCACATCTCTCGCGGGTACCCCTCGGGGCTGACCCGACTTCAAGAAGGGACTTATGAAAAGTTCAGGGTATCCGTGTGTTTATCACATCAAGGGGGAATTCGAGGAATCACCCTCGTTGGATTCCCACTCAATGTATCCGTCAAGGTGAACTCGGAGGAATCACCCTCGATGGGTTCACACTTGAGGGGATGTACGACAGAGGCATCGTCGGAAGTGGTAAAAGAGGAATCACCCCTGGTAACCCACAACTGACTAGCTATACTACAGAGGCAACATCAGGAGTGAGGTAAGAGATATCACCATCGGCACTCGATGGTAACTCTACAGAGTCGTACAGCTTAGTGGGATGTGCGGTGAGGTGTTGGTCTCAGCCCATCGATCACATTGATCGGGGCACCGGTAACTAAGCGGGGCAACAGGGACAAGGATGAGGGGCCATAGATGGTTCACTAACCAACCTATACTAAGCATTTAGGATAGCAGGTAAGGTATCAATAGCAGTTTACAAAAACAAGCTATGCATCAGAATAGGTTTTTCTTAACAACAACTGTAGCAATTCTAATGCAAGCATGCGAGAGAAAGAATAGGTGATATAGGCATTTTCAAGGGGGTTTGCTTGCCTGGAAGCTCTGCTGAGAAAGTCTGGTCGTCAGGAGTGTAGTCGTACTCCGAAGCGGCGTCAGTCTCGGGGTTTATCGGAGAGAAGAGGGGGAGGAAACAAATAAATACAAACAACCAAAAGCAACACAGATGCATGGCATGGCAATATGCTGTGCTGGGGGTGACCTATTGCAGCACTACATGTTGCAGACGGAGCGGGAAAATATCTGGGGATATTTTCCCGGCTTTAGGCATCTGTCAGACAAATGAACCGAAGGGGAAGGTTCCATGTTTGCAGTGTTGTGGGCCTTCAGCAGCTACATGGAGGGCATATTCGGATTCGTCTCGTTTTTCTGATCCACTTTCATGTAGAAAACTTTTTGATCCGAGCTACGGTTTATTTTCTACGAATTTCCGAAGTTTAAAACAGTTTTATGAAAATCCTGGAATTATTTTAATTACTAAATTCACATTATCCAGAACAGTAACTTATGACATCAGCATGACGTCAGGACGACGTCATCGGTCAACCCAGCCGGTACAGGTCAAACCTGACCGCTGGGTCCCACATGTCAACGACAGAGGGCTAAATAGTGTTAAATTAAACTTAACAGAGATTAATTAGGGAGGTGGGGCCCCATTGTCAGTGTCTAATTAAGTTAATAGATTAATTTTAATTATAAAAATGTTAATTAATGTGTGGGGCCCGCATGTCAGTGACTGGGGTTGCCCAGTCAGCACGTTGACTGGTCAACCCAGTCAACTGGGCCCGCGGGACCCACTGGTCAGCGACACAGGGTGGGCCCCAGGCCAGCACCACGTCGTACCACCGGCGTTTAAACGCCGGCGACGCCGAAACGCAGCGGAGGCCACTGGCCGGCATCGGAAAATCGCTATGGGAGGCCGTTTCGCGCGCGGCTAGGCTCGTTCGAACGAGCGGAACGAGCCGCGTCGAACGGTGGCGGTGGCGCGGGCTGAGATGGCCGGAGTCGACGGCAGCGAGCTCGTGGGCGGCGACGGGAGTTCAGGCTCGGACAGCTACGGCGAAGCAGGGCACGGCAAGGCACGTGGTTGGTCGCCTTGGGAACGCGAGGCTCTTCTTCGCGAGGAATACCCTGATCTTTTTCCTTCTACCTCATGAATTCTCGGGACGAGAATTTCTTTTAGAGGAGGAGAATTGTAACACCCCTGTGTAATGAGCAACAGTGATCCATAATGATTATGCTAAGTCACAGTGATTTGCAATGCTTGATCATATTGGATTAATATCTCATTTCTAATTCCACCACTGAATTCAAATTCAAATGCAAGTGAAATTTGAAGTTGCTTAAAAATTGCTGAAAAATAGTTCATCATTTAGCAAATATTCCAAAACAAATTTTGTTCAGAAAAACAACATCACCTATTTGCTAAAAGGGGCTAGAGCATTTAAAACGGTGCAAAAACAACAATTTTAAATGCCATTTCATTTGTAAAAATTTCAAATGAATTCAAATGCCTTCCAAACTTTTTGTGGCAATGCAGAGTAATGCTATGTATTTATGTGGTCAATTCCCACATTTTACAAAATGCATTTGGCAGCTCATTTTAATTGCAACCTTTCTGTAAAAAGAAAAACAGAAAAGAAAAATGAAAAAGGCCCTAACTCTACTGTGAGCTGGGCCTAAGTGCACAGTGGCACGGCCCAGCCCACCTCTCTCTCTCCCACCTCCCGCCTCTCTCCTCCCTGTGTCGACACCGCCGTGGCCGCGCACGCGCGCGCCGGCCAGGGGGCGACACCGCGGCGTTACAGGAGCCGGCGAGGGGATAAGAGCGACTCCCCTCGGCCCCCTCGTCGTCCTCGCCCACTTTCCCCCTCCCCCATCACCCCTCTCTCTCTCGTTTCCAGCGATGCCCGAGCACACCCGCCGCCGCTTGCCGTCGATCCCGTGCCGCGAGAGATGTGGAGTCGGGTTGACCGTGAGGGTACCCGCGAGATAATTACGAGGCACGGCCGGGCATTCCTAGCCCTTGCCGTAAGTCCTCGAGACGGGTCGACGGGACCACAGATCGTGGATCGCTGATTGTCACCGCGAGCTCCTAACGCACTAATGGGTTTGGATATGTGATATGAGTAGGCCTCTGGCCTTTTCGCACTAACCACCACGCGGGAATAGTATGGGCACTCGGCGTCGTATGTATCAGCCGAAGCTCTCCAGACGTCAGCAGTTGAGCGGTGCGTGCCTGGTTGGACTGGGAAAGCCTGCGCTTGTATTAAGGGGGCTAGGTCTGCTCACCGGCCGCGTACGCAATGCGCATGAGTGCAAAGGGCGATGGACCCAAGACCCCTGAGTGCTTAGGATGTAGACCGGCGTGCTGGCCTCTCTGTTGAGCCTAGGTAGGGCTACGACGTGTCGATCAGCCGAGGCCGGGCATGGACCGAGTAAGTATGTCCGGCCAGAGTTAATCGAGCGTGTTGGGTAAGTTGGTGCACCCCTACAGGGAAGTATATCTATTCGAATAGCCGTGTCCACGGTAACAGGACGCTCGGAAATTATCCCAATCTACTACAAGTAGAACTGGATACTTGAGATACTTAATTAATATGTTAGCTCCGGGATTGCTTTCTCGCAGGAAGTCGAGGAAGGATCTCTGGGCATTGCTAAAACTGCTTACTACTATATTTATGTACTAATCTACACTCTTCTAATGCTGCAAGACGCTGAAGATGCTAGTCTTCGATAGGCTAGGCCTTCCCCTCTATTCTATTTATGCATCGGTATCAAAGGAAGGGGCTGTATCTGTGGACTATACTGCAGAAATGCCAGAATAGAGGGGAAGGCCTAGCCTATCGAAGACTAGCATCTTCAGCGTCTTGCAGCATTAGAAGAGTGTAGATTATTACATAAATATAGTAGTAAGCAGTATTAGCAATGCCCAGAGATCCTTCCTCGACTTCCTGCAAGAAAGCAATCCCGGAGCTAACATATTAATTAAGTATCTCAAGTATCCAGTTCTAGTTGTAGTAGATCAGGATAATTTCTGAGCGTCCTGTTACCGTGGACATGGCTATTCGAATAGATATACTTCCCTGCAGGGGTGCACCAACTTACCCAACATGCTCGATTAACTCTGGACGGGCACACTTACTCGGTCCATGCCCGGCCTCGGCTGATCGACACGTTGTAGCCCTACCTAGGCTCAACAGAGAGGCCAGCACTCTAGTCTACATCCTAAGCACTCAGGGTTCTTGGGCCCATCGCCCTTTGCACTCCTGCACGTTGCGTATGCGGTCGGTGAGCAGACCTGGCCCCCTTTATACAAGCGCAGGCTTTCCCAGTCCAACCCGGCACGCGCCACTCAACTGCTAATGTCTGGAGAGCTTCGGCTGATACATATGACACCAAGTGCCCATACTATTCCTGCGTGGTGGTTAGTGCGAAAAGGCCAGAGGCCTACTCAAATCACATATCCAAACCCATTAGTGTGTTGGGAGCTCGCGGTGACAATCAGCGATCCACGGTCTGTGGTCCCGTCGCCCCGTCTCGAGGACTTACGGCAAGGGCTAGGAATGCCCGGCCGTGCCTCGTAATTATCTCGCAGGTACCCTCACGGTCAACCCGACTCCACATCTCTCGCGGGTACCCCTCGGGGCCAACCCGACTTCAACAAGGGACTTATGTAAAGTTCAAGGTATCCGTGTGTTTATCACATCAAGGGGGAATTCGAGGAATCACCCTCGTTGGATTCCCACTCGATGTATCCGTCAAGGTGAACTCGGAGGAATCACCCTCGATGGGTTCACACTTGAGGGGCTGTACGACAGAGGCATCGTCGGAAGTGGTGAAATGGGAATCACCCCCGGTAACCCACAACCGACTAGCTATACTACAGAGGCAACATCAGGAGTGAGGTAAGAGGTATCACCCTCGGCACTCGATGGTAACTCTGCAGAGTCGTACCGCTTAGTGGGATGTGCGGTGAGGTGTTGGTCTCAGCCCATCGATCACATTGATCGGGGCACCGGTAACTAAGCGGGGCAATAGGGACAAGGATGAGGGGCCACAGATGGTTCACTAACCAACCTATACTAAGCATTTAGGATAGCAGGTAAGGTATCAATAGCAGTCTACAAAAACAAGCTATGCATCAGAATAGGTATTTCGGAACAACAACTGTAGCAATTCTAATGCAAGCATGAGGGAGAAAGAATAGGTGATATAGGCATGTTCAAGGGGGTTTGCTTGCGTGGAAGCTCTGCTGAGCAAGTCTGGTCGTCAGGAGTGTAGTCGTACTCCGAAGCGGCGTCAGTCTCGGGGTCTATCGGAGAGAAGACGGGGAGGAAACAAATAAATAAAAACAACCAAAAGCAACACAGATGCATGGCATGGCAATATGTTGTGCTGGGGGTGACCTATTGCAGCACTACACATTGCAGACGGAGCGAGAAAATATCTGGGGATATTTTCCCGGCTTTAGGCATCTGTCAGACAGATGAACCGGAGGGGAAGGTTCCATGTTTGCAGTGTTGTGGGCCTCCGGCAGCTACATGGAGGGCATATTCGGATTCGTCTCATTTTTCTGATCAACTTTGATGTAGAAAACTTTTTGGTCCGAGCTACGGTTTATTTTCTATGAATTTCCGAAGTTTAAAACAGTTTTATGAAAATACTGGAATTATTTTAATTATTAAATTCACATTATCCAGAACAGTAACTTATGATGTCAGCATGACGTCAGGACGACGTCATCGGTCAACCCAGCCGGTACAGGTCAAACCTGACCGCTGGGTCCCACATGTCAGCGACAGAGGGCTAAATAGTGTTAAATTAAACTTAATAGAGATTAATTAGGGAGGTGGGACCCCACTGTCAGTGTCTAATTAAGTTAATAGATTAATTTTAATTATAAAAACGTTAATTAACGCGTGGGGCCCGCATGTCAGTGACTGGGGTTGCCCAGTCGGCACGTCGACTTGTCATCCCAGTCAACTGGGCCCGCGGGACCCACTGGTCAGCGACACAGGGTGGGCCCCAGGCCAGCGCCACGTTGGACCACCGGCGATGCCGAAACGCGGCGGAGGCCACTGGCCGGCGTCGGAATATCGTTACGGGAGGCCGTTTCACGCGCGGCTGGGCTCGTTCGAACGAGCAGAATGAGCCGCGTCGAACGGTGGCGGTGGCACGGGCTGAGATGGCCAGAGTCGACGGCAGCGAGCTCGTGGGCGGCGGCCGGAGTTCGGGCTCGGACGGCTACGGTGAAGCAGGGCACGGCAAGGCGCGTGGTTGGTCGCGTTGGGATCGCGCGGATTTGCTGAGCACGAAGCCGTGCTCGTGTGAGCTCGACGGCACGCGTGGCCACGGCGACGAGCACGGCGGCGGAGGGGAGCTTTGGCCACGGCGGCGGCTACGGCTACGGGCGCGGCTAGACATGGAATAAGAGGGGAGAGGAGGAGGAGCTCACCGAGGGGGCACAAGGAGGCCCGGCGAGCAACGGGAGCAGCAGAGGCGGCCGGAATTGGAGGAGATCGCCGGCGGCCGAAGACGAGGGAGACAGCGCGGATCTGGTGCTGCGGTGCTCGCCGGCTTGCGCTCGTCGGCGTAGAGGACGTAGTAGACGTCGGCGAAGACGATGGGCACGGCGGCGAGGCGAGGCGAGGTCAGTGGGCGCGGGATCGACGGCAAGCGGCAGCGGGTGCGCTCGGGTGTCGGTGGAAACAAGAGAGAGAGGGGTGATGGGGGAGGGGGAAAGTGGGCGAGGACGACGAGGGGGCCGAGGGGAGTCGCTCTTATCCCCTCGCCAGCTCCTGTAGCGCCGCTGTGTCGCCCCCTGGTCGGCGCGCGCGCGCGCGGCCACGGCGGCGTCGACCCGGGGAGGAGAGAGACGGGAGGTGGGAGAGAGAGAGAGGTGTGCTGGGCCGTGCCACTATGCACTTAGGCCCAGCTCACAGTAGAGTTAGGGACTTTTTCATTTTTCTTTTCTGTTTTTCTTTTTACAGAAAGGTTGCAATTAAAATGAGCTGCCAAATGCTTTTTGTAAAATGTGGGAATTGACCACATAAATACATAGCATTACTCTGCATTGCCACAAAAAGTTTGGAAGGCATTTGAATTCATTTGAAATTTTTACAAATGAAATGGCATTTAAACTTGCTGTTTTTGCACTGTTTTAAATGCTCTAGCCCCTTTTAGCAAATAGGTGATGTTATTTTCCTGAACAAAATTTGTTTTGGAATATTTGCTAAATGATGAACTATTTTTCAGCAATTTTTGAGCAACTTCAAATTTCACTTGCATTTGAATTGAATTTAGTGGTGGAAGAAGAAATGAGATATTAATTCAATGTGATCAAGCATTGCAAATCACTGTGACTTAGCATAATCATTATGGATCACGGTTGCTCATTACACAGGGGTGTTACAGGTGGACTCTTTTGGCACAACTTTTATTTTAGGGATTTGGATGCACAAGCAGTATTCCCGCTTAGTATAGGCGAAGGTTAGCAAATAGATTGAGAAGCGACCAACTAGAGAGCGACAACGATCATAATCATGCATTGCGAATAATTAACATTGAACATGAGCATGAGTAGGATATAAAGACACTGAATATAAATATCATAAAGGTTGCATTGGTTTTGAATCAACTACATGCGTGAACATGTGCCAAGTCAAGCCACTTGAATTCTTCAGAGGAGGATACCATCCTAACATACTATATCATAATTATTTTAATGCATGTTGACACTCAAGATAACATATTATCAACTCCTAGCTACTTAAGCATGGCATGAGCAACTATAATCTCTAATTGTCATCACAAACATGTTTACTCCTAATATGCTGAATCAGGATTACTGAGTTAAACATATTTACAAAAACAAAAACAAGAAGAGTTCATACCAGCTTTTCTTCGCCATAGTCACTTCATCAAATTATTGTCATTATTGCCTTTCACTTGCAGGACCGAATGATGTGAAAAACTGAAAATAATAATAGTGCAAGTGTGCCATGGACTAAGCTGAAATCTGCAGACACTTTATTCAAAGGAGAAGACAAGGAAATATTGGCCCTTTGTTAGATCAACAATAAAGCATATAAGAGCCACTCGACAATTCTTACGAAGTCTTCTCCTTACGACGACACAAGAAAAGAAAAGAAATTTAGAGAAACACACTGAAATAGTTTTGGAGTTTTTAGTTTTCTGAAGGAAGCAAACGAAAGAAAGGAGAACGAAAAGCGAGAAAAACTATTTACACCAAAGAACTCCCAACAAGCAAAAAGAAGAAACGAGAAATCTTTTTGGGTTTTCTTTTAATACTACGAACTAACTAAGCTGGAAGAAAAACCGAAAAGAAGCGAGAAACATTTTTTTGGATTTTCGAAGTTTTTCAAACACACAAAAGAAACGAACAAAAGCAAACGCAAATAAACAAGGGAAACGATGAACACCGACAAGTGGAATGAATATGTGATACATGAATGAAATATCGGTAAGAATACGTACTCCCCCAAGCTTAGGCTTTGGACATAACTTGGTCTATGGCCACTGTTGGCCCGGGAAGAACTCTTAGCGGTAGTTCGACTCATACTCAAGTGCAGCAGCCACCGCCTGGTGAGCGGCCTCACTCCGACGAGCGGCCTCCTCGGCTACCCTATATGCCTCGGCCTCCTCCAAATGTATATAATATATTTGTTTGTCATGAAAGTTAAAGAGAGAAGGAGCAGGCAAACTAATAGGGATAGCATGCCTTTTATAGAAGATTAGCCTATACTGATATGTTGGGTTTCCTCTCGCAAGAAATTGATGACGAGTCATGGCATCATAATCTAGAAAACTAGCAGGCAACTGGTGATCATTAATTCTAATAGGTACGCGAAGATAAGCAGCTATGCGGGTGGCGTAAATCCCTCCATAAAGATCACCATCGAAGGATATTTTATTTAAACGACGTGCAATTATTGCCCCAAGATTAAATTGTCTATCACCAAGTACTGCACTTTTTAGGATACTTAAATCAGGAGCACAAGTGGTACTGAGATCATGTTTGCCGGTTATACTCCTTCCTGTGAACAATGCAAGGTAGTGAATAGTAAGAAAATGCATACTACCAATTCTAGCTTGTGTTACACCTCTAGTCTCCCCACTGGTGATACTCATAAGAAATTCCTCACAATCAGACTTATGAGGATCCTCACAAGTCCCCCAAAAAGGAACTTTGCAAGCGGTGCAAAAATCATGAATATTCATGCGGTAGGATTTATTATAAGAGACCGAAAACAATATCGCGAGTGGAGCGATGGGGTACATACTTGAATTTCCGCACAAATGAATCAGTAAGGTCATGATATTGGGAACACTTATGTGCGAGGAATTCAGCTAACCCGGCATTTTGTACGAACATGTCGAACTCTTCCTTGATGCCAGCATTGGTCATGAAGCTCTCGCACGGTCATTCGCAAGCTTTCACAATGGCATCCCGAGGAAGGTCCATCTCGGGTTCGCGATATGCAGGCCTAGGGGAGCTCTTGCTCGAAGAGCCTCCTGAGAAAACCTTCTTGAACATGTTTCCCCCTCTGAAAAATTTCTGAAATTTTTAGGCCACAAATAAGAGGTGAACAAAACTAAACAAAATTGATAGCAACTACTCCCACAAGTGCCTAGAGGCTATATCATGTATCAAAACTACTTAGAACCAAGTAAATTCAACATGCAAGCTCATAGTCATGGTCACCAACAGTAGCAAAATATGCAAAATATAATCCACTAGAACAAAAACTAATTGGACCATCGGAGGAGTGACATACCGAGGAGCAATTCCTCCGAACAGTTTCGGAAACGGAGCTCCGAGCAAGGAGATCGAAAATCTCACAAAAATGAGCAAGAACACGGGAACTAGAGCAAGCACAATTTTTTTCTAGAGGAAGGAGAAATAGTGGGCAAGTGCACAAAGTGAGGGGGGCCCTGTGGGTCCCACAAGCTCACATGGCGCGCCCAGGGGGGCAAGCGCGCCACCTGAGCTTGTGGCTAACTGGTGCACCCCCCCTGGGTTGTGTTCAGTGCCAAAAATTCTAATATATTCCACAAAAAATCATACTAAATTTTCAGGACATTCCAAGGACTTTTATTTTTGGGACATTTTTTATTTCATGGATAATTCAGAAAATGGAATATTCTAATACATTAAACTTTATTCAAAACTAAATATAACAGAGGATACACTATGTTACAGAAAGTTGTGCTTATGGAATTCATCATCTCTATGCTTCTCGAAAAGAATGCATTAACAAGGTTGACCAGGTCTTATTAACGAACTATTTCCGAGTGGCATAAAACCGAAGAATTTTTGTATAGCACGACGTTACCTCAACTGGGATATGCCTGGTTCCAATTTTAAAAGAGTTTGATACTTCTTTGTGGGACCTGGGAGAGGAAATTCAAAAACCTCCAATAGTAATAGTCATAACTTTTTCAATAGAAGTGAGACTGTTTACTTTATTCATCTACTTCGGAAAATATACCGTATGCTCATCTCCATTAACATTAAAAGTGACCTTGCTTTTATTACAATCAATAACAGCCCCTCCAGTATTCAAAAAAGGTCTTCCAAGGATAACCGACATGTTGTCGTCCTCGGGCATATCATGAAAAACAAAGTCTGTCAAGATAGTAACGTTAGCAACAACAACAACGGGAACGTCCTCACAAATACCGACAGGTATAGTAGTTGATTTGTCAGTCATTTTAAAAAAAAATCAGTAGGTGTCAACTTACTTGTTCCTAAGTCACACAAAGCAGTTCTAACATAATTGTTCTTAATAGAGCATGGTATAGTAGGTATTCCTGGATCTCCTAACTTCTGATGTATTTTTCCTTTGAAGGAATAATTTGCAAGCATAGTAGAAATTTCAGCCTTAGGTATTTTCCTTTTATTAGTAACAATATCTTTCATTATTTATCATAAGGATTCATTTTCATAGCATCAGTCAAAGGTACTTGCAAAAATAAAGGTCTAAGCAATTCAACAAAGCGGTTGAAAGCATCTTCATCTTTAGTTTTTAAGGCTTTACTAGGAAAAGGCATAGGTTTTTGAACCCATGGTTCTCTTTCTTTACCATGTTTCCTAGCAACAAAGTCTCTTTTATTATATCTCTTATTCCTAGCAGCTCGGTCATCAAGATCAACTTCAGGTTCTATTTCTATTTCATTATCAGATTCTTTATTATTTTCTGGTGGAGTATCAACTGTTGGAGATATGCCCTAGAGGCAATAATAAATGTTATTGTTTATCTCCCTGTTCATAATTATGTTTATTTTCCATGCTATAACTGCTATGGTTCTCGAGTCTACAATAACCACGAGGCTCGGAGGAAGACTCATATGCACGTGTGGAATAATAAATGGTAAAATGTATTCCTAGTCTGGCATCTAAGACTAGCTCAAGTGTTGCATGATGGTTGTGTTTTCCTAATCATGGGCATGACTATGCCGGCAACTTTGAGGGCACAATGTTAGGAGAACACTTGTGTTGAATCGACCCGATTGACGTTATGCTATGAGATACATTCGTCACAAGTTAATGGTTAATAACACAGAGAAAGTTAACGTTTGCATAATTCCTTAGACCATGAGAGTATCGAGTTTCTTCATGCTTGCTTCATGAACTTTGGGGTTTGTTAAACGTCATCCGTAAGTGGGTGGCTATTACGGCGGCTTACGGGTTCATGGAAAAGTATGTCAAGTAGCTTGATAGCTCAAGATTGGGATTTGCTCCTCCGACGATGGAGAGATATCTCTGGGCCCTCTCGGTATTACGGTATCCATCATCGTCTGGCCAAACACAAGTGTGATTTGATCACAGGGATGCCGGAACACGGAAATGAGAAAAGAGAACAAAACCGGTAACGAGGTAACTGGCATTGTGGACAAGTGTTGATCCACGGGGATGCCGATAAATCTCACCTCGGGTATTTGTGACATATCACGAAGCAACAGGAATAGCACACGGCAACTGGAGGTTCACTCGAATATTCATTCGTGTGGGTATAGGGGTCAATATGGGTGTCCACGGCTCCGATGTTGATCATTGATCGGAAAGTGTTCCAGGTCATGTCTATACTTCACCGAACCTATAGGGTCACATGCTTAAGGGTCATCTATCTGCTGAATACTAGACAGGGAGTCTGAGAGAAAATCACCGGAAAAGTTTCGGACACAACGGAAACGTTCCGGACAGGACACTGGAATAGTTCCGGTAAAACTGAAAAGTTGTTTCAGGGTATTCCATTAAGTCAAATTGGTTTCGGCACATGTCTGGAAATTCTTGGAGGATGCCAGAATCGTTCTGGAAACTTCTGGGATTTTTCCGGAGGAAAAACCGGAAATGTTCCGGAGCAGCCGGAACCGCTATGGTAGCTTTTCGCTGAAGAAAAACATTGTTCCAGAATTGTTTCGGAATGCATTCAAAATTGTTTTGGTGTGTACTGGAATTGTTCTAGGCACACAGAAATAATTTGGGATTTATCGGACGCAGAAAAATGTCTTCGTGAATAGTGAAAGTGCTTTTTGGTTTGTTTTATGTAAAGCCACTTTTTTGGGCTTTGCTCAAAAGATCTAAGGGAATGACATGGATGGATAGGACCCCTTTTGGGGGCCCCACTTGAGGGGTGGCCGGCCACATGTGGGGGCTCCACCATGGAGCCCCACTTGGCCCTTGCTTTCCCCTTTATGCCTTGTGAAGGACTCCATTTTATGTGCATTTTGGGTTTTCTTGTAAAACCACCCTACCCCTTCGCTTTCCTATAAATAGAGGTGGAGAGGAGCTCTTCATTCTCATCCCTTGCTCTCATACACATGCCATGCTTTGTCTGGCTCTCTCTCTCCCTCCCACGAAATAGTTTCGTAGAGCCGAAAGGCTGTCTGGGTTCCGGTGGGAACTAGTTCTGGACGGCGAAGCCCTGCCGGATAGATGACACCGTATGGGTGCAACTCTGTAGAGAGATTGTAGTTTCGGTCTTAGTTCGAGAGGGTCCTCCCGAAGGGCTGTACGAGTGACTGTCCGAGTTTCGAGGGTCCTCCCGAAGGGCTGTCCGAGTGACCGTCCGAGTTTCGAAGGTCCTCCCGGAGGGCTATCCGCGACACCGTCCGAGGGACTGTCCGACTGCCTCCCGGAGGGCTGTCCGAGGGGCAGACGTGGGGGTACATCCTCGCGGTTGGGAGGTTGTAAATCCTAGCTCCGGGGATCTGCATCGCCGATCGTCATCGACTCTACTTCCGCTGCGCTACGAGTCGGTAACGAAAAGATCAAACCTTGTATGCAGTCTCCATAGTGGTCCTGGGCTGGTGCGTAGGTCGGAAATTTTTTGTTTTCTACTGCATTCCCCTACAGTGGCATGATGAGCCGTGCTATGCGTAGATGCAGGTTACGATCTAGAATACATAGAGATGTATGGGTGTTGCACAATATAATTTGTAGTAGATGAGTTCTACTGCTGATAATTATTTGTGCTGGTAGCAGATGAAATCTGTTACCCGATGTTCTTGTTGCTTCCCTGGAATTTGCATATTTCTGATCTTGATAACAGCACGGTGGAGTTTCAAAGTTCTGGCAATCCGCGATCCTGATTGATCAACGAAGTGCTAACAGTTCGTTGAATTCCACCATAGTTAGAGAGAATGATGAAATTTCGCAGACAAGAGGGCAATGCAGATATGATCTGCACGGGGGTCATGCGTATGACGAAGTTCAGTATGGGGCTCGAGATTTTATTATCTCGTGTTTCATACACCCCGCAAAGTTAATCTAGCGACTTGAATAATCATACTTGATGATGAACGTTGGTAGCTTCGGTTTCTTTCAAAACCTTAGAAGCCACGGAAAATAAAATTTTGCATAAACCGATTAGAGGCGTCTAACTTGGTTTTGCAGGATGTGCATGTGATGTGGTATAGCAGTGCTCATATTAATTTGATTATGTATGAGATGACTATATGATGTAAATTAACATGACCTGCGTGTCATGATTCGGCATGATGGCTGGAGCCATATGATTGTCACTTTAATGACCTACGTGTCAACCTGAAGTAATGCACTTATTTTATTAGCTATAGAGATAGCAATATTATCTGGTGCATCAACAAGGTGGTGGCAATCTTCGCGAAGGTGAACACCGACGCGAATGCCGAAGACGAAGAAATTAAAGACTTCTCCGTCAGAAAGGGCTATACCATATCATGCTATTATGAATTGCATGAGATATTTATCCCTTATGATGCACCCTTTTTGATTGCGCGGTAGTCGCTTTTTATTAGGGTGATCTCTCACTTAAAATATCAAGTAGTTAGTGTTCTCCCAAGTGTAGCACCGTCACGGCACCTATCTCTTCGGGGCATCACATGATCTCCATGGGTGCGAACGATTAGAGAAGTGTGAGGCGGGTGAGTTGAGACCTCGCAGCGAGATCACTTGGTTGTCTTGATGTTCAGGCAGGACAGTCCTGAGCTCGGAACACACGCATCGAAACATGAACAAGAACCACATAGAGATGTGATCGGCAAGTTTGCCTACCGATTGAAGTTCGCGCCATTTGAGTTCATCTCGAACCGTGGCGTTGAATGGAAATACGGGTCTTGAATCACTCACAATCAATTATGAGAGATATTGATTTGAGTGGGAGAGAATTGTAGAATTAACTTGTTTAATTCTCAGTGCAATTAATTATGAACTTTGTCTAAAGTGAAATTTGCATAATAGTTGTAGAATAATGGCTCACGTTTCCACCTTCCCTGTTAAAATTGAATAAGCTGTTAAATATCTGGTTAAAACTTTACGGTTGGTAACGTAATGTGAGGATTGTCCTCAAAAGTGCCGAGAAGGATTTTGTCCTATCGCATGCTTTTGGTATTCTCCCGCTAATGCTATGGATAATGTGACTCTCGTCCTTCGATCCAAAAGCTAGAATTCCGTTACGGTCAAGTGCAATATGTTTGCTTCCATGAGACCAGAACTTCAAAAGTTTGGGATAGCTATGTGTTATTCATGGAACTGAAAATTATTTTCAGACACAAACAAAGGCTAAAAGATATGGGATATCCAAAGCAATGTTTGTTGTCCAAACTATTAATAAAAGTCTTTACTATGCATTTGACTAATAACAGAGGGATCTAGTAGAACGCCCGTCATATGATGATGGTGAATAAAACAACAACTTAAGAGAAAGGAAATGTCCAAAGGGTGTTAGTGTGACTTACACACCTAGGAAGTCCGGGGCTAACGCCACTCTTAAGTTGGGTGCTTCTTCTGAGAGTAGGAGAAATACTGATAGTTAAACTGTTAGAAGTATAAAGGCAAAAGAGAGAAGACTGGAATATCCAGCTCATATATGAAAGTCATACAAGCTATTGATGTATAGAAGGCTGGTCAAGGAAATAGTTCTTGGGAATTATGATTAAACATGTTAATCACTGATTCTTGGGTATTGTGAGTTAATCACAGAGATACCCGCTCGATTGTTTTCCGTTGCAATTCGATGCAAGAACTACTACGGCCTAAAAGACTGGCCGGAGTGAGGTTCAGATACGCGCTAGGAACATAGTAAAAGTTACTATACATTCCATCAGTGTATTACCTATGTATTTATTTTTCATAATTCATTTAGAGTTTTACACACTCTAGCCCATTGCATAAGGTATCTTGCAAGAAGGTTGTTCATAAGAGAACTTTTGATGTTCGATGTTATGAATAACTTAAGGGCCATACTTTCATTATGAATGAGATGTATGTTATGAATATTGATAATAATACATTACCTCTGTATTTACTTTCATAATTCATTTTAGAGTTTTACACACTCTAGCCCATTGCATAATGTTTGTTGCAAAAGGGTTGTTCATAAAAGAACAATTGTTGTTCAGTGTCATGAATAACATAAGGGCCATGCTTCCATCGTGGATGGGATGTATGTTATGAATATTGATGGTAATATGATACATCCATAACACTGACGCTAAATGTCGCAAGACTAAGAGAATACCACACATGGGTGGCACTGCATTTGGTCACATTGGAGAAACCCGCATGGAGAAATTCCATAATGATGGATTTTGAAGTCGTTTGATTATGAATCATCTGACACTTGCAACTTTCCTCCGAAAAGTGAAGTGACTGAAATACCGTTCACGGGCCATAAGGAACGAGCAACGAACTTATTGGTGATCATACATTTTGATGTATGTAGTCCAATAAATGTTGTTGCTAGCAGTGGATTTATCTATCTTCATAAATGACTCAAGTAGATATATGGATATTTACTTGATGAGACGTAAGTCTGGATCTTTTGAAATCATTCATAAGGTTTTCAATATGAAGCAGAAATTATTGTAACAAGAAAATTATGTTTCTACAATTTGATTGCGGAAAGGAATATTTGAGTTACAAGTTTAGCAAATGTCTGATGAGTTGTAAAAAGAGTTTCATAACTTACACCTCCCGGAACTCCACTGTGAGTGGTACGTCCGTGAAGATGTATTGAAACCATTTGTGACATGGTAAGATCAAAGATGACATAAATCAATTTGCCATTATCCCTTTTAAAGTAATGCTTTAGAGACTGCGGCTTTTACACTGAAAATAGCACCATCAGGTCTGTTGAAATGACGCCATGGTATGGTACGCCCAACCATGCTTTGTCTTTTCTTAACATTTGGAATATGGGGCTTGTGTAAAATATTTACAAACCTATTCCAAATCAGACAAGTACTACTTTGTAGGTTATCCCAAGTAATTGGGAATTCCTCCACCACTATACCGAGGCAAAAAGTTTTGCCACAAAAACGGTATGCTTTTAAAGAGAATGGTTCTTGCAAAAAGGTGAGTGGGAGAACAGTGCAACTCGACGAGATAACAGTATCTTCGTCATCAGATCAAAGGAAAGAAACCTTGGAAGTAATTCCAGAGTTTCCTACTGCGACTGATACGGAAGACTCTACATGAGATGTATGGACTTCGGTCGAACTTGCAGCTGAACCACGTAGGCAAAACTCGTGCAAACCTCTCAGGTGCGCAAGCGAGATATTGTTGTTAGACAACAGTATACCTATGATATACAAAGAAGCGTTGATGGGCCCTGACTCCGGAATTGGCTAAATGCCAATATAATCCGAGATAGTTTCCATAAATGATTCAGGATTATATCATGATAAACCCTTCGGAAGACTTAGAGCCTAAACGAACATTAATGGAACTATAAACTGATGTGGATAAAATGTTTTATCCATAAAGCTCGACTTGTTGCAATAACAAGTTCAAGGAGTAGACTACGATGAGATTGTCTCACCATAGCGATGCTTAAAGTCAGATCGGGTTAAACTAGCAATTAATACATATTTCAATCTTGAGATATGATACATGGATGCCAAAAGGATTTCCATGTGATGGAAATGCAACCTAGGACTTGCATGTGATACAGTCCAAAGTATTTTGTCAATCCAGAGGATGCTAGTAAGTATGCAAACTTCAGAGCTCCAGCAATGGACAAAAGAGAGCAAAATGGAGTTGGAATCTTCGTTTTGATGAAACAGTCAAAAGAGTTTGATTTCATCAATGGATAACGAAGTTGCTTGTGGTTACAAGAAAGTAAGTGGGAGCATAATAATATTTCTAAAAACTTTGTGTGCTTGACACATTGTTGATTGGAAATAATATAAACTTCTTGACACGAATTAGGACTTCATTGAAAATAGTTTTTCGATGAAGTGCTTGGGCTAAATAGCCTTGATATTAGGCATATTTATCTACGAGATAGAATTGCCTAATAGGCTAAGCCAAAAATACATATTGACAAGATGCTGAAACAGTTTAGCATAAGAACGCCAAGGAGTGGTTCTTGCCGAAGTCACATGCACTAGTAGAAAACAGGGATTTGGTCCAGGCCAGATAAGGGCATTAATCCTGGTTCCCTTACGAACCGGGACCAGTGGGTGCATCAGTCCCGGTTCATGAGGCCAGGGCGCCAGCCAGGCCTTAGGGGCCATTGGTCCCGGTTCGTCTGACCCCTTTGGTCCCGGTTCCAGACACGAACCAGGACCAATGGGCCTCGCTCCTGGCGCAGCACCTTTAGTCCCGGTTGGTGGCTGGAACCGGGACTAAAGGTCAGTCTTCTGTCCCGGTTCTAGCCACCAACCGGGACTAAAGAGATGCCTATATATACCCTCGCCCCTGCCCACCCTATCCTCTATTTTTTGGCCGTGTGGGAGGTGTGCATGCGCTGCTCTGTTCTCCCTTCTATGCATGCACATGAGGTATTTGATGAAATGCCCAAGCCACACTTAAGCTTTCTCCTCTCCAAGCTCGACCTCCAAGCTCCATTTTCCTCAAGATTTGTCTAGGTTTGGCGGTCCGTCCCGTCCCGTCCCCGTCCTCACTGCCGTCAATCGCCCGCGCCGATCTCGTCGCCGGCACCATCGTGGTGAGCCTCTTGTTCTTATCTTCTTTTTAAAAGAAAAAAATTCTTACTTGTATGATTTAGATAGATACTTGTATAATTTTCTTACTTTTATTATTGTTTGTAATTATATAGTGCCATGACTTTGGTATCTGCCCCCGTCGGCCCTCGTCCTGTCTATGATTCGGATGTGGTATATTATCTTTTATTATGATTTGTTTCATTTAGTGTTTATGACAATTATGCCGACCAACGTGACATAGATGTTTTTATCTAGGAGGTATGTGAACCGGAAATTCCAACCGACCCTCTTGTCAAGAGGTTAAATTTAGTTGAAAAAGAAAACAATTACTTGAAGAAAAAATTGACAAGAATTGAGGAGGAGAAGATGGAATTGGAGTTGCATGTTGCCGATGTCGTCGATGATCACAAGATCCAGATGTATGCAATGCGCTTGAAGATTAGAAAGATTAGAAAATATGCCATTGATAATGAGGCTTGGTATCATTATGCTGTTGGATCAATTGTTACCTTAGTTGCGATTATGATCGCATTTGTTGTTGCATTTAAATGTTTTACATAGTTGTATGTTAGTTTCAATGTATGTTTTAATTAGATGCTCTAGAGAGCTATATGTTGTTCTATATATGAGAACTATGTATGAACTTTATGTATTTATTTTTTCAGTAATAACATTTGATCACTACAGTACTTTGGTTTTAATGTGATGATGAACTTGTATTAATTTGGTCACTTCTCTATTCATGATGTTCTGTAATGGTTTTTGATACACTTAGTTATATAATGCACGCAGATGAACCGGCAATGGATGTACGGTGACCGACGCACCTCCGAGTACATTGATGGCATGCATAATTTTCTCGAAGTGGCTGAGGCAAACAAGCAGAATGGTTTTATGTATTGTCCATGTACTGTCTGTGGGAATACGAAGGATTACTCTGACTCGAAAACCCTTCACTTGCACCTGCTTGAGAAGGGTTTCATGCCACACTATAATGTTTGGGCCAAGCACGGAGAAAGAGGGGTTATGATGGAAGACAACGAAGAAGAAGAGGATGATGACAACTATCCCCCTGAATACGGTGATACTGCAACGGGGGAAGCTGAAGATCAAGAGGCACCAGATGATGTGCCCGATGATGATCTTCGCCGGGTCATTGTTGATGCAAAGAGACAATGCCAAAGTGAAAGGGAGAAGTTGAAGTTCGAGCGCATGTTAGAGGATCACAAACAAGGGTTGTACCCAAATTACGAAGATGACAACACAAAGCTCGGTACCACACTGAAATTGCTGCAGTGGAAGGCAGACAATGGTGTATCTGACAAGGGATTTGGAACGCTACTGAAAATAATGAAGAAGAAGCTTCCAAAGGATAACGAATTGCCCGACAGTACGTACGAATCAAAGAAGGTTCTCTGCCCTCTAGGATTGGAGGTGCAGAAGATACATGCATGCCCTAATGACTGCATCCTCTACCGCGGTGAGTACGCGGATTTGAACGCATGCCCGGTATGCGGTGCATTGCGGTATAAGATCAGACGAGATGACCCTGGTGATGTTGAGGGCGAGCGCCCCAGGAAGAGGGTTCCTGCCAAGGTGATGTGGTAAGCTCCTATAATACCACGGCTGAAACGTCTGTTCAGAAACAAAGAGCATGCCAAGTTGATGCGATGGCACAAAGAAGACCGTAAGAAAGACGGGAAGTTGAGAGCACCCGCTGACAGGTCGCAGTGGAGAAAAATCGAGAGAAGGTGGGGGGACTTTGCACGTGACGCAAGGAACGTATGGTTTGGTTTAAGTGCAGATGGCATTAATCCTTTTGGGGAGCAGAGCAGCAATCATAGCACCTGGCCCGTGACTCTATGTATCTATAACCTTCCTCCTTGGTTGTGCATGAAGCGGAAGTTCATTATGATGCCAGTGCTCATCCAAGGCCCTAAGCAACCCGGCAACGACATTGATGTGTACCTAAGGCCATTAGTTGAAGAACTTTTACAGCTGTGGAATGGAGAAGGTGTACGTGTGTGGGATGAGCACAAACAGGAGGAATTTGACCTACATGCGTTGCTGTTTGTAACCATCAATGATTGGCCTGCTCTTAGTAACCTTTCAGGACAGACAAACAAGGGATACCACGCATGCACGCACTGTTTTGATGATACCGAAAGTATATATTTGGACAAATTTAGGAAGAATGTGTGACATCGTCGATTTCTTTCGACAACCATCTCTTAAGAAAGAAAGGCAAGCATTTCAAACGTGAGGCAGATCACCGGAAGAAGCCCGCCCTCTGTACTGGTGATGCCATACTTGATATGGTCAAGGATTTACAAGTAATCTGTGGAAAGGGTCCTGGCGGACAATCTGTTCCGAATGACGCTGAGGGACGCGCACCCTTGTGGAAGAAGAAATCTATATTTTGGGACCTACCCTATTGGAAAGACCTTGAGGTCCGCTCTGCAATCGACGTGATGCACGTGACGAAGAATCTTTGCGTGAACCTGCTAGGCTTCTTGGGCGTGTATGGGAAGACAAAAGATACACCGGAGGCACGGGAGGACCAGCAACGTGTGCATGAAAAAGACGGCATGCATCCAAAGCAGTATGAAGGTCCTGCCAGCTACGCTCTTACCAAAGAAGAGAAGGAAATCTTCTTTGAATGCCTGCTCAGTATGAAGGTCCCGTCTGGCTTCTCGTCGAATATAAAGGGAATAATAAATATGGCAGAGAAAAAGTTCCAGAACCTAAAGTCTCATGACTGCCACGTGATTATGACGCAACTGCTTCCGGTTGCATTGAGGGGGCTTCTACCGGAAAACGTTCGATTAGCCATTGTGAAGCTATGTGCATTCCTCAATGCAATCTCTCAGAAGGTAATCGATCCAGAAATCCTACCAAGGTTAAAGAATGATTTGGTGCAATGTCTTGTCAGTTTCGAGCTGGTGTTCCCACCATCCTTCTTCAATATCATGACGCACGTCCTAGTTCATCTAGTCGACGAGATTGCCATTCTGGATCCTGTATTTCTACACAATATGTTCCCCTTTGAGAGGTCAATGGGAGTCTTAAAGAAATATGTTCGTAACCGTGCTAGGCCAGAAGGAAGCATCTCCATGGGCCATCAAACAGAGGAGGTCATTGGGTTTTGTGTTGACTTTATTCCTGACCTTAAGCCGATTGGTCTCCCTCAATCGCGGTATGAGGGGAGACTGACTGGAAAAGGCACGCTAGGAGCGGATGCAATAATATGTAGGGACGGGCATTCTTGGGCTCAAGCACACTACACAGTTCTACAGAATTCTACCTTGGTGACCCCGTATGTCAATGAACACAAGAATTTTCTGCGCTCCAAACACCCGGAGCAGTCTGACGACTGGATTACATGTGAACACATCAGGACTTTCGGCAATTGGTTGCAAACACATCTCATCGGTAACAACATTGTTGGAGATGAGCTGTACTCGTTGGCCAGCGGACCATCTTCGACTGTATTGACTTACCAAGGGTACGAGATAAATGGGAATACATTTTACACGATCGCCCAAGATCAAAAGAGCACCAACAAAAACAGTGGTGTTCGCTTTGATGCAGCAACCAACAGGGGAAAGGACACATATTATGGTTACATAGTGGACATATGGGAACTTGACTATGGACATGATTTTAAGGTCCCTTTGTTTCGGTGCAAATGGGTCAATCTGTCAGGAGGCGGGGTACAGGTAGACCCGCAGTGCGGAATGACAACAGTGGATCTCAACAATCTTGGGTACACAGACGAACCATTCGTCCTAGCCACATAGTTCTTTCAGGGAAAAGAGACATCATGGGAGTGGAGGGCAAGACAGACATGTCTGAAGATTATGAAAAGTTTCATGAAATTCCTCCCTTCAAAGTGAAGGCTGACCCAAGCACCCTGTTAAACGATGAAGATTATCCATGGTTACGACGCAATAAGCAAGGAACACACACGAAGAAAAAGTGAAGACTTTCTCCACAACTATTCTGATGATGGCTTTGATCTAGAATATCACTACAGTTACATGTCAAGAAATGAAATGCCATTTGTAACATATGAGTTTTTGTCTTAAACCGTGATACTTCGAAAGAGATTGTCCATTTTGTACACGAAGTGCATCCAGTTTTTGCCGTAACCCTCTCAACTTTTTAGCACATGCTATGTGGGTGAAATGATGATACCATGCCAACTTTCAACCTTTTCAGAGTTCATTTGTACTGCTTTTCAATTTCAGGGTCATTTAGCTAAAATAAATCAGTAAATGCATGAAAAATAGCAAATGAAGTCAGAAAGGGTTGAAAATTGATGATGTGGCTTTGAATGGTGTATGTTGAACGCACAAAAAGTCTGGAGTTGAAATAAGTTAAAAAAAATGGAATGCCTTTGTAACATATGAGTTTTCGTCCGGAACCCTGATACTTCGAAAGAGATTGTCCATTTTGTACACGAAGTGCATCCAGTTTTTGCCGTAACCCTCTCAACTTTTTAGCACATGCTATGTGGGTGAAATGATGATACCTTGCCAACTTTCAACCTTTTCAGAGTTCATTTGTACTGCTTTTCAATTTCAGGTTCATTTAGCTCAAAGAATGAATTAATAGCAAAAAGAATGAATCAAAAAGCTTTTATAAAACTCTAATAGCAAAAAGAATGAACTAAAAAGATTTCATAAAATTCTAATAGCAAAAAGAATGAACTAAAAAAATCAATTAAATATAATATTTTTCAATAGCAAAAAGAATCAACTAAAAATAATCAAAATAATATTAACTAAAATTATCAAAGTATTTATTTGTTAAAAACTTTAATAGTAAAAAGAATTTTCATAAAGTATTTTTTGTTACAAACTTTAATAGAAAACTAGAAATCTTTTATAAAACTCTAGTAGCAAAAGGAATCAACTAAAAAGAATCAATAAAAAATAAAACTTATGCAACTAAAATTATATAAAATTTATGCAACTAAAATTAAATAACTAAAAATAACATATGCAAAAAATAACATTAAAATTTTAAAAACATAACATATGCAAAAAAAAAGGCCCACCTACTAGCCACCACGGCCTGCATACGACTAGAAACCCTACAAATGGGCCAGGATGCAGGCCCGCAGTGCTAGCAGGCCCAACACGGCGTGAGATAGGCATGTACTGCCCACATTAGAGAGGAGCTCAAGAGGGCAGCGGCAGCAGCGCTTATAAACCACTCCGAGCCCCTCTCAACTAGCGAGGTGGGACTAAACTTTTGGCTGCGGCAGCACAGCGCTTTCGTCCCGGTTGGTGGCTCCAACCGGGACGAAAGGGCCCCCTTTCGTCCCGGTTGGAGCCACCAACCGGGACTAAAGGTCTCTGCTTCCCGCCCTTTGGGCTGCTGAAATTGACCTTTAGTCCCGGTTGGTGCCACCAACCGGGACGAAAGGGGTGCCTTTCGTCCCGGTTCGAGCCACCAACCGGGACGAAAGGGCTGTGCTATATAAGCAGCACCTAGCAGTTTTCTCCAAATCTCAGTTCTTCTTCCCCGACGCCGCCAGGTTGCTCCTCCCCCGACCCCGTCGCCGTCCCTGCCCTGACCCCGATGCCGACCACCGCTCCATGCCCCGACGCCGCCGAGCCCTGCCCCGACGCCGCCGAGCCCTGCCCCGACGCCGCCGAGCCCTGCCCCGACGCCACCCCCAGTGAGCTTCGCCCCCCTTCCCCTGCGCTGCCGCCGCCGCCCCTGCCCTGCGTTGCCCCGCTGCCGCCCCTGCCCTGCGCTGCCGCCGCCGCCGCTGCCCCTGCCCTGCATTTTTTTTTCTTAAATTTTTTTATGTTCATGTATGTAGGTATATATGTATGGATGGATGGATTGATGTATATAGAAAATGTTCATATGTTCATATATTTGTAACAAAGTTATAATTTTTTATGTTCATAGAATTTTTTTTCTTAAATTTTTTTATGTTCATGTATGTATGTATATATGTATGGATGGATGGATTGATGTATATAGAAAATGTTCATATGTTTGTAACAAAGTTAGAATTTTTTTGTCCATGTAAAACACTTATATGAAGTGTCTCCGTTAGAACTATAGATCAATGGCGATCATCTAACAAAGTTTGTAAAGCATAGCGAACCTGGAACCATCCCCCTCCGGTTCATCCGTCTGAAAATGCAGACTTCGGGAAAACATTCCCGGATGTTATCCCCCTTCACCTATATCGTGTAGTGCCGCGTTAGAACAGCCCTAACTCTCTCGGGAATTCAACATATCCCCGATAACTTCGACATGAGGGGGGAGGAGTCCTCGACGATCGTCTGAAACTGACTGTCACAAGCAGCTAGCATAGCGAACCTGGAACCGTCCCCCTCCGGTTCATCTGTCCCCTCTCCTGAAAGTATAACCCCGATAACTTCGACATGAGGGAGGACGTCGGACATGCATGAGAGAGGCGGTCCGGAAAGTATCCTCTCTCGAAAGTATAACCCCCGATAACTTTGCATGATGTTTGCGACTAATCCATTGCTCATATATGCATATGATTCCTTGTTGTGATTAGCTAGGTCTATGTTTGCCACTAATCCATCTCTCATGGTTGTAATATTTGCAGAAACTATGGACAGAGACTTAGAAAAAGAAGAGTTGTTGGGGAATATAATCCGCGACGGAGGTGATATCACCTTGTCGTTTCTCAACGACACCGATGGTCAGGAAAGAGAGGATGACGGCTCCGGTGATCCAATGGAGGAGGAAGGAGATCATGACGGATCCGGTGACCGAACGGAGGAGGAAGGAGATCATGACAGCTCTGGTGACCGAACGGAGGAGGGAGCCTTAACTGTTGCAAAGTCCGGCGAGGTATATATATATATATATATACATATATTAATTAAGCCTCTGCTGACTTGATGCATTAATTGTTTTGTATGTACATATATTAACGCTTCTTTCTTCTTTTAATTAGCCCTCCAGATCGAGCCAAACTTCCGTAAGGAGACGAGGCCCGAAGAAAAGGTTGCGCCAGGATGAAAGGTTCACGATCGAAGAAGACGGTCGAGATGGCCAACCGATTGCTCCCAAGCGGAGCAGGGACACATTTATACATCAGGGCGGAGTGGTTGTTAGGGACAGCGTCCCGATCAGCATCCAAGAATGGAATAAGAAGAAGGACCCTGAAGTTTCTTATGTCCAGGATAGACAGAAAGATGATCTTTGGACCTCGCTGATGACAAATTTCAGCCTACAGCCAGAGGCGGATCCGAATAAGGTCAAGGCGTTTTCTCTTAAGAATATGGCAGAACTATTCAAGAACTGGAAGCAAGATTTGAACAAAAAGTTTGTCGAGAAAGACAAGACTCCAGAATTCACCGGTCCATATGAGAAGATAAAAGATCACTGGCCCGCATTTGTGGCCTACAAGAAATCGGACAAGGGCAAGCAAAGGTCAGCGACAAATAAGCTAAATGCTGCAAAGAAGAAGTATCACCATGTTACTGGGTCAGGTGGCTATAGCAAAGCCCGGCCTACGTGGGACAAAGCTGAGCAAGACCTGCTTACTAAAGGGGTCCAACCAGCGATATTGCACTGGCCAGATCGGTCAAGGACTTGGTTCTTCGGGGTTGGGGGAACTTTGGACCCAGACACAAGGAAGTGTGTTTGGACGAAAGCTCAACTTGCAGTACCCGTCAAGAAGCTTGAGGAAGCAATCCAGGCAGCGCAGGAAGGGAGGTTACATCCCGACAGAGAGAATGACGAGCTGACACAGGCCCTTGGGAATCCTGAACACCCTGGACGAACACGAGGCACATCAGTTTCCCTTCCGTGGGTGTATGGGTTTCCCGATAGCGGTGGTTATAGAAGCCGAGAGAGAAAGAAGAAAGCGGAAGCAAGCGAAATGCAGAAGATCAATGCAAGATTAGCGAAACTAGAGGAACTTGAGAGCCAGCGAGCTACCGGCCAACCATCTCTGCGGCACGAAATCCTTCGTTCGACCCTGCCCCCGAAGCTACCCCACCATCTCAACGGAGAAGCAGCGTGGCTTCCATAGAGCTCCTTCAGCCTGATATCACGGCTCCTCGCTACCCCGTGGATAGTATCACGGAGAATGAACATTGTGTGCTAATGGCGAAATGCAATAACCTGACCTTGAAGGTGGCGCTCGGTTCTGTCTTACCTCCTCGAGCTGAGGGAACTTTCCATTGCCGTCCGATTCCACATGGCTTTGCTATTGTCGGGGTGGATGAAATAATGGAGGTATTTGAGGGGCTGGAGCTTGAGTACCCTACAGGTGAAGGGGAGATGTTTCTGGAAAATGCCTTAAGGAGTACCTGCCTATGGAGAAAGGAGAACATCAAGCTTCCAAACTGGACGCCGCCTCAGCAGACTCAACCGGAGGAGGCCCCTCAGCAGACTCCGCTGCCTCATTCGTCTCCGGCGCGTCAGCTGTCTCTGCCGCCTCAGCTGTCTCCGTCGCGTCAGCCGACTCCGACGGAGGAGGCCCCTCAGCAGAATCCTCCTTCGCCTCCTCCGCGGCGTCAGCGGACTCCGCCTCCTATGCCGCGTCAGCGGATTCCGCCTCCTCCGCCGCGTCAGCGAACTCCGCCTCGTCAGCAACGGCAGAAGAAAGCCGCCGCCTCTCCGGCAGCTAGCAGTACAACAGGTGGTGGGAAGAAATTCAAATTTGGTCCAAGCCTCAAGCCTCGTGCCAAGTTACCATATGAGCTGACTGACAAGGAAACCGATGAGGTCGTGGCTGCCGATTTGAAACGCCAATTTGCACGGAAAGTTCCACCTCCGAAGGAAACAATAGATCCAGTGAAAGCGAAGCGCACTCAGGATGCCCTTAAGCGACCACCACCGCCTCCGCCGCAATCCAACTATGACCGCTGTATTGAAAAGACATATGATGAAGCGCGGCGGTCGGGAAGTACTGCCAGTGCTTCAAGACGAAGATGTGGGAAAACAATTCCCCAACTCGGCGAACAGGAGAAGCAATCGTGCCCCCCGCTCAAGGTGTCTAGCGATATCGCTAATCATCCTGGGCTACTGCCCGGTACCACTCTTGGTGATTACGTGGGCGATGATGTACAGTTTGAAACGGCTGAGGTAGTAGAGATCTTTAGATACGAGCACGGGAAGCCTCTCGTCAAACCTGATCATCCTCCTCTAACAACGATGATGCGAAGATTGCATGAGTGGTACTTGGAAAGCTGCAGGAAGAATGGGTCCGATAGTTTGATGGTGAGAATTAAAGATGAGCACGACCTCATTGGAGTCGACCTGATGCCTGTTGAATTTGTGGAGTAATTTCAGTTATTCAATCAAGAGGCCCTCGACAAACAAGTCATGACTTGCTACTGTCTGTAAGTATTACTTCTGTAATTAAGTCTCTAGCTCAGCTCGTTCATTGCATGTATATATAATTATCCTCACTATATTATGCAGATTGAAGATCGTCGAATGCAAAAAAAGACAAATCTATGACATTGGGTTCATTAGCCGAAATACCGTAAATGAATGGGCGGTACAAAACAGAGTTAAAGATACCGAGGAAAACTTGCTAAAAGCGTTCCTTCGACATCAAAACAAAAGGGAAATACTCTTTCCTTACAACTTCAAGTGAGTGTTACTGTCTTGTGCATATTCGGTTTCGCTTACTCGAGGTTGAGTACTGTAATTGATGAGTTATGCGTGCGCAGGTTCCACTTTATTCTGCTATCCATTAAGCTTGACGGGGGTGTAGTAACTGTCTTAGACTCGAGACGTAAAGATCCCAAGGATTATGCGGACATGACTGCAATGCTCCAGAAGTAAGTTCAATCAATACCGGGACCATATCGGCAACTTTCGTTCATTTCCTGATATCAAGTAATCATTTTCTTTGCCTGGCAGGGTTTGGAAACAGTTCACCGGAAAGGTTCCGGGTCTGAAGAACGAGCTGCAATTTGCACACCCCAAAGTAAGTAGTACTAGCTAGTTCCGCGCATCTCTCATTGATTCGAGTTTCATCAATACCATTATCATGCTTGATTATCAGTTTGATTGAACTCTATTCTCGTAAAGTACTTGTGGCAGGCAGGCGGGAATAATTTATGTGGATACTACGTTTGCGAGTCCATTCGCCACTCGACCACTGAGCGGGGCTTCTTGTCTGACAAATAATTTGAAGTACGTAAACAATATTCACAATTTTATTTAATTACCATTAATTGTGTTGAGTTTCATTCATATATATGTATTGACCCCCTTCTTTAAATTAGATCTGGCAGATGCGGGATGAACTCCTACCACATGATCGCATACAAGCAATTCAAGTGGAATTGGCGGGATTCTTTCTTGACCACGTCATAGATGAAAAGGGAGAATACCATACGGAAATTCAATGGGAGTTTGGCGCTTGATGATGTCAGGGATGTTATATTGTATATATGTAGTAGCGTCAGATAGATATACGAAAACTTGTTGTTCGACCAAGCACGGAGAAAGAGAGGTCACTTCTCTCTATATATATTCATGACGATCTTGTGTAATTAATGGTTTCCTTCATTTGCTTACTAGCTAGCGTCGAGTTCTCTCTATATGTAGTAGCTAGCGTCGACCAAGCACGGAGAAAGAGAGGTCACTTCTCTCTATTAGCTAGCTAACACAATATGAAACCCCTAAACCCTCCAAAACCCCTAAACCCCCCCTTTCAAAAAAAACAAAAACCCCAGCGCCTGCGAGCTGCTGACGCGTGGCTGCCTTTTGGTCCCGGTTGGTGTTACCAACCGGGACTAAAGGTCCTCCTGCCTGAGTGCTGCGCAGTGGCCACGTGGAGAACCTTTAGTCCCGGTTGGTGTTACCAACCGGGACTAAAGGTCCTCCTGCCTGGGCGCCCCACAGCGGCCACATGGAGCTCCTTTGGTCCCGGTTCGTAGGCCAACTAGGACTAAAGGTTTTGGGTATTAGTCCCGATCGTTTTGTCCCGGTTCCAGAACCGGGACTAAAGGCCCTCTGGAACCGGGACAGATGCCATGTTTTCTACTAGTGATGGAAAGAGTTTTGCAAGACTAGGTGTCCCAAAACACTGATGAGCAAAATACATGATGGAGATTCCACACACTTTCGTGTTTGGATTAATCATGTATTCCATGGTATGTAAAATAACCAGATATGTCTGATACTCCCAAGCTGTTGCGAGTATAGATACCAAAGTGATCAAAGTACTGATCATGGGACAACAGTGAAAAATGTCATTGAGTACTAAAGTAGCACTGATGACATGTTTTCTCGCAAGCAGAGATTATGAAGTGCTTGTTGTAAGTAATTACATCAATACAGTCTTCATCAATGCTCCATGCGATTTTCGATTTAAGTTAAGGGTTTTGTGTAATACACAATATGGTGGCATGGTAGTTGGAAATTGTTCCAAACAGGTTACTGGGGCGAATTCTATAACAAAGGCTAAGTATGTTGACGCTTTGGAAGTGACAAACAAGATGTTGAATCATATAGTTCATTCATGAACTTAGTATGGTTCCAAAATGGCTTTGGTCAATGGGACACTATTGCAGATAGTTGCTCCATAGCTCAGTCTGAGGAATCAAGGTTTGACCTGTGATTCACATATATACAAAGCCAAGTCCACACAAAATATGAATTTTGTGAAAGCGTGAAAACGCGAGGAGATGCAAAGATACACACGGAACTGAAGTTGTCAGATCCGTTGGACATCAGGCTATACCACAAGCGAAGCATGTTTTACACCGGTATGCCATAGGTGTAAAGTGCATCAGCATTGACTAG
Organism: Elymus sibiricus; assembly: GCA_039707655.1. Taxonomy (NCBI): domain Eukaryota; kingdom Viridiplantae; phylum Streptophyta; class Magnoliopsida; order Poales; family Poaceae; genus Elymus; species Elymus sibiricus. Next base: position 516,993,299 of record CM077666.1, read on the forward strand.
ATTATTGACTCTAGTGCAAGTGGGAGTCTGTAGGAGATATGCCCTAGAGGCAATAATAAATGTTTTTGTTTATCTCCCTGTTCATAATTATGTTTATGTTCCATTCTATAACTGCTATGGTTCTCGAGTATACAATAACCACGAGGCTCGGAGGAAGACTCATATGCACGTGTGGAATAATAAATGGTAAAATGTATTCCTAGTCTGGCATCTAAGACTAGCTCAAGTGTTGCATGATGGTTCTGTTTTCCTAATCATGGGCATGACTATGCCGGCAACTTTGAGGGCACAATGTTAGGAGAACACTTGTGTTGAATCGACCCGATTGATGTTATGCTATGAGATACATTCGTCACAAGTTAATGGTTAATAACACAAAGAAAGTTAACGTTTGCATAATTCCTTAGACCATGAGAGTATCAAGTTTCTTCATGCTTGCTTCATGAACTTTGGGGTTTGTTAAACGTCATCCGTAAATGGGTGGCTATTACGGCGGCTTACGGGTTCATGGAAAAGTATGTCAAGTAGCTTGATTGATCAAGATTGGGATTTGCTCCTCCGACGATGGAGAGATATCTCTGGGCCCTCTCGGTGTTACGGTATCCATCATCGTCTGGCCAGACACAAGTGTGATTTGATCACAGGGATGCCGGAACACGGAAACGAGAAAAGAGAACAAAACCGGTAACGAGGTAACTGGCATTGTGGACAAGTGTTGATCCATGGGGATGCTGATAAATCTCACCTCGGGTATTTGTGACATATCGCGAAGCAACAGGAATAGCACACGGCAACTGGAGGTTCACTCGAATATTCATTCGTGTGGGTATAGGGGTCAATATGGGTGTCCACAGCTCCAATGTTGATCATTGATCGGAAAGTGTTCCGGGTCATGTCTATACTTCACCGAACCTATAGGGTCAGACGCTTAAGGGTCATCTATCTGCTCAATACTAGACAGGGAGTCTGAGAGAAAATCACCGGAAAAGTTTCGGACACAACGGAAACGTTCCGGAGAGGACACTGGAATAGTTCCGGTAAAACTGAAAAGTTGTTTCAGGGTATTCCATGAAGTCAAATTGGTTTCGGCACATGTCTGGAAATTCTTGGAGGATCCCAGAATCGTTCTGGAAACTTCTAGTATTTTTCCGGAGGAAAAACCGGAAATGTTCTGGAGCAGCCGGAACCGCTATGGTAGCTTTTCGCTGAAGAAAAACATTGTTCCGGAATTGTTTCGGAATGCGTTCAAAATTGTTTTGGTGGGTACTGGAATTGTTCTAGGCACACAGAAATAATTTGGGATTTATCGGACGCAGAAAAATGTCTTCTTGAATAGTGAAAGTGCTTTTTGGTTTACTTTATGAAAAGCCACTTTTTTGGGCTTTGCTCAAAAGATCTAAGGGAATGACATGGATGGATAGGACCCCTTTTGGGGGCCCCACTTGAGGGGTGGCTGGCCACATGTGGGGGCTCCACCATGGAGCCCCACTTGGCCCTTGCTTTCCCCTCTATGCCTTGTGAAGGACTCCATTTTATGTGCATTTTGGGTTTTCTTGTAAAACCACCCTACCCCTTGGCTTTCCTATAAATAGAGGTGGAGAGGAGCTCTCCATTCTCATCCCTTGCTCTCATACACATGCCATGCTTTGTCTGGCTCTCTCTCTCCCTCCCACGAAATAGTTTCGTAGAGCCGAAAGGCTGTCTGGGTTCCGGTGGGAACTAGTTCTCAACGGCGAAGCCCTGCCGGATAGATGACACCGTATGTGTGCAACTCTGTAGAGAGATCGTAGTTTCGGTCTTAGTTTGAGAGGGTCCTCCCGAAGGGCTGTCCGAGTGACCGTCCGAGTTTCGAGGGTCCTCCCGAAGGGCTGTCTGAGTAACCGTCCGAGTTTCGAAGGTCCTCCCGGAGGGCTGTCCGCGACACCATCCGAGGGACTATCTGACTGCCTCCCGGAGGGCTGTCTGAGGGGCAGACGTGGGAGTACATCCTCGCGGTTGGGAAGTTGTAAATCCTAGCTGCGGTGATCTGCACCACCGATCGTCATGGACTCTACTTCCGCTGCGCTACGAGTCGGTAACGAAAAGATCAAACCTTGTATGCAGTCTCCATAGTGGTCCTGGGCTGGTGCGTAGGTCGGAAATTTTTTGTTTTCTGCTGCGTTCCCCTACATCAACATGATCATCATTAGCATCATCATTATCATTATCACCAGGTATATGCTCATTACCAGACTGCGTCTCAGCATCAGAAATAGAAACATTATTGGGATTCTCAGAAGGTTTTTCTATGACAGGTTCACCAGAGGTATGCAAAGTTTTATCCTTATTCTTTTTCTTCTACTTCTTCTTAGGTGAACTAGGCGCATCATCATTAATTCTTTGAGCATCTTGTTCAATTCTTTTAGGATGACCCTCAGGATACAAAGGTTCCGGAGTCATTCTACCACCTCTAGTCATTACTCTAACAGCATGATCATTGAGTTTATTGTTCATTTCCTTAAGCAAATCATTTTATGATTTAGAAACTTGTTCGAGCTGAGTGTGAACCATAGATGAATGTTTACGCAAACCTTTAACATCATTAGCAATTCTAAACATCAAATCACTCAAGCGTTCAATCATAATAGCATTACATTTCAGTTGATCACTTACTTATCTACTAAAGTTTTCTTGCTTAACGATAAAATTATCAAATTCATCTAAGCACTGATTCGGAGATTTATTATAAGGAATATCACCCTCATCAAACCTATAAAGAGAGTTTACCTCTACTACCTGTGTAGGGATATCGAGCCCATGTATTTCTTCAATAGGTGGTAGGTTCTTAACATCTTCATATTTAATACCTTTCTCTTCCATAGACTTCTTGGCTTCTTGCATATCTTCTGGACTGAGGAATAGAATACCTCTTTTCTTCAGAGTTGGCTTAGGAAGTGGTTTAGGAAGTGTCCAATCATCAGCATTTCTCAATAAGTTATTCAATAATTCTTGAGCTTGTTCAACAGTTCGTTCCCTGAAAACACAACCAGCATAACTATCTAGGTAATCCCTAGAAGCATTGGTTAGTCCATTATAAAAGATATCAAGTATTTCATTCTTCTTAAGAGGATGATCAGGCAAAGTATTTAATAATTGGAGAAGCCTCCCCCAAGCTTGAGGGAGATGCTCTTCCTCAAGTTGCACAAAGTTATATATTTCCTGTAAGGTAGCTTGTTTCTTATGAGCAGGGAAATATTTTTCAGTGAAGTAATAAATCATATCCTGGGGACTACGCACACAACCAGGAGCAAGAGTATTAAACCAATCTTTAGCATCAACCTTTAATGATAAAGTAAATAACTTAAGAATATAATAGTAGCGAATTTTTTCCTCTTGAGCAAACAGGATGGCAATTTCATTCAGTTTAGTAAGATGTGCCACGACAGTTTCAGATTCATAGCCATGAAAAGGATCGGATTCTACCAAAGTAATAAGTTCAGGATCAACAGAGAATTCATAATCCTTATAAGTAACATCGATAGGAGAGGTTGCAAACTTAGGATCATATTTCATCATTTCATCCATAGCCTTTTCTTTTAGCCTATTCATTAAATTTTTAAGATCCTCCCTATCTTTACAAGCAAGAAATTCTTTAGCAATCTCCCCATCCATAATGTAACCCTCAGGTATATCAAGCATTTTAGTTCTAGTAGGGGTGCTAGGTGTAGTAGGTGATTCATCATTTTCATCATTCTCAAGTTCTCTAGCTTTAGCAATATGAGCATCAAGAAATTCACCTAGTGGCACAGTTTCATCAAGCAAAGTAGTAGCATCATCATGAGTATCATCAATAGCAGAAGCAGTGTCTATTACTTGCGATATATCAGATTGAATAGCAGGTGGTGGTGTCGCAAGTCGACTTAAAATAGAAGGTGAATCAAGTGCAGAGCTAGTTAACTGTTCCTTATGTCCCCTCGTCTTAGAGGGCATGATCTTGATCTTAGAGTCTTTCAGATTCTTCATAGTGATCAGTTGATAATTAACTCCCACGTGAACTTAATAAATAGAGCTATGCTCCCCGGCAACGACGCCAGAAAATAGTCTTGATGACCCACAAGTATAGGGGATCGTAACAGTCTTCGAGGGTAGTATTTCACCCAAATTTATTGATTCGACACAAGGGGAGCCAAAGAATATTTATAAGCCTTAGCAGTTGAGTTGTCAATTCAACCACACCTGAGAAGTTATTTCTCTGTAGCAAAATATTAGTAGCACAGCAATATGATAGTTTTGATAGCAGTGGTAACAGTAGCAATAGTAATAGTAACAGTAGCAGTTTTGTAGCAGTTGGAACAGTAGCAGCAATAGTAATAACTTAGCAAAGACAATATGAGAAAAGCGTAGGCATGGAGTAGCAATGGATATTTGGATGAAATTCATCATGTGACAGTCACAACCTAGAGCGATACACAATAGCTCCAATTCATCAATTAAATGTAGGCATGTATTCCGTATATAGTCATACGTGCTTATAATAAGAACTTGCATGACATCTTTTGTCGTACCCTCCCGTGGCAGCGGGGTCCTAATGGAAATCTAAGGGTAATTAAGGCACTTCTTTTAACAGAGAACCGGATCAAAGCATTAACACATAGTGAATACATGTACTCCTCAAATTACAGTCATCCCCGAAGAGTATCCCAATTATTGTCACCTTGGGGTCTACGGATTAGAACAATAACAGGTGCATATAACTTGCAGATAGGATCAAGAACTCAAGTATATTCAAGAAAACATAAATGGTTCAGATCTGAAATCATGGCACTCGGGAGCTAGTGACAATCATTAAGCATAGAAAAGTCATAACAACATCAATCTCAGAACATAGTGGATACTAGGGATCAAGCCCTAACAAATTGAGTCGACTACATGACGAATCTCATCCATCTCCATCTACCTCCAGTATGCCTATGATGAAATTACTCACTCCCGGTGGTGAGCATCATGAGGTTGTTGATGAAGAAGGGTTGTTGATGACGGCGGCGATGATTTACCCTCTCCGGAGCCCCGAACGGGCTCGAGATCAGGCCTCCCGATGAAGAACAGGAGGTGGCGGCGGTTCCATATCGTAAAACGCGATGAAACTTTCTCTCTGATTTTTTTCTCGGGAAGACGGTACTTATGGACTTGGAGGTAGGGCAAATGGAGCACCGAGGGGCCCACAAGCTCAAGTCAAAAAGTTTCATCGTTTTTGGACTTCGTTTGGTATGGATTTTCAATACAACCAAAAACAAATAGAAAATAGCAACTGGCACTAGGCACTGAGTTAATAGGTTAGTTCCCAAAAATGATATAAAATGGTGTATAAAGCATACAAGATTGATAATATAATAGCATGAAACATCAAAAATTATAGATACAATGGAGACGTATCAGCGTCCCCAAGCTTAATTCCTGCTCGTCCTCGAGTAGGTAAATGATAAAAACAAAAAAATTGATATTGAATGCTACCTAACATTTCTTAACCATGTAATTCTTTTGGGTATGACTGTTGAGAAACGATGACTTAATAGATATCGAAACGATAATATAAAACAATGCTAGAAAATAATCATTACTTTTCAAAATAACAATGCTAAAGAACGTTATTCCTACTCATTTAATCATGTAAGCATGGCATAACTCGGTCTTCCTAGCGTAAAGTATAAATCATGAACACCCCGGTGCCAAACCAAGTAGTTGTATCATACGTTTTCGCTTCAGCATTTTCAACTCCACTCAATACCTGAGCATGGGCCATGGACTTAGCACTTTGGATGGCATAGAGAATGATGGTAGGGGTTTATAAGAGAAGACAAAAATTGAGAAAGTCTCACATCAACTTGGCAGATCGTTAGGCAATGGAGAGGCCTTTCAATTGATATCGATGCGAGGAGTAGGGATTGCCATGCAACGGATGCATTAGAGCTATAAGTGTATGAAAGCTCTCTACTGAAACTAAGTGGGTGTGCATCCAACTTACTTGCTCATGAAGACCTCGAGCATTTGAGGAAGCTCGTCATCGGAATATGCAAGTCAAGTTCTATAATGTAAAAATTCCCACTAGTATATGAAAGTGACAAACCATGGAGACTCTCTATATGAAGAACATGGTGCTACTTTGAAGCACAAGTGTGGTAAAGGATAGTAACATTGCCCCTTCTCTCCTTTTCTTTTTTTTCTTTTTTTCTCTCATTTTTTAGAACAATATCATGAACCTCATCCCCACTTTTTTGAGGACTCATCAGTCTCCACCATTATTTTCCTCACTGGGACAATGCTCTAGTAATGATGATCATCACACTTCTATTTACTTACAACTAGATAAAACTGAATGATATGACTACATATGAATGCCTCTGGCAGTGTACCAGGATGTGCAATGATCTAGCGTAACATGTATAACAATGATGAACAGTGGCTGCACCACAAATATCATGTCAGCTCTATATGATCATGCAAAGCAAAATGGCAATGAATGCTCAAGTCATGTGAATAGTAATGGCGGAAGTTGCATGGCAATATATCTCGGAATGGCTATGGAAATGCCATGATAGGTAGGTATGGTGGCTATTTTGAGGATGGATATAATAAGGCTTATGTGTGATAGAGCGTGTCATATCACGGGATTTGGATGCAAGGGCGAAGTTTGCACCAAGTCTCGAGGTGAGAACGGGCAATGCACGATACCGAAGAGGCTAGCAAAATATGGATAGGTAGAAGTGCTTATAGTCCACAAACTCACATTAGTCATAAAGACCTCAAATACTTATTGTGAAGCCTATTAGCCCTCGAAGCAAAGTACTACCCGCATGCCCCTAGGGAGGAAGTTGGGAGGAGTTAACCATCGCGCGCGCGCCTCCGATCCGGACAACACAAAGGATATCAATCAGGGATACAAAACGCTCCAACGTCCTGGCCATGCCACGACCGACACTTTAATGAAATAGAGAATCACAAACCTTAACACCGATATTTTTACTAACTAATGTTTATTAACTAGTAAGCTTCCATATTATAACTTCAATATCGTTGATCATACGCATTGCATTGAGTGATCTACATGAAAGTTTTTATTATACCACTCTTGTATACCTATCATTTTTAGACTAAACATATAGCTCGTGCAAATTACCACTTCCTATTTAAGTCTCAAAAAGGTATAAGTGAAGTATGAGAGTGCAAATGATTTCTATAAAATATAAGTACCGCCGTGCTCTAAGGATATAACTGAAGCACATGAGCAAAACTGCCTTAACTCAAAAGATAAAAGTGAAGCATAATGAGCATTCTAACAAATTGTGATGAATGTATTTCTTTCGTAATAGGTCTGTCCAGCAAACAATGATTGTGGGAAACAAGCAAACAAAATAAAACAATAGCACACGACGCTCCAAGCAAAACACATATCATGTGATGAATAAAAATATAGCTCCGAGTAATATTCCCGATAGATTGGAGACAAAAGAGGGGATGCCTTCCGGGGCATCCCCAAGCTTAGATGCTTGGGTCTTACATGAATATTACCTTGGGGTGCCTTCGGTATCCCCAAGCTTAGGGTATTGCCGCTCCTTATTCCTTCATCCATCGTGATCTCACCCAAAACTTCAAAACTTCAGCACACAAAACTCAACAAAAACCTCGTGAGATCCATTCGTATAATAAAATCAACATCCACTTTAGGTACTGTTATAAATAGATTCATAATTTCCCTTGCATAATACCTACTGTATTCTAACTTCTCCATGACTTATAGCCCCCGATATAATCCATAGCATCATCAAAATAAGCACACTATGCAATAAAAACATAATCTGTCTAAAACAGAACAGTACGTAATGACAGAATTTTTATCCATACTTATGTAACTCCAAAAATTCTGACAAATTAGGACAACGTAAACAATTTGTATCCAAATACTATGTAAAATATTCAGCAATTAATCACATTCCAGTACAGAATAACAATACTAACACTGAACACAAAAGTTTCTGTTTCTGCACAGCATCAATTCAACAATCATCCAAATCATGCTAAAGGCTTTACTTGGCACAAAACTCAAAAGAAAAGATACAAACACAATCATGTTGACTCAACAAAAAAAAAGTAAAAAGATAACTATTGGGTTGCCTCCGAACAAGCGCGATTGTTTAATGCCCCTAGCTAGGCATAATGCATAGTTTCAAGTGTTATCATCGTTAATTTTCCCTTGAGCTAATTCATCACAAATCCTCCTTAAGTGTTCTTTTTTATCAATTTCTGATTTTCTGGTAGGTGATCTCAAATGATTAAAGGGCCTGTACTTAGTGATTTTAACATTCATAATCTCAAACTCTTGAGGAATCGGGTCATCTCCATAAAGGTCTTTATGTAAAACAGAAATTCCATCATCAATAGGATCCTGCTACTTGTGATAGGCGTCGGGATTTCCCTGAATTGGAAAGGTGAAGTAGTATAGTAGTAGAAAGTATTTCCCTCAGTTAAGAACCAAGGATTATCGAACCAATAGGAGATCCATGCAAACAACTTTTAGCAGTGCCTGCACACACACAAACAAATACTTGCACCCAACACGGGTAAGAGGGTTGTCAATCCCCTTGTACTCGTTAATTGCAAGGATTACTTCTGATAGTGGAAGATATATAAATTGCAAAACTAAATAAAAATAAATAAATTGCAGCAAGGTTTTTAGGGTTTTAGCAATATGATTTAAATGGACCCTGGAGCCATAGCTTTCACTAAAGGCATCTCTCTCAAGAACATAGCAATGGTGGGTACACAAATTACTGTTGGGCAATTGATAGAAAAGCACATAGTTATGATGTTATTCATGGCATGATCAATACATAGGCATTACGTCCGTGACAAGTAGACCAAAACGATTCTGCATCTACTACTATTACTCCACTTCGAGAGCGCTTTTATTCTTGCCTCTCTACGTATTAAGTCCATAACAAACAGAGTAATGCTTGAAGCATGATGACATAATGTAGACAGAATAAAACCAATCAATATGATCAAACCCCATTGTTTTACCCTTAGTAGCAACATTAAAAATACGAGCCTCGCTACTCCTCCTGTCACAGAGTGAGGACACCGCAAGATTGAACCTACCACAAATCACCTCTCCCGCTGAAGATAAATCAATCTAGTTGGCCAAACTAAACGGATAGATCGGAGAGAAATACAAAGCTATAACAATCACACATAATAAAGTTCAGAAATAACTCAATTACTTTCAATGAACAATCTCATCATAAACCCACAATTCATCGGATCCCAACAAACGCACTACAAAAGATTACATCGAATCGATCTCCGAAGAAAACATTGTATTGAAGATCAAAGAGAGAGAGAGAGAGCCATCTAGCTACTGCTATGGACCCTTAGGTCTTGTGGGGAACTACTCACACATCATCATGGATAGTGGCGGAGGACGGACAAAAGTTGAGGTAGGGCGGGCTTTGGTCACTCGTCTCCGGCGACGCCGCCGTGCTGATGCGCCACCTTGCGCCATGCCTCCACCGGACAAATCAAGGTAGGGCAGCCGCCCGCCCTTGCCCTACCGGCTCCTCCGCCGATGATCATGGAGGCAGCAAGGTTGATGAAGATGGCCTCCGTGATCGATTCCCCCTCCGGCAGAGTACCGGAAGAGGTCTCCAGATGGGATTGCGGAAGAACAGAGGCTTGCGGCGGTGGAAGAATTGTTTCGGGTCTCGCTCTGGGGGTTTTGGAATATTTGGGAATATATAGCGCTGGAATTAGGTCAGAAGGAGCCACGAGAGGCCCACAAGGGGGCGCGGCGCGCCTACCCCCTGGGTGCGCCGTGCTGCCTTGTCGTCTCCCCGAAGCTTCTAGGGTCCCTCCTGGTCCTGAAAAAATTGTCAAAAAGTTTTGTCGCGTTTGGACTTTGTTTGGTAGGGATTTTCTATAAAACCAAAAACATGCAGAAAACAACAACTGACATTGGGCACTGGGATAATAGGTTAGTTCCCAAAAATGATATAAAATGGCATATAAAGCATGCAAGATTGATAATATAATAGCATGAAACAATAAAAAATTATAGATACGTCGGAGACGTATCAGCATCCCCAAGCTTAATTCCTACTCGTCCTCGAGTAGGTAAATGATAAAAACAGAATTTTTGATGTTGAATGCTACCTAACATGTCTTATCATGTAATCTCTTTTACGGTATGAATATTGAGAAACGATCAATTAATTAATATCAACATAATAATATCCATGAATACTAGAAAACAATCATTACTCTTCAAAATATACGATGCTTAACGAATGTTACCCCTACTCATTGAATTATGTAAGCATGGCATGACTCCGTCTTCCAAACATAAGTACAAATCATAAGCACCCCGGTGCCAAACCAAGCAATTGCATTGTACCTTTTCTCGCTTCAGCATTTTTGAACTTCACTCAATATATGAGCGTGAGACATGGACTTAGCACTACGGGTGGAATAGAGTATGTTGGTAGAGGTTTATAACGGAAGACAAAAGTGAAGAAAGTCTCACATCAACTCAGCGGATCATTAGGCAATGGAGAGGCCTTACAATCGATATCAGTGCGAGGAGTAGGGATTACCATGCAACGGATGCACTAGAGCTATAAGTGTATGAAAGCTCGCTACTGAAACTAAGTGGTTGTGCATCCAACTTGCTTGCTCATGAAGACCTCGGGCATTAGAGGAAGCTCGTCATTGGAATATACAAGCCAAGTTCTATAATGTAAAAATTCCCACAAGTATATGAAAGTGACAAATCATGGAGACTCTCTATATGAAGAACATGGTGCTAGTTTGAAGCACAAGTGTGGTAAAAGGATAGTAGCATTGCCCCTTCTCTCTTTTTCTCTCATTTTTTTCGTTTTCATTTTTTCATTTTTTTAGAACAATATCATGAACCTCGTCCCTACTTTTTCGAGGACTCATCAGTCTCCATCATTCTTTACCTCACTGGGACAATGATGTAATAATGATGATCATCACACTTCTTTTTACTTACAACTCGATAAACTGAAATAATATGACTCTATATGAATGCCTCTGGCAGTGTACCATGATGTCCAATGATCTAGCCTAACATGTATTACAATGATGAACGGTGGCTTTGCCACAAATATCATGTCAGCTCTATATGATCATGCAAAGCAATATGATGATGAACACACAAGTCATGTGAATAGTAACCGTGGAAGTTGCATGGCAATATATCTCGGAATGGCTATGGAAATGCCATGGTAGGTAGGTATGGTGGCTGTTTTGAGGAAGGATATAATAAGGATTATGTGTGATAGACTGTATCATATCACAGGATTTGGATGCACCGGTGAAGTTTGCACCAATGCTCGTGGTGAAAATGGGCAATGCACGGTACCGAAGAGGCTAGCAAAATATGGATAGGTGGGAGTGCCGTATTAGTCCATGAACTCACATTAGTCATAAAGAACTCATATACTTATTGTGAAAATTTTATTAGCCCTCGAAGCAAAGTACCCCCGATCCGGACATCACAAAGGAGGTTGGGAGGAGTTAACCATCGTGCACCCCCGATCCGTACATCACAAAGGATTTCAACAAGGAATAAGTATGCTCCAACATCCCCGTCATGCCATGACCGACACTTAAATGAGTAATACATAACAAGCTTTAATATCGATATTTTTACCAACCAATGATTATGAACTAATACTCTTTCATATTACTATATCAATATAATTAAATCACACGCTTCATATTCAGTGATCTACATGAAAGTTTTTATTATACCACTCTTGTATACCTATCATTCTTGAACTAGTCTTGTAACCCGTGCACATTACCACTTCCTATTTAAGACTCTCAAAAAGATATAAGTGAATCATGAGAGTGCAAATTATATCTATAAAATATAACCACCGCCGTGCTCTAAAGATATAAGTGAAGCACATGAGCAACTGCCTAACTCAAAAGATATAAGCGAAGCACATAGAGCATTCTAACAAATTATGATGAATGTGTGTCTCTCTCAAAAGGTGTGTCCAGCAAACAATGATTGTGGCAAACTAACAAACAAAATAAAACTATAGCACACGACGCTCCAAGTAAAACTCATATCATGTGATGAATAAAAATATAGCTCCAAGTGATATTATCGATATATTGTAGACGAAAGAGGGGATGCCATCCGGGGCATCCCCAAGCTTAGACGCTTGGGTCTTCCTTGAATATTACCTTGGGGTGCCTTGGGCATCCCCAAGATTAGGGTCTTGCCACTCCTTATTCCTTCATCAATCGTGATCTCACCCAAAACTTGAAAACGTCAGCACAAAAAACTCAACAGGAACTTCGTGAGATCCGTTAGCATAATAAATCAATCATCCACTTTAGGTACTGTTATAAATAGATTCATAATTGCCCTTGCATAATGCCTACTGTATTCTAACTTCTCCATGACTTGTACCCCCGCCCCCCCGATATAATCCATAGCATCATCAAAATAAGCACACTATGCAACAAAAACAGAATCTGTCTAAAACAGGAGAGTACGTAATGATAAAATAATTATCCGTACTTCTATCACTCCAAAAATTCTGAAAAATCAGGACAACGTAAAAAATTTGGATACCAATACTGTGTAAAAATTTCAGCAATTGATCACATTCTAGTACAGAATTAAAATTCTAGCATTGGGCGCAAAGATTTCTGTTTTTGCACAACATCAATTTTACTATCATCTAAATCATCCCAAAGGCTTTACTTGGCACAAACACTAATTAAAAGATAAAAGCACAATCATTACAGTAGCAATAATCATGTTGACAAACAAAACAGAAAAGAAAAATAAAGATAACTATTGGGTTGTCTCCCAATAAGCTCTTTCTTTATAGCCATTAAGATAGGCTTGAGATTTAAGTGATGCTAACATAAATGACAAGAATTGAAGCATAAAGAGAGCATCATATAGCATGTAATTAGCACATTTAAGTCTAACCCACTTCCTATGCATAGGCATTTCATAATTAAACAAATTATCAAGACAAGCAATATCTAGCATATGCAAATAGGAAGAATGAAACTTTAAAATTTTCAACATAAAGAGAGGTAGTGTGAGCTATCATATAAAATATTCTCTCCATGATACACATGCATGCAAGTTTTATAATCTTCCAAGATAGTGGGATTAACATCAACTAAAGTCATGACCTCTCCAAACCCAGTTTTATCAAAAATTTCATAAGATTGATTGTTCTCCAAAATAGTGCGTTTTTCCAAAGTTACACTCTTCCAAACCCACTTTTAATATTCATAGCATTATGATCGTCACCCCAATCATGATCATTAGCACAATTGACTTTCATAGAATTCATACTAACAACATTGCAATCATGCTTTTCATTCATGGGATTCTTATTAATCATTTCCTTTAACACTTCATAATAATTTTCAGATTCACGATCTAAAACTTCATAAAGATAAAGAAGTGCATTTAATTTCATCTTTTCTTTCAAAGAACTTATCCCAATAGCATTTTCATCACTAGTAATTGGTTTATCATAATTGGAACTACTGAAAAGATTAGCTAGTGGATGAGGATCCATATGTCTTTATTTTATTTTATTGAGTCAACATGGAAGGTAACATAAATAAAGCAAGCAAATAAGTTGTGTGTGTGCAGGTACCTGATTTGTTTGGTGAAGTCTCCCCGGCAACGGTGCCAGAAATTCTTCTGCTACTTGTGATAGGTGTTGGGATTTCCCCGAAGAGGAAGGGTGAAGTAGTATAGTAGCAGAAAGTATTTCCCTCACTTAAGAACCAAGGTTTATCGAACCAATAGGAGATCCACGCAAACAACTTTTAGCAGTACCTGCACACACACACAAACAAATACTTGCACCCAACGCGGGCAAGAGGGTTGTCAATCCCCTTATACTCGTTAATTCCAACGATTATTTCTGATAGTGGGAGATATATAAATTGCAAAACTAAATAAATATAAATAAATTGCAGCAAGGTTTTTAGGGTTTTTGCAATATGATTTAAATGGACCCAGGGGCCATAGCTTTCACTAGAGGCATCTCTCTCAAGAACATAGCAACGGTGGGTACACAAATTACTATTGGGCAATTGATAGAAAAGCGCATAGTTATGATGTTATTCATGACATGATCAGTACATAGGCATTACGTCCATGACAAGTAGACCGAAATGATTCTGCATCTACTACTATTACTCCACTTCGAGATCGCTTTTAGGCTTGCCTCTCTACGTATTAAGTTCATAACAAACAGAGTAATGCTTGAAGCATGATGACATAATATAGACAGAATAAAACCAATCAATATGATCAATCCCCGTCATTTTACCCTTAGTAGCAACAATACAAATATGTGCCTCGCTACTCCTCCTGTCACAGAGCAAGGACACCGCAAGATTGAACCTACCACAAAGCACCTCTCCCGCTGAAGATAAATCAATCTAGTTGGCCAAACTAAAGGGGTAGACCAGAGAGAAATACAAAGCTATAACAATCACACATAATAAAGTTCAGAAATAACTCAATTACTTTCAATGAACAATCTGATCATAAACCCACAATTCATCGGATTCCAACAAACACATTGCAAAAGGTTACATCGGATTGACCTTAGATGGGATCATTGTATTGAAGATCAAAAGAGAGAGAGAGAGAGAGAGAGAGAGAGAGAGAGAGAGAGAGAGCCATCTAGCTACTGCTATGGACCCATAGGTCATGTGGGAACTACTCACACATCATCATGGAGGCAGCAAGGTTTATGAAGATGGCCTCCGTGATGGATTTAATGGGATCACGTTGCATGAAAATCAAAAAAATTCCTATGAAACACCCAAGATCTAATCTAGGAGATGCATAGCAACGAGAGGGGAGTGTGTCTACATACCCTTGTAGACCAAAAGTGTTAGCGTATGTAACATGGTTGATGTAGTCGTACTCTTTGCGATCCAATCACGATCCAATCCGATCTAGCGCCGAACGGACGGCACCTCTGAGATTAGCACATGTTCAACTCGATGGCGTCCTCTCCTTCTTGATCCAGCAAGCAAGGAAGAGGAGGTAGATGAGATCGGGACCAGCCCAACGGCGAGGTGGTGGTGGTGGTGGCAGCGGAAACGCAACAGGGCTTCGCCAAGCCACTGTGCAAGGAGGAGGAGTATACGGGAGAGAGGGAGGCACCAGGCTATTGGGTGCAGCCCCCCCTGCGCCCCCACCTTATATAGGGGAGTGGGAGGGGCCAGCCAGCATTGGCCCCTCCTCCAAGGGAGGGGGTGGCGGCCAGGGGGGAGTCCTTGCCCCCCAAGGCAAGTGGGGCACCTCCCACCCCTTGGGTTTCACCCCTCCATGCGCATGGGCCTTAGGGGGGCTGGTGCGCCTGGCCCAAGTAGGCCAGGGCGCCCCCCCTACAACCCATGCATACCCCCGGGGCTGGTGGAACACACTGGTGGACGTTTGGACCCCCTCCGGAACCCTCCGGAAGCTTCCCGGTACAATACCGGAAAAACCGAACCTTTTCCGGAACCCCGAAAACAACTTTCCACATATCAATCTTTACCTCCGGACCATTTCAGAGCTCCTCATGATATCCCAGATCCCATCTGGGACTCCGAACAACCTTCGGACTTTCCACTATTAATATCTCAATACTACCCTAGCGCTACCGAACGTTAAGCGTGCGACCCTACGGGTTCGGGAACATGCAAACATGATCGAGACACCTCTCCGGTCAATAATCAATAGCGGGACCTGGATGCCCATATTGATTCCTACATGTTCAATGAAGATCTTTATCGGTTGAACCACGATGTCAAGGATTCAGTTAATCCCGTATACAATTCGCTTTGTCCGGTGATATGTTACTTGCCCGAGATTCGATCGTCGGTATCTCCATACCTAGTTCAATCTCGTTACCAGCAAGTCTCTTCACTCATTCCGTAATACAAGATCACGTGACTAAACTCATTAGTCACATGCTTTCAAGCTTCTTGTGATGTTGTATTACCGAGAGGGCCCAGAGATATCTCTTCGTCACACGGAGTGACAAATCCCAGTCTCGATCCATGCAACCCAACAAACACTTTTGGAAATACCTGTAGAGCACCTTTATGATCACACAGTTACGAAGTGACGTTTGATAGCACACAAAGTATTCCTCCGGTATCCGGGAGTGGCATGATCTCATGGTCTAAGGAACTGATACTTGACATTACGAAAGCTACGGCAAAGTGAACTTAGTGATACGATCTGATGCTAAGCTTACGGTTGGGTCTGTCCATCACATCATTCTCCTAATGATGTGATCCCATTATCAAATGACAACTCATGTCTATGGTTAGGAAACCTTAACCATCTTTGATCAACGAGCTAGTCTAGTAGAGGCTCACTAGGGACACGGTGTTGTTTATATATCCACACATGTATTTAAGTTTCCGGTCAATACAATTCTAGCATGAATAATAAACATTTATCGTGAATTGGAAATAAGTTAATAGCCATTTTATTATTGCCTCTAGGGCATATTTCCAATAGTCTCCCACTTGCACTAGAGTCAATAATCTAGTTTACATCATAATGAATCTAACACCCATAGAGTTCTGGTGCTGATCATGTTTTGCTCGTGGAAGAGGTTTAGTCAACGGGTGTGCCACATTCAGATCCGTGTGTACTTTGCAAATCTCTATGTCTCCATCCTTAATGTAATTACGTATGGAGTTGAAGCGGCGCTTGATATGCTTGGTCTTCTTGTGAAACCTTGGCTCCATGGCAATGGCAATGGCGCCAGTGTTGTCACAATAGAGAGTCATAGGTTCCGATGCACTAGGTACCACTCCTAGATCGGACATGAACTCCTTCATCTAGACTCCTTCCCGCGCTCCTTCCGAAGCAGCTATATATTCCGCTTCACATGTAGATCCCGCTATGACGCTCTGCTTGGAACTGCACCAACTGACTGCTCCACCATTCAAAATGTATATGTATCCGGTTTGAGACTTTGAGTCATCCGGATCAGTGTCAAAGCTAGCATCGACGTAACCCTTTACGACGAGCTCTTTATCACCTCCATAAACTAGAAACATGTCCTTAGTCCTCTTTAGGTACTTATGGATATTTTTGACCGATGTCCAGAGATCCACTCCTGGATCACTCTGGTACCTACCTGCCAGACTTATGGCAAGACACACATCAAGTCTGGTACACAGCATGGCATACATTATAGAGCCTATGGCTGAGGCATAGGGGACGACTTTCATCCTTTCTCTTTCTTCTGCCGTGGTCGGGCTTTGAGTCCTACTCAACTTCACACCTTGCAACACAGGCAAGAACCCCTTGTTTCACTGGTCCATTTTGAACTTCTTCAAAACCTTGTCAAGGTATGTGCTCTGTGAAAGTCCTATCAGGCGTCTTGACCTATCTCTATAGATCTTAATTCCCAATATGTAAGCAGCTTCACCCAGGTCTTACATTGAAAAACTCTTGTTCAAATAACCTTTTATGCTTTCCAGAAATTCTATATCATTTCCAATCAATAATATGTCATCCACATACAGTATTAGAAATGCTACAGAGCTCCCACTCACTTTCTTGTAAATACAAGCTTCTCCATAAGTTTGTATAAAACCAACAGCTTTGATCACCTCATCAAAGCGTATATTCCAACTCCGAGATGCTTGCACTAGTCCATAGATGGATCGCTGGAGCTTGCACACCTTGTTAGCATCCTTAGGATCGACAAAACCTTCCGGTTGTATCATATACAACTCTTCCTTAAGGAAACCATTAAGGAACGCAGTTTTCACATCCATCTACCAGATTTCATAATCAAAAAATGCAGCAATTGCTAACATAATCCTAACAGACTTCAGCATCGCTACGGGTGAGAAAGTCTCATCATAGTCAACCCCTTGAATTTGTCAAAAACCCTTTGCGACAAGTCGAGCTTTATAGACGGTGACATTACCATCAGCGTTTGTCTTCTTCTTAAAGATCCATTTGTTCTAAATGGCCTGCCGGTCATCGGGTAAGTCCACCAAAGTACATACTTGGTTTCCATACATGGATCCTATCTCGGATTTCATGGCCTCAAGCCATTTGTTGGAATCCAGGCTCATCATTGCTTCTTCATAGTTCGTAGGTTCGCCGTTGTCTAAGAACAAGACTTCCAAGACAGGGTTACCGTACCACTCTGGTGCGGTACGTGTCCTGGTCAACCTACAAAGTTCAGTAGTAACTTGATTCGAAGTTTCATGATCATCATCATTAGCTTCCTCTCCAGTTGGTGTAGGCATCATGGGAACTAATTTATGTGATGTGTTACTCTCCAATTCGACAGAAGGTACAATTACCTCATCAAGCTCTACCTTCCTCCCACTCACTTCTTTCGAGAGAAACTCCTTCTCTAGAAAGGACCCATTCTTGGCAACAAAGATCTTGCCCTCGGATCTGTGATAGAAGGTATACCCAATGGTCTCTTTAGGGTATCCTATGAAGACGCACTTCTCCGCTTTGGGTTCGAGCTTATCAGGCTGAAGCCTCTTGACATAAGCGTCGCATCCCCAAACTTTAAGAAACGACAGCTAGGTTTCTTGCCAAACCATAATTCATACGGTGTCATCTCAACGGACTTACACGGTGCCCTGTTTAAAGTGAATGCAGTTGTCTCTAATGCATAACCCCAAAACGATAGTGGCTAATCGGTAAGAGACATCATAGAACGCACCATATCCAATAGAGTACGATTACGATGTTTGGCCACACCATTATGCTGTGGTGTTCCAGGTGGCGTGAGTTGTGAAACAATTCCACATTGTCTTAAATGCGTGCCAAACTCGTAACTTAGATATTCACCTCCACGATCAGATCGTAAGAATTTTATCTTCTTGTTATGATGATTCTCCACTTCACTTTGAAACTCCTTGAACTTTTCAAATGTTTCAGACTTGTGTTTCATTAAGTAAATATACCCATATCTACTTAAGTCATCTGTGAAGGTTAGGAAATAACGATATCCACCGCGTTCTTCAACACTCATTGGACCGCACACATCAGTATGTATTATTTCCAACAAGTCACTTGCCCGCTCCATTGTACCGGAAAACGGGGTTTTAGTCATCTTGCCCACGAGGCATGGTTCACATGTTTCAAATGATTCATAATCAAGTGTTTCCAAAAGTCCATCAGCATGGAGTTTCTTCATGCGCTTTACACCAATATGACCTAAGCGGCAGTGCCACAAGTATGTGGTACTATCATCATTAACTTTGCATCTTTTGGCATCAATATTATGAACATGTGTATCACTACGATCGAGATTCAACAAGAATAAACCATTCACATTGGGTGCATGACCATAAAAGATATTATTCACATAAATAGAACAACCATTATTCTCTGACTTAAATGAATAACCGTCTCGCAATAAACAAGATCCAGATATAATGTTCATGCTTAACGCAGGCACCAAATACAATTATTTAGGTTTAAAACTAATCCCGAAGGTAAACGTAGAGGGAGCGTGCCGACGGCGATCACATCAACCTTGGAACCATTTCCGACGCGCATCGTCACCTCGTCCTTAGCTAGCCTTCGTTTATTCCACAGCTCTTGTTTCGAGTTACAAATATTAGCAACCGAACCAGTATCAAATACCCAGGCGCTACTACGAGCACTAGTAAGGTACACATAAATAACATGTATATCAAATATACCTTTGTTGACGTTGCCAGCCTTCTTATCTGCCAAGTACTTGGGGCAGTTCCGCTTCCAGTGGCCATTTCCCTTCCAATAGAAGCACTCAGTCTCAGGTTTGGGTCCAGCCTTGGGTTTCTTCACTAGAGCGGCAACTGGCTTGCCATTCTTCTTGAAGTTTCCCTTCTTTCCCTTGCCTTTCTTGAAACTAGTGGTCTTATTGACCATCAACACTTGATGCTCCTTCTTGTAGCTTGATTTCTACTTCCGCGGCCTTAAGCATCGCGAAAAGCTCAAGGATCGTCTTCTCCATCCCTTGCATATTATAGTTCATCACGAAGCTCTTGTAGCTTGGTGGCAGTGACTGAAGAATTCTGTCAATCGCTACTTCATCCGGAAGATTAACTCCCAACTGATTCAAGCGGTTAAAATACCCAGACATTTTGAGTATGTGCTCGCTAATGGAGTTGTTCTCTTCCATCTTGCAGCTAAAGAACTTGTCGGAGGCTTCATACCTCTCGACCCGGGCGTGAGCCTGAAATACCAATTTCAGCTCCTGGAACATCTCATATGCTCCGTGGTGCTCAAAACGTCTTTGGAGCCCCGGTTCTAAGCCGTAAAGTATGGCGCACTGAACTATCGAGTAGTCATCAGAACGTGCCTTCCAGACATTCACAACATCCATAGACAACGCTGGAGGGGGTGGCGCACCGAGCGGTGCATCAAGGACATAAGCCTTCTGTGCAGCAGTGAAGATAATTCTCAGATTACGGACCCAGTCCGCATAGTTGCTTCTATCATGTTTCAACTTAGCTTTCTCTAGGAACACATTAAAATTCAAGGGAGCTACAGCGCGAGCCATTGATCTACAACATAAATTTGCACAGACATTTAGACTATGTTCATGATAATTGGTTCACTTAATCAAATTACTAGTGAACTCCCACTTAAATCAACATCCCTCAAGTTGTCTAAGTGTTACATGATCCAAATCAACTAACCCATGTCCGATCATCACGTGAGATGGGGTGGTCATCAATGGTGAACATCTCCATGTTGATCATATCTACTATATGACTCATGTTTGACCTTTCGGTCCTCCGTGTTTCGAGGCCATGTCTGTACATGCTAGGCTCGTCAAGTTTAACCCAAGTATTCCGCATGTGTAAAACTAGCTTACACCCGTTGTATGCCAACGTAGAGTCTATCACACCCGATCATCACGAGGTGCTTCGAAACGACAAACTTTCGCAATGGTGCATACTTAGGGAGAACACTTTTTATCTTGAAATTAATTGTGAAGGGATCATCTTATAATGCTACCGTCGTCCTAAGCAAAATAGGATGCATAAAAGATAAACATCACATGCAATCAATATGTGACCTGATATGGCCATTATCATCTCGTGCTTTTGATCTCCATCTCCAAAGCACCGGCACGATCTCCATCATCATCGGCATGACACCATGATCTCCATCATCGTGTCGTCACGTGGTTGTCTCCACCAACTATTGCTTCTACGACTATTGCTAACTCATAGCGATTAAGTAAAGCAATTACATGGCGTTTAATGATAGACACGCAGGTCATACAATAAATTAAAGACAACCCTATGGCTCCTACCGGTTGCCGTACTCATCGACATGCAAGTCGTGAACCTATTACAAAACATGATCATATCATACATCAACATATATCACATCACGTTTTGGCCATATCACATCACAACATGCCCTGCAAAAACAAGTTAGACGTCCTCTACTTTGTTCTTGCAAATTTTACGTGGCTGTTATGGGCATCATATAAGAACTATTCTTACCTACGCAAAGCCACAATGGTGATATACAAGTTGCCTTTTAACCTTCTACAAGGACCGCCCTTGTCAAAACAAATTCAACTAAGGTGGGAGAGACAGACACCCGCCAGCCACTTTTATGCAATACAAGTTGCATGTCAGTCAATGGAACTGGTCTCTTGTGCGAGGACATGTAAGGTTGGTCCAGGCCGCTTCATCCAACAATACCGCCGAATCCAGAAATAACAAAGGAGGTAAGCAATCTGAACATCAACACCCACAACTTTTTTGTGTTCTACTCGTGCATATACATCTACGCATAGACCTAGCTCTGAAGCCACTGATGGGATCACGTTGCATGAAAATCAAAAAAATTCCTACGAAACACCCAAGATCTAATCTAGGAGATGCATAGCAACGAGAGGGGAGTGTGTCTACGTACCCTTGTAGACCAAAAATGTTAAGAGTGCGACCCTACGGGTTCGGGAACATGCAGACATGACCGAGACACCTCTCCGGTCAATAATCAATAGCGGGACCTGGATGCCCATATTGATTCCTACATATTCAACGAAGATCTTTATCGGTTGAACCACGATGTCAAGGATTCAGTTAATCCCGTATACAATTCCCTTTGTCCGGCGATATGTTACATGCCCGAGATTCAATCGTCGGTATCTCCATACCTAGTTCATTCTCGTTACCGGCAAGTCTCTTTACTCGTTACATAATACAAGATCCCGTGACTAAACTCATTAGTCACATGCTTGCAAGCTTCTTGCGATGTTGTATTACCGAGAGGGCCCAGAGATATCTCTCCGTCACACAGAGTGACAAATCCCAGTCTTGATCCATGCAACCCAACAAACACTTTTGGAAATACCTGTAGAGCACCTTTATGATCACCCAGTTACGAAGTGACGTTTGATAGCACACAAAGTATTCCTCCGGTATCCGGGAGTGGCATGATCTCATGGTCTAAGGAACTGATACTTGACATTACGAAAGCTACGGCAAAGTGAACTTAGTGATACGATCTGATGCTAAGCTTACGGTTGGGTCTGTCCATCACATCATTCTCCTAATGATGTGATTCCGTTATCAAATGACAACTCATGTCTATGGTTAGGAAACCTTAACCATCTTTGATCAACGAGCTAGTCTAGTAGAGGCTCACTAGGGACACGGTGTTGTTTATATATCCACACATGTATTTAAGTTTCCGGTCAATACAATTCTAGGATGAATAATAAACATTTATCGTGAATGGGAAATATGATAATAACCATTTTATTATTGCCTCTAGGGCATATTTCCAATAGTCTCCCACTTGCACTAGAGTCAATGGTCTCCCACTTGCACTTGCCACAAGGGGGCAGGGCGCGTCTACCCCCCTGGGCACGCCCCCTGCCTTGTCGCTTCGTCGTCTGTCGTCTGGTCTCCCCCCCCCCAAAAAAAAGCTTCTAGGGTCTCTTTTGGTCCAGAAAAAATCGTCAAAAGGTTTCGTTGTGTTGGACTTTGTTTGGTATGGATTTTCTGTAAAACAAAAAACAAGCAGAAAACAACAACTGGTACTAGGCACTGAGTTCCCAAAAATGATATAAAATGGTGTATAAAACATACAAGATTGATAATTTAATAGCATGAAACAATCAAAAAATACAGATACGTTGGAGACGTATCAGTGACACATGTGCCTTCCGGTTACTTGCTCTGGTTTCGTTTTCTATGAACATGGAACCGGGCGGGCTTTGTGCCCTCATTTTTTTCAAAAAGGAGGATGACCCCCGGCCTCTGCATCACATGATGCAGACAACTATTTTATTAATCAAAGTACCAAGTTCCGAACAAAATCTCATATAATCCTCAGAAAACGCTTAAAAAAGTTGCCACAACCGGCAAAAATAGGGTAAGATGACTAAACACTTATCCTATTGTTGGACCACCATCCAAACCGGTTGTAAGTATCTCGTGCGACCGTCTCCCAGCGGTTGCACCCAATATCCATAAGCTCCCTGTGGTCTGCATGGCTGAGTAACGACCACGTACGGATCCAAGCAGACGCCCTGAAGATGACCTGCAAAAAATTTGTGATTGTTTGTCTGTTAAAGGCGACATCATTTCGACAATTCCATATGGCCCAAAGTAGCGCACACACTCCTACTCGAATAAGTGTCGCTGTCTTAGGCTCAACCCCATTTAACCATGTCCCAAATAGGCTAGATAGAGTGATGGGAGGAGAAACATTAAAGGATGCATGGATGGTATGCCATAATAACTTGGCTAGTGGGCATTGGAGAAAAAGATGTTGTATTGATTCGTCCTGGTCACAAAACAACACCGTTTACTTCCCTCCCAACTACGCTTTGCCAGGTTATCCTTCATCAAAATTACTCCCTTGTGCACAAACCACATAAAGACCTTTATTTTTAATGGCACCTTGACTTTCTAGATATGAAGTGACCTTGGGATAGGACCGGTGTTTATCAAGTCTGTATACATGGACTTAACCGAGAATACACCTGTCATGGACAACCTCCAACGTAAGGTGTCTGGCACATCAGAGAGGTTAATCTCCATCAACATGTGCATGAGATGCAACCATCTATCCCATCGTCCCCCCACCAGCACTCGCCTGAACTGAATATTGAGAGGAACAGAACCTAGTACTGTACTAACGAAGACTTCTTTCCGTTGTACAATGTTATATAGAGAAGGATATTGTAAGGCTAGTGGTGCGTCTCCTAGCCAAGTGTCTTCCCAAAATCTAGTATTATTTCCGTTCCTAACTATGAATTTACTCCAGTTAAAGAAAGTTGCCTTTGTCCTCATTAGCCCCTTCCAAAACGGAGAATCAGTCGGTTGTGCCGTGACTTGTGCCAAAGTTTTGGAATGTAAGTACTTGTTACGCAACAGTTGTGCCCACACTCATCCGTCTGCACCGACAATCTATATAGCCACTTGCTAAGAAGACACTTATTCTTCACTTCGAGATTTTCAATTCCTAAACCACCTTGGTCCTTTGGTCTACAATTAATGTTCCATTTGGTCAGTCTATATTTCGTTTTGTTCTAATCAATTTGACAAAAAATCACGATCGATAAAAATCCAATATTTTCCGTACCCCCATAGGTATCTCAAAGAAGGATAGGAGGAACATTGGCATACTCGTCAGCACTGAGTTTATAAGAATTACCCGCCCCCCATAAGACATAAGCTTGCCCTTCCAACAACTTAATTTCTTTTCGAATCGATCTTCAATACATTTCCATTCTTTGTTAGACAACTGTCTATAATTTTCCTCTTCTTCCTTGACGTGTCCAAAGCAGAACAGCTCACTTTTTATTAAAATTAATCTTCAGACCAGACAATTGCTCGAAAAGCCATAGAACTAATTTCATGTTTCTCGCCTTTGCCAAATCATGTTCAATGAAAATAATAGTGTCATCCGCATATTGTAGAATGGATACCCCACCATCCACTAGATGTGGGATTAGACCACCTACCTGGCCGTCCTCTTTAGATCTTCCAATAAGAACAGCCAACATATCGGCGACTACATTAAACAGGATAGGAGACATCGGATCCCCCTGTCTCAATCCTTTTTGCGTCTGGAAATAATGGCATATGTCGTCATTAACCTTGATCCCTATGCTACCTGCCTGTACAAAGGATTCGACCTCCTTCCTCCAGGCCGCATCAAAATCCTTCATACGCAAGGCTTGCTGCAAAAATGGCCACTTGACTTTATCATAAGCCTTCTCGAAATCCACTTTGAAGACCACTCCATCGAGTTTCTTTGAATGGATTTCATGTGAGGTTTCATGTAGAACGACCACTCCCTCCAGAATATGTTGTCCAGGCATGAAAGCCGTCCGAGTCGGCTGAACCACGGTATGTGCAATTTGTGTGAGGCGATTAGTCCCAACTTTAGTAAAGATCTTGAAGCTGACATTAAGCAGACATATCGGTTTGAACTGCTCAATGCGAACCACCTCCTCCTTCTTTGGCAGCAACGTAATTGTCCCAAAATTCAGTTTACATAATTGCAAATGGCCATTGAACAAATCATGGAACATTGGCATCAGATCAGCTTTAATTATATCCCAACACCTCTTATAAAATTCTACTGGAAAGCCATCTGGACCAGGTGCCTTATTATTCTTCATTTGCGAGATCGTCTCGAAAACTTCCTTTTCTGTGAAAGGAGAAGTGAGTATACCATTCTCATCCTCTCCTAGCTGTGGTACATCCTCAACCCTATCCTCGTTGAGAGAGACAAAATTCTCTACCGGTGCCCCAAACAGCTTTTTATAAAAGTTGGAAATGTACATTTTTAGGTTCTCATGCCTTACAATTGTACCCTCGTCCTGTTCAAGTTGGATAATCTTATTTTTTTTCTATGTTTGCCATTCGCAATCATATGGAAAAATTGAGTGTTATTATCCCCTTGAACCACCTGACGCACTTTAGCTCTAAGTGCCCATTTGATCTCCTCTTCTCTAAGAAGTTTCGCCAAACTAACCTCAGCCTCTCGTTTAGCTACTCGTTCACTTATATCAAGCGAATTAGTTTCAGCTTTTAAATTGAGATCATTAATGAGATTAAGTAATCTCTCTTTTTGCTGCCTATAGATACCACTTTAATTTTTAGCCCATCCCCTCAAGAACTATCTCAGGTGTCTAATTTTAAATTGCCATCTGTCAACATTCGAATCTCCCCTCTTCTCTGAGGCCCATTCCCTGGCAATCAAAGCAAGGAAGTCCTCCCTCTCAAACCACGAAAGTTGGAAAGAGAAGATATCCTTGTTGTCTCGGTGAACCGCCTCACCCGAGTCAACAAGAAGGGGTGTGTGATCGGAAATCCCCCTTTGTAACACACGCACCGTTACCAATGTAAACTTCTGCTCCCACTCAACGCTAGTTAGTACTCGGTCTAACTTCTCATACGTTGGATTTTCCAAATTGTTTGCCCATGTGTATTGCCTACCTGTGAGGTCAATCTCTCTCAGGTCTAGGCTGTCAATGACCGCGTTAAACATGAATGACCATCTCGCATCAAAGTTATCGTTGTTCTTTTCTTCTCTCCGTCTAATGTTGTTGAAATCTCCCCCAACTAAAATGGGTAACCTCTCCTCCCCACAGATCCTGACCAGATCCACAAGGAAGTCAGATTTGAACTCTGGCTATGCCGCTCCAAACACAGCAACCAGTGCCCACCTGAAACCGTCAGCTTCAAACGCACATGAAATTTGACGGCATATTCACCCATAAACACCTTTACGACCTCAATATATTCGCAGTTGACCCCAAGCAAGATCCCACTAGACCTTCCCTGAGGCGGAAGACAATGCCTATCAAAATCCAGACCCCAGAAATCATGCCAAGAAACTGCGAGGTGAAGTTATCACGCCCTGTCTCGAGCATCGCAATAAAATCAAGTTTATTTTCCTTCGAAGTTTCCGCCAGAAACCTACGCTTAGCCAAGTCCGCAAGACCTCTACTATTCCAAAAAAGACCTCTCATGAATCATCATGAAATTTTCGCTTAAACTTAATTCTAGCACTACGACGCACCACCGAAAGGGCATACACCTTCCTCTTCCGCGTGCGTTTAGGCTTAACCGGCACAACCCCACAGTCCACCTGACTGAGATCGTTACCGAAACTCTCAACTGGTTGTATAGGAGCCGCATGCTCCTCTACCTCCAGCGCTTCCCTATCCACAATGCTAGCAGGCACTAGATCCTCACATAAGTATTTCAAATGCCGAACACCCAGTGCCCAAACATGTGCCTTCCGGAGTAGCACAGGAATTCTAATCCTACTTAGACATGTGCTATTGGCCTATATTGCAGCAACCCCGTCAGAAATACAGTTGAAAGGAAGGCACTAGACGTGGAATTAACCAGCATTATGTGTGTGTTTTATATGTTTGCAGCTGGTGAGAATCGATTAGCGCGTGCCTCGAGTACATGCACACCTAGACGTGGAATCAACCAGGCATTACATGATGTGTATGCAGAAGGTGAGAATCGATTACTGTGCGCCTTGAGTGCATGGACATTTAGACGGAACAATCCAATCAAGGTGCTTCGGGGTACTTGGCTTAGCTTAGCTACTTGCACGTTCTGCCATCAGGCAAAAGCACCGGCAAGGAGCTACTCGGCAAGGAGTACTTTGTGTCTCGAGGAGCATCACTAGATCGTGCCTGCACCAACGCGTACAGCTGCGTCATGTATTTCAACGGAGCAAACTTAAGATTCTCACTTGGCCAGGTCTGCCACCGAGCCTTATGTTTTTCAATATGCTACTTTGATCATTAATTTTATGTGAAAATCCAAACACAAATCTGTCAAACGGAGCAAACATTAATTTTATGTGAAAATCCAAAAAGTGTGTTGACACACGAACGCGTCACGCGTACCCTCGACGCCGGGGGTGATGCACCGCAGTTCACGTCGAAGGAGACCCGACCGACAGCGCGATACGCAAGACAGTCGACGGGTGCTTTTGTAGACCCGAAACCCCACGCACCCGGGAGGGACCCCGTCAGGGATTGCGGCGGCTATGGGCTGCCCTAGGTCGATTCGCTCGCCCCTAGAGCCTCGAGATTCGCAGCTCTCAAACACAAAGAACAGCGAAGAACGAGAAAGATAATCGATGTAGAGATAAAACGTAGACTGAAAAGTAGTATATTGATTGATTCGATTGTGTGTTATTTTTAATCGGCCATCACCCCCAACATATATAAGAGGCGGCTGGACTTCCCGTACAAGCAAACTATTCAACTAGGCTTTCCTTACAAGAAAATTACATCAATTCACGTCCTAGAGTCCTAGTTCTAGTCCCACTCGGATTCAGCCCAAATCTGGCCCAATCTTATGTTTGGATCCTTGCGTGGGCCGTGAAATCTGCATATGACTTCCGATGGAAACGGTTCAAATACCAATATTCTACGTCTCGACGAGGCCAACAATCCGTATGTTGATCACTTTTCCAAATAAGGCCATCTTGAATACTCCACGAGGTCATCTTTAACTTTGAGTCGGACTCGGTCATGTAGCGGACTGGACTGTCAAGTGTTGTAGCGTCTCTGGAGGCCGTATACTATCTCAGATGATGATGACTCCAAAAGCAAAATTGACCGTCTCGACGTTACGACCAACTTTCATGTTGAACACTTTTCCCTCCGAGGCCATATAGGCCAATTTTTACCTTCTGGTTGAATCACTCGGATTTGGAGTCGTCTCGTCGGTCGAGTGAAATTTCTCACTCGGATTTGGAGTCCTCCCGTCGGTCGAGTGAAATTTCTCACTCGGAAGACAAATGTTTAGTCGGACTTTATGTCACTCGGATTTGGAGTCTTCCCAACAGTCGAGTGAAATTTCTCACTCGGAACCTTCCACTCGGGAGATAAATGTTTAGTCGGACTTTATGTCACTCGGATTCTCTGACCAAGTGTCACTCGACGGTAACTTTTTCACTCAGTCGGCAACCTTTCACTCGGAAGGATTTCATGTACCTGGACTCCTTGACCGAAGTTTCACTCGGTCATCAAGCCTTCACTCGGATAGCTATATTTCCACTCGGATGATAAGATTCTCACCCGGATTTCCCGAATGAAAACACAGTCTGAACTTGTTTCGCCTCTGCAGGTTGCATACGACCTCGGATTTGGACGATTTATATATCAAAATCGATTGGCTCGACGAAGACAATCCATGTAGAGCATTCTTTCATCCGAGGTGGTCTTGGAGGCGTAATCGACCAAAAAGCACTCAGAACACCTACATGACAATCCAAGTGTACTTTTTGCCTTTGATATGATGCCGAATGATGATGGCCTAAACATCAAAGTTGTTTCACTCGGCAATATGAACTTTCTCATATAAAAAACCTTTTTGTTTGAGTCCATCTTTGCTGTATTTTGCATCGTGCCAAAATCAGGTGTCAACACATGCCCCCCTGTTTTTCGGCAAAGCTTGCATGCCGAAAAATAATTTGTGCTACGTTTGTTCTAAGGACGATGTCAACACTCCATCGGCCATCTATATTTCTCAGGGCGATAATTATGTATCGGCCATGTTTATGCTAAGGGCGATAATCATATATCGGCCATTGCCTAATTAGGCTTCTTGCCACACACTCGGGTGGTATTTTTTCAGATATCTGCCATTGAGAGCTCGAGGCAATAAGACTCCTTGTATGGATTCCGCCAAATATGAATTTCCAGGAACTATTCTTGCAATCCTAAAAGGACCTTCCCAGTTTGGAGACCACTTCCCGAATTTTCTATCTCTAGAACCAATCGGCAGAATCACTTTCCACACAAGATCGCCAACCTGAAAATTCTTCAACTTGACTTTTTTATTGTAAGCTCTTGCTACCCTCAACTTGTCCCTCTCTATGGCCTTTAATGCAGCCAAACGTTTATCGGCAACCTCATCAATATTGTCCATCATCAAGTCATAAAAGTCCACTGCCGATAAATCATTTTGTTTGGCTATTCTCAAAGCATTCAAATTCACTTCTACTGGTAAAACAGCCTCTTGACCGTATACTAGTTCATACGGAGTTACCTTTGTAGCACCATGCCTTGAGATTCTATGTGCCCATAAAGCTTCAGACAACAACTCATGCCATTTCCTTGGATTATCTTCAATCTTCTTCTTGATGAGCTTGATCAATACCTTGTTGCTAGACTCAGCTTGTCCATTAGCTTGGGCATAATACGGAGATGAATTGAGCAACTTTATGTTATATGATTCGGCAAATTCTCTAACTTGATGTGACATGAAAGATGAACCTTGATCTGTAGTCAATGTTTGAGGAATGCCGAATCTATGAATAATGTGCTCGGTTATGAATTGAATTACCTCCGTATGCGTCATGTTCTTGAGAGATACTGCTTCAGACCATTTAGTGAAATAATCGGTTGCCACCAACACAAACCGATGCCCCTTTGAAGAAGATGGATGAATTTGTCCAATGAAGTCTAAACCCCATCCTCTAAAAGGCCACGGCTTGATAATAGGATGTAACATAGCAGCAGGAGCCAACTGAATATCACCAGATTTTTGACAAGCTTCACACCCTTTATAATACCTGAAGCAATCATTGATCATAGTCGGCCAATAAAATCCAGCACGTCGTAAGAGCCATTTCATTTTGGGTGCCGACTGATGAGTACCACAAATGCCTTCATGTACCTCTCCCATAGCAACTCTTGCTTGGTCCTCGTCCAAACACTTCAAAAGAACATCTTCAACCGTTCGGAGATAAAGACCATCATCTCTCATTGTATATTTGAAAGCCATACGCCGAACAGCCATGTCCACCCTTTCACTCGGATTGCACAAGTAATCAATAATGGGTTTTCTCCAGTCATGATTTTCACCTGCACTAGATTTATTGTTAGTGGCCGAATCAGTGGGCTCTGGTTCGGCCTCTCCCATACTAGCAAGACAAGACGCCGGCTTCTGAGAAATATGAAACATGCCATGATCAACATGATAGCCGGATGCTTGTTGTGCCAACTGATTTGCTCTCGAATTGTCATATCTAGATACATGAGCAATGCTAAAATAATCCAAAGTAGAAATTGTATCTAGACACTTATCAAGATAAACATTAAGTGATTCATCTAAACATTGAAAGACTTTGGACACCTGCTGTACTACTAATAACGAATCACCAAAAGCCTCAACATGTGTAGCACCTATAGTGAGCAACATCTCTAAACCGAATAACAACGCTTCATCTTCGGCTTGATTATTTGTGCAAAAATATTCCAGTCGGCATGAGGCTTCAAAAACAGCACCATGAGGAGATATACAAACAACACCAACACCTTGGCCATTGCTACAAACCGAACCATCAAAATATAACCTCCATGGCACTAATGAGACAAGGTTTATATCAACATCATGCTTGTCATTAATCCGATGCTCAACAATAAAATTTGCAACAATTTGGCCTTTCATGGATTTTAAAGATTCATAAGCCAAATCATACTCAATTAAAGCATAAGCCCACTTGCCAATTCTACCACTAAGAATTGGCCTATGCAACATGTACTTAATAACATCGGTTTGACAAGCTACTATGCAGGCACTCGGCACTAAGTAATGTCTCAATTTTGTGCAAGCATAATATAAACACAGGCATAATTTTTCAATAAATGTATACCTTGTCTCTGCGTCCAATAAGCGTCGGCTCAAATATGTAATAGTATGCTCTCTTCCTTCGGTTTCTTGAGTCAATACAGCACCAATAACACCTTCCTCTGCCGCAATGTAAAGCCTAAAGGGCTCTTTATGTTTGGGTGCTTTCATCACCGGAGGAGTGCTCAAATAAGTCTTGATCATGTCGAATGCCTTTTGCTGTTTTGCCCCCCAAGTAAAATCAGCATCATTCTTTAACCGAAGGATAGGAGTGAATGCATCAACCTTCCCTGACAAATTAGCTATGAATCTCCTCAAATAGTTGACCTTGCCAAGGAATTTTTGCATATCTCTCTTGCATGTTGGAGCTTCCACTTTTTGTATAGCTTCTATCTTTTTGGGATCAATTTCTACGCCATTCTCATGAATAATGAAACCCAAAAACTTTCCAGCCGACACGCCGAATGCACACTTCAAGGGATTCATCTTCAGCCCATACCTTTTCATTCTTTCAAAAACTAAACGTAAATCGGCCAGGTGAGACTTAAAAGCATCCGATTTGACAACAATATCATCAATATAGACTTCAAGTATAATGCCGAGTAAATCATGGAAAATTAAATTCATAGCCCTTTGATATGTAGCACCAGCATTTTTTAATCCAAATGTCATCACTGTCCACTCGAATAAACCAAGGAAACCAGGGCAACGAAAGGCTGTCTTGGACATGTCCTCTTCGGCCATAAAAATTTGATTGTAACCCGCATTACCATCAAGAAAACTAATGACCTTATGTCCAGAAGCATCATTAATAAGCATGTCGGCTATTGGCATGGGATACTCATCTTTGGGTGTAGCTCTATTCAAATCTCTGAAATCAATGCACACCCTCAACTTACCGGAGTCTTTCTTCTCCACCGGCACAATGTTAGAGATCCACTCGGCATACCTGCAAGGCCGAATGAAATTAGCTTTGAGTAACCGACCGATCTCCTCCTTGATCCGGTCATATGTTTTTGGATTAAATTTTCTGACCGATTGTTTGTAAGGCCTAAAACCGGCCTTTATAGGTAACCGATGCTCCACTAGCTCTCGGCTTAAACCTGGCATCTCATGATATTCCCATGCAAAGCAACAAACAAATTCTTTCAATAGCTCGATCAACTCAGCCTTATGATCGGCTCTTAAATTCTTGTTTACAAATGTCGGTCGAGTGACTGAACCATCTCCTATGTCTACCTCCTCTAATGGATCGGCTGACGCAAAACCTTGTCCTAATTTATCCATGTGATCCAACTCCTCTATAGATTCATACACATCGTTCTCGCTGGACCGATATTTTGCAAGACGTTTCTTCAACCACTCGGAATTAGAATCCATTTAAACATATCACACCTTGGAGCCGATTGCCACCAATCGGCTTTAAAGAAACGGGCACAAAGCCATTCCTCGTTGCGCTGAGAAAATCAAACTCTGAGAGATCGCGTCCCGTCAAGCAGGTAGCGTTGGGGCGTTGCCAATCCACTAATGCATCGGCCAAAGCAACACAAGCCGAGTTATCCGCATGAATGACCTCCACCTCATCATCAACCCACTGGATCAAAAACTGGTGCATAGTAGATGGCACGCACTGGTTTGCATGAACCCAATCACGGCCTAATATGACGTTGTAGTTACCTTGCACCTCGGCGACAAAGAATGCAGTAGCCAAAGTTTTGCTTCCGACTGTAAGCTCCACATACATCACACCTTTAGCTTCAGTTTTCTCTTTGCCTTCAAATCCATTAAGCACCATATTGGTCTTGATTAATTCATCATCGGGCAAACCCAATTTCTTGAAGACCGAATAGGGCATGAGATTCACCACAGCACCACCATCAACAAGCATCCGAGTGAGTGGTGATCCATTGATATGACCTCTGAGGTACAATGGTTTCAAGTGCGTCACTAGTTCTTTTGGCTTTTCGAATATTGCATTTTTGGGGCCAAAATCCAGCTGAGCCACTTCCCCTTCTTCATCTACAGCACGAAATTCAGCGGGTAAATAATACACCATATTGATATCCATACCTTCATGAACCGGTGTAGACTCATAGTCCAACAGATCGTCTTCCTCCTCAGGCGTGTCCACCAATTCTGAATCCTGTCCGAGTGAAGGAGAAGTAATAGGTGACGTGGACGATGTAAGAACGGTTGCATCGTCCTCTTTTGGCGGTGTAAGTGCTGCTGTGATAGATGTAGAAGCTGCTGCATCTTGTACTGGTTTAGGCTTCCACACTTGCTTTGCTGGTACCATGGGTCGAGTGACATTGAAAAACTTGTCTCTTTGCTTCTCGGCCTCTTGTTCTGCCATCTCTTGACACCTCAACCTCTGCAGTTTCCTCTTCTGTGTCTTTGTTAGGCCTAGAGGACACCACCTTGGCTGAGTGTATTTAGGATTTCTTGGCTTCACTCGGCTGGTACTTGCTTCATGATCATTAGCCGAGTGCTTTGGCGCGATAACAAGTATCGGCTCAGTCGGATTGCTATGCACAGTCGGCTGCTGTGTGGTGAATGTTTTGGTGCCCAAGATGAGTGAGTCGGCATTGATATTTTCTTTGCCTTTTCCTGACTCAACTACTGCAACACTTGGCAATTTGACACGCCACTCTTGTTGACTTTTCTGACTTATGAAATTTTCACTCGGGCGCACCCTTTTACTCGGATGGAATCCACTCGACCGCTCACCTGAGTGAAACCCACTCGGCCGCATTCTTACACTCGGATAGTTTCCACTCGGCGGCATATTTTGACCAACCGAGTGATGAACACCAATGTTCAGTCGGTTTTCATACGAGCATCCAAGTCGATCCCAAACAGGTTGTCGTTGTTCTTGTGGAAACGGCACCCTTAATCCAGTCGGTTTTGCATACCGACTGAACATATCAGCTGATGGTGACCTTGGCCGCTTCAGACATGACAACCGATTGGAGCTAGAACCAGTCGACTGATTTGCATACTTGGACAGCAACATGTCAAAAGTTGGCTTGATTTGCTTACGTTGTACCTTAGCTTCATTCCTCTTCCACTTGCCAACTTCTGGACTCTTAGGCTTAACAAATTTAACACGAGTATCTTGCTGCACCTGTGGTTGCCCCCTGAGTGCAGAATTCTTGATGGTGATCTTGATCACTTCCTTGCCATCGGGTTGCTTGTCAAGCACAACCTGTCTCCCCAAGACCTTGCTGTCTTCCTTGCTTTTCCTGGGCTCACCTACGACAACATTGGACTTATTAGCAGATTCGGCCACTTCCGGCCGAATGAGTAACCTTTTCCCCTCCAAATTCAGAGTGTTCATTGGGAAGGGCTGCTTATCAACTTGCATCTCAGAAAAGTTCAATCGTCCGTCATTAATGGCCGATTGTATCTGTCGTCGAAAAACATTGCAATCGTTAGTAGCATGAGAAAAAGAATTATGATACTTGCAATAAGCACGCCGTTTTAGCTCTTCAAACGGCGGTAAAGTATGAGATATCCGAATGATCTTAGCTCGCAGCAAAGCATCAAATATTTTGTCACACTTAGCAATGTTAAAAGTAAACTTCATCTCTTCATCACGATTCTTATGAATCGGTTTCAGATCATTGCAAGTAAATGGTTTGGCCTTAGATGGCCAAACAAATTCAGCAGCATACATATCACCTTCATCGTCCGACTGATCACTAGCATACTCAACCATATTCATCTTAGGACGATCAGTTTTATATCTATGCACTTCTTTGAGATCCTTGCTTCGGCTTTCCTGAGCCAAAGCTCTTTGTAAGACTTGGTTGATACTTAAAAATTCATAACCTTCTAGCTTTTCTCTAATGTGAGTTTTCAACCCACTAAGCACAAGGTCTGCCAAGTCTCTCTCGGTTATCACCAAACTATAACACCGGTTTTTTGTATCTCTAAATCTCTTGACATAATCGGAGACCGATTCATCATTTTTCTGCTTAACCGATGTAAGATGTGATAATTTAAGCTCATTGTCGCCACTATAAAATTGATCATGAAATTTCTGCTCTAGCTGCGACCAGACACGGATGGAGCCGTGTGGTAAAGAGGAAAACCATGAAAATGCGGTACCAGTCAATGACAAAGGAAATAAACGCACTTTCAATTCATTAAGTGAGCCTGCTTCACCCAATTGTGCTAAATATTGACTAACATGCTCTCATGTGGTTTTCGTACCCTCTCCATTGAATTTAACAAAATCTGGAATCTTATATCCTGAAGGGCACTGGACAGCGTCAAAGTACTCGGGGTACGGTTTTTGGTAAATCCGATTCCGAGGTAACTCAACTCCAAAATTCTCTCGAAGCATCTTAGCCATCTCCTCTCTAAGGTTGGTTAGAGCATTATCTGTAGTAGACGATGAAGCTTGCTGTAATGGCATAGGAGGAGTGGAATTACTAGCAATAGGTAGGAACTGTGGCATGTAGGCCGAACCATAATTCGGCTGTGGCCGAGCGTTTGCACTTATAGGTAAAGCTTGGTTCGGCGTTGCCACCGAACTTGGCATGCTCATGATGGGATTAGCCAGTGCAGCCACGATCTGATTGGTATGGGTAGGATAATAATTCATCGGCATGGGAGGGGCTAATGAAAGAGGTAAAGACAGATTAGGGTTTTCTACACTAGCAACCACACCAATATTACTACTAGACGATTGAGGTATATTTTTCTGAGCATTGGTATTTTCTATGAAAGTTTGATAGACCAAATTATTACCATCAGCAATACGACTCTCAATCTCAGCCCATTGCTCAGGAGAAAAGGTAGTACTTACAGAGGGTTTAACCTGCTCGGCTTGAAGAGGAGGGAATTTGATCTCTTCAATCGGAGTGATGTTGCCTTGACGATCTTTCTTGAATTTCGCAAGGAACTCCTGCAAATCCTTCTCTTCGCGCGCCTTCTTGTACTCCTCATAGGCTTGGCGATGGTCAGCCGATACCTCATCAAGACTAGGCTTAATGATGTTATCGGCGTCTATCTCACTCGACTTGGGAAGATCAGACATGATGGATGATGATGACGATAGATCTTCATTCCCCAGCGGAGTCGCCAAAAAGTGTGTTGACACACGAACGCGTCACGCGTACCCTCGACGCCGGGGGTGATGCACCGCAACTCACGTCGAAGGAGACCCGACCGACAGCGCGATACGCAAGACAGTCGACGGGTGCTTTTGTAGACCCGAAACCCCGCGCACCCGGGAGGGACCCCGTCAGGGATTGCGGCGGCTATGGGCTGCCCTAGGTCGATTCGCTCGCCCCTAGAGCCTCGAGATTCGCAGCTCTCAAACACAAAGAACAGCGAAGAACGAGAAAGATAATCGATGTAGAGATAAAACGTAGACTGAAAAGTAGTATATTGATTGATTCGATTGTGTGTTATTTTTAATCGGCCATCACCCCCAACATATATAAGAGGCGGCTGGACTTCCCATACAATCAAAGGATTCATCTAGGCTTTCCTTACAAGAAAATTACATCAATTCACGTCCTAGAGTCCTAGTTCTAGTCCCACTCGGATTCAGCCCAAATCTGGCCCAATCTTATGTTTGGCTCCTTGCGTGGGCCGTGAAATCTGCATATGACTTCCGATGGAAACGGTTCAAATACCAATCTTCTACGTCTCGACGAGGCCAACAATCCGTATGTTGATCACTTTTCCAAATAAGGCCATCTTGAATACTCCACGAGGTCATCTTTAACTTTGAGTCGGACTCGGTCATGTAGCGGACTGGACTGTCAAGTGTTGTAGCGTCTCTGGAGGCCGTATACTATCTCAGATGATGATGACTCCAAAAGCAAAATTGACCGTCTCGACGTTACGACCAACTTTCATGTTGAACACTTTTCCATCCGAGGCCATATAGGCCAATTTTTACCTTTTGGTTGAATCACTCGGATTTGGAGTCGTCTCGTCGGTCGAGTGAAATTTCTCACTCGGATTTGGAGTCCTCCCGTCGGTCGAGTGAAATTTCTCACTCGGAAGACAAATGTTTAGTCGGACTTTATGTCACTCGGATTTGGAGTCTTCCCGTCAGTCGAGTGAAATTTCTCACTCGGAACCTTCCACTCGGGAGATAAATGTTTAGTCGGACTTTATGTCACTCGGATTCTCTGACCAAGTGTCACTCGACGGTAACTTTTTCACTCAGTCGGCAACCTTTCACTCGGAAGGATTTCATGTACCTGGACTCCTTGACCGAAGTTTCACTCGGTCATCAAGCCTTCACTCGGATAGCTATATTTCCACTCGGATGATAAGATTCTCACCCGGATTTCCCGAATGAAAACACAGTCTGAACTTGTTTCGCCTCTGCAGGTTGCATACGACCTCGGATTTGGACGATTTATATATCAAAATCGATTGGCTCGACGAAGACAATCCATGTAGAGCATTCTTTCATCCGAGGTGGTCTTGGAGGCGTAATCGACCAAAAAGCACTCAGAACACCTACATGACAATCCAAGTGTACTTTTTGCCTTTGATATGATGCCGAATGATGATGGCCTAAACATCAAAGTTGTTTCACTCGGCAATATGAACTTTCTCATATAAAAAACCTTTTTGTTTGAGTCCATCTTTGCTGTATTTTGCACCGTGCCAAAATCAGGTGTCAACACATGCCCCCCTGTTTTTCGGCAAAGCTTGCATGCCGAAAAATAATTTGTGCTACGTTTGTTCTAAGGACGATGTCAACACTCCATCGGCCATCTATATTTCTCAGGGCGATAATTATGTATCGGCCATGTTTATGCTAAGGGCGATAATCATATATCGGCCATTGCCTAATTAGGCTTCTTGCCACACACTCGGGTGGTATTTTTTCAGATATCTGCCATTGAGAGCTCGAGGCAATAAGACTCCTTGTATGGATTCCGCCAAATATGAATTTCCAGGAACTATTCTTGCAATCCTAAAAGGACCTTCCCAGTTTGGAGACCACTTCCTGAATTTTCTATCTCTAGAACCAATCGGCAGAATCACTTTCCACACAAGATCGCCAACCAGAAAATTCTTCAACTTGACTTTTTTATTGTAAGCTCTTGCTACCCTCAACTTGTCCCTCTCTATGGCCTTTAATGCAGCCAAACGTTTATCGGCAACCTCATCAATATTGTCCATCATCAAGTCATAAAAGTCCACTGCCGATAAATCATTTTGTTTGGCTATTCTCAAAGCATTCAAATTCACTTCTACTGGTAAAACAGCCTCTTGACCGTATACTAGTTCATACGGAGTTACCTTTGTAGCACCATGCCTTGAGATTCTATGTGCCCATAAAGCTTCAGACAACAACTCATGCCATTTCCTTTGATTATCTTCAATCTTCTTCTTGATGAGCTTGATCAATACCTTGTTGCTAGACTCAGCTTGTCCATTAGCTTGGGCATAATACGGAGATGAATTGAGCAACTTTATGTTATATGATTCGGCAAATTCTCTAACTTGATGTGACATGAAAGATGAACCTTGATCTGTAGTCAATGTTTGAGGAATGTCGAATCTATGAATAATGTGCTCGGTTATGAATTGAATTACCTCCGTATGCGTCATGTTCTTGAGAGATACTGCTTCAGACCATTTAGTGAAATAATCGATTGCCACCAACACAAACCGATGCCCCTTTGAAGAAGATGGATGAATTTGTCCAATGAAGTCTAAACCCCATCCTCTAAAAGGCCACGGCTTGATAATAGGATGTAACATAGCAGCAGGAGCCAACTGAATATCACCAAATTTTTGACAAGCTTCACACCCTTTATAATACCTGAAGCAATCATTGATCATAGTCGGCCAATAAAATCCAGCACGTCGTAAGAGCCATTTCATTTTGGGTGCCGACTGATGAGTACCACAAATGCCTTCATGTACCTCTCCCATAGCAACTCTTGCTTGGTCCTCGTCCAAACACTTCAAAAGAACATCTTCAACTGTTCGGCAATAAAGACCATCATCTCTTATTGTATATTTGAAAGCCATACGCCGAACAGCCCTGTCCACCCTTTCACTCGGATTGCACAAGTAATCAATAATGGGTTTTCTCCAGTCATGATTTTCACCTGCACTAGATTTATTGTTAGTGGCCGAATCAGTGGGCTCTGGTTCGGCCTCTCCCATACTAGCAAGACAAGACGCCGGCTTCTGAGAAATATGAAACATGCCATGATCAACATGATAGCCGGATGCTTGTTGTGCCAACTGATTTGCTCTCGAATTGTCATATCTAGATATATGAGCAATGCTAAAATAATCCAAAGTAGAAATTGTATCTAGACACTTATCAAGATAAACATTAAGTGATTCATCTAAACATTGAAAGACTTTGGACACCTGCTGTACTACTAATAACGAATCACCAAAAGCCTCAACATGTGTAGCACCTATAGTGAGCAACATCTCTAAACCGAATAACAACGCTTCATATTCGGCTTGATTATTTGTGCAAAAATATTACAGTCGGCATGAGGCTTCAAAAACAGCACCATGAGGAGATATACAAACAACACCAACACCTTGGCCATTGCTACAAACCGAACCATCAAAATATAACCTCCATGGCACTAATGAGACAAGGTTTATATCAACATCATGCTTGTCATTAATCCGATGCTCAACAATAAAATTTGCAACAACAAGCATATCATGTGTTGGAGGCGTAATCGACCAAGGTGGTCTTGGAGGCGTAATCGACCAAAAAGCACTCAGAAGACCTACATGACAATCGACTAATCGACCAAAAAGCACTCAGAACAAGCACGGTGTTGGAGGCGTAATCGACCAAGGTGGTCTTGGAGGCGTAATCGACTAATCGACGAAGACAATCCATGTAGAGCATTCTTTCATCCGAGGTGGTCTTGGAGGCGTAATCGACCAAAAAGCACTCAGAACACCTACATGACAATCCAAATGTACTTTTTGCCTTTGATATGATGCCGAATGATGATGGCCTAAACATCAAAGTTGTTTCACTCGACAATATGAACTTTCTCATATAAAAAACCTTTTTGTTTGAGTCCATCTTTGCTGTATTTTGCACCGTGCCAAAATCAGGTGTCAACACATGTTTGTTGTTGTTGCAAATTTTATTGTTGAGCATCGGATTAATGACAAGCATGATGTTGATATAAACCTTGTCTCATTAGTGCCATGGAGGTTATATTTTGATGGTTCGGTTTGTAGCAATGGCCAAGGTGTTGGTGTTGTTTGTATATCTCCTCATGGTGCTGTTTTTGAAGCCTCATGACGACTGGAATATTTTTGCACAAATAATCAAGCCGAATATGAAGTGTTGTTATTCGGTTTAGAGATGTTGCTCACTATAGGTGCTACACATGTTGAGGCTTTTGGTGATTCGTTATTAGTAGTACAGCAGGTGTCCAAAGTCTTTCAATGTTTAGATGAATCACTTAATGTTTATCTT
Source organism: Elymus sibiricus (assembly GCA_039707655.1). Classification (NCBI taxonomy): domain Eukaryota; kingdom Viridiplantae; phylum Streptophyta; class Magnoliopsida; order Poales; family Poaceae; genus Elymus; species Elymus sibiricus. Next base: position 517,034,454 of record CM077666.1, read on the forward strand.
GATAAGTGTCTAGATACAATTTCTACTTTGGATTATTTTAGCATTGCTCATCTATCTAGATATGACAATTCGAGAGCAAATCAGTTGCCACAACAAGCATCCGGCTATCATGTTGATCATGGCATGTTTCATATTTCTCAGAAGCCGGCGTCTTGTCTTGCTAGTATGGGAGAGGCCGAACCAGAGCCCACTGATTCGGCCACTAACAATAAATCTAGTGCATGTGAAAATCATGACTGGAGAAAACCCATTATTGATTACTTGTGCAATCCGAGTGAAAGGGTGGACAGGGCTGTTCGGCGTATGGCCTTCAAATATACAATGAGAGATGATGGTCTTTATCGCCGAACAGTTGAAGATGTTCTTTTGAAGTGTTTGGACGAGGACCAAGCAAGAGTTGCTATGGGAGAGGTACATGAAGGCATTTGTGGTACTCATCAGTCGGCACCCAAAATGAAATGGCTCTTACGACGTGCTGGATTTTATTGGCCGACTATGATCAATGATTGCTTCAGGTATTATAAAGGGTGTGAAGCTTGTCAAAAATTTGGTGATATTCAGTTGGCTCCTGCTGCTATGTTACATCCTATTATCAAGCCGTGGCCTTTTAGAGGATGGGGTTTAGACTTCATTGGACAAATTCATCCATCTTCTTCAAAGGGGCATCGGTTTGTGTTGGTGGCAACCGATTATTTCACTAAATGGTCTGAAGCAGTATCTCTCAAGAACATGACGCATACGGAGGTAATTCAATTCATAACCGAGCACATTATTCATAGATTCGGCATTCCTCAAACATTGACTACAGATCAAGGTTCATCTTTCATGTCACATCAAGTTAGAGAATTTGCCGAATCATATAACATAAAGTTGCTCAATTCATCTCCGTATTATGCCCAAGCTAATGGACAAGCTGAGTCTAGCAACAAGGTATTGATCAAGCTCATCAAGAAGAAGATTGAAGATAATCCAAGGAAATGGCATGAGTTGTTGTCTGAAGCTTTATGGGCACATAGAATCTCAAGGCATGGTGCTACAAAGGTAACTCCGTATGAACTAGTATACGGTCAAGAGGCTGTTTTACCAGTAGAAGTGAATTTGAATGCTTTGAGAATAGCCAAACAAAATGATTTATCGGTAGTGGACTTTTATGACTTGATGATGGAAAATATTGATGAGGTTGCCGATAAACGTTTGGCTGCATTAAAGGCCATAGAGAGGGACAAGTTGAGGGTAGCAAGAGCTTACAATAAAAAAGTCAAGTTGAAGAATTTTCAGGTTGGCGATCTTGTGTGGAAAGTGATTCTGCCGATTGGTTCTAGAGATAGAAAATTCGGGAAGTGGTCTCCAAACTGGGAAGGTCCTTTTAGGATTGCAAGAATAGTTCCTGGAAATTCATATTTGGCGGAATCCATACAAGGAGTCTTATTGCCTCGAGCTCTCAATGGCAGATATCTGAAAAAATACCACCCGAGTGTGTGGCAAGAAGCCTAATTAGGCAATGGCCGATATATGATTATCGCCCTTAGCATAAACATGGCCGATACATAATTATCGCCCTGAGAAATATAGATGGCCGATGGAGTGTTGACATCGTCCTTAGAACATAACGTAGCACAAATTATTTTTCGGCATGCAAGCTTTGCCGAAAAACAGGGGGGCATGTGTTGACACCTGATTTTGGCACGGTGCAAAATACAGCAAAGATGGACTCAAACAAAAAGGTTTTTTATATGAGAAGGTTCATATTGCCGAGTGAAACAACTTTGATGTTTAGGCCATCATCATTCGGCATCATATCAAAGGCAAAAAGTACACTTGGATTGTCATGTAGGTGTTCTGAGTGCTTTTTGGTCGATTACGCCTCCAAGACCACCTCGGATGAAAGAATGCTCTACATGGATTGTCTTCGTCGAGCCAATCGATTTTGATATATAAATCGTCCAAATCCGAGGTCGTATGCAACCTGCAGAGGCGAAACAAGTTCAGACTGTGTTTTCATTCGGGAAATCCGGGTGAGAATCTTATCATCCGAGTGGAAATATAGCTATCCGAGTGAAGGCTTGATGACCGAGTGAAACTTCGGTCAAGGAGTCCAGGTACATGAAATCCTTCCGAGTGAAAGGTTGCCGACTGAGTGAAAAAGTTACCGTCGAGTGACACTTGGTCAGAGAATCCGAGTGACATAAAGTCCGACTAAACATTTATCTCCCGAGTGGAAGGTTCCGAGTGAGAAATTTCACTCGACTGACGGGAAGACTCCAAATCCGAGTGACATAAAGTCCGACTAAACATTTGTCTTCCGAGTGAGAAATTTCACTCGACCGACGGGAGGACTCCAAATCCGAGTGAGAAATTTCACTCGACCGACGAGACGACTCCAAATCCGAGTGATTCAACCAGAAGGTAAAAATTGGCCTATATGGCCTTGGATGGAAAAGTGTTCAACATGAAAGTTGGTCGTAACGTCGAGACGGTCAATTTTGCTTTTGGAGTCATCATCATCTGAGATAGTATACGGCCTCCAGAGACGCTACAACACTTGACAGTCCAGTCCGCTACATGACCGAGTCCGACTCAAAGTTAAAGATGACCTCGTGGAGTATTCAAGATGGCCTTATTTGGAAAAGTGATCAACATACGGATTGTTGGCCTCGTCGAGACGTAGAAGATTGGTATTTGAACCGTTTCCATCGGAAGTCATATGCAGATTTCACGGCCCACGCAAGGAGCCAAACATAAGATTGGGCCAGATTTGGGCTGAATCCGAGTGGGACTAGAACTAGGACTCTAGGACGTGAATTGATGTAATTTTCTTGTAAGGAAAGCCTAGATGATTCCTTTGCTTGTACGGGAAGTCCAGCCGCCTCTTATATATGTTGGGGGTGATGGCCGATTAAAAATAACACACAATCGAACAAATCAATATACTACTTTTCAGTCTACGTTTTATCTCTCCATCGTTTATCTCTCTCGTTCTTCGCTGTTCTTCGTGTTTGAGAGCTGCGAATCTCGAGGCTCTAGGGGCGAGCGAATCGACCTAGGGCAGCCCATAGCCGCCGCAATCCCTGATGGGGTCCATCCCGGGTGCGCGGGGTTTCGGGTCTACAAAAGCACCCGCCGACTGTCTTGCGTATCGCGCTGTCGGTCGGGTCTCCTTCGACGTGAGCTGCGGTGCATCACCCCCGGCGTCGAGGGTACGCGTGACGTGTTCGTGTGTCAACACACTTTTTGGCGACTCCGCTGGGGATCGAAAGTCAATCGACATCATCATCCATCATGTTCGATCTTCCTAAGTCGAGTGAGATAGACGCCGATAACATCATTAAACCTAATCTTGATGAAATATCGGCTGACCATCGCCAAGCTTATGAGGAGTACAAGAAGGCGCGTGAAGAGAAGGATTTGCAGGAGTTCCTTGCAAAATTCAAGAAGGATCGTCAAGGCAACATCACTCCGATTGAAGAGATCAAGTTCCCTCCTCTTCAAGCCGAGCAGGTTAAGCCCTCTGTAAGTACTACCTTTTCTCCTGAGCAGTGGGCTGAGATTGAGAGTCGTATTGCTGATGGTAATAATTTGGTCTATCAAACTTTCATAGAAAATACCAATGCTCAGAAAAATATTCCTCAATCGTCTAGTGGTAATATTGGTGTGGCTGCTAGTGTAGAAAACCCTCATTTGTCTTTACCTCTTTCATCGGCACCTCCCATGCCGATGAATTATTATCCTACCCACACCAATCAGATCGTGACCACACCTGCTAATCCCATCATGAGCATGCCAAGTTCGGTGGCAACGCCGAACCAAGCTTTACCTATAGGTGCAAACACTCGGCCACAGCCGAACTATGGTTCGGCATACATGCCACAGTTCCTACCTACTGCTAGTAATTCCACCCCTCCTATGCCACTGCAGCAAGCTTCATCGTCTACTACAGACGATGCCCTAGCTAATTTTAGGGAGGAGATGGCTAAGATGCTTCGAGAGAATTTTGGAGTTGAGTTACCTCGGAATCGGATTTACCAAAAACCGTACCCCGAGTACTTTGACGCTGTCCAGTGCCCTCCAGGATATAAGATTCCAGATTTTGTTAAGTTCAATGGAGAGGGTACAAAAACCACATGGGAGCATGTTAGTCAATATTTAGCACAATTGGGTGAAGCAGGCTCACTTAATGAATTGAAAGTGCGTTTATTTCCTTTGTCATTAACTGGTACCGCATTTTCATGGTTTTCCTCTTTACCACACGGCTCCATCCGTGTATGGTCGCAGCTAGAGCAGAAATTTCATGATCACTTTTATAGTGGCGACAATGAGCTTAAGTTATCACATCTTACATCGGTTAAGCAGAAAAATGATGAATCGGTCTCCGATTATGTCAAGAGATTTAGAGATACAAAAAACCGGTGTTATAGTTTGGTGATAACCGAGAGAGACTTGGCAGACCTTGTGCTTAGTGGGTTGAAAACTCACATTAGAGAAAAGCTAGAAGGTTATGAATTTTTAAGTATCAACCAAGTCTTACAAAGAGCTTTGGCTCAGGAAAGCCGAAGCAAGGATCTCAAAGAAGTGCATAGATATAAAACTGATCGTCCTAAGATGAATATGGTTGAGTATGCTAGTGATCAGTCGGACGATGAAGGTGATATGTATGCTGCTGAATTTGTTTGGCCATCTAAGGCCAAACCATTTACTTGCAATGATCTGAAACCGATTCATAAGAATCGTGATGAAGAGATGAAGTTTACTTTTAACATTGCTAAGTGTGACAAAATATTTGATGCTTTGCTGCGAGCTAAGATCATTCGGATATCTCATACTTTACCGCCGTTTGAAGAGCTAAAACGGCGTGCTTATTGCAAGTATCATAATTCTTTTTCTCATGCTACTAACGATTGCAATGTTTTTCGACGACAGATACAATCGGCCATTAATGACGGACGATTGAACTTTTCTGAGATGCAAGTTGATAAGCAGCCCTTCCCAATGAACACTCTGAATTTGGAGGGGAAAAGGTTACTCATTCGGCCGGAAGTGGCCGAATCTGCTAATAAGTCCAATGTTGTCGTAGGTGAGCTCAGGAAAAGCAAGGAAGACAGCAAGGTCTTGGGGAGACAGGTTGTGCTTGACAAGCAACCCGATGGCAAGGAAGTGATCAAGATCACCATCAAGAATTCTGCACTCGGGGGGCAACCACAGGTGCAGCAAGATACTCGTGTTAAATTTGTTAAGCCTAAGAGTCCAGAAGTTGGCAAGTGGAAGAGGAATGAAGCTAAGGAACAACGTAAGCAAATCAAGCCAACTTTTGACATGTTGCTGTCCAAGTATGCAAATCAGTCGACTGGTTCTAGCTCCAATCGGTTGTCATGTCTGAAGCGGCCAAGGTCACCATCAGCTGATATGTTCAGTCGGTATGCAAAACCGACTGGATTAAGGGTGCCGTTTCCACAAGAACAACGACAACCTGTTTGGGATCGACTTGGATGCTCGTATGAAAACCGACTGAACATTGGTGTTCATCACTCGGTTGGTCAAAATATGCCGCCGAGTGGAAACTATCCGAGTGTAAGAATGCGGCCGAGTGGGTTTCACTCAGGTGAGCGGTCGAGTGGATTCCATCCGAGTAAAAGGGTGCGCCCGAGTGAAAATTTCATAAGTCAGAAAAGTCAACAAGAGTGGCGTGTCAAATTGCCAAGTGTTGCAGTAGTTGAGTCAGGAAAAGGCAAAGAAAATATCAATGCCGACTCACTCATCTTGGGCACCAAAACATTCACCACACAGCAGCCGACTATGCATAGCAATCCGACTGAGCCGATACTTGTTATCGCGCCAAAGCACTCGGCTAATAATCATGAAGCAAGTACCAGCCGAGTGAAGCCAAGAAATCCTAAATACACTCAGCCAAGGTGGTGTCCTCTAGGCCTAACAAAGACACAGAAGAGGAAACTGCAGAGGTTGAGGTGTCAAGAGATGGCAGAACAAGAGGCCGAGAAGCAAAGAGACAAGTTTTTCAATGTCACTCGACCCATGGTACCAGCAAAGCAAGTGTGGAAGCCTAAACCAGTACAAGATGCAGCAGCTTCTACATCTATCACAGCAGCACTTACACCGCCAAAAGAGGACGATGCAACCGTTCTTACATCGTCCACGTCACCTATTACTTCTCCTTCACTCGGACAGGATTCAGAATTGGTGGACACGCCCGAGGAGGAAGACGATCTATTGGACTATGAGTCTACACCGGTTCATGAAGGTATGGATATCAATATGGTGTATTATTTACCCGCTGAATTTCGTGCTGTAGATGAAGAAGGGGAAGTGGCTCAGCTGGATTTTGGCCCCAAAAATGCAATATTCGAAAAGCCAAAAGAACCAGTGACGCACTTGAAACCATTGTACCTCAGAGGTCATATCAATGGATCACCACTCACTCGGATGCTTGTTGATGGTGGTGCTGTGGTGAATCTCATGCCCTATTCGGTCTTCAAGAAATTGGGTTTGCCCGATGATGAATTAATCAAGACCAATATGGTGCTTAATGGATTTGAAGGCAAAGAGAAAACTGAAGCTAAAGGTGTGATGTATGTGGAGCTTACAGTCGGAAGCAAAACTTTGGCTACTGCATTCTTTGTCGCCGAGGTGCAAGGTAACTACAACGTCATATTAGGCCGTGATTGGGTTCATGCAAACCAGTGCGTGCCATCTACTATGCACCAGTTTTTGATCCAGTGGGTTGATGATGAGGTGGAGGTCATTCATGCGGATAACTCGGCTTGTGTTGCTTTGGCCGATGCATTAGTGGATTGGCAACACCCCAACGCTACCTGCTTGACGGGACGCGATCTCTTAGAGTTTGATTTTCTCAGCGCAACGAGGAATGGCTTTGTGCCCGTTTCTTTAAAGCCGATTGGTGGCAATCGGCTCCAAGGTGTGATATGTTTAAATGGATTCTAATTCCGAGTGGTTGAAGAAACGTCTTGCAAAATATCGGTCCAGCGAGAACGATGTGTATGAATCTATAGAGGAGTTGGATGACATGGATAAATTAGGACAAGGTTTTGCGTCAGCCGATCCATTAGAGGAGGTAGACATAGGAGATGGTTCAGTCACTCGACCGACATTTGTAAACAAGAATTTAAGAGCCGATCATAAGGCTGAGTTGATCGAGCTATTGAAAGAATTTGTTTGTTGCTTTGCATGGGAATATCATGAGATGCCAGGTTTAAGCCGAGAGCTAGTGGAGCATCGGTTACCTATAAAGGCCGGTTTTAGGCCTTACAAACAATCGGTCAGAAAATTTAATCCAAAAACATATGACCGGATCAAGGAGGAGATCGGTCGGTTACTCAAAGCTAATTTCATTCGGCCTTGCAGGTATGCCGAGTGGATCTCTAACATTGTGCCGGTGGAGAAGAAAGACTCCGGTAAGTTGAGGGTGTGCATTGATTTCAGAGATTTGAATAGAGCTACACCCAAAGATGAGTATCCCATGCCAATAGCCGACATGCTTATTAATGATGCTTCTGGACATAAGGTCATTAGTTTTCTTGATGGTAATGCGGGTTACAATCAAATTTTTATGGCCGAAGAGGACATGTCCAAGACAGCCTTTCGTTGCCCTGGTTTCCTTGGTTTATTCGAGTGGACAGTGATGACATTTGGATTAAAAAATGCTGGTGCTACATATCAAAGGGCTATGAATTTAATTTTCCATGATTTACTCGGCATTATACTTGAAGTCTATATTGATGATATTGTTGTCAAATCGGATGCTTTTAAGTCTCACCTGGCCGATTTACGTTTAGTTTTTGAAAGAATGAAAAGGTATGGGCTGAAGATGAATCCCTTGAAGTGTGCATTCGGCGTGTCGGCTGGAAAGTTTTTGGGTTTCATTATTCATGAGAATGGCGTAGAAATTGATCCCAAAAAGATAGAAGCTATACAAAAAGTGGAAGCTCCAACATGCAAGAGAGATATGCAAAAATTCCTTGGCAAGGTCAACTATTTGAGGAGATTCATAGCTAATTTGTCAGGGAAGGTTGATGCATTCACTCCTATCCTTCGGTTAAAGAATGATGCTGATTTTACTTGGGGGGCAAAACAGCAAAAGGCATTCGACATGATCAAGACTTATTTGAGCACTCCTCCGGTGATGAAAGCACCCAAACATAAAGAGCCCTTTAGGCTTTACATTGCGGCAGAGGAAGGTGTTATTGGTGCTGTATTGACTCAAGAAACCGAAGGAAGAGAGCATACTATTACATATTTGAGCCGACGCTTATTGGACGCAGAGACAAGGTATACATTTATTGAAAAATTATGCCTGTGTTTATATTATGCTTGCACAAAATTGAGACATTACTTAGTGCCGAGTGCCTGCATAGTAGCTTGTCAAACCGATGTTATTAAGTACATGTTGCATAGGCCAATTCTTAGTGGTAGAATTGGCAAGTGGGCTTATGCTTTAATTGAGTATGATTTGGCTTATGAATCTTTAAAATCCATGAAAGGCCAAATTGTTGCAAATTTTATTGTTGAGCATCGGATTAATGACAAGCATGATGTTGATATAAACCTTGTCTCATTAGTGCCATGGAGGTTATATTTTGATGGTTCGGTTTGTAGCAATGGCCAAGGTGTTGGTGTTGTTTGTATATCTCCTCATGGTGCTGTTTTTGAAGCCTCATGCCGACTGGAATATTTTTGCACAAATAATCAAGCCGAATATGAAGCGTTGTTATTCGGTTTAGAGATGTTGCTCACTATAGGTGCTACACATGTTGAGGCTTTTGGTGATTCGTTATTAGTAGTACAGCAGGTGTCCAAAGTCTTTCAATGTTTAGATGAATCACTTAATGTTTATCTTGATAAGTGTCTAGATACAATTTCTACTTTGGATTATTTTAGCATTGCTCATGTATCTAGATATGACAATTCGAGAGCAAATCAGTTGACACAACAAGCATCCGGCTATCATGTTGATCATGGCATGTTTCATATTTCTCAGAAGCCGGCGTCTTGTCTTGCTAGTATGGGAGAGGCCGAACCAGAGCCCACTGATTCGGCCACTAACAATAAATCTAGTGCAGGTGAAAATCATGACTGGAGAAAACCCATTATTGATTACTTGTGCAATCCGAGTGAAAGGGTGGACAGGGCTGTTCGGCGTATGGCTTTCAAATATACAATGAGAGATGATGGTCTTTATTGCCGAACAGTTGAAGATGTTCTTTTGAAGTGTTTGGACGAGGACCAAGCAAGAGTTGCTATGGGAGAGGTACATGAAGGCATTTGTGGTACTCATCAGTCGGCACCCAAAATGAAATGGCTCTTACGACGTGCTGGATTTTATTGGCCGACTATGATCAATGATTGCTTCAGGTATTATAAAGGGTGTGAAGCTTGTCAAAAATTTGGTGATATTCAGTTGGCTCCTGCTGCTATGTTACATCCTATTATCAAGCCGTGGCCTTTTAGAGGATGGGGTTTAGACTTCATTGGACAAATTCATCCATCTTCTTCAAAGGGGCATCGGTTTGTGTTGGTGGCAACCGATTATTTCACTAAATGGTCTGAAGCAGTATCTCTCAAGAACATGACGCATACGGAGGTAATTCAATTCATAACCGAGCACATTATTCATAGATTCGGCATTCCTCAAACATTGACTACAGATCAAGGTTCATCTTTCATGTCACATCAAGTTAGAGAATTTGCCGAATCATATAACATAAAGTTGCTCAATTCATCTCCGTATTATGCCCAAGCTAATGGACAAGCTGAGTCTAGCAACAAGGTATTGATCAAGCTCATCAAGAAGAAGATTGAAGATAATCCAAGGAAATGGCATGAGTTGTTGTCTGAAGCTTTATGGGCACATAGAATCTCAAGGCATGGTGCTACAAAGGTAACTCCGTATGAACTAGTATACGGTCAAGAGGCTGTTTTACCAGTAGAAGTGAATTTGAATGCTTTGAGAATAGCCAAACAAAATGATTTATCGGCAGTGGACTTTTATGACTTGATGATGGACAATATTGATGAGGTTGCCGATAAACGTTTGGCTGCATTAAAGGCCATAGAGAGGGACAAGTTGAGGGTAGCAAGAGCTTACAATAAAAAAGTCAAGTTGAAGAATTTTCAGGTTGGCGATCTTGTGTGGAAAGTGATTCTGCCGATTGGTTCTAGAGATAGAAAATTCGGGAAGTGGTCTCCAAACTGGGAAGGTCCTTTTAGGATTGCAAGAATAGTTCCTGGAAATTCATATTTGGCGGAATCCATACAAGGAGTCTTATTGCCTCGAGCTCTCAATGGCAGATATCTGAAAAAATACCACCCGAATGTGTGGCAAGAAGCCTAATTAGGCAATGGCCGATATATGATTATCGCCCTTAGCATAAACATGGCCGATACATAATTATCGCCCTGAGAAATATAGATGGCCGATGGAGTGTTGACATCGTCCTTAGAACAAACGTAGCACGAATTATTTTTCGGCATGCAAGCTTTGCCGAAAAACAGGGGGGCATGTGTTGACACCTGATTTTGGCACGGTGCAAAATACAGCAAAGATGGACTCAAACAAAAAGGTTTTTTATATGAGAAAGTTCATATTGCCGAGTGAAACAACTTTGATGTTTAGGCCATCATCATTCGGCATCATATCAAAGGCAAAAAGTACACTTGGATTGTCATGTAGGTGTTCTGAGTGCTTTTTGGTCGATTACGCCTCCAAGACCACCTCGGATGAAAGAATGCTCTACATGGATTGTCTTCGTCGAGCCAATCGATTTTGATATATAAATCGTCCAAATCCGAGGTCGTATGCAACCTGCAGAGGCGAAACAAGTTCAGACTGTGTTTTCATTCGGGAAATCCGGGTGAGAATCTTATCATCCGAGTGGAAATATAGCTATCCGAGTGAAGGCTTGATGACCGAGTGAAACTTCGGTCAAGGAGTCCAGGTACATGAAATCCTTCCGAGTGAAAGGTTGCCGACTGAGTGAAAAAGTTACCGTCGAGTGACACTTGGTCAGAGAATCCGAGTGACATAAAGTCCGACTAAACATTTATCTCCCGAGTGGAAGGTTCCGAGTGAGAAATTTCACTCGACTGACGGGAAGACTCCAAATCCGAGTGACATAAAGTCCGACTAAACATTTGTCTTCCGAGTGAGAAATTTCACTCGACCGACGGGAGGACTCCAAATCCGAGTGAGTAATTTCACTCGACCGACGAGACGACTCCAAATCCGAGTGATTCAACCAGAAGGTAAAAATTGGCCTATATGGCCTCGGATGGAAAAGTGTTCAACATGAAAGTTGGTCGTAACGTCGAGACGGTCAATTTTGCTTTTGGAGTCATCATCATCTGAGATAGTATACGGCCTCCAGAGACGCTACAACACTTGACAGTCCAGTCCGCTACATGACCGAGTCCGACTCAAAGTTAAAGATGACCTCGTGGAGTATTCAAGATGGCCTTATTTGGAAAAGTGATCAACATACGGATTGTTGGCCTCGTCGAGACGTAGAAGATTGGTATTTGAACCGTTTCCATCGGACGTCATATGCAGATTTCACGGCCCACGCAAGGAGCCAAACATAAGATTGGGCCAGATTTGGGCTGAATCCGAGTGGGACTAGAACTAGGACTCTAGGACGTAAATTGATGTAATTTTCTTGTAAGGAAAGCCTAGATGAATCCTTTGCTTGTACGGAAAGTCCAGCCGCCTCTTATATATGTTGGGGGTGATGGCCGATTAAAAATAACACACAATCGAACAAATCAATATACTACTTTTCAGTCTACGTTTTATCTCTCCATCGTTTATCTCTCTCGTTCTTCGCTGTTCTTCGTGTTTGAGAGCTGCGAATCTCGAGGCTCTAGGGGCGAGCGAATCGACCTAGGGCAGCCCATAGCCGCCGCAATCCCTGACAGGGTCCCTCCCGGGTGCGCGGGGTTTCAGGTCTACAAAAGCACCCGCCGACTGTCTTGCGTATCGCGCTGTCGGTCGGGTCTCCTTCGACGTGAGCTGCGGTGCATCACCCCCGGCGTCGAGGGTACGCGTGACACGTTCGTGTGTCAACAGGTGCTTCGGGGTACTTGGCTTAGCTTAGCTACTTGCACGTTCTGCCATCAGGCAAAAGCACCGGCAAGGAGCTACTCGGCAAGGAGTACTTTGTGTCTCGAGGAGCATCACTAGATCGTGCCTGCACCAACGCGTACAGCTGCGTCATGTATTTCAACGGAGCAAACTTAAGATTCTCACTTGGCCAGGTCTGCCACCGAGCCGTATGTTTTTCAATATGCTACTTTGATCATTAATTTTATGTGAAAATCCAAACACAAATCTGTCAAACATTTATAACGTGAATAAGAAAAAAAAATAGTAACACTATTGCCACGCAATAAACATCGACATGGTTGATGTATGGCTAAATACTTTCTGAAACATTGGAAGAGAGAAAAAAAATCCATGCGAACCTATTTATGGTCGAAGGTGTGAAAACTGCATGGATTATCGGTGCCAATGGCTTCGGTTCTTACCTTGATTTATGAGCACGTTTCATTGTGATGGCCTGTTAATTTTGGCATGGACAATAAAATAAATAGATGTACATATAGAGAAAAGTATGTTTGCTCCCTCAAGTTTACAAAAAGTAGACATTGGTCCCTTATATTTTTTCCGGCTACATTTAGTCCCCCATGTCTTAAAACCGGGCAAGTTTCATCCAAAACCAGAGACAACGTGGTATTGGGTTGACTTGTCGCTGGTTTTGACTCAAATTGACTGCAAACTCATCACTCTCTTCCTCTCTCTCGCTATGGGATGCAGCAGCAGTTTGGCCCAGCCCACGCTGCACCAACTCGCACCACGCGGACCGCTAAGCCCAAGTGCCCCGTCGCAAGGCGCATCGGATGGCTCCCGAGCGCTGCCGCAGCCGAGAACCCGAGACAACGGAGCATTGCCCGCACCACGCGGCCGCCGCCCAGCACTCCTCGAGCGTGATCCCCGTGTGGATGGTGAGGAAGGAAGGAGAGGTGGACGGCGGGGGATGCTGGCTCGGATCTGGCAGCGGGGGGTGGGATCTGGCGGGGGATGCCGGCTTGGATCTTGCAGCGGGGGGTGGGATCTGGCGGGGGATGCCGGCTCGGATCCGACAGTGGGGGAGCCAGGGAGACGCAGGGAGGCAGTGGCCCTGTGGGGAGCTGGGGCGGTGCGGATAACTGCGAGTAATGGCGAGGGCAGCACTAGGAGATGGGGCGATGGCCTCCTTGGCCGGCGGCAGAGGGGGTGGCGCGAATGGCCAGCTGCAGTGAGAAGGTGAGGGGGAGAGAGATAAATATGCAAAAAAAAGATAACACCCCCATCCAACGTGGCAATTGGTTACCAGAAAACCGACGATATGTCAGCGGTTTTCACTTCATTTCTGGTTTTGGACGGTTCATGTCCGGTTTTAAAATATGAGGACCAAATATAGCCGGAAAAAAGATAAAGGACCAAATGTCTACTTTTGGTAAACTTGAGGGACCAAAAACATACTTTTCTCCTAAATGGTATGTGCTTAGAATTTTGTTTTGCCGAGAAAACATATCATAGTAAGATATTATCAAGGTCAAAATTAAATTTAGTTGTGAGGCACAAAAGTAAACAAATAGAACAATAAATAGTAGAGAGTAAATATAACTATTCCATGCTAAATGTGTTTCTTAGTATCTCCTAGACGAACTTATTTTGAAACACGTTGAAGGACTAATGCTAACTACACGGTAAAAGGCAACAAATATGCCACAAGCATGATTAACAGCAATACTTAATACTCCATCCGTTTCAAAATGTAGTGCGCCCGCGCTTTCCAAGGTTCAACTTTGACCATAAATTTAAACAACGAGATCGACTGCGGCGGGAGCAAAAATTATATAATTGAAAACTTCTTTCGAATACGAATTCACTGGTATAATTTTTGCTCCCGCCGCAGTCGGTCTCGATGGTTAAATTTATGGTCAAAGTTGAAGCGCAGAAGCCGATGACGCACTATATTTTGGAACGGAGGGAGTAAAATCATGCTTTTGTCACAAGCATGATTAACTTCTGTTTGAGTGAGATGTATTCAGTTGAGGATTCTCTCACCCGCCGTGTGATTCCTCGAAAATAAAACAACAAGACTTACAATAATAGGACGCGTACAACCAAGTCGAGATAGTAGTGGACCCGCCAAAAAAAAAAGTCGAGATAGTAGTGAAGTTGCCATGGATGGACCAGTTTCACGCGGTGCTAGCTGTAAGATCTGAGCTGCTTTACGAGCTCATCGATGTACCTCTCATGAAGTTCCTCATCGGCTACTATCCTCTGCAGCTTTAGAGCATTTGCCACGAAGCCCCTCCTGGCCTCTCCCTCCAGCATGACGGCCCGGACTGCGCTGGCGACGCCATGGCGATGGAATGACCCGTCCTTCTCGTCCCGTGCCACCCGCAGCCCCACCTTCCTCCCCTCCATGATGAGGCGCGCGTTCGGCCCTTGGTCCCCCAGGATGGGCAGCATGACGAGTGGGTGCCCGAACAGAAGCCCTTCGATGAGCGAGTTCCGGCCGCAGTGCGTGAGGAACGCCCCCACGGCGCCGTGCGCCAGCACGCTCATCTGAGGAACCCACCCCGTGGTGACCAGCCCATGGCCATCGGTGCGCTCTTGGAAGCCAGGAGGAAGGGCCTCGAGGGCGCCGCCGGCAGCACCTGGCGGCTTCCTCAGAGCCCAGAGGAAGCGTGTCCCGGCGAGCTCCAGCCCGAGAGCCAGCTCGTGCACCTGCTCCGTGCGCAGCGGCACCTCGCTCCCCAGCGCCACGTACAGGACCGACTTGGGCGGCTGTGCGTCCAGCCATCCAATGGTGGCCTCCTTCTCGACCTCGTTCGCGCTTGATGCCGCACGTCGGCCTCCGTCGGCTGACGGCGGCAGAAGGCCGAGGGGGACAACCGGCTTGCCGCAGATCGCCGCCACCTGCTGAAAGCACTCGGGCTCCCATTCGGGACAGCTCCGGATGGCCATGAGCGTGCTCCTCTCTCGTGTCAAGGAGCAGCGCTGGGCACGGGACATACCAGACGCGCCAATGTCGGTGAAGAACCGTGCTCCCTCGCGCTCGTAACGGGGCGTAGACGCCGAGGTAGCAGCAACCATCATCGCAGCGGTAGGGAGAAGCTGCGCGAACGGCACCTGATGTACGGAACCGATCCATGGATTGATTCATAATCAGGCCAACGAGACACATGTGATTAGTGAGATGCAAGGAAGTAACCAACCTTGTGCTCGACGGCGGCGGCGGCGGCCCAGTGGTGGAAGCCGTCGGCGACGACCCAGTGAGGCTTGCGGTCCTCGTGGGCGCACGCCGCGGCCATGAACTCCGCGAAGGGCGCGGCGAGGCCGTCGAAGGCCTTCCAGTGCAGCTCACGCTTGTCGGCGGGCACGTCGTTGGTGGACTCGGCCCCGTCGGGGAGGCCGTCGACGCGCGGGAACGGGAGCGCGACGAGCTCGACGCAAGGTGCAGCGGCGGGGCGCAGCGGCGGGAGACGGGCGATGTTGCGCGGCGTGGAGACGTAGTACACGCGGTGGCCCCTCGAGGCCAGCCGCTCGGCGAGCTCCAGGTAGGGCAGCAGGTGGCCGAACGCGAGCCAGGGGCAGATCACGATCCGCAGCGGCGGCGGCGGCGGCGGAGAGGACCCTTTGGCATCCATAGGAGCGACTTGCTGGCGATGCGTACTCTCTTCAGTCCCTCACGTCCGCGTGTTTAATTCCAAGCCATCCACACCATGCTCGAACAACTGATCAACCACCAACTCCGCATTGGTTCACGATTACAACTCGAACCGTGTACTGTTGCACTCTGTACGTGACGAGAGCAACTAATCAACCACTAACTCCGTATTGGTTCATTGTTGCAACTCGAACAGTGTATTACTGCACCGTACGTGACGAGAGCAACTAATCAACCACAACCTCTGTGCTGGTTCACGATTGCAACTCCAACAGTGTACTGTTGCACTCCGTGCATGACGAGAGCAACTAATCAACCACAACCTCCGTACTGGTTCACGATTGCAACTGACGGATCGCTAATTACTGTGGCCACATGATGCGGTGTGATGCCATGAGTATGAGAGTCCTACAACCAACTTTGCACCGATTTTTGGAGAAATATGTTGAGGCCATATCCGACGGAAATCATCAAAACGAACGCCCCTGAATGTCTGTGCACACGTCCGGATGTGTTTGTGAAAATCTGGCCGAGCATCGGCGATCCAGCCTTATCTCTCACAATTTTTCCAGCCTTATCCCTCACAATTTTCCTATTTGTCCGGTCCCCTTCTTTGTCAAATTTTCTCGAGTAATAACAATTTGACAATACAATTTAATAGTTGCAAACAAATGCATCTAATAGCAAAAGTATCAGATCTTCACTAAGTTGTATACATCCATACTCCCTCCGTTCCAAAATATAGTGCGCCCACGCTTCCCGAGGTTCAACTTTGACCATAAATTTAACCAACGAGACCGACTGCGGCGGGAGCAAAAATTATATAATTGAAAACTTCTTTCGAATATGAATTCACTGGTATAATTTTTGCCCCCGCCGCAGTCGGTCTCGTTGGTCAAATTTATGATCAAAGTTGAAGCGCGAAAACCGAGGACGCACTATATTTTGGAACGGAGGGAGTATAACCAAAAGTAAAGCATCGGATGTCTGTATCGAATCATTCACTTTTCGGCCTCTTTTTCCCCTCCTTTTGGGCATAGCGTGCATAGATGCCACCACACATTTGGTGAACAAAGTTGGCCACATCGGGATCCAAGTTGCCGCCTTTCACATACAAGATCTTTTGATCCTCGCATGCTTGCTTGATCGCAAGCTTCCTCTCTCCTCAAGCTCCATCTTCTTCTTTTGTAGTTCCATGAAAGCGTTAAATCTTTCTGCCTTCGTTTCCTCCTTGAGCTCAGTGCTCTTGGCACATGCCCCCTCCCTCGCCATGATACTTCCTCGAACTTCTCTGTCATCTAGGACGCCGCACCTTCTCGCTTCTCCTTCTCGTTCTCCCATCTCCTCCCTCTCGACCTAACCACATGGGTAGCCGGTGCAAGCCCTCATCCAACTCCTTAGCTTGGATCACCACCTTCATCACTTGCTTTGGCATTGGCAGTCTTGATAGTATTGCCTTTGCACCACTTGTTTTCCTCATGCAATTTACATCAATAATGAATTAACGTGAATGATTTGCCCTCATACTTGAGGTACAACACAGATGCGCGGTCGGGCTAGCAAAGCAATACAATGACATGATGAACAAATTGCAACGTAGAGCAAATCAATCAAATGACCAACACACAGAGCAACATGAATCAAAACTTACGAGCTCTAGCATTGCTCTTAATTCCAAGCCATCCACGCCATGCTTGAACAGAGTACTGATGCACTCCATATGTGACGAGAGCAACTAATCAACCACTAACTCCGTACTGGTTCTAGATTGCAACTGACGGATCATTAATTAATGTGGCCACATGATGCGATGTGATGCCATGAGTACAACAATCCAACAACCAACATTGCACCAATGTTTGGAGAAATATGTTGAGGCCATCTCCAACGGCAATCATAAAAAATGAACGCCCCTAAATGTTTGCGTACACTTGATGCCTACTACGTACTTCTATTCTTGTAGACATTGTTGGACCTCCAAGCGCAGAGGTTTGTAGGACAGCAACAATTTCCCTCAACTGGATGACCTTAGGTTTATCAATCTATGGGAGATGTATGTTGAAAGTAGTCCCTCTCAAACAACCCTGCTACAAAGATACAAGAAGTCTCTTGTGTCCCTAGCACACCTAATACAGTTGTCTATTATATATGTGCACTAGTTCGACGAAGAGATGATAATAGATAATATGGATGGTAAAAGTATCTTTTATTTCAGAATAAATTTGGACAGCAAGGTAAACGGTAGCAAAAGTGAGTAAAACAGTGTCTCAATGCTTGGAAACAAGGACTAGTGTTCCTACTTTCACTAGTGTCAACTCTCAACATCAGTAACATGGTTAAAACACATGATATACCCTCAAAAAGTATGTGGTAAATGATCACTCCAAGGTTCCCTCTTTTATCAGATCAAAGTAGGATGAGATAACGTAGGTATGGCTTGTCACACCTTCAAGTTTATCTTTCTAATCATGATCCATAGGACAACCCCAATGTCACCTCATATAGCCCCAAAATTACTAAACAATCACCTCATGATCATTACCGTTCTATTATGTTATCCATAGAGTCACCCCAGTGTCACTATGACATCTCCAGAAATTATACTAGACACACATCATGATATCATTGATTCCCAAAAGATTCAGTCCAACATAAAAAAACTCGTAGAAGGAGCAAGATCTAGTCAAATACACAGAAAATAGTGGGACATACATCACAAGACTTAACACCATTAATGCCCATGATCACAATCAAGATCGAAAACTTACATGATCAAGGGAGAGAGAGACAGAACATATAGCTAATGGTACAAACCCTCAGCCCCGAGGGTGGACTACTCCTGGATCATCATAGCAGAAGCAAGGGATGCTGGATAGGTTGAAGAAGATCAATTGCCCCCTCAGGCAGGGTGCCGAAACAGGGAGAAAGCGAAGATCGCCTCAGATCGGGAAGTGGTGGCGGCGAAAAAATTAGGGTTAAAATACGTCTGATGTACATATATAGAGCCAGGGGGCTGAGAGAGCATAGAAGAGGTCCAGGGCCTCTAGTGAGCCAAGGAAGGAGGCCCTTCCAGCCCTTCCACGAGGGTGCTCTGGTCGATTGGTGGTATGTGTGTGATGAGTGCTCAAAAGCGACAAAGGGGAAGAGGTTATTAGCTGCGCGGCGAGGCATGTCCTCGGGTGCCGCCAAGGGGGTATTGTGCGTGCAGCTCGGACTATTCTGCAACAGGTTAAAGGAGGCACAAGCTCTATAAGGGGCAATGGAAGGCGATGAAGCCCTACAAAGACAGAGGGAATGATTCAGGGGGGCGCAGGCCACGGGCGGCACTCTATGGCCACAGTGCGCTGACGTGTGGCACAACCGAGAGGAAGCAGACGAAGGGGATAACTGGCAGATGTGATGGAAGGTCAATGGGGAGAGGCAATGCACGGAGGGACACACGCATGTGTCCAGACGTGACCGGGCGGCTCGCGGGCTGCCCCACAGTGTCGTTTTGGCATGACAGGCGCACGGTCACCCCGTGTCAGTGGCGCCTAGTCCACCGTTTGCTGTGAAACCACCGCACATGTGTGCCTCGTTGCTCATACAATGCTTTGGTGAAGTTTCGCAAGAATGGTGGCGTGTGGTGAAGGCTAAGTCAGACAATAGCTTCTGGATGCAATGTGTCTGTACTAATTTCTGACAATTGGATGGGAGAGTTGAGCTGGTTTTTGGCCAGTTATGGTAGCTTGCTAGGGTGACCAATGTGCCAAAATTCCCGCTCAACTGGATCAGGAGAAATAGTACTTGATTTACAATGGTGGCTGTGGTGGCAAAAGCTAGAGTTGGATGATTTGCTCCAAATTTGCACGTGTGGATCATGTGTTCTGGTGTAGATAGTGTTTATAGATGTACTCCCTCCGTAAAGAAAAATAAGAGCATTTAGATCACTAAAGTAGTGATCTAAACGCTCTTATATTTCTTTATAGAGGGAGTAGTAGAATATATGGGAATTTTTGGAGAGTCTGGAGATAAGTAGAAATGGAGACTCCTTTGTAATCAACATGGAAATGGCATTCTTTTAGTAGAAAAAGAAAGCTAGAAGGGGAAAGAAAATTATGGTAACTTGAGATGGGAATGGCAATGACTTGACAAGTCCAAGAAAGGTTGGATCCATTTAGTAAAGGTTGGAAGAAAAGAAGTTGAGGTTAAATCCAAATGACCTTTCTAGAAAAAGATCCAAGAATCAAGATCCAAGTAAAAATGGAAATAAAATCCAAGGAAAAAGAATGGAGCAAGAATTGGGGTATCACACGAGTTGAAGGGTTCCTCTGTGCCACTATCACTACACGGGAAGTGCAAGTACAGTGGTGCCACCTCCAAGACCACACGATGAGGAGCGCTCGTATGCGTGGCCGCCACACAAGAATGGTGAGGGCGGTTGTGCTTCATTCAAATACATTGCAACTTTATTGAAATACATGAAAACTTTATATTCAAATACACGACAACTTTGTGTAATATTAGTTTAACAATATGACAATCAATATATAGGTTACTCGGTTCGATCAAAGAGGTTCACCAGAAAGCCATCTACCAATCATAGCTAGACACTCCTTCGGCATATACTCAGGAGCTGTGTGGCCAGCACCCTACAAGGATAATATTCAAGCAATTAATTTGTTTCATGGTGTTCCATCCAACAGAAAGCAGTCAAACACAAACCACATACCTTCACGGTTGCGTATGTCAAGTTACTGGAGTAAGTTGTTGTGTATCTAAGCAAATTAAGAAAAACAAAGAAAATGGTATAAGACATGTAAATATAGTTGTTTGAAAGTGTAATTAGTTAGTATTAGCACAATTACCCTCTCACCTATCACGAATAAATATCATTTTGAACATTACACATAGTCTAAGTTAATTATGTCCCAAGTTAGAGTGTATTGGATATTCTACAGGGCCCACCAATTGGAGCAAACCTCTTTATAATTAGTATGTTTGTGAGACGAGTATCTATATAAATATATGTATAACAACAATGGCACAATTCTTACCCTGCAACTTGGTCATCGACATACCATGGTCGCCAACCATCTGTGATGGATAGGTTAAGATATCTTATCCATGCTTGCGTGCCCACAAAAGATATTTCGCTATCATGATCACCGCTGTAGCATTGAAAGAACACATTTGATCAACACAAAAATCGGAGAAAACAAACGAACCTACAAGCAGTGGCAGAGGGAAAGCCTAAATTAGTCCTCATGTTGAGGAAGGGAGTAGAAGGATTTTTTTTTTGTGAAGTGTTGTTGTTCACATGCATATTACAAGCAAAAGTATGATGATGGGGTTATGCCCTGGCCCTGACTGGTCCCCCTACCTCTGCCATTGCCTACAAGTGATTGAACTAGGCATGCATATTAGTTGTCATGCCCTAATATTTAGCCATACATAGATCTGATTATCGTGCCAAAACTAAAACCCACTCTAGGAGATACCTTAAAATCCACACCCTATAATTGGTTTTAGGGTATTGCCCAAAAACCTTTTCAGACTGTTTAGGGTAAGGTGCTAGAACATTTCCCCTACTGTTCATATCCAAAAATGTGGAGCCCACTCATCATTGTGTCAGTGAATTTCCCTCCACCTCTCCTCCGAGCTCCCGCAGCCATCCGCCTCCTTTCAAGCTCCTCATAGCCCTGCACCTATGGCTCATCATGTCTATGTCCTCACCGGAATCCGTAAAGCCCACCTGCGCCTCTCTCCATGCCACCACAATGTTCGGCTTCCCGGCCTCCACCCAAGCAGCAATACTTCCACTTTTGTAGCCATCAGTGATGGGCCTCTGCTCCTCCGACAACGATCCTATTCCTCCAACCGTCGGTGACTTGTACTTCGTGGCGCGATTGTTCTGCGGAAGGGGTCTGAGAGGTTCTAGGCAGGCACAACGGTGCGGTTCCAGCGATCACGGGAGTTCGATGAGGAGAAGTCCGGGAGAGATGGGGTGGCGTTTGTGCTTGGCGTTCTCTCCCTGCCATGATGGACGTCCGATCAACGAGGTACCACCATGGGCTGATGGTAACCAAACTGTGTCGATAGAAATGAAATAATTTTGTCGTTGGAGATGACATCACACTCGGAATTGATGTCTTTGCCGAGTACCAAAGTCTTTGCCAAAATCCACTACCAAAATCGACATCTTTACCGAGTGCCAAAAGTGTCCAATGGTAGCGGCCATGGGGACACATATGATGGCATTGCAGGAGGGTCGCGAAACGATGCGGTGAGCCAACGGGGGTAGGTGGGAAGGTGCGCAAGAGGATGAGAGGGAGATTAGCGGCCGATGGGAGGCAATATGGAAGACAGCGGATGGAAAGTTCGGAGGGTGATGGCGGGTTGAACTTCTTGCACGCCATGTCGATGAAAATTTCACGATATGGGTGTTGCATATCTGTGATAAGATATCTGCTATATTTGTCATATACCATATATTGGCAGTTTTTAGGCATGGATCTGCTAGAGTTACTCTAGTGTAACTTATAAGCATTCAAGTCATGATCACTAGCTAGTATAAGCTCACTCTTACCTGTATACCATGGCTCTATATCCTTTGGTGATCAAGCTTAAATGGTACCCCACTGTACTGTTGATGTCTTGTATGTAAGGGAAATGAGCATGTCTTCTCCATGATGGAACAGTTCCCTGAAAAAGAGTCAAGTTTTTTATCTTAACAAAAATTGAGACATCAAAGTATGTTCAGAATATTTAACTAATCTATACTCTTCTTGTCTTCCATTTCTCCGAAGATTTCGTTTACAACACAACATCAAACTCCAATTTAATGAAATGATAGGTAAGGATCGTTGTCGAACAGCTCTTCTTCATTTCTTAATGCCCTTTCATTCAAATGCGGATTAGGAAGCATGTCAGTTCCCATGATCTTGGAAAGAAACATTAACTGGAACGTAATTGCACAGATTTCTTACAACACCTCAGAACAAATTAGAAATAATGAAGCAAAAAGGGGAAAATCCGCAGCAAAAAAGAGGAGTATGTATATACCTTGTGAATACCCAAACTCTCCCTCACATGTACGTCGTTTGCCCATAAGTCGGCAAGAACATAAGTGGCATTCTGCAACCAAATGAAGCACAGAAAGATGATGTATATATAACTATGCACAATTAATCATAAGACTAAAAACACTAGGATGTTTAATGAAAAGAGTGGCTAGATAAAATTTAGAACGGGAATTATAAACTTTACATAGTTCCTTAATCTTTACCCTACAAACAGACGAAACTGGAGATTGTTGTAGCCTTTTCCTTTCATCTTGGGATGCGGCCTTGTGAAGGGTGAGGCTTGGATATGCATCACAGCTTGGCTCCAAAATGTGCATAGCATTTAAATCCTTTATGAGCTGCATCCCACCAACTATTCTGATTAAGTTACATGACTCTTGTGCAAGTTCTAATGGAGTTTTCAACATAAAATTCTCAACGTTACGAGGTTGTAGAAAGTAGTAAATTGATTACTTACGTAATAGATTGATTGGACGGACTTGGCACATAGAGCATTTGATGGGCTGGTGTATTTCCCCCCACAACTCTCCGAAGCAACCTAATAGGTGGATATATACAAGTCAATATGATCGTACACAAATTAGATCAATTCAATTGGTACCTTCCGTGCTATTTCGAATGAGATGAACCAAATTTAATATGAAGTCAATATTTCTATATTTAACCTGACTGAAAAGCATCGGTATTTATAGCAATATAATGACAAGCATTATAATTTACATTTGTTTTAGGAGTTAGCTAGAAAACCAAGCAACACATAAATCAGACGTGCAGAATTTTTGTACATATCATTTTGTCTAACATAGCACAAAATACATAAAAGGAGATATAAATATATATATATATATATATATATATATATATATATATGCTTTTTTAAAATTATGTCACCTCGTAGAGTTCATCTGGTATAAATCCCATCCTATGAAGATATGGGAATTTAGAATTGCCGTCAAACCGTGCCAATTCAGTCACTGGATTGCCAGCAATGTAACCCTGAAAAAGTCAGATAAATTTCCTCCCGAGTATTAAGCATTGCTTATAAAGATATTATGAGGATTGCACATATATACACTCCCTCGGCTCCAAAATGTTATCATTCTAGTCCTCAACTTTTTTACTAACTAAAAAAGGCCTTAAAAAGGCGCACGCGCGCGCACACACACTACGTTTGGTAGATTTCATTTCACAAAAGATGATAAAATATTGGATAGCTCACAATTCAGAGAGATATGAAGATTGACCAAACAAGGAACGTAAAAGGGTGAATCCCTGAGTATCAGATTTAGTCATTTCTACCTACTCATGATGCATAAGTAATCAAAGATGGCTCCACCTCAGATTGGGACTTCCCTTAGAACCATGTAAACCGTCACAGAATGGTACAAATAGAACCGGCTTTTTTAAGTATCACAATGAGAATAAGCATTACAACAACGCTAAACATAACACGATTTGTTCAAGAAGTGAGAGTAGAGAAGTCATGGTAATAAATACGAAATACCTTGAGGTTAAGAAGCCGCTGGTCACCGGATTCTATACCTAAAATCAACATGTATTTGAAACAATCAGTGAACAAACAAACTTGGAAGACAAAATATTCCATATTGAGGGAAGTTTAGTTACCTTTAGCAATTTCTATAGTGAGAGAAGGTATGATCATGCCGCTGTATGAATCGCCGGCAATATAGAGAGGGTTTGACAAGAACATCGGATGTTCATCAAACCACTACAATGTACCGACAATTTGCATGTAAATCATACAAAGAAGGGAGTCGAATAGTTGGAGAGTTTATCTTTAACAAACTATCTTTTTTAGATTATGTGACAAACCGTTTCAAGGAAAGTGTGCAGCTGGCGAACAACGATGGTGTCACTGGGCGTCAATTTGTCATCCGTGGGGTCGTAGGTGAAGCCAGTCCCTGCTGGAGAATCCACGAAGATGATGTTGCTAACCTATAGTCATCGAGTGAAACAGAAATGAAGAGACAGTTAGTTAGTTGCCTAGAGAATAATAAATAATAATAATAACCAACCAACCAAATTATACAGTAACACATGTAATTAGTTAATTATACTTACTCCATGGTAGTTTGACGAACTGTTTAACAGATGGATTCTTTTGTTTTACAAAAGGGAAATTAGAGTAGCCGAACGCAGAAATGGGAAAAGCGACGGTCAGTGCTACAGCAAGATCACATGAGGAGCGAGAGAAAAACAGGAGGGGCATCTCACAACGCTGGACTTTTGAATTACTGAGCCCAATGGATCAGACTAAACCAAATTACCCTTGAGAAAATATATACTTCAGGTAGCACTAGTAAATGGCAAACGTGTGCACCCGACCGACCGGCTGAGTTATCAGCCGGCCGCACCACGCTCGCTCGCTCGTGGTCTTTTCCACGCAAGCCACACGTCCTAGTTGGGCCCACACGCAGCCCCCGCAGCAAAACCTTATCTATTGAGGCGCAGTCCCATCCACTTGGTTCTCCTCACGCCGACGCCTCTCTCTTCTTCCACCAACACACCACACACCATGGCTCATGTTGTTCCTTCTTAGATCCCTATGCTGCAAGCGGCCACTCGACAGCTGCGACGGAGGCCATGGCCGGCGAGCCGGCGCTCGGGGGCGGCTCTGCGATGACGCGCAGCTGCATTCCGCTGCGAGGCAAGCAACGTCGGTGAGGAGGTTGATGGGGACAGGCGCTTGGGCCCATGGTGGTTAGGGGTGATGTGGAGGCGGATGGGTGTTGCAACCGACAGCGGAGGGAGCTAAAACCGCAGGTGGCAGAGCTGCAATCGTCGTTTGGCGACGCTGGAGCCAGCGGACACCGCCGGCGGTGGAGCTACAACCATGTGCGGACGGAGCTGCAACCTGCCACGGAAAAGATACACCTAGATGCGGCCATGCTACTTTCTTTTTTTCGAGGGCGGAGCTTCCACTAGCGAACGGGGGTGCTACAACCACGCCTCCGAGATGCTGGAACCGTTATGCGTGAATGCTACAACCATGGCCTAATTACATTGGAGACATTGCGTCAATGCTACATCCATGGCCCAATTTTTTCATTTTTGCTAACAATGGCCTTTTGGTTTGCTGAAGCCATCTTCAATTTTTGCTACCACCGGTGTTTTGGTTTGCTGGAACATCACCCAATTTTGCATTTTTGCTTCCAACGTTTTCGTTCTGCTGGGATTTTTGCTGGAACCAGAGTAAATTGTTGCTGGAACCGGCTGTTTTTTTTGCTACAATCAAATTTGATGGAGAGTTGCTGTTTGCAGATTTGTGATGGAACCAGTGGTTGCGGATGCTAGACCCAGCATCGGCAGGAGCTGCAACCGGCCAGGGGTGTTGGAGCTGATCCAGCAAGGAGGGGATGGTGCTGGAACGGTGGCGGCTTCGCTGAGAACCAGTGGTTGCGGATGCTGGAACCAGCTTCGTCGGGGACTGCAATGGTCATGCCCGGAGCTGGAACTGAGGGAGAAGCACACAGGATGCAGGGGGGAAGGTGCTGCAAAACTCGAGCGAGCTCGCCGTCGGAGGGGGTACTTCAAGTTTGCCAGTGGCGGATGCGGTGGGGCTCCCGTAAAGCGCGGTTGCGTAGACGGCCTCCGCGAGCGCGGTGTTCGTGAGGGAGGAGGGGAGGAGGAAGAAACAGGGAGCGATCGAGTGATCGTGGTTCGTCTAATCGAAGGGCCGCGCAAAACCGCCCCTGGTAATTTGGGCCAATCGACCGGCGCCTATCACCGTCCCTAGTAATTGTACCGCAAAACCCTCCGTTTTCTTAAAGAAAAAAGGATACTAGACTAACCTGAGTCCAAGAGTCTGCTCTGTATAGCAGGGTAGGCAACCCTCCTCGGTAGCCATCGAAGTCGAAAGCCAGAGGTCCGACCTCGTAGACGAGGCCGGAGAGGGCGGAGCAGCCGGGCCCGCCCGTCAACCAGAGCAGCACGGGGTCGTCCTCCGGGCTGCGCTCCGACTGGATGAAGTAGTAGAAGAAGCGGACGCCGTCGTCGTCCAGCTCCACGTACCTGCAGCGCCGGGGCCGCCGGCCGTCGTCATCCTCCGCTCCGACTCCGAGATACCAAAACGGAGAGCCGAGCAAAGCAGAGCAGAGCAGAGTACGCACCCTGTTTCGAGGGAGAAAGGCAGGGGGCCGCTGAACCCGGGCAGGCTCGTGACGGCGTTCGTGGTGATCACCAGCGGCGTGGCAGCGACGCAGGACAGGAGCAGCTGAAGCTGGAACGGCAGGAGCAGCAGCAGCAGCCAGCGGTGCACCAGCCATGTCGCCATTGCTTTGCTAGGGTGGGTTATGTTCAGCTGGATCTTAGGACAGGAGTAACGCCCCGTAGATGACAATTAACGTGGTGGCCATTGGAGCCGATAGAGTAGCTGCGCGCTGCATCGCCATCCATCCTGTAGATGATGCGATTGTGATGCCAATGCCACGAGTAGGACAGGCCAACAACCAGCGACATCGTATTACTGTCGACTATGACAGTGTTGATTGCACACAGCGACATCTCTCCCATCCTGCTAGATTTTGATTTGGATACATGTCTTGAGTCATTTGCCACAATTTTTTTTTAAAGGGAGGATTACTCCCGGCCTCTGCATCTGGGCGATACATGCAGCCATTTTATTAATTATTCACAAATGTCTTACAAAGTAGTACATCAGGTAGTCTGAAGCCATCATCTTAGCAACATCTGTCGCTATTCCTATCCACTTGATGAAGGGGTGCCGATAGTCCGAGCCTAATATCAAACGGACATCGCACAAATGCCTAACATCTAAAGCCGGAGGGCTCAACCAAGCCACATACTGGGTTTGGAGCACAAACCGGTCCGACGCACTCTCGTGTGTCGTCGCCGCCATCTTCCACCAATCCATCTTCAGAGCAGAAACTAACGCACCAACTTTGCCAGGCCTCTTTGCCATCGACGCCACCATGACGCCAGACAGCGTCCACCGCCCTGTGCTCGTCCATCAAGACGCATCCGCCACCGATACTCCGCCGCACCATGCCGCCAAGACTCGTCGTCGTCGACGCGGTAGATACGAGGCCACACCACCTCCTGATCCCGATCGCCGCCAACGTCTTCCCAACGGTGTCCACTAGCCACACAGCTCCCAAGGCAGCGCCTTCAAGAAGGAAACGACGCCGAAGGCGCCGTCGCCGCCCACCGCAGTTAGGGCTTTCACCCGGGAGACAAATGCCGTGGTGGAAGTAGAAGCAGATCTGACGAGCGTCTCCATGGAGAAGAAAACGGCGCCCTCAGGCGTCGCCGCCGCCGTGGTCGAAAGGCCACACTAGGGATTTCTCCCAATCTGAATCCTCACCTCCTGCTCCAACCGCATCGAGGATCGGCAAGTCTTGCGACCCAGATCCGTACAGAGAAGCACACCGTGTAGGAGATATGCCCTAGAGGCAATAATAAATGTTATTGTTTATCTCCATGTTCATAGTTATGTTTATGTTCCATGCTATAACTGCTATGGTTCTCGAGTCTGCAATAACCACGAGGCTCGGAGGAAGACTCATATGCACGTGTGGAATAATAAACGGTAAAATGTATTCCTAGTCTTGCCTCTAAGACTGGCTCAAGTATTGCATGATGATCCTGTTTTCCTGATCATGGGCATGTCTATGCTGGCAATTTTGAGGACACAATGTTAGTAGAACACTTGTGTTGAATCGACCCGAATTGATGTTATGCTATGAGATTCAATCGTCACAAGTTAATGGTTAATAACACAGAGAAGTTAATGTTTGCATAATTCCTTAGACCATGAGAGTGTCGAGTTTCTTCATACTTGCTTCATGAACTTTGGGATTTGTTAAACGTCATCCGTAAATGGGTGGCTATTACGGCTTACGGGTTCATGGAAAAGTATGTTAAGTAACTTGATAGCTCAAGATTGGGATTTGCTCCTCCGGCGATGGAGAGATATCTCTGGGCCCTCTCGGTGTTACGGTATCCATCATCGTCTGGCCAGACACAAGTGTGATTTGATCACAGGGATGCCGGAATACGGATACGAGAAAAGAGAACAAAACCGGTAACGAGGTAACTTGCATAGTGGACAAGTTGTTGATCCACGGGGATGCAGAAAATCTCACCTCGGGTATTTGTAACATATCGCGAAGCAACAGGAATAGCACACGGCAACTGGAGGTTCACTCGAATATTCATTCGTGTGGGTATAGGGGTCAATATGGGTGTCCACGGCTCCGATGTTGATCATTAATCGGAAAGAGTTCCGGTCATGTCTATACTTCACCGAACCTATAGGGTCACACGCTTAAGGGTCATCTATCTGCTGAATACTAGACGGGGAGTCTGAGAGAAAATCACTGGAAAAGTTTCGGACGAAACGGAAACGTTCCGGAGAGGATATCGGAATAGTTCCGATAAAACTGAAAAGTTGTTTCAGGGTATTCCATTAAGTCAAATTGGTTCCGGCACATGTCTGGAAATTCTTGGAGGGTGCCAGAATCGTTCTGGTAACTTCTGGGATTTTTCCGGAGAAAAAACCGGAAATATTCCGGAGCAGCCGGAACCGCTATGGTAGCTTTTCGCTGAAGAAAAACATTGTTCCGGAATTGTTTCGGAATGCGTTCAAAATTGTTTTAGTGGGTACTGGAATTGTTCTAGACACACAGAAATAATTTGGGATTTATCGGACGTAGAAAAATATCTTCGTGAATAGTGAAAATCACTTTATGGATATTTTTTGGAAAAGTCACCTTTTGGGATATTTTCCCAAAAGGCTTCTAGAAGGCTTGGGGGCTAAGAAACCCCCCTTGGGGGGCCCCCAAGAGAGGTTGGCCGGCCACAATGTGGGCTCCTCCATGGGGCCCCACTTGCTGCATCATTTCTCCTTTATGCCCTTGTGGAAGTGTTCCTTCATGGGCATTTTGGGTTTTTTTGGAAGTGCCCATCCTACCCCTTGGTTTTCCTATAAATAGGAGGTGAGGGGGCTGCCCCAAACCTCATGCTTGCTCTCATACACATGCCATAGACTTGTCTGGCTTCTCTCTCCCTCCCAGCGAAATAGTTTCATAGAGCCGAAAGGCTATCTGGGTTCCGGTGGGAACTAGTTCTGGACGGCGAAGCCATGCCGGATAGATGACACCGTATGTGTGCAACTCTGTAGAGAGATCGTAGATTCGGTCTTAGTTCGAGAGTGCCTCCCGAAGGGCTGTCCGAGTGACTATCCGAGTTTCGAGGGTCCTCCCGAAGGGCTGTCCGAGTGACCGTCCGAGTTTCGAAGGTCCTCCCGAAGGGCTGTCCGCGACACCGTCCGAGGGACTGTCCGACCGCCTCCCGGAGGGCTGTCCGAGGGGCAGATGTGGGAGTACATCCTCGCGGTTGGGAGGTTGTAAATCCTAGCTGCGGGGATCTGCACCGCCGATCGTCATTGACTCTACTTCCGCTGCGCTACGAGTCGGTAACGAAAAAGATCAAACCTTATATGCAGTCTCCATAGTGGTCCTGGGCTGGTGCGTAGGTCAGAAATTTTTTGTTTTCTGCTGCGTTACCCTACACACCGAGCAGGGGACGAAGGTTAGAAGGCGTCCCGATCCAGACCAGACACCTCCGGGCGAACCTGACCGCCGGGCACGCGCAGTGTCCCAAACGGCCGGACGGATCGGACGGGACGACCGGATCCGATCCAGAAGCGCCACCGGATCGCCAGCAGAGGCCTCCAGCCGCCCCTCGCTGGCCCTTCCACGCAGCCACCAGCCAGCCACAAGTACGGGCTGGATCAGCCAACCCGCACGTCGCCGCCAACAGCCGCACTACCAGTCCTCCCCGTCGACCCTGCAGCACCGCCGCCACTGCCCACCACCATGCCGCCGCCACGCGCCGTCGCCGGAGAAAGACGCCGCGCCGCCAGCGACCTAGATCCGGGCAGGTGCCCCCACGCCCATGGATGCCCCGCATCACCCAAACTTGCGTGGGAGGGGAGGGAGCCTCCGCCACCGCCGTCGGCCACCCGGCTTTGCCCGGTGGCTTCCTCCAGCGGCGACAGAGGGAGGCACGGGAGATGCGGCGGCCCGGCGGCTAGGATTGGGGATCCGCCCGAGTCGCCCAGGCGGGGGGCGACGCGGGGGACGCGGGGATGTGAAAGAAGTCATTTGCGACATATACACCATGTATGGTAGTCTTTTTTATGCACAGAACACACGATAATTCGAGAAGACCATGTAAAGAATAACTGATGGTCATCATGAACTCTTATGAATCTTCCTTCTCTGTAAAAAATAATTAGCAGGGTGACCCGTGCATTTGTGCGGCTAGATTTATAGGTTGTTGTGTTTGCACTTTCATAAATTTACTCCTAGCCTAAATACACCATGCGAACACTTATTTTGTTATATCTTATTCAGATAATTCTTGCTACACCACAGTTGATTTATTGTTCAATATATAAGAATGATTGAGACAACATCCTTATCTTGTGAAACAATTATTGAACTTTAGTTAAAATACTAGAAGGGATATGCGCGCTTTGCTGCGCCATTTACTCTCTAACTTTTTTTTATTGAAACCCAACAACGATTCGATAGTGCTAATGCTTTTCCTTAAGACCATGTTGCAGAGAAAGTTAAAAAAATGACCCTTCTCACCATATATCAATTAGAGGTCATCTGTTGAACATATTAAAATGTTAATGGACGTATAGAAGAAAATTTTCTTGCAAATCACACTCCGAAGAGCCCCTCCGGCATTTCTTCCATGCGTGTAGTAGGCAGTGTGCATCCATACTAATAAGGATGAAAAAAGACAGCATTCATAAAAGATAGTAAGGACGCATGCCAAACGGCTCTCACAAGGCTATCGTTTTACCGGAAGAGAAACATGATGCCCACCCGTACCACCACTAGTAGAAAACAGGCCTTTCGTCCGGAGCATTAGTCCCGGTCGGGTTTTGGACCGGGACTAATGTGACCACTAGTCCCGGTTCGAACGGCTAGGCTTTAGTCCCGGTTCATATGTGACCTCTAGTCCCGGTTGGTGTTACCAACCGGGACTAAAGGGGTGGTGGCAGGCTGGCGTCAGGCTGGGGCCCTGCGAGCCCCTTTAGTCCCGGTTGGTATCACCAACCGGGACTAGAGATGGACCTTTAGTCCCGGTTGGTATCACCAACCGGGACTAAAGATATCACTATATATAGTGCTTCGTCCAGCCCAAGCCCAAGCTCTCCTTTCTCTGTTTTCTCCTTTCTCTCCTCTATTCTCTTCCCCTTGCTCGAGCTCATCCTCCATTTTTGCCAAGAATTGTCAAGATTTGAGGCACCCCATCTATCCAAGTGTTCACAAAGGTTAGCAACTTTGTCCTTTCATCTCTCATTGCTAGATTAGCTCGTGCAATGCTTTATAAGTATAGTGATTTGTGGGTTTTAGTTTGGGAGTAATTATGTGGGAGTTTATTTGATTTATATGCAATTTGAGCTCAAATTAACTTCTTAGTTTGCATATGTATAGGTGTGGTTTACTTAGTGCCTTCCCGTCCCCGTCCTAACCACCGTTGATCGCCCGCAACGTCTCGTCGCCGGCACCACCTTGGTGAGCCTCTTGTTCTTATCCTTTTTATAAAAAAAATCTTATTTGTATGATTTAGATAGTTACTTGTATAATTTTCTTACTTGTATGATTGTTTGTTATACATAGTGCCATGGTTTTGATATCCGTCCCCGTCGGCCCTCGTCCGGTTTATGATTCGGATGTGGTATATTCTCTTTTATAACTATTTGTTGCATTTCGTGTTTATGACAATTATGCCCATCAAGTTGACATAGATATTTTTATCTAGGAGGTATGTGAACCGGAAATTGCAACCGACCCTCTTGTCAAGAAGTTAAATTTAGTTGCAAAAGAAAACGAGTATTTGAAATAAAAATTGAAAAGAATTGAAGAAGAGAAGATGAAATTGGAGTTGTATGTTGCCGATGTCGTCGATGATCACAAGATCAAGATGGATGCAATGCGCTTGAAGATTAGAAAGATTAGAAAATATGCCGTTAATAAAGAGGCTTGGTATCATTATGTTGTTGGATCAATTATTACCTTAGTTGCGATTTTGATCGCATTTGTTGTTGAATTTAAATGCTTTAGCTAGATAGTTTTATGTTGATTTATGAGAATAAGTGTGTATGAACTTTATGTATGAACTTGTATTAATTTGGTCTTTTCGGTGTTGTGCAATGAAGATGAGTCGGTAATGGATGTACGATGACCGACGCTCTCCCCAGTTCATTAATGGCGTGCATAGTTTTCTACGTGCGGCTGAGGCAAACAAGCGGAATGGTTTTATGTGTTGTCCATGTGGTGTCTGTAAGAATGATAGGAATTACTCTAGCTCAAAAGTCATTCACGTCCACCTGTTTACGTCCGATTTCATGTCCGGCTATAACTGTTGGACCAAGCACGGAGAAAGAGGGGTTCTAATGGAAGAGAATGAAGAAGAGGATGATGACAACTATCCTGGGTTCCCTGAATACGATGGTACTACAATGGGGGAAGAGAATGAAGAAGAAGAAGCTGAAGAAGAGGCATTAGATGAGCCCGCTGATGATCTTGGTCGGGCCATTGCTGATGCAAAGAGAAATTGCGAAAGTGAAAAGGAGAAGTTGAAGTTGCAGCGCATGTTAGAGGATCACAAAAAATCGTTGTACCCAAATTGCAAAGATGGCAACACAAAGCTCTGTACCACACTGTAATTGCTACAATGGAAGGCAGAGAATGGTGTATCTGACAAGGGATTTGAAAAGTTGCTGAAAATAATGAAGAAGAAGCTTCCAAAGGACAACGAATTGCCCGACAGTACGTACGAAGCAAAGAAGGCTGTCTGCCCTATAGGATTAGAGGTGCAGAAGATACATGCATGCCCTAATGACTGCATCCTCTACCGCGGTGAGGAGTACGAGAATTTGAATGCATGCCCGGTATGCGGTGCATTGCGCTATAAGATCAGCCGCGATGACCCTGGTGATGATGTTGAGGGCGAGCGCCTCAGGAAGAGGATTCCTGCCAAGGTGATGTGGTATGCTCCTATAATACCACGGTTGAAACATTTGTTCCAAAACAAAGAGCATGCCAAGTTGTTGTGATGGCACAAAGAAGACCGTAAGAAAGACGGGAAGTTGAGAGTACCCGCTGATGGGTCGCAGTGGAGAAAAATCGAGAGAAAGTGGCCGGAGTTTGCAGGTGACGCAAGGAACTTATGGTTTGGTATAAGTGCAGATGGCATTAATCCTTTTGGGGAGCAGAGCAGCAATCATAGCACCTGGCCTGTGACTCTATGTATCTATAACCTTCCTCCTTGGTTGTGCATGAAGCGGAAGTTCATTATGATGCCAGTGCTCATCCAAGGCCCTAAGCAACCCGGCAACGACATTGATGTGTACCTAAGGCCATTAGTTGAAGAACTTTTACAGCTGTGGGACATAAAAGGTGTACGTGTGTGGGATGATCACAAACAGCAGGAATTTGACCTACGAGCGTTGCTGTTTGTAACCATCAATGATTGGCCTGCTCTTAGTAACCTTTCAGGACAGACAAACAAGGGATACCACGCATGCACACACTGTTTCGATGAGACCAAAACTATATATTTGGATAAATGTAAGAAGAATGTGTACCTGGGACATCGTCGATTTCTTTCGATCAAGCATCTCTTAAGAAAGAAAGGCAAGCATTTCAAAGGTGAGGCAGATCACCGAAAGAAGCCTGACCACCGTACTGGTGATCATATACTTGATATGGTCAAGGATTTAAAAGTAATCTTTGGAAAGGGTCCTGGCGGACAATCTGTTCCGAATGACGCTGACGGACACGCACCCATGTGGAAGAAGAAATCTATATTTTGGGACCTACCCTATTGGAAAGTCCTAGAGGTCCGCTCTGCAATCGACGTGATGCATGTGACGAAGAATCTTTGCGTGAACCTCCTAGGCTTCTTGGGCGTGTATGGAAAGACAAAAGATACACCGGAGGCACGGGAGGACCAGCAACGTATGCACGAAAAAGACGGCATGCATCCAAAGCAGTATCAAGGTCCTGCCAGCTACACTCTTACCAAAGAAGAGAAGGAAATCTTCTTTGAATGCCTGCTCAGTATGAAGGTCCCGTCTGGCTTCTCGTCGAATATAAAGGGAATAATAAATATGGCAGAGAAAAAAATTCCAAAACCTAAAGTCTCATGACTGCCACGTGATTATGACGCAATTACTTCCGGTTGCATTGAGGGGGCTTCTACCGGAAAATGTTCGATTAGCCATTGTGAAGCTATGTGCATTCCTCAATGCAATTTCCCAGAAGGTAATCGATCCAAAAATCCTACCAAGGTTACAGAATGATTTGGTGCAATGTCTTGTCAGTTTCGAGTTGGTGTTCCCACCATCCTTCTTCAATATCATGACTCACGTCCTAGTTCACCTAGTCGAAGAGATTGCCATTCTGGGTCCTGTATTTCTACACAATATGTTCCCCTTTGAGAGGTTCATGGGAGTCTTAAAGAAATATGTTCATAACTGTGCTAGACCAGAAGGAAGCATCTCCAAGGGCCATGAAACAGAGGAGGTTATTGAGTTTTGTGTTGACTTTATTCCTGACCTTAAGCCGATTGGTGTTCCTAAATCGCGGCATGAGGGGAGACTGAGTGGAAAAGGCACGCTAGGAAAGCATTCAGTAATATGTAGGGACGGGCATTCTTGGGCCCAAGCACACTACACAGTTCTACAAAATTCCACCTTGGTGGCTCCGTATATCGAGGAACACATGGATATTGTACGCTCCAAGAACCCGGAGCACTCTGACCCCTGGATTAAACGTACACACATGGCGACTTTCGGCGGTTGGTTGCAAACACATCTCATGAATGACGACAGTGTTGGAGATGAGCTGTACTTGTTGGCCAAGTCACCATCTTCGACTATATTGACTTTCAAAGGGTACGAGATTAATGGGAATACATTTTACACGATCGCCCAAGATAAAAAGAGCACCAATCAAAACAGTGGTGTCCGCTTTGATGCAACAAACACCAATAGGGAAAATGACACATATTATGGTTACATAGAGGAGATATGGGAACTTGACTATGGACGTGAGTTTAAGGTCCCTTTGTTTCGGTGCAAATGGGTTAATCTGACAGGAGGCGGGGTAAAGGTAGACCCGCAGTACGGAATGACAACAGTGGATCTCAACAATCTTGGGTACACAGACGAACCATTCGTTCTAGCCAATGATGTGGCGCAGGTTTTCTATGTGAAGGACATGTCTACCAAACCGAGAAAAATGAAAGATAAGGAAGCGAATACATCATACGGTGAGCCAAAGCGCCACATAGTTCTTTCAGGGAAAAGAAACATCGTGGGAGTGGAGGACAAGACAGACATGTCAGAAGATTATGAAAAGTTTCATGAAATTCCTCCCTTCAGAGTGAAGACTGACCCAAGCATCCTGTTAAATGATGAAGATTGTCCATGGTTACGGCGCAAAGGGACACACGCGAAGAAAAAGTTTTATACCCCAAGATCCCACTCTGGGATGTGACCGGCTTCACCGTCATCACTTTCTTCTCTAGTGAGTAGCCGAGATAGGCCTGAGAGAGAAGTTAAGTGCTGGAGGTGTTGTCATGTCAGTCAAGTCGAGGGGGCTCTCTCCCGCCGCTTGGGCGACAGCTGGAAACCCAAGTGAGCTCCGTGGCACTTGCATGCACCGTGTTGTCATCCTTCGCGTGTGCCGCTCTGCTCGTGCTCCGCCGGAGATGGTCGAGTTTGTACACGAAGTGCATCCAGTTTTTGCCGTAACCCTCTCAACTTTTTAGCACATGCTATGTGGGTGAAATGATGATACCATGCCAAGTTTCAACCTTTTCAGAGTTCATTTGTAGTGCTTTTCAATTTCAAGGTCATTTAGCTCAAAAAAATCATTAAATGCATGAAAAATAGCAAATGAAGTTAGAAAGGGTTGAAATTTCAGGATGTGGCTTTGAATGGTGCATATTGAATGCACAAAAAGTCTGGAGTTGAAATAAGTTTTAAAAAATGAAATGCCTTTGTAACAGATGAGTTTTCGTCCGAAACCGTGATACTTCGAAGGAGATGGTCCAGTTTGTACACGAAGTGCATCCAGTTTTTGCCGTAACCCTCTCAACTTTTTAGCACATGCTATGTGGGTGAAATGATGATACCATGCCAAGTTTCAACCATTTCAGAGTTCATTTGTAGTGCTTTTCAATTTCAGGGTCATTTAGCTTAAAAAAATCATTAAATGCATGAAAAATAACAAATGAAGTAAGTAAGGGTTGAAAATTAAAACTCCTCATGCTGACTAACAGAAACATAATATAATTTGGCAAAAGAATAACAAGAAAACATATAAACTAAAATATTTAAAACAAATGAAGTTATAAAACTAAAAGAGCTAAACAGAATCTGTTTTTGATTAAAACACCTATTTAAAATAACCTAAAAATTACCAAATTGAACATACTGATAAAACACACTAATATTAAACAGCAGGAAAAAGAATCACTCAAAAATCTATTTTTAAACTAAAGTTATTCACAAACGAGTGATTCACACAAATTTCAAAGAATTCAAATTTAAACTATTCAAATTTGAAAACTACTGGCACTAACAGAAAGTTTATAATTTTTGTGACCTAAAGAAAAAAGATTCACTCAAAAACTCTAAATATTTGGCTGTAAGTAGAAACAAAAGAAAAATAAATAAAGCAAAAACAGAAAAAATGAAAGAAAAAAACCTGTAGTCCCGGTTGGCACAACCAGCCGGGACTAAAGGTCCTCCTCCCGCGCTTAATTTGGGCCCCGAAAACAGACCTTTAGTCCCGCCCGTGGCTGTAACCGGGACTAAAGGCCAACCCTTTAGTCCCGGTTGCAGCCACGAACCGGGACTAAAGGTCCTTTAGTCCCGGGTCGTGGATTCAACCGGGACTAAAGGTCGATTCTATATAACTGACTTAGCGTTTTCCACCGCCCAGGAGACAGATCGAACACCACGTACACGCCGCCAGGCCGCTCGTCTTCAACCTCCGACGCCGGAGATCACCGACGCCGTCCCGCTCGCTCCGGCCCCTCCCCGAGCCCGCAGCCCGCTGCATCTTCCTCGACCACGGGAGCGAGCGAAGAGCCCCACAGCGCCCGCACCATCATCTTCCTCCTCGCCGGTCGCTGCCACTGCCTCGACCTCGCCCTCGAGCACCGACGCGTCCACGACCTCCCTGAGCCCTCCCCGAGCTCGCGACGACCTCGCTGTGAGCCCCCCTTGTCTTCCCCCGCTCTCCCCTGGCCCGCGCACGGCCTCTAACTACCCCCCCCCCCCCCGCACACCCCGAGCTCGGCCGCCGCCATGGACGACCTCGCGATGTGATGATCTAATTTTTTTGTATGTGATGTGATGCAAAATGGATTGATGTTATAATGTGATGATGTGATGTGATGATAATTGTGATGCAAAAATGCAAAAAAATAAAATTAACAAGAATGCAAGAAATGCAAATGTATGATGTGATGATCTAATTTAACAGGAATGCAAGAAATGCAAATGGATTGATGTTATGAAGTATGGAT
This sequence comes from Elymus sibiricus, assembly GCA_039707655.1. Taxonomy (NCBI): domain Eukaryota; kingdom Viridiplantae; phylum Streptophyta; class Magnoliopsida; order Poales; family Poaceae; genus Elymus; species Elymus sibiricus. The sequence goes on from CM077666.1 coordinate 517,072,873, forward strand.
AATGTGTCAATGTTGTATGTGATGTGATGATCTAATTTTTTTTCACTCGGTGGAATTTGCAGGCCGGTGAGCATGGATGTGATGTGATGATCTAATTTTTTTTCATGTTTTTTTTTCAGTTTCTTGCTACTGTTAACTACTGTTTGTTAGGTGGATGGATGCATGGATGAATTTGTGTTAGATGGATGCATGAATGTTGTTAGATTCATAGATGGATGGAATGTTGGTCAAATTTTTGGAGCTATTTTTCTCATGCGAATATGTAGTAAATAATTGATGATGATGTTGACACCTGATTTTGGCACGATACAAAACACAATTAAGCAGGCCTCAAATGGAAAAGTGCTCAAAGTGAGAAAGTTCTGTGTCGTCGAAAGGAGAAACTTTGAAATTTGGGCCATTGCCATCCGATCTCATCTCGAAAGCCGAAATTGTGTTCGAAGTATTGGGATTTTGTATCCAGAACACTATTCGGCTGATTACGCCCTCAAGATGATCTCATATGAGAAAACTTTCTACATGAATTGTCTTCGTCTCGTCGAATCGGTCGATTTTCATATAAAAATCGTCTCAATCCGAGTTCATATGCAAAAGTTAGAACTATCTGAATGCAGCCATGTCAAGAGGCGAAATAAGACGCGGGAGACCAGACACGTCTTGGCGAGTGTCTGATGCAATGCGTGAGCGATTAGCCATTCAAGATGGCCTCAAATCGAAAAACGTTCAACATGAAAGTTGTTCGTAACGTCGAAACGGTCAACTTTGCTTTTGGGCACATTTTCATCCGAGGTCATTTACTGCCACAAAAAGGACCCGCAAGGTACAGCCAGAAACCTTGCCGGGATGGAAACCTTGCCAGGGAAACCTTGCCGGGGAAACCTTGCCGGGATGGAAACCTTGCCGGGGTGCTTGCCGGGATGGAAACCTTGCCGGGGACATCTTGCCGGGATGGAAACCTTGCCGGGGTGTGAAGCTTGCCGGGGTGGAAAGCTTGCCGGGAAAAGCTTGCCGGGGTGGAAACTGTCAAATCCGACCAGAAGCTGAAGACGGGCTCAAACGATTATCTAGATGGCCTCGTATGGAAAAATGTTCTACATGAAAGTTGTGCATATCGTCGAAACGGTCAACTTTGCTTTTGGGGTCATCATCATTTGAGATAATATACGGCCTGCAAAATTTATACAAAACTCGGACAGCCTAGTCAGCAACAGGACCAAATCCGACTGGAAGTTGAAGATGACCTCCTGGAGTATTGAAGATGGCCTTGTTTGGAAAAGTGATCAACAGAAGAATTGTTCGTCTCGTCGAAACGATTGATTTGGATATAAAAAACATCTCAATCGGAGGTCGTATGCAGATTCTATAGTCCGCGCAAGGAGCAAGACAGAAATTTGGGCCAGATTCGGGTTGAATCCGAGTTAGACTAGAGCTAGGACTCTAGGACGTGAATTGATGTAATTTTCTTGTAAGAAAAGCCTAGATGAATCCTTTGCTTGTACGGGAAGTCCAGACGCCTCTTATATATATTGGGGGTGACGGCCGATTAAAGAACACACAATCGAACGAATCAATATAGTACTTTTTCATCTACGTTTTGTCTATCCCTTGTTTTTGCTTCCTCGTTCTTCGTCGTTCTTCGTGTTGGAGAGCTGCGAATCCCGAGGCCCTAGGGGCGAGCGAATCGACCTAGGGCAGCCCATTGCCGCCGTACTCCCTGACGGGGTCCCTCCCGGGAGTGTGGGGTTTCGGGTCTCAAAAGCGCCGGCCGGATTGTCTTGCGTATCGCGCTTCCGGCAGGCCTCCCTCGACGTGAGCTGCGGTGCATCACCCCCGGCGTCGAGGGTACGCGTGACGCGTTCGTGTGTCAACAGATGAAGCTTATTTTGCAATTTGAGATGTTGTTAAAAGCTATATGATATGTGATGGTCTAAATTTTTAAATCGGTACAATTTACAGATTTGTGGTGTTGCATCTCCGAGGAATGTTTATCGACGTCGGAGCTGTTGGTCCCCGATCTTCCCTCCGCTGATCAACTACTTCCTCTACAGCCGAGGGTGAGCTACGAATCCCCATTCACCTCCTCATCTTTTTTTTTGTCACTAGATTTCAAAAATGTGAATCGTGTATTTGATAGGTGTATAAAAAATATAGACATGTGGTGAGAGAAAAAAAGAAAAATATAGAAATCGTGTATTTGTTTTCATAGGAATTTGTTCTCGGCGACGATGCCCGGCCCACATCCTCGTCGTCGACTCGGCGGCGACAACCAGTTTGAGAGGCGCCATGTCCGGGACTGGGCTCCGCCGGGCTGGCACTGGGAGGTGCTACCTTCCGGGGCGCGCAGCTTGGTGAGGAATCGGGGTCTCGTCGTCGACCCGGAGCTTCTTTGATGGCGGTCGCGTGGGCCATTATCGGTGCAGAGGGAGCCAGCCCCCGAGAGGGTGGTACGTCGCCATGTCAGGGAGGAGGACGAGCATGTCCGTCGCTACATGGTTGCGTTGGACGACAGCTTCTCCAATACCTGGCAGTTTCTTCAGGGATCTCACCCGAGCTATGATCCTGTGATGGTTCCTTCTCTTTGGGTGTTCACCGCCCGCGGCTCAGGAACCGGGAGTCGACGTCCAGTTTGATTGGGCGAGATGTTTAGTGATATTATGTGATATTATTGTTGCATTAACTGGATTATTCGAGATGTATTAGTGACGGAGGAACCGCGAGTCAACTGGATCATTCGATAATATTCGAGCTGTATTAGTGATGTTATATGATAATATTCGAGATGTATTAGTGATAATATTCGATAATATTCGATGATGCATTAACTGGATTATTCGAAATGTATTAGTTTTTGCTTATTGAATGCATTCTAGTTTGAATACTAAATTGTTTTATCTTTCTTCTGGATTAGTTAAGCTATGGACTATAGCGGCAGAGACGACCATGATCAAGAGGATATCATGTTCGACATGATACGCTCCCAAAACCCAGAGATTGAACCAAATGACGGCTCACAATATCTGAACGAGTCCGGTGAGGGAATTGAGGAAGAACCAATAGACGAAGGGCACACAAACAATGATGGCGAAGGAAATGTTCTTCAATTAACAAAGTCCGGCGAGGTATATATATATATATATATATATATATATATATATATATATATATATATATATATATATATATATATATTAACGAATCTTTCTTCTTTTAGCCCTCCGGATCGAGCAAATCTTCTACAAGGGTAGTACGAGGCGCGGCCAAAAAGTTGCCCAATGGCATAAAGTACAACATCGATGAAATCAAAGAAGATGGCGAACCGATTGCTCCTAAAAAGAATGCGGACAAATTTTTACGTCAATGCGGAGTTATTGTTAGGGACCAAATCCCGATCACCGTTCAAGAATGGAATAAGCCAAAGGAAGATCGAGGAGTTAGTTTTGTCGACGAAAGAGCAAAATTTTTGCTTTGGGATACGCTCATGTCACATTTCACCCTATCAGAGGGTTTCACAGATCTCCAATGGGAGAAAGTCAAGAAGTGTGCTCTTAAGAAGATGGCCACACAATTCCGGTCTTGGAAGAAAAGATTATGGGCCAACTACGTCAACGTAGAAAAGAAGACTCCAGAATTCACTAGACCACTAGAGAAGGTAAAAGATCACTGGGACTTATTTGTGGAGTTCAAGGAATCGGAAGCAGCTAAGGAACGGTCGATGAAAAACACGATAAATGCTGAGAAAAAAAAGTTTCACCATGTTCTGGTGCCAGGTGGCTACAAGACTGGGTTGCCTAAGTGGGATGAATCTGAGGAAAAGATGATTGCTGCAGGGGTCACTCCACAAACAGTGGGTTGGCTCGACAGGTGCAGGACTTGGTTTTATGCGCATGGGGGAAAATTGGACCCAAAGACAGGGGAGATTATTGAACAGGCAAGTCTTAAAGAAGCCTCGGACGCTTTACTTGAAGCAATAGAAGAGGCTCGAACGGGGGCGTTCCAGCCCGAGAGAGAGAACGACGAGCTTACACGCGCCCTCAAGAATCCTGAACACCCGGGACGAACACGAGGCAAAGGCGTTGTTCCGTGGGTTCAGGGGTTTACGGAGTGGAACGACACTTACAGAAGCCGTGCGAGAAAGAAGAAGCAGGATGCAGACCAGAGGAAGCAGGATGCAGACCGGCTTCAAAAGGTAGAATCAAAGAACGCGGAGTTGGAACGCGCTTTCATGCGGCAGCAGGAGCAAATCGACACAATTAGCCAGCAAAGGGCGTCTCAGCGGCAGGAGCAACCAGATCCAGCATTGGATAGTACCATCCCATCTATGCCGAAAAGCAGCGTGGGTTCCACGGGGGTCCCGGCCGATGATGCACTGCTGGCTCGCTACCCCGTGGATGATATCCAAGAGACGACAACTTGTGAGCTACACATGAAAATGAAGAACATATCCATGAAGGTGGCGGACGGCTTTGCTTTACCGAATGCACCTAAAGCAACCATCCACGGCAATCCGATTCCACCTGGCTATGCTCGTGTCGGGGTGGATGAAGTTCTGTCGGGATATGACTCACTAGAGCTTGACTTTCCTGGAGGTCAAGGGGAGCAGACACTGGGAGAAGCCATACGTGGTCTCATTGTATGGAGAAAGGAATGCATCGTGTTTCCAAACTCGGTGCCAAGGCCACCGACTCCTCCTCCAAGTCCGCCGTGTCAGCCGACTCCAACCCACCTCGAGACGGAGCGCAGCGCGAGTCCGCCATATCAATCTCCGCCGCGTGAGCCGAATCCACCCCACCTCGAGACGGAGCCCAGCGCGAGTACGCGATATCAATCTCCGCCGCGTGAGCCGACTCCAAAGCGGAAGAGAGCACCAAAGAAGAAACCCGAGCCTCCTGCCAAAAAGAAGTTAGCTTACGAGATGACTGAGAAGGAAAACAAACGGGTCGTGGATGCCCAAGTGAAGGCCCATTTTGCACCGAAACCGCCCCCGCCGCCGAAGGAGAAAATACCTGAGAAAGTCATACAACACTTTGTGGATCTTGCTAAACCGGCTGTGGAGAAAAGGCGATCAGACTATGAACGCTCTATTAGCAAGTCATATCATCAACAAAAAAATCAGCAGTCGAGCCTTACAGGTAGTAATAAAAGCGGGAAAACTGTTCCCCAGCTCGGAGAACAGGCAGTGCAATCGATCCCCCCGCTCAAGGTGAGTACCGATAAGGCGGGAACCGACGCTGCTAGAGAGATGGGTATCACTGTTGAACAACTCCTAGGCATCGAGGAAGTCCCCACGATGGATCCAAAGGAACAAGCATGGAAATATGTCCCCGGGAACCCTCTGGTCAGGCCTGACGAGGAGGAGCTTCTACCAACGCAAATGCGCAGATTGCATGACTGGTACCTGAGAGAAGTAAAGGCCGGGTGAGAGAGCCTCATGGTGAAAGTCAAGCCAGAGCATTACTTCCATGGAAACGATGTGTGGATTGAATTTCCAGAAATTTTTCAGTTATTCAATCAAGACGCACTCGACAAATCTCTCGTCGGTTGCTATTGTCTGTAAGTGATTTCTTTCTGTAATTTAAGTCTCTAGCTCAACTCGTTCATTGCCTGTAATTATCCTCACTATATTCTTTTGTGTGGTATTATATATGCAGAATGAAGATTTATGAATTGAAAAGAGATAAAGTCTATGGCATTGGGTTCATTGACCCAAATACCGTTAATGAAGTTGTGTTAAATAACCACAAACAAGACATAGAGAATAGCTTGCTAATGTTTTTGAAGGAACTAAATACCAGACCAGAAATACTTTTTCCTTACAACTTCAGGTGAGTGTTATTGTCTTGTACTACAAATTCTATTTTTGCTTACTCGATGTTAAGTGTAGTTGATGAGTTATGCATGCCCGCTTATACAAACGTGTGCGTAGATTCCACTGGATCCTGCTAATCATTAGAGTTGACGAGGGAACTGTTGAAGTACTGGACTCACTAGGTAAAGACCCTGAAGAATACAGGAGCCTGTTTTTGATGCTCGACAGGTAATTTCAATCATTATCGCACTATGTCGGCCTCTTTAGTTCATTTCCTGATATCAAGTAATTAATAACTCCTTTATTCATTTTCTTTGCCGGGCAGGGTTTGGAAAAAGTTCATCAAAGAGGTTGTCGGTGAATGGGAACCACAGCTGAAATGGCGACGGTCCAAGGTAATTAAGTAGTACTAGCTACGTCCGCGCATCTCTTTAATTCTAGTTTCAATACCATTATCATGCTTGATTATTATCTGATTGAATTCTATTCTCGTAAAGTGTATGAGGCAGGAAAAGGGGACTAATTTATGTGCATACTACGTTTGCGAGAACATTCACTTTATTACCGAAAGGAGCATAGATGCAAGACATCTTTGGGTATGTAAACACTATTCATAATTTTTTTTATCATGATCTAATATATATACACACAACTAATATATTCATATTGATCTCCTTCTTTAAAGATGACGGAGATGCGGGGTAGGCTCCTACCAAAGGACCGCATACAAGCACTTCAAGAGGAAATGGCGGGATTTTTGCTTCAGCAGGTCATATCTCCCGACGGAGAATACCATTTCACCTAATGCCTGCTTGTAATGATCTGCAAATTGTAGGAGAAATTGTATATATATATATGTATGCATGGTCGTACGAGAAATTCTATGATATATGATTGGTTCTACGAGAAATTCTATTATATATGCATAACGTGTACAGTATGTAGTCGCGTAAAATATGTTTGAAATGAAAAAGAATTAAATGGAAAACACAAAATGAAAAGGAAAAATAAACAATAAACCCTAAACCCCTAAACCTTTAGTCCCGGTTGGTGTCACCAACCGGGACTAAAGTGGCAGGGATTTAGTCCCGGTTGGTGTCACCAACCGGGACTAAAGGCCCCCAGCCCCTGGCGCGCGCTACCGGCCACGTGGTAGGGATTTAGTCCCGGGTCGTGGCCAACCGGGACTAAAGGGTGGGGGCCTTTAGTCCCGATTTATTTTTCCCGGTTGGTGAACCGGGACTAAAGGCCCTTGCCAACCGGGACTAAAGGTCGTTTCTCCACTAGTGCACCCTACCTTCAGCATACACATTTCAGGTAGCATGTTAGACTTACTTATTCCACAAAAAGCTAGCTGATATAATCAATAATCAAAGCCCATCTAGATTGAAAATGTTGGACAATCTATTCACCTGAGCTTTCGTCGACGACTTACTAAGAGAAGTGTAGTTTCAACCAGCATACCTTTAGCCTAACTTTATTTGTGATTGTCCCTTCGCCAAACACCATCAGACCCAACTACCATATAATTCCCCAAGCTAGATTTATAGGTTGTTGTGTTTGCACTTTCATAAATTTATTCCTAGCCTAAATACACCATGCGAACACTTATTTTGTTAGGGACATTTACATTTGTGCCCCTAACTCAAACCCACTACTTAGATTTGCCCCTAATTTTGAAGCATGCTCAAATTTGCCCTTTTGCCGTTAGGTGACCTTATAGAAATGCACTTCCGTTCCGTTTCCGCCCGGTCAAAGGGGTTTGACCATCTACGAGGCGTTTATTGGACATTTTTCCCCTGCCTGCCATGTGTCACTTACATGTGGGACCCACTTAGAAAAAAATAAAAGAAAAAACTCTTTCTCTCACCCCTTTCTCTCACAAACTTACATGTGGGCCCAAACTAGGAAAAAGAAAAGAAATAGAAAAGGCTCTCTATCACTTACAGGTGGACCCAACCGAAATAATAAAAATGAAAAAACTTTCTCTCACAATCTCTCTCTCTCCCTCTGACCTATGCGCGGCTCGGCCGATGATGGCCATCGCCGGCGAGGGGCGGCGCACCTCCAGGTGAAGTCCACGGGGGGGAGACAACAGCAGTTGCGGCCGCCACAGCGGCCTCGCGGGCCACGGCTGTCTCCTTGCCCGCCCCCTTGCTCTGCTTCTTGCCGCAGCATGCGCCGAGGACGCCATTGCTAGGCACCGCGGCTAGAGGCCAGCTCAAGACAGAGAAGCATGTCCATGAGCACCGACGGCCAGCTCTTGTCCACCCCACGCGGTGAATCAGGCAGGGCCACCCGTAGACGACGCCGAGGACCCAGTCCTCCGCCACGGTCGTCGCTCTTGACCTCCCAGATTCGACCGCCCTGAGCCACCGTAGACCGCCGTTGCTGTAAAGTCGCGCCCCTAATGCCTTCTTCCCCAGCTCGATTCCGTGCCCGCAGCTCCCAACATGATGTTGGCCGCCATGACCAACCTCGGGTGGTCGTGCGCGCGCATTACCACCTACCGCCGCGGCGCCCTGCGCGCTTGGCATGCGTCGCGCAGATACACTGCGTGCCTCGTGCCCTCCTCTTGCAGTCGTTCGGCCACCTACGGTGAGCCGGCGGCGAGCAAGCCGCTCACGGCCAGGCATGCCTCGCCGAGGACCAATTTTGACCCCGACAGTGGGTCCCGTGGCCCACATGTCATGGAAAGGGAGAGGGGTTGTGTGTGAGAAAAAATATTTTATTTTTTATTTTGGTGGGGTCCACGTGTAAGTGAGAGAAAGGGTGAGAGAGAGAGAGAGAGAGAGAGTTTTTTAACTTTGGGGTATATCCCATGTGTAAGTGAGAGGGAGGATGAGAGAGAGATAGTTTTTTTACTCTGGGTAGGTCCCATGTGTAAGTGACATGTGCATAGAAGAGCAAATATGTCCAGAAAACGTCTGGTAGACCGTCAAAGCCCTTTGACCTGGCGGAAACGGCACAAAAGGGTATTTCTATAAGGGGAACTAACGGCAGAGGGGCAAATTTGAGCATGCTTCGAAATTAGGGGCAAATATGAGTAGTGGGTTCGAGTTAGGGGCACAAATGTAAATGGCCCATTTTGTTATATCTTATTCAGATAATTGCTGCTACACTACAGTTGATTTATTGTTCAGTATATAAGAATGATTAAGACAACATGTATATCTTGTGAAACAATTATTGAAACTTTAGTTAAAACATTATCTTTAGTTACATGAGTTGTTGGTAAGGATCCTGATATGCCAGTACTGTAAAAAACAAAAGATATGCAAAAGTTTTTTTTTGATGGGCCGCATACTACTTTAGGTTCCACTCGACTTTCCCGATCATTCATTCGTGTCTACCTTCCACCAGAAACTAAATCTAAACACTAAAGGCTATTTTGTACACATATTGGTTGTATGCACTTGTGTTTGTTTTTTGTGCAATACCAATATACCATCCCACAAGATAATTTCATGCATGCTCATCTTCTATTTTCTAGTATAGTTTGATCATCTAAGGCAGTGCAGCTATTGAGGTATAGTAACTAAAAATTGATAAATATTCTCTCTCTCTCTCTCTCTCTCTCGCTGTCCACATAGGTTTTTTATCATAGCAATATTGTCCTACACATCTTAAATTCATGTGTAAAACACATGAAATTCTAAGTAGATGCAATTTGAATTTGCGAGTATATTAGGGTTACTTGATTAGAGAGGTAGCACAGAAAGAAAGAAAGGGGATGCATTGAATTTTGGAAGATTTTCCCATAAGAATAGACTTCATGGTTTGTTTGAATAATTTTAGAAAAAAATGCTATCATGTAATGCTACTATGAGCAAACCTAGTTACTCAATTGTTGGTCTAGAAGGCATTGTTTACTGTTTGAATTCAATTCAAATTGTAATGTCATTATAATATGAATTAACAAAATAATCATCTAGAACTTATAGCTCAAATACTTGTAGTATTGTGCATTGCTATATTTGGTCACGAATCATGATTCATACCACTTTCTTAATTAAACCAGGTGCATATGATGGATTATGTGAGAAGTAGTTTAGGCATAGGCACTATATTCTTTATACAAAAACTTTGATCTTTTTTTTGCTTCCAATCATCCACTTCTATAACACTTCGACCCATTTTAGTGGTACATGATGAGAAAGATTTACATGTTGTTGTAATATTCTAGATTTAGGCAGTCAACATCGCTATATACTTTTACTTAACATAACAATCGTCGATACGGAAAATACACAGGAGCTCTTGGGTGCTCCACACCCCTATACGAAAAATAATCGTAAAAAATACCCAAAAAATAAAAAAAAATCTGAAATTTGGGTTATCAAACCTGGGTTCCCAATCTACTTCCGTGTGAAATTTCGTGGAAAAATACCAAAAAACGTATCCGTGGCGAAGGAAATACTGTCCGAACAAAAATCTACCCAAACAATGTTTTTCTATACATAGGAAATTTTTGTCTTTTTTGCCACGAATACGTTTCCTGATATTTTTTCACGAAATTTCAGACGGGAGTAGATCGGGAACCCACGTTTGATATCCCAAAATCCCAGATTTTTTTTCAAATTTCTCGGTATTTTTTTGAACGAATTGTTCGTACAGGGGTGCGGAGCAAACGAGAGCTCCAAATCCTCGTCCTCGTCTATACCATATAGATCAAACACCCACAAAATTGTGCACTTGTATATTAAGCTCATAATGCATTCGCTTTTAGAAGTATATAAGTGTATATGACCAGTGGTATGCTTATGTAATCTATCCTTGATACGGAAGTTTTTTTAAATTTTATCTTCTATATCCTATCATCATTTGGTTTGCTTGCATTGCACGTGATTTTGTTTTCAATCATTTATATCATGCCATCGATTTTTCTTTTTGCTTTTGTGTTGTGGGCAATATGTTCTCTTGCATTACAGTATTTGTTTCAGATATTTTTTAGTTAAAATTTTGGAGATAGGAGATTTTTACTTTTCTTTAGAACAACCCAGTTTTTTCCTAACAATTCAATTTTACTACGTTTAAAAGATAACTTCCAATCCCACTCAAATCTCTCGGAAATGGTTTCATTTTTTGTGGTGCAATCAGATAAAATTTGGTACAAAATTCAACTACGTAGAATTTGAGTCGATATTACACCAAAATTCTGTGTTTCTTCGGAGATTTTTACTTTTTTTTAGAGCAATTGTAGTTTTCCTAACAATTCACTTTCACTACATTTCAAAGATAACTTCCAATCCACTCAGATCTCTCGGAAGTAAATTTCTTTTTTTTTGTGTTGCAATAATATAAAATCTGGTACAAATTCAACCAAGTAGAATCTGCGTCGATATCATACTACAATTCTGTGTTTTTCTATTTCCAATTTTTTATAATTTTTTTATTTAAAGAGAACATAATTATTTGGTTTTTAGGTGATCATAATTTTTGGACCCGAATATCTAGGAAACGTCAGATTTTTAGGCATGGCAAATATGTTCGTCGAGGATGACAAGTTTAGTTTTTTTTTTTTTTTTGAGGAACAGACGATCCATTTGGAGATGCTGCCCCTTAGGGCTAAGATGGGCTGCGTTGGACGGGTCACCGAAAGCCCAGTCCAGTTTGTGCCGTTCTTGGCCCAACTCCCGAATCTAACTGCCTTCCCGTCCCCGTCTCCTCGTCAGCCATCTGACTTCTCCGCTGCACTGCGCGCATCCGTCGCCGTCGCCCGTCGCCTCCGCCGCCGCCCGCTCCGGCCCGACCCGGCGGGGGAATGGGGAACATGACCCGGTCGGACTCCCCCGTCTCGCGCCGCATCGTCCTCTCCTTCCTCGACTTCCTCAACTCCGGTCAGCACCACCACCGCCCCCCTCCCCCCTCCCAGGCCCGGTTCCCCACCCCCTCTACCTTTGCCCGCTGCTGCCGGAGCTCGCGCCGCTGTTTCGATTAGCTCCCCACGCTGGTAGACGGACGCGTTGCTTGCTTCCTGAGCGGGGGCCGCCGCTGGAGGGGATCGGATCGCCAGTCGCCTGCGGCGACCAGGCCAAACGATTTTAATATCCTAGGGTTCAGCTAGTCGCGCCGACTAGGTAGCCTGGCTCGATTTAGGATCGTGTGATCTTTGTCGAAGTTGGAATTGGGCTCTGTTTGGTGTGATACCGCTGATATTTATACTTATGACCAGATTGCATTTTTTCAAAGTGGCAGCTTTAGGTTTCTTTAGGAAGTGGAGGCTTGCCGAGGGGACGCTGGCCGGTTAGATGGTTCATGTGCACATGCCACTTGTTAATCTCCGGTTGTTTGCCTTATCAGGCACGTGGTACCGTCAAGGTTTTCGAGTCGACGAGTCGTTCTGGGGTAGCGACTCTTGAATAGTCAACCCTTCAGTTGCGACTAGTCGCGACTCGTCGACTAGTCGACACGTTGTTGAGTCGACTATTTTTTACGACTCATCGACTAGTCGACGACTAGTCGTTCGACTCAAAAACAGTGGGTACCGTGTTATGAGGTCATACCACGTATCCGGCTGAAAATGGAATCTGCGGTCACGGTCCTCGTGATGCATTTATTTGGCACTAGTGCAGGCTAGCGATGTCATTGTGTCGTGTTGCTCTGTGCCTTTTCACATTTGTGGCTTTCAATTGGTGAAAAGGCATATGGATCTTAAATGGGGGTTATGGGCGAACATGTACGAGTTAGAAAATCGGGCCACAACCCGCTGACTTGCAGCAAGCCTTTCATGGTCAGCGATTGTGGCAAGGCCACACTATGCTTGGCAGACCGCCTAAATCGAATTCGTGCAGCCCTAATGGGGGTTTGCCTTATACTTTGAAAAGAACAGGAGTTCTAGATCTTATGCCGACTTGCCAAACACGAAACTATAGAAGCTTATGGAATTCACAGGGCATATGCATAGTTTCAACACGGTTTTATATAGCTGACGCGAATGCGATACATGGCGGATGCATCGTATCAACTGCATGCCTCCTTTTTTTTTCTCATTGAAAAGATCCGGTGTTAAAATTATGACCATAATCAGTTTGTGTTTCTTGTTTTTTTTTTGTATCTAGATGAAAACGTCTGATTTCATTAAAATTGCATGGAATTTGGTAAAAGCTACCAACTAGTTTTGTTGGCTTGTTGCTACAGTTGTAATTAGAAGAGGCGCCAACTCTCGTATAGTGTAATGGTTGGCTCCCCAGTTGACAGGGCTGCCGGCCAGGGCTCGAATCCAGGTGGCACCAATGATTTGTGGAACCAAAAAAAGGCCCCTCGCTGGCTCCCTGTTAGTCGCTGTTGCGCTGGCCTGTTCCCCACCGGCCGAGTGTTTTTTAATTAGAAGAGGCAAATATGTCAATAAAATAACTTGCACACAGAGAAAGAAAAGGGTCACAGCTGATGCACATTACTGCTCTGGGTTTTCCTTTATGTTTTTTTTTTACCATCAGTCCTTCTGACATTGGAAGCATATATAATGCAGTTGAGTTAGCTCCTGGGGCTGAACCTGAAGCTCTTGAAGTCGCTAAGGATTGCCTGGAGTCCCTTTTTAGCATCAACTCATCATCAACTAGCGAGAGGATGCAGCCAGGACTTCTCCTTGAACTCTTTACTTCTCTGCAAGCTAATGAACAAGATAGGGCAAGACCAGATCCCGTGTCACGATCAGTGTCAAACAAACCTTCCTGCAGTGCAAGTACTTCCAATATCCAAGAAGAGTCACATAAATGTACAACATCAAATGTATGTCCCCTCTCATTTGACACACGATTTTCATGTTATATGATTTCTATCTCCCATCATCACCTATCCTTTTCATATAAATACATATCAATGCATGCCTTTTTCTTCAATTGACATGCCATTGCACATCAATTAGATATATGTATTATGCTTCATTTGATCAGTTTTTACTATTTTGTTCCCCAAATACCCTTCATAAGATATGAGCTTTTGATATATTCTCTGCATCTTCTCATCAGAGTGAAGGCCAAGCGGAAGAAACCTTTGACCTAGGTATGAGTTATGACTTTGGCTTAAACTGTAGACCATCCATGACGAGTTGTCCATACATTGTCGGAAACTTTCAAGTTTGTTTTCGTAAATCTTTGCTGCCTTTGTGCTACTTGATTCCATTTGCAGGGTCTTGGGGTCATTATCTCCTAATGAGGGCTGTAGAAAGAATCAGTACATCTCACGGCATTTGATTTTTTTTTGTCAGATCATGCAGGAGATGAGCTGTTTGCAAAATTCTATGCCGCACTTGATGAAATAAATTTCTTCAAGACATCGCCAGCTGGTGCTGAGGATCCTGATCAACTTTCAAAAGCATCACAATTCTTCGATGATGCATTAGTGGTATGGTGTGTTGTTTTTGTTATTTGCTTGTCTAGCATCTTCAGGCCTAAGGGAAGACTATTACTTTTCCACTTAATTATTTACATTGTGTTAGTGATAAAGTATGGTTTATCTCTGTTTAGGAGGTGCGCAAGTCGGGAAGAAAAGTGGCAAGCTTAGTAGACCTTGCAGAATTCTTTAAATCAAAAGGTACTTAGCTAGAATCCTTGGTTGTTTCATATGTAAGTTTTGGTGTCACAATCTTTTTTGTCCGTTCATTAGTTTGTGGAGCAAATTTACAGCATAGGCGCATAACATGACTTAGAAATCTTAATTTTTCTTTTTGTCATAAAGAGCTTTGCAGTTCAGGCCTTCTGTGTGCATTATGTTATTTCTGCGGATGTGCAGAGTTTTAGTAGTTAACTGCATATTTGTTCATCAGGCAATGACTTCATGAGATCAAAACAACACCTAAAAGCTGTAGAGCTGTACACCGGTGCCATTGCATTGAGCCGAAAAAATGCCATTTACTATTGTAACAGGTATGCATTAAGTTACTGAAATTTCGGATGACTATTTTAGTAAACGCGTAGCTCGTAAATGTGCAATTGCAGCTTGTTGGATCTAATTGTGAAATCTCGTACCAAGTTGAACTTCACCGAGTAATTTCAGAGATGATGATCAGAATGGGTGGAACATTAAAAATGGATCTTTCATTAGTCACATGTAATGGAATTTTGAAATGGCTTAATTAGTCAAGTATCTAATAGTGCTTCTTTATAAGCATCAACTATGCGTGTCGGCATAAACTAGTTTAAATGCATATTGCTACATTGCCCCCAAATTCCTGCTCCTGCACTTTTATTCCTACTGCTTATATAGCCTGCGATGTGGTGATGTGTCTCTTATTGATTCCTAATCTTGGCTGCTGATACTAAGAGTTCTGAAAACCACTTCAAACCAAGCTACAGCTGGTTACAAACTGTACATGTTTTGGGCTGTTTCACCAGAAAACTCCTGGAAATCTGATATTAGAGATTATTGAATGCTTAGGAAACACAAGCTTGGCACTTCAGAATTCATGAACTGGAATGAATGGTCCATGTAGATACCGGCTGATTTCTTATGCCAGCAGGGGCAAAGCTAGCATAAATCATTTATGGTGTGAAATGATTACCAACGATTTTGTACTACTCTTCTGTAGTGACAAAGTACTGTTACACATGTGCAGTGACCCCGGTCTATTTAGAAGAATGAACACTTGCCATTTTTTCCCTGGCTTCGTCTCTGGTTGCCAGAGTGATCTTTATGCTGCTTCTTGTTCCGGTAGCGGTGTTATGAACCCTTATAACAAGTACTCTGGACTGCTGTTCACAAGATCATTTATTCTATTCATGCTTTCATGTAACATGAAAAGTACATGCTTCTTTCAGGGCTGCTGCATATACGCTTCTTAATATGTGCAATGAAGCTGTTGAGGACTGCCTGAAGTCAATTGAAATTGATCCGAACTACAGCAAAGCATATAGCCGACTTGGATCTGCTTATTTTGCAATGGGGAATTTTCATGATGCTTTACACAAGGGATACTTGAAAGGTGGGTAGAGTAGAAACTTTAAGTTGATTTTGTTGAAACAGTGATGTATAATGCTACGTATTACATTATGAGATGCATATGGAAGTCCTCATTGGTGCAGTTGTGTGTTAAGTGTTAACTAGTTCTTTGGTAAGAATTGTTTATTTGAATTTTGGGCTGAAACATTGAGCCTTCTCCTAACTTTTAACTTCAGTAGTATCCAACCTAACCTAAGTACAGTATTTTTTTTGTATTTTATGTAGATCATTCTGTTATGACCTGTTGTTCCACAACCTACTTAATTGACGTGACTCTAAATTTATACATTTATAGTGTTACCATACAACCAGTCAAGTCGAACAGATATTTGCTTTTCGTGCCATGTTATCTGATGGTGGCTTGCATTTAGTACTGTCTAAACTCTGGTTTATTTATTGGATATATTCTCTTCTCATTCCAGTGACAGTGATTGTAATATTTAGCGGTAATTGTTTTCATCTTGTGCTCAATCAAATTAACAGTTCCATGTGCAATCTTCAGATGAACCTAAATTGTTATATCCAGTAATTATGGAGTGTATAGTGAACTCACTATGTTCTTCCTGCAGCCTCTGAACTTGAGCCTAGCAATGAAAATGTTCGACTGAATATTGAGGTAGACTTGCTTTGTTCTCTTCTCTTTTCCAGTAGGGATCTGGATAGAGTTCATTTTGTTTCCTTTTATTAGCACTAATCACTATTGGATTTTTATTTTCCTCTGCATCGAAAACTTTAGGCCACCAAAAGGAAGCTGGCTGAACAGCGAGCTGCACCAGGACAGGTACTGTGATCAGAAATCTACATGTGCTTTTAAAAATGAACTTTGAAATATATCCCATTGGCTTAACAAATCAGGACCGTTGTTTTTCTTATAACAAAATGTGCACGATCAGGGTTCCTACTTGGAATCCATGATATATTAATATGTATAGAATGTTGATATTGTTTGGCTACGTGTGTATGATTTAATTTCTTCACTTGGACTTCTCAAAATCACCGAGTAATCCATCTCCTTGTTTGTAGAACACACATGGACCTCATTCATGGTTTGGTGGCCAGGCGAGCAGTGGTGCTCCTTTCACAGTATTCCCTCCTGGAAGTGCTCCACCTCCTCCTGAATTCTTCAATATGATGAACCGTGGGCCTGGTAATGGCCAGCAGCCACCTCAGCATTCCGTAAATATAAATCTGAACGACTTCTTTGGCCATGCAAATGTCAGCGGGAATGCCCAAGGACCAACGACCGGGAATCCAGGCAGCCACACCCCACCAGCTCCTTTCCCAGCCAATGCCGCAGTTCCTCCCGCTTTCCCCTTCATGGGCCCGGGCACCGAAACAAACCATGCGCAGCAGGCTTCAGGCGGACATAGCGGAGGGCAGGGTGAGCCTGGTGCCCCGACGGACGCCGGCATCCACATAAATATTGGGGAGAGCATGGTGAGCCCGGAGCAGGCCGCCGAGGCTCTGAGAGCTGTGATGCAGATGTTTGGACCACAGATGGGCCCACATGAAGGTGGTGGTGCGCCCAGAGGTTCGTTGACTCTCTCCTCTTTAGACAGACTTAACAAGGGTCTTTCATTTTTCTCTCAATGAATTTCACACCTCGGTTCGTACCTGAAACACAACAGGGGTTAGCATACGTGCTTTTGCATTTTCCTTGAGGCATCAGTAGTATGATTGTTTCCCTTGTGAAATCATTATAATTCGCTTAAAGAAAAACAAATTGGTAGTATTTGGTAATGCTTGGATATAATTGGATAGTAGAAGGTTGTTCGTCCTGGGTCTGTTTTTGCATCCATGTGTCCTTTTTACGCAATGATGATTATGCTTGGTTTTTTTCATAAGCACCACCGGTCCTTATTTGTATAGCACAGCCGCATACTTACTTAGCACCTCTGTCTGCTATAGAAACAAGCAGCGGTGCGGTGCTTAACCAAAAACAGGACAGGTTTATTTTTACAAGCAAACACCTCTCTAAGCAAGCACCTTACATTAATTGTTACATGTGCGAATGGAAAGAGGCCGAGGCACTGACTGCTGTACTTTGCTGTGTTTGATTGTGCATGCAGGGCCACCACCACCACCTGATGGTTCAATCTGATCTGACAAGTGAAGTCAAAAGGAGTGGAGTGTAATGTTGTTGGTTGTTGTTCATAGTCAGACTCAGACATGCCGTGTATGACCGTGGTTAGCTGCTCATCAACAAAATGTTGTTGCCCCCCTCTTCTCTATCTGCATATGTGAGTTGAGAGTCAACAATCCATGTACCTGCAGAAGATTTCCTAGCCGTCAGTCAGTCGCATTGAATTATTTACCGTAGCCGTCGCGGGACGTAAATGAAATGTTGGCACTGACAAAAGTTACCTGATTGATGATGGAATATGTTTGGTCGTCGGTGGTGAGATGTGTGTCTGCTTTGGAGATTATTATTGTTGTTATTGTGTGGTATCGGTGTACGTAGCATCTGACTGATAGTTACACTTTGGGTACTCCCTCCATCCATATATATAGGGTCTAATACATTTTTCGAGATTGCCGTTGACTATTGATAAGATTAATAGTATATGAGATGTATAATGTGAAAATTATATCATTGAAAGCTTCTTTCACGTACGAATTTGAGGGTATGCTTTATGTAACTTGCATGTCATATATTATTGCTCTAACATGTGGTCAAAGTTAGTCTTGAAAAACGCATTAGGCACTCTATAGATGGATAGAGGGAGTAGCAAGCAAGCACAGGTTGACAGGTGGTTGGTCTGGTCGTATATGGGTTTCCTTCCCGTGGAGGTCCAGCACGGTAAATGAAATGATGATGACAGCCAGCCAGGGTCAGGGTCAGGGTCAGGTGGTCGGTCGGCCTTGGTTAGAGTTTCTACCTAGCCGTCCGTCTTATTACAAACCACGGTTAGTTTTTTTTTTTTGAACACAGTAAAATCACGGTTAGTTCATGGGCCACTTTATTACAAGGGAATCACGCTTACAAAAAGCTTCCATAAACTACGAGCCTCCGCTCCAATGAACGAGCGATCTGCTGCGACGACCGAGTAAATGTTGAGCCGTCTGTCCGACTTTGGAAAGTCCCTGCAGATCAACACCCTCTGTCAGTTCAGTTGGATCCATGTACTAGCTCTAGCTAGCTACTGTATACTACTCCAGTATATAGGTATATATAGATGTATGCATGCATGCATGTGGTATATACTTACTCCCATGGCAGGTCTCCAAGCAGCATCCAGTCGCCATCACCATCCTCCTCGCCATGCCTACACCTTCCTCGGCGGCTGCGCAGCTCCACCTTCCTCGCCATGCCTACACCTTCCATCTTCACCGTCACCCACCTGCACACATATACGTACACATGACAGCTCCATCACCATGTGCATTTGACACCATGGATTGGAACTGGATGGGTCGAAAACACGGACGAACACCAACACTCACTTGCTGCTGCTGGCGCCCATGAAGAGCGGCCGCGTGGCCTCCGACCTCCTCTTCCGGCTGCGCCAGCCCAAGCTCCAGCCTCCAGGTCCAGCTTGAGCTCGTAGGGCGCCGGCGGCGGAGAGGGAGTACTGTACCCATCGTAGGGCACCGTCTGGGGAAGCGTTGTAGGAGTAGGCGTCCGGCGCGCGCGGTAGGAGGGCCGTGGCCGCCGTTCCGGGAGGTGGCCTGAGCTGGAGCGGAGGAGGAGGAGGCGGAAGAAGAAGACCTTCCAGGCGGAGAAGGTGGAGTTGTCGTGGTCGAGGATGACGGGGACGAAGCCGTGGACGTCGAGGCCGCGGACCTTGGCGAACGAGGCGCGGTTGGCGCTGGCCATGCATGGCGCCGAGCCGGAGGAATCGAAGTCCCGCACGGACGGTAACTCAGAGATAGTGCTCGCTCAGTCGCTCCTTGTCATGTGCCGGTCGATCGGGGGGGGCCCAGAGCGCTTCTTCTTTCCGTTTTTAGGCAAGGAAGGGAGATGCAAATGCAAACTTGGTGGGCAGCCCATGATCCTCATCCGTCGTCTGTCAGATGCACGCAGTTGAGCTCACACACACCCAACCCAACCTGTACGTTTTCTCTGGGATGGGATGCGGGCGTACGTTTTCCGTTCCGTTGATGTAGGATTATCGGTCTGGCCGCGCGCTCGCGGCGCTATGGTGAAAAGCATGTCCATGGAGCGGGGGCGGCGACGTGCTCGTGTGCTCGTTCCTTCCACTCAAAGTCGTGCTGTAATGTACAGGCCGGTCCGACAGAGAAAGAAAGAGAGTACACAAGTCATTATGAACTCACCGCTAACTCCCATCGATCTCTAACTACCATTCCTCGCTGAATTACTAGGGTCCCAGGAAGAGACAAAAATGGGAGTTGGGCCTCTAAGACCATCTTCAGCAGCAGCCTTATTTTTATGCGCAAAAAACATGGTGGAGTAACAAATTTAGAGCGCAAAAAACTATTTTTTTTTGGCACGAGCAAGCGTCGTCTCCAACAGCAGCCCTATAATACATCACAGAAACGCTTTTTTGACATGAAATAAGGCAAAACTGCTCCAACAGCTGCCCTAAAATAGGGCAGGAGTGGCGACGAGCGTATCGGCGTCGGCGGCGGGGTCAGAGGAGCCGGCCATGGCGCGCGACGGCCGGCGTACGAGCGGATCCGAGGGTTTCCGGCCGCGGGCGGGCGTCCGGATGGGGCCTCATGTTCTTGGGCAGCCGCCCGAGTGCCCTATACTTGGTCGTGTGGTCGTTCATTACAGTGAAAGTCGTGCTGGTCTCCATGTACTTGTTCTCCTACAAAAGGGATGCACCCTCTCTACCAACTAGCACTCGCCGGTTCATGAGCCATACGCCCGTGCACAATCTTCACAAAATACCTACCTTACAGCAAAGCCGGTCAAGATCAGGGTTTTCTTTAACTCTGATATATAGGTTGACTTCTTTTGAACGCGCAATTAAACACTGCTGCAATTTCCAGGTTCTCATAGTGTCTGGAAAACTTGGCGAAAGCCGATTCCAACTCGACAGAGAGTTTGCCGAGTTCAGATCTCGGCTAAGGGTACTTGGCCCAAGCCCTTCAAGTAAAGGCCATTTTGTCAAGCGTCAACTGGCGGGGACTCGGCAAACACTTCGCCGAGACCGAAGTCAAAGTGGGTTACTCGGCAGAAAAAAAGGCACTTGACGTCCCGGACGGAGACGGCGCGGCTTGCCACGTGACATATGGCCCGAGAGCCCACTGCCAGAACTCGACGAACTTGAACGCACAACAGGGCCAAGGAGGGCCATTGCCCCCCCCCCCCCCCCACACACACACACACAAAGTGTGCCTCTAATATTATTAGGTTTGAATATCAAAGATTTCTCAGAATTTATGCATAACTTATCTTCTTCGCCCCCTCAACAATCTTCATCAAGCTCCGCCACTGGACACGTGGTATGACAACATACATGCAACATAGATGTCACGTTCAACAGGTTGTTTAGACATACATCACTACTGGAATTACACTCTACGCCGAGTGCCAGAAATACTCGGCAAATGGCCAAATACACTCGGCAAAGCCTTTGCCGAGAATTGTTCTCGGCAAAGACCACCCGGCATACACCTCTCAGGCAAACAGAACTTTGCCGAGTACCAAACGTAGGGTACTCAAACGTCGGGGAAAAGTGCCGTAATCCTTTGCTTTGAAAAACTGAATTTTTCACTTCTCTCGTTGCAACCAATTATATTATTAAGATTGCTAGCTTTCGGTTTCACTCGTCTGAGGTACTAACCCGGATAACCCAGAAGTAACAATCACAGAGGTGCTCTCTTTACCCTTAACCGAACAATCGGGAACGTAAGGGATAAGCACAGGAGCCAAGCAACCCAGCTTGGTCAGATACTACGTACCTACACAGCATGCATTCATTCATATTGTGCAGGCCGGCGCCTTCATAATGCATGCATTCAAGAAGGATTTCCCATCTCGGCTAAGCTCGGGGTCGTACCTCAGATATTTGGGCCCCGATGCAATATCTAAGATTAGGCCCCACGTATATATACTTATAAGGCGGTATAAGAGCTGTCAAATGACAAAATAGTGCACTTCATAATTCATATTGAATCATTACTTCTTTAATTACATATTGCTAAAACCCAAGTCCTTTTGTTGTTTCAAAGAAAAACCAAGTTCTAACATTCTTGATTAATTAACTTCAGATTTGTGTTTTAAGTCACACACACACACACACACACACACACACACTCACTCACTCACTCACTCACTCAATAACGAACCGTATGTGTGAGTTCGACGATCTTGAAGCTTAGTACCTTCAATCATCAATAGGCATGCGCGAGTGCGTGTATGGTGTGCATCTGTGTACATCTACATGACCGTGTTTCTTCGAAAAATGGGCGCTCTTCGATAAATGGACACCCAATTTTTTGTAATTTTGCTTTGCGTCAACTTAATTCCCGTGTTTATCAGATGTTCCCTTTACTGGAAGAACGAGTTGAATTGCAAGCACCACACAACTTAATGAATCAATGAGCATAACGAAAAGACCAATACAATCAAGACTTGCACAGTGGTTGCTAAGACTTTCAGCGGCAGCATTTACCGGTACTGAGGCGCCTAAGGCATTTCGCATGTTAGGCAAAGTTGTCGAACAAGTCCTTGCTGGTGCTGGATGATTCAAGGAGTTCAATAAACTGTGTCAACTTCGACATAGCTGTTGATTAGCCTAGTGTGTAAGATATGACACGCTCACTAAGGGTGAAAGTGGCTGATGGAGCAACAGCCCTTTGCACTAGGGAGGTGCCGACAGGAGAATATCAAATACAAGGGCACAACTTTCGTTCCACACCCAAGCTATTTCCATTGGGGAGCTATGATGTGATTCTCGACATGGGCTGGCTCGAATCCCGTGGTCTCATGACAGTTAATTGGAGCAACAAGTACATGGTTTTCAAGCACCAGGGGCGATATATTCAGTTACAAGGTGTTACATATGGAGTAGCAGATTGTTAGTCTATTTCCACTTAACCCACTGCAAAGTCAGAATGTTGTGGCACACATACTGCAATATGCTGCATCAAGTAGAACCAAGATCCGAGATAGATTCCGGAGGTGGTGGCGCGGTTATTGCCGGAATTCAGTGGGTTGTTTGAGGAACCAAAAGGGTTACCCCCGTCTCGATCTGTTGATCATCCTATTGTGGGCGGGCCGTGGGGTTTGGCCATATTGGGAATGAAATTATCGATCGATTTCCTCCAGTCAAAGTAATTGTGGGTGGGCCATGGGGTTTGGCCATATTGGGCATGCAAATTAGCAATCGACTTCTTCTATTCAAATCAATTGTGGGTTTGGTGATATTGGGTATTGGTGTTGGGCTTCGTGCGTGCATGCACATGTGAGGGATCAAACCCAGGACCTCCCGTTGGTGAGCGTCGTCGCTAGCCACAGCCACAAGAGCTGATAAGCTTCGATGTCTAAATAGGCAGCGCGTTCTATAAGAACTATTATCAGTGATAGATCTAAACATTTTTTGAATTTTCAAATACATTATTTAAAAAAAATACTTTTTGAAACGCAAACATTTGGAAAAAACAAGGACAATTTTTTAAACAAATGGACATTCTGAAAATTCAAACAATTTTTGAAAAACATGAGCATTTTTTGAATTTCATAACATTTTTTCAAAAGAAAAATTAAATTTGTGAACAAAAATTAAACATGACCATTTTTTGGGAAACCGATTTGTTTCGAAAATGCAAAGATTTTTTGAATTTATGAACAAAATTTGAAAACATGAACATTTTTTGAAATTTTATGCAATTATTTAAAATCCAGCATGCATCTCAAAGTATTAAGTTCATGATAAATAGAGTAATGCTTTAAGCAAGATGACATAATGTAGACAAAATAAGATCAATCAATATGACCAAACCCCGTCGTTTTATCCTTAGTAGCAACAATACAATATGTGCCTTTGCCCCTCCCGTCACAGGGCAAGATCACCGCAAAATTGAACCTACTACAAAGCACCTCCCCTATTGAAGATAGATCAATCTAACTTGGCCAAAGTAGACGGACGGATCGAAGAGAAATACAAAGCTATAAAATTATGCAGTAAAGAAACTTCAAGAGATTCATATAAATTCAATGAATAATCTGATCATAAACCCACAATTAATTGGATCCCAACAAACACACCGCAAAAGATTACATTGGATTGATCTTAGAGAAGTTCCACAGAGAGAGAGAGATATAGCTACTACTATGGACCTGTAAGTCCAAAAGGAACTAATCACACATCATCATGGAGGCGGCAAGGTTGATGAAGATAGCCCCCCCCCCCCCTAATGATTCCCCTAATGATTCCCACCTCCGGCAGAGTACCAGAACAGGGCTCCAGATGGGATCGCTTCGGAACACAGGCTTGCGGCAGCAATAAATTCTTCCGGATCTCACTTCAAGGGTTTCTGAATACTTAGGAATTTATAGACTAAGAAATAGGGTAAACGGAGCTACGAGGGGCCCACAAGCCAGGAAGGCGTGCCCCTGCCTTGTGGGGCAGTCGTGGGTCTTCTCGTCCTCCCTCAAAGCCTCCATGGTCTCTTATTGTCCAGAAAAAATCATCAAAAAGTTTCATCGTGTTTGGACTTCTGTAGGTATGGATTTTCTGAAAAATCAAAAACATACAAAAACAGGAACTGACACTGTGCACTAAATTAATATGTTAGTCCAGAAAAATAATATAAATGGCTTATAAAGTATACAAAAGTGATAATATAATAGCATTTAATTATAAAAAATTATAGATACGTTGTAGACGTACCAGCAGCCACCTCAACATTCCGTAAAAATAAATTTGAACTACTTCTTTGGTCATGCAAACATCAACGGGAATGCCCAAGGACAAACGGCTGGGAATCCAGGCAGCCATACGCCACCAGCTCCTTTCCCAGCAAACGCCGCAGTCCCTCCTCCTGGTTTCCCCTTCATGGGCTCAGGCACCAAAGCAAATCATGCACAACATGCTTCAGGCGGACATGGCGGAGGGTAGGGTGAACCCATAGGTGCCCAGACGGACGCTGATATCCACATAAATATTGGGGAGAATATGGTGAGCCCGGAGCAGGCCGCCGAGGCTCTGAGAGCTGTGATGCAGATGTTTGGACCGCAGATGGGGCCAAATGAAGGTGGTGGTGCGCCTAGAGGTTCGTCGACTCTCTCCTCTTACAAGGGTCTTTTTTTTCTCACTGAATTTCACACCTCGGTTCATACCTGAAACACAACAGGTCTACGATTGTTTCCCTTGTAAAATCATGCATTATAATGCGCTTAAAGAAAAACAAAATTATATATACTTGGTAATGCTTGAAACACAACAGGTTAATTCTTCGTCCTGGGTCTGTTTTTGCATGAAATTGCATCATGTTTTTTGTCCTAATATTATCATATCCGGTGCAGGAATTCTTGTACAATGCAAGGCGCTTGTAAAACTGAAGCGGTTTTTGTTGGAGTTAATCTTGTTACAACTTGTACAAGAAGGTAGCAAGACATGATCTCTCTCTAGTATGGCAGTTAGATTAGTAAAAAAGAAAGAAAATTGACTGCTAGTTGCTGGCTTGGTGAGTAAGAAAGGGCTGCAGCAAGCAAAGCAGTAGTAAAAAGGCAAAGCTTGAGTTTGCTACGGTGGTCATATGCTGCTTGATATGCAAGGAAGCTAGCTAGGCATGAGCTGTGTCCAGTTGGATGCTGTAGCAAGTACAAAACCTCTATATAAGGAGAGGCACCCCATATGGAGCGAAGCCAAGATGTGGTAGCAAGCCTGCGTGTGTATGACAGAAGTGTTGGGGAGCATGTGTTGCTGATGAGAATGCATTTGTTGCTTGTGTTGCCTGTCAGGGTTAGTTGCTGAGGCAAGTGTCTCTCCCCTGTTTTCCCCTCCGTTGTCCCTTTTGGTGTGATTGCGTGTCCACCAAGAATGAGCTGAGACATTGAGAGACAACATACTTGAGACTGGATTTTCTCCCATGCACGGGAGGTCCCGTGCATGGCCCAGCCGTTCGTTCTTGCGCTGAGATGCCCGCCCGAAATGCCAGCGTAAACTATTCTAATGCTTTCCCACGGCACTGTTCTGTACAATACCTGACCTATCCTGTCAGATACGCATTGAAATTGTGGGTCAGCATTAATAGGGGAACAGGGATACGCGTTCGTTTGGGTCCAGCAACGCAAAAGTCACCACCTCTCTACCCATCGAGTATGCTGTGCGGATCCACTATTCCCCATTGCTGCCAGAGACCTTCTTCCTCCTCCCATCACCCCCATGGAAGAGCTCTGTGCGGAAATCTCGCACACTTATTTACGAATCGCTGTGTTTTCCGTCGTTTGATGCTCGAGGACATCAAATAAGATTCGAAGTGTTTTTTCTCTGCTGCAATTACGTCCACCAGATCTCAGATTATAAATCTTCGAGTTCTTCTTAGATCCAATCCCTGCTGGAACCTAAGGTATTTCGTTCTGGTCTTTATATGTAGCTCTTAATCTGTCCTTCCGTTTGTCCGTACTTCCATTTAAATTTACTAAGCACAGATCTTCAACTATCAGGCGTAGTTCTTCTATCCCCTGTTAATTTCGATGGATATGCTTGGCGGAGATGTTGGCGGCTCTTTTATGGATCTGCTACGCGTTGCAGATCCTTCAATTCCCAGCAGGTCATTTCTTTGAACTTTTCCATGAATCCAGTTAATTGCTTTTCTTATTATCTTCTACTACTTAAACATTCCCAATGTGTACTGTGAAGAGAACAATGCTTTGATTGATTCAAGAATGCCCATCGAGTCTGATGAAATAAATTACCCTATGATATGTAATATGCTCATGTACGATGCTGACAGGTTTGTCTATCATATTTCAAACAAGTTATGAACCAGCACAGAAAATTATATCCGATCCTAAAATGACCTTGTTTTATTTGAACTACAGACCAAGCTTTGGCCATGGCAGTGGCAATTAAGAGAACTTTACCAAAGACCACACACCGGTGGTGTAAGTGGCATGTCTTGCGTAGAGCTCAGGAAGTATTGGGACATGTTTACAAAAAACATTTAAGTTTTGGTGATGATTTCAACATTGTAGTGAACCACATGCTAACTGTTGTTGAGTTCGAGAGGGCATGGGATTTCCTCATCGAAAAATATAACCTCCGTTCCAATCCATTCATGACTAGGGTGTACGAGTGCAGAGACAAATGGGCAAAACCATACTTCAATGGCATCTTCTGTGCCCGAATGACCAGCACTCAGCGTAATGAAAGCGCAAACCATGTATTGAAGATTTACATCCCTGCTCAATCATCTCTGAATGTTTTCGTAAAACAGTACACCAAACTAATCAGCCAGAGGGAGAAAGATGATAATGAGGCTGAGAAAAACACCAGTCAGGTACCTTATGTTTTGCCATACATATATAATAAAAATTTGTTTCTGTTATATTGACTAACAATTGATCTCTTCTACAGAGATCCATAAAGCTGACAATGAGGTATCCAATTGAGCATCATGCATCTAAGATATACACGATCAGCGTATACAAACTTTTTCTGCAAGAACTACTCAAACCTGCATTGTTACTGTTTTGACTGATGGTGCATTATATGAGGTACGGCATGTTGAATCTTCAACTCGAGAGGCTTGGTCTCGTGTTATTTTCAACATTGAGATCAGCTGCAATGGTCAATTTTACAAATGCCAGTATGGGCTGTACAGTCATTTCGGCATACTTTGCTGCCATGCACTTAGGGTGAGTCTATTTACTCATAAGAATTCTTTTGTTGACATATATCTCGCATAATTTTTAAATAATCCAATGCTGTCAAATTTCAGGTTATGCTTCATCTAGATGTATGCAAAATACCAGATTTGCACATCATGAAGCGTTGGATTCGACAAGTTAGGTCTACGGTCCCTGCCAATTTAGTTGAACCAAATGTTGAAAAGGGGCCTATATTGACTAAAGAATTCACACATGAGATGATACATATGGCAACGATTGAAATTCCAAGCCTTGGTGACCATGACAATGAAACATATGACATAGTTATGAGGAACATCGAGCGACTGAAGAAAGAAGTTTCAGTATACATGTCCTCCATATCTACCACTTGCCAGATAGGATATGGTTCTCACCAATCCAGCGAAGATGTGAATTCTAGTCACAATTCTGTGATGGATGACTGTAGTGATGCTGATTCCTCAGAAAGTTTATGCATAGTTGATGAGAATAGCAACAAGTCCATACCAATTAGTTCTATCAAAGCACCGCTGATAAAGAAGAAGAAAAGGAAGGAATCACAACTCAAGGTACAAGTCCAGGTTGGAAGGAATAATACGGAAACCAAGACCATTGCCAGTCATAGATGAGACTTGTAAACAACCAGGAGGACAGTCCGGTGTCCATCAGACAAGTTTTTGCGGCTATTGCCGTGGAAAAGGACATGATATTGGAACTTGTGAGACTAGGTTGCAAGATGGCATGGAGATAACTCCCAAGAGGCGGAAGAAGTTCAATGGAATACCAGAAAGGTGTATATAGCATCGATTTGGTGTTATTAATATTTTTGTTCACCTCGGACATTGACCTTTATTGTAGTATGCCCGATTATTTATGTCGTACCAACTTGAACACCCTATTTGCATTGTAAGCATCAGTGCATCACTTTTGAACCATGTTTATTTAATACACTTGCATCTATTTCAAATACTTCTTCACAGCCCTCACTTGTTTACTACTCCCTCCGTCCCATAATATAAGAACGTTTTTGACACTAGTGTGATTACGGGACGGAGGGAGTATAAGGTAATTTTTGAAACATGCAGGTTAGTTTTTATTTGAGGTGTGCATCAAAAAACATTTGAACGTGCTGCCTACGAAATGTACACGACATCATGTCCTGAAAGAAAAGGCAAGTACTCTTAATTACAGAAATATAGCCTTTCAATTTGAAGCCTGCAGTGAGTGGTTGCATTCGAAAACAGTTCATCCATTATTAATTATTAGAAATTCGCATTAAATTTTATTATACTATGGAAGGAACATCTATGTGAAGCTCGTTTCAATATGTCACCCTATTGCTCAGGCAACGTACAGAGAAATTTAACCCCAAAAGATTAGTTCGATCAACAGTACGAATAACGTCTCTTTTGTCCAATTATGTCCAGTAATGTAAACTGTATGTATTTATGTATACAGTATAGTAGCTAGTAATGTCTTGTTGTACATATTAAAAACAACTTAACTCGCTAATTATTCATAAACACAATTTCTTTACATGACCTCACCTCAACAGATGATTCTTCGTACAAACAGGCAAAATTAGGATAGAGCGGAGAAGGTGATGAGGGAGGTGCGAGGCTGCTCCAGCGGGAGAAACAGTGAAACTTTTGGTACAGAGAAGAAGTTGCGGGGCAGGTGGGAAGGCTGGAGCGGCATGGCATAAAGTGCATTGATGACTGACATTGATACGGGCCTATATTAATGCAGGGAATAGCAAATACTACCTGTATATGAAGGAGGCCAGTTTGCATGCACTCGGATCTCCAACTAGACCAACGACGGATGCATGCACGGGACCTCCCGTGCATGGGAGAATAGTTTTTCTGTTAAGGTATTTGTATGTATAACACAGACGCGCACCTACCAAAAAGTAGGTTTATTGATATTTTTTTTAAAATTTGTTTACAAGCACCTATCTGAGCAAGCAAGCGCCTTGCATTAATTGTTACAACAGGCTGAGGCACTGACTGCTCTACTCTCTGTGCGTTTCTTTAATTGTGCATGCAGGACCACCACCACCACCATCTGGTTCAATCTTTTTTTTTCGCGAATACGCTAGGGTGCGCATCTTTTCATTGATAGGTAGGGTGAGAGGGGGGGGGGGGGGGGGGGTACAAGTAGTACAAGAGCCGACTACTCTAGCAGTGATCTAAGTCCGTGTGCGCCCGCTCGAGCCCAAGATCTAGCCTCGTCTTGGATGGACGCAACGAGTCGCGTGATAGATGGGGTCTCGCCGTCGAAAACGCATCGGTTGCGGTGGCGCCAAATAGACCAAGCCGTCAAGATGGACAGTGTGGCGACTCCTTTGCGGTGACAGGTAGGGGAGTTGGTGATGGCCGACGCACACCATGGGAAGAACTCCTCGTCGCCAGTTGGTGCGTGGATGGTGGCACGTACCCAGGCAACACTGGTGCAGAACCGGGATTTAGCACCGGTTCGTAAGGCCCTTTAGTGCCGGTTCTGCAACCGGCACTAAAGTGTGGGGACTAAAGGCCCCCCCCCCCTTTAGTACCGGTTCAACACGAACCGCCACTAAAGGGCCACCACGTGGCACGAGCCCGCGCCGGGGGCAGGGAGACCTTTAGTACCGGTTGGTAACACCAACCGGTACTAAAGGATTTTTTTTTGAAATAAAGCAAAAACAGGCGGCCTACTGGGCCGGCACGGCCTGCATACGACTAGAAACCCAACCTCTAGTTGGGCCAGGATGCAGGCCCGTACGGCCCAGTAGGCCCCACAGGGCAGAAGACTTGCAATAGGCCCACAAAGGCCTGCTTAGAGAGGAGCTCGACACGGTAGCCGCGGCGGGGCTTATAAATCGGTGCGAACTCCTCTCAACTAGCGAGGTGGGACTAAACATTGTGCACTGCGGGTGGCAGCGCACCCCTTTAGTACCGGTTGGTGGCTCCAACCCGTACTAAAGGGGGGGGTCTTTAGTACCGGTTGGAGCCACCAACCCGTACTAAAGGCCACCACCTCTTTAGTACCGGTTCGTGGAACGAACCGGTACTAAAGGTTCGCCACGAACCGGTACTAATGAGCGCCGCCCGGCTAGCCGTTGGAACCGGCACTAATGGTCACATTAGTGCCGGTTCAATTACAAACCGGGACTAATGAGCTTCACATTAGGCCCTTTTTCTACTAGTGCAAGGACATCGTGCCACACTTTCCTGGAGAATGGGCAGCTGATGAGAATGTGCTGCATAGTCTCCTCGGTTTGGTCACAGAGGGCGCAGCGGTCGTTGTGCGGTAAACCATGGCGAGCAAGCCTCGCGGCGGTCCAGCAGCGGTCAAGGTCGGCCAGCCAGGTAAAGATCTTGACGCGGAGTGGTGCCCAGCACCTCCAGGTGATGCGTCAGAAAGGTGCGGTGGTTGAACCGGCAAACAACGCGCGATAGCAGGACTTAGCAGAGTACTTGCCATTGGTTGTCCATCGCCAGGAAAGGCGGTCGGGGTCGACGGATAGAGTGATGGGTCGTAGTAGCCGCCAGAGGTGCACATACTTGACGAGCGCTCTAGGCGTCAATGCGCCGCGGAGGTCAGCCACCCAACTGCGGTTGGTCAGACCCTTGGCGACGGTACAAGACTTGCGACGCCGTCGTGGTACCAGTGGAAGAAGCGAAGGGGCGAGATCCGTGATGGATTTCCCATCTAGCCAGTGATCCATCCAGAATAGGCAGGATCGGCCGTCGCCCATGGACCAAGCGGTGGATGCGAGGAAGATGGCCGCGGTGTCGGCATCGCTCGGGAGGTGCAGGTGTACCCAAGGCTTGGACGGGTCGGTGCGCTGCAGGCAAAGCCAGCGGGCACGCAAGGCGATGCCTTGACGGTGGAGGTCGGGGATTCCCAGGCCGCTAAGCTCCAGGGGACGGCAGACGCGCTGCCAGTGAACAGGCCCGTGGCCGGTACGCGTCTCCTTGCGATCATACCAGAGGAACTTGCGAAGGACTCTGTTCACTTGCTTGAGCACAGGAGGGCATAGAGCTAGAACCACCATGATGTGGGAGGGCATCGCAGATAGCACGTGGCGCACCAAAGCCAGTCTCTCGCCACAAGAGAGGAGTGCAACTCGCCAAGTGGAGAGCTTCTTAGCTAACTTGTCGACGATCGGTTGAAGGGAAGAAGCGGAAGGCTTTCTCATCGAGAGAGGTATCCCAAGATATGTTATTGGGAATGGCACCACGGCGCAAGCAAGCTCAGTGCTGATCATGAGCAGCTCCGGGTCCTCGCATTGGATAGGAGTCGCTGAACACTTAGCGAAGTTGGTGAAGAGCCCAGAGGCCTCGCCAAAGACGCGAAGGAGCTCGCGGATGGCCTTCAGGTCATGGGGGGAAGGATGACAGAAGATGACGACGTCGTCCGCAAAGAGGGATATGCTCGAGGATGCATGGCGGTTGGTGAGGCGCTGTAGCAGCCCACAGCGATTGGCGTGAAGCAGTAGCGAGTTCAGCGCGTCAATAGCGATCGCGAACAACATGGGGGAGATGGGGTCACCCTGGCGCAGCCCCTGGCCGTGCGCGATGGGAGGTCCAGGCGAGCCGTTGACGAGGACACGAGTACTGGCGGTGGATAGGATGATGGAGATCCACCCGATCCAGCGTCGGCCAAAGCCAAGATGGCGGAGGACGTCGATGAGGAACGGCCATGAGACAGTGTTGAAGGCGCGCGCGATGTCGAGCTTGAGGAGAACCCTGGGAACACGCAAGTTGTGCAGTTGGCGGGCAGTTTGCTGGACTAACATAAAGTTGTCATGCACACAACGTCCCGCGATGAAGGCGCTCTGGTTGGAAGATACCAGCTGGCCCATGCGCGGGGCGAGGCAGAGCGAGAGGACTTTAGCAATAAGCTTGGCCACCAGATGGATCAGGCTGATGGGTCGGTAGTCCGAGAGAGCCGAGGCGTCTGGCCTTTTGGGCAGGAGAGTGATGAGCGCCTCGTTAAGACGTTGCATGCTGCGTCCATTGAGGGAATAGAACTTGTCGAAGACTGCGAGGATGTCGGCCTTGATGATCTCCCAACATGACACCAGGAACTCCGAGGAGAAACCATCGGGCCCGGCGCCTTGCTGCGAGGAAGCGATTTCACGGCGTGCCAGATCTCTTCCTCGGTGAACGGTTGCTCGAGGTCAGCGAGGTCGAAGGTGCGGTCGTCGATCTGGGCAAGGTCGATGGAGGTGTGTCGCTCCCTGGAGGTACCGAGCAGCGAGAAAAAGTGGTGGAAGGCTAGCTCGGCCATGCCCGGCTCGTCGGAGATGCAGCTGTCCTCGTGGCGGAGGGAGAAGATCCGATTTTTCTGAGTCCTATGAGCCGCGTGGATCTTGTAGAAGGCGCAATTGGTCTCGCCTTCCTTCAGCCAGCGAAACCGCACGCGCTCATGGGCAATGGATCGCTCGAGGGAGGCCAAGCCCAAGTAGGTGCGCTTGAGATTGCAGCGAAGCCAAGATTCAGAGGGAGAGAGCGCTCTGAAATCTTGGGCCGCGTCCAGCTGGGCAATGAGCTCACGAGCAACTAAGAGCTGCATGGAAACATGCCCAATGGTGCACGCCCCCCAGCTTTGGAGGCGGCGAGCAGTGTGCTTGAGGCGGAGGTATATGCGCCGGTAGGGGTCCGGGTCGTTCACAGCGTTCCAAGCATCCGCCACCGTAGCCTGAAAACCCTCAAGGTTGATCCAAAAACGTTCGAAGTGGAAACACTTTGGTCCGGCGTGGTGCGGAGAGCAGTCTAAGAACAACGGACAGTGGTCCGAGACCGTGGTGGCAAGGCACCGAAGAAGGCAGTGCGGCTGGGTGGAGTCCTAGTCGGAGGTGCATAGGAAGCGGTCGTTGCGAACGAGGGTGGGAGAGTCACGCTCATTGGACCAAGTATAGCGGCGTCCGTGCATGTAAATGTCACGCAACTCCATGTCGGCGATGAAGCGGCGGAAACGGCTTGAGGTGCGCCGGTTAATGCTGCCATTGCTCTTGTCCTCGGCAGAGGATACAAGGTTGAAGTCACCACCAAGGAGCCAAGGACCGGCGCAAGTCTCGCGGGTCTCCTGAAGATCTGCCAAGAAAAGTAGCTTGTCGTCGTCGTCTTACGGGCCATAAACCCCGGTGATCCACCACGGATTCGCGCCGGTGGGGGTAGAGACTAGCGCCGTGATGTGATGCTGGCCAATATAGGGGCTGGAAATGGAGATCTCGCTGCTCCGCCAAGCAAGGAGGATGCCACCACGCGTCCCAATCGACGGGAGAAAGAAAAAGTCCACAAAGTTGGGGCCAAGCGTCTCGATGACAAGGGGCAACGAGAAGGAATCCAACTTTGTTTCCTGGAGACAAACAATGTTAGGGGAAGCAGCGGAGACGACCGATCGAACGGCAGTACGCTTGGCCTTGGAATTCAGGCCACGGACGTTCTAGAAAATAGTTTTAAGGTTACACTCCATGAGAAAAGCTAGGTGGTCTAAGGGAAGCTAGTCACAGCCGAGCTAACTCGCGGCAATGCCGCGCGGTGCCGGGGAAGAGACGGCGCCGAAGATGGTGCCCGAGGGTAGCCGCCACCCGTAGTAATCTGCAAATGCCTGCACCACGTCCTCTGCAAGCGGCTGCTCAAACAACTTGCTGTAGCGCTCCAAAGCGGCGGGGGAGATGGGCTCATCATCGCGAAGGATCCCAAGCCTACGGAGTAACACGCGCTTGGCCTTCGCTTCCGAGTCGAGACCACGATCAGCTTGGGCAATGCGGTGGCTTCGTCTCGGGGTGAAGTTGGGGGCAAATCCTTCTTTCTTCTCCTTGGAGCAGGGGTAGGTAGAAGCGGCGTGGGGCGCTGCGGGATGCCTTGCAGGAAGCTGTGCAGGGTGTCTTCTGGTCTCGACGGCGAGGCGGTAGCCAAACAGGTGTCTGCATGGTCGTGCAAAGTCGCAGCCAGTGGGGTGGCCTCACTGGGCGAGAACGGTGTGGCCGCCGCGGACAACTGGCAGGGGCTGCGCAACGAGGCAGGTGGGGACGGCGCGTCCTCGGGGTCCATTGGCTCCGCTGCGGTAGGAACATCCGCGGTCCCGGTTCTTGTCGGCGCATGGGATGGCTCGGACCATTTTGAACTGGCCACGTTCTTGCCAGCTAGCGCAGGGGAGGATCCAGAGGCCTCAGGTGGCGCGAACATAGGCGAGGCGGGATTAACTGTGGGCGGCGCGGGGGTTGGAGGAGTTGTATGCGAGGCCACAGGTGAAGCAGGATTATCTGCATCCGAGGGGGGCCGCCATGTCAGCAACAGCAGGGGGGCAGGTCCTGTCTGCGGAGCCGCAGTCAAGGGACGTGACCGGGTCGTGGCCTCAACGGGAAAGCCACGGAGGGGTGGGATCCAAGGATCCCCTGCCAGCCATGGTATGGCGGGGAAGAGCGACGGCGCCGGTGTCGGCCCGCCCCGGTGCGCCCATTGCCGTTGCCAGAAGGTGGCCTGGCGTCACCGCTGTTTCCAGAGCGACGCGGAAAATCATGGCGGCGCGGCCAATCGCCAGGACCGGGCGGCGGCGGGGGAACGTCGAAAGGGTCGTTCTCGTCATCTGGCGGCGGCGGAGGGGGTGTCGGGACGGGCAGCCGGAAGTCAGTGGAGCGGGTCACATGGATAGTCACTGGATAGCGCAGGACACCCAATGCGAAACGCTCCGCCACGTCAGGGTTCGCGCCGGCGAGCACGGCGTCCTCCTCCGGGAGGAAGAGGTCGGAGGACCTGGGAATCAAGTCAGGGTTGGGGGTCCACGCCGACAGACGAAAGACCGACATGTCTGAGCCGTCTCTGGTCTCCAGAGCGAGCTCGTCGACCATGCAAAACGGACCGAGCAGAGTCACGGCGGAGGAGAGTCGCCACGCGTGGTCAGGGATGCCGGAAATCTCAATGTCAATCTTGAAGCGGAGGGAGATCGGCTGGGCGCCGTCGAGGCGGCTCCAGGGATGCATGAGGAGGCGGAATCGCGGGCCACGAGCAATGCCGGCGGCCACGCGCGCGCGGTCGTCCATGCTCTGGAACCGGATGAGGAACTGCGCAGGGCCATGGCGGTGCACGGAGAAAGCATCGGCCGGGATGTCAAAACGCCCACTAAGCAAGCCGGTGACTTCGGTGCAGGAAACCCCGGAACGACGCCCGGCGACCGTGGCAACCAGAGCGCGCTGGAGCGCCACCTCCGCCGCGATGAGGTCAGGGGAGCGGGGGAGGAAACACAGCGCGCCCGCAGGCCTGAGGGAGGGGTGGCCAGACATGGCAGAAGCCTGGCCGGAGGACGAAGCGGAAGCCGCGCTCGGGCTCGAAGGTCGCGGGGAGGGCACCGGAGAGGGGGCCGGGCAGCCATGGCCGGAGGGAGTGCCCGCGCTAGACGACGCGGAGGCAGCGCGGGGGCGCTTCGCCGGGCCCCGTCCGGATGACGCGGAGCGGGGCACGGTGCAGTCACGCGCAATATGCCCGAAGAATCGGCAACGCCGGCATCGGATGTCGCGGCGACACTCCTCGCCCGGGTGGACGTCCAGACAGCGAGAGCACTCACTGCTCGCGGAGGGCGGGGAGGGGGTCGATCTGATCTGATCTGAGCTGAGAAGCCAAAAGAAGTGGAGTGTAATGTTGTTGTTGATAGTCAGTTGTATGGCCGTGGTTAGCAGCTCGATCGTGAACAAAATGTTGTTGTCCTGTGTGTTGGCTGTTTAGACATACATACATGGTCATGGACCTTGCACTCCCACCTGTTGTATCCTGCTGCCATAACCTCTCTCTCTCTCTCTCTCTCTCTCTCTCTCTCTCTCTCTCTCTCTCTCTCTCTCTCTCTCTCTCTCTCTGTGCATATTATCTGAGGATCAACAAAGAAAAGATGAAGAATCCATGCATGTACTACCTGCAAAAGTTTTGAATTCTTTACTGTACCGTCGCGTGGACAGTTACCTGATGATGAAATATGTGGGTCAGTGGTGACATGTGTGTCTGCTTTGGAGATTATTATGTGGTACGTATCTGACTAGATATGTACACTTTGGGTAGCATGAACAGGTGAAAGGTTTTTCTTGCTTGACAAACTTAACTTGATGGCTGCTGTTGGTAAATGATATCTGCGGTCAGGTGGTTGGCCGGGTCGTATATGTATAAGTATATATAGGTATCAGCTGGTCTATCCTGTCGAGCTTGTTTTGCTGCCTCTTTCGTGCCACCCAAGATGAAGATAGTTTCTAGTAGAAAGAAAGAAAGAAAGAAAGATAGTGGGGTGGGGCCCGGCGTGATTCTTTCTACAGTATATGGAAATTAACAGTCAAGCAAGAAACATCTTCCCAACAAGAGGAGCGCTGGCTTATGCAGCTAGCCTGCGCATATGTGAGTGATGTGCAGCAGCAGCAGCAGCAGCTTATTTAATTGAACCAACAACATGTCCATCATGCATGCATGCATGCATGCTTAATTATTTTGAATGACACTGGACGTACAAAACATCGTAAGATTATTATTCAGTGAGCTCGCTCGATCCTCATGTCAGTTCACCACAAGCTAGACGCTGCAGAGTGCAGATAACTAACTGCTTGATGACGTACGGCCAAAGCTAGGTGCCACTAGCTTGCATGCATCAGCAAGTCTCCGTCCGTGATGAGCGAGCGACGGGATACCTTGAGCTGTCTGGCCGACTTGGCAAAGTCCCTGCAGGCAGGCGATTCAGCACCGTTGTTTGTCAGTCTTTTTTTTTTTTTTGCGGGAGAAATACTTGTATTACTCAATTATCAAATCCTTACAATCATTCTCAGCAATCTCCAAAACCTCTGGAGGTCCAGACCCAATCCAGGTAAGGGTTCTGCCCTCAGCTCTACCAAAAGTAGCCAAACTATCACTAGCCTTATTTTGCACACGCGAAACATGAGTAATACAAGTATGTCGAAGACTTAAAAGATATCTAATCTCATTAACAAGAGAAGCATAAACAGAGCGGTCAGGTCCAGCACATGTGATCATAGACACCGCCGTGAGGGAATCCATCTCAATTGCAATTGGAAGATCTGTCCGCTGAAAGGCCGAAGACAGTCCCTCCATACAGGCCCATAGTTCCGCTTCTAGAGCATCCCTGCAAGAATACAAGGTTCTGCATGCCGAAAAAATGATATCTCCATTTGAATTCCGCAAGATCATACCAGCACCCGCCATACCACATGAGGTGAAGGACCCGTCCGTGTTAAGTTTCGCCCATCCTTGCCTCGGTTTTGACCACCTGAGCAGCGGGGCTTCCATTCTAACAGGAATTGTAGGAGGCTCAAAAGAAATCACAGCCTTCCCTTTATCTGGGTCCATGTGTGTGTTCGATTTGATGGCCATCAACGATTCCAAGTAACTCTGCAAAAATCTGATGGAAACTTCCATAGGCGGAGCAGGTTTCAAATGGATAATCTCATTCCGAACATGCCAACTTCTCCAGAACGTCATCAGCATTATGCAGCGTTGAAGTTCATTCAGAGGTGCTAGGGCATGCAACAGCCATTCTTTGCCATTATGTACCACCGAATCAACATTGGATAAACGCCAAACTTTGGCCATAGCCAGATATAAGTCCCGGCCAAACTGACAACGCATGAAGGGATGAAAATTGTCCTCCTCCTCCACACCACAAACGGGACATCTACTTGTTACTTCAAGGCCAATTTTGTGCTTGTTTCTCCAAGTAGGCAGTCCATCTGTTGCAACTCGCCATGCAAAATTCTTCATTGTTGGTGGCGCACCACAATTCCAAATATATTTCCAACATGCCCTACTTCCGTTCGGTGACGTACTCGACGAGGCCGCAGTATCTCTATGCGCCTCATCAAACGCCAATTGATAAGCGCTTTTAACAGTAAAAATTCCCAGCTTCCCCGGCCCCCATGCAATAACATCTTCATCCAGCCTCGGCGATGCTCTAATTTTCAGAATTTCCTCCACATCCGCAGCCACAAAATACTGTGACAGTAGCACAACATTCCATGATCCATTCTCATTTAACAAATCTGAGACGAATCGGATACGGCACCTTCCTTGTGGTGAAATCGGTTTATAAGAGAAGGGCCTCAGAATCCAATTGTCACGCCACACTCTTATACTTCTTCCATTGCCTACTCGCCAAACTAGCCCCTTTTAGAGCAATTCCAGTCCATGACTGATGGCTTGCCATGAGGATGAAGCATTGCCCGTGAAGACAGTATCCTCAAGCTTCCCCTCTGGGTAGTATCTCGCCTTAAGAACTTGCGCACATAAACTGTCTGGCCTGGAAATTAATCTCCACGCCTGGCGAGCAAGTAGAGCCTGGTTGAACAAACGAAAGTCCTGGAAACCTGCACCACCCCTGTCCTTGGGCTGCATAAGATAG
The DNA here is from genome assembly GCA_039707655.1 of Elymus sibiricus. Taxonomy (NCBI): domain Eukaryota; kingdom Viridiplantae; phylum Streptophyta; class Magnoliopsida; order Poales; family Poaceae; genus Elymus; species Elymus sibiricus. The sequence goes on from CM077666.1 coordinate 517,111,761, forward strand.
TCCCATCCTCTCCAGTGAACTTTCCTTTTTCCCTTTGAAGATCCCCAATAAAAATTCCTGACCAACCTTGTGAGATCATCACAGACCGAGTAGGGGAGTTTAAAAACGCCCATAATGTAAGTTGGTAGTGCTTGGGCCATCGCCTTTATAAGAACCTCCCTTCCGGGCTGAGCTAAATGTCCATCCCCCCACTGAATAAGTCGTTTTGTCAGGCTTGTCTGAAGGTTCTGAAACTTACCCTTGGACATACGCCCCTCAGGGGTAGGAAGGCCCAAATATTTCTCCTCAAAGATCAAGCTAGTAACATTCAATACGTCCCGAACTTGCTCCTGTATTGCAGATGGACAAGAGGCACCAAAGAATATAGAACACTTATTGTAATTCAAGCTCTGTCCTGTAGCTGATCCATAAAGATCTAGTGCTGCTTTCACACTCTCTGCCTGGCCTCTAGAAGCCTCAAAAAACAACATAGTATCATCTGCAAACAATAGGTGGGATATGCCCGGTGCTCTTCTGCAAATTCTTACCGGGGTAATATCTCCACTGGCCACTCTACTTTTCAAAATAGCTGACAGACCATCCGCCACAAGCAAAAATAAGAATGGTGAAAGTGGGTCACCTTGCCGAAGACCGCGCGTCGGTGCAAATGAATCCAAGAGAGTTCCATTTAATTTGACAAAATACCTCACCGATGTGACACAAGTCATTATCCAGTCAATCCATCGCTGAGAGAAACCCAACTTTTGCATCACCTGCTTCAAAAAAACCCAGTCCACCTTATCATACGCCTTGGACAGATCAAGTTTATATGCACAAAAGCTCTTTGTGGGATCCTTCTCTTGCTTGATATAATGGATGCACTCAAACGCAACAAGCACATTATCCGTGATCATCCTACCCGGGATAAAAGCACTCTGCTCCACTGAAATTAAGTCATCTAATAAAGGCCGAAGCCGGTTCACCAAACACTTGGAGATGACCTTATAAATTACGTTACATAGACTGATAGGCCTATAATCAGACAACTTTGTAGGGTTAGATATTTTAGGGATGAGAACAATGGAAGTAGAATTAACTCCCTCTGGCATTACCCCCGTACAAAAGAAGACTTTGACAGCCGCAAGTACGCTGTCCTTAAGAATACTCCAGTTTCGCTGAAAAAACCAGGCAGGAAAGCCGTCCGGGCCCGGCGCCTTCAACGGACCAATCTGAAACAAAGCGTCTGAAATTTCTTTGTCCGTGAATGGTGCACAAAGCTTGATATTATCCTCCTCCGTTGCCAAAGACTCCAAGAGATCAATCACTGGGGCTGCATCAAGTGATGTGTCCGCTGAAAAGACATCATGGAAATACTCGTTTGCTAGCTTCCCCATAGTTGCAAAATCTGAGTGTACCACTCCAATACTATTAGTCAATTGTCGGATCTTGTTCTTACGAGCCCTCCAGACAGCCTTGCTGTGAAAAAAGTTTGTGTTACGATCTCCCTCTTTGAGCCAAGAGATTCTCGATCTTTGGAGCCATAACATCTCCTCCTGGTATAATAGTTCGTTCATTTTATCTGTAACCCTTCTAATCTCCTGCCTATCTGCATTCATGTGCATGAGCTCCTCGAGCTGGGAGCACGACTTTGCTAGTTCCCTGGTTACATTGCCGAATTTTTTACTCCATGATCCAAGAGAAACCATGGTCTTTGAGAGAGCCTCTTTCAGCTGGGCTAAATTCTGGACCGCTCCAACTGCTTCCCATGCACTCTTTATAACCTCTGGCAGTGCCGAGTCCCTCTCCCAGAAGATCTCATAGCGTCGATTCTTTTTGCCGGTAGGACCCGGGTCTGCCTCGCCCTTCAATAGTACCACTACATGACCAGAACACGGAGATAAGACATGCTCTACTGACGCAAAAGCAAATAAATTCCTCCATGAATTTGTTGCAACTGCCCGGTCTAGCCTCACCCTGACATTATTTGAGCCACTTCTTTTGTTATCATAGGTAAACGGAACACCTGTGAATCCCAAATCCACCAGTCCGCATATTTCAAGCGTGTCCCGGAATGATACCATTTGCGCCTCGGACCTTGGTGTTGCAGAAAAATGCTCAAAATCCCACAAAGCTTCATTGAAGTCACCAATTACTAACCACGGAAGGTCGCTCACAGATTTCAGATTCTGCAGTTTTGTCCACATTAGATGTCTATTCTCCACCCGTGGTTCCCCATACACAAACGTAACTCGCCACTGATCTGCATCCTCATGTACACGGACCAGAGCATTAATGTGTCGTTCATCTTTGTCCAAAATCTCCACCACGCAATTTTCTTGCCAATAGACCGCCAGGCCACCACTCATTCCAGAACTGTCAACTCCACAAAACCCTTTCAGACCCAAACGACTTCTCAATCTCTTCATCTTTACTTCTTTCTGCCTCGTTTCAGACAAAACACAAACATGGGGGAATGCGACCGACACAACGTCGCCAATTCTCGAACTGTCCGGGTATTCCCCCCTCCCCGGCAGTTCCAACTTAGACAATTCATTGGGCCCGGCGGTCCTCCATCTCGGAGGCCGCCTCATTAGAAGTATCCATGTCAACTCCATCCACAGTATCATCCATGTCAACTCCATCCACAGTATCATCCACATCAACACCATGTCGCATCCTCTTTACTATAGGATTTTTGCCTGGCGTAGAGACAGGAACTCCACCCAAGTTCTCAGCAGTACTCCCGTGCTCGATCAGTAACACAGTGTTAGACACCTTCCCTACCAAATTAGGTACTGCCTGCCCCCTCACATTTATCACCCATCTGCATTAATCAGTCTTTTGCGGATATTCCTTCCTTCCTCACCAATAGTATCTTCCGAGTCATGTGGTCGGTTCATATGAGAGCTAGAACCACCACCTCGGTCATTAGCACCGAAAGATCCACCATTCCTGCCTCCTCCTCCAAGGCCATCCCCTCTACCAGCTCGACCACGGCCTCCAGCAGCTCCACCTCCCCTTCCAGAACCCATCCATCCTCCTCCTCTCCCCCCACCAGTACCTCCTCCATTTGATTCATTATTCCAGTGCAAGTAATCACCCCAATCACAAGTACTAGGGTCATGTATACCATCTCCACATTCCTCCACAACATGTCCCATGCATCCACAGAAGAAACAAAAGTCCGGGAGCTTCTCATAACTGACACGGTACTTCTTACTTTCTTTCAATGTAATCGGGACAAATCTTACCAGGGGCTTATTAACATTCACAAAAACCCTCACCCGTAGATAACTCGACGGGTTTATCTTCCCTTCATTCACAATGACAGTGAACGGTGGCTCACCAACTTTCTTCGCCACCTTCTCCGCAAGCTCCTTCTTCCTAGTCAGCCCATCCGGCAGTCCCTTTATTCTCGCCCAAAGAGGATACATATCAAGTGCATATTCAGCGACGTCCGTGAATCCATCATACTCAACAAGCACAACAGGATCTCTTCTAAATTGCCACGGTCCTCCTTCCATCACCCTCTTCCAATCTCCTAGGCAATGGCACTGAGCAAGAAACATATTTGGGCCCTTAATGTTGAAAGTCACTCCTTGTGCACAGGCCCAAGCGTTCCTCATGGAATTCAGCAAGGCGGCATGGCTAAAAGGTCTCATGGTATGAACCCTAAAAAGCGCCAGCCACCGCACCTCCTTAATCAGGTCCTCTACCTCCCCAGACAGATCCAAATCTTCTTCCTCTTCCCCGTGTAAGTTCATACCTTCAAAGGCATCCTCTAGGGTTGGGTCGGGGCCAAATTGATCCCAATCCCCCCCTTCATCTTCCTCCATGTCGGCATCTGCTGTGCCTTGCTTTGCCCCCGTCGTGTTATCTTCGATCGCAAGGGTCGGTCGCTCGACCCCCAATCTGGCGTCCTCCTGCACAGCTCCCCCCGATTGCATCTCCGTCCCCCCCCCCCACCCCCCCCCCCCACCTTCGAGCACGTCCCTGTCTCCAGACCTCCGGACTTCTCCATGCAGTCGCCTCACCAGAGGTGTGATGGATTTGTCTCCAAACCCTCTCAACGACCAGCCGAATCGATGGTGAAAAGACGTGGACTCCGGCGGCGGCGCCGTCGGAGGATAGGGTAGACCCTAGAAACCCTAGGGGAACATACACAACTCCCTCGCCCTTTCCATCCGTTGTCAATCAGTTGTATATATATATATATATATATATATATATATATATATATATATATATATATATATATATATATATATATATATATGCATCCATGGTACGTACTTTGTGTAGCCAGGATGAATCTACAAGAATGAAGAGAAGAATCAACACAACTTACTCCCATGGCAAATCTCCAAGAAGCATCCAGTCGCCGTCACCGTCCTCGTAGCTCACCACCTGCCGCTCCACTTCATCTCCTGCATCTGCATGCATGCATGCGCGCGTCGCGTTTTCTTCTTATTTTGGTCGGGAGAGAGAGGGCAGTTCATGCATGGATCGAGCTGTGCGTGTTCGATCTCATGATAATGCATGAATTGACGACGATTAATTTGAAGAGAAGGTTGATGCATGGATCAAGGTACGTAGTTTGGCGAGAGGGGAAGAGGAGGCGGAGCGTGCGGAGGAGCTCCTGGTAGGAGCGGTGGCGCGACAGGTCCACCTTCCTCCCGATCCCGACGCCCTCCATCTTCACCTTCACCCACCTACACACACACACATACACATGACAGCGTACGTACGTAGTCAGCTCCATCAGCCTCACAACAGCCGGAAAAGAAGAGAAATGCATGGAATGTGTCATGTGTGTACGTGCATTTGCAGGATGCATGCATTTGACAGACACGCACGATGAACGGATCGGAAACAGGACTCTATCACCTTGCTGAGTGTCCGGCCGAAGGATTCCGCCGGCTGCATGGCCGATCACCTTGCCGACCTCCAGCCCGACCGCCGGGGAGGAGCCGCAGCTCCAGGTCCAGCTTCTTCTCCATCTCCATGGCGCGCGCCCGCCGATCACCTTGCCGACCTCCAGTCCAACCGCCGGGGAGCCCCAGCCCCAGCTCCAGGTCAATCTCCATCTCCATGTCCGCCGGTCGATCACCTTGCTTGCTGAGTGGTGGTGGAAGTGGAGTGGGATGGGATCGATGCATACGCGCCGTACGTATATATAGGCCTGGCCGCCTGGGGAGGGGAGGGGACGAGTGCAAGACCATGCAAATTACTACTCCTACCCTACTTAGTACTAATTGTGGACCTAGGTAGGTGGGTTTGGACGCGGGCTTGCGTCGTGCTCCCAGCCCAGCCCAGCCCAGGTTTCTTTTTCCGGCCGGGGAAACAATAGTGGGAGCTAGCACAGAGCCGTTCGTCGTCAAGGGTGGACGTACGTTGCCTCTCTTCATTTCCCTTGTCTTTGCTTGCAGTCGGTCCTTTAGATTGTGTTTACCTTTGTTTTTTGTGCATCATCACATCACCACTGTACATGTACTGTTGTTGAATCTTGATTGGTTTTTTACCAGCAGGGTCGGTCGGGGCCCAAAGCGCGCTCGCAACCAAGGATTTGATTTTGATGTCCGGACGGTGGACAGGCACCAGGTGAAAAGCAAGCATGGTCATGGAGCGGGGGCGACGACGTGGCTCAACAGACGCCCCTCCTCGACGCTGGCCTCCACCTACTGTACAGGCCGGCCCGACAGAGAAACAGAAAGTACATGAATCAAACAAAGGGAACTCACCGGCTAACTCCCATAGTCCCATTCCTAACTCCCATCGATCTCATCTCTCTTCGCTGGGGTGCCCCCAGCTAACTCCTATTCATCCCTCAAAAAGAAAAAAGAAAATAAAAGCTAACTCCCATTCCCTCCCTGGATTACTAGGGTCCCCCGGGGAAGAGACAAAAATGGGAGTTGGCCTCCTAATTCCCCTTCCCATTTTTTTTTATTTTTTTGGAAAAGAGTAACTCCCAACTCCCTGAACCAATCAATGGATTTTAATTCTCACGTACTCCCTCCGTCCCATAATATAAGAACGTTTTTTACACTAGTATAAAAAAGTGTAAAAAACACTCTTATATTATGACACGGAGGGAGTACCCTAAACTCCCATTCCCTACCCCCAACTCCCCCAGCCAAGCACGCTGTTTTTTTTCCTCGAGGGCACGTAAATTGCGTAGTTTTATAGAAGGTAGAAACAGTTTACAAGAAGACTCATTGGGCTATGCGAACATGGCCACAATGTAGGAGATATGCCATAGAGGCAATAATAAATGTTATTATTTATCCCCATGTTCATAATTATGTTTATGTTCCATGCTATAACTGCTATGGTTCTCGAGTCTGCAATAATCACGAGGCTCAGAGGAAGACTCATATGCACGTGTGGAATAATAAACGGTAAAATGTATTCCCAGTCTGGCCTCTAAGACTAGCTCAAGTGTTGCATGATGGTTCTGTTTTCCTGATCATGGGCATGACTATGCCAGCAACTTTGAGGGCACAATGTTAGGAGAACACTTGTGTTGAATCGACCCGATTGATGTTATGCTATGAGATGCACTCGTCACAAGTTAATGATTAATAACACAGAGAAAGTTAATGTTTGCATAATTCCTTAGACCATGAGAGTGTCGAGTTTCTTCATGCTTGATTCATGAACTTTGGGGTTTGTTAAACGTCATCCGTAAATGGGTGGCTATTACGGCGGCTTACGGGTTCATGGAAAAGTGTGTCAAGGGACTTGATAGCTCAAGATTGGGATTTGCTCCTCCGACGATGGAGAGATATCTCTGGGCCCTCTCGGTGTTACGGTACCCATCATCGTCTGGCCAGACACATTGTGATTTGATCACAGGGATGCCGAAACACGAAAACGAGAAAAGAGAACAAAACCGGTAACGAGGTAACTGGCATTGTGGACAAGTGTTGATCCACGGGGATGCCGATGATTCTCACCTCGGGTATTTGTAACATATCGTGAAGCAACAGGAATAGCACACGGCAACTGGAGGTTCACTTGAATATTCATTCGTGTGGGTATAGGGGTCAATATGGGTGTCCACGGCTCCGATGTTGATCATTGATCGGAAAGAGTTCCGGTCATGTCTATACTTCACCGAACCTATAGGGTCACACGCTTAAGGGTCATCTATCTGCTGAATACTAGACAGGGAGTCTGAGAGAAAATCACCGGAAAAGTTTCGGACGAAACGGAAACGTTCCGGAGAGGACACCGGAATAGTTCCGGTAAAACTGAAAAGTTGTTTCAGGGTATACCATTAAGTCAAATTGGTTTCGGCACACGTCTGGAAATTCTTGGAGGGTGCCAAAATCGTTCAGGAAACTTCTGGGATTTTTCCGGAGGAAAAACCGGAAATGTTCCGGAGCAGCCGGAATCGCTATGGTAGCTTTTCGCAGAAGAAAAACATTGTTCCGGAATTGTTTCGGAATGCGTTCAAAATTGTTTTAGTGGGTACTGGAATTGTTTTAGGCACACAAAAATAGTTTGGGATTTAACGGATGCAAAAATGTCTTCATGAATAGTGAAAGTGCTTTTTGGATTACTTTTTGGAAAGCCACTCTTTTAGGCTTTTGCTCAAAAGATCTTTGGGGATGACATGGATGGATAGGAACCCCTTTGGGGGGGACCCACTAGGGGGTGGCCGGCCACATGAGGGGCTCCTCCATGGAGCCCCACTTGTCCCATGGCTTCACCTTTATGCCCTTGTGAAGGACTTCATTCATGTGCATTTTGGGTTTTATTGTAAAACCACCCTACCCCTTGGCTTTCCTATAAATAGAGGTGGAGAGGAGCTCTCCACTCTCATCCCTTGCTCTCAAACAAATGCCATCCTCGTCTGTCTCACTCTCTCTCCCTCCCACGAAAAGAGTTTCGTAGAGCCGAAAGGCTGTCTGGGTTCCGGTGGAAACTAGTTCTGGACGGCGAAGCCCTGCCGGATAGATGACACCGTATGTGTGCAACTCTGTAGAGAGATCATAGTTTTGGTCTTAGTTCGAGAGTGCCTCCCGAAGGGCTGTCCGAGTGACCGTCCGAGTTTCGAGGGTCCTCCCGAAGGGCTGTCCGAGTGACCGTCCGAGTTTCGAAGGTTCTCCCGAAGGGCTGTCCGCGACACCGTCCGAGGGACTGTCAGACTGCCTCCCGGAGGGCTGTCCGAGGGGCAGTCAAGGGAGTACATCCTCGCGGTTGGGAGGTTGTAAATCCTAGCTGCGGGGATCTGCACCGCCGATCGTCATCGACTCTACTTCCGCTGCGCTACGAGTCGGTAACGAAAAAGATCAAACCTTGTATGCAGTCTCCATAGTGGTCCTGGGCAGTTGCGTAGGTCGGAAATTTTTTGTTTTCTGCTGCGTTTCCTTACAGTGGCATCATGAGCCGTGCTATGCGTAGATGCAGGTTACGATCTAAAATACATAGAGATGTATGGGTGTTGCACAATATAATTTGTAGTAGATGAGTTCTACTGCTGATAATTATTTGTGCGGGTAGCAGATGAAATCTGTTACCCGATGTTCTTGTTGCTTCCCTGGAATTTGCATATTTCTGATCTTGATAACAGCATGGTGGAGTTTCAAAGTTCTGGCAATCCGCGATCCTGATTGATCAACGAAGTGCTAACAGTTCTTTGAATTCCACCATAGTTAAAAAGAAAGATGAAATTTCGCAGACGAAAGGGCAATGCAGATATGATCTGCACGGGGGTCATGCGTATGACGAAGTTCAGTGTGGGGCTCGAGATTTTATTATCTCGTGTTTCATACACCCCGCAAAGTTAATCTAGCGACTTGAATAATCATACTTGATGATGGACGTTGGTAGCTGCGGTTTGTTCGAAACCTTAGAAGCCACGTAAAATGAAATTTTGCATAAACCGATTAGAAGCGTCTAACTTGGTTTTGCAGGATGGTTTGCATGTGCATATGATGTGGTATAGCAGTGCTCATATTAATTTGATTATGTATGAGACGACTATATGATGTAAATTAACATGATCTGCGTGTCATGATTCGGCATGATGGCTGGAGCCATATGATTGTCACTTTAATGACCTGCGTGTCAACCTTAAGTAATGCACTTATTTTATTAGCTATAGAGATAGCAATATTATCTGGTGCATCGACAAGGTGGTGGCAAACTTCGTGAAGGTGAACACCGACGCGAATGCCGAAGACGAAGAAATACAAGACTTCTCCGTCAGAAAGGGCTATACCATATCATGCTATTATGAATTGCCTGAGATGTTTATCCCTTATGATGCACCCTTCTTGATTGTGCGGTAGTCGCTTTTTATTAGGGTGATCTCTCACTTAAAATATCAAAGTAGTTAGTGTTCACCCAAGTGTAGCACCGTCCGAAATTCGTATCTTTTCGGGGTGCGCCATGTACACATGAGCACGAACGAATCGAGAGGAATGAGGCGGGTGAGGTCAGACCTCACAGCAAGATCACTTGGTTGTCTTTGACGTTCAGGCAGGAGAGTCCTGAGCTCGGAACACGCCCTTCGAAAGATGAACAAGAATCACATAGAGATGTGATCGGCAAGTTGGCCTACCGATTGAAATTCGCGTCATCAGTGATGAACCCGTCAATGGCGTCGAATTGAAATACGGATCTTGAATCACTCACAATCAATTATGAGAGATATTGATTTGAGTGGGAGCGCACTTTAGAATTAACTTGTTTAATTCTCAGTGCAATTAATTATGAACTTTGTCTAAGTGTGAAATTGCATAATAGTTATAGAATAATGGCTCGCGTTTCCACCTTCCCTATTAAAATTGAATAGTTGTTAAAATATCTGGTTAAACTTTACGGTTGGTAACGTAATGTGAGGATTGTCCTCAAGAGTGCCGAGAAGGACTTTGTCCTATCGCATGCTTTTGGTATTCTCCCGCTAATGCTATGGATAATGTGACTCTCGTCCTTTGATCCAAAAGCTAGAATTCCGTTACGGTCAAGTAAAATATGTTTGCTTCCATGAGACCCGAACTTCAAAAGTTTGGGATAGCTATGTGATATTCATGGAACTGAAAATTAGTTTCAGATACAAACAAAGGCTAAAAGATATGAGATATCCAAAGCAATGTTTGTTTTGCAAATTATTAGTAAAGTGTTTACTATGCATTTGACTGATAAGAGAGGGATCCAGAAGAACGTCGGTCATATGATGATGGTGAATAAAACAACAACTTAAGAGAAAGGAAATGTCCGAAGGGTGTTAGTGTGACTTACACACCTAGGAAGTCCGGGGCTAACGCCACTCTTAAAGTTGGGTGCTTCTTCTGAGAGTAGGAGAAATACTAAAAGTTAAACTGTTAGAAGTATAAAGGCAAAAAGAGTGAAGACTGGAATATCCAGCTCATGTATGAATGTCATACGAGTTATAGATGTATGGAAGGCTGGTCAAAGACATAGTTCTTGGGAATTATGATTAAACATGTTAATCACTAATTCTTGGGTATTGTGAGTTGATCACAAAAAATACCCGCTCGATTGCATTCTGCTGCGACTCGATGCAAGAACTACTACGGCCTAAAAGACTTGCCGGAGTGAGGTTTAGATATGCGCTGAGAACATAGTAAAAGTTGCTATACTCGGTACATTACCTATGTATTTATTTTCATAATTCATTTTAGAGTTTTTATACACTCTAGCCCATTGCATAAAGCATCTTGCAAGAAGGTTGTTCATAAGAGAACTTTTGATGTTCGGTGTTATGAATAACATAAGGGTCATGCTTCCATCATGGATGGGATGTATGTTATGAATATTAATAATAATATATTACCTCTGTATTCTCTTTCATAATTCATTTTAGAGTTTTTACACATTCTAACCCATTGCATAATGTTTGTTGCAAAAGGGTTGTTCATAAAAGAACAATTGTTGTTCAGTATTATGAATAACATAAGGGCCATGCTTCCATCATGGATGGGATGTATGTTATGAATATTGATGGTAATATGATACATCCATAACACTAACGCTAAATGTCGCAAGACTAAGAGAATACCATACATGTGTGGCACTGCATTTGGTCACATTAGTGAAACCCGCATGGAGAAATTCCATTATGATGGATTTTGAAGTCATTTGATTATGAATCATCTGACACTTGCAACTTTCCTTCGGAAAAGTGAAGTGACTGAAATACTATTCACAGGCCATAAGGAACGAGCAACGAACTTATTGGTGATCATACATTTTGATGTATGTAGTCCGATAAATGTTGTTGCTAGCAGTGGATTTATCTATCTTCAGAAATGACTCAAGTAGATATATGGATATTTACTTGATGAGACGGAAGTCTGGATCTTTTGAAATCATTCATAAGGTTTTCGAAATGAAGAAGAAATTATTGTAACAAAAAAAATTATGTTTCTGCAATTGGATTGCGGAAAGAAAATTTTGAGTTACAAGTTTAGCGAATGTCTGATGAGTTGTGAAAAGAGTTTCATAACTTACACCTCACGGAGCACCACTATGAGTGGAATATCCGTGAAGATGTAATCAAACCATTTATGACATGGTAAGATCAAAGATGACATAAATCAATTTGTCATTATTCCTTTTAAAGTAATGCTTTAGGGACTGCGGCCTTTTATACAGAAAAGAGCGCCATCAGGTCTGTTGAAATGACGCCATGGTATGGTACGCCCAACCATGCTTTGTCTTTTCTTAACATTTGGAATATGGGGCTTGTGTAAAATATTTACAAACCTATTCCAAATCAGACAAGTACTACTTTGTAGGTTATCCCAAGTAATTGGGAATCCCCCCACTACTATACCGAGGCGAAAAGGTTTACCACCAAGAACGGTATGCTTTTAAAGAGAATGGTTCTTGGAAAAAGGTGAGTGGGAGAATAGTGCAACTCGACGAGATAACAGTATCTTCGTCATCAGATCAAAGGAAAGGAACCTTGGAAGTGATTCCAGAGTTTCCTACTACGACTGATACGGAAGCCTCTACATGAGATGTATGGACTTCGGTCGAACTTGCAACTGAACCATGTAGGCAAAACTCGTGCAAACCTCTCAGGTGCGCAAGCGGGATATTGTTGTTAGACAACAGTATACCTACGATACACAAGGAAGCGTTGATGGGCCCTGACTCCGGAATTGGCTAAATGCCAATATAATCCGAGATAGTTTTCATATAAATGATTCAAGATTATATCTTGATAAACCCTTCGGAAGACTTAGAGTCTAACGAACACTAATGGAACTATAAACTGATGTGGATAAAATGTTTTATCCATAAAGCTCGACTTGTTGCAATAACAAGTTCAAAGAGTTGACTGCGATGAGGTTGTCTCACCGTAGCGATGCTTAAAGTCAGATCGGGTTAAACTAGCAATTAATACATATTTCAATCTTGAGATATGATACATGGATGCCAAAAGGATTTCCATGTGATGGAAATGCAACCTAGGACTTGCATGTGATACAGTCCGAAGTATTTTGTCAATCCAGAGGATGCTAGTAAGTATGCGAACTTCAGAGTTCTAGCAATGGACAGAAGAGAGCAAAATGGAGTTGGAATCTTCATTTTTGATGAAATAGTCAAAAGAGTTTGTTTTCATCAATGGATAACGAAGATGCTTGTGGTTTCAAGAAAGTAAGTGGGAGCATAATAATATTTCTGAAAACTTTGTGTGCTTGACACATTGTTGATTAGAAATAATATAAATTTCTTGACACGAATTAGGACTTCATTGAAAATAGTTTTTCGATTAAGTGCTTGGGCTAAATAGTCTTGATATTAGGCATATTTATCTACAAGATAGAATTGCCTAATAGGCTAAGCCAAAAACACATATTGACAAAATGCTAAAACAGTTTAGCATAAGAACGCCAAGGAGTGATTCTTGCCGAAGTCACATGGAAAGGGTTTTTGCAAGACTCGGTGTCCCAAAACACTGATGAGCAAAATACATGATGGAGATTCCACACACTTTTGTGTTTGGATTAATCATGTATTCCATGGTATGTAAAACAACCAGATATGTCCGATACTCCCAAGCTGTTGCGAGTATAGATACCAAAGTGATCAAAGTACTGATCATGAGACAACAGTGAAAAATGTCATTGAGTACTAAAGTAGCACTGATGACATGTTTTCTCGCAAGCAGAGATTATGAAGTGCTCGTTGTAAGTGATTACATCGATACAGTCTTCATCAATGCTCCATGCGATTTTCGATTTAAGTTAAGGGTTTTGTGTAATACACAATATGGTGGCACGGTGTTTGGAAATCGTTCCAAACAGATTGCTGTGGCGAATTCTATAACAAAGGCTAAATATGTTGCCGCTTTCAAAGCGACATAGAAGATGTTGAATCGTACAGTTCGTTCATGAACTTAGTGTGATTCCAAGATGGCTTTGGTCAATGGAACACTATTGAAGATAGTTGCTCCATAGCTCAGTCTGAGGAATCAAAGTTTGACCTGTGATTCACATATATACAAAGCCAAGTCCACACAAAATATGAATTTTGTGAAAACGCGAGGACATGCAAAGATACACACGGAACTGAAGTTGTCAGATCCGTTGGACATCAGGCTATACCACATGCGAAGCATTTTTACACCGGTATGCCATAGGTGTAATGTGCATTAGCATTGACTAGATTATTGACTCTAGTGCAAGTGGGAGTCTGTAGGAGATATGCCCTAGAGGCAATAATAAATGTTATTATTTATCCCCATGTTCATAATTATGTTTATGTTCCATGCTATAACTGCTATGGTTCTCGAGTCTGCAATAACCACGAGGCTCAAAGGAAGACTCATATGCACGTGTGGAATAATAAACGGTAAAATGTATTCCTAGTCTGGCCTCTAAGACTAGCTCAAGTGTTGCATGATGGTTCTGTTTTCCTGATCATGGGCATGACTATGCCAGCAACTTTGAGGGCACAATGTTAGGAGAACACTTGTGTTGAATCGACCCGATTGATGTTATGCTATGAGATGCACTCGTCACAAGTTAATGATTAATAACACAGAGAAAGTTAATGTTTGCATAATTCTTTAGACCATGAGAGTGTCGAGTTTCTTCATGCTTGCTTCATGAACTTTGGGGTTTGTTAAACGTCATCCGTAAATGGGTGGCTATTACGGCGGCTTACGGGTTCATGGAAAAGTGTGTCAAGGGACTTGATAGGTCAAGATTGGGATTTGCTCCTCCGACGATGGAGAGATATCTCTGGGCCCTCTCGGTGTTACGGTACCCATCATCGTCTGGCCAGACACATTGTGATTTGATCACAGGGATGCCGGAACACGGAAACAAGAAAAGAGAACAAAACCGGTAACGAGGTAACTGGCATTGTGGACAAGTGTTGATCCACGGGGATGCCGATGATTCTCACCTCGGGTATTTGTAACATATCGCGAAGCAACAGGAACAGCACACAGCAACTGGAGGTTCACTCGAATATTCATTCGTGTGGGTATAGGGGTCAATATGGGTGTCCACGGCTCCGATGTTGATCATTGATCGGAAAGAGTTCCGGTCATGTCTATACTTCACCGAACCTATAGGGTCACACGCTTAAGGATCATCTATTTGCTGAATACTAGACAGGGAGTCTGAGAGAAAATCACCGAAAAAGTTTCGGACGAAACGGAAACGTTTCGGAGAGAACACCGGAATAGTTCCGGTAAAACTGAAAAGTTGTTTCAGGGTATACCATTAAGTCAAATTGGTTTCAGCACACGTCTGGAAATTCTTGGAGGGTGCCAGAATCGTTCTGGAAACTTCTGGGATTTTTCCGGAGGAAAAAACGGAAATGTTCCGGAGCAGCCGGAACCGCTATGGTAGCTTTTCGCTGAAGAAAAACATTGTTCCGGAATTGTTTCGGAATGCGTTCAAAATTGTTTTAGTGGGTACTGGAATTGTTCTAGGCACACAAAAATAATTTGGGATTTAACGGACGCAGAAAAATGTCTTCGTGAATAGTGAAAGTGCTTTTTGGATTACTTTTTGGAAAGCCACTCTTTTAGGCTTTTGCTCAAAAGATCTTTGGGGATGACATGGATGGATAGGAACCCCTTTGGGGGGGACCCACTAGGGGGTGGCCGGCCACATGAGGGGCTCCTCCATGGAGCCCCACTTGTCCCATGGCTTCACCTTTATGCCCTTGTGAAGGACTTCATTCATGTGCATTTTGGGTTTTATTGTAAAACCACCCTACCCCTTGGCTTTCCTATAAATAGAGGTGGAGAGGAGCTCTCCACTCTCATCCCTTGTTCTCATACAAATGTCATGCTTGTCTGGCTCTCTCTCTCTCCCTCCCACGAAAAGAGTTTCGTAGAGCCGAAAGGCTGTCTTGGTTCCGGTGGGAATTAGTTTTGGACGGCGAAGCCCTGCCGGATAGATGACACCGTATGTGTGCAACTCTGTAGAGAGACCGTAGTTTCGGTCTTAGTTCGAGAGTGCCTCCCGAAGGGCTATCCGAGTGACCGTCCGAGTTTCGAGGGTCCTCCTGAAGGGCTGTCCGAGTGACCGTCCGAGTTTCGAAGGTCCTCCCGAAGGGCTGTCCGCGACACCGTCCGAGGGACTGTCAGACTGCCTCCCGGAGGGCTGTCCGAGGGGCAGTCAAGGGAGTACATCCTCGCGGTTGGGAGGTTGTAAATCCTAGCTGCGGGGATCTGCACCGCCGATCGCCATCGACTCTACTTCCGCTGCGCTATGAGTCGGTAACGAAAAAGATCAAACCTTGTATGCAGTCTCCATAGTGGTCCTGGGCTGGTGCGTAGGTCGGAAAATTTTTGTTTTCTGCTGCGTTCCCTTACACACAAGAGATACACCCACTCCATAAGTACAAATTCCACTCTCTCAGAAAAAAAATCTAAGCACGCTACATCAGCAACTATCCAGTCTCTAATGTCATCACAAATTTGAGAAACAGGCCCTAAGACGGACCGCTCCATATCCTCGTTCCTGAAAACTCTTGCGTTGGGTTGCATTGCTTCCAGATGCTCCAAGCAATAAGGATGATCACCGAGTCAAAACCCTTCCTTCCTCTTCACTTTAGCCATCATCTGGCGAGAGCAAGTCCACCACTTCAAAGTGTCTTGTAACGAAGGGATTTCCATCTGAATATGAAGAGCAAGAAATCCTCGATACCAAGTCTCCCGGGCATACACCCATCGCATGAGGATGTGGTCCATGTTATCCTCGCCTTGGCTACAGAAGAAGCACAGTGAGCAGAGGGGTTGAAGGCTATGCCGATGTCGACGATCCGATGTCCATACCCGGTATTGCAAACCCAGCAAGCAAAGATTTTACACTTCAACGAAGACCAACATTTCCAAATAGCACTAGCTACCGGGAACCAAATCATACCCTGGCAAAACCAGTTGTATGTAGATTGAGCCGTGTAGCATCCGTTGATCCAGCATCTCCAGGTGAATGTGTCGGGCATACTCTCATTAAGAACAACCGGGGTGATCGTACAAAGAGTCAAAAATTGCAAGAGGCCTGGGGGATAAGCCGGGCCCCACATCCATAATCCATTTTAAGGAAGTCAGCGCTTGGCAGACCAACCTACTGTTCACATGGCTCAATGGACGCCGGTCCTCGTGTGCTCGTTGCAGTCAAAGTCGTGCTGGCCTCCACGTATTGGACAACAAAAGAGATGAACCCTTGCTTCCATCCCCCTTTCTCCACCCTCTCCGCTACCATCCCGTTGATCTCCACCCCAATTTCAGCCCTTTTCATCGCCGCCGCCGCATTAACCCGTACGAAAAGCTACCGGAGATGGCAGAGGTGGGGCATCTGGAGAAGGCGACCGCCCAAAAGACCAACTCGGCGACACGGCAAGCCTGCCGCCTCAAAAAGAAGGCAAACGATGATGCGACCAGCAAAAAGAAGGACGCGGGGGTGGCCGGAGGGGCCGCGGTGGAGTGCAGCGGCGGAGCTGGGTCTGGGATGCGGGGCGCCACCACCGTCATCGTCCATGTACACACGTCCTGGCTGGAACAATACTAGCCTTCCTACTTCTACGCCACCAAGCAGCTCGGCTGGCAGTACCCGACATCCGCAGCCGGGCACGTGCCGTATTGCGTCGACGTCAGTGCAGGGCCGCTCCATTTCACCGAGTCTGCATCACGGCACTAGGTGAAAAGCATGGCCATGGAGCGGGGACGGCGACGTGGCTCAGCGGACGCCATTGCTCGTGTGCTCCTTGCCTGCAGTCAGAGTTGTGTTGTGCTGTACAGGCCGGTCCGACAGAGAAAGAGAGAGAGAGAGAGAGTACACAAATCATTATCAATGAATCAAACAAAGGGAACTCACCGCTAACTCCCATCGATCTCTAACTCCCATTCCTCGCGGAATTACTAGGGTCTCCACGAAGAGACAAAAATGGGAGTTAGGCCTCTAAGAGCATCCTCAGCAGCAGCCTTATTTTTGTGCACGAAAACATGGTGGAGTAAAAAAAATTAGAGCACAAAAACGTTTCTTTTTATCGCACGAGCAAGCGTCGTCTCCGACAACAGCCTCATAATAGGGCACAAAAACGGACCGCTATTTTGGCATGAAATAGGGCAAAACTGCTCCAACAGCTGCCCTAAAATATTTCCACAAAAACAAAACAGCTGCCGTAAAATATTTCCGCAAAAACAAAATAGCTGCCCTAAAATAGGACAGGAGTGGCGACGAGCGTATCAGGATCGGCGGCGGGGTCGGAGGAGCCGGCCATGGCGCGCCGTGGCCGGCGGACGGGCGGATCCGAGGGTTTTCGGCCACGGGCGGGCGTTCGGATGCGGCCTCGCGTTTTTGGGCAGCCGCCCGAGTGCCCTATACTTGGTCGTGCGGTCGTTCGTTGCAGCCAAAGTCTGGCCTCCATGTAGTTCGTTGCAGTCAAAGTCGTGCTGGCCTCCATGTACTTGTGATCCTACAAAAGGGACGAACCCTCTCTACCAACTGGCTCTCGCCGGTTCATGATCCATACGCCCGTGCACAGTCTTCACAAAATACCTACCTTAAGCAAAGCCGGTCAGGATCCGGGTTTTCTTTAACTCTGATATATAGATTGACTTCTTTTGAACGCACAATTAAACACTACTGCAATTTCCAGGTTTTCCGAGTGCCTGGAAAACTCGGCAAAAGCCGATTCCAACTCGACAGAGAGCTTGCCGAGTTCAGATCCCGGCTAAGGGTACTCAGCCCGAACCCTTCAGGTAAAGGCCATTTTGTCGAGCGCCAACGGGCGGGGACTCAGTGAACACTTCGCCTAGACCTAAGTGGGTTACTCAGTTGAAAAAAAAAGGCACTTGACAGTCCGGATGGAGCGGCGCGGCTTGCCACGTGGCATATAGCCCGAGAGCCCACTGGTAGAACTCGATGAACTTGAACGCACGATAGGGCGACACGTGGTATGCCACGTTCATCGAGACTTCAACTTCGCCGAGATCTAACCCGATGTACCCCGCAAAGACCGATGCATGAGTGGTCGACATGTGGCATGTTGACTTCGCCTAGATCCCTTGTGTTTCGAGATCGTGGAGCTGGCATACGACAACGGCCTACGTTGTTTGATTAAAAAAGAGGCCTACGCCGTTGTTGTGGGAATGATTCTGATAGTATTAGAAAGGGGTAGGAAAGACGTTGGATCTCGCTAGGAATACGTGTGACACAAAGATTTTTAGCAGGTTCAGGCCCCCCTCAGAAGAGTAACAAGCTCTATGTCCTGTGCTCTAGGAGCTCTTTTTTCTCTGCGTATGGATGGGAATTACAAGGAATGCGAACCCTCCTCTATGAGGAGGGGGCGGCTTATATGGAGTAAGCCAAGTCCCCATCTCTCCTATGTTACAAGGATTTAATCTCGATCATTATTTCTGTCTATTACAAAAGGTAACTTACATATTAATGTCAGTAACGTACGCCCCACTAATGTCCATGACTCATTAGAGGCCTCGCCGTGCCTGTTCCGCTCCTTCCATCCGAGTGATAGGGATCGTTTGAGTGGAACGGATCATTGGCGCTGTCCGATTGAGTCTGATTGTTAGTGACGTCTGAGTGAATTTCTTCCTTCGGGGTTACGATTAATATCAAGGCACCTTACGTCAGGGCCCCATGCATCACGTCATATTAGGTGCTCATGGGCATTCCTCTTAGTAGGTAACCCATCATTAGCCCCCGAATCCATCAGGATCTTGTAGGGCAGGTTTGTTGTTAACATAGCTCGTCCGGATAGTTGTGGGAATGTGCATCTTGATTGTTTGTTGATGCCATATTCTTTGCGAAACATGCTCGAAACGAGATCCTGGCGGATTCTTAGAGCTGATTCTTTGAGAGTTCGAGGTTGGGAGTCGGTTATGAGGGACAAGTGTGGTGATACTCATTCATCTCCCGGAAGAGGCTGACTAGTGATCTGAATAAGGATGTATCATAAAATCCGAGTGGCAAGTCTGACGCATGGGCTGACTTTCTAGGACAGATGCCACTCATTATCCCGGAGGAACGTCAATTCTTGCCAACTCCGGATCCAAACTTATGAATTCCGTGCTTTGGTTCCTAGAAGAAGGTCCAAACAGGTCCGCAGGGGAGCGCCGAATAAGTACTATAACTAAAGCGGGAGGGATTCGATTTTTCTTGTTTTTTTGAATTTTTTTTTGCCGCCTACTGTTCGTATTTCATGGCAACGTCGGCGTTAGTGAACAGTAAGTACGTACGAACAGTAATTGCACATGAACAGTAACAAGTGTGAACAGTAAATGCGTGCGAACAGTAAACACCGTGAAGAGTTCCCCGCTCATGAACCAGTGCTCTTTCCCGAATAAACCGAAACAACTAAAAAAAGAAAAAAAAACACTACGCATTCATGTGAACAGAAATCTATAAGAAATATATTTAAAAAAACCAAAAAAACTGGAACTCCTCCTCCCTAGACCCGAAACAGTAAAACTAGTGAAACGAACTAACACCAGAATAAACCGAAAACATTAGCCCACCCGAATAAAAAACCGAAACAGTATCTACTAACAAATACTCAAACAAAAACCGGACATTATCGGAATGAACTCAGGACTACTAACCGAAACAATAGCCCAAATAAACCAAAACAACAACCCTGAATAACCCGGAGCAACAAAACTAGAGAAACGGAACAACACCTGAATAAACCAAAAACATTAACCCACATGAACCATAAAACTGAAACAGTAACTGAATTTTAAAACAAAACAATACACCCGAATAAACCGAAACAAAAACCGGACATTATCCTAATGAACTCAGAATTACTAACCGAAACAATTGACCAAATAAACCGAAACAACAACCCCGAATAACCCGGAGCAATAAAACTAGAAAAAGTACTAATACTAAAGCGGGAAGGATTCCCTTTTTCCTTCTTTTTTTGAAAGATTACTACTCATTTTCCATCGCTGTCGGTGAACAGTACCGTATATGAACAATACCGTCTGTGAACAGTAATCACCTACGAACGGTACCATGCACGCGCAGTAATCGTCTGTGAACAGTATCGCGGGTGAACCGCCATCCCCGGATGAACAGTACTTCTGCTTAATCAGTGCTCCAAATAATCTGATTTTCTCGCCTTACTTCTTTTAGCTTTCACCGAAGAAAAATGCGCACGTTTTCAGTGAACAATAGTGACGAAGAGTGCCATACATGAACAATAATTGTCTGTGAACAGTCATCTCGGATGACCGGTACTTCTGCTTAACCAGTGCTCCAAATAATCTGATTTCCTCCCCTTACTTCTTTTACCTTTCACCGAAGAAAAAAAAACTGAGATTTTTTTTACACATCATTTCTCTCCCCTTCCTCCACCCTCGCGTCCTTATATAGAGAGTTAGGATTTAGAATTTTCTATACATCATTTCTCAACACCGGCATACCGATGCACAACCGCCTTAATCGTCTGCTAATCCTTTCTGATGATAGTGCTGTCAGGACACAAAAACAGTAGGCTGAAACTGTATGTTCGCATGAACAATAATCCATGGGAAAAATAAGTTCTTGACCGATTACTGTCCATTTTTACAACGCAACAACAGTTAAAAGTGCACTAACAAATACCCGAGCAAAAACCGAAACATTATCCAAATAAACTAAAACATTAACCCACACGAATCATAGAACTAAAACAGTAACCGAATTTTAAACTAAAACAACACACCCAAATAAACCGGAACAAAAAAAACACTATGCATTTACATGAACAGAAATCCAGAAGAAATAAAAATAATAAATCAGCACTATGCATTCACGTGGACAATAATCAAAAAGAAATAACAAATAAAAATAAAAATATGTGTTGTTCTCTTGCTTATTTCGATAAAATACAGACGAAATCGGTCACCGGCGCGGCGTGTGCCGCGCTTCTTCAGCGCTAGTTCACCCTATCGCAACTTTCCAGTGTTGTATTTTTTTTCGATAGCGGAAAATTCTTCCTAGTGACCGTTGTCCTTTGTTTGTTCTCTCGACTGACTAAGGTCGAGTGCTCAAATTCATTGAGGTAGTATCAACAGGTTTTTGGGCTTTGATTCTACAACGAATCTCCAAAATCCCGCACATATGAGCAGTTAGTGTAGCAGTAATAATGACGGGCATCGGGGTTGGCCTTGTATGGCCGTTGTTAGCAGCTCATCAATAAAATGTTGTTGTCCTGGCTTGGAGCCCATGGGAGCGACCACCATGCGGTGTATGCTCTCTGTGATCAAGATTCAGAAACCGTACTACACCTCTTCGACAGTTGCCCTTTCACGAAGGAAGTAGGGTACAAGCTACGGCTGGCACGCCCCCTTGTGCTGCCCAACCCTGCTCGCAGATCTGCCCTCAATCAATCAGTGGTGGAGATTCTGCTCCCAGAGCACCAAAGAGCAGGTGGTTACATTGTGCTGCCTACATTAATTGCATGTCACATTTGGAATGAGCGAAACCGAAGGGTTTTCTATGCACAGTCAACCTCTGCGGATGGTGTGGTCTCTATGATCAAAGCTGATTTAGACATTTTGAGAGTAGCGTTGTAGTTCCTCCCTTTGTAAAGGCAGCATCTATCTGACGACTACAAACTCCTTTGTATATTCCTAATCTTTAATGAAACGGCTGAGCACCTGCCGTTCGAGTCAAAAAGAAGTGTGTTGGCTGTCTAGACATACAATGGTCGTGGACCTGTTGTATCATGCCATAATAACCCTCTCTCTATCTGGCTGCATATCTGATAATCAACTCATCAAAAAAAGATGAACAATCCATCCATGCACCATCTGCAAAAGATTTCCTAGCCGTCGCATTGAATTGAATTCTTTACCGTCGCGGGACGGGACGTAAATTTTGGCACTGACAGTTACCTCACTGATTGATGTGAAATATCTATGTGGGTCTGCCTGCTTTGGAGATTATTATTGTGTGGTAGCTGTGTAGGTACGTAGTACGTGTCTGACTAGATAGATACACTCTGGGTAGCAAGCAAGCACACGTGAAAGTCTTTTGCTTGCTTGACTAACAACACTTTGCGATGGCTGTTGTGTTGGTAAATGATGCCAGCCAGGGTCAGGTCAGGTGGAGGTGGTTGGTCGGGTCGTATACAGGTGTCGAGCTGGTTTGGCTGCCTCTGAACCTGAACCGTGGGTGGTGGTGGTCCGTCCAACAGTGCGATGTGATGTGACAGACTCTTTCGTGCCCAACGGCGTCCGTGCTGTGCTGTGCCGCATCATCTACTGATGGTAAGTATTTAAACCAGTTCAAAATTACACTCGTTTGAACCAAGAGCACCGGTGGTGACGACCGACAACATGTCCATCATGTGTGCTTAAATACTTTGATGAAACCGCCCAGGCTACACGACACGTACGTACGTACAAGTCACATGATCCAGTCGTTGCTAGCGTATCGCATGTGCTCTCACCTTCTTGGTCCCAGTTCAACACCACCGTTCATTCTCCTGCTCTTGGTTCAAGACTTGAGTACCAAGCAGCGTAGGCATGCTCGGGTCCGTGACAGTGTCGTGTCGAGGCTCAAACCAACCAAGCAGCCTAGCCGGGGTTTGCCTGGCTGCCCATATTGGGTTGGGTTGGGTGTAGGTACGTACGTGAATGTGCATGTGCGCAGTGTCATGGTGGACTACGCGTGTGTGTGTGTGGAAACTGTGCAGGCCGGCGCCTTCATAATGCATGCATTCAACAAGGATTTCCCATCTCGGCTAAACTCAGGGCCGTACCTCAGATATTTGGGGCCCGGCCGGTGCAATGTCTAAGATTAGGCCCCAAGTAAACCTTTCGGCCAAAATATTTCAGCAATTTCAGTAGTACATATATATTTTTAAATATTTTAAATACTTGGAGAAATTCAAGTGAATATTTCGGCTTAAATGCAAACCGAAATTACTCAAATTCACTGAATTTCGGTAATTTCAGTTGCTGCTGAAATTTTCTGAAATTGAAATTAAAAAAATTGTCTCGGGACTGGAAACAAACTTTATTTCAATTTTTTTTTCCAGAATTTGCTTACTTCTTTTGTAATTACCAATTATTATTTTTGCATATAGGGTGTATATACACCCAAGAACCAAATGTTCCTCTCCCTGGATAGATAGTAAAAAAAGAATTGCGAGGGAGATACTCTGGGGCTGCAAGCAAGCACAGGTGAAAATGTTGCTTGCTTCACTAACAACACTTTGAGATGTCTATTGGTGTTGGCAAATAAAATGATGCCAGCATATAGGGTAGGGTCAGCTCAGGTGGTTGGTCTGGTCGCATGCAGGGTTTGCTAGCCCTAGCCTGGACTGACTCTCTGCCTGAAAAAAGTCGAGTGGAGGCTGGTCCATGCCTGAGTTGGTGATGTTTTTGGCCTGATGAGGTCCAACACATACTGGGATGGATGTGACGACTCTTTCGTGCCAGTGTCCGTCCGTCCAATGGCAGCTGTGCTGCATCATCTACTGATGGTAAGTATTTGGAGAAACCAATTGAACATTGCAATCGTTTGAACCAGCCACCGATGGTGACGACCGACAACATGTCCATCATTATTACATGATTAATTACTTTGAAACCGCCATTAATTTGCTGCATGTACGTACGTAGTAGTACAAAACAAACGTAAGATTATTCAGCGAGCTCGATCGTCATGTCAGCTCACACGCTGACGTACGCTGCAGAGTGCATGCAGACTGCTAGATGGCGTACGGCCAAAACTAGCACTAGCACTAGCTAGCTAGCTAGGAGCAAGTGTCCTCCGTCCCGTCCCTGATGAGCGGGGTGAAATCACTGTTTTGACCCTTTGTGCTAAAGAAATCCCGAACTGACCTCGATTGCAAAAAAAATTCGAATCTGACCTTTTTGGGTGACGCCAACATGCGTGGCGTTTGGGTTGCACGGGTGACGCCAGGGACCCTGGCGTCTGGTACCTGGCCCGCACGACCCCCCCTGACTCGTTGACCGGCTGACGTGGCAAAGGGGCCAGACGAAGGACCATGGCGTTTGGCCAGACGCCGTAGACCCTGGCGTTTGGTCCTGGTAAGTGAATAACCCCAAGGGAATTGGGTGGGACCCACCCCAGTCACTCTCCCCAATCCAGCCCGAGCTTGAAGCAGAATTTCTGGTCCCCCCCCCCCCCCCCTCTCTCCCCTCCCTCAAGCCCCCCCTCAAATCCTCCACAAAAGGTGGTTCCCTCACATCTTCCTTTCCATCACTTTGTTGCTTGTGGTAATCTCCCCCAAATCACCCAATTTTTTTTGGTTAAATCTTGTTATTTTGCTAGCATTTTTTACATGTGGGTGCAACCCTAGTTCATTGTTTTTCCCCAAATTTGAGTGTGAATATCTAGTTTAACTTTGATAATATAGGGATATGCATAGTGTGTAGTATGTATGTTTGCTTGTTGAGTAGAAAGATTGGGGGTTAGGGTTAGTTAGTGTTTAGGGTTAACTTAGCTTAGTTTATGTTAATTAATGATACATTTTTGGGCATCATCAATAATGTAGTGTTGATATGCTTTGGATATAATGGATTGTTTTTGGATAACCAACAATTGTCATTGATGCCTTAAATGCATTCATGTTGTTTTTAGATGGGGAGGCTTGTTAATGTTCATTATATGGACAAGGAGGCATTCTTGAGTAACAATGCCAATGCCGACACGGGTGAGGAACCAATGGTTTTTGATACTAGCCCTAGCTATGAGGAGGTTGTTGCAAAAGTGAGACATGTCTTAAAGTGGATGGACCCCAATGATGATGTTAAGTTAATAGGAAGGTATGATGTAGGAGTTGGAGCCAAATCTCGCTTGAAAAGTATGCCTGTCACCTCGGATTTGCATTGGGATGTATACAAGGAAAAAGTTGCCCAATCGGAAGACAAGTCATTTGAATTGTTTGCCACCAAGGTTGAACCTCCTCGGTTTACAATTGACTTGAACCGGCATGCGTCTTCCCCAATGAATGACATGACCGAGAGGACAATCGTGCCCCTTGTTGAGCATAGGGTTGTGGTTGATGCCTCCAATGCTTATCCCCAACCACCAACTAGTGAAGCAAGTGAGGTTGAGTTTTATGCCCCAAATGCTTCTAGCCAACCACCAAGTAGCCAAGCAAATGAAGTTGAGGTGATTGGTAGTGACAACGTAATTCAAGAGGACGGTGATGCTAATGATGATGAAGATGAGCTAGTGGAAGGGTTTCATGGTAATGATGTTGGTGACTTGGATGCCTACATAGCGCAAAAGGACATGGATCGTGAGTTACCTTTTAGGCGTCTATATGGGTACGACTCGGATGACGAAGGTCCGGAGGAAGAATTGGATGAGGATGGATTCACGAAGGAGGAAAACCAAATTTACTTCGAGTTGACGGGCTTACAAAAAAGAACTCACTTGTTTCGAGATCTCAGCCTTGCTCATAAAGCCGTAGTCGATGGCGGTATGAGAATGAATGCAATTGAGCCAACACCTTGCCCGGATCCAGGCGAACCAAGGGAGGAGAACGAGGATGAGAATGCTTATTTGAAGAAAGGAGTGAAGTTCCTAAGTTTGGTTGGTATGAAGATTTGGTTGGCTGACTATGCCATTCGGAACCACAGGCCATATATTATTGAGCACTCCGATATAAATTTGCGGTACACCATCAAGTGTGAGCAAGAAGGATGCCCATGGAAGGTTCGTGCAAGAAAGCTTGAAGAAACCGGAGAATGGGTGTTAAGAAGTTGTGTTGCCACCCATAGGTGCAAACCGCCATCGAAACGACTTCGTAAGACACATCGTCAGCTCACGTCTGAGTATCTTGGATACAAATTTATGAAAGACATAGCCGTTGATCCCACCGTCAAAGTGAGGTTTCTCATGCGGATGGCGAAAAAACTATATGGTTATGAAGTCAAGTATGGGAAGGCATGGAGGGCTAAGGCAAATGCTATTAGGATGTTGTATGGTGGTTACGAAGAAGCATACAACCAACTCCCGAGGTTGTTGGGAGCGATTGCACATAGGAACCCGGGCATGTATCATGTGGTTGAGGCTAACCACGACAGAGTGTTCGGTCGTGCCTTCTGGAGTTATGGACAATGTGTGTCGGCATTTGAGCATTGTCGTCCGGTCTTGTCTATAGATGGCACCTTCATTACCGGCAGATACAAGGGCACACTAATGGTAGCAATGGCGCACTCCTCCAATGACAATGTGTTGCCAGTGGCATTTGCTTTGGTGCCTTCCGAGCACCAGGACAACTGGGAGTGGTTTCAGCAAATGCCACGGGCAACACATTGTCATTGGAGGAGTGCGCCATTGCTACCATTAGTGTGCCCTTGTATCTGCCGGTAATGAAGGTGCCATCTATAGACAAGACCGGACGACAATGCTCAAATGCCGCCACACATTGTCCATAACTCCAGAAGGCACGACCGAACACTCCGTCGTGGTTAGCCTCAACCACATGATACATGCCCGGGTTCCTATGTGCAATCGCTCCCAACAACCTCGGGAGTTGGTTGTATGCTTCTTCGTAACCACCATACAACATCCTAATAGCATTTGCCTTAGCCCTCCATGCCTTCCCATACTTGACTTCATAACCATATAGTTTTTTCGCCGTCCGCATGAGAAACCTCACTTTGACGGTGGGATCAACGACTATGTCTTTCATAAATTTGTATCCAAGATACTCAGACGTGAGCTGACGATGTGTCTTACGAAGTCGTTTCGATGGCGATTTGCACCTATGGGTGGCAACACAACTTCTTAACACCCATTCTCCGGTTTCTTCAAGCTTTCTTGCACGAACCTTCCATGGGCATCCTTCTTGCTCACACTTGATGGTGTACTGCAAATTTATATCGGAGTGCTCAACAATATATGGCCTGTGGTTCCGAATGGCATAGTCAGCCAACCAAATCTTCATACCAACCAAACTTAGGAACTTCACTCCTTTCTTCAAATAAGCATTCTCATCCTCGTTCTCCTCCCTTGGTTCGCCTGGATCCGGGCAAGGTGTTGGCTCAATTGCAGTCATTCTCATACCGCCATCGACTACGGCTTTATGAGCAAGGCTGAGATCTCGAAACAAGTGAGTTCTTTTTTGTAAGCCCGTCAACTCGAAGTAAATTTGGTTTTCCTCCTTCGTGAATCCATCCTCATCCAATTCTTCCTCCGGACCTTCGTCATCCGAGTCGTACCCATATAGACGCCTAAAAGGTAACTCACGATCCATGTCCTTTTGCGCTATGTAGGCATCCAAGTCACCAACATCATTACCATGAAACCCTTCCACTAGCTCATCTTCATCATCATTAGCATCACCGTCCTCTTGAATTACGTTGTCACTACCAATCACCTCAACTTCATTTGCTTGGCTACTTGGTGGTTGGCTAGAAGCATTTGGGGCATAAAACTCAACCTCACTTGCTTCACTAGTTGGTGGTTGGGGATAAGCATTGGAGGCATCAACCACAACCCTATGCTCAACAAGGGGCACGATTGTCCTCTCGGTCATGTCATTCATTGGGGAAGACGCATGCCGGTTCAAGTCAATTGTAAACCAAGGAGGTTCAACCTTGGTGGCAAACAATTCAAATGACTTGTCTTCCGATTGGGCAACTTTTTCCTTGTATACATCCCAATGCAAATCCGAGGTGACAGGCATACTTTTCAAGCGAGATTTGGCTCCAACTCCTACATCATACCTTCCTATTAACTTAACATCATCATTGGGGTCCATCCACTTTAAGACATGTCTCACTTTTGCAACAACCTCCTCATAGCTAGGGCTAGTATCAAAAACCATTGGTTCCTCACCCGTGTCGGCATTGGCATTGTTACTCAAGAATGCCTCCTTGTCCATATAATGAACATTAACAAGCCTCCCCATCTAAAAACAACATGAATGCATTTAAGGCATCAATGACAATTGTTGGTTATCCAAAAACAATCCATTATATCCAAAGCATATCAACACTACATTATTGATGATGCCCAAAAATGTATCATTAATTAACATAAACTAAGCTAAGTTAACCCTAAACACTAACTAACCCTAACCCCCAATCTTTCTACTCAACAAGCAAACATACATACTACACACTATGCATATCCCTATATTATCAAAGTTAAACTAGATATTCACACTCAAATTTGGGGAAAAACAATGAACTAGGGTTGCACCCACATGTAAAAAATGCTAGCAAAAAAACAAGATTTAACCAAAAAAAATTGGGTGATTTGGGGGAGATTACCACAAGCAACAAAGTGATGGAAAGGAAGATGTGAGGGAACCACCTTTTGGGGAGGATTTGAGGGGGGGCTTGAGGGAGGGGAGAGAGGGGGGGGGGGGGGACCAGAAATTCTGCTTCAAGCTCGGGCTGGATTGGGGACAGTGACTGGGGTGGGTCCCACCCAATTCCCTTGGGGTTATTCACTTACCAGGACCAAACGCCAGGGTCTACGGCGTCTGGCCAAACGCCATGGTCCTTGGCGTCTGGCCCCTTTGCCACGTCAGCCGGTCAACGAGTCAGGGGGGGTCGTGCGGGCCAGGTACCAGACGCCAGGGTCCCTGGCGTCACCCGTGCAACCCAAACGCCACGCATGTTGGCGTCACCCAAAAAGGTCAGATTCAAATTTTTTTGCAATCGAGGTCAGTTCGGGATTTCTTTAGCACAAAGGGTCAAAACAGTGATTTCACCCGATGAGCGAGCGACGGGATATCTTGAGCCGTCTGGCCGACCTGGCAAAGTCCCTGCACGCAATTCAACACAACACCGTTGGTCAGTGAGCTGGATATACTCTACTCAACTAGCCTTTTTTTTTGCCGAGAAAAAAAAAGAAAAATCAATGCAACTTACTCCCATGGCAAATCTCCAAGGAGCATATCCAGTCCCCGTCACCGTCCTCGTAGCTCACCACGCGCAGGTCCACTTCATCTCGTGCATCTGCATGCATGCATGCATGCATGCGCGCGTCACGTCAGCTTAGGTTCAAAACTTCAAATCAAGTCAAGTTTTTTCTTCTTATTTTGGTCGAAAGAGAGAGAGGGCAATTCATGAATGGATCGAGCTTATGGTGTTCGATCTCATGATAATGCATGAATTGACGATGATTAATTCGATTTGAACTTTGAAGAGAAGATTGGTGCATGCATGGATCAAGGTACGTACCTTGGCGAGTGGTGGCGGAGGGGAAGAGGAGGTGGAGCGTGTGGCGGAGTTCCTGGTAGGATCCGTGGCGCGACAGCTCCACCTTCCTCCCGATCCCGACGCCTTCCATCTTCACCTTCACCCACCTACACACACATATACACACTAGTAGAATGCCCGTGCGTTGCTACGGGCAGAAGCCGAATGCCCGTGCGTTGCCATAATATTTCTAGCTTCATATAGAGGCAAGGGTAAGAGCATTAGTGTGATTAGAGAGGGGAAAGAAAAGGCTTCCATGAAAACGCAATGTAATCCATAAGTAAAATCACTACACTAAACCCAAGTATGATGAACCATTTATACCGAGATACATACAGAGCAACGCATAGACTAAAGTTAAATCTAGCAATATAGGGATGATCATATCTCCACTCAAAGCAGGATTTAGTACATTTGGCACCGGAGCAAACCCCAGATTAAACAATGTGGTAGATAGTTGTTTACCTGAATGCTGACAGAAGTACACCAAATTTTGCCAAGAAACATAGACACCAGGAGAAGAAGCGGTTCTGTTTCAGAGAACTAACTGAACAAAGAGACTGCAATTAATAAAGTAGCACAGAGTTCGTGACGTAATTCATAGCAGTAAAGGTCCGTTGATGTTATTTGCATCAAGAAAGTGGTAAAAGAGTAGCACATTACTTTGTTCTTACCGCACGAACACGAATTACCAGAAGCCTACCAATCAAGTCAAGTATGGTAGTAAAAGAATTACCGTGTGAGCTAAGGAAGCAGCATCGAGGACGACAAGCAAGGAAATATGCTTGTCACTTGTCAGTACATTTCCCTAATCTCACCAATTATACGCTACATGCTCACACACTTCTATTTTTGCGTCTTATATTATGTTTGATAGCTCAATTGATCCTGAATTACACCATAGAGAATGTCAATTCTTTTGGAACGGTAGACAGACATATAAAAAATATGATGTTTAAATACTTCTGAAAGCCATAACTTCAGTTTGCATAAATAATTGAAAAACTTATGCTCTAGATTGTAGGTTTACTCAGGTTTGCAGCATAGTTTATAAACCCCTCTACTCTCTATCTACATGCCCCAATCCAAGCTCGCTCCCTCCCTCTCTCTCACCCCCTCTCCCTCTCTCTTTGTAACCATGATGATGCTTTCTATCTCCTCGAATAGGCGCATAGTGCTAGTGCTTACATTTATTCTGTTCCTTTTCCTCTGTTCTTGGATTGTATGTCATGCACATTTATTCGGCACAAAATACTGGGAATGCATGTGCGATACCTCATAAACTCTAAACTGGACCTCGGCGTATAAATTAAACACAAATACAAAAATTGCAAACAACTGCATTACATATACGTCACAACTAAATGGTATGCCACTTGTTCAGTTACAATAGACACAACATGATCCACTGCAATGCTTTCTTCTATATTTAAACTACAACCAAGGGCAGTTAGGAAATGTGCTACTTTATTACAATCTCTACTGGAGTACACAAATTTTAAACTGTAGAAGTTTTGGTAGAGAAACTCCTTCAGATCCAGCATAGTAATACAAACCTCAGAGAGATCTTTCCCTTCATGCTCCACACCCGCCAGTCTCAAAACTAATATTACTTATACATCAACTTTACTCACAAGTCACAACTAATTGTGCTCATTTGTGAGCCGCCACAATTTCAGCGTGCAAGTGATGTAGGATATTCAGAGTTTTGTCCATCATACATGCAATGTCATCTCCTTCTTCATCTCTAATGATAGATCCCCAGCCACCATTACTATTTTCAGCAAAGAAAGCCCATCACAGTTTAATTACCTTCAAAGTTCCTCCTTCAGGTCATTACCATTTCGTTTATTTTTTGTTTCAGTTATTCTCTTCTCCTTTTTGAAAATATAAGAGCACTAATCAACTTGCTTGTAGACAATATAAGAGAGTTCTTCTACATTCCTAATTTTACCTTCCTCCCTGATTTTGCTTCTTTCATACCACCATTGATGTAATAGA
This sequence comes from Elymus sibiricus, assembly GCA_039707655.1. Lineage (NCBI taxonomy): Eukaryota > Viridiplantae > Streptophyta > Magnoliopsida > Poales > Poaceae > Elymus > Elymus sibiricus. Next base: position 517,143,397 of record CM077666.1, read on the forward strand.
GTTCTTACCTTGATTTGTATTTCTTCCTCCAGTTTGAAATTGCACATATTACTTTCTCCATAGTTTGTTCTGCATTCATTTTCCTTCTGAAATCTTCTAGTACCAACCTTGCCATAGAGATAGAGTAACTGAAAAAGGCGGCCGCAGTTGTTATCAACACATGCTTTTCTTGTATATTTGTTGTCTACCCAGCAAATTCTTTACAAGAGCACTATTAACTATCCCATTCCAAAAGAAAAGACGTTGGCACAGAAAGAGAACCTAAAATATCTTGTCGGGGATAAAAAACAGCAGTTTATTTTCTTCTTATACCACCATTGTCTAAACATTGACAATGCATTTTATATGTGTGATCGCATATACAAAAATGCATGAATAACTATAGGATGCTGTTACAACCTAAAAGAACATAACTTTTGGATTTAAAACATGAATCATTTTTTACCAAATTGCACATGAAGCAAATAGAATGGCATCCAGTAGTGCATCTCCCTGTAACATCATGGTTGACACCATCGCCGCAACTCTACTGTTACCGTTGGTGAATTGAGAAAATAATAACCAATAAATACGGGAAATGGAGTGTAAAGAAATAAACTTCAGTTCAGACTAAGCACATACTTAGGACTGAAGAACATCACAGATAATGAGAAGGTCTTTCACTTCCTTAAAGAGTGAATTTTCTTGCAAGTTGCGGAGTGATCATGTTATGCTTTATGATGTAAATATTTGGCTCCCAAAGCTGAGACCACTGTTACACAAAAATAAAACAAAGCTAGTGCATTAGTTGTTACACAATAATTATTAATGTGAATGATTCAGAATTTCTTCTTTAGCTTGGTCTGCCCAGCTTTTTGTTTGTAGCTCCACCACTGCTCGTATGACATATTATACAGTTTGACATTATCTAATGTGACATACATTGTTCTCTGCCATCACGTGCCTCCCACCAAAAATAGCTTATCTAGAGAAAAATATGCTTTCATGACCACATAGCGCATGGTCTTTTGTCTCCAGCATTTTTGTCGTTACCCCTGACTTTTGTTCTGACTATGCACCACTTTGAAGTTAAATTTCCACCCTTCCTCACGTGAGCAGGTACCACTACCGTAGCTTTGATAGAACACACATCTAATTCTTCCTCTTCGCACATGGACACGAAGATTTTTAGTGCTTCAAGCATGGATTTGTCGTTAAATAGGCAAGCCAATTACCGTTATGTGCCTAAAAACTAATCTTTATAGTCAACTGGATGCAGTCATGCAAAGACTAAGCCCTCACAAAACTTGATATACACTGATTTGCTATCAACTATGTGGTTGGTGGTTATGTCTTTTTGAGCAGTAGATCAACCCCTGAACATTGTCATCCTTTAACGTATATTAGAAGAGGAAATAGGAAGCAACAAATTATATCTTCTTGCATAAAACATATTGGTACAAATGCTTTGGGACTAACAAAAGAGAAAAAAAACTTAACACAAAGAGAAACTGAAAGCAACAGATTATACCTTCTCACATGAAATATATTAGTACCCTATGTATTTCTGAAAAGCTTATTAACATAAGTCAATAAATACTCATCTACCTAGCATAGAAACTGGAAAACAAAAATATATGATAGTTGATTGGATGTCAGGACATGTAACATTAAGTGTCTGAACAAGCACTCTGTTATTACTATGATGGTATACTTCTATATAACCAACTATGTATCCAAATATAGGAAAATAAGGACCAAAGCCCTGCTAACCGTCTATGATTTCGTTCGTTCTATTTCAATAGAACAACAACTCCAGAATGTGATAAAGAAGCAGAGCATAACGGTGAAACGAGCACAGGAAAGCAACATACCTGACCGGTGTCGGCGAGCGCAGCTTTCCCCTACCTGGTTAGTCGCTCCTTCCACTATCTCAGGGTAATCGTCGTTGGTCTCTTCACTGGCATAGTCACCACATTGAGAAACAAAACTGAAGAAAATTACACGGGGTGCAGACATCTTACATCTGAAACATTAACCATGATTAGTTTTTACCCAACAAAAATCCAAAAGCACAAAGCACATCTGAAACTGAAGAAAATTACACGGGGTGCAAACATTAACCTCTAGAGTAACAAACCACAAATTGTTGTTTGTTGCATCAATCAAAAAATTCAAACAGAGAGGATACACACAAGAGGGCAGTAGGTCGATGTCGAGCGGTATGGGTGGAGCAGAAAGCCAGGGCAGAGGAGCATGCGAACTTGGCGAGGAGGATGGAACGTAGCAGGAAGTCGCGGCGAAGGTTGAAGAATCAGTGGACGACGACGCCATCCAGAGGTTGAAGATCAATCAACGGCGTCCATGGATGTATCAGCTCGCGGCCTCAGACTTGACCGCCTCACGCAGCGTGGTCGCCCCGTTGCTAGCCCCCACCCATGCCACCGCCTCCGCGGGTAGGCTCCGCTTGACGAGCGCGGGGATAGCCATCATCGCCGCCTTGCCCTCCCTGCTGCCGTAGAGCGTGCACGCGCCGCCGCCGGGGTCGCGCGCCATGGCGGAAGAAGGACGACAGCGTAGCCACACATACGTGGTGTAGGTCGCTCCATCAAACCCTAGTCGAGGGGGGCGGAGTTGAGCAGCCGCGGCGGCGCAGCCTCCCTTAGGAACCCTACGAGGAGGGGGACGAGAGAGGAGATAGGAGGAGCGGGCTCGTGCAGGTGGGCTGAATTGGAAATAAAAGAAAAATCGGTAAACCGGTGAGGAGACTTGAACGATAAAAAAATCTCGGTAAACCGGTGGGGGAGTCTGAACGATAAAAAAAATCGGTGGGATCGGTATTAGCGATCGAGGTGGGGAAACGAACGAAAACGAGCGACGACCTACTTACTGAGACTTTAGGAGTAGAGATGACAGCATACTTACGTAGTCAGCTCCATCAGCCTCACAGCAGTCGGAAAAGAAGAGAAATGCATGGAATGTCTAGTGTACGTGCATTGTGTGCAGCATCTGACACGCACCGTAGTATGAATGGATCGGAAACAGGACTCACCTTGCTGACTGTTGGGCTGCAGCCTGCAGGATCCCGCCGGCTGCACGGCCGATCACCTTGCCGACCTCCAGCCCGGCCGCCGGTTAGCCCCAGCCGCAGCTCCAGGTCCAGCTTCTTCTCCATCTCCATGGCTCGCGCCTGCCGATCACCTTGCTGCTGGGTGGTGTGGTGTGTGGTGGAGGGATCGACGCGCCGTATGTATATATACACAAGCGGGGCGGGGGGCTGGGGACGTACGTGGACGGTGCTCAAACGAACCGAGCAGCAGCGTAGGCACGGTGGGCAATGTCGGGGCGGGCAGGGGTGCAAATTGATCCTTGCGGTTTTGGCATGTGAATCTGCAGGTTTGGGCGTACGTACGTGCATGTGAATCTGTCCAGTCCTGTATCTGTATGGTGGACTATGTGTGGAAACTGTGACGGCTGGCGCCTTCATAATGCATGCATTCAAGGATGGATTTCCCATCTCGGCTATCAGGGCCTGATAGCCGAGATGGGAAATCCATCATTGAATGCATTTCCCATCTCGAGTATCAGGGCCATACCTGAGATATTTGGATTGTTCCAATGATGGATTTCCCATCTTGGCACGGCCCTGGTAGCCGAGATGGAAATCCATCATTGAATGCATTTCCCATCTTGGGTATCAGGGCCATACCTGAGATATTTGGATTGTTCCAATGATGGATTTCCCATCTTGGCTACCAGGGCCGATATTTGGAAGTATAAAAGCTGTATTGTTTTGGGTGTGGCTAAGTCACTGAGACTTAACGAAGTCTCTGACAAGTGAAAGAATATATAAAAATGAAGAAAATATTTTCTTTACACGGATCTTCATGTAATATCTCACGAATATAGCATCGATTGAGACTTCGTTAAGTCTCAGGCCCCGTTTGATAACTCAGTATTTTCTATGTATTATGAGAATACTACAGTTTTTATGATTACCACAGTTTAAATTACTGTGAGCTGTTTGGCAACCACACAAAACTGCAATATTAATACTGCAGTATTCCCTAAACCACGGTATTTTCTCTGCATAAAAAAACAGCCCTGGACCTCTTTTTTTTAAACAGAGCACACGAAAAGAACGAGCCCATCCGCCCAGGGCCGGCCCTGAGGGGGGGGGGGGGGGGGGGCAGGGGGGCGGCTGCCCCCGGCCCCCCACAAGCTAGGGGCCCCCACCCAGGTATGTAGGTACTAGGTATAGCAGGCTACTAGGTAGGCCCATGTCAGAAAAAATAGTCAAAGGCGAGGCCTTTTAGCCTTCACGCACACGTACAGGATCACAAAGCCAAACGAGCAGCAGCGGCAGGATTAGCGACAGGCGCGCCGTAGGCCGCCGACGCCGGACGCCAACACGCCGTACTGCAGGTCTGCCTCCTGGCTCTTGCTAATTCCTAGTAATTCCCTTCACCTAATCTCCTTCCTAATCCAGTCCACCGCTGATTTCAGTTCAGGGGGCCCCATCGTTACGCTTGGTCAATTGCTCTCCGACTCTAGGCGCTGCAAACAGCACACGGACTGACGCTATCACGGATTCGACCATCAGAATAAGGTATATTATATTTGCGATTTGCCGTTCCTTGATGTGTATGTGATACCGTTCAATAATTGATGCAAAAATTACTTTTTCAGGATAATGTGTTAGTATGCCACCGAGAAACAGGACGTACCACGTATGCATCGGGTAGCAATAAAAGAAAAAGGAAGAAGACTGCGGATAAATTGGTACAATCACAGAGTGTTGCACAAAATTTGCAGAAACATTCTCTCTTGATGGTTCATCTGATGTTGAGGTATATGATCTTATTTCTGAATTGAAGATTATGAGATTCACTTTGCCAGATGGCGTAATGTCTGCTATGGAGATTTTTGGGCATGTCAGAGAAGTTGATTGTTATCCGAATATCTCCATTGCTTATCGCATCTTATTTATTGTGCATGTGACGGTTGTATCGGCTGGAAGAAGTTTTTCAAAGCTGAAATTGTTGAAGAATTATTTGAGGTCAACAATGACTCGAGAGAGGTTAAATGGTTTGGCTACATTATGCATCGAGAAGAAATTATTGGATGAGATTGACATCGACCCCATCATAAGTGACTTTGCATTGAGGAATGTTAGAAGAAAATTTTAAGGTAATATGTATAAATTATTTGATACACATACTGACTTTCAATGCATTGGAGTGTTATTAATAATTTTCCTATATACATATATTCATTTTTATTACTATGATGTGTTTATTAAGGGCCTCGAATTTTAGTTTCGCCCCGGGCCCCCAAAATCTCAGGACCGGCCCTGCATCCGCCGCCGCCGCCCTGTCGTTCGTGGAGGGTGTCTTGGTCGCCGGCCATGAACAAATCAAAAAGGTTCCTCCCACTGCTTCCTCCGTTTTTCCCTGAAAGTCGTGTCCGCCCAATCCGTTTTTCGCTCTGCATCATGGACTGGCCTGGCCGGGATGACCAAGCGGTTCTCGTCCATGCGCCGCTCTGCTTTGTGTGGTGCGCCGCCGGCATAGCCGTGTTGCAGAGCGTCAGGTCTTTGCTCCGCGCCAGTACGTTGTACTAGTTGGATTGCATCCTTGGTGACTGTAACATCGAGCTTGTCCATCCGATTCAATTAGTCCGTGGCCGTACTAGTTTGTGCATTCTGGTGCTCTGTGCATGGCTGTTCATCAGCTTGCAACTCTAGCTAGCTAGCAACGCGAGAGTTTGCAAGCTAGTTAATTTTAGTTGGCGCATATAAGCTCTTGCCAAACAGGTGCACAGTATTCCTAATACTTTAAAATACTTTGTTATATCAAAACTGTGGTTTTTTGTACCTACAGAATAAATTACTGTAGTTTTCAATACTTTGGTTTTTACAATACTTTGCTATCAAACACAGCCTCAGTCGACTGAGATTTAGCAATCCCGTATTGTTTCCGTGTGCTATAATAAGTTCACTAAATTCCTTTTTGTTTCATTGCGGAACATAGATAATATTTACTTCAACAATGTCATTCGGAACCATCGCAAAAATAAAAAATATTGAATGCCAGGTAGAGAAATTGCAATGGCAATAGATAGGACAGAGTTAATCTCACAGGGATTTCCTTCCTTCTTTGATGTGGCTTGGAGGAGCAAATGTTGAAGAAGAGGGACAGTGAGGAATGATGAGGCAGAGTAGTAGGAGTATTTCCAAGGACAAAGAAAGAGAGACGTGGTGCAGGAATAGCTGTCATGAGACTACTATTGCCAGAGAAGTGAAGTTCACGTCTTGATGGTTCCACTAATTAAATCCTTGATTAGTGGAATTACTTTAAAAAAATTAGAGGAATTAATAGTACTACTATTACGTACTATCTCTATAGTAGCGATCTAAAACGTCTTAGTATAAAAGTTTATAGTGAGAGTACTAAATATTTGGGGGCCTGTGGGGCAGGCAGAAAAGGCTAAATGTGTCTGATATATATGACCAAACCATATGAGCTCCGGCCATGCAGCTCTGTCCATCATTATTTTGCTGCTGCAGATTTTGCTTGGAGCACAAGAAGTACCATCATTATTTTTCATGCAATTTTTCTTTTTGCGAGGTCAGCTTAGGGAATCTCCAACACGGTCTCTTAAATCAGACTCTCTATACGCCGGCGGACGCATCCAGGAACCCAAATACGAACCCAAACGGCTGGTTCAACCCATTTTCCTTCCTACTGTTTGGAACTTAAAAATCCCCCCAAAGATTCAAAGCTTCCTGTGGCTTCTCTCACAGAATAAAATTACAACTTTTTTGCGAGGGAGAATAAAATTATAACTTGTGATAATCTTAGGAGAAGATGAATTGCAAAACCTCTTGAATGTGGTCAATGCTCTGAAATAGAATTAGTGTACCATCTTTTCGTTGAGTGCATAGTAGCCAGGGCTGTTTGGCAAGATGTTAAGCTAATTTTTTATGTCTATATTGTTGATCTTTTATCACTTCCTACCCCTGGTTGTGCAACACTAGATTTAGTTGTCTTAACATGATTTCTTCTGCAGTCCTGTGGGGGCTATGGAATTCTAGAAATGATCTAGTTTTTACTAGAAGATGGTGGATTTCTATGAAACATGCATGACATCAGATAGTGGGCTACTTGGTAGAGTGGGCAAAACCCTTCAAGAATGGCTTGGGGGAGAAAGAGACACTCTTTAGGGATCTCCTCTTGACAAAACTGATATCACCTTTGACTGTTTGACACTGGAACATGGCTGAAGTGTGTGGAGAGGTCTCTTGATCTTTCTTGGGCTTCCATATTGGGGGAGGCTATACATGGAGGAGTGGCTACCTTGGAGTTCTTAAAGCCAAATCCTGTGATGTCGGAATGCATCCACGTCATCAGGTCCTGACGAAAAAAAGCTCCGAGGATATCACTCCTCTCGCGCGGAAAAGTCCTTCCCCTTGTACTAGTTGAATTATTTCTGGTTGTCGAAGCGATCTTGCTCGTTTAATGCAGTTTCATGGGCTGGTTGACAGGGCCGGCCCTGGTGTATGGCCAGAGGGGCGACGGCCCAGGGCCCAGGCCTGGAGGGGGCCCATCATCTGGTATACACGTGTAGTACAGCCCAGCAAATATTAAGTAGGGAAAAAAATTAAGAGAGCAAAAAACGAGATGGCTAGGCCCAATTGCCTTGGCAGATAGGTACCTGAAGGCTGAAGCGTCACCACTTCCGCACGCGACCAGGCGTGTGTGAAATCAATCTAGCGATCGTTTCGCTTCGTCAGTTCGTCAACGAGTCTTCCTATAAAACGTCGCTCGGGATTCAGATTCACTCGTTGTCGCCACGGCGCGCGGCAGCAGGCCGGCAGCCTTCTGTTGCGCCGTTCGCCTGTGCCGGAGACCCGGCCATCCGGCATTCGGCGGCAACCGCGAGACCGCGACAGTGACTCGGTGAGTTTGTCTAGTCTTTTACAAAATTACAAGTACCTATTCATCCATGATTCAACCCCCAATTTCTGCGTACATGATTACGGCTCATAAGTACGTATTCATTCATCCTAAATTTCTATGTACATGACTAGGGTTTTGATGCATAAATTTCTAATTCTTTCTGTTATATTTTCTTCATAAGTTTAGGACATTAGCATCCTTACATTGTTGTCAATGGAGTCAGTTGAATTTGATCCTTATTTGGGGTAATCATGTTATGTCAGTTTCATTTTGCTATCTTTTTAGTCTTTCTGTCGTAATATAGCACTGTCCAATAATTATTATAGTCCAATCTCGAACTAAAGTCTTATGGTTGAAAGTTTACTTTTAATATTATGCAAATGAAGTTATATATATTTGTTGATGGATCACGTACACACATACATATATGTGGTCTTAGGACTTAGGGGCCCATGTCGTCGAGTTCGCCCTAGGGCCTTTCGAAACATAGGGCCGGCCCTGCTGGTTGATGTCTGGTTTTAGATGCGGCCTTATGCTGCCAACTTGTGGGAGTCTGTTCTTTGCTTTTTTCTTTTTCTTTTTTCTTTTCTTTTGAGTGTTAGACCGAATAGTGAACTTCTACGAGCAACCAAACCTGGAGAGGGGCACCTGTTGGTCGAATCTAAATAAATTAGCTAGCGCACATTGTCGTCTGTGCTTTGATCGTTGCTAGATTTTGTTTTTGTTTTGAGAAATCTTTGATCGTTGCTAGATGGATACGTAGGGTTTGGCCATATTGGGCATACAAATTACCGATTGTTTTCCTATAGTCAAATCAATTGTGGGCGGGCCGTGGGGTTTGGTCACGCTCACGCTTGTGTGCGCCGGCCCAACAGCGCGTGGTCGTCAACAGGTCGCCCCTCGCTTGCTCCCCTTTTCGTTCGATCAGGTGACAGGTGTAAGGTTGTCTACCAAAAAAAGGTGTCAGGTAGAAGGTTGACCAGTTCCCGGTCAACCGTTGATTTTTGAAATCAAATATAAAAAATCAGGAAATGCAAAAGAAAATTTCATGAATTCGTAAAAAAACTGCGAACCTGACAAATGTTAACGAGTTCAAAAAACAGTTCACGAATTCAAAAAAATATGAATTTGAAAAAAGTTCATGAACTCGATGAATGTTACAGAATGAAAAAAGTTAAATAATTTAGAAAAAAATCATGAAAGATTAAAAAAAATTACGAAAATTTGAAAAAATCACAAACTCCAGGAAATGCTCACGAATTCAAAAAAGTTCACAAACACGAAAAGGTTCACGGAACTTGGAAAAAGTTCACGAACTCGAATTGTTTTTCATGAATTCAGAAAATTTCGCGAATTAAATGTTTTCATAAATTTGAAAAAAGCTAACGAATTTTAAAAAGTGTATGATTTTGAAAAAAGTTCATGAGTTTGGAAATTTTTTTAAGAATTTCAAAACATTCACGAATTTGAGAATGTTCATGAATTTGAAAAAGTTCCCGAGTCTGGAAAAAAAATCAAAATCTTTTAAAAAAATCATAAAACTTCTCTCGGCTCATTTGTACTTGCCTGTAAAGGACGAATCAAATCGTTCACTAGTATTTGGGGGCGGTTTTTTTACGGTGGGCTCTGGTGTCAGTTCGTACCAGGAAGATTGTGCCCAGCAGCAGGTCGTGGGCGTCAGACGGGGCGCGTAAGGAGTGGAGACTGGAGAGCAACTAATTAAAGGATACCCCTTGCGGGCGCCCTGTAAGGGTCATTTTTGTGTGACGAGAGCAAGCCACGTGTCGAGCGCTCCCTCTGGGTTTTTTCTGTACATATTATGTTTTCGGTTTCTACATTTTTTTGTGTTTAGGTTTTTTTGGCTTTTCGGTTTACGCTTTGTTTTCTCAAGGTTTTGGAGAAAATGATTGTGAATTTTTTTCCGTGAATTTTTTTTGTGCTTCAACAAGAAGTACAAATTTGCTTTTCGTGGAGGCACGGATTTGCTTCCGCGGGTAGCCCAACTAGGAAAGGAAAATAAATCGTGATATTTTTTTGCTTCTTGTATAGGCACATATTTGCTTCTCGTATAAGCACAACTCCAAAAGGGAAAAAATCGAGATTTTTTTTTTGCGTGATTTGATTTTTTGCTTCCATAAGAACCATAAATTTGTTTCTCATAGAGGTATAGATTTTCTTTCGCAAGAAGCACAACTGAGCTTCTCGGAAAGGGAAACGTACGTAACATTTCAGAAATGTCTCTCATTTCAAAAAATTGTACGTGCTATTTTGAAAACTGTTATACACTGTAAGAAAAAGTTGCGTAATTCAGAACAAAATGGTTCATAACATTAAAAAATGTATATTACATTTTAAAAAATGTTCCCAAGTTTCAAAAATATGTTTGTGACATTATTAAAAAATGTTTATACAATGTAAAAAATGTTCGCTTGGATAATTTGCTTTGTGTCATTAGAAACGTTCAATGTATATGAAAAATGCTTAATGCATATTGAAAATAATGTTCAAAAATATGTATTTGAGTTTTTATTCAAAAACATGTATTTTCAAAAATGTTCATAATGTGTTTGAATTTTTTTTAAACATGAATAAAAAATGTTAAAGGTGTATACAAAAGATGTACATGTGTATGAAAAATTAAACAGCACAACATATATTTAGGAAAAAAGTTAATTATCTATTTTGAAAAAGTTAAACATGTAAAAATGTATATAATTTATAAAGAAAATGTAAAATAAGTATGAAAAGCATAGACTTGTGTTGAAAAAAAGGGTACGGTTTCGTCCGTTTTTACCCTTTTTTCGTTTTCTCTTATTTTTTAATTTAGGTTTTCTTCTGTTTTCTCTTTTTTCATCATTTTTGTTTGTTTCTTTCACACTTTTTACCGGTTTTGTTTTCTTTCTTTCTTTTTTTTGTTTTTATTTTATTGTTTTTTCCCTTTGTTTTTCTTTTTTCTGTGTTTCCTTTTCAGTTTTCTGAGGTTTTTCATTTTTTTTCTTTGTACATTTTTCGTAAACACCAGCCACAATTTTTATATAGACGTTTAACATTTTCCAAGTACGTTATTAACATTTTTGACAGTTTATATTTTTTATGCTTACCTTTTTCATACACATTATATATTTTTTGTATACACGTGGAACATTTTTTATACACGGTTATCATTTTTGAAATAGATAATTACATTTTTTAATAATGTCCTTTTGGTTGTCTAATTTGTCCATAAACCTTTGTACATTTTTTGTATACATCAGCAACATTTTATATATACATGTTTAGCATTTTCCAACATGATTAAGATTGTCCAAAAAATATATTTCTAATGTCTACTTACATGAGGAACATTTGTTATATACACTTTTTTTAGAATATATACACGTTTAACATTGTTCAAATACATGATTAACATTTGTACATGTCGGCGGGGCCCCAATCACGACTGATGGGCCGTTCCATAATGTTTGGGGTGTCCATTGTTTGGCACGGGTTGAATCGGAAGTCTCCGGTACTAACTATTGTGTTTGGATAAAAAAATGATTGTGCTCTGCGTCTAATTGTGCAGGACCACCTGGTTCGTGAAATCACTAATTAAGTAGCACTCTTTGCAAAGGTCACTCCCCCCTTCATGTGCGCCATTTGTCATAACCCGTGAGTTTTTTTTTTCATAGATCCGTTTATTCAAAACATTTTATCTCTTAAACCGTGCGTCCAAATTTCGAACCATTTTCACCGTTGCATTCCTCTCGTCGAGATCTTCAAAACTAGATCTCATGTTAATAGGTAGAAACTTTTTTTTTCATGAAAAAACCAAACGAAAAAACCGAACCGGGAGCACGTTTTTTCCTTTCCGAAAGAGGCACGACTGTGCCTCTCGTGGAAGCAAATCCGTGCCTCTGTGAGAAGTAAACCCGTGCCTCTTGCGGAAGGAAAAAATGCGCATTTTTCTTCGTTTTCAAGAGGCACGGCCGTGCCTCTCGCGGAAGCAAATCCGTGCCTCTCGCGAATGAAAACAAGTTTTTTTTCATTTCCGATAGGCACGGCCGTGACTCTCCGGGAAGCAAATCCGTGCCTCTTGCGGAAGGAGAAAAAAAAAGAAAACATGTTTTTTTTTTCGTTTCCGAGAGGCACGAAACAAATCCGTGCCTTTCACGGAAGGAAAAAAACAGGTTTTTTTCCGTTTCCGACAGGCACGGCCGTGCCCCTCGCGGAAACAAAAAAAACGTTTTTTCGCCGAAAAAAATCAATTTGTTTTGTCCGAAAGCTAAGAAAGACCGGTGGAAACCGAAAAAACCCATCTAAAAAGCCGAAAACGCGTGCGGGGAAATAAAAAAAATCGGACGGAGCGCCAAGAGCGCGACACATGGCGGCGGCTGAGAGCGCGCTAAGTGGCACGCTCTCAGCCCACCCCAGATGACCCTTGTGAGGCTCCCGAACGAGTACTCGTTCGTTAGTTGCTCCTCCTGGTTCGACCTGAGAGAAGCCGAAAAAAATACAATGTTGTTGTTCATAGGCCGGTCTTGTACATGCCCGGTCCTCGGATTTCAGGGCGAAAAATGTAATACGGGCTCTTAAGAAAAATTCTAACGTCTCTAAATAAAATGTCACTCGTGATGGTATCAATGCATGGAGAATTAGAGATGTAGCTTCTTTAAAATTGTGTCGACGCGCTTACCCGTGGGCACAGTATAATCTCCTATCGATGTGGTCGCGTGGGTCGCTAGCCAGTGTACATGGATCAGTTATTAATTCTTGGATGGTTTTGTTTACCTATTTCTCTGGGCAGCTAGACAAGACAAATATTATTTACCATATAGTGAGTCAAACTGCAATCACAATCACTGGTGGAGGACAAGGTATTTTTTTTCCTGGCGAGACATAAAAATGTAATAACTACAATCAGCCTATAGATACATATTCAGACCAAAATAGGACATCGAAAAACAGACCGCATCAAAAAGAAAGCTGGTAGAATAACCAGTTGTTAAATTATAAAATGGAATCACCCTTGTTAGAAATACATAAAACATAAATTAGTATTTTTTATACAAAGCAGCGAAGGCAAGTGTACCAACCATATCGTCCGTGTTTTGCTATCACTGTAGTGCGCATACCACTAGGCTTTATTTATTTATTTTTATTTTTGAGGTTATATATTTTTTAGAACAAGGTATTGTTTGCTAGGGTTGATCCCGTGGCAGCGCTGCTTGTGCGCCTCTGGTCGCCCGGCGGATGGAACATGGGTGCTCGCACATATCTGAGGTGAGGCCCCTCGGATTTGGGGGGCCGGCCCTGGTCTTGTATGGCCGTGTTTAGCTCATCACATTATTCCGGTAAATCTATTGACAGTTTATGCCTGGCCGTGGTCTCATGGACCTTGTACACCTGTTGTATCCCGCCATAACCCCTCTGTGTGCGCGCGCGCACACATCCGTGAATTGACGTACCATTTGTTAGTCCGTGCCGATGCTTGAGTGATGAAATGTCGCGATGATGATATATAATTTCAAGAAAAACAAAGATTCATGGTTGATTTTTTTTTTTTTTTGCTTGTTTACCATCCTGTCCATCCCTGATTGATGAAGCTTGTGGGCCGCTGAGTCCATAGGACCATAGACGTACGTGCGCATGTACGTGTGTGTCTGCTTTGGTGTTTATGCATCATCTATGTACTACTGTATGTGGTAGTATCATCTTACACTTTTGGAGGCTACACGAGGGAAAGGGAAGCGCCTGTCTATTTGCTTGATGTAGCATGTGGCAGACAGGGAGTAGTATGATCCAACCAAAGTGCGCCAATCATTTGTTGTACTTCTTTCACCCTTTTGCATGCATGCATGCCAGGAAGAATAAAATGGCTGCCGGGCTGGTAATCTAGGTTAGCTTGATTGTTTTCTCTTTTTTTCTACTTTCTTTTTTGAACTTATATTGAGATTTTATTCTTTCAACTCATCAGAGAGAGGTAGAGCATCTAGCTCCATCTTGATTCACGAGAGACATGTCCAGGTAGCGTCTCGTCTCCGAGCCACTGGGCTGGAACGAGCGCTAGACATGCCGGAAAAGAAATTCACACGAGTACCTTCATCAACCATCGCGGCCGGCCGGCCGAGAAGAAAAGGAAAATGAGAGTTTTTGAGACACAGCCAAATTTGTACGGAACAATTCAGGCTATCTATATATGGAGTATATTAGATGTAACAATGTGGCTTTTCGTAGACAAAGAATAACTAGTCTCATCTTTGCGTCCTGTCTTATTTTGCGAGAAAACTTCCGATCTATTTATCTTCAATCATGACAGTACAACGAACACCAAAAATAATTAAGATTACATCCAGATTTATAGACCACCTAGCGACGGCTACAAAAACTGAAGCGAGCCAAAGGTGCGCCGCCGTCATCGCCCCTCCCTCATTGGAACCAGACAAAACTTGTTGCAGTAGACAGTCGGGAAGTCGTTGTGCTAACGCCCCACAGGACCAGCGCACCAGAATGACAACCGTCGCTGATGAAGAGTAGCGTAGATCGGAAGGATCCAACCTGAAGACACACGAACGTAGACGAACGACGAACAAATCCGAGCAGATCCACCAAAGATAGATCCGCTGGAGACACATCTCCACACGCCCACCGGCGGTGCTAGACGCACCACTGGAATGGAGGCTAGACAGGGAAAACCTTATTCCATCTTCAGGGAGCAGGACACAAACCCTAACAAAACTCAAAGTAACATCTAAAAACGGAGCCCTCTCACCAACAAGGGCCGGGATCCACTGCGCCTCCATGGCCCTAAGGCCACCGGAGACGAGGCGTACCGGCGGCGGCCCAGGCAGGAGGCGGAGAAAACCTAACCTTGGGAGAGCAGGCGGCGGCCACATCTTTGCATCCTGTCTAATAGTGTATACGAATAAAAAATATGACAAGGAACTTTTTCTTTTCTGAAATCGTGGAAAAAATGAAGGAATTATATCAAGTCTGTCTTTTGCTTTCCTACAAAAAAGAGTATGTCTTTTGTTGTGATTGGGACACACGGGAGATGACCCTCGATATGTCCGAGCCAGGCCGGAGGCGCACCTGATAAAACTACACTGAGACTGGTGAATGTTGGGATCAACTAGATCATGATAGCGCGCATTGTTGCAATGCGCCCGTCCATTTTTCAAAATAATTATAGAATATTATATAAATATCAATACATAAAATAATCTTTTAACATAATATATATACGGCCGTGTTTCTGTTTAGTTCATCACATTGTTCGGGTAAATGTATTGGTTGTTTAAACATGGTCTTGGAGCTCGTACACCGGTTGTGTCCTGCCATATGACATTATAACTCCCTCTCTGCACCCAAGAACCAACACATATTGGGCCCTAAACGTATCATTCCGTACCCCGTGCCGAGGCTTGCATGATGGACTCGACAAGGATGTTAGAATCTTAAGAGAAAAAAGTGGTTCATGTTGGATTGTTCTATGGCTGGCCTACCATGCATATTCTTCGAGTTCGAGCCATCATTTGATAGGAAGTACAGATTTATATCTGTTGTTTTTGCAAGTTGTAGCCTGTAGGACAATCACTGGTACCTGAGCCAAGCACCTGAGGAAGCTCGTGGGCGGTGAGTTCATCAGATGTGCACATGTACGTGTCTCTACTTCAGAGTTTATACTGCTATAGTGTTATGTACACTTTGGAAGCCCCCGCAAAAGAAAAATGTGCGCGAGGCTACACGAGGTGAGGGAGGGAGCACGAGAGAAGGTGCACCGTGTCCTTTTGCTTGATGTAACCAAACAAAGTGCGGCCAATGATTTGGTGTCCTGCTTTTACCTTTGCATGCATGCCAGGAGGAATAAAATGGACGGCTGGGCCGGCATTGTCAATCTTGATTAGATTGATTGATGCCCCTTCTCCATCCACTTTCTTGTTTGAGGTCACTAAGATTTTATTCTTTCAACTTATCAATTAAAGTTTCTCGAAAAGAAAAGAGAACTCATCGGAGAAAAGGTCAGGATAAAAGAAAGGCCTAAGGTCACGTCCCTTTTTTCCCCGCGGCGACTATTTCTCGCCTTCAGTGGGACCGTAGGATATCTCGCTGAAGCGGCTACAATAGTCAGGCCGGCCCATTTCGCGTACGGTTAAGAAAAAGAGAAGAAAAAGAGGGATCAAACCCTGGAGCTCCTAGAAGACAGCGAGCTAGCCATAGACCCCGTCAACTGTTCCTGTTAGGCAACGGGGGCCGACCTACTTGAAGTAGGTCCAGCCGGTTTTCTCCGGATTTTTTCTTTTTTTCGACTTCATTTGTTTCTTTTCTCTTTTCTTTTCCTTTTCTTCTCCACTTTTTTCATTTGTTTCTTTAGTTTTTTCTTTGGTTTATTTGTTTCTTTTTTGTTTTCATTTTTTTTGGTTTTCTTTGTTTTTCATTTCTACATTTTTTGTATATATTAACAACATTTCTATAATATACTTTTAACATTTTCCAATACAAATTTAACATTTTTTTAATAAATAGTAAAAAATATACATATTTTTAACAGATTTCAAATTATTGATTAATATTTTTCAAATAACATTTTTTAATACTTGTTCAACATTTTTTCAAATACTTGTTCAACATTTTTCAAATATTTTTTCAACATTTTCCAAAATCTTGATTAATATTTTTTTTTCAAATATTTTTCCAAACTTTTTCACATACTTGTTCACCATTTTCTGAATTGTTCAACATTTTTCAAATACTTTTTCAAAAAAATTCAAATGTTTTTTGTAGTGTGTTTTGTGTAATATATATTAAAGTATAAACAAAAGCACAAAAATAAAACAAAAAACGAAAACAGAAAAGGTAAAAAAAAATAGAAAAACAGTCCGTGGCCTCCCACGTGGGCCGGCCCTCCACGCTTGCCCCCTTCAGCGAGTCGGAAGTTTGACTCGTTGAAGGGAGCAAATAGTTGACGAGCGCTCCTCCGGGAGCCTCCCAACGATCACTTGGGGTGGTCTGAGAGCGCGCCACTTGGCACGCTCTCAGCCACCGCCACGTGTCGCGCTCTGGGCGCTCCGTCCAGATTTTATATTTTTATTTATTTTTCCGCACGCGTTGTCAGCCTTTTTAACGGTTTTTTCTTTGTTTTTTTAGGCTTTTTGGTTTTCTATCAGACTTCCTTAGCTTTTGGATAATTTTTTTTTGAAAAAAACTATTTTTTTGCGTGAAAAACATGTTTGTTTTCTTCCGCGAGAGGCATGGTTTGCTTTCGCGAGAGCACGGGCATGCCTCTCCGAAACGGAAAAAAACGCGTTTCTGTTTTTTTTCCTTCCGCGAGAGGCATGGTTTTGTTTTCGCGAGAGGCACGGCCGTGCCTCTCGGAAACGGAAGAAAACGTGTTTTTTGTTTTTTTTTCTTCCGCGAGAGTCACGATTTTGCTTTCTTGAGAGGTACGGTTTTGCTTTCGCGAGAGGCACGTGTTTTCTGTTTTTTTTTCCTTCTGCGAGAGTAACGGTTTTGCTTCCGCGGGAGGCAAGGTTTTGCTTTCACGAGAGGCACGGCCGTGCCTCTCGGAAAATGAAAAAAAAAAACGTGTTTTCTGTTTTTCCTTCCGCGAGAGCCACGGTTTTGCTTCCGCGAGAGTCTCGACCGTACCTCTTTCGGAAAGGGGAAAAAAAGGTGCTTCCGGTTCGGTTTTTTCTACCGATTTTTTTGTGGAAAAAAAAGTTCGTGAAAACTTATCAACATGGGATCTAATTTTAAAGATCTCGGCGCGAGGAATCCAATGGTGAAAATGGTTCGAGATTTGGACGCACGATTTAAGAGATGAAACGTTTTAAATAAACGAATCTACGAAAAAAGGAAAACTCCTAGATTGCGATAAGTGACGCGCAGGTGAGAGTGATCTTTGAAAGGAGTACTCTTAATTAGCGATTTCGCGAGATATAGGGGCGCCCTTTTTTCCCCTGGAGGCCGCACTCAGGTCATACTAGAACTAGTTCTTCGGCCTTTTTGTCTTTTCCGGTGGGTACTAGTCCCTGGGCCGTGCGAAGCTTGCGGGCCAGCAGCAGAACGTGGACGGCAGCGAGTGAGCCAGCAGGTACGTGTCAGCCAGGCGACGATGACGAGGATTGACCGGTGGCGAGACGTGGCGGCGGATCGCCGGTGGGTCCCACTCGGCCGTTCCATGACCCACCGGGCCAGAAAAGGAAAATCTTCATCCGTTTAAGGAAGCCCATTAATGCTTGCGGTATTGTTTGGCACAAGGCACGGTGCTGTGCGTCGTCACACCCCAACTGCTTTCCCTGTTTGAGCCATACCGCCAGTCCACCACAACCTCGATCCTTCCCCAGACCTAAACAGAGCATCTGTCTCCATCTTCAGACACATTGGCACTTAGCGTCTTGTCTCCCTCACACTGTTTGGGCTGGAACGGCGAGCACCCTGACAGAAACGCCACAAAGAAATTCAAATTCATACGAGTACCACATACAAACACAAGAAATTTGTACAGATGTCTATCTCATGTGCAACACAAGAGGTTCCTTCAAACCAACAGATCTGGGCGCGTTTGTGTGAATACAATTTTCGCCCCCAAGGACCTCGCAAAATACCGCGGATGTGATGATAAGAAGAAGAAAAAAACTGGTTTCAAACACCAGTCCACCACAACCTCATAAATTGCAGTAAGGTATTTTTAGAATTTTTATCTACTACCCCTATAAAAGCACGAAGTGCGAAGATCCAAAACAACATCGCATCCGTCTATTGGTCTTTGTATGGTCCAGATCGCTCACTAAACGCGTTTAGCAACCGCACTGACCCGCACTAACACTTCAAAGGAAAAAAAAAAGAAACCGCAATAACCCCGTGCGTGCCTCCACCGCCCGCCCATCCCCGCACCAATATCCAGCTATTTAGAGCAGTGTTTGAACCAAGACCAAACCATGGCAACATGATAAAACACCATCAAACAATACTAAAGTATGAATAGAGTTTTGCATCCAGTGAGGCGCCTCCGATAGTAACCCCGCGGATAAGAGGGGTTACCTGAGCATTTATTAGATGTCTGCTACTTGTAGACTGCGTTGGTATTTTCCCGAAGAAGAAAGGTGATGCAGTATAGTAGAGATAAGTATTTCCCTCAGTTAAGAACTAAGGTTAACAATCCAGTAGGAGAACCAAGCAAAATTCCGTTAAGCGCACCTGCACACACAAAAGCAAACACTTGCACCCAACGCAAATAAGAGGGTTGTCAATCCTCTTAGCGGTTATTTGCAAGGATTAAATCTTATAGAGCTAAATAGATAAACTAAAATACTAAATAAAATAAAAGTAAATAAATTGCAGCAAGGTATTTTTAGTTTTTTTATATATGATAAAGTAGACCCGGGGGCCATAGTTTTCACTAGAGGCTTCTCTCTCGAACACATAGCATACGGTGGGTAAACAAATTACTGTTGGGCAATTGATAGAAAAACAAATAATTATGACGGATTCATGGCAATGATCATGTATATAGGCATCACGTCCGAGACAAGTAGACCGACTCCTGCCTGCATCTACTACTATTACTCCACCCATCGACCGCTATCCAGCATGCATCTAGGGTATTAAGTATGAAACAGAGTAACGCCTTAAGCAGGATGACATGATGTAGACAAAGTAACTCAAGCAATATGATTAAACCCCATCTTTTTATCCTTAATGGCAACAATACAAATAAGTGTCATGTCCCCTTCTGTCACTGGGATTGAGCACCGCAAGATTGAACCCATCACAAAGCACCTCTCCCATTGCAATATAAATCAATCTAATAGGCCAAACCAAATCGATAGATCGGAGAGAAATACAAAGCTATAATAATCATGCATAAAAGAGTTCAGAGAAGACTCAAATATTTCTCATGAATAATCTGATCATAAACTCACAATTCATCGGATCACAACAAACACACCGCAAAAAAAGATTACATCGGATAGAACTCCAAGAACATCGAGGAGAACATGGTATTGAACATCAAAAAGAGAGAAGAAGCCATCTAGCTACTAGCTATGGACCCATAAGTCTGTGGTAAACTGCTCACACATCATCGGAAGGGCAGCAAGGTTGATGAAGAAGCCCTCCGTGATCGATTCCCCCTCCGGCAGAGTACCGGAAAAGGCCTCCAGATGGGATCGCGGAAGAACGGAGGCTTACGGCGGCGGAAAGGTTTTCTCTTCTGTCTCTCTGGTATATTGGGAATATTTTAGAATTTATAGCGCTAGAATTAGGTCAGGAGGGGCAACGAGGGGCCGACAAGCCTGGGGGGGGGGGGCGTGCCATCCAGGCTTGTTGCCTCCTCGTGGCTCTTCTGGTCTTCTCCAGAAGCTTCGTGGGTCTCTTCTGGTCCAGAAAAAATTAATCCAAAGTTTTTTTTTTCTCGTTTGGACATTTTTGATAATGATTTTCTGAAAAGGCAAAAACAAGCAGAAAACAGCAACTGGCACTGGGGCACTGGGTTAATAGGTTAGTCCCAAAAAATGATATATAATGGCATATAATTGCATATAAAATATCCAAGATTGGTACTATAATAGTATGGAACAATAAAAAATTATAGATACGTTGGAGACGTATCAAGCATCCCCAAGCTTAATTCCTGCTCGTCCTCGAGTAGGTAAATGATAAAAACAGAATTTTTGATGTGGAATGCTACCTATCATCTTTCATCATGTAATCTCTCTCTTACGGTATGAATAATATGATCCGAATGATTCAAAGCAATAGTCTATAATTTGATATAAAGACATCAATACTCAGGCATACTAATAAACAATCATGTCTTTCAAAATAAAAATGCTAAAGAACGTTATCCCTACAAAATCATATAATCCTGTCATGCTCCATCTTCTTAACACAAAGTATTTATCATGCACTACCCCGATGACAAGCCGAGCAATTGGTTCATACTTTTTAACGCGCTTCAGCTTTTTCAACCCCCGCGCAATACATGGGCGCAAGCCATGGATATAACACTATGTGTGGAATAGAGTGTGGTGGTAGAGATAAATAAGAGAAGTCAAAAATAAGAAGATAGTCTCACATCGACGAGGCTAATCAATGGGTTATGGAGATGCCCATCAATTGATGTCAATGCGAGGAGTAGGGATTGCCATGCAACGGATGCACTAAGAGCTATAAGTGTATGAAACCTCAAAATGAAAACTAAGTGGGTGTGCATTGCTACTTGTAGTCTGCGTTGGTATTTTCCCGAAGAG
The DNA here is from genome assembly GCA_039707655.1 of Elymus sibiricus. Taxonomy (NCBI): domain Eukaryota; kingdom Viridiplantae; phylum Streptophyta; class Magnoliopsida; order Poales; family Poaceae; genus Elymus; species Elymus sibiricus. The sequence continues at coordinate 517,164,566 of CM077666.1, forward strand.
GAGAGGATGATGCAGTACAGTAGAGATAAGTATTTGCGTCAGTTAAGAACCAAGGTTATCAATCCAATAGGAGAACCAAGCAAAATTCCGTTAAGCGCACCTGCACACACAAGAGCAAACACTTGCACCCAACGCAAATAAGAGGGTTGTCAATCCTCTTAGCGGTTATTTGCAAGGATTAAATCTTATCGAGGTAAATAGAAAAACCAAACTACTAATTAAAATAAAAGTAAATAAATTGCAGCAAGGTATTTTTAGGTTTTTTATATAATAAAGGTAGACCCGGGGACCATAGTTTTCACTAGAGGCTTCTCTCTTGAGCGCATAAACATACTGTGGGTAAACAAATTACTGTTGGGCAATTGATAGAAAAGCAAATAATTATGACAGATTCATAGCAATGATCATGTATATAGGCATCACGTCCGAGACAAGTAGACCGACTCCTCCCTGCATCTATTACTATTACTCCACCCATCGACCGCTATCCAGCATGCATCTAGGGTATTAAGTATGAAACAGAGTAACGCCTTAAGCAAGATGACATGATGTAGAGAAGCAAATTCAAGCAATATGAATAAACCCCATCATTTTATCCTTAATGGCAACAATACAAATACGTGTCATGTCCCTTTCTGTCACTGGGATTGAGCACCGCAAGATTGAACCCATCACAAAGCACCTCTCCCATTGCAAGATAAATCAATATAGTAGGCCAAACTAAACCGATAGATCGGAGAGAAATACAAAGCTATAACAACCATGCATAAAAGAGTTCAGACAAGACTCAAATATTTCTCATGAATAATCTGATCATAAACTCACAATTCATTGGATCCCAACAAACACACCGCAAAAGAAGATTACATCGGATAGAACTCCAAGAACATCGAGGAGAACATTGTATTGAAGATCAAAGAGAGAGAAGAAGCCATCTTGCTACTAGCTATGGACCCGTAGGTCTATGGTAAACTACTCACACATCATGGGAAGGGCAGTAAGGTTGATGTAGAAGCCCTCCGTGATCAATTCCCCCTCCGGCAGAGTACCGAAAAAGGCCTCCAGATGGGATCACGGAAGAACAGAGGCTTGCGGTGGCGGAAATGTTTTCTCTTTTGGCTCTCTGGGGGTTTCCCAATATTTGTGAATTTATAGAAGTGGAATTAGGTCAAACGGAGTCACGTGGGCCCCACAAGGTAGCACGGCGCCCCCCCGGGGCGCGCCCTACTGCCTTGTGAAGCCTCCGTGAGGCTTCTGGCCTCCTCCCAAAGCTTCCCAGGTTTCTTTTGTCCAGAAAAAATCTCCAAAAAGTTTCCTGGCATTTGGACTTCATTTGGTACTGTTTCTCTGAAAAGCCAAAAAACAAGCAGAAAACAGCAACTGGCACTAGGCACTGGGTTAATAGGTTAGTCCCAAAAAATGATATATAATTGCATATAAAAACATCCAAGATTGATACTATAATAGAATGGAACAATTAAAAATTATTGATACGTTGGAGACGTATCAAGCATCCCCAAGCTTAATTCCTGCTCGTCCTCGAGTAGGTAAATGATGAAAACATAATTTTTGATGTGGAATGCTACCTATCATGTTTCATCATGTAATCTCTCTCTTACGGTATGAATAATAAGATCCAAATGATTCAAAGCAATAGTCTATAATTTGATATAGAGACATCAATACTCAGGCATACTAGCAAACAATCATGTCTTTCAAAATAAAAATGCTAAAGAACGTTATCCCTACAAAATCATATAATCCTGTCATGCTCCATCTTCTTCACACAAAGTATTTATCATGAACAACCCCGGTTTTAGCCAAGCAATTGGTTCATACTTTTTAACGTGCTTCAGCATTTTCAACTCCCACTCAATACATGAGCGCAAGCCATGGATATAGCACTATGGGTGGAATAGAGTATGGTGATAGAGATAAATAGGAGAATTCAAAAATGGAGAAAGTCTCACATCAACTAGGCTAATCAACGGGGTATGGAGATGCCCATCAATTGATGTCAATGCGAGGAGTAGGGATTGCCATGCAACGGATGCACTAAGAGCTATAAGTGTATGAAACCTCAAAATGAAAACTAAGTGGGTGTGTATCCAACTTGCTTGCTCATGAAAACCTCGGGCATTTGAGGAAGCCCATCATCGGAATATACAAGCCAAGTTCTATAATGAAAAATTCCCACTAGTATATGAAAGTGACAAAATAGGAGACTCTCTATATGAAAAACATGGTCCTACTCTGAAGCACAAGTGTGGAAAAAGATAGTAACATTGCCCCTTCTCTCTTTTTCTCTCATTTATTTTTTTTCTTTCTTTTTTTATGGCTCTTTTTCGCCTCTTTTTTTTCTATTTTTTTTCTTCTTTTTTTTTCATCCGGAGTGTAACACCCCGATTTTTGGCCCTTTCTTTTTCTTTTGGATTTCTTCGAATTTTTATTTGGAGTTCTTTTTCCGTGGCTTTGTGGTCTTAAAACCTGGGAAGATCTTCTCTCCTGCCACTTCCTAGTGGCTTGTCATTCTCAAATCTATCCCAAGGCCATGTCAGCCCAACCCCAATATTTATTTCTTGGGAATATTCCTTTTTCTATTAAAGGAATAACCCTGTTTGCCCTAGGTTGTGAAACAACCTATATTTCTGCCATTCCCAAAATTCCCACAAAATTCTCATAAATTTTTTGGATCATATCTTACACAAATATGTCAAAATCCATCCTTGCCTAGTCCAAAAATAATTCAGGAATATTCATTTCTTCTTCTGTCCAGTATGGCACTTTGTGAAGGAAGTGCAATTTATATTTTCTTGATTTCCCTAAAAAAATTTGGGCAATCTCTCATATCCAAATTATTGCCACATGCCAAAATTCAACTTCATTTGCCTAGTAAATCTTCCTCAGCAAATTTCCAAAGTTTCTGTCCAGAGAGAAGCTTTGTGAAGGAAGTACTAGCTAGGCTTATCCAAATGAGTTAAAATTTTGGGAGATCCTCCATATGGTCAAATAATGACTCTCCACCAAATTTCACCTCCATCCAACAATCTATGTGAGCACACCATCCAATCTTGGTTTCTGGTCACAATTTCAGTTTGTGAAGCAACTACATATTATATTGCTTCAAAACTTCTGAAATTAATCCAGGACCTAAATATCCCTAAATAATGTGAGAATGCAAAAAATCACATTATTTTGCCATGCCATTTTCTCTGCAAAATTCCCCCAAGTTTCTGTCCAGTATAGAGCATTGTGAAGGAAGTACCATTTATACTCATCCAAATGGGATGAAATTTTATGGTACCTTCATATGCTCAAATAATCATCCTCCACCAATTTTCAGCTCCATCCAAGCAACCATGTGAGTGCTACTTCCTGATCTAGATTCTGGCCAAATTTTTGCAGTTGTAAAGCAACTGCACTCAAACCTTGCCCAAATGACCTCAAAATTCACAGGATCATAGTCCTTCCTACCCTAAACCCCCGAGACATCCTGGTTAGCTCTTATCCTCACTAAGTTGATCACTACTTCAGGCTTAAGTTTGCAACAACAAAGTTCAGTCGATCCCTCCCATCAACCCACAGTGGTTTTCTTCGATCTATCACCTCAGGTAGGACCCACTTAAGAGAGACAACACGCTAGACATTGTTTGATTGGCCAGAGTGCACCGCGTGCGCCTGTGCACGCGGTGACCACGCGGTCTGGCACGCGAAAAGCGTGCTCTGGACTTCGGGTCCCTCTTCCGCCGCCCAAACGCCGAGCTTCCGCCACCGCACCATGTCCACTGCAATGCCCCCACTCTCCTGCGTCCGCGTGTACTCTCTGGACTCCTCCCCCTCCCCTCTTTCCGCTCCGGCGAGCACGCCGTCCCGGGATGCCCGCGGCCGTCGTCGCTTTGTCTTTGTCCTTTCCATCCCCGCGGCAACTTTGCACCGAATACACCTCCCCTAGCCCTCTCTCCCTCTCCGTGCGTGCGCGTGTGCACGCGGTCGCGCCAGAGGAATCGTCCGCGCACTCCCGTCGTCGTCCGGCTATGGCATCAACGCCGTGGCTATATAAGCCCACCCCGAGCAACCCCGACCTCACCAGCAGCCTCACTACCCTTCCCTAGCCCCCCTCGACCAGTCAACCGAGCTCGGGAGGCTCTCCTCCTCGAGCATTGCCACCATGGCAGCCGCTCGGGTCGGCCTAAATCCCGGCGAGCCCGAGCTCCTCTCTCCTTCCTACCACCCCCAGAAGATCACCCGGAGCTCGCTGAGCACCCCCACCCCTTGGTCTCGTCCCCGGAGCGGCTATGGCCTCGCCCCCAAATCCGGTCGACGACCTCTTCCACCGCTGCTCAAGCCACCGCCATTCCAGACCTTCTCGGCATCCGTGCTACGCGGGGACGGATGCGGGCCGCTCTCACCTCGGCCGGAGATGGCCCGAGTCGCCGGGCAAGCGCCGGCGAGCGCGCGTCTCTCCTGTGCAGCGCGGGCGGGAGGGAGGTTGAAGACGCTGACGTGGCGGGCGGGCCCCACACCCAGCGACCCCACCCGTCAGCCAGAGGAGCCGTTGACCCCGGGCCGGCGCACGTTTAAGTGAAGACGTATTCACCAGAATACGTTTTCGCTTAATAAAAGCGTATTCTGTCACGGCTGCGGGAGAAAGTGCGCTTTCACTTTCTGAAAGTGTATTCGGCAAAGTACGCTTTCTGTTTAACCCAGCCGGCCGAAAGGATTATATTGCGGACGTTCGTCCGTTAGCCACAGAAAAACTCAATTTTTATTTGTTTTTCTGTCTATCGAACGAACGGCCATAACTTTTCACCCACAACTCCGAATCAGGTGATTCCAAAGCCCACGATCTCAGTTCGTCGAGCCCGTTCCGATGGTACCATTTTCATAATGTTGTCACACTCTGAAAATGACCATTTTGCCCCTGCCCTTATTCAGCCCCCCCCGAGAGGGAATCTTTTCCGGCGATTTTTCCGCGAGTATCTCCGCACTTCTTCCCGGTGGTTTCTTCACCCCCAGGCAAGCCACAACAGCCACTTGCATGATGGCATTGCAGTAGCCATGGTTTTCCACTTGAATATTTAATATTTGTTTGCTCATTTAATTATTTTGTGAATGCTTCGAATATGCTTGTGAATCCATGTCTATGCTTATGCCATGTTCTTTTTCATCTAGTAAGTGATATGATTAATTGCTAAGGATATTCTTATCATGTTTTATTCTTGTAATTATTTCCGATACTAGTGATAAGGTTATGCTCATATGAATTGTTACGGTTTGATATGAAACTACTTGTGATATTCATGATCACCGTTATGCCATGTTCATTTGCATCCCGTAGAATAAATGATTTATTGTTGTCATATGGTTATGTTGCCATCCATGGTTGCACTGTTATCATGCTCATATGCATTATTATTTCATCATGTTACTGTCATGACTCAGCCCATCATCATTCAAGTTGAACCTGACATTAATCGAACTTGAACAAATCTGTTGGCTAAGTCATGGTGCCACCGAATCGAGCTCACCAGTGCAACCACACTTGCCTGGATGGGGAGGCCCTAATGTGGTCTATTGTCATGACTCTCACCGGTGCCTCCAACGAGGGAAGGTTATGTGCGTGTGCTACCCTGATCAGGTAGGCGGCCATAATCCTTGAGTGCCCAAGTTGTGTTGTACCCGGGTGTCCCCGTTTGGGACGAGTTTGTTTTGGCCATGACGGTGGCAGCCACAAAGGTGGCGGATGTCACGAGTTGACATCAGGGGTAACCGAACACATAGCCCAAAGGGGAGTTTGTCGGGAGTGGCCGGGAGAGTGTCATGCAATAGATTGGTTTTGTCGGAACGTCGTTGGTCCACCCGAATGGGAGCACGAGGCCATGAGTTCCGTGGTGTGGGTACAGTGTACTAACCTCTGCAGAGTGTATAATCTATGGATAGCCGCGTCCTTGGTCATGGACACAGTTCGTAGTAGGTCACACTATGGGTCAACAGTAATAATAATCTGAATAATAAACAACCCCGGTTCGATGAGAAAAGAAGTTGGTTGATCTTTATGTGGTCATGCGATGATCACAGGTAGAGATCAAGCTCCGTGTGGTCATCACGATGGTAAGTTGGTGGTTACAAGATAACCCCCGAGCAGAGTAAGTTGGTCCATGAGACCTTGCATGCTAGTGCTATTATCATCATGTTCATATCATGAATTATATGTACATGCCATGCTCATGTTGTTGCCATGCTCATGTTGTTGCCATGCTCATGTTGTTGCCATGCTTATGTACATGCCATGCTCATGTTGTTGCCATGCTTATGTACATGCCATGCTCATATTGTTGCCATGCTCATGTTGTTGTCATGCTCATGTTGTTCTAGTAGTATCATGTTCATCATTGATGATTAACCTGTAAATGCAATGCTGTTGTATGTCTTGTTTGCTTTGGTTGCTGTGAGCTTGCGAGTACATTCAAAGTACTCACCTGGCGTGTCATGCCAGATTGCAGGTGATGCCGTGATTGCTTGTTTGTCGAGGACCCCGAGGTTGCGCTCTAGGATACGTCCCAGCCAGAGTCCCCGCGGAGTGGAGTTCATCACCGTCGTCGTTGTTCCCCTGTTAGGATTTATTCCGCTTCGAGAGGTCTCACTTCTAGCATAGAGCTATCTGAGCACGCGAGGTGTCGCCGTGCCCCTGTAACCCTCGTGCCTTCAGAACCTTTGTACCAGTGTTATTTGTAATAAAGAGCTGATTTGTTCTATGCCAAGCAGTGCCGTATTCCAGAAGACTTGATCTCTGGGCTGGAATACGGGGTGTTCCTGTCTCTCTGAGCCGGGGTGCCACAGCGATTGGTATCAGAGCAGGTCTGGCTGTAGGACGCCCTAGTCCGTGCGAGCGTTAGAAACCGGTAGTTCAGAGTCTAGCTTGCTTGATGCATTTGATTGCTGCATTTGTTTGTCGCATAGCATGCATATAGACTTATTATATTGTCACTAACGGTTGATCTTGTGAGTGTAGGTGGCATCGGTTTCGATCCACTACCTACACCCTCCAGGTTTGCATACTTGCCCTTTGGTGTTTGGTGTCATCTCTGTCCCAGCAGAGTGATGCCGAGGTACCTAGTGGTGTCGATCACTTGCAGGATTGATGCACAGGTATCGCACCAATAAATTTTCTTCAGCCACACCTATCGTTCCGGTGATAGACATGTTTCTACCTTGGATCTTGCCATTCAACCCGTCGCGTTGGCAACCCTTACTGATCTTTGTTAGCAGAAAAGGGCAATCCCACCAGACCTTTCTCTCCACCGCTATCCTACCCTATCACCCATTCCCTGGACGAGTACGGTTCCCTTCCGTACGCTTGATGATGATGTGGTCGTGACATCCGTGTCACGCTACATGATCACCGAGTCCGTCCTCAGCGCTAAACCGGTACAGATGCAACTGGTGCTGAGCCAGCGTTTGGTGTAGCTCTGTTTACACCAACCTCTCCACACGTTGATTCACTTTCGTGCACACCGCCACAGCATATTAGTTCGTAGTACCAGAATTCCCTCGAGAATTGTGTGCTTAAGTAGGCATGCATAGTGAGGTGAATAGCAGTAAAATGTGATGTTGCTTGTATGTAATCTTAATGCTGTATGTGCTTTTATTTTAGTCGTTTCTTTTGGCTTCTTTCTTTGGGCCCTCGGTGTTACCTTATTTCCCCTATGAAAGTTGCTCATCAACCGACACCGGACTGGAAGAAGCAGTGAGGAGTTCTATTTGGGAGCTCAGCAAAACATTATGAAACTCTCAGCTGACTGCGTTATATTGGGAATATCTGATCTGAATGCAAATGATATCCTGGATTGACTATCAGCATCAAGACCGACTCAGTGTGTAGCCATCACAGTAGTAATGAACCAGCTGGAAGACAATTTGTGTGCAAGACAACCATACATTTCAGGTCAAAGGAATATCAAGGGTATATCCTCAATCTTCCTCAGTACGATATGTGGATAGATTCTAGCATAAGATACACAACCTTCTTTAGTAAGCCACGCAGAAAGCTTCGGCATAAGGCACAGAATCTTCCTCAGTAAGCAACCAGAGGAAAAGCTTCTGAAGTATGATACCCAGTCTTCTTCAGCACGCTATCCCAGCAAAAGCTTCGAACACAAGCTATCCAGCCTTCCTCAGCACGCTACTCTCGATGGCTTCCAACACAAGCTATCCAGTTTTCGGCAGTACGGCACTACCAACAGTCATCGCCATGGGTACAGATATTTCACAGTGTGTTGGCAGCTTATGGCAGTGCCTCCCAAGAATCAGATTCGCAACAGTTTGTCAGAAGCAAGAATCAGTCAACACACAATTGTCTGCCTCGGGAATCAAATGCCCAGATACACATGCTTCCATATATACATTGTGAGCATGCTGTCAAGGTCATGCAAGTCACTCATAAGATGATGCAAGCACGGTGAGAATCCGACAACCACATGAAGAGGAAGAAAGCCAGTATACACCTCAGTGTGATGCAATGTCTGACAAGCTATGAAGTAAGACAATCTGGAACAACAATCCTGACAGGGGATATCAAGGCTAGCTTCCCCACAGCCGACAAAGTTATATCATTAACCAGTGTCACTGCCATGTATGATGGACCACAACAGTGAGCTCTATACAAGTAACTATGGACCTGGGTGGATGCCGACTTTATATTTCTCTTTTCAACAACTGGCCCGTGTTCTGAGCTGCTTTTCGGCCGCCTCGGGCAGCTGTTGAGTTTCTTTTTGTAGCAGTGACCCTATGCTCTGAGCTATTCTTCGGCCGTCTTTGGGAACTGCTACATTCTTCTTATCAACACTGCCTCATGTTGTGAGCTGCTTTTCAGCCGTCGTGAGCCATGGTTGAGTTATTTCAGTAATGTCCCAGATCTGAGTTGTAAAGACCGTTCTGGTGGCTACTGATTTATTTGCCGATTTCATGCAAAGGTTCGGATGATCATTGCCATACAGTTAGAGCTTGAGAGATGATAAACTTGCCAGTTAAATGTTGCTGCAATGCCTAAGGATAAGGATAAGGCATGACTATTGGAATATTGCACCTGACAACACCTATGGTCACACAAAGAATTGAGGATATCGATGGCCAAGCTCTTTTCAACAAAGGATTAAAAAAAACAATAATGAAGGAACAAGATCGGCAATACAGGTATGATAATTGTGGCATGAATAACATGGTACGGATACCCAAGACAGTCTAATTCCGTATTAATCACCATGAACACATACCCAAGGGGGTCTACTCTGTTTGTAAGGACCTCATATCAAGGTGACAGTCGAATCGTCAGCACGGATCTGAGACAAAGAAGTCAGCCAAGATGATTCAGAAGATCCCTGCTAGCAGTCAGACTCTGCCATAAGAAAACGGTTATGATTCTCAGCATTGTTTCGAACCCGGAGGGCATGCATCTACTCGAGTAACCCGATGCAAGGAGTAAATGTTTCATGTCCATCAAGGAAATTTGTTCACAACTCCATTGATACTATCGGTGCTGGATAAAATAATGTCACGTCGAATGGAAGTCATTCCCGGACTTATGGAAATCCCGGTCATGATAATATCAGACAAGACAGCAAACATAAAAGAATTGAAGTCAGAGCAAGGATGAATATATGAAGGAAAACCTGTCAGAATGTGGTGTATGGTGAAGCAAACCACCCTAGGGCAAGGCAGTCCGTCAGATGCAATTCAGTGGGAACAGTTTATAAAGGAAAAGGATACCCGAGTTGGAAACGGTTTCCTAAAGTCAGAATATTCATACTTGTTCCCTGAGCAACCAAATCTCAAGGACGAGATTTATCGTAAGGGGGGTAGGTTTGTAACACCCCGATTTTTGGCCCTTTCTTTTTCTTTTGGATTTCTTCAAATTTTTATTTGGAGTTCTTTTTCCGTGGCTTTGTGGTCTTAAAACCTGGGAAGATCTTCTCTGCTGCCACTTTCTAGTGGCTTGTCATTCTCAAATCTATCCCAAGGCCATGTCAGCCCAACCCCAATATTTATTTCTTGGGACTATTCCTTTTTCTATTAAAGGAATAACCCTGTTTGCCCTAGGTTGTGAAGCAACCTATATTTCTGCCATTCCCAAAATTCCCACAAAATTCTCATAAATTCTTTGGATCATATCTTACACAAATATGTCAAAATCCATCCTTGCCTAGTCCAAAAATAATTCAGGAATATTCATTTCTTCTTCTGTCCAGTATGGCACTTTGTGAAGGAAGTGCAATTTATCTTTTCTTGATTTCTCTAAAAAATTTTGGGCAATCTCTCATATCCAAATTATTGCCACATGCCAAAATTCAACTTCATTTGCCTAGTAAATCTTCCTCAGCAAATTTCCAATGTTTCTGTCCAGAGAGAAGCTTTGTGAAGGAAGTACTAGCTAGGCTTATCCAAATGAGTTAAAATTTTGGGAGATCCTCCATATGGTTAAATAATGACTCTCCACCAAATTTCACCTCCATCCAATAATCTATGTGAGCACACCATCCAATCTTGGTTTCTGGCCACAATTTCAGTTTGTGAAGCAACTACATATTATATTGCTTCAAAAATTCTGAAATTAATCCAGGACCTAAATATCCCTAACAAATGTGAGAATACCAAAAATCACATTATTTTGCCATGCCATTTTCTCTGCAAAATTCCCCCAAGTTTCTGTCCAGTATGGAGGATTGTGAAGGAAGTACCATTTATACTCATCCAAATGGGATAAATTTTATGGTACCTTCATATGCTCAAATAATCATCCTCCACCAATTTTCAGCTCCATCCAAGAAACCATGTGAGTGCTACTTCCTGATCTAGATTCTGGCCAAATTTTTGCAGTTGTAAAGCAACTGCACTCAAACCTTGCCCAAATGACCTCAAAATTCACAGGATCATAGTCCTTCCTACCCTAAACCCCTGAGACATCCTGGTTAGCTCTTATCCTCACTAAGTTGATCACTACTTCAGGCTTAAGTTTGCAATAGCAAAGTTCAGTCGATCCCTCCCATCAACCCACAGTGGTTTTCTTCGATCTATCACCTCAGGTAGGACCCACTTAAGAGAGACAACACGCTAGACATTGTTTGATTGGCCAGAGTGCACCTCGTGCGCCTGTGCATGCGGTGACCATGCGGGCTGGCGCGCCGAAAGCGTGCTCTGGACTTCGGGTCCCTCTTCCGCCGCCCAAACGCCGAGCTTCCGACACCGCACCATGTCCACAGCAATGCCCCCACTCTCCTGCGTCCGCGTGTACTCTCTGTACCCCTCCCCCTCCCCTCTTTCCGCTCCGGCGAGCACGCCGTCCCGGGATGCCCGCGGCCCTCGTCTCTTTGCCATTGTCCTTTCCATCCCCGCGGCAACTTTGCACCGAATACTACTCCCCTAGCCCTCTCTCCCTCTCCGCGCGTGCGCGCGTGCACGCGGTCGCGCCAGAGGAATCGTCCGCGCACTCCCGTCATCGTCCGGCTATGGCATCAACGCCGTGGCTATATAAGCCCACCCCGAGCAACCCCGACCTCACCAGCAGCCTCACTCCCCTTCCCTAGCCCCCCTCGACTAGTCAACCGAGCTCGGGAGGCTCTCCTCCTCGAGCATTGCCACCATGGCCACCGCTCGGGTCGGCCTAAATCCCGGCGAGCCCGAGCTCCTCTCTCCTTCCTACCACCCCCAGAAGATCACCCGGAGCTCGCTGAGCACCCCCACCCCTTCGTCTCATCCCCGGAGCGGCTATGGCCTCGCCCCCAAATCCGGTCGACAACCTCATCCGCCGCTGCTCAAGCCACCGCCATTCCAGACCTCCTCGGCGTCCGTGCTACGCGGGGACGGATGTGGCTCGCTCTCCCGAACTCGCCGGTGCCCTCACCTCGGCCGGAGATGGCCCGAGTCGCCGGGCAAGCGCCGGCGAGCGCGCGTCTCTCCTATGCAGCGCGGGCGGGAGGGAGGTTGAAGACGCTGATGTGGCGGGCGGGCCCCACACCCAGCGACCCCACCCGTTAGCCAGAGGAGCCGTTGACCCCGGGCCCGCGCACGTTTAAGTGAAGACGTATTCACCAGAATACATTTTCGCTTAATAAAAGCGTATTCTGTCACGGCTGCGGGAGAAAGTACGCTTTCACTTTCTGAAAGCGTATTCGGCAAAGTACGCTTTCTGTTTAACGCAGCCGGCCGAAAGGATTATATTGCGGACGTTCGTCCGTTAGCCACAGAAAAACTCAATTTTTATTTGTTTTTCTGTCTATCGAACGAACGGCCGTAACTTTTCACCCACAACTCCGAATCAGGTGATTCCAAAGCCCACGATCTCAGTTCGTCGAGCCCGTTCCGATGGTACTATTTTCATAATGTTGTCACACTCTGAAAATGACCATTTTGCCCCTGCCCTTATTCAGCCCCCCCCGAGAGGGAATCTTTTCCGGCGATTTTTTCGCGAGTATCTCCGCACTTCTTCCCGGTGGTTTCTTCACCCCCAGGCAAGCCACAACAGCCACTTGCATGATGGCATTGCAGTAGCCATGGTTTTCCACTTGAATATTTAATATTTGTTTGCTCATTTAATTATTTTGTGAATGCTTTGAATATGCTTGTGAATCCATGTCTATTCTTATGCCATGTTCTTTTTCATCTAGTAAGTGATATGATTAATTGCTAAGGATATTCTTATCATGTTTTATTCTTGTAATTATTTCCGATGCTAGTGATAAGGTTATGCTCATATGAATTGTTACGGTTTGATATGAAACTACTTGTGATATTCATGATCACCGTTATGCCATGTTCATTTGCATCCCATAGAATAAATGATTTATTGTTGTCATATGGTTATGTTGCCCATCCATGGTTGCACTGTTATCATGCTCATATGCATTATTATTTCATCATGCTACTGTCATGACTCAGCTCATCATCATTCAAGTTGAACCTGACATTAATCGAACTTGAACAAATCTGTTGGCTGAGTCATGGTGCCACCGAATCGAGCTCACCAGTGCAACCACACTTGCCTGGATGGGGAGGCCCTTATGCGGTCTGTTGTCATGACTCTCACCGGTACCTCCAACGAGGGAAGGTTATGTGCGCGCGCTACCCTGATCAGGTAGGCGGCCATAAGCCTTGAGTGCCCAAGTTGTGTTGTACCCGGGTGTCCTCGTTTGGGACGAGTTTGTTTTGGCCACGACGGTGGCAGCCACAAAGGTGGCGGATGTCACGAGTTGACATCAGGGGCAACCCAAGACATAGCCCAAAGGGGAGTTTGTCGGGAGTGGCCGGGAGAGTGTCATGCAATGGATTGGTTTTGTCGGAACGTCGTTGGTCCACCCAAATGGGAGCACGAGGCCATGAGTTCCGTGGTGTGGGTACAGTGTACTAACCTCTGCAGAGTGTATAATCTATTGATAGCCGCGTCCTCGGTCATGGACACAGTTCGTAGTAGGTCACACTATGGGTCAACAGTAATAATAATCTGAATAATAAACAACCCCGGTTCGATGAGAAAAGAAGTTGGTTGATCTTTATGTGGTCATGCGATGATCACAGGTAGAGATCAAGCTCCGTGTGGTCATCACGATGGTAAGTTTGTGGTTACAAGATAACCCCCGAGCAGAGTAAGTTGGTCCATGAGACCTTGCATGCTAGTGCTATTATCATCATGTTCATATCATGAATTATATGTACATGCCATGCTCATGTTGTTGCCATGCTTATGTACATGCCATGCTCATGTTGTTGCCATGCTCACGTTGTTGCCATGCTCATGTTGTTCTAGTAGTATGATGTTCATCATTGATGATTAACCTGTAAATGCCATGCTGTTGTATGTCTTGATTGCTTTGGTTGCTGTGAGCTTGCGAGTACATTCAAAGTACTCACCTGGCGTGTCATGCCAGATTGCAGGTGATGCCGTGATTGCTTGTTTGTCGAGGACCCCGAGGTTGCGCTCTAGGATACATCCCAGTCAGAGTCCCTCGGAGTGGAGTTCATCACCGTCGTCGTTGTTCCGCTGTTAGGATTTATTCCGCTTCGAGAGGTCTCACTTCTAGCATAGAGCTATCTGAGTAGGCGAAGTGTCGCCGTGCCCCTATAACCCTCGTGTCTTCAGAACCTTTGTACCAGTGTTATTTGTAATAAAGAGCTGATTTGTTCTATGCCAAGCAGTGTCGTATTCCAGAAGACTTGATCTCTGGGCTGGAATACGGGGTGTTCCGGTCTCTCTGAGCCGGGGTGCCACAGCGATTGGTATCAGAGCAGGTCTGGCTGTAGGACGCCCTAGTCCGCGCGAGCGTTAGAAACCGGTAGTTCAGAGTCTAGCTTGCTTGATGCATTTGATTGCTGCATTTGTTTGTCGCATAGCATGCATATAGACTTATTATATTGTCACTAACGGTTGATCTTGTGAGTGTAGGTGGCATCGGTTTCGATCCACTACCTGCACCCTCCAGGTTTGCATACTTGCCCTTTGGTGTTTGGTGTCATCTCTGTCCCAGCAGAGTGATGCCGAGGTACCTAGTGGTGTCGATCACTTGCAGGATTGATGCACAGGTATCGCACCAATAAATTTTCTCCAGCCACACCTATCGTTCCGGTGATAGACATGTTTCTACCCCGGATCTTGCCATTCAACCCGTCGCATTGGCAACCCTTACTGATCTTTGTTAGCAGAAAAGGGCAATGCCAGCAGACCTTTCTGTCCACCGCTATCGTACCCTATCACCCATTCCCTGGACGAGTATGGTTCCCTTCCGTACGCTTGATGATGATGTGGTCGTGACATCCGTGTCACGCTACATGATCACCGAGTCCGTCCTCAGCGTTAAACCACAATTATCGATACTAGAACTCAAAATTACAACTCAATACTAGAACAAAAATATGACTCTATATGAATGCCTCTGGCAGTGTACTAGGATGTGCAATGATGCTAGCGTAACATGTATAAAAATGATGAACGGTGGCTGAGCCACAAATACTATGTCAGCTATATGATCATGCAAAGCAATATGACAATGACGATGTCTGTCATAAAAAATGGAACGGTGGAAGTTGCATGGCAATATATCGCGGAATGGCTATGGAAATGCCATGATAGGTAGGTATGGTGGCTGTTTTGAGGAAGATATAAAGAGTCTTATGTGTGATAGAGCGTATCATATCACGGGGTTTGTATGCACCGGCGAAGTTTGCACCAACTCTCGATGTGAGAAAGGGCAATGCACGGTACCGAACAGGCTAGCAAATTGCGGAAGGGTGAGAGTGCGTATAATCCATGGACTCACATTAGTCATAAAGAACTCACATACTTATTGCGAAAGTTTATTAGCCCTCGAAGCAAAGTACTACTACGCATGCCCCTAGGGGGGTGGTTGGTAGGAGTTAACCATCGTGCGCCCCCGACCGCCACACAATGGAAGACAATCAAGAATAAATCATGCTCCAACCTCTTAGCATAACGACAGATCATGCGTGCATGCTTCGGGAATCACAAACCTTAACACAATTATTCTACCTAAACCACAATTATCTACTAATACCTCCCCATATTACCATCTTAATATTGCAAAACTATTGCAAGAAATCAAATTTATCATATTCAGTGATCTACATGAAAGTTTTTATTATATCCCTCTTGAATACCTATCATATCAGGACCAAATTCATAACCCGTGCATATTACCATTGCTATTATGAGACTCTCAAAAAGATAGAAGTGAAGCATGAGAGTGCAACTATTTCTTTAAAATATCATCACCGCCGTGCTCTAAAAGATATAAGTGAAGCACTAGAGCAGCTGCCTAGCTCAAAAGATATAAGTGAAGCACATAGAGTATTCTAACAAATCACGAATAATGTGTGTCCCTCTCAAAAAGGTGTGTTAAGCAAAGATGATTGTGACAAACTAAAAAGCAAACAAAAGCAAACAAACTATTTCACAAGACGCTCCACGTAAAACACATATCATGTGATGAATAAAAATATAGCTCCAAGTGAGTTACTGATAGATTGTAGACGAAAGAGGGGATGCCTTCCGGGGCATCCCCAAGCTTAGACGCTTGAGTCTTCCTTGAATATTACCTTGGGGTGCCTTGGGCATCCCCAAGCCTAGGCTCTTGCCACTCCTTATTCCTTTGTCCATCGTAGTCTCACCCAAAACTTGAAAACTTCAGCACACAAAACTCAACAGAAACCTCGTGAGATCCATTAGTATAACAAACAAATCTTTAACTTTAGGAACTGTAGTAAATTGATTCATATTTAATATTGGCATAATTCTACTGTACTCCAACTTCTCCATGACTCATACCCCCCGATACGATCCATAGATTCATCAAAATAAGCAAACTATGCAATAAAAACAGAATCTGTCTAAAACAGAATAGTCTGTAAAGATCTATTTAAAATCCATAATTCTGTAACTCCAAAAATTCCGAAAAATTAGTAAAACGTGGGAAATTCATATACCAATACTGTGTAAAAATTTCAGATTTTTCTGACGCTCCAGTACAGAATTAAAATTTCCAGCATTGGACGCAAAACTTTCTGTTTTCCAAACAGCATCAATTATACTATCTTCCAAATCATCCCAAAGGCATTACTTGGCACAAACACTAATTAAAACATAAAAACAATATCATAACAGAAGCTATAATCATGCAAACACTCAAGGACAGTAGGTAAAAGCAAAAATTTATTTTATTCATTGGGTTGCCTCCCAACAAGCTCTATTGTTTTATGCCCCTAACTAGGCATAATACATAGTTTCAAGTGTGGTCATCCTTGGTTTCCAACTCCTCAATCACACATCCATTTTTTCTAGTATATTTAACATAGGAGTTTCTCATCATCACACTTCTAGGCACAAAATCAAGAACTTTGCTTTTATGGATAGGTTCCTTTATTATATCGATGAAATTGGGGTGCACGCTAATCATTTTAAGATCCTCGCTCCCTTTACTAGAAGTAGCACCCTTAACCTTAGGAACATATATATACTTGCATATTTTATTAGGAGGAGTCCTATCAATGTTTTTCGCGGAGGAAAAAGTGGAACCTAAGTTATTGATAACCTCTTCTAACTTGTCAATTCTAGCGGGGCTTTGTTCTATCCTTTCGTTAATTGTCGGTTCCTTTACCTTTAAAGTTTTCAAAGCAATTCCCACCTTAGAACCAAATTGAGTGATATGATTATGGATCTTTTTATCTAAATTTTCAAGATGTTCAATAGTAGGCATCTTATTTTCAATAGCTTCTAACCTTTGCATAACATGTTCCAAAGTCAATGCCGTTTCATCAATAATGATAGGGGGTGAACCCACTAAATTTCCCATAGCATTGAAAGCATCCGAAGTGGGACACATCAAGAAATTCCCTCCGGTAATAGTGTCAAGCACAAATCTATACCAAGTAGTAATTCCCACATAAAAATTTCGAAGAAGAACGGTAGTGGATTGCTTACGAGTTATTCTATTTTGAGCATCGCAAATCCTATACCAAGCATCTTTTAAATTTTCTCCTCCCCTTTGTTTAAAATTAAGCACTTCATTTTCAGGGGTAATAGTAACAAGTGAAGAACTAGCCATAATGGTGAAGCAAACAAGCAAATAAAAATATTTTTGTGTTTTTGTAAAAAAAAAATTAGAAGTGAGGAAGATGAAAACGAGAGGCAAATGCAAATAAAAGGAAAATAAAATAAATGCAAGTGGATGATAGTTTGTGCGAAGGTACTTGGTAATTTTGATGATGTCTCCCTGGCAACGGCACCAGAAATTCTTCCTGCTACTTGTAGACTGCGTTGGTATTTCCCCGAAGAGGAGAGGATGATGCAGTATAGTAGAGATAAGTATTTCCCTCAGTTAAGAACCAAGGTTATCAATATAGTAGGAGAACCAAGCAAAATTCCGTTAAGCGCACCTGCACACACAAGAGCAAACACTTGCACCCAACGCAAATAAGAGGGTTGTCAATCCTCTTAGCGGTTATTTGCAAGGATTAAATCTTATAGAGATAAATAGATAAACTAAAATACTAAATAAAATAAAAGTAAATAAATTGCAGCAAGGTATTTTTAGGTTTTTTATATATGATAAAGTAGACCCGGGGGCCATAGTTTTCACTAGAGGCTTCTCTCTCGAACACATAGCATACGGTGGGTAAACAAATTACTGTTGGGCAATTGATAGAAAAGCAAATAATTATGATGGATTCATGGCAATGATCATGTATATAGGCATCACGTCCAAGACAAGTAGACCGACTCCTGCCTGCATCTACTACTATTACTCCACCCATCGACCGCTATCCAGCATGCATCTAGGGTATTAAGTATGAAACTGAGTAACGCCTTAAGCAAGATGACATGATGTAGACAAAGTAAACTCAAGCAATATGATTAAACCCCATCTTTTTATCCTTAATGGCAAGAATACAAATACGTGTCATGTCCCCTTCTGTCACTGGGATTGAGCACCGCAAGATTGAACCCATCACAAAGCACCTCTCCCATTGCAAGATAAATCAATCTAGTAGGCCAAACCAAATCGATAGATCGGAGAGAAATACAAAGCTATAATAATCATGCATAAAAGAGTTCAGAGAAGACTCAAATATTTCTCATGAATAATCTAATCATAAACTCACAATTCATCGGATCCCAACAAACACACCGCAAAAGAAGATTACATCGGATAGAACTCCAAGAACATCGAGGAGAACATGGTATTGAAGATCAAAGAGAGAGAAGAAGCCATCTAGCTACTAGCTATGGACCGGTAGGTCTGTGGTAAACTACTCACACATCATCGGAAGGGCAGCAAGGTTGATGAAGAAGCCCTCCGTGATCGATTCCCCCTCCGGCAGAGTACCGGAAAAGGCCTCCAGATGGGATCGTGGAAGAACAGAGGCTTGCGGTGGCGGAAAGGTTTTCTCTTCTATCTCTCTGGTATATTGGAAATATTTTAGAATTTATCGCGCTAGAATTGGGTCAGGAGGGGCAACGAGGGGCCCTCAAGCCTGGGGGGCGCGCCCTACCCCTCTAGGCGTGCCCTCTAGGCTTGTCACCTCCTCGTGGCTCTTCTGGTCTTCTCCCGAAGCTTCGTGGGTCTCTTCGGGTCCAGAAAAAAATTAATCCAAAGTTTTTTTTCTTGTTTGGACACTTTTTGATAATGATTTTCTGAAAAGACCAAAACAAGCAGAAAACAGCAACTGGCACTGGGCACTGGGTTAATAGGTTAGTCCCAAAAAATGATATATACTGGCATATAATTGCATATAAAACATCCAAGATTGATACTATAATAGCATGGAACAATGAAATATTATAGATACGTTGGAGACGTATCAATGCCATAGTTTCGAGTGGCAACGGACGCCTGAAGATCGGCCTCTTAATTAGAAACGCCGATATGTTACCAATATGTCTGAAATATCTCAATGGATGACCGGACCGGGCCCCACAGATACATTTGCTTCGAAAAAAGACCCCTAGGTAGGGGCGCCAGATCCTCCAAGCCAAAGTTAGGCAGTTGAAAATGGGTTCCGGTAACGGTTTTGGTTTTTTGAGCATCTTGTTCCCTTTTTCCAACCGGTTTTCTTACCGGTTCTCATATTGGAAATCATAGAAAAATGATATCAAAAATATTTGGAGATGGCAAATATTCGGATCTAAGATGGAGGGGACACATTCCAACCTAACAAGGGGCACCGTTCCCTGTCACGTTTTAACTATAAACACCTCAATGATTAAGCTAATTAACCCATGTAATTTGACAGTGATTATCAGTTTATTATTACCATGCATGAAATTTTCAGTAAAAACGACAACTACACAGCCGTAGTAAACACCAAAGGGTGTGGTTGTGGGTGTGCTCAAATAGACACAAGCTCGCCATGGACTGGCAGGAAGGTGGGGAGGTCTCGCGTTGCTGACTCAGCAGCTGATACGTCTCCATCGTCTCTATAGTTTTTGATTGTTTCATGCCAATATTTTACAACTTTTACATACTTTTGGCAATATTTTATATGATTTCTTGGACTAACATATTGATCCAGTGCCCAGTGCCAGTTCATGTTTGTTGCATATTTTTTGTTTCGCAGAAAATCCATATCAAACGAAGTCCAAACACGATAAAAATTTATGGAGATTTATTTTGGAATATATGTGATGTTTGGTAAAAAGAATCAATGCGAGACGATGCCCGAGGGGACCACAAGCTCGAGGGGCGCGCCCCCTACCCAGGGCGCGCCCATAAGGCTTGTGGCCACCCCGTAAGGCGCTTGGGGCGCTTCTTCTGCCACAAGAAAGATAATATCCGGACGAAAATTCCCTCAAAAGTTTAGCCCAATTGGAGTAACGGATCTCCGGGAATTTAAGAAACTGTTTTCGGCCAGAAAACAGGAACGCGAAACAGAAGAGAACAGAGAGAGAGAGAGAGAGAGAGAGAGATCCAATCTCGGAGGTGGTCCTGCCCTCCGGGAGCCATGGCGGCCATGGACCAGAGGGGAAACTCTCCTCCCATCTAGGGGGGAGGCCAAGGAAGAAGAATAAGGAGGGGGGCTCTCTCCCCCTCTCCCCCGGTGGCGCCGGAACACCGCCGGGTGATACGTCTCCATCGTATCTATAATTCTTGATTCTTTCATGCGAATATCCTATAATTTCCACATACTTTTGGCAACATTTTATATTGTTTTTTGGGACTAACATATTGATCCAGTGCCTAGTGCCTGTTCCTGTTTGTTGCATGTTTTTTGTTTCGCAGAATATCCATATCAAACGAAGTCCAAATGCAATAAAATTTTATGGAGAATTATTTTGGAATATATGTGATTTTTGGGAGGTGGAATCAACGCAAGGCGGTGCTCGTGGGCCCCACGAGGCACCAGGGCACGCCAGGGGGGCCCGGCGCGCCGTGGTGCCTCGTGAGGCCCTCGTAGGTCGGTTGGTGCCCTTCTTCGGCCGCAAGGAAGCTAATATCCAGAAAAAATCGTGTTAAAATTTCAGCGCAATCGGAGTTACGAATCTCCGGGAATTTAAGAAACGGTGAAAGACCAGAAAACAGGAGTGCGAAATAGAAGAGAACAGAGAGAGAGATCCAATCTAGGAGGGGTTCCTGCCCCTCCGCCGCCATGGCAGCCATGGACCAGAGGGGAAACTCTCCTCCCATCTAGGAGGGAGGCCAAAGAAGAAGAATAAGGAGGGGGGCTCTCTTCCCCTCTCTTCCGGTGGCGCCGGAGTGTCGCCGGGGGAACCATCGTGACGGCGATCTACACCAACAACTTCGCCGCCGTCAACACCAACTCTCTCCCCCTCTATGCAGTGGTGTAACCTCTCAATTCCTGCTGTAATTCTCTACTTAAACATGGTGCTTAATGCTACATATTATTATCCAATGATTTGTGGCAATCCTATGATGTTTGAGTAGATTCGTTTTGTCCTATGGGTTGATTGATGATCGTGATTGGTTTGAGTTGTATGTTTTATTTTGGTGCTGTCCTATAGTGCCCTCCGTGTCGCGCAAGCATGAGGGATTCCTACTGTAGGGTTTGCAATACGTTCATAATTCTCTTATAGTGGGCGGCTAGAGTGACAGAAGCTTACACCCGAGTAAGGGGGTTGTTGCGTATGGGAGTAAAGAGGACTTGTTATTTAATGCTATGGTTGGGTTTTACCTTAATGATCTTTGGCAGTTGCGGATGCTTGCTAAAGTTCCAATCATAAATTCATATGATCCAAGTACGGAAAGTATGTTAGCTCATGCCTCTCCCTCATATAAAATTACAATAATGATTACCGGTCCAGTTATCGATTGCCTATGGACAAATCATTCTCTTGTGTTACAGAAACTTTCTACTAAACAACTAACTTTTATTAATTTGCAAATTACTCATAGTTTTATTCTTGCAAAGTACTTCTAGTTTTATTCTTGCAAACCTATCCTATCACCTACAAAATAGTTTCATACTTGTTCTAGGTAAAGCGAACGTTTAGTGCGCGTAGAGTTGTATCGGTGGTCGATAGAACTTGAAGGGAATATTAATTATACCTTTAGCTCCTCATTGGGTTCGACACTCTTATTTATCGAAAAAGCTACAATTGATCCCCTATACTTGTGGGTTATCAAGACCTTTTTCTGGCGCCGTTGCCGGGGAGCAATAGCGTGGGGTTGATATTCTCATGTGTGCTTGTTTGCTTTATCACTAAGTAGATTTTATTTTCTGTTCTATGTTGTTTTATATCTTTAGTTATGGCTATGGAACACGAAACACCAAAAAAATTAGTTGTACTTGCTACTCATGGAGATGGGGAACCTCCTAAAACCCTCGATGCTCGTTACGTGGAAAACATTAAACACTACTTTGATAATCCTGAGAAAACCCCATTCAACTTGATAATGGGAGACACGTTGGATCAACGTGAATACTTTAGGGATTATCGCTTGTCTCAAAAAGGGAAACTCTTATGGAATGAAATTTATTATTTTCATTGGTATGCTCAGAATTTATGCTTAAGATATGATTATACTTGCTGCTCTAGGATGAAGGCTCCACACCTTCCCTTTTCATGTGAATTTAATGATAATGAAACCTTGGCTTGTTATGCTAATGGTATATATGATTACTATGATGTGGAACGAATAGAAGAATTTGTTGCTTTTAAGGGTGCTTATGAAATTGAATCTTTGTTTGAAAAGTATGAAGATTGTGATGATGCTGTCTACAGATCTGAAAATTTTGCTGTACTAAAATATTGCTATGAGAATTATGAATACAATGCCAATATTAATGAGTTTATTGAGAAAGTCTCCGCTGTCCAAGAAGAGACTAATATTTTGCAGGCTCCTATGGAAGAAGAAAATGATGACACTGTGAGCTCATTAGATGAAAAAGATGAGGAGGAGAGCGAAGAACAAAAGGTGGAAGAGCGGATTGATCACCCGTGCCCACCTTCTGATGAGATTAACTCTTTATCTCATACATTGTTTAATTTCCCTTCGTGCTTACCGAAGGATGAATGCTATGATAATTACTATGATCCCTTGGATTCGTTTGAAATATCCCTTTTTGATGAAATTGATGCTTGATATGCTTGTGGCCATGATGCCAATTTGAATTATGCTTATGGAGATGAACTTGCTATAGTTCCTTATGTTAAACATGAAATTGTTGCTATTGCACCCACACATGATAGTCCTATTATCTTTTTGAATTCTCCAAACTACACTATATCGGAGAAGTTTGTGCTTATTAAGAATTATATTGATGGGTTGCGTTTTACTACTACACATGATAATTTTGATGAATATAATATGCATGTGCTTGCTGCTCCTACTTGCAATTATTATGAGAGAGGAACTACATCTCTACCTATCTATGTTTCCAATACGATAAAATTGCAAGAAACTACTTATGCTATGCATTGGCCTTTATTTGATGTGCATGAATTGTTCTTTTATGACATGCCGATGCATAGGAAGAGAGTTAGACTTTGTTGTTACATGATATATATTGCTTTGTGCTCACTACTAAAATACAAATCATTGTTAATTAAAATTGGCTTTGATATACCTTGGGATCCGGGTGAATCAATTTCTTGAGCACTTTATGCCTAGCTTAATGGCTTTAAAGAAAGCGCTGCCAGGGAGACAACCCGGAAGTTTTAGAGAGTCATTTATTTCTGTTGTGTGCTTTTAAAAAGTTTAAAAACAAATAAAATGTAGATGGGAACCTAAAACTTTTCAAAAAGAAAAGTGAAAGTAAGAAAGACGAGCACCGTTGAAGTGGTCGAGCTCCTTGAACTTTGTTCATGCCCATGGAAACTTTGCAAATCTTGAATTACCGAAACTTTTCAACAAAAATAATTATCCCCTTGTACAAATACATTGTATTACAAAAATAATGTGCCAAGATTTACCGTTAGGATGTTTAAATTGCTTGTTTGGTATGTGCGGTGCAAAAACAGAAACTTTTAATGTAGTGTGTGAATTTATATTTTTTACTGGAACGTGCAAAAATTCTGAAATTTTTACACAGTACTCGTATGAATTGTTTTTATTTTTTCCTAATTTTTCAGAATTTTTGGAGTTACAGACGTATGCTCAATGTTCAGATTCCTACAGACTGTTCTGTTTTTGACAGATTCTGTTTTTGATGCATTGTTTTGCTTGTTTTGATGAAACTATGGATTGTATCAGAAGGTATGAGCCATGGAGAAGTTAGAATACAGTAGGTATAATGCAAAAATCAAATATGAATTTGTTTGCAACAGTACTTAAAGTAGTGATTTGCTTTATTATACTAACGGATCTCATGAAGGTTTTGTTAAGTTTTGTGTGGAGGAAGTGTTCAAAGATCCAGGAGGTATTGATATGAGAAGAATGAGGAGAGGCAAGAGCTCAAGCTTGGGGATGCCCAAGGCACCCCAAGTAAATATTCAAGGAGACTCAAGCGTCTAAGCTTGGGGATGCCCCGGAAGGCATCCCATCTTTATTCAACAATTATCGGTATGTCTCGGTTTTTGTTTTGTTCACATGATATGCGTAAATTCTTGGAGCGTCATGTGCCTTTTATTTTTCTTTCAGTGATGCACCATGCTGGTATGGGATAGTCCTTGGTTGATTTATAGAATGCTTCATGAACTTCACTTATATCTTTTGAGTATGGCTTTATAGAATGCTTCATGTGCTTCACTTATATCATTTGAAGTTTGGATGCCTGTTTCTCTTCATATAGAAAACCGTTATTTGTAGAATGCTCTTTTGCTTCACTTATATTTGTTAGAGCATGGTCTTTTGCAGAAAGAATTAAACTCTCTTGCTTCACTTATATCTATTTAGACAGTCAACAGGAATTGGTCATTCACATGGTTAGTCAGAAAATCCTACATAAAACTTGTAGATCACTGAATATGATATGTTTGATTCCTTGCAATAGTCTTGCGATATGGAGATGATAATATGTGAGTTATGCTAGTGAGAATTGTGATTTAGTAAGAATATTGGTGTTAAGGTTTGTGATTCCCTATGCATGCACGTAAAGTCAATAGTTATGCAACGAAGTTATATCCTACTTATGGTGCATTATTCAGGGTTAGTTATTCTCAATGCATGCTTATGACCGTTTTTGTTTTCTGGTTGGTTGCTTCTCAATCTATTTGCTAGCCTTCATTTGTACTAAGCGGGAATGCTGCTTGTGCATCCAAACTCCTTAAACCCAAGTCGTGCCAAATGAGTCCACCATACCTACCTATATGCGGTATTTCCATGCCGTTCCAAGTAAATTTGCATGTGCCTGATACGTCTCCAATGTATCTATAATTTATGAAGTATTCATGCCATGTTTATAACGATTCTATATGGTTTTGGTATGATTTGATTAGAACTAACCCGGTCTGACGCTATTTTCAGCAGAATTGCCATGGTGTTGTTTTTTGTGCAGAAATAAACGTTCTTGGAATTGGATGAAACTTTTTGGAGATTTTTTATGCAATAAATAAAAAATACTGGAACCAAGACCCACTGGAGGGGGGCCACCCAGTGCCCACGAGGCACCAGGGCGCGCCACCCCCCAGGCGCGCCCTGGTACCTCGTGGGGCCCACGTGGCTCCGTCTGACCTGATTCCAATGCTGAAAAATCCTATAAATAGAGAAATCCCCAGAAATAACCCTAGAACTTTGACTCCACCGCTGCAAGCCTCTGTACCTCCACGATCTAATCTACAGCCCTTTTCCGGCACCCTGCCGGAGGGGGAAATCATCACCGGAGGCCATCTTCATCATCCCGGTGGTCTCCATGACGAGGAGGGAGTAGTTCACCCTCGGGGCTGAGGGTTTGTACCAGTAGCTATGTGTTTGATCTCTCTCTCTCTCTCGTGTTCTTGATTTGGCACGATCTTGATGTATCGCGAGCTTTGTTAATATAGTTGGATCATATGGTGTTTCTTCCCTCTCTATCCTTGTTGTGATGAATCGAATATTTTCCCTTTGAGGTTTCGTTATTGTCGGATTGAATATTTCAGATTTGAGAACACTTGATGTATGTCTTGCATATGAATACCCGTGGTGACAATGGGGTATTATATTGATTCACTTGATATATGTTTTGGCACTCAACTCGCGGATTCCCGAGGTGACATTGGGGTAATCTATGCATAGGGGTTGATGCACGTTTTCATTATCTTTTATCCGATAGAAACTTTGGGGTGCTCCTTGGAGTTCTTTGTGTGGATTGAATATTATGATTATGAAGTTGTTTGATGCGTATCGTATAATCAACTCACGGATACTTGTGGTGACATTGGAGTATCTAGGTGACATTAGAGTTTGTTGATGTGTATCATATGGTGTTATTTTAGTACGAACTCTAGGGCTGTTCGTGACACTTATAGGAATAGCTCAATAGATCGATCAGAAAGGATAACTTTGAGGTGGTTTCGTACCCTACAAACAATTTCTATCTTATGTTCTCCGCTAATAGGAACTTGGGAGTGATTCTTTATCGCACGTTGAGGGATGGTTATATGATCCAATTATGTTAGCATTGTTGAGAGATTGCACTAGTGAAAGTATGAACCCTAGGCCTTGTTTTTGAGCATTGCAATACCGTTTGTGCTCACTTGTGTTACTTGCTACCTTGCTGTTTTTATATTTTCAGATTACAAAAACCTATATCTACTATCCATACTACACTTTTATCACCATCTCTTCGCCGAACTAGTGCACCTATACAATTTACCATTGTATTGGGTGTGTTGGGGACACAAGAGATTTCTTGTATTTGGTTGTAGGGTTGTTTGAGAGATACCATCTTCAACCTACGCCTCCCACGGATTGATAAACCTTAGGTCATCCACTTGAGGGAAAATTGCTACTGTCCTACAAAACTCTGCGCTTGAAGGCCCAACACGAGTCTACAAGAATAAGTTGTGTAGTAGACATCAGTGCCAACTCTAATTTTCAAAATAATTTTCCATTTTGTGTGCCCGTACCGCTCATGAAGCGACAGGGGGTGGCCAATACTTTCCATGCTAGGTGTGTTATTCTCACGATGAGTGTTTATTCACTTGTCATTGCACGAAAGAGTGGCTGGTAATAGGGATGCCCAGTCCCACAATGAAATCAAAAATTAATAATAACAAAATTCCTTGGAAAGTGTTGGTATGGAGGGCACCCGTGGATACGGCTAGCCATGGATTGTGAAAGAATGGTGGAAAGGAAATAAACTTTACTTTCTATTTGGGAACCGCCTATGATGTGTCTAGCATGAAAAATATTGGGAAATCTCGGTCGTTTTCGTTGACAGGAAAAGAATGCCTCTCAAAATAATTTTATCTCTCTAATTTAAGCTCTAAGCTCTGGCACCTATGCAAATCCCTGCTTCCCTCTGCGAAGGGCCTATCTATTTTACTTTTATGCAATTTTTATTTTTATTTTGAGTCTCCGTCTTCTCTTATAAAGCACTAACTGGAGAGCACTATTGTCATACTTGTGCATTGGGTGTAGCTAATATTGAGTGTGTTTCATGAATGGATCAATGATTGAGCATGACGGGCTAGGGATAACGTTCTTTAGCGTTGATATTTTGAAAGACATGATTGTTTGTTGGCATGCCTGAGTATTGATGTCTTTATATCGAATTATAGACTATTGCTTTGAATCACTCTTGTCTTAATATTCATGCCATGATTAAATTTTATGATCAAGATTATGCTAGGTGGCATTCCACATCAAAAATTATCTTTTTTATCATTTACCTACTCGAGGACGAGCAGGAATTAAGCTTGGGGATGCCGATATGTCTCCATCATATCTATAATTCTTGATTATTTCATGCTAATATCCTATAATTTCCACATACTTTTGGCAACATTTTATATTGTTTTTTGGGACTAACTTATTGATCCAGTGCCCAGTGCCAGTTCCTGTTTGTTGCATGTTTTTTGTTTCGCAGAATATCCATATCAAACGAAGTCCAAATGCAATAAAATTTTACGGAGAATTATTTTGGAATATATGTGATTTTTGGAAGGTGGAATCAACACAAGGCGGTGCTCGTGGGCCCCACGAGGCACCAGGGCGCGCCAGGGGGGCCCGGCGCGCCGTGGTGCCTCCTGAGGCCCTCGTAGGTCGGTTGGTGCCCTTCTTCGACCGCAAGGAAGCTAATATCCGGAAAAAAATCGTGTTAAAATTTCAGCGCAATCGGAGTTATGGATCTCCGGGAATTTAATAAACGGTGAAAGGCCAGAAAACAGGAGTGCGAAATAGAAGAGAACAGAGAGAGAGATCCAATCTAGGAGGGGCTCCTGCCCCTCCGCCGCCATGGCAGCCATGGACCATAGGGGAAACTCTCCTCCCATCTAGGAGGGAGGCCAATCAAGAAGAAGAAGGAGGGGGCTCTCTCCCCCTCTCTTCCGGTGGCGCCGGAGCGCCGCCGGGGGAACCATCGTGACGGCGATCTACACCAACAACTTCGCCGCCGTTAACACCAACTCTCTCCCCCTCTATGCAATGGTGTAAGCTATCAATTCATGCTGTAATTCTCTACTTAAACATGGTGCTTAATGCTACATATTATTATCCAATGATTTGTGGCCATCCTATGATGTTTGAGTAGATTCGTTTTGTCCTATGGGTTGATTGATGATCGTGATTGGTTTGAGTTGTATGTTTTATTTTGGTGCTGTCCTATGGTGCGCTTCGTGTCGCGCAAGCATGAGGGATTCCTGCTGTAGGGTTTGCAATACGTTCATAATTCTCTTATAGTGGGCGGCTAGAGTGACAGAAGCTTACACCCGAGTAAGGAGGTTGTTGCGTATGGGAGTAAAGAGGACTTGTTACTTAATGCTATGGTTTGGTTTTACCTTAATGATCTTCCGTAGTTGTGTATGCTTGCTAGAGTTCCAATCATAAGTGCATATGATCCAAGTACGGAAAGTATGTTAGCTCGTGCCTCTCCCTCATATAAAATTGCAATAATGATTACCGGTCTAGTGATCGATTGCCTAGGGACAAATCCTTCTCTTGAGTTACAAAAAGTTTTCTACTAAACAACTAACTTTTATTATATTGCAATTTACTCGTAGTTTTATTCTCGCTAAGTACTCCTAGTTTTATTCTTGCAAAGTAGTTCTAGCATTACACCTACAAAGTAGTTTATTCTTGTTCTAGGTAAAGCAAACGTTAAGTGTGCGTAGAGTTGTATCGGTGGTCGATAGAACTTGAAGGGAATATTAATTCTACCTTTAGCTCCTCGTTGGGTTCGACATTGTTATTTATCGAGAAAGGCTACAACTGATCCCCTATACATGTGGGTTATCAAGACCTTTTTCTGGCGCCGTTGCCGGGGAGCAATAGCGTGGGGTTGATATTTGATACGTCTCCATCGTATCTATAATTTTTGATTGTTTCATGCCAATATTCTACAACTTTCACATATTTTTGGCAACATTTTATATTATTTTTGGGACTAACATATTGATCCAGTGCCCAGTGCTAGTGCCTGTTTTCTTCATGTTTTTTGTTTCATAGAAAATCCATATCAAACAAAGTCCAAATGCAATAAAATTTTACGGAGAATTATTTTAGAATATATGTGATTTTTGGGAGGTGGAATCAACGCAAACGGAGGCCCACAGCCTCCACAAGCCACATGGGCGCGGGCCCCCCTGGCGCGTGGTGGTGCCTTGTGGGCACACCGTAAGTCGGTTGGGGCTCTTCTTTGGCCGCAAGGAAGCTAATCTCCGGAAAAAAGTCGTGTTAAAATTTCAGCACAATCGGAGTTACGGATCTCCGGGAATTTAAGAAACGGTGAAAGGCCAAAAAACAGGAGCGCGAAACAGAGGAGAACAGAGAGAGAGAGATCCAATCTCGGAGGGGCTCCTTCCCCTCCGCCGCCATGGCAGCCATGGACCAGAGGGGAAACTCTCCTCCCATCTAGGGGGGAGGCCAAGGAAGAAGAATAAGGAGGGGGGCTCTCTCCCCCTCTCTTCCGGTGGCGCCTGAGCGCCGCCGGGGGAACCAACGTGATGGCGATCTACACCAACAACTTCGCCGCCGTCAACACCAACTCTCTCCCCCTCTATGCAGCGGTGTAACACCTCTTCTCCCCGCTGTAATATCTACTTAAACATGGTGCTTAATGCTACATATTATTATCCAATGATGTGTTGCCATCCTATGATCGTGATTGGTTTGAGTTGTATGTTTTATTTTGGTGTTGTCCTATGGTCCCCTCTGTGTCGCGCAAGTGTGAGGGATTCCCGCTGTAGGGTTTGCAATACGTTCATAATTCTCTTATAGTGGGCGGCTAGAGTGACAGAAGCTTACACCCGAGTAAGGGGGTTGTTGCGTATGGGAGTAAAGATGACTTGTTACTTAATGCTATGGTTGGGTTTTACCTTAATGATCTTTGGTAGTTGCAGATGCTTGCTAGAGTTCCAATCATAAGTGCATATGCTCCAAGTACGGAAAGTATGTTAGCTCATGCCTCTCCCTCATATAAAATTGCAATAATGATTACCGGTCTATTTATCGATTGCCTACGGACAAATCTTTCTCTTGTGTTTCAAAAAGCTTTCTACTAAACAACTAACTTATATTATCTTGCAAATTACTCGTAGTTTTATTCTCGCTAAGTACTCCTAGCTTTATTCTTGCAAACTAGTTCTAGCATCACACCTACAAAATAGTTTCATACTTGTTCTAGGTAAAGCAAACGTTAAGTGTGCATAGAGTTGTATCGGTGGTCGATAGAACTTGAAGGGAATATTAATACTACCTTTAGCTCCTCGTTGGGTTCGACATTCTTATTTATCAAAAAAGCTACAATTGATCCCCTATATTTGTGGGTTATCAAGACCTTTTTCTGGCGCCGTTGCCGTTGAGCAATAGCGTGGGGTTGATATTCTCGTGTGTGCTTGTTTGCTTTATCACTAAGTAGATTTTATTTTCTGTTCTAACTTGTTTTCTATCTTTAGTTATGGATAGGAAACGCAAAATACCAAAAAAATTAGTTGTACCTACTAAACCAATGGTTGAAGAACCACCCAAAATCTATCATACTGCTGAAGCTTTCTACTTGGATCATCTTCGATCCCTTTGTGCTCGTGCTAAAAACCCAACTAGCTTTGTTGAGGGAAAATCATTAAATGAGCATGCTTATTTTGTGCGACACCACTTGTCTCAAAAAGGGTAATTGATGACAATCTCTATGGACTAATGGTTGCCTTGAGTTATATTTGAAGGGTTTGTCCATAGGCATTGCTTGAAGACCATTTGTTGGTTTCAAGGTTATTAGAAGAAGAATATGTGTTGACCAAGGTGCTATTCAAGGATTGATCCAAAGATTGGTCATGTGAGAGTTGAGCCTATTTCAAACATGTCTTGAAGAAGAAGATTGTGTGATCATTCATGTTTACCTTCAAGACATCATCCTAATGAAGAGAGTTGAAAGGATACAAGGTTGATCAAGAATAAGTACAACGAGTGATTCAAGTTGATCAACACACAAAGCGTAGAAGATGTACCAAGCGAGATCGAGTGATCTCATGGTATGGTAAGCATTGTCCATTACGCCTTGTGTACTAACCCATGGTCTATGTGAGAGTTGTTGTGGGGTTAGGTATGTTTCCATGGGCTTGAGTCAAGAGGAAGATCTCATTCGACCCATGGAGGATGACATCAAGTGGTGATCGTCATCAAGTTTGCGGTGTGCAAGTTCAAGTGGAGCATCACGAAGAGATCATGCTTGAAGCTTGTCGTCCATTGTGGTGACAATGGACTTGTGAAGATGTGCCGAAGAGTGGCTCACCCATAGTGGAGTATGGGGGAGCAATCAACTAGTCTTCATCGAGCCAACGCAATCAAGAATGGTGGTCCAACTTGAGGAGGTCAAGATCGTCATCATCTAGCTCAAGTGGACTATGTGCAAGGCAAAGGTTTGCCCTTGATAGGTTTTCTATTTTACCGGTCTCATGGTGGTAGTTTGGAGACCGGGTTATAGGATCGTTTGCCATACTATCAAGGGGGGCTCTCGTATTAGTATCTTGATCGTATCGTTCGTAGAGAGCTCAAACCATTGCATCCTTGCATCATCTTTCTTGGTTCTTGTTTGGTTTTTCTCTGTGTGAGTCTTTGAGCTTTTGGTCACCTTCATGACAAGCTCAAGTTCTTCGAGAACGGATTTCGTTTGCTTCATCTTGTATGTTCTCGTTGTTGGGGTTTATGCCGGATCATCACTGCTAGAGGTTTCACATCACTGTCGCTGTTGGATAGTACTCGTCGTCCTCTATCCAACAAGCTTGAGTTTGCTCTTTTCGGAGCTCATTTGCAGAAGTTATGGCAGTTCTGGTTTTCTTGTAGCCATCTGTTGCTGTGCTTGTGAGCTGGAGGCCACAAGCGGTAGTACCGCTCTGGTAAGCGGTAGTACCGCTTATTAGCGGTAGTACCGATGTCCAATTCAGCGGCTACTACCGCTGCTTCTGGGAACTCGACTTTCGTGTCGCGTTTGCGCGGAAGTGCAATGGTAGTGCGAAGCGGTAGTACCGCCCTCTACTACCGCTGCAGTACCGGTCCCTCCAGGTGTCGATGCACTCTCAGCGGAAGTGAAGCGGCAATGGAGAGCAGCACTACTGCCTATAAGCGGTAGTACCGCTCAGGTGGGCGGTAGTACCGCTGTAGCAGTTCTACTGCTTCTCCCCTGTTCCTGCTCTGCTTCTGAGTAACCCCGAGCTGCAACCCCAGCGGTAGTACTGCTGGGGCGAGCGGTAGTACCGCTCCGGCTACACTACCACCTCGTGGCTTCGTGCCATTGCACTGCTTTTGGGTTACTACCGCCCGAGCGGTAGTACCGCTCTGTGCGGGCTGAGAGCAAGGTAACGGTTGGATTTTTCCCCTCCTATAAAAGGGGGTCTTCTTCCCCCTTGAACCTTATCTTTTTAGCTCGAGTTTTTCCCCCATTGTTGACCTTCTTTGAGCTTGTAAACTCTCAATCCCTCCAATGATTCTTGCTAGTTCTTGAGGGAAAAGAGAGAGGAGATCTAGATCTATGTTTCCACCAATCACTTTCTCCTCTATGTGAGGGGAACCCCTTGGATCTAGATCTTGGAGTTCTTGGTGTTCTCCTTCTGGTTCTTCCTCTCATATTCCTCCATTGCTTTCGTTGCTTTGGTGGGATTTGAGAGTGAGGGACTTGGGCACTCCGTGTGCCCTTGCCATTGCATTTGGTGCATCGGTTTGAGTTCTCCACGGTGATACGTGGAAGTGAAGTTTGAGAAGCTTTTTACTCTTGGGTGCTTGGTACCCTAGAGCTTGTTACTCTTGGGTGCTTGGGTGCCCTAGACGGTTGGTGGTGCCTCAGAGCTCAATCATTGTGGTGTAAAGGTCCGGGCAAGCGTCGGGGTCTCCAATTAGGTTGTGGAGATCCAATCTCGGAGGGGCTCCTGCCCCTCCGCCGCCATGGCAACCATGGACCAGAGGGGAAACTCTCCTCCCATCTAAGGGGAGGCTAAGGAAGAAGAAGAAGGAGGGGGGCTCTCTCCCCCTCTCTTCCGGTGGCGCCGGAGCGCCGCCGGGGGAACCAACGTGACGGCGATCTACACCAACAACTTCGCCGCCGTCAACACCAACTCTCTCCCCCTCTATGCAATGGTGTAACACCTCTTCTCCCCGCTGTAATCTCTACTTAAACATGATGCTTAATGCTACATATTATTATCCAATGATGTCTTGCCATCCTATGATGTTTGAGTAGATTCGTTTTGTCCTATGGGTTGATTGATGATTGTGATTGGTTTGAGTTGTATGCTTGATTTTGGTGTTGTCCTGTGGTGCCCTCCGTGTCGCGCAAGCAGAGGGATTCCCGCTGTAGGGTTTGCAATACGTTCACAATTCTCTTATAGTGGGCGGCTAGAGTGACAGAAGCTTACACCCGAGTAAGGGGGTTGTTGCGTATGGGAGTAAAGAGGACTTGTTACTTAATGCTATGGTTGGGTTTTACCTTAAAGATCTTTGGTAGTTTCGGATACTTGCTAGAGTTCCAATCATAAGTGCATATGATCCAAGTACGGAAAGTATGTTAGCTCATGCCTTTCCCTCATATAAAAGTGCAATAATGATTACTGGTCTAGTTATCGATTGCCTAGGGACAAATCTTTCTCTTGTGTTACAAAAAGCTTTCTACTAAACAACTAACTTATATTATCTTGCAAATTACTCATAGTTTTATTCTTGCTAAGTACTCCTAGCTTTATTCTTGCAAAGTAGTTCTAGCATCACACCTACAAAATAGTTTCATACTTGTTCTAGGTAAAGCGAACGTTAAGTGTGCGTAGAGTTGTATCGGTGGTCGATAGAACTTGAAGGGAATATTAATTCTACCTTTAGCTCCTCGTTGGGTTCGACACTCTTATTTATCGAAAAAGCTACAATTGATCCCCTATACTTGTGGGTTATCAATATTCTCGTGTGTGCTTGTTTGCTTTATCACTAAGTAGTTTTTATTTTCTGTTCTAAGTTGTTTTATATCTTTAGTTATGGATATGGAACACGAAACACCAAAAAAATTAGTTGTACTTGCTACTCATGGAGATGGGGAACCTCCTAAAACCCTCGATGTTGGTTATGTGGAAAACATTAAATACTACTTTAATAATCCTGATAAATCTCCATTCAACTTGATAATGGGATATACTTTGGTTCAACAGGAATACTTTAGGGATTATCGCTTATCTCCAAAAGGGAAACACTTATGGGATCAAATTAAAATGTTGCGTTGGTATGCTTGGAATTTGTGCTTAAGGTGTGATTATACTTGTTGCTCTAGGATGGAGGCTCCACACCTCCCCTTTCAATGTGAATTTAATGATAATGAAACATTGGCTTCCTATGCTAATGTTATATATGATTACTATGATGTGGAACAAATAGAAGAATTTGTTGCTTTTAAGGGTGCCTATGAAATTAAATCTTTGTTTGAAAAGTATGAAGATTACGATGCTGCTATTTACAGATCTGAAAATTATGCAATACTTAAATATTGCCATGAGAATTATGAATATAATGTCTATATTGATGAATTTATTGAGAAAGTCTCTGCTGTCCAAGAAGAGACTAATGTTTTGCAGGAATCTATGGAAGAAGAAATTGCTGAAACTGTGAGCTCATTAGATGAAAAAGATAGGGAGGAGAGCGAAGAACAAGAGGAGGAAGAGCGGATTGATCACCCGTGCCCACCTTCTGAAGAGAGTAACTCTTCAACTCATACATTGTTTAATTTCCCTTCGCGCTTACCGAAGGATGAATGCTATGATCCCTTGGATTTGTTTGAAATATCCCGTTTTGATGAACTTGATGCTTGCTATGCTTGTGGCCATGATGCCAATTTGAATTATTCTTATGGAGATGAACTTTCTATAGTTCCTTATGTTAAGAATGAAATTGTTACTATTGCATTTACACATGATAGTCCTATTACCTTTTTTAATTCTCCCAACTACACTATATCGGAGAAGTTTGCGCTTATTAAGGATTATATTGATGGGTTGTGTTTCACCGTTGCACATGATGATTTTGATGAATATAATATGCATGTGCTTGCTGCTCCTACTTGCAATTATTATGAGAGAGGAACCACATCTCAAACTCTCTATGTTTCCAATACGATGAAATTGCAAGAAACTGTTTATGCTATGTATCGGCCTTTATTATGTGTGCATGAATTGTTCTTTTATGACATGCCGATGCATAGGAAGAGAGTTAGACTTCGTCATTGCATGATATATGTTGCTTTGTGCTCATTACTAAATTACAAATCATTGTTAATTAAAATTGGCTTTGATATACCTTGGGATCCGGGTGGATCAATTACATGAGCACTTTATGCCTAGCTTAATGGCTTTCAAGAAAGAGTTGCCTGGGAGATAACCCGGAAGTTTTAGATAGTCATTTTCTTCTGTTGTTTGCTTTAAAAAAGTTTAAAAACAAAAAAATATAGAGGGGAACCTAAAACTTTTTTAAAAAGAAAAGTGAAAGTGAGAAAGACGAGCACCGTTGAAGTGGGGGATATCCTTGAACTTTGTTCATGCCCATGGAAACTTTGTGAATCTTGAATTACAGAAGCTTTTCAACAAAAATAATTATCCCCTTGTACAAATCCATTGTATTATAAAAATAATGTGCCAAGATTTACCTTTAGGATGTTTAAATTGCTTGTTTGGTGTGTGCTGTGCAAAAACAGAAACTTTTGCTGTAGTGTTTGAATTTCTATGTTTTACTGGAACATGTAAAAATTCTGAAATTTTTACATAGTACTTCTATGCAAAAAAATATTTTGTCCTAATTGTTCAGAATTTTTTGAGTTACAGAATTATATGTTTCATTTGCATCTTTACAGACTGTCCTGTTTTCACATATTGCTATTATAGTTTCTTTATTTGCGTATGTTTGAAATCTTGTTGAGCCCCATTGACTTGGGAGCCATAGAATTGTGATAGCATACAGTGGGTAATGTTTGATTATAATTATACAATAATGTTATAGCATGACATGATGGGATTTTATGTTATCTGTACTAACCCCTCTAATAAAAAGTTCGGTTAAGTTTTGTGTGGATGAAGTGTTCGAAGATCGAGGAGGTATCGATATGAGGAGAATAAGGAGAGGCAAGAGCTCAAGCTTGGAGATGCCCAAGGCACCCCAAGTAAATATTCAAGGAGACTCAAGCATCTAAGCTTGGGGATGCCTCGGAAGGCATCCCATCTTTCTTCGATAATTATCGGTATGTCTCGGTTTTTCTTTTGTTCACATGATATGCGTGAATTCTTGGAGCGTCATGTGCTTTTTATTTTTCTTTTAATAATGCACCATGCTGGTATGAGATAGTCCTTGGTTGATTTATAGAATGCTCTATGCACCTCACTTATATCTTTTGAGTATGGCTTTATAGAATGCTTCATGTGCTTCACTTATATCATTTGAAGTTTGGATGCCTGTTTCTCTACATATAGAAAACCGTTATTTGTAGAATGCTCTTTTGCTTCACTTATATTTTGTAGAAAGAATTAAACTCTCATGCTTCACTTATATCTATTTAGAGAGTCAACAGGAATTGGTCATTCACATGGTTAGTCATAAAATCCTACATAAAACTTGTAGATCACTGAATATGATATGGTTCATTCCTTGCAATAGTTTTGCGATATTAAGATGGTAATATGTGGGTGTACTAGCGAATGATGGTGGTTTAGTAAGAATATTGGTGTTAAGATTTGTGATTCCCGAAGCATGCATGTATAGTTATGCGATGAAGTTATTGTGACGCCCCTGCTCGACAGTGCACTAATCATACACGCAAACGTGCACGCTCGAGATCAGAGACTCACGGGAAGATATCACAACACAACTCTACACACAAATTTAAACACAAATCATCATATTACAAGCCAGGGGTCACGAGGACCCGAATACATAAGTCATACAAACCAAATATCTGAGTACAGACATAGTTATTCAAGTTTGCCTTATGAAGGCTAGCACAAACAGCGACACTGATCGAAAAGGCGAAGGCCTCCTGCCTAGGGCCTCCAAACTACTCCTGGTCGGCTGGCTCAACCCAGTAGTACGTGCCTCCGGGGCTCTCCTGGTAGTAGTCTACTGCGGTGGCGTCTGGCTCCGGGACTCCATCGTCTGATTTCAGCAAGCGGGTATGGGGAAAAAAGATAGCAGAGCAACCGTGAGTACTCATCCAAAGTACTCGCAAGACTGACATCAGAACTATACTAATATGCATCTGTATCAAAGGAATGGGGCTATATCTTTGGACTGAACTACAGAAATGCTGGAACAGAGGGGGAGAGGCCTAGCCTATCGAAGACTAGCATCTTGAAGCAATCTTGCAACATCAGAAGAGAGTAGAGCAAGATAATATATATCATTCATAGTTTAGTAAAGCCCTGAGATTCTTCCTCCACTACCCTGCGAGAAAGTGATCTCGAGAGCAGTAGTAACAGTTAAATATTGTGACAGTAACCATTTGTAGTTGTAGCAGATCAAGATACAACTCTGAGCGTCCTGTTACCGTGGACACGGCTATTCGAATAGATAACTTCCCTGCAGGGGTGCACTACTGTTACCCAACACGCTCGATCATATCTGGCCGGACACACTTGCTGGGTAATTCCCGGCCTCGGGTGATCAACACGACGCAGTCCTACCTAGGCTCAGCAGAGAGGTCAACACGCCGGTCTAAATCCTAAGTGCGAAGGGGTCTTGGGCCATCGCCCTTTGCACTCCTGCACGTTGCGAGGGTAGTCGGGGCCCAGGCGCGACACTGAATATACCAGTGACGTAACCAGCCCACCCCAACCAGCCCGCATCTCTGAGCTGTGATGTCTGAAGAACTTTCGGCTGATACATACGACGTAGAGGGTCCCATAACCATTATCTCACGTGGTGGTAGTGCGTATAGGGCCAACGACCCACTCAGATCAAATACCCAAATCCGTTAAGCATGTTTAGTAACTCGCAGAGACGAACAGGGTTCCTGTCGCTCCGACTTGGTAAAATATAACGCGCGGGTGCTTTTGGAGCCGACCCGTCTTTAATGATATTCTCTCGCGGGCACCCTCGGGGCCAGCCCGACTTTAACAGTTTAATAATTGCAATATGTAAACATTTCCGCGATCCTCACCCAGAGTGATCACGGCCCGATAACAAGCATGGCAACGGACAAGGGTGAAGGGGCACAGGTGGAACATGGCATAGCTAACTAAGCATCATGGGAAAACAGGTAGGTAGCAATAGCAGACGACAAAAACAGGCTATGCATCAGAATAGGAGCTATCGGAACAGTAGCAGGGGCAATTCTAATGCAAGCGTAAGAGAGAAAGGAATGGGTGATATCTTATGATCAAGGGGGTTTTGCTTGCCTGGAAGCTCAGCTGAAGGGGTCTGGTCGTCGGCGACGTCGTCGTACACTGCAGCGTCGTCGGCGGTCTCGGGGGCTGTCGGGAGAGAAGGAGGGGGAAGAAACAATAAATACATGGCAATAATGCAATAGGGATGCATGACATGCCTAAATGTTATGCAGAGGTGTTATACTGCCTATTTAAATGATTTAATTATTTTAGGAATTTATTTGGATTTATTTTATTAAAGTTACACACTATTCATTTATCGAATACGGACAAAATGTCCCATGTTTAGTATGTTAGAGGGGTGTGGCAGGCATGTGGATAGGTTATTTAGATTCTACACATTTTTCTGATCATTTTTTATATATAAATTATTTTCATCCGAGTTACGGTTTATTTTATATGATTTTTCAAAGTTTTAATCATTTTCTGGAATTTCTGAAATTATTTAAATTAGAATTATCCGAAACAGTACAGGGTGAGGTCAGCATGACGAAAAGATGACGTCAGCGATCAACTCTGGCTGACCAGAGTCAAACCTGACAGATGGGGCCCATCTGTCATAGAGTCAGTGGCTAATTAGGATTAATTAATCTAACTAATGATTAATTAGAGGTGTGGGGCCTACTGTCAGTGTCTAATTACTAATTAATTTAATTAACCGATTAATTAACGTTTTAATTAACACTTTTATTTATTTTTAAAATGTTTTAAGCGGTGGGGCCCGCCTAACAGTGGGCCACGGGTGCCCAGTCAGCGGCTGACCGGGTCAACTGGGCCCGCGGGGCCCAGCAGTCAGCGGCACAACGATGGAGCCCAGTCGACCACGTCGGACGCTGGCCGCCGGAGCTCTCCGGCGAGCTCGGGACGGCGATGAACTCCGGCGTGCTCGGGTTCTCTCTACGGTGCATCAAATCGGGCGTTCTCGGGCTCGTTCGAACGAGCACACTACCCCGCATCTGACTATGGCGTCGGAATGGGCGGAGGTGGTCGGAAAGGTCGCCGGCGTCGAGCCGTGGCGGCGAGAGCTTTCGGGCGGTTATGGGCACGCGGCTACGGCGTGTCTTCGCGCCCGTTTTCAGTCGCGTTCGAGCCAGTGCGAAGCGCCGCTTCCAACGGACCTAAAGCAGGGCCGCGAGGACGACCGGAAGTGGCCGGACGGCGAGGTCCTGCGGCGGACTAAGTGCGGCAAGGCGGTGAGCTAGCTACGGACCACGGGAGCGCAGAGGGAGAGAGGAGATGGTGGCGGTGCTCACAGCGTTGCGGAGAGGAGCTCGGGGAGGCCGGTGGTGGTCGGAGACGGCAGATCGACGCGGCGGCAGTGGAGTTGACCAGTGAAGGGGATCGGGTCGATGCCGTGGCTGTGCTGCTCCTCAAGACGAAGCACGGCACCAGGAGGAAGAAGTCGAGGTCCCCGGAGCTCCTGGATAGCTCGGTGAAGCGAGGGGTGAGCGGTGGCCACGTGGTTTAGCGAAGGACGGCCATGGCAGCGCGATTGCGTGGGAAGCAGAGGAGAGCGACGAAGGAGAGAGGAGAAAGAGCACTTGGGCACGTCCAGGGGGTGTGCGGTGGCGATCTTATCGCCTCCAGGCGCTCTGTAGCAGCGCGGGGAGCAAGGTGTCTCGACGGCAACGGCAAACGGCGCCGTGCGCAGTGCGCGGTCGGGCGCGAGTGAGCAGTGCGAGGGAGACGACGCGCTAGCGGGCTGGGCCGGTCGGCTGACTTAGGCCCAGGCGCGCGGGCCTTTTTATCTTTTTCTTTGTTTTCTTTTTTGTTTTTCCTTTTTAGTTTCTGTTTGTAAATAGTTTAGCCACCATTTAAGTTTTGTAAATTATGAGTGTTGTCCATTTAATTACTAGACAATATTTAACACTGCCAGAAATTGGTTTGGTGAATAAATGATTTCGTTTCATTTTTATTTAAATGAAATGAATTAATTATTACTGTTTTGGTACTGTTTTGGTGATGTTGGAGTCATCTAGGTATTTTTAGTGATGTTGTTTTTCTTAACATATTTAGCTATGAATTATTTGCTATTTAATGAGCATTTTTGTTTCTAAATTTGAACAACTTTTATTTTCACTTTATATTTGAATTTCAATTTGATTTGGAATTTGAAATGAGATATGATGCAAATGATGATCAAGCATTGTTAATCAGGGTGACATGGCATTATCAAAATGGTGATTACTGTAGCTATTTCATGGGGATGTTACAGTTATATCCTACTCATGTTAGTATCCAATGTTAATTATTCGTAATGCATGATTATGACCGTTGTCGCTCTCTGGTTGGTCCCTTCTCAATCTATTTACAAGCCTTCACCTATACTAAGCGGGAATACTGCTTGTGCATCCAAATCCATAAACCAAAGTTGTTCCAGATAAGTCCACCATATCTACCTATATGCGGTATTACTCTGCCGTTCCAAGTAAATTTGCATGTGCCACCTCTAATCATTCAAATAAGCATCTGTTTTGTGTGCCCGTACCGCTGATGGAGCGGCAGTGGGTGGTCAGTATCTGAAAGCACATTTGCTCCCTTGGTGGTTTTGGTAATTCATAACAACATATATCTCATTGAACTAATGTCCATTCAAGTTAAAGATTTCAGGATGTTCAATGCTTGGCATGGCATGGACTAGAGACGTGGACCCCTCAAAATGCTAAGGACAAGGATTGGCAAAAGCTCAAGACTGTACATTTTTGGTTTAGTGATCCAAGATCACATTGAGTCCATAGGAAAGCCAATACTATTAAAAGGGGATGAGGTGTTGCTTAATGGTCTTTTTGCTCAAGTGCTTAGTGACAGTACTCCTAAACCCTCAACCACTCTCTCAATCCCAAATATGTCCAAAACCTACATTCCAACTCGGCCCCACCAAAATTCTCTATCCGGCCCCACCGAGTTCATCCAAGACTTAGCCACTCCCAAAACCCTAACAAATCGGATCCACCGAAATGGATCTCGGTCTCACCGAGATGGCCTTGCCAACTCTCTATAATCGTTTGCACTCACTTCGGTCTCACCGAGTTTTGCAAATCGGTCTCACCGAGATGGCTTGCCAAGTCTCTGTTGCCTTATTGCTTCACTTCGGTCCTACCGAGTTGATGCAATCGGTGCCACCGAGATGAGGATTGCCCTAGCCATTGCACTTCGGTCCATCCGAGTTGTTCATATCGGTCCCACCGAGATTCCTAATGTTCATATCTTTTACACAGTTCGGTGCTACCGAGATGATTGTTTCGGTGCCACCGAGTTGGGTCAAAAGTGTGTAATGGTTGGATTTTGTGTGGAGGCTATAAATACCCCTCCACCACCTCCTTCTCAGTAAGGAGAGCCATCAGAACGTGCCTACACTTCCACCATACATTTTCTGAGAGAGAACCACCTACTCATGTGTTGAGATCAAGCTATTCCATTCCTACCATTTGAATCTTGATTTCTAGCCTTTCCCAAGTTGCTTTCCACTCAAATCCCTCTTCCACCATAGCCAAATCTGTGAGGAGTTGTTTGAGTGCTGGGAAGACTATCATTTGAAGCACAAGAGCAAGGAGTTCATCAACAACACACCGTCTATTACCTTTTGGAGAGTGGTGTCTCCTAGATTGGTTAGGTGTCACTTGGGAGC
This sequence comes from Elymus sibiricus, assembly GCA_039707655.1. Classification (NCBI taxonomy): domain Eukaryota; kingdom Viridiplantae; phylum Streptophyta; class Magnoliopsida; order Poales; family Poaceae; genus Elymus; species Elymus sibiricus. Next base: position 517,207,117 of record CM077666.1, read on the forward strand.
CTCCAAAATGATGTGGAGTTGAACCAAGAAGTTTGTAAGGGCAAGGAGATCGCCTACTTCGCGAAGATCTACCCCGAGTGAGGCTAGTCCTTCGTGGACGTAAGGCATGGTGGAATAGACAAGGTTGCTTCTTCGTGGACCCTTCGTGGGTGGAGCCCTCCGTGGACTCGCGCAGCCGTTACCCTTCGTGGGTTGAAGTCTCCATCAACGTGGACGTACGATAGCACCACCTATCGAAACCACGCCAAAAACCACCGTGTCTTCATTGCGTTTGAAATATCCAACCCCCTCCTTTACTTACATATGCAATTGTTTACTTTCCGCTGCAATACTCTTTGAATTGCATGTGTAGGGTGATGCTTGACATGTACTATTGTGAAAATCTGCCTACGACAAAAATTGGGAAAAGGTTAGGTTTTATTTGGTCAAGTAGTCTAATCACCACCCCCCCTCTAGACATACTTTCGATCCTACAAGTGGTATCAGAGCTTTGGTCTCCGTAAACCTTGATTTCCATTGCTTTGGTGATCATAGCCTTGGTTTCACAACCTAGGAGAGTATGGCGTCTAGTGAGGGTAACTATCACCGTAGAGGTCCATATTTTGATGGTACAAACTTTGCTAGTTGGAAACATAAGATGAAAATTCATATTCTTGGTCATAACCCCGCCGTTTGGGCTGTTGTTCGTGTTGGCTTGCAAGGTGACTTCTTTGAGGATGGCAAGGAACCGGATCGTGAAGCAACCCCGGAGGAATTGAAGATGTTGCAATACAATGCTCAAGCTTGTGACATTCTATTCAACGGTTTATGTCCCGAAGAATTCAACAAAATCAGCCGCCTCGAGAATGCAAAGGAAATTTGGTATACTTTGGTTGATATGCATGAGGGTACCGAGTCCATCAAGGAATCTAAGTTGGATGTGCTTCAAAGTCAACTTGACAAGTTCAAGATGAAGGATGGTGAAGGAGTCGCTGAGATGTACTCTAGGCTTGCTCTCATCACAAATGAGATTGCCGGCTTAGGAAGTGAAGAGATGACCGACAAATTCATCATCAAGAAGATACTTAGAGCTTTGGATGGAAAATATGATACCGTCTGCACATTTATCCAAATGATGCCAAATTACAAAGATCTCAAACCCACGGAAGTCATTGGAAGGATTGTTGCTCATGAAATGTCACTCAAGGACAAAGAGGAGCTGCACAACAAATTAAGTGGTGCTTACAAAGCCTCAACCGATGCTCCAACAACTGCAAGTGACAAGCTAGTATCAAATGAAGAGATAAGCTTAATGGTGAAAAGGTTCAACAAGTTCTACAAGAACAAAGGGAAGGAAAGAAGCTCTAGCTCAAGACACTATGAGAGAAGATCATCAAGTCGTGACCGCAATTGCTATAATTGTGGGAAGCCTGGACACTACTCAAATGAGTGTACGGCTTCCTACAAGAAAAGAGACGAATCACCAAGAGGAAGACATAAAAGAGATGAATCACCTCTTAAGGAGAGAAGGAGTAGAGATGATCGTTATGAACGAAGACACTTTGGAAGAAGCAAGGATTCGGAGAGGAATGACAAGTCATCCAAGGGCTACACAAGAAGAAGACAACAAGCTCATGTTGGTGAATGGGTTTCCGGCTCCGACTCCGACAACCACTCCGAGAGAAGTTATCACTCCAACTCCGACTATAGTCAAGATGAAGGTGTTGCCGGACTTGCACTTGTGTCATCCAACTCCTACGACCTATTTGACTCACCTAATGAAGGAATTGGAAGATGCTTCATGGCAAAAGGCCCCAAGGTATCACACCCCAAGTATCTTGATTTTAATAGTGATGAAGATGATTTGCTTGGTGATGATGATTTACTTGTTGATAAGGCTAGTGATGTGAGCTATAATGAAAATGCTAGTAATCATGATAGTCAAGAGGAAACGAGTGATAGGGCTATGAAGGAGATTGAGCGTCTAACTAAAGAACTAAATGCTCTTAAGTTAGCTCATGAAACAACTCAAGAGGATCATAGAGAACTTCTAAGAACTCATGAGAAGCTACGCTTTGAGAAGCTAAATTTAGAGCAAGAGCATGAGTTTCTTAAAGCTATCAATGACGATCTTCGAAAGAAGAGTTCTTCATATCTTGCCAAACGTTTACTCTTGTCTACCTTTATGCCACAAGTTAAACCTAAGCAAACTAGCAACAAGGGTAAAAAGGGTTCTACCTCTAGTAGTAACAATAACAATGCTAAATCCAACGTTGTTGCTTCTAGTAGTTCTATTGATTCCACTAATGATTCTCTTAGCCAAGTTACACTTGAGCAAGAAAATATGCTATTGAAAGGAATCATAGAAAAAGGTGTCTACAAGAGTCTTGCCGGGAGTAAGCAATTCGAGGAAATTGTACGCAAGCAAGGAAGGCACCGGAAGAACCAAGGTGTTGGTTTTGAACGAAAGTTCAATGCCAATGGAGTTGAGTGGGAAGAAGATCAATACCCCAAGACGAAGTTTGTTCCACAACAAGAGAAGTATGATCCTACTTCCTTCAAAGGAACACAAGCTCAAGAAGATCTTCCACCACAAGACCACAAGCTAAAAGGCAAGGACAAGCTTCAAGAAGAGATTGAATCATTTGAAGAAGCTCCTCAAGACATGGTCAAGTGGGTTCCCAAGACTTCATCAAGTTCTACTTCATCAAGTGCTACTACAACTCCAAGGATTCCCATCAAGTTGATGTGGGTCCAAAAGAAGACGAACTAGAGAGTTCTTGAGGGTGACTACGCCAAAAAACTTCACTCATATTCTTTAAGGCAAGAACTTGTGCAACCAACTTCCACATTTTGCACTAGTTCATGGAGTCACAAACCCTCTCACTACTAGAAAAAACCCTGTTAGTGGCGCACCTATTTTGGCTATTAATGGCGCACTATAGGTGCGCCACTATTAACATGCCATTAGTAATAAATAGTAATGGCGCACCTCTGGTGCGCCATTACTATTCCAAATACTAGTGGCGCACCATGTGGTGCGCCATTACTATTGCTACAGGTGCGCCACTACTATTGCTACAGGTGCGCCACTACTATTGCTACAGGTGCGCCACTACTAACCCTTAGGTGCTCCACAGGTATTCCGTCCAGGTGCGCCACTAATAGCCTTATAGGTGCGCCACTAGTAATAAAGGAAGGTGCGCCACTAATAAGGGCTGAAATGCGCCACTAGTAATGTATTTGGAAAACAAAAAAAAATACAAATTTACAGAAAACAACCTATAAGGAAAAATAATTTAAAAACAAAAAATGAAATAGAATCATATTTTTTTATTATAGTAAGAATATTACAATGTCTTTACAAGTATCCAATAAAAGGAAAATTGCAAGGAAATAAAAGAAAATCCTAAAACTAATCTTCTAGTAATCTTTTCTTCTTTTTCTTCACTTTATCCCTGCAAAGTGTAACAAAATAAACAGAAAGACAAACAAACTATTTATAACCGATGAAAGTTGGAAGTGGATATGCTTTAACAGAAGGCTAGTACATTAAAATACATAGAAATTATAGGTTGCCAATATTATGCAGCATAACATACACATTGTTTCTTCTTCCAATGCATAAGATGCTATACCAATCTAGTTTTATCCCAAAAAATATAAAAAAGCTCATTAGGATAGCAGTAGTAAAAGAACAGTTTCATCTAATTTAAATTAAGAGAAAAGGTTCTTTTAATTTAAATTAAAAGAACAGTTCCAGTTAATTTAAATTAAAAGAAAAGGTTCTTTTAATTTAAATTAAAAGAATAATTTTAGTTAATTTAAATTAAAAGAAAAGTTTCAGTTAATTTAAATTAAAAGAAAAAGGTTCATCTAATTTAAATTAAAAGAAAAGGTTCATCTAATTTAAATTAAAAGAACAATTTCAGTTAATTAAAATTAAAAGATGAAATTCTGATACAGCACAACACTACCCCAGGAACACACATCTTCAAACACTCAATTGCTAACAAGATGCAATTGCTAACAATACAGCAATGGAGCAGTTTCAATTTTAGTTTCAATACACACACACACTCCAGTTTCAGTTTCAATAGAAGTAAGCTACACACTGGAATTAAACATGGTATGGAAGGTATAGATTCATCAGCCATTCAGAGTAGATAATAGCATCACCGGCAATAGTTAATATGGTCCGGATCAAGTCTCAAGCATATTACAGTATTGTTCTCACCTATGCTCACATGAAACTTGCTACCATAAAGTAGAGCATCTGAGTGCTTAGCTAATCAAGTCAAGATGAAGCCACAAGCCTGCAACAGCTGATCAAGTGTTGCCATCTAGATACATGATGCTGCGACAAAGCACACAAAAAATGGGTATCCATCATTCATCTTATCTAGAGAAAATAATATACCAGTACAAAGGAAAGCAAAATACTAAAGTACCAAAAACAACTAATAGTTCTACATAAAAAATGAACCAAAAGAGCTAAAATAAACGTGTGTTTTGAACAGAGATCATCCAACCAATTATAAAAATCATGCTACAGATATATCAAACTGTTACAGTTAGCTATTAGCATAAAGTACAGCTTCTACAGGAGCAAGAAATAGAGCCTCTACATAATTGTCATGTTTTGTCAGCCATTATGCAATCTACACACCCCAATTGAACAATTTGAACTACAACATGGATTTGTTGTATGTAGCAGGCAGAAGGAAAATGACAAGACATTGGTTAATATAAAGTGAAGAATAAGGTACTGCATCAGCTTTGAGAAAAGATAGCAATAAGAGATAGCAGGCTACATTTAGGACAATGATATAAAGAAAGAACTCAAAGTTATACTAACAATATCCAATGCTTGCAGACATTGGTTATTGGTACCAGGTTAAAGGAATCTATCTTTCCAAATATTAAACCCCCGTCAACTAGTCTACGATAGCTTAAATATCAGCGCCTCCATCCATCTCATAGCAAGTGGATGACTTGCAAAAACACTAATCCACCAGGCTGACAGGAACATACAGACCGAAGCCCAACTCGGTCAAGTCAGCGACAAACGGCGATCCCTTATTCGACAAAGAATACCATGAGCAGCCATTTAGAAATGGATGCACTCACAAAACAACAAATCATTGTGAGAATATCACAGGACTAACTAGCAGAGTCTATAAGGTGCAAACAGTGATGGTACTCAAGTGGCGGGACTCATCCATCATCCATAGTCCGTCTGTACATTTGTGTGCATAATAATTAATTGATCTAACTGAGTGCTGAGTGCTACACGAGTATATCATTTTCTAACAAAAAACTCAACACTATGTAATCATGATTCTGCGGAGAAATTTTGTATGATAGGTTTACATTGACAGAAGACGAATTGCTGGAGGAGGGGAGCACCATGTACATGCAAAGATTTTTTAACACAATTGTTAGACAAAAATCAAATTAATAGCTGGTCATGTCATCGAAGGGATACAGAAAAGTGTATGGGCTCGCAATCGCCCAAAAGTGTATGGACTGAAGTAGTGAGTAAATACACTAAAACATGTCTATACATCTGATTCGGAAAAAAGTTAGAACATCTTATATTTGCAAATGGAGGGAGTAGTTCTTTATGACGTAATTGAAATGGAAATCACCCAAGTTCAATGATTTCAGTTGTGGCTGAATTCTTCTCGAGATGGAACATGACTCAAACTTTTCTGAAGCTGAACCGACATAATGTTAGAAACGCAGACTTTTTTTCCCTCAATTCAAAAATATCTTTTGACGGTCCAAGCCCAAAATTAAGCAATGGAATTTGGTTTTATTCTACATCAGTTTGGACTACTGATCGAATTTTTTGTGTGCAGAATTTCATAGGAAAATGACGTGTGAAAGATACAAGATGATCATACCTCAGGATGTTTCCTGAAGAAGTCGACAAGCCTCTGCCTGAACATCCTTCTCAAAGCAGAGTAGCGGGTTTCCCCCTTCTGCATCGCACTGTCCTCAACTGAATCAACCAATAGGTTCACCTGAAGATCCGGCTTCATGCAGCAAGTCTTGTCATCGCGCAAAAGGATCTTGTTGATGACAATAGCCTCAGGCATTATGTACTTGAGCTGCGCGAGATGGCCATAGGTAAACCTCCTGCAGACAGAATTGTGTAAATTAGAGACTGGATTATGTACATCAAAGACAGCAGCAATCATCTGATTATTTTGTCAGAAGAGGCCAGTACCTCTCAGCCAAGTTCTGAATGCTAGCACAGATGTTGGGGAATGTTGCCTTGGATCCCTTCATGCGGAGGAGCCGGGTGGAGCTCTTGAAGTAGTTGAAGAACTCGCAAAGAATCTCATAGTTGATCATCAATGACATAAACCAAATTAGAAAACAGAAATGGTGCAGTAAAAATATGCTGGAAATTATCAGGGTGAATTTTGCATCTAGATAACGATTCTAATCATGTAATGTCAGTTGCAGAAAATTGCATCACAGAAACAAAATGTACAGATTGTTGTTGGTTTTACTAAAACGGTGATGGTCTGAAGCTAAGTAAAAGGATTCAATTTGGGGACGTAAACAAGAAATCAGACTAGATCCACGCTGATCAGAAGATGTTTGCATCCTTGGAATGATTATAATGTCAGTTGCAGTAAATTGCATCACAAAACCAATATGTACAGATTCGATGATGGTCTGAAACTAAGTAAAACGATCCGATTTGAGGGCGCAAACAAGAAATCAGACTAGATCCAACGCTAATCAGATAAGATGTTTGCATCCTTGGGACCATTCTAATATCAGTTGCAGTAATAAATTGAATTACAGACACAATATGTACAGATTGTTGCGATTTGGGGCACAAACAAGACATCGGACTAGATCCAGCGTTAATCAGAGAAGATGTTTTCATCCTGACGATTCTAGTTTGAGGCGAAGTAATTTGGCATTAGAGGAACAAAATCAGATTGATGTTGATTTTACCACATAGACTGGTGGCCATCTGACAGATCCCTTCATGCGAAAACAGGAGATGAAACTGAAACCGCAGATCTATGACAGTTACCTCTCCGGCAGCTTGACCTCGGGCCTGCGCTTGATGGGGCTGCGGCCGGCGCCGGCGCCCACGCCGAGCTCCCTCTCAACGGACTCACATACATACTACTTAACCTGTGTGTGCCGCACAGCGTAGATGAGAACAGAGAAGGAAAAGGCAAAGATTGCACACGTACCCACGTGGTGTCGTACATGCCGACGGTGAGCTCGCCGGGGACAAGCCTGCCGCCGTCCGCCACGCCGTACCCGCTCAGCACCGGCAAGTCCGGCAGCCCGTCCACGAACTTCTCCAGCCTCCCCGCGTCCAGCAGGCGGACGCCCCGCTTCTCCTCCTTGCCCTCGCCCTCGGCAAGCACCACCGCCACCGCCGCGAGCAGCAGCAAGCACGTGCCGCGAGCAGCAGCAAGCACGCGCCGAGGGCTGCGGGTGAGCGTTAGAGGCCGGGAGCGGCGAATCCTGCCGGGGGAAAAGACCCACCGGAGCGAGGCGAGCTCGTGTTGTGCTGCGCGGTGGCAAGAGTCGCCGGAATCGTCCGGCATCTGTGGCGGCAAAGATGTGTCCCGGGAGAGAGAGAGTGGTCGCGGGAGAGAGAGATGGACGGGTGGGGGGCTCCGCCTGAGGTGGAAGGGGAGCGGAGAGGAGGTGGAGAGGCCGCCGGCGGCGAGGCTTGGGAAGGGTGAGGTGGTGGGTGGTTGGCGGCGGCGGCGATGCGGGAGACGAGGGGAGGGATGGGATTGGGGTGGGTGGGAGACGAGGCGTGGGTGGGAATAGGTTTACTTAGCAATGGGAGGGGCGCTAGCAATGGCGCACTGGGAGGGGTGCGCCATACATACAGATAACAATGGCGCACCTCTGCTGGTGCGCCATACATATTTGCTAGCAATGGCGCACTCTTTAGGGGTGCGCCATTAGTAACAAAAATAGCAATGGCGCACTCTTTAGGGGTGCGCCATTAGTAACAAAAATAGCAATGGCGCACTTTCCCCTGGTGCGCCACTGCTAAGTCTGGGGAGGGGTGTAGGGCCAGGACAAACTTAGTAGTGGCGCACCACATGCAATGTGCGCCATTTGTAATATGGCCATTAATGGCGCACCCATATCTGGTGCGCCACTGCTATATAGCAGTGGTGCACCACATACATGGTGCGCCATTAATGTCCATATTAGCTATAGCCGTTTTTCGAGTAGTGTCTTGTTGGTAAGGCAAGGGACAAGGTAATCAATGCATTCATGGACATCATCATATGTGAATTTCACTCTATGTCTATGGATATCCTTGTATGTTCCTTGTGTGGGACTAACCCATGTAGGTATTGAAAGCACAAAACTCCAAAGGATTGCTCCCAACTCTTGATGGTCTACATCAACATTGAGCATCCACATCTTCAACATCTACATGAAGTCATCATCGACAAAACCCAAGGTTAGTTCATCCCTCTTAGGGGGGATATCACATCTAGGGGGAGCTTTGCTCTAAACAATTGAGCTAAAGCAACTCTAATGGTGTGAACACATTAATGCTTTATGTAAAAGTGGCCACCCCACTTGTGCTTAAACGATGAGTATGACCTATGATCAAATGTTCTCATTTGGCTCCTAAGTCAATATACTCATATATAGATGACCTAGTCATCGCCATTGCTTGATAGATGCTAGAATTGGTTGTGCATGTTTGACACATATTTCATTTGCTATCTTATTGTGTGAGCATGTTGGTTTGCATGTTTTCATCATTCAAGGACATCCATTTGTTGTTTTGATTGTCTTTGATTTTCTGGCCAAGTGGATGTACAATAATGCCTAAGTACCTTCTCTAGCTATCTATGCTTTCTTGTCTCAAATTCTATTCTTGATGCATCACAAAAATTGAACAAGTCATTTTCGGACCCTCCGGGTGAGGAGCACTCGGAGCCACCGATCTGAAAGGGATGAACCTCCAAAACCTTCTAAATGATTTCGGCCGAACCAATTCACTCAAACTTGGTCCAACCGAAATCACTTAGATTGATCTAGGTTTTCCATCTCGGTGCTACCGAGTTGTCCATTTTGGAGCCACCGATGTGCTGACCTGCGTGCAGTTACACATATCGGTGCCACCGAGTTGTTCAACTCGGCGCCACCGACAGCGTACGGGTATATATATCGCACGGACCGAACGGTTGAAATTTCTCGACCCCACTCGTTCCCGCTCCCCGTTGCTGTCGTCGCCCTTCGTCTCCGGACTTCGCCGTCGTCTCCAGCGCGCTCTCGCCGCCGGGTTCCATCGCCGTCAACGGGAATCTCCTCCGCCGTTGCCGCCGTAGAGGATCTCCACCAAGTTAGGGTGAGATTCGAACCCTCTCATGCTCCCTTCTCCGATTCAATGCACGATTGGACTGCCTGAATTCATGCCACGGATTGAGAACTCCTGTTACACTACAAATTCGATAGATTAGATGCGAGTAAAATTTTTAGGTTTAAGTTTCCGCCGAATGCATCTCGGACCGACCGATTCAAAAATTTTGGTACCACCGATTTGGCCTCTGGCCATAGCACTAGTACGTCTCGGTGCCACCGAGTTGTACGAATCGGTGAGACCGAAAGTAAAATCTTAGTGAAACCCTAGCATCTCGGAGCCACCGAACCCCATCTCGGTCTGACCGAAATGGCGTGTAAGGTTTTTGTAATGTGCTTCGGTATTACCGAGATGATCAACTCGGTCCATCCGATATGCATCCTATGAAAACTTGAAACTAAGAGTTGAACTCAAATTTTATGAAAAATTTCTGCTTTTTGTGATGACTCATCTACTCTGCCCATACCTATCTATTCACAGGGTCAGCTCAGCAAGATGTCAGACAGCAATGACAGCTAGAACAGGTCAGAGCAGCAGGCAGAAATGAGTGAAGGGTCAAGCCCCGCAGAAAGTATCTATGAGGGAGAGAGGAGCTCTCCAGATCTTCCTAGAGCTGCAACTAGAACAAGGAAGAAGAAAACCTCAGACAGTGAGGATGAAGATTTTGTTGCATGTGAAGCTGCAACCAAGAAAAAGAGAATGGTGATTGCTAAGGAGTACATCACCAAGCCTACTTCTACCAAAGAGAAGACTGCTATGAGAAAAGTGCCTAAGCAGACATCTGCAGAAGCCTTCGCGGATGCTCTCCTCTCCACACCGTCTACGGACACCGGAGCTGCCAGCAGGAGATCGCCTTCAGGAGCTTCAGAGGATCGTGCCTAGAGTGCTGACTAGTCCTATACTCATTCGATCTTTTTGGTACTTGTTGCCAAAGGGGGAGAATTTGTATAGATCATAGGCTTCGAGAGAGAGTGTTTCGTTTTGTTTTCTCTCGAGAGTTCTTTTGCTACTTCTTGCTTGCTCGTTGATACTTTGTTATGTGTGTGCTTGCTTCAGTTACTATGTTGCTTATGCTTGTGAGCTACCTTATGTGATGATCATACTGTGCTTATTGTGATGATCAATGCTTATCTTTATCATTATCTTGTATGATCATATTTGTGTTGGTGATACGTGCTTTCTAATTCAATCATATCATTTTGCGCGCTCCACTAAGTTGTATGTGACATGGAAGAGTGACCCATGAGCCTAATCGATTGTGCATTTGCATTCAAACGCAAATTTTTAATAATGCACAAATTTAGGGGGAGCTCTTGCTTATCACATACTTCTCAGAGCGACGATGTATTTCATTCATTTAATCATTTTTCAAAGCTTTGATCTATATGTTGTCATCAATTACCAAAAAGGGGGAGATTGAAAGCACATTTGCTCCCTTGGTGGTTTTGGTAATTCATAACAACATATATCTCATTGAACTAATGTCCACTCAAGTTAAAGATTTCAGGATGTTCAATGATTGGCATGGCATGGACTAGAGACGTGGACCCCTCAAAATGCTAAAGACAAGGATTGGCAAAAGCTCAAGACTCTACATTTTTGGTTTAGTGATCCAAGATCACATTGAGTCCATAGGAAAGCCAATACTATTAAAAGGGGATGAGGTGTTGCTTAATGGTCTTTTTGCTCAAGTGCTTAGTGACAGTACTCCTAAACCCTCAACCACTCTCTCAATCCCAAATATGTCCAAAACCTACATTCCAACTCGGCCCCACCGAAATTCTCTATCCGGCCCCACCGAGTTCATCCAAGACTTAGCCACTGCCAAAACCCTAACAAATCGGATCCACCGAAATGGATCTCAGTCTCACCGAGATGGCCTTGCCAACTCTCTGTAATCGTTTGCACTCACTTCGGTCTCACCGAGTTTTGCAAATCGGTCTCACCGAGATGGCTTGCCAAGTCTCTGTTGCCTTATTGCTTCACTTCGGTCCTACCGAGTTGATGCAATCGGTGCCACCGAGATGAGGATTGCCCTAGCCATTGCACTTCGGTCCATCTGAGTTGTCCATATCGGTCCCACCGAGATTCCTAAAGTTCATATCTTTTACACAGTTCGGTGCTACCGAGATGATTGTTTCGGTGCCACCGAGTTGGGTCAAAAGTGTGTAACGGTTGGATTTTGTGTGGAGGCTATAAATACCCCTCCACCACCTCCTTCTCAGTAAGGAGAGCCATCAGAACGTGCCTACACTTCCACCATACATTTTCTGAGAGAGAACCACCTACTCATGTGTTGAGATCAAGCTATTCCATTCCTACCATTTGAATCCTGATTTCTAGCCTTTCCCAAGTTGCTTTCCACTCAAATCCCTCTTCCACCATAGCCAAATCTGTGAGGAGTTGTTTGAGTGCTGGGAAGACTATCATTTGAAGCACAAGAGCAAGGAGTTCATCAACAACACACCGTCTATTACCTTTTGGAGAGTGGTGTCTCCTAGATTGGTTAGGTGTCACTTGGGAGCCTCCAACATGATGTGGAGTTGAACCAAGGAGTTTGTTAGGGCAAGGAGATCGCCTACTTCGCGAAGATCTACCCCGAGTGAGGCTAGTCCTTCGTGGACGTAAGCCATGGTGGAATAGACAAGGTTGCTTCTTCGTGGACCCTTCGTGGGTGGAGCCCTCCGTGGACTCGCGCAGCCATTACCCTTCGTGGGTTGAAGTCTCCATCAACGTGGACGTACGATAGCACCACCTATCGAAACCACGCCAAAAACCACTGTGTCTTCATTGCGTTTGAAATCTCCAACCCCCTCCTTTACTTACATAAGCAATTGTTTACTTTCCGCTGCTATACTCTTAGAATTGCATGTGTAGGGTGATGCTTGACATGTACTATTGTTAAAATCTGCCTACAAGTAAAATTGGGAAAAGGTTAGGTTTTATTTGGTCAAGTAGTCTAATCACCCCCCCCCCTCTAGACATACTTTCGATCCTACAAGTGGTATCAGAGCTTTGGTCTCCGTAAGCCTTGATTTCCATTGCTTTGGTGATCATAGCCTTGGTTTCACAACCTAGGAGAGTATGGCGTCTAGTGAGGGTAACGATCACCGTAGAGGTCCACATTTTGATGGTATAAACTTTGCTAGTTGAAAACATAAGATGAAAATGCATATTCTTGGTCATAACCCCGCCGTTTGGGCTGTATTTCGTGTTGGCTTGCAAGGTGACTTCTTTGAGGATGGCAAGGAACCGGATCGTGAAGCAACCCCGGAAGAATTGAAGATGTTGCAATACAATGCTCTCAAGCTTGTGACATTCTATTCAACGGTTTATGTCCCGAAGAATTCAACAAAATCAGCCGCCTCGAGAATGCAAAGGAAATTTGGGATACTTTGGTTGATATGCATGAGGGTACCGAGTCCGTCAAGGAATCTAAGTTGGATGTGCTTCAAAGTCAACTTGACAAGTTCAAGATGAAGGATGGTGAAGGAGTCGCTGAGATGTACTCTAGGCTTGCTCTCATCACAAATGAGATTGCCGGCTTAGGAAGTGAAGAGATGACCGACAAATTCATCATCAAGAAGATACTTAGAGCTTTGGATGGAAAATATGATACCGTCTGCACATTGATCCAAATGATGCCAAATTACAAAGATCTCAAACCCACGGAAGTCATTGGAAGGATTGTTGCTCATGAAATGTCACTCAAGGACAAAGAGGAGCTGCACAACAAATCAAGTGGTGCTTACAAAGCCTCAACCGATGCTCCAACAACTGCAAGTGACAAGCTAGTATCAAATGAAGAGATAAGCTTAATGGTGAAAAGGTTCAACAAGTTCTACAAGAACAAAGGGAAGGAAAGAAGCTCTAGCTCAAGACACTATGAGAGAAGATCATCAAGTCGTGACCGCAATTGCTATAATTGTGGGAAGCCTGGACACTACTCAAATGAGTGTACGGCTTCCTACAAGAAAAGAGACGAATCACCAAGAGGAAGACATAGAAGAGATGAATCACCTCATAAGGAGAGAAGGACTAGAGATGATCGTTATGAACGAAGACACTCTGGAAGAAGCAAGGATTCGGAGAGGAATGACAAGTCATCCAAGGGCTACACAAGAAGAAGACATCAAGCTCATGTTGGTGAATGGGTTTCCGGCTCCGACTCCGACAACCACTCCGAGAGAAGTTATCACTCCAACTCCGACTATAGTCAAGATGAAGGTGTTGCCGGACTTGCACTTGTGTCATCCAACTCCTACGACCTATTTGACTCACCTAATGAAGGAATTGGAAGATGCTTCATGGCAAAAGGCCCCAAGGTATCACACCCCGAGTATCTTGATTTTAATAGTGATGAAGATGATTTGCTTGGTGATGATGATTTACTTGTTGATAAGGCTAGTGATGTGAGCTATAATGAAAATGCTAGTAATCATGATAGTCAAGAGGAAACGAGTGATAATGCTATGAAGGAGATTGAGCGTCTAACTAAAGAACTAAATGCTCTTAAGTTAGCTCATGAAACAACTCAAGAGGATCATAGAGAACTTCTAAGAACTCATGAGAAGCTACGCTTCGAGAAGCTAAATTTAGAGCAAGAGCATGAGTTTCTTAAAGCTATCAATGACGATCTTCGAAAGAAGAGTTCTTCATATCTTGCCAAACGTTTACTCTTGTCTACCTTTATGCCACAAGTTAAACCTAAGCAAACTAGCAACAAGTGTAAAAAGGGTTCTACCTCTAGTAGTAACAATAACAATGCTAAATCCAACGTTGTTGCTTCTAGTAGTTCTATTGATTCCACTAATGATTCTCATAGCCAAGTTACACTTGAGCAAGAAAATATGCTATTGAAAGGAATCATAGAAAAAGGTGTCTACAAGAGTCTTGCCGGGAGTAAGCAATTCGAGGAAATTGTACGCAAGCAAGGAAGGCACCGGAAGAACCAAGGTGTTGGTTTTGAACGAAAGTTCAATGCCAATGGAGTTGAGTGGGAAGAAGATCAATACCCCAAGTCAAAGTTTGTTCCACAACAAGAGAAGTATGATCCTACTTCCTTCAAAGGAACACAAGCTCAAGAAGATCTTCCACCACAAGACCACAAGCTAAAAGGCAAGGACAAGATTCAAGAAGAGATTGATTCATTTGAAGAAGCTCCTCAAGCCATGGTCAAGTGGGTTCCCAAGACTTCATCAAGTTCTACTTCATCAAGTGCTACTACAACTCCAAGGATTCCCATCAAGTTGATGTGGGTCCAAAAGAAGAAGAACTAGAGAGTTCTTGAGGGTGACTACACCAACAAACTTCACTCATATTCTTTAAGGCAAGAACTTGTGCAACCAACTTCCACATTTTGCACTAGTTCATGGAGTCACAAACCCTCTTGTTGGTAAGGCAAGGGACAAGGTAATCAATGCATTCATGGACATCATCATATGTGAATTTCACTCTAAGTCTATGGATATCCTTGTATGTTCCTTGTGTGGGACTAACCCATGTAGGTATTGAAAGCACAAAACTCCAAAGGATTGCTCCCAACTCTTGATGGTCTACATCAACATTGAGCATCCACATCTTCAACATCTACATGAAGTCATCATCGACAAAACCCAAGGTTAGTTCATCCCTCTTAGGGGGGATATCACATCTAGGGGGAGCTTTGCTCTAAACAATTGAGCTAAAGCAACTCTAATGGTGAGAACACATTAATGCTTTATGTAAAAGTGGCCACCCCACTTGTGCTTAAACGATGAGTATGACCTATGATCAAATGTTCTCATTTGGCTCCTAAGTCAATATACTCATATATAGATGACCTAGTCATCGCCATTGCTTGATAGATGCTAGAATTGGTTGTGCATGTTTGACACATATTTCATTTGCTATCTTATTGTGTGAGCATGTTGGTTTGCATGTTTTCATCATTCAAGGACATCCATTTGTTGTTTTGATTGTCTTTGTTTTTCTGGCCAAGTGGAAGTACAAGAATGCCTAAGTACCTTCTCTAGCTATCTATGCTTTCTTGTCTCAAATTCTATTCTTGCTGCATCACAAAAATTGAACAAGTCATTTTCGGACCCTCCGGGTGAGGAGCACTCGGAGCCACCGATCTGAAAGGGCTGAACCTCCAAAACCTTCTAAATGATTTCGGCCGAACCAATTCACTCAAACTTGGTCCAACCGAAATCACTTAGATTGATCTAGGTTTTCCATCTCGGTGCTACCGAGTTGTCCATTTTGGAGCCACCGATGTGCTGACCTACGTGCAGTTACACATATCTGTGCCACCGAGTTGTCCAACTTGGCACCACCGACAGCGTACGGGTATATATATCGCGCGGACCGAACGGTTGAAATTTCTCGACCCCACTTGTTCCCGCTCCCCGTTGCTGCCGTCGCCCTTCGTCTCCGGACTTCGCCGTCATCTCCAGCGCGCTCTCGCCGCCGGGTTCCATCGCCGTCAACGGGAATGTCCTCCGCCGTTGCCGCCGTAGAGGATCTCCACCAAGTTAGGGTGAGATTCGAACCCTCTCGTGCTCCCTTCTCCGATTCAATGCACGATTGGACTGCCTGAATTCATGCCACGGATTGAGAACTCCTGTTACACTACAAATTCCATAGATTAGATGCGACTAAAAAATTTAGGTTTAAGTTTCCGCCGAATGCATCTCGGACCGACCGATTCGAAATTTTTGGTACCACCGATTTGGCCTCTGGCCATAGCACTAGTACGTCTCGGTGCCACCGGGTTGTACGAATCGGTGAGACCGAAAGTAAAATCTCAGTGAAACCGTAGCATCTCGGAGCCACCAAACCCCATCTCGGTCTGACCGAAATGGCGTGTAAGGTTTCTGTAATGTGCTTCGGTATTACCGAGATGATCAACTCGGTCCATCCGATATGCATCCTGTGAAAACTTGAAACTAAGAGTTCAACTCAAATTTTATGAAAAATTTCTGCTTTTTGTGATGACTCATCTACTCTGCCCATACCTATCTATTCACAAGGTCAGCTCAGCAAGATGTCAGACAGCAGTGATAGCCAGAACAGGTCAGAGCAGCAGGCAGAAATGAGTGAAGGGTCAAGCCCCGCAGAAAGTTTCTATGAGGGAGAGAGGAGCTCTCCAGATCTTCCTAAAGCTGCAACTAGATCAAGGAAGAAGAAAACCTCAGACAGTGAGGATGAAGATTTTGTTACAAGTGAAGCTGCAACCAAGAAAAAGAGAATGGTGATTGCTAAGGACTACAGCACCAAGCCTACTTCTACCAAAGAGAGGACTGCTGTGAGAAACGTGCATAAGCAGACATCTGCAGAATTCTTCGCGGATGCTCTCCTCTCCACGCCGTCTACTCACACCGGAGCTGCCAGCAAGAGGTCGCCTTCAGGAGCTTCAGAAGATCGTGCCTAGAGTGCCGACTAGTCCTATACTCATTCGATATTTTTGGTACTTGTTGCCACGGGAGAATTTGTATAGATCATAGGCTTCGAGAGAGAGGGTTTCGTTTTGTTTTCTCTCGAGAGTTCTTTTGCTACTTCTTGCTTGCTCGTTGATACTTTGTTATGTGTGTGCTTGCTTCAGTTACTATGTTGCTTATGCTTGTGAGCTACCTTATGTGATGATCATACTGTGCTTATTGTGATGATCAATGCTTATCTTTATCATTATCTTGTATGATCATTCATTTGTGTTGGTGATACGTGCTTTCTAATTCAATCATATCATTTTGCGCGCTCCACCAAGTTGTATGTGACATGGAAGAGTGACCCATGAGCCTAATCGATTGTGCATTTGCAATCAAACGCAAATTTTTAATAATGCACAAATTTAGGGGGAGCTCTTGCTTATCACATACTTCTCAGAGCGACGATGTATTTCATTCATTTAATCATTTTTCGATGCTTTGATCTATATGTTGTCATCAATTACCAAAAAGGGGGAGATTGAAAGCACATTTGCTCCCTTGGTGGTTTTGGTAATTCATAACAACATATATCTCATTGAACTAATGTCCATTCAAGTTAAAGATTTCAGGATGTTCAATGATTGACATGCCATGGACTAGAGACGTGGACTCCTCAAAATGCTAAGGACAAGGATTGGAAAAAGCTCAAGACTCTAAATTTTTGGTTTAGTGATCCAAGATCACATTGAGTCCATAGGAAAGCCAATACTATTAAAAGGGGATGAGGTGTTGCTTAATGGTCTTTTTGCTCAAGTGCTTAGTGACAGTACTCCTAAACCCTCAACCACTCTCTCAATCCCAAATATGTCCAAAACCTACATTCCAACTCAGCCCCACCGAAATTCTCTATCCGGCCCCACCGAGTTCATCCAAGACTTCGCCACTGCCAAAACCCTAACAAATCGGATCCACCGAAATGGATCTCGGTCTCAGCGAGATGGCCTTGCCAACTCTCTGTAATCGTTTGCACTCACTTTGGTCTCACCGAGTTTTGCAAATCGGTCTCACCGAGATGGCTTGCCAAGTCTCTGTTGCCTTATTGCTTCAGTTCGGTCCTACCGAGTTGATGCAATCGGTGCCACCGAGATGAGGATTGCCCTAGCCATTGCACTTCGGTCCATCCGAGTTGTTCGTATCGGTCCCACCGAGATTCCTAAAGTTCATATCTTTTACACAGTTCGGTGCTACCGAGATGGTTGTTTCGGTGCCACCGAGTTGGGTCAAAAGTGTGTAACGGTTGGATTTTGTGTGGAGGCTATAAATACCCCTCCACCACCTCCTTCTCAGTAAGGAGAGCCATCAGAACGTGCCTACACTTCCACCATACATTTTCTGAGAGAGAACCACCTACTCATGTGTTGAGATCAAGCTATTCCATTCCTACCATTTGAATCTTGATTTCTAGCCTTTCCTAAGTTGCTTTCCACTCAAATCCCTCTTCCACCATAGCCAAATCTGTGAGGAGTTGTTTGAGTGCTGGGAAAACTATCATTTGAAGCACAAGAGCAAGGAGTTCATCAACAACACACCGTCTATTACCTTTTGGAGAGTGGTGTCTCCTAGATTGGTTAGGTGTCACTTGGGAGCCTCCAACATGATGTGGAGTTGAACCAAGGAGTTTGTAAGGGCAAGGAGATCGCCTACTTCGTGAAGATCTACCCCGAGTGAGGCTAGTCCTTCGTGGACATAAGCCATGGTGGAATAGACAAGGTTGCTTCTTCGTGGACCCTTCATGGGTGGAGCCCTCCGTGGACTCGCGCAGCCGTTACCCTTCGTGGGTTGAAGTCTCCATCAACGTGGACGTACGATAGCACCACCTATCGGAACCACGCCAAAACCCACCGTGTCTTCATTGCGTTTGAAATCTCCAACCCCCTCCTTTACTTACATATGCAATTGTTTACTTTCCCCTGCTATACTCTTAGAATTGCATGTGTAGGGTGATGCTTGACATGTACTATTGTTAAAATCTGCCTACAACTAAAATTTCGAAAAGGTTAGGTTTTATTTGGTCAAGTAGTCTAATCACCCCCCTCTAGACATACTTTCGATCCTACAGTATCTTCCATGTTAAGCGGGTTATTCTCACAATGGGTGTTTATTCACTTGTCATTGCATGAGAGAGGCTGGTAATTGGGATGCCCAGTCCTGTGGTCAAAATCGAATTATAAATGCAACAAACTCCCCCGGAAAGTTGATTGTATGGAGGGCACCCGAGGATTCAGCTAGTCATGGCTTGTGTTTGAATGGTTGAGGGGGAGTAAACTTGTGGCACCCCGGCTCAGAGAGACCGGAACACCCTGTATTCCAGCCCAGAGATCAAGTCTTCTGGAATACGGCACTGCTTGGCATAGAACAAATCAGCTCTTTATTACAAATAATTGGGCTACGAGAATACAATACTATGCCTGCTCAGATGGCTCTATGCTAGCTGCGGAACAACACGTAGCGGAGTTGGCGTCTTTATACACAAGCATGTGACTGTTCATAAAATTAAAAAGACTTAAAAAAATAATCCAAAAATTGACATAGAGAAGCTAACTTGTATATATCTGAATATGTTAGCTTCAAAAAGTTATGTATACTGAGAATATAAGTTAAAAGATTGGTTCAGTTACCGTATATATTTTGCAGAAGTTAAACAGCTAAAATTGTGTGTAAAAAACCGATAGTTAACTTTATAGTTTGTGACAGTTAAATTGGTTTAGTTAACCTATATATTTTCAAAAGTTAAACAACTAAAAACTTTGGGTATGAAAAAAACCGACAGTTAACTTTATAGTTTGCGACAGTTAAATATGGTGTAGTCCTGACAGTTAGCTATTTTGGGCCCCGCAGTTAGTATGACCCAGGCAAAAAAATATAACAGAAAATTTTAGTACCTTCAGTCCGGTAGTTAACTTGTTGTTAACTGCCGCAATCCCCGGCAGTTAGCTATTTCAATACCGGCAGTTAGCTTGATCCGGGAAAAACCAGGAAAAAACAAAAAAAAAGTTTCTTCAGTCTTAGCAGTTAGCTTGTCAGCATATGTCAGTTAGCTATTCCGGTCGGGCAGTTAGCATGTACTGTAGCAGTTCGGGCAAAAAATGACGAAAATGATGTTAGTTTTTTGAAAACTGCTCTTAAACCGTAGCGAATCTGAAAACGAGTTCTATATACCAAAGTTCGGGCTAATCCATAGCTTTCCAACGGTATATCATACGCAACATTCCGACAAATGGTTTGAAAATTTCTTTCACAAAAACATTGAAAACTTGTTTGATGGTTTTCCAGTTTTTTGAATTTTGTTTAAAAACCGAATCGATTTTGGGAAAATGATCAACATGAGTTTTTTTGCTCCTTTTCAATAGCTATCCAACGGTATATCATTTGCATCATTCCGATAAACGGTTCAATAATTATGACCAAAAAACAATGCGAAAAAACGGTGCCAGAAAAAGTCCGCTCGGCAGTTAACAAGTATATGACGCACAGTTAGCTTGTCTGTTTTCGAGTAGTTAGGAACGGTTCCTGAATAGCTTATTCAGGAATGGGTTGCAGAATAGCTGGGATGTGTGTGTGTGTCTATATATATATATATATATATATATATATATATATATATATATATATATATATATATATATATATATATATATATATCCATCCTTGATATTACTTTGGCTGGAGATGTACTGTTGTCTTGCACACCAATTGTCTTCCAACTAGTTCATTATGGTTGTAATGGTTGCACACTGAGGCAGTCTTGATGCTAATAGTCATTCCAGAATATCATTTGTATTCAAACCAGATATTCTCAATATAATACAGTCCACTGATAATTCCATATTGTTTAGCTGCGCTTCAAAATATTTGAAATCCTCACTGATTCTTCGAGTCTGGTGTCAGTTGATGAGCAACTTTCATAAGGGGAAATAAGGTAACACCGAAGGCCCAAAGAAAGAAGCAAAAGAAATGACTCAAAAGCACACAAAGCATCAAGATTGCATACAAGCAACATCACATTTTACAGCTATTCTCCTCACTATTCATGC
The DNA here is from genome assembly GCA_039707655.1 of Elymus sibiricus. Taxonomy (NCBI): domain Eukaryota; kingdom Viridiplantae; phylum Streptophyta; class Magnoliopsida; order Poales; family Poaceae; genus Elymus; species Elymus sibiricus. The sequence goes on from CM077666.1 coordinate 517,227,987, forward strand.
CTACTTAAGCACACAATTCTCGAGGAAACTCTGGTACTACGGTCTAACATGCTGTGACGGTGTGCACGAAACTGGATCAGCGTGTGGAGAGGTTGGTGTAAACAGAGCTACACCAAGAGCTGGCTCGGCACCGGTTGCATCTGGACGGGCTTAGGGATGAGGACGGACTCGGTGATCATATAGCGAGACACGGATGTCACGACTACATCATCATCAAGCGTACGGAAGGGAACCGTACTCGTCCAGAGAATGGGTGATAGGGTAGGATAGCGGTGGAAAGCAGGGTCTGCTGGCATTGCCCTTTTCTGGTAACAGAGACTAGTAATGGTTGCCAAAGCGGCGAGTTGGATGGCAAGATCTGGGGTAGAAACATGTCTACCACCGAAGCGATAGGTGGCTGGTGGAAAGATATTGGTGTGATACCTGTGCATCAATCCTGCAAGTGATCGACACCACCAGGTACCTCGGCATCACTCCGCTGGGACAGAGATGACACCAAAGAGCAAGAATGCAAAACAGGAGGGTGCAGGTAGTGGATCAAAACCGATGCCACCTACACTCACAAGATCAACCATTAGCGACAAGATAATAGGTCTATATGCATGCTATGTAGCAAACAAATGCAACAACCAAATGCAACAAGCAAGCTAGACCCCGAACTACCAGTTTCTAACGCTCGCGCTGGCTAGGGCGTCCTACAGCCAGACCTGCTCTGATACCAATCGATGTGGCACCCCGGCTCAGAGAGACCGGAACACCCCGTATTCCAGCCCAGAGATCAAGTTTTCTGGAATACGGCACTGCTTGGCATAGAACAAATCAGCTCTTTATTACAAATAATCGGGGTACAAGGGTCCGATATTACAAAAAATACAGGGGCACGGCGATACTACGCCTGCTCAGATGGCTCTATGCTAGCAGCGGAACAACACGTAGCGGAATAAATTCTAGCAGCGGAACCATGACGACGGTGATGAACTCCACTCCACAAGGACTCTGGCTGGGACTCCACATCACAGCATGACCTACAAGCTGGCATGACACGCCAGGTGAGTACTTTGAATGTACTCGCAAGCTCACAGCAACCAAAGCAATCAAGACATACAATAGCATGGCAATTACCGGTTAATCATCAATGATGAAAACAGTACTACTAGACAACATGAGCATGGCATGTACATATAATTCATGATATGAACAGGATGATACTAGCACTAGCATGCAAGAGGGTCGACGTGTAAGGTCTCATGGACCAACTTACTCTGCTCGGGGGGTTATCTCGTAACCACCATGAATATCAAACTTTCTTACCGTCGTGATCATCACACGATCACATCATGATCAACCATCATCAAGAATACCATCGGGGTCATCTCGTGACCACATAGGGATCAACCAACTTCTTTCCTCATCGAACCAGGGTTGTTTATTATTCAGGTTATTATTTCTGTTGACCCATAGTGTGACCTACTACGAACTGTGTCCATGACCGAGGACGCGGCTATCGATAGATTATACACTCTACAGAGGTTAGTACACTGTACCCACACCACGGAAATCATGGCCTCATGCTCCCATTCGGGTGGACCAACGACATTCCGACAAAACCAATCTATTGTATGACACTCTCCCGGCCACTCCGACAAACTCCCCTTTGGGCTATGTCCTGGGTTGCCCCGATGCCAACTCGTGACATCCGCCAACTTTGTGACTGCCACCGTCGTGGCCAAAACAAACTCGTCCCAAACGGGGACACCCGGGTACAACACAACTCGGGCACTCAAGGCTTATGGCACCTACCTGATCAGGGTAGCGTGCGCACATAACCTTCCCTCGTTGGTGTTGGAAATATGCCCTAGAGGCAATAATTAATTGGTTATTATTATATTTCCTTGTTCATGATAATCGTTTATTATCCATGCTATAATTGTATTTATTGGAAACTCAAATACATGTGTGGGTACATAGACAACACTGTGTCCCTAGTAAGCCTCTAGTTAACTAGCTCGTTGATCAAAAGATGGTGAAGGTTTCCTAGCCATGGACATGAGATGTCATTTGATAACGGGATCACATCATTAGGAGAATGATGTGATGGACAAGACCCAAACTATAAACGTAGCATATGATCGTGTCAGTTTATTGCTATTGTTTTCTGCATGTCAAGTATCTGTTCCTATGACCATGAGATCTTGCAATTCACTGACACCGTAGGAGTGCCTTGTGTGTATCAAACGTCACAACGTAACTGGGTGACTATAAAGGTGCTCTACAGGTATCTCCGAGGGTGTCTGTTGGGTTGGCATGGATCAAGACTGGGATTTGTTACTCCGTGTGACGGAGAGGTATCTCGGGGCCCACTCGGTAATACAACATCACAATGAGCCTTGCAAGCAATGTGACTAAAGTGTTAGACACGAGATCTTGTATTACGAAACGAGTAAAGAGACTTGCCGGTAACGAGATTGAACTAGGTATAGAGATACCGACGATCAAATCTCGGGCAAGTAACATACCAAAGAACAAAGGGAACAGTATACGGGATTAACTGAATCCTTGACATAGAGGTTCAACCGATGAAGATCTTTGTAGAATATGTAGGAACCAATATGGGCATCCAGGTCCCGCTATTGGTTATTGGCCGTAGAGGTGTCTCGGTCATGTCTGCATAGTTCTCGAACCCGCAGGGTCTACACACTTAACGTTTGGTGACGATTAGTATAGTTGAGTTATTGTGTTGGTGACCGAAGGTTGTTCGGAGTCCCGGATAAGATCCCGGACATGACAAGAATCTCCGGAATATTCCGGAGGTAAAGATTGATATATGTGATAATAGTGTTTTGATCTCCGGAAGGGTTCCGGAATTCACCGGAAGGGGTTCCGGGTGTTTACCGAAGTGTTCGGGTGCAGCAACACTTTATATGGGCCAAAGGGGTAAAACCCACGAGGTATTGGAAAGTGCAAAAGGAAGTTTTGCTGCTGCCTTAAGCGGTACTACCGCTGGTAAGGCAGTACTACCGCGTAAGCGGTACTACCGCTTGTGTGAAGCGGTACTACCGCTCAAGCGGTACTACCGCTCGTGAGCGGTACTACCGCTTGTACGCGGTACTGCTGGAATCCGAGTTGGACTCTTTCCGTGCGGGCCAAACCGACCTTGTGCGGGCAAAACCGACCTTGTGGAGGCTTTCTCTCCAAGTTTAGACCCCAAGGCTCAACATATAAGTAGAGGGGCAGGGCTAGCACACGGGACACATCAAGATTTCCCAAGCCGTGTGCCGGCAACCCTAACCCTCTAGTTCCTCCCGTCATAATCTCCGTAGTGAAGCCCTGCAGAGATTGTTCCTCACCACCATCACCACGCCGTCGTGCTGCCGGAACTCATCCACTACTTCACCATCGCTCGCACGATCTGTTGGAAATATGCCCTAGAGGCAATAATAAATTGGTTATTATTATATTTCCTTGTTCATGATAATCGTTTATTATCCATGCTATAATTGTATTGATTGGAAACTCAAATACATGTGTGGGTACATAGACAACACTGTGTCCCTAGTAAGCCTCTAGTTGACTAGCTTGTTGATCAAAGATGGTTAAGGTTTCCTAGCCATGGACATGAGATGTCATTTGATAACGGGATCACATCATTAGGAGAATGATGTGATGGACAAGACCCAAACTATAAACGTAGCATTTGATCGTGTCAGTTTATTGCTATTGTTTTCTGCATGTCAAGTATCTGTTCCTTTGACCATGAGATCATGCAACTTACTGACACCGGAGGAATACCTTGTGTGTATCAAACGTCGCAACGTAACTGGGTGACTATAAAGGTGCTCTACAGGTATCTCCGAGGGTGTCTGTTGGGTTGGCATGGATCAAGACTGGGATTTGTTACTCCGTATGACGGAGAGGTATCTCAGGGCCCACTCGGTAATACAACATCACGATGAGCCTTGCAAGCAATGTGACTAAAGTGTTAGCCACGAGATCTTGTATTACGGAACGAGTAAAGAGACTTGCCGGTAACGAGATTGAACTAGGTATAGAGATACCGACGATCGAATCTCGGGCAAGTAACATACCGAAGAACAAAGGGAACAGCATACGGGATTAACTGAATCCTTGACATAGAGGTTCGACCGATAAAGATCTTCGTAGAATATGTAGGAGCCAATATGGGCATCCAGGTCCCGCTATTGGTTATTGGCCGTAGAGGTGTCTCGGTCATGTCTACATAGTTCTCGAACCCGCAGGGTCTACACACTTAACGTTTGGTGACGATTAGTATAATTGAGTTATTATGTTGGTGACCGAAAGTTGTTCGGAGTCCCGGATAAGATCCCGGACATGACGAGGATCTCCGGAAGAGTCCGGAGGTAAAGATTGATATATGTGATAATAGTGTTTTGATCTCTGGAAGGGTTCCGGAGTTCACCGGAAGGGGTTCCGGATGTTTACCGAAGTGTTCGGGTGCAGCAACACTTTATATGAGCCAAAGGGATAAAGCCCACAAGGTATTGGAAAGTGCAAAAGTAGTTTTGCTGCCGCGTAAGCGGTACTACCGCTTGGTGAAGCGGTACTACCGCCGGAGCGGTACTACCGCTTGTGTGAAGCGGTACTACCGCCCAAGCGGTACTACCGCTTGTGTGAAGCGGTACTACCGCTTGTGCGCGGCTGTGCACGATTCGGCAGGGTCCGAATTGGACTCTTTTCCTGCGGGCCAAACCGACCTTGTGCGGGCAAAACCGACCCGGAGGAGGCTTTTACTCCAAGTTTAGACCCCAAGGCTCAACATATAAATAGAGGGGCAGGGCTAGCACACGGGACACATCAGGATTTCCCAAGCCGTGTGCCGGCAACCCTAGCCCTCTAGTTCCTCCGTCATAATCTCCGTAGTGCTTGGCGAAGCCCTGCAGAGATTGTTCCTCACCACCATCACCACGCCGTCGTGCTGCTGGAACTCAACCACTACTTCACCATCGCTCGCTGGATCGAGGAGGTGAAGGCGTCATCAAGCCGTACGTGTGTTGAACGCGGAGGTGCCGTCCGTTCGGCACTAGATCGGAAGGATCGTGATTGGATCGCGGGACGCTCGGCGATTTGGATCGCGAAGACGTTCGACTACATCAACCGCGTTTATTAACGCTTCCGCTTAGCGATCTACAAGGGTATGTAGATTCACTCTCCCTCTCGTAGATGCTCATCACCATGGATAGATCTTATGTGTGCGTAGGAAAATTTTTGTTTCCCATGCAACGTTCCCCAACAGTGGCATCATGAGCTAGGTCTATGCGTAGATGAGATCTCGAGTAGAACACAAACGAGTTGTGGGCGTGGGTGTATACATATTGCTTGCCGTTACTAGTTGATACTTGATTCAGCGGCATTGTGAGATGAAGCGGCCCGGACCGACATTACGCGTACGCTTACGCGAGACTGGTTTTACCGCTGCGTGCACTTGTTGCATAAAGGTGACTGGCGGGTGTCTGTCTCTCTCACTTTAGTTGAATCGGTTCAATGAAGAGGGTTCTTTTAGAAGATCAAAAAGCAATCACTACACCACGTTGTGGTTTTGCGTAGGTAAGAACGGTTCTTGCAAACCCGTAGCAGCCACGTAAAATTTGCAACAACAATTAGAGGACGTCTAACTTGTTTTTGCAGGGTATGTTGTGATGTGATATGGCCAATTACATGATGAGATATATGTGATGTATGAGATGATCATGTATTGTATAGAATATCACGACTTGCATGTCGATGAGTACGGCAACTGGCAGGAGCCATAGAGTTGTCTTTAATTATTGTATGACCTGCGTGTCAATCATTAAGCGCTATGTAATGCTTTACTTTATCGCTAAACGTTAGCTATAGTCGTGGAAGCAACAGTCGGCGCGACAACCTTATGGCGACACGTTGATGGAGATCAAGATGATGGAGATCATGGTGTCATGCCGGTGACGATGGAGATCATGCCGGTGCTTTGGAGATGGAGATCAAAAGCACAAGTTCATGGCCATATCATGTCACTTATGATTTGCATGTGATGTTAATCCTTTTATGCATCTTATTTTGCTTAGGACGACGGTAGCATTATAAGGTGATCCCTCACTTAAATTTCAAGATAAATTGTGTTCTCCCCAAGTGTGCACCGTTGCGAAAGTTCGTCGTTTCGAGACACGCCGTGATGATCGGGTGTGATAGACTCTACGTTCGCATACAACGGGTGTAAGCCATGTTACACGTGCGGAACACTCGGGTTAAACTTGACGAGCCTAGCATGTACAGACATGGCCTCGGAACACAAGAGACCGAAAGGTCGAACATGAGTCATATAGTAGATATGATCAACATGAAGATGTTCACCATTGAAACCACCTCAACTCACGTGATGATCGGACTTGAGTTGGTGGATTTGGATCATGTTACACTCGAATGATCGGAGGGATGTCAATTTGAGTGGGAGTTTTTTAAATATGATTAACTAAACTCATTATCTAAGAACAATAGTCTAAGTTGTCTTTGCTATATTTATGTTGTAGATCATGGCTCGCGCAGTAGCACCCCTGAATTTTAATGCGTTCCTAGAGAAAGCTAAGTTGAAAGATGATGGAAGTAACTTTGTGGACTGGGCCCGTAATCTAAGGATTATCCTTACGGCTTCCCAGAAGGCTTATGTCCTTGATGCACCGCTTGGTGATCCACCCGCTCCAGTTGAGTCTCTAGACGTTGTGAACGCCTGGCAGGCTCGTTCTGATGATTACTCAATAGTTCAATGTGCAATGTTGTATGGCTTAGAACCGGGACTTCAAAGACGTTTTGAACGTCATGGAGCATATGAGATGTTCCAGGAGTTGAAGTTTATCTTTCAGAAGAATGCCCGGATCGAGAGATATGAGATCTCCGATAAGTTCTATACTTGCAAGATGGAGGAGAACGGGTCTATCAGTGATCACGTGCTCAGAATGTCTGGGTACTCCACCCGTCTGGCTGAGTTAGGGATGCCCCTTCCGCCAGAGGCTATCACTGACAGAGTTCTTCAATCATTGCCACCTAGCTACAAGAGCTTCGTGTTGAACTATAACATGCACGGGATGAACAAGTCAGTCGCCGAGCTGTTTGCGATGCTGAAAGCCGCTGAGTCTGAAATTCAGAAGGAGCATCAAGTGTTGATGGTCAATAAAACCACTAGTTTCAAGAAAAATGGCAAGGGTAAGAAGGGTAACTCCAAGCAGAGTGGCAAAGCAGTTGCTCCTCTCGTGAAGAAACCCAAGGCTGGACCCAAACCAGAAACTGTGTGTTTTCATTGCAAGGGAACTGGACACTGGAAGCGGAATTGCCCCAAGTATTTGGCTGACAAGAAGGCGGCCAACAACAAACAAGGTATATATGATATACATGTTATTGATGTGTACCTTACCAACTCTCGTTGTAGTGCCTGGGTATTTGATACCGGTGCGGTTGCTCATATTTGCAACTCAAAACAGGAACTGCGGAATAGACGGAGGCTGGCAAAGGACGAAGTGACGATGCGCGTGGGAAATGGTTCCAAGGTTGATGTGATCGCCGTCGGCACGCTCGCTCTTCGATTACCGTCGGGATTAGTGATGAACCTAAATAAGTGTTATTTGGTGCCTGCGTTAAGCATGAACATTATATCTGGATCTTGTTTATTGCGAGACGGTTACTCATTTAAATCAGAGAATAATGGTTGTTCTATTTATATGAGTAATATCTTTTATGGTCATGCACCCAATGTGAGGGGTTTATTCTTATTGAATCTCGATAGTAATAATACACATGTTCATAACATTGATGCCAAAAGATGTAGAATTGATAATGATAATACCACTTTCTTGTGGCACTGCCGTTTAGGTCATATTGGCGTAAAACGCATGAGGAAGCTCCATGCTGATGGACTTTTGGAGTCACTTGATTTTGAATCACTTGACACATGTGAGCCATGCCTCATGGGCAAGATGACTAAAACGCCGTTCTCTGGAATAATGGAACGGGCAAGTGACTTATTGGAAATCATACATACTGATGTGTGCGGTCCAATGAGTATTGAGGCGCGCGGTGGTTATCGTTACTTTTTCACCTTCACTGATGACTTAAGTAGATATGGGTATATTTACTTAATGAAACACAAGTCTGAAACATTTGAAAAGTTCAAACAATTTCAGAGTGAAGTTGAGAATCATCGTAACAAGAAGATTAAATTCCTACGATCTGATCGAGGAGGAGAATATCTGAGTTATGAGTTTGGCAGTCACTTAAGACAGTGTGGAATTGTTTCACAATTGACACCGCCTGGAACACCACAGCGTAATGGTGTGTCCGAACGTCGTAATCGAACTTTATTGGATATGGTGCGATCTATGATGTCTCTTGCCGATTTGCCACTATCGTTTTGGGGTTATGCATTAGAGACAGCTGCATTCACTTTAAATAGGGCACCATCGAAATCCGTTGAGACGACGCCATATGAACTTTGGTTTGGCAAGAAGCCAAAGCTGTCGTTTCTTAAAGTTTGGGGATGTGATGCTTATGTCAAAAAGCTTCAGCCTGAAAAGCTGGAACCCAAAGCGGAGAAATGCGTCTTCATAGGATACCCAAAAGAGACAGTTGGGTATACCTTCTATCTCAGATCCGAAGGCAAAATGTTTGTCGCTAAAAACGGAACATTTCTTGAGAAAGAGTTTCTCTCGAAAGAATTGAGTGGGAGGAAGATAGAACTTGATGAGGTTGTTGAACCTTTACTTCAACCTGAGAGTAGCGCAGCGCAGAAAGTTGTTTCTGTGGAGCCTACATTAGCTGGAGAGGAAGTTAATGATGATGATCATGAAGCTTTGGATCAAGTTGCTATCGAACCTCGTAGGTCGACAAGGACGCGTACTGCTCCCGAGTGGTACGGCAACCCTGTCTTAGACATCATGTTGTTAGACAACGATGAACCTACGAGCTATGGAGAAGCGATGATGAGCCCGGATTCCAAGAAATGGTTAGAGGCCATGAAATCCGAGATGGGATCCATGTATGAAAACAAAGTATGGACTTTGGAAGTATTACCTGAAGGGCGTAAGGCCATTCAGAACAAATGGATCTTTAAGAGGAAGACGGACGCGGACGGTAATGTCACCGTCTATAAAGCTCGACTTGTGGCAAAGGGTTTTTCACAAGTTCAAGGAGTTGACTACGATGAGACCTTCTCACCCGTAGCGATGCTTAAGTCCGTCAGAATCATGCAAGCATCTCGGAGTTGGAATCTTCGTTTTGATGAGGTGATCAAAGCGTTCGAGTTTATACAAGTTTACGGAGAAGCTTGTATTTACAAGAAAGTGAGTGGGAGCTCTATAGCGTTTCTAATATTATATGTGGATGACATATTGCTGATTGGAAACAATATAGAAATGCTGGAAAGCGTAAAGGAATATTTGAACAAGAGTTTTTCAATGAAGGACCTAGGAGAAGCTGCTTTCATATTAGGCATCAAGATCTATAGAGATAGATCAAGACGTTTAATAGGACTTTCACAAAGCACATACCTTGATAAGATTTTGAAGAAGTTCAAAATGGATCAGTCCAAGAAGGGGTTCTTGCCTGTTTTGCAAGGTGTGAAGTTGAGTAAGACTCAATGCCCAGTGACTGCAGAAGATAGAGAAAAGATGAGTGTCATCCCCTATGCTTCGGCCATAGGCTCTATCATGTATGCAATGCTGTGCACAAGACCCGATGTCAGCCTTGCCATAAGTATGGTCGGAAGGTTTCAAAGTGATCCAGGAATGGAACACTGGACGGCGGTCAAGAATATCCTGAAGTACCTGAAAAGGACTAAGGACATGTTTCTCGTTTATGGAGGTGATCAAGAGCTCGTCGTAAAGGGTTACGTCGATGCAAGCTTTGACACTGATCCGGATGACTCTAAGTCGCAAACCGGATACGTATTTATTCTTAATGGGGGTGCGGTTAGCTGGTACAGTTCCAAGCAAAGCGTGGTAGCTGATTCTACATGCGAAGCGGAGTACATCGCTGCCTCGGAGGCGGCGAAGGAAAGTGTCTGGATGAAGGAGTTCATGACAGATCTTGGAGTAGTGCCTAGTGCACTTAACCCAATGACTCTGTTTTGTGATAATACTGGTGCCATTGCTCTAGCCAAGGAACCAAGATTTCACAAGAGGACCAGACACATAAAACGACGTTTCAATTCCATCAGCGATTACATCAAGGAGGACGACATAAATATTTGCAAAGTACACACGGATCTAAATGTTGCAGATCCGATGACTAAACCTCTTCCAAGGGCTAAACATGAACAACACCAGAACTGCATGGGTGTTCGATTCATTACAATGTAAATCACATAGTGATGTGAACTAGATTATTGACTCTAGTGCAAGTGGGAGACTGTTGGAAATATGCCCTAGAGGCAATAATAAATTGGTTATTATTATATTTCCTTGTTCATGATAATCGTTTATTATCCATGCTATAATTGTATTGATTGGAAACTCAAATACATGTGTGGGTACATAGACAACACTGTGTCCCTAGTAAGCCTCTAGTTGACTAGCTTGTTGATCAAAGATGGTTAAGGTTTCCTAGCCATGGACATGAGATGTCATTTGATAACGGGATCACATCATTAGGAGAATGATGTGATGGACAAGACCCAAACTATAAACGTAGCATTTGATCGTGTCAGTTTATTGCTATTGTTTTCTGCATGTCAAGTATCTGTTCCTTTGACCATGAGATCATGCAACTTACTGACACCGGAGGAATACCTTGTGTGTATCAAACGTCGCAACGTAACTGGGTGACTATAAAGGTGCTCTACAGGTATCTCCGAGGGTGTCTGTTGGGTTGGCATGGATCAAGACTGGGATTTGTTACTCCGTATGACGGAGAGGTATCTCAGGGCCCACTCGGTAATACAACATCACGATGAGCCTTGCAAGCAATGTGACTAAAGTGTTAGCCACGAGATCTTGTATTACGGAACGAGTAAAGAGACTTGCCGGTAACGAGATTGAACTAGGTATAGAGATACCGACGATCGAATCTCGGGCAAGTAACATACCGAAGAACAAAGGGAACAGCATACGGGATTAACTGAATCCTTGACATAGAGGTTCGACCGATAAAGATCTTCGTAGAATATGTAGGAGCCAATATGGGCATCCAGGTCCCGCTATTGGTTATTGGCCGTAGAGGTGTCTCGGTCATGTCTACATAGTTCTCGAACCCGCAGGGTCTACACACTTAACGTTTGGTGACGATTAGTATAATTGAGTTATTATGTTGGTGACCGAAAGTTGTTCGGAGTCCCGGATAAGATCCCGGACATGACGAGGATCTCCGGAAGAGTCCGGAGGTAAAGATTGATATATGTGATAATAGTGTTTTGATCTCTGGAAGGGTTCCGGAGTTCACCGGAAGGGGTTCCGGATGTTTACCGAAGTGTTCGGGTGCAGCAACACTTTATATGAGCCAAAGGGATAAAGCCCACAAGGTATTGGAAAGTGCAAAAGTAGTTTTGCTGCCGCGTAAGCGGTACTACCGCTTGGTGAAGCGGTACTACCGCCGGAGCGGTACTACCGCTTGTGTGAAGCGGTACTACCGCCCAAGCGGTACTACCGCTTGTGTGAAGCGGTACTACCGCTTGTGCGCGGCTGTGCACGATTCGGCAGGGTCCGAATTGGACTCTTTTCCTGCGGGCCAAACCGACCTTGTGCGGGCAAAACCGACCCGGAGGAGGCTTTTACTCCAAGTTTAGACCCCAAGGCTCAACATATAAATAGAGGGGCAGGGCTAGCACACGGGACACATCAGGATTTCCCAAGCCGTGTGCCGGCAACCCTAGCCCTCTAGTTCCTCCGTCATAATCTCCGTAGTGCTTGGCGAAGCCCTGCAGAGATTGTTCCTCACCACCATCACCACGCCGTCGTGCTGCTGGAACTCAACCACTACTTCACCATCGCTCGCTGGATCGAGGAGGTGAAGGCGTCATCAAGCCGTACGTGTGTTGAACGCGGAGGTGCCGTCCGTTCGGCACTAGATCGGAAGGATCGTGATTGGATCGCGGGACGCTCGGCGATTTGGATCGCGAAGACGTTCGACTACATCAACCGCGTTTATTAACGCTTCCGCTTAGCGATCTACAAGGGTATGTAGATTCACTCTCCCTCTCGTAGATGCTCATCACCATGGATAGATCTTATGTGTGCGTAGGAAAATTTTTGTTTCCCATGCAACGTTCCCCAACACGATCGAGGAGGTGAAGGCGTCATCAAGCCGTACGTGTGTTGAACGCGGAGGTGCCGTCCGTTCGGCGCTAGATCGTGTTTGGATCGAGGGACGACTTGCGATTTGGATCGTGAAGACGTTCGACTACATCAACCGCGTTTCTTAACGCTTCCGCTTAGCGATCTACAAGGGTATGTAGATTCACTCTCCCTCTCGTAGATGCTCATCACCATGGATAGATCTTGCGTGTGCGTAGGAAAAATTTTGTTTCCCATGCGACGTTCCCCAACAGTTGGAGGCACCGGCGAGAGGCATGACAATAGACCGCATTAGGGCCTCCCTATCCAGGCAAGTGTGGTTGCACTGGTGAGCTCAATTCGGTGGCACCATGACTCAGCCAACAGATTTGTTCAAGTTCGATTAATGTCCTGTTTAACTTGAATGGTGATGAGCTGAGTCACAATAAAATACATCAGGGAATAAGAATGCAGATGAGCATGATATCAGTGTAACCATGGATGGGCAACATAAGCATTATAACCTCAACAATGATAAGTCATTTATTCTATGGGATGCAAATGAGCATGGCATAACGATGATCATAGCTATCACAAGTATTTTCATAACAAACCCTAACTACTCATATGAGGATATTATTATCACTAGCCTCGAAAAAGATTACAAGAATAAAATCATTAACAATTAATCATGTCACTCACTAGATGAAAATGAACATGGCATAAACATAGACATGGATTCACAAGCATATTCAAAGCATTCACAAAATAACTAAATAAACAAACAATTATTAAATATTCAAGTGGAAACCCTGGCTACTGCAATTCCATCATGCAAGTGGCTGTCGTGGCTTGCTTGGAGATGGAGGAACCACCGGGAAGAAGTGCGAGGCACTCGCAGAAAAATTTGCCGGAAACAGTTCTCTCTCGGGGGGGGCTGAATAAGGGCAGGGGCAAAATGGTCATTTTCACAGTGTGACAACCTCATGAAAATGATACCATCAGAACGGGCTCGACGAACTGAGATCGTGGGCTTTGGAATCATCTGAATCGGAGTTACGGTTGCCGAGTTACGGCCGTTCGTTCGTTAGGCAGAAAAAGAATAAAAATATGTCCACTTCTGCCCTTAACGGATGAACGTCCGCAAATTAGTACTTTCGGCCGGCAGCTGAAAAAGAGAAAGCGTATTTTAGAAAATACTCTTCCAGAGAATGGAAAGCGCATTTCTGGCTTCGGCTGCTGCAGAATACGCTTTCAAAAGAAGAAAACGTATTCATTAAGAATACGCTTCCACTTGAATCAGCGCGGGCCCGGGGTCAACGCCTGGTTAGACCGATGAGTGGGACCGCGGGGTGGTGGGGCCCGCCGAGCTGGGTCGTCGTCTTCAACCTTTCTCCCGCCCGATGACCAGAGCGGTCGCGCGCTCCGGCGACGAGCCCCGGCGGCACAGGCCACCTCCGGCGAGGTTCCGGCCACCGGTGGACTCGGGGCAGAACGCCGCATCCACTCGGGCACGACGTGGTCGCCAGGGAGCGCCGAGTCGAGCGAGCGGTGGGCCGCGGCGGATGGCGGCTACGGGCGCCGATGGGGCTCGCGGCCACAGGGCTCCAAAGGACGAGGGGAAGAGCGGAGGGGCTTCGGAGTGCTACGGGGAGTCGAGCTGGAGTGGCTAGGGGAAGGGAGGAGGCCGACATTGCTCCAATTTGAGAGGAGCCGAACGACGGCCATGGCGGCGGTGGGAGGCGAGGAGAGCTCCTCAAGCTCGAATGAGTGGCCGAGGGGTGTACTAGGAGGGAGGAAGAGAGGTTGGTGAGGTCGATGGGTCTCGGGGAGGGCTTATATAGCCGCGGTGGCGATGCCCTCGCCGGATGCCGACGGGAGCGTGCGGTTGATGCCTCTGGCGCGACCGCGTGCGCGAGCGCACGCGCGGAGGGGGAGAGAGGCCAGGGGGAGTGCATTCGGCGCAGAGATGACACGGGGGAGGAAGAAGACGGAAGGAAAGCGACGGCGGCCACGGCCATCCCGGGGCGGCGTGGCTCGCCGGAGAGGAAAGAGGAGAGGGGGAGGGGTCCAGAGGGGTGGCGTGGACGCAGGAGAGCTCGGGCTGCGCAGAGGACATGGTGCGGTGGCGAGGCCACGTTGTTTGGGCGGCGGCCGAGGGACCCGATGCCCAAAGCGCGCTTTCGGCGCGCCAGACCGTGTGGTCACCGCGTGCATTGGCGCACACGGGACTTTAGGGCCGCCCACACCGTGTCTAGCGTGTTGTCCCTACAACATGGGGCCCCTCTGAGGTGATAGCTCGAAGAAATCCACTGTTAATTGATGGGAGAGATCAGATAAAGTTTGTTGTTGCAAACTTAGGCATGAAGTAGTGATCAAATGGTATGAGATAAGAGCTAACCATGATGTCACAGAGGTTTAGGGTAGGAAGGACTATGAGCCTGTGGATTTTGAAGAGATTTGGACCAAAATTTAGCATAGTTGCTTTACAACTGCCAAATCTGGTCCAGAAGCTAGATCAGGAAGTAGCACTCACGTGGTTGCTTGGGTTGAGCTGAAAGTTTTTGGAGTATGATCATTTGGGCATATGAAGACACCATAAAAATTTCATACCAATTGGATGAATAAAAATGGTACTTCCTTCACAATGCTCTACACTGGACAGAAACTTGGGGGAATTTTGTGGAGCGAATGGTTTGGCAAAATGATGTGAATTTTGGCATGATAAAATTATATAGTGATATTTAGGTTCTGGATTAATTTCAGAATTTTTGAAGCAATATAAAATATAGTTGCTTCACAAACTGAAATTGTGACCAGAAACAAAGATTTGAAGGTGTGCTCACATAGATTGTTGGATGGAGATGAAATTTGGTGGAGAGTTATTTTTTGACCATATGGATTATATCCCAAAATTTCAACTCATTTGGATTATCCTAGCTAGTACTTCCTTCACAAAGCTTCTCTCTGGATAGAAACTTTGGAAATTTGCTGAGGAAGATTTACTAGGCAAATGAAGTTGAATTTTGTCATGTGGCAATAATTTGGATATGAGGGATTGCCCAAAAAATTTGAGGGCAATCAAGAAAATATAAATAGCTCTTCCTTCACAAAGTGCCATACTGGACAGAATAGGAAATGAATATTCCTGAATTATTTTTGAACTACGCAAGGATGGATTTTGGCATATTTGTGGGAGATATGATCCAATGCATTTATGAGAATTTTGTGGGAATTTTTGGAAAGACAGAAATATAGGTTGCTTCACAACCTAGGGCAAACAGGGTTATTCCTTTAATAGAAAAAGGAATATTCCAAGAAATAAATATTGGGGTTGGGCTAAGATGGAAATGACATGGCCTTGGGATAGATTTGAGAATGACAAGCCACTAGGAAGTGGCAGGAGAGAAAATCTTCCCAGGTTTCAAGACCGCAGAGCCACCGAAAAAGAACTCCAAATAAAAATTCGAAGAAATCCAAAAGAAAAAAGAAAGGGCCAAAAATCGGGGTGTTACAAACCTACCCCCCTTACGATAAATCTCGTCCTCGAGATTTGGTTGATCAGGGAACAAGTGTGAATTTTCTGAATTAAGGAAACCGTTTCCAACTCGGATATCCTTTTCCTTTATAAATTGTTCCCACTGAATTGCATCTGACTAACTGCCTTGCTCTGGGGTGGTTTGCTTCACTGTATCCAACATTCTGACAGGTCTTCCTTCATATGTTCATCCTTGCTCTGACTTCAATTCTTTTATGTCTGCTGGCTTATCTAATATTGTCATGACTGGAATTTCCATAAGTCCGGGAGTGATTTCCAGTTGGCGTGACATTCTTTTATCCAGTATCGATAGTATTCAATGGAGTTGTGAACAAATTCCCTTGGTGAAACATTTAATTATTGCATCGGGTTACTCGAGTAGATGTATGTCCTCCGGGTTCAAAACAATGCTGAGAATCATAACCCTCTTGGGTGTATATCCATGGTGATTGATACGGAATCATACTGTCTTTGGTATCCATACCATGTTGTTCATGCAACAATTATCATACCGGTATTGCCAGTCTTGCTTCTTCATTATTGTTCTCTTTTTCTGAAACTTTTGCTGAAAGAGCTTGGCCATATATATCCTTAATCCTTCGTGTGACCATAGGTGCTGTCTGGTGCAATATTCCGGCAATCATACCTTGTCCTTATCCTATGGCCGTGCAACAGCGCTTAACTGGCAAGTTTAACATCTCTCGAGCTTTAACTGTAGGGCAATGATCATCCGAACCTTTGCATGAAATCAACAAATAAATCAGTAGCCACCAGAACGGTTTTTTCAACTCAGATCTAGGACATTACTGAAATAACTCACCATGGCTCACGACGGCTGAGAAGCAGCTCAGAGCATGAGACAGTGTTGCTAAGAAGAATGTAACAGTTCCCTAAGACGGCCGAAGAACAGCTCAGAGCATAGGGTTGCTGCTACAAAAAAAAAGAAACTCAACAGCTGCAGCCGAAAAGTAGCTCAGAACACGGGTCAGTTGTTGAAAAGAGAAATATAAAGTCGGCATCCACCCTGGACGGCCAAAAGCAGCTTAGAACATAGGCGTGGTGCTGTTACCAGGAAAAGGTAAGCAAGGGTTCATCAGGATCATATACCAGGTTCACAGTTACTTGTATAAAGCTCACTGTTGTGGTCAATCATACCTGACAGTGACAGAGGTTAATGGTATCACTTTGTCGGGTGTGAGGAGTCTGGCCTTGATATCCACTGTCAAGATTATCACCCCAACATTGTCTTTCATAGCTTGTCAGACATTGCATCACACTGAGGTGTATAACTTGCTTTCTTCCTCTTACATAACTCATGTGGTTGTCAGGTCCTCACTGTGCTTGCATCATCGTACGAGTGACTTGTATTATCTTGGCAGCATGCTCACAATATATATATATATATGGAAGCATGTGTAGCTGAGCAGTTGATTCCCGAGGCAGACACTTGTGTCTTGACTGATTCTTGCTTCTGACAAACTGTTGCGGATCTGATTCTTGAGATGCACTGCCATATGCTGCCAACTCACTGTGTAATATCTTGTACCAATACCGATGACTGTTTGTAATGCCGTACTGGATGGCTTGTGTTGGAAGCCATCGAGAGTAGCGTGCTGGGGAAGACTGGATATCTTGCACTCGAAGCTTTTGCCGGGATAGCGTGCTGAAGAAGACTGGGTATCGTACCTCAGAAGCTTCTCCCTTGGTTGCGTACCGGGGAAGATTCGGTGCCTTATGCCGGAAGCTTTCTGTGGTGGCTTACCAAAGAAGACTGAGTACCTTACACTGTAAGCTATCCACATATCGTACTGAAGAAGACTGCGGGACCTTGCATCATAAGCTTCTCTGGTAGCTTGCGGAGAAGGACTGGGTTCTCTTACACCAGGAGCTTCTCACTATTGTGTGCGGACTGAATTCCATATATATATATATATATATATATATATATATATATATATATATATATATATAGGGTGAGTCTATTCTACCAACACCCTTAAGACCTTATTCTACCCAAAAAACGCTTATTCTGCCAACACTTCCGCACTTCAGAAAATCCCGAACTGAACCTCCCACGCGATCGGTCAACCCCCACCCCGGGGCAACTCCCGCACCACCCCGTAGTGCCCGCCCCCGCCCACTCCCTCTCCTACCCACCTTCTTGCCAACTCCATCCCACACGCACCCACCTCCCCCCGCCCCGACCACTCTTCTTCCCCAAAAATCCCAGCCGCGCCAAAGTCCACGCCCTCCCCCTCCGTCGGCCGTGCGTCGCCAACGCCTTCTTCCCTGCGCCCGCACTCCGCCGCGCCGCCCCAGGCAACGGATCCGGCCCTGCCGCACTGCCCAGGCGACAGATCCGAGCGCCAGCCATCGCCCCCACCAGGAGCAGCGGCTCCCCACCCCGCCCGCTACCTCCTCCAGCGCCGGCCAGGGCGACCGCCGCCTGCCCACGCCGGCCCCGCTGCAACCCCAACCGGCGCTGTCCACCTTCGCATCGAACGGCGCCGCGCTGCCCAGCCCCAACCGCGAGATCCTCATTTCCCCCCGGTGAGATCCGGCGACGATGACCCGGTCAACGGCGGCATGCTAGGAGGTGGGTCTCGACGGGGCGGCGGCCTTCTTCTCCACCGACGGCCACCACCAGCGCCAAGCTCCACCCCCCCCCCCTCATCTCCCCCGACGGCGACGCCCCTCACCGACAGACGGACCCGCTGCTACCATCCTCAGCGTCCAGCGGCGGCGCCCGCAACCTTTCCTCTCTGACAAACGGCGCGAGCTCCCCCTTCCTCCACTCTGGCTCGGCCCTCGACCTCCTGCTGGTCGCCGCGGCCAAATCCGTCGCGGCCCTTCGTCAGTCTCGTAGCGTCACCCGTCGACTATCTCCCTCCCACTCGATGAACTGCATCACCACTGGTGTCCTATCGAGGAGTTCGTTCTGTTGTTGCTGCTAAACCTCCCCGAGGGAGAACAGGAGCAAACTGCAATTCATCTCTATTAATGCTTCATTTTTTTTGAATTTGCCCCGGCATGCAGAACGGCACCCCCGTGCCCGCGGTTCGATTCTACTTCATCAGGACCTGATTGCGTTGTGCAGTTCAGTGAAAAAAATATGATGCAGTTCGCCCGCCCATGGCATGCGGTTCGCGATTGCATTTTATTTTTGTGGGTTATTTGCTACAAAAAATGTTGAGTACATGATGCAGCTCACAATAAAAGGCTCTATGGTTCATCTGTAAAAAAAAGATGAGCAGTTCACTTTTGTCCACATAATATAGTTAACTACATAATTGTTTTGTTGCAGAATAAAGAGGTTTGTTGTGTTCGCATGCAGTTAGATCCCTGGTATAACGTGGTTCACTTGCGACCAATGTGAAGTGCGAAAAATGTTAGGGAATGACAAAAAAGTAATGCGGTCCACTTCGATAGTGTTTTGCGATTCTGTTTCAATAGCGTTGCGGTTCACTTATGCCCAAGGTAAAAACGCAAAAAAAAATAGGAAAACGACAAAAATAATAATGCGGTTCACTTTTGCTAGTGTTGCGGTTCACTTACGACCAATGTGAAGTGCCAAAAAACTATTTAGGAAAATTTCACATATTTTTTTGGGTAGAAAAGAACAAAAGAAATCATGCAGTTCGTTTGCACGTCTGATGCAGTGCGGTTTTCTAGTCTGAAGCAGTGCGGTTTTCTGTCCGATGCGGTTCACTTGTCGATTTTGGTGTCACGAAAAACAGAGTGTCCGCATTTTGGTAATTTCAAAACTGCTCTTAAACCGTAAGGAATTACAGAGGGTGTTCTACATGAAAAAGTTGCGTCTCGTCGATATCTTTCCAATGGCATATCATTTGAATCATTCCGACCAGCGGTTTGTAAAAATTCGCAGAAAAACGTCCGTTGCCACCCGTCGTCCGCCGCACCATTTTCAAAATTAACTTAAAACCGTAAGGAATCTCAAAAACATTTCTACATATGAAAGTTGCACCTCGTCTGTAGCTTTCCAACAGCGTATCACACGCCTCATTTCAACAAACGATTAAAAAACTGGAGCAAAAACAGTACCGAAAAATTGCAAAAATTTGAAAAAATATAATTCCGCGATTTAGTAAATTTGAAACTGCTCTTAAACCGTAAGGAATTAGAGAAAGTAATATATATGAAAAAGTTGCGCCTCGACGATATATTTCCAACGGCATATCATTTGCTTCATTCCGACAAGTGGTTTGCGAAAAAACGCGAAAATACGCTCGCTGACACTCGTCGGGCGCCCACCGTTTTCGAAACTGCTCTTAAACCGCGACAAATCTCGAAAACATTTCAACATGGCGAAGTTGCGCCTAATCCATAGCTTTCCAACGGTTTATTACACGCCGCGTTCCGACAAACGGTTTAAAAACTGGCTTGAAAATAGTACCAAAAAACACCGCGTGCAGTTTTTTCGACGAGAAATTCACTAGTCACTGTATTGCAGTGCGCATACTTCAGAAAGTGCAGTGCCCTCGCGTTGAGCGTGCAGTTCGGAAGTGTGGGCAGAATGGTGGGACTATTTAGAAAACCCCCTCTAGAGTTCCTAAATAAGGTTATTTAGGAACCCCACCCCCTCCTACCTGTAACTACCCGCAGAGCGAGCGGAGCCAGTGACCCACGCGCACCAGACCTTCTTCCCCACCGCTGTCACCCACGCGACGCCACCTCGCGCAGCCGTGGCGTGCTTCTGCTTTCCCCGCACTAGAAGGTAGTGGAGCTCTGGTCTGCCACCGGCTGTAGCGCCCCTACCGCCTTCCCCGCACTAGCGCCGCCCCTGGCTGCCTTTCCCGACTGATCCCATTCCTAACCACACGATGATAAAAGACCACCCTACCACGACTCGCCCCACTACCTTCTTCCTCTCCCCGCGCCACGTCGGGATCCAGGAACCTCGCGCCGCCGCCAACAGTCATCGGCCTGCTCCCCCACGAGGAGGGCAACGAGCTTCTTCCCCCAAGCCATCGACCGGTTCATAGCCGCCGCCGCTTGCCGTCCACGGTTCTGCCTGGTGCACGCCATGAGCCACGCCCCCGCCCCTAACCCACGCACTTCTTCTCCGAGGGCCCCCCACCCCGGATCCCCTCAGCCCCCGCCCCGCCATGGCCAGGGCAGCCGCCCTCCACCCCGTACTCTCTCCTCCCTCCCGGCCCCGTGCCTCCAATCAGCAAGAACGTGTCGTCGATGCCCCCGGGATCCCGCCAACGACGCAGCCGCACCACTGGAGTAGCGGCCAACCCCGGCCTCTCCCGATCCGATCCGTCCTCTAGTGCTAACTGTAGCTAATGCTACTCTTAATTGCTGCTAATACTACTGCTGACTGTTTTAACTACTGCTGATTTTCATTTTTTATTGTGTTTTATTTCTACGAGTAAGCTGCAGTTAGCTGTAGTAAAGCCGATGTCGAAGGCCGCGAGTGCGCGGGGCGACCTCTAAACTTAGCCATGCTATTTCTCTTTCAGTATTTTGCCATTCTCAACTCCAGCATTTTTGCCTTGTTAACTGCCGACCATTTGGATCCCTTTTCCTTCGGTCCACTTTTTATGTGTGCTCGGTTAGCTTCGTAAAGAAGTCCAACAATGGTGACAGTTAATCTTCAAGACCGTACCAGTTCACTGCGACGACCGAAGCAGTTTAGAAAAAAACAAATAAAAAATTGATCATAGTGCAGTTAAATCTCGCAACCGTATCAGTTAACTCTTGCTACTATAACAGTTAACCATGGCGACAGCAGTTAACCTCCGTGATTTTAATGAAAGAAATTGACTTTGGGTGTTTTTTTTGGGAGACTTTGGGTGTTATTAGCAGTACGTGTGTGTAAAGACATGGGAGTTAGCGTCTGATCATGTAACTACCTACAAAACTTGTAGCCGTCCGCTTCTAGAAAATGCTAGCAAAGATGGGAGTTGGCGTCTTTATACACAAGCATGTGACAGTTCATAAAATAAAAAAAGACTTAAAAAAATAATCCAAAAATTGACACAGAGAAGCTAACTTGTATATATCTGAAGATGTTAGCTTCAAAAAGTTATGTATACTGAGAATGTAAGTTAAAAGATTGGTTCAGTTACCGTATATATTTTGCAGAAGTTAAACAGCTAAAAATGTGTGTAAAAAAACCGACAGTTAACTTTATAGTTTGTGACAGTTAAATTGGTTCAGTTAACCTATATATTTTCAAAAGTTAAACACCTAAAAACTTTGGGTATGAAAAAAACCGACAGTTAACTTTATAGTTTGCGACAGTTAAATTTGGTGTAGTCCTGACAGTTAGCTATTTCGGGCCCCGCGGTTAGTATGACCCAGGCAAAAAAAAATATTTGAAATATTTGAAATCCTCACTGATTCTTCGAGTCTGGTGTCAGTTGATGAGCAACTTTCATAAGGGGAAATAAGGTAACGCCGAAGGCCCAAAGAAAGAAGCAAAAGAAATGACTCAAAAGCACACAAAGCATCAAGATTGCATACAAGCAACATCACATTTTACAGCTATTCTCCTCACTATGCATGCCTAGTTAAGCACACAATTCTCGAGGAAACTCCGGTACTACGGTCTAACATGCTGTGACGGTGTGCACGAAACTGGATCAGCGTGTGGAGAGGTTGGTGTAAACAGAGCTACACCAAGAGCTGGCTCAGCACCGGTTGCATCTGGACGGGCTTAGGGATGAGGACGGACTCGGTGATCATATAGCGAGACACGGATGTCACGACCACATCATCATCAAGCGTACGGAAGGGAACCGTACTCGTCCAGAGAATGGGTGATAGGGTAGGATAGCGGTGGAAAGCAGGGTCTGCTGGCATTGCCCTTTTCTGGTAACAGAGACTAGTAATGGTTGCCAAAGCGGCGAGTTGGATGGCAAGATCTGGGGTAGAAACATGTCTACCACCGAAACGATAGGTGGCTGGTGGAAAGATATTGGTGTGATACCTATGCATCAATCCTGCAAGTGATCGACACCACCAGGTACCTCGGCATCACTCCGCTGGGACAGAGATGACACCAAAGAGCAAGAATGCAAAACAGGAGGGTGCAGGTAGTGGATCAAAACCGATGCCACCTACACTCACAAGATCAACCGTTAGCGACAAGATAATAGGTCTATATGCATTCTATGCAGCAAACAAATGCAACAACCAAATGCAACAAGCAAGCTAGACCCTAAACTACCGGTTTCTAACGCTCGTGCTGGCTAGGGTGTCCTACAGCCAGACCTGCTCCGATATCAATCGATGTGGCACCCCGGCTCAGAGAGACCGGAACACCCCGTATTCCAGCCCAGAGATCAAGTTTTCTGGAATACGGCACTGCTTGGCATAGAACAAATCAGCTCTTTATTACAAATAATCGGGGTACAAGGGTCCGATATTACAAAAATTACAGAGGCACGGCGATACTACGCCTGCTCAGATGGCTCTATGCTAGCAGCGGAACAACACGTAGCGGAATAAATTCTAGCAGCGGAACCATGACGACGGTGATGAACTCCACTCCACAGGGACTCTGGCTGGGACGCATCCTAGAGCGCAACCTCGGAATCCTCGACAAGCAAGCAATCACAGCATGACCTGCAAGCTGGCATGACACGCCAGGTGAGTACTTTGAATGTACTCGCAAGCTCACAGCAACCAAAGCAATCAAGACATACAACAACATGGCAATTACCGGTTAATCATCAATGATGAAAACAGTACTACTAGACAACATGAACATGGCATGTACATATAATTCATGATATGAACAGGATGATACTAGCACTAGCATGCAAGAGGGTCGACGTGTAAGGTCTCATGGACCAACTTACTCTGCTCGGGGGTTATCTCGTAACCACCATGAATATCAAACTTTCTTACCGTCGTGATCATCACACGATCACCTCATGATCAACCATCATCAAGAATACCATCGGGGTCATCTCGTGACCACATAGGGATCAACCAACTTCTTTCCTCATCGAACCAGGGTTGTTTATTATTCAGGTTATTATTTCTGTTGACCCATAGTGTGACCTACTACGAAGTGTGTCCATGACCGAGGACGCGGCTATCGATAGATTATACACTCTGCAGAGGTTAGTACACTGTACCCACACCACGGAAATCATGGCCTCATGCTCCCATTCGGGTGGACCAATGACATTCCGACAAAACCAATCTATTGCATGACACTCTCCCGGCCACTCCGACAAACTTCCCTTTGGGCTATGTCCTGGGTTGCCCCGATGCCAACTCGTGACATCCGCCACCTTTGTGACCGCCACCGTCATGGCCAAAACAAACTCGTCCCAAACGGGGACACCCGGGTACAACACAACTCGGGCACTCAAGGCTTATGGCCGCCTGCCTGATCAGGGTAGCGCGCGCACATAACCTTCCCTCGTTGGAGGCACCGGCGAGAGGCATGACAATAGACCGCATTAGGGTCTCCCCATCCAGGCAAGTGTGGTTGCACTGGTGAGCTCAATTCGGTGGCACCATGACTCAGCCAACAGATTTGTTCAAGTTCGATTAATGTCCAGTTTAACTTGAATGGTGATGAGCTGAGTCACAATAAAATACATCAGGGAATAACAATGCAGATGAGCATGATATCAGTGTAACCATGGATGGGCAACATAACCATTATAACCTCAACAATGATAAGTCATTTATTCTATGGGATGCAAATGAGCATGACATAACGATGATCATGGCTATCACAAGTATTTTCATAACAAACCCTAACTACTCATATGAGGATATTATTATCACTAGCCTCGAAAAAGATTACAAGAACAAAACATCAGAATAAAATCATTAACAATTAATCATGTCACTCACTAGATGAAAATGAACATGGCATAAACATAGACATGGATTCACAAGCATATTCGAAGGATTCACAAAATAACTAAATAAACAAACAATTATTAAATATTCAAGTGGAAACCATGGCGACTGCAATTCCATCATGCAAGTGGCTATCGTGGCTTGCCTGGGGATGGAGGAACCACCGGGAAGAAGTGTGAGGCACTCGCGGAAAAATTTGCCGGAAACAGTTCTGTCTCGGAGGGGGCTATGTAAGGGCAGGGGCAAAATGGTCATTTTCACAGTGTGATAACCTCATGAAAATGATACCATCGGAACAGGTTCGACGAACTGAGATCGTGGGCTTTGGAATCACCTGAATTTGAGTTACGGTTACCGAGTTACGGTCGTTCGTTCGTTAGGCAGAAAAAGAATAAAAATCTGTCCACTTCTGCCCTTAATGGACGAACGTCCGCAAATTAGTACTTTCGGCCGGTAGCTGAAAGAGAGAAAGCGTATTTTAGAAAATACGCTTCCAGAGAATGGAAAGCTCATTTCTGGCTTTGGCTGCTGCAGAATACGCTTTCAAAAGAAGAAAACGTATTCATTAAGAATACGCTTCCACTTGAATCAGCGCGGGCCTAGGGTCAACGCCTGGTTAGACCGACGAGTGGGACCGCGGGGTGGTGGGGCCCGCCGAGCTGGGTCATCGTCTTCAACCTTTCTCCCGCCTGACGACCAGAGGGGTCGCGCGCTCCGGCGATGAGCCCCGGCGGTACAGGCCACCTCCGGCGAGGTTCCGGCCACCGGTAGACTCGGGGCAGAACGCCGCATCCACTCGGGCATGACGTGGTCGCCGGGGAGCGTCGAGTCGAGCGAGCGGTGAGCCGCGGCGGACGGTGGCTACGGGCGCCGATGGGGCTCGCGGCCACAGGGCTCCAAAGGACAAGGGGAAGAGCGGAGGGGCTTCGGAATGCTACGGGGAGTCGAGCTGGAGTGTCTAGGGGAAGGGAGGAGGCCGGCATTGCTCCAATTTGAGAGGAGCCGAACGGCGGCCATGGCGGCGGTGGGAGGCGAGGAGAGCTCCTCAAGCTCGAATGAGTGGCCGAGGGGTGTACTAGGAGGGAGGGGAAGAGAGGTTGGTGAGGTCGATGGGTCTCGGGGAGGGCTTATATAGCCGCGGTGGCGATGCCCTCGCCGGATGCCGACGGAAGCGTGCGATTGATGCCTCTGGCGCGACCGCGTGCGTGAGCGCACGCGCGGAGGGTGAGAGAGGCCAGGGGGAGTGCATTCGGCGCAGAGATGCCATGGGGGAGGAAGAAGATAGAAGGAAAGCGACGGCGGCCACGGGCATCCCGGGGCATCGTGGCTCGCCGGAGAGGAAAGAAGAGAGGGAGAGGGGTCCAGAGGGGTGGCATGGACGCAGGAGAGCTCGGGCTGCACAGAGCACAAGGTGCGGTGGTGAGGCCACGACGTTTGGGCGGCGGCCGAGGGACCCGATGCCCAGAGCGCGCTTTCGGCACGCCAGACCGCGTGGTCACCGCGTGCACTGGTGCACGTGGGACTTTAGGGCCACCCACACCGTGTCTAGCGTGTTGTCCCTACAACATGGGGCCCCTCTGAGGTGATAGCTCGATGAAATCCACTGTTAATTGATGGGAGAGATCAGATAAAGTTTGTTGTTGCAAACTTAGGCATGAAGTAGTGATCAAATGGTATGAGATAAGAGCTAACCATGATGTCACAGAGGTTTAGGGTAGGAAGGACTATGAGCCTGTGGATTTTGAAGAGATTTGGACCAAAATTTAGCATAGTTGCTTTACAACTGCCAAATCTGGTCCAGAAGCTAGATCAGGAAGTAGCACTCACATAGTTGCTTGGATTAAGCTGAAAATTTGTGGAGTATAATCATTTGGGTATATGAAGATACCATAAAAATTCCATACCAATTGGATGAATAAAAATGGTACTTCCTTCACAATGCTCCATACTGGACAGAAACTTGGAGGAATTTTGTGGAGCGAATGGATTGGCAAAATAATGTGAATTTTGGCACGATAAAATTATATAGGGATATTTAGGTCCTGGATTAATTTCAGAATTTTTGAAGCAATATAAAATATAGTTGCTTCACAAACTGAAATTGTGACCAGAAACAAAGATTTGAAGGTGTGCTCACATAGATTGTTGGATGGAGATGAAATTTGGTGGAGAGTTATTATTTGACCATATGGATGATCTCCCAAAATTTCAACTCATTTGGATTAGCCTAGCTAGTACTTCCTTCACAAAGCTTTTCTCTGGACAGAAACTTTTGAAATTTGCTGAGGAGGATTTACTAGGCAAATGAAGTTGAATTTTGTCATGTGGCAATAATTTGAATATGATGGAGTGCCCAAAAACTTTGAGGGCAATCAAGAAAAGATAAATCGCTCTTCCTTCACAAAGTGCCATACTGGACAGAATAGGAAATGAATATTCCTGAATTATTTTTGAACTAGGCAAGGTTGGTTTTTTGCATATTTGTGGAAGATATGATTCAAATAATTTATGAGAATTTTGTGGGAATTTTTGGAAAGACAGAAATATAGGTTGCTTCACAACCTAGGGCAAACAGGGTTATTCCTTTAATAGAAAAAGGAATATTCCCAAGAAATAAATATTGGGGTTGGGCTAAGATGGAAATGACATGGCCTTGGGATAGATTTGAGAATGACAAGCCACTAGGAAGTGGCAGGAGAGAAAATCTTCCCAGGTTTCAAGACCACAGAGCCACCGAAAAAGAACTCCAAATAAAAATTCAAAGAAATCCAAAAGAAAAAGAAAGGGCCAAAAATCGGGGTGTTACAAAACTTAACCTTTCCGCTTGGGAACCGCCTATAATGTGTTTAGCATGTAAGATATTGAGAACCCTAGGTCGTGACGTTGACAGGAAAAGTACACCTCTCAAAATGTATTCATCTCTGATTTAAGCTTCGAGCTCTGGCACCTCTGCAAATCCACGCTTCCCTCTGCGAAGGGCCTATCTATTTACTTTATGCTATTTTACTTTTATTGTTGGGTCATCACCTTCTCATTCAAGCACTAGTTGGAGAGCACTATTTTCATTTTTATGCATTGAGTATAGTTAATGTTATGTACATCGTGACTGGATCAATGATTGAGCATGACGGGCTAGGGATAGCATTCTTTAGCATTTGTATTTTGAAAGGCATGATTGTTTTTTGGTATGCCTGAGTATTGATGTCTTTATGTCAAATGATAGACTATTTCTTTGAATCACTTGTATCTTAATATTCATGCCATGATTAGATTACATGATCAAGATTATGCTAGGTAGCATTCCACATCAAAAATTATCTTTTTATCATTTACCTACTCGAGGACGAGCAGGAATTAAGCTTGGGGATGTTGATACGTCTTCATCGTATCTATATTTTTTTATTGTTTCATGCCAATATTTTACAACTTTTACATACTTTTGGCAACATTTTATATGATTTCTTGGACTAACATATTGATCTAGTGCCCAGTGCCAGTTCCTGTTTGTTGCATGTTTTTTATTTCGCAGAAAATCCATATCAAACGAAGTCCAAACGCGTTAAAATTTACGGAGATTTATTTTGGAAAATATGTGATGTTTGGGAAAAAGAATCAACGCGAGACAATGCCCGAGGGGCCCACAAGCTCGAGGGGCGCGCCCCCCTACCAAGGGCGCGCCCAGCAGGCTTGTGGCCACCCCGTAAGGCGGTTGGGACCCTTCTTCTGCCGCAAGAAAGATAATATCCGGAAGAAAATCCCCTCAAAATTTCCGCCCAATCGTAGTAACGGATCTTCGGGAATTGAAGAAACGGTTTTCGGCCAGAAAACATAAACGCGAAACAGAAGCGAACAGAGAGAGAGAGAGAGATCCGATCTCGGAGGGGCTCCTGCCCTCCGGGAGCCATGGTGGCCATGGACCAGAGGGGAAACTCTCCTCCCATCTAGGGGGGAGGCCAAGGAAGAAGAATAAGGAGGGGGGCTCTCTCCCCCTCTCTCCCGGTGGCGCCGGAACGCAGCCGGGGCAACCATCGTGACGACGATCTACACCAACAACTTCGCCGCCGTCAACACCAACTCTCTTCCCCTCTATGCAGCGGTGTAATACCTCTTCTCCCCACTGTAATCTCTACTTAAACATGGTGCTTAACACTATATATTATTATCCAATGATGTATGGCAATCCTATGATGTTTGAGTAGATTTCTTTTGTCCTATGGGTTGATTGATGATCGTGATTGGTTTGAGTTGTATGTTTTATTTTGGTGCTGTCCTATGGTGCCCTCTGTGTCGCGCAGGCATGAGGGATTCCCGCTGTAGGGTTTGCAATACGTTCATAATTCTCTTATAGTGGGCGGCTTGAGTGACAGAAGCTTACACCCGAGTAAGGGGGTTGTTGCATATGGGAGTAAAGAGGACTTGTTACTTAATGCTATGGTTGGTTTTTACCTTAATGATCTTTGGTAGTTGCGGATGCTTGCTAGAGTTCCAATCATAAGTGTATATGATCCAAGTACGGAAAGTATGTTAGCTCATGCCTCTCCCTCATATAAAATTGCAATAATGATTACCGGTCTAGTTATCAATTGCCTAGGGACAAATCCTTCTCTTGAGTTACAAAAAGCTTTCTACTAAACAACTAATTTTTATTATCTTGCAATTTACTCGTAGTTTTATTCTCGCTAAGTACTCTTAGTTTTATTCTTGCAAAGTAGTTCTAGCATTACACCTACAAAGTAGTTTTATTCTTGTTTTAGGTAAAGCAAACGTTAACTGAGCGTAGAGTTGTATCGGTGGTCGATAGAACTTGAAGGGAATATTAATTCTACCTTTAGATCCTCGTTGGGTTCGACACTCTTATTTATC
This sequence comes from Elymus sibiricus, assembly GCA_039707655.1. Taxonomy (NCBI): domain Eukaryota; kingdom Viridiplantae; phylum Streptophyta; class Magnoliopsida; order Poales; family Poaceae; genus Elymus; species Elymus sibiricus. The sequence continues at coordinate 517,257,510 of CM077666.1, forward strand.
GAGAAAGGCTACAATTGATCCCCTATACTTGTGGTTATCAGCAGCCGACGTCCATGGAGATGACTGGGATGGTATGCTTCTGGCAAAAGCCTGGTCCTAATGTCATTGGAAATGATGACGGCGAAGTCTTTCGGCACCACTTCCCTTATTGAAGGCATCATTGAGGAGCTACTGTTTCCCGCTAATTCGTGTGCCCCGGAGGAAAGCCTCATATCCTTTTCTGGATCGGACAATGACGATGTCTCGATGTCGTTTACCACTTGGGGGCGTTGTTTTGGGCCCATTGATACTTTGTTGGTTGCTTGATGTCTAGGCTGGAGTGTTTGTTGGGTTGTTGGAATGGTGGTGGCGCTGGAAGTGGTCTGTGGCGGCGTCCAATACCTTGGTCATCCTGGCGCTGATGGTTGACCTATGTCTTGGATGCTTGTGGCGGTTGTGAGGTCTCAGTGTTCGGTGCCCTTCGACGACGCCTACGGTTTTTCTGCTTTGGTTCTATATATTTTCGATGGTGGCTGTGGGGCCTAGAGGACGTGTAGGGGGTATCTCAACCGAACATTGCCCTTCGGCATGGTACGTGGTTCTCTCTTGTGGTGCCCCGCCTGAATACCACTGTAGCCAGACAGTCGCCGCACACACCAGCCTAGGAAATCACACTGGCGCGTGCCTTTACAACAGGTATCATGAACACAGGCATTTCTATTAATGGACATATAAGTCTTACATGATATTTTACAAGGGTGATGGCAGCGGAAAAGCTCTATCTAAGGCAGCATGGTCTTGGTGCGGCTCCAATCCACAGGGATCTGACTGGGTTACTCTTCTAGCCCGCGAACACTCCGGCTCCTCGCTAGTGGACGTCAAATCCTTAGGTGAACCTGGCCACATTGAAGGCCGCTGAGTACTTTTGAATGTACTCGCAAGCAAACCAAACCAACATATACACCAAGCAAAGCAATCCATGGCATTCAAGCATGCACTTGTTATCTTAACAGTATTAACTATCATGTTAGGGCAGGATTATCTAGCAAGATTAATCATCTAGCTGCATTAATCATCATGTCATAGCAGGATTATCTATTGGAGTAAATATAGTAAAGTAAAGCATGTCAAGTAAATACTCCATACTCCGAATATTCTCACAATCCAAATCCGATCCAAACTTTGCGGTCATCCGACCGCTCATCTCATAGCCATCGCATGGCTAGCATTCATATCCCTGACATCATCTGATGTCCATGCATCTGTACTGCAAGTCGGACAAACCTTACCTTACTCTGGTTAATTCTTGGTAACAACATTATGTAGTTTATTCCTCCGGACTCGACGCAGACCATATAGTGTGACCTAGTACGAACTGTGTCCCATGACCGAGGACACGGCTATTCGAATAGATTTACACTCTGCAGAGGTTGCGCACTTTACCCACACTATGGAGCTCCTGGCCTCGTACATCAGTACATGCTCTCATTTGGGTGGACCGGTGCTGCTCCAACAAAACTTGTCTATTGCCTGGCACTCTTACGGTCCCACCGACAACCATACCCCTTCCGGGTCATGTCCTGGGTGGCCCCTGTGTCACTCCTGACACCTGCCACCCTCATGGCCAAACTAAACTGTCCCAAACGGGGACCGTGCGCAAATAACTTGGGCTCACAAGGTTATCGTCGCCTACCGGGCCAGGGTAGCACGCACGCATAACCTCCCCTCTTTGGAGGTACCGACAAGAGGCAAGACAATAGACCAAGTTAGGGCCTTCCCATAAAGACAAATGTGGTTGCACTGATGAGCTCGGTTCTGTGGCACTATGACTCGATCCAGCCGACGGAGGAGGTTGTCATTATTAGGTCACATTCTTTAACATTGCAATAACAGTAGTAATGCATAATGAAAACATAACAACCTATCTCCACATTGTCACCTACGAGTCACTAGTGCGATAATATGATGAGCATTAGCAGGTAATGTAAATAGCAAGTTCAACCTAGTAGGAGTTTAATCATTTCTATCACAGGCATGTTCATTAATTAAACATGCAAGAATAACACAGAGTAATGCTTTAGGGTATATATCAGATGGTCGGCTTGCCTGGGGGTCGATGGATTCACCGGAGAGGAGTGCGATCACCTCGCGGAAAAATTCGCCGAAGAAGATTCCCTCTCGGAGGGGTTGAATGTAGGGCAGGGGCAAAATGGGCATTTTTAGAATGTGTAAACATTATGAAAGTGATGCCATCGGAACGGGCTCGACGAACAGAGAACGTGGGCTTTGGAATCACCTGATTCGGAGTTACGGTTGCAGAGATACGGTCGTTCATTCGTTAAGCGGTGAAATGAATAAAAACTGTCCATTTCAGCCGCTAACTAGTGAACGTCCGCAATATAAAGATTTCGGCCGGCGGGGTTTAAACAGAAAGCGTCTTTCAGCAAAATACGCTTTCAGCATACGGAAAACGCATTTTCAGCCGAAGCACAAGCAGAGTACGCTTTCGGTAGTGGAAAGCGTATTCGAGAAGAATACGTTTCCACTTACTCCAGTGCGGGCCCGGGTCAACTCCTCTGTCTGGCCGACAGGTGGGGCCGCGGGGCCCGCTGGCCAGCTGGAGGTGGGGTCGCCGTCTTCCTCCTTGCCCGCACGCGCCTGGCCGAGGCAGGGGCAGCTCCCGCCGGCGGTTGCCGGCGACTCCGGCCACCGTTCGGTACGGCCGGCGCACCGACGTGCTCAGGGAGAAGTCCCGCATCCGATGGAGCATGCGGGAGTGCTTGGGGAGTCCCGGGGTGCGCGGAGCTGCGGCCGCAGCGGACGACGGCCACGGCGAGCTTGGGCACGAGGTTTTGTTGGTGGAGGGGACAGGCTGGAGCTTCGGGGCAGCGTCCAGGAGGTCTAGGAGGTTGCTGGTGAGGGTAGGAGGGAGAGAGGGGACTCGGGCAGCTCAAATTCGAGCGAGGCCCGACGGCGGCCATGGTGGCAACACGAGGCAAGACAAGGCTCCGGGGAGGTAGCGAGTGGTTGGGAAGGGCTCTAGGAGGGAGAGGAGCGGCTGGGTGAGCTCGAGGGGGCTCGGGGTAGCCTATTTATAGCTGTCCGGTGCGAGTGGATGGGCACGGCCGCGGTGGCGATCTTAGCAGCGCACTGGAACTCCGAGGCGACGTGGCTGGACGGTTGCGGCGTCGGGTGGCTTCGCGGGGAGTGGAGAGACCTCGAGTGTGCTCAAGAAGGCTTGGGGAAGAAGCTAGGGAGAAGACGACGACGGTCAAGGGAAAACAGTGCCGCGGCGGCACTCGCCGTGGCGTGAGGAGGAAGAATCCGGAGGGGAAGAAGGGTCCACAGAGGAGACGTGGATGTTGCGGAGCTGCTAGACATGTCGGGACAAGCCGGAGCTGGCCGGAGCGAGCTACCCGACGAGGACAGTGCGCAGAGCGCCTGTTTGGCGTGGCCACCGCGTGGTCACCACGGGTACCGCGTGTCCAGGGCACCGGATGGTCCTGGGACCTTGTCAAACAGATGCACCAGAGGTCAGTGAGTTGACATGTGATGGGTTGGAAGCAAATGGAGACATGGACTTGACTGATCTGAGCTGACCTAGGTTCTGCACAGGAACTTGACTGAATTTTTGTGGAGAAATGGCTAGAGGAATGGAGCTGGTTCTTTGTCACAATGAAATGTGGTAGGAAGGTGTAGATGCTAGAAAAATTTCAAGTCATTTGGACCATGCACTTCCTTCACAACGCAATATTTGGTCCAGAAACTAAACTTTGAAGCTGTGCTCAAATGGCCAAATGAAATGAGCTGAATTTTGGTGTAGGGAAGTGATTTGGGTGTAAGAATGCACTGGTAAAATTTCATACCATTTGGATATACCAAAATGGTACTTCCTTCACAGAGCTAGAGTCTGGACTGAAATCAAATGGAATTTTTGGGAGAAATTGGCTAGATAAAATGATGTGAATTTTTGCATGCTCACATCATATAGGGAATGTGAGGTCCTGGATCAATTTCAAGAATTTTGAAGCAATATAAAATATAGTTGTTTCACAAACTCAAAATAGGTCCAGAAACAAGAACTGGATGATGCTCTCAAAATTTGAACTATGGAACTTGGGTATTTGGTAGAAATGGTAAATATATGGATAGGGAAAGCTCCACAAATTATTTGGGATTTTTCCTGGCTACCAAAATGGTAGTTCCTTTGGAAAGTGCCCAGATTGCAATATTGGCTTTAAATAGGAAAATGCAATTTCCCTTATTTAATTATGGCCAATATTTTTATTGGAGCTCAATATGATCACAAAGAATATCTCCACAAGTTTTCATGAACTTTGGAGATAGATAGATATTTTCCTGGATTTAATTCCTTTAAACAGCAGAAAAAGGAATTAATTTTAAATGAAAAATATTGCAAATGACTTGGCAATATTTTTGCATATCCAGGGTTGATGGATACAGGAGAGTCTCTGGGAAAAGTTTGGGAGGCAATAGATCAAAGGAAATTGGGTTTCCTTTGTAACTGCCAGAATTAGGGTTTCCCTTCGGTAACTCGGAAGGTAGGGTTTCGGTGGCAAAATCTTGAGATTATATTTTGGGTGGCAAGGTTGAATTGGAGAGAATCTCTGGTCTGATGGGAAAGGCAAGGCTAAATGACCATCTTCATATACCCAAGAGCGAGAGAAAAATCCAATAACATCGGAAAAAAGACGGGAGTCCAATCCCGCGAAGGAAAAAAAAACAAAGAGCGAAAACCAGGGTGTCACATCTCTCTCGTGACGTTCCTAGGTAGTGGATGTTGTTCGACAATGGTTACGACTCACCGAGCTCTTCAAGGTGCAGAGAGATTGCATGGCAGCTGGTGACTTCTTCTCTACGTCTTCTCAGTGGCGTACCTCCTTACAACTGATCCAACAAAACTAGCTCCTCTTTTACCGGCATGCCTAATGGTAATGGGTGCTAAAAATTTTAATGTTGAATGCTTGTCGTACCTCCTTTATGATTCTTCTTCTGTTGTTTTCGGCGCTACCTGCTGTAGCCGTAGCCGCTGAGTTGTATCTCACGCAGCCTGGCTTTTTCCCATAGCAGCTTAAAACAACAAAAACCCTATTGTGCTGACGTACGCCAGAAGGGTATGGTAAATTGAACGTTTTTATGGCAAATTATATTGTCGCGAGGGCAAATTCTTTCAGCAAGCATGACAAATCTTGGCAAAAAACTAAGCTGGGCGGATTTGTCATACTTGCTAAAGAAACTTGTCATGCTCGAACAAGATGAACTGCCACGAAAAACGCTTGATTTGTCACCCTCTTCTAGCAAACGTTCGCTGGTTATCAAAATCATAAACTAAAACTCATCCAACAAAGGTCAGGACTAAGGAAATGCTTCAGGTTGGGAGGCCTCACTCAGGTCATACTACTATCCAGTTCGGCCTTTTTTTTTCTTAGGAGTAGTTCTAGTACGGACTTGCCTTTTTGGTGAGGCACTGCTCTGCGCGGGCCGTGCGATGGTTGCAGCCCAGCAGCAGACCGAGCAGCGAGCCAGCAGGTACGTGGACGTGTCAGCCAGGAGCGGATGGCGAGGATTGACCGGTGGAGAGACGTGGCAGTGGACGGCCGGTGGGTCCCACGGCCGTTCCATGACCTACCGGAAAAGAGAAGGAAGCAAAATGTCTTTTTAAGGAAGTCCATCGATGCTTGCGGTGTTGCGTGTTGTTTGGCATCGTCACGCCTACCCAAAACCAAGTGTCCATCGTTTCACCTAAACCACAGCCTCGATCCTCCCTCCCACTCCCAGACCTGGAAAGACAGAGAGAGCATCGATCATCGATCTTCAGCACATTGGTACGAGCGCCTGACACGCCACAAAGAAATTCATATGAGCACTTTATAAAAAAAAAAAAATCATATGAGCACCGTACGCAAACACAAGAAATGCGTACAGATTTTTTTTTTTGCTTTTGTAAAAAAACATCTTTTTTTTGCGGGGTTTGTAAAAAACATCTTGAACATAATAAAAATTACCTATATCACCAATATCAACGACGACGCCGATATTCGCAGCCCGGGTTCTTACCCATTAGGTCATCATGATAAACACACCTTTTAATGGCGCCAAAAGTTTTAATGGGATTTCTCGCGTCACCACAATGCGCCTTTTATACCGCTACCATAATAAGAGGTGTATCAGCAGGATTTCCGTGTCATGACAAGGCGCCTTCTATACTGATCACAAGGATAACGGAGATTTGCAGGGGCACGCACTTTGCCAAGCCCTGCCTGGCCGCTCGATTGCCCTCGGTCGAAGAATGCATGCACCAGACACCACTGATGATGCAGATCTCGCTGTTTTGACTGATGAAAAGCCGGACAGACTGACCAAACGCTCGCTGAACACATTTTCCACGACCCCCCTCCCTCGGAGGGAAAGGAGGAGGCTACCCACCCGTCTGTCCTAGAGCCTGATGCACACGAGGGCGCGCATTCGCAGACGCGAGCCGCCGCCGCCGTCATCGGGAGGACGATACCATCGTCGATCCCTGCCCCCACCGCCATCCTCGCGGCAGCACCACCCACGCCGGACCCGTGGCACGCTGCCTCTGCCGAGGCACAGCAGGCCCAAATGGGCGACTCCGCGCCACCTGCCGCCGCAGAACGAGAAGCCCCTCCCACCGCCAAAGATTTTGATTGATGCATTCTCCAGTTCATTTTTTTTTAGCTTACTACTAATATTTTGTTCTTTCAACTCATCAAAGAAAGGTCAGAATTAAAAAATACCACTGGTCCTTTTTCTTTTCTTTTTTGAGATGGCCTCACGCCATTTACATTCTGCCAGTAAGTTCTTTTTTTTTTGAGAAATTCTGCCAGTAAGTACTTTTTTTTTTTTTTGAGGGGAGCCAGTAAGTACCTGAGCTTTGTTTCTCCAGTGGGCTCTATTTTGCGTGGGCCGTGTGAAGCTTGCGGCCCAGTGGTAGATCGTTTGGGCCAGGTAGGTACGTGTCAGATGACCGACTGACCAGTGGCGAGACGTGGCTTTGGATGGCAGGTGGGTCCCTCCACGGCCGTTCCAGAAAAGGAAATCTTCTTCCATTTAAGGAAGCCCATTAATGCTTGCGGTATTGATTTGTTTGGCACAAGGCGCGGTGCTGTGCGTCGTCACACCCCAACTGTCCATCGTACTTCTACTTTCGCGTTTGAGTTTGACCCATACTCCACAACCTCGATCCTTCCCCAGACCTAGATAAGATTGAGCGTCTATCTCGATGCGATTTCCAGAGACACTGGCACTGTTTTGGGCCTGAATGAACGAGCACCTGACACGCCAGAAAGAAATCCATACCAGCGCCCAAGGCATCTCCAACGCTGATCCCAAATCGAGGCCGGTGCGCGGACAGTGATAGGGAAGTCGGTCATTCAATCCTGTTCTCTAAATGTTCGGCTCTGCTTTTTACCGCAGCACTCAAAATAATTACCAAAAATGGCATAATTCATTCATAAATAACTTGCAAATATCTCTAGTACACTGATAGTTCAAATGTATACAGGAGTACATCCGAAATAACCTGATGTTCAACAAGTTTTTCGAATTCAACGATTTCAAATTCAACTATACTATTTAAAACCGGCACAAGTCTTCCCACACACGTTGTCCCTTCAATTTCATCCAACAATATATGCGCGTGAATGGTCTGCTTTCAGTCCTGCAGTATATTTCGGCAACGCGTGCAGTCCATACAATGTGTAGAGTAACATTGATGAATGAATGAATTAAACAACGCGTGGAGGAATGGGAAGCAAAACTTACGATCTCCAGGGTTGACGATGGCCACAATGTCTCCAGTCGTGCAACCGCACCGCAAAACTTCATGACAGAGTTGCAGATGGTGTACCATCGATGCGATATCGACTTTGCATCGTGTTGCTGGATGATGTGTATGTCATAGGGCGCGAAGTTCTTTTGTACATGAAAGGAACCATGCACGCGCTGCCAAAAGATCGAGCCCCTTGAATTCCTGCCTACATAGTTCGTAGATACGGCCAACCAGGCATTGCACAACAACTCATCCTCCTTCACCGAGTACCCACCATCGTGTTTACTCTTGAAAACAACAAGAAGTTCAACAAAAAAACTCAATGGCATTTGAACAAAGATCTGCCAGACATGGTGTCCGCCATGGACGTCTTCAGCTAGGGGCAGATGGTACCTGGTTGCGGAGGGATCCTGGGTGGACGGTAACGTAGTCCAAGGAGGGCAGACATGTTGGTGGGGGCTGCAAACGCCCTATGATGCCTGGGCGGCGGGGGGAGGTACAGCGACAACGTCGGACGAGGAAGGTGCAGATACAAAGCAAGGGGGTAGGGCGGAGTGAAGAAAGTGGACTGTAACATCCCCAGATCTCAACCCTGTCATTAAGCTAATTAATTAGCCATGTCATCATGATCATCCTAAATAAATTGCATTTAGAGAATAATCCAACTTCAAATTCAAATTTAAAATAAAGTCAAAATTAAAAGTTATCCAAACAGTAGAACAAAAGTGTTCATATATTGTAAATATTCCCAAAGCAATTATAAAAATAAAGTCAACATTATAAAAATTCCCAAATTGATCCTAACATCCAAAAACAGTACCTAAACAGCCATATTTAAACCATTTCATTTAAACAAAAATTCAAATGAATTCATTTAAATCCCAAACTCACTGTGGCAGTGCAGAATGTTGCAGGGTAATTAATTTGGCAAGTTTCACATTTTTCTAAACTCATTTGCTATTAAAAGAAAAAGCAAAACAGGAAAGAAAAGAGAAAAAGAAAAGAAAACTACTGCACGGCTGGGCTTCAAGTGCACAGTGGCAGCCCAACCCAGCCGCGTCTTCTCCCTCCTACTGCTCATCCCCCTCGCTCGTTGTCGCCGCAGCGCGCCCGCGCGCACTGGCCCCCCTCGCCCCGCTCGACAGCGCGGCCTGCCGTCGCCGTGGTGGTTAAGGGCGATGCTCCGCACCCCTCTGAACCCCCTGGCCTCACTCCTCCCCCTCCCGCGCGCTGTCTCGTCCTCCCCGCGCACACCGAACGCGTCCGTCGCCGCCGCTCGCCATTGCCGCGGCCACTGGCCTCCTCTCTCCGTCCCGAGCTGTCCCGCAACTCCGTCGTCGTCGCCTTCTTCCCCCTCGCCACTGGATCGAGGCTCGGGAGCTACATCGACGCCGCCCGTGCCGTTCGCCTCGCCTCCGGCCTTCCCCGGCTATCCCGAGCAGCTCCTCGTCACCGCGGTGAGCCGCTGCGCCGGATGCGCCCTTAATCTCTCCCTCTAGTCCTCCCTAGTGCCGATCCGTCGAACCCGTGCTCCGGCCGCCGCCTGCCGTCGTCGTAGCGGTCGACTCCGGCCACCCCCGTGCCATCCACGGCCACCATCGGTCGCGGCGCGTCGCGCTCGTCCCGTAGGACCTAACCCCGGGCCAAAAGGCCCCCTGTGCGCCGATTCCGGCTATCGCCGCCGCCTCTGTAGCTCACCGCCGACGCGCATCGCGCGCGCGGTTTAAACGTCGGTGGGCCCCGCCTGTAAGGTCATTAGCGGCTAATTGTCGCGCTAACTGCCACTGACAGTGGCCCTTTTACTGTAGCGATTAGCGTTAGGTTTATTTAATTAAACTGCTAACAGACACTGACTTGTGGGCCCCCTGCTAATTAACTTAATTAAATTAAACTAAACCTCTGTTAACACTAACAGTCACTAACAGCTGGGTCCCACTGGGCCCAGTTGACCAGTCAAACCTGCTGACTAGGCTGGTCCCAGTCAATGACAGGTGGGTCCCACTGGACCCACTGTCCAGTCAACGTTGACCCAGTCAACTGCTGACTGTGCAGTTAACTGGGCCCACTATCAGCCACACAAGCACATATGTGGTACACTTTCTGTGTACCCATAGCATTTAATATTTAATATAATTTCGAATTAAATTAAATCCAGAAATTCCAGAAAATCATTTAATCTTTGAAAAATCATATAAAATAATCTGTAACTCGGATGAAAATAATTTATATATGAAAAATGATCAGAAAAATGAGAAGAATCCGAATATGTCATCTGCACTCATGTTAGAACCCTCTAAGTAGGTGAACCTGTAACTTTTTGCCTGTTTTCGATAAATGAATAGTGCATTACCTCAAATAAATAATTTCAATTAAATTCCTAAAACATCTAAAATATTGAGAGATGCAATATATCACCCCCTGCATATCGTTTAGGCATGTCATGCATCGTGACTACATTTGTTTGCTTATATTTATTGTTTCTTTCCCCTTTTCTCTCCGGTAGACTCCGAGACCGACGCTGCCCCTGTGATCAGCTACGTCACCGATGACCCTTCCTCCTTTTTAGCAGAGCTTCCAGGCAAGCAAACCCCCTTGACCATTCATATATCGCCTATTCCTTCTCCCCCATGCTTGCATTAGATTTTGCTACTGTAATTGATTGCTCCTATTCTCATGCATAGCCTGATTTTGTAACTGCTGTTGATACTTTACCTGCTATCCTAAATGCTTAACATAGGTTGGTTAACGATCTGTCAGTGACCCTACACCCTTGTCCGTGTTGCCATGCTTTACTACCGATGACTCGATCAGTGTGATCGATGTGCAGAGACCGACACAGCACCGCACACCCCCTTAAGTTGTACGACTCTGCAGAGCTACTATCGAGTGCCGAGGGTGATACCTCCTATCTCACTGCTGATGATATCTCTGTAGCATAGCTAGTCGGTTGTGGGTTACCGAGGGTGATTCCTCTTCCACCACCTCCGATGATGCCTCTGTCGTGTAGCCCCTCAAGTGTGAGCGTCTCGAGGGTGATTCCTCCAAGTTCACCTTGATGGATACATTGAGTGGGAGTCCATCGAGGGTGATTCCTCGGACTTCCCCCTTGATGACAAGAACACCCAGTTACCTTTAACTGTTGCCCCCATGTACTGTTACTGCGGGACTGAAGGGACAGGCGGTACCATCCCGGTAGAGGTGGACCTGAGTTCCCGACAGCCTCTTGAGAGTCGGGTTGACCTGGAGGGTACCCGCGAGATAATTATGAGGCGCGGCCGGGCAGGCAGAGACCACCCTGGAGAGGGATGGGCCTGACTCTTCTTGCAAGTCCTCGAGACGGGGCGACATGAGCACTGATCGTCACCGCGAGCTCCCAACACACTAACGGATTTGGGTATTTGATCTGAGTTGGCCACTGGCCTATACGCACTACCACCACGTGGGATAATGGTTTAATGGGGCCCTCGGTGCCGTATGTATCAGCCGAAAGCTCTGTCAGATGTCCAGTTCAACATTGTGGGCATGTCGGGCCAATGCCATCCAGGATGAGGTGGTGCTCGTCCCGGCTCGTTGCATAACGACCCGGAGTGCAAAGGGCGATGGGCCCAAGACCCCTGAGCGCTTAGGATGTAGACCGGCGGGGACCTCTCTGTTGAGCCTAGGTAGGACTACGTCGTGTCGATCAGCCGAGGCCGGGCATGACCCGATAAAAGTGTGTCCGGCCAGAGTTAATCGAGCGTGTTGGGTAACAGTAGTGCACCCCTGTAGGGAAGTTATTTATTCGAATAGCCGTGTCCACGGTAACATGACGCTCAGTGTTGTATCCTGATCTACTACAACTTGAACTGGATACATGTTAATTAATTGTAAGCTCCGGGACCGCTTTCTCGCAGGGAGTCGAGGAAGGATCTCTGGGCTTTGCTACTACATGCTTGTTACTTTATGTTATGCTACTAATCTGCACTCTTCTACTGCTGCAAGACGCTCCAAGATACTAGTCTTCGATAGGCTAGGCCTTCCCCTCTATTCTGGCATTTCTGCAGTATAGCCCACAGATACAGCCCCTTCCTTTTGATACCAATGCATAATTAGCATAGTTCTGATGTAAGTCTTGCGAGTACTTTGGATGAGTACTCACGGTTGCTTTGCTTCCTCTTTTCCCCATACCCGTTTGCTGCGATCAGATGACGACCCCCGGAGCCAGCTGATCCCGCTGTCGACTACTACTACACTGGCGGAGCCTACTGCTACGTGGAGACTGACGACCAGGAGTAGATAGGAGGCACCCAGGCAGGAGTCCTGCGCCTTTTCGATCTAGCTGTCGTGGTTTTGCTTAGCCTTCTTAAGGCACTCTTGTCTAATTATGTCTGTTCCCAGACATTGTTGCTTTCGCTGACTCTTGTGTAACTCGAGCTTATGTATTCGAGCCCTCGAGGCCCCTGGCTTGTAATATAAAGCTTGCATTTTTTTGTCTAGAGTTGTGTTGTGATATCTTCCCGTGAGTCCCTGGGCTTGATCGTGCGCATCTGCGTGTATGATTAGTGCACGGTCGGGCCGGGGGCGTCACATGGACCGAAAGGGGGGTTTGAGTGGGCCGGGAGTGTTGGAGTCCTCCATGCAGCGGTCCGGACTCCCGCAAAGCCCCCCAGTTTGCCTCCGGTTTGCGGGGAAACAGACGTCTGGACTGCTCCACGAACCGACGGGGTACCGTGCTGGATGACAAAACACGTCCAGAACGGTCCGGACGGATGCGAGCTATTTGAGGGTTAGAGTTGGAGATGCCATAAGTAAATAAGAAATCCATACAAATATCTCGGTAATAACAAAACAAAAGAGGTTCAAACAAATAAGAGATGCGTGCGCGCGCGTGAATAAAAACCCCGCTTCCACCGAAGGACCTCACAAATAGCCGTGAATGTGATCAATATCGGTTCGGCTGAATCTTGTGTCGTCTATATCGGCGACACCGCCGGTTTCCGCACTCGGGTTTGTATCGGTTAGGTTAGCATGATAAACACACAACGTTAAACAGTGCCAAAAGTATCAACGGGACTTTGGCGTCGCGACAAGGTGCCTTTTGTACCTATCCTGTGGATAAGAGTCATTACCGAAGAATCTATGAAACACCAGTTTTGATATGCAACGGGCAACCCAGAAATCGCTTCTAAATTAGAGACGATAACATGTTGCCTCTTGGTCCCAAAAATAACGAATCGGTCTCCATGCATATGTTTGCTTCGAATTCGAAAGAAGACCCCCTAAGACCATCACTAGACATGCCAAGACGAGACTCATACAAGCGTCCTAGGCAAACACGAAATGTGTACAAGCGATTTCCTCCTCGGAGGACCTCATCGATCACCATGGGCGGAATCATAAGGAAAGAAATACCGGTTTCGTAACACGACATGATTTGTACACCTTGTATCAACAACATTGTCGGTATCTGCCTTCAATATCCGGTTATTTAGAGCGGTGTCGGAACCAAAAGCCAGGTCATGCCAACATGATAAACACCATCAAACGACACTAAAGTACCAACATAGTTCCGCATCACGACGAGGGCGCCTCCGACAGCAATCCCACAGATAAGAGGCGTTACCCAAGCATTTATCAGACGCCATAATTCCTGCTGGCAACAGACACCTGAAAATCATCTTCTAAATTAGAAAACGTGATACATTACCAATTTGTCCGGAATATCTGGATGGATGAACGAACCGACATCCGTAGATACATTTGCTTCGGAACAAGACCCCCCCTAGTTAAGGGTGCCGGATCCTCGGTGCCAAAGTTAGGCAGTTGAAAAATGCGTTCCGGTAATGGTTTCGGGTTTTTCGAGCATCTTGTCCCCTTTATCAAGCTATCTTTCTTACCGGTTTTCATGTAGGAAGATTAATCATAGAAAATGATATCGAAAATATTCGGAGATACAATCTGGATCTTCTATGATGGAGGGGAGAGGCTCCAACCTAACACGAGGCATCGTTCCCCACATCGCCATTGTTAACTACAAACACCTCGATGATTAAACTAATTTGACGGTGATTATCAGTATATTATTACCAGTTTACCACGCACGGTGCCTGCAGTAAAAACGGCAACTACACGGCCGCAGTAAAAACCACATCCACATGTGGGTGTGGTTGTGCGTGTGCTCAAATAGGCAGAGGCCTCCCCAGTCCCCACTCACAAAGCAAACCCTCGCTCTCAAATCTCCTCGCTCCGCCTCCGCCTCCGGCCGCGCCGCCGCGCCGGAAGACCCGCCCCGCCACGGCCCTCCGACGAAGAACGCAGGCACAAGACGCCGCAGATGCAGATCTCGCCGCTCTGACCGAGAAACGCGCCGACGGACTGACCGAACGCTCGCCGAACGCATTTCGCCACGAATCCGCCGCCCCCCGTCGGAGGAAAGGAGGAGGCTTTCCCGTCCGCCCCTCCTAGGGCCCGATGCACCCGAGGTCGCGCATTCGCGGACGCGAGCCGCCGCCCCCGCCGCCGTCATCTGGAGGAAGATACCGCCGACGGTCCCCGCCCCCGCCGCCCTCCCCGCGGCCGCCGCACCACCAGCGCCGGGCCCGCGACCCGCTGCCCCCGCCGAGGCGCAGCAGCCCCGAACGGCCGCCCCCGCGCCGCCTGCTGCCGCTGGACGAGAAGCCCCTCCCGCCGCCGGCGGCCGCGCTCGTCGTCGCCGCCGAACGGCGCTGGCGCACCGACGTGCTCCTCGAGGCCGGCCGCCTGGCCGCCCACTACCTGGTCGCGCAGGGCGTCCTCCCCGAGCACGTTCTCCACGCCAGGGAAGACCCCAGCCCCAAGCAGCAGCACGTTCTCCACGCCAGAGACGACCCCAAGCAGCACCTCATCCCCAGCCCTCGCCCCGAGATCTCCGCCCCCGCCGGCTACGCCAGGAAGAGGGATGACGACGGGCCGCGCCCTGATGACGACCCCAGATGGCGCAGGAACGGTGGAAGCGGTGGCGACTGGGGCCGCGACAAGAGGGACGAGGACGACGGCGGCAGGCTCGCCCGGACCAAGTCGGGCTGGGACCGGAGGATCCAGAGCTTTGACGGGAGACGCAGGTACAACGAGGGCGATGGCGGACGGGGCGCTGGTGATGCCGACCGGGGCGTTCGCCGGAGCCACGCGTACGACGAGAAGAGGAGGCCCGCCATGTCACGCTCCTTCTCTCAGAACGACCGCCGGGCCTCCAGCGACGACCGGCGTCCTCCCAGCGATGACCGCCGGCCCTCTGTTGACCGCAGACTGGACCGGAAGCGGAGGAGCAGAAGCAGGAGTAGAAGCAGGAGCCGGAGCCGGAGCAGAACCAGGCCCAGGAGCTCTTACAGTGGCGGCCGGAGGGATTCAGACTGGCGACCACGCGGTGGTGATTTTGATCAGCCACGCAGTGGCGATCTGGATCAGAGCAAGGTGCCAACAGAGACTAGAACTGTTGCCAACCTTGAAGGTGATGTGGACGGCGATGATGTCGATAAATTGCCAAGGGATCCGAAAACACTTCGCTCGGAGGTGGTAATGGTGGAGGCGAATGACGGTGCAAGCCGTGAAGATCAAGATGTGGTGGAACCAGAGCATGATGGTGCCAGACATGAAGATGAAGATGCAGTACAATCAGAGTATGAGTATGAAGAGGTGGTGGAATCAGATGATCATGGTGAAGATGATGGTGTCACCTATGAATATGAAGAGATGGAAACAGAGGACAATGGTCAGGACGATGAGGCTGCTGTTGTTGCTGGCTTGAATGATGCAGATGCTGGTGAAATAAATGCCAGCCACCAACGGTCCATGGTGGATGTTCATCCATCAGAGCCTGTTGAGGAACCGGTGCACACGCAGTCCCAGCTCAGCGATGTCGATGAGGGCACTGAGGCTGGAATCGCGGGCAGAGAGGCATGCCCAATTGAACCAGTGGCTGAGAACAGTGGTTGCGCTGAAGTTAGCGGTGAAATGGAGGCTCCGCAAAGTGAACTTCAAACTGAATTTCAAGTTAGAGGTGAAATGGAGGCTCCGCAGAGTGAACTTGGAAATGAACTTCAAGTTAGAGGTGAAATGGAGGTTCTGCATAGTGAACGTGAAACTGAACTTCATGTTGCAGGTGAAATGGAGGCTCCACAAAGTGAACCTGAAACTGAACTTCAAGTTGCCGATGAAATTGAGGCTCCGCAAAGTGAACTTGAAACTGAACTTCAAGTTGCAGGTGTGGAGGCTCCTCAAAGTGAACCTGAAACTCAACTTCAAGTTGCTGATGAAATGGAGGCTCCGCAAAATGAACGTGAAACTGAACTTCAAGTTGCAGGTGAAATGGAGTCTCCGCAAAGTGAACTTGGAACTGAACTTCAAGTGGCAGGTGAAATGGAGGCTCCGCAAAGTGAACTTGGAACTGAACTTCAAGTGGCAGGTGAAATGGAGGCTCCGCAAAGTGAACTTGGAACTGAACTTCAAGTGGCAGGTGAAATGGAGGCTCTGCAAAGTGAACCTGAAACTGAACTTGTCGAGGAAACTCCACAAATGGAAATTGAGCTTGGAACTGAACTTCAAGTGACAGGTGAAATGGAGGCTCTGCAAAGTGAACCTGAAACTGAACTTGTCGAGGAAACTCCACAAATGGAAATTGAGCTTGGAACTGAACTTCAAGTGGCAGGTGAAATGGAGGCTCCGCAAAGTGAACATGAATCTGAACTTGTCGAGGAAACTCCACAAATGGAAATTGAAGCTGCTGATGGTGATCTTACCAGAGATGAAGAAGAGCTGCCGGCTTGGTATCAAATTTTTGACCTCAATGTCGACGGAACTCGTGAGAGCTGTGAAGTGACTGAGATTCCTGGTGATCCTCCTGAAGAACATGCTTGTGATTCTCTGCCTGATTTAGTTGGTCAGATGAGCCAGCAAGCATACTATGATCCTCCAGATACTCAAGTTCAAGATAAACGTGCAGATGAAAACCAACAGTTCGAGGATGATCAGGTGCTTCTAAATAAGGGTATTGGCATGCATGATTTGGATAGGGACTACCAGAACAGCGAGCAGATGCTTATAAATCAGAGAGCCAATGAGCATGGACATGGTGATCAACAGCTGGCGGGTGAGCAAATGCTTTTAAACAATGAGGAAACAATGCTAAAGCAAGATGCGGAGGAGCAGGTGGAGAATGAGCAGTTGTTACCTGATCGTGCTACAGACGTTAATCACCAGATAAAGGAGGAGCAAATGCTTCTAGATCATGTTACAGTTGTGCATGACTTGGATCATTGTGATCTGAACGGTGAACAGATGCTACTAAATGATGGTTCAGTTAATAAATCTGCAGTTGATGGGGACCAGTTAAAGGATGGGCAAATGCTTGTAGACCGGGCTGCAAAGAGACAAGCTACACTTCGCAGCCTAGACAATGGCCAAATGATGATTCCTATAATTAATTTGGATGACGACGACGATGATGATGATTATGCAGAGCAGCCTGATACCAGAGAGTTCTTAGAACCCAAGTAAGCTTTTTTAGATCATTTTTTTGTTGTTGCAAATCTCAGGGGGGGAGAGGGCAATCTTTTACATTTGAACATGTCCACTATACAGAAGTGATGCCTTACACGTGGATAATTTTCTGCCAGAACGTATGTGTTCTCAAGACGAGCAAGCCGCAAGCTTTCCTGACCATCAGACTAACATCCCAGCATCTTCTTCATCGGTTCCACCACATTCCGGAAATAGGTGGACTGGGATGGGAGCTGTCAATGCACAGGTGAGATGGCAGTTTTGAAAGAATATATCTGTGCCCTCATTTTTGTTCATTATTCTTCGTGCAGCTAGTAAAGCATCTGGCTAGAAAGGGTAACTATTACTGTACAACTTGCTTTAATACTAGGGGTTGCACTTCTCACCAGTGATTTGCTCATATAGTCACATGCTCAAGGCGTAATTACCAAATCAGTCTGTTCATGCTCTTATTGGCATTTGTCAGTACCGCCCTTTGTCATTGTTCTTCTCTGACTGATCCGCAGTATTGCATTTCTGTCCTGTATTCATACCTTTTTTTCGTTATCTCGTTAAGTAAGATATTTAAACGGTTTCTCATTTCACCAGGGAATTCCCAGTGATGATGGCGTCCTATATGGTGGTGCGTTTGACAAGATACCATTAGGTAAGCTCTCCCACTTCACTTCTGGAAATGTGCAAATTTCCTTTCCCAGCTTATGTTTGTTAATGTTGTTAAAATTGGAGCCTTGCCAACTTTGTTTGTCTCAAATTTTTACCATATATGTGTGGATGAAGCTTGTGTAGATTAGTTAACTTGAGGTTGCACATTCCTAGCTACTCGATTAATATGTATGCTGATATTCCGTTGAACTTTTGGACCAAGCCACATACGCATGATAGCTGGCATGCATGGAGGCATTTGTTTTTTCGAAACATTTTTTAAAATGGGTCCTGGAGGCATTTGCATGCCCACATAGATTACAGCAACATCGTGAACCCTGGATTGGACATTTAGTGATATAACCGCAGGTCATTTCTTTAGGTGGACTGACTGTTTCCCATTATTTTCTGTTTATATGAAAACCCTGTTTTTTTATGGGAATATGAATACCATGTTATTCTTTTACAGAGCACATCTTCAGTTCCATGCACAGATGTCAGCTCTTTTTCTGCTTAGTCTGTCTGTATGTCTTATAATAATACGGCTGCAGCATACCCCCCAATTTTGATCTATATTTTTTCCATACCTGCTGACTAGTTTGTCAATCAGCAGTCTTGGCTTTCTTACTGGTTCCTGTAGGTGTACCTGTGCCAACATATATGTTTGTTCATCTCTTCTCCACACTTTGTTTAACTGAACTTACCTTGGGATGTGGTAGCTAGTTTCTACAAATCTTGCTTTGACGAAATCTGCCAGGGTGCTGGAACCATGGTATCTCCTATTTTCAGGCCACGTTTACCGCTTACTGAAACAAAAAAAATCTATATTTTTTTAGAAGATCAAAAGTATAGGCATCTATATATATATTTTTCCATGCTCGGTGACTAGTTTGTCAATCATGAATCTTGGCTTTCTTCCTGTGTTACCTGTGCCAACAGCACATATGCTTGTTCATTTCCTGTCCACGCTTTATTAAACTGAACTGAACCTTGGGCTGTGGGGAGGAGTGAACTCTACAGTTTTGCTTTGCTGATAGTTATTTTCAGGCCATGTTAAATAACCTTTTTCTTTTCTTTTCCTTTTTTGGCCAGAAGTGATCAATGTGTGGGACCTGCCGTCATCGGAGCTGGGGAAATCCTGATGAGCCAGCCAGCCATGCTGTGTTGTACGTGCGTGCGTGCGTGTGTGCGCTCACTTTCGCTCCAGCTTACTGTGTGTCTGTTGTTAGTTATCCTGGACCGTCGAAGGCCGGGCACTGGAGCCGGTCGACCGGTCACTGTTGATCTGTACTATGTGGTCTTATGCTAGGTAGTTTAGTTGTCTTGTTGTTAGATCCGTAGTTGAGTTGAAAGAAGTCACATTTCGCTGCTGGTCCAGGAAGAAGTAGCTGGTGCCTCCTCTGGTACAGGGTATGCAAACACTACCCTGTAGCTTGTTGACAGCCAGCTCCTCCTCCTACAGTTTTGACTGCAAAAAGATACCGAGTCCCGTTCATCTAACCGTTCCGTTCCGTGTTGCGCTCCTCTTGATCCACCTTGTGAAGAAGGAAGGTGCCCCAGATGGGGTCAATGTGTGTGAGGATCATGAGCTCCTCTTGATTCAGTAAGCAATGTGAAGTGCATAACGATTACTGGAGAAGAAAGGTGGCAAGGAATGGGATGATATTTGCTTGGTGTGTTCCAGCACCAGCCTGCTGCCAAGATGGCAAAGCATCACCGTGCTCCTTGTCCAACATTTGTCGGGCTTTTTCCTTGCCCTCTGATGAGAGGGCCTGATCGGTTTGGTGCTGGGTCAGTGCTGCTGACTGGACTTGTTCTGTATTGGAACAGCATTGTACTCTACTCTGCTGCTGCAATGGCATCATGTGATGGAAGATGTTGGTGGTGCCGTAAAACGCTCTTATATTTCTTTACAGAGGGAGTAACAACTAACTGTCTGAAGAATCGTGTTGGACCGAAACCAAACAAAATCATACCTTCTTCATAGGGACTTTCTGTCTCTGGTCTGAGCGTCTGCCTGGCTATGTGTATGATAGCACATGTACAGGGAGGGAGCTATACCCTGTGATCCATTCTTCTTTTTGATGGGCTGTGATCCATTCTTGTTCTGATGTGTGTACCTAAATGCCGGCCGTTTGCCCATTCCCGGCCCGTCGCAACGAATCGTCGACCGGCGGGTCCAAAAACTGGACTTGTTCTCTTCGCGGAAATCAAGTCTGGGTGGCCTGCTTGCTGGGCGAGCGCACCTAACGAAGGAGGACAGAGAGCGCCCGCGGCTGCCTGCATTTTAGTCCCACATCGGGGAGCCGGGCGAATGGATTCCACTTCATAAGAACAGCATGCCGAGCTTAGAACGTGCCCAAATGGAAGCGCACCCGACAAGGCATGAGCCAGATCAGGCTCGTGCCGTGGCATCCTGTCAGTAGTGTCGGAGAAAACAGCGCAAGCCTGAAGGGACGTGGCGGAGCTGGGCCGGCGGCTGCGACCTCCAGCTCAAGGAAGACGGCGGTGCGGGGCTCGGGTGCGACCGGTGGTCGCAACCTCCAACTCAAGGAAGACGACCACAGCAGTCGTTGCTGATGTTTTTTCAAACCGGGCTTTCTCCCTTTCCGTTACTCGCATAACTGAAATACAAAGTCTTTGAGATAGCAAGAGATATATGAGTGAGACGGGAAAACGACGATGGAGGTCGCTGTTGAACTATGCCTTAAGCTAGGTAGTGGTTTGGTTCTCTTGTTTGTTTGTTTGTTTTTTCCGACAAAGGTTAGATCCCTAGAATGGAAGAAGTCACATATGCTTGCTGGTCCAGCAAGAGCCTGGGTGCATTCTTTTTATTTTTATATGATGGGCTGTGCCGACACATATGCTAGGTAGTTTAGTTGAGTTGTCTTGTTGTTAGATGATCCCTAGTAGAGTTAAAAGAAGTCACATTTGCTTGCTGGTCCAGGAAGAAGTGGCTGGTGCCTCCTCTGGTACAGGGTAAGCAAACACTACCCTGTAGCTTGTTGACAGTCAGCTGCTCCTCCTACAGTTTTGACTGCAAAAAGATACCGAGTCCTGTTCATCTAACCGTTCTGTTCCATGTTGCGCTCCTCTTGATTCAGTAAGCAATGTTTTTTTTTTTTTCTAAACGGAGGCATAAGCTTTGCCTCATCCATTAATTAAGAAGGATAATAGAGTTTGTTACACCACACGTATTACAGAAGGTCCATTACTCTCCCTGCATTATTCTTACCCAATTTGTGTGCACCCGCAATAACCCAAAGTCTAGCTTCTCTTTTGATGGCGTCGAAGATGACCGGCGCCGGTGTTTGACTTGTGCTTGAATACACGAGCGTTTCTCTCGTTCCAGATGGTCCACCCAACTAGCATAGTGAGGCAATGTGAAGTGCATAACGTTTACTGGGGACTTGCCTGCAAGCGGAGAAGATAGAAAGGTGGTAACGAATGGATGATATTTGCTTGGCGTGTTCCAGGACCAACCTAACAAGATAGCGAGCATCACCGTCCTCCTTGTTCACCATTTGTCGGGCTTTTTCCTTGCTCCCTGTCCCTGATTTGAGAGGAACCCGCCCGGTTTGGTGCTGCTAACTGGAGCTGTTATCTGGAATGGCATGTGATGGAAGATGTTTCTGTTTTTCAACTGTTGTGATGGATGATGGAAGGTCTGCTGTATAACAACTAACTGTCTTAATTGTTACTGAAGCGTACGTGATGGCGTTGGACCGAAACCAAATCATACATAGCTAGTGTCTGCCTGCCTGCCCATGTACTACTTGTATGGATCATACTGCCAAACACACCGTACAGGGAGGAGGGTTTTTTTTTTTTTTTTTTGCGGGGGTACAGGGAGGAGGTTAGCTGGTGCTTATGGCTCTTTTTTCCTTTTTAAGAAAAGACACCCAAGGAGAATCTCACGGCTCTTGGGGACATATGCTTTCATAGGGAATCAATCTGGTGTTAAATTTTTTTATTTTTTTATTTAAAAAATACATAAGCTTTATTCATTAGAAATAACAGTTACATCATTGATGAGGATGGATACAATCTGGTGTTCATGATGTTAGAAGGGATAGAGAGAATTGATGGAATCGATGGATGTATTATTGAGCCTCGAGGGCGAGTATATATTGAGTACAAGACTTGAAGGGCAAGATGCCTCCTAGAGATAAGATGAAAACAATTCCTATCTAATCCCGGACAATCTCTACGTACCAAATATATCTCTAACACATGAGACCATCGTCTTAGCGATGTGCTCATGCATGTGCTGATGTGTACCTAATGCCGTTTGCCCATTCCCGGTCCGTCGCTACGAATCACCGAATGGGATGCACCGGCGCGTCGCGGAAATCAAGTCTGGGTGGCCCTGCTTGCTTGCTGGACGAGCGGAGCTAACCAAGCACAGACAGAACGCACGCGTTTTAGTCCCACATCGGTGAGCCGGGCGAATGGCTTCCACTTCATAAGAGCAGCTGGCCGAGCTCACTCTACGTGCTCAAATGGAAGCACATCCGACGAGGCACGAGCCAAATCAGGCTTGTGTCGTGCCGGTGGTATGTGCGGTATGCACATTTAGCAATATAAAAAATCATGGTAAATCAATGATCAACCACACACGCCACCGTGTGATGGTACCGGCGTATGACACATGCGCCTGGCAAATTTTTTTATCTCTAGCGCAAGGAAGACCAAGCCTGCGATCTGAACAAAAAACAGGCTAGAGAGGCCAAATTAACTGGTCAAAAGCTATTTTTAAGGCGCTAAACTTCTTAGCGGATCTGCTAGATAAGATTTAATTCGCTAAAAAAAAAAATTCCCCCAAATGTAGCTTTTGAGGAATTAATGCATCAGAATTATGGCTTGTATCCCTCAAAACTTTGCCCCATTTCCCTATTTTTAGTGATGTGTCCCCATTTTTGTTCATTATTCTTGGTGCAGCTCGTAAGGCATCTAGCTAGCTAGAAAGGGGAACTGCTAGGAGCGCGCTTGGAATCCAGTGATAAAATTGCAGGCCATTTCTTTAGGTGGACAGTCTCCATGTCTTTCCTTTTATTGCGAGGGGGGTCTGTATGCATTTTAATACGACTGCACCATCAGTTGGGCTTTGTTCATGTGTACTGTGAATTCCATCCTTAATTTAACTGAACCCACCTTGTGCTGCGGGAGTGAACTCTACAGTTTTGCCTTCCTGCTACTCCCTCCGTCCCATAATGTAAGACGTTTTTTGACTTATTATAGGACGGAGGGAGTAGTTATTTTCAGGCCATGTTAATTTGCCACTTGCTCAAACAACTTTCTTCTTCTTCTCTTTTTTTGGCCCGAAGTGATCAACGTGTGGGACCTGCCGTCATCCGTGCTGGGGAGATCCTGATGAGCCAGCCAGGCATGCTGTGTTGTAACTTCCGCTCCTGCTTACTGTCTCTCTGTTGTTAGTTATCCTGGACCGTTGAAGGCCGGGCGCTAAGAGCCGGTCGACCGGTCGCTGTTCATCTGTACTATGTGGTCTTATGCTAGGTAGCTCTGTTGTTAGATTTTTTTCTTAGAAAGAAGTCAGATTTGCTTGCTGATTCAGCAAGAAGTGGCCGGTGCCTGGGAGAGGGTAAGCAAACACTACCCTGTAGCTTGATTGTCAGCATCCTCTCCTACAGTTTTGACTGCAAGAAGATACCTAGCATAAGACCACATAGTACAGATGTTCCGTGTTGCGCTCATCCCGATTCACCTTGTGAAGGTGCTGCAGATAGGGGCATTTGTGTGAGAGGCTCATGAGCTCCTCCTGATTCAGTCTGTGAAGGTCCTGCATAAAGAAAGTTTACTGACTGATGAACCGTCGTCAAGCAGCAGAGAAAGATGACTGCGCTGCAGAGAAGAAAGAAAGGTGGCAATGAAAGAATCAAAGAATGAATGATAATTGCTTGGTGTATTCCTAACGAGATAGTAGCACGCATCAGATGGCCGGCCCATCACCGTCCTTGTCCAACATTTGTCGGGCTTTTTCGTTGCTCCCTGTCTGTCTCCCGACCGGTTTGGTGCTGGGTCAGTGCTGCTAAGCTAACTGGAGATGTGTATGGCGGAACAGCATGCATACTCTGCTCTGCTGCTGCAATAACATGTGGTGGAAGCTCTGCACTGCAGTATAACTGACTATCTGAACAGAACTGTGATGTGATGCCATGTATCCGTAGCAAACCCAAATCACAGCTTCTTTGAAAGGGACTTGAGTCTGCATGCATGCCTGGCCATGTACTTGTATCATCATACTGCCAACACAGACACATGGGAAACATATATGCTTTCACAGGAAGGGAATCTCTCTGGTGTCAACGAGAGTGTCTAATTTGCGACCTGATCATTGTACATATATCTGTTGTGGAGCGGCGATTCTAACGGCTCTTGTGATGTATGTTTGACTGACCGTACTGTTTGTTGTCCATGGACTGAAACGGTGAGACGCAGTTATTTCCTGGAGCAATGGCTGCTGACTGATGTAGCAGAGCTTGTTTTGGTCTTATGCCGGTGTCCGAATGCAGTCACTGCATCATCCAGCCTTTTCTGCCTGGGCTCAGATTGGCTGACTTAACGTCACTTGACTTAGGGTCACTGGCATGTGGGCCATCAGGTTTGCGGCCCCACATGTCAGCCAATCCTGAGCGTTTCTGCCTACGCTCCACTGCGTCGGGAGTCACGGTGGGGTTTTGAGTGATATAGTATTAAAAAAGATTAACCGTTGATTAGATGTACACTTTAGACTTTTCCCTTATTTGAATTTTCTTTATTTCATAAGGGTAATTTATTCTGCATGCAACCTGTACGTACCCTTCTCAGCAAATATGAACGTACTATAGTATTCTAACAATGTAGTATTGGCCGTTGGATCACAAATGTAAACAGTCCAAAATAATTTCATGTACTGTAAAAAAGACTCAAAAACATTCATGAGCCCTCGCCACCAGCCACCCCGGCCCCGGCGCCCACGTGCCTCCGTCGACGGCCACTCTGGCCCTGACATCCACCTGTCTGTAACCTACCTCCCTCCTCCCTCTCGCTGCCGGCCATGGATTCTCTGCTGCCGTGAGCTCCGATGGCTCGCCTCCAGCCCCTCCTCGGGAGGTTCTGCCAACGACGAGCACCCGAGGACCTACCTTCAGACCCTGCATGGAGATGAGGTACTCGTGCCTTCCGAGACCTCTCGTCCTCGCCGTCGATCACAGTTCATAGAAGACGTGCTACAGGCCTTCGGGGACTTCTTCGACTGGTCTCTTATGACTCTTAGGAACATATGCTTTCATAGGGAATCAATCTGGTGTTAATGAGACCACCGTGTTCGCAATGTGCCGAGGCGCGTAGATTGCCTACTAGTCTGTGGTATGTATATATATCTGTCCTGCAAGAACGACATGTAACCACTGTGGGAGGTACTGACTTGGCTATAGCATATTTTTTTAGGGATGGGTATAGCATATTTAGACGAAATTATTAGTTAAGGGTTAACACTTGCAAAGCTCACTCCCCACATTCTCAGGCGCTGACAAGTGGAGCACTGCATGTGTATTCGCAACCTGAGAGTTTTTCCTTTTTTGTAGATTCATTTATTCAAAACTGGTAGTGCACACTCTAGTCAGATTGATTTCATCCTCTCGAGAAGAGAAGACAGGCGTGCGTGTCTAGATTGTAAGGTGATACCTGGAGAGAGTGTTGTCTCTCAACATAAGCTTGTGGTGCCTGACTTCCGCTTTCGGATTCGTGTCCAGCGAGATAAGCGTGCCAACACTAGTAGAAAAAGGACTTTACGTGAGCCCCATTAGTCCCGGTTTGGAATCGGACCAGTACTAATGTGACCATTAGTCCCGGTTCCAACGGCTAGAGGGGCGGGCATCATTAGTCCAGGTTCGTGTTGAACCTCTAGTACCGGTTCGTGACACGAACCGGGACTAAAGGTGATCGTGGGGCCCCAGCCTGACACCAGGCTGGGGCCCCACGATCACCTTTAGTCCCGGTTCGTGTCACGAACCGGTACTAGAGGCTCACCTTTAGTCCCGATTTGTGTAACGAACCGGGACTAAAGATGCTCCTATATAAACCCTTCGTCCAGCCCTAGCTCTCTGTTCTTCCCCTTTCCTCTCCTCTCTGTTCTTCCCCTCTTCCTCGAGCTCATCCTCCATTTTTGCCAAAATTTGTCAAGATTTGGAGGCACCCCATCCATCCAAGTGTTCACAAAGGTTAGTAACTTTGTCCTTTCATCTTTCATTGCTAGATTAGCTCTTGCAATGCTCTATAAGTATAGTGATTTGTGGGTTTTAGTTTGGGAGTATTTATATGTGGTAGTTTATTTGATTTATATGCAATTTGAGCTCAAATTAACTTCTTAGTTTGGATGTGTAGGTGTGGTTTACTTAGTGCCTTCCCGTCCCCGTCCTAAACCCCGTCGATCGCCCGCACCGTCCCGTCGCCGGCACCACATTGGTGAGCCTCTTGTTCTTATCCTTTTTATAAAAAGAAAATCATGTTTGTGTGATTTAGATAGTTACTTGTATAATTTTCTTACCCGTACGTTGTTTGTTATACATAGTGGCATGGTTTTGATATCCGTCCCCGTGGGCCCTCGTTATGATTCAGATGTGGTATATTCTCTTTTATAACTATTTGTTGCATTTCGTGTTTATGACAATTATGCCCATCAAGTTGACATAGATATTTTTATCTAGGAGGTATGTGAACCGGAAATTGCAACCGATCCTCTTGTCGAGAAGTTAAATTTAGTTGAAAAAGAAAACGAGTATTTGAAAGAAAACGTTGGTTAGGAGCTGTCAACCGCTCGTGAGTGACTCCCATATTTAGAGCACGAGAGATAGGGTGCGCTCATGCATGTGCGACTGACCATTGAGTGGCCCATGGTATAACTCACAAGGGCTGCAACAAGACTTGTATTTTTTGAAAGTACCCTGTGATCCATTTTTTTTATGGGCTGTGGCTGCGATCCATTCTTGTTCTGATCTAGGAGTAGCCGTTTGCCCATTCACGGCTCTTCTCTTAGAGCATCTCCACACACACACACCCCCCCCCCCCCCAACAGGCCCCCCAAGGCCCCTTTTTTTTTCCGCCGGCGCAAAAAAAATTCGCCCAATCGCGCCCTCAGGAGCTCAAATTTCGCCGGTTAGAGCCGAAATTGGCGCCGGCGGACCCAGGCCGACCCCAGCGCGCCCGGGGCGCCGGGGGAAAGAAAAATGGCGCGAAAACAAACCACGCCAGATTCCCCCCTGTGGGCCCGCCGAGTCAGCAACTGTGCTTCGTCGTCCTCATCGCCTCGCCTCGGCTCCCGCGCGATTCAATGCTGTCGCCGGTCAGCCTTCCATCAGTACTGGCGGCCACCGCCGCACGTCCCCGCCCTTTCCCGCCGTGCGTCCCTGCCCTTTCCCGCCACGCGTCTACACCGCTCCCGCCCTCTCGCCGCTATAAAAGCCAACCTTCGCCGCCGCTCGCCGCACACTCGCCATCTCTTCGCCTACACCGCTCCAGCGCCGACCATCTCTTCTCCTCACCTTTCTCGCCCAAAATTCCGCCGGCAGCGCCATGGCGGAGAGATTTCCCGGCGACGGCGCGGCGGCCAACGGCTTCGGCCGCCGCTGGCTGCACGAATGGGAAGCTCGCCTGCTGCAGGACGCGAACTACCTGACGCCGCCCGATGTACGTGTACTGGGTGCATGGCGGCTGAGCGCCGGCGGCGTCCCCATGCCTCCGCCGCCCTCCGACGAGGAACGCCCCGCCGAGATAGAGGCGATTCGGGCCGCCATGCCAGAGTACGCGCGCGAAGAACCACGCTGGGCGGCGGACAACCACGCGCTGTGGACCACATACTTCCAGCAACGCCACGCCAAGCAGCTAGCGTCTACCAACGGCGACCTGACGCCGAGGGGGCGCCACAACTCGGAGGGCCGCCGTCAATGGTGGGGCGCGCCTGGGCGAACTCTCTCCGCCGTCCTTGCGCACATCGAGGGAGGCAACGAGCCACGGCTGGAGTATCCATCGCCATCCCTCTCTCACCACCGCGGAAGCTCCTGGTTGCCGAGGCGCATGGCCACGTCGTCATCTGGCTCCCGCTCCTCCGGGTCGCCGTCGGTGCCGCCACTCGTCCCCGTCAAGCCCGAGCCGCAAGAGACGCCGCTCCGTTGGCGCAGCCGCGGCGGCAACCTCGTCATAAACAAGGGCCGCCGCGTCCCTTCCCCTCCCCGCGGCCACATTTGCCTGGTGAAGCCGAAGAAGGAGCCGGCGACCGTGGTGAAGCAGGAGCACGAGGACATGGCCGCTGACCTCGAGAGCGCCCTCGCCTGGTCGCGCCCAGATTACGTGGCGCAGGAGATGGAGCGCCAGCGCCGTGCTCTGGAAGAAATCTCCTAGCGGCGCCGCGGCCGCAACCAGGGCGGTGTCGTCGTGCTCTCCGACAGCGACGAGGAGGTCACTGCGCCGAGCAAGCCGTTCCGCGGCCGCGATCCAGGGCAGGGCTGCAGCCACGCCGCCCCGAAGGACGAGCCGCCGAGCGACGGCGACGGCGGCGACGACTACACCGTCTTCTACAACCTCCTCGGCATGAACTAGGCGTAGTTTTTTTTTATGTTTTTATCTATGTTTTTTTTCAATTCGCCAAAATATCAATGAAATTGCCTATATTTCGTCCAAATTGACTGAATTTCGTCGAGTTTGAGCGTTTAATTTTTTTATTTTTACCTTCTGCCGTTGCGTTCGCGGCTGGGAATCGGTTCCCCCACGCCAAAAATTCCGCCGGCGACGCCTCAAGAGGCGCTATTTTCCCCCGAAAAACGCCCTTGTGGGGCCGAACGTCTGGAGATGCTCTTATCACCAGCGCGTCCAAAAACTGCACCTGTTCTTCTCTTCGTGGAAAAACAAGTCTGGATGGCCTGCTAGCTGGACGAGCGTGCAGAGAGAGAATCCACGCGTTTTAGTCCCACATCGGAGAGGCGGGCGAATGGCTTCCACTTCATAAGAGCAGCAGGCCGAGCTTACTACGTGCTCAAATGGAAGCACACCCGACAAGGCATGAGCCAGATCAGGCTCGTGCCGTGGCGGTGGTATGTGCGGTACGCACATTTAGCAACATAAAAAAACATGCTAAATCAATTAGCCCCCGTGTGATGGTACCGGCGCATGACACATACGCCTGGCTATTTTTTTCTTCATCTATACATGTTTTTGCCATCGCGTCGGTGACGGAGAAAATGACGTTGTCAGGGGAGCTCAAGGAAGACGTCGATGGCTGGCGTTGTTGATCTGCAGGTCACATTTGCTTGCTGGTCCAGGAAGAAGCGATCAAAACACTACGTACCCTGTAGGTTGACTACAGTTCTGGCAGCAAAAAGACACCGAGTGTTGTTGGTCTAACCGTTCCGTTCCATGTCGCGGTCGTCCTGACACACCTTGTGAAAGAAGGTGCTGCAAATAGGGTCATCTGTGTGATGCTCATGACCTCCTCCTGATTCAGCTTGTGGAGGTGCTGCATAACTATCTGAATTAGTACTGTATTTTTTTTTTGAATGAAATTAGTACTGTATTACTTAACAGAACTGTGATGTGATGCCATACATCGCACCAAACCCAGATCACAGCTTCTTTGAAAGGGACATATATGGGTCTGCATGCCTGCCACTATAAACACGCATCATCTGTCGGTCCGTTGTAGAGCGGCGATTCTAACGGCTCTTGTGCCCTGTTTGTTTGACTGACTGAGCGACCGTACTGTTTGCCGCCCACGACTGCAATGGTGAGATGCCCTTCTTTCCTGAAGTGATGGCTGCCAACTGATGTGGCAGAGCTTGGTTTGGCCTCAGGCCTGCCGGTGTCCGCATGATGCACTGCAGGCTGCAGCCACTGCATCATCCTGCCTTTGCTGCCTACGCTTCACTGCCTGGGGTAGGGAGTCACGACGGCAGCGCGCGCGGTGGGTTTAAAACATCAACTGTCTACACAAAATTCAGACGCCAAGACACTGTATACTTGACTCAAC
Organism: Elymus sibiricus; assembly: GCA_039707655.1. Lineage (NCBI taxonomy): Eukaryota > Viridiplantae > Streptophyta > Magnoliopsida > Poales > Poaceae > Elymus > Elymus sibiricus. The sequence continues at coordinate 517,287,476 of CM077666.1, forward strand.
GGTTCAGTCACGGTCACACGAAATCAATCTTGGTTTGGTCGCAGTCCAAACGCACAACGTAACCAAGTTTGTACATAATCCCAGGGTACTTGCAAGGATTCTGGTGTTAGTGAGACCATCCATCTTGGTTTGGTCGCAGCCATGCCGGTGTCCCTCTGAATGCACCTGCTGTTGCTGGAACCGAAGCTGCATGATTCAATATGCAATTTCAGGAGGTCACTAAGAAAAACATTCACGAGACATTGCCTAGGCCTGAGCAGGGGCAGCCCGACCCGATGACCCGGCCATGTCAGGTTGGGCTTGCCATTCGGTCCAGGCTCGGGCCTCGTTTTGCAGCCTGGAAGGTAGTTCGGGATGGGCTTGGGTTTCGCCATTTCAGTATTTCGGGCCGGGCTTGCATATATGAACACGGAAAGCAGCATTTTGGCCGGGCTTCAGGCATGAATCTGGGGCGAATCCTATTCGGCGCCTGCAGCGCCGGTTATTACTGTTTCTGCAAACGGCGCCTACAGCCGCGATAGCTGGGCCGGCCCGTCTAACGCGTAACTTTTTATCTCGGAAATTTCAAAAAAGGGTGCGCCAGCTGGTTCAAACCCGAGACCTCCCAGTTCAGAGCAAAGTGAACTAACCACTACGCCATCGCGACCGATTGTGCTTACTTACTTCTTTTGCCTTTTTATCCTCTTTAGTTAGCGGAACTTTTTCTTCTCTTTTCTTGGAACGGGTTTGTTCGTTTTTTCTATTTCTTTTTTTAATAAATGCGTGAACTTTTTCTTTAGATTCGTGAACTTTTTTTCCAAAATCGATGAAACTTTTCTTTGAGATCGATGAACTTTTTAAAAAAATATATCAACTTTTTTCAAAATGGATGAACTTTTTTCAGAATCGATGAACATTTTTCAAATCTGATGAACTTTTTTCCAGAATCGATGAACTTTTTCAAATCCAAAAACTTTTTTTCATATTCGATAAACTTTTTTTCAAATTCGATAAACTTTTTTTTTCAAATAGATGAACGTTTTTAAAAAATCGATGAACATTTTTCAGAATCGATGATTTTTTTCAAATCTGATAAACTTTTTTTCAGAATCGATGAACTTTTTCAAATCCGATGAACTTTTTTCATATTATATGAACTTTTTTTCATATTCGATGAACTTTTTTCAAATTTGATGAACTTTTTTTCAAATAGGTGAACTTTTATTAGAATCGATGATTTTTTTTCAAATCTGATGAACATTTTTTCAGAATCGATGATATTTTTTCAAATTTGATGAACTTTTATTTTTTCCAATTTGATGAACTTTTTTCAAAATCTTGAACTTTTTCCAAAATCCAATGAAACTTTTTTGAAGAGATAACTTTTTTCAAATGGATGAACTTTTTTTTAAAATCTGTAAACCTTTTTTGATTTCACATTTTTATTTCGTAAGAAACAGAAAAACTGGGCGGTTTTTTCCTACCGGATCAACAGCAAAAAAAGGGAAAAAAACTAGGCTGCTAGCGAGTGGCCGATCCAGCGAAACGAGCGGCCGATCCAGCGAAACGAGCGGCCGATCCAGCGAAGCGAGCGACCGAACTCAGCAGTAGCGATCGTTTTTGTTTTCCCGAGCGAGCGACCGCGCTCGTGGACCGGCCCATGCCAGCCACGGTGCGAGCGCCAACTCGTTAACGGGCGCCTGCAGCGCTGACTAGGAGCTCCCTGATTCTAGGTCAAGTTGGCCTTGAGAAAGGAGTGTATTTCGGGCTTCAGGCCGGGATTGGGCTTGAGAAAAGAAGGTCGGGCTTTTACAAGCCCGACACGAAACCCAACCCGGCCCGACATTTGCCCAGGTTTACCCTCGTTGTCGGTCACGCCAAGCCAGACGCCCAGCTGCCTTCATCCGCGACCACTCCGGTCCCGACCTCCACCTTATAACCTCCCTCCCTCTCGTCATCTGCCATGGAGTTTCCACCTCCCACGCCGGCCAGTCGCTCCCACGAGCTCCGATGGCTCGCCTCCAGCCCCTCCTTGGGTGGTCCTGCCGACGACACTCCCCCGAGGTCCTACCTTCAGGCTGTTGGAAATATGCCCTAGAGGCAATAATAAATTGGTTATTATTATATTTCCTTGTTCATGATAATCGTTTATTATCCATGCTATAATTGTATTGATTGGAAACTCAAATACATGTGTGGGTACATAGACAACACTGTGTCCCTAGTAAGCCTCTAGTAGACTAGCTCGTTGATCAAAGATGGTTAGGTTTCCTAGCCATTGACATGAGATGTCATTTGATGACGGGATCACATCATTAGGAGAATGATGTGATGGACAAGACCCAAACTATAAACGTAGCATATGATCGTGTCAGTTTATTACTATTGTTTTCTGCATGTCAAGTATCTGTTCCTATGACCATGAGATCATGCAACTCCCTGACATCGGAGGAGTACCTTGTGTGTATCAAACGTCGCAACGTAACTGGGTGACTATAAAGGTGCTCTACAGGTATCTCCGAGGGTGTCTGTTGGGTTGGCATGGATCAAGACTGGGATTTGTTACTCCGTATGACGGAGAGGTATCTCAGGGCCCACTCGGTAATACAACATCACAATGAGCCTTGCAAGCAATGTGACTAAAGTGTTAGCCACGAGATCTTGTATTACGGAACGAGTAAAGAGACTTGCCGGTAACGAGATTGAACTAGGTATAGAGATACCGACGATCAAATCTCGGGCAAGTAACATACCGAAGAACAAAGGGAACATCATATGGGATTAACTGAATCCTTGACATAGAGGTTCGACCGATAAAGATCTTCGTAGAATATGTAGGAGCCAATATGGGCATCCAGGTCCCGCTATTGGTTATTGATCGTAGAGGTGTCTCGGTCATGTCTACATAGTTCTCGAACCCGCAGGGTCTACACACTTAACGTTTGGTGACGATTAATATAGTTGAGTTATTGTGTTGGTGACCGAAGGTTGTTCGGAGTCCCGGATAAGATCCAGGACATGACGAGGGTCTCCGGAAGAGTCCGGAGGTAAAGATTAATATATGTGATAATAGTGTTTTGATCTCCGGAAAGGTTCCGGAATTCACCGGAAGGGGTTCCGGGTGTTTACCGAAGTGTTCGGGTGCAGCAACACTTTATATGAGCCAAAGGGGTAAAGCCCATGAGGTATTGGAAAGTGCAAAAGGAAGTTTTGCTACTGCCTTAAGCGGTACTACCGCTGGTAAAGGCAGTACTACCACGTAAGCGGTACTACCGCTTGTTGGAAGCGGTACTACCGCCCAAGCGGTACTACCGCTTGTGTGAAGCGGTACTACCGCTCGTGAGCGGTACTACCGCTTGTGCGCGGTACTGCAGGGATCCGAGTTGGCCTCTTTCCCTGCGGGCCAAACCAACCTTGTGCGGGCAAAACCGACCTGGAGGAGGCTTTTACTCCAAGTTTAGACCCCAAGGCTCGACATATAAATAGAGGGGCAGGGCTAGCACACGGGACACATTAAGATTTCCCAAGCCGTGTGTCGGCAACCCTAACCCTCTAGTTCTCCCGTCATAATCTCCGTAGTGCTTGGCGTAGCCCTGCAGAGATTGTTCCTCACGAACATCACCACGCCATCGTGCTGCCGGAACTCATCTACTACTTCATCATCGCTCGCTGGATCGAGGAGGTGAAGGCGTCATCAAGCCGTACGTGTGTTGAACGCGGAGGTGCCGTCCGTTCGGCACTAGTTCGTGATCGGATCGAGGGACGACTTGCGATTTGGATCGCGGAGACGTTCGACTACATCAACCGCGTTTCTTAACGCTTCCGCTTAGCGATCTACAAGGGTATGTAGATTCACTTTCCCTCTCGTAGATGCTCATCACCATGGATAGATCTTGCGTGTGCGTAGGAAATTTTTTGTTTCCCATGCAACGTTCCCCAACACAGGCCATGCACGAAGATGAGGTTCTCGTGCCTTCCGAGACCCCCCCCCCCCCCCCCCCCCCAAAAAAAAACTCCTTCTCTCTACCGCCCCTCCTTGTCTCATGGTATGTTATGAGGTTCAACGTGTTTCTCAAGAGGACCCTGGATTGTCGGAGTGCCAGTTGGCTGGCCAGGAAGGAGGGATGGAAGGAGTTTCTGATGGGGAAGGACCTAAGGGTTGGCAATGTTGTACTAATCACGTTCAGGCGCAGCGCATTCGAGGTGTTCAAAATGATAATGATCATCGACAAAATTTAAGAGTTGCTCGAGTTTAGCCTGGAGGGTGAGGATGTGCTTTTTTGAAGTATAACCCGTTCACTGTGCGCAATTTTTATCTTGTTATAGTTGTTGTCAATGGAACAATCAATTATCAGTGTGTGTATCTGTATGTTTGCTTCAAGCTACTGGAACCTTTTTATGAACTATCTATTTTTAGTATACATTAAAGCGAACAACACTAGAACAAACTATTAATTGCTCAAAGTGCTGCGAGAACAAAAGCCGAGTGAAAGAAGCAACTAATACTACAGAAATTCAAACCAGAGGTCAAGACAATATATACTTCACACAACATAGCTTTAAAGTTACAGTCGATAATAGAAAATAGTCGGACAATAACATGTAAAGTCACAGTTGAATACCAGAACATAAATTATATATATAATCGATACATGAACGGGCGGTTGGGCGTTTTAGGTATATAGCTAATGTATAGCACACTTGAACAAAACAAATGGACACGCATCACCAAAGCTTTGGTTGGTCCTGTCCAGCTGGCATCTTTAGGTAAACACTGCCTCCGTGTGTTCAAAATCCCACCGATCTCACGATATCATCTTTGTCGACGACAAGGAGGGACCAAGCAACGGTAATCTCCAGCTCAGCATCATCAACGTAAAATCTCTTCTGACTAAAGCCAAAAGATTTGGGTGTCAAGGAGACAAGTCCTTGTGCGGTGATATCGCCGGATGATGAGCAGCAATGTACGGAAACTTTCATGCTGCCTTCATGCTCTACAGAGACCACACGCCTCGACAGATTAAGGTAACCCTCCGAACCGCTAGGCATTGCTTGTTTCCAAGGATCAAGCAACACAACTTCACTAGATGGGGCATTAGCAACATAAGCGGTTTTACCGTCGATGGTCTTGCATGAGTATGATGTTGTCGAGCAGGCTACTCGGCATCGACGTTCCACACGATGCCGTGTCCCCTATTTGACAACACGGACGCTGCAGATTGTGGCCTGGATCGTCTCCTTGAGCAGCTCAAAGCATAGCTCTATTTTGCAGAAGCGGTTCTCGAAGCAAACGGTATGCACACCAGGTTGACGTGCATAGCAAATGCGCGTCGCGCTGATCAACGCTCTATCTCGAGACACTGCTTCACCTTTAACTTTTAGTTGGATTTCAAAGCCGACAGGGTCCCTGCATAGAACCGCACGGGTCAGCCCAGTCAAGCGCAAAAAAGGATCCTGCAAGCAAGCATTCGTCCGTCAGTGAGTCATTAACTACAGCTAGTAAGCAACAAGAGATCGATCGAGATGACCAAACCAAAAAGAACAATGAAAAGCAAATATATTGTCCGTACGCGTTGCCTGATAATTTGTGGACTTGTCGGATGACAACCGAAGAGAAGGTTGCGATTGTGATCGACGGAGTCCCGGACAGCAACCACGCCGTAGACGGACAAGGGCAGTTTGAAGCCACCTTTGATCTCGGCGAGCTTGACGGAGACGATCTGCAAGGTCTCCGCGACGACACCATCGCCCGAGGTGAGTATAGGTGGTGATAAGTGTGTGAAGTGCATGGAACTCAATGATGCTGCAATATAGACCAAATTAGCTCGGTGTCAGAAAGAGACCGAACATGAACAAGATTGATCAAGTAACTATATATGCAAGAATGCATGTTTAGCTACTCACTTGTGTCCTTGAAGTTACCGCAGCCCCAGCTGGATCCCCAGATGGACTCCCAGCGACTCCTGTGCCTGGCGAAGTCCTCCTCCTCGTCGGCCATCTCCTGCTTCTCCGCGGCCAGTTCCTTGGCCGATTTGCCAGCGTCCATCTCGTCGTGGCCCTCCTCGGCTTCCAATCTGCCGAGAGATGTTTGTAGTTCGTCCATCTCTATGGGCCTCCAGTGATTTTCGTCCGACCAGATTAATTTGTCCTAGCTAGCTAGTTCAGGGTTTGTATGGAAGACGTACAGGATCAGGGTGGGAGAGTACGAGTACGCTTATATTTATCTTGCGGGACCTTACACTGATCCGGCTCGGTTTAATAGCAGAGAAGCACCGGCCCCACTCGGCACCATACCATACGGATTAAAAACATGGAAAATAATCCAAGTGACTCGAAATGTATATTTGTCAGGTTTAGGTTTCGATTGTATTTACTGAACCCTAACCCTAGCAAGATACGAGGTCTCTCTCTCCCTCTCTCTCTCTCTCTTCTTTGATTCCTATACCAGTAGTGGTCGCCTTGATGCCATCGCGTGGTCGTGACGGACTCGCAACTCTTCATCCATCGCGTACCCCACCAACAATCGACATGCACGGCGAGGGAGGATCCGAAGGAATCAAGCGAACCCAGCCATGGCCGCGGGGCGAGGACGGAGGCGGCTGTCTACTCTCCATGGCCGCTCGGGCCTGAAGAACGTCCAGCTGCTCAGGCATCTCCCTGTAGAGGTTGAACCGAAACGCGATGACCCGCACTGGCGCTCGTACCGAGAACCAAACCAAGACGGGTACCAACGAGGCTAGTATTCAAGTTATCTTGCTGTGACGAAGTCAATTGATCTCTGCTCCTACCAAGTGCTAAACCAAGACCTTTTTTTTTTTCCGAAAAGGAGGATTACCCCCTGCCTCTGCATCAAGCTGATGCATACAAACATTCTTTATTAATTATTCAATAAAAGTCTTACAAAGTAATACATCAATGAGTTTGAAGCCATGCAACAACTGTCGCTACTCCTACCAACATGATGAAGGGGGTGCACATGATCGGGCCGTCTGGTCAGACCTCACACCAATGCCGAACATCTAAACCCGGAGGCCTCGACCAATCTGCCCTACGGCAGGTCGGGGGCATAACCCGGTCCATCGGACTCGCAGCGGGCACCGCATGCGCACGCTCTAGAGACCACTGCCACCGTCTTCCGCCGATCCATATTCAGAACTGGAATCAACGCATTAACCTTGCCAGACTGTCATTGACGCCACCACGACGCCAGACAACAAAATCTTTTCAGTTAAGAACTGGAATCAACACATTAAAAGATTCAGTTTCAATTAAAAGAGGAAACCCATAAATCTTTTCGCAAAGCAAAAAGGGTATTTGCCGCCAGACCCGCGCATCTGGTTACGGTATGTATGATGAATCACCTAGAGAGTCACTATAACGGAAGTTGAGTGAAGACATCAACAAGACATACACTCAGAAGAGCAGACGCCAAGACAAAATATAGGAAAACGTTTGAAATCGGACGGCCGGCCGAACGCTCCGCCGGTCGCACCGATTCGCTTGCTCGCGCAGCTTTCACGTAGTCAGCCACGTGTGCAACGAGGCCCACCTACTGCTATATCTCCTTTGGTCCTTATCTTCTCACACGTTTCCAGTCTGATCAATTTCGGGTTTGCGTCGTTGCCTCTCATCTTTCCAACCTGCATTTTCTACCTGAAGATTCCCTACTCTCCTGTCGCGCAGCAGCAGAGCCATCTAATCCCTCAACGCCGGCGAGTCGTTAGCGTCATGCTCCTTTCTTGTAGCGCCGCGGACCACTCAGGCGACACGAGTTGATGGGAGAGCTGGGAGTCCGTGCTGCAACGTGCGGCGGGATGTGCTGGACCTCCAGCAGCCGTGTTCTGACGAGCTTCTCCGGTGTCGGACGGCAACGTCGAGCTTCGGTGCTGCTATCGGTTGCGCCGGGTTCTGGAACTGGCGAGCTTCGGCATTGCGACCGGCGATCACCGGTGCTGCTATCGGCCGCGTCAGTTGCTGGAACTAGCGTCGGCGCTTGCTACAACCGGCAACAACAATTGCTACAAACATTTATGGTGATGCTGGAATCCGCGATGGCGACGATAACGATTTTGATGCAACCGTCATCGGATTTTGCTACAATCCGCAACGACAATTGCTACAATCATTCATGGTGATGTTGCAATCCGCGACAGGGATAACGATTTGCTGCAACCGTCGTCGGATTTTGCTACAACCGGCGATGACATTTGCTACAACCATTTCATGGTGAATGATGCTAACCGCGACGGCGGCGACGATTATTTTTGCTGTAACTGTCGTCGGATTTTGCTACAACCATTTCATGATAAATGATGCTACCCGTGACGGCGGCGACGATCATTTTTTGCTGCAACCGTCATCAGATTTTGCTACAACCGGCGATGACATTTGCTACAACCATTTCACGCCGAACAATGCGACCCGCGACGGCGGCGACAATCATTTTTGCTCCAACCATCGTCGGCACTTTGTTATTACCGGTGACGGCAATTGCTACAACCACTCATAACGATCCCGAAAATTGAGAAACGATGTGAACCGGCGACCGTCGTCGACTCTTTTTTGTGCTGGAAACCGGCGATCAATTTTGCTCGGACCGACGACATTTTTGTTGGCGACCGGCGACGTCAAGATTTTTTGTTGCTGATATCGGGGAGATGATGGCAAGCTGCGACGGGCAAGACGATTTGCTGGGACTAGCACAGACCATGTTATAACGAGCTTTTTGCGCGAGGCAACGACGATGAGTTGCGGCAGTGATGCATGGCAACGACGGCGAGCTGCCACGGTGGACGGGTCATTCACGGGAGCTGGGGCATCGCGAGTTGACGAGCAAAGCATCGGCGTGCGCCGGCAATGCGTTTCATGCACGCGCTGCCGCACGAGCTTGCGAGGCGACGACAGCGAGTTTCCACGGCACGAACCGCGACGGTGGACAGGAAATTCACGAAAGCTGGGCGCCGCGAATCAACGAGCAAAGCTGCAGCGCAGGGCAACGATCAGCCCGTTCAGTCTTTGCATGCGTTTAGTGGGTTCTGTTTTGCACGACTCCACGACTGAAAAGAGCCAGATCCAACGTTTACTGATGGACGAATCCAACGGACACGGGTGGACCGGCGGAGCAACTCGGCCGGTCGACCGGCGCTGAGTAGCGCCCCAAAATATACTTCACACAACATTTATGGTCGTCCGATAACAGAGAATAGTCCGATAACATGAGTTGTACAGTCTACATAATAATATTAACTTTACAAGTCTCACTCAAATCTCGAAAAATTGTCAAATCATGTAATTGATAGTTTCCTTGTATAGGTGATTGAGAGTTGACTCGTATAGGCATTCATTCTGTAATTACTTCATGCCATGTAATCCCCTCATATATATGAGAGAGGTGCGACCCAGAAAAGGCAACGCATACAATTATCATTTACTTTTTCCTCACATGGTAACAGAGCCAATTCTCTTCCTTCACATCTAATGTCGTCTTCCTCCTCCAACCCGGACATGGCTGCGCTCTTCAGCCAATCACCCTCGGAGAAACTGACGAGGGACAATTATCTCTTGTGGAAGGCACAAGTGACTCCCCGAGTGCGTGGAGCACGCCTCATGGGCTACCTCGACGGGAGCAAGGTAGCACCGCCGGAGGAGGTTGAAGTTACCAAGGAGAAGGGGACCGAGAAGGTTCCAAATCCAGAGTATGAGACCTGGTACTCCACGGATCAGCAGATTCTGGCATACCTGCTGACGGGCATGGCCAAGGAGGTACTCGTGCAGGTGGCGGCGTATCCCACGGCAGCCCAAGTGTGGAAGGCGCTAGAGGAGATGTACTCCTCCCAGTCCAAGGCACGATACGCTCAGATCCGAACCCAGCTCGCGCACACAACCAAAGATGATATGAGCATCAGCACCTACTTCGCCAAGATCAAGGGATTGGTGGATGAACTCGCAGCTGCGGGTAAGAAGATGGATGAGGATGATATTATCTCATACATCGTTGCAGGCCTGGACGCGGACTTCAACCCCGTCGTCTCATCTATCAACACGGGGGAGATCACCTTGAGTGATCTGTTTGCGCGACTCCTTGCGCACGAGCAGCGGCTGGAGCGGCAGAGAGGTAGCAACAAGTTCCACTCCTCCACCAATTCAGCAGCCCGTGGTGGTCGCGGGGGAAATTCCCGCGGTGGTGGTCGCGGCAACGGCCATGGAGGCTGAGGCCGTGGCGATGGTGGGCGCTATCGTGGCGATGGTGGCCACGACTACAACAACTACAACCGCGGCTACAACAACTACAACCGGGGCTACAACAACAACAGCAACAACCGCGGCTACAATCGTGGTGACTACCGCGGTAATGATGCCATGTGCCAAATCTGTCGCGAGAATGGGCACACTGCTCTTGAATGCGAGATGCGCTATGAACACGGTTACACCGGTCCTGTTAAGCGTTCGGCTGGCGCGGTGTCCTCCTATGGAGTGGACACGAATTGGTACTTGGACTCTGGAGCAACGGATCATATCACTGCAGATCTTGAGAAGCTGACGGTGCACGAAAAGTACCATGGGAACGAACAAATTCACACGGCCAATGGTCAAGGTATGGATATTCATCACATCGGTCACACCAAATTTTATACCCCTTCCGGTAATCTTTATCTAAAGAATGTCCTTCATGTTCCTGAAGCCACAAAAAGCCTCATATCTGAAAATCGCCTCGCTTTCGATAATCATGCATTTGTAGAAATTCACCCAATTTTTTTCTGTGTTAAGGAGGTCACGAAGGAAGTTCTTCTTCGCGGTGATTGCAAGAAACGTCTCTATCCAACATCCCAAGACGACGTCTCATCAGTGGCACGGTCGTCTGGGTCATCCCTCTCCGGTCATTGTCCATCAAGTCCTCCGTGAGAATAATCTTCCTTTTGTAAGAGAGTCCAATAAAGATTTCGTTTGCGATGCGTGTCAGCAAGCTAAAAGTCATCAATTGCCTTATCCTCGTTCAACGAGTGTGTCAAGTTTTCCTTTGGAACTTGTTTTTTCCGAAGTTTGGGGTAAAGCTCCTGTCTCGGTAGGGAGGTACCAGTACTATGTAAGCTTTATTGATGACTATAGCAAATTTGTGTGGATTTATCTCATTAAGAAAAAGTCCGATGTTTTTGAAGTCTTTCATAATTTCCAGAATCTTGTTGAACGACGTTTTAGTTGCAAAATACTTACCATGCAAACAGATTGGGGTGGTGAGTATGAAAAACTTAACTCGTTCTTTCAAAAAATTGGAATTACCCATCATGTTTCATGTCCACATGCACACCAGCAAAACGGTTCCGCTGAGCGAAAACATCGGCACATTGTTGAAGTTGGGCTCGCCTTGCTAGCACAAGCATCCATGCCACTTAAGTTTTGGGACAAAGCATTTCTCACAGCCATCTATCTTATCAATCGTACACCTAGTCGTGTCATTGACCATTCCACTCCTTTAGAACGCCTCTTTCATGAAAAACCCAATTATGAATCTCTTCGTCTTTTCGGGTGTGCGTGCTGGCCAAATCTTCGTCCTTACAATCACCGAAAACTCGAATTTCGTTCAAAACAATGTGCGTTTCTTGGCTATAGTAATCTCCACAAAGGTTACAAATGTCTGGATATCTCCACTGGCCGGGTCTACATTTCTCGCGACGTCGTGTTCGATGAGTCCGTTTTTCCATTTTCCAAATTACATCCCAATGCTGGTGCGCTTCTTCGGTCCGAAATTCTTCTCCTTCCACCCAACCTTGTCAATTCCGGGGAAATATTTGGTGATGATCGTGTGATTGATCCTACTGTGACTAACCCTGCCGCTAATCCACCACTTGAGGAAAGTTTGGTGCAGGAACAGGAAAGAAATCGCCATCATTTTATGCAGCAGAACGCTTCTATAGCAAATCCCGATCATGGCGCAAATTCCGGGCCAGATCCTGCCTCCCCCGTCACCTCGGATCAGGCGCCCTCAACTGACAGCATCGGAGGAATATCCTCCTCGGGATCCGCGGGCAGCAGCGCGTCCCGTGAATGCGCGCGCGCCACGCACGATTCGGGAGCGGCAACCGCGTCCACCCCGGGATCTGCGGGTGGCAGAATGGGAAGCGGGGCGCCCTCGATCTCCGTGGGATCAGATCAGACGGGACCCAACCTGGCGCACGATCCGGATCCCGGATCTTCTGTGGCTGCCTCGCCCGTGGCCAGTCATACACACACGCCACCTGCGGGATTACCTGCCTCATCCACTGGATCCTCTACGGCCACGACTCCTGCACCACCGCCACCGCCAGCTCGCCCTGTGACTCGACTGCAGCGAGGTCTCAGGCAAATTAAAGTGCGTACAGATGGCACAATCCCGTATGGATTTCTTTCTGCGGCAGGTGAGCCCAATAGCACTGATGAGGCCCTTGCCCATGATAAATGGCGATCTACTATGGACGAGGAGTACCAAGCACTTCTGCGCAATAACACATGGCACCTTGTTCCATCTGACAGGAGGAAGAATATTATTGATTGTAAATGGGTATATAAAATTAAGAGAAAATCAGATGGGTCAATTGACCGTTACAAGGCACGTCTAGTTGCAAAAAGCTTTAAACAGCGATATGGTCTTGACTATGAAGACACCTTCAGCCCCGTTGTAAAAGCTGCCACTATTCGACTGGTGCTCTCCATTGCTGTGTCCAAGAACTGGTGCATACGATAGTTAGATGTTCAGAACGCGTTTCTTCATGGTGTTCTGGAAGAGGAGGTCTACATGCGGCAACCCCCTGGGTATGAGGACACGAGTAAACCTTATCATGTGTGCAAATTGGATAAAGCAATATACGGTCTTAAGCAAGCCCCAAGAGCATGGTATGCACGTCTCAGGACTTAGCTTCAGTTACTTGGTTTTTCTCCCTCGCGAGCAGATACATCATTATTCTTTTTCAGCAAAGGTGGTGTGACAATATTCCTTTTGATTTATGTGGATGGCATCATTGTAGTAAGCTCGTCCAACAATGCAGTGCTTTCCTTGCTGCAACAGCTTCGAAGCGAGTTTGCTTTGAAGGATCTTGGAGACTTGCACTACTTCCTTGGCATTGAGGTCACAAGAAATGAGCATGAGCTAGTGCTATCACAAGGCAAGTATGCTATGGATTTGTTAAAAAGGGTTGGCATGACTAGTTGTAAAGCAGTGTCTACACCATTATCTACAACCGAGCGCCTCTCGGTGGCTGAGGGGAAACCACTGAGTGGAGAAGATGCAACAAAATATAGGAGTGTCGTTGGAGCACTTCAATACTTGACCTTGACACGCCCTGATATTGCATTTTCTGTTAACAAGGTATGCCAATTTTTGCATGCACCGACAGAGTTACATTGGACGGCTGTCAAGCGGATCTTGAGATATCTCAGTGGAAATCCAAAGCTTGGATTAAGGATTCACAAGTCGACCTCTGTCACAGTTAGTGCCTTTTCAGATGCTGATTGGGCCGGTTGTCCTGATGATAGGAGATCCACCGGAGGCTTTGCGGTATTTTTTGGATCAAACCTTATATCATGGAGTGCTCGAAAACAAGCCACAGTTTCACGATCAAGCACCGAAGCAGAATATAAGGCTATGGCAAATGCTACTGCGGAAGTCATATGGATCCAAAGTTTGTTGAAGGAACTTGGAGTAGTTCAGCCCAAGTCAGCGATTTTGTGGTGTGACAATATAGGTGCGACGTACATGTCAGCCAACCCAGTATTTCATGCTCGTACCAAGCATATTGAGATAGACTACCATTTTGTGCGCGAGCGAGTAGCACAAAAATTGCTTGAGATCAGATTTATTCCATCAGGTGATCAGGTGGCAGACGGATTCACCAAGGCTCTACCAGTGCGACAACTTGAAGTATTCAAGCGCAATCTCAACGTGAGTAAGTTGTGATTGAGGGGGAATGTCAAATCATGTAATTGATAGTTTCCTTGTATAGGTGATTGAGAGTTGCCTCGTATAGGCATTCATTCTGTAATTACTTCATGCCATGTAATCCCCTCATATATATGAGAGAGGTGCGACCCAGAAAGGGCAACGCATACAATTATCATTTACTTTTTCCTCACAAAAATAAGTTATATATAGTCGACACCACATCATCAAAGCTTTGGTTGGTCCAGTCGAGCCATCATCTTTAGACTTCGGGTAAACACTTCCTTCGTGTGTGTAGTGCTCAGGGGTTTCAAACACCCACCGGTCTTGCGAGATCATCCTTGTACCTGACGAGGAGGGACCAAGCAACTATAATCTCCATTTGAGCATCATCAACATAAAATTTCTTCTGACTGAAGCCAAAAGATTTGGTTGCCAAGGAGACATGTGCTTATGCGGTGATATCACCTGATGATGAGTAGGCCTGTACAACAACGTTCAGGCTGCCTTCATGTTCTACAGAGACCACACGTCTCAAGAGATCAAGGTAACCCTCTGAACCCTCAGGCGTTGCATGCCGATGAGGATCAAGCAGCACGACTTCACGAGACGGGTCATTAGCAACATAAGAGACTTTACCGTCGAAGATCTTGCGTGAGTATGATGTTGTCGAGCAAGCTACTCGGTATCGACGTTCAACACACTGCCGTATCCCCTGGTGTAGGACACGGATGCTGCAGATTGTGGCCTGGATCGACTCCACAAGCAGCTCCATGCATAACTCTATTTTGGAGAAGCGGTTCTCAAAGCAAACGTTATGCATACCATGATGACGTGCGGCATAACAGTGCGTCGCGCTGATCAATAACGCTCTATCTCGAGACAATGCTCCACGTTCAACTTTTAGTTGAATTTCAATGTCAACAGGTTCATTGAACAGGATTGCATGAGACGGCCCAATCAAGCGCAAAAATGGATCCTGCAAGCATTAGTGAATCACCCCATTATTAACTATTAATCAACAAGAGAGATGATCATACTCAGGTAGGCACATACATCAATATATCCCCAACGAAAGAAAACAAAAAGCAATAAAGATATACTACTATACTTACGTGTTGCCGGACTATTTGGCTCCTTGCCCTACTTCTATAGAAGAGAAAGTTACGATTGTGATCAACAGGGTGCCGGGCAGCAACCACAGCGTACACAGACAATGGCCACTTGAAGCTACCTTTAATCTCGGCAAGCTTAACGGAGAAGATCTGCAAGGTCTCGGCGGCGGCGCCATCGTCGAAGCTGGGTTTGGGTGTCAAGTACGTGAAGCGCATGGAACTCAATAGCGCTACATGCAAGCGCACCAAAGTGAAGCAAGCAAGGTTAGAAATCCAACTTGAACTAAAGTTGGATAAGCACTCCGCAAATAATAAAATAAATAATCTATTCACTTATTACTCTCTTCATCCATGTTTATTGGTCCCCTCGTATTCCATGTCAAAGTTTAACCAACAAAACATAAGTTTTGTCTCACAAAAAATATATTGTTGGATTTATCTCATCCATGTTTATTTTGCTAGTTAAATCTAATGTCAAAATTTAGTTTAAAATAAAAGGGGACCTAATAAACCAGGACGCTTACAGTTTTGAAAGTCGATCGACTAATGAAGGTAGTAAAAGATGGTACGGAAATGACATGAAAGCTACCAAGCCAAACAAAATTGAGTAGAACTATATGGTGCATGTTTTGCCAAAAAAAAAAAAAAAAAACTCACTCGCATCTTTGAAGAAACCGCATCCAGCCTTGGATCCCCACCTAGACTCCCAGATGCTCCTGTACTCGTCGAAGTGCTCTTGCGCGGCGACCATCTCTTCCTTCTCTGCGGCCAGCTCCTCGGCTGATTTGCCCGCGTCCATCTCGTCGTCGTCGTCAACTTCCAATCTGCCGAGAGATGTTGGTAGTTCGTCCATGGGGGACTAGTCGACCGATCCGAACCGGTTAAGCAACGTAGCAAGCAAGCTAGCCTCGTACTAGGTTAGGCGCCGGCCGAACGCACAACACGCACAACGCAGCCGGCTTCCGTCAAGTTGTACGGAGACCACACGCCTTGACAGATCAAGGTAACAATCTGAACCCACGTGCATTGCTGGGCTACCAGGATCAAGCAGGATGACTTCACCAGAGGGGGAATTAGCAACATAAGCGACTTTGCCATCGATGATCTCATGTGAATACGATGTCATGGAGCAAGCTACTCGGCATCCATGTTCAAAAGGCTGTGTCCCCTTTCTCTGTCTGACAACACGGACGCCAAAGATGGTGGCTTGGACCGTGTCGGTAAGCAGCTCCAAGCACAACTCTATTTTGCAGAAGCAGTTCTCAAAGTGAATGGTTGTTACACGAGTACATCGTCCGGCGTAATGGCTTGTCGCAGTGATCAATGCTCTATCCTGAGATAGTTCGCCATGTTTAACTCTTAGCTGGACTTCAAAGTGAAGAGGGTATGTGAGCAGGATGGCACGAGACGGTCCGATTAAGTGCAGAAAAGGATCCTGCAAGCATCGAGCATCGTCGATCAGTCATGCTATTGACTACTAATAAGCAACAATAAAGTGTAAAGCAAATATGATAGCATACGCACGTGTTGCTGGATAGTTTGGCTCCATGCCCTATCGCGACAAAAGAGAAGGTTGCGGTTGTGATCGACGGCGTCCCGGGCAGCAACCACGCCGTAAACGGACAATGGCCACTGGAGGCCCCCTTTTATCTCCGCGATCTTGACGGAGAAGACCTGCAAGGCCGTCCCGACGTTGCCCCCGCATGATCTGAGGTGAGGAGGCGTCAGGTGCGTGAAGTGCATGGAGCTCAGTAGCGCTGCAATGCATGCAAAACTCCAAGTTAGGTCAAGGTGCTAGGTAGGTAGATAAGCAATATTGATCGAGCAAGAGGACGAGCATATGATATGATGCATGCGGCTTAATTTAATTATACTCACTCATGTCTTGAAAG
This sequence comes from Elymus sibiricus, assembly GCA_039707655.1. Lineage (NCBI taxonomy): Eukaryota > Viridiplantae > Streptophyta > Magnoliopsida > Poales > Poaceae > Elymus > Elymus sibiricus. Next base: position 517,304,371 of record CM077666.1, read on the forward strand.
AAACCGCGGCCCCTGGATCCGCACCTAGATTCCCAGGCGCTCCTGTACGAGGCGAAGTACTCCTCCTCCTCGGCCATCTCCGCCTCGGCCTCCATGGCTAGTTGCTCCGCCGATTTGTCCCTGTTTGACTCTGCACTGTGTATCGAGCCCACAGCCGCCGCCGTCTCGGTTCCTCATCCATGGGTGAATTGTCGATCGTACATCCTCCTTGTCCGACCAGAGCGAGGACCCAGGCAGGGATGCTCGTCCCCTCTTCCTCGTCATCACCGTCGTCGTCGTCATGGCCGGGATGATGATCCAGTTCGAACCCGGCCATGAGAAGCTCTTTGATCGCTGCACGTACGATTCACTCACGGTGGGTAGTCACCGCAGAAGCCTCACTTATCGCATCCAGATCCAGATTTTTTAATTTTGAGCAAAAAGCAGTTAGGCTTTTTTTTTTTGAGCGGTAGTTAGGCTTTATTGAATATTGATACATCCAGATCCAGATGGGGGCCGAAAAAGGCAGGCTCCGGAACAGATACATCCATACTTTTCATACCCTTTTTATCGGTAGCATTAGTCCAACCCAGGCACGGCCCGGCCCAGCCCTGATGCATTACAAATTTTTTTTTCGAGAAACTTCCAATCTATTCATCTTCAATCATGGCAGTACAAAGAACAACAGAGGCAATAAAAATTACAACCATTTCCATGGACCACCTAGTGACGACAACAAGCACTGGAGCAAGCCGAAGGCGCGCCGCCGCCATCGATGTCACAAAATTTCATATTTTTTTATTTTGTTTTCTATTTATTTTGAATCTACTGTTCATGAGGGTGTCACTACACCGGGAGGTACCACACCTTTCTCAACTCGCAAATCCACTCCAACCTTCCACCCACCGCCAGATTGACCTCGCCTCCGGAGTCTCTCGCCATCGTCTCCCTCTCACCGGCACTCGCGGATCTCAACCCTCTCCTACCCATTCTGGAATTGAGATTGGAGTTATCCTTGCGAACCCGCTACCTTTATCCAACATGAATCGCGGCGGAGGGGACTCGCCGACTCACGAGCTCAAGCGCCTGGTTGGGGGCAATGGAGTGGGTGAATCCGGCCGCAGAGAAACCCAAGCTCAAGCTAGTCACACGCATCGTGGCAAGGACAACTCAGGACGAGCGGGATCGGATGTTTGAAATAGAGGTACTGCCAATCAAAGCCACGACGTTTCAGATTTATTTTATTTTTTTGCTATTGTTTTTGATTTGGCAAACGATTCTTGCCGGCCGACTGTCTGGCGACTTGCGCCAGGCTTCGCGTGGCGCACCACGTTCGACAGGAGGGCCCCACCCACCGCTTTTAGGGGTCAACCTTATCTCTTTTCTCCTGCGCCCTCCATCACTCGTTCTCGCCCCGTGGTCTTCTTCCTCATGCGTCTTTTCGTTGCACACCTTCGTTTTCTTCTTTTCTCCTCCACCTGCCTTGCTCGCCATGAGAGGAACAACTCAAGTGCTCGCGCGCGCATCATTTTGGTGGCCAACATCGGTGTCTTTCTCCTCCCTCACGGGATTGGGGCCGGCATCGCTGGCGAAGGTGGTGCAGCGGCTGGGTGGGGGTGCTGGGGCCGCCAAGCGAAGGTGCTGGAACGGCCTGATGGCGAGCCTGTGAGATGCGACAGCCAGCGACGGTGCTGCAACCACCGGTGGATTTTTTGGTGGAACCACCGTAGGGATATGTTGGAACCGGAGAGCGATTTTGTTGGAACCATGGTGAAGGAGCGGGATCGCCAGAAGGATTATGCTAGAACCACCAGCGGGATTTGTTGGAATCAGTGAGCTGGTTCGCTGGAACTAGTGTTTGGGGATGCTACATCCATGGCGGCGAGCAGTCGGGGGATTTGTTGGAACCGGCAATAGCTTTTGCTCGAACCGGTAGGTGGATTTGCTAGAACCAGCGACTCAGATGTTACATCCACGATGGTGACAGTTGCGGAGGGTGCTTGAACCGGAGGTTTTATTGTTGCAATCAGTGAGATGGATTGTTGGAACCAGCAAAGGCGTGAGCTGTGACCCGCGACCAGAGAAACAACTACAACCGTGGGATAGAAAAGCTGCAACGGCGATGCACAAAACTGCAACCGTTGTACTGCGAGCATTGACATGCACTGCCACTGACTGACGCGGCACGAACGGTGACGAGGGTGTGTGCGTCCATGGCGGGAGGCGGCGACTAGAGAGGGCTACTATGCTGCAAAAACGGAGGCATGGATTTTGCTGGAAATATGAACCTGCTGCAACCCGTGGTGAGGACGGCCAACTGCAGGCGACGGGTGGATGACCGGCATCAAAAGCGACAAGGTGCTGCCTGCGATGATGGCTGTGGAGGGTGGCAAGCGAGCGGCGAAGCTCCCGGGGGCTGGGGCGCTGCTGCTTCTGCGTAAGGTGGAAGAAGTGATGGAATCAGACCGAACAGAAGAGCCAGATCAGAATGCGCGGCGGGGATTGGGCCGACCGAAAGTTGGGTCGGCCGATCGGCGCCAGCATCGCCCTTTTGATTTACCGTTCATCGTTTGGTGTGGGTAGAAAAACCACTCATTTTGATTTGCATGTTCTTGAGGCAATACAAGATCTCACGAGCATATGGAACACACCAGCGGTAGATTTTCGCTAGGAGTAACATCATTCGAGATCTCACAAACATGAATAATATTTCTTGATATATACCAGCACAAAGATTATACAACATGCATGTCCGACAGATATCCTTTTGAGCCGACGAAAGAGAAAACTCCACCATGGTTGATAAAGTATCTATTTCAAGCAAAATAACACCAGAGGCTTTAGATATCTAGTTCAGAAAATATATGAAGGGCACTACGCCACCTAAATTCTGGGTCATCGCTTCCTCTTATTCGTCGTCAACTTATTTAGGGTATACGTGATCCCTTCTTTTACGATTGCTAGACTGTCAACTTTATAGTTCAAATTACTCAACCTTGTTCTTCAGCATAAGGCTTATACTCATTGATTTCATCGAGGATAAGACATGGTTGTATATTGTAGTTCAGGGTTTTCTCCTCCATGGCGCGCCTTCAGATCTTCGATCTGGTCTGACACCCAACTTGAAAACGCGACTTCACTGCGGGAATCCGTGGTGTATTCCGGGTTAATCTGAGGATCTGGCTTGGGGCAAAATTTTCGATCTGGCCGAGGTGTCCAGTCGAATCGGCATGGAGGGTGATGTTGCCGAAGACGAAAATTTTTCCTGGCAGGAAGGTCATGTCGTAGCCGACCTAATCCTCGATCTGAAGGCGCGCCATTGAACCGCTTCGACTACAGAGAGGGACCTGCATGGGCCACCAATGAAATCCAGCAGATCTCGGGTAGGGGGTCATGAGCTGGTAGTCTTACACGATGGTAACAGGGACACACGATTTGCCCAGGTTCAGGCTCTCTCGAAGAGATAGTATCCGACGTCCTGCTCTGATTGTATTGATGTCGATGGGGTACAAAATAGAAGTTGATCTACCATGAGAATGTGCGTATGAGAGTTTTTGTCTACGGTCCTCACCCCTCGGCTTATATAGATGCCGGTGGTGCCTAGGGTTTACATAAGTCGGTTATGGGGTAGTCACGACGAAGAGGATCTCTAAGTCTTGTTTTTTTTTTTTTTGAGAAACATCTCTAAGTCTTGTATGCGTAGTCTTCGAGAGTTATCCACCTGCGATCGTGGCCCACTGGTTGATCATTTTGGGGGTCCTTGGCCCGGCTCATATGTCAAGCACCCCTAGTCCAGGACCTAATCAGAACTCGTTGGCGGAAAATTCGAACAGGGCAAAATGCAGAAGGAATCTTTAAATTAGGGGGTCAAAATGTGACCGATTTCGATTTGGGGGTAAAATCTGTCACAAGCGTATATTTTAGGGGTAAAAAATGTAATTAAGTCTTTAATAAAAGGTGAAGCTGGGGGAAACTCCTTTTGATCAAAAATGAAATGAACACTGAAGAGAGCGGTAAGTTCAGACGCCATAGACACTTTTCACATTATTATTTTCCTAGACAATCACAGTAATCATCATAATTATTCCTCCCAATCTCCAATCTAGAACTACTCCTACTACTGCTATAACCCGGGATCCCAGACTAGAACCACGCAGGATGACACACACGTACGCACGGACACTTATCTCCAGAGTTTCATCACTAAAAAAAGAATCTCCAGAGTTCAGACCGGCCACCGCGACTCCGCGCGCTTGCTTGCTCCCTCCCAGATGCCGACCTCCATGAACCCGTCCTCGGTGGCGCAGCCCCTGAACATGCCGGTGCAGTTGAAACCGTAGGCCACGTCGCCGGTGCCGGACACGGCGATGAGCCCCGCGAAACCCTCGTCGAGCCGCTCCTTGACGCAGAAGTCCACGGCCTCCTGGAGAGGCAGGCCCTTGTACTCCATGACGGCCGCCACGTCCCGCGCCAGCGTGGAGCGGATGATGGCCTCGCCCTCGCCCGTGCACGACACGGCGCAGTGCCCGCACGCGTAGGTGCCGGCGCCGATGAGCGGCGAGTCGCCGATGCGGCCCGTCATCTTGTTCATGAGCCCGCCCGTGGACGTGGCCGCCGCCGTGTTGCCGCTAGAGTCCACCACCGCGCAACCCACCGTCTCCGGCGCGTAGATGCTGATGGGCAGCCCGTTCATCACCATGCCGCCGTTATTGTGGCTCTCCGCCGCCGCCGCCGCCGCCAGCGTGTTGGCCCCGGCGAGCGGGATGCGGTAGTCGAACAGGATGCTGTTGGACTCCTTGGCGAGCTTGAGCATGCCCACGTTCTCCTCCGTGATGAAGTAGCTATTGTCGACGGTCTCCAGTCCCTGCAAAGCACATCAAGTTACTTTGAAGCCAAATCAGATCAACACATTCCAGTACTGTAGTAAAATTGTCCTTAATCTCAGTTAACTCTTGATGCAAATAAAGATCAACACATTCCACGGGAAACGTAATCAAGTTTATAGTTTCCCTTATTGAGTGGGGGTGCATTCTAGGTAGGAAACATAATCAGCGGAGGTTCTCTAATCTCAATTCATTACCTGTTCGCGGGCGAAATCCTCGGCGCCGTCGAATGCGAGGTAGGAGTGAGGGGACTTGTCCATGACGCGGCGGGCGAGGGAGACGGGGTTCCGGACGGTGGAGACGCCCGAGACGGCGGCGCAGCGGCGGCCGCGGCCGTCCATGATGCTGGCCTCCATCTCGACGGTGCCGGCGCGGGTGAGCGCGGAGCCGCGGCCGGAGTTGAAGCAGGGGTCCGTCTCGAGCTCGCGCACCACGGCCTCCACGACGTCCAGTGCGGTGGCGCCGGACCGGAGCAGGTCCACGCCCACCTGCAGGCACCGCGCCAGCACCCGCTCCGCCTCCTCCTGCCTGTGCTCCGGCAGGTTAGGGTCCACGCCCGCGCCGCCGTGGATGGCAATGGCCCAGCGCGCCATGCGTGCTGTTGGTGGCGGTGTGTTGTGCTAGGTTGCGGTAGGCTCTTCGTTCTCTCTGATGCTCTGTTGGTTCGTTTGTGTTGGAGAAGATGGCAGGGATGGCGGGGTATTTATAGGAGAATCAGCCATGAGAGACGATAGCGATCGTTCATATGGAATTAAATTAGGACTAAATTATCACGTAATCTCGTGGGGACTGCGTGGAGATTCGACTGCCGAAACCAATTTTAACAATTATTACTAGGATGATTAACTTTCCTATTGACGATCCCGTAAACTCGATCCATAAATCTTCATGGAGATCAGGACCAGATCACCTCGTGAAGGAATTGCCAAATTCTATGAGATCGAGAGGCCACAAATTAATAGATAAGGCACTTTTGCCTCCGTTTCGGAAAAAAAATCAATCTCAGTTGCCATTCCATACAAAAAATGTTCCAGTTGCCATTTCTGAATTATCTGGTGTACTGTACTACCCACACCTGTTTTTAGGGTTACACACGCCTTTTTGTCTTCACGAGCCAAGGAAGATTAGGAATTCCATGCACCAGTACTATTTTTATGTGCAGCTACGGTGCATCACGTACGACTCAGCCCGGAGTACCGATCTGTTTAGAATATTAGCCATTTTTCGATTGAATTAATACAGAGAATAATCATGAGCATGGCATTGACAGAATTAATCCAGAGAATAATCTGCGAAACATCCTCACATGGCATAATCTCCGTTACTTCCAATTCGCCATGTAGTTGTTTCAGCTCTAAAGAGCCTACTTGTCAACTTGTCAAGCATTAGCATTTGTAACTGAAGATCCTTACTTCAGCGAGTTTTCCCTCCCTTTGTATCCAACATTATACTATACAATAAATATGTCACCTGTATAGATAAATGTTAGACTATACATGTACTCGATAACCCCGAGTGCCTCATGGCTGATCACGTCGTCGTGCACTGGCTGTCCACCACCATTTCGCCGGAGCTTCTCGACGCCGTCATGCAACCGAAGGACACGGCGATCACCGTGTGGACCGCCATCGACGGCATCTTTCGCGACAACCAGTTGGCGCGCGCGGTCTATATCGACGCCGAGTACCATGCTGCCGTGCAGGGCGACCTCACGGTCATGCAGTACTGTACAAAGCTCAAGGCCTTCACCGATCAACTTCGAGACCTGGGCCAGTCGGTGACCGAGGCGCGTCAGGTCTTCCACCTCCTGCGCGGCCTCAACCGCTAGTACCACTCCGTCATCCCCCATATCACCTCGCAGGTGCCCATCCCCTCTTTCCTCCAGGTCCGCTCCTTCTTACTTCTGGAGGAGCATCGTGCCAAGCAGTCTGCACGCATCCGGTGCGCGCACGCGCTCGTCGCCGGGCGTGGCTCGGCTCCCCCACCGTCTCCTGCAGCGCCCGCCAAAAACAACACCAAGCGCCTGGGCGTGGCCGCTCGCGTCGCCGCGGCCGCGGCAATGGCGGCCAGGGTGGGCAAGCCACCGCTCCCGTGCCACGACCTCTGTCGGTCCCTGCTCCAGCGCCCGATGCCAACTCTTGGACTGGGCTCGTCCAAGCCTGGCCCGTCGCTTGGCGTGCTCCTAGCACTGGGGTGCTTGGCCCACGCCCTAGCACTCCTCCTCAGCAAGCGATGTTCGCCGCGCCGGGACAGCCTGCTCTGCCACTGCCCGCCTATGGTGCGCCCGGTGGTCATCTGCCTGGCTACGCGCCGCCACCCCCCGCCCGCCTACCACACCGCCGGGGCTGGGCCGTCCTCCTCGCCATTGCCGGCCTGGGACATGGCGTCTCTGCAAGCTGCACTCTACAGTGCCACCTCCAGTGCCTCCTCCTCCGGCACGGCACAGGAGTGGTATCTCGATTCCGGTGCCGCCTCCCACATGTCCTCCTCGCCCGGTAATCTTCTTTCTGCCCGACCCTCTCATTCTTCCTCCCATGTTATCGTCGGCAGTGGTGAGCATCTCCCCATTACTCATGTCGGCACAGGTTCTCTGATCACCGGCACCTCTCCCATTCAACTTCACAATGTCATCATTTGTCCTTCTCTCATTAAGAATCTTCTCTCTATTCGACAACTCTGTCGCGGCAACCTAGTTTCAGTTGAATTTGACGCTTGTGGTTTTTCTGTTAAGGATCTTCGAACCAAGGTGGTGATCCTCCGCTATGATTCGGGCGGTGACTTGTACCCGGTGGGGCGCTCGACGCTGTCCTCTTCGTCTCCATTTGCCAGCGTCGCCACCACCCATCTCTAGCACTAGAGGCTTGGCCATCCCGGGTCGTCTTAGCTGTGCCACCTTGACGCTCACCTGCGCCAGAATTCAGCAAATCTGCCCCGCACTTGTGCTCTGCATGTCGCTTAGGAAAACATACTCGTCTTCCCTTTCAGTCCTCTAGTAGTTTCAGCATGTTTCCCTTTCAAATTCTGCATCTTGATGTATGGACCTCGCCGGTTGTAAGCATTTCAGGCTATCAGTTTTACTTGATTGTGCTCGATGATTACACACATTATATGTGGACCTTTCCTCTCAAACATAAGTCTGAAATCTTCTCCATCCTCACTGAATTTTTTGCGTATGTTCAGACACAATTTCAGCTGCCCATCCTCGCCCTCCAAACCGACAACGGACGCGAGTTTGACAACTCTGCTGTTCATGCTCTCCTTGCCCACCACGGCACTCACTTCCGCCTCTCCTGTCCATACACCAGCCCACAGAACGGCAAAGCCGAGCGCGCTCTCCGCACCCTCAATGACGGCGTGCGTGCTTTGCTCATCCACGCCTCCATGCCGCCGTGCTTTTGGGCAGAGGCTCTCATCACCTCTACTTACCTGCTCAACCGTAGGCCATGTCACGCCAGCGCACCACGGTCGCCGCATGAATTGCTCCTCAGCGCGCCACCCGATTACACCATTCTTCGCGTCTTCGGATGTCTCTGTTTCCCCAACCTCACGTCGACCTCTCGCCAGTAACTCGATCACCGCTCCACGGCATGCGTGTTTCTTGGATATCCACCGGACCACCGCGGCTATCGGTGTTTTGACCCCGTATCACGGCGTGTGTTTAACTCCAGACACGTGGTCTTCCACGAGACGGTGTTCCCGTTTGCGTCCTCGCCGACCACTAACGCTGCCGCATCGCCGTCGCCCAGCTCCTCGCCCACTATCTTGCAGGTGCCGATCGCCGCCTCGCACCCTAGCGTGCGCGTGCCGCCTTCACCTTCAAAAGCCGTCGCCCGATCTGCATCGGAAGCTAGTGCATGCTCCCCACAGCGCGCACCCACGCGCCTTTCAAGCTCCATCGACGGATCTTCGATGGACGACTCTCCTGCTTCGCCTCGAGCGCGCTCTCGTCGCGTTCAAACGCGAGCGTTGGACCCACGGTGAGCGGCTCCCCTGCGAGCTCCTCCAGCTCTACATCGAGCTCGTCCCCACCGGTCTGCATTGCCACCTCTCCACCTACTCCCGTGCCGGCTCCGCCACCTCGCATGGTCACCCGAGCTCAACGTGGTATCTTTCGGCCCAACCTAAAGTACTATGATGCCGCCGCTGCCATCACGACAAAGATCTCGCTGGTGCCCAGCAAGGTGCGTGTCGCGGTCCGCGATGCCAACTGGCTTGTGGCCATGCGCACTGAGTATGATGCTCTCGTCCGCAACAAGACGTGGGAGATGGTGCCTCGTCCTCCCGGCGCTAACCTCATCACCGGCAAGTGGGTCTTCAAGCACAAGCTGAATGCCGACGGGTCGCTCGAGCGCTACAAGGCCAGGTGGGTGGTGCGCGGCTTCCGGCAACGCCCCGGCATGGACTACGGCGAGACCTTCTCCCCCGTCGTCAAGCCGGCTACGATCCTCACGGTGCTCACCCTCGCCGCCTCGCGTGGTTGGCCGGTGCACCAACTCGACGTGTCCAACGCATTCCTCCACGGCATGCTCACTGAAGAGGTCTACTGTCTTCAGCCCGCCGGCTTCGTCGACCCCGAGCGTCCTCAACACGTCTGCCGGCTCTCCAAGTCCCTCTACGGTCTGAAACAGGCCCCGCGCGCCTGGTTTCTTCGATTCTCCGGCTTCGTCTCCACCATCGGCTTCGTCGCCACGCGACTCCTCCCTGTTCGTGTACCGTCATGGCGTGGACGCCGCGTTCTTGTTGCTCTACGTCGACGACATTGTGCTCACCGCCTCCTCCCAGGCTGTCCTTCAGCACGTCATCGCGCGGCTCACTGGCGAATTCACCATGAAGGACCTTGGCGCTCTCCATTTCTTCCTTGGCATCCGTGTGACGCGGACCGCGGCTGGTTTTTTTCTTTGCCAGCAGCAGTACGCCGAGGAGCTCCTCGATCGCGCCGGCATGGATACCGTCGCCCCTCGCCAACGCCGATCGACACCAAGGCCAAGCTTCCCACCTCTGACGGGCCACGTGTCGCCGATCCATCCACCTACCGAAGCATCGCCGGCGGCCTGCAGTACCTCACCATCACGCGCCCGGAGCTCGCCTACGCCGTGCAGCAGGTTTGCCTGCACATGCATGACCCGCGCGAGTGCCATCTCGCTCTGGTCAAGCGCGTGCTCTGGTACGTGCGCGGCACGCCGCACTTGGGTCTGCATCTCCGCTCCCCGGCCACGCTGGCCCTTCGCGCCTTCACCGACGCGGACCGGGCAGGCTGCCCCGACACGCGCCGCTCGACGTCCGGCTTCTGCATCTACCTCGGCAACGCCCTCGTCTGCTGGTCCTCGAAGCGCCAGGCCACGGTGTCGCGCTCCAGCGCGGAAGCAGAGTACCGCGGCGTGGCCAATGCGGTCGCGAAGTGTGTCTGGCTACGACAGCTGCTTGGCGAGCTGCTGACCTTGGTGCACAAGGCCACGCTGGTGTACTGTGACATTGTGTCTGCGGTGTACCTGTCGGCAAACCCCGTGCATCACCGCCGGACGAAGCACGTCGAGCTCGACGTCCACTTCATGCGCGAACGTGTGGCGCTCGGCGAGTTCCGCGTCTTCCACATTCCCACCCGGCAGCAGCTCGCCGACATCACGACCAAAGGCTTGCTCTCGGACGTTTTCTCTGAGTTCAGGTCCAGTCTTTGCGTCTCCGGTGACGACGTCACGACTGCGGGGGGTGTTAGACTATACATGTAGTCCATACCGTATGTGCCTCCTCCTGTATTTGTACATGGCACGTACGGCCCGTAGGTGTACCCGATCGTGGTGCCGGTTGTCTTCCGTAGTGGCACACGGTCGTGAGTCTTGGGACTCACCCATGATCTCATGGCCGTCCTGTAAACTGTATATAACCCGACCTAGAGCCTAATCAAAGTGTGAGTTTTCCCCCTCCTAATCCTTCTTTGCAACAATAAATATTTTTTTCAAAGATTGCGAGAAACAATATACCGAGACTCAAACCTGATGTTCTACCAATTTTCATGTCCTTCACTGTGATGCTCCACCCTCCATCCTTCCCAGCTCCGAATGCCGTCCCGTTGCCAGACCAATGCTCCCACTCCATGATCTCTTCCTCAGTTGCACCAAGGTATTCAACTCCCAGCACCTGACTATTGAACTTGATACACTTGAGGAGGTCAAACTCGGGAAGTCTCCACTAGCTCTTTGTGAAAGACAGGCCTCGTCGCCGGCCATGGCCGACCTCTCGTCGACTCGGCCACCCTCCACGCCTCCCTCCTCCTCCCCTGTGCCCCTGTCCCCCCGCGGGGAGGGTGCATCTCGCCTGGCCTCCTACAGGGATGAGGTCTTGCTCCCCCCTCAGGCTGATGCGCCATCAATGCTGGCTGCGGGAGTGGGCGCCTCCACTCTTGCGGCATCTCAGCCACGCCCACGCCTTCGCTCCACCATTACTGCCCCGAGCCGGCCGCTGGGCATTGATGAGGGTGGGTGGAAGGTTGTGGGAAGAGGACGAAGACCTCCTTCTTATCAGCGTCCCCCACCACGCCATGCCCAGAAACCTTCCCACCTCAAAGAGCTTCTGTTGTGAAAAACCAAAGGCAAGTGCTTCAACTGCTTCGAGCCGGGCCATAGGGTGGTGCTCTGCCTGAATCCGCCAAAGTGCCTCCTGTGTGGGCTTGCTGGGCACAAGGCGCGGAGGTGCCCCCCTGCTGCTCCTGCTGCGACTCCGTCTGCCTCGACCTCAACCCCGGCCGCCCCGTCGCCCGCCCCAACCCCGGTGCTCCCGCCGCCTTCCCCCGGCCCGCCTCCTCCCTCCGCCGTCCGGCTCCAGCTCCCTGCCCCACCTCGCCCAAGAAGACCCATGGAGGCGCCCGCGGCTGACGTGTCGGTGCGGAGGGGGCTCGTGGTCGCCTCGGCTCCCAGAACGGCGGTGATGGCGGAGGCGGAGCGCCGGCTGTGCCGCCACACGGTCATCGCCACGGTGGTTGGTTCTTGCCCCATCCTGGAAATCTTCGAGGTGAAGAGGGCGATGGCCATGTACTTCCGCTTCCCAGAGGATGCGGTGAAGGTCACGCTCCGCACCACCGGAGAGTTCCTCCTGAACTTCACTGACAGCCAGACCCACGACCTGGTTCTGCGCCACCAAGGAGCTCTGCATCTGGGACGTGTCTCCTTCCTGCTCACCCCGTGGTCGCGCTTCCGTCGGGCCATGCCGGCAAAATTGCCTTACAAGGTCCGGGTGTGCCTCGAGGGTGTGCCGGAGCACGCGTGGGACGTGGGCAGCGTCACCCCACTTTTCGACCCCTCCTGCATCATCGAGGGCATCGACCATGAAGAGCGATCGGAGCAGGAATCGGGCTGCCTCCGGCTCTGGGTGTGGATGGACAATGTTGAGAAGCTGCGCACGAGAGGGATTCTGCGGCTCGAGGAACCAAGAGAGGTGGGCTCGCCGGACATGCACTACCCGGGGCTGGGCATGCTGGAGGAGGTGCCGGACCGCTGGGGCCAGGTCGGGCTGCTGGGCACTCCGGTTTTGATCCATCTTGATCGAGTCGTTGACTTCACCGACCCGCCGCCCTCCAGCAGCAGCCATGGCTCGGGTGACAATGGCATCAGCGGGCTCCCTTTCGACGAGCCGGCTGTTCCTTCATGGCCGGCCAAGTGGGGATACCGCTGGTTCATTGCGTACGAGGACGGAGACTTCCCGCCGCCTCCGTAGCGTGGATCTGCTCACTCCAGGTTGCGGTTCCCAGGCGGTGGTGCCGGTGGCGCGGGCGGTGGGGCCGACAACGGCTATCGGCGGAGGCAGTATGGCAATGGAGGCCATGGCGGGCCTCCTCACCCTGCGCGTGACCAGGAGGCCTCCTCGGGCGGCCCGATGGCGGGGCATGGCGCTCACGACGGGTATGACGGCCGGCGGCATAATGGGACGGCGAGGGATGCGCCACCGCCTCTGGTGGATGCTGACCTAACGGGTCTTGTTGGATCGGGGGCTGACCCATTTGTTGGATCCGATAGAGCCCCGGTGCTGGAGGGTCAAGCCGACAAGTGGGCCGCGACCAAGATGGATAGTGGACAGCGGCCATCCGAGGTTGGACAGGACACAGATTGCCTTTCTCTCGCAATTGACTCTGCGTGGCGGGCCGAGGCTCTGGACACTGTTCCTGAGCAGCTACTGGTTGGACAGCCACCGGGCGCTGCCCTGCCTCTGGTCCCTGGCCAGCCGCTGGAGGGATTCGGTCAGCAAGACAGGATATTCGATCCTGATCCCATTGGCGAGATGGAGGAGCAGCATGAAGACATCGAGCAACTGGGTGGGACGGCCAAGGCTGCTAGCGAGCGTGGCCTCCCTACCGGCCCGGCCCAGTCACCAGAGACCAGGCCTGCTGATGATAGGCCTGGCAGCACGACGGCGGCCTTGGAGGGGCTGGGACCTCCGGCCCAGGGTGAGCAAGGAAACCACACGAGTCCTCTAGAAGCCTTCCTCGCTGATCTGATGACGGCCCCTTCTGCCCCTCTGCTGCAAGCACCACCCCCACCACCCAAACCGTCCTGTCCACCGAAAGGAAAAAAGAAGACGGCGGCTACGGCGGCGGACATGCCACCCAGATATAGCGGTCGCCTCGCCGCCAAACCGGACTGCGGCCTCCCCTCCATGGAGAAGGCCAGGCTGGTCCTGCTGCGGAAGCAGGGGATTTGCTTGGAGGATGAGCAAGCCGCGCCGGACCACATCGAGCGGTACAAGCAGATGTACAAATCGGAGCTGCCGGACAACTTCATCGCGGCGGTCACCTCGCTCGTGGCCGCGGCGGCTCCTGGGAAGAAAAAGAAGGCCCGCGAGGAGGCCACTGGGAGGGCATGGCTGTCGCCTTGCAGGTGTAATGAGTTGGTCTGACAATGTGTGTCCAGAGTGTCCCTATGTTAGTTCCCCTTTCTGTTACTGCCCCCTGCGGCTGCTGCTGCTGCTGGGTGGAGATTGTTGTGTTGTTCTTGCCTCTTTTTCTGTGGTTAGATGCCTGGGTTGTTCTCTGCGCCCAAAACCGAGCTTGTTCTTGTTTCCAATGGAAGTGGCCCTAATTAATTGGAATGTGGATGGCCTTTGCAATCCGGCAAAGAGAAGGGCTGTTCTGAACCTTGTCACACAACTGCAATGCAATATTGCTTGTCTCCAGGAGATTAAAACTGTTCAGGTTGATAGTGTGTTTGTGGCTGAAGTTTTGGGTCGCCGGTTCAGTGACAATTTTATCTTCAAGCCTGCTGATGGAACGAGAGGGGGCATTTTGCTGGCCTGCGCCGACTGCTTCAGTATTGTCGAGATTGACACTGGTTCTGCTGAGTTCACTTTGTCAGGACTAATCACAGATCGCACTTCGGGCCAAGCTTGGTCGATTACTGGGGTCTATGGACCGCAACTAGAGGCGGACAAGATCAGATTTATGCATGAGCTGAATACAATCAAGCCTCTGATGATGAAGGAATGAATGGTACTGGGGGACTTTAACCTGATTAAGCGAGCCAGCGAGAAGAGCAACATCAATGTCAGCCTGCAGATGCTAGGAAGATTCAGAAATATGATCGATGCACTTGAGCTCAGAGATCTTCCTCTCACTGGGCGATCCTTTACTTGGTCCAATTAGAGGGAGATGACCACCTTAACCAGAATTGACAGAGTATTAATCTCCAATGACTGGGAATGTGCCTTCCCCCAATATCAGCTTTCCCCAGCCTCGACTGCTGTTTCGGATCATTGCCCCCTCCTCCTAAAAAAATGCAGCTTCAGATGTATAAAGGTTTCAGATTTGAGTCGGCTTGGCTTAAGATGGATGGGATTCAACCGGTCATTGAGAAAGCTTGGTCCAAGAGCTGCCACACCAATGATGCCGTTAGAGCACTGCATATTAAGCTATCCAGAATTGCTGCAGCCTTAAGGAGTTGGCTTTCAACATTGCAAATGAGGTGATCTTCAACCTCGACATTGCCATGGAGACGCGGCCTCTCTCTGCGAATGAGTGGAAATTAAGACGCCTGCTCAAGGCTAGGCTGCTGGGCATTGCTGCAACTGAACGGATGCGATGGCGTCAGAGATCAAGATTACTTTGGCTTAGAGTGGGCGATGCAAACACGCGTCTTTTCCACCTACGGGCCAATGGCCGTAGGAGAAAGAACTATATTTCATCTTTAAGAGGACCAACAGAAGATGTCTCTGACCATGGCGCCAAAGAACAAATTCTGCTAAATCACTTCCGTGAGCTTATGGGAAAGAAAACACCTGGACGGCCTAATCTGAACTGGAGTGCCTTGCAGCTGCCTTCGTTCAATCTTCAACACCTTGATGCGGATATTACCAGAGATGAAGTGAAGACTGCGGTCTGGGGCTGCACGATGAAAAGGCACCAGGGCCTGATGGATATATTGGTGCTTTCTTCAAGCGCTTTTGGACAACTATTGAAGATGACCTCTTTCAAGCAATCACCCAGTTTTCATGTCTGCGTGGCAACCAATGGAAATTGTTAAATGGAGCCAATATCATTCTGATCCCTAAGAAGAATGGAGCAATCACGGCCTCTGACTACCGACCGATAAGCCTTATGCACAGTGTGGCCAAGATTTTCTGCAAGATCTTGGCCAACAGATTGGGGCCTGAGCCCAAGAAGTTGATTGCTCACAGCCAAAACGCATTCATCAAAGGACGATCTATACATGACAACTTTCTTTATGTCCAGAATGTGATCAAAGATGCACACAAGAAGAAGTGCCCCATGCTGTTTCTCAAGCTTGATATCGCTAAGGCGTTTGATTCCGTCAGCTGGTCATACTTGCTTCAGGTCCTTCAGCACTATGGTTTCGGGCTTTGATGGAGAGACATGATTTCCATTATGCTTGCGTCATCCACCTCCCGAGTGCTTCTAAATGGCAAGCCTGGACCTTCTTTTGAGCATCAGTGTGGGCTGCGTCAGGGGGATCCCTTATCGCCGATGCTCTTTATTCTTGCAATGGACCCCCTCCAAAAAATTCTGGACAGGGCAACGGCCTCGAGCATCCTTTCGCCCTTGCCGACCAGGGCGGCTGCACTAAGAGCTAGCTTCTACACCGATGACGCGGCCCTGTTCGTCAACCCTGTGCATGAGGAGGTTGTTGCCCTTCACCGTATCCTCCTGGCTTTTGGTAATGCATCGGGTCTGAGGATTAATGAGGACAAGTGTGTGGCCTACCCGATCCAGTGCCAGCAAATTGACATTGCAACCATGCTTGAGGGGTTTGGTGGGTCTTTGGGCAGTTTCCCTTGCCAATATCTAGGGCTTCCGCTCTCAACTCGCAAGCTCAGGCGTATTGACATGCAACCACTGATTGATAAGGGTGCTGCGAGGCTCAAAATTTGGAAAGGCAAACTCATGAACAGGACTGGGAGGCTGCAGCTAATCAACTCAACGCTCACGGCAACTGCCACCTTTTTCCTCACCTCCTTTGCGCCACATAAATGGGCTGTAAAGAAGTTTGACAGGCTGAGAAGAAATTTTCTTTGGAACGTGGAGGAGGAAGCTCATGGTGGGAAGTGTCTGGTGAACTGGCAGCGCATATGTGCCCCAAAGGACGTTGGAGGCTTGGGCATAAAAGATATACATGCATACAACAGGGCTCTAATACTGAGATGGGCGTGGTATGAATGGGATTCCAGCCCAAGGCCATGGAAGGGCACGACTATCCCCTGTGACGCCATTGATCGACAGCTGTTCCAAGTCTGTACACGGATCTCAATTGGCGATGGCAAACAGGCTTTGTTTTGGTCTGATCGCTAGTTGTATGGCATGGCTCCTAAGGATTGCTACCCGCTTCTGTTTTCCCTCTCGAGAGCCAAGACGACGACTGTGGCCGATGCTATTACTAATGGTAGCTGGATGAGAGGGCTGCGACAAATGAACTCTGCTGCTCTGCTGGACTCGTTCGTAGCCTTGTGGACGTGCATTCAGCCCATCCAGCTCTCCTCAGAGCCGGACACGATTACCTGGACACCCAATGCAAATGGTGTTTACTCTGCAAAGTCTGCTTACAACACACACTTCTGCACCCGGATCCCAATGCCACACCTAGCGGCTGCATGGAAATTCCGAGCGGAAGCCAAGATCAAATTCTTTGTCTGGACGCTGCTACAGAATAGACTTTGGACAGCGGATCGACTGCGTATAAGAGGCTGGGATCATCTTGACACCTGCTCTACTTGCGACCAAGTGATCGAGTCGGCCCACCACTTGATCTTTGGCTGTCCTTTTGCCAAGCAAGTCTGGACTACATTCCAAAGCGGGAGACCAATGGCATGTCGGGCGGCATTGCACACGGCCTCTGTTGAGACCTGGTGGGAGGCGATTTTGCCTCTTAGGAAAAAAGGAGAAGGCACTGACGACTGCACCTTCTCAGCTTACGTGGCCTGGAACCTTTGGAATGAGAGAAATCGTAGAGTTTTCCAAAACAAGCTGATGAATCCAACGCAGCTGTGTACAAAGATAACCGATGAGATCAGCCTCTGGGAGGAGGCATGGGAGAAGTAGGCTTTCTACTGAATTGTACAGCCAGGCATGCGTTGCTGCACTGGACTCTTTTTTCTTTTCTCTTTTCGCCCTTTCCTGGTAGCCTAGCTACCATTGTAAAGTTTTTCCCCCTTGCTTAAATGAAAAGGCAGAGCACCTGCCGCTCCGGTAAAAAAAAAACCTGATGTTCTTTCACATTCATCAGCAAAATTTCACCGGCCCTCACTTGCTCCATCATAGCAATCTTTATATCAAACTCTTGCACATCCCTGTCAAACATGCTTCAAGTTGGGAAAAATTTTATGTGCTTCTTCATTCTGAATATCAGCAATAGTTTTAAGATCAGTGTAGTTACGCAGCCAGGTGCCAATAGGCTCGTACAATATGTAATCATCGACTCTTGCAACCCGACCAAACATCTCTGGCCCGTGGTACTCCGGCCACTTCTAGTTCCTTTTGCCACATCATTGTCTCAAAGTGATTTTCAAAGCCCCCCTTTTGGGTACTCAACAATGGCACGCCCGGTATGGCTGTCGTGTTTGTCCCACAAAGGAATAACCTTGAGCGCGCAAAATAGCAAGAACTGATCCCTGAAATGGTTTCCTTGTTCTCCCACGTGGCACCTGTTCTTCTATTCGCACATTAATACGAGCACCCATCCATGGCCGGACGAACATGACGAGGTTGACCATGCTCCATGTTTTGAGATTGGGGCTCAGAGCCACTAATTTGCGTATCCTTCTGAAGTAGTGTCGACTGTCAAAAATATGGTACATCTATGATGTACAAATAAAAGAACACTTTCAGTATTCAAGTGAATTAGCCAACATTACTGAGTATGATCCGAGGATAAGTAAAATTAACTCGTACATGAAAACAGAGGATCAACAAAAAAGCAACATAACACAAAACCCTCCGCCGAATTACGAGAATGTAGCATGTTCGACTTACCTTGGGTACAAGTAGGTGGCAGTGGCAGAGACAATTAAATTGATTAGCACAGGAGACAGCCTCCCAAGGGACGTCGTGCTTCTTGCGGATCACATCGACCTCTTTCTTCATGCGCAACGAGGCGAACCGCTCGATGGCGATGACAGGATGATCGAATGAAGTGGAAGATGGTGTCGCCCGGCCCGTAGTGGAGTCGACGAGACAGGGTGACCAGGCGTTGTCAGTACCTTCGGAGGAAGTTATAGCAGTTGTGCTTATGTGTGCCGCCTGTGTTTCCTCTCGTAAAGAAGGAATATGAGGGAATTGAAGACTATCGTTGGCTTGCCAATGCTGTCAAGAGAATTTTTTGATTTGGTGACTACTGGAACTTCTTTAGATGCTTTAAAAAATATAAAATATTAATCAAGGAAGTGGCGTCCATATGAGTGTGTTCCCCTAACACATCAACATTTGTTTAAACACTAACTTACTTGATTTTCTACGTAAAGAATATCTCTAGCGCATGTTAAAAAGGCCAGTAAGAAGAAAAGCAAAAAAGATGCCCAACGGCATGGGTTGGCATTGACGCCAGCCAAAACCTGATATCGGGCGGGATTGGGACAAAACGGCCAGGAATCACAGCTTGGCGCCTTGGCAAAGCGCCATTGTAGATGTCTTACGATGGTCATAAGCTCTCTGTTTTTTCTTTTGACAACATATCATAAGCCTTTGTTAGTTATGATTTGTTTGAGTAAGTAGCTGAATATATCATCAAACATTGACACCTTATATACTTGTTATATTTGAATAGAAAGTATAACAAAAATTTGTTTTTTCCAAAAAACCAAACAAACAGTACATGTATACAATATGTCAATGTTTGTGATATCTCCAACTACTTATTCAAACAAGAGGATATCATAACTAACAAAAGGGTTCATGATATGATGTCAAAAAAAAAACACAGATGGCTTTGATCATCCAATAGGGCATCTACAATGGGGACGCTCAGTCTAGGCGTCAGGGTGTGATTCTTGGTTGGTTTGGACCAATCACATTCGATGGTTTTTGACTGATGTAGATGCCAAGCCAGTTGCCAGGCAACCCATCCCTTTTTGTCGCCTTTTTAACGAGTGTCAGAGATTATGTTAGCTCTAAGAAAAGGCTCCTCCATTAGCGGGCAAGGCCCCACCACGTAAGGAGAGTGACGACCCGGTGCATGCAACGTACAAGTACTGATAGCGTGATATGATTGCGGATCTGCCAGGAGGTCATTCTTTCGATTTTGTCTCCTCGCTTTAGGTCTTATGCTTCTTATTAAAGGGGTTATGCCACTCTGAGTCCATCAGTGTTGAGGAATGGACAGAGACAGACAAAGACAAAGTTCTGATTTGACTACCGATAGAGAGCAGAGCTAGAGACAAGATGCCTAGGAACCAATGTGCGGCATGGGGGGGAAAGCACAACACCTAGGAATAGGAATCAACAACACAAAAACTTTCTGAGAAATTACCCAGCAAGAAAACTCTTGCCCCTTTTCCTTTCTCAAAAGAAAAATGATGCACGAAATGAAATCCACCCTAGCAATTCTGAATTTTTGGATGAAAGATTATTACAATTGTTATCACCTTTCACGCTAGCTTCCCCTTTGCTCGAAGCCTGAAATCCTCGACGGTGTTGGCATCTTTTTTCTTTGGGATGAGAGTGATGGATGCCTGGGTTAGCCTTCAAACATAAAAGCCATTGCTATGAAAGAACTTTTGACACCCTTTTTCCTATTTTTAAACTCAAATTGATAAAACCACCTGGCGAGTAGGAATAGTTTCGAGTTTGTGGTCTGTTTTTTTAGAATCAAACCACTAATGGGTTTTTGCTAAAAAAATTCAAAAATAAAAAAAAACTTTCAAATTCAAAAACATTCATGGATTTGAAAAAAGTTCACAAAAATTTAAATTGTTCACAAATTTATAAAAAAAGTGAACGGTTTTGAAAAAAATCACTAATTTTAACAAAGTATGTGGATATGAAAAAAGTTCATCGATATAGAAAAAAATCACGAATTTCAAAGACTTCCCAGCTTTCAAAAAAAAAGTTCACGAATTTCATAAAATTTCACGACTTCGAAAAGTTCATGATTAAAAAAAATTACAAAAATGAAATAGTTCACGAATCTGAAAAAAGTTCACAACGGTGAGAAAAATCAGAATTCAAAAAAAGTTCTGGAATTTGAGAAAAGTTCACGAAGTTGAAAAAATGTACACAAAAATTTGAAAAAAAATCATGGCTTAAAATGAAAAATGAAAGAAAAAAAAAATCTGAAACCAAAATATAAAGAAAAATAAATCTAAAAGCAATAAGGAAAGAAAAAGAAATTGAAACCTAAAAAAATGAGAAAATCCGCAAAAACCCATGCTAGGGAAAACCATAAGAAAACGACCGAGAAAAAATGGAGTACAAATCCTTGGAAAAGATTCCTGGAAGAAAAAACAGTGGAAAAAAGACCTACATGTGCCAGCCCATTTTCAGACATAATGCACAGTGGGGCGTGCTCCGGTTAGCAATTTGTGTTGTAACCGGTGCTTAAGGTGCATAATAGGAACTGAGTTCCATCCAATGGGTCATCTGGCCAATATGATATGAATGGCCACTGTATGGACCGGCCCATCATTGGCTGGCTCCTTTGCTCAGGAAGAGGAAAAATTGTGATCCAAGAAGAGATTCTCCAGAGCGTGGCAACTTCCTGGCTGAAATGGAGCCCATTTTGTCCAGCGGACGACCGATGGCAGGGCCTTGTGAACCCTTCCCTTCGTCGTCTACTTGGATCCCCCTTCGACTCAAAAAAAAAAAAAGTTGCATCCCCCCTTCGATGCACATAAGGAAGCTGATCTTCGATGATGATGTATCCATAATTGAGAATCGCAGAGTGGCGGATGCCATTTGTCGAGACCCTAATGGTTTGTACGTGGGTTTCTCCCGTTTTAGCCTACTCGGGAATTTCTGATCCATCCATCTTAGAAGCCCTAGCATGCCTAGAAAGCTCTTACTCTAGCAGTCGACTGCAAATCCAAAGGTGTTTGACTGCTTCCGATTCCCTGGAGGTTGTCAATGCAATTGACAATGGAACCCGTTCTAGCTACTACACCATCTTACGGGAGACTTCATTGAAGCTCGTTTCTACATGAAGGATAGTTGTCAAACACTCTTGCTCATGATCTAGCTCGAAATTGCATTAATGTTATTAATGGACGCCATCTCTAGCTCCAAACTCCCCAGACATTGCTATTGTACCCCCATGTGATTGAGCAATAAAGCGTTAGAATACCCCTAAAAAGTCGACTTTATGTATAAAAAATTGACAGCTCATTGTGTACAGTACAGTACATCTACGTATGTGTTAACTTGCTCGCGGGGAAAGCTGTCGGACACTATGTATTCACTTCGTCTAAAAAATATTATTTTTGCCAACTTAAAATAAATTCATTAATTCAGAATTTAATATTCATGCATTTAGAAAACAGTTTTTTGACAACTGTAAAAAACATTTTCTTTTAATATTTATGCACTTAAAAATCAATAATTTTTTCAAAAGTTCAATATTTTTAAAAAGATCCCAAGTTTGAAGATTTCTAACATGTTAAAAAATGACACGAATTTAAATATACATTAATTCATAAAAATACCCATGAATTCTTAATATGATCATGAATTTTACCTAAATGTTCATGAATTTTAAGAAAATATTCACAAATTAAAAATGGTTGTGTAATTTTTGATGAATTTACAAATATCATAAATTTTTAAAAATGTTTTCTAATTATTAAAAATGATCATGAAAATTTCAAATGTTTTATGAATTTTAAAAACTATTTAAATTTTCTAAAATATTTCCCAATTTACAAAACAGTTCACAATTCTAGAAAGTGATAAAGAATTGTATAAATCCCAAATTTAAAAAAAAATCATGAATCTGAAAAAAGTACACAAATTTGTAAAATATATGAATTTTTAGAAAAATGTTCACGAACCTGTATACCTAAGAGAGTCATCTCAACTAACTTATTTATCTTAACATACAAGCATGTCACCTCACCATACAACCATGAATAGGATAAGCTCCACCTCAACATGCAATCATGCATGGGAAAGAGCCAGCACAACATTGAACCATGCATGGGAAAATGTTTCCCATTCAATTATTCTACTTTATATTCAATAAATACTTTATAACTATACATAATCAAATATAATAAGTTGTATGTAGTTTTAATTTTGGCTCAAATGTTATGAGCCCAAATTTTCATCAACCAATTCCCGCAACACCGAGCGGGGTATCATCTAGTTTAGAAAATGTTAATGAATTTAAATAATAAAAAGGTAAAAAAATGGAACCAAAAAAGAACCGGAAAATAAAAAGATAGAAAGACTACTCCCTCCGTCCCATAATATAAGAGTTGTAAACAAAAAGTTGGGCAAAAAGGGGTGCGTGTTTCATACCAAACGTGAAGTGTTCCCCGTAATGGGGTGGGGAATAGGATTTTACATTTTTCCATGGGCACCATCTAAACCTTTTCCTTCTTTTATCTATCACAAGTTGGTATTTCAATGGGTCTTTTGGCCCAAATGGTGTGAATACCTAATAGGTTTCAGTTTGCAAAATACTTGCTCCGTAAAAAAATATAAGAGTGTTTAGATCACTACTATAAGAGTGTTTAGATCACTACTCTTATAGTATTTCTTTACAGAGGGAGTAATAAATAGATAAGACGAGGAGACAGGAAAATAGGCGAGGACGGACACGCTCCGCGTGCGCACCTGCCTTGATGTATTATATGCTTAATTAACTAATCATGTGTATACAAACCACATACATACACAAATACATGTGTGTGGTTGTACGTACCAAACATCAACCATTCACAGAGCTTCGCATGAAGTCGTCACCAAAGCCACTGCGCAAACTAAGCCTAGCTGAGAGCCTGAGATGCTCAGGTTTCTTATGCTGCTAGTCGTCCAAAGATGATTAAGTTTTAGAGTTGGCGCGAGCTCTCGCATTTTTCTGCTTTTATTTTAGCCTTTTCCAGCGATGTCGTTCCTTAAGTGAAACCAGGGGTGAATCTACCAGGGAGGCTTTGATAGGCTCGAGCCTACCCTCCGATTTTGCCAAACTATCCTCGCCTACTTAGAGTTCCTGGTGTGTTCTTGCCAGTGGCGCCATTAGTTCTCTTTTTCCTAGCTTCTGTTCGTCCGTGGGTGAGACCGTGCGAGGATAATAGATCATTGTGGCTTCAGCTGGGTCATGGGCTCATGGCTATGGGCCTGTATCTAAAGCAAAAGGATGGCAGAAACATAAAAAATGGTTGGTCCAACAGGTGTTAAAACATAGCCATATGGACGGAGGAGATGGCGGCCCATTGCCACGTTTTATCGGATGAGACCCATCAAACCAAAGCGCACGTCTTGGTCTAACTATTGCCGTTACTTAAAAAAAAAGGTCTAACTATTGTCATCATTCTCTCCTTGCTCAATTAGATTAGACATGCACCAGTTCCTAAAAAACATATTTAGACAATACACAGATTATCATCCTGCAGCTCCGGAATCGATTGACGGCTGAAGCGCCCATAGAATAACGAACATGGTATTTTAATTATGTTGTGCACTGTTTGCGAGTTAGCTCATAGACTCTCATTTACTTATTTGTAGCACAAAATTGACACAATATACACGCCTCGGTCTAGCTTAGTTGCTACCTTGAGCCCACCCTCCGTTTCCATCCTAGATTCGCCACTGAGTGAAACGATGTTTTCATCGACTACAAGGAGCCTATGATGACTTCATCAATCTCAAAATTGTTAGCCTAGTCTCTTAGTAGTGCTCATAGGGGTAAGCTGTGTGTCCATGTTATAATGGCGAGTGTTCATACAAAGAAAGTACAATGGCAGAAACGACACAACCATTACATCCTTTATAATGACGTGACCAAAACAACACCATGACCCTAAAATCGCCCAAGTAGGCGCCATCCACGCAACACCAAGCAACCAACCACGACCCAAAGTTCTATAGACGACTCACACCCTATAGCAACCCGAAAGTGGTACATAGCCCGACTTAAAGTCCCCTGTCCTTATATCTTCCTGCCATGGTGGCATCCATATTGGTATGTTTGTCATTGGGGGGTGGGGGGAGGGGCAGGAGTTTGCACCGAGTTGGTGTTCAACATTTTGGCCGCTTCCCACTTATCCCATGTAGATTCCTAGTTCATCATACGGATAATATGCACATTTACTCTGTGGTTTTCTACTTAGGTTCCATGGCCCATTGGGCCCAGAGAGCCCTAGTCATATGGTTTTTTTAGTGATTTAACTTACTATTGTCTTCTCGCACACGTCACAAGTCCTCGTGATGGGAATGACTTAAGTGGGCGGCCAAAACAAACAATTAATAAACTAGAGACCATCATGATGATCACCATCCTTACCATGCTACAGTTTGACAAATCCATAATTTTCTATTTATTCAATCCAAATTACAATACAACTTTTGCTTTCAACCAATACAACCACCTGGTCCACCATAGTTGAACGTAAAACCCTTCTTAAATTCGAGAAGTAAATCATTTGCATCATAACAATCTTTCCTATCAACTAACTTGACCATCCCAGTGTAACGGGGATCAAAAGCTTGACCCTTTGAGTTATATTTCTTAATGTGATTGAAGTAGGCAGATTTCTTCTCGTCATAATCGGGGAAGTGTCCACTACCCATTGGTGGACCATGTGCATTTTTTAAGTAATTCACGAATCCAGTCAATGCTTGTATATGTGGTGTTTCAGGGCAAAGCTCCTTTGGAAAATGTCCCAAAAATGATGGTGTTTCTAAATCATGACGGTACACCACCCAATCTCCAGAATTTGGATCCTGTAGTCAATGAGGGACTGATGAAATCCATGAACAACAAATTTCATGCACAAGAAGAGTATAAGCAAGTTTCAATTAGCAAAAATCTTGGGTGACATATAGTTTCCCAGAACCCAAAGTTCCATATTTTTATAATATAATACCATAGCACTTAAATTCTTCTTTGTTAATTTTAATTTTGCATTCTTAAATAGTTGCAAGCCACCCTATTTTTCCTATTCATGTTGTCACTGCCACATTAGCAAGTCATGCAAGTTAGTTCTAAGTTTTTTTTTTGCGCTACTTTCATTGTATAGGTGCAACCATGCCACATCAGCAAGTCATGTGTGTTAGGCAAAAGTTATATTTTTCATAGTACTTATTTTTCCAACCCTTGCATCCCTGCCAAATCAGCAAGTCATGCATGTCCCTCATAGTTTGCAATTTTTTGCATAAATGTTTGGGTTGTTACTAATGTTATATGTGTTGGGCACTCGGAGAATACGTATGTAATTCATGTTTCACATTTTTTTGTTGGAAACAAGGCATTATGTTAACTGTAATGAAAATTTCATATATATTTATAGCTATTCTTATAACATCTATTTATGCATTTCGTTCGACAAGATTCCTGCAGCAACGTGCGAGAAATAGTAGAAAATTTATAAGCTTATATAGTGATCTTGTTGACTAGGAAGAATGTTGCACCTTGTTGAGGCTAAGCCTGATGTAGTGATCTTGTTTGCCATAAATAGATGGAGGAGCAATGGCTTGTCCCGGCACTAGCTTAGCTCCACTTGCAGGAACAAATCCTCCGCATTGTGAGTTGTAGCACCCCTCTGATCTCAAGTCCTTCTGAGTAATAAAAAAGGGAACATGTATTATTGTCGATGTAAAGAGACTAATACTTGGTCCGATAATGTCTCAAACTATTACAAAATACATGGAGACTATATAGAGACAACAATAATATATAAGTTGTTTGAATGACATTGATTACACTTACGGTCCAGTATGTAAAGAAGCGAATATCTCTGTTATGGTACAAAGAGGGGGAAATCTGCAAGGTAAACCATATTACAAAATAGTAGTTCATTCAAAAGAATTTGAGTTTACTAGGATAGGTGATATGTTTGTACGTGAAAGCCGGCTTGAATTAAGCTGTAGTGTCCTCCATCTTGACAATAGATCTGTATGGATGCTCCAGATTCTTGAGAGTTTCCTATATTTGGTGAAGCCCATATACTCATTTCAGCTCGAAGGCCATAGAATTGTCCTGGATGGTGTGCCACATTGCATACTTGTGACAGAAATTATACCTCAAATTAGTGAATAACTAGAAAAACTATGGAGCACGACATAATAAACAAGTGAGGGTTTGCCTTCTTGGCCATGATACGAGGTTCTCCAACCAGACGTATACAATTGGGACTTTTTTCATGCTCCTTTGGAGATAATCTAAATTTTTGTTGGCCTTGTTGAGTGTATGTCATAATGGATCTAGCTTTCTCCATGGGGTGTGGTGTCATTCCTATGCAATTATACCTTTTGTGGTCATGCATGCAATGCTATAAGTCATATGGTTTTGTCGATGGTGTTGCTCAGGTGCTTGGGTTGACTAAATCTTCTATCCTCCACATAGCAGGGGTAAAACCAAATTTGACTCTCTCTATCTATCTATATACACCTCTGTGATAGGGGTGAAGCGTATTGCTAGGAGTGTTGGCATGTGAGAATAAGTCTCAAATAGAGTATAGCTTTGTTCCTTTCTTAATATATTTGTTTTTGGTGTTCTGGTAGCATGTCTTGTTTACAATGCTCATCACTTTCGTGCCCTATATGTAGGGATTCAAGCCTAGTTCATTTAGGTGTATGCCTTTTTAGGTGGTCTTTATGTACCACCTTGTCTCTCTGACCACCGACCATAATTGACCTTGACGAATTATGGTTTAGGTGGATCATCAATGAATGTGGATTTCTATTGTTTTATCTCTATGATTTAAAGTTGTGATGCTCAGGTTGAAAACTACCTTGAATTTGCCTTTTATATTTATCGCATGTCATCGTGGCATACATTGTGATTTTTATTATGGTCAATGCTCAGAAAGAAATCAACAAACATCCAAAATCTAACACATGAAAAAGTAGATAAAGATATGTCCATAGAGGGGAAAAGAAAGAGTGAGGAAGTGTACATGAGAAATAATTTTGCTCCCCTCATTCGTGAAATCAGCTCTCCACGGAAACTGAAAACATTTAGGACTTAAAAGAGTGGTGTTCTGCATTGGAAATGTTAGTGCATGGTTACTCAGCATATATAATTGACATACGAAGTCTCCAAAAGATATAAGTATTAGTTTGTACCTGTGGTGTCCTAAATTTTTAGTTGGCACATATGTAATGTAGTGTAGTTACTAATGATTGCAACCAATAGTAATTGTCAAGATTAACTAGTCAGATAGATTCAAGAATTGGATGAATGCATAAACCAATCCACAAAGAATTGCATGTGTAAAAATATTAAGTAATATGTTTCGTACCTTCTCATTCTTCTGTAGATTGCCATCCATGTCTATTGATTCAACCAAGTTGAGGTAGCCAGGTCTAAACAAAAAACACAGTAAGACCAATATGGCAACATAATCAACACCCATTCGTAAACAGGAATTGTGTTCCTTTCGATGAAGCAGGTAACTATGTGTTTCCTCACATACTTGTATATCGTTTGGAGAACACAACTTATATAGAGTTGAGCCCCGTTCTTATTTTGGAAAGACTTAAATGGCATCGTATTGATGATTCACTCAACATTTAATGAGTAGTCATCCGGTGCACCATTCTTTCTGAATATGGATATAAATCAATTATCCAATCAATGTTCATTTACTATGGACTTGGTTTACATCCAATTAATGATTGCTTGGTATCTATCTTTTCATATGGATATACATCCATTTATACATCAATATTTATCAATAATAGACTTGATCAAGTTACATACAAAGAATGGATGCATGATGATCTATATTTTTTATATGGAAATAGAAGCTTGCTACTTGTGAGCTGCATTGGGACTTTCCACGAAGAGGAGAGGAGATGCAGTACAGTAGAGATAAATATTTCCCTCAGTGATAACCAAGGTTATCAAACTAGTAGGAGAATCACGCAAAGCCTCGTGAACAGCACCTGCACACACAAAAGCAAATACTTGGACCCAACGCGGGCAAGAGGGTCGTCAATCCCCTTGAACTCGTTACTTGCAAGTTGTGACGCCCCGAGACCGATGCTCCAGATTCCTTCCATTTATTTCCGTCGTTGTCGTGTGATTCGTTTGCTTGTTGCACTTCGTCATGTCATCGTGTGCATTTCATCCGCATGTTTTCATTAAACTTGCATCCGTTCGTAGTTGCCAGCTTCTCCCTGTCCCTTCCGTTGTCCGTTTCGAGACCCGACACACTCGCACGCGCCCGCGGCACCTCCGAATATTATTTAATAAGTGGGAATAAAATGTTCTTGGAATGGGTTGAAAGTTGGCGTGCGGTCTCATTATGTTGTAGGTAGACCGCGTGCCAAATTTCGTCCCATTCGGAGGTCGTTTGGTGCCCCAACGTATAACCTATAGCGGCACTATAGCTGGTCAAATCGCAGACGTTTTCGGTATTTCAAAGTGTTGCCGGGCCTCTCTTCTCTCCTCTCTCTTGGACCTAGCCCATCTACACAGCCACAATCAGCCCATCTAAGCCTACACTAAACCCCCTCTGCTCCGAAGCCGTCTGATTACGATCGGAAGGTCCGAAATACACCAAAACCCCCAACCCTATCCTCCTCTGCCTATAAAAGGAAGGCCCCCCTTCCATTTTGGGCAGCCGCCACCCCTTCCTCGTTTTCCGCACCACCAACCTCCAGCCGCCACCACCTTCCCCTCGAAATCCACCGGCGCCCAGCCCCTGCCCGCCACTTGGCGAGTCGCCAGTGGGCGCGCCGCCCGGGCCAACCGCCTTGCGCCACATTGCCCCCTCCTCCTTCCCAGCGCCCCCAGCCACCGCGGCCCGCCCGGGCCCGGGGCAGGCCCGCCCGAGCCCATCAGGGCCCGGGGCAGCCCGCAGCTGCCCGGCCACCGAGTGCCGCCCGAGCCAGGGCCTCGTCTGGCCTCCCGCTCTGCCGCGCCACCGCTCGCGCGCGCCGTCGCCCGCTGCTCCCCGCCGCCTTGCGACCAGCCGTCGCCGCCGCCCGCTGGTCGCCGGACCTCGCCAGCTCTCCGCGCCGCCAGGAGGTCGCCGCCGCCCGGAGCTCCTCGTCATCGCGCTGCCGCACCACCCGCGGGCCTCCTCCTCGCCACATCCGGTTGTCGGACCCCGCACCGCCATGCCTCGTCGCCTGCCCCCCTCGCCTCGCCTCTCCGAGGCCGCCAAGCGCCACCTCGCCGCCGGCCGACCTCGCCCAGACGCCGGGACGGTCCCATCCCAGATCCGGAGCCGTCCCACCAACCAAACACGCCGCCCGGATCCGCCCCGTCTCGCACCACGCCATCCCGAACCGCGGGATCCAGTTTTTCCCGAGAGGTTGATCCAGTCCCCAGAAAAACCATCTCATGTATGCATCTTGTGTGGGCTCTATCTTTGTGCATGTTGATCCTATGATGATGATCCATATATGAAAAATGATCTACTCTTCGTGCTCTACATGATGGTTTCTGTTGCATGCATAATAGGATTCATCTTCATGTCATAATCTCTGTTGCAAAAGCGCATCCTGATGTTATCTGCAGTAAACTGTTAATATGTGTCACTTTGTCATTTTTGTGTGATTGAATGCAAATGTCATATGAGCATCGTGTCAACATGATTTTGGAACATTTTCATGTCTTCTTGCTGTTAGTATTTATTTCATGCCATGATATGCCATGATGTGACTGCCATGAGCTTGCAAACATGCCTAGTCTATGTTGCTGTTTTAAGTCAAAACTGTCTGTGACAAAACTTGCCAACTTTGCTTGATGGTTGCCACTAATCTAGAGCTCATATGCATGTGGTTCCTTCGTGTGATTTGGTTTATGTAATGTCTACTTTGATGCCATGCCCCTGGTTGCCATGTAATATTGCTGTAGCATGTTGTTTTGATGCTTGCAAGATGCTATGTTGCTGTTTTGGGCAGATTGTTAGTATAACTTGTGTTGATTGTAATTGTTGAACCGTTGCTCCGTTTTGATCATGCCCTATATGAAACTTGCTTAGAATTGTGTGTAGTTTCATATTGTCATGTTGCATCCTTGATTTGAGTGTTTGTGGTTGATGTTTGCATGCATTTTGCATTATTGCCTTGTTAAACTTGTTTAGCTCATGTCTTCTAGGCCGTAGCTCCGAATTAAATGTTCTACATATGTAACTTGATTAGAAAAACGTGTAGATCATCATGGTGCATGTTAACTTGCTGTTTAATAACTTCAACATTGTGTTTAATTCAGATCAGCACCAATTTCGAAATTTGCATATGGGGAAATACCAGAATTGTTGTTTGTGTTTCCGGCCTCATTTAAACTTGCCTAGCTGTATGGATTGCTTATGCTTCATCTCTCGCCATGTTTAACAACATTTAATCTTGTCATGCATCATATTTGGTTGTGCATCATGCCATGTTTATGCTTGTGTGTTTACCATGTTGTTTGCTTCTTTCCGGTTGTGCTTCTTCTCGATAGTTCCGGTTTCGTTGCGATTGTGAGGATTCGTTCGACTACGTTGGTTCGTCTTCTTCATGGACTCGTTCTTCTTCCGAGCGGGATTTCAGGCAATATGATCCTTGGATATCTCTACTATCTCTGCTTGCTAGTTGTCTCGATGCTATCGCTACATCGCGCTTCCTACCACATATATGTCAGCCTCCCATATGACATGATACAGCCTCAAACCCCCCTTACCCAGCAAACCGTTGTTTGGCTATGTTACCACTTTGCTCATCCCCTTTCTTATAGCGTTGCTAGTTGCAGGTGCAGTTGCAAGTTGTTCCATGTTGGGACATGGATATCATGGGATATCACAATATCTCTTATTTAATTAATGCATCTATATACTTGGTTTTGGGTGGAAGGCTCGGCCTTTTGCCTGGTGTTTTGTTCCACTCATGCCGCCCTAGTTTCTGTAATACCGGTGTTATGATCCTTGACTAGCGTTCCTAACATGCTCAAGGGAATGGGACCCTCTTGACAGTTCGCTTTGAATAACCGCTTCCAGCAAGGCCCAACTTTGGTTTTAATATTTGCCAACATAATAATATTGAATTAAATAATTAATTTGCATAGGGAGTTAGCGCTACCCGAGGATTCTTAATTCAACATAATACAGGTGGGCTAGTGCCGATGGTGTTGGTCCGAAACGGGTAGACTGCGGGGCCACCTTGGGGAAACTCGAGGATCTGGTTTTACTCGTAGGATGTCCCATCTGGTCGTGGCCTGAGACGAGATACGCACGGCTACTATCAGGGTGTCGGCACGCCGGGAGGTCTTGCTGGACTTGCATTACCATTGTCGAAATGTCTTGTGCACCGGGATTCCGAGGATACTTCGGGCTAACTCGAGGTTGATCGGGTTTTCTTGAGGTTGAGGTCTTCCACCGCAGCTTGTGTTGGTTTGTGATGGACCAAGTTGGAACACCCCTGTAGGGTTAAATCTTATGCGAAGCCGTGCCCGCGGTTATGTGGCGACTTGGATATTTATAACCTCCGGTTGTAGAGAATTTGACACTAAATTCTAATTGAAATACACCAACCGCGTGCGTAACCGTGATCGCCTCTTTTCGAGAGAGTTCGAGAAGAGAACACGGTGGGGTTATGTTTGACTCGTAAGTAGGTGTTCAGGATGACTTCTTGATCATTATTAGTTTGCGACCGTTATGCTTAGTTTACTCTTTTTATTCTTGTACTCGTAAGTTAGCCACCATACAATGCTTAGTGCTTGCTGCAACCTCACCACTTTACCCTTCCATACCCATTTAAGCTTTGATAGTCTTGCTATCCATGGTTATGGGATTGTTGAGTCCTCGTGGCTCACAGATTACTACAACAACAGATGCAGGTACAGGTAATGCGATGATCTGACGCGAGAGCGATGCGCGTTTGCTTTTGGAGTTCTTCTTCTTCGTCGATCTTGGGATAGATTCCTGGTCGGTAGCATGGGCTAGCAGGGTGGATGTCGTTCGTGTTTTTCGTTTGTTTTTATCCGTAGTCGGATTATGCTCTTCTGTATGGTGTTTGCTATGTATTGATGTATTCATGTGATGACTGTATGTATTTGTAACACCGCCAGATCTTAACCCTGTCATTAAGCTAATTAAATTGCCATGTCATTATGATCATCCCAAATAAATTGCATTTAGAAAATAATTCAACTTCAATTCAAAATCAAATGCAAGTTAAATTATTACTTCTTCAAATAATTAAACAAAAATGTTCATAATATTGCAAAAATTTCCAAAACAATTATAAAAATAAAGCCAACATTATTTAAATTCTCAAATTGACTCTAACAACCAAAAACAGTGACTAAAACAGCCACTTTAATCCATTTGCATTTAATCAAAAATCAAATGAATTCAAATATTACCCCAACCATTTTATAGTAGTACCAAATATTGCAGAGTATTTATTGACACTAGTTTAACTTTTTACAAAATTCATTTGGTAGCTAAGATTAATAGAAAACAGTAGCTAAATTTGAAAGCAGAAAAAGAAAATGAAAAATGTCTAAAACTTACTGTGCACTAGAGCCCACCGCCGCACAGGAGCAAAGCCCAGCCCACCCGCACTCTCCTCCTACCTCTCTCCTCTCTGTCGTCTCCAGAGTGCACGCGCGCGCGCTCGCACCCTGGCCCCCCCTCTCTTCTAGCGCGACAGCGCGCTCCCGCGTCGTCGGGTGGATAGGGGCAGCGCCCTGCACCCCCTGCCCCCTGGCCACACTCCTCCCGTCTCCTCCCTCTCTGTCCCTCCCTACCGAGCGCCACCATGGCCATGCGCCGCTAAAACTCGCGGCCACTGACCGTTTCTCGTCGCACGACCGTGTCCGCCTGCTTCGCCGCAGTCGACTACTTCTTCTTGGAGGAGCCGTTCGAGCTGCAGGCCACCGCAACGTCACCATCAGCCTCTGCTTCTACCTCTGCCCCGCACCGTACACCGCCGTTTTCGTCGTCGTCTGCTGCTCCCGAACCCCGACGGGCCTCCTTGTGCCTGCTAGGTGAGCCCCCGCGCTTTTCCCCCCTCTTCTCGGTCGCGTTCGAGCTCGCTTGCTGCTGCCGCCATGGATGCCTGAGCTCAACGCCGCCGTCCATGATGCCGCCGCGCTCAGAGCCGCCGCGGCTCGCGTCTGAGCACTTCGTCGTCCTTAGAACCGCCGTAGCAACACGTAGCACCCTCCCGTTGGTCCTGCCGTGCTCCCTAATGTCGTTCGCCATCGCAACCGAACTCCGGCCGCCGTCTAGCTCGACACCGCCGTCGCTACCGTCCCTCCCCGGCCTCCCCGAGACCACCGTTGGACGCGGCGCTTCACCCGCGTTCGACTGCCGCTGGCCGCGCTCCATATGGCCCTCTGTGGCGCATTTCCGGCGAGTCCCAAGCCGGCCGCCGCTGTTTTGACTCGCCACCGGTGCGCCGCCGTGTTTTGACCGGCGTGGGCCACCGTCAGGTGGACCCCACGGGATTAGCCACTAACCACCACTGCTGTCCCACTGACGTGTGGGCCCGCTACTGTAGTGGCTTAATTAAGCTAACTAACGGTGTTTATTAGTATACTCACTGACATCTGGGGCCCACCCCGCTAATTAGCTAATTAGGTTAGTTTAAGACCCTGTTAAGCTAACAGTCACTGACAGCGGGGTCCCACTGGGCCCAGTTGACCAGTCAAACCTGCTGACTGGGCTGGGTCCAGTCACTGACACGTGGGGCCCATGCTTAATTAGATTGATTTACAAAAATAACTTAATCTATTAACTAATCTGTGACTGACATATGGGTCCCACCAACTAATTAACTTAATTAGATAATACTAACCTCTGTTAATTAACTGAGTCAATGACAGGTGGGACCCACTGGTCAGTTTGACCAGTCAAAGTCCACAGTTGACCGATGACGTCACCCTGACATCACGATGACGTCACATGTCACTGTTTTGGATAATTCGGATTTAATAATTACATAAATTCCAGAAAATGATTAAAACTTTGAAAAATCATATAAAATAAACCGTAACTCAGATGAAAATAATTTATATATGAAAAATGATCAGAAAAATATGAAGAATCCGAATATGTCATCCACATACCTGTCAGCCCTCTCTAACATGATGAACATGGAACCATCCCCTCCGGTTTAATATACCGATAATCGCCTGGAGCTGGGAGAACACTCCCGGATAATTTCCCGCTCCGACTAACTTGCGTAGTGCTGCATTAGAACACCCCTAGCACTGCATATTGACATGTCATGCATCCCTGTTGCATTGCTTGCCGTGTATTTATTATTTCTTCCCCCTCCTTCTCTACCGATAGACCCCGAGACTGCCGACGACCCTCCTGAGTACAACTACGTTGTCGACGACCATCCCCTTTCAGCAGAGCTTCCAGGCAAGCAAAACCCCCTTGATCATTCCTATATCGCCTATTCCTTCTCCCTCATGCTTGCATTAGATTTTGCTACTGTAATTGAATGCTCCTATTCTGATGCATAGCCTGCTTTTGTAACCTGCTGTTGTTACTTTACCTGTCATCCTAAACTGCTTAGAATAGGTTGGTTAGTGATCCACCAGTGACCCTTCACCTTGTCCCTGTTGCCCCGCTTTGTTACCAGTGCCTCGATCATTGTGATCGATGTGCAGAGACTGTCACATCACCGCACACCCCTCTAGTTGTACGACTCTGCAGGGCTACTATCGAGTGCCGAGGGTGATACCTCGTACTGCACTCCTGATGATATCTCTGTAGTATAGCACATCGATGGTGATTGCAGAGGGTGATTCCTCGCTCTCCCCTTCCCGATGATGACTCTATCGTGCAACCCCTCAAGTGGGGACCATCGAGGGTGATTCCTCCTGGTTCTCCTTAACGGATTACATCGAGTAGGAATCCACCGAGGGTGATTCCTCGGATTCCCCTTGATGTTTTGGACACACGGTTACCATGACTTTTACCTCAGACCTTTGTTGCAGGCGGGTCGACCCCGAGTGGTACCCGCGGGAAATGTGGAGTCAGGTTGACCTGGAGGGTACCCGCGAGATAATTACGAGGCGCGGCCAGGCAGGCAGAGACCGCCCAAGAGAGGGATGGACCTGACCCTTGTTGCACTTCCTCGAGACAGGACGACAGGAGTACTGATCGTCACCGCGAGCTCCTAATAATTCGCTACCGGATTTGGGTATTTGATCTGAGTTGGCCACCGGCCTATACGCACTACCACCACGTGGGATAATGGTTTAATGGGGCCCTCGACGCCGTATGTATCAGCCGAAAGCTCTGTTAGATGTCCAGTTCAGCATTGTGGGCCTGTCCGGCCAGTGCCATCCAGGATGAGGTGGTGCTCGTCCCGGCTCGTCGCATAATGACCCGGAGTGCAAAGGGCGATGAGCCCAAGACCCCAGAGCGCTTAGGATGTAGACTGGCGGGGACCTCTCTGTTGAGCCTAGGTAGGACTACGTCGTGTTGATCAGCCGAGGCCGGGCATGACCCGATAAAAGTGTGTCCGGCCAGAGTTAATCGAGCGTGTTGGGTAACAGTAGTGCACCCCTGCAGGGAAGTTATCTATTCGAATAGCCGTGTCCACAGTAGCAGGACGCTCAGTGTTGTATCCCGATCTACTACAACTTGAACTGAATACATGTTACTTTAACTGTAAGCTCCGGGATCGCTTTCTCACAGGGAGTCGAGGAAGGATCCCTAGGCTTTGCTACTACATGCTTGATACTTATATTGTGCTAATCTGCACTCTTCTAATGCTGCAAGACACTGAAGATGCTAGTCTTCGATAGTCTAGGCTTTTCCCCTTCTGTTCCGGCATTTCTGCAGTTTAGTCCAAAGATATAGCTGTAGGGGACCGCGACAGAAAACAAAAAATTTCGGTACAGCGAGCACGCCCAGGATCACTACGGAGATGTCATACAGGGTTTGATCTGATCCGTACCGACTCGTAGCGCAGCGAAAGAAGAGTCGGTGTAGATCGTCGGTGCAGATTCCCACAGCTAGGATTTACAACCTCCCAACCGCGAGGATGTACTCCCTCGTCGGACAGCCCTTCAGGAGGCGGTCGGACAGTCCCTCGGACGATGTCGCGGACAGCCCTTCGGGAGGACCCTCGAAACCCGAACGGTAACTCGGACAGCCCTTCGGGAGGACACCCGAAACTCGAACGGTAACTCAGACAGCCCTTCGGGAGGACACTCAAACAACCCCTCGTGCAAAAGATCGAAACTACGACCTCTCTACGGGGTTGCACACATACGGTGTCAGCTATCCGGCAGGGCTTCACCGTCCAGAACTAGTTCCTGCAGGAACCCAGACAGCCTTTCGGCTCTACGAAACTATTTCGCTGGGAGGGAGAGAGAAGCCAGACAAGTCTATGGCATGTGTATGAGAGCAAAGATGAGCTTTGGAGAGCACCCCTCCACCTCTATTTATAGGAAAGCCAAGGGGTAAAGTTGGCATTCAAAAATACCAAAAGTACCCCCACTTTATGTCTTTACATAAAAGAATAAAGCAAAAAGAGATGACATGTGGACCTCCAAGGAGCTCCACCTCCTTTGGCCAGCCACCCCTTGGGGGCCCCCCATGAGGGGCTTCCTTGGCCCCCAAGCCCTTCTAGAAGCCTTTTGGGAAATATCTCAAAAGGTGGCTTTCCATAAAAATATCCATAAAGTGATTTTCACTATTCACGGAACCAATTTTCCACGACCGTTAAATCCGAAAATATTTCTGTGGGTCTTAGAATAATTCCAGTACCCATACAAATGATTTTGGACGTGTTCCGAAACAATTTCGGATTAGTGATTTTCATCTGCGAAAAGCAACCAAATCGGTTCCGGCAGCTCCGGAACATTTCCGGTTTTTATCCTGGAAAATTCCCAGAAGTTTCCAGAACACTTCTGGCATCCTCCAAGAATTTCCAGGCGTGTGCCAAAACCAATTTGACTTAATGGTATCCCCTGAAACAACTTTTCAGTTTTACCGGAACTATTCCGGTGTCCTCTCCGGAACGTTTCCGTTGTGTCCGAAACTTTTCCGGTGATTTTCTCTCAGACTCCCCGTCTAGTATTCAGTAGATAGATGACCCTTAAGCATGTGACCCTATAGGTTCGATGAAGTATAGACATGAGCCGGAACACTTTCCGATCAATGATCAACATCGGAGCCGTGGACACCCATATTGACCCCTATACCCACACGAATGAATATTCGAGTGAACCTCCAGTTGTCGTGTGCTATTCCTGTTGCTTCACAATATATTACAAATACCTGAGGTGAGATTTATTACATCCCCGTGGATCAACAACTTGTCCACCATGCAAGTTACCTCGTTACCGGTTTTGTTCTCTTTTCTCGTTTGCGTGTTCCGGCATCCCAGTGATCAAATCACAATGTGTCTCGCCAGACGATGATGGATACTGTAACACCGAGAGGGCCCGAGAATATCTCTCCATCGTCAGAGGAGCAAATCGCAATCTTGAGCTATCTCGTTTCTTGTCATACTTTTCCGTGAACCCGTAAGCCGCCGTAATAGCCACCCAGTTACGGATGACGTTTAACAAACCCCAAAGTTCACGAAGCAAGTACGAAGGAACTCGATACTCTCATGGTCTAAAGAATTATGCAAACATTAACTATCTCTATGTTATTAACCATTAACTTGTGACGAATGTATCTCATAGCATAACATCAATTCGGGTCAATTCAACACAAGTGTTCTACTAACATTGTGCCCTCAAAATTGCCGGCATAGACATGCCCATGATCAGGAAAACAGGATCATCATGCAATACTTGAGCCAGTCTTAGAGGCATGACCAGGAATACATTTTACCATTTATTATACCACACGTGCACATGAGTTTCCCTCCGAGCCTCGTGGATATTGCAGACTCGAGAATCATTGCAGTTATAGCATGGAACATAAACATTCATTACAAACTCGAAGATACAAAATAACTGTTATTACTGCCTCTAGGGCATATCTCCTACAGACTCCCACTTGCACTAGAGTCATAATCCAGTTACATGGCTTCCCTAACACCAATGGCTATCCGGTGCTGCTCATGCTTTGCTCGTGGTAGAGGCTTTGTCATCGGGTCTGACACGTTCAGATCTGTGTGAACTTTGCGTACTTTCACTAAACCCGCTTCGACATGATGTCGAATGAGTTTATATTTGCGTTCAATATGTCTTGTCTTATGGTGCGAACTTGGCTCCCTTGCCGGAGCCACGGCGCCACTATTATCACAATAGATCTCCACCGGGTCCAGAGCGCTTGGAACCACACCAAGGTCTTCAAGAAATTGCTTGATCCATACCGCCTCCTTGGAGGCTTCTGAAGCTGTAACATATTCCGCCTCCGTCGTAGAATCCGCCACAATCTTTTGCTTGGAACTTTTCCAATCAACTGCGCCGCCGTTCAATATGAAAGCATAGCCTGATTGAGATTTGAAGTCATCTGGGTCAGTCATGAAGCCTGCATCAGTGTAACCACTTACAATGAGCTCTTCATCACCTCCGTACACAAGGAGTAAATCCTTGGTCCTTCTGAGGTACTTAAGAATACCCTTGACTGCGGCCCAGTGTTCCAATCCTGGATCACTTTGGTACCGGCTGCTAACACTTAGCGCATAGGAAACGTCCGGTCTTGTACATAGCATGGCATACATAATAGAACCAACTGCCGAGGCATATGGAACATCATTCATTTGTACTCGCTCATCGAGAGTCCGAGGACACTGATTCTTGCAAAGCACTGTGCCAGGTGACATGGGGAGTAGGCCTTTCTTGGAGTTCTCCATGTTGAACCTTTTCAACACCTTGTCAATGTACGTGCTTTGGCTAAGCGCTATTAGGCGTCTTGATCTATCTCTATAGATTCTGATGCCCAATACATATGCCGCTTCGCCTAAGTCTTTCATTGAAAAACTCTTCTTCAATGAGTCTTTTATTTCGCTAAGAAAATTCACGTCATTTCCAATCAACAATATGTCATCCACATACAAGATTAGAAATGCTTTTACGCTCCCACTAAACTTCTTGTAAACACAAGATTCTTCGTCATTTCTGATGAAGCCAAACTATTTGACCACTTCATCAAAACGAATGTTCCAGCTCCTTGACGCTTGCTTCAGACCATAAATGGCTTTCTGAAGTTTGCATACCTTTCCAGCATCCTTATGAACGACAAAACCTTCTGGTTGTATCATGTATACATCCACTTTGAGGTTTCCATTTAGGAAAGCCGTTTTGACGTCCATCTGCCATATTTCATAATAAAAATAAGCAGCAATTGCTAGTAATATCTGAACAGACCTAAGCATAGCTACGGGCGAGAAAGTCTCGTCGTAGTCCACTCCTGGAACTTGCGTGAACCCTTTCGTGACAAGTCTAGCTTTGTGGATAGTAATGTTACCGTCCGCGTCCGTTTTTCTTTTGAAAATCCATTTACAACCAATGGGCTTTACGCCCTCTGGAAGTTCTTCCAAGTTCCAAACTTGGTTTTCCTACATGGATTCCATTTCGGATTTCATGGCCTTGTGCCATTCCTTTGAGCTGGGCCCTGCCATCACTTCCTTGTAGTGCGCAGGTTCATCGTCTTCAAGAATGAAGATTTCGTAATGAAACCACTCAGGTGGCTGGATAGCCCTACCTGATCTGCGCGGTTCAATTACAACATTGTCTGAAGTTTCCGCATCACATGCGACAACTTCCGGCTCGGTTGTAGGGATAATTAGCGGAATTTCTTCCGGTTCCTTAGCCATATCAATGGTCGCCGAAGATTCACTAATCTCATCAAGTTGTACTGTCCTCCCACTCAATTCTTTTGCGAGAAACTCTTTCTCAAGAAAGACTCCGCTTTTAGCGACAAACACTTTGTGCTCAGAGGGTAAGTAGAAGGAATACCCAACTGTTTCTTTTGGATAACCTACAAAGTTACATTTGTCTGATCTGGGATCGAGTTTGGTAGGTTGTAAACATTTTACATGTACCTCACATCCCCAAATCTTAAGATGCGACAAACTAGGTTTATTCCCATTCCACATCTCATGTGGTGTCGTCTTAACAGACTTAGACGGTGCTCTGTTTAGTGTGTGAGCGGCAGTTTCTAGTGCGTGACCCCAAAAAGATATCGGTAGATCTGTAAGAGACATCATCGACCTTACCATGTCTAACAGGGTTCGGTTACGTCTTTCCGATACTCCGTTTCTCTGTGGACTTCTGGGAGGCGTAAGCTGTGAAACAATTCCAAGATCACTCAGATGTTGGCCAAACTCATGACTAAGATATTCGCCTCCGCGATCAGACCGCAGAGACTTAATCTTTTTGTCACGATGATTTTCTACCTCATTCTGAAATTCCTTGAACTTTTCAAAGGTTTCCGACTTATGCTTCATCAAGTAGATATAGCCATATCGACTTAAATCATCAGTAAAAGTCACGAAGTAGAAATACCCACCCCGTGCGGCTGTGCTCATTGGACCACATACATCACTATGTGTTATTTCCAATAATTCACCCGCCCGTTCAGGATGACCCGTGAACGGCGTCTTGGTCATTTTCCCCATCAGACAAGCTTCACATGTGTCAAATGATTCAAAATCAAAGGACGATAAAACTCCATCTCTCTGGAGTCTTTGCATGCGTTTCTTTCCGATGTGGCCAAGCCGACAGTGCCACAAGTAAGTGGTGGTGGTATCAGCCTTCTTAAGGCGTTTAGCATTCACGTTAAAGACATCATTTCCACATTCAAGATTTAGTATGAAAAGGCCCCCAACAATGGGTGCAAATCCATAAAACATATCCTTACGATAAAGTGAACAACCATTGTTCTCAGACTTGTACGAATACCCATCGTGTACTAAACATGATCCGGAGATAATGTTTCTACACAATAGTGGAACAAAATAACAGTTATTTAGTTCTAAGATAAATCCTGAAGGGAGACGTAGAGGCATAATGCCGATGGCTTGAGCGGTGATCCCAGCGCCGTTCCCGACGCGCATCACGACTTCATTCTTTGCTAGCTTGCGCACCTTCTGAAGTCCCTGTATCGAGTTGCAAATGTGAGCAACCGATCCGTTGTCAAATACCCAAGACTTAGAATTTTTGCTAGCAAGCAAAATGTCAATGACATTAACTTGTATAACAATTATACCTTTTCCGGTTTTCCCGGACTTCTTATCTTCCAGATACTTCTTGCAGTTTCTCTTCCAGTGTCCTGTGCCCTTGCAGTAGAAGCACTCAGTTTCATTCTTGGCTCCGCCCTTAGAGTTGCTTTGGGTGCCGGTCTTACCGGCGCCCTTGCCCTTCTTTGGCTTGCCTTTCTTTTTGAAACTGGCGGTTTTATTCACAAGCAACACTTGCTTGCGATTTTTCCGCAGTCCTCCTTCCGCAGTTTTCTGCATGGCGAGCACCTCTTCCGGTGTCTTCTCCATCCCACTCATGTTGTAGTTCATGACAAAACCGTCATAAAACGGGGGGAGTTAAGAAAGCATCATGTCCATCATATGGCCAGGCGGAATTGGAAATTCCAGAGTTTTAAGCCTTTTAGCATAGCCAATCATTTTGACTACGTGTTCGCCAACTGAACTGCCCTCAGCCATCTTGCATTCCATCAAGGTCTTCATGATATCAAATCGTTCAGACCTTGCGGTTTCCTTGTACAGAGCATCCAATTCCCGGATCATATCGCGGGGTTTATGGAATTCAAATCATTTTTGAAGACCTGCACTCATGCAAGCTAGCATGAGGCACTGCACTAAGTTGTGATCATCATCCTTAGTGGCCCAGACATTTTGTTCATCTTCTGGGGCATCGGCCGCCGGTTTAGCTGGAAGAGCATTTTCAAGCACATACATTTTCTTAGCGCTCCTGAGGACAATCCTCAGGTTACGGACCCAGTCCGCATAGTTGTTTCCAGTCGCAGCTAACTTCTCTTTCTCTAACATTGGGCCTAAGTTGAACGCGGTGTGGCGAGCCATTTGATCTACAACGGTAAACACAAGTTTCACTTAGACTTTGTTCATAATGATTTTGGCACTAGTGAATAAACAATTTTATTCTAAAGTGCGCTCCCACTCAAATCAATATCTCTCAAAATTGATTATGAGTGATTCAAGATCCGAATATCAATTCAACATCATAGAATCATCATCTCATGACGAGGATTTCAATTGGTAGGCCAACTTGCCGATCACATCTCTATGTGACTCTTGTTCATCTTTTGATGCGTGTGTTCCGAGCTCAGGACAATCATGCCATGAACGTCAAGACAACCAAGTGATGTTGCTGCGAGGTCTGACCTCACCCGCCTTACATTTCTCCAATCGTTCGTACCCATGCATCCATGGCGCACCCCGAAAGGATAGATGTTGTGCGGTGCTACACTTGGGAGAACACTAACTACTTGATTTTTTAGTGAGAGATCACCCTAATAAAAAGCGACTACCGCACAATCAAAAGGGTGCATCATAAGGGATAAACATCTCAGGCAATTCATAATAGCATGATATGGTATAGCCCCTTCTGACGGAGAAGTCTTTAATTTCTTCGTCTTCGACATTTGCGTCGGTGTTCACCTTCGCGAAGATTGCCACCACCTTGTCGATGCACCAGATAATATTGCTATCTCTATAGCTAATAAAATAAGTGCATTATTTAAGGTTGACACGCAGGTCATTAAAGTGACAATCATATGGCTCCAGCCATCATGCCGAATCATGACAAGCAGGTCATGTTAATAAATTTACATCATATAGTCATCTCATACATAATCGAATTAATATGAGCATTGCTATACCACATCACATGCACATCCTGCAAAACCAAGTTAGACGCCTCTAATCGGTTTATGCAAAATTTTATTTTACGTGGCTTCTAAGGTTTTGACTTAAACCGCAGCTACCAATGTTTTATCATCAAGTATGATTATTCAAGTCGCTAGATTAACATCTCGGGGTGTATGAAACACGAGATAATAAAATCTCGAGCCCCATACTAAACTTCATCATACGCATGACCCCCGTGCAGATCATATCTGCATTGCCCTTTCATCTGCGAATTTCATCTTTCTTTTGACTATGGCGGAACCCAAAGAACTGATAGCACTTCGTTGATCAATCAGGATCGCGGATTGCCAGAACTTTGTGAAAATCCACGATGCTGTCTCGAGATCAGAAATATGCAAATTCTAGGGAGGCAACAAGAACATCGGGTAACAAACTTCATCTGCTACCCGCATAAAT
This sequence comes from Elymus sibiricus, assembly GCA_039707655.1. Lineage (NCBI taxonomy): Eukaryota > Viridiplantae > Streptophyta > Magnoliopsida > Poales > Poaceae > Elymus > Elymus sibiricus. The sequence goes on from CM077666.1 coordinate 517,348,036, forward strand.
AATTTTCAGCAATAGATCTCATCTACTCCAAAATTATATTATGCAATAACCATACATCTCCATGTATTCTAGATCATAACCTGCATCTACGCATAGCACGGCTCATGATGCCACTGTAGGGGAACGCGACAGAAAACAAAAAAGTTCGGTACAGCGAGCATGCCCAGGATCACTATGGAGATGTCATACAGGGTTTGATCTGATCCGTACCGACTCGTAGCGCAGCGGAAGAAGAGTCGGTGTAGATCGTCGGTGCAGATCCCCGCAGCTAGGATTTACAACCTCCCAACCGTGAGGATGTACTCCCTCGTCGGATAGCCCTTCGGGAGGCGGTTGGACAGTCCCTCGGACGATGTCATGGACAGCCCTTCGGGAGGACCCTCGAAACCCGAACGGTAACTCGGACAGCCCTTCGGGAGGACACCCGAAACTCGAACGGTAACTCGGACAGCCCTTCGGGAGGACACTCGAACAACCCCTCGGGCAAAAGATCGAAACTACGACCTCTCTACGGGGTTGCACACATACGGTGTCAGCTATCCGGCAGGGCTTCGCCGTCCAGAACTTGTTCCTGCCAGAACTAAGACAGCCTTTTGGCTCTACGAAACTATTTCGTTGGGAGGGAGAGAGAAGCCAGACAAGTCTATGGCATGTGTATGAGAGCAAGGCTGAGCTTTGGAGAGCACCCCTCCACCTCTATTTATAGGAAAGCCAAGGGGTAAAGTTGGCATTCAAAAAATACCAAAAGTACCCCCACTTTATGTCTTTACATAAAAGAATAAAGCAAAAAGGGATGGCATGTGGAGCTCCAAGGAGCTCCACCTCCTTTGGCCGGCCACCCCTTGCCCCCCCCATGAGGGGCTTCCTTGGCCCCCAAGCCCTTCTAGAAGCCTTTTGGGAAATATCCCAAAAGGTGACTTTCCATAAAAATATCCATAAAGTGATTTTCACTATTCACGGAACCAATTTTCCGCGACCGATAAATCCGAAAATATTTCTGTGGGTCTTAGAATAATTCTAGTACCCACACAAATGATTTTGGATGTGTTCCGAAACAATTTCGGATTAGTGATTTTCATCTGCGAAAAGCAACCAAATCGGTTCCGGCAGCTCCAGAACATTTCCGGTTTTTATCCCGGAAAATTCCCAGAAATTTCCAGAACACTTCTAACATCCTCCAAAAATTTCCAGGCGTGTGCCAAAACCAATTTGACTTAATGGTATCCCCTGAAACAACTTTTCAGTTTTACCGGAACAATTCCGGTGTCCTCTCCGGAACGTTTCCGTTGTGTCCGAAACTTTTCCGGTGATTTTCTCTCAGACTCCCCGTCTAGTATTCAGCAGATAGATGACCCTTAAGCATGTGACCCTATAGGTTCGGTGAAGTATATACATGACCCGGAACACTTTCCGATCAATGATCAACATCGGAGCCGTGGACACCCATATTGACCCCTATACCCACACGAATGAATATTCGAGTGAACCTCCAGTTGCCGTGTGCTATTCCTGTTGCTTCACAATATATTACAAATACCCGAGGTGAGATTTATTGCATCCTCGTGGATCAACAACTTGTCCACCATGCAAGTTACCTCGTTACCGGTTTTGTTCTCTTTTCTCGTTTGCGTGTTCCGGCATCCCAGTGATCAAATCACAATGTGTCTGGCCAGATGATGATGGATACCGTAACACCGAGAGGGCCCGAGAATATCTCTCCATCGTCAGAGGAGCAAATCCCAATCTTGAGCTATCTCGTTTCTTGTCATACCTTTCCGTGAACCCGTAAGCCGCCGTAATAGCCACCCAGTTACGGATGACGTTTAACAAACCCCAAAGTTCACGAAGCAAGTACGAAGGAACTCAATACTCTCATGGTCTAAGGAATTATGCAAACATTAACTATCTCTGTGTTATTAACCATTAACTTGTGACGAATGTATCTCATAGCATAACATCAATTAGGGCCGATTCAACACAAGTGTTCTACTAACATTGTGCCCTCAAAATTGCCGGCATAGACATGCCCATGATCAAGAAAATAGGATCATCATGCAATACTTGAGCAAGTCTTAGAGGCATGACCAGGAATACATTTTACCGTTTATTATACCACACGTGCACATGAGTTTCCCTCCGAGCCTCGTGGATATTGCAGACTCGAGAATCATTGCAGTTATAGCATGGAACATAAACATTCATTACAAACTCGGAGATACAAAATAACTGTTATTACTGCCTCTAGGGCATAACTCCTACAATAGCTCCATTCCTTTGATACCGATGCATAATTAGTATAGTTCTGATGTCAGTCTTGCGAGTACTTTGGATGAGTACTCGCGGTTGCTTTGCTACCTCTTTTTCCCCATACCCGATTGCTGCAATCAGATGACGGACCCCCGGAGTCAGCTGCTACCGCCGACGACCAGGAGTAGTTTAGGAGGCTCCCAGGCAGGAGGCCTTGCCTCTTTCGATCAGAGACGTTGTTTGTTTTCGCCTTCTTAAGGCACCCTTGTTAACTTTGTGTCTGTACTCAGATACTGTTGTTGCTTCCGCTAACGCTTGTTCTCGAGCTTATGTATTCGAGCCCTCGAGGCCCCCTGGCTTGTAATATAAAGCTTGTATTATTTTATTTTTGTCTCTAGAGTTGTGTTGTGATATCTTCCCGTGAGTCCCTGGGCTTGATCGTGGGCATTTGCGTGTATGATTAGTGCACGGTCGGGCCGGGGGCGTCACAGTATCCCCATCTATTATGTACATGGTATGATGTAATGATATCCACCTTGCAAGCGTCTTCAATATGCGCTTCTACTCTTGGTGGGACCTCCGAGTTCCCCGAGAATAGGATCGCATATTGGGCGTGACAAGTTGGTATCAGAGCCTCGACCGACCATAGGAGCCCCCTTGGTTGATCGAACCATTGGCGAGTATAGTAGAAAAACTATTTTGAGTCCTAGCTATATATCGGAGAGTAGGAATTCTTTTTACTCCTTATCCCCTTCGTCGCTCTCGTGAGGAATTGTGACGTAGGTGTTTTGATTCTACCACTCTTCTCACTCAAATTTTTTTAGGGTCATGCGGGTATTTTGGAATCGTTATGATATCGTTGTGACGGGAATTCTGTCTTGGTGCCTCCTGACCGTATGGATTGGACCCGGGGAATTGAGCTCCAAGGGGTTCTTGTCACATTCGCTATCGTTTCAGTTCCTGAATACCAGACGATGCCGACATCGAAACGCTTCTATACTTTTTGTGGTGACAAATAGTGCCGTGACTTTACCCCAGTACTGGAGGAGATAGCTCGGATGATCCACCGTGACTAGTATCGTTGTGTTTTCTAAGGTCTGAGGTAGACGAATTTGCGAAGTTTCTCGGTTGTGTGTTAAGGGTTGCGGATGCAGTTGCAACTGATTAGGTTGTTGATTGCTGAGTAGGTTCCTGCACCCGCAACCTGATCGCATGACCAAGAAGTTTCGGGAGTTCTTAGGTGGGAATTCAAGTATTTACCTAGGATATCTTTCCGACAGATGCATGATATGAGATTGGGGTTCGACGTCTAGTGGTCCGCCTGCTCACGGTCGTTTTTACAGTGGGTCTCGTTGTGTCTTAAAGAGCCCTTGTAGCTTTGCTACGGTTCGGGGACGCTTCGTAAGTCATGTACACTGCCTTGTATGTGATGGTCGTTGTACGATCGAGCCCGTGTGGGCCCCACCATGAAAATTTCGGACGAAATCTCTATCATATGTTTGTTCCGGCTTATTCTGCAAGCCAAATCCTTTGTTTTGTTTTTGTTGTGGTATTTGAGTTGCTTCAATGTCAAGTATTGATTCCATACCTTTCCTAAGAGGTGTTCTCATATTTCTATGAGATTGCTAATCCTTCATGTAAATTCTTTTCAACCGACGTGCTTCTCTTCAAGTTATTCCATACAAGCGCCGTTGAGAAACCTGAGGGTTTGTTCGTTTCACCCGTTCCAAGTTGTCTTTCTTTTTCCCACCTTCCCACCCTTTTTCTTCGCGGAGTCAGAGATCTCAAATCAAGTATCCATTTTATTCATGAGAAGTCTCTTCATCCTTTTCCTTCAATGTTCTTATCTGGTGATTCTCATGAAGATCCTCAGGAGCTTCAAGCTCATCATTCTTCATTATCGTATCTTCTCTGGTGTTCAATTCAAGCTTTCAGCATTGATCATATCCTTTTGTTTTGTTCACATATTTTCCCATGTTGGAAATTCTTACCTAAGCCTATCTTGTTCATTCACCTCTCTCTATTCTTTTCCGGTGCGAAGTAATTTTCTCAGAAGATTCATCTTTCCATTTAAGATCCGTCCGTTCTCTTTCGAGGTTGTTATTTCATTCAAGTCGTCCAAATCCAACCGGCGCATTATCTCTTCTAAATAATCAGTTTCAACGGTGTTTCTTTTGAGTGGGCCCATAACCCACAGGTCTTTTCCCAGGATCTTACCTGACTCTTCTAATTTTTCTCGGAGTTATTCTCAAATTCTTTCAAAGTTTGAAGTAAGAATGAACTCTCATCGGTCAATGTCGTCTCCAAGATCGCTTCCTAATTCTTTTCAAATTTGGCTCAACTTTTCTATTCGTCATTATTTTGGAGTATCTCATAAATTCTTCATGGTGGTTCTCGTCGTCATTCTCACCATTGGAAGACCAAAGAAGAATTTCTCTCATCCGTTTTCTTGAGGATTCATGGTTCTAGCTTCAAGTCATCCTCACAATTGTTTTTGATTGTGAGAAATTCTTTTCATACCCATCCGGAGCATTTCATGAGTTCTTTCCATTTTCGATTCTCCGGAGGCCGTCATTCAGAGGAATTATTCATTCTCAACGCTCATCTCTCGTTCTCAAATTCTTCCGGTGCATCGTTCAAGTATTCTTAGCCGGCTTGTGATCTCTTCGTTCTCTTGTACCTATTTCCCTCAAATATCTTCGTTCGTTTATCTAATTCTTCCCGGCAATTCGTTCTCTTTTCTTCGTTCATTGTCATTTCTTACGGTGGTTCATTCAAGATTCCTCTTCATTTGTTATCGTATCAATTAATTTGTTCTTTTCACAAATCCTACCGGTGGTTCGTTGAAGACATTCCCAAGTTTGCGCTATATCTCTCTTCAAAATTTTCAAGAAGATTAAGTAGTATGCAAATCTATTGCTTTTCATCAATTCAATTTGATGAAGGATAGACATAACATAATTCTTATTCTTGTTTCATGGAGGTGATTTAATTCCTTCTTCCGGAGTTTGTTCTTGATGAATAAATTCTCGGTTCCAATTTGTTCATCTTTCTTTTCCGGAGTTCCAAGTTTTCTCGGTTGTCTCATCATGAAGCTCCATCTAAATTATTGCAAGGTTTCATCTTGTTCTTTTCAACTTTCCTTTCGTTTTGACCATCTTGTTATCTATCCGGAGAACTTCGAGAGTTTCTTCATGGTTGTTCGTTAAGGATTTAATTCTTTGTCAAAGTGTTCTTCGAGATTCTTGTTGGAGGAGCTCAAGTATTCTTCGTCTCCCATTTCGAAGTGCAAATCATTTCTACCTTGTCTTTTGAGGTGGTATTATGTCCTTCTTAACAATTTCCCTTCGTGGTTCATGATTCACAAATTGTCAAGAATGATATATTTAAAACCATCATTTCTTTCTCGAAGCTATCTTGGTATAGATTTCACCTAAAGCCTTTCCGATGGATTGTTGCTATTTGTGGTGATTATCCATGATCCAAGCTTGCTCTTTATCCTCTCGGTGGAACTCCATGTTGCTCTCAAGCAATCAATTGTTTCCGTTAGTGGCCTGTTGTCACCTCATAATTTTGAGATGTTTTTATAAGTCCACTACAAGTTTAATCTTTTAGTTGTTGAATTTCCAACAACTACATGTAATCCATCGTTGTAACGATGCTTTTCAATTCAATTATGGGGGAAGTTTGTCTTTTGTTTCCCCTTTCTTTTCTTTTCTTTTCTTTTCTTTTCAACGATCTAGCTTCTATTCTTTGTTCCGGAGGCACTGTGTTGTTGCTCTCTTCGACACATTATCTCGCTTCGCCAAGACCATGTTATTTCCTTGCTTATCCATTTTACCTGAGTGTGGTGTCCTCTTTTCAAGTTTTTCTTCTTGTCGACCTCTGCTTTTCTCGTCTACCGGGATGCTATCCGAATTCTTTCGCTCTTATTCCTTTTCTATCGTGTTCTAACCGGAGTGGTTACATAGTCTATCGTGTCTCTTGAGCTCTTGATTCTCGCCATATTCCCCGTTCCTCCTTCTACCGGAGTGCTCCCAACTTCGTTCATGTCCATTGCACCCTCTCTTTCGAGTTGTTCAACGTCTCAAGGTTCTTTCGTTTCACTCATTTGTCTAAGAGAAACTTTCTTTTACCTCTTCCCCTTCCGTTTCCATCCTAAGATATCGGGTCGAGATCTTCTGTTAGTGGGGGAGAGTTGTGACGCCCTGAGACCGATGCTCCAGATTCCTTCCATTTATTTCCGTCGTTGTCGTGTGATTCGTTTGCTTGTTGCACTTCGTCATGTCATCGTGTGCATTTCATCCGCATGTTTTCATTAAACTTGCATCCGTTCGTAGTTGCCAGCTTCTCCCTGTCCCTTCCGTTGTCCGTTTCGAGACCCGACACACTCACACGCGCCCGCGGCACCTCCGAATATTAATTTATAAGTGGGAATAAAATGTTCTTGGAATGGGTTGAAAGTTGGCGTGTGGTCTCATTATGTTGTAGGTAGACCGCGTGCCAAATTTCGTCCCATTCGGAGGTCGTTTGGTGCCCCAACGTATAACCTATAGCGGCACTATAGCCAGTCAAATTGCAGACGTTTTCGGTATTTCAAAGTGTTGCCGGGCCTCTCTTCTCTCCTCTCTCTTGGACCTAGCCCATCTACACAGCCACAACCAGCCCATCTAAGCCTACCCTAAACCCCCTCCGCTCCGGAGCCATCCGATTACGATCAGAGGGTCCGAAACACCCCAAAACCCCTAACCCTAGCCTCCTCTGCCTATAAAAGGAAGGCCCCCCCCTTCCATTTTGGGCAGCCGCCACCCCTTCCTCGTTTTCCGCACCATCAACCTCCAGCCGCCACCACCTTCCCCTCGAAATCCGCCGGCGCCCAGCCCCTGCCCGCCGCTTGGCGAGTCGCCAGTGGGCGCGCCGCCTCCAGGCGCCGCCAGGGCCAACCCCCTTGCGCCACATCGCCCCTCCTCCTTCCCAGCGCCCCCAGCCACCGCGGCCCGCCCGGGCCCGGGGCAGGCCTGCCCGAGCCCATCGGGGCCCGGGGCAGCCCGCAGCCGCCCGGCCACCGAGCGCCACCCGAGCCAGGGCCTCGCCTGGCCTCCCGCTCCGCCGCGCCACCGCTCACGCGCGCCGTCGCCCGCTGCTCCCCATCGCCTCGCGCCCGCGCCACCCAGCCGTCGCCGCCGCCCATTGGTCGCCGGACCTCGCCAGCTCTCCGCGTCGCCAGGAGGTCGCTGCCGCTCGGAGCTCCTCATCACCGCGCTGCCGCACCACCCGCGGGCCTCCTCCTCGCCGCATCCATCGCCGGACCCCGCACCGCCATGCCTCGTCGCCGGCCCCCCTCGCCTCGCCTCATCGGAGCCGCCACGCGCCGCCTCGCCGCCGGCCGGCCTCGCCCAGACGCCGGGACGGTCCCGTCCTAGATCCGGAGCCGTCCCACCAACCAAACACGCCGCCCAGATCCGCTCCGTCCTGCACCACGCCGTCCCAAACCGCGGGATCCAGTTTTTCCCGAGAGGTTGATTCAGTCCCCAGAAAAACCATCTCATGTATGCATCTTGTGTCGGCTCTATCTTTGTGCATGTTGATCCTATGATGATGATCCATATATGAAAAATGATCTAGTCTTCGTGCTCTACATGATGGTTTCTGTTGCATGCATAATAGGATTCATCTTCATGTCATAATCTCTGTTGCAAAAGCGCATCCTGATGTTATCTGCAGTAAACTGTTAATATGTGTCACTTTGTCATTTTTGTGTGATTGAATGCAAATGTCATATGAGCATCGTGTCAACATGATTTTGGAGCATTTTCATGTCTTCTTGCTGTTAGTATTTATTTCATGCCATGATATGCCATGATGTGACTGCCATGAGCTTGCAAACATGCCTAGTCTATGTTGCTGTTTTAAGTCAAAACTGTCTGTGATAAAACTTGCCAACTTTGCTTGATGGTTGCCACTAATCTAGTGCTCATATGCTTGTGGTTCCTTCGTGTGATTTGGTTTATGTAATGTATACTTTGATGCCATGCCCTTGGTTGCCATGTAATATTGCTGTAGCATGTTGTTTTGATGCTTGCAAGATGCTATGTTGCTGTTTTGGGCAGATTGTTAGTATAACTTGTGTTGATTGTAATTGTTGAACCGTTGCTCCGTTTTGATCATGCCCTATATGAAACTTGCTTAGAATTGTGTGTAGTTTCATATTGTCATGTTGCATCCTTGATTTGAGTGTTTGTGGTTGATGTTTGCATAAATTTTGCATTATTGCCATGTTAAACTTGTTTAGCTCATGTCTTCTAGGCCGTAGCTCCGAATTAAATGTTCTACATATATAACTTGATTAGAAAAACGTGTAGATCATCATGGTGCATGTTAACTTGCTGTTTAATAACTTCAACATTGTGTTTAATTCAGATCAGCACCAATTTCGAAATCTGCATATGGGGAAATACCGGAATTGTTGTTTGTGTTTCCGGCCTCATTTAAACTTGCCTAGCTGTATGGATTGCTTATGCTTCATCTCTTGCCATGTTTAAAAACATTTAATCTTGTCATGCATCATATTTGGTTGTGCATCATTCCATGTTTATGCTTATGTGTTTACCATGTTGTTTGCTTCTTTCCGGTTGTGCTTCTTCTCGATAGTTCCGGTTTCGTTGCGATTGTGAGGATTCGTTCGACTACGTTGGTTCGTCTTCTTCATGGACTCATTCTTCTTCCGAGCGGGATTTCAGGCAAGATGATCATGACCTTGGATATCTCTAATATCTCTGCTTGCTAGTTGTCTCGATGCTATCGCTATGTCGCGCTTCCTACCACATATATGTCAGCCTCCCATATGACATGATACAGCCTCTAACCTCCCTTACCCAGCAAACCGTTGTTTGGCTATGTTACCACTTTGCTCAGCCCCTTTCTTATAGCGTTGCTAGTAGTAGGTGCAGTTGCATGTTGTTCCATGTTGGGACATGGACATCATGGGATATCACAATATCTCTTATTTAATTAATGCATCTATATACTTGGTTTTGGGTGGAAGGCTCGGCCTTTTGCCTGGTGTTTTGTTCCACTCATGCCGCCCTAGTTTCTGTAATACCGATGTTATGATCCTTGACTAGCGTTCCTAACATGCTCAAGGGAATGGGACCCTCTTGACAGTCGCTTTGAATAACCGCTTCCAGCAAGGCCCAACTTTGGTTTTAACATTTGCCAACATAATAATATTGAATTAAATAATTAATTTGCATAGGGAGTTAGCGCTACCCGAGGATTCTTAATTCAACATAATACAGGTGGGCCAGTGCCGATGGTGTTGGTCCGAAACGGGTAGACTGCGGGGCCACCCCGGGGAAACTCGAGGATCTGGTTTTACTCGTAGGATGTCCCATCCGGTCGTGGCCTGAGACGAGATACGCGCGGCTACTATCAGGGTGTCGGCACGCCGACAGGTCTTGCTGGACTTGCGCTACCATTGTTGAAATGTCTTGTGCACCGGGATTCCGAGGATACTTCGGGCTGACTCGAGGTTGATCGGGTTTTCTTGAGGTTGATGTCTTCCACCGCAGCTTGTGTTGGTTTGTGATGGACCAGGTTGGAACACCCCTGCAGAGTTAAATATTACGCAAAGCCGTGCCCGCGGTTATGTGGCGACTTGGATATTTATAACCTCCGGTTGTAGAGAACTTGACACTAAATTCTAATTAAAATACACCAACCGCGTGCGTAACCGTGATCGTCTCTTTTCAAGGGAGTTCGGGAAGAGAACACGGTGGGGTTATGTTTGACTCGTAAGTAGGTGTTCAGGATCATTTCTTGATCATTATTAGTTTGCGACCGTTATGCGTAGTTTACTCTTCTTATTCTTGTACTTGTAAGTTAGCCACCATACAATGCTTAGTGTTTGCTGCAACCTCACCAGTTTACCCTTCCATACCCATTTAAGCTTTGATAGTCTTGCTGCCCATGGTTATGGGATTGCTGAATCCTCGTGGCTCACAGATTACTACAACAACAGATGCAGGTACAGGTAATGCGATGATCTGACGCGAGAGCGATGCGCGTTTGCTTTTGGAGTTCTTCTTCTTCGTCGATCTTGGGATAGGTTCCTGGTCGGCAGCCTGGGCTAGCAGGGTGGATGTCGTTTGTGTTTTTCGTTTGTTTTCATCCGTAGTCGGATTATGCTCTTCTGTATGGTGTTTGCTATGTATTGATGTATTCATGTGATGACTATATGTATTTGTATGTATCCCCATCTATTATGTACATGGTACGATATAATGATATCCACCTTGCAAGCGTCTTCAATATGCGCTGCTACTCTTGGTGGGACCTCCGAGTTCCCCGAGAATAGGATCGCATATTGGGCGTGACACAAGGATTAAATCTTGTTGTGGCAGATAGATGAATTGCAAAACAAAATAAAAGAAATAAAATTGCAGCAAATATATTTTAGATTTTTATATATGATTTAAGTAGACTCGGGGGCCATAGATTTCACTAGAGGCTTCTCTCTCGAACACATAACATACAGTGGGTCAACAAATTGCTGTTGGGCAATTGATAGAAAAGCGCATAGTTATGACGATATTCAAGGCAATGATCATGTATATAGGCATCACGTCCGTGACAAGTAGACCGACTCCTGCCTGCATCTACTACTATACTCCACCCATCGACCGCTATCTAGCATGCATCTAGGGTATTAAGTTAATAAAAACAGAGTAACACCTTAAGCAAGATGACATGATGTAGACAAAGTAAACTCAACTAATATGAATAAACCCCATTGTTTTACCCTTAATGGCAATAATACAAATGCGTGTCTTGTCCCTTTTTGTCACTGGGATATAGAGCACCGCAATATTGAACCCATTAAAAAGCACCTCTCCCGCTGAAGATAAATCAATCTAGTTGGCCAAACCAAACGGATAGATTGGAGAGAAATACAAAGCTATAACAATCATGCATAATAAAGTTCAGAAAAGACTCAATTACTTCTCATGAATATTCAGATCATAAACCCACAATTCATCGGATCCCAACAAACACACCGCAAAAGAAGTTTACATCGACTAGAACTCCAAGAACACCTAGGAGAACATTGTATTGAAGATCAAAGAGAGAGAAGAAGCCATCTAGCTACTAGCTATGGACCCGTAGGTCTGTGGTAAACTACTCATGCATCATCGGAAGGCAGCAAGGATGATGTAGAAGCCCTTCGTGATCGATTCCCCTTCGACAGAGTACCGAAAAAGTTATTTCGGGTGGATCTCTATTGGTTTCCCAATATTTGAGAATTTATAGAAGTGGAATTAGGTCAGACGGAGCCTCGAGGGGCCCACAAGGCAACAGGGTGCCCCCCTGGGCGTGCCGGGTTGCCTTGCCATCTCCTCGTACATCCTCTAGTTTCCTCTCGAATCTTCTAGGGTTTTTTATGTCCACAAAAAAAATCGTCAAAATGTTTCGTAGCATTTGGACTCCGTTTGGTACTGATTTTCTGGAAAACCAAAAACAAGCAGAAAACAGCAACTGGCACTGGGCGTTGGGTTAATAGGTTAGTCCCCGAAAATGATATAAAATAGCATATAAATGCATATAAAACATCCAAGATTGATACTATAATAGCATGGAACAATAAACAATTATAGATACGTTGGAGACGTATCAGCATCCCCTAGCTTAATTCCTACTCGTCCTCGAGTAGGTAAATGATAACAACATAATTTTTGATGTGGAATGCTACCTAACATGCCTATCATGTAATCTCTTTACGGTATAAATATTGAGAAACGATGAAGTAAAAACATTAACATAATAATATCCATGAATATAAGAAGCATAATCATTAAACTTTCAAAATGTACGATCCTTAAAGAATGTTATCCCCACTCATTTTATCATGTTAGCATGGCATGACTTCGTCTTCACCGCATAAATATAAATCATGAGCACCCTAGTGTTAAACCAGGCAATTGGATCGTACTTGTAACGCGCTTCAGCATTTTCAACTTCACGCAATACATGAGCGTGAGCCATGGATATAGCACTAGGTGGAATAGAATGCGGTGGTAGGGATCAAATAGGAGAAGGAAGAAAGTCTCGCATCAACTCGGCGGATCAACGGACTATGGAGATGTCCATCAATCGAGATCAGTGCGAGGAGTAGGGATTGCCATGCAACGGATGCACTAAGAGCTATAAGTGTATGAAAGCTCGACTGAAACTAAGTGGGTGTGCATCCAATTTGCTTGCTCATGAAGACCTCGGACATTTGAGGAAGCCCGTGATGACCCACAAGTATAGGGGATCAATCGTAGTCCTTTCGATAAGTAAGAGTGTAGAACCCTACGAGGAGCAAAAGGAAATGACAAGCGGTTTTCAGTAAGGTATTTTCTGCAAGTACTGAAATTAGCGGGAATAGATAGTTTTGATAGCAAGATAATTCGTAACAAGTAACTAGTAGTAACAGTAACAAAAGTGCAGCAAGGTGGCCCAATCCTTTTTGTAGCAAAGGACAAGCCATAACGAACTCGTATAATAAGCAAAGCCTTCTCGAGGACACATGGGAATTTCATCTAGTCATTTTCATCATGTTTGTTTGATTCACGTTCGCTACTTTGATAATTTGATATGTCGGTGGACCGGTCCTTGGGTGTTGTTCTTACTTGAACAAGCCTCCCACTTATGATTACCCCCTCTCGCAAGCATCCGCAACTACGAAAGAAGAATTAAGATAACTCTAACCATAGCATGAAACATATGGATCCAAATCAGCCCCTTACGGAATAGCGCATAAACTAGGGTTTAAGCTTCTGTCACTCTAGCAACCCATCATCTAATTACTACTCCACAATGCCTTCCCTTAGGCCCAAAGATGGTGAAGTGTCATGTAGTCGACGTTCACACGACACCACTAAAGGAAGCAACAACATACATATCATCAAAATATCGAACGAGTACGAAATTCACATGATTACTTATGACAAGACTTCTCCCATGTCCTCAAGAACAAAAGTAACTACTCACAAATCATATTCATGTTCAAGATCAGAGGGGTATTGAATAGCATTAAGGATCTGAACATGTAATCTTCCACGAAATAAACCAACTAGCATCAACTACAAGATGTAATCTGTTGGGGAACGTTGCATGGGAAACAAAAAATTTCCTACGCACACGCAAGATCTATCCATGGTGATGAGCATCTACGAGAGGGAGAGTGAATCTACATACCCTTGTAGATCGCTAAGCGGAAGCATTAAGAAACGCGGTTGATGTAGTCGAACGTCTCCGCGATCCAAATCGCAAGTCGTCCCTCGATCCGATCACGAACTAGTGCCGAACGGACGGCACCTCCGCGTTCAACACATGTACGGCTTGATGACGCCTTCACCTCCTCGATCCAGCGAGCGATGATGAAGTAGTAGATGAGTTCCGGCAGCATGACGGCGTGGTGATGGTGGTGAGGAACAATCTCTGCAGGGCTTCGCCAAGCACTACGGAGATTATGACGGGAGGAACTAGAGGGTTTGGGTTGCCAGCACACGGCTTGGGAAATCTTAATGTATGTCGTGTGCTAGCCCTGCCCCACTATTTATATGTTGAGCCCTGGGGTCTAAACTTGGAGAGAAAGCCTCCACAAGGTCGGTTTTGCCCGCATAAGGTCGGTTTGGCCCGCACGGAAAGAGTCTAACTCGGATTCCAGCAGTATCGCGTACAAGCGGTAGTACCGCTCACGAGCGGTAGTACCGCTTCACACAAGCGGTAGTACCGCTTACGCGGTAGTACTGCCTTACAAGCGGTAGTACCGCTTAAGGCAGCAACAAAACTTCCTTTTGCACTTTCCAATACCTCATGGGATTTACCCCTTTGGCCCATATAAAGTGTTGCTGCACCCGAACACTTCGGTAAACATTCGGAACCCCTTCCGGTGAATTCCGGAACCCTTCCGGAGACCAAACACTATTATCCCATATATCAATCTTTACCTCCGGACTATTCCGGAGATCCTCGTCATGTCCGGGATCTCATCCGGGACTCCGAACAACCTTCGGTTACCAACATAACAACTCAACTATACTTATATCGCCACCAAACGTTAAGTGTGTAGACCCTGCGGGTTCGAGAACTATGCAGACATGACCGAGACACCTCTACGACCAATAACCAATAGCGGGACCTGGATGCCCATATTGGTTCCTACATATTCTACGAAGATCTTCATCGGTTTGAACCTCTATGTCAAGGATTCAGGTAATCCCGTATGCTGTTCCCTTTGTTCTTCGGTATGTTACTTGCCCGAGATTCGATCGTCGGTATCTCTATACCTAGTTCAATCTCGTTACTGGCAAGTCTCTTTACTCGTTCCGTAATACAAGATCTCGTGGCTAACACTTTAGTCACATTGCTTGCAAGGCTCATTGTGATGTTGTATTACCGAGTGGGCCCTGAGATACCTCTCCGTCACACGGAGTAACAAATCCCAGTCTTGATCCATGCCAACCCAACAGACACCCTCGGAGATACCTGTAGAGCATCTTTATAGTCACCCAGTTACGTTGCGACGTTTGATACACACAAGGTACTCCTCCGATGTCAGGGAGTTGCATGATCTCATGGTCATAGGAACAGATACTTGACATGCAGAAAACAACAGCAATAAACTGACACGATCATATGCTATGTTTATAGTTTGGGTCTTGTCCATCACATCATTCTCCTAATGATGTGATCCCGTTATCAAATGACATCTTATGTCCATGGCTAGGAAACCTTCACCATCTTTTGATCAACGAGCTAGTTAACTAGAGGCTTACTAGGGACACAGTGTTGTCTATGTACCCACACATGTATTTGAGTTTCCAATCAATACAAATATAGCATGGATAATAAACGATTATCATGAACAAGAAATATAATAATAACTAATTTATTATTGCCTCTAGGGCATATTTCCAACAGTCTCCCACTTGCACTAGAGTCAATAATCTAGTTCACATCACTATGTGATTTACATTGTAATGAATCGAACACCCATGCAGTTCTGGTGTTGTTCATGTTTAGCCCTTGGAAGAGGTTTAGTCATCGGATCTGCAACATTCAGATCCGTGTGTACTTTGCAAATATTTATGTCGTCCTCCTTGATGTAATCGTGGATGGAATTGAAACGTCACTTTATGTGTCTGGTCCTCTTGTGAAATCTTGGTTCCTTGGCTAGAGCAATGGCACCAGTATTATCACAAAACAGAGTCATTGGGTTAAGCGCACTAGGCACTACTCCAAGATCTGTCATGAACTCCTTCATCCAGACACCTTCCTTCGCCGCCTCCGAGGCAGCGATGTACTCCGCTTTGCATGTAGAATTAGCTACCACGCTTTGCTTGGAACTGCACCAGCTAATCGCACCCCCATTAAGATTAAATACGTATCCGGTTTGCGACTTAGAGTCATCCGGATCAGTGTCAAAGCTTGCATCGACGTAACCCTTTACGACGAGCTCTTGATCACCTCCATAAACGAGAAACATGTCCTTAGTCCTCTTCAGGTACTTCAGGATATTCTTGACCGCCGTCCAGTGTTCCACTCCTGGATCACTTTGAAACCTTCCGGCCATACTTATGGCAAGGCTGACATCGGGTCTTGCGCACAGCATTGCATACATGATAGAGCCTATGGCTGAAGCATAGGGGACGACACTCATCTTTTCTCTATCTTCTGCAGTCACTGGGCATTGAGTCTTACTCAACTTCACACCTTGCAAAACAGGCAAGAACCCCTTCTTGGACTGATCCATTTTAAACTTCTTCAAAATCTTATCAAGGTATGTGCTTTGTGAAAGTCCTATTAAACGTCTTGATCTATCTCTATAGATCTTGATGCCTAATATGAAAGCAGCTTCTCCTAGGTCCTTCATTGAAAAACTCTTGTTCAAATATTCCTTCACGCTTTCCAACATTTCTATATTGTTTCCAATCAGTAATATGTCATCCACATATAATATTAGAAACGCTATAGAGCTCCCACACACTTTCTTGTAAATACAAGCTTCTCCGTAAACTTGTATAAACTCGAACGCTTTGATCACCTCATCAAAGCGAAGATTCCAACTCCGAGATGCTTGCACCAGTCCATAAATGGATCGCTGGAGTTTGCAAACTTTGTCAGCATTCTCTGGATCGACAAAACCTTCTGGTTGTATCATATACAACTCTTCCTTAAGGAAACCGTTAAGGAACACTGTTTTGACATCCATCTGCCAAATTTCATAATCGAAAAAGGCAGCTATTGCTAACATGATTCTGACGGACTTAAGCATCGCTACGGGTGAGAAGGTCTCATCGTAGTCAACTCCTTGAACTTGTGAAAAACCCTTTGCCACAAGTCGAGCTTTATAGACGGTGACATTACCGTCCGCGTCCGTCTTCCTCTTAAAGATCCATTTGTTCTGAATGGCCTTACGCCCTTCAGGTAATACTTCCAAAGTCCACACTTTGTTTTCATACATGGATCCCATCTCGGATTTCATGGCCTCTAACCACTTCTCGGAATCCGGGCCCATCATCGCTTCTCCATAGCTCATAGGTTCATCGTTGTCCAACAACATGACCTCTAATACAGGGTTGCCGTACCACTCAGGAGCAGTACGCGTCCTTGTCGACCTAGGAGGTTCGATAGCAACTTGATCCAAAGCTTCATGATCATTATCATTAACTTCCTCTTCAGCTGATGTAGGCTCTACAGAAACATCTTTCTGCACTGCGCTACTTTCAGGTTGAAGTAAAGGTTCAACAACCTCATCAAGTTCTATCTTCCTCCCACTCAATTCTTTTGAGAGAAACTCTTTCTCAAGAAACGTTCCGTTTTTAGCGACAAACACTTTGCCTTCGGATCTGAGGTAGAAGGTATACCCAACTATCTCTTTTGGGTATCCTATGAAGACGCATTTCTCCGCTTTGGGTTCCAGCTTTTCAGGCTGAAGCTTTTTGACATAAGCATCACATCCCCAAACTTTAAAAAACGACAGCTTTGGCTTCTTGCCAAACCAAAGTTCATATGGCGTCGTCTCAACGGATTTCGATGGTGCCCTATTTAAAGTGAATGCAGCTGTCACTAATGCATAACCCCAAAACGATAGTGACAAATCGGCAAGAGACATCATAGATCGTACCATATCCAATAAGGTTCGATTACGACGTTCGGACACACCATTACGTTGTGGTGTTCCAGGCGGTGTCAATTGTGAAACAATTCCACATTGTCTTAAGTGACTGCCAAACTCATAACTCAGATATTCTCCTCCTCGATCAGATCGTAGGAATTTAATCTTCTTGTTATGATGATTCTCAACTTCACTCTGAAATTGTTTGAACTTTTCAAATGTTTCAGACTTGTGTTTCATTAAGTAAATATACCCATATCTACTTAAGTCATCAGTGAAGGTGAGAAAGTAACGATAACCACCGCGCGCCTCTATGCTCATCGGACTGCACACATCAGTATGTATGATTTCCAATAAGTCACTTGCCCATTCCATTGTTCCAGAGAACGGCGTTTTAGTCATCTTGCCCATGAGGCATGGCTCACATGTGTCAAGTGATTCAAAATCAAGTGACTCCAAAAGCCCATCAGCATGGAGCTTCCTCATGCGTTTTACGCCAATATGACCTAAACGGCAGTGCCACAAGAAAGTGGTATTATCATTATCAATTCTACATCTTTTGGCATCAATGTTATGAACATGTGTATCATTACTATCGAGATTCAATAAGAATAAACCCCTTACTTCGGGTGCATGACCATAAAAGATATTACTCATATAAATAGAACAACCATTATTCTCTGATTTAAATGAGTAACCGTCTCGCAATAAACAAGATCCAGATATAACGTTCATGCTTAACGCAGGCACCAAATAACATTTATTCAGGTTCATCACTAATCCCGATGGTAATCGAAGAGCGAGCGTGCCGACGGCGATCACATCAACCTTGGAACCATTTCCCACGCGCATCGTCACTTCATCCTTTGCCAGCCTCCGTCTATTCCGCAGTTCCTGTTTAGAGTTGCAAATGTGAGCAACCGCACCGGTATCAAATACCCAGGCACTACAACGAGAGTTGGTAAGGTACACATCAATAACATGTATATCATATATACCTTGTTTGTTGTTGACCGCCTTCTTGTCAGCCAAGTACTTGGGGCAGTTCCGTTTCCAGTGTCCAGTTCCCTTGCAATGAAAGCACACAGTTTCTGGTTTGGGTCCAGCCTTGGGTTTCTTCACGGGAGGAGCAACTGCTTTGCCACTCTTCTTCGAGTTACCCTTCTTACCCTTGCCATTTTTCTTGAAACTAGTGGTTTTATTGACCATCAACACTTGATGCTCCTTCTGAATCTCAGACTCAGCGACTTTCAACATCGCAAACAGCTCGGCGACTGACTTGTTCATCCCGTGCATGTTATAGTTCAACACGAAGCTCTTGTAGCTAGGTGGTAATGATTGAAGAACTCTGTCAGTGATAGCCTCTGGCGGAAGGGGCATCCCCAGTTCAACCAGATGGGTGGAGTACCCAGACATTCTGAGTATGTGATCACTGTTAGACCCGTTCTCCTCCATCTTGCAAGCATAGAACTTATCGGAGATCTCATACCTCTTGATCCGGGCATTCTTCTGAAAGATAAACTTCAACTCCTGGAACATCTCATATGTTCCATGACGTTCAAAACGTCTTTGAAGTCCCGGTTCTAAGCCATACAATATTGCACATTGAACTATTGAGTAATCTTCAGAACGAGTCTGCCAGGCGTTCACAACGTCTAGAGACTCAACTGGAGCGGGTGGATCACCAAGCGGTGCATCAAGGACATAAGCCTTCTGGGAAGCCGTAAGGATAATCCTTAGATTACGGGCCCAATCCACAAAGTTACTTCCATCATCTTTCAACTTAGCTTTCTCTAGGAACGCATTAAAATTCAGGGGTGCTACTGCGCGAGCCATGATCTACAACATAAATATAGCAAAGACAACTTAGACTATTGTTCTAGATAATGAGTTTAGTTAATCATATTACTTAAAAACTCCCACTCAAATTGACATCCCTCCGGTCATTCGAGTGTAACATGATCCAAATCCACCAACTCAAGTCCGATCATCACGTGAGTTGAGGTGGTTTCAATGGTGAACATCTTCATGTTGATCATATCTACTATATGACTCATGTTCGACCTTTCGGTCTCTTGTGTTCCGAGGCCATGTCTGTACATGCTAGGCTCGTCAAGTTTAACCCGAGTGTTCCGCATGTGCAACACTGGCTTGCACCCGTTGTATGTGAACGTAGAGTCTATCACACCCGATCATCACGTGGTGTCTCGAAACGACGAACTTTCGCAACGGTGCACACTCAGGGAGAACACAATTTATCTTGAAATTTAAGTGAGGGATCACCTTATAATGCTACCGTCGTCCTAAGCAAAATAAGATGCATAAAAGGATTAACATCACATGCAAATCATAAGTGACATGATATGGCCATGAACTTGTGCTTTTGATCTCCATCTTCAAAGCACCGACATGATCTCCATCGTCACCGTCATGACACCATGATCTCCATCATCTTGATCTCCATCAACGTGTCGCCATGAAGTTGTCGCGCCGACTGTTGCTTCCACGACTATTGCTAACTCATAGCGATAAAGTAAAGCAAAACGGCGAAAATAATTAAAGACAACTCTATGGCTCCTGCCAGTTGCCGTACTCATCGACATGCAAGTCGTGATATTCTATACAACACATGATCATCTCATACATCACATATATCTCATCATGTACTTGGCCATATCACATCACAACATACCCTGCAAAAACAAGTTAGACGTCCTCTAATTGTTGTTGCAAGTTTTACGTGGCTGCTACGGGTATCTAGCAAGAACGATTCTTACCTACGCAAAAACCACAACGGTGATATAAAAATTGCTTTTCAACCTTCTCAAGGACCGCCTTTGTCAAATCCGATCCGACTAAAGTGGGAGAAACAGACACCCGCTAGCCATCTTTATGCAACGAAGTTACATGTCAGTTGAAGGAACCGGTCTCTCGTAAGCGTACGAGTAATGTTGGTCCGAGCCGCTTCATCCCACAATACCGCCGAAACAAGAAAAGACCAAGGGAGGAAGCAATCTGAATATCAACGCCCACAAAACCCTTTTGTGTTCTACTCGAGATCTCATCTACGCATAGACCTAGCTCAGATGCCACTGTTGGGGAATGTTGCATGGGAAACAAAAAATTTCCTACGCACACGCAAGATCTATCCATGGTGATGAGCATCTACGAGAGGGAGAGTGAATCTACATACCCTTGTAGATCGCTAAGAGGAAGCGTTAAGAAACGCGGTTGATGTAGTCGAACGTCTCCGCGATCCAAATCGCAAGTCGTCCCTCGATCCGATCATGAACTAGTGCCGAACGGACGGCACCTCCGCGTTCAACACACGTACGGCTTGATGACGCCTTCACCTCCTCGATCCAGCGAGCGATGATGAAGTAGTAGATGAGTTCCGGCAGCACGACGGCGTGGTGATGGTGGTGAGGAACAATCTCTGCAGGGCTTCGCCAAGCACTACGGAGATTATGACGGGAGGAACTAGAGGGTTAGGGTTGCCGGCACACGGCTTGGGAAATCTTATGTATGTCGTGTGCTAGCCCTGCCCCACTATTTATATGTTGAGCCCTGGGGTCTAAACTTGGAGAGAAAGCCTCCACAAGGTCGGTTTTGCCCGCACAAGGTCGGTTTGGCCCGCACGGAAAGAGTCTAACTTGGATTCCAGCAGTATCGCGTACAAGCGGTAGTACCGCTCACGAGCGGTAGTACCGCTTGTGCGGTAGTACCGCTTCACACAAGCGGTATTACCGCTTACGCGGTAGTACTGCCTTACCAGCGGTAGTACCACTTAAGGCAGCAGCAAAACTTCCTTTTGCACTTTCCAATACCTTGTGGGCTTTACCCCTTTGGCTCATATAAAGTGTTGCTGCACCCGAACACTTCGGTAAACATCCGGAACCCCTTCCGGTGAATTCCGGAACCCTTCCGGAGATCAAAACACTATTATCACATATATCAATCTTTACCTCCGGACTCTTCCGGAGATCCTCGTCATGTCCGGGATCTTATCTGGGACTCCGAACAACCTTCGGTCACCAACAAAATAACTCAACTATACTAATTGTCACCAAACGTTAAGTGTGTAGACCCTGCGGGTTCGAGAACTATGTAGACATGACCGAGACACCTCTACGATCAATAACCAATAGCGGGACCTGGATGCCCATATTGGCTCCTACATATTCTACGAAGATCTTTTATCGGTCGAACCTCTATGTCAAGGATTCAGTTAATCCCGTATGCTGTTCCCTTTGTTCTTCGGTATGTTACTTGTCCGAGATTCGATCGTCGGTATCTCTATACCTAGTTCAATCTCGTTACTGGCAAGTCTCTTTACTCGTTCCGTAATACAAGATCTCGTGGCTAACACTTTAGCCACATTGCTTGCAAGGCTCATTGTGATGTTGTATTACCGAGTGGGCCCTGAGATACCTCTCCGTCACACGGAGTAACAAATCCCAGTCTTGATCCATGCCAACCCAACAGACACCCTCGGAGATACCTGTAGAGCATCTTTATAGTCACCCAGTTACGTTGCGACGTTTGATACACACAAGGTACTCCTCCGATGTCAGGGAGTTGCATGATCTCATGGTCATAGGAACAGATACTTGACATGCAGAAAACAACAGCAATAAACTGACACGATCATATGCTATGTTTCTAGTTTGGGTCTTGTCCATCACATCATTCTCCTAATGATGTGATCCCGTTATCAAATGACATCTTATGTCCATGGCTAGGAAACCTTCACCATCTTTTGATCAACGAGCTAGTTAACTAGAGGCTTACTAGGGACACAGTGTTGTCTATGTACCCACACATGTATTTGAGTTTCCAATCAATACAATTATAGCATGGATAATAAACGATTATCATGAACAAGGAAATATAATAATAACTCATTTATTATTGCCTCTAGGGCATATTTCCAACAGTCTCCCACTTGCACTAGAGTCAATAATCTAGTACACATCACTATGTGATTTACATTGTAATGAATCGAACACCCATGCAGTTCTGTTGTTGTTCGTGTTTAGCCCTTGGAAGAGGTTTAGTAATCTGTGGTATTTCTTTTCTCCAGTATTTTTTATATATTCAATAAAAAATCGTCGTGAAATTTCAGGTCAATTGGAGCTCTATAGAATAGTTATCTCTGATGCGGCTATTTCAGGTCCAGAATTCCAGCTGCCAGCATTCTCCCTCTTCATGTAAATCTTGCAAATTAAGAGAGAAAAGGCATAAGAATTGTACCATAAAGTGAAATAATGATCAAAAACATAATAAATAACAGTAGGAAATCATGATGCAAATTGGACGTATCAACTCCCCCAAGCTTAGATCTCGCTTGCCCTCAAGCGAAAAGTCGAAATCGATAATCATGACCACATGTTTAGAGAGAGAGACGTCGATAAAAATAAAAATACGGACATGGAGCATCATGATCTTTATTATAACAATAATATATCATCATAAAACTTCTCATGAAAAAGTGACAATTCATCCATAAGTTAAAGTATAAACCATAAACCAAATTGAAAACAAACAAACTATGAGCTCAGTCACTGAAGTAATTGCAATTCATCATATTATCAGAAAGAGTCTATGTAAGAGCTTTGATTAGCAAGTTCACATACTCAACTATCATTTAGTCTTCTATGATTGCTGACACTCACGTCATACTTATGGTGCAAAAGTTTCAGTCGAACACATAGAAAGATAGGGGCTTATAATTTTTCCTCCCAATGTATTTACCTCAAGGGTAATGTCAACAATAATAACTCATGATCACCTACATTCAACTGGATATATATGCATGGATCAATCCCCACCACATGATGTTTGCTAAAGGAGAAAATAAAAACGGAATAGAAGAGAATACTATTGACTCTTGCATGAAAGTAAATACATAAAGTAAAAGATAGGCCCTTCGCAGAGGGAACCAGAGGTTGTCATGCGCTTTTGTTTTTGGATGTGCGAGCGCTTAATGTAAAGGAACGTCACTTTATCTTGCCCCTTGTGATAGCGACCTTTATTATGCAGTCTGTCACTTTTATTGCTCCACCATCACAAGATCGTACAAACCTTATTTTCCCTTACAATAAATACATATTTAGGAGCAATTTTTATTGCTTTTGCACCGATGACAACTTACTTGAAGGATCTTATTCAATCCATAGGTAGATATAGTGGACTCTCGTGGCATGAAATTGGGTTTAAGGGTTTTGGGATGCACAAGTAGTATCTCTACTTGGTGCGGATTTTTGGCTAGCAAAGATAGGGGGCAAACACCACATGTTAGAGGATCCAAAACAATATATCTTCTATGTGAATATAAGCAAACATAACTCATTACGTTGTCTTCCTTGTCCAACGTCAACTAATTGACATAGAATATTTGATGGGGGCTCACAATCATAAAAGATGTCCAAGATAGTGTATTTATATGTGAGACCTCTCTTCCTTTATTACTTTTTCATGAATTGCTACAATGACCAATGCTATGTTTGTCAACTTCCAACAAGTTTTATCAATTATACTTCTTTTATGTGAAGTCATCACTCCCCCATGGGATTAGCATATGATTTTACTCTTTCTTTATTTCTAAGATTAGATCATCAAAAGCAAAACACTCAACTCAAACTACTCTTTATTATATAACTTTCACACACGTTTACATAGATAGATAGATCACAAAGCAAGCACTCGAAACTAAATCATACTAAGATTTTATTCCTCTAAATCACAAAATAACTAAGGATCGAACTAAGATAGATAGTGATGATAAAAAGTGATGGTGATACGATACCGGGGCGCCTCCCCCAAGCTTGGCACAAGCCAAGGGGAGTGCCCATACCCATGTACTCAAGTCTCCTTCTTTGGTGATGGTGGTGATGGTGCCGTGGAGGGCTTGTCCTTCAACTTTAGCAAGTACTCCAGATTACGATTGATCCTTCGTAGGGCATGATTCTGCTCTTCTAACACAATGACTTCACGAGTGAGCGAAGTATTCTGAGCACAAATTGCTTCAAAAACTTTCAGTGTATCAATTTCAGATGGGGGAAATTTATCATAAAGAGTTTGCCACGAATCTCCCTTTTCTGTAGGTTCCTTCTTGTGCATGGCTTGATCTTCTTCTCCTTGAATCTGGTCCTCCGTGATCTTTCCGGGTTCCTCCTCCATAGCCGTGTCCTCCTCTCCAGACGACCACTCATAATATACTTCACTGAAAGGACGTTTGCCGGGTGAAGGTTGAACAATCCGGTGCTTGGTGCGAAGTCTTCGGGGAGCCATGGCGATCTAGATCTGTCAGAAAAATAGCCCAAAACAAGAACAGAGGAGAAACTCACGATACGGTGGTCAAAACATACGGGAGTATATATAAAGAATTTTTATCTTGCAAAACAAGCATACAGGAAGAAAACGGAGTCGGGAAGGCACACGTGGGGCCCACAAGGCATCACGGCGCGCCCCAGGGGGAGTCGCCCCTCTTGCCTTGTGGGCGGCATGTGGGTCCCCTCTGCCGTTTCTTATTTTTGTAATTTTTCTAATATTCCGAAACTGACAGAAATAAATTTTATGGAATTTTTGGAGTCGGTTTACTTACCGTATCACATACCTACCCCTTTTCAGGGTTGTGGAGCGTTCCAGAAGGACTCTTCTATGTGCTCTTCCAATGTAATTGTTTTAATAATATTAGTTTCAACATTAATGGGAGTACCTGAAATATAGTGCTTGATTCTTTGCCCATTCACCACTCTCGGATTATTGCCTTCGGAGTTGTTTATTTTGATGGCTCCGGAGCGATAAACTTCTTCGATGATATACGGTCCTTCCCATTTAGAGAGAAGTTTTCCTGCAAATAATCTCAAACGAGAATTGTATAATAGAACATGATCACCTACTTTGAATTCCTGTTTTTGAATTCTTTTGTCATGTCATCTTTTAACTTTTTCTTTAAACAACTTAGCATTTTCATAGGCTTGGGTTCTCCATTCATCTAAGGAGCTAATATCAAATAACCTCTTCTCACTGGCAAGTTTAAAATCATAGTTAAGTTTTTTAATTGCCCAATATGCTTTATGTTCTAACTCAAGAGGTAAATGACATGCTTTTCCATAAACCATTTTATACGGAGACATACCCATAGGATTTTTATATGCAGTCCTATAAGCCCATAATGCATCATCAAGTTTCTTAGACCAATTCTCTCTAGATCTATTAACGGTCTTTTGCAAAAAAAAATATTTCTCTATTAGTTAATTCAACTTGAACACTAGACTGAGGATGGTAAGGAGATGCAATTCTATGGTTAACATCATATTTAGCAAGCAACTTACGGAAAGCACCATGAACAAAATGTGAACCACCATCAGTCATTAAATATCTAGGGACTCCAAACCTTGGGAAAATAACTTCTTTAAGCATTTTAATAGAAGTGTTATGATCAGCACTACTAGTTGGAATAGCTTCTACCCACTTAGTGACGTAATCAACAGCAACTAAAATATGAGTATACTCATTGGATTTAGGAAAAGGTCCCATATAATCAAAACCCCAAACATCAAATGGTTCAATAACAAGCGAATAATTCATAGGCATTTCCTGACGTCTACCAACATTATCAATTCTTTGAGATTCATCACAAGAAAGGAAAAACTTACGTGCATCCTTGAAAAGAGTAGGCCAATAAAAACCAGATTGTAATACCTTGTGTGCAGTTCGGTCTCCCACATGGTGTCCTCCATATGCCTCGGAGTGACACTTACGTAGGATTTGTTCCTCTTCATGCTCAGGTACACAACATCTAATAATACCATCTACTCCTTTATATAAATGTGGATCATCCCAAAATTAATGTCTTAAATCAAAGAAAAACTTTTTCTTTTGTTGGTATGTAAAGCTAGGTGGTATGTATTTAGCAACAATGTAATTAGCATAGTCTGCCTACCAAGGAGTATTACGAGAAGCATTTATCACAGCTAATTGTTCATCAGGAAAATCATCATTAATAGGAAGTGGGTCATCAAAAACATTTTCCATTCTAGACAAATTATCTGCTACGGGATTCTCAGCTCCCTTTCTATCAATAATATGCAAGTCAAATTCTTGTAGCAAAAGAACCCACCTAATGAGTCTAGGCTTAGCATCTTTCTTTTCCATAAGATATTTAATAGCAGCATGATCAGTGTGAACAGTAACTTTGGAATCAACAATGTAAGATCTAAATTTATCACATGCGAACACAACTGTTAAAAATTCTTTCTCAGTAGTGGCATAATTTCTTTGAGCATTGTCTAGAGTTTTACTAGCATATTGGATTACATTTAATTTCTTATCAACTCTTTGTCCTAGAACAGCACCAACAGCATAATCACTAGCATCACACATAATCTCAAAGGGTAAGTTCCAATCAGGTGGTTGAACAATAGATGCAGAAATTAAGGCCTTCTTAAGTATTTCAAAGGCTTCTACACAATCATCATCAAAAAAAATGGAACATCTTTTTGCAAGAGATTGGTAAGAGGTCTAGAAATTTTAGAGAAGTCTTTTATAAACCTTCTATCGAAACCAGCATGACCAAGGAAACTTCTTATACCTTTGATATCTTTCGGACATGGCATTTTCTCAATAGCATCAGCTTTAGCTTTATCAACTTCAATACCTCTTTCAGATATTTTATGCCCAAGGACTATACCTTCATTCACGATAAAGTGGCACTTCTCCCAATTCAAGACAAAATTAGTTTCTTCACATCTCTGCAAAACTCGATCAAGGTTGCTTAAGCAATCATCAAAAGAAGTTCCGTAAACGGAGAAATCATCCATGAAAACCTCAACAATCTTTTCACAGAAGTCAAAGAATATAGCAGTCATACATCTTTGAAAGGTAGCAGGTGCATTACATAAACCAAAAGGCATACGACGATAAGCATAAGTTCCAAAAGGACAAGTAAAGGTGGTTTCTCTTGATCTTCAGGTGACACGGGTATTTGAGAGAAACCAGAATAACCATCTAGGAAACAAAAGTGTGTATGCTTAGACAATCTTTCTAACATTTGATCAATAAAAGGCAAGGCGTAATGATCTTTTCTAGTAGCTTTATCTAATTTCTTGAAATCAATTACCATCCTATAACCAGTTACAATTCTTTGTGGGATAAGCTCATTTTTATCATTAGGAACAACGGTAATACCTCCTTTTTTAGGAACACAATGAACAGGACTTACCCATCTACTATCAGCTATGGGATAAATTATACCTACTTCCAGAAGCTTTAATATTTTAGTTCTTACCACATCCTTCATTCTAGGATTCAGCCTTCTTTGATGATCAACAACGGGTTTAGCATCTGGCTCCATATGAATTTTATGCTGACATAAAGTGGGACTAATGCCCTTAAGATCATCAAGAGTATATCCAATAGCAGCACGGTGCTTCTTCAGAGTTTTAAGTAATCTCTTTTCTTCATGCTCTGAAAGGTTAGCACTAATAATAACAGGGTATATCTTCTTTTCATCAAGATAAGCATATTTAAGAGTATCAGTTAATTGCTTCAATTCAAACACAGGATCACCCTTGGGTGGAGGTGGATCTCCCAAGGTTTCAACAGGCAAATTATGTTTCAGGATAGGTGCTTGTTTAAATAATAATTCATCTATTTCATTTCTTTCATTCATATTCATGTCATTCTCATGCTCAAGCAAATATTGTTCTAAAGGATTAGTAGGAGGCGCAGCAATAGAAGCAAGACCAATAATTTCATCTTTACTAGGCAATTCTTTATCATGAGGTTATCTACGAAACTTAGAGAAATTAAACTCATGAGACATCTCACCCAAATTAACACTAACAATTTCTTTAGTGCAATCAATCTTAGCATTAACAGTATTCAAGAAGGGTCTACCAAATATAATGGGACAAAAATCATCTTGTGGTGATCCAAGAACAAGAAAATCAGTAGGGTATTTGATCTTACCACACAAGACTTCAACATCTCTAACAATCCCAAGTGGTGAAATAGTATCTCTATTTGCAAGCTTAATAGTAACATCAATATCTTCAATCTCAACAGGTGCAATATCATTCATGACTTCTTGATAGAGAGTAAAAGGAATAGCACTCACACTAGCACCAATATCACATAAACCATGATAGCAATGATCTCCAATTTTAACAGAAATAACAGGCATGCCAACTACAGGTTTGTTTTTATCTTTAGGGTATGTCTTAGCAATTCTAGTTGCTTCATCACAGAAATATATGACATGTCCATCAATATTATCAACCAAAAGATCTTTAACCATTGCAACACTAGGTTCAACTTTAATTTGTTCAGAAGGTCTAGGTGCTCTAATATTACTCTTATTAACCACAGTTGATGCTTTAGCATGTTCCTTAATCCTAACAGGGAAAGGAGGTTTCTCAATATAAGCAGTAGGCACAACTGGATCAACATGCTAAATAATTGTTTCTTCTTTAACACCAACATGTTCTTCTTTCAATTCAATAGGTGGATGGTATTTAAACCATTTCTCCTTAGGAAGATCAACATGAGCAGCAAAAGATTCACAAAAGGTAGCTCCTATCTCAGAGTCAAGTCCATATTTAGTACTAAACTTACGAAAAGCATCAGTTTCCATAAAAGATTTAACACAATCAAACTCAAGATTTATACCTGACTCATTACCTTTGTCGATTTCCCAATCTTCATAATTGCGTTTAATTCTTTCTAGAAGATCCCATCTGGATTCAATAGTTCTTTTCATAAAGGAACCAGCAGAAGAAGTATCGAGTATGGATTGATCATTATGAGAAAGTCGAGCATAAAAGTTTTGAAGAATTATTTCTCTTGAGAGCTAAAGATTGGGGCATGTGTGCAACATATACTTAAGCCTCCCCCAAGCTTGAGCGATACTTTCTCCTTCATGAGGCCAAAAATTATATATATAATTCCGATCACGATGAACCAAATGCATATGATAAAATTTCTGGTGGAATTCCAGCTTCAACCGGTTCCAGTCCCATGTTTCAGTATCATCACATAGCCTATACCATGTCAATGCCTTTCCCTCCAAAGCTAAAGGGAATACTTTCTTCTTAACTCCATCCCCGGATAAACCTGCAAGCATAAACAATCCACAAATTTCATCCACATAGATCAAGTGCATATCGGGATGTACCGTTCCATCTCTTGCATAAGGATTAGCTAGCAGTTTCTCTATCATACCCGAAGGAATTTCATAATAAATATTTTTAGTAGGTTCAATAGGTAGAGGAGCAACTTTTATTGCTTCCGGTCGAGGTGAAGATACCCCGAACAAGCCCCTCAAAGGATTACTTTCCATAGTGACAAGTGACAATAAATTTCAGCACGTAATATAAATGTTTCCTTACCAAATTCCACTCACCAAAGGCGCTTCACTCCCCGGCAACGGCGCCAGAAAAGATTCTTGATGACCCACAAGTATAGGGGATCAATCATAGTCCTTTCGATAAGTAAGAGTGTCGAACCCAACGAGGAGCAGACGGAAATGACAAGCGGTTTTCAGCAAGGTATTTTCTGCAAGTACTGAAAGTAGCGGTAACAGATAGTTTTGATAGCAAGATAATTCATAACAAGTAACTAGTAGTAACGGTAACAAAAGTGCAGCAAGGTGGCTCAATCCATTTTGTAGCAAAGGACAAGCCGGAATGAACTCGTATAATAAGCAAAGCGTTCTCGAGGACACATGGGAATTTCATCTAGTCACTTTCATCATGTTTGTTTGATTCGCGTTCGCTACTTTGATAATTTGATATGTGGGTGGACCGGTGCTTGGGTGCTGCTCTTAATTGAACAAGCCTCCCACTTATGATTACCCCGTCTCGCAAGCATCCGCAACTACGAAAGAAGAATTAAGATAACTCTAACCATAGCATGAAACATATGGATCCAAATCAGCCCCTTACGGAATAGCGCATAAACTAGGGTTTAAGCTTCTGTCACTCTAGCAACCCATCATCTAATTACTACTCCACAATGCCTTCCCTTAGGCCCAAAGATGGTGAAGTGTCATGTAGTCGACGTTTACATGACACCACTAAAGGAAGCAACAACATACATATCATCAAAATATCGAACGAGTACCAAATTCACATGATTACTTATGACAAGACTTCTCCCATGTCCTCAAGAATAAAAGTAACTACTCACAAATCATATTCATGTTCAAGATCAGAGGGGTATTGAATAGCATTAAGGATCTGAACATGTAATCTTCCACCAAATAAACCAACTAGCATCAACTACAAGATGTAATCAACACTACTAGCAACCCACAGGTACCAATCTGAGGTTTTGAGACAAAGATTGAATACAAGAGATGAACTAGGGTTTGAGATGAGATGGTGTTGTTGAAGATATTGATGAAGATTGGTCCTCCCACGATGAGAGGATCGTTGGTGATGTCGATGGCTTCGATTTCCCCCTCCCGGAGGGAAGTATCCCCAGCGGAATCGCTTCGTCGAAGAGCAAAATAGCTCCTGCCCAGGTTCTGCCTCGAGACGGCGGCGCTTCATCCCGAAAGTCGTTTCCTTTTTTTTTCTAGGGCAAATGGCTCCATATGGCAGAAGAAGGGGGCCAGAGGCCAGCTGTGGGCCCCACAAGGCATCAGGGCGCGCCCAGAGTGGGTCCCCTCTGGTATTTCTTTTCTCCAGTATTTTTTATATATTCAATAAAAAATCTCTGTGAAATTTCAAGTTAATTGGAGCTCTGTAGAATAGGTATCTCTGATGTGGCTATTTCAGGTCCAGAATTCCAGCTGCTGGCATTCTCCCTCTTCATGTAAATCTTGCAAATTAAGAGAGAGAAGGCATAAGAATTGTACCATAAAGTAAAATAATGATCAAAAACATAATAAATAACAGTAGGAAATCATGATGCAAATTGGACGTATCAGCCCGTCATCGGAATATACAAGCCAAGTTCTATAACGAAAAATTCCCACTAGTATATGAAAGTGATAACATAGGAGACTCTCTATATGAAGAACATGGTGCTACTCTGAAGCACAAGTGTGGAAAAAGGATAGTAACATTGCCCCTTCTCTCTTTATCTCTCTTTTTTTTGTTAGGCTCTTTTTGGTTTCTTTTTTATTTTTATTTTATTTTTCATCCAGAGTCTCATCCCGACTTGTGGGGAAATCATAGTCTCCATCATCCTTTCCTCACTGGGACAATGCTCTAATAATGATGATCATCACACTTTTATTTACTTACAACTCGATAAAAACTATACATAATGACTCTATATGAATGCCTCTAGCAGTGTACCAGGATGTGCAATGATCTAGCGTAACATGTATTGAAATGATAAACGGTGGTTGTGCCACAAATATCATGTCAGCTCTATATGATCATGCAAAGCAATATGACAATGAACACACAAGTCATATGACGGAACGGTGGAAGTTGCATGGCAATATATCTCGGAATGGCTATGGAAATGACATAATAGGTAGGTATGGTGGCTGTTTTGAGGAAGATATAAGGAGGCCTATGTGTGATAGAGCGTATCATATCACGGGGTTTGGATGCACCGGCGAAGTTTGCACCAACTCTCGAGGTGAGAAAGGGCAATACACGGTATCGAAGAGGCTTATGTGGAAGATAGGAGTGCGTATAATCCATGGACTCACATTAGTCATAAAGAACCCACATAATAATTGTAAATCCTATTAGCCCTCGAAGCAAAGTACTACTCACATGCCCCTAGGGAGGTGGTTGGTAGGAGTTAACCATCGCGCACACCCGATTATAACAGCACTCAAGGATTTCATTTCAAACATAAAAATGCTCAAACCTCCCCACCATGCCATGACCAACACTTAGATGAGAAGTTAATAACAAGTTTTAATACCGATATTTCTATTAACCAATGATCATGACCCAATATCCTTTCATATTACGACATCAGTATCATTAAACCATACATTTCATATATAGTGATCTACATGAAAGTTTTTATTATATCCCTCTTGAATACCTATCCTTTATGGACTAGTCTTATAACCCGTGCAAATTGCCATTACTATTTATTAGACTCTCAAAAAGATTTAAGTGAAGCATGAGAGTGCAACTATTTCTTTAAAATATAACCACTGCCGTGCTCTAAAAGATATAAGTGAAGCACTAGAGCAACTGCCTAGCTCAAAAGATATAAGTGAAGCACATAGAGTATTCTAAAAAATCACGAACAAATGTGTGTCCCTCTCAAAAGGTGTGTCCAGAAAAAGATGATTGTGGCAAACTAAAAAGCAAACAAAGCAAAAACTACTATGGCACAAGACGCTCCAAGTAAAACTCATATCATGTGATGAATAAAAATATACCTCCAAGTAATATACCGATAGATTGTAGACGGAAGAGTGGATGCCATCCGGGGCATCCCCAAGCTTAGACGCTTGGGTCTTCCTTGAATATTACCTTGGGGTGCCTTGGGCATCCCCAAGCTTAGGGTCTTGCCGCTCCTTATTCCTTCATCCATCGTAATCTCACCCAAAACTTGAAAACTTCAGCACACAAAACTCAACAGAAACTTTGTGAGATCCGTTAGTATAATAAATCAATCATAAACTTTAGGTACTGTTATAAACTCATTCATAATTGTTCTTGCATAATACCTATTGTATTCTAACTTCCCCATGACTTATACCCCCCGATATAATTAATAGTTTCATCAAAATAAGCACACTATCCAATAAAAACAGAATCTGTCTAAAACAGAGCAGTACGCAATGATAGAATATTATCTATACTTATGTAACTCCAACAATTCTGAAAAATTAGGACAACGTAAAAAAATTGTATTCCAATATTGTGTAAAAATTTCATATATTTCTGACATTCCAGTAATAAATTAAAAATCCACTGCTGGGCGCCAAACTTTCTGTTTTCAAACAGCATCAATTATACTATCATCCAAATCATCCTAAAGGCATTACTTGGCACAAACACTAACTAAAAGATAAAAACACAATCATAACAGTAGCTATAATTGTGCAAACACACAAAACAGAAAATAAAAGCAAAAATTTAAGATACATATTGGGTTGCCTCCCAACAAGCACTATTGTTGTATGCCCCTAGCTAGGCATAATGCATAGTTTCAAGTATTATCATCCTTCAAATTAATTCCATAGGTGGCCCTCATAATGGATTCATATGGTGGTTTAATTCTCTTCCTAGGGAAGTGTTTCATCCCTTTCTTTAGTGGGAATTGAAATCTTATATTCCCTTCTTTCATATCAATAATAGCACCTATGGTTCGTAGGAAAGGCCTACCAAGTATTATAGGGCAAGAAGGATTACATTCAATATCAAGCACAATAAAATCCATGGGCACATAATTTCTATTACCAAGAACAAGCACATCATTTATTCTACCCAATGGTTTCTTAATAGTTGAATCCGCTAAATGCAAATTAAGGGAACAAGCATCCATATCGGTGAGGCCTAGCACGTCACATAAAGATTTTGGTATAGTAGAGACGCTAGCACCTAGATCACACAAAGCATTACATTCATAATCTTTGATTTTAATTTTAATAGTAGGTTCCCATTCGTCATGCAATTTTCTAGGTATAGAAACTTCCAACTCTAGCTTTTCTTCATGAGCTTTTACCATAGCTTCTACAATGTGTTTAGTAATAGCTTTATTTTGTTCATAAGCATTAGGTGAATTTATCATGGATTGCAACAAAGAAATACATTCAATCAAAGAACAATTATCATAATGAAAGTCCTTATAATTCAAAGTAGTGGGCACATCACTATTTAAAGTTTTGACCTCTCCAAACTCACTTTTAATATTATTGCAAACATTATTATCAATAACATATTCATCATGAGGCTTAAATAAAATTTCAAAATCATAAGAAGCATTTTCACCCCAATCATGATCATTGCAATAAGTAGTGGACGTGAAAAAATTATCATCCCCAAGCTTGTAGCTTTGCATATCATTAGCACAATTGACATTAATAGAATTTATAATAATATCATTGCAATCATGCTTTTCATTCAAGGAGCTATCATGAATCACTTTATAAACTTCTTCTCTTAGCACTTCATCACAATTTTCAAGCAAAACTTCATAAAGATAATCAAGTGCAATCAACTCACTAGCAATTGGTTCATCATAATTGAATTGTTTGAAAAGATTAGCAAGTGGATGAGGATCCATATGTCTATATTTTTATTTTCATTGACTCACACAATTATTGCAAGCAAGCAAAATAAAATATTTTGTATTTTTCGATTTTTAGAGAAGTGGAGGGAGATGAAAAAGAGAGGCAAATAAAAAGTAGAGGAAGTAGATGATAGTTTGAGTGAAGGTACTTGATAGGATTTGATGATGTCTCCCCGGCAACGGCACCAGAAATTCTTCCTGCGACTTGTGAGCTACGTTGGGATTTTCCTCGAAGAGGAGAGGAGATGCAGTACAGTAGAGATAAGTATTTCCCTCAGTGGGAACCAAGGTTATCAAACTAGTAGGAGAATCACAAAAGCAAGTACTTGCACCCAACGCGGGCAAGAGGGTCGTCAATCCCCTTGAACTCGTTACTTGCAAGGATTAAATCTTGTAGTGGTAGATAGATGAATTGCAAAACAAAACAAAAGAAATAAAATTACAGCAAATATATTTTGGATTTTTATATATGATTTAAGTAGACCTGGGGCCATAGATTTCACTAGAGGCTTCTCTCTCGAACACATAGCATACGGTGGGTAAACAAATTACTGTTGGGCAATTGATAGAAAAGCGCATAGTTATGACGATATTCAAGGCAATGATCATGTATATAGGCTTCACGTCCGAGACAAGTAGACCGACTCCTGCCTACATCTACTACTATTACTTCACCCATCGACTGCTATCCAGCATACATCTAGGTTATTAAGTTAATAAAAACAGAGTAACGGCTTAAGCAAGATGACATAATGTAGACAAAGTAAACTCAACTAATATGAATAAACCCCATCGTTTTACCCTTAACGGCTTAAGCAAGATGACATCCTCTGGTCTACTCCCGAAGCTTATATGGTCTCTTATGTCTAGAAAAAAATCGTCAAAAAGTTTCGTAGCGTTTGAACTCCGTTTGGTACTGATTTTCTGGAAAAACAAAAACAAGCAGAAAACAACAACTCGCACTGGGCATTGGGTTAATAGATTAGTTCCAAAAATGATATGAAATAGCATATAAAACATCCAAAATTGATAATATAATAGTATAGAACAATTAAAAATTATAGATACGTTGGAGACGTATCAAAGCTATTTAGGCTTCCTATACCATTCAACCAGAGGGCGTTCCCAATGGATTCCTTCTCCATTACCAACAGTGGTGGTGATGAGGGCATAACAAAGATCCATATCATCTTCATCACAAGGGTTTTCTGAACCAACCCAAATGTTCGAGAGGTCGTGCCATTCATACCAAGGTCATCTCAAACCAAATGTATAGGTACTTCTTGATAGGGAGTCTTGTTCCAGACCTGCCTGCATTGTACTTTGTAGCTGCATGATGTGCCAAGGTGCCAACACAGGCTGGCACTCATGGCTTCTTAGGAGCACACGTAGCACTAGTACATGCTTTCACAGGGAAGGGAATCTCTCTGGTACTCGACGAGAGTGTCTTAATTTGAGACCTGATCATTGTGCCTTGTACGTGCTCGACGTTATGCCTGTCGGTCCGCTGTCGAGCGGCGATTCCGACGTACGGCCGCCCTTGTCCGGGGGCGCCTTGTCTGTTTCACCGTATTGTTGTCGAGAGTAAGATCTGCTGTCTAGGCCTAACCAAGCTTGGTTTGATCGCGTGCCAATGTCCGAATGCACTGGCCCATCCTTCCAGGCCACTGTTCCGGCGATGGATACGCTCTTGACGCACCTGCAGCAGCATGGCCGTGTCTGATACATTGCCTCCTCGATATATAATAGCATGGTATTGGCCTTGTTTTTTGTAGTTTTGGAACTTGGAATGTAGCCCTTGTATCATTGTATGTGATCTGATTCCCTCGTTGCAAGGACAAGAGCAGGATGAAAAAATTGTTGTTGATCATCCGTGCGTGCATGCATGTGCGAGCAGAGTACCTAGAAGTAGAATAGCAGCAGAGTACAGTTAAAAAAGAATAGCAGCAGAGTACGTAGAATTGGTAACAACAAGCTGCTCACACGATGCGATGCCAGTTGCAACCGGCCGAATACATGTTTATGTCAGAATAAATCCAGTAGAATTGACATGATTGGATCTTAAGCCTAGTCATTAGATCACCTAATTACTTAGACCAGAGAGATAGATTAGGATCTTACCATCAATGGAAGCAGCCATTGGTGTAGGCGATGCGAAGTCCCGTGCCTGCTTTATATCACATAACAGAAGGAAATTTGAAGAAAAACAAACAATAACAGGAGGAGTCAGGGCAGGGTGGTCCTATGTGACGCTCTATGCGTCCCATAGCGACCTCGACGCATAGGCGCGCGCCCCTACAGGGCCGGCCCATTGTAGCCAGCAGCGCACGCAGCGAATGGCGTACTGCAACGAACCGCGCACTGTAGCGAATATGTACTGTAGCGATCCAGTTTGCTGTAGCAAATCGGTTTTTTGGCCCGTGTTTTTATTTCGAACATTTTTTCAAAAAATAAATATTTTTTCGAAAGCGACAACATTTTTTGAAATTCCAAACTTTTTAAAATTGGGAACATTTTTTGAAAATTTCCGAACATTTTTTTGAAAACGCGAACATTTTTGAATTTGTGAACAAATTTGGAAAAAGGGACATTTTCTAAAATTCCAAACAATTTTTGAAACGTGAATATTTTTGAATTCTAAAATGCGAACTTTTTTTGAATTTGTGAACAAAATTTGAAAAAGGGAACATTTTTTAAATTCCGAACAAAATTTAAAAACCATGAACATTTTTTGAATTTTGAATAAATTTTGAAAAACGGGAACATTTTTTGAGTTTGTGAACAAAATTTGAAAAACAGGAACATTTTTTGAAAATTCGGAACAAATTTTTTTAAACCGGGAACATTTTTTGAATTTGTGAACAAATTTTGAAAAACGGGAACATTTTTTGAATTTGTAAACAAAATTTGAAAAACAGGAACATTTTTTGAAATTTGGAAAAAAAAAATTGAAACCGCGAATATTTTTTGAAACACGAACAATTTTTGAATTTATGAACAAAATTTTAAAACCGGGGACATTTTTTGAAATTCCGAATAATATTCGAAATTTCCAAAAAAAATGAAA
Organism: Elymus sibiricus; assembly: GCA_039707655.1. Lineage (NCBI taxonomy): Eukaryota > Viridiplantae > Streptophyta > Magnoliopsida > Poales > Poaceae > Elymus > Elymus sibiricus. The sequence goes on from CM077666.1 coordinate 517,385,742, forward strand.
AAGAAAAATAAACTTGAAAAGAAAAAAGGAAAAGAAAAAAAAAGAAAAAAGAAAAAGAAAAAAGAAAGAAACAGAAAAAAGAAAAAAGAAAAAAAACGAAAAAGAAGAGAAATAGAAAAAAGGAAAACGAAAAAGAAACTGAAAAAGAAAAAGCCTGTTCAAGAACCTTCTAGAAGGTTCCCAAAACCGGAAAAAAAAACCGGCTGGAAACATCATAGAAGGTTCCCAAAACCGGTGTCTGCTGAAACGCTAAAACGGGCCGGCCCACTCGCTTGCCGCAACGAGCGGCGAATAGCATTTTCCGTCAGCGCAACTCCGACGCTAGACCCCAAATCGTCCGTGGACGACCGTTTGGGGCAAAAGTTGGCCCAACGTGAATACCCAAACGGACAAAGTGGTCCGTTGGTGTCCTCTTTTGTCCGGCCCAACCCCAAATCTCGACCAAATTCGGGCCACCGATGCGTCTGAAGCGGACAGAAACGGACGCCCTCGTTGCCCGCTGCGTCCGCCCGTGTCCGAGCTGGTCCCACAAAACAGCGACCGCAAGAGCTCCCTGCCTCGATCCCCGCCACCGCACACGCTGCGCATCTCGTCGTCGCCGCCGCCGCAGCTCGCCCCCGCCGTTGCCGCAGCCACGTACGAGCAGGGCTCCTCCGGTTACTGCCGCACCAGGTCCGCGGCCTCCCGCGCGAGCAGCCTGGCGTAGGGCGCGGTCAGGAAGGCCAGCGCGCCGAGCACGGCAGGAGCGCGAGCGCGTCGAGCACGGCCCGGGGCGGCGCGCGCGCGCTTGGGAGCTCGGGGCGCGGGGGCGGGTGAGCTCGGGGCGGCGCGGGGTGGGGCTGCGGGGCGCGCGCTGGGGCGGGCGGCGAGCTCGGGGCGGGGTTGCGGCGCGCGCGGGCGGCACGGCGAGCTTGGGGCGTGGCTGCGGCCGTCCTTAGTGGTGCGCGTCGTCCATGGCGGTGCTCCCGAGTAGCAGCTAGCGGGGCGGCGCGGGGCGGCCGTCGGGGAGCTCAGGTGCGCCGCCGTCCTTGTGCGCGTCGGATGCTGTGTGCTAGCGTAGCCGCAGCTGAGTGCTAGCGAGCTAGCTAGCTGCTAGCCGCTCCCGTGCGTGCACAGCTAGCCAGCCAGCCCGTGCCTGCTAGCTAGCCGGGCGCCCAGCAGCCCCCGCGCCCGCCGCGCTCCGCCCAATGCGCGCGCGCCCCTCCTGGCCGTCGCCGCGCCGTTCCTCTGCGTCGCGGGCCGACATACTGGGCAGAGCAGCAACCAGCGAGAGTACGAACGCCATGGTGAAGCTCCTCGCCGTCCTGGCCCTCGTGGCCGCCGCCGCGCCGTTCCTCTGCGTCGCCGGCCAGGTACGCGACTGCATCCCGGTCAACTGCCGGGCCGTCGCCCCTCGGCTGAATATTTGCTCAGCGTGAATGCTCTGTCCGGGTGAATCTGCACGTGCTTTTTCATCGAAGGAACAGAGATCAAACTCAAACTCTCCCTGGGAATCTATCTTTGATTGGGTATGTAATTGATTTGGATCGTTGGAATCTAGCCCTTGGCCCCTTGTTTTCAAGAGCACTATGGTGATGTGAAACAAGTGTGGATAAACTTACACGAAGAAGGAACTTGATCCGTTTAATAAAAAAGGAACTTGAAGCCCATCCGGTCGATCATCATTCACAGCCACTGATGTGAGGAATCCTCTGCTATGCTCTCAGAGTTGATGATCAGCCCCAAGTGCAGTGCAGTGCGATGCAACCAAGCACAGCAAATCGGGAATCGGGACCATGTAATGCGCCAACGGAACGGAGGACACAAGGAGGACGTGTCAAATCTAGTGCCAGGCAAGCGACGCTGGGTAGGTAGCTTGGAAAGATCAAGGATAGGATGGATATCGATGCATGCGCCTATGGACAGATAGCACAGCGGTTGTACGGTGATGTGATGTTGATCTGAATCTCATCTCGTCTCGTCACCCAGTGCGTATGAAAAGGAAACTACGAACGGCACGGGTGGGTTCGCTCTCAGTACGTACGAACAGACCGACGCACATGCGACATGTGACGATCCCCGTACGCGTGCGCCGGCCGGCTCAATCGATACATAGATCGGTGGAATTCTCTTCACCTTGCCACGCAAGAACATTCATGGTCCATCTGCATGCATGCATGTTTCCAAGAACATGTCATGGTCTGGGCTGTTTCATGTAAGAGATCGATGAAATAAACTGGGGAGAGCTCCATGAAATTACAAGTGCATCTGCCTGCGGGTCGAAAGAGGGGGTCAATGGATGGGGTAGGGAGAGGAAGAAGATGCAGATGTCGGTATCATACACACACACACACACACACACACCGAAGGCAAGCTACAAAGTGTCTGAAGATCAGCAACACTACCTCAAACGACTCCAAGCAAATTACAAGAGTTTAATACGCATCACTATGAAGTCGACGGAGCCCTCGACTATGAACGAGTCATCGCGAAGAGACGAAGTTGAACGTCTATGAACCATGAGTTCCAATGCTGTGCCTACATGAGGGCAAGACACCGGAGCTGCGCCAATGCCCGATCCAAAGGATCAATATTTTCAACCGGAGCAACAGTACACAAAGGACCAGGAGCAGCCGCGACGTAACCTTCAAGAAGAGGACGACGCCGTCGTCGGTCTGACCAAGGCTCGACAGTGATTTCACCTGGGCACAAGCACAGATGCTCTGCCTCCGACCAGGGTGCGACCAGATGCGAAAGCACCTTCCACACCACCGCCGAACCACAGTTACCCCGACACTCACGCGGCCAAGGAAACTAGACATCAGTCAGCACCCGTGCCGCGAGCTCCGCCCACGAGCACCGCGACTCCAACCAATAGGGTCGCCGTCCTGCATCCATGCCCTCCAGAGGTCATCCAAAAGTGTGGCCGTGTACCACCGACAACCCCTACGGACAACGGGGGCCGGATCTGGGAACCGAAGGCACCAGACTAGGAAAAAAAGTGGAGGAGGAGCGGAGCATATCCACAACCGGGGCCCCCCTTGCGCCAGCGACGGATGGCCAGACCACCCATCCCTCCCGCCAACCTCCCCCACATCACCCCCTGCAACGCCCCACCACGGCCGCCAACTCAGATTCGCGTGCACCATCACGCAGACCAGCCCTTACATCCTTGTGACCCACGACCACGCGACATCCCGTCCCTTCAACGCCAGCCCACACCAGCCCCTCCGAGCAGGGAGACGAGGAAGCACGGCCGGCGCCCTCTGGCGGTGGCGAGGGAGGAGGCGGGTGGAGGAGGAGTATCCCGGCGGAAAGATCTAGAGATCCCTACCTGTCGCTACGTAGGGGCGACATCATAGGGGGTGCTAGATCTATTTTTCCTCGTTTGTTTAAACCTTTTGCTTCTATAGCAAAAGCGCCCGTGCATTGCAATGGGAAAAAAATCATAATCTCCAATGGCTATAACCACATTTTGCTGCATCACCAAGATATAATATCACTCTCTTTCTCATTGCGTGTGCCGGCTCACGTGGGGGGATTCCCAAACGTATTTTTCCAAACCTACCACGTGGGCCGGCCCAGGTTGGGGGGATTCCCCTATCTAAAACATATTTTTCCTGCCGCTACTGCGTGGGGGTTTCCTATTTGATGAGTAGCGACCTCGCGTGTACCCCCTCCTACCTTTGATCCTGTTTCGGGCCGGGCCATTTTCGGATTTCTTCCTCACCGGTTTTTGGGAAGGTTCTAGAACCTTCCTTGAGCCGTTTTTTTCTTTTCTTTTTCAACTTTTTTGTCTATTTTTTCTTTTTCCTTTTCTTTTCTTTTTTGTGAAAATCTTTTCAACTTTGTGAATATTTTATTGAAATCATGATTTTTTTTAAAAATCATGAACATATTTGAAATCATGAACAGTTTTAAAATTCGTAAACATTTTTAGAAATTTGTGAACTTTTTTAAAATCATGAACTTTTTGGAAATCATGAAAATTTTATAGCAATTGAAAATATTTTTATAAAACTGTGAATATTTTATTAAACATTTTTTGGAATCTGCGAACATTTTTAGAATTGACGAACATTTTTTTGGAAATTATTGGAACACTTTTGGAAATTCACAGAAAAAAGTCGATTTAACGAGCATTTTCTAAAATGCATGATCATTTTTTGAATCAGTGAATATTTTATGAATCAACAAACTATTTTGTAATTCATGAACAGTTTTCAAACTTTTAGGAGATTTTTAAAAATTCATGAAGTGTTTTTGAATTGGCTAAAGTTTTTTAATACACAAATTTTTTTGAAAATCTTGAACATTTTTTATTTTCTGAACATTTTTTTTTTCAAAATCACGAACATTTTTTATTTTAAAATCATGAACATTTCTTGAATCGACAAAACAATTATGATTTATTGAACATTTTACTTCAAAATACTCATATTTTGTAAATTTCGGAATTTTTTTGAAGTCCCAATTTATTTAAAGTAGAAAAAACAAAAACAGAAAAGAAAAAGGAAAAAGAACAATAAAAAACCAAAATAAAAAAACTGGCCGCCCGAACATGGGCCGGCCGAACGGTCATGCTGCGTTTTCTGTCAGCACGCAGAGCGTAGTACAGGAGGTCCCTGCTGCATGGGTCAGCCCACGCGGCAGAATCACTAATCCCTTTTTTTTAGGGTAGCACTAATCCCTTTATTAGTAGGTATAGACTAGTAACCCTCCGTTCGGAATTAATCAACATGAATGATCATCTCAGCAAATTAAAAAATGAATAGCTCGCCACGAAGGTTAATTCCGAACGTAAGGAGTATACATGCGCACCACTAATTACTACAACATTCTTTGTCCCTACGATCTTAGGGCATCTTCAACGCTGATCCACAACTTCTCTCCCGCATCTGTCCGTGAACCGAGGAATCAGTCCGCGGTCATGGATGCGGGAGGCGACCATCCAACGCTGTCCGCATACATTTCGAACCGTGTTTCAATAAGCCGGACAAAATTCAAGGAAATATGACGGATTTTCATATAAACAGGAGCACATTCATTACAATTCAGACATTTTTCATATAAACCGGACGAAATTCATTACATTTTAGATATTTTTTAACAAAACCCTATTCTGAACCTAATCTAAATGATCGCCGGCGCCCGTTCCTCATCTCCGGCCATGAGCCCCGAGAACTGAACCTCCGGCTCTTGCCTTTGCCTTCTCCAGTTCCGCCTCGGCGCTCTCCAACTCTGCTTGAGCGGCTAATCGGCCGACGATTTTCAGCCCGCCAAGCTTGGCTTCAGCAGAAGGGGAAGAGCGGTGGCCTTCTCGGGACCCTAGCGGCGGTGACCTACCATGCACTACTCTTCCTCGCTGCCGGCGGCGCCCGCGAACGTGCCGGCTTTGTGGTCGTGGCCGGCCTCATCTGCTGCCTTTGTCATCCCCGTCGTCGCTCTTGCCGAACACCTCATCTGTCGCCTCGTCCATCTTCTTGTAAGCGGCCTCCAGTTCATGGTATTGGCGGTACCGCCAGCGGTCGCGGCGGATGTAGCGAGCAGAGCGGTAGGACTCGAGCAGGATGTCCTTCTTCTTCTCGGACGAGAGTCCGTCCCAGAGGGCTTTGGAGCGCGACGAGGCCATGGTGGGCGTGATGTGGAAGGGAGAAAGAGACTGGAGGAGGATGACTGCGGCTATGGCCGGGGCTGACGTTTATATAGCGGGCGGATGACAATGGTAGGCGGCAGACGGACGGATAGGTGGTGGCGGAGTAGGTTCCTCGGCAACCGTGTGTCATTAATGTAGGGCGACAGACGGCCGTGGTGTCGTTTGAACGCGGAGGTGCAACGGGAAGTGGCGCGGCCGGCACTCTCTCGGCTGACGCGCCGCTTCAATGCCGGCAGCAGTGAGAGGTCGCGTCCGCTCTAGTCGGGCATGAATGTGGCACTGACACTCTGGAGCGGTGCTGATCGTTTCAGGCGGGAAGCGCGCACGGGCGAGGGGAGGGGTTTGGGTGGGCCAGGGTAGTCAGCAGCGGACGTGACAGCGGTCCGGACCCTCGCAACCCCCCCCCCCCCCCCCACTTTGTCTGCGATTTGCGAAAAAAAGTACATCCGAATAACCGAGAGGAACGATACAGGACCGTGTTAGACGGCAACACACGTCCGGACCGCACGGTCCAAACGTATGCGAGTGGTCTGAAGAGTGAAAATGGACGAAACTGACCCTTTTCTAAAACTTCAACACAAAATGACCTCAATCTAAAAATATTTCACAAAGTGGCCCTTTTGCATGACGCCCGGGGCCAAGGCGCCATGCTAGATAGCATGACGCCCCGGGCTAAGGCGTCATGCTATTTGACATGGCGCCCTAGCCCGGCGCGCCATGCCAGATGTCGCTACCACGGCGCCACAGCCCCGGGCGTTATGCAAAAGAGGACCATTTTGTGAAATATTTTTAGATTGGATTCATTTTGTGTTAAGGTTCAGTTTTGTCCATTTTCACGTCTGGAGATGCCCTTAAGCCAATTAATACTGCCTTTTGGCTCTTAAGAACACACGTACGTACGTACATGCTTTCACAGCGAATCAATCTGGTTCTAATCAACGAGAGTGTCTTAATTTGAGACCTGATCATTGTGCCTCGTATGTCGGTCCGCTGTCGAGTGGCGATTCTGACTGCCCTTGGCGCCTTGTCTGTTTGACCGACCGTGTTGCTGTCGATGTACGTACTCGAATGAAGAGGACCAGCTAGAGTCTAGTGGAGGATCTGCTCTCCCGGCCTAGAATAGCCAAGCTTGGTATGGCGGCTTTGGCCGCATGCAGGTGTTCGAATGCAATGGCTCGTCCGTTTCGAAAAAAGAAATGCAGTGGCTCGATGGGTCGAGCGACCAGAAACCTAGCCGCCGCCACCAGGAGAGCCGCTGCTCGGCCGAAATCACTGTTCTGACTTTATCAGTAATCGTTGGCATAAAATGAACTCGACATGAAAGTATTTCACAATTTGACCCTTTTATCAACGCCACAGCCCGTGGCGTTGCTGCTCCACGTAGAAACGCCGAGGCACGTTGCGTTGCTGCCCTGGCCCCACGGTCAGGCCCCGCTGTTGACGTGGCAGGCCAGAAACGCCGAGCTAGCCAGCGTTTCTGGCCACCATGGAAACGCCAGGGGTTGTGGCGTTTCTGGCCTGAATTAAGTAACGCACGCGGGGCCGCAGGTGGGACCTAGCCCACTCGCAGCCCCGAGTTCCTCCAGCCGCCAGGACGAACAGAAGCCTTTCACCCCTCTCTCCTCTCCTCCAAATGCCCCCCAAATCTTTTATTTTCGCCATTAGAACTCGTGGATCGGATCATCCCCAAGTTGCTCGAGGTATTCTCCCCCTATTCCTCCAAAAAAATTCAGTCAATATTGCCTATTTTAGATGCATTATTTGAAACATGGTGGAACCCTAAGACCCATTTTTTGTGATTTATTTGAACATTGTTTGGATTAGATTTCGTTTAGAAGGAAGATATAGTAGTTGTGTTGAAGCACTTGCTATTGTGTAGTATTGGATTTAGAGATAGGAAAAAAAATTGTATTAGGTTGAATCCTAAGATTATTTGTTCCTAATAAGTTTGAATAAATTCTTTGTGATAAGTTTGGTTGAAAGTGTCTTTTTTTTTAAAATATGCTTGTGACTTTATATATAAGTATTCAAATGCTTGTGACTTTAGATAGAATTTCAAATGTGTATGTATGTATGTATGATTGTGTATGTATGTATGTGAATGTGGTGAAAAGTTTTAAGCATTGTGTAAAATGCAAGTGGATTTAGAGAGTATTTTATAACGTGTTCAAAGTTTTAAGCATTCATATTAACTAGTTTACAATGTATCATGTAGGATGTTTGAGCCGGATAAATATCCCGGCCTTGATGATTATTACGAGAACAAGCATCGTGATGTGCTAGTGGAAAGAGGGAAGGTAATTATGTATCTACATTGTTTGATTTTCATATTTTGACAAGTTGAGAGAAGTAACAAAATTGTGCGTTTGTTTTTTTAGGTTCCTCCAATACTTCGGTTGAGGGGCCACAACCCACGTGAATCTCTCAAATATGACCTTTGCTACGAGCCTTATTTTAGAAGAATGGATCTTCTTCAGTTTGTGCTCAACTTTAAAGGCACACCACCATGGCTGAACTCGACGGTCATTACCGCCCTTACGGACCGTTGGAGGCCGGAGACGCACTCTTTCCACCTTGCTCTTGGTGAGATGACCATCACTTTGGAGGATATTGCGATGATCTCCGGGCTTCCGATCGAGGGCAGGGCTCTTACCGGGAAGGTGAAGTCTGAGGGGTGGCGACAACAGGTTGCAGGATTGGTTGGTGTTGAACCACCACCGTGGCTTAATGAAACCAAGAAGGATCCTAGGCCATCCGGCGTGTTGTTCTCGTGGATACGAGAACATTTTTACGAGTGCCCAAAGAATGCCAGTCCGGCGGTTGTGGAGCAGTACGCCAGGGCTTACTTATGGAATCTCTTGACCCAAGTGGTGTTTCCGGATGGCACGGGGGACACGGCCTCCTGGATGTTCTTGGACCCTCTTCGTAACTGGGATGTTAAGTGGAGTTGGGGGTCCGCGGCACTAGCCTTCTTGTACCATCAGGTAATGCTTAATATGATGCATTTTCATTATATGAAATAGATGTTTGCGTGTGATCGTTTAACATGTGTACAAATGTGCAGTTGGACGGAGCATGTATGAGGAGTAAGCCGAAATCTTGTCTTGGTGGTTTCGTTTGGGCCCTACAGATTTGGATGTGGGAGCGTATCCCTGTAGGCCGTAACATCACCATTGCTCCGGAAGAACCCTGGGAGTGGGCTTTTGACGGGGATGAGGAGCGGTACCCCACTATCGCACACACATGGGCTAATGTCCAAGTGTCGAGTATCGCCACCATGGGGCGGTACAAGGCATACATAAGCGAGCTTGACATGCTGAGTTATAATCAGGTAATTATCCAAATGCTTTGCCATCAATCCTGAATTTGTTTTTGCATGAGCGAGAGACATGTTGTGATGTAGGTCAATTGGAGGCCGTACATGGTACTTAGGCAGTTTCCTTTGAGCAATATGTGCCTTCGTGACAAACATCTTTGGAGTGTGCGGTGCCCCTTGATATGCTTTTTTGCTGTCGAGTGGCATCTTCCACATCGTGTTGCAAAGCAATTTGGAGTACAACAACGCACCCCGCCGGACTACGTTGAGACAAGTGTGCAGCTACATAGGTGAGAGTTTTTTGTACCACATGTTGATCAATGTCTAACACGAAAAAAATAAAACTGATGTATTCTTCTCATGCTTTGTAGGACGAGCCGGCAAAACAACAAGAATGTCACGAATTGGGGGGATCACCACCTTATGTGGGTGGACATGTGGAATGCTCAGAGGAATGCTCGAGTTGAAAATGATCACACACCCGACAACGACGAGGAGGCATATTTAAGGCATTTGGAGTGTGACGAGGACATGTACTAGGGATAGGGTAACAGGCCTGTCCTACAGACCCTACCCTAGGACTCCACGCGCCTTATACTGGTCTCCAGGGCCAGATCAGCAACCAAGAGTTCGGCAGACTGATATTCACTCGGAGTTCAATGAATCACTCAGGAAGCGGGAGTCCACTCGACCAGCTATTTCACTCGGAGTAAATGACAGTCACTCGACCAGAGAAGACCAGGAGGCTCCAGGAGCGCAACGGTCAGGACGTGTGCTCGCTCATATTAATTGTAATCAATGCGCCCGTTACCTGGCGCCCTTAAACCCCCTCTTAATCCCTGGTAATGGCGGCATTCATGGGAGGGCTGGCAGACACTATATAAGCCACCCCCCCAGCTCCATTCCAAGGGTTCGCAATCCATTTGTAACTCATACACTCAAGCAATCAAGATCTAGAGCACCGAGATGTAGGGCTGTTACTTCCACCGCTGAGGGGCCTGAACTCATAAATCCGAGTGTAACACCTGCGCCGTAGCTAGGCTCTGCCCTCTCATCCGTACCCCTACACACTATTGTCAGACTTGCACCCACGACAGTTGGCGCCCACCGTGGGGCAGGCGTCTAGCGACTTCTGGCGTAGTTGCATTTTTTCCACCATCACCATGATCTCCGGCGGCGGACTGACTCTGGGCGGCGAGATCAGTTTTGGCGTCCTCAGCTTCATCGCCGACGATTCGGCGTGGCTCCAGGAAGCCCTGCTGGATGTCGAGGCGTTGCTCGTCCGCGGCGCGGCGCACTTCTGCGCGAGTACCTTCGGCGTCCTTCTTTGGCAACCGTCGACTCCTTATCAGTCGACCTCTTCGCTCTCCACCAGCCGTCGTCGCAAGCGCTCCGGACGCTCTCGGCTTCAGCGGTGGATCAAGCACGCAGTGGCCATTCAGTCTGCAGCCCCGCAGATCGCGGCAATCGAGCCCGATGAACCTGTCTTCGATCTGTTCGCCTCCGTGCACGAGCACTCGGAAAGCTTATCCAAGTGCGAGAGCAGTGACCCCGGTGCAGAGGTGCTGATGGCCGATTCCCCGCCCAGTCCGCCTGGGTACGGCCGCGACGGCGTGGAGAATGGTAACCCGTCGCGCGCTGATCTTGGCGGCGGCGGAGACCGTCGTGACGACGAGTACATCCCCCGACCTCTCACTCGGCAGCAGAGGGAGGAACATCAGCGCAGGACCGAGCAGACCCTTTAGACGCCCATCGTCGGGACGACCCCCGAGGCTCAGGCTTTGGAGGCCGTGCGCCAGGCCAACTTGGCTGAGCGCAATCGTCTGGAAGCGCTCCAGAAGTCACTCGACGATCGCACCTGCAGGCAGCACCAGCCCAGTTCCAGTCGGCGGCAGCGGCAGTTGTTCTCAAACGACCAGCAGCAGAGTTTCCAGGTATTCCGCACTCCTGTCCAGAATCTGGCGGCGGCCACTCAGATAGCAGATTCCATTGAACCGTCCCAATCCGAGGCGGGAGAAGGTCTTCGATAGATCCGGGCCCTGCTCAAGGTGGCTGAAGAGCAAAATTCGGCAGTGTCCCAGTCGCGCAACAGGATTCACAATAGATCCATTCGGGCTGACACCGTCCAGTCGGCCCACAGCCCAGTGTCCCCAAGGAGAAACAGACACTCACCTCCACGGCGAGACGACCAAGACCGCCACCGAGACCAGTACTCGGGGCAGGGTCGCAGTCGGAATACGCCTCCGCGGCGTCAGGATGATCGTCGTCGTATGCAGTCGCCCCCTCCGCGGGATGGCTCGTACGCGCCCCGGCCGTACGATGCCAGGCGTCCTTACGGCAATGATCGGAGGGCCAGCCCTCCCCGCCATGGTGACGGTTATCGCCAGAGAGAGCCAGTGGACTATCATGACCCGTAGTTCAATGCGAGATCCGTTCTCGCTCAGAACCTAGTCGACGGAGGCAGAGCTCATAGAGAGAACTTGGACAGAGATCGTCCGAGTGGAAGTAGAGCCTTCATCTCCGGGCCCGAGTGTTTCAGCAGAGCCATCAGGGCCGCCGAGATTCCGCCAAACTTCAGATTGGCAGCTGGAGTAAGCAAGTACACCGGTGAGTCCAAGCCAGAAACTTGGTTAGAGGATTATCAAGTGGCTGTGCAGATTGGAGGAGGAAATGACTATGTGGCTATGAAGCATTTGCCATTGAAGCTGGAAGGGTCCGCCCGCGCCTGGCTCAATCAGCTCACTCCGGCCAGCATATACTGCTGGGAAGATTTGGCCCGAGAGTTCATCAAAACATTCGAGGGCACGTGCAAACGCCCGTCTGGATTGACTGAGTTGCAGCACTGCGTGCAGAAACCGAATGAAACATTGAGGGGGTACATCCAGCGGTGGACAACCTTGCATCACGTGGTGGAGAACGTCACAGAGCACCAAGCCGTCTGCGCCTTCAAGGCAGGAGTCAGATATCGGGAGCTCATCCTGAAATTTGGTCGGTCAGGATCTTTGACCATGAGCCGAATGATGGAGATTGCCACTCGGTACGCAAACGGAGAAGAGGAAGACCGTCTCCGTAACGGCAAAGGGAAAACTAGCGAGCCCAACCCCGGAAATAGTAATCCCAATCGGAAGCCGAAGCGCAAGGATGATGGTTCGACTCAGGCCGAGGCTGCCGCTCTGGCCGGTCAAGCCAAGAACAAGGGGAAGGCTAAGGAAAAATGGATCCCGAAGAAAAAGTGAGATCAGTCGGGCCAAGATGTCCTCGATTTGCCGTGTCACATCCACACCAGAAAGCATGAAGAGGGCAATCTAATATTGCCCAAGCATACCACTCGACATTGCAGAGTGTTGATTCAGCAGTTCCGAGAGGGCCCGTCGAGTGAGAAGAGCCCAGAAGACGCTGATGATGGAGACAAAGATGAACCTTTTCCCAGTGTCAACGCAACCCTGATGATCTTTGCAGATGTAGAGAGCAGGAGCCGGTTGAAGGTTATCAACCGAGAAGTGAACATGGCCATGCCGGCGATGACAAAGTTTCTGAACTGGTCAAAGACTCCGATCACCTTTGATCAGTCGGACCACCCAGCCTACATTGCCACCCCTGGGCAGCAGGTGCTGGTGGTCGATCCAGTCATGGGAGGCGTCCGATTGCGCAAGGTCCTCATGGACGGTGGAAGCGGACTGAACATACTGTACGCTGATACTCTGCAAGCGATGGGCATTCTGATGTCCCGACTCAGCGAGAGCAGCATGAAGTTCCACGGAGTGATCCCCGGCAAGAAAGCAAAGTCACTCGGGCAGATTGCCCTGGACGTGGTCTTTGGAGACGACAAGAACTTCCGGAAGGAAAGGCTAACCTTCGAAGTGGTCGACTTCCGCAGCGCCTACCATGCCATCCTTGGTCGACCAGCTTACGCACGTTTCATGGCCCGTACAAGTTATGTGTATCTCAAGCTGAAGATGCCAGGCCCCAAAGGTGTGATCACAGTCACTGGCAGTCGACAGCGCGCGGAGGAGTGCTTGCAGCAAGGGTCCAAGATAGCTGATGAGCAGATGGCCATGGTGGAACTGGAGGAGTACAAGAAAAATGCCGATCCGAGTGATCTGCTACGCTCCAAGAAGCCGGCTGCAGAATCTGCGTTTCAGTCGGCCGGAGACACGAAGCCTGTGCACATCCACCCAGAAGATTCCAATGCTGCTCCCACCAACATATCAACAACACACGACAGCAAATAGGAAGAAGCGCTCATCCAGTTCCTCCGTCAGAACTGGGACATCTTCGCATGGAAACCATCCGACATGCCGGGTGTACCCAGGGAGCTGGCTGAGCACCGTTTGCGAGTCGACCCAAAGGCGAAACCTGTGAAGGAGCATCTCCGTCGCTCTGCTACACAGAAGAGGAAGGCCATTGGCGAAGAAGTTGCTCGGCTCCTGGCAGCCGAGTTCATCCGTGAGGTGTACCACTACGAGTGGCTCGCCAACGTTGTCATGGTCCCTAAGAAAGACAAGTCTCTCCGAATGTGCATTGATTTCAAGCACATCAATCGGGTCTGCCCCAAGGATCATTTCCCCCTCCCCCGCATAGATCAAATGGTAGATTCCACCGCGGGTTGTGAGCGACTGTCCTTTCTGGATGTGTACTCCGGGTACCACCAGATCCGACTGTATGGGCCAGATGAAATAAAAACAGCCTTTATTACCCCCATTCGGGTGTTTCTGCTATATCACCATGCCTTTCGGTCTTAAAAACGCTGGTGCCACTTTCATGCGCATGGTGCAGAAGTGTTTGCAAAAACAGATCAGTCGGAACGTCGAGGCATACATGGATGACATAGTGGTCAAGTCCAGAAAAGGTTCCGACCTACTAGCTGATCTAGCTGAAACTTTCGCAAATTTGCGGAAGTATGATATCAAGCTGAATCCAGCAAAGTGCACTTTCGGAGTTCCTGGGGGCAAGTTACTCGGTTTCCTCGTTTCCGAACAAGGGATAGATGCCAATCCTAAGAAGATCGGGGTGATTGTACGAATGAAACGTCCAGAACGTCTTCATGATGTACAGAAGCTCACGGGTTGCCTCGCAACTCTGAGCCGATTCATCTCCCGTCTTGGTGAGAAGGCACTGCCCCTGTACCGATTAATGAAGAAATCTGATTCGTTCGAGTGGACTGCTGAAGCACAAGCAGCGTTTGTTGAGCTCAAAGCCATGCTTTCCACCCAGCCGGTGCTTGCCGCTCCGAACAGCAACGAGCCGTTGCTCTTGTACACTGCGGCCACTGGTCAAGTTGTCAGCACTGTCCTCACAGTCGAGCGAGAAGAACAGGGCAAGGCTTACAAAGTTCAGCGCCCAGTCTATTACATCTCTGAAGTTCTGACTCCTTCCAAGCAGAGGTATCCTCATTATCAGAAGCTCATTTATGGCATCTACCTGACTGCGAAGAAAGTAGCCCATTACTTCCAAGAGCACACTGTGTCGGTCGTCAGCGACGCCCCACTGTCTGAGATCATGAACAATCGGGATGCGACTGGTCGAGTGGCGAAGTGGGCTATCGAGCTCCTGCCCTTGGACATCAAGTTCGAGGCAAAGAAGGCAATCAAGTCCCAAGCATTAGCCAATTTCCTAGCCGAGTGGACTGAACAGCAGCAACCGACACAGAGCCACCCGGAACACCGGACCATGTTCTTTGATGGTTCCAAGATGTTGAATGGTTCAGGAGCTGGAGTTGTGTTAGTATCTCCGAAGGGCGATCATCTCAGTTATGTTCTGCAGATTCACTTCGATTCTGTTGGAAATATGCCCTAGAGCCGCACGTGTGCTAAACTCAGAGGTGCCGTCCGTTCGGCACTTGATCGGGAGTTCGTGGACGGATCGTGATTGGATCGCGAAGATGTTCGACTACATCAACCGCGTTTCTTAACGCTTCCGCTTAGCGATCTACAAGGGTATGTAGATGCAATCTCTCCTCTCGTAGATGTTCATCTCCTAGATCGATCTTGGTGAGCGTAGGAAAATTTTTGTTTCCCATGCAACGTTCCCCAACAGATTCCTCCAACAATGAAGCCGAGTACGAGGCGCTCCTTTATGGTCTACGTATGGCCATCTCACTCGGCGTCCGGCACCTGATGGTCTATGGAGACTCGGATCTAGTTGTGAACCAAGTGATGAAGGAGTGGGATATCAGAAGCCCCGCTATGACAGGATACTGCAACGCAGTGAGAAAGTTGGAGAAGAAATTTGATGGTCTGGAGCTGCATCACGTTCCCCGAGCCAAGAATCAGGAGGCAGACGATCTGGCAAAGATTGGGTCCACTCGGAGGTCCATACCCAGCAATGTGTGCCTCGAGCATTTACGTTCTCCAACGGTAAAAGAAGATCCCTTCACGGAAGAGCCCCCGCAAGCGGTCAGTCCTTCTGATCTGACTGAAGTCGAGGTCCCGACAGTCATTGATTTAGTCATGGAGGTCCTAGCAATCACACCCGAGTGGACAGTGCCTTACATTGCATACCTGCTCAGGCAGGAACTTCCAGAAGATGAAACTGAAGCCCGCCAGATTGTTCGCAGGTCCAAAGCCTTTACAGTGATGGGCGATCAGCTATACAGAAAGAGCGTCACCGGTGTGACTCGGCGCTGCATCGCTCCGGAGGAAGGTCGATTGATCCTGGAGGAGATTCACTCGGGAACTTGTGGAAACCACGCGTCCTCTCGGACAATCGTGGCTAAAGCTTACCGAGCTGGTTTTTTCTGGCCACGTGCGAATGAAGCTGCGCAGGAGATACTCCAACACTGCGCCGGATGCCAGTTCTATGCAAACTTATCGCACAAGCCTGCGTCTTCTCTGAAGACAATTCCACTCGTCTGGCCATTTGCAGTCTGGGGACTCGACATGGTAGGACCCCTCCGGACAGGGGCGAGTGGATTCACCCACTTGTTGGTTGCAGTCAACAAGTTCACTAAGTGGATCGAAGCCAAACCCATCAAGAAGCTAGACTCTCGTACAACGATCAAGTTCATGAAGGAGATAGTCTTCAGATACGGCGTGCCCCACAACATTATCACTGATAACGGTTCAACCTTGGACTTGGAAGAGTTCAGGGTGTTCTGTGCCGCCCAAGGCACCCGAGTCGACTTTGCGTCTGTGGCGCACCCGCAGTCGAATGGACAAGCTGAGAGAGCAAACGGACTGATTCTTCAGGGGTTAAAGCCACGACTCATGCGCGATTTGGAGCACGCAGCTGGAGCTTGGGTCACCGAGTTGCCGTCAGTCCTTTGGGGCTTGAGGACGACCCCCAATCGGTCTACCAGTCGCACTCCCTTCTTCATGGTGTAC
Source organism: Elymus sibiricus (assembly GCA_039707655.1). Lineage (NCBI taxonomy): Eukaryota > Viridiplantae > Streptophyta > Magnoliopsida > Poales > Poaceae > Elymus > Elymus sibiricus. Next base: position 517,402,015 of record CM077666.1, read on the forward strand.
GGAGCTGAAGCCATCCTGCCAAGTGACCTGCTCCACAATTCACCCCGAGTGGAATTGTACTCTGAAGCTAAAGCAGAGCAAGCACGGCAAAACGCCGTTGATCTCTTGGAGGAGGAAAGGGAGATGGCTCTGATCCGTTCGGCCACTTATTAGCAAGATCTAAGAGGTTTTCACAGCAGGCACGTCAGAAGTTGGACCTTTCAGGAAGGAGATCTTGTGCTCCGAGTGGATCAGCAGCGACCTCACAAGCTTGCTCCCGCGTGGGAAGGTCCCTTTATCGTGTCAAAGGTTCTGCACAACGGAGCATACCACCTGTACAACCTTCAGAAGCAAGCAGACGATCCCCGTGCTTGGAATGCGGATTTGCTGCGACGATTTTATACTTGATCATGAGATGTAATAAAAGTACTCGAGTGATATTTGGTGAATAAAAGCATGAATTTTCCAGTTCCACATTGAGTTCACTCGTTCGCATTTTCTGGCTTACAACCCCCATTGGGTGCACGCCGTTCAACTTAGCTGCAAACCAGTTTTTGCCTAAGTCAAAAATCTACTCCGAGTGAGAGCATCCCTCTCACTCGGAGGCTTGGCTGCGAACCAGCTTTCGCCCAAGTTAAAAACACTACTTCGAGCGAAGAGGATCCCTCTCACTCGGGGGCTTGGCAGCGAACCAGTCTTCGCCCAAGTTAAAAACGCTACTCCGAGTGAAGAGCATCCCTCTCACTCGGAGGCTTGGCTGCGAACCAGCTTTCGCCCAAGTTGAAAACGCTACTCCGAGTGAAGAGCATCCATCTCACTCGGGGGCTTGGCTGCGAACCAGCTTTCGCCCAAGTTAAATACGCTACTCCGAGTGAAGAGCATCCCTCTCACTCAGAGGCTTGGCTGCAAACCAGCTTTTGCCCAAGTTAAAAACGCTACTCCGAGCGAAGAGCATCCCTCTCACTCGGAGGCTTGGCTGCGAACCAGCTTTTGCCCAAGTTAAAAATGCTACTCCGAGTGAAGAGCACCCCTCTCACTCGGGGGCTTGGCTATGAACCAGATTTCGCCCAAGTTAAAAATGCTACTCTGAGTGAAGAGCGTCCCTCTCACTCGGGGGCTTGGCTGCGAACCAGCCTTCGCCCAAGTTAAAAACGCTACTCCGAGTGAAGAGCATCCCTCTCACTCAGAGGCTTGGATGCGAACCAGCTTTCGCCCAAGTTAAATACGCTACTCTGAGTGAAGAGCATCCATCTCACTCGGGGGCTTGGCTGCGAACCAGCTTTCGCCCAAGTTAAAAACGTTATTCCGAGTGAAGAGCATCCCTCTCACTCGGGGGCTTGGCTGCGAACCAGCTTTCGCCCAAGATTAAAGTACTACTCCGAGTGAAGAGCGACCCTCCCACTCGGAGGCTTGGCTGCGAACCAGCTTTCGCCCAAGTTAAGACGCTTCTCTGAGTGAAGAGCATCCCTCTCATTCGGAGGCTTAGCTGCGAACCAGCTTTTGCCGAAGTTAAAAGATTCGAAAGACCCGAAAGAAAGCATTCAGATAACTTCAGCAATTCAAAAGCGAATACGAGTACGCGGGCCCGAAGCCCGAAAGAGTTTAACGAGTACAATTTCACTCGGCATACCGAGGCTAATGGATAGGACTTAAAGTTTTCTCACGCCCCTGTAGGGCTGGCTGGCTCAACGAAGGAATCCAAGTCGATGCCGTCTGCGATCCGAGTGGCCGCTTCAATGAATGTCTCCATGAAGTCCTCAAACTTGAGTTTCTTCGTGTTGGCAACTTGGAGAGTCTTCAGTTTCTCCTCCTTGGCCTCCTTGCAATGCACTCGGACCAGGGAGAGCGCCACGTCGGCCCCGCAGCGAGCAGCCGATTTCTTCCACGCTTGCACTCGGCTGGGAATGTCGTTAAGACGAGTCATCATGGCTTCCAGGTCGGTGTCGAAGGTGTCTTCGGGCCATAGCTCCTTGTCGATTCTGCCGAGTGCACCCCGCAGACGAATGATGTAACCTTGGACGTCTTCGATGCGAGATTCCACCCGCAGGACACCTAGAGCAGCCTTGTCACCAACGAGTGACCTGGAAGGATCCAGATCCCTCTCGATTCTGTCAGTTTCCAGCTCGAAGTCTCGGCAGTACTCTGCAGACAAGAAAAAAGGAGAGTTGAAGGTCAGCATGCATGAAGTTCACTCGGATAAAAGTTCACTCGGATGTTACAAGTTACCTGCAAGTTTGGTGTACATTTCCTCCGTGAACTCTTCTATGTATCTCTCCAAAACGTTCTTCTTCTCGATCAGCTGGGCGATCTTCTCGTTCAGAGTCTTCTTCTCTTTCTCGTAGACTTCCGCCTGGGCCTTGAGCTTGCTCTCCCACTCGGTTTGCTGCTTCTTGAGCTCGAGTACCTCTTTCTTTAGCGATGTGTTCTCTGCTTCAAGCTTCCCGAGTGAGGCCAGCTTCTCTTCGGCGGCCTTGGTCTTTTCCTTCGCCACTTGCTGCACTCCCGCCAGCTCGTTGTCCTTATTCTCGAGTGCCTGCTTCATAGTTTCTAAAGAAACAGAGGTTCTGAGCCGCACTTGGAGTCGATGGTTTTCACTACGCACATCTGCTCGAGTGAAGTCACTCGGTTCAAAGAATGGAAAGAGATGAAAGCAAAATGCTCAGTAATCAAAGCTTACCTCCCATGGTCTTGAGCTCCGCTTGAGCGCGCGCTGTGTTTCTCCTCTCCACCTCCAAATCCAGTCGGAGCTGGGCCGTCTCCTTCTCCAGTGCCACGTACTGAGTCCCAAGCTCGCAAGTTTTTTGAAACACAAGAAAGGGCAGGTTAGTTAACGTTAAGAAATATTCCGAGTGGCTAAAGACCAGTGCTCCTGGAAGGAACAAGCTTGACCAGTAGTACCAGATCCTGAGGAACCCTTGGTCGGGGAGGAACAAGCTTGACCAATGTCAGATCCTGAAGTACCCTTGGTCAGGGAGGGACAAGCTTGACCAGTACCAGATCCTGAAGTACCCTCTAAGGCAATTTCTAAGTTCTAAGACTTCCGCCGACTGCCCGCAGTCGACGGCAGTCTCGGGGACTACACCCAGTGGGTGCACTCAGTGTGCCCCTACTGGAATGGTATTCACTCGGAACGGTCCGCCCGATCCGAGTGATGGCCAAACACAAAAAAAAAGATGAGACAAAAGGTTCTAAGACTCCCGCCCACCGCCCGCGGCCAATGGCAATCTCGGGGACTACACCCAGTGGGTGCACTCAGCGTGCCCCCACTGGAATGGCATCCACTCGGAGCGGTTCGACCGATCCGAGTGATGGCCAAACACAAAAAAAGAGGAGACAAAAGGTTCTAAGACTCCCGTCGACCGCCCGCGGCCAACGGCAGTCTCGGGGACTACACCCAGTGGGTGCACTCAGCATGCCCCCACTGGAATGGCATCCACTCGGAGCGGTCCGACCGATCCGAGTGACGGCCAAGCAAAAAAAAAACAACAACAGAACAAAGTCTAAGTTCTAAGACTCCTGCCGACTGCCCGCAGTCGACGGCAGTCTCGGGGACTACACCCAGTGTGTGCACTCGGCGTGCCCCCACTAGAACGGCATCCACTCGGAGCGGTCCGACCGATCCGAGTGACGGCCAAGCAAAAAAACACCCAGTGGGTGTACCGGATATTTTCCAACTGAAATTCCTACTGAAGAAAAATGACTTGGAAGTCAACTTACAAGGGTACTTACTCGAACGTTCTCCTGGAGGGCAGCACTGGCATCGTATGTTAGCTTGCTAGCTGTGCACACCTCCTTGAGCCTTTGGGTCATCAGTTCCGCCTGGATCATCGCCTCCTTGCTGGCCCCAGTTTGGTCCTCCGGCACCTTGTATAGATTGAAGATATTGACGGGAGGAGTCAGAACCGAAGCCAGGGCAGTCGACGGAGCCGCGGCAGAACCAGCCCCAGCCTGAGAAGAACCCTGCCCCGGAGGCACGGTCACGGCAGGTGCAAGAGGAACTTGAGGCGCTTCGCTCGGCGGCGTCTTCCGTGTGGTAGCCTGAGGAGCAATCGGAACTGGAGTCCCCTTCTCAGTGTCCTTCCGCGGCGGCTCTTCATCGTCGCCTCCGACGTGGATGACCTCTGCAAGCACTACGTTCACTCGACTCAATCAGTCACAGTGCATCATTCAATCGGTTGAAGACATTTCAGTCGAACGACAGGTCGAAATAAAGGTGAAGCCATTGTTACCTCTACGAGAAGTGGCCGCGTCTGCTGACTCGGCTTTGGTGCGGTCCCCATCAATCTGCATGGGAGACGTCGTCGAAGTTGTGGCACTGATTCATAAGATTCACTCGGTCAGAAGAATCCCGAGAGTCGACAAAGACAGAAAGGAAATGCTTGGCGCTTACGTCGAGGCGACGGGCACGGTGACCTTGATCCTCAGTAGAGCCTTCCGTGGCTTGGGAGAAGCAATCTTGAGCTGCTTGGCGGTCTTCTCCACCGGGTCCGGTGTCGGCATCCGAGTGCGCTTTGGAGCCTTCGTACTCGGAGCCGCCGCCTTCCCCGAGTCAACACTCAGATCGTGGGTCTCTTTGGAGCGGCGCTCAGAGCCCAACTCTGGAGACAGGGAAGACTCGTCCTCGTCACTCCCTCCCGATTCGTCGCTTTCATCCAAGCTATCTTCCGCGTAACTGTCGTCAGCGCTGCCATGTTCACTCTCCACGCCCCCTGTGAGGTGTTCGCCATTCGGCACGGGCGAAACCATCTTCTGGAAGTCCTGCAAGACACGAAGAGCATAAACAGCCAGTCCAGTCGGTTCACTCGTATTATTAGATTCACTCGGATAATTTGAGGAAGAGAAATTCACTCGGAGATACGTGTTGTACCTCCAGCGGCAAGTTATTAGCGTCGTAGGGCGGAATCCGTCTCGACCCCCACGGATTGTCGCACGCGCCGGTGATGCACTTGAGCCACTCCTTCACGGTCTTCTCGTCGAGCTCCTCCGGGTGCACTTGAGTCTTGTCCTCAGTGCCGGTATACTGCCACATCGGGTGAGCTCGCTCCTGCAGTGTCTGAATTCGTCGACTGAGGAAGACCCCCAGCAGATCCAGACCTGTCAACCCACCCTGGACCAGGCTGACTACCGCGGTGACCAGGATTCCCATGTCTGTCTTCTCCTCCTTGTCCACCATCAGAGATGGAGGCACATCGACTCTCTCGGATGTATAAGGGGGGAGACCAGTCGATGAGCCCGCACAAGGGACGTTGTTGCAGTAAAACCATGTCGACTGCCAACCCCTAACTGAGTCGGGAAAAGCACTCCTACCCCGCATCTGAATACCCAAGCCGCCGCACAGCTGGGTCACATGGGTTCTCTCCCCCTCGGGGTTGGCCTTTTTGACCGACTGAGAACGGCATGTGAAGATGTGCTTGAATAAGCCCCAGTGCGGCGGGCAACCCAGGAAATTCTCACACAAAGAAACGAACGCGGCGAGGTACACTATGGCATTCGGAGGCAAATGATGGAGCTGAGCGCCGAAGAAGTTCGAAAAACTACGGAAGAAGGGGTGAGGTGGCATGGAGAAACCTCGCTCCACGTGGGTGGTGAGGAGCACGCGCTCCCCGGGGTGCGGCGCAGGCTCGATCTCTCCTTCCTCCGGCAGCCTCCACGTCCCGTCGCGCACCAGCCCATCCGCGACGAGCCCACCGATGTCGTCCACCGTGGTGGTTGGCGGGTGCCAGTCGCCCTGGATCCACCCGCACGGAGGCGCGACCCGAGAGCTCGATAGCTTCTTGCCCTTCGCCGCCCTCTTCGCCTTCTCGAGCTTCGCCATCTTGTCCTTCGCCATCGCCGCCGAGCTCTCCAGCACCGAGGAGGATTCGCGCGGGGTGGGTCACGGGGAAGGGATTGGGTGGTCTGGAGAAGTTGGGGAAAAGGGGATCTGTCTCTCTCTCCCTCTCCGACGCGGCGGCCCCCTTATATCGCCGTCCGCTCCGCTCCCCAATCCGCGCCGCTGAATCGTGGGCCTGCAGATCTCCTCAAATCGCACCGTCGAAGATCCGGCGGTACGTGGCAGAAACCGGGGTGAAATTCGAGGCGTCACACCCCACTTTCCCCACTCACTACGCTGCAACCGTTCGCGCGCGCTCAAATATGGTTTCAAATCCCGCGAAATCCGGAGCCCAGCAACCCGATTGCTCTCACTTTGAAGACGTGCCATGTACGCTCGGATCCGCTCCAGCACATGACATGTGACTGCTCATTTCACTCGGATGGAGGCTACTCATTTCATTCGGATGGAGACTACTCATCTCACTCGGACGTCATATGGTCCAGAATCCGTCAAGGTGCCGCACGAAGACAAGGGCGTCTAATGACCAGTAGGAGTTCTTGAGCGCCTCCGTAGCGCCCAACTCGCCTGGGAATTCGCCTTGACTCGACCCGCCTAACCTTGACCGATTCGGGGGCTAATGACGAGGACATGTACTAGGGATAGGGTAACAGGCCTGTCCTACAGACCCTACCCTAGGACTCCATACGCCTTATACTGGGCTCCAGGGCCATATCAGCAACCAAGAGTTCGGCAGACTGACATTCACTCGGAGTTCAATGAATCACTCGGGAAGCGGGAGTCCACTCGACCAGCTATTTCACTCGGAGTAAATGACAGTCACTCGACCAGAGAAGACCAGGAGGCTCCAGGAGCGCAACGGTCAGGACGTGCGCTCGCTCATATTAATTGTAATCAATGCGCCCGTTACATGGCGCCCTTAAACCCCCTCTTAACCCCTGGTAATGGCGGCATTCATGGGAGGGCTGGCAGACACTACATAAGCCACCCCCCCCCCCAGCTCCATTCCAAGGGTTCGCAATCCATTTGTAACTCATACACTCAAGCAATCAAGCTCCAGAGCACCGAGACGTAGGGCTGTTACCTCCACCGCTGAGGGGCCTGAACTCGTAAATCCGAGTGTAACACCTGCGCCGTAGCTAGGCTCTGCCCTCTCATCCGTACCCCTACACACTACTGTCAGACTTGCACCCACGACAGAGTGGCTTCGCAAAGAGTACAGAGTTATCCACAAGGGTGCTTGGACTCGTGCTGACTGCTTGGACGTAATGCCAAGTGAGGCTGCTGATGGTGCATTCAACAACTCTATTAGAGAGACCATAGGAGCGCACCTTGATTATGGCCCTCTGCATGACCGAGTGGTATGTCTCTCCTTTGTCTCTCTTTTGAAATATGAACATGTGTCATTTCTTCGTGAGTGATGTGTGACATATGTTTTATTCAGGGCACGGAGCTATGGAGATGTATCAATGATAGTAATGTGGTGCTTGGCCATGCCCCTGGTCCAGAAACGGATGGGCTTGTTAGGAGTACTCTGCAGGTTAGAGGCCTTATTAATCGTTGCTGCACACTAGCCGCTTTGTAATATGAACATGTCCTTTCTTTCATCGTAACTCTTTTTGCATATTAACATGTCAATGTCTTTCCTTGTGCAGAAGGTCGTGAATCGTTGCCGCACACTAGCCGCTTTACTTTCTTGCCACGGTGGTTCATCCACGGATGTGCGGGCACGTGCTCAGTATACAATGGATGTGCTTTCTTCCGCTCGTGCATCTTCCAGCCGAGCACGTGCTTCTTCCGCTCGTCCATCTTCGAGCGGAGCTCGTGCTTCTTCGAGCCGAGCACGGATTGAGGAAGAGGAAGAGGAAGAGGAAGAGGAGACAGACAAAGAAGCGGATCCGGACTATATGGAGCTTGGGGCTTCGCAGATGGAAGAAGCTCCGCAGCCAACTCAACCTTCTCAGCCGTCAGAAGCAGCACACCGAGCTAGCTCAAGAATCAGCCGACGTCCAGGATGGCAGAACACTCCAGAGGGCTACATGAGGAAGGGGAAGATGGCTGCGAAAAGAGGGAAGAAGTGAAGTGATGACTGATGCTTTATGTGTTCTAAACTTTTCTTGTAGCTTTGTGTCTCCCTGCCAAAAGAGGGAAGAAGTGAATGTGTGAACTTGTTATGTTTTATGTCTCGCGGACTTGTTAGTACTATGTCTCCTTGACTTATGGATCCTAGACTTGTTAACTATTATGTCAGTTGGATTATGTTGATTTTGTTGTGAAAATATGTGCCATTGCTATCTATGCTAGACTTGGTAATTTTGTTGTCAAAATATGTGACATTTGCAACTGGCAGAAATTGTTCTGTGATTGGCATAGTAAGGTGGAAACGCCAACGACTGTGGCGTTTCAATGCAGGGTAGCAACGCCGATAACCCCTGACGTTTCAAAGCAGGGTTGAAACGCCGAGGATCCCTGGCGTTTCCAGCCCACAGGGAAACGTTTCCGTTGCATGTGTTTCGACGGTACTGTCTTAAAGGAACGCCAAGGCAATATTTGGCGTTTCTATATAGGGCAGAAACGCCAAAACCATTGGCGTTTCCAGAAAACATAAAAACGCCAAAGCCGTTGGCGTTTCCAGACAACATAGAAACGCCAAAGTTGCTTGGCGTTTGGCACAGAACAGAACCAAAGCGAGAAAATAATAAAAAGTGAGAGAGTGTAGAATTAAGAATAGGATGCATAAAGACAAGAAGTACAACCAAGAGAGAGATAATTTGAGAGAGATAAGTGCAATAGCACTAAGCATGATTATTAGAACTTTAAATAGGGAAAGAACATAGAGTTAGAAGTTGCAAAAAGATTAGATGATTAGATTAGTAAATAGAATTAAAAACAATCGAGTAGTATGTTAAGAGATAGAACAAAGTATAAAGAAGAGTATATAGATAGTATACAACTCAAGTACAAGAATAGAGAGAAAGTGAGAAAGAAAAATTGATTAGACATAAACTCAAGAGAAGCCATCGAGTATGAGAGATAAGCAAGAACTCAGATTAGATAGAAAACTAGAACAAGAGAAGCTATACAATCACGTTTTGTGGTACACTTAAAATATCACATAACACATAGCACAACTAGAAAATACACAGAGCATATATGAGTACACCAATACACATAATGGAGTCCATAGCAATTTAACACATAGAGGAGTCCATAGCAATTTAACACATAGAGGAGTCCATATCAATTTAACACTTATAGGAGTCCGTAGCAATTAAGAGTACACATAAAGAACCACATTGCTCTATTGTGTAGAGAAAAGCCCCTTTCCCTTCTTCTTCTTCCTCTCTTCTTCTTCTTCTTCTTCCTCCTCCCTTTTCCTTATGAGATGAGCCTCGTGAACCACCCTCTCCATGAATAGCTTATTCTCCCTGTCTTTCTTTGCCTTCTCAAAAGCCCAAAGTTTCTTACATCTCTCTTCAAAATCCTTTTGCCGTTGCGCAGCTGCCTTCTCACATGCAATCCTCACCTTGTCCCTCATCGCGATCTCCTGAAATGTCATTCTTTCTTTTTCCTTCATCTTCTCTTCGAACTCCTCTTGCTTCTTCCTCTCTAGTGCGGCTGCATCCTCCTCTCTCAAGTTCCTCGCAGCCTTCTCCCACCACCCCGGCATCTCACCTTCCCCATCCTTCTCCTCCACCCCCTTCATTGTTGCCTTGTTGGGTTGAGAAGCCGCCATATCTATGAAAAATTGCAAGACATTAGTTAGTAAGGACAAAAACAACATGAAAAAAACTATTGTACAACATGAAAATAATATTGAAATGCAGCCACGTACGGTAATGGTCCATCTAGGTATCCAAACATTCCTCTAGCAGGACCACGGCCTCTACCCATGAAACCTCCTCTACCACCACCCGAACCTCTACCTCTGCCACGAGCACCACCACCGGTAACTCGGCCTCTACCACGACCACCAGCATTTATACCACGGCCACCACCAAGTCCACCACCGGAACCTCGGCCAGCACCAAGTCCACCACCGGATCCTCGGCCACCACGAAGAGCACCACCGGATCCTCGACCACCACGAAGAGCACCACCGGATCCTCAGCCACCACCAAGTCCACCACCGGATCCTCGGCCACCAGCAAGACCACCACCAGATCCTCGGCCACCAAGAGGATTCCCACCGGAACCTCTACCACCACCACTTGAACCACCTCTGCCACCGGCATCACTAGTAGAAGCATTGTGCCCTTTTGAAGTTTTGTTTGTTTTGCAAGTCCTCTTGTTGTGTGTCGTTTCATTGCAATCACCGCATTGGTTCCTATCACGTGGCTCCATGAAATGTCCACTACCAAACTCTCTGGTGCTCATGAGTTCATCCATATCATTCCTGTATCGCTTTGTTCTCCTTCTACCCTTGGGTTGTACCATCATCTCCGGATCCGGCCTAATGTTAGGGCCGTGATACTCTGGCCACTGTGATGCGTCCAGAAAAGGGTGGAATCTAGACGCCCATGTTAACTTATGAGTTTGCAAGTTGAATTCATGCAACCTCACAACTACTCCATCAGAGACGGGCAAATTCCTCATGCGGGCCGCCGTCATCATGTGCGAGCATGGCCAGTGGTACTTACTAGGCCGCTCACAAGTGCAATGCCGTGTCCGAAGAGCCACCTTAAATGAGCGACCACCATATGATTCTCCATCTCTCGTTGTCCCACCTGGCTCATTCACTTGGTATTTCATTTCAACATTATCGAAACAAGTGGCTCGCTGGATGGTTGACTTGTCTTTCTGATACTCTAGCCACTCGGCAACCTTCTTCGGATAAATCTCATTGGGAGGCTTCTCACTATCGCCAATCAACTTGTTGATTTCATCGGAGTGCTTCAGAAAATACTCATTTAGGTTGTAAAAGGTATATTCCGCTATTGCCGTCACCGGCAACTGACGGGCACCCTTCAAGACAAAGTTGAAGCACTCAACAAGATTGCTTGTCATGTCACCATATCTCATGCCTCCTTCGTCACATGCCCGTGACCACTTGTGTCTCTCATCAATATTCCTTTGTAGGAATTCTTTCCCACCTACGTTTGAATTCTCATAGATTTTTTCCAAGCGTGATGTGAACGACTTAACGGAGAAGGCTACACATGCAGAGTTAAGATTCTTGCAAAGATCCTTGTTCTTACAAGCCCTGTAAAAGTTTGCAACGAAGTGCCTCGTACACCATCGGTGGTGAAGCCTCGCATGCCCTAGAATGTGAATATCCACGGCCTTCAATATGCCTTGGTGCCGATCGGATATGATGCATACCTCCCTATTCGGAGGAATGACCGTGCTCCTCACAAGTCTCATGAACCATTCCCAGTTGTCTTGCTTCTCCACGGACACCAAAGCAAATTCCACAGGCAACACCTGATCATTAGCATCATGTGCCATTGCTATCATGAGTGTGCCCTTGTATTTGCCTGTCAAGAATGTTCCATCTATAGACAAAACCAGACGACAATGCTCAAAAGTTGCAATGCATGGGCCAAACGTCCAAAAGGCACGACGGAACACTCCTTCAATATCTTGGACATAGTGATACATTCCTGGGTTTCTATAGGACATTCGCTCCCAACAACCTGGGTAGCATGTTGTACGCCTCTTCCCATCCACCATACAACATTCTAAGAGCGACTTGCTTGGCCTTCCATGTCTTCCCGTACTTGACCTTATATCCAAATTTATCTTCAACCCAACTCATCAACAACTTCACTTTAATGGTTGGATCCTCGGCTATATGTTTCTGGTATTTATAACCGATGAATTCCGAGGTTAGCTGACGGTGTGTCGTCCGTGCTTCTACGGTCGGTGGTGTGCATTGGTGAGTGGCTTTGCAACTAGTTATCTTCCACCAACCATCTTTCGTGAGTCTTCCATTGACTTTCCATTTGCATCTTTCTACCTCACATTTCATGGTGTATCGCTTGTTGCAGTCCGAGTGAACAACTATGAAAGGCCTGTGGTGTTTGACAGCATACTCACACAACCACATCTTGAATTCTAGCATGTGCTCGAACATCAAACCTTTCCTTAGGTAAGACATAGAAATCTCGTCGGGTGTACTACTTGGGAACTGTCTAGCCTCAATTGTCTTGCTCATGCCACCGTCGACTATAGCCTTATCTGCAAGGCTAACATCACAAAACAAGGGAACTTTGTGATCCCTACCGGTGATTTTTGTGTACCACTCTGCTTCTTTCTCGGTGAAGTCATCCTCGTCCAACTCATTCACCGGGCCTTCATCATCCGAGTCATCCACACAAGCACGCTGATAGATAATGTCAGGATCCATGTCCTTATGCCTTACTTCAGCCTCTACGTCACCAACAATGTTCTGGTGCCTCTCATACTCTTCGTCGGAGTCATGACCATCATCATTGATCGGTGCACTACCTCCGAACTCATGTTGGGGATACTCATTGACATAATCAACTTCTTCGTTGTCATGTTTAATATCTTTCACCTCAAATTCATTTGATTGGCTAACATGAGGTTGGCTCATTGCATTGGCTTCAACTTCAACTCTTTGCTCAACAATTGGGCTCACATCATCTACTAAGCTTTGGTTCAAGTCAAGATGAAAGAGAGGAGCCTTGACCACCTTACTTGAAAACACATCGAGTGATTTGACTTCCGAGGATGCAACAACCTCCTTATATGCACCCCAATGCAAATGGGACATGATAGGCATTGTCTTCATTCGACACTTGTGTGCCGACCCAACATCATATCTTCCTACTAATTCAATTTGGTCACTTGCATCCACCCACTTTAATCTTATCCGTGTTTCTTGCACAACCTCTTCATAACTAGGACTCTCAAGAAATATCAACACTTCCTCATACTTGTCAACAATATCAACATTCATAAATCCCACTTTGTCAACATAATGAATATTCACAATCTTCTCCATCTAAAAAAGGGGAACATAAGTACAACAAAGGAACAATGCAAAATATAACACATTGCATACAAAACCACTAAGAACAACATTGTCCATCCAAAATAAGCATTACCCAAACCCTAACCCTAACCCTAAATCCTAACATTAAGCATAACACAAACCCTAAGGTTTGTTCATCCACATCACAAATCAACACTATTGGACCAACCATACTCATTACTAAACACTACAAACATCATATTATGGAAGAATGTTCAAAACTAGGGTTAGGATCCACATGAACAAAACCATCCAAATTGACAACTCCAACCAATAAAAATTTGTGAGATGAAGGAGATTACCCCGAGGAACGGAAATGACACCGGATCCACGGACCAACACAATTGATTTGTAAGGATTTGAGGTGTTTTGAGTGAGGGAGACAAAGGGGGAAAGGGCTTCAGCTCGGGGGAGGATGCTACTTGTAGCTTGCGTTGGTATTATCCCCGAAGAGGAAGGGATGATGCAGCACAGTAGAGATAAGTATTTCCCTCAGTTATGAAACCAAGGTTATCGAACCAGTAGGAGAATCACACAACACCTTGTTAGCAGCACCTGCACACAAACAACAAATCCTTGCACCCAACGCAAACGAGGGGTTGTCAATCCCTCGGCGGTAAATTGCAAGATTAAATTGTATGTGATAGATAGATAGATTGAAATAAAAATACAAAATAAAATAAATAAAATAAAATGGCAGCAATATTTTTAGGGTTTTAGTAATATGATTTAGATAGACCCGGGGGCCATAGTTTTCACTAGAGGCTTCTCTCGAGAAAATAGCATACGGTGGGTAGACAAATTACTGTTGGGCAATTGATAGAAAAGCAAATAATCATGACGATATCCAAGGCAATGATCATGTATATAGGCATCACGTCCAAGATAAGAAGACCGAATCCTGCCTGCATCTACTACTATTACTCCACACATCGACCGCTATCCAGCATGCATCTAGTGTATTAAGTCCATAAAGAACGGAGTAACGCCTTAAGAACGATGACATGATGTAGACAAGATAAACTCACGTATGAATAAACCCCATCTTTTTACCCTTAGTAGCAACGATACATACGTGTCATGTCCCTTTCTGTCACTGGGATTGAGCACCGCAAGATCGAACCAACTACAAAGCACCTCTTCCCATGGCAAGATAAATCAATCTAGTTGGCCAAAGCAAATCAATAGATCGGAGAAGAAATACGAGGCTATAATAATCATGCATAAAAGAGTGCAGCAAAGACTCAAATATATTCATGGATAATCTGATCATAAACTCACAATTCATCGGATCCCAACAAACACACCGCAAAAAGTGATTACATCGGATAGAACTCCAAGAACATCGAGGAGAACATTGTATTGAAGATCAAAAAGAGAGAAGAAGCCATCTAGCTACTAACTATGGACCCGAAGGTCTGTGGTATACTACTCACGCATCATCGGAAGGGCAGCATGGTTGATGTAGAGCCCCTCCGTGATCGATTCCCCCTCCGGCGGAGTACCGGAGAAGGCCTCCAGATGGGATCTCTCTGGAACAAAAACTTGCGGCGGCGGAAAAAGTATTTCGTGGACTCCCCTGAGGGTTTCTGGTTTTTTCTGAATTTATAGTGCTGGAATTAGGTCAAACGGAGCTGTGTGGGCCCCACGAGGTACCAGGGCACGCCACCCCCCTGGGGCGCGCCCTGGTGCCTCGTGGCTCACTGCTTCATCTTCTGGCCCTCTCCTGAAGATTCTAGTGTTTATCTTGTCCCATAAAAAATCTCCAAAAAGTTTCGTAGCATTTGGACTTCGTTTGGTATTGATTTTCTGTAAAACAAAAACAGGGCAGAAAACAGCAACTGGCACTGGGCACTAGGTTAATTGGTTAGTCTCCAAAAATGATATATAATTGCTGTAAATGATTATAAAAACATCCAAGATTGATAATATAACAGCATGGAACAATCAAAAATTATAGATACGTTGGAGACGTATCAGCATCCCCAAGCTTAATTCCTGCTCGTCCTCGAGTAGGTAAATGATAAAAACAGAATTTTTGATGTGGAATGCTGCCTATCATATTCATCACATATTCTTTTCTTTTATAGCATGGACATTGGACTTGTGTGATTCAAAGCAATAGTCTATAATTTGACATGAAGATATAAATACTCAAGCATGCTAACAAGCAACCATGTCTTTCAAAATATCAACGCTAAAGAAAGTTATCCCTAGCCCATTATGCTCAATCATTGATCCATTCATGAAACACACTCAAATATTAGCTACATCCAATGCACAAGTATGACAATAGTGCTCTCTAGTTGGTGCTTTATAAGAGAAGATGGAGACTCAAAAAATAAAAATTGCATAAAAGTAAATAGATAGGCCCTTCGCAGAGGGAAGCAGAGATTTGTCAAATGTGCCAGAGCTCAAAGCTGAAATTAAAGAGATAAAAATATTTTGAGAGGCATGCTTTTCCTGCCAACAAAAACGACCGAGAATTCCCAATATTTTCCATGTTAGACACATCATAGGTGGTTCCCAAACAGAAAGTAAAATTTATTTCCTTTCCACCATTCTTTCACAATCCATGGCTAGCCGTATCCACGGGTGCCCTCCATACCAACACTTTCCAAGGAATTTTGTTGTTATTAATTTTTGATTTCATGTGGGGCTGGGCATCCCTATTACCAACCATTCTCTCGTGCAATGACAAGTGAATAAACACTCATCATGAGAATAACACACCTAGCATGGAAAATAATGGCCACCCCCTGCCGCTTCATGAGCGGTACGGGCACACAAAACGGAAAAATTATTTTGAAAATTAGAGTTTAAGGATTTTGGATGCACAAGGAGTATTTCCGCTTAGTAAAAATGAAGGCTAGCAAATAGATTGAGAAGCAACCAACCAAAAAACGAAAACGGTCATAAACATGCATTGAACACAACTAAGAGCATCTCTAGCAGACCCCGTATAATGCCGACCCGCAAAATGCGTTTACAGTTCGCGGAAAAACGGATTTGCGGGGCGAATTCGTGCGCTGCAGACCAGACCCCGTATATGAAACTGTAAAATTTGAAGAAAAAAAAAGCTTCGCGGGAGAAACTTGCAACGACATTCATCAGTTGATCATCATAGTACATCATAGATAGTCATACATATTTGAACATACAAACTACATCATAGTAGGGGGGATCTGCTCGCCGTGTAGCGTACCCGAGCCTAGCTACCAAAAATGACGGGTTTGCGGTGGCGACGACGCGGCGGAGGCGGCGGAGGAGGCGGAGGAGCTCACTCCTCATCGGAGGAGTCGAGGACGATCCAAACCTTGGCCTGCTTGGCCTTCAGGAGGCGTAGGTCCGCCTCCTTGGACGTCTGCGCCTGCGACGCTGCGAGGCCCTGCTCGAACCAGATGTCCTCGATCTCGAGCTCGCGGCGGTGGCGAGCGGCGGCCTCCTCCTCCTCCCTCGCCGAGCGCTCCATGATGAAGCGCTGGAGGTGGTCCTCCTGCCCCGGGGGGAGGTAATCTTCGGGGCCGACGATGCCTCGACGTGGCAGGTCCTCGCCGGCCTCGAGCTTGACGGCCACCTGCCCGAGCTCCTCCGGCTCTCTCTTGACCGGAGTGAGCCGCGAGCTCGAGGCCCCCGCGGACGAGCTCCCTGCGGCAGAGGAGCCGGAGGAGGCGCGGCGGCGGAGCGCGAGCTCTTGCTCGTACTCGTCGAGCTCGCGCCGCTCGAACGCCCGCGGCGGCCGGCTCCCGTAGTTGAGCCACCTGCGCGCACCCCGCTTGCGAGCGGCATCGGAGATGCGGCGGCGGCGGCGCTCCGCATCATCCCCACCGCTTCCATAGCCGTCCATGGCTCAGGACGGCGCGCTAGGGTATTTTTGGGCTCGCCAGAGGCGAGAAATTGGGCGGAGTGGGGGGGGGAATCGCGGCGGAGCGGCGGCGCAGACGGATAGGGTTTGACCTGTATCCCAGGCGTGGAACCGCATAAATAGCGGTGCGGGGGGGATTTTTCCGGGCCACGGTAAATTTTTTACGGGCCAGGCCCAGAATACGGAGTCTGTTCTGGCAAAAAAATCGGGCCGAACCCGTATACTCGCCGGACTTATACGGGTTCGGCCCTTTTACAGGGTCTGCTAGAGATGCTCTAACACCGAATAATGCACCATAAGTAGGATATAATTTCTTTGCATAACTATTGACTTGATGTGCATGCATAGGAAATCACAAACCTTAACACTAATATTCTTACTAAATCACAATTACTCACTAACATGACTCGCATATTATCATTTCCATATCGCAAAACTATTGCAAGGAATCACACTTATCATATCCAATGATCTATATGAAAGTTTTTATTATATCCCTCTTGAATATTCATCACTTTGGGACCAAATTCATATCTTGTGCAAATTACCGTTACTATCATCAACTCTCAAAAAGATTTAAGTGAAGCATGAGAGTGCAAATATTTCTCCAAAATTTCAATCTTATCAATTCTCAAAATGATATAAGTGAAGCATGAGAATTCATTTCTTCAAAATTTTAATCTTGTCAATTCTCAAAATAATATAAGTGAAGCATGAGAATTTATTTCTTCAAAATTTTAATAAACTCTCAAAATAATATAAGTGAAGCATGAGAGTTTATTTCTTCAAAATATAGCCACCACCGTGCTCAAAAAGATTTAAGTGAAGCACTAGAGCAACTGCCTAGCTCAAAAAATTTAAGTGAAGCACGTAGAGTATTCTAACAAATGATGATGATAAACGTGTGGCTCTCTCAAGATAGGTGTGTTCAGCAAAGATGATTGTGACACACTAAAAAGCAAACAAAGCAAAGACTCATATAATACAAGACACTCCAAGCAAAACACATATCATGTGATGAATAAAAATATAGCACTAAGTAAAATTACCGATGGTTGGTAGAAGAAAGAGGGGATGCCTTCCGGGGCATCCCCAAGCTTAGACGCTTGAGTCTTCCTTGAATATTACATTGGGGTGCCTCGGGAATCCCCAAGCTTAGGCTTTTACTACTCCTTATTCCTTCATCCATCGTGATCTCAACCAAAACTTGAAAACTTCAATCACACAAAACTCAACAAAACCTTCGTGAGATCCGTTAGTATAGCAAAATAAATCACTACTATAAGTACTGTTGCAAACTCATTCATATTTTATTTTTGCATTATACCTACTGTACTCTAACTTCACCATGGCTTATACCCCCCGATACAATCCATAGATTCATCAAAACAAGCAAGTAGTGCATCAAAAACAGAATCTGTCAAAAACAGAACAGTCTGTAGCAATCTATTTAAAAACCATACTTCTGTAACTCCAAAAATTCTGAAAACTTAGGACAACGTGGGAAATTCATATACAAATACTGTGTAAAATTTCAGATTTTTCTGTCTCTCGAGTACAGAAACAAAATTCGGGCACTGGCCGCAAAACTTTGTTTTTTCCAAACAGCATCAATTATATTATCTTCCAAATCATCCTAAAGGTTTTACTTGGCACAAAGACTAATTAAAAACACAAAAACACAATCATACCAGTAGCATAATTATGAAAACACACAATAACAGAAAATTTTATTTTATTCATTGGGTTGCCTCCCAACAAGCTCTTTCTTTATGGCCATTAAGACGGGCTTGAGATTTCAATGATGCTCATATGAAAGATAATAATTGAAACACAAAGGGAGCATCATGTAACATCTGAAAAACACATTTAAGTCTAACATACTTCCTATGCATAGGTGCTTTATAAGCAAACAAATTATCAAGGCAAGCAATTTTTAGCATATGCAAAGGAGAAGAATAAAACATTGATGATTTCAACATAACGAGAGGTAATTTAGTAACATGAAGATTTATACAACCATATTTTCCTCTCTCATAATAATTACATGTGGGATCATAATCAAATTCAACAATATAGCTATCATGTAAAATATTCTCATCATGATCCACATGCATAAAAAATTTATTATCTTCCAAAATAGTGGGATTATCATCAACGAAAGTTATGACCTCTCCAAACCCACTTTTATCAAAAAATCCATAAGATTGATAATTCTCCAAAGTAGTGGGATCATTATTACCTAAAGTTGACACTCTTCCAAACCCACTTTTAATAGTGTTGCAAATTTTATTATCAATAAGATATTCATCATGAGGCTTAAATAAATTTTCAAGATCATAAAAAGCATTATCACCCCAATCATGATCATTGCAATAAGTACTGGACATGAAAAAATTATCATCCCCAAGCTTGTGGTTTTGCATATCATTAGCACAATTGACACTAATAGAATTTATAGTGACATCATTGCAATCATGCTTTTCATTCAAGGAGCTATTGAGTATGGGTGTTATAGCAATAATTTCATTTTTAACATAAGGAACTATAGCAAGTTCATCTCTATAAGCATATTTAATATTGGCATCGTGGCCATAAGAATAACAAGCATCTTGTTCATCAAGAGGGGATATTTCAATCGAATCATCGGAATCATGATTATCTATAGATTCATGTGTATCATTATTCTCTTCCAAAGCAGTAGACATTCTCTCAATAAATTCACTAACATAGGCATTAGATGCATAATTTTCATAGCAATACTTAAGTATGGCAAAAATTTCAGATTTGTAGAGAGTAATATCATATTTTTCAATCAAAGAAGCAACTTCATAAGCACCCTTAAAAGCAACAAATTCTTCTCCTTTGCATATGCCTTTTCAATCATATTTTTCGATATCATAGTAACTATAAACACCTTTTTCATAAGAAGATAAGATTTCATTATCATTGAACTCACATAGGTAGGGAAGGTGTTTTTTAGGGTTCTTAGAGCAACAAGTAAAATCATAAATTTCACATAGATTCCAAGCATAGCATAGCAAACTATTTATTTGATGCCATAGGAGTCTCCCCTTTTGGGACAAACGGTGACGCACAAAATGAGCATGATCATCTAATGATTTTCCCTCAACTAAACTAGTTGGGGTTTCAGCACGAGCACGAATGGATAGAAGATGATCCAAGTAGTAAACTTTATATGGATCCATAGTTTCTTATATTTTTACTTTTAGTTTCTGTTCTGGTGTGTTCGACATGAAGGCAATAAAAGTAAGCAAGCAAGTAAAGAAGCAAACAAGAAAAAGGCAAACCGAAAATATTTTTGTATTTTTGTAAAACTTTTTAGAAGTGGGGGAGATGAAAACGAGAGGAAAATAGCAAATAAAGTAAATGCAAGGAGATGAGAGTTTATGCAAAGGTACTTCATAGATGTTGATGATGTCTCCCCGGCAACGGCGCCAGAAATTCTTCCTGCTACTTGTAGCTTGCGTTGGTATTATCCCCGAAGAGGAAGGGATGATGCAGCACAGTAGAGATAAGTATTTCCCTCAGTTATGAAACCAAGGTTATCGAACCAGTAAGAGAATCACACAACACCTCGTTAGCAGCACCTGCACACAAACAACAAATCCTTGCACCCAACGCAAACGAGGGGTTGTCAATCCCTCGGCGGTAAATTGCAAGATTAAATTGTATGTAATAGATAGATAGATTGAAATAAAAATACAAAATAAAATAAATTAAAAAAATGGCAGCAATATTTTTAGGGTTTTAGTAATATGATTTAGATAGACCCGGGGGCCATAGTTTTCACTAGAGGCTTCTCTCGAGAAAATAGCATACGGTGGGTAGACAAATTACTGTTGGGCAATTGATAGAAAAGCAAATAATCATGACGATATCCAAGGCAATGATCATGTATATAGGCATCACGTCCAAGATAAGTAGACCGACTCCTGCCTGCATCTACTACTATTACTCCACACATCGACCGCTATCCAGCATGCATCTAGTGTATTAAGTCCATAAAGAACGGAGTAACGCCTAAAGAACGATGACATGATGTAGACAAGATAAACTCACGTATGAATAAACCCCATCTTTTTACCCTTAGTAGCAACGATACATACGTGTCATGTCCCTTTCTGTCACTGGGATTGAGCACCGCAAGATCGAACCCACTACAAAGCACCTCTTCCCATGGCAAGATAAATCAATATAGTTGGCCAAACCAAATCAATAGATCGGAGAAGAAATATGAGGCTATAATAATCATGCATAAAAGAGTGCAGCAAAGACTCAAATATATTCATGGATAATCTGATCATAAACTCACAATTCATCGGATCCCAACAAACACACCGCAAAAGGTGATTACATCGGATAGAACTCCAAGAACATCGAGGAGAACATTGTATTGAAGATCAAAAAGAGAGAAGAAGCCATGTAGCTACTAACTATGGACCCGGAGGTCTGTGGTATACTACTCACGCATCATCGGAAGGGCAGCAAGGTTGATGTAGAGCCCCTCCGTGATCGATTCCCCCTCCAGCGGAGTACCGGAGAAGGCCTCCAGATGGGATATCTCTGGAACAGAAACTTGCGGCGGCGGAAAAAGTATTTCGTGGACTCCCCTGAGGGTTTCTGATTTTTTCTGAATTTATAGTGCTGGAATTAGGTCAAACGGAGCTGTGTGGGCCCCACGAGGTACCAGGGCACGCCACCCCCCTAGGGCGCGCCCTGGTGCCTGGTAGCCCACTGCTTCATCTTCTGGCCCTCTCCCGATACTTCTAGTGTTTATCTTGTCCAATAAAAAATCTTCAAAAAGTTTCGTAGCATTTGGACTTTGTTTGGTATTGATTTTCTGTAAAACAAAAACAGGGTAGAAAACAGCAACTGGCACTGGGCACAAGGTTAATAGGTTAGTCTCCAAAAATGATATATAATTGCTGTAAATGATTATAAAAACATCCAAGATTGATAATATAACAGCATGGAACAATCAAAAATTATAGATACGTTGGAGACGTATCAAGGGACCAGTGGGGGAGAAGAGAGTGAGTGGTGAGTGGTGGGTGAGAGTGAGTCGGGGAGGACCACGGCCAATTAAATATCTTGGGCAGAAACGCCATTAGTCTTGGCGTTTCCATGGTGGACAGAAACGCCAACGGTCCATGGCGTTTCCAGAAACGCTGGCTAGCTCGGCGTTTCTGGCCTGCCACGTCAGCAGCGGGGCCTGACCGTGGGGCCAGGGCAACAACTCAACGTGCCTCGGCGTTCCTACGTGGAGCAGCAACGCCACGGGCTGTGGCGTTGCTAAAAGGGTTAGATTGTGAAATACTTTCATGTCGAGTTCATTTTGTGCCGAAGATCGCTGATAAGGTCAGAACAGTGATTTCGGCCGCTCCTTCCGGCGTCGTCTTCCGGCGGCTCTCCTCTGCTTAGTCGCCAGTGGTGGTGAGGAGGGTCGCCGGATCCCGCGCGTGGATCGTTTTACTTTTAGGTTTTAGGGCTCTAATAACTTAGATTTTGGGTCGTTCAACATCTTGGCTTCGGCAGCGACGACGACGCTGAATAAGGAAGCTCCAGATTCATTCTCGACGAGGCGGTCGTCTCTATGGTCGGTGATGGATTTGGGAACTAGTCTGTTCAAGCAGGGATGTCGTGGCGGTGACGGCATCCTTGTGGTGGACTTGTGTCCTCGGACTCCGCCGTTGCGACGACGTTTGCTCCAGCGTTGGCGCGGAGCTTGAGTGATAATCCAGGAGTGGATGCAGATTGTGGTCTGCATCGGCGACATCTGAAAGACGGAACGTGTGCTGGGTTCGTGGTTGATGACTGGCAGGTATAATTTCCTCCTTCTGCGTCTTAGTCGTGGTGGGGTCCCAGATCTGGAGTTCGATGGCGTGTCCGGGATGTTGCCCCGGTCTGATTCGTTCAACGGCAATGGTTTCGCCTTTGGTGAGCCACCTTGGAGGTCCGCAAAGCTGCATATGAGCGATGGAGCCATGTCGAGCTCGGATGAGAAGGTGATCCGTCATTTTTTTTCTTTGGTGGCTACTGTGGTGGTGCCGGAGGCAGGTGACGGGTGCTGGTGTTAAGCTCAGAGGATTCTTAGTCTTGATTGTAATTTTACTTCTTGGCTCTTGGTCCTTTGAGTAAAGGCTAGCGTTTTGCTGTTTTTTCAGTTTTGTCACGTCGGCCATTACGTGATTTGTACTATGATCTTTACGATGTATTACCATTAAAAAAAATGCAGTGGCTCGATCTGACTGTTTTTTTTTTTTTTTTTTTTTTTTTTTTTTTTTTTTTTGCGGGGGCTCGATCTGACTGTTGCTATTGCGGTGCGTGCGGCGCATCCTTCCAGTCCACTGTTGACTGTTCCGGCCATGGCTACACGATCCTCCTTCTCGACGCACTTGCAGCAGCAGCAGCAGCAGCGTGGCCGTGTTTGATCCATTGCCTCTCGATCGATATTAGCAGGTCAATCTGCTGCACGTGTGTCTTCAGGATATATGTTAGCTCTTGGTGTGTTTTGGACTTGGAATGTAAACAAAAACATGTTTTCTTCCGGGCTAGCTAGGCAAAGCTAATGTACGCACGCACTGTGCCACACTAACAGGGGGAGTCAGCAGAAGGAATGTGGTGCTGATGAGACCGTCTTCTCGGCGACCCGTTCATTGTGCCACGTACTGGGCTGGTATCTGTCGGACCGTCGTCGAGCCGCGATTCCGACGGCTCTTCCCCGCGTCGTTCGACCGACCGGCCATGTCGCCGTCGCGGTACTGAGAGCTCTCTGTTGTTGTTGCTGTGCTGTTGCCATTGCTGTGCGTGCGTGCACCGCATCCTCCCCGACTTCACCGGCCGACCCTCCGCTGAATCTTTGCTCACCATGCATGATCGGTCCCTGTCCGGCTGGCTCTGCACCTGCTTTGCCAAGGAATGAACAGAGAGATCAAACTCTCCCTCTCTCTCGGGTGACAGTGAATCTCTGATTGGGAACCGTGCGCACATTGATCTGGATCTTCGGAATCTCTGATTGGCAAGGCAGGAGAAGCAGAGCTAGCAATCACATCGATCGATCCTCAAAGGCCGGGAAATTTGTAGGAACCTAAAACGTGCGTGAGTTAAAATCACTTCTCTGCTCCCAGATTTGATCAGCCAGAATGCAGTGCTGGCACAAAGATAGATCATGACCGCCAGCGATCGAGGACGTGTAAAAGCTAGTAGTACCACACAGGCAAAGGCAGGTAGGTAGCTTTGGGAGTATGGATCAAGGATGGGATGGATATCGTTGCATGCGCCGTATGGACAGCAACGGTGGGACGGTACGGCGGTGCGATGTTGATCTGAATCTCGTCTCGTCGTCATCCAGTCCGTGCGAAATGGAAACTACGAACGGCACGGGTGGGTTCGCTCGGTACGAGACCGACGCACATGCGGCATGTGACCACGTACGCCCGGTACGCGTGCGGCCGGCCGGTTCCGTCCATAGACCGATCGGTGGAATTCTCAGCCTATCATTACCAAATTACCAATTGATCTTCACCTTGCCACGCATGCATGCATCAACATGCATCCATGGTCACACCGTGAGAACATGGGCTACATAACTATATGTGCATGCCACATGCATGCATAATGTCATTCAACACCACCAACCCCCCCCCCCCCCCCCCCCCCCCCCCCCCGCCGCGCCCGAAGCGTCGTTGCTGGCGATGTAGAGACTGGACTGAAACTTCTCAAACGTGGATGTCGGCGAGCCTTTATGTCCGCAAATTGTTGAGTCGGTTACTAGTTTAGGTTAGGGTTTTTTTTAGTTCTCGTAGGTGCGATACTTGGGCGGATGACTACGCTTCTTCTTCGAGTTTGTCTTTGGGGTTCCCATCCTCCTCGAGTTCGTCCGTCTGGACGTAGTCAACAAAGCTCTGGCATAGATTCCTGTCGTCACATTAGGGCGGTGAGGTTAGGTTTCTTGTTGAGATTTGGTGTCAGGTGTTTCGGATGTATTCAAGGGGTTCAACGGCGACGACTGGGGCTCTAGGGCGCTGGTCCTTAGGACACATGCACGCAGACTTTCCGACTGTCATCGATAAGGTCAAGCCGGCTCCAGTAGGGGAACGGCGACAGTGGTACACTGACGGCTCGTTCCGGTGGCGGTAGTGGTCGTTCGTTGGTTTCGGAATTTTGATGTACTTTTTATTACGTTTTAGGCATTTTGTACTTCCGATGAACTTTGATAATAGCTCTAGATCCTAAAGTATGATTCTCTTCATAATTAACATGCTCCTTATGTCTAACGCTCGATGACACTTTGCATAAGGAAGGAGCGTGATCGTTCCGTCAAAATAATGATATGATGCGTAATTAACGTAATCATCCTGCCCAATGAATGATACTCCTCATAGTTAACACGAAACCAACAAATGTACAAGACCAAACCAAGTCACGATGTACCATCAAAACCGCAGACCCGCTTTAAGTAGAAGAGATGTGCACTACTGATTACTGTAATATTCTTTTTGCAGACAACCTACTGAATTGTTCATCGTAGGGAGTTTTGTCCCAGACCTGCCTGTCCTTGTACTACTCTCTACGATACTGTCAAGTGCCAACACGGCCGGGCTGGCGCTTATAATCTCTCTGGCAGGTGTTAATCAACGAGAGTGTCTGTCTTAATTTGCGACCTGATCATTGTGCCTTGTACGTGCTCGACGGTATGTCTGTCGGTCCGCTGTCGACTGGACGGCTCCTGTCCGGGGGCGCCTTGTCTGTTTGACCGTTTTGTGGTGAGCCTAGAGGAGGATTTGCTGTCCAGGCCTATCCAATCCCAAGCTTGGTCTGGGCTGGTGTCCGAATGCACTGGCTCGGGCTCGATCTGACTGTTGCTATTGCGGTGCCGGTGCGTGTGCGCCGCATCCTTCCTCAGTTCCGGCGATGGCTACGCTCCTCCTTCGCTCGCTCACCTGCAGCAGCGTGGTCGTGTTTGATCCATTTCCTCGTCAGTCTTAGGGGTCCATTTGCACATGTTTCTTCCAGTTCCACGCCACCTTATCTGCCACAACAACATGGCACGTATGCACCTATGTCAGGAGAAGGAATGTGGTGCCGATGAGGCCGTCTCTTGGCGACCTGTTCAGCGTGCCACCTACGTGGCCGGCGGAATGTAACTGTCGGACCGTCGTCGAGCCGCGAGTCCGACGGCTCCTTTCCGGCGTCGTTCGGCCGACCGACCGTGTTGCCGTTGTGACTCTGACAGCTCTCTGCTGCTGCATGCTGTTGCTGTTTGGCATTGCGGTGCGTGCGTGCACTGCATCCTTCCCCTGAATGTTTGCTCTGTCCGGGCGAATCTGCGCGTGCTTTTCCAAGGAGCAAAGATCAAGCTCTCCGGGGAATCTATCTCTGATTGGGTATGTAACGTGTACATTCAATTGATTTGGGACAATGGAAATGGGATGCGCCAACGGAGGACGTGCAAAATCTAGTGCCACGGAAGCTTGGAAGATAGGCGGGTCGGTAGCTTGGAAAGATCAAGGATGGGATGGATATCGATGCATGCACCGTATCGCTATGGACAGCACAAGGCCGGGTAGTACGGTCGTGTGATGTTGATCCGAATCTCACTCATCTCGTCATGCATCCGGCCAGTCCGTGCGAGCGAAAAGGAAGCTACTAGCGGCACGGGTGGGTTCGCTCTCAGTACCAAGAGACCGACGCTACGCCGGTACGCGTGCGCCGGCCGGCTCCATGGATAGATGGGTGGAATTCTCTTCACCTTGCCACGTATGAACATGCATCCATGGTCCATCTGCATGCATGCATGTTTCCAAGAACATGTCATGGTCTAGGCTGTTTCGTATATACTGCACTACCGTAGCAGAGATCGATGAAACGAACCGGTGAGAGATCAAATTACAAGTGCATCTGCATGCCGATCGAACGAAAGAGGGGGTCCATGGATGGGTTTTGTAGCTGGGGAAGAAGATGCAGTTGTCGCCATGTCTGTCGTTGGTAGCGATGCTGCCCCCACAGCCCATGTGATGTGATGGCAGGTTAATTAGCTAGCGAGGGTCATCCGTCCATCTAATTAACCATTCGCCGGCCCTTCTTTTTTCTTGCTGCTACCATGTGTTGGAGTACTCGCTATATACGAGATGATACCCCGCGCGTTGCTGCGGTAACTTTATTAAAAAAATGCATAAATAGTTGCTAAAATAACTAAATCTAATGAAAAATATATATAAGCTTGAAATCAATAAAAGAAAGTCTCTAAAAATAGAATATAATCTTTTGAATTACTGTTAAAAGTATCATTTAGAACAAAAATGTGAAGGATGACTAACATGCATGCATGATGTGGCAGCGTTACATGCATAGACTAATGCAAAAATAATTGTAATTTATAAGTTTGCTTATGATGCAGATTTTGCATGGCTTAGTGGAAGAGAAGACTTAAATGCATGGCCTTAGTGGGGACGTTGAGGTGGACACTTTGCATGTTAAGAGAATTGAGACCAACTTTGAAGAATGTATGATTCGGTTAGTTAGGCGATTCTTTCCAAAAAAAAAAAGGAAAGAAGAGAGAACCATTTCCTTTTTCTTTTTCTCGATAATATGTCCTCTGATTTATGTGAATCTTCACTCCTTGATGAAGTACATAGACTAGACACCCAACTCCAAGCTTGAAGATTTAGGTTGAGTACTACCGAGGTTGATGACGTGGAGAAGAGAAAACGGATTTGTTTTTTGGACTAAGAAATGACTTTCTTTCTAAAAAGGAATTTGTTAGAAACAAGCCAATATACTGTACTGGTTAGTATTCACAATCACATGGAGAGGTTGTCCATGTGAATAAGTTCAGCGTGCAATTTATCGTTTTCTTCAGAATCCGCACTTTTCGCAAAGTTTAAAGACGAAATATGTGTTGAGTAATTGAGCAACTTTCCCCTAATTTTAATCCAGAAAGACAAAAGATAAAAACATGATCATCATGATGAGTGAAGCATGTAATTAACACGGTGATGTAACTAGTCATGCAATTTGGTACATAAGTACATAACATACAAACATCATATCCATTTGTTTTTTGCGGGGAACATCATATCCATATCGTTTGATACATGTAGTAGATCGGACACAAACCCTGTCAGAACGGAGAAGAACACATACGGTGGGGTGGAAAAAGATGCAGGTGTGTCGTTTGCCATGTCACCAAGAAGGTCGTCGACGTCGGGATGTAGTTGTCGTTTTTCCACTTGTCGTCGAGGATGTTGTCATTCACAACCACGATGTTGTCGTTCGCAACAAGGATCTACCAATCGTGCAAGGACGCACCCAAAAACCTGATCTTGCCACTCACGTAACTGGTCACAAGAGGCGTGGTTTTGAAGGCATGTTGTCTCACCTTGCAGTGCACGCGGAGAAGCGAGATGGAAAAACGGTAGACGGCGCAACGCTTGGAACAAGAAGGTGATTGCTTTGGGGGAGACTAAGTTGGCTTACATCTAAAGCCCAATAATTCCAACAATATGTACGTGTTCAAAGAAAACCAAGGGCTTGTTGCTGAACACTAAATCGTGTTGTACGTTCTGTCTTAATTAAATCGAAACTAAGTACAGTACTACTGGTTGTACAAGTCATGTGATTAGGGATGGCTTAGTAGATGCTGTAAGCAGGCAGACAAGCACACGCATTGAACACGATCTCATAATAATCTATTCTATTCTGTACCCCGGCCGCGTGCCGCGTGCCGCGTGCGCGTCGGCGGCGTCTCCCCGCCTAATAATTTGGGCGCCCTCCCCTCATTGATAATTTGATATACACGCAGACGTGTGGGCCATCCGTCGATCCCTTGCCTTGACCGCCATTAATTAATTAATTTACAATGCAAACATCCATCATTTCACATCGTACTGTACACAATGACAGTACTACATCTCGTTGGCAAATCCTACTCCTAGCTAGCAAAATCGATGGCACAATTATGTAGCAAGTCTAAACCTAATAGGAGTAGGCACTTATTTAACAATGGATTAGCGGTACGGTAGATGATGTGACGAGATGCAAGGGAGATGGATAGCTAGCTGGTCGTTTTCTTCTTCTCCATCAATCAAACTTGGACCACCCACAAGGCCACAACTCGACCAGCTCCATCCATCCATGGACTGGACAGATCCACCCCCCGTACCCATGGCTACCATACCACCTCATCCTGTCATCCCTCAATTGCTTGTGAATTATCACTATTGTCATTGTTACACATGTCGTCTCAAGATCATCCATGGCAACAGCAAAACGCATGCTTCAGATCATAAGATATTATACTTCATTACGCTAAGCTAACAGATAATGTGCGTGCGTAATTGGGGCCTGCCATCTGCGTGCTTAATTAATTAGACCGTGCCAACAGCCGTTAGTTAGGAACCTGGTTGCAATTATCAGGTTTTCTGAAACTTAACACACATTCACAATTTTGAAAGAAAAAAAATATGAACACTACACACAATTAAGATGGGTGGTGCATGCATGTGTTGTTAGGTGTTTTTTTTCTGGTAGCTGCCGGCCGGATCCATGCCTGACTGTCACTCGGCGCCGGCCGGTCCACTCCTCCCCATGGTCCAATTCATCAAAGCAGATTACAACAAGAAGCTGCCCAAACAGTAGCTCCTACAGTAGCTAGTCGAGCCTCTCCTCTTCATCGTCTTCTTACTCATCTCTGAATCATAAAAGAAACGCAAAAGCCAGTGAAGCTTCCTCCAATGAATCCACCTCCTCCATTTCTTCTCTTCTCCTCTGCATATATCCAGGCATTCTTTACTCACACCACTAGCTAGCTAGCCTACTCTGCATGCCAACACCACCTCGTATCCACTAGCCGTACGTAGCAGCTTCTCTCAAGAGCGCAGCGCGCCATGAGCAACGTGTTCGGCGTCGGCGGCCACCACGGCCATGGAGGCGGAGGGGAGCAGCATGGGGGCGCGGACGGCACGCTGCTGTGCTACTTCCACCCGAGGGAGCTGCTGGTCGGCGTGTGCGCGCACTGCCTCCGGGAGCGCCTGCTGCTCCTCCTCGCCGCCAAGTCCAGCAACGGCCGCGCGCGCCCGCCGGCCGACGGCGCCAGCTACCTGTCGGCGCGGCCCTACTGCCGGGCGCTCCGGCGCAGGACCAGCAGCATCTCCAGCTCGCTCCCCAAGGTGTTCGCGCTCGGCTCCTTCCTCCAGCGCCTCGACTCCTCCCGCCACCACCACCACCACCCCGACGAGGTCGTCCACGACCACGACGGCGGTGTCGGTTGCGAGGACAAGAACATCGACGGCGAAGACACCGCCTCCGTCGCCAGCCTCGATGGTACGGACGCAATGATTAATTGGCCGGAGTCTCTCTTTCTTTCTTTCCATGGTAAGCTCTCTGGCTCACGGGTCGGCTGGTCTGCAGATTCCTTCATATCGATCAAGTTCGAGGACAACGGCAAGGCGACGTGGGTGGACAGCCAGGACCAAAAGGCCGCGGCGAAGCCGGTGCGCGAGGCGCCGGCAGCTGCGACGACAAAGACGACGGCGTTGGTGGTGGAGCAGGCGAGCCGGCGGGGCGGCGTGACGCGGTGGCGGAAGCAGGTGGTGGGGCGGCTGCTGCAGCTGGCGCGGTGGAAGCGGGCGTCGGGCAAGCAGTCATCGTCCTCGACGGCGGCAGACCAGCGGTCCAAGGGGCGGGGCGGCGGCGGCCGGAGCTGGATCCGGAGCCTGACGCGGCGCCGCGCCGCGCACGGCGAGAGGGCGTGGTCGTGAGCGGCCCACGGCCACCTACACGCCACCACACGTCCACACGTGATCGGTCGATCGAGTATGTACGTACGCACGCACGCACGCACGTGGTGCTCCTGTTTGTTTGTGCATACAGCCAGCCACAGATCCATCCATATCCATATCCATTTCCATGGAGAAATATATAGCAATCATAATCATATAATATATATATATATATATACAGGAAAAGAACGAAAGAATCGCATTCTGCAGATCTCGTTTCTTTCTTCTTGCGTGAGAGGTGTTTGTTTGTTCCCAAGATCTTGCTCATGAGTTTTGACATATATAAAAACAGATTAAAAAAATGGCTTGTTGTGTACATACAAATGCCTGTTTTTTCTTTCTGTCAAGAAGTGCCATGGTATCACTCTGAACTTTGTAGTCGTACTGTCAATTTTCAGCAAGTGACTCAGGTAATTTTGGTTTGCATGTCCAAATGCCAATATAGCACTTTCTCTCAGTGTGTGTATGTCTTTGTTTGTTGTCATGTACTCCCTCCATTCACAAAAATAAGATGTTCCAATTTTTTTTTTCTGAATCAGATGTATATAGAGACGTTTTAGTGTTTTTGATCACTCATTTCAGTATGTGTATAGTCCATACTGAAATATCCAAAACATCTTGTGAACGGAGGGAGTATTGTCCTGTACTATATGAGTAGAAGAAGATTTGGGAATGTTTGTTAGTTGAGTAGACATTGGCAGGCAGATGACGATTACCTTTGAGCTGCCGCTGCTGCTGCGACTGAAGTGACGACTAGTCCTCTTGGGACAAGGACGGAATGACAGATTGTATAATAGGTAGATGATGATGGGGTTTGGTGTGGTATGTGCACGCACGCATGCCCTCTCTACCACTACATGTCGTCTAGTTGTCTGTGTATACTTACTACATAGGCTGCTATCTTTCTTTGGAGCAAAGCTGCCTTTTCTCGAAAGTGCTCTTCTAATCCCGAGCTCACATGAGCTCGGGTGAACAGTAAAATCAAAAAAATAGTAAATAATTCAAAAAATTCTGAATTTTTTTTGTGAGAAACATTGATGTTTTTTTCACATGCGTGTAAAATTTCATCACCATATGACATTCGTGAAAAATGTGGCAAAAAAAACAAAATCGATGCTTAAAAAAAAAATCAGATTTTATTGATTTTTTTTACTATTTTTTTTGATTTTACTGTTCACCCGAGCTCACATGAGCTCGGGATCAGAACAGCTGCGTCCGCCTTTTCTTCTCTTTGGCGGCCGGTGCAGAGCTTTAGCAGGGTCAGAGACATATCTCCCCTTTCAAGGAGAAAAGGGGACGTTTTGACTGACTGGCTTTCGAGGAAAGCAGCCAACCAATTCCTGGATAGATGGGATCTCAAACAAAGCACCAGCAGCACGGACTGGTGGGAGCAAAGACGAGCATCCACTTCATGGAGTTTCATCGGTCATACAGAGGATAACACAAGGTTAATTTCGGAGAAAGAAGGAACCACCATCACAACTGAAATGCCGGAAAACAGAGTCCAACTCACAAAGACTTAGGGCAGCACGGACCCTGCACAGTCAAGTCTGAATGATTCACCGGAATGCTAAGTACGGAGCAGAGCTGCTAACCCGACCGAGCGCTGTGTTTCTCAAAGCATCGGGACGATGCAAGGAGCACTCGTCCTTCGCTATTGACGCGACGACGATGCAACTGAAGTGTTACAGAGATGAAAAGAAAAAAGAAAAACATGACAGTCTATAGCCATGCAGCCAACATCGGCGTGCGGCACCCGTCTTCGACTTTGTTGGCTTGCAGCCGCAGGTGTCCTTGCTTCAAGTCAGGTCCAGGAACATTTTGTGTGTAGAGCAAGGCAGAATAGCAGCCTCGATCGCCCAGCTTGACTTCGCTACAGGAAAAATGAACAGATGGCTGAATCATCTTGGTAGAAACCAAGTAAAATCGGCTAAATGCACACAAACAGCAAAATGAACATTTTACAATCTAAACTCTTTAGTCATCTATGGGCATTCATTTGGATGCTTGTGCTCCTAAACCCCCCTGGCACTGAATTCCCATGCTCGTTGCCTCTTAGGACAAACCATGTGTTTCTCTCAAGATAAAACATAGGTGGTTCTTAAACATGGAAACCTATAGGTACACAACTTTACAACATTGTACAGACTCAACCATACTAGTCTAAGTGTTTTATGGACTGACACAAAAATATCGATCACTCCGTCCATTCACTAAAGGGATAAGTGTATTTTTCGTCCTCGAACTCTCGCCAAAGTATAGAAATCGTCCCTCAACTACAAAATCACCAAAACTCAGTCCCTCAACTTTTCAAACCGGTTAGTTTTCGTCCCTCGTAAAGCTGAAGGTGGTTTTGGTCCGACATGAACAGTAACTCGATGAACAGTAAAATCGAAAAAAATAGCAAAAAAGTCAAAAAAATCTGAAATTTTACGTCATTGAAGATACTTGGTTGCACAAGGTGCGTGCAAATTTTCGTGCAGTTTGAATATTCCAGGAGCTCGTGACAAAGAAAAAAAATTAAATATGTACGTTGGTGAACAGTAAATTCGAAAAAAATAGCAAACAAATTCAAAAAATTATGATATTTTTTGGCATCCAAGATGCTCGGGTGCTCAAGATGCGTACAAATTTTCGTGGTGTTTGGACATGGTAGGAGCTCGTGGCAAAAAAAACAAAAATTGGCTCGGAAAGAAACTTTGAAAAAGTGCACTATTTTGTTTTTTTTTGGCTAGAGCTCCTCAGATATCATTTGATTACGAAAATTTGCACACACCTTGCGCACCAAAGCATCTTGCATGCCAAAAAATTTCATATTTTTTGAATATGTTTGCAATTTTTTATTTACTGTTCACCGACGTACATATTTACTTTTTTTCTTTGTCACGATCCGCTGGAATGTCCAAACAGCACAAAAATGTGCACGCATCTTGCGCCCCCGAGTATCTTTGATCCCACAAAATTTCAGATTTTTTTGCTATTTTTTTTCGAATTCACTGTTCGCCGATGTACTGTTCACGCGGACGGAAACCGCTCGAGGGACTAAATTTATCCGGTTTTGAAAGTTGAGGGACCAAGTTTTTGTGGTTTTGGAGTTGAGGGACGATTTCTAAACTATCGGAAGAGTTGAGGGACGAAAAATATACTTTATCCCTTCACTAAAATAAAGAAATAGGTTGATGTCTTCTCAATATTGTCGCTAATTAAGAGCTTCAAAGTTCATCGAGAATCCATGCTCATTGTTTTGCTAATTAAGAATCCAGTAAGGAAACATGAAGGAATGCAATGAAATCGTTGCTGATTTTCTCAAAATGGAGAAACCATTGAATTCGGACTGTAACATAACAAGAATTGAACATAAATGGAACCTGGCGAACATTTTCTTAAAGCATCAGAGGAAAAGCAAACATAAATGGAACCTGGAAAGATTTTCTGTTGATAAACCATAATTTAGGCATAGCAAAAATCAGAAAACAACATATACTAGTCAACTAAAGCAACGACACTTGATTTGGATCGAAGGGAGTATTTAATATGCTGATTCAGAGAAAATTTCTTCAATTTGTCTGAATTTGAGTAAAATTGACAAACAATGGCTGGTAATGGAAAAGACAACCTACACTCGGTCAAACAGGCATCATCATCACAACATCGCCTTTCACAGAAAGGTCTGAATGGTCATGTAAAACCATCTCTGCATGTTCATCGTCGCAAACAAAGCAGGAAAATCAACGAGATAGTACCTTCCAGTATACTTTTTTTTTTTTTTTTGCGAAATTCCAGTATACTGTGTATATGCCACTTCAGGCTTCTTGCTCAGAACCATTTCGGTCGTGGCCATCATCTTTACTGAGCGCGAGTTGGCAGTCAAGTAGACTTGTGGCAGAAGCATCTTCATGAGCAGTTCCATCGACCACAGCATCACGAGCTTGGCTCACTTCTTCAGAGGAGCCATTGGTGGCGCTCTGCACAGGCGACATTATCGTGGTGCCAAACAGCTGTATTCTCCTCCTTTCTTCTGAGGGACGCATGTTCACTGAGTTGTTGGGTGGAGATCCAGCTTCAGGGTTCACAACCTCAGAGGAGCCGCTGCTAGAGCTAGGAGGGAAGAATTGCTTTGTTGTGAGCACCGTAGGAGATGGAGAGGGCAGCTCAGTGAGGCCGATGTGCCTGGCTCCCTGCATATGCCAGCAGGAATAGGTGACCCCAGCAGCATCACCATGTTCTGGCAATCTGGTCCCAGCAGCGGGTCAGCCATGCCGACATCGCCGGAGCCCAGAGGGGGGAGCGCCTCGGAGATCTTGAGCTTCTTCAGGATGTGAGGGTACCCGACATGTTCGACTTGCCAAGCGTTGACATGCCTGTTTCTTAGTGACCCTACCACAGATTCATCCCAGTCTATCTGCAAGCAAAGCAGGTAGATTAATGAAGCAGTCAGTCAGATAAGAATCTTTGGAGCCAGTAATAATGATAAAATACAGAATCTTGAAATTACAAGATCAGCTGGTTTGGGCACTATCTGGAAAATCAAGGAATTGATGCAATGGACAACATAGAACACTTGTCTTGACATGTCAGTACCAAAGGTGCAGTCAACCATATGAAATAACAGAACTCTGAATTTGAAATTCATGACTGTGAAGAGCTAATGGCAAATACTTTAGTTAACTTCAGTAAGCACTACATTTTTGAGGATCTGAATAAAGGACTAATTGCTGATGGCATTACATGACATGACTTGTTGTATTAATAACAGTGAAGGCAAGAAGTAACAAGCAGAACATCATTTAAGGCTAAACCACGTTGCTAATTCCAAATCAAAATTGACTGATGATCGAGTTCATCTCAGTTTGTTTCAGTATATATACCACCAGAAGCAGAGCCAAACAGACAAGGAATCTAATGCAATCGGACAGAGCAACAGCCACCAAACCACATTTAAAAAAGCTGAACTATGAAACAATTCGACAACAGCAGCTCTACGGCATGCAGCAATAAAGTACAAATGGCTAAACATAGTTACTTATTATTAGCCCACGATTGCTTGCCGCTCCTCATTCACAACCTAGCAAAATACTTGAACCACACATGCATGGCCATATAATTATACTGAACCAATCAACCAAACATGCAGAGATGGAGTCGGTCGAATTCATCTCTGTTTGTTTCAGTATATACTGAAGTACTGAACATGGCGATATATACTGAAGTACTGAACCAAACATTCAGAGATGGACTTGATCGATCACTCGCTAGCTACTCCGACAGTTAACTGAACATGGCAGTACTGAACCAAACATTCAGAAATGGACTTGATCGATCACTCGCAAGCTACTCCGGCAGTTAACTGAACATGGCAGTACTGAACCAAACATTCAGAGATGGACTTGATCGACCACTCGCTAACTGCTCCGACAGTTAACTAACCATGGCAGTACTGAACCAAACAGAGACCTACTCAACTCGATCGATCAGATTAGGCGATTCAGCGACGAATGCAACATCAGATCAGGTGAAATAGCAGCAATCAGGATGGGATGGTACACTACAAGTTTAACATATTTGGTTCAGTATTGCCACTTGTTCAATGATGAATGCAACATCAAATCAGGTGAGTTAGCAGCAATTATGAATGTCAAAGATTGCTTGCCAGTCTCTTCTACTTATAGTCTTGTACAAGTGGCTAAACATAGTTATCAATTATTAGTCCAACATTGCTTGCCACTCCTCATCCAAAACCCAACAAAACACTTGAACCAAATATGCATGGCGATATATACTGAACCAAACATGCAGAGATGGACTCTGATTGATCACTCGCTATCTGCTCCGGCAGTTAACTGAACATTGAAATACAGAGATGGACTCGATTGATCAGATTTGCAGACTCAACGGTGAACGCAACATCAGATCAGGTGGATTAGTAGCAATTATGAATGTCCAAGATTGCTTGGCACACTCTTCTATGTTCAGTAAAGGCAAAAAGTAACATGCAGAACTTCATTTAAGACAAAAGAACATTGCTGATTCCAAATCAAAATTGACTGCTGATCGAGTTCATCTCTGATTGATTCAGTATATACCACCAGAAGCAGAGTCAGTGCTATTGCAAACAGACCTGAAGCCATCCATCTGACAGAGCAACCACTACCCAAACCACATTAAAAAAGACTGAACTATTAAACAATCGACGACAGCAACTCTACGGCATGCAGCAACAAAATGCAAGTGGCTAAACATAGTAATCAATTATTAGTCCAAGATTGCTTGTCCCTCCCTCATTCAGAACCTAGCACAATACTTGAACCACACATGCATGGCGATTGCTTGTAAACCCTCATTCAGAACCTAGCAGAACACTTGAACCAAACATGCATGGCGATATATACGGAACCAATCAACCAAACATGCAGAGATGGACATGATGGATCACACAGACAGTTAACTGAAAATGGCATTACTGAACCAAACAGAGACAGACTCAATCGATCGATCAGATTTGCGGATTCAACATGAAAGCAACATCAGATCAGGTGGATTATCAGCAGTGCAATTATGAATGTCCATGATTACTTGCCACTATCTTCTACTTGTATTGAATGGCAGAGCAAAACAATTGAAGCAAGCATGCCAATACTGAACCAAACAGAGGTGGACTCGATCGATCGACCAGACAATTGGGGCTTCAACAATTATCGCAACAATCAGATGGATTAACTGCAGAGATGGATGGATGCATGATGTACCTCGAGCATGCGCCAGATGGAGGGGTCGACGGCCTTGACGACGCCGTTGATCCACTCGGAGCGGCGCTCCTCGGCGTCGAGGAACTTCATGCGCACCTGCACCCCGGGCGCCCAGGCGCCGACCAGCGCGTCCTCCACCTCCTGCTTGGGCACGACGAACTCCCCGGCGCCCTGGCGCGGGTAGTAGGTGACGGTGAAGGGCGCGCCCTCGGCCGCGAGCCGCACGGCCTCGTCCACCTCCTGGGGCGGGACCCGCGCCCGCACGTTACGGGGCCTCCGCTCGGCGCCCTCGGACGACTGCTGGGAGACGGCGGGGTACCTGGGCGCGCGGCGGATCCCGGCGAGCAGCTCCCCGTCGGCGCGGCGCATGAAGACGACGGCGTCCCCGGCGACGAGCAGCTTGGCGTTGACGAACTTGCTCCAGCCCGTGGTGAGCAGGTGGCGGCGCGGCGTGCCGCGGTAGATGTGGCGGAAGTCCCAGTGCTTGCCGAGCGGGTCGCTCATGCGCAGCTTCTGCACGGGCGGGTCCGCCTCGAAGTCGAGCGGCGGGAAGACGAGCTCGGCGCAGAAGCGGGGCACCGAGAAGCCACCGCCGTTGTTGGCGTCGCTCTGCGTGAGCTGCTTGGCGTAGTAGCGGAACCCTGTGGCCTCCGGGCCCGCGGCGGCGTCGGGGAGGTCGGGGGCGGGGGCGTCGCGGTGGGGGCCGGGGACGAGGGTGACGGTGGCGAAGGGCTCGTCGGTCTTGGGGTCGGCGAAGAGGCGGACGGCGGCGACGGTGCAGGGGAAGAGGTTGTGGGCCGGGGCGCGGGGCGGGGCCGGGCACTGCTCGGAGTGGCCGTGCGGGAAGTAGTAGACCTGGGAGCCGACGACGGGGACGCGGGAGAGCGGGGTCGCGCAGGCCAGCCAGACGTCGCGATCCAGCGGCGCCGGCGTCGGGGTCGTCGGCGGCGCGTCGGCGGCGGCGGGCGGCTCCGCCATTTTCGGGCGGGGGGAGGGGTTATCTAGGGTTTGGGCGGGAGATGAGGGAGGGAGGGGGAGATGGTTGTTGGAAGGAAGCCGGAGGAGATGGGGGGAAGATGTCTTCTCCTTACACACGGACGGATGGGTGGGGCGGAAGACGAAGGGAATATTTATAGCACGCTCGGTTTGGGTTTGCTTCACACATGACATTGTTGGGGATTGGACATCCCCATCCCCAAAAATTGGTGCAATAAATCCTAACAACTTGATGCAACAACAACAAAGCAAAGATGCGTAGTGAGAATTGGCTTGGTGCAACATACTATGACAGCAGAGAGAAAAGATGCGGCTCCCCTTTTTCGACACGGGACGCAGGGTTGGGAAACTCGAACATACTCGCCGATGGTGGAGGAATGCTCCTCGTGTTTCTTTCTTGTTTACCATCTAGGTCATTAATTAATGGATTGCCTGGATCCAGCACGTGCCCGACCGAAAAAAGATGTAGCCAAGGGACAGCTCACACTCGGCTCTCCTTTTCGATTGTATGATGCGGTGTTGCGAAATTGGAACATAGCACATGCCCCTCTTAAGAAAACAAGCAAGGGCCCACTCAAATTCGGCTCTCCTTTTCAAATTGGACGAGCGGGGTTGCAAAATTGGAACATAGTACACACCCCTCTTAAGGAAACAAGTAAGGGGCCGCTCAAATTAGACTCTCCTATTCAAATTGGACGACGCGGGGTTGCAAAATTGGAACATTGCATACTCCCTCCCCCCCCCCCCCCCCCCAAAACAAAACAAGGACGTGTCTGCTCATATGTGGCTCTCCTTTTCTGTTGGGACGACGCGGGGTTTGCAAAATTGGAACAGTGCACACGCCCCCCTTAAACAAAACAAGGGCCCGCCTGCTCATATGCGACTCTCCTTTTCTGTTGGGACGACGCGGGGTTTGCAAAATTGGACCAGTACACACACCCCCCTTACACAAAACAAGGGCTCGCCTGCTCATATGCGGCTCTCCTTTTCTGTTGGGACGACGCGGGGTTGTGAAATTTGAACATAGCCACCCCCCCCCCCCCCCCCCCCCCTTAAAAAGCGAGCAACGACCACCTCGAATGGGCTCTCCTTTTCGATTGGGACGATGCGGATTGCGAAAGTTTGAACACACTTCCCAACGGTTGAGAAGCACTAGTGTTTTCTTCCTTGGTTCCATCGGTCTATATATAGCGAACAACAATGCTACGTGCATTCATGGAAGCCATGATTCATAGTCCTTTTTTCGTGTGTATTATGTAAGAAATATAGTCGCCTATAAATTTGAATCGAACAAACTAGTTCACTACCATCTTTGAAAATGTGGAGCGCTAAGGCAAGATCTCGACCCTCGTCCCTCTCGAGCAACCACTGTCGAGTTAAGATCGACGATTATCTTCCGTGAAAGTAAAGGAAGAACGACGAACTTGGTACCAATCATGTGCATATGAATCATGTTTTTGTTTTTCCATTATGTTTATGATATGTTGTTTCATACGCATGCATGCATGATGTCCGGGCCGTTAGTACTACCGGACATGCAAGAAATTAGCTACTACTCCGATGTCTAATCTCTCTGGTCTTGAGGCGCTCACTGATGGTGGAGGAATGCTCCTTGTGTTTCTTTCTTGTTACCCTCTAGGTCATTAATGGATTGCCTGGATCCAACACGCGCCCGACCGGAAAACGCTGTAGCCAAGGGACAGCTCAGATTCGGCTCTCCTTTTCGATTGTATGACCAGGGTTGCGAAATTTGAACATACTCACCGATGGTGGAGGAATACTCCTCGTGTTTCTTTCTTGTTACCCTTTAGGTCACTAATAGATTGCCTGGATCCAGCACACGCCCGACTGGAAAAAGCTATAGCCAAGGGACAGCTCACATTTGGCTCTCCTTTTCGATTGTACGACGCGGGTGGTTGCGGAATTTGAACATAGCACACGCCCCTCTTATGGAAACAAGTAAGGCCCCATTCAGATTCGACTCTCCTTTTGAAATTGTACGACGTGAGGTTGCGAAATTGGAACATAATACACACCCCTCTTAAGGAAACAAGTAAGGGCCCACTCAAATTCGACTCTCCTATTCAAATTGGACGACGCGGGGTTGCGAAATTGGAGCATTGCACACCCACCCCCCTCCCTAAACAAAACAAGGACGTGTCTCCTCATATGTGGCTGTCCTTTTCTGTTGGGACAACGTGGGGTCTGCGAAATTGGAACAATGCACACGCCCCCCCCCCCCCCCCCCCCCCCCCCCCCCAAAACAAAACAAGGGCATGCCTGCTCATATGTGGCTCTCCTTTTCTGTTGGGACGACGCGGGGTTTGCGAAATTCTAACAATGTGCACGCCCCCCTTAAACAAAACAAGGGCGTGCCTGCTCATATGCGGCTCTCCTTTTATGTTGGGACGACGCGGGGTTGTGAAATTTGAACATAGCCACCCCCCCCTCGAATGTGCTCTCCTTTTCGATTGGGACGATGCGGGTTGTGAAAGTTTGAACATGCTTCCCAACGGTTGAGAAGCACTCGTGTTTTCTTCCTTGGTTCCGCCGGTCTATATATAGCGAACAACAATGTTATGTGCATTCATGGAGGCCATGATTCATAGTCCTTTTTTCGTGTGTATTATGTAAGAAATATAGTCACCTATAAACTTGAATCGAACAAACTGGTTCACTGCCATCTTTGAAAATGTGGAGTGATAAGGCAAGATCTCGACCCTAGTCCCTCTCGAGCAACCACTGTCCAGTTAAGATGAACGATTATCTTCCGCGAAAGTAAGGGAAGAGCGACGAACTTGGTACCAATCATGTGCATATGAATCATGTTTTGGTTTTTTCAGTGTGTTTATGATGTGTTGTTTCATACGCCTGCATGCATGAATGCATGATGTCCGGGCCGTTAGTATTACCGGACATGCAAGAAATTAGCTACCACCCCGATGTCTGGCCCTGTCTAATCTCTCTGGTCTTCCGGCGAACATGTACGCGCTATATGTGGGGGCGCCGCAACTACTGAATCGAATAGTATCTGGTTTCTCGATCGAGCAGCCCATGCATGATCATCGGGTCTCTTCTCCTAATTTTGCGTAAGAATCGGCCGGCTCTGTTTGAAACGACAGTACATGGGATATTGTCCAATCCGATTTGACCGGTTGACACAGCAAAAATCGGAGTAGTACATGCTGCAAAAGTTTATTATTGGATGATGATACGGAATACATGGAAGAGTGCTTACTGTCTTCTACGTTTTTTTAATGGACTGTGTTTACGTTAGATCACAGCTTGATCAGGATTAGTGCAAAAAAGTAGATCGGTCAGCATTAACAGCAACAGAATAATGAAAAAAGGTCCTACCGGGATTCAAACCCAGGTCGCCAGATTCAAAGTCTAGAGTGCTAACCACTACACCATAGAACCACTCGCGCTAATTTTTCTTACAGAAGCTTACTAATAATTGTGCAGCCTAGTCCATGTCTCCTTTTTTTTGCGATCTAGTCCTTGTCTCTTATTAAACGGCTTGATTTGTGAGGATGGAGCTCCGCAGGTACCAAAGTTTATATTAGACCCCGAGGTAATTCTACAGAACCAGGTTTTGTCTAATCTTATTTTTTTTGCGCACATGAAATTTTTCATTAATCAACCACAACCATTACAATCCTGCTGACACAAGAGGTCAACCTCATCAGGCACACAACGCAACCAAACCGCAGTTTTAGACAAAGAACGTTTCAACAGGGCTAGCGTATGGCTAACTTTATTTTGCTCACGTTTAACCAAACTAATTTTCATGCTGTCGAGTATGTAACAGCTGCCTTGCGTCTCCCACCATGGCCGCGATTGGCGACCTATTCTGCGTTGCTTCGCTGATCATTTGTGTGAGTGTTGAGCAGTCCGTCTCCACCACAAGCTTCTCCGGACTATGATCAAGCGCCAGAGTTAGTGCTTCAAGCAGCGCAGTTGCTTCGGATTCCAAGGCGTTGGCACATCTTGGTATGAAACGGCATGAAGCAAAGATTGATGCACCTGTGTGATCTCATAAGATCATGCAAGCACCTCTCCTCCTCTTGTCAGGAACCATCTATATTAAGCTTTGCCCATCCCAAGGGGGGTTTCATCCATTGCTCCATGGTACTGCTAGCGGCCAGTGACATTTTATGTCAGATGTTGCTAGCACGGTGCCCGCTGTAGGAAACAACCGTCTTTCCTTTGGCTATGTCTACAGTAGGATGCTGCTAGATATTGAGTAGGGTGTTGATGCAGCCGGATAGAAACCTGGTCGACGTTGCTATAGGGGGCGCCGACTTCTTATGGTGCACTTCGTTCCTGACGTGCCAGTTTCGCCATAATGTCATGATCATTGGCAGGCGCTCGTCGGGCGTGCACTGGTCAAGTAAGTGGAGGATCCACTCTGGCTCTGTGTTGCCAACAGTCTCCAGCTTGGACATGTTCCAGATTTTCGCCATCTCCGTCCACAATCGCTGGGCTAGGGGGCATCTGCAGAGGGCATGGAAAGAGGTCTCCCGTTCCATTCCACATAAAATACACATGTCAGACACCTCAAGCTTCCTCGTATGCTTATTTTCAAGAGTGGCCGGTGAGTTCGTCGCGACAGGCCTTGCGAATACTCACACCTTCGGGGGAGCAGGGCACCCCGACACTGCCTTCTAGATGGCAGGACTGGTGCCCTGCTCATGGCGCACGTGGTGGTGCTCGTACGTCCCTCCAGCGCTAGCTTGTATGCGATGTAGACACTAAAGGTGTCATGGGGTCTGGGGCCCAAGCAAGGACGTCATCCAGTCCGCGCGGGCTGGTTTTAATCACCATGATTTGTTCCGTGTCCGCGGCGTGTCAAAGAAGATCTACTTGCCACCGGCTATTAGCATCCAGGAGTTCAGACACCCATCGAAACCGACAGGTGCCCCGCGTCGTGATGGGCCTGTAAGACGTCCAGGAGAGCATGATGATTTTCGGTTTAGTGAGGAGCCGCCATGCTTGGTGGGCGAGTAAAGCTTTGTTGAAGATGCAGTCACGTGATGTAGGGAAGAACCCTAATTAGCCCAATCTTTTCACACTTGGAGGGGGGATCGAGAGGAACTCTCCAAACACAAGAAGAACACTCAAGACACAAGTCCAAATCACACATTTACTAGATCCACAAAGGTACAAGAACAACAAAGGGAAAGAAGCACAAGGTAGGGTTCATCCCAAATCCTAAAGAGGAGGAGGGGTCTTGCAATCCTATGATCGGGATTCTTCTCCACAAGAGGGAGGTCTTGATATTCCCTAAGGAATCTTATCCAAATGAGGTCTTCAACTCCTATGGAGTAGTGTAGATAGGAGCAATGCTCATCTAGTTCATCATCTATGCTTTCGTAACCCTAGGGCGGAGGCAGGAGACGAGTATTTATAGTTGAAAGGATCTAGATGACGACTAGAGGGGGGGGGGGTGAATAGGCGTTTTAAAACTTTTACGGATTTGGCTTTATCCTAATGCGGAATTAAACTAAACAGATACTTTTCAAGCACAAATCCTAAATATGCTAGGCTCGACTAAGTGCACCAACAACCTATGCTAAACAAGATAGGCACTTAAGGAAACTAGCAAGCACAAACTATATCACAAGATATGGAAATGTAGGAACAACTAAGCAATTCAACTAGAACAAGATATATCAATATGAGCAAGTATGAATTGCGAAAAGTAAAGGGTCTGGGTATGAGATAACCACAAGTGAGTCGGGGACGCGGATTTATCCCGAAGTTCACACTCGTGAGAGTGCTAATCTCCGTTAGAGCGGTGCCGAAGCCAAAGCTTCGGGGCGCCACCAAGTGACTCACCGTATTCTCCCTTTCGAGTCACCCCCAACGGATGAGCCTCGATTCACTCGGGGTTGGTCTTGAAGGCGACCACCACACTTTTACAAACTTCTCCGGAGCACACCACAAGCAAGGAAGCTTCCGGAGGAACCTTGGCCACCTAGGCCACTTCACACCCTTCCCCGGAGCACACCACAAGAGGAAGCTTCCGGGGGAACCACGGCCACCTAGGCCTCTTCTCAATCTTCTCAAGTATATCACCAAACCGTCTAGGAGGTGGAAACCTCCAAGAGTAATAAACTCACGGACTCTCACTCGAACTAATCGATGTGGGGAGCTCAAACCAATGCAACAAATGCAATGCAAGGTCAAGCAACAAATGCTCAACACACTCTCTCAATCTCACAAGATGCACTCTCGAAAGTAGGAGATTGAAGAGAGGGGATGCAATGGATAGGATCAACAAATGGCTCACAAATCCATCCACAAATCCCCCTTCACATAGAGGGGAGATAGGGGTTTGGGAGAGGTGGTATGAGGCTCGAAAAGGTGTTTATAAAGTGTATGAACTAACCCCAAACCGGTGGGGAGGAAGGGCTCTTATATAGCCAACTTCCAAAACTAGCCGTTGGGGCTCCAACAGGCTGATCCTGGGCACCCCGTGCCCACGGGGG
This sequence comes from Elymus sibiricus, assembly GCA_039707655.1. Taxonomy (NCBI): domain Eukaryota; kingdom Viridiplantae; phylum Streptophyta; class Magnoliopsida; order Poales; family Poaceae; genus Elymus; species Elymus sibiricus. The sequence goes on from CM077666.1 coordinate 517,446,733, forward strand.
TCAAGACCCCGTGCCCACGGTACAAGCCCCGTGCGCACGGGGGCCCCGTGCCCACGGGGTCAAAACCCCGTGCCCACGGGGTACCCAGAACAGCCTGCAGCAGCTCACTAAAACATGCACAACTTTGGCATACGGACTCCGAATTCGATGATCTTGGGCTCGTTTTGAAGCTATGGAAAAGCCCAAGGTCCTAACATAGAGAACCACCCAAGATTAACAAGAAACAATGATGCAAATTATGCAAAGGTTTGAGCTCTCTACATACGACGTGATCAAGCTACTCGTCCGAAAGTCCCTCTTGATAGTACGGCTATAAAACCTATAATCCGGTCTCCCACCAAGCACTATGAGACCGGCGAAACTAGGAAAACCTAGCTAAGCTATACCTTTGCCTTGCACATTCCACTTGAGCTTGTTGAAGATGTTAATGCTTGCTTCACAATGGAATCCTTTTCTTGTCCACAACCACTTGGTGAAGATACTCGAATTGCTTCCTCATGTTGCAATGAGGGAAGCCTTAACTCAAGCCCATCTTCACAAGTACATTATCATGATGTGGACCGCAAGCTTCAAAGCATATAACCTCCGGCTTCTCATCTTGCACTTGGACTCCTCGAACTCGATGACCATCACCACTTGATGTCATCCACACATAGGCTACTTGAAATCTTTCCTTTTGATGCAAGCCCATGAGAAACACCTAACCCACATAGACATAACAAACACATAGCATGGGTTAGGTAACAAAGCACAATTCATAATTACTTACCATACCACTAGATCACTTGAGCTCACTGTAGGAGATATGCCCTAGAGGCAGTAATAACAGTTATTTTGTATCTCCGAGTTTGTAATGAATGTTTATGTTCCATGCTATAACTGCAATGATTCTCGAGTCTACAATAACCACGAGGCTCAGAGGGAAACTCATGTGCACGTGTGGTATAATAAACGGTAAAATGTATTCCTAGTCTTGCCTCTAAGACTGGCTCAAGTATTGCATGATGATCATGTTTTCCTGATCATGGGCATGTCTATGCTGGCAATTTTGAGGGCAAAATGTTAGTAGAACACTTGTGTTGAATCGACCCGAATTGATGTTATGCTATGAGATACATTCGTCACAAGTTAATGGTAAATAACACAGAGATAGTTAATGTTTGCATAATTCCTTAGACCATGAGAGTATCGAGTTCCTTCGTACTTGCTTCGTGAACTTTGGGGTTTGTTAAACGTCATCCGTAACTGGGTGGCTATTATGGCGGCTTACGGGTTCACGGAAAGGTATGACAAGAAACGAGATAGCTCAAGATTGGGATTTGCTCCTCCAACGATGGAGAGATATTCTCGGGCCCTCTCGGTGTTACGGTATCCATCATCGTCTGGCCAAACACATTGTGATTTGATCACTGGGATGTCGGAACACGGAAACGAGAAAAGAGAACAAAACCGGTAACGAGGTAACTTGCATGGTGGACAAGTTGTTGATCCACGGGGATGCAATAAATCTCACCTCGGGTGTTTGTAATATATTGTGAAGCAACAGGAATAGCACATGGCAACTGGAGGTTCACTCGAATATTCATTCGTGTGGGTATAGGGGTCAATATGGGTGTCCACGGCTCCGATGTTGATCATTGATCGGAAAGTGTTCCCGGTCATGTCTATACTTCACCGAACCTATAGGGTCACACGCTTAAGGGTCATCTATCTGCTGAATACTAGACGGGGTGTCTGAGAGAAAATCACCGAAAAAGTTTCGGACGAAACGGAAACGTTCCGGAGAGGACACCGGAATAGTTCCGATAAAACTAAAAAGTTGTTTCAAGGGATACCATAAAGTCAAATTGGTTCTGGCACACGCTTGGAAATTCTTGGAGGATGCCAGAAGTGTTTTGGAAACTTCTGGGAATTTTTCGGGATAAAAACCGGAAATGTTCCGGAGCTGCCGGAACCGATTTGGTTGCTTTTCGCAGATGAAATTTACTAACCCGAAATTATTTCAGAACGCGTCCAAAATCATTTGTGTGGGTACTGGAATTATTCTAAAACCCACAGAAATTTACTAATCCGAAATTATTTCAGAACGCGTCCAAAATTGGTTCCGTGAATAGTAAAAATCACTTTATGAATATTTTTTTTAGAAAGTCACCTTTTGGGATATTTCCCAACAGGTTTCTAGAAGGGATTGGGGAGCAAGGCACCCCCATGTGGGGGGGGGGCCCTAGAGTGGCCGGCCAAGGTGGTGCTCCTCCATGGAGCTCCACATGGCACCCCTTTTCCCTTTTATTCTTTTATGTAAGACATAAAGTGGGTGTACTTTTGGTATTTTTGAATGCCAACTTTACCCCTTGGCTATCCTATAAATAGAAGTGGAGGGGTGCTCTCCAAACCTCATCCAAGCTCTCATACACATGCCATGCTCGTCTGGCTCTCTCTCTCCCTCCCATCGAAATAGTTTCGTAGAGCCGAAAGGCTGTCTGGGTTCCGGCAGGAACTAGTTCTGGATGGCGAAGCCCTGCCGGATAGCTGACACCGTATGTGTGCAACCCCGTAGAGAGATTGTAGTTTCGATCTTTTGCCCGAGGGGCTGTTCGAGTGTCCTCCCGAAGGGTTGTCCGAGTTACCGTTCGAGTTTCGAGGGTCCTCCCGAAGGGCTGTCCGCGACATCGTCCGAGGGACTGTCCGACCGCCTCCCGAAGGGCTATCCGACGAGGGAGTACATCCTCGCGGTTGGGAGGTTGTAAATCCTAGCTGCAGGGATCTGCACCAACGATCTACACCGACTCTTCTTCCGCTGCGCTATGAGTCGGTACGGATCAGATCAAACCCTGTATGCAGTCTCCATAGTGGTCCTAGGCGTGCTCGCTGTACCGAATTTTTTTGTTTTCTGTCGCGTTCCCCTATAGTGGCATCATGAGCCGTGCTATGCGTAGATGCAGGTTACGATCTAGAATACATGGAGATGTATGGGTATTGCATAATATAATTTTGGAGTAGATGAGATCTATTGCTGAAAATTATTTATGCGGGTGGCAGATGAAATCTGTTACCCGATGTTCTTGTTGCTTCACTAGAATTTGCGTATTTCTGATCTCGAGACATCATGGTGGAATTTCGCAAAGTTTTGGCAATCCGCGATCCTGATTGATCAACGAAGTGCTATCAGTTCTTTGGGTTCCGCCATAGTCAAAAGAAAGATGAAATTCCCAGACGAAAGGGCAATGCAGATATGATCTGCACGGGGGTCATGCGTATGACGAAGTTTAGTATCACTAGTAGAAAAACGACTTTACGTTCGCATCATTAGTCCCGGTTTGACTACGGCCCGGGACTAATGTGACCATTAGTCCCGGTTCCATCGGCTAGGGGCAGGGGAATCATTAGTCCTGGTTCGTGTTGAACCTTTAGTCCCGGTTTGTGACACAAACCGGGACTAAAGGTGTGGTGGCAGGCTGGTGTCAGGACGATCACCTTTAGTCCCGGTTCGTGTCACAAACCGGGACTAGAGGTTAACCTTTAGTCCCGGTTTGTTACATGAACCGGGACTAAAGGTCTGGTGGCAGGCTGGTGTCAGGCTGGGGCCCCACGATCCCCTTTAGTCCCGGTTCGTGTCACAAACCGGGACTAGAGGTTAACCTTTAGTCCCGGTTTGTTACATGAACCGGGATTAAAGGTGTCACTATATAAACCCTTCGTCCAGACCGAGCCGAAGCTCTCTGTTTTTCCCCTTTCCTCTCCTCTCTGTTCTTCCCTTCTTGCTCGAGCTCATCCTCCATTTTTGCAAAAAATTGTCAAGATTTGAAGGCACCCAATCAATCCAAGTGTTCACAAAGGTTAGCAACTTTGTCCTTTCATCTCTCATTGCTAGATTAGCTCGTGCAATGCTCTATAAATATAGTGATTTGTGGGTTCTAGTTTGGGAGTAATTATGTGGGAGATTATTTGATTTATATGCAATTTGAGCTCAAAGTAACTTCTTAGTTTGCATATGTGTAGGTGTGGTTTACTTAGTGCCTTCCCGTCCCCGTCCTAACCACCGTCGATCGCCCGCATCGTCCCGTCGCCGGCACCACACCTTGGTGAGCCTCTTGTTCTTATCCTTTTTATAAAAAAAATCTTATTTGTATGATTTAGATAGTTAATTGTATAATTTTCTTACATGTATGATTGTTTGTTATACATAGTGCCATGACTTTGATATCCGTCCCCGTCGGCCCTCGTCCGGTTTATGATTCGGATGTGGTATATATATTCTCTTTTATAACTATTTGTTGCATTTCGCGTTTATGACAATTATGCTCATCAAGTTGACATAGATATTTTTATCTAGGAGGTATGTGAACCGGAAATTGCAACCGACCCTCTTGTCGAGAAGTTAAATTTAGTTGAAAAAGAAAACGAGTATTTGAAAGAAAAATTGAAAAGAATTGAAGAAGAGAAGATGAAACTGGAGTTGTATGTTGCCGATGTCGTCCATGATCACAAGATCAAGATGGATGCAATGCGCTTGAAGATTAGAAAATTTAAAAAATATGCCGTTAATCAAGAGGCTTGGTATCACTATGCTGTTGGATCAATTGTTACCTTAGTTGCGATCTTGATCGCATTTGTTGTTGCATTTAAATGCTTTAGCTAGAGAGTTTGTATGTTGTTTTATGAGAATAAATGTGTATGAACTATATGTATGAACTTGTATTAATTTGGTCTTTTCGGCGTTGTGTAATGAAGATGAGCCGGCAGTGGATGTACGATGACCGATGCTCTCCCCAGTTCATTAATGGCGTGCGTACTTTTCTGGTTGCGGCTGAGGCAAACAAGCGGGCGGATGGTTTTATGTGTTGTCCATGTGCTGTCTGTAAGAATGATCACAATTACTCTAACTCAAGAACCATTCACGTCCACCTGTTTACATCCGGTTTCATGTCCGGCTATAACTGTTGGACCAAGCACGGAGAAAGAGGGGTCCTAATGGAAGAGAATGAAGAAGAAGAGGATGATGACAGCTATCTTGGCCATGGGTTCCCTGAATACGATGGTACAACAATGGGGGAAGAAGCTGAAGAAGAGGCATCAGATGAGCCCGCTGATGATCTTGGTCGGGCCATTGCCGATGCAAAGAGAAACTGTGCAAGTGAAAAGGAGAAGCTGAAGTTGCAGCGCATGTTAGAGGATCACAAGAAATTGTTGTACCCAAATTGCGAAGATGACAAGAAAAAGCTGGGTACCACACTGGAATTGCTGCAATGGAAGGAAGAGAATGGTGTATCTGACAAGGGATTTGCAAAGTTGCTGATAATGTTAAAGAAGAAGCTTCCAAAGGACAACGAATTGCCCGACAGTACGTACAAAGCAAAGAAGGCTGTCTGCGCTCTAGGATTAGAGGTGCAGAAGATACATGTATGCCCTAATGACTGCATCCTCTACCGCGGTGAGTACGAGGATTTGAATGCATGCCCGGTATGCGGTGCATTGCGCTATAAGATCAGCCGCGATGACTCTGGTGATGTTGAGGGCGAGCGCCCCAGAAAGAAGATTCCTGCCAAGGTGATGTGGTATGCTCCTATAATACCACGGTTGAAACGTTTGTTCCAAAACAAAGAGCATGCCAAGTTGATGCGATGGCACAAAGAAGACCGTAAGAAAGACAGGAAGTTGAGAGTACCCGCTGACGGATCGCAGTGGAGAAAAATCGAGAGAAAGTGGAAGGACTTTGCAGATGACGCAAGGAACGTATGGTTTGGTTTAAGTGCAGATGGCATTAATCCTTTCGGGGAGCAGAGCAGCAATCATAGCACCTGGCCTGTGACTCTATGTATCTATAACCTTCCTCCTTGGTTGTGCATGAAGCGGAAGTTCATTATGATGCCAGTGCTCATCCAAGGCCCCAAGCAACCCGGCAACAACATTGATGTGTACCTAAGGCCATTGGTTGAAGAACTTTTACAGCTGTGGAGTATAGAAGGTGTACGTGTGTGGGATGAGCACAAACGGCAGGAATTTGACCTGCGAGCGTTGCTGTTTGTAACCATCAATGATTGGCCTGCTCTTAGTAACCTTTTAGGACAGACAAACAAGGGATACCACACATGCACGCACTGTTTAGATGATACCGACAGTATATATTTGGATAAATGTAAGAAGAATGTGTACCTGGGACATCGTCGATTTCTTCAGATCAATCATGTCTTAAGAAATAAAGGCAAGCATTTCAAAGGTGAGGCAGATCACCGGAAGAAGCCTCGCCACCGTACTGGTCATGATATACTTGATATGGTCAAGGATTTAAATGTAATCTTTGGAAAGGGTCCTGGCGGACAATCTGTTCCGAATGACGCTGACGGACACACACCCATGTGGAAGAAGAAATCTATATTTTGGGACCTACCATATTGGAAAGAACTAGAGGTCCGCTCTGCAATCGACGTGATGCATGTGACGAAGAATCTTTGCGTGAACCTGCTAGGCTTCTTGGGCGTGTATGGGAAGATAAAAGATACACCGGAGGCACGGGAGGACCAGCAATGTATGCACGAAAAAGACGGCATGCATCCAAAGCAGTATCAGGGTCCTGCCAGCTACGCTCTTACCAAAGAAGAGAAGGAAATCTTCTTTGAATGCCTGCTCAGTATGAAGGTCCCGTCTGGCTTCTCGTCGAATATAAAGGGAATAATAAATATGGCAGAGAAAAAGTTCCAGAACCTATAGTCCCATGACTGCCACGTGATTATGATGCAACTGCTTCCGGTTGCATTGAGGGGGCTTCTACCGGACAACGTTCGATTAGCCATTGTGAAGCTATGTGCATTCCTCAATGCAATCTCTCAGAAGGTAATCGATCCAGAAATCCTACCAAGGTTACAGAATGATTTGGTGCAATGTCTTGTCAGTTTCGAGTTGGTGTTCCCACCATCCTTCTTCAATATCATGACGCACGTCCTAGTTCACCTAGTCGAAGAGATTGCCATTCTGGGTCCTGTATTTCTACACAATATGTTCCCCTTTGAGAGGTTCATGGGAGTCTTAAAGAAATATGTTCAAAACCGTGCTAGGCCAGAAGGAAGCATCTCCAAGGGCCATGAAACAGAGGAGGTCATTGAGTTTTGTGTTGACTTTATTCCTGACCTTAAGCCAATTGGTGTTCCCGAATCGCGGCATGAGGGCAGACTTGGTGGAAAAGGCACGCTAGGAAAGGACCAAGTAATATGTATGGACGGGCATTCTTGGGCGCAAGCACACTACACAGTTCTACAAAATTCTAGCTTGGTGGGTCCGTATATCGACGAACACAAGAATATTCTACGCTCCAAACACCCGGAGCAGTCTGACGACTGGATTACACGTGAACACACGGGGACTTTCGGCGGTTGGTTGCAGACACGTCTCATGCATGACGACAGTGTTGGAGATGAGCTGTACTTGCTGTCCAAGTTACCATCTTCGACTATATTGACTTTCAAAGGGTACGAGATAAATGGGAATACATTTTACACGATCGCCCAAGATAAAAAGAGCACCAACCAAAACAGTGGTGTCCGCTTTGATGCAGCAAACACCAATAGGCCAAAGGACACATATTATGGTTACATAGAGGAGATATGGGAACTTGACTATGGACGTGAATTGAAGGTCCCTTTGTTTCGCTGCAAATCGGTCAATCTGTCAGGAGGCGGCGTAAAGGAAGACCCGCAGTACGGAATGACAACAGTGGATCTCAAGAATCTTGGGTACGCAGACGAACCATTCGTCCTAGCCAATGATGTGGCGCAGGTTTTCTATGTGAAGGACATGTCTACCAAGCCGAGAAAAAGAAAAGATAAGGAAGCGAATACATCATACGATGAGCCAAAGCGCCACATAGTTCTTTCAGGGAAAAGAAATATCGTGGGAGTGGAGGACAAGACAGACATGTCAGAAGATTATGAAAAGTTTCATGAAATTGGTCCCTTCACAGTGAAGATTGACCCAAGCATCCTGTTAAATGATGAAGATTGTCCATGGTTACGGCGCAAAGGGACACACGCAAAGAAAAAGTTTTATACCCAAAGATCCCACTCTGGGATGTGACCGGCTTCACCGTCATCACTTTCTTCTCTAGTGAGTTTCCGGACTTATCTCGAAAGTCCCACTTCGGACAAACCGGATGGAATCTTTGTAATAGTTAGGGTATATATGTGTTTTGGCATTTGAAAGGCGAAGAAATATATCTTTAAGGACTGGATGCAATTTTCAACCCTTTCTGACTTCATTCGCTATTTTTCATGCATTTAATGAATTTTTGGAGCTAAATGACCCTGAAATTGAAAAACACTACAAATGAACTCTGAAAAGGTTGAAAGTTGGCATGGTATCATCATTTCACCCACATAGCATGTGCTAAAAAGTTGAGAGGGTTACGGCAAAAACTGGATGCACTTCGTGTACAAAATGGACAATCTCTTTCGAAGTATCAGGGTTTCGGACGAAAACTCATCTGTTACAAAGGCATTTCATTTTTTTAACTTATATCAACTCCAGACATTTTGTGAGTTCAACATGCACCATTCAAAGCCACATCATCAATTTTCAACCCTTTCTGACTTCATTCGCTATTTTTCATGCATTTAATGAATTTTTTGAGCTAAATGACCCTGAAATTGAAAAGCACTACAAATGAACTCTGAAAAGGTTGAAAGTTGGCATGGTATCATCATTTCACCCACATAGCATGTGCTAAAAAGTTGAGAGGGTTACGGTAAAAACTGGATGCACTTCGTGTACAAAATGGACAATCTCTTTCTAAGTATCAGGGTTTCGGACGAAAACTCATCTGTTACAAAGGCATTTTCATTTTTTAAAATAACGTAAGAATTACCAAATTGAATATAATGATAAAACACACTAATATTAAATAGCAGAAAAAAGAATCACTGATAAATCTATTTTTAAAGTAAAGTTATTCACAAACTAGTGATTCACACAAATTTCAAATAATTCAAATTTAAACTACTCAAATTTGAAAAGTACTGGCACTAACAGAAAGTTTATAATTTTTGTGACCTAAAGCAAAAAGATTCACTCAGAAACTCTAAATATTTGGCTGTAAGTAGAAACAAAAGAAAATAAATAAAGCAAAAAAATGGAAAAAAGCCCGCCTACTGGGCCGCCATGGCCTGCATACGACTAGAAACCCAATTGGGCCAGGATGCAGGCCCGCACGGCCCAATAGGCCCCACAGGGCAGCACAAGTTCGGTAGGCCCACAAAGACCTGCTTAGAGAGGAGCTCGACACGGTAGCCGCGGTGGGGCTTATAAACCGCTGCGAGCTCCTCTCAACTAGCGAGGTGGGACTAAACATTCGACACGGGAAGCCAGGCCTTTAGTCCCGGTTGGTGGCTCCAACCGCGACTAAAGGCCCCCTTTAGTCCCGGTTGGAGCCACCAACCGGGACTAAAGGCCTGGCTTCCCGCCGCTTGGCCTGGGTGAATTTCACCTTTAGTCCCGGTTGGTGGCTCCAACCGCGACTAAAGGGGGGCCTTTAGTCGCGGTTGGAGCCACCAACCGGGACTAAAGGCTTTCATATATAAGCAGCACTTATGAATCCATCCTCTCCATTCTCTCGACGCCAAACACAGAGACGCCGCCAGGCTGCTGCGCCGCCGCCTGCCCCGACGCCGGCCGCCCGCGCCTCCTCCCTGACGCCGCCCGCGCCTCTCCTCTCCGACGCCGCCCCTGACGCCGGCCGCCCGCGCCTCCTCTCCGACGCCGCCCCTGACGCCGGCCGCCCGCGCCTCCTCCCCGACGCCGCCCGCGCCTCTTCCCCGATCGACGCCACCCACGCCTCTCCTCTCCGACGCCACCCGCGCCCGCCGGCCTCGACCTCGCCGTCGCCGGCCTCGATCGACCTCGCCGTCGCCGTCCTTGACCTCGCCCGCTGTGAGCTCGCGCCGCCCCCTCCGGCGATTTTTTTTTCACTAGATATGTTTTAGATTATTATTAACTAGTATACAATGTATGTATATATGTATATATGTATGTATGTTTTGATGTTTTAAATGTTTTAGATGATTATTTTTTCACTATATGTATGTATGTTTTTTTTTCACTAGTTTTTTTTATACAATGTATGTATATATGTATATGTAGATGAACGGTGGAATTTGCATAGATTTTCTGTTTTTTAGTTTTTTATACGTATAGAAAAAAGTTGCATAGGAAAAAGTTGCCTAGAAAAAAGTTGACCATGTATTAATAATATTTTAATGTTAATATATATCTTAATGTTGTATTTGCAAAAGTTTGTCATGTATTTGCAAAATCAAGTGAAAAAGAATTACAAAAATCACAATCAAGCATTTAAAAAATGTTAAATTTGCATAGAATTTGTTCTCGACGTCTACGATGCCCGGCCCGCATCCTCGTCGTCGACTCGGTGGCAAGAACCTGCTTCAGAGGTGCCATGTCCGGGACTGGGCTCCGCCGGGCTGGCACTGGGAGGTGCTACCTTCCGAGGCGCGCAACTTGGTGAGGAACCGGGCTCCCGTCGTCGACCCGGAGCTTCTTTGGTGGCGGTCGTGTGGGCCACTTTCGGTGCGGAGGAAGCCGGCCCCCGCGGAGGTGGTACGTCGCCGTGTCAGGGAGGAGGACGAGCACGTCCGTCGCTACATGGTTGCGTTGGACGTCAGGTTCTCCAATACCTGGCAGGTTCTTCAGGGATCTCACCCGAGCTATGATCCTGTGATGGTTCCTTCTCTTTGGGTGTCCACCGCCCGCGCCTCAGGAACCGCGAGTGAACTAGATTCTTCAATAATATTCAATCTGTATTAGCTAGTGATGTTATATGATAATATTCGAGATGTATTAGTGATAATTAATACTCGAGATGTATTCGAGATTATATTCGATAATATTCGAGACAATGTATTCGAGATTATATTCGATGATGCATATTATCTGGATTATTCGAGATGTATTAGTGATATTATTCGAGATGCATATTATCTACTATGATTCAGTTTTTCCTTATTGATTGCATTCTAATTTGAATACTAAATTGATTTGTCTTTCTTCTGGATTAGTTAATATAAGCTATGGACAATACCGGCAGAGACGGAGAAGAGACCATGTTCGACATCATACACTCCCCGAGCCCAGATGAGAATGAACCCAAAGATGACGTCTCGCAATATCTGAACATTAATAATTCCGGTGAGGGAGTATTAATATTTGATGAAGACGAACGAAGAGACGAAGGCCACAACAATGATGACGAAGGAAATGTTCTTCAAATAACAAAGACCGGTGAGGTATATATATATAAGGCCTCTGGTGATCATTACATGTATTAATTGATTTATATATATTAACGAATCGATCTTTCTTCTTTTATCCCTCCGGATCGAGCAAATCTTCTACAAGCAGAGGAGTACGAGGCCCGGCCAGAAGGTTGCAGGCTGGCATAAAGTACAACATCGATGCCATCAAAGAAAATGGCGAACCGCTTGCTCCTAAAAAGAATGCGGACAAATTTACTCGTCAATGCGGAGTTATTGTCAGGGACCAAATCCCGATCTCCGTTCAAGAATGGAATAAGCCAGCAAAGGGAGATCAAGGAGTTACTTTTGTCGACGGAAGAGCAAAAGATCTGCTTTGGGAATCGCTCATGGCACATTTCACCCTACCAGATCATTTGACAGATGAAGAACGGGAGAAAGTCAAGAAGAGTGCTCTTAAGAAGATGGCGATAGCATTCAATAACCACAAGAAAAGAATATGGGCCAAGTACCAAGCAGACGGAAAGAAGACTCCAGCATTCAAGGGAACACTGGAGAAGGCAAAAGATCACTGGGACGCTTTCGTGCAGTTCAAGGAATCGGAAGAAGCTAAGGAATGGTCGAGAATAAACAAGATTAATGCTGCGAAAAAAAGTGGCACCATACTCTGGGGCCAGGTGGCTACCAGGTCAACCGGCCTAAGTGGGATCTCACTGAGGAATAGATGATTGCTGCAGGGGTCACTCCAGTTACATTGAGTTGGCCCCCCAGGTGCAGGACTTGGTTTTATGCGCATGGGGGGAAGTTGGACCCAGAGACAGGGCTGGTTATGGAGCGGGCAAGTCTTAAAGAAGCCTCCGACACTTTACTTGTTGCAATACAAGATGCTCGAACGGGAAAGTACAAGCCCGACAGAGAGAATGACGAGCTTACGCGCGCCCTGAACAATCCTGAACACCCGGGACGAACACGAGGCAAAGGCGTTGTTCCGTGGTTTGAGGGGTTTGCGGATTGGAACGCCACTTACAGAAGCCGTGCGAGAAAGAAGCAGCAGGAGGAGGAGCAGAGGAAGCAGGAGGAGGAGCAGAGGAAGCAGGCAGCAGACCGCCTTCAACTGATGGAATCGAAGCACGCGGAGTTGGAACGCGCTTACCAAAGGCAGCAGGAGCAGATCGACTCACTTTGCCAGGAAAGGGCGTCTCAGCGGCAGCAGCAAGTAGATCCAGCATTGGATACAACCATCCCATCTATGCCGAAAAGCAGCGTGGGTTCCACCCCGACCGATGATGCACTGCTGGATAGATACCCTGTGGATGATATCAAACATACGACACCTTGTGAGCTACACATGAAAGTGAAGAACATATCCATGAAGGTGGCGGACGGCTATGCTTTAACAAATCCCCCTGAAGCAAACTTCCATTGCAATCCGATTCCAGCTGGCTATGCTCGTGTCGGGGTTGATGAAGTGATGTCAGGATATTACGAGCTACTGCTTGACATTCCTGGAGGTGACGAGGAGCGCACACTGGGAGAGGCCATACATCGTATCATTCTATGGAGAAAGGATTGCATCGTCTTTCCAAGGCCACCGACTCCTCCTCCAAGTCCGCCACCGCGTCAGCCGACTCCAACCCTGCCCGAGACGCAGCGCGGCGCTAGTCCGCCACCGCGTCAGCCGTCTCCACCACCCCACCCCGAGACGGAGCCCATCAGCGCGAGTCCGCCATATCGATCTCGGGCGCGTCAGCCTTCTCCAAAGCGGAAGAGAGCAGCAAGCAAGAAAGCCTCTCCTCCTGCCAAAAAGAAGTTGGCTTACGAGATGACTATCGAGGAAAACAAGGCCGAAGTGGCTGCCCAAGTGAAGGCCCATTTTGCACCGAAACAGCCCCCGCCGAAGGAGAAAATACCTGATGAAGTCATACAACACTTTATTGATAATGCTCAACCAGCTGTGAAGAGGACGGACTCAGACTATGAGCGTTGTATTAAGAAGTTATATGTGGCACAAAAAGATAAGGAGTCGAGCTCGAGCCAAGCAAGGAGTAGTAAATGCGGGAAAACCGTTCCCCAGCTGGGAGAACAGGCAGTGCAATCGATCCCCCCGCTCATTGTACAATCACATGGTGTGAGTACCGCCGATCAGCCGGTAATAACCGACGCTCATAGACAGATGGCTAGAGACGCCGGTGTCACTGTTGAACAACTCCTAGGCATCGAGGAACTCCCCAAGATTCAAGATAACGAAGTAGCATGGAAATATGTCCCCGGCCAAGATCTGGTCAGGGAGGTCAAGAATCTATCAACGAGAATGCGCCATTTGCATGACTGGTACCTGAGAGAAGTCAAGAAGGGGCGAGATTCCCTCATGGTGAAAGTCAAGGAAGAGCATTACTTCCATGCAAAAGATTTGTGGGTTGAGTTTCAAGAATTGTTTCAGTTATTCAATCAAGACGCACTCGACAAATCTCTCGTTAGTTGCTATTGTCTGTAAGTGATTTCTTTCTGTAATTTAAGTCTCTAGCTGTGCTCGTTCGTTGCCTGTAATTATCCTCACTATATTCTTTTCTGTGGTATTATGCAGAATGAAGATTTATGAAATGAAAAGAGATGGACGCTATGGCATTGGGTTCATTGACCCAAATACCATTAATGAAGAGGTGTGGTCACGTCACCCAAAAGAGACAGAGAAGTACTTGCTAGAGTTTTTGAAGCAACTAAATACCCAACCAGAAATAGTATTTCCTTACAACTTTGGGTGAGTGTTACTGTCTTGTACTACAAATTCTATTTTGCTTACTAGATGTTAATAAGTGTAGTTGATGAGTTATGCACATGCCCGCTTAATTATACAAACGTGTGCGCATGCAGTTTCCACTGGATCCTGCTAATCATTGAAGTTGACGAGGGAAAAGTTAAAGTACTGGACTCACTACTTAAAGAACCTAAAGAGTACTTAATCGTGAAGGGGATGGTCGACAGGTAATTTCAATCATTATCGCACTATGTCAGCCAGCTCTTTATTTCATTTCCTGATATCAACTAATTAATAACTCCTTTATTCATTTTCTTTGCCGGGCAGGGTTTGGCAAAGCTTCATCAAACAGGTCCCAGGCGCATGGAAACAAGAGCTGAAATGGGTGTGACCCAGGGTACGTAATTAAGTAGTACTAGCTACGTGTCCGCGCATCTCTTTAATTCTAGTTTCAATACCATTATCATGCTTGATTAATTATTATTTGATTGAATTCTATTCTCGTAAAGTGCATGAGTCAGGCGTCGGGGAATAATTTATGTGCATACTACATTTGCGAGAACATTCGCATTATGACGTCCGAATGGAGCAGATCTGAAAGACAACTTTGGGTACGTTTGCCAGAACACTATCCACAATTTTTTATCATGATCTAATATATATACACATAACTAATATATTCATCTTGATCTCCTTCTTTAAAGCTGAGGGAGATGCGGGCAAAGCTCCTACCAACGGACCGCATACGAGCACTTCGAGAGGAAATTGCGGGATTTTTGGTTGACCAGGTCATACATCCCAAAGGAGCATACCATTACATGACTGAATAAATTGCGGGATTTTTGGTCTACAAATTGCGGGATTTTTGGTTGACCAGGTCATACATCCCAAAAATCCTGCTTTTGCATGCATGTAATTATCTGCAAATTGTAGGAGAAATTGTATATACCAAATTGTATATATATGTGTATGCGCATATGGTCGTACGAGAAATTCTATGATATATATATGATTGGCTACGAGAAATTCTATTTATATATGCATGACGTGTACAGTATGTATGTAGTAGCGTAAAATATGTTTGAAATGAAAAAGAATTTCTTGCAAAAAAAAAGAATTAAATGGAAAACACAAAATTAAAAGGAAAAATAAAACATAAACCCCTAAACCCCTATACCTTTTAGTCCCGGTTGGTGTTACCAACCGGGACTAAAGGCCCCCCAGCCCCCGGCGCGGGCTCGTGCCACGTGGACCTTTTAGTCCCGGTTGGTGTTACCAACCGGGACTAAAGGCCCCCCAGCCCCTGGCGCGGGCTCGTGCCACGTGGTGGGCCTTTGGTCCCGGGTCATGACGAACCGGGACTAAAGGGGGGGGGGGGCTTTAGTCGCGACCCTTTAGTGCCGGTTGTTGAACCGACATTAAAGGCCCTTACGAACCGGGACTAAAGGCTGATTCTGCACTAGTGTATGGGGCTCGAGATTTAATTATCTCGTGTTTCATACACCCCGAGATGTTAATCTAGCGACTTGAATAATCATACTTGATGATAAAACGTTGGTAGCTGCGGTTTAAGTCAAAACCTTAGAAGCCACGTAAAATAAAATTTTGCATAAACCGATTAGAGGCGTCTAACTTGGTTTTGCAGGATGTGCATGTGATGTGGTATAGCAATGCTCATATTAATTCGATTATGTATGAGATGACTATATGATGTAAATTTATTAACATGACCTGCGTGCCATGATTCGGCATGATGGCTGGAGCCATATGATTGTCACTTTAATGACCTGCATGTCAACCTCATGTAATGCACTTATTTTATTAGCTATAGAGATAGCAATATTATCTGGTGCATCGACAAGGTGGTGGCAATCTTCGCGAAGGTGAGCACCGACGCAAATGCCGAAGACGAAGAAATTAAAGACTTCTCCGTCAGAAAGGGCTATACCATCTCATGCTATTATGAATTGCCTAAGATGTTTATCCCTTATGATGCACCCTTTTGATTGCGCGGTAGTCACTTTTTATTAGGGTGATCTCTCACTTAAAAATATCAAGTAGTTAGTGTTCTCCCAAGTGTAGCACCGTCACGACACCTATCTCTTCGGGGCATCACATGATCTCCATGGGTGCGAACGATTAGAGAAGTGTGAGGCGGGTGAGTTGAGACCTCGCAGCAAGATCATTTGGTTGACTTGACGTTCAGGCAGGACAGTCTTGAGCTCGGAACACACGCATCGAAAGATGAACAAGAATCACATAGAGATGTGATCGGCAAGTTTGCCTACCGATTGAAGTTCACGCCATTTGAGTTCATCTCGAACCGTGATGTTGAACTGAAATGCGGATCTTGAATCACTCACAATCAATTATGAGAGACATTGATTTGAGTGGGAGCGCACTTTAGAATAAAAATGTTTATTCACTAGTGCCAAAATCATTATGAACAAAGTCTAAGTGAAACTTGTGTTTTCCGTTATAGATCAAATGGCTCGCAACACCGCGTTCAACTTAGGCCCGATGTTAGAGAAAGAGAAGTTAGCTGCGACTGGAAGCAACTATGCGGACTGGGTCCGTAACCTGAGGATTGTCCTCAGGAGCGCTAAGAAAATGTATGTGCTTGAAACTGCTCTTCCAGCTAAACCGGCGGCAGATGCCCCGGAAGATGAACAAAATGTCTGGGCCACTAAGGATGATGATCACAACTTAGTGAAGTGCCTCATGCTAGCTTGCATGAGTGCAGGGCTTCAAAAACGTTTTGAATTCCATAAACCCCATGATATGATCCGGGAATTGGATGCTCTGTACAAGGAAACTGTAAGGTCTGAACGATTTGATATCATGAAGGCCTTGATGGAATGCAAGATGGCTGAGGGTAGTTCAGTTGGCGAACACGTAGTCAAAATGATTGGCTATGCTGAAAGGCTTAAAACCTTGGAATTTCCAATTCCGCCTGGCCATATGATGGACATGATGCTTTCTTCACTCCCCCTGTCTTACGACGGTTTTGTCATGAACTACAACATGAGTGGGATGGAGAAGACACCGGAAGAGGTACTCGCCATGCTGAAAACTACGGAAGGAGGACTGCGGAAAAATCGCAAGCAAGTGTTGGTTGCGAATAAAACCGCCAGTTTCAAAAATAAAGGCAAGCCAAAGAAGGGCAAGGGCACCAGTAAGACCGGCTCCCAAAGCAACTCTAAGGGCGGAGCCAAGAATGAAACTGAGTGCTTCTACTGCAAGGGCACAGGACACTGGAAGAGAAACTGTAAGAAATATCTGGAAGATAAGAAGTCCGGGAAAACCGGAAAAGGTATAATTGTTATACAAGTTAATGTCATTGACGTTTTGCTTGCTAGCGAAAATTCTAAGTCTTGGATATTTGATACCGGATCGGTTGCTCACATTTGCAACTCGATACAGGGGCTTCAGAAGGTGCGCAAACTAGCAAAGAATGAAGTCGTGATGCGTGTCGGGAACGGCACTGGAATCGCCGCTCAAGCCGTCGGCATTATGCCTCTACGTCTCCCTTCAGGATTTATCTTAGAACTAAATAACTGTTATTTTGTTCCACTATTGTGTAGAAACATTATCTCCGGATCATGTTTAGTACACGATGGGTATTCGTACAAGTCAGAGAACAATGGTTGTTCACTTTATTGTAAGGATATGTTTTATGGATTTGCACCCATTGTTGGGGGCCTTTTTCATACTAAATCTTGAATGTGGAAATGATGTCTTTAACGTGAATGCTAAACGCCTTAAGAAGGCTGATGCCACCACCACTTTCATGTGGCACTGTCGCCTTGGCCACATCGGAAAGAAACGCATGAAAGACTCCATAAAGATGGAATTTTACCGTCCTTTGATTTTGAATCATTTGACACATGTGAAGCTTGTTTGATGGGGAAAATGACCAAGACGCCGTTCACGGGTCATCCTGAACGGGCGAGTGAATTGTTGGAAATAATACATAGTGATGTATGTGGTCCAATGAGCACAATCGCACGGGGTGGGTATTTCTACTTCGTGACTTTTACTGATTATTTAAGTAGGTATGGATATATCTACTTGATGAAGCATAAGTCGGAAACCTTTGAAAAGTTCAAAGAATTTCAGAATGAGGTAGAAAATCATCGTAACAAAAGGATTAAGTTTCTGTGGTCTCATCGCGGAGGCGAATATCTTAGTCATGAGTGTTGGAAATATGCCCTAGAGGCAATAATAAATTGGTTATTATTATATTTCCTTGTTCATGATAATCGTTTATTATCCATGCTATAATTGTATTGATTGGAAACTCAAATACATGTGTGGGTACATAGACAACACTATGTCCCTAGTAAGCCTCTAGTTAACTAGCTCGTTGATCAAAGATGGTTAAGGTTTCCTAGCCATGGACATGAGATGTCATTTGATAACGGGATCACATCATTAGGAGAATGATGTGATGGACAAGATCTAAACTATAAACATAGCATGTGATCGTGTCAGTTTATTGCTATTGTTTTTATGCATGTCAAGTATCTGTTCCTATGACCATGAGATCATGCAACTCCCTGACATCAGAGGAGTATCTTGTGTGTATCAAACGTCGCAACGTAACTGGGTGACTATAAAGGTGCTCTACAGGTATCTCCGAGGATGTCTGTTGGGTTGGCATGGATCAAGACTGGGATTTGTTACTCCGTGTGACGGAGAGGTATCTCAGGGCCCACTCGGTAATACAACATCACAATGAGCCTTGCAAGCAATGTGACTAAAGTGTTAGCCACGAGATCTTGTATTACGGAACGAGTAAAGAGACTTGCCGGTAACGAGATTGAACTAGGTATAGAGATACCGACGATCGAATCTCGGGCAAGTAACATACCGAAGAACAAAGGGAACAACATACGGGATTAACTGAATCCTTGACATAGAGGTTCGACCGATAAAGATCTTCGTAGAATATGTAGGAGCCAATATGGGCATCCAGGTCCCGCTATTGGTTATTGATCGTAGAGGTGTCTCGGTCATGTCTACATAGTTCTCGAACCTGCAGGGTCTACACACTTAACGTTTGGTGACGATTAGTATAGTTGAGTTATTTTGTTGGTGACCGAAGGTTGTTCGGAGTCCCGGATAAGATCCTGGACATGACGAGGATCTCCGGAAGAGTCCGGAGGTAAAGATTAATATATGTGATAATAGTGTTTTGATCTCCGGAAGGGTTCCGGAATTCACCGGAAGGGGTTCCGGGTGTTTACCGAAGTGTTCGGGTGCAGCAACACTTTATATGGGCCAAAGGGGTAAAGCCCACGAGGTATTGGAAAGTGCAAAAGGAAGTTTTGCTGCTGCCTTAAGCGGTACTACCGCTGGTAAGGCAGTACTACCGCGTAAGCGGTACTACCGCTTGTGTGAAGCGGTACTACCGCTCGTGAGCGGTACTACCGCTTGTGCGCGGTACTGCAGGGATCCGAGTTGGACTCTTTCCCTGCGGGCCAAACCGACCTTGTGCGGGCAAAACCGACCTGGAGGAGGCTTTTACTCCAAGTTTAGACCCCAAGGCTCAACATATAAATAGAGGGGCAGGGCTAGCACACGGGATATATCAAGATTTCCCAAGCCGTGTGTCGGCAACCCTAACCTTCTAGTTCTCCCGTCATAATCTCCGTAGTGCTTGGCGAAGCCCTGCAGAGATTGTTCCTCACCACCATCACCACGCCGTCGTGCTGCCGGAACTCATCTACTACTTCATCATCGCTCGCTGGATTGAGGAGGTGAAGGCGTCATCAAGCCGTACGTGTGTTGAACGCGGAGGTGCTATCCGTTCGGCACTAGTTCGTGATCGGATCGAGGGACGACTTGCGATTTGGATCGCGGAGACGTTCGACTACATCAACCGCGTTTCTTAACGCTTCCGCTTAGCGATCTACAAGGGTATGTAGATTCACTCTCCCTCTCGTAGATGCTCATCACCATGGATAGATCTTGTGTGTGCGTAGGAAAATTTTTGTTTCCCATGCAACGTTCCCCAGCAGTGGCATCTGAGCTAGGTCTATGCGTAGATGAGATCTCGAGTAGAACACAAACGAGTTGTGGGCGTGGGTGTATACATATTGCTTGCCGTTACTAGTTGATACTTGATTTGGCGGTATTGTGAGATGAAGCGGCCCGGACCGACATTACGCGTACGCTTACGCGAGACAGGTTCCTTCAACTGACATGTAACTTCGTTGCATAAAGATGGCTAGCGGGTGTCTGTCTCTCTCACTTTAGTTGAATCAATTTCAATGAAGAGGGTTCTTTTAGAAGATCAAAAAGCAATCACTACACCACGTTGTGGTTTTGCGTAGGTAAGAACGGTTCTTGCAAACCCGTAGCAGCCACGTAAAATTTGCAACAACAATTAGAGGACGTCTAACTTGTTTTTGCAGGGTATGTTGTGATGTGATATGGCCAAGTACATGATGAGATATATGTGATGTATGAGATGATCATGTGTTGTATAGAATATCATGACTTGCATGTCGATGAGTACGGCAACTGGCAGGAGCCATAGAGTTGTCTTTAATTATTTTCGCCGTTTTGCTTTACTTTATCGCTATGAGTTAGCAATAGTCGTGGAAGCAACAGTCGGCGCGACAACCTCATGGCGACACGTTGATGGAGATCAAGATGATGGAGATCATGGTGTCATGCCGGTGACGATGGAGATCATGCCGGTGCTTTGGAGATGGAGATCAAAAGCACAAGTTCATGGCCATATCATGTCACTTATGATTTGCATGTGATGTTAATCCTTTTATGCATCTTATTTTGCTTAGGACGATGGTAGCATTATAAGGTGATCCCTCACTTAAATTTCAAGATAAAATTGTGTTCTCCCCGAGTGTGCACCGTTGCGAAAGTTCGTCGTTTCGAGACACGCCGTGATGATCGGGTGTGATAGACTCTACGTTCACATACAACGGGTGTAAGCCATGTTGCACGTGCGGAACACTCGGGTTAAACTTGACGAGCCTAGCATGTACAGACATGGCCTCGGAACACAAGAGACCGAAAGGTCGAACATGAGTCATATAGTAGATATGATCAACATGAAGATGTTCACCATTGAAACCACCTCAACTCACGTGATGATCGGACTTAAGTTGGTGGATTTGGATCATGTTACACTCGAATGACCGGAGGGATGTCAATTTGAGTGGGAGTTTTTAAGTAATATGATTAACTAAACTCATTATCTTGAACAATAGTCTAAGTTGTCTTTGCTATATTTATGTTGTAGATCATGGCTCGCGCAGTAGCACCCCTGAATTTTAATGCGTTCCTAGAGAAAGCTAAATTGAAAGATGATGGAAGTAACTTTGTGGACTGGGCCCGTAATCTAAGGATTATCCTTATGGCTTCCCAGAAGGCTTATGTCCTTGATGCACCGCTTGGTGATCCACCCGCTCCAGTTGAGTCTCTAGACGTTGTGAACGCCTGGCAGGATCATTTTGAAGATTACTCAATAGTTCAATGTGCAATATTGTATGGCTTAGAACCGGGACTTCAAAGACGTTTTGAACGTCATGGAGCATATGAGATGTTCCAGGAGTTGAAGTTTATCTTTCAGAAGAATTCCCGGATCGAGAGATATGAGATCTCCGATAAGTTCTATGCTTGCAAGATGGAGGAGAACGGGTCTATCAGTGATCACGTACTCAGAATGTCTGGGTACTCCACCCGTCTGGCTGAATTAGGGATGCCCCTTCCGCCATAGGATATCACTGACAGAGTTCTTCAATCATTGCCACCTAGCTACAAGAGCTTCGTGTTGAACTATAACATGCACGGGATGAACAAGTCAGTCGCCGAGCTGTTTGCGATGCTGAAAGCCGCTGAGTCTGAAATTTAGAAGGAGCATCAAGTGTTGATGGTCAATAAAACCACTAGTTTCAAGAAAAATGGCAAGGGTAAGAAGGGTAACTCCAAGAAGAGTGGCAAAGCAGTTGCTCCTCCCGTGAAGAAACCCAAGGCTGGACCCAAACCAAAAACTGTGTGCTTTCATTGCAAGGGAACTGGACACTGGAAGCGGAACTGCCCCAAGTATTTGGCTGACAAGAAGGCGGCCAACAACAAACAAGGTATATATGATATACATGTTATTGATGTGTACCTTACCAACTCTCGTTGTAGTGCCTGGGTATTCGATACCGGTGCGGTTGCTCATATTTGCAACTCAAAACAGGAACTGCGGAATAGACGGAGGCTGGCAAAGGACGAAGTGACGATGCGCGTGGGAAATGGTTCCAAGGTTGATGTGATCGCCGTCGGCATGCTCGCTCTTCGATTACCATCGGGATTAGTGATGAACCTGAATAAATGTTATTTGGTGCCTGCGTTAAGCATGAACATTATATCTGGATCTTGTTTATTGCGAGACGGTTACTCATTTAAATCAGAGAATAATGGTTGTTCTATTTATATGAGTAATATCTTTTATGGTCATGCACCCGATGTGAGGGGTTTATTCTTATTGAATCTCGATAGTAATGATACACATGTTCATAACATTGATGCCAAAAGATGTAGAATTGATAATGATAATACCACTTTCTTGTGGCACTGCCGTTTAGGTCATATTGGCGTAAAACGCATGAGGAAGCTCCATGCTGATGGACTTTTGGAGTCACTTGATTTTGAATCACTTGACACATGTGAGCCATGCCTCATGGGCAGGATGACTAAAACACCGTTCTCTGGTACAATGGAACGGGCAAGTGACTTGTTGGAAATCATACATACTGATGTGTGCGGTCCGATGAGTATTGAGGCGCGCGGTGGTTATCGTTACTTTCTCACCTTCACTGATGACTTAAGTAGATATGGGTATATTTACTTAATGAAACACAAGTCTGAAACATTTGAAAAGTTCAAACAATTTCAGAGTGAAGTTGAGAATCATCGTAACAAGAAGATTAAATTCCTACGATCTGATCGAGGAGGAGAATATCTGAGTTATGAGTTTGGCAGTCACTTAAGACAATCTGGAATTGTTTCACAACTAACACCGCCTGGAACACCACAGCGTAATGGTGTGTCCGAACGTCGTAATCGAACCTTATTGGATATGGTGCGATCTATGATGTCTCTTGCCGATTTGCCACTATCGTTTTGGGGTTATGCATTAGAGACAGCTGCATTCACTTTAAATAGGGCACCATCAAAATCCGTTGAGACGACGCCATATGAACTTTGGTTTGGCAAGAAGCCAAAGCTGTCGTTTCTTAAAGTTTGGGGATTTGATGCTTATGTCAAAAAGCTTTAGCCTGAAAAGCTGGAACCCAAAGCGGAGAAATGTGTCTTCATAGGATACCCAAAAGAGACAGTTCGGTATACCTTCTACCTCAGATCCGAAGGCAAAGTGTTTGTCGCTAAAAACAGAACATTTCTTGAGAAAGAGTTTCTCTCGAAAGAATTGAGTGGGAGGAAGATAGAACTTGATGAGGTTGTTGAACCTTTACGTCAACCTGAAAGTAGCGCAGCGCAGAAAGATGTTTCTGTAGAGCCTACATCAGCTGAAGAGGAAGTTAATGATGATGATCATGAAGCTTTGGATCAAGTTGCTATCGAACCTCGTAGGTCGACAAGGACGCGTACTGCTCCTGAGTGGTACGGCAACCCTGTCTTAGAGGTCATGTTGTTGGACAACGATGAACCTACGAGCTATGGAGAAGCGATGATGGGCCCGGATTCCGAGAAGTGGTTAGAGGCCATGAAATCCGAGATGGGATCCATGTATGAAAACAAAGTGTGGACTTTGGAAGTATTACCTGAAGGGCGTAAGGCCATTCAGAACAAATGGATCTTTAAGAGGAAGACGGACGCGGACGGTAATGTCACCGTCTATAAAGCTCGACTTGTGGCAAAGGGTTTTTCACAAGTTCAAGGAGTTGACTACGATGAGACCTTCTCACCCGTAGCGATGCTTAAGTCCGTCAGAATCATGTTAGCAATAGCTGCCTTTTTCGATTATGAAATTTGGCAGATGGATGTCAAAACAGCGTTCCTTAACGGTTTCCTTAAGGAAGAGTTGTATATGATGCAACCAGAAGGTTTTGTCAATCCAGAGAATGCTGACAAAGTTTGCAAACTCCAGCGATCCATTTATGGACTGTTGCAAGCATCTCGGAGTTGGAATCTTCGCTTTGATGAGGTGATCAAAGAGTTCGAGTTTATACAAGTTTACGGAGAAGCTTGTATTTATAAGAAAGTGAGTGGGAGCTCTATAGTGTTTCTAATATAATATGTGGATGACATATTACTGATTGGAAATAATATAGAAGTGTTGGAAAGCGTGAAGGAATATTTGAACAAGAGTTTTTCAATTAAGGACCTAGGAGAAGCTGCTTTCATATTAGGCATCGAGATCTATAGAGATAGATCGAGACGCTTAATAGGACTTTCACAAAGCACATACCTTGATAAGATTTTGAAGAAGTTCAAAATGGATCAGTCCAAGAAGGGGTTCTTGCCTGTTTTGCAAGGTGTGAAGTTGAGTAAGACTCAATGCCCAGTGACTGCAGAAGATAGAGAAAAGATGAGTGTCATCCCCTATGCTTCAGCCATAGGCTCTATCATGTATGCAATGCTGTGCACAAGACCCGATGTCAGCCTTGCCATAAGTATGGTCGGAAGGTTTCAAAGTGATCCAGGAATGGAACACTGGACGGCGGTCAAGAATATCCTGAAGTACCTGAAAAGGACTAAGGACATGTTTCTCGTTTATGGAGGTGATCAAGAGCTCGTCGTAAAGGGTTACGTCGATGCAAGCTTTGACACTGATCTGGATGACTCTAAGTCACAAACCGGATACATATTTATTCTTAATGGGGGTGCGGTTAGCTGGTGCAGTTCCAAGCAAAGCGTGGTAGCTGATTCTACATGCGAAGCGGAGTACATCGCAGCCTCGGAGGCGGCGAAGGAAGGTGTCTGGATGAAGGAGTTCATGACAGATCTTGGAGTAGTGCCTAGTGCGCTTAACCCAATGACTCTGTTTTGTGATAATACTGGTGCCATTGCTCTAGCCAAGGAACCAAGATTTCACAAGAGGACCAGACACATAAAGCGACGTTTCAATATTTGCAAAGTACATCACGGATCTGAATGTTGCAGATCCGATGACTAAACCTCTTCCAAGGGCTAAACATGAACAACACCAGAACTGCATGGGTGTTCGATTCATTACAATGTAAATCACATAGTGATGTGAACTAGATTATTGACTCTAGTGCAAGTGGGAGACTGTTGGAAATATGCCCTAGAGGCAATAATAAATTGGTTATTATTATATTTCCTTGTTCATGATAATCGTTTATTATCCATGCTATAATTGTATTGATTGGAAACTCAAATACATGTGTGGGTACATAGACAACACTGTGTCCCTAGTAAGCCTCTAGTTAACTAGCTCGTTGATCAAAGATGGTTAAAGTTTCCTAGCCATGGACATGAGATGTCATTTGATAACGGGATCACATCATTAGGAGAATGATGTGATGGACAAGACCCAAACTATAAACGTAGCATGTGATCGTGTCAGTTTATTGCTATTGTTTTTATGCATGTCAAGTATCTGTTCCTATGACCATGAGATCATGCAACTCCCTGACATCGGAGGAGTACCTTGTGTGTATCAAACGTCGCAACGTAACTGGGTGACTATAAAGGTGCTCTACAGGTATCTCCGAGGATGTCTGTTGGGTTGGCATGAATCAAGACTGGGATTTGTTACTCCGTGTGACGGAGAGGTATCTCAGGGCCCACTCTGTAATACAACATCACAATGAGCCTTGCAAGCAATGTGACTAAAGTGTTAGCCACGAGATCTTGTATTACGGAACGAGTAAAGAGACTTGCCAGTAACGAGATTGAACTAGGTATAGAGATACAGACGATCGAATCTCGGGCAAGTAACATACCGAAGAACAAAGGGAACAGCATACGGGATTAACTGAATCCTTGACATTGAGGTTCGACCGATAAAGATCTTCGTAGAATATGTAGGAGCCAATATGGGCATCCAGGTCCCGCTATTGGTTATTGATCGTAGAGGTGTCTCGGTTATGTCTACATAGTTCTTGAACCCGCAGGGTCTACACACTTAACGTTTGGTGACGATTAGTATAGTTGAGTTATTTTGTTGGTGACCGAAGGTTGTTCGGAGTCCCGGATAAGATCCCGGACATGACGAGGATCTCCGGAAGAGTCCGGAGGTAAAGATTAATATATGTGATAATAGTGTTTTGATCTCCGGAAGGGTTCCGGAATTCACCGGAAGGGGTTCCGGGTGTTTACCGAAGTGTTCGGGTGCAGCAACACTTTATATGGGCCAAAGGGGTAAAGCCCACGAGGTATTGGAAAGTGCAAAAGGAAGTTTTGCTGCTGCCTTAAGCGGTACTACCGCTGGTAAGGCAGTACTACCGCTTGTGTGAAGCGGTACTACCGCATAAGCGGTACTACCGCTTGTGTGAAGCGGTACTACCGCTCGTGAGCGGTACTACCGCTTGTGCGCGGTACTGCAGGGATCCGAGTTGGACTCTTTCCCTGCGGGCCAAACCAACCTTGTGCGGGCAAAACCGACCTGGAGGAGGCTTTTACTCCAAGTTTAGACCCCAAGGCTCAACATATAAATAGAGGGGCAGGGCTAGCACACGGGATATATCAAGATTTCCCAAGCCGTGTGTCGGCAACCTTAACCCTCCAGTTCTGCCATCATAATCTCCGTAGTGCTTGGCGAAGCCCTGCAGAGATTGTTCCTCACCACCATCACCACGCCGTCGTGCTGCCGGAACTCATCTACTACTTCATCATCGCTCGCTGGATCGAGGAGGTGAAGGCGTCATCAAGCCGTACGTGTGTTGAACGCGGAGGTGCCGTCCGTTCGGCACTAGTTCGTGATCGGATCGAGGGACGACTTGCGATTTGGATCGCGGAGATGTTTGACTACATCAACCGCGTTTCTTAACGCTTCCGTTTAGCGATCTACAAGGGTATGTAGATTCACTCTCCCTCTCGTAGATGCTCATCACCATGGATAGATCTTGTGTGTGCGTAGGAAATTTTTTGTTTCCCATGCAACGTTCCCCAGCAATGAGTTTGGCCAACATCTGAGTGACCGTGGAATCGTTTCACAGCTTACGCCTCCCGGAACTCCACAGCGAAACGGAGTGTCGGAACGACGTAACCGAACCTTGTTAGACATGGTAAGGTCGATGATGTCTCTTACAGATCTACCGATATCCTTTTGGGGTCACACACTACTCACTTCCGCTTATACATTAAACAGAGCACCGTCTAAGTCTGTTGAGACGACGCCATTTGAATTATGGTATGGGAAGAAACCCAATGTGTCGCATCTCAAGGTTTGGGGTTGTGAAGCTTATGTAAAACGTTTACAACCAAGCAAACTCGACCCCAGATCAGACAAATGTTACTTTGTAGGTTATCCCAAAGACACCATTGGGTATTCCTTCTACAACCAGCCCGCGGGCAAAGTGTTTGTCGCAAGAGTTGGACACTTTCTTGAGAAAGAGTTTCTCGCCAAAGAATTAAGTGGGAGGACAGTACAACTTAATGAGATTAGTGAATCTTCGGCAACCGTTGTTATGGCTCAGGAACCGGAAGAAATTCCGCAAATTATCCCTACAACCGAGCCGGAAGTTGTCGCATGTGATGTGGAAACTTCAGACAATGTTGTAACTGAACCGCGCAGATCAGGTAGGGCTATCTAGCCACCTGAGTGGTTTCATAACGAAATCTTCATTCTTGAAGACGATGAACCTGCGCACTACAAGGAAGCAATGGTGGGGCCCAGCTCAAAGGAATGGCACAAGGCCATGAAATCCGAGATGGAATCAATGTACAAAAACCAAGTTTGGAACTTGGAAGAACTTCCAGAAGGCGTAAAGCCCATTGGTTGTAAATGGATTTTCAAAAGAAAGACGGACGCGGATGGTAACATTACTATCCACAAACTAGATTTGTCGCGAAAGGGTTCACACAAGTTCCAGGATTGGACTACGACGAGACTTTCTCGCCCGTAGCTATGCTTAGGTCTGTTCGGATATTACTAGCAATTGCTGCTTATTTCGATTATGAAATATGGCATATGGACGTCAAAACGGCTTTCCTAAATGGAAACCTCAAAGAGGATGTATACATGATACAGCCAGAAGGTTTTGTCGTTCATAAGGATGCTGGAAAGGTATGCAAACTTCAGAAAGCCATTTATGGTCTGAAGCAAGCGTCAAGGAGCTGGAACATTCGTTTTGATGAAGTGGTCAAACAGTTTGGCTTCATCAAGAATGACGAAGAATCTTGTGTTTACAAGAAGTTTAGTGGGAGCGCAAAAGCATTTCTAATCTTGTATGTGGATGACATATTGTTGATTGGAAATGACGTGAATTTTCTTAACGAAATAAAAGACTCATTGAAAAGAGTTTTTCAATGAAAGACTTAGGCAAAGCGGCATATGTATTGGGCATTAGAATCTATAGAGATAGATCAAAACGCCTGATAGCGCTTAGCCAAAGCACGTACATTGACAAGGTGTTGAAAAGGTTCAACATGGAGAACTCCAAGAAAGGCCTACTCCCCATGTCACCTGGCATAGTGCTTTGCAAGAATTAGTGTCCTCGGACTCTCGATGAGCGAGTACAGACGAATGATGTTCCATATGCCTTGGCAGTTGGTTCTATTATGTATGCCATGCTATGTACAAGACCGGACGTTTCCTATGCGCTAAGTGTTAGCAGCCGGTACCAAAGTGATCCAGGATTGGAACACTGGGCCGCAGTCAAGGGTATTCTTAAGTACCTTAGAAGGACCAAGGATTTACTCCTTGTGTACGGAGGTGATGAAGAGCTCATTGTAAGTGGTTACACTGATGCAGGCTTCATGACTGACCCAGATGACTTCAAATCTCAATCAGGCTATGTTTTCATATTGAACGGCGGCACATTTGATTGGAAAAGTTCCAAACAAAAGACTGTGGCGGATTCTACGACAGAGGCGGAATATGTTGCTGCTTCGGAAGCCTCCAAGGAGGCAGTATGGATCAAGCAATTTCTTGAAGACCTTGGTGTGGTTCCAAGTGCTCTGGACCCGGTGGAGATCTATTGTGATAATAGTGGCGCCGTGGCTCAGGCAAGGGAGCCAAGTTCGCACCATAAGACAAGACATATTGAACGCAAATATAAACTCATTCGACATCATGTCGAAGAGGGTTTAGTGAAAGTACGCAAAGTTCACACGGATCTGAACGTGTCAGACCCGATGACAAAGCCTCTACCACGAGCAAAGCATGAGCAGCACCGGATTGCCATTGGTGTTAGGGAAGCCATGTAACTGGATTATGACTCTAGTGCAAGTGGGAGTCTGTAGGAGATATGCCCTAGAGGCAATAATAACAGTTATTTTGTATCTCCGAGTTTGCAATGAATGTTTATGTTCCATGCTATAACTGTAATGATTCTCGAGTCTACAATAACCACGAGGCTCGGAGGGAAACTCATGTGCACGTGTGGTATAATAAATGGTAAAATGTATTCCTAGTCTTGCCTCTAAGACTGGCTCAAGTATTGCATGATGATCCTGTTTTCCTGATCATGGGCATGTCTATGTTGGCAATTTTGAGGGCACAATGTTAGTAGAACACTTGTGTTGAATTGACCCGAATTGATGTTATGCTATGAGATACATTCGTCACAAGTTAATGGTAAATAACACAGAGATAGTTAATGTTTGCATAATTCCTTAGACCATGAGAGTATCGAGTTCCTTCGTACTTGCTTCGTGAACTTTGGGGTTTGTTAAACGTCATCCGTAACTGGGTGGCTATTACGGCGGCTTACGGGTTCACGGAAAGGTATGAAAAGAAACGAGATAGCTCAAGATTGGGATTTGCTCCTCCGACGATGGAGAGATATTCTCCGGCCCTCTCGGTGTTACGGTATCCATCATCGTCTGGCCAGACACATTGTGATTTGATCATTGGGATGCCGGAACACGGAACCGAGAAAAGAGAACAAAACCGGTAACGAGGTAACTTGCATGGTGGACAAGTTGTTGATCCACGGGGATGCAATAAATCTCACCTCGGGTGTTTGTAATATATCGTGAAGCAACAGGAATAGCACACAACAACTGGAGGTTCACTCGAATATTCATTCGTGTGGGTATAGGGGTCAATATGGGTGTCGACGGCTCCGATGTTGATCATTGATCGGAAAGTGTTCCGGGTCATGTCTATACTTCACCGAACCTATAGGGTCACACGCTTAAGGGTCATCTATCTGCTGAATACTAGACGGGGAGTCTGAGAGAAAATCACTGAAAAAGTTTCGGACGAAACGGAAACGTTCCAGAGAGGACACCGGAATAGTTCCGATAAAACTGAAAAGTTGTTTCAGGGGATACCATAAAGTCAAATTGGTTCTGGCACACGCCTGCAAATTCTTGGAGGATGCCAGAAGTGTTCTGGAAACTTCTGGGAATTTTCCGGGATAAAAACCGAAAATGTTCCGGAGCTGCCGGAACCGATTTGGTTGCTTTTCGCAGATGAAATTTACTAATCCGAAATTGTTTCGGAACACGTCCAAAATCATTTGTGTGGGTACTGGAATTAATCTAAGACCCACAGAAATATTTTCGGATTTAACGGTCGCGGAAAATTGGTTCCGTGAATAGTAAAAATCACTTTATGATTTTTTTGGAAAGTCACCTTTTGGGATATTTCCCAAAAGGCTTCTAGAAGGGATTGGGGAGCAAGGCACCCCCATGTGGGGGGCCCCTAGAGTGGCCGGCCAAGGTGGTGCTCCTCCATGGAGCTCCACATGGCACCCCTTTTCCGTTTTATTCTTTTATGTAATACATAAAGTGGGGGTACTTTTGGTATTTTTGAATGCCAAATTTACCCCTTGGCTATCCTATAAATAGAGGTGGAGGGGTGCTCTCCAAACCTCATCCAAGCTCTCATACACATGCCATGCTCGTCTGGCTCTCTCTCTCTCTCCCTCCCAGCGAAATAGTTTCGTAGAGATGAAAGGCTGTCTGGGTTCCGGCAGGAACTAGTTCTGGACGGCAAAGCCCTGCCGGATAGCTGACACCGTATGTGTGCAACCCCATAGAGAGATTGTAGTTTCGATCTTTTGCCCGAGGGGCTGTTCGAGTGTCCTCCCGAAGGGCTGTCCGAGTTACCGTTCGAGTTTCGAGGGTCCTCCCGAAGGGCTGTCCGCGACATCGTCCGAGGGACTGTCCGACCGCCTCCCGAAGGGCTGTCCGACGAGGGAGTACATCCGCGCGGTTGGGAGGTTTTAAATACTAGCTGCGGGGATCTACACCGACTCTTCTTCCGCTGCGCTACGAGTCGGTACGGATCAGATCAAACCCTGTATGCAGTCTCCATAGTGGTCCTGGGCGTGCTCGCTGTACCGATTTTTTTTGTTTTCTGTCGCGTTCCCTTCCACTCACGTGGTACAATGTTTGTGCTTTGTGAGTTGACCACTTAGATATAATCTTCGAGCTTCATCTTGGTCAACCAACATCTTTACTTTAAGCTCCATCTTGGTTTCTTGAAAGCCACAATGAACTCTTCATTTCCCTTCATTGCTTCAAGACTATATCACCAAAGACTCTTTCATGACCATATCAAGTTCCACTATGAATATCATCTTGGTCACCACTTGCCCTTCTAAAAACTCCATCACAAGCTCTTGAGAGGCACAATGAATTATTCACTCTAGTTGCTTGCTTCAAGACTTGATCAACCGAAACCCAACACATGAGCTCACCATGATCTTGTCTTGAAACCATAACTTGAATTCTTCTCTTTGATTATTCTCTCAAGCCCTTGATCCTTAAAAGCCCAAATATGTCAATCTTTGAGATCCTCCAATGAACTCCACCATGAACATAAATAGATTAGGCATTGAAATCAATCTTGATGGCTTCAATAGAAATTCCCGAAGACCAACTTGAAACCTCACTGGACATGGGATCTCGAAAGCCAAAAACCTAGGCCCCGTTAACACGGGGTATCCAGAGAGTTGACACTCGACCCCGTGCACACGGTACAAGCCCATGAGCACGGGGTATCGAGAGAGGGATACCATAAGGACTTCTTCGGATGCTTTGATGGCATTCTTCACAAAACAACCCAAAGCACTTCAAGCATCACTATGGAACATATCTTCATATAAGATTCAATGCACTTGATGCTCCATAGGAATTGTCATTTAATACCAAAGCTTAGAGAAAATATATCTTCATTTATATGGACTTCATCCTTGATTCCATCCAATATCATTCTTCACAAAACAACCCAAAGCACTTCAAGCATCACTATGGAACATATCTTCATATAAGATTCAATGCACTTGATGCTCCATAGGAATTGTCATTTAATTCCAAAGCTTGGAGCAAATATATCTTCATATATATGGACTTCATCCTTGATTCATTCCAATATCCTTGAGGCACCATCTATGGACAAAACCTTCAAATATATCTCACTGAAAACATTAGTCCATAGAGATTGTCATTAATTACCAAAACCACACTTAGGGGCTACATGCCCTTTCAATCTCCCCCATTTTGGTAATTGATGACAATCTGAACAAGAGGGTTTATATAATGAATTTAAAACAAGTATGCAATCTATCCGAGAATAAATTGTATACTTGAGGTGGTTTTGATAGCCTCAAATATCACAAAGATAGTTGATGTTATCAAAACCGGTTGTACTAGCATCGAAATACTACACAAGAATTTGATGCTAGTAGAACCACACTATATAGAGCAAACTCCCCCACAATATATGCACGTGAAAGAACTTGGTGGAGTTTTCTCTATATACACATCCATGCAACAAGCAAGCACAACAAATGTAGATATGCATGAATGACAAGAATAATAATGTAGATATGCATGAATGACAAGAACCAACCTACTTCTCCTAAACCCTCTAAACTTCTCCCCCATTGGCATCAAATGCCAAAATGGAAGAAATCCAGAAAGCCAATATAGTATGAGTTCCTCCTTAATTTGCGCATTTCTCATATGTGAGTGGAATCAAATGCACATACCCATTTATGAATAAATGGAGGAGCTCAAACTATATTGGGGATCCATAGAATGCAACAAGAAGATAAAACATGAGAATCAACCACGAAAAAGATCCAAAGAACATATTTTGGACAAGGGATAAAGGAGATATCCAATATGATAATCATGCTAAGCATGGGTCCAAAATATATCCAACAACTCATGAGTGCAATGATATATGCAATACATACAAGCACTCACTACTCAACCTCTTACCAGATTCACCAAAGAATAAAAAGAGACAATCCAAGTGACTGGCGAGGAATAAAGGATATCAAAGAGGGATATGCACTTTTCTCATGTGTATGAGTTTCTTAAGTGGCCAATAATCATCAAGATGAGCATCCACAAAGAAACTTGCACACACAAAAAAGATACAAAAGATAAGAGCATGATATCCATGAATGAATCCATCATTATACAAACTTGATCTTTAGCATAAGAGCTATGTCACATGGCACATGGCACAAGGCACATGGCGTAAATTGATCTCATTTGCATAAAAATGAATTACTAAGCATGAGAGAAAAAACCACAACCAAATTGAGTGTTTTTGCAAATTTATCAATATTGCACATAAGAGCACTTTTGAGGAATTGGTATGCAATAAATTGCTTAATTGGTATATTTGAGATAAGTGGACCATGAGCATGGTTTTATAGATCCCCATGATATGCTTCTTCTCAAATGTCTCATAGATGCAATAAGGAGGTTTAAGGTTTTGCAAGAAACACAAACTCAACAAGTACTAATCATGCCATGATGCAACATACATAATGTTGACTCTAATTTAAATAAATGCATGAGGTAAGTACTTGTTACCGAGAGAGCATTGGTTCAAGGGGCCCTTGATCTAGCACGCGAACATGAGGGACTTGATCTTGTTCTTGGATAGGTACATGATCTCCCATGGCATCTTGCTCTTGTGTTGGGGGTGATGACTTCCCTTGTGATGGATCCACAAGAGGGGCTCTTACTCCTTCTTCTTCTACATGGACATGGGGTGTTTCTTGTGGAAGAATATGACCAATCCCCATTGTACTTGTAGCTTGGGAAGGAGCCTCATCACCTACAACACTTGAAACAATTTGCTTTGCATGGAAGCCGTTATCCTCATCAAACTCCACATTCGCCATTTCCTCAATACATCCCGTGGATTTATTGAGAATAAGTAAGTGTGGGAGATTGATGCATATCCAACAAAAAGACCCAAATTTTGTTAACCGGGTTTTCATGATGAGAATGAAACACTTACAACCGAACCCGGTTTTCATTTATCTTCTCCCTCAAATCAAAGAATCAATCAAGCTTGGCTCTAATAATTTCCCACGGTGTCTTCACCTTCCTCATGAATAAGCCAAGCATCCAATGCTTCTCCAACGTACCTAAAACACATTAAGGTACAATTTGGTCCCCAAACTTATTGGGTCCGAAGTAGTTAGTCCAACTACAATACTGTCGGTGTAAAAACCGGCAGACCTCGGGGTAGGGGGTCCCGAGCAGCGAATCTAGGATCGATGGTAACAGAGACAATGGAGACGGTGTTTACCCAGGTTCGGGCCCTCTTGATGGAGGTAAAACCCTACGTCCTGCTTCTGTTATATTGATGAAGATGTATCGAGTACAGAGTTGATCTATCTCGAGATCGTAATATGAGTCTAACTTCTAAGGTTAGGTAAGCAATGTTGCGTTGTTGTCCCCCCTACGGGCTAAACCCTATGGCTTATATACACGCCAGGGAGGGTATCTAGGGTTACAATGTCGGTATCTAGGAATAAGGCGGCTGGACAAATCTTGAAGTGTACTACAAGTCTTCGGCAGAGACAACATTGATCACGCCTCCCTCGTACAGCCTCCGGAGTCCATCTTGGTCACGTACGGGGGTACATCGGCCCAACCGAGGAGACGGGTCGGCCCGGTTAGCACCCCCTAATCCAGGACACCGTCAGTAGCCCCCGAACTGGTCTTCTATGCTGAGGACGATGGTCGACAGATATCACTTCGGATCCGGAGTCTTTGGCTTGACAGACGAGTTCCACTTTACATTTCGGATTCTTTTTAATAGGACATCGATATCCGTGGTCCAACCGAGCTGGTACCCTGCTCGAGGGGCCTAAGTATCTTAGCCTCGAAGGCTGGTCGTACAGGTATGAACAATCCAATCCTGCCTGACAACTTTAATGGAGAGGCTCGCTTCATGACGAGTTGAGCAGTTACCGCCTCATCCTCAAATCGCGGTTCGAGGCAACTTGTTTACTGGCACGTCCGTTTGAGACAGAGATCGTGCCCGCTTTCTCAGGGATATCATCAAGATTTTGTTTCCTCCATATGTTTCAACGGCATTTTTGATAGCGGCCGCGAATTTATCGGCGCAGCAGGGGACTCTTGGCCCTTTATAGGCCCATAAGAACCAAAGGGAAAACAACGCAACGACGCATGCTCCCATTCCTTCCCTACTGCAACGCCGTCTAGCTCCAACGCCCAGATCCAACCAGCACGCCCGCCCTGTTCGCGAGCTTAGTCTTCTCAACCAGCCATGGCCGACACCCTCGAGGGGCACTGGGGTGGCTCCATGGTGACAGCGGCGACCATCGCCGAGCTACGCGATGCGGGGTACCTAGCCCCCACCATCGCTGCCCGCGCTCCATCGGCCGACCAACTGGTGCCCGCTCCCAACGCCAGGGAGCGGGTAGTCTTCGTCCCCGACCTCATCCGAGGCTTGGGGTTCCCGCTGCATCCCTTTGTGCGTAGGGTAATGTTCTATTATGGGTTAGACTTCCACCACATGGCCCCCAACTCTATTCTCCACCTCGCCGCTTTCATCACAGTTTGTGAGGCTTTCCTCCGCTGCGAGCCACACATCAGCCTGTGGCTGAAGCTCTTCGGGATCAAACCGAAATCCAGCGGACAGGATCTCGCGGAGTGCGGGGGTGCCATGGTCAGCAAGAACCAGGGGGGCATCTGGTTCAAAGGAACCTTCATCGAAACGGTGAAGGAATGGCAGAGGGAGTGGTTTTATATCACTGATCCTCTTGCCCCTGGTCAAACCGAAGTCCTGGCCTTCTTGGCCGGGCCACCCAAGAAACTCAAGTCCTGGAAGGAGAAGGGCGTTGCTTGGGGGAAGCCAGAAGAGGTGGAGACCCTGATCGACAGGGTCCTGTGGTGGTCCACGACGGGGAAGGTTGAGCTGGACGACGTCATCAATGTCATGCTCAATCGCCGTATACTTCCCCTCCAGTTTCGGACAAAAGCACGAAGAAATGGACACCATCAACACCTTCTTCCACTCCACCTTGGCCACCATGTGGACGAAGCTCATGAAGCTGGCCAAGGATAAGATCCCCCAGGCGGGAGAGGACCGCGGCCTCGGGCACGGCTATGAGGCCCCCCCGGTAAATAATTTTGCCCTTCAATCTCTGTGATTTGTTAATTGTGTCAAGGATCAAAGGTTTTACTCGAATCGTTGTGTTTTGACATTCTGCAGAAGTGGTCGGCCTGGGTAAAAGGGGTACGATGCCCAGCCCCACTGCCGGAGCAGCCCCCAACTCCCCTGCTCTCCGCGCTTCTGACCGAGGAGCCACATGTGGTGGCCTCCAAAGGGACGAAGCCCCAGACGGGGAGGTCCAGTGCTCGGACCAGGGGGGCCTCGGTCACCCGGTCAGAAGAGACCCATACCTCCGCCGCTCAAGACGGCGGCGTCGAGGAGGGCGAGGAGGAGATTCCCCCTCCCCCCCCCCCCCCGAAGGGGAAGAGGTTGGCGATAGAAGACGCCGACGTGGTCATGCCGCCGAAAGGCTCAAAGAGGCCGAGGCGAGCCTCATCTGAGGCCGCCAACAAGTCATCGGAGAGGGCCGAGCTCTCCGGTGACTCAGAGGAAGACCCGCTCACAATGGGGAGGAAGAAACCGACACCTCGAGGGTAAGCCCTTGTCTCTATCGTCTTTCCTTAAGTCACTTTTTCAGCAAGGGGGAATCTTACACAAGTAGTTTTTCATGTGTAGTCCGCCGAGGGTAATTCCCAGCGGCTCTTTAGACGGGCTGCCATCAACCAGTGGGACTCCAGAGCCCGCTGCTTCTTCCCCAAAGCCTGACGGTCTGGGGGAGGTGACGTCCACCCTGGTCCCCTAAGTCAACTTGATGGGGGCTGACGAGGTGGTGACCGCGGCCGAGGACGACACCTCGGCCCGACAAGACCCGGGGACGGAGCGCCCTGAGGTCATCAAAGAACTGCCGGGCCAGCCGTTGGCCCAGCCGGAGTCTACCTTGGCTCCACCACAACGGACGGAGGCCACTCGGATGGAGACACCCGAGGTCATTCCGTCGCCCCAGCCTACTGCCCAGGGACGGGCTGGCATGGGGTGGACCGAGGAGGTGGAGGAGACCCTGAGGGGTGCTTCCATCAAGGAGGAGCACCGTGCCTTGATGGGCATGGCGCTGGAGAGCTACCGGTCCGCAGGGGCCGTCCTGCACGAGGTTTTTAAGAACCTCGCAGCAGGTTTCGAAGTATGATTTCTGTGCATTAAGCTTTTTGTTTTTGTGAGTTTTGTCCGAGGACATAAGAGTATAGCCTTCTAAACGGCATAGTGAGTGAGTAGCCCCCGAGTCCGAAGTTGGTTTCCAGAAACCGGCATCGGGGTCGCTTGACGTAGTAGGAGCCGATAAGTGATCTTATTCTCTTGACAATAAGGATCCGTTTTGGTCCAGGTTGCGACCTCGACCCCAGACTCCGTCTCCGAAGAGATGGCGGAGATGAACCGGAAACTTGAGCAGTCTCAAGGTAAGCAAGTGGAAACTTGCCGTGCATATTTGCTATATATGTGTAATGTGTGTGAAGGAAAATAACGAAGGCCGAACTGTGTTGACAGCGGAGCTGGAGATGCTCAAGGTCGAGCTTGACAGAGCTCGAGAAGAGGTGTGGCAGCAGGAGAATGCTGCCGCCGTAGCCGAGAAGGCCCGGACTGCCAAGAAGGCGGCCGGAGAGAAGCACCAGGCACGGGTGCTGGAAGTAGAGGAGACCCTGAAGGGCGTGTTCGAAGCATGCGACAAACTTCAGGAGGAAGGGCAGCGGACGAAGGAAGAGCTCGAGAAGCTGCAGCGCGCCCACGCCGAGCTCAAGACCTTGGCCCGAGCTGATCGCGAGGTGCTCCAGCAAGTGGAGCAAATCGCCTCGGGTAAGAAATTCTTGCTGCAATGTGCATTTGGCAGCAAAGGGTGTGTCAAGCTCACCCGATTATGGCGTTCCGCAGAGGTCTTCGAGGATCTCCCGCAGAGCACGGAGGATGCGGTGGCATATTTTGGCCAACTGGCGGGCCATGAGGCAGAGAAGGCCTTCTGGGGTCAATTCCCGGGGTCGCCGTCTGCACAGCTGCTGAATCATCGAGTGAAGCAGCTAGCCGAGCTGTTCCGCATGACCAGGCCGGCACTCCAGGACCTCTGCGTCGCTTTGTGGCCTGCTGAAGCCATGCCGAGGAGTCTCTTCGGCCTGTCGGCCCGTCTCCAAAATGCCGTGCCTTGCGTTGAGTGCTGGAAGAGGTCCGCATGCTTCGAAGGGGCGCGGAGGGCATATGCTTGCGTGAAGACTCACTTCCGCAAGGTTGACGCGGAGACGTGTGCCGCTGGCCCTTCAGCCGGCAAGCCGCGGACCACCGAGCAGTTCTTCGCCGAGGTTGAGGCGGGAGCTAGGGCGACCGAGGCCATGTGCCCCAAGGACACTCTGTATTTTTAGGTGATGCTTCAGAATGCCGGAGTGTATAATGTAAAGACTTTATCCCGTGTTTGAATGAAGATGGCTTGAGAATCCATATGTTTTTATTTTATAATTCGATTATGCCTCAAATATGACTGTTCAAAATGAGAGTGGCCAGTCGTCGGCTTCAGCCCCAGTGTAGGTTATACAGAGGGTGCTCCTTAAGGCATATCTGACCCTTGGCCGACGTCTCGGTACCCGGAGGCGGTCAATGACTTAAAGGAACTAGACAATCGGACTATAGTGGCTTGACATCTTTCATTTAGTCGTAGGAGTTTGACTGTGGGGGCTGAGGACCAGCCCCCGGCGTAGGGAGTGTGCGGCAACGCGGCCGAGGTCTAGGCCGTGACACACTTCGGCTAGAAATAAAAGCCCTTCGTTTGACACGGGTGATATCTATCGTCACATCGCTTGACGCGGTCGCCGGATGGCAGACCAATTTGCGCTTACCCAGATAGTCAGTTTTCGGCTTTCTCCACTGAGGCGCCATGCCAATTAACCTGGCGGCGCAATCACAGTGGTTCTCCTGTTACACCCTTAGCCAAATACATCGGGAACGTAAGGGGTACACATAGGAGTCGGGCAACCCAACTATTGACCGAAATCTAGGTTCGAAACTGATGCATATAAGGCCAAAAATCCGGGACGCCGAATACATCGGACTTTCATATACAATTGCATCTTTTTTAGATACTTCATCGTCCCGGAGCTATGCTGGTAAAGAAATACGATAAAGACCTTGAAAGGGCACGGTTTCTTTATATCATAGTGGCAAGCATGTACAAGCCCAGTTGTGACGAGAGTAATTGAAAGAGTACAATGTGAATAGTAAGGAAGAAAGGAAAAAAAGGTCGGATAATTACTGACGGATTTGAAAAGATCCGGACCGAAGCCTGCCGCACGTTTGCGTTTCCGAGCTGTTAAACAGACCGCTCTTGATTGATGATGGCTGGTTGGTGAAGGCTAATGCCTGACCGACCCTTTATACACTCGAAGTGTTTAATAACCGAGTTCCCCAAAGGGAGGTGTTTGCCGGCATCGGTCTGTGGTTAAGGCCACAGAGACATAGTGACGCTCGGCTACTTCTTTTACAGATGCCTGTCTATGCAGGGGCGCTAAGCCTTGTCCTCGCGTGGTTGATCCGCGCGTGACGCGTGAGTAGTTGTATTGGCTCCTCGGTGTCCCAGGGAATTTTGAGTGCGAAGTTGTGCACCCTAGGGACGTAGTGCCCGCAGCTAGGGCACGCGAGGAGCCCGCATCCCTATTTCGGGTGCGAGGGTAGCTGGCCGAGGTCGACTTGTGCAGCCCGGGCTCGTTTCAAAGAGCGAGCAGCGCGTTTATCGCTGCGGGCTGCCTCCTCGGACGCTTGAACCTCGGCTGCAAAAGCCGCGGTATGTTCCTCTGTCTGGAGTGAACGCTCGGTGTTACCATTGACTATGATGACACCGTTGGGTCCCGGCATTTTGAGCTTAAGGTAGGCGTAATGGGGAACTGCGTTGAAACATGCAAAGGCCGTGCGTCCTAAGAGCGCATGGTATCCACTCCGGAAGGGTACGATGTCGAAGATTAACTCCTCGCTTCTGAAGTTCTCGGGCGAACCGAAGACTACCTCTAGGG
This sequence comes from Elymus sibiricus, assembly GCA_039707655.1. Lineage (NCBI taxonomy): Eukaryota > Viridiplantae > Streptophyta > Magnoliopsida > Poales > Poaceae > Elymus > Elymus sibiricus. Next base: position 517,487,236 of record CM077666.1, read on the forward strand.
TGACTGTCCCTGTACAGCGGGCTTCGATGCCCGGAATGACACCTTTAAAGGTGGTAGAGCTCGGATTTATCCGAGATGAGTCAATGCCCATCTTCCGAACCGTGTCCTCGTAGATGAGGTTAAGACTGCTTCCCCCGTCCATCAGGACGCGTGTTAGATCATAACCATCAACAATAGGGTCCAGAACGAGCGCCGCAGATCCGTCATGCCTGATGCTGGTCGGATGATCATGCTGTCGAAGGTGATCGGGTAGGCCGACCATGGGTTATACTTCGGGCCGACTGGCTCCAACGCGTATATGTCCCGAAGCACACGCTTTCTCTCCCGTTTAGGGATGTGGGTGACATAGATCATATTGAGCTCTGTTACCTCATTTGGAAATTTCTTTTGCCCTCCATTATTGGGCTGTCGAGGTTCATCCTAGTCGTCGCTGCGGTGTTGGGTTTTATTCTGACCCTCCGCCGCTATCTTGCCAGCTTGTTTGAAGACCCAGCAATTCCTATTTGTTGGTGCAATACTTGCCCTCATGCGTTTTGGAGATTGTTGACAGAAACAGGCATGGACTGATTTGTTTGCTAGTGCACACAGAAAGAAATAGTCCATGCAGTGCCAAAGAGAATGCTGTCTCAGGTGATCAGTTCGAGGAACTTCACCGAAGATTATCTATGTCGAAGAAGATGAATGAGCTACATCGTTTCAGACTCTTAGTCGAAGAAGAATGAAGTGAAGGAGATGACCCCTCGAAAGTTTATTGCTAACGTAAAGCAATCAGTTCGGTGATCGCGTCCGAAGAAATTGACTGCAGCGATGGAAGACGAAGATGAAGTGAAGACGTAGCATTCTTTTCATCATTCTTCTTTCATTCATTTGAGTCATAGGACCTCCGTACTATTAAGAGGGGTATAGGTTCTCGAAGCTTAGATCCGCTGTGATGCTTAGCCCAAACCTATGCGAGACCGAGAGAAATCTCTTTATGCTTCGAATGATTACCTACCAGCAAGAGACGCTGTTCTTCTTCACTGTGGGAGATATCTTTTGAACTGAGGAGTTAGCATTACTTGCTCCGCACGTAATGTTACCGTTGTGCTCAATTTCCGACCGTTGGACTCGTGTCGTTCGGCCATTGGCTGCTCCACATGTCCAATTTGGTCATTTCCCATCAGGGAAGGCTGCGGCTATAAATAGCCACCCCGCTCCAACGTTGCCCGTTGGCTGCTCCGCTTAAGATTTCTGAGAAGCTTGATTGAGCAACCCCTCTCCGAGAGATTTGAGTTTAAAATCCACCGAGAGAAAAATCAAGAACCAAAACTTAGACAGTGGTTGAGCATCACAGGAGTTCTGAGTTAGGGTTCTTGTACCTATTACTCTTGAGAGCTGCCCACTCTCTAGATGGATAGGTGTCGGCTCGAGTGTCGAAGAGTATTGTCTTCACCGAGCGAGATCTTCAACAACCAAGAGTATTGTGGTTCGCGAAGAGAACTGAAGAGATTTTATCTTCAGTGAAGGTTTGGAGATCGCCGACAAGTATCTACCACGAGTGAAATCAACTGGAGTCTGATCAGCTCCGAAGTTGATGGAGAACAGGGCGAGGAGAGTTTATCCTCTGTGTTAAATCACAACCCCTCCAACCAGACGTAGTCCTTTGGCAGAAGGGCGAACTGTTCTACCAAATCCTTCTGTCGCCATCGAGCACCACTGGTTCGCTTTACATTACTGCATTTCCTTCAGCAGTTTACATTCGTGCTCTGTGCCGATAGTTGTATCTGATCAATCACAGTTCTTCAATTGTCTGTCAGATTCTCGTTATTATATTGCATCATCTCTGACGGATTTACTTCGAAGTGTTGTTCAACTGTGATTTCATTCATGCTATATTCATTCACCTAGTCATCTTTCCTAGTGCATTTCTATCACAGTCATATCTAGTTTTCTCTCGTAATTGTGTTTTTGATTGTTACTTGCATTTCCATCGACCATGTCAGACTTGTGATATTCATCGCTTGATAGAATTGCTTCAGTCTACACCGATAGATTTGGTCCCCTATAGCGAGATAAAACAAGTGCGTTGCTACCGAACTTAATTTCCGCTGCTGTGTTTGGGATCAGTTCAAAACATTCCGAAGAAATTTTAAATCTCCCATTCACCCCCCCTCTGGTCTATATACTCTCAATCCTAACAATTGGTATCAGAGCGGGTACTCCCTATCTCTGCTTATTAAAGGTCTAACAACCTTGGAGTTTTGAGTATGTCGCATGCAGGTAGATCCTCGCTCTCTGAAAGGTTTCCTATCTTCGATGGAAATGATTATATCTACTGGAGAGATCAAATGAAAATTAGACTTCAAGCCATCAACATTGAACTTTGGAAAATTGTGGAAAATGGATACACTGTTCAACTCCCTGATGCCCCTACTTCCGATGAAGCTGTGATACGGTTGGATGCGCAAGCAAAAGATATTATCTCTGACAGCATCTCTAGAGATATTTTTGTTCGGTTCCGAAAGCTAGACACTGCTAAGCAACTCTGGGATGCCATCAAGAACGTTCATGAAGAATTCATTGCCAGAACAGATCAACAAACAGATATGCTTCGTTCTATGTTTGCTGGTTTCAGAAGTCTTCATAAGGAAAGTGCTATGGAACTCACCAATCGATTGACAAACATTGTTGAAAGACTTCGTCAACGAGAAGTAACTGATATCACCGATAGAGATGTGGTCAACAAGCTGCTGAGCGTTCTTGATGCAACCTATGATCCAATCGTGGCTGAAATCAAGCAAAGACTAGACTATGAAGAACTTCACTACGTCGAAGTTATGACGCTGCTATCCATTCACGAAGAAAAGATGGAACTTGAAAATGGTCAGCAAGAATCCTCTTCGGAAAGCGAAGGAGAAGTTCTCTCACACTATGGCAGTCCTCAAGAAGAAGATATCGAGAATCAACACTCTATCACAAGAGAAATGGAAATACTCACCGAAAGACTAAACTATCTCAGAAGACAGAATCTATGTCTCGCAAATGATGATCAAGATGACACGTCTGGATCTTCGAAGAAATTACCACCGAAAGAAATGAAGTTCTTCAAGTGCAAACAACCTGGTCACTTCATAGCAGACTGTCCTTGTTGGGAACACGATGAAAAACACAGCAACAGATGGACTAATCGTCACTGCTCTGGATTCATTCAAGTGGATCGTCACACTAAGCTCTCGAAGAAAAATGAAACTACCGCATCATCTTCTTCGTCGAGACCAGTCACTAATGTACAAACAAGAGCAACCATTGAATCAAATCTGAAGAAGATATCGCAGTTGACTAGAGTGTGTGCAGAAATGAATATGGAATCTGAAGATGAATCATCTGACTGCGAATCAGAAGACGAAGAGTTCTACAGAAATGTAGGAAGAGGCAATGCATTCGTCGCCTATGAATCATCCGAGAAGTCTTTCGAATCAGACACTGATGAAAATGCTTCAAGTGAAGATGAACCTATCGCATTCTGTCTCATGGCAAAAACTTCAAAGGATCAGGTATCAGCAAAGCACAAAACCCCTGAATACATTGAACTTGCCAAACTTGTTAAGATTGCAAAATCTCAACAAGATGAGCTGGAACGACTTGAGATGAATCTCAGGAAAACCGAAGGATTACTGGTCGAAGAGATGAAGAAGAATCAAGAGTTGACTGAAAAGAATAATGCTTTTTCTTTAACATTTAATGATCTTTCCGAACGAGATGATTCTCTAACAGTCGACTTCGAAAGTTTATCAGATGAACTCCTTAACAGGAATCAAGAACTCGAGTCACTAAAAGATTCTTATAACGTTCTTGCGAAAGAAAAAGCTTCTCTCTTCGCCGAGCAATCTATCAACCTTCCTGATGATTTTGTGCCTCCTTGCTCAAAATGCCTAGAATATTGCAATGCTGATTCAATTGCTCAAATATCCAATGCTACCATCGAGAATATTGCAACTACTTCGAATGATATTCCTAACTCCTGTCCCGAGGAATTTGTTGCTATCTCTGATGAAAATTGCAGGCTAAAGAACTTGCTTGAGACAGGAATGCTTAAAAGCCTCAAAGGACATCAAACATTATGTGATGTGCTCAAGAAGTCAATACTACACAAAAACCCCCGAAAAGAAGGATTGGGTTTCGAAAGGCAACTCAATGATGATGGAACATACTGGACCCCCGAGCAATATCCTCGAACGAGTTGGGTTCTTGCCAAAAGCAAAACTCTCGAACCTGCGCTCCTGCCGGATATGACTCACCCATTCCTGTTATTTCTGACGAGTCTGATGACTCAAACTACAAATTGTTCAAACAACAGGATGGTAAGGTTTTCGCTCGGTATGTTGGAACTAACTGCAGGTTTGGACCACCCAAGAAGCAAATCTGGGTGAAGAAGTGCACTATTGAAAGTTTATCTGTCACTGCTAACCTGAATGTGCAGAGTAATTTTCTTCGAGGAAATTATGATCACTCATAGTACGACAATGCAACTTCTTCGAACAGATATCAGTCAAACTCTCGACAAAAGGAGTACATGCGCATCTCCTCGAATCATAATGCTCATGTCTTTGGGAGTAATTTCAATGCTTACTCATATGATTACTCTCGAGATGAACAGGTAAACTACAGGGACCAACGAAGGAATATCTCTGCTCTGTCAAGACAAATGAGGTCTGTGCTGCCCACACAAGCGTGGATTGCGAGAAACAACTAACTCTTCGTGCAGGAACACGCTCTCAGGGATTCTATTCGTTTATCTTTTAACCTGAGATCTAAATTGTTGGTGCTGGTTCGTTGTGCTTATTTCTTCTTGATTTGTTGTTTGAGTCGCCGTGTTTGTGTTTTGTCCGAGGAACAACTCACTCATAGCTCCTCGTTTGGTGTTTTTCTTCTCATTTGCCTGAGTGATTTGTTTCGGACCCTTTTTATCCTTCTATTCTCTCTCATCTAAATCTATGCTGTCCATCATGAGCATGCAATTGATCTGAAGTAAATCTCTCTCCAACGTCCTTGGTCGCGAAAGAAATTAACTTCGAACTTTTATCCGATTTTGGCATTCTTCCCTTCAAACCTTTCGACCTCCCGCTCTCTTCCCGAGATTTTCGCAGGATACGGTTGCCACGTGCCCATGATCTCCTTGATCGTGATCGTGCTCGTTGAATGTGGAACGTCCCACATCTATAGGCCGTAGATTTCGGAAGGTTGGTTCACCCCTCCATCTATAAATACCTCTCGCCGCGTCTTCTCTTTCGTTCGCACAAACCCTTGTTTTACTTCCTCCCAAGCCCGAGCTCGAAGCAACTCCGGCGAGTAGCCCCGCCGTGCAACTCCGGTGAAGACTCGTCACGGTTGGTGACGCCAGTGTGGTAATCCTCCTTCCCGCATTGCCGTAGTTGATCTAAGTTGCCAAGTTAGGGCGCCTAGATCTGGAACTGCTCGTCTCCATCTCCCTGTGTTCTTGGGCAGTTCTTACCGTCGCAATTTATCTCGATATATTTCACCGCGGTAGATCTTTAGAAATCATTAAGACTTGCCCAGTGCGGTTTGTAGTTCTTCCTCGTACTGGATCTCCTCATCTTGGGTGCATATGTGTTATCCGAAAGATTAGATGGTTTTTAATCTGCCCTGTATCATCTGATGCTAGCTTATAAAATCCATCAAGGATATCTGTTTGGATTCCCATGGGTTCCCTAATCTTCCTAAAAATCGTTTTCATTCAAAAAATGGTTCTGTGCATGCTTATGACCTTACCTTATTTTTCCCTCGCATCTACTCTCTTTCACAGGTTGGTCATGTCACAGATCTCGGAAGAACACTCTGATTCTGAAGGGTATTTGTCTCAGTTCCCACCAAGGTCAGAACGAATGAGAATGACAGGAGGAGGAAAATCCTTAAAGCCACCCAAGGGCCCGAAGAAGAGACAAGAGTCAGTGTCCGAAGAAGAATCGGATGAAATTCCTTCTGCTCATAGTCAGCCTGAGGACGAACTGGTCACTGACGCTCTAACCATCTTCTCCGATGGAAATCCCAAAAAGGGTGGTGGTGGCAGAGAGAAGAACACTATGCTGAGATGTCAGATCCCGAAAGTTACAAAACTCCGCCTGAAGGAGAATCAATGACAGAACGCAACAACAGGTTGCAGAGAATTCGCCGCCACTAGGCTGGCAAATGGTACAGATATGAAAATGTTCGTGAAAAGTACCAGATCCTATTTGCCTTCACGCCACCATGGAATGATTGCATTGCAGAAAATTGCATTGGCCCTGATGATGAAAAAGTCAGGCCTCCACCGCCAACAAAGGCTCATCCTGACTCTCTCAAAACTATCGCTGACTTTCCCGAGGAAGTAGCCAAAAGAGCGAAAGCCAAGGCCAAACGTGAAGCCAGAAAAGCGAAGAAGTATCAAGTCGAAGCAAAAAACGTCGCGCTAACCCAGCAAGACGTGCAGAAAAAGAAGGAACGTGCATCAGCCTCGAAGGGCAGCAAGTCTGAGAAATCCGTGTCCCCTCGTGCACCACGAAAGAAAACCCTCACCAAGAGAACCAAGAAGGCTGTTCCCGACTCATCTGATGAGTCATCTGATGAAGAAACCGCTGATGAAATTCCCTTGTATGATCGTCCCGCCATTATCAACAAGCCACACATGAGTCCTTCGCCAGTGAAAACATTGCCATCTCCGAGGAAGTCTCCGAGGCATGCACCCATGCCATCCACTGATACACCTTTGGGTTCTGCGGCTCCGAGAACTTTGTCAGGTGCAGTTACTAAGAGAAAGCTACAGTCAGAAGAGAAAGCAGATGTGGCTGCCAAAAGGGCCAAGCTCAATGTTCCTGCTCCCTCAGAGGAACAAAAATATGACTTCAATTTCATGATTGATGTAATTGACAGCGCTGCTTATGATGCAAATGCTAATGATGTGTGCAATCTGGGTCTGCCCGATGATGTTACGGAATTGGTAACGAAGCATTTCATTCAGCTGAACAAAATCTCTAAGAAGCTTAACAAGGTTGTTAAAGAAAAACAAGCTGTCGAGCAAATGAGAAATGAGGCCAAATCTGAGTTCGAAAGGAAAAAGAACAAAGAAATTTTTGAACTCACCAAGGCTCTAAGCGTCTTGCGAAATGATAAAATTGAGTGGCACTCTCGCCTGCACAAGGAAGTATCTCAACTGTGTGACAGGAGAAGCGAGGAGATTGCTCACCAAGCAGATCTCGCTCGGAGAAGAGCTCAAGAGGACAATGCAAACAGAGCAAACTGAACAGAAAGACAAAAGTGATAAGATTGAGGGGGAGCTAAATGCTTCCCGAAAGGAAACACCCCCGGTCTCATCATCTGGTGCCCCTACCCAGATGGATGTTGATCCTGCTCCTAGTACCACTGCCCCACAGTTGGTACAGGAAGAAGAGAAACCTGATGAGCCGATGGCTCGAGAAGAAACTATCCCACCTGTTGTGACACAAGCTACCGAGGAAGAAGTTGTTGTGCCTCCCGCCGATAAAAATGCAAGAAAAGAAAAGGCCCTAGTGCCCGGAAGACAAAAAGGTGCCGAAGGAGTTCCGGCAAACAAGAACAGCAGTCAGTCAAGTTCATCAAAGGTGTCTGCACGAGAGAAATCGAGGAAGCCTCATGCTCCTCTCAAGCCTAACGATGAAGGTGTGCCTGCACCTGATGACGTTCGAACCAAATCCATGACCGATGAAGAACCTCTAAGTAATCCACTGGAAACTTTTCCTCTGTTTCCCGTCGATGATGGCGCAAATGGTCCAGCATTTAATGAGCAGTTTCATCGTTCGAAACTTGCATTCTTTGGGACCAGTCCGTATGAAGGAGAAAGGACTTCGTTGTCACCGAGGTTCTGGACAAAGGAACATGCCATATATTATGCTCGCGTCCTGTATGGAAAGAATCGTATATTCGAGCACAAAATTCTGAACTTTGCCGAGCTAGAAAGCATACCGTGCTTCCATCACACCATCGAGCAGATCGAGCAGGTCTTCCTGAAGAGTTTTCTTCGCTTTAACCATGGCTGGAACCGTGAAGTTGTCCTTCAATTCTATGCCACTCTTTATATCTCAGGGGACCTCAACGACAATAGTACTTGGATTCTCGAATGGATGACCGAGGAAGAAAGAGTCAAATGCTCGGCTGACCAGTTTTTGGCCCTGTTAAATTTACCTCGTTTCGAATTTGATGCCTCACGAGAACACAGACTGCACTTCTGGGATGTATCCGACGCTCAACTGCATATGTTGATGGATCCTAAGCTTGTTGGTGATGAGTGTACTGAAGCAAATCCGAAGCACCTGGCCTATGAGAACAAAGTGTTGTTCTATATCCTCTGCAATTCTCTCACGCCAATAAACCGGCCTGAAAGCATTCATGGAATTGTGGCAAATACTCTTCATGCTGTAGCTCATGGAATTCGGTTTGACATTCCTGATCTTCTTATTCGCAACCTGGCCTATGCTGCTGATAGCCCTCAAGTTTTGAAGCCATATGCACCATGGGTCATGTTCGCCATTGAGCAGCTTATCGTGAAAAAGTTTTTCTGCCCATATGTCCCGAAAGTTTTCATGCCACCAGTCCGAGACACTCTCCGAATTGTAAAGGATATCGGGAAAGGAAAGACACCAATTGATGCAACTGCTTCTGCCTCTGCAAGAGCTCCGAAAGTTAAGAAGGTCAAAGTTGATATCCCTCGTGAAGAAAATCCCTCACTGTACGAGATCTGTCTTCGCACTCAGCAATCACTGGAGAGTCACATCAAGCTCGATCGCAAAGAAAAAGTGGAAATGATGATTGAAATCAATCTGCTTCATAATTATGCTCATCAAGCCCTGCTGTATGAAAAGGAACAGAAAAAGCGCTCATGGACCCTTCTCCGCAAGCATTACTCTCGTAAACAACTGTCTGCGAAGGGAATCGAGAAAGATTATGATCATCTGGAGTTGTTTGAAGTCCCTCGCATCCGAAGGCAAACTCCAATGCTCCCTCAGCGTTCTGCCTCCACCGACCTGCTGTTTGTCGAACCCGATGATGAACTCGAAGACACAGCAGGCACCTTCATTTACAAGCCCGATGCACCTCGTGTAGGAGATATGCCCTAGAGGCAATAATAAATGTTATTGATTATCTCCCTGTTCATAATTAGGTTTATGTTCCATGCTATAACTGCTATGGTTCTCGAGTCTACAATAACCACGAGGCTCGGAGGAAGACTCATATGCACGTGTGGGATAATAAACGGTAAAATGTATTCCTAGTCAAGCCTCTATGACTGGCTCAAGTATTGCATGATGATCCTGTTTTCCTGATCATGGGCATGGCTATGCCGGCAATTTTGAGGGCACAATTGTTGGTAGAACACTTGTGTTGAATCGACCCAAATTGATGTTATGCTATGAGATACATTCGTCATAAGTTTATGGTTAATAACACAGAGAAGTTAATGTTTGCATAATTCCTTAGACCATGAGAGTGTCGAGTTTCTTCATGCTTGCTTCATGAACTTTGGGGTTTGTTAAACGTCATCCGTAAATGGGTGGCTATTACGGCGGCTTACGGGTTCATGGAAAAGTATGTCAAGGGACTTGATAGCTCAAGATTGGGATTTGCTCCTCCGACGATGGAGAGATATCTCTGGGCCCTCTCGGTGTTACGGTATGCATCATCGTCTGGCCAGACACAGGGTGATTTGATCACAGGGATGCCGAAACACGGGAACAAGAAAAGAGAACAATACCGGCAACGAGGTAACTGGCATTGTGGACAAGTGTTGATCCACGAGGATGCCGATGTTTCTCACCTCGGGTAATTGTAACATATCGTGAAGCAACAGGAATAGCTCACGGCAACTGGAGGTTCACTCGAATATTCATTCGTGTGGGTATAGGGGTCAATATGGGTGTCCACGGCTCCGATGTTGATCATTGATCGGAAGGGGTTCCGGGTCATGTCTATACTTCACCGAACCTATAGGGTCACACGCTTAAGGGTCATCTATCTGCTGATTACTAGACGGGGAGTCTGAGAGAAAATCACCGAAAAAGTTTCGGACGAAACGGAAACGTTCCGGAGAGGATATCGGAATAGTTCCGGTGAAACTGAAAAGTTGTTTCAGGGTATTCCATATAGTCAAATTGGTTTCGACACATGCCTGGAAATTATTGGAAGGTACCAGAATTGTTCCGGTAACTTCTGAGATTTTTCAGAGACAAAAACCGGAAATGTTCCGGACTGCCGGAACCGCTTTAGTTGCTTTTCACAGATGAAAATCACTAAACCGAAAAGTTGTTTCGGAGTACACCATAAAGTCAAATTGGTTTCGGCACATGCCTGATAATTCTTGGAGGGTGCCAGAATCGTTCTGGAAACTTTCTGGAATTTTCCGGGATGAAAACCGGAAATGTTCCGGAGCTGCCGGAACCGCTTCAGATGCTTTTCGCAGATGAAAATCACTAAACCGGAATTGTTCCGGCTCGCGTTGAAAATTATTTTGGTGGGTACTGGAAATGTTCTAAGCCCACATGAATATTTTCAGTTCGATCAGACGCTGAAAAATGTCGTCGTGAATAGTGAAATCAGATTTATGGATATGGTTGGAAGTTGGCTTTCCACAAATATCTTCCCAAGATATTTTGGGATGACATGGCATTTTGGATATGCCCATCCTACCCCTTGTTTTTCCTATAAATAGAGGGGAGGAGGCAGCCCCATATGCTTAATCCTTGCTCTCACATACACATGCCATGACTTGTCTGGCTTCTCTCTCCCTCCCAGCGAAATAGTTTCGTAGAGCCGAAAGGCTGTCTGGGTTCCGGTGGGAACTAGTTCTGGACGGCGAAGCCCTGCCGGATAGATGACACCGTATGTGTGCAACTCTGTAGAGAGATCGTAGTTTCGGTCTTAGTTCGAGAGTGCCTCCCGAAGGGCTGTCCGAGTTACTGTCCATGTTTCGGGGGTCCTCCCGAAGGGCTGTCCGAGTGACCCGCCCGAAGGGCTGTCCGTGAGGCCTCCCGGAGGGCTGTCCGAGGATCCGTCCGGTGGGACTATCCGAAGGACTGTCCAGAGGCCTCCCGGAGGGCTGTCCGAGGATCCGTCCGGTGGGACTATCCGAGGGACTGTCCAGAGGCCTCCCGAAGGGCTGTCCGAGGATCCGTCCGGTGGGACTATCCGAGGGACTGTCCCGATGCCTCCCGAAGGGCTGCCCGGAGATCCGTCCGGTGAGCTGACGAGGGAGTACATCCTCGCGGTTGGGAGGTTGTAAAATCCTAGCTGCGGGGATCTGCACCGCCGTTCGTCATCGACTCTACTTCCGCTGCTCTACGAGTCGGTAACGAAAATGATCAAAACCTTGTATGCAGTCTCCATAGTGATCCTGGGCTGGTACGTAAGTCGGAAAATTTTTGTTTTCTGCTGCGTTCCCCAACAGTGGCATCAAGAGCCAGGCTATGCGTAGATGCAGGTTGCGATCTAGAATACATAGAGATGTATGGGTATTGCACAATATAATTAGGTAGTAGATGAGATCTATTACTGAAAATTATTTGTGCGGGTAGCAGATGAAATCTGTTACCCGATGTTCTTGTTGCTTCCCTGGAATTTGCGTTTGCTCAATCTCGAGACAGCATGGTGGAATTTCACAAAGTTCTGGCAATCCGCGATCCTGATTGATCAACGAAGTGCTATCAGTTCTTTGGGTTCCGCCATAGTCAAAAGAAAGATGAAATTCGCAGATGAATGGGCATTGCAGATATGATCTGCACGGGGGTCACGCGTATGACGAAGTTTAGTATGGGGCTCGAGATTTAATTATCTCGTGTTTCATACACCCCGAGATGTTAATCTAGCAATTTTGAATTATCATACTTGATGATAAAACGTTGGTAGCTGCGGTTTTGTTTCGAAACCTTAGAAGCCACGTAAAATGAAATTTTGCATAAACCGATTAGAGGCGTCTAACTTGGTTTTGCAGGATGGTTTGCATGTGCATATGATGTGGTATAGCAGTGTTCATAATAATTTGATTATGTATGAGATGACTATATGATGTAAATTGATTAACATGACCTGCGTGTCATGATTCGGCATGATGGCTGGAGCCATATGATTGCACTTTAATGACCTGCGTGTCAACCTTATGTAATGCACTTATTTTATTAGCTATAGAGATAGCAATATTATCTGGTGCATCGACAAGGTGGTGGCAATCTTCGCGAAGGTGAACACCGACGCGAATGCCGGAGACGAAGAAATGAAAGACTTCTCCGTCAGAAAGGGCTATACCATATCATGCTATTATGAATTGCCTAAGATGTTTATCCCTTATGATGCACCCTTTTGATTGCGCAGTAGTCGCTTTTTATTAGGGTGATCTCTCACTTAAATATCAAGTAGTTAGTGTTCTCCCAAGTGTAGCACCGTCACGGCACCTAACTTTTCGGGGCATTGCATGATCTCCATGGGTGCGAACGATTAGGGATGTGTGAGGCGGGTGAGTTGAGACCTCGCAGCGAGATCACTTGGTTGTCTTGACGTTCAGGCATGAAAGTCATGAGCTCGGAACACACGCATCGAAAGATGAACAAGAATCACATAGAGATGTGATCGGCAAGTTTGCCTACCGATTGAAGTTCGCGCCATTTGAGTTCATCTCGAACCGTGGCGTTGAAATTAAATGCGGGTCTTGAATCACTCAAAATCAATTATGAGAGATATTGATTTGAGTGGGAGCGCCCTTTAGAATTAATTCTTTTAATTCTTAGTGCAATTAATTATGAACTTTGTCTAAGTGAAAATTGCATAATAGTTGTAGAAGAATGGCTCGCGTTTCCACCTTCCCTATTAAAATTGAATAAGCTGTTAAATATCTGGTTAAAACTTTACGATTGGTAAACGTAATATGAGGATTGTCCTCAAGAGTGTCGAGAAGGATTTTGTCCTATCGCATGCTTTTAGTATTCTCCCGCTGATGCTATGGATAATGAGACTCGTCCTTTGATCCAAAAGCTAGAATTTCGTTACGGTCAAGTGCAATATGTTTGTTTCCATGAGACCCGAACTTCAAAAGTTTGGGATAGCTATGTGATATTCATGGAACTGAAAATCATTTTTCAGACACAAACAAAGGCTAAAAGATATGGGATATCCAAAGCAAGGTTTGTTTTGCAAACTGTTAGTAAAAGGTGTTTACTATGCATTTGACTAATAACAGAGGGATCCAGTAGAACGCCTGTCATATGATGAAGGTGAATAAAACAAACAACTTAAAGGAAATGTCCGAAGGGTGTTAGTAAGACTTCCACGCCTAGGAAATCCGGGGCTAACGCCACTCTTAAGTTGGATGCTTCTTCTGAGATAGAAGAAATACTAAAAGTTAAAACTGTTAGAAGTATAAAGGCAAAAAGAAAGAAGACTGGAATATCCAGCTCATGTATGAATGTCATACAAGTTTTTTATGTATAGAAGGCTGGTCAAAGAAATAGTTCTTGAGAATTATGATTAAACATGTTAATCACCAATTCTTGGGTATTGTGAGTTGATCACAGAGATACCCGCTCGATTGCACTCTGTTGCGACTCGATGCAAGAACTACTATGGCCTGAAAGACTAGCCAGGAATGAGGTCTTAATACACGCTGGGAACTTAGTAAAAGTTACTATACCTTCCATCGGTGTATTACCTATGTATTTATTTTTCATAATTCATTATAGAGTTTTACACACTCTAGCCCTTTGCATAAGGTATCTTGCAAGAAGGTTGTTCATAAGAGAACTTTTGATGTTCGGTGTTATGAATAACATAAGGGCCATACTTTCATTATGAATGAGATGTATGTTATGAATATTGATAATAATACTTTACCTCTGTATTTACTTTCATAAATCATTTTAGAGTTTTATACACTCTAGCCCATTTGCATAATGTTTGTTGCAAAAGTGTTGTTCATGAAAGAACAATTGTTGTTCGGAATCATGAATAACATAAGGGCCATGCTTCCATAGTGGATGGAACGTATGTTATGAATATTGATGGTAATATGATACATCCATAACACTGACGCTAAATGTCACAAGACTAAAGAGAATACCACACAAGTGTGGCACTGCGTTTGGTCACATTGGAGAAACCCGCATGGAAAATTCCATTATGATGGATTTTGAAAGTCGTTTGATTTTGAATCATCTGACACTTGCAACTTTCCTTCGAAAAGTGAAGTGACTGAAATACCGTTCACAGGTCATAAGGAACGAGCAACAAACTTATTGGTGATCATACATTTTGATGTGTGTAGTCCAATAAATGTTGTTGCTGGCAGTGGATTTATCTATCTTCAGAAATGACTCAAGTGGATATATGGATATTTACTTGATGAGACGTAAGTCTGGATCTTTTGAATTCATTCATAAGGTTTTCAAAAATGAAGTAGAAATTATTGTAACAAGGAAATTATGTTTCTACAATTGGATTGCGGAAAGGAATTTTTGAGTTACAAGTTTAGCGAATGTCTGATGAGTTGTGAAAAGAGTTTCATAACTTACACCTCCCGGAACTCCACTGAGAGTGGTACGTCCGTGAAGATGTAATCAAACCATTTTTGACATGGTAAGATCAAAAATGACATAAATCAATTTGCCATTATCTCTTTTAAAGTAATGCTTTAGAGACTACGGATTTTACACTGAAAAGAGCGCCATCAGGTCTGTTGAAATGACGCCATGGTATGGTACGCCCAACCATGCTTGGTCTTTCCTTAACATTTGGAATATGGGGCTTGTGTAAAAGGTTACAAACCTATTCCAAATCAGACAAGAACTATTTTGTAGGTTATCCCAAGTAATTGGGAATTCCTCCACCACGATACCGAGGCAAAAGGTTTGCCACAAAGAACGGTATAATTTTGAAAGAAAATGTTTCTTGCAAAAAGGTGAGTGGGAGGACAGTGCAACTCGACGAGATAACCAGTATCTTCGTCATCAGATCAAAGGAAAGAAACCTTAGAAGTGATTCCGGAGTTTCCTACTGCGACTGATACGGAAGTCTCTACAATAAAATGTATGGACTTCGGTCGAACTTGCAGCTGAACCACGTAGGCAAAGCTCGTGCAAACCTATCAGGTGCGCAAACGAGATATTGTTGTTAGACAACAGTATACCTACAATACACAAGGAAGCGTTGATGGGCCCTGACTCCGGAATTGGCTAAATGCCAATACAATCCGAGATAGTTTCCATATAAGTGATTCGAGATTAAAATCTTAATACACCTTTCGGAAGACTTAGAGTCTAACGAATATTTATGGAACTAAAAACTGATACGGATAAAATGTTTATCCATAAAGCTCGACTTGTTGCAATACCAAGTTCAAGGAGTTGACTACGATGAGATTGTCTCACCGTAGCGATGCTTAAAGTCGGTTCGGGTTGAACTAGCAATTAATACATATTTCAATCATGAGATATGAAACATGGATGACAAAAGGATTTCCATCTGATGGAAATGAAACCTAGGACTTGTATGTGATACAGTCCAAAGTAATTTGTCGATCCAGAGGATGCTAGTAAGTATGCAAACTTCAGAGTTCCAGCGATGGACAGAAGAGAGCAAAGTGGAGTTGGAATCTTCGTTTTTGATGAAATGGTCAAAAGAGTTTGACTTCATCAAATGGGTAACGAAGATGCTTGTGATTCAAGAAAGTAAGTGGGAGCATAATAATATTTCTAAAAACCTTGTGTACTTAACACATTGTTAATTGGAAATAAATTTCTTGACACGAATTAGGACTTCATTTGAAAATAGTTTTTCAATGAAGTGCTTAGGCTAAATAGCCTCAATATTAGGCATGATGATCTATGGAGATAGATTTACCTAATGGGGCTAAGCAATGAATACATATTGACAAGATCCTAAAACCTTTTAGCATTTAAAACGCCAAGGAGTGATTCTTGCCGAAGTCACATGGAAAGAGTTTTTGCAAGACTCGGTGTCCCAAAACACTGATGAGTAAAATACATGATGGAGATTCCACACACTCTTGTGTTTGGATTAACCATGTATTCCATGGTATGTAAAAACAAACAGATATGTCCAATACTCCAAAGTTGTTGCGAGTATAGATACCATAGTGATCAAAGTACTGATCATGGTACAACAGTGAAAGATGTCATTAAGTGCTAAGAGTAGTGTTGATGACATGTTTTCTCGCAAGTAGAGATTATGAAGTGCTCGTTGTAAGTGATTACATCAATACAGTCTTCATCAATGCTCCATGCGATTTTCGATTTAAATTGAGGGTTTTGTGTGATACACAATATGGTGGCACGGTAGTTGGAAATTGTTCCAAACAAGATACTGTGGCGAATTCTATAACAAAGGCTAAGTATGTTGATGCTTAAGAAGCGACAAATAAGTTGTTGAATCATATAGTTCATTCATGAACTTAGTATGGTTCCAAGATGACTTTGGTCTATGGGACACTATTGCAGATAGTTGCTCCATAGCTCAGTCTGAGGAATCAGGTTTCGACCAATGATTCACACATATGCAAGGCCAAGTCCAGACAAAATATGAATTTTGTGAAAGCGTGAAAACGCAAGGATATACAAAGTTACACACAGAGCTGAAGTCGTCAGATCCGTTGGACATCAGGCTATACCACATGCGAAGCATATTTTACACCAGTATGCCATAGGTGTAAAGTGCATTAGCATTGACTAGATTATTGACTCTAGTTCAAGTGGGAGTCTGTAGGAGATATGCCCTAGAGGCAATAATAAATGTTATTGATTATCTCCCTGTTCATAATTAGGTTTATGTTCCATGCTATAACTGCTATGGTTCTCGAGTCTACAATAACCACGAGGCTCGGAGGAAGACTCATATGCACGTGTGGGATAATAAACGGTAAAATGTATTCCTAGTCAAGCCTCTATGACTGGCTCAAGTATTGCATGATGATCCTGTTTTCCTGATCATGGGCATGGCTATGCCGGCAATTTTGAGGGCACAATTGTTGGTAGAACACTTGTGTTGAATCGACCCAAATTGATGTTATGCTATGAGATACATTCGTCATAAGTTTATGGTTAATAACACAGAGAAGTTAATGTTTGCATAATTCCTTAGACCATGAGAGTGTCGAGTTTCTTCATGCTTGCTTCATGAACTTTGGGGTTTGTTAAACGTCATCCGTAAATGGGTGGCTATTACGGCGGCTTACGGGTTCATGGAAAAGTATGTCAAGGGACTTGATAGCTCAAGATTGGGATTTGCTCCTCCGACGATGGAGAGATATCTCTGGGCCCTCTCGGTGTTACGGTATGCATCATCGTCTGGCCAGACACAGGGTGATTTGATCACAGGGATGCCGAAACACGGGAACAAGAAAAGAGAACAATACCGGCAACGAGGTAACTGGCATTGTGGACAAGTGTTGATCCACGAGGATGCCGATGTTTCTCACCTCGGGTAATTGTAACATATCGTGAAGCAACAGGAATAGCTCACGGCAACTGGAGGTTCACTCGAATATTCATTCGTGTGGGTATAGGGGTCAATATGGGTGTCCACGGCTCCGATGTTGATCATTGATCGGAAGGGGTTCCGGGTCATGTCTATACTTCACCGAACCTATAGGGTCACACGCTTAAGGGTCATCTATCTGCTGATTACTAGACGGGGAGTCTGAGAGAAAATCACCGAAAAAGTTTCGGACGAAACGGAAACGTTCCGGAGAGGATATCGGAATAGTTCCGGTGAAACTGAAAAGTTGTTTCAGGGTATTCCATATAGTCAAATTGGTTTCGACACATGCCTGGAAATTATTGGAAGGTACCAGAATTGTTCCGGTAACTTCTGAGATTTTTCAGAGACAAAAACCGGAAATGTTCCGGACTGCCGGAACCGCTTTAGTTGCTTTTCACAGATGAAAATCACTAAACCGAAAAGTTGTTTCGGAGTACACCATAAAGTCAAATTGGTTTCGGCACATGCCTGATAATTCTTGGAGGGTGCCAGAATCGTTCTGGAAACTTTCTGGAATTTTCCGGGATGAAAACCGGAAATGTTCCGGAGCTGCCGGAACCGCTTCAGATGCTTTTCGCAGATGAAAATCACTAAACCGGAATTGTTCCGGCTCGCGTTGAAAATTATTTTGGTGGGTACTGGAAATGTTCTAAGCCCACATGAATATTTTCAGTTCGATCAGACGCTGAAAAATGTCGTCGTGAATAGTGAAATCAGATTTATGGATATGGTTGGAAGTTGGCTTTCCACAAATATCTTCCCAAGATATTTTGGGATGACATGGCATTTTGGATATGCCCATCCTACCCCTTGTTTTTCCTATAAATAGAGGGGAGGAGGCAGCCCCATATGCTTAATCCTTGCTCTCACATACACATGCCATGACTTGTCTGGCTTCTCTCTCCCTCCCAGCGAAATAGTTTCGTAGAGCCGAAAGGCTGTCTGGGTTCCGGTGGGAACTAGTTCTGGACGGCGAAGCCCTGCCGGATAGATGACACCGTATGTGTGCAACTCTGTAGAGAGATCGTAGTTTCGGTCTTAGTTCGAGAGTGCCTCCCGAAGGGCTGTCCGAGTTACTGTCCATGTTTCGGGGGTCCTCCCGAAGGGCTGTCCGAGTGACCCGCCCGAAGGGCTGTCCGTGAGGCCTCCCGGAGGGCTGTCCGAGGATCCGTCCGGTGGGACTATCCGAAGGACTGTCCAGAGGCCTCCCGGAGGGCTGTCCGAGGATCCGTCCGGTGGGACTATCCGAGGGACTGTCCAGAGGCCTCCCGAAGGGCTGTCCGAGGATCCGTCCGGTGGGACTATCCGAGGGACTGTCCCGATGCCTCCCGAAGGGCTGCCCGGAGATCCGTCCGGTGAGCTGACGAGGGAGTACATCCTCGCGGTTGGGAGGTTGTAAAATCCTAGCTGCGGGGATCTGCACCGCCGTTCGTCATCGACTCTACTTCCGCTGCTCTACGAGTCGGTAACGAAAATGATCAAAACCTTGTATGCAGTCTCCATAGTGATCCTGGGCTGGTACGTAAGTCGGAAAATTTTTGTTTTCTGCTGCGTTCCCCAACACCTCGCTCTGCTACTCCCGAAGCTGATCCCGAAGCCCGTGCTGCGTCTCCAACTCCTGCTTCAGCGTCGACCATCGCTCGTTCTGTCTCGCCAAACAGTTCAAGCTCTGGGGATTCTTCGGACGAGTAGTTCCTCGAATGCATTCTCTTTCCTTTTTGACACTTGTTGACAAAAAGGGGGAGAAGAACATCGAGAAGATAGAAAAGCGGGTTATTTGCAGGGTGTTTCCGTTCGCCATTTGCTTTTCGTTCGAACAATTTGCTTTTGGCCGTTGAACTTTTGGCTGTGGAACTTAATCTCACCACTTGTGGTGATGGCACACTGCGTCGTCATGTACTATTAATAACCCCTGCAAATGCTACATTTGCTTCCAGCTATTTGTTTACAGGTGCCATCGAATGCTTACTTCCTTGCAGTGATTATCCTCGATATTCATCTTTCATGCAAGGATAAGTGAAAGCAAATAGATCACTCCTCTCACTCCTATGCAAGAATACCAGGAGTATTGGAAATTGTGTCTCTCGAAGAGAGAAATCTCATTACTTAAAACTTCATATATCTCACTGCTATGCTTATCTTTCGATATCTAACGATGCATGAGAAGAAAAATCGCTTCAGAATTATGTCATTCGTGAATTCTAAAGATAAAATTCTCTGTCTGACAAGATGTTTTCTCTCGCATATTTCTATGAGATCATCTTTGTTGCAGGAAAACATAGTCTGTTGCATATCCACTCCGAACAATATTCTTGTGAATTCTTTGCTCTGATTATTCTTCATTTGCTCTGATTATTCTTCGAACATCTAATTTGCAGGATATCTATCTCGAGTGGAATTAACCTGTGTTCGGAGAAAATCTTCATGGCTTATCCATTGTCACATCACACTTTAATATATCTTCACTATTTAACTAATCTTTGTCAAAGATTGTGTGTGGCAGGAAATACCTCAGACACAGTCGAGTGCATTGGATGAAACTTCGAATGATATAATCTGCCAATGTCACACATACGAAGATTCGCCTCGCTACCCTCCATATTAACTCCTATGCTCACTCAAATAAGAATATGCATATCTTCAGGGGGAGCGTGCTTTATCTTCGTAATTATCTCTCGTCATCAAATTTACTTCACATTTCATTCCATTCTTTTATCTATCTTTCGATGTAGTCTATTTTGTCAACAAATCGTCCAAAAAGGGGGAGATTGTTGGTGCAATACTTGCCCTCATGCATTTTGGAGATTGTTGACAGAAATAGGCATGGACTGATTTGTTTGCTAGTGCACACAGAAAGAAATAGTCCA
Source organism: Elymus sibiricus (assembly GCA_039707655.1). Lineage (NCBI taxonomy): Eukaryota > Viridiplantae > Streptophyta > Magnoliopsida > Poales > Poaceae > Elymus > Elymus sibiricus. Next base: position 517,507,644 of record CM077666.1, read on the forward strand.
TGCAGTGCCGAAGAGAATGCTGTCTCAGGTGATCAGTTCGAGGAACTTCACTGAAGATTATCTATGTCGAAGAAGATGAATGAGCTACATCGTTTCAGACTCTTAGTCGAAGAAGAATGAAGTGAAGGAGATGAGCCCTCGAAAGTTAATTGCTGACGTAAAGCAATCAGTTCGGTGATCGCGTCCGAAGATATTGAATGCAGCGATGGAAGACGAAGATGAAGTGAAGACGTAGCATTCTTTTCATCATTCTTCTTTCATTCATTTGAGTCATAGGACCTCCGTACTATTAAGAGGGGTATAGGTTCTCGAATCTTAGATCCGCTGTGATGCTTAGCCCAAACCTATGCGAGACCGAGAGAAATCTCTTTATGCTTCGAATGATTACCTACCAGCAAGAGACGCTGTTCTTCTTCGCTGTGGGAGATATCTTTCGAACTGAGCAGTTAGCATTACTTGCTCCGCACGTAATGTTACCGTTGTGCTCAATTTCCGACCGTTGGACTCGTGTCGTTCGGCCATTGGCTGCTCCACATGTCCAATTTGGTCATTTCCCATCAGGGAAGGCTGCGGCTATAAATAGCCACCCCGCTCCAACGTTGCCCGTTGGCTGCTCCGCTTAAGATTTCTGAGAAGATTGATTGAGCAACCCCTATCCGAGAGATTTGAGTTTAAAATCCACCGAGAGAAAAATCAAGAACCAAAACTTAGACAGTGGTTGAGCATCACATGAGTTCTGAGTTAGGGTTCTTGTACCTATTACTCTTGAGAGCTGCCCACTCTCTAGATGGATAGGTGTCGGCTCGAGTGTCGAAGAGTATTGTCTTCACCGAGCGAGATCTTCAACAACCAAGAGTATTGTGGTTCGCGAAGAGAACTGAAGAGAGTTTATCTTCAGTGAAGGTTTGGAGATCGCCGACAAGTATCTACCACGAGTGAAATCAACTGGAGTCTGATCAGCTCCGAAGTTGATGGAGAATAGGGCGAGGAGAGTTTATCCTCTGTGTTAAATCACAACCCCTCCAACCAGACGTAGTCCTTTGGCAGAAGGGCGAACTGGTCTACCAAATCCTTCTGTCGCCATCGAGCACCACTGGTTCGCTTTACATTACTGCATTTCCTTCAGCAGTTTACATTCGTGCTCTGTGCCGATAGTTGTATCTGATCAATCACAGTTCTTCAATTATCTGTCAGATTCTCGTTATTATATTGCATCATCTCTGACTGATTTACTTCATGCCATATTCATTCACCTAGTCATCTTTCCCAGTGCATTTCTATCACAGTCATATCTAGTTTTCTCTCGTAATTGTGTTCTTGATTGTTAATTGCATTTCCATCGACCATGTCAGACTTGTGATATTCATCGCTTGATAGAATTGCTTCAGTCTACACCGATAGATTTGGTCCCCTATAGCGAGATAAAACAAGTGCGTTGCTACCGAACTTAATTTCCGCTGCTGTGTTTGGGATCGGTTCAAAACATTCCGAAGAAATTTTAAATCTCCCATTCACCCCCCTCTGGTCGATATACTCTCGATCCTAACACTATTGGTGTGTGTTGCTGGTTTTTCCTGAGTACCGTGAATCCCACATGGGCGGTCCAGGAGCCTGTCAAGCTGGCTAGGTCCGTCTTTGTTCCCCTTATAGGGTTTCCTTTTCTGCCCAGATTTAGGTCCGGTGAATACAGCATTGACCGCGGCGTATTCGGTGTCGCTTCTGCCGTTTTTATACCTGCGCTTATTTTTATTGCGCTTCGGTTTTCCATTGGCGTCACGGGTTTCCGAGGTGCCTGCCTCGCCGTTATGAGTACTTCGGGCGAGCCAGCTATCCTCTCCCGCGCAAAAGCGGGTCATCAGAGACGTTAGGGCGGCCATAGTCCTCGGCTTATCCTGGCCGAGCTGTCGGGCTAGCCATTCGTCCCGAATATTATTTTTGAAGGCGGCGATGGCCTCGGCATCGGAACAGTCTATAATCTGGTTCTTCTTGGTGAGGAACCTGTTCCAGAATTTCCGGGCTGATTCGCCTAGCTGCTGGGTAACACGGCTGAGGTCATCAGCGTCCGGAGGTCGAACATACGTGCCCTGGAAGTTTGCCGAAAAGCGTCTTCCAGGGCCTCCCAGCTGCCGATAGAGTGAGGGGGGAGACTATTGAGCCAGTGTCTCGCCGGCCCCTTTAACTTGAGTGGCAGATATTTGATGGCATGGATATCATCTCCATTGGCCATATGTATATGTAAGAGGAAATCCTCGATCCAGACTGCTGGGTCTGTGGTACCGTCGTATGATTCTATGTTAATGGGTTTAAACCCTTCCGGGAACTGATGTTCCATCACCCGGTCTGTAAAGCAGATTGGGTGAGCTGGACCTCGGGACCGAGGAGGATCTCGTCGGGTCTCGGGAGAGAGCCGTGAGTAGGCTTGATCTCGGGCACGACCATTCCTGTCCATCCAGGTGTCGTAGCCGTTGGGCCCGGCGGGGGCATGTCCCCTTGATCCGTAGATGGACCGAGGGGGAGCCCTATTTTCTTCGATACGACGTCTAGCGTCGCGAGGATCCAGGTAGTCCACGGGGTCTTTACCATGATGGCGTGGAGGTGGCCTTTCACCGTGTTCTTCTCGTCCTGGCCTGTCCCGGCCTCTAGGGGGCCGATCGAGGTCGTCAGCGAGTTCTTCATCAAATTCTGGTAGGAGGCGCCTGCGTGGGTAAGACTTCGGCGCACTATGGCGTCGGTTCTCCATATCCTGCTCGGCAGAGAGCACTTCAACCCACTTGTCATTTAGCGCGTCGGTATTTTCCTGCAGCTGCTGCTGCTTGCGTTTTAAGCTCCGGGCCGTCGCAACGAGGCGTCGCCGGAAGCGTTCTTGTTCGAAGCGGTCCTCGGGGACGATGAAGTCCTCGGTACCGAGGCTGTCGTCCTCCTCGGACTCCAGCATGTAATTGTCGTCGGCCCCTTCGAAGAGGTCATCGGGATCAGAGTCCACAAGAGGTCGGTCTGGTGTGCTGTTCCGTACTGGGGAGGCTTGAATGTCCTCCTCAGGGTTACCGGCGTCGCCGTCCTCCTCATTGCCGTCATTAGCTGTTGCGTCGTTGCCACTAGGTTCCCCATTATTGTCCCTTTGGCGCCGTCGCCGGCGTCTGGGAGGGGATTCGGGGGTGTCCACCATATAGACATCGTAGGTGGATGTGGCGGTCCACCTGCCCGTGTTGACCGAGGGAAGGGTGTTCTCGATGGGGCCGTCGGTGTCCTCCTCCATATCTGAGGGTTCGCCGTAGTCCAACACGTCGGTTAAATCGTCGATCGTGGCGACTAGGTGGGTGGTGGGTGGGATGTAAATTTCCCTGTCGTCGGCTTTAAGTCCGCTCTGATCGTAAACCGAAGTCTTGCCGTTCGAGATGGACATGCTCTGGATGCGGCAAAGCTACGCATCAAGGTGAGATAACTCTTCGGGATCCATGGATGCGCCGTAGGCAGGGCTGATTCGAAGCACATCCGGTATGTGACCAGGCGTGTCTTTGGAGCGAAGGGAGTCTAAACATAATTCGGAGTTTTGATTCGAAAGTCTCTGGCGCCGCTTCGAGAGTGGGAGCAAGATCTTTCTCCGAACTAGTGGTCTAGGGGAGATCAGCCGGAGTGGCGGCGTCGTTAGTCTCAAAAGACGTCATGACAGAGTTCAGTTCCGGGGTCAAGCCTCCAGAGCCGGTCGAGCCTTCGATCTGGCCGGGCGTCCATCGCGATAGGACGAGTTCGCTGCGGGAATCGGCAGTGTACTCGAGGCCACCGAAGGTTATGACCCGTCCTAGCGTGTAGTTCTCGACGGAAGTCAAGTGTCCCATCGAATCGGCGCAAAACATCATGCTGCCGAAGACGAAGAGCTGTCTGGGGACGTAGACGTACCCACAGCCGTTGGTGTGATTGATCCGCAGGTGAGCCATCGACCTTTCCGGTGATCGCGCAGCGGAACTCTCAATGAAAGCACCAGTGTCGGTGTAAAAACCGGCAGACCTCGGGGTAGGGGGTCCCGAGCAGCGGATCTAGGATCGATAGTAACAGAGACAATGGAGACGGTGTTTACCCAGGTTCGGGCCCTCTTGATGGAGGTAAAACCCTACGTCCTGCTTCTGTTATATTGATGAAGATGTATCGAGTAAAGAGTTGATCTACCTCGAGATCGTAATATGAGTCTAACTTCTAAGGCTAGGTAAGCAATGTTGCGTTGTTGTCCCCCCTACGGGCTAAACCCTATGGCTTATATACATGCCAGGGAGGGTGTCTAGGGTTACAATGTCGGTATCTAGGAATAAGGCGGCTGGACAAATCTTGAAGTGTACTACAAGTCTTCGGCAGAGACAGCATTGATCACGCCTCCCTCGTACAGCCTCCGGAGTCCATCTTGGTCACGTACGGGGGTACATCGGCCCAACCGAGGAGACGGGTCGGCCCGCTTAGCACCCCCTAATCCAGGATACCGTCAAATACATAGGGCAAACTCCACATTAAATATGTGCAAAAGGATATGAACTCGAAATTCATGCACATCTTTAACCATTAAGGATATTATGGAGTTTACCCTATATAGAGGATCAAGTAGAGCAAGCAAGGCACGAAGAAGTATGTAAATAAATATGCATGCACAAGCCTACCGAGATCCAAAGCATAATAAGAGAGTTTCATAGTGTTCTTGGCTGGGTGGGCATTTCTGTCCCATGGACCCCGTGTGCACGGTACAAGTCAGCCCCGTGCGCACGGAGTATTCAGAGCCTAAACCACCACCCCGTGCGCACGGGGGTCAAAAGACCCCGTGCGCACGGGGTACCCAGGGAGTTACGCAGTACCCCGTGCGCACGGGGGTCAAAAGACCCCGTGCACACGGGGTACCCAGAAAGTTTACGCAGTACCCCGTGCGCACGGGGGTCAAAAGACCCCGTGCGCACGGGGTATCCAGAACTTTTCTGTTGCAACTTTCTGGATACCACGGCAAGCACACTACGAAGGCAAATAAAAACCAACACGAGATAATTAATGGATACTTTGAGAATTTGAATTTCAAATGAGCTTGACATACCACATAGTGACTAGATAATATTGAATATCAATACTATGTGGTATTTCTCATATTCACATTTTGGGTTTGTGATGTGCACAAAACATAACACTCCCCCATAATGTGATGATCCACTAATATCTCGCAAGAGCCAAACAAGATACAATAAGGCTCAAAACAACAAACACACTATATGATGTGCAATGCAACCTACACATGCTAGATAACACAAATCGAGCATACTAGGAAACACAACATATAAATGCACATGGTAGATACAAAACCTAAGCATGCAAGGGGCGAGTACTTTCAATGTAAGCAATATAAATACAAGTTACCGCAAAGAGGAACATTGGATAGATAATATGAAGATAATCCACATGACTTGGCTCGAACCAATAAATGGTGAATATTATTTTCTTCATGAACTAGCCAAATCTCCAATGTCCTCCACACACCTATTGATCAAGGTTGAGCTTGATGGTCCCCAACCAAGTTGGGTCCTAAGAAGTTAGTCACAATAGGCTTGGCAACCCAAATGGCCTTTTCCATTTCCAAACCACTTTGGGCGACGGCGGCTAGCGAGGCACGGAGGCGGAAGCTGGGCGGCGACGGGAGCAGAGCGAGGGCAAGGCAGAGCTTGCAATGGGGCGCAGCAGCAGCTGGAGGCGAGATGAACCCGCGGCGGGGCGGTATGCGGAGGCGGCGTCTTGAAGCGCAACCGTAGCGGAGCCTGGAAACGGGCGGCTCTGCACGGACCCTCCGGGTCATGTTGACTCTTTTTTTTTAGCAGACAGCCACCACGTCTTTTTTTCCTTTGATTTCTTCAGCCGGTACAAGGGCGCACAGGGTGTGGCCGTCTCTGGTGTACACGGAGCAGGTGCGGAGGCGACTTGGAGTTGGAGGCAGCCGGCGGCTCGAGCGAGGGCCGCGGCTCGGACGGCGGCGGCCCGAGACCGGGACGACTCAAAGGCAGAGGCCAAGCGGGTCCGGCTGTGGAAACGACGCCGGCGGGGGGCGGTCTGGGTGAGGCGGCGCGAGGCCGCAGCAGCTCGGAGGCAGCGCGGGGCCGGCTTGAGGTGAGGCTGCGGCGGCTGGCGGCTCGAGCGAGGCCAAGCGGCGGAGGCGGCTCGAGTGAGGCCAAACGGCGGAGGCAGCCAGGCGGCTCAAGGCGGAGGTGGCGCGGGGGCGGCTCGGAATGGAGACGACCCGGCGAGGCGGTCGCGGCCGGCTTGGCGGAGACCGGCGGAGGAGACTGCTCGGGCCGTTCGCTGTGGAGTTGGGCGGCGGCGACTTGGCCGCGGCGATGAAGGTGGGCGGAAGCGCAGCAGAGGCGACTCGGCTAAGCGAGATACGGTCGCGGCTGTGCAAACGACGCCGGCGGTTGAGACGGCCACGGCGTTGTTCCGCGGCGGCTCGCGGCAGCTGTCGGCGACTTGGAGCAGAGGTGGATCGGTGGTAGCTTGAGGCGTAAACAGCGGCTCGGTGCGGCGAGGCGGGGCGACTCAAGGCGAGGCCGGCTCAAGGCGAGGCCGGGGACGGCGAGGTGAGCCACGGCGGCGGAGGTTGCGACGCGGAGCGACTCGAGGCGAGGCCGGCTCAAAGCGAGCGCAGGAGGTGAGGCAGGCGCAGCGAGAACCGGTGGGCGAGGGCACGGCGAAGCAGAGCCAGCGGGACGACAGCGCGGCGGCTGAAGAGCGGACGCAGGGCGGCTTGCCGGCAGGTGTAATGGCTGAGCAGACGCGGCGGAAGCAGCGCAACGCGCGCGGCGGCTTGGTTCCGGCCAACTTGGAGGCACAGCGGCGGGCGCAAGGGGACAGAGCAGGGCGGAGCCTAGCGCGTGCGGGGAAGTGGCCTGGCGGGCGAGCGCAGCAGTAGCGGGCCAGCTCGGTGAACAAGCCGGAGCAGGGGTGCGCAGAGCGGAGGCGTGGCGCGGCGGCTCGAGGGGCCGCGTGGGTAGCGGCTTGCCACGACGGGTCGAGCTTGTTGCTATCCATAGCAGAAACGGGCGCGCTGAGACGGCGAGGACCAGTCGCGGGGACGGGTGAGGTCGAGCCGGCGACAACGCAGCGGATGGAAACGAGGCTGAGCCGGCCACCGCGGCGGCTCGTCGAGCGGGTGTGAGGACAAGGCGCAAGGTGTGGCAGACGCCGCGCAAGGGCCGGCGCCGCGGTGGCGGCACGTACGCGAGGTGATGGGAGGCCGGAGCAAGGTGCGGCGAGCCGGCTTGCGCGGGCGAGCGGGGCTGGACCGGCCTGCGCGAGTTGGTGCGGTGGACAAGAACTGAGCAGCGAAGGCGATGGCGGTTAGATGTAGAGCGGCGGCTGGTCGGCCACGGCGGTGGCTGAGACAGGCGATGCGGCGAATGGCGGGTGCGTGTGGAACGGCGATGGGCGATTCGCAGCTCGTCCTGAAGCTCAACACAAGGGCGGCTCAGAGGGGGTGGAGATGATGACCGAGGCCGGTCCGGTAGATCACCGGGCCGTGGCGGCTTGCATATCATGTTGAAGACGCCGGCGGCTTGAAATCACGGTCGTAGCTGGAGCGGCGGCTCTATCTCCGGGTCAACGTACTACCTGAGATTCCTTTGTATTTGACTCGGTCTTCACTTTAGGAAAAAGGCGTGACTATGGTTGATTTCTTTCAAGTACCGTATATCAACAGCATGACACGGGTTTGATTCCCAGCGGATGCAATCCCTTTTCCGGGTCAAGGGTGGTTTGACCATAGTCTCCGTGTGGAAAAAACGATCACCGGTCCGCGACTGCTTCCTCGGCGACTTGTGGTGGTTCTTGTTGATCTCGGCGACTTGTGGTGGCGCACAAACGCCACCTTAACCTTCTTGAACTTAAACTTCGCAGATTGTAACTCTGGACTGATAAACATAAAGCTGACGCAGATCCTTCCAAGCTGAGTCTTTCTTTATCCGAAAAGTTGAGAATTTCTCGGTCCCTGAGAGAGAACCCTTCAAGAACTCAACACCACCGTGCGCGCGCCCCACGGTGGGCGCCAACTGTCGTGGATTTGTCATGGCAGATGTCCTAGTGTAAGGACTTAGTCGTGGGGCCAACGCATCTAACTGGTAGCTTGAGAGGGGTTGAGCGGGACGAGAGACGCGGAGTTTTTACCCAGGTTCGGCCCCTCCGATGGAGGTAAAAGCCTACGTCCTGCTTGTCTTGTATTGATGACGATGACGATCTCGGTTACAAGGGTGCGGAGTCGCTACCTCTTCATCTCGAGAAACCTCTAATCTGACTATCTTTTCTGACCTGTCTCTAAGACCTGTCTATGGAGACGTGTAAAAACTTCCCCCTCTTGGGGTGACCCGCCCCTCCTTATAAAGGCTGAAGGGGCGGTTTACATGTAGAGTCTAAGTCGGATTGAGACTTAACTTACTATGACTTCCCCTCGTGGGCTTCTTTCATGGGCTTCCGAGTCCTGGGCTTCTTAACTCCCCCGGGCGGCTTACAACCGGGCTTATCTTCAAGACTCGTCTTCGGGGACTCGTCTCCGGGACTTAACTGTCTGTCAGGAAACACTGTTCACCGGGGGTAAACACTGTTTGCCGGGTTAACATCCTGGCACTGTAGCAGCCGGGTTAACATCCTGGCACTGTAGCAGCCGGGTTAGCATCCTGGCACTGTAGCAGCCGGGTTAACATCCTAGCACTGTAGCAGGCCGGGTTAACATCCTGGCGGGTCAGTACTGTTTGCCGGGTCAGCATGTCTGCCGGGTCAGTACTGTTTGCCGGGTCATACCGCGGCGTATATCCCCGACAACATCCTTCCTAAGCGAATAATGATCATTGACTAGATGAGGCTTAGGGATGTTGCTGTTTGGACAAGATGAGGATATGTGTCCCTTCTCACGACAAATATAGCAATATGTGCTCCTCCTTCTCTTCTTCTTTATTTTCTCAACTTGGGGAGCATTATCTTGGTTCCTCATTGGTGGTGGCCTTTCTTCAAGTTGAGGTTGACCTTGAGATTGAACTTGAGGTTTACCTTGAGATTGAACTTGAGGCCACTTCCCTTGTTGCTTCACATTTGAAGCCTTCTTCTTCAATGGACAAGGTCTCACATGGTGTCCAACATTCTTGCAGTTGAAGCATGTAATGTTGGCCTCATTCTTGACTTGGTCTTGTCCCTTCTTCTTGTTCTTGGACTTCTTGTTGTTGGAAGTGAAACCAAATCCACCCTTGTCATGAGGGGATTTTTGAACACTCAAGATATTTTTGAGAGTGGAGTTCCCTTCATGACACTTCTCCAAGTCTTTCTTCAAAATAGTGACTTGGGCCTTGAACTCTTTGTTTTCCTCTACAAGGTTAGTATCAACAAAAGTACTAGAGGAAGTAGAAGCTTCATTGTTAGAGCAACAAGGCAAGGAGAGCAATTCATCACAAGAATTGGCAATAATATGTCAAGATGAATCACTAGGACTAGCACATGTCAATAAAGCATTTTGAGTAGAAATAGTGCTAATGTCCACATGAGGCTCACGAGATGTTACCTTAGTCACAATAGCCTCATGAGCTAACTTTAGCCTTTCATGGGAGATTAGAAAGTCATCATGAGAGCCCGAGAGCTTTTCATGACTTTCTTCTAATTTCCCATAATTGCTAGTTAGCAAAACAAGTTGAGCGCTTAGCTCAACATTCTCCTTCAAGATAGATGCTTCACAAGATGTAGAGTTAGTAGCACAAGCATCATTGACAATATGAGAGGAGCTAGAAGAAACTAGAGACTTCACATGAGTAGCTTGAAGTTCCTCATAAGACTTAGAGAGTTTGGTGAGCTCTCCTTTGACATTCTTGTAGCCAAGGTCAAGGTGCTCAAAATCCTCTTTAAGTTGATCATGAGCAACTTCAATCTCTTCTTTGGAAGATTCTAAGTCTCTAAGAGTTTCTAGAGCATCAAGAAGGTTACAATCAAGTTTTTCATTTTGTTCTTGCTCTTCGTGAAGTAAATCATTACACTTTCCAAAATGAGTAATAAGATCTTTAAACATCACATAAGTGTTCTTATTTACCCCACGAAGAGAATTACCAATTTCATATATTTCTTGACTCATATCCCTATCACATTCATCATCACTCTCATCATTATCATTACTATGAGTAGATGATACCTCGGTAGTACCTTTTGCCATGAGGCACATGTGAACATCGGAGGTTGATGATGATTCTTTTGGAGAGGGAGATTCTTCATCATCAAGAGTAGGATATCCATGTCCATCCGCTTGACACTCATAGCATTTCCTCTCCAACATGGTGATGTCCTTCTTTGCTCATCTAGCAATTTCTCCATTAATGATGTGTGCACTATTTTTATTTATTTCCTCTACATTGTTAGTCAAACAACAACTAGAGGAAATAGAAGCATATAGATCATGGCAACAAGGAATATCAAGCATATCATCACAAGATGTATTCAAGGAGTCTCTATATGATATGCATGGATTATCAACACAAGAATGTATGTCATTTTTGCTAGATGTGTTCAAGTCCAAAGAAGCTACAACATTAGCATTTATGCATGAAAGATCAACAATGTTGAGAACAACATCATCATCACAAATGATATTTCCACTCACCATGTCATTACCTTGGGACATGCCATATGATGGTGAGGTGGAAGAATTTGAAATGACCGAGCACACGGAGGGGGAAGCAATATGGAGTTCTTCATGATATGAAGATGTGGAGAACTCCTCAAGTGACACCCCCGAAAGATGATTGACCTCATCAAGATTGGACCCACCATATATTTCTTCAAGTTTGGTCCACATCTCATGAGCCGACACACACGTCATGATTGACTCAAACACTTCGAGGGATATAGACCGGATTATGGCATTCTTAGCACCATACCCACAAAGCATATCATCATTTTCCTCACAAGTTGGAAAAGACTCATCCTTCCACGGAGAAGCCCCTACAATAACAATTCGCACAAAATTTGGACCCATGGCCCGGAAATGACAAAGCATGCGAATTTTCCACAAGTGATAGTTTGTGCCACTAAAACAAAAAGTGTCATCGTGCACTATACCACTAGTCGACATCTTTACTCTCTAGGCGATGAAGCCTAGCAGGAGAGACCAAAGCTCTGATACCTATTGAAAGGATCTAGATGACGACTAGAGGGGGGGTGAATAGGCGTTTTAAAACTTTTACGGATTCGGCTTTATCCTAATGCGGAATTAAACTAAACGGATACTTTTCAAGCACAAATCCTAAATATGCTAGGCTCGACTAAGTGCACCAACAACCTATGCTAAACAAGATAGGCACTTAAGGAAACTAGCAAGCACAAACTATATCACAAGATATGGAAATGTAGGAACAACTAAGCAATTCAACTAGAACAAGATATATCAATATGAGCAAGTATGAATTGCGGAAAGTAAAGGGTGTGGGTATGAGATAACCACAAGTGAGTCGGGGACGCGGATTTATCCCGAAGTTCACACTCGTGAGAGTGCTAATCTCCGTTAGAGCGGTGCTGAAGCCAAAGCTTCGGGGCGCCACCAAGTGACTCACCATATTCTCCCTTTCGAGTCACCCCCAACGGATGAGCCTCGATTCACTCGGGGTTGGTCTTGAAAGTGACCACCACACCTTTACAAACTTTTCCGGAGCACACCACAAGCAAGGAAGCTTCCGGAGGAACCTTTGCCACCTAGGCCACTTCACACCCTTCCCCGGAGCACACGACAAGAGGAAGCTTCCGGGGGAACCACGGCCACCTAGGCCTCTTCACAATCTTCTCAAGTATATCACCAAACCGTCTAGGAGGCGGAAACCTCCAAGAGTAATAAACTCATGGACGCTCACTCAAACTAATCGATGTGGGGAGCTCAAACCAATGCAACAAATGCAATGCAAGGTCAAGCAACAAATGCTCAACACACTCTCTCAATCTCACAAGATGCACTCTCGAAAGTAGGAGATTGAAGAGAGGGGATGCAATGGATAGGATCAACAAATGGCTCACAAATCCATCCACAAACCCCCCTTCACATAGAGGGGAGATAGGGGTTTGGGAGAGGTGGTATGAGGCTCAAAAAGGTGTTTAGAAAGTGTATGAACCAACCCCAAACCGGTGGGGAGGAAGGGCTCTTATATAGCCAACTTCCAAAACTAGCCGTTGGGGCTCCAACGGGCTGATCCTGGGCACCCCGTGCCCACGGTACAAGCCCCGTGCCCACGGGGTCAAAACCCCGTGCCCACGGGGTACCCAGAACAGCCTGCAGCAGCACACTAAAAGATGCACAACTTTGGCATACGGACTCCAAATTCGATGATCTTGGGCTCGTTTTGAAGCTATGGAAAAGCCCAAGGTCCTCACATAGAGAACCACCCAAGATCAACAAGAAAGAATGATGCAAAGTATGCAAAGGTTTGAGCTCTCTACATGCGACGTGATCAAGCTACTCGTCCGAAAGTCCCTCTTGATAGTACGGCTATCAAACCTATAATCCGGTCTCCCACCAAGCACTATGAGACCGGTAAAACTAGGAAAACCTAGCTAAGCTATACCTTTGCCTTGCACATTCCACTTGAGCTTGTTGAAGACGTTAATGCTTGCTTCACAATGGAATCCTTTTCTTGTCCACAACCACTTGGTGAAGATACTCGAATTGCTTCCTCATGTTGCAATGAGGGAAGCCTTAACTCAAGCCCATCTTCACAAGTACATTATCATGATGTGGACCACAAGCTTCAAAGCATATAACCTTCGGGTTCTCATCTTGCACTTGGACTCCTCGAACCCGATGACCATCACCACTTGATGTCATCCACACATAGGCTACTTGAAATCTTTCCTTTTGATGCAAGCCCATGAGAAACACCTAACCCACATAGACATAACAAACACATAGCATGGGTTAGGTAACAAAGCACAATTCACAATTACTTACCATACCACTAGATCACTTGATCTCACGTGGTACAATGTTTGTGCTTTGTGAGTTGGCCACTTACATGTAATCTTCGAGCTTCATCTTGGTCAACCAACATCTTTACTTTAAGCTCCATCTTGGTTTCTTGAAAGCCACAATGAACTCTTCATTTCCCTTCATTGCTTCAAGACTATATCACCAAAGACTCTTTCATGACCATATCAAGTTCCACTATGAATATCATCTTGGTCACCACTTGCCCTTCTAAAAACTCCATCACAAGCTCTTGAGAGGCACAATGAATTCTTCATTCTAGTTGCTTGCTTCAAGAGTTGATCAACCGAAACCCAACACATGAGCTCACCATGATCTTGTCTTGAAACCATAACTTGAATTCTTCTCTTTGATTATTCTCTCAAGCCCTTGATCCTTAAAAGCCCAAATATGTCAATCTTTGAGATCCTCCAATGAACTCCACCATGAACATAAATAGATTAGTCATTGAAATCAATCTTGATGGCTTCAATAGAAATTCCCGAATACCAACTTGAAACCTCACTGGACATGGGATCTCGAAAGCCAAAAACCTAGGCCCCGTTAACACGGGGTATCCAGAGAGTTGACACTCTACCCCGTGCACACAGTACAAGCCCGTGAGCACGGGGTATCCAGAGAGGGATACCATAAGGACTTCTTCGGATGCTTTGATGGCATTCTTCACAAAACAACCCAAAGCACTTCAAGCATCACTATGGAACATATCTTCATATAAGATTCAATGCACTTGATGCTCCATAGGAATTATCATTTAATACCAAAGCTTAGAGCAAATATATCTTCATTTATATGGACTTCATCCTTGATTCCATCCAATATCATTCTTCACAAAACAACCCAAAGCACTTCAAGCATCACTATGGAACATATCTTCATATAAGATTCAATGCACTTGATGCTCCATAGGAATTGTCATTTAATTCCAAAGCTTGGAGCAAATATATCTTCATATATATGGACTTCATCCTTGATTCCATCCAATATCCTTGAGGCACCATCTATGGACAAAACCTTCAAATATATCTCACTGAAAACATTAGTCCATAGAGATTGTCATTAATTACCAAAACCACACTTAGGGGCTACATGCCCTTTCAATAGTCTAGGGGGGTAAGGAGGGCTACATGGGCCAAAACCCTAGAAAATGCACGCAGGCAGTACCGGATGTCCGGCGGTTATCGGATGCCCGTCGGCTCTCGGGGTACCGGATGTCCGGTAGTCACTGGATGGCCGGTGGACGCCAGAAGTCCGTAAATATTCCCTCGTTTTTGCTTCTAGACAGGTGATGCCGGATTTTCTCTTCCGTCTAGCGTTTCCAAACACCCAAGAGTGACAAGACCCTCACTAGAATATGAGGGGGATCAAATTCCTTTTGGTGAAAAGTAGATCTAGGTCTCCTCCCTCAATCCCTAGCAAATCAACAAGTTGGGTTGGCTAGGGAAGGAGATGGGGCAAGATTGAGCTTGGGATAGTAATGAAAAAAAAAAAAATATATATATATATATATATATATATATATATATATATATATAGAGAGAGAGAGAGAGAGAGAAGAGGTAGATGGGAGGAGGAAGAACCCCCTCCTTTTATAGTCCCTCCTCAAATCCAACCCTTGGACAGGAAAAAGCGCTCGGTACAACCGCACCAGGAAGTAGAACCAGGCTATGGCGACCCGAGCGGTACAACCGCTCTGGCCACCGGTAGTACCGGTTATTACTTTAATAACCGGAACTACCGTGCCACAACCGCACAAGTGTCGCGCCCAACACCGAGGGAAATCACCCCTCAGCGGTGCTTGGGCCGGTTCAACCGCCCAACAGGCGAACATGGATGCCTGCAGAGTCCTAAGCGATACAACCGCTTGTCACACTGGTTATACCGGTTATTATCGAATATCCGGAATAACTGGCCTGCCACCGCCCGCGTATCGTTACCTAACCCGAGGGCATCACCCCTTGAGCGGTGGTTGGACCGGTACTAGGGCCGGTAGTACCACTCATGGAAGAAGCGGTACAACCGCCCTAGCGCATGGTACAACTGCCTAGGCCATGGCTGCAGAATGCACCATCCACAGAGGGACCGGTACAACCATGGCCACAAGCGGTACAACCGTTGTGTACTTTTTTCTGCAAAGTTAGAATTGTGGTTCTCTCCTCGAAACAGAAAGGTAGATATATGTGGGTGCAATATATATTTGTGTACCTGATTTGATTCCACCCCCTCTTAATAGTACGGATTTTCTACGACCAAAGAAATAATAGCGTTGGAAATGTCGTCTTGGATCTTTTTCCATCGAGAGGGGTACCTAACCGTTTGGTGTCATATAAATATGCCTATGTAGCTCAACCACACGGTTAATCCGCAAATTGCTTTTTCATTAAAAAAAAACCAAAAACACTTAAGGCAGGAACGCCACCGCAAGTGCGTCCGGGAACAGAGCCACCGAGTATGCACCTCTACCGACCACCGGAGGTACCACATGTTCCCCATCAGTTGGCTTGGGGCGAGCAGCGTCCACGGAGTATGCACCCCCGCCGACATCTCCTTATTTGGCACAACCGCAATCAACATCTATGTTTCCTTCCGCTGTATAGGTTGACGGACGAGTGCGGGAGGCCGATCACATGCTTTTTGATTGAGGTGTGTCATGCCGCGTCGTGTTGTTAGCTTCCACTAGATCAGTAAGAAAGCAAGTGACCGCACAGGTGAAAAACACTCGAGAGATCGGTGTGTGTCAGAGATCGGTGTTATTAGTACCACGGAGACACGGGCATCCTTTTCTGTTTTTTATTTCTCCCATCTGGTTTAATTACGGTTCGGTTACAAGCCTGAGATGTTTGCCTTCATCTCTCCGATGTGTGTCAGAGATTGTTGGCTGGCTTCCTGCTAAACGCTACTGATAACTTAAAAAAAACAGATTTGCTATTTCACATCTAGATGTGAAATAGCTACCTCACATCTAAGTTCCTTATTGTTGAATTTGTTTGTCTGACCCGAAAAAAAAAACAATTTGTTTTGTCTGATCTCATGATTTGTTTGTGTTCGAGGGTGGGCTCGTGCCGCCCCCTACGTTGCAGCGTGCCAGGGTAGGCTGGCCCATGTGTGTGCCGGCATGGGCTGGCTTTGCCTTTCTGTGTTTGTTCTTTTTTGTCTATTTGTTGAAGTGTCTTGATTCACTACAATCACATAGGCAGGAAATTGGGTCATTTTCTAGGGCACCCCTATTTCTCGCGTTCAGCGAGACGAGGGATGCGCTCGCTGCTGGGGGCGCCCAAGATGGGCCGGCCCAGCCGCGGGAGCCACAACCTATTTTTTCCTTCTATTTCTGTTTTCATTTTTTACTTTATTTTTGTACTTTTCTTTATACTTTCAAATATTCTACATATATATGTGTATATATTACAAAAAACACTCTTGAAAACACATTTGAAAAATTATTAAATAAGTATTAAAAAATGTTGAACAAGAACTTGAAAAATGTTGAACAAGTATTTGAAAATGTTAAATAAGTATTAAAAATGTTGAGCAAGTATTTGAAAAATGTTGAACAGGTATTTAAAAATGTTGAACGAGTATATGAAAAATGTTGAATAAGTACTTGAAAATGTTGAACAAGAATTAAAAAAATGTTGAAAAAGTATTTGACAAATGTTGAATAGGTATTAAAAAATGTTGAATGAGTATATGAAAAATGTTGAACAAGTATTTGAAAATGTTGAATATGTATTAAAAATGTTGAACAAGTATTTGAAAAAATGTTGAATAATTATTTCAAAAATGTTGAATAAGCTTTCGGACAATGTTGAACGTGTGTACAAAAAATGTTGACCACTTGTTACGAAAATGTAGAGTGAAAACGAAAACAAACATAAGAAAACACAAAAGAAAAACAAAAAATAGAGAAGAAAAAAGAAAACCAAACAAAAATGGAGAAAAAAACCAAACAAAAAGGAGAAGAAAAAAGAAAAGAATGAAAAAAATAAACCAAAGAAACAAAAGAACGAAAATAATCAAATAAATAATGAAAACTAAAAAAAGAAACAAAATAAACTAAAGAAAAAGGAAAATGAAAAAACTGAAGAAACAAATAAATAAGTTATCAAAAATGTTGAATGAGTATTTGAAAAATGTTGAACAAGTATTTGGAAAATGTTGAATAAGTATTAAAATGTTGAGCAAGTGTTTCAAAAATATTGAATAAGTATTTGGACAATGTTGAACGTGTATACAAAAAATGTTGATCACTTATTAAAAAAATATTTTTGACATATACGAAAATGTAGAGTGGAAACGAAAAAAACATAAGAAAAAAGAAAAGAAAAACAAAAATTGGAGAAGAAAAAATCAAATCAAAGAAAAAACAAAAAAGAAAGAAAAAAAACCAATGAAAACAGTGAAAAGAACAAAAAAACCTGGAAAAAAGGAAAAGAAACAGTGGAAACGCGGCTCATTTCGACTTAAAAAGGACCGACCTACTATTTTATCACGAACGGGAGAACGGGAGTCTACTGCAGTGGCTAGCTGCCCTCACGATCAAACAGGCGAACCAGGTTCGAATCCTCCTGTCGGCACGGCGCTCTCTTTTCTTTCTCTTCTTATTTCTTTTACGTGTTCACTATTGGGCTGGCCCATTTCTATAGCTTCGACGCGAGAGATCCGTTCGGTCTCGCTTAATGCAAGAAATAGACTCAGCGCATTTTCTAGTTGTAGTTGGGACCCGGTCCTTTTTCTCCAGTTGCAAGTCCAGTCTTGACTCGTAATTAGGGTCTGACATTTTTTGTTCCAGTTGCAAGGCCGCCCTCGACTTGCAACTGGGGCCCGATTTTTTTCGTCCCAGTTGCAAGTCCGCCCTCGACCCGCAACTGGGCCCAACCTTTTTTGTCTCAGTTGCAAGTCCATCCTCGACTCGCAACTGATATCCGACTTTTTTTGTCCTAGTTACAAGTCCACTGTTGACTCGCAACTGAGGCCGACCTTTTTTCTAGTTGCAAGTCCACCCTTGACTCGCAACTGAGGTCCAATCTTTCTTTGTCCCAGTTGCAATCCCACCCACGACTCGTAACTAGGACCTGACCTTTTTTGTCCCAGTTGCAAGTCCACCCTCAACTCGCAACTGGGGTCCGACATTTTTTTATCCCAGTTGCAAGTCCACCCTCGAGTCGCAACTGGGGCCCGACCTTTTTTCCCGGTTGCAATTCCACTCTCGACTCGCAACTGGGCCCCGACATTTTTTGTCCTAATTGCAAGTCCACCCGTCACTCGCAACTGGGGTCCGACCATTTTTTTCCCCAGTTGGAAGTCCACCATCGATTCATAACTAGGGCCCAACCTTTTTTGTCCTAGTTGCAAGTCCACCCTCGACTCGCAACAAGGGCCCAACCTTTTTGTCCCAGTTGCAAGTCCACCCTCGACTCGCAACTTGGACCTAACCTTTTTTGTCCGAGTTGCAAGTCCACCCTCGACTCGCAACTAGGGCCCAACCTTTTTTCCGAGTTGCAAGTCCACCCTCGACTCGCAACCGGGGCCCGAGTTTTTTTAGTCCCAGTTGCAAGTCCACCCTCGATTCGCAACTTTGTCCCGGTTGCAAGTCCACCATCGACTCGCAACTAGGGCTCGACCTTTTCTTGTCCCAGTTGCAAGTCCACCGTCGACTCACAACCGGGGCCCGAGTTTTTTAGTCCCAATTGCAAGTCCACCCTCGATTCACAACTGGGGCCTGACCTTTTTTGGGTCCCGGTTGCAAGTCCACCCTCGACTCGCAACTAGGGCCCAACCTTTTTTGTCCCAGTTGCAAGTCCAAACTCGACTCGCAACTGGGGCCCAACCTTTTTTAGTCCCAATTGCGAGTCCACCCTCGACTCGCCACTGGGGGTCTGACCTTCTTTTGTCCCAGTAGCAAGTCTACCCCTCGACAGCGAACAAACTGCAGATGAGCCGGCCCAAGTAGCTAGGATACTTTTGTTTTGTTTTCTTCATGATTTTTTATTTTTTTATTTTACCATTTTTTCTTCATTGGTTTTCCTCTCCTTTTAATTTTTCTACTTTTCGAAAGTTGATCTCATTTTTTTTCCTTTTTTCTGGTTCTTTTTTATTAAATTCACAAGTTTCAACAAATATTCACAAATTCATAAATTTGTTCATTTTTCTAAAATTGTTCGTGTTTATCAAATAAAAAATTCGAAATGTGTTCACTTTTTTCAAAAATTATTCACAAGTTATAAAAATGTTTGTGTTTTTTCGAAACAACTACGGCCAGATGCAAGTTACCCTTGACTCGCAACTCATATCATAGTTGTCCCAGTTGCAAGTCCACCCTCGACTCGTAACTAGACCCGTAGTTTATTTCATCCCAGTTGCAAGCCCACCCTTGACTTGCAACCGGGCCTATGTATTGTCTTTTATCCCAGTTGCAAGTTCACCCTTGACTCGCAACTGGGCCTGTAGTTGTTTCATATTAATTGCAAGTCGACCCTTCACTCGTAACTGGGCTCATAGTTTCATAGTTTTCCCATTTTTTTTGTTTTTTCCTGTTGGCTTTTCATTCTTTTTGTTTTTTTCCTACTTTTCCTTACCTTTTCATTTTTAAAATTCTTGAACCTTTTTTAAAATTATGAACATTTTTAAAATCATGAATATTTTAGAAATTTAGAAACATATTTTCTGAATCTGCGAACAAATTTTGAATCATGAATATTTTTTTCTAATCCATGAACATTTTTTGAATGCACAATCAATTGTTTAGTACGTGTTCTAAAATAATTTAGTGTAACTAAAGATATCTTCATTGTGTATAATTAAAAAATTCATCGTACATAAAAAAATTCACTGTATATTTAAAAATATTCAATGTATATTGCAAAAAAAAATAGTGTGTAGTCAGAAAATGATCAAACTTTGTATATTAGAACATTTTTGGTATTTGTTAACATTTTTTATAATTTGAAAATATTATGCAAATTCGTGAACATGTTTTTTGAAATATATTTTGATCAAACTTTGTTCCTTACTGAAAATTAATTATAAAATATAAGAGTGAAAAACGCAAAAACCAAAAGGCAAAAAAAATCTTTGGTAGCCTAGAAGCTAGCGATGGGAGACGTACTTGTAAATGTATAATGATCAGACACAAAAGCTAACAAATCGATGTTAGCACTAGCGATCAGTTTTTTTTTCCAGAAAAAGCTAACGATCAGATTCTTTTTGTACGTGTAGCTAGCGACCAGATTTACATTTTGGCCGGCCACCCAGGCGGACGCGGGGCGAGCTGGTTTTTAGTTTTGGGTTTTGGGCTTTGACAAATTAAAATCAAACAAACAGGACAAACAATGAAAAAAAAAAGATGACACTGACATCATACTTAGATGTGAGGTGTGATATAGACAGACCCAAAAAAAAAAGTGCTTCTGGTGACAGTTCCTACTGCTAACTTCAGACAAATCACTATACTGTCAATTTCCAATAAAAAACAAACAAATTTACAGCTTGCCAGCAAGCAAAAGTGCGGTTTTCACGCAAACATCATTCCACATCCTCAACACAAAGTCAACATCAAAGGCCAAGGATCCAAATTTAGTAATAGTTAGCCGTCTGTCTGCCACTGCGGAGATGCTGCTGGAGATCAAGGTGATTGCAGCTTCTGCTGCTGGAGATCACATCGTCTTCAGGATCCGAACTGGCTTCAGGATGATGCCCACATCGTCTCTTGGCTGTACAACCGCGTCAGTGCGGAGGTGTTCGGCCTGATCCACCAGCGCGCCGCCGCCGTCTGGGACTCCATCTGCAACCTCTTCCTGGAGAACGCTGAGCATCAGGTGGTGCTCCTCTCCACCGAGTTCAGGCGCATCGAGCATGGGGGCTCCTCCATCCTCTCCTTCTTCGCGCGTCTCAAGGATTGCGCCGATCGTCTCGCCGAGCTCGGCCCCGCCGTCGACGACCGCGACCAAGTTCTCAACATGATCCGCGGGCTTCACCCCCGGTTCAGGTATGCCGTGCCAATTCTAACCATGCAGTCACCCTTCCCGTCGCTCCTACGGTGCCGCGCCTTTCTTCTCCTTGAGGAGAGCCGGCTGGCCGCCGACACCACCACCGAGACTGCCCTCCATGCCGCTCGTGCCCCCGCCAACGCCAACAACTCTGGGGGCCACGCCGGTGCTTGACAGGGCGGCGGCAACAACCGTAACGGTGGCGGCGGTGGTCGACATCGCGAACGCGGGAGGGGCAACAACTCCGGCGGGGGGCAGCACACCAACTCCGGCGGGGGTGTCCACGCTCCTCGTCCCGCTGCTCCCACCCCCGCCCCCGCCCCATGGACAGGCATGGTGCACGCATGGCCCATGCCATGGCGCCCCCATGCTCCAGGTTCCGGCATCCTCGGGCCCCGCCCCGGCGGGGCTCCCCCGTTCGCCGGCTCGGTCACGTACCACGCGACCGCGCCCAGCGTCCACAACTCTCCTCCACCCACTGTCTCGCACCCAGCCGTGCCTGCCCACCCACTCTACAGCGCCCCGGCCGCGCCCACGCCTCCATCAACGACTCCGGCGTGGGACCAGAACGCTCTCATCGCGGCGCTCAACAATCTGACGATGCAGCAGCAGCAGCCGCCTCCCCCGAGCACCGACTGGTACCTGGACACAGGCGCCTCGTCGCACATGGCATCGTCGTCAGGTATACTCTCCTCCGCTCACCCTTGTTACACACACCGCATCGTAGTCGGCGACGGGTCCTCGCTTGCAGTAACGCACACCGGTCACACCACCATACCCACTTCCACCTCCCCTCTTCACCTCAACAACATCCTAGTCTCTCCCTATCTCATACAAAATCTGCTATCTGTCAAAGCCCTAGCCCGCGATAACCCAGTTAATGTGGAATTTGATGATCTTAGTTTTTCTTTTAAGGATCGAAGAACGAGGAAGGTGATCCTCCGCTGTAATGACGCTGGTGACGAGCTCTACCCCATGCCATACACGCCGATGACCCGCACTCACCACGCGCTCACCGCAGTCTCGCGTGACCTGTGGCACCAACGCCTGGGTCACCCCGCTGTCGACGCCCTCGACCGCACCCTGCGTCCCTCTGCCATCAACCCAGCTCCCAGCACCACCGGCGTGTGTCAGGCGTGTCAGCTCGGCAAAAGCACTAGCCTCCCTTTTAGTTCTTCAGCGCATGTATCTTTCTTTCCGTTTCGGCTTGTACACAGTTGCTCGACACTGTACCTAGTAATTCTGGCTGTCAATATTATCTACTGTTGCTCGACGACTATAGCCACTTTGCATGGACATTTCCCCTCCGCCACAAATCGGATGTCCTTCCTACCATACGAAACTTCATCACGTTTGCCAGGCACCACTTCAACCTACCTATACTCACGATCCAAACAGATAACGGAAAGGAATTCGACAATGTTGCTTCCCGTGAACTTTTCGCCCCGCTTGGGATCACCCTCCGCATGTCTTGCCCGTACACGTCCCCACAGAACGGTCGCGCGCTGCGCACTCTCAACGACATCACACGCGCACTTCTAACCCATGCCCATATGCCCTTCTCTTACTGGGCCGAAGCTCTCCAAACCTACACCATCCTCCTCAACAGACGGCCGTGTCGGCCTCGCCATGACCAGACACTGTTCTTCCTCCTGTACGGCGCTCACCCCAACTACACAGCCATGCGTGTCTTCGGGTGCTTTTGCTTCCCAAACCTCAGAGCCACCACACCCCACAAACTTGCTTCGCGATCGGCGCCGTGCATCTTCCTCGGCTACGCCACCGATCACAAGGGGTACAGATGCCTCAACCCAGCCACCGGGCGTGTTATCATTTCCCGCCACGTCGTCTTTGACGAGCATCGCTTTCCCTTCCATGATCAGGCTAGTGCGCCACCTACCGAACCAACACCCTCCTTGGACGACGAGCTCGTCCTCCCATTCGTTCCCCGACGACCTCGCAATCCACGGAGCCACCCCAACACTACCAAACCCACCCCAGATGCTGCAGCAGACCAGACCGCTGTCATGGCAGCCGATCGCTCCCCACCGGGAAATGCTGCCATGGCAGCCAATTCCCCGACTCCTGAACCTGCTACCATGGCAGCCGATCAGGGCACCCCTTCTCCTGTCCGGCCCGACACCCCCACCGGCAGCCCATCTCCATCACCGCTCACGCCGCCGCGTCCCCGCCGTCGCGTCGCGCCCATTCCCACCCATACCATGACCACGCGCGCTCAGGCAGGCAAGTTCAAGCCCAATCCCAAGTATGCCCACAACCGCTCTGCTACTGTCACCAACCCCACCATCTCACCCATCCCTCGATCGGTGCGTTCTGCTTTGCAAGACCCATGTTGGTTGGTTGCCATGCAGGTGGAGTACAGGGCGCTAATGGAGAACGGAACCTGGCGGCTCGTGTCGCGCCCCCCCGGCGTCAATGTCGTCACCGGCAAGTGGTTGTTTCGCCACAAATTCAAGGCGGACGGCTCCCTCGAGTGGTACAAGGCACGGTGGGTCGTACGCGGGTTCTCTCAACGACCCGGCGTGGACTTTGACGAGACATTCTCCCCCGTCATCAAGGCCGCCACGATTCGTGTCGTCCTCACCATTGCTGCCACGCGCAACTGGCCGGTCCATCAAATGGATGTCAACAACGCTTTTCTCCACGGCCGCCTCGCCGAGCGCGTCTACTGCCAACAACCAGCGGGCTTCGTCGACGCCAACCACCCCGAGCACGTGTGCCTCCTCGACAAGTCGTTGTACGGCCTCATACAGGCGCCGCGCGCGTGGTTTGCCCGGTTCGCGGCCTACGCGCACCAGCTCGGCTTCGCCAGTTCGCGAGCGGATCCCTTGCTGTTCGTGCTGCACAGTAGCGCCGACGACGCCTATCTACTACTCTACGTCGACGACATCGTTCTCACGGCCTCGTCGACGACACTACTTCAACAACTTCAACGGCAACTCTCCGGCGAGTTCTCCATGAAGGACCTCGGCCCTCTACATTACTTCCTTGGGATCGCCGTCACACGCATGGAGCACGGTTTCTTCCTCTCTCAACGGAAGTACGCCGAGGAGCTCCTGGATCGTGCCAACAGGACGTCCTGCAAGCCGGCGTCCACGCCGGTCGACACGCACGCCAAGCTCTCTGCTCCCGAAGGCGCCCCCCGTCCCGGACCCAACCAAGTACCGCAGCATCGTGGGCGCCCTCCAGTACATGTGCATGACGCGCTCCGACATCGCCTATGCGGTGCAGCAGTGCTGCCTGGTCATGCACGATCCGCGTGCACCGCATCTTGCCCTTGCCAAAAGGGTGCTGCGCTACCTCCGGGGCACCACGTCCCATGGTCTTCACCTACAGCGCACATCGTCGCTCGACCTCTTCGCCTACTCCGACGCGGACTGGGCCGGCTGCCCCGACACGCGGCGTTCGACGTCCGGCTACGCAGTGTACCTCGGCGACTCCCTCATCTCCTGGTCCTCCAAACGCCAAGCCACCGTCTCCCGATCGAGTGCAGAGGCTGAGTATCGCGCCGTCGCCAATGCCGTTGCCGAATGCTGCTGGCTCCGCCAACTTCTTGCAGAGCTCTCCATTCCCATGCCAAAGGCGAGCGTGGTCTTCTGCGACAACATCTCCTCAGTGTACATGTCTGCCAACCCGGTTCATCATCGCAGGACGAAGCACATAGAGCTAGATATCCACTTCGTGCGTGAACAAGAGGCTTTCGGCAAGCTCCGCGTGCTTCATGTCCCAACCAAGCAGCAGTTCGCGGACGTGCTCACCAAGGGGCTCCCGACCGCGGCGTTCCAGGAATTTCGTTCCAGTTTATGCATCCGCTCTCCGGATGCTTCAACTGTGACGGGGTGTTAGTTGTATAGGTAAAACCCCCGATCGCTCACGTCTAGCACGTCTCAGTGCATGATCTCCACGATCGCTCACACGCCCTCGCTAGCGCTCGGCGCTCCCCCTCTGTACATGTAACCTATATAAACATGAGATCAATCACGGCACCACAAAAGGTGGATTGCCCATTCTTTTACTTGTCCACACTTCTGATGGAGATCACGGCAAGCTGCTGCAGGAAATCACAGCAAGCTTCTGATGGAGATCACGCCAAATTGCTGCTGGAGCTTTGGACCTGCTATTGCGGAGGTCAGCGCAGCGAAATCGGAGTAGCAGAGGGGCAGCGGCGCCGTGCCCGGGAGCCCGCGGTGTCCACGGCGTCGGCCGCGGCGGCCCAGCGCAGGTGGTGGGGCGAGCTGCTGGGGCTCCCAGTGTAGGTGGTGGAGGCTAGCTGCTGGGGCTCCCGGTGCAGGTGGTGGAGGCGTGCTTCTGGGAGCTCGGTGCTGGAGCGAGTCGCCGGAGCTCGCCGAGGCGCAGGAAGGTCGCAGGCGGGAGGACGAGGCTGCGTGGGAGGACCAGGGCGCGTGGACGACGCCGCGCGAGAGGGCCAGGGCGCGCGGCCGACGCCGCTGGAGGACGCCGATGGCGCGGGAGACGACGGGGGCGTGGCAGGACGGAGACGCGGGGGAAGGGGATGGGGATTTGCAGGGCCTCTTTGGGATGATTTGAAAGGACTGAGGTTTTCTTTGTAAAATGCAAAATGAATAGTGGCTGCGACAAGTATTTCGAACCGGAGGGAGTACCAAAATTTCAGCATCCACTCACGGTGCAGATAGCTTTTACATCTAAAGACAGGGGAGAAACATTTGACAAAAGACTGATGGACTCTTGCATCACTTGGTGCTTTCTAGTGCCGCCCCTTGATCAATCATCATACGTCCTACTGACAGTGCAAATAGCTTTTACATCCAAGAGAGAGGAGAAACATTTGACAAAAGACTGACGGACTCTTGCATCACTTGGTGTTTTCCAGTGCCGCCCCTTATCAATCATCATAACAACTAACATCGTCGCTAGATATTGCCTTCATTCTGTAATGCAACAACAATGAGCATTTGTGAATAATGAACATAAACTACAAATGATGGATACTTAGTAAGCTAAAAAATAATATTAGTAAATACTTACACTGGGAATATTCTGTCATAACCCGCATCACGCATCAACGCCTTCCGAACCAGGACACAACTGTACTTGACGATAAATAGAGACTGTCCAACAAATGCTTCAAGGCACCAGTCAGCATTCGATCCTTTGAACTTGATCAATGGCTCATACCTGAAGAAATCTTTTGCCTCTTTGCTAAAGGCCAATAGTAAATCTGGAAACCTGTTGGGATCGTGTAGGCACCTTGCAGACAGTGCCATCTTTCTCTCATGGAAGCCCAAACATAAGCACACTCCAAGACAGGGCACCATAATTCTGTATCAGTTCTCCCATCAGGCCAGTCAGACGAACGGGGGCTACTTTTTTGCATTGAATACATTGAAAAGTGAGACACATTGCAAACCAGAATCTTGATCCTTCACTAAACATGAAATACATGGTGTCTTTCAACACCTGGGCCACTGGATCTTTACGACGCCTATTAACGGGTTGAAACTTCCGAAAATGATAGCAGAAATTTGCAATAACACGATTGTAGATTTGAATTTTATCGTTGTTGTTCGTAGAGAAGGAGTCAATTTAAATTTCAAACAAATACAAACAAAGGGGTCTGTCATGATTAATTACAAACAAAGAAAGTCTAAAAAGTCTTAACAGGCTAGGAATGATCCTATAGAGCACTACAAGCATGCGGTGCATTCTGTTTTACATGGGTGTAGAAATAAGATAAGAATTAGAAGGAGACTTGTAACCTGCATATTATTTATGACAATAAAAAATATATCAAACAATGAACATTTAATTTAAATCTTTATTTTCATGGTTCACATTTCAACAAACAATGAATATTTAATTTTATGGTTCATTCCAACAAACAAAGAACTAAAAATTGAAAATGCAGAGAACGAATTGGCACACAACACTTAACCAAAAGTAGGTTGGGAAAGAACCTATAGGGCACTAAAAGCATGTTGTGCATGCTGTCTTTCATGCATACAGAAATTAATGAAATGTAAGTATTAGAAGCATAGTTAATTACAAGCTATTATAGGCCAGTGACAGACTAGATATAATCCTGTTCTTGAAAAGTCTCTCCGGAAGAATGGACACCTTCCCGAAAGAGTACCACAACTTTTCTAAGGGGTCATCAGCACGCTTAAGAAGGCGGAAACCACAGCAGTACGTACTATCCAAACGCATAGGAAATTGAAAGACTTAATCATTATCAGTGACAACCTCAAGAATAAAGAAGTATAAGTGCTGTAATAAGATGGAAAAAATAAATATTAAGTTCGATGACAAAAAGCTCAAGTTAACTAATAGCAAAGTAAATTTACAAATGAAGCATCAACCTAATACATCACATAAAAAATAATTATTGTCCAAATTAAGGCACCAAATACAATAGGAGAGGCAATAACCAATGGGAAATCAACAATAGCATTGGCTATATATATGGCAAGGCTAAACACCCAGGAATCACTAGAATATACTTAAAGAGAATGGTCTACAATCAGGTTCATATATCTTTGCTATGAAATGAAGAGGAAAATACCTGTTCATAATAAGGTAAAGCTATGGGAACACCATCAAAAACTTCAGCTTTGAACGTAGATGGAATTCCTCCGACAGGCTGTGCAAAACTCATTTTCTCGGGAACCAAGGCAACACTATATTTCACAATCAAATTGTGTATTTCTTCATAGTTATCCCAAATTTTATACTTTCTATGCTTTTTTATCAACTTGAAATATGATCTATTATTTGTACTACTTGTTTATCATAATTAACCACCTAAAATTATGTTTTCTAGAAATATGATTTATTTATTATATTTAAGACATTATAACTTACAAATATTTATAAATCGACAAGTTAAATGTGAGAACAACAAAAGAAGCACAAATTGCAGCCCTATGCGGGATTAATCAATGAAATGATTATAGTGACTGTGCTTGTGCATATTTATTATTGCCGAATGTCTTGATAAAGATATCTAATGTGTATGTCTAGCAAATATCTTGGCAATGGTTTGTGTTTTTCAATTGAATTATGAGTACTAGTAAATCCGTACGTACAAGCAGAGAAATCTAGAGTAATGTGTTCATGAGGAGCTGGTCATTTAATCGTTTGTGTTTTTCAATTGATTTATGAGTACTAGTAAATCCGTACGTACAATGCATGTTCATATTAAGACGTATATTAATTATTTGCAGATATTAGGTAAGATATTATTTGCGTGTTAATTATGTGATTAGTGTTGGACTTGATGCAAGATATGATATTAACTGCACACTAACTGTGTTCTGTCGTCACCATTGGAGCAATCTGAGTCGTTGGATTGAATAGATTTGATGGCCGAGATATGCCGATCTGCCCCTTTGTGTCTTTTTATATTGGTATAGATGTATACCTAGCTCGATATTCATAGTTGCCTAATATGGTCATTTTCTTAGCCCAGTGTACTTACACATATCTCAGTAATTAGATCGAAAGGCTCTTATCATCGTAGTTATTTCCTAGGTCAGCTACGAAATACCAAACGATAGATTTAATTAACAAACTTGTCACAGTTAACAAAATATATGATAGCAAATTTAACCAGCTGAACAATTAGAGTGAGGACTAGAAAAAATGAAGAAGATGCTCGAGGAAAAAAGGACTATAATTGTCATGGAAGGACGAGTCTAAGCTGCTTCGCCCCCCTTTCCCTCTCCAAGTCTGGCAGCAGTGCCACGTGGTGAGAGGATATGAGGGAGGCCGGATAGCGAGGTAGGGACACAACGAGTCAGAATGGCTCCCATCACCGCCTTGTCCTTGTTCGCCGCGTCTGGACGTGCTGCTCCGATGCCGGTGTGACGCTGCAGCCAGTGCCAACACACACAAGAGGTGTTCAATGAAATGACGCGGAGAAGGGTTTGAGGCAGAGGAATGTTTGACTCTCAAAAAGTCATTGTATTTGAACCATGCAAAGGGCTCTTTCTATATTAACAACTCATCGCTGAAAAAGTCGACTGAAATATATTTATATGGTGATGACAGTTAATCCATTGAGAAAATTAATATACATACATAGTGCCTAATTAGGGTGCTGCTTGCTACATATGTTAAATATCTCTGAAAATATACAACATACATGGTTTTAACTTTTAAATAGCGCACTATAGTGTTTAAAAGAGGTCTTGCGCTAAGGGAGTTTGATCCAAACACATGAACACACATTTTAAATAGCGTATTATGGAGGCGCTGTAGCATTTAGAGAGATCCGCCGCTAAGTGGCATAACCCGCTATATATAACTATGACATCATAGCATGCAAGGTCTACTTACAGTGGTCACTGCGTCATATAAGGTGATAGATCACTAGATCCAACATCAAAACTCATTGTGTTCCTACCAATCTTGCAACCCATATACTCACTTCACAAAGGATGAAAAATATGGTATCCTTGAGTAGACAACCAAGGGGGTCGTGTTCAGGCTTTTTACGAGGTCGAAAATGACGTAAATGATTGCATGCCTTATCTAGGACGTCATCGTGAATCTAAATTGAGGGGCTATTTTCACACAAAAAGTGGTAGTGAACACATAAGGCTTTGTTGATAAGTTGAACAAATGTTGTTTTCTCACACAAAAGGAAGATATTGCTGTTTCCAAGGCATAATAATTCAAAAACTTTAACGCTTGACATTTTTTACACACACGAGTAGCTAAAAAGCACATAAAATATGATTGTATTACATAAAGAAAACGAAGTACATAACGAGATGAATTTTTCAGAACAACTTATCTTTCAACTTACATATGAAAGTAGGCAAGAGGTAATCCAGAACGAGATGAATTGAGGAAGAATTTCTTCGGAAGTATGCTAATATTCCCAAAAGCGTACAACATTTTCGTCAATATGTCATCATGAGGTTCGAACACACGAAAACCATAGTGATACAAGTTGTCAAGGCGAATTGGGTACTGATATACGGTCTCATCCTTCAATACATTAATGATAAAAAAAATTAGCTCCTATGTTGTGAAGAATTTTTTTGGAACAATCAGTTATGCCAACATTAACAGAAGTTATGAACATGTCAAATATTCAAGATTACTAAACAATGATATGACTTAAGGTCCGTTTTATTACTTATTAATCAAAAGAATACAATTGAATTGAATATTCTATAGGAAGTGAGCAACCCCACATAAATCAAGGAGATGATAAAATACCACGGGAAAATTACTAATACATCACACATAATAACAAAACCAGGATGGATACTCGACAATGATGTGATTTGATGTTAAACTTTCAATAATATAAAAAATTTGAAGTAAGTTAGGAGGATACCGTTTAAGTATTTGATAGTAATAACTCAGCAACATAAAAATATTCATGTCCTCGCTTGCCGCATCTGGACGTGCTGCTCGCCTCCTCCGCCGGTGTGACTCTGAAGCCAGTGCGAACGCGCACAAGAGGTGTTCGATGAAATTGCACGGAGAGAAAGGGCTTCAGACAGAGACAGAGTGTTGACGCCCAAAACGTCACTGTGATTAAAAACCTATTGCTAAAAGTGTGAGTGTGGCAGAGATAGAGAAGTTACCCTGCATATGCGTGCAGGAAGCAAGACATGTACTCAAATAAAAGTTGTGAGTCTCACCTTAAGTGAGATGTCTCTTTTAGATTAGGCACGTAGGAGCTGCACATTTGTGTCTATATTCTTGCCTCACACACACTTCATTCAAACCTAGGGGGGAGCTAACGTCTAGACTTAGTTTGGTGACTTAAGCGAGGTGCTTATGCTAATGAACCGATCATTGTGAGGCTTATGTTTTATCACTTGTGTTTCTAATCCTTTGTGCCAAAAAAATAAATAAAATGTAAAACCACAAAAGCACAAAAATATTTTGTTTTCCTTCTAGTTTGTTTTCAGCAGGTTCTATCGGAGGGCATCCATTGGACCGCAACATGGAGATCAACTGAAGCAGGGTCCGTGCCTATTAAAAGAGAGGTCATATGCACCTCAACGGTAAAAAGTTTCTAACCCTTACTTAGACGTAAGCTTGGGGAGTTAACCACTTCTCGTGCCCTCTTTTAATAACTGCTATTTTCTTTTCCTTTCATAATCTTCTCTAGTTTAGTATGCAAAGTTCTAAGCGTGGGGAGGTTACATTTGCATGTAGTGTCTTGTGCAATGCTTTTTATCATATGGTTTTCGTGCATTAGTGTGTCCCGCTATTTTGACATGCTTGCTTTGCTTTTGTTTTACTTAGCGTGCGGAAATCTTGTTATCTTTCGAAAAACATTGCCATGTTCTTTTATCAAAAACCCAATAAAGGAATCCTCTGAACTATTGCCTTTCTTTCACCTAACCACATAAGTTGGGGACTCTGGTGGTGGCTTGATTAGCGATTGAATGATTGTAGAGACTTTTGCTGATGAACCTAGCATCTTTGGTTGATCCGGGACGCCTAACAGAGTTTATCTCTGCCAAACTATCCCCTTGGGGTAGTTAGCTTGGAGGTGATTTTAATCGTATCAAGATCCTATTGAAGATAACCAAAAATTTGTAAGTTAGCTCTGGTCTGAAATAGCATATTAATTTGTAAGAATCATAAGATAGTAGTGACAAACAAGTTTGCACAATACTGATGGTAGAGTGCAAGTCAAAACAACAATCATAAGAACCATTAGATAGATAAACAGAGAAAGCTTTGAGCAAGGACAGGTGGACGCAAATTTGCACAATAAGATAGATCAACAGATAAAGCTTTGAGGTAGAGTGCACTTGTAATTACTTAAAAGAGGTCACAAGTGCATTTGTAGCACGTATAACGGTTGTTCGCAGGTTGAATCAAATGGTGCCAAAATAGCAGTTGTTTACAGATTGAATTAAATGGTGACAAAATAGTTAAGACATCAATTTTCTCCACTAGCATTAAGAAGTCAAAGAGAGTTTGAAAGATCTAGGCGAGTGAAGACCGAACAACAATCATTAATTCAAATATCAGGGTGCTATTATAGTAAAAAACTTGCACATTGCTGTGGTTTCAATCCCCAAAAAAATAGACTGAGGCACAAGTATGTATACATCATACTCGGGATCCATACTAGCTGAATTTGTAGTGGGAATCATTAAGTGACCAAATAACGTAATGTTTTACTTATGACAAATCTCGCCACCACTAAATAAGCTGGCATAGCTACTATTTTCAGTAGAATAGCACCTGGATTCAATCAGGAGGCCAATCCAATTGGCACACCAAAATTTCACATCCAGAACTCCCTTTATGGAGTACTATATCAGTATCAATGTCACTATGTTCAACCAAATAGTGTCTTGAAATGGTACATAGCGTGAATCATTGGTGCGGAAATAAAAGAGGTGGAAGTACATAAGAATTGTATGGATAATTTCATAGTTACACCAAACTTTTATACTTTCTATGCTTTTTTATCAACTTGAAATATGATCAATTATTTGTACTGGTTGTTTATCATAATTAACCACCTAAAATTATGTTTTCTGGAAATATGATTTATTTATTATATTTAAGACATTATAACTTACAAATATTTATAAATCAACAAGTTAAATGTGAGAACAACAAAAGAAGCACAAATAGCAGCCCTCTGCGGGATTAATCTATGAAATGATTATAGTGACTGTGCTTGTGCATATTTAGTATTGCCGAATGTCTTGATAAAGATATCTAATGAGTATGTCTAGCAAATATCTTGGCAATGGTTTGTGTTTTTCAATTGATTTATGAGTACTAGTAAATCCGTACGTACAAGCAGAGAAATCTAGAGTAATGTGTTCAGGAGGAGCTGGTCATTTAATCGTTTGTGTTTTTCAATTGATTTATGAGTACTAGTAAATCCGTACGTACAATGCATGTTCATATTAAGACGTATATTAATTATTTGCAGATATTAGGTAAGATATTATTTGCGTGTTAATTATGTGATTAGTGCTGATCTTGATACATGATATGATATTAACTGCACACTAACCGTGTTCTGTCGTCACCATTGGAGCAATCTGAGTCATTGGATTGAATAGATATGATGGCCAAGATTTGTTCGATATGCCCCTTTGCGTGTTTTTATATTGGTATATATGTATACTGAGCTCGATATTCATAGTTGCCTAATATGGTCATTTTCTTAGCCCTGTGTACTTACACATATCTCAATAATTAGATCGAAAGGCTCTTATCATCATAGTTATTTTCTAGGTAAGCTATGAAATACCAAACCATAGATTTAATTAACAAATTTGTCACAATTAACAAAATATATTATAGCAAATTTAACCAGCTGAACAACTAGAGAGAGGACTAGAAAAAAATGAAGAAGATGCTCGAGGAAGAAAGGACTATAATTGTTATGGAAGGACGAGTCCAAGCTGCTTCGCCCCCCTTTCCTTCACCAAGTCTGGCAGCAGTGCCACATGGTGAGAGGATACGGGGGAGGCCAGATAGCGAGGTAGGCACACAGCGAGTCAGAAAGGCACCCATCACCGCCTTGTCCTTGTTCGCCGCGTCTGGACGTGCTGCTCCGATGCCGTGTGACGCTGCAGCCAGTGCCAACACACACAAGAGGTGTTCAATGAAATGACGCGGAGAAGGGCTTGAGACATAGGAATGTTTGACTCTCAAAAAGTCATTGTATTTGAACCATGCAAAGGGCTCTTTTTATATTAACAACTCATCGCTCAAAAAAGTCGACTAAAATATATTTATATGGTGATGACAGTTAATCCATTGAGAAAATTAATATACATACATAGTGCCTAATTAGGGTGCTGCTTGCTACATATATTAAATATCTCTGAAAATATACAACACACATGGATTTAACTTTTAAATAGCGCACTATAGTGTTTAAAAGAGGTCTTGCGCTAAGGGACTTTGATCCAAACACATGGACAAACATTTTAAATAGCGTGTTATAGAGACGCTGTAGCGTTTAGAGAGATCCGCCGCTAATAGGCATAACCCGCTATTTAAAACTATGACAACATAGTAGGCAAGGTCTAGTTACAGTGGTCACTGCATGATATAAGGTGATAGATCACTAGATCCAACATCAATACTCATTGTGTGTTCCTACCAATCTTGCAGCCCATATACTCACTTCACAAAGGATGAAAAATATGGTATCCTTGAGTAGACAACCAAGGGGGTCGTGTTCAGGCTTTTTACGAGGTCAAAAATGACGTAAATGATTGCATGCCTTATCTAGGACGTCATCGTGAATCTAAATTGAGGGC
This sequence comes from Elymus sibiricus, assembly GCA_039707655.1. Lineage (NCBI taxonomy): Eukaryota > Viridiplantae > Streptophyta > Magnoliopsida > Poales > Poaceae > Elymus > Elymus sibiricus. The sequence continues at coordinate 517,541,909 of CM077666.1, forward strand.
CTGTTTTCACACAAAAAGTGGTAGAAAACACATAAGGCTTTGTTGATAAGTTGAACAACTGTTGTTTTTTCGACTACTCGGAAATACCTTATAGGTAGAACCTTAACAGTAGCGTGGGGTTATAGGCCACCGCTACTGCTAGTTAGCAGTAGCGCTGGGTATAATCCAGCGCTACAGGTAAGTCTATAGCAGTAGCGCGGGCGTTCCGCCCAGCGCTACTGCTAAGTGGTCCCCACCTCACCCACCGGGGCTACCCGTAGTAGCAGCGTGTGCCAAAAACCCTCGCTACTGCTAAACTCATAGCAGTAGCGCTGGTCCACGGCAAACCGCTACCACTATGTGTGCACGGTGTCAGCAGGTGGGCCGACTTAGCAGCAGCGCCGGTCCCTAGTCCAGCGCTACTGCTACGGCCTTTAGCAGTAGCGCTGGCCCCTAACCCGCGCTGCTGCTAGGCGCAGCTGCCACCTTTTCCCACCCCCTCCCCCTTTCCCCTCTCCCTCCTCTACCTCCCTCACTTGTTCTTCCCCATTATTTCTCTTCCTTCTCCTACCTCTCTTCTCTCCCCATTAATGCCCCCCTCCACCATCTCCTCCATTAATGGCCTCTTTCTCTCTTCCTCACTTTTATTTGTCTCTCCCTCCTTCCATATATATATCCCTTTCCCCACTCCTACCTTTGTCTCACTAGCTAGCTCTCTCTCCCTCTCCACTAGTTAGGTAGAGCATCTCCTCCCAACTAGATCTACCCATTTTAGAAGTAAGCCATCTTTGTCCACTTTCGATCCCTATATATAGGTAGCGACACCGGCCTCATCTACCATGTGCTCGATCTCTCTCGGGATAGGTGAGTAAAAATTTGTGCTTTGCAAGAATGAAAATATGTGTGTTTGCGTTATGATGGGAATTGTGCGTGTGGCATGAGAGTTGCCGCCTATGTGTATTTGTTGAATTGTGCGTGACATGAGTTGCTTATGTTTTGCTAAAATTTCGATTTAATTCCGTTTCGGCGAATTTCGGGCAAACTCTATATGTCCTATTTTTAGAGGAAGGTCATGCCGAATATTTGTATGACTTTGATGCATGCATATGCATGCATGGTAATAATCCTTTTGCTTATTATACCGCGCAGGCGATCATGAAGGTCAGTGGAAGGCTAGACAAAGGCATGAAGAAGATAAACAACAGAGCCATGGGCAAGTTTAGCAACGCGCTGTCTGCCTGGAAAGTAAGGGTGAAACGAGCGATTGCCAAAAAAGAACCCTACTCTGAGATTGTTAAGGAAAATACGACAATTACGGAAGAGCAGTTCGAAATATTCAAGGCGACTTGCGCTGCCGAAGCTGCCAAGGAAAAGTCGGAGTACATGAAGGGGCTTCAGGAAAGGAACACGGGGAACCACCGCCTTGGAAGCCGTGGTTACTCGGGCAAGAGGCACATATGGGCCAAGGAGGACGCGGAACGTGAAAGTCTGGGGCTCCCAGACCCCTTGGCGGAGTTCACCGTCCCCCAGGAGCATGACTTCATCAGGGCCCGGTACACTTGGGACCCGGTAAATAAGGTTTTCAAAATGGACGCGCCCACGAGGGAGTTCATGAGACTACTGGTAATTATTATTTTACCACCTTATTTTAGCTTCTGATCAATTCGACTACACATTTAGTCACATTTGTAAACGATCCACGTTCCTTTTGCAGAAAGAGCAACACAGGCTTGCGGCCGAAAGCGACTCGTAGTCTGAGTCATTGGCGAGGCCCAAGTGGGATACCCCTTTCAACCGGGCCTTGAACATAATGAAAGGACTCTCGGTGGACAAGCGGCCATCGTATGGACGTGTGCACGCCGTCGGAGACGGCACCACGTGGAATTACTACTACCATGAGGACGCCGAGGAGAGAAGGTAGAGATGGAAGTTAAATGAAGTGAACATCGACAAGAAGGTTGCGATTGCGGTTGAGAAGAAAGCAGTTGAGACCAAAGAAGCGAGACGACTTGAGTTGGTCCACGAGGCAGTCACTGCAGTGTTAGCTGCCTGTAGAAATGAATTTGTAGCTTCGGTTACTAGCTTGATTCCAGTTGTTATCGATTGGACGAAGCAAAATCCAGATAAAGGGGCAGCGGACTTTCCCCCTTCCCAGCTACGTCGGGAGCAACTCAGAGAACATCGCACCAGCACCTGCTCACGCAACCGCACCTGCTCCCGCACCTGCTCATAGCAGCCCGTCCTTCGTCTCTGGCGTGCTCGGCGGGGCTTCGTCTTTGGCTGAGCTCGACGCCCTCACGGTAACTACGTGTCACACCCTCTTCAACATATATATAATATTCCGTTTCCGTTGCCTTTCGGATGTCTGACGTCGCATACATGTCTTCGCAGGCTGACGAAACCCCGTGCACCATACTGTACACCATCAGCGGCCAGAAGGTGGACGTGGGAAAGGCAACGATAGTGAAGCCGAAGGAACGCTCGTTCCACGGCCGGCCGATGCCCCCTGATGTCTTCAAGGTTTCCCTGGCCAGTGTCAAAGCAGGCCACGAGAGTTTGGCTCCTCCGATACCACTAGGGGGAGGTGATGACGAGACCCCGCCGCGGCTTGGCGATTGCCAGAGTTGGATGCTGTTGTGGCCGAAGAGTCTCCGTGTGGAGGCAGCCGGGAGCACACCAACGACAACGCCTTAGCAAGGTATGAACACCACCCCACTTACCCAATTAGTGGCGCCTGTCGTGCCGGGTGATAGCGGACGACGTGAGGAAGAGGCTCCATTAGTGGCTGATGACGTCGCCCCCGTTGAAGAAGCAATGGATGATGTCATGGACGAGGATGATGACCCTCTCCGGTTTCTCAATACCAGCTATGACGACAGAGGATTGATGGCTCAGCAGTATGACTCAGGCTATGAGCGTGATGAGTTGATGCCTGATTTGCCAGAGCAGGAGCGTCTTAAGGCTGATTGTAAGAAGTCTCTCTTCATGCAATCCTTGCAGGACACGCCTCCAGATGCCACCTCAACCCGGCATCAACAACGTGAGGGTCGTGCATTGCTGAGCCCGACAACACTGGGGGCGGTGGTCAGGGATGGTATGTTAGGCTCACTTCCGGTACCCAAGAAGCATAGGAAGAGATCGAGAAAAGGCTCTACTGGCGCCAAAGTTGCTTCTAGCAGCCAGCCGCCTCCGCAGCCTCGGGTTGCAGTCCGTATACCTATCAAAGGTGCGGCGAAATTCCATGTTGCCGGCGATCCGATCCTACCTGGGGCAGCGCTAGAGGGCATAGACGGCGATCTAAGGAGACTTCATGACGATGTGCTGTCGAGAGAGAAAAGCCTTCTCGCCTCGAAAAATCTAGGATACCCGCTCTACGCGGTTAACGTGCCGCAGCAAAGGTTGTACGTCCAGACATTCCCCGCGGATAAATTCTTCCTTCGATTTGATTACCTCTTCGACATGTTTCACATGACAAAGCTGGATTTTATGTTCGTCCGCCTTTATGCCCTGTACATGAACTACAACATCAGGCGCAAGCAAATATCTTATATCTAAGTCACGGACCCGTACTTTATGCATGAGGGCTTCTTGGCAGTCTGCCCATAGCACCGTGAATATGCGAGGAACTACATCGCCAACTTCATGGTCGCCAATAAGGACAAGGAGACGATTCTCCTGCCTTATCATCCCATGTAAGTCATCCGCGGATATCCTCTGTGACACATACATACTTTTGTAATTTTCAATCATTCCTTTGCACGCGTGGAGGCTAATTTGAGGTGTACTTATTTTGCGCAGGCATGGGCGCGCCATCCTCATCATTCTTTACCCCCGATTCTCCCACGCTTTTTACTTGGACTCGTCGAAGAACATGAAGAAAAAGGATTACACACACATAAAGAGTGTTCTCGACAGTGCTATCTTAAGCTACGGCCATCGGGGTGGAGAGATCACGGTCAAGAAGGCAAAGAATGGCACGCCATTTTTCGGCCATAAGACCGACTTCTGCTGCATCCAGCAACCGAATGATAGTCTCAGTGATGGATTCTACGTCATCCACCACATGCTGGAGTACAAAAGGGATCGGCAAAAACTTCGCATGTCACCTAAATATGGCGATGCCGATATTCTGCAATGGGCCAAGAAACTAGGAAGCGTACCGGATCATCGACTCCGAGCTGAGTTCTATCACATCCAGCGTGAACTTGCCCAAGTCATCATGAAGGAGGTTGTCGAAAAAATAGGGATGTTCTACGAAGAAGGGCCAATGTCGCGGGCTGACGTCCGAACACGTGTAGCCGCTCAGCGTCTGGACCTGAAGCCTTTCACAAAGCTCGGGTGCATCCTCCCTGATTTGGACGGATGGGGCGACATGTAGGAGTGATTGACGATGACAATGTGTACGTTTAGTCACTACTTTCTCTATGACAAAACTTTATATTTATGCACGACGAAAGTTTGTGATGTAAACTGTCCTCCTCAACTAGCGTAGATCGCTCTAGTTAATTAGTTTGGGTACGATGAACTTTGTTATTTATGTTTACGATATGTTGCTTCTATTTTTGCTAACTCTGTCTCTTAGTGTTGCTCAACTATATATTATGTTGCATATTATCGATGAATTCATCATGTGACGATGTAGGTATATAGATCATCAATGGCGAAGAAGTGCTACGCCGTGTACATAGGGAGGGTTCCAGGAGTGTACAACGAGTGGCCAGAGTGTCAGGCCCAGGTGTACCGGTTCCCGGGCGACAGCCAGAGAGGGTTCGACAGCAGAGGCGAAGCGAAAAATAGTTACTTGAGGTTCACGCTAGCGCAAGAGAGGGATCGGTACCGGCGCCTCAAGAACTACTACATTATCGCGCTCTTGCTCATAGTGATCGCTCTTCTCTTCTATATCATAGTTTAGATATAGATGATGAAACATGTGTATGTGATGACCATGCAGTTGCTTGTATTTGAGACATGTCACATAGCTTGTATCGCTATATCGAGATGATGATGAGAGACATCATTTTTGTTGGATGATGTGATGATATGATGAGACTATTATGTGTATGATATGATGAGAATATTGTATGTTTATGATATGATTAGACTACTGTATAAAACCTATACAAATACAGCGCAAATACGCAATAGAAAAAAAATACAGGTAATGTTAGCAGTAGCGCTGGTTAACCAGAAGCAGCAGCGCGGGGTTATCAGCAGCGCGGGCTTAAGGGGTAGTCAACCCACGCTACTAGCTAGGTAGGGGTAGCAGTAGCGCTGGTTCAACCAATGTTACTGCTATAAGTTAGCGGTAGCGCCCTAGTAGTAGCGCGGGACCCCGCGCTACTGCTAGGACTATATCCAGCGCTACTACTAGGGTTTTCCCTAGTAGTGTTCACACAAAAGGAAGATATTTCTGTTTTTAAGGCATAATAATTCAAAAACATTAAGGCATGACAGTTTTACACACACGAGTAGCTAAAGAGCACATAAAAGATTATTGTATTACATAAAGAAAATGAAATACATAACGAGATGAATTTTTCAGAACAACTTATCTTTCAACTTACATATGAAAGTAGGCAAGAGGTAATCCAGAACGAGATGAATTGAGGAAGAATTTCTTCGGAGTATGCTAACATTCCGAAAAGCATACAACAATTTCGTCAATATGTCATCATGAGGTTCGAGCACACGAAAACCAGTGATAGAAGTTGTCATGGCGAACTGGGTACTGATATATGGTCTCATCCTTCAATACCTTAATGATAAAAAAAACAGCTCCTATCTTGTGAAGATTTTTTTTTGGAACAGTCAGTTATGCCAACATTGACAGAAGTTATGAACATGTCAAATATTCAAGATTACTAAATAATGATATGACTTAAGGTTCATTTTATTACTTATTAATCAACAGGATACAATTGAATTGAATATTCTATAGGAAGTGAGCAACCCCACATAAATCAAGGAGATGATAAAATGCCGCGGGAAAATTACTAATTGATCACACATAATAACAAAACCAGGAGGGATACTCGACAATGATGTGATTTGATGTCAAACATTCAATAATATAAAAAATTGAAGTAAGTTAGCATGATACCATTTAAGTATTATATTGTAATAACTCAGCAACATAAAAATATTCATGTCCTTGCTTGCCGCATCTGGACGTGTTGCTCGCCTCCTACACCGGTGCGACTCTGAAGCCAGTGTGAACGCACACAAGAGGTGTTCGATGAAATTGCACGGAGAGAAAGGGCTTCAGATAAAGACAGAGTGTTGACGCCCAAAAAGTCACTGTGATTAACAACCTATTGCTAAAAGTGTGAGTGTGACACAGACAGAGAAGTTACCCTGCATATGCGTGCAGGAAGCAAGACATGTACTCAAATAAAAGTTGTGAGTCTCACCTTAAGTGAGATGTCTCTTTTAAATTAGGCACGTAGGAGCTGCACACTTGTGTCTATATTCTTGCCTCACACACACTTCATTCAAACCTAGGAGGGAGCTAACTTCTAGACTTAGTTTGTTGACTTAAGCGAGGTGCTTAGGCTAATCAACTGATCATTGTGAGGCTTATGTTTTATCACTTGTGTTTCTAATCCTTTGTGCCACAAAAAAAAAAGAAAAACCACAAAAGCTTAAAAATAATTTGTTTTCCTCTTAGTTTGTTTTCAGCAGGTTCTATTGGAGGGCATCCACTGGACCGCGAGATGGAGATCAATTGAAGCAGGGTTCGTCCCTATTAAAAGAGAGGTCATATGCACCTCAACGGTAAAAAGTTTCTAACCCTTGCTTAGACTGTTTGACACAAGAAAAATCTAAAGGCGCTCCTTCAGAGGGGAAGAGAGGGAGTGTGGATTTCTCTCATGCGCCGGGGAAAAGAATGCAGGCGTGCCAGTGTACCGTGGTACACAAAGAAAACAAAGAGATGGGAACCGTATTTTATTAATCTCAAGGATAACAAATACAATTCCCGATATGCGCTCCATGGCCTACTAGCGTGGCCAGCCTGACTAACGATGTGCGGTCTCCTGGTTCCCGGGGCCTCGGAATGCTCCCGGTTAATTATTCCCGCGGGTTGCTCCGCGAGATACCTCCGATTAAGCCGTGTGGTCGTCTTCGCCGTCTTCGCTTCACATTCTCCATGCATGATGATGATGATGGTGTGTGTGTGTGGGGTGTGGGCAGCGGCGAAGTGCGTGTCCTCGTCAGTACATGCGTTGCTCAAAACGTGGCTTTGTGCTAGCCCCGTCCGCCCTCGCTATCGCGCCTCGTCGGTCTTGACAACGTTGATGTAGTTGGTGCAGGAGTAGCATGGGTCCTGCTCGGCTCGGACTTCTTGACAATCATTAGATTCATCGGGGTATGCAAGAGGTACACCTCTGTAACGCCCAATATGCGGTCCTATCCTCACGGAAACTTGAAAATCTCAACAGGGATAGAAGCGCATATCGGAGACGCTTTTACAAGGTGGATATCGTCACAAATACATGTACTGAAGAGAAGAGAATACAAGATAGAGGCTTACACTCGCCACAAGCTACACCATGAATATGTCAATACATCAATACATAGCAATCATCATACAGAAGAGCAGGATCCGACTACGGATGAAAACAAATGAAATAAGATGACGTCCACCTTGCTAATCCCAGGCTGCCGACCTGGAACCCATCCTATGATCATTGAAGAAGAAGAAGAAGAAGAAGAAGAAGAACTCCAAATAGAACAAGCATCGCTCTCATGTCAAAGCATCGCATTACCTGTACCTGCACCTATTGTTGTAGTAATCCGTGAGCCATGGGGACTCAGCAATCTCATTACCAAGGGTAACAAGACTAGCAAAGCTTAATGGTTGAGGAATGGTTAAGTGGTGAGGCTGCAGCAAGCACTAAGCATTTGATATCTGGCTTACTTACGAGTACAAGAATAAGAAGTGTTCTACGCATAACGGACGTGAACTAGTAGTGATCAAGAAGTGATCCTGAACACCTACTTACGATTCAATCATAACCCCACCAAGTTATCTTCTTGGTTCAAACCTTACAAGAAGAGACGGTCACGGTTATGCACACGGTTGGTGTATTTTAATTAGATTTAGTGTCAAGTTCCCTAGAACCCGATATTATAACTTTCCAAGTTGCCACATAACCGCGGGCACAGCTTTCCGAAAGATTTAACCCTGCAGGGGTGCTCCAAGTAGTCCATCATAAATTCCACACGCATCCGATGGAAAAACCACACACCATGATAACACGATGCTTATGATAAGGAATCCCGGGGGACAAGCCACTCATCAAAGGTAAAACTAAACCAGCAAGACCTCTCGACGTGTAGACGATCCCGATAGGAGCCGCCTATCTCGTTCTCAGGACACGGCGGATGAGCTATGGTTACAACGACCAAATCCACGAGTTGCCCTGATACGTCTCCATCGTATCTATAATTTTTGATTGTTCCATGCTATTATAGTATCAATCTTGGATGTTTTATATGCACTTATATGCACTTTTATATCATTTTTTGGGACTAACCTATTAACTCAGTTCCCAGTGCCAGTTGCTGTTTTCTGCATGTTTTTGGCTTTTACAGAAAATCAATATAAAAAAGAGTCCAAAAGAAGAAAAAACTTTGGATTAATTTTTTCTGAACCAGAAGAAACCCTGGAAGCTTCGGGAGAAGACCTGACGAGTCACGGAGGAGCGTTCTTGGAGATCTATTCGATGTAATCTTGTTTTGCGGTGTGTTGATTGGGATCCGATGAATTATGGGTTTATGATCAGATTATCTATGAAAATTATTTGAGTCTTCTCTGAACTCTTTTATGAATGATTGTTATAGCTTTGTATTCTTCTCCGATCTATTGATTTGGTTTGGCCAACTAGATTGATTTTTCTTGCAATGGGAAGGGTGCTTTGTGATGGGTTCAATCTTGCGGTGCTCAATCCCAGTGAAAGAAACGAAGAAAAAACTTTGGATTAATTTTGTCTGGACCAGAATAGACCATGGAAGCTTCGGGAGAAGACCTGACGAGTCACGGAGGAGCGACAAGCTCAGGGGCGCGCCCCCCGGGCTTGTGGGCCCCTTGTGGCACGTGTTGACCTAATTCCATCACTATAAATTCTCAAATATTCCCCCGTATACCAGAGAGCCACCCGAAATACTTTTCCGCCGCCGCAAGTTTCTGACCCCCGGGAGATCCCATCTGGAGACCTTTTCCGGAGAGGGATTCGATCACGGAGGGACTCTACATCAACCTTGCTGCCCTTCCGATGATGTGTGAGTAGTTTACCAAGGACCTATGGGTCCATAGCTAGTAGGTAGATGGCTTCTTTTCTCTCTTTGATCTTCAATACAATGTTCTCCTCGATGTTCTTGGTGATCTATTCGATGTAATCTTCTTTTGCGGTGTGTTGATTGGGATCCGATGATTTGTGGGTTTATGATCAGATTATCTATGAATATTATTTGAGTCTTCTCTGAACTCTTTTATGCATGATTGTTATAGCTTTGTATTCTTCTCCAATCTATTGATTTGGTTTGGCCAACTAGATTGTTTTTTTTTGCAATGGGAAGGGTGCTTTGTGATGGGTTCAATCTTGCGGTGCTCAATCCCAGTGACCGAAGGGGACATGACACGTATTTGTATTGTTGCCATTAAGGATAAAAAGATGGGGTTTATTCATATTGCTTGGATCTATCTCTCTACATCATGTCATCTTGCTTAAAGCATTACTCTGTTTTAATTAACTCAATACCCTAGAAGCATGCTGGATAGCGGTCGATGGGTGGAGTAATCGTAGTAGATGCAGAATCGTTTTGGTCTACTTGTCTCGGACGTGATGCCTATATACATGATCATTGCCTTGGATATCTTCATAACTATGCGCTTTTCTATCAATTGCCCAATCGTAATTTGTTTACCCACCGTATGCTTTTATCGAGAGAGAAACCTCTAGTGAAAACTATGGCCCCATGGTCTATCTTTTATCATATTGCTTTCAATCTATAAAATCAAAAATACAAAAATACCTTGCTGTAATTTATTTACCTTTCTTTTATTTTAAGTTTTATCCACCTACTATCAGATTTAATCGTTGCAAATAATCGTTGAAGGGATTGACAACCCCTTTATCGCGTTGGGTGCAAGTATTTGTTTGTTTGTGCAGGTGCTATCGTTGGTGACTTGTGTGGACCTCCTACTGGATTGATACCTTGGTTCTTAACTGAGGGAAATACTTATCTCTACTTTGCTGCATCACCCTTTCATCTTCAAGGGAAAAACCGACGCAAGCTCAAGAAGTAGCAGGAAGAATTTCTGGCGCCGTTGCCAGGGAGGATCTACATCAAGCCTACCAAGTACCCATCAAACTCTCATCTCTTGCATTTACTTTATTTTCCATTTGCCTCTCATTTTCCTCTCCCCCACTTCTAAAATGTTTTCAGAAAAACACAAAAATATTTTCCGTTTGCCTTTTCTTTGCCTTTCCGTTAGCCTTCCCGTTTGCTTTCTGTTTGCTTGTGTGCTAGATTGCTTGCTCCGTTACGATGTCTCAAGAAAATACTAAGTTGTGTGATTTTTTTCAATACTAATAATAATGATTTTATTAGTTCTCCGATTGCTCCCACCACTAGTGCAGAATATTATGAAATTAATGCCGCTTTGCTGAATCTTGTTATGAAAGAACAATTTTCTGGTAGTCCTAATGAAGATGCTGCATCCCATCTTAATACTTTCGTTGAATTGTGTGATATGCAAAAGAAAAAAGATGTGGATAATGATGTTATCAAATTAAAATTATTTCCGTTCTCACTACGAGATCGTGCTAAAACTTGGTTTTCATCCTTGACGAAAAATAGTATTGATTCATGGGATAGGTGTAAGGATGCTTTTATTTCCAAGTATTTTCCTCCTGCTAAGATTATCTCTCTTAGGAACGATATAATGAATTTTAAGCAACTTGATCATGAACATGTTGCACAATCATGGGAGAGGATGAAATTGATGATAAGAAATTGCCCTACTCATGGTTTAAGTTTATGGATGATCATAATTTTTATGCGGGATTGAATTTTGCGTCTAGAAATCTTTTAGATTCTGCCGCGGGAGGTACTTTATCGCAAATTATTCTCAATGGCATACCGAAAGATCTTCTACTAGTAAAAAAGTGCATGCTATTGAAGAAATTAATACTTTGAGTGAAAAGATGGATGAACTTATGAAATTGGTTGCTAATAAGAGTGCTCATGTTGATCCTAATGATGTGCCTTTGTCTACTTTGATTGAGCATAATAATGATTCTATGGATGTGAATTTTGTTGGTAGGAATAATTTCAACAACAACGCTTATAGAGGGAATTTTAATCCTAGGCCGTTTCCTAGTAATTCCTCTAATAATTATGGTAATTCCTACAACAATTCTTATGGTAATAATAATAAAATTCCCTCTGATCTTGAGATTAATATTAAAGAATTTATCAATTCTCAAAAGATTTTCAATGCTATGATAGAAGAAAAACTGCATAAGTTTGATGAAGTGGCTAGGAACGTTGATAGAATTGCTCATGATGTTGATTCTCTTAAAACTAAAATTTTGCTACCCAAATTTGATATTAATGAGTCTCCGAAATCTATCAAAATTTCTATTAATGAAAGTAGGGAGAGAACCGCTAGAATGCAAGCTAAGAGAGAATTGCTAGAAAAAGCGTTTTCACCCAGTTTTTGTGATAATCATGATGAAGATCTTAAAGTAATTGGTGTGACTCCTATTGAATCTTTGTTTGATAAAATAAAACTTGATGAAAAAGGGACTGGAGAAGAGTCAACTTTAGCTAGAAGGCGTCCCAATAATTTGGAGGGTGATGATCTTAATGAAAAACTTGATAAAAGTGGGTTTGGCGAGGTCAAGACTTTAACTAGTGATGTACCCACTCTTTTGGATTTCCAGGACTTTAACTATGATAATTGCGATTTGATTGAGTGTATTTCCTTGTTGCAATCCATGCTTAATTCACCCAACGCTTATGATCAAAACAGAGCTTTCACTAAACATATCGTAGAAGCCATGATGAAAGCTTTAGAGGAAAAACTAGAATTGGAGGTTTCAATCCCTTGAAAATTGTATGATGAATGGGAACCTACCATTAAAATCAAGATTAGAAATTATGAGTGCAATGCTTTATGTGATTTGGGTGCTAGCGTTTCCACTATTCCAAAATCTCTATGTGATGTGCTAGGCCTACATTAATTGGATGAATGTTCTTTAAATTTGCACTTAGCGGAGTCCACTATCAAGAAACCTATGGGTAGAATAAATGATGTGCTTATTCTTGCAAATAGAAATTATGTGCCCGTAGATTTCATTGTGCTTGATATTGATTGCAATCCATCTTGCCCCATAATACTTGCTAGACCTTTCCTTAGAACTATTGGTGCTATTATTGACATGAAGGAAGGTAACATTAGATTTCAATTTCCATTACGGAAGGGCATGGAACACTTCCCAAGAAATAAAATTAAGTTACCATATGAATCTATTATGAGGGCCACCTATGGAATTAGTACTAAAGATGACAATACTTGAAACTATGCATTACGCCTAGCTGGGGGCGTAAAACGATAGCGCTTGTTGGGAGGCAACCCAATAGTTATCTTATTTTTCTTGTTGCTTTTTCTTTTTTCAATAAACACACAATTATGCTTCTGAAATGATTGTATTTTTTGTGTTTTATGTAGTGTTTGTGCCAAGTAGAACCTTTGGGATGATTTGGAAGATAGTTGATTTGATTCTGTGAGAAAACAGAAACTTTTGCGCCCAGTTCTGGAATTTTGTAAATTCACTGGAACGTGATTCTGATCTGAATGTTTTACACATGATTGATAAACAAATTTCCCACGTTTTACTAATGTTTCAGAATTTTTGGAGTTCAAGAAGTATTATGTTAATTCAGGTCTTTACAGAATGTTTTGTTTTTGACGGATTCTGTTTTCGTTGCATAGTTTGCTTGTTTTGATGAATCTATGGGTTGTATCGGGGGGTATAAACCATGGTGAAGTTAGAATACATTAGGTATTATGCAATTAAAAATTTGAATGTGTTTACAACAGTACCTAAAGTAGGATTTGCCTTTGTTCACTAACGGATCTCACGAGTTTTCTGTTGAGTTTTGTGTGTTGAACTTTTCAACTTTTGAGTGAGATTGCTATGGATAAAGGAACAAAGAGTGGCAAGAGCCTAAGATGGGGGATGCCCAAGGCACCCCAAGATAATATTCAAGGAAAACCAAGAGCCTAAGCTTGGGGATGCCCCGGAAGGCATCCCCTCTTTTGTTTACAATCTATCGGTAACTTACTTGAGGCTATCTTTTTATTCACCACATGATATGTGTTTTGCTTGGAGCGTCGTGTATTATATGATTCTTTGCTTTGTTTGCTTTTTAGTTTGCCACAATCATCTTTGCTGGACACACCTTGTTTGGGAGGAACACACATTAATCGTGATTTGTTACAATACTCTTTGTGCTTCACTTATACTTTTTGAGCTAGGCAGTTGATCTAGTGCTTCACTTATACTTTTTAGAGCATGGCGGTGGTTATATTTTAAAGAAATAGTTGCACTCTCATGCTTCACTTATATATTTTTGAGAGTCTTGATAATAGTAATGGCAATATGCACGGGTTATGATTTTGGTCATAATATGATAGGTATTTGATACGTCTCCAACGTATCTATAATTTTTGATTGTTCCATGCTATTATAGTATCAATCTTGGATGTTTTACATACACTTACAAGCAATTATATATCATTTTTTGGGACTAACCTATTAACTTAGTGCCCAGTGCCAGTTGCTGTTTTTTTGCCTGTTTTTGGTTTTTCAGAATATCAGTACCAAACGAAGTCCAAATGCCACACAACTTTTTAGAGGTTTTTTTCTGGACAAAAGAGACACTAGAAGCTTCAGGATAGGGCCAGAAGACAGAGGAGGTGGCCACGAGCCACCAGGGCACGCCCAGGGGGGTGGCCGCGCCCTTGTGCCTCGTAGGCCCACCTCTGCCCCGTTTCACCTAATTCCACCTCTATAAATTCTCTAAAATCGGGAAACCAACAGAGGAGTCCACGAAATACTTTTTCCACCGCCGTAAGTTCCTGTTCTCGAGAGATCCCATCTGGAGGCCTTTTCCGGCACTCTGCCGGAGGGGGATTCGATCACGGAGGGGCTCTACATCAACCTTGCTGCCCTTCCAATGATGCGTGAGTAGTTTACCACAGACCTACGGGTCCATAGTTAGTAGCTAGATGGCTTCTTCTCTCTATTTGATCTTCAATACAATGTTCTCCTCGATGTTCTTGGAGTTCTATCCGATGTAATCACTTTTTGCGGTGTGTTTGTTGGGATCCGATGAATTGTGAGTTTATGATCAGATTATCCATGAATATTATTTGAGTCTTCTCTGAACACTTTTATGCATGATTGTTATAGCCTCGTATTTCTCTCCGATCTATTGATTTGGTTTGGCCAACGAGATTGATTTATCTTGGAATGGGAGAGGTGCTTTGTAATGGGTTCGATCTTGCGGTGCCCAATCCCAGTGGCAGTAGGGGACATGGCACGTATTGTATCATTGCTATTAAGGATAAAAATATGGGGTTTATTCATGCGTGAGTTTACTTTGTCTACATCATGTCATCTTGCTTAAGGCATTACTCCGTTCTTTATGAACTTAATACTCTAGATGCAAGCTGGATAGCGGTCGATGTGTGGAGTAATAGTAGTAGATGCAGGCAGGAGTCGGTCTACTTGTCTCGGACGTGATGCCTATATACATGATCATTGCCTTGGATATCATCATGATTATTTGCTTTTCTATCAATTGCCCAACAGTAATTTGTTTACCCACCGTATGCTATTTTCAAGAGAGAAGCCTCCAGTGAAAACTATGGCCCCTGGGTCTACCTTTATCATATATTAAAAATCCTAAAAATTCCTTGCTGAAATTTTACTTTATTTATTTTATTTTGTATTCTAGTTTGATCTATCTATCTATCACCATACAATTTAATCTTGCAAATAACTGCCAAGGGATTGACAACTCCTTGTTCGAGTTGGGTGCGAGGATTTGTTGTTTTGTGTGCAGGTGCTGCTAACGAGTTGTTGCGTGATTCTCCTACTGGATTGATAACCTTGGTTTCATAACTGAGGGAAATACTTATCTCTACTGTACTGCATCATCCCCTCCTCTTCGAGGAAATCCCAACGCAGCTCACAAGTAGCAGGAAGAATTTCTGGCGCCGTTGCCGGGGAGACATCATCAACACTATCAAGTACCGATGCATAAACTTTCATCTCCTCGCATTTACATTATTTGGCATTTTCCTCTCGTTTTCATCTCCCCCACTTCTAAAATGTTTTTTTTACAAAACACAAAAATATTTTTCTTTACTATCTTTGCTTGTGTGCCATGTGCCTTCTATTTGCTTGCATCTTCGCTTGCTAAAAATCTATTGATATGGATCCTCATCCACTTGCTAATCTTTTCAAAAGATCGAATTATGATGAACCAAGTGCTAGTGAGTTGAGTGCACTTGATTATCTCTATGATGTTTTGCTTGAAAATCATAAATCTGAAAATTGTGATGAAGTGTTGGAAGAAGAAATTTATAAAGTGATTCATGATAGCTCCTTGAATGAAAAGCATGATTGCAATAATGTTATTATAAATTCTATTAATGTCAATTGTGTTAATAATATGCAAAACTACAAACTTGGGGATGAAATTTTTGTTATATCCACTACTTATTGCAATGATCATGATTGGGGTGATAATGCTTCTTACGATCTTGAAAATTTATTTAAGCCTCATGATGAATATGCTATTGATAATAATGTTTGCAATAGTATTGAAAGTGGGTTTGGAATAGTGTCAACTTTAGGTAAAAAGAATCCCACATATTCAGAGAGTGTTCAATCTTATGAAATTTTTGATAAATGTGGGTTTGGAGAGGTCATGACTTTAGGTGATATTAATCCCACTATCTTGGAAGATTATAAAACTTTTATGCATGTGGATCATGAAGAGAAAATTCTATATGATAGCTATATTGTTGAATTTGATTATGATCCTACATGTAATTATTATGAGAGAGGAAATAATGGTTATAGAAATCTTCATGTTACTAAATTACCTCTCTTCATGTTGAGATTGCTATTGTTTCTTTCTTCTTCCATGCATATGTTAGATATTTCTTGTCTTGATAATTTGTTTCCTTATAAAATGCCTATGCATAGGAAGTATGTTAGACTTAAATGTGTTTGTCATATGCTATATGATGCTCTCTTTGTGTCCCAATTATTATCTTTCATGTGAGCATCATTGAAATTTCAAGCCTATCTTAATGGCTATAAAGAAAGAGATTGTTGGGAGACAACCCAATAGTTATCCTTTTCTGTTCTTTTTGTGTGCACACAATTATGCTACTGTTATAGTTGTGTTTTTTATGTTTTAATTAGTGTTTTTGCCAAGTAAAGCCTTTGGGATGATTTGGATGATAGTTGCTTTGATCCTGTGCAAAAACAGAAACTTTTGCGTCCAGTAGCAGAATTATCTAAAATTGCTGGAGCATGATAAAATTATGAATTTTTTAACCACGTTTTCCTTATTTTTCAGAATTTTTGGAGTTACAGAAGTATGGTCAATGTTCAGATTGCTACAGACTGTTCTGTTTTTGACAGATTCTGTTTTTGATGCATTGTTTTGCTTGTTTTGATGAAACTATGTATTGTATCGGGGGGGGGGGGGGGGGGGTATAAGCCATGGAGAAGTTAGAATACAGTAGGTATAATGCAAAAATAAAATATGAATGGGTTTGCAACAGTACTTAAAGTAGTGATTTGCTTTATTATACTAACGGATCTCATGAAGGTTTTGTTGAGTTTTGTGTGATTGAAGTTTTGGGTGAGATCACGATGGATGAAGGAATAAGGAGTGGCAAGAGCCTAAGCTTGGGGATTCCCGAGGCACCCCAAGGTAATATTCAAGGACTCCCAAGCAACTAAGCTTGGGGATGCCCCGGAAGGCATCCCCTCTTTCTTCTACCAACTATCGGTAATTTTACTTGGAGCTATATTTTTATTCGTCACATATCATGAGTTTTGATTGGAGCGTCATGTATTATATGAGTCTTTGTTTTGCTTTATTTTTAGTTTGTCACAATCATCTTTGCTGGATACACTTATTTGAGAGAGCCACACGTTTATCATGATTTGTTAGAATACTCTATGTGCTTCACTTAAATCTTTTGAGCTAGGCAGTTGCTCTAGTGCTTCACTTATATCTTTTTTAGCACGGCGGTGATTAAATTTTGAAGAAATATTTGCACTCTCATGCTTCACTTATATCTTTTTCAGAGTTGATAATAGTAATGGTAATTTGCACAAGATATGAATTTGCTCCCAAAGTGATGAATATTCAAGAGGGATATAATAAAAACTTTCATGTAGATCATTGGATATGATAAGTTTGATTCCTTGCAATAGTTTTGTGATATGGAGAAGATAATATGTGAGTCATGTTAGTGAGTAATTGTGGTTTAGTAAGAATATTGGTGTTAAGGTTTGTGATTCCCTATGCATGCACATAAAGTCAATAGTTATTCAACGAAATTATATCCTACTTATGGTGCATTATTCAGTGTTAGTTATGTTCAATGCATGTTTATGACCGTTTTCGCTTTTTGGTTGGTCGGTTCTCAATCTATTTGCTAGCCTTCATTTGTACTAAGCGGGAATGCTGCTTGTAATATTGTGGACTCATTTGGCACAAGTGGGGTTTAAGGATTTTGGATGCACAAGCAGTATTTCCGCTTAGTACAAATGAAGGCTAGCAAATAGATTGAGAAGCAACCAACCAAAAAACGAAAACGGTCATAAACATGCACTGGACATAACTAACACCGAATAATGCACCATAAGTAGGATATAATTTCTTTGCATAACTATTGACTTGATGTGCATGCATAGGGAATCACAAACCTAAATCACAATTACTCACTAACATGACTCACACATTATCATTTCCATATCGCAAGACTATTGCAAGGAATCACACTTATCATATCCAATGATCTATATGAAAGTATTTCGTGGACTCCCCTAAGGGTTTCTGATTTTTCCTGAATTTATATTGGTGGAATTAGGTCAAACGGAGCTCTGTGGGCCCCACGAGGTACCAGGCCGTGCCTGCCCCCCCAGGCGCGCCCTGGTGCCTCGTGGGCACCTCCTGGGGCTTCTGGCCTCCTCCTGAAGCTTCTAGTGTTTATCTTGTCTAGAAAAAAATCTCCAAAAAGTTTCGTGGCATTTGGACTTCGTTTGGTATTGATTTTCTGTAAAACAAAAACAGGGCAGAAAATAGCAACTGGCACTGGGCACTGAGTTAATAGGTTAGTCTCTAAAAATGATATATAATTGCTGTAAATGCATATAAAAACATCCAAGATTGATAATATAACAGCATGGAACAATAAAAAATTATAGATACGTTGGAGACGTATCAGCATCCCCAAGCTTAATTCCTGCTCGTCCTCGAGTAGGTAAATGATAAAAACAGAATTTTTGATGTGGAATGCTGCCTATCATATTCATCACATATTCTTTTCTTTTATAGCATGGACATTGGACTTGAATGATTCAAAGCAATAGTCTATAATTTGACATGAAGATATAAATACTCAAGCATGCTAACAAGCAACCATGTCTTTCAAAATATCAACGCTAAAGAAAGTTATCCCTAGCCCATTATGCTCAATCATTGATCCATTCATGAAACACACTCAAATATTAGTTACATCCAATGCACAAGTATGACAATAGTGCTCTCTAGTTGGTGCTTTATAAGAGAAGATGGAGACTCAAGTAAAAATAAAAATTGCATAAAAGTAAATAGATAGGCCCTTCGCAGAGGGAAGCAGAGATTTGTCAAATGTGCCAGAGCTCAAGGCTGAAATTAAAGAGATAAAATATTTTGAGAGGCATGCTTTTCCTGTCAACGAAAATGACCGAGAATTCCCATTATTTTCCATGCTAGACACATCATAGGCGGTTCCAAAGCAGAAATAGTCTTTCTCTTCTTATTTCTTTTACGTGTTCACTATTGGGCTGGCCCATTACTATAGCTTCGACGCGAGAGATTCGTTCGGTCTCGCTTAATGCAAGAAATAGACTCAGCGCATTTTCTAGTTGTAGTTGGGACCCGGTCCTTTTTTTCCAGTTGCAAGTCCAGTCTTGACTCGTAATTAGGGTCTGACCTTTTTTGTCCCAGTTGCAAGGCCGCCCTCGACTTGCAACTGGGGCCCGATTTTTTTCGTCCCACTTGCAAGTCCGCCCTCGACCCGCAACTGGGCCCAACCTTTTTTGTCTCAGTTGCAAGTCCATCCTCGACTCGCAACTGATATCCGACTTTTTTGTCCTAGTTACAAGTCCACTGTTGACTCGCCACTGAGGCCGACCTTTTTTCTAGTTGCAAGTCGACCCTTGACTCGGAACTGAGGTCCAATCTTTCTTTGTCCCAGTTGCAATCCCACCCACGACTCGTAACTAGGACCTGACCTTTTTTGTCCCAGTTGCAAGTCCACCCTCAACTCGCAACTGGGGGTCCGACATTTTTTTATCCCAGTTGCAAATCCACCCTCGAGTCGCAACTGGGGCCCGACCTTTTTTCCCGGTTGCAATTCCACTCTCGACTCGCAACTGGGCCCCGACATTTTTTGTCCTAATTGCAAGTCCACCCGTCACTCGCAACTGGGGTCCGACCATTTTTTTTCCAAGTTGGAAGTCCACCATCGATTCATAACTAGGGCCCAACCTTTTTTGTCCTAGTTGCAAGTCCACCCTCAACTCGCAACAGGGGCCCAACCTTTTTGTCCCAGTTGCAAGTCCACCCTCGACTCGCAACTTGGACCTAACCTTTTTTGTCCGAGTTGCAAGTCCACCCTCGACTCGCAACTAGGGCCCAACCTTTTTTTCGAGTTGCAAGTCCACCCTCGACTCGCAACCGGGGCCCGAGTTTTTTTAGTCCCGGTTGCAAGTCCACCCTCGATTGGCAACTTTGTCCCGGTTGCAAGTCCACCATCGACTCGCAACTGGGGCTCGACCTTTTCTTGTCCCAGTTGCAAGTCCACCGTCGACTCACAACCGGGGCCCGAGTTTTTTAGTCCCAATTGCAAGTCCACCCTCGATTCACAACTGGGGCCTGACCTTTTTTGGGTCCCGGTTGCAAGTCCACCCTCGACTCGTAACTAGGGCCCAACCTTTTTTGTCCCAGTTGCAAGTCCAAACTCGACTCGCAACTGGGGGTCCGAGGTTTTTTTAGTCCCGGTTGCAAGTCCACCCTCGATTCGCAACTTTGTCCCGGTTGCAAGTCCACCATCGACTCGCAACTGGGGCCCAACCTTTTTTAGTCCCAATTGCAAGTCCACCCTCGACTCGCCACTCGGGGTTCGACCTTCTTTTGTCCCAGTAGCAAGTCTACCCCTCGACAGCGAACAAACTGCAGATGAGCCGGCCCAAGTAGCTAGGATACTTTTGTTTTGTTTTGTTTTGTTTTCTTCATGATTTTTTTATTTTTTTATTTTACCATTTTTCTTCATTGGTTTTCCTCTCCTTTTAATTTTTCTACTTTTCGAAAGTTGATCTCATTTTTTTTCCTTTTTTCTGATTCTTTTTTCATAAATTCACAAGTTTCAACAAATATTCCAAAATTCATAAATTTGTTCATTTTTCTAAAATTGTTCGTGTTTATCAAATAAAAAATTCGAAATGTGTTCACTTTTTTCAAAAATTATTCACAAGTTATAAAAATGTTTGTATTTTTTCGAAACAACTACGGCCAGATGCAAGTTACCCTTGACTCGCAACTCATATCATAGTTGTCCCAATTGCAAGTCCACCCTCGACTCGTAACTAGACCCGTAGTTTATTTCATCCCAGTTGCAAGCCCACCCTTGACTTGCAACCGGGCCTATGTATTGTCTTTTATCCCAGTTGCAAGTTCACCCTTGACTCGCAACTGGGCCTGTAGTTGTTTCATATTAATTGCAAGTCGACCCTTCACTCGTAACTGGGCTCATAGTTTCATAGTTTTCCCATTTTTTTTGTTTTTTCCTGTTGGCTTTTCATTCTTTTTGTTTTTTTCCTACTTTTCCTTACCTTTTCATTTTTAAAATTCTTGAACCTTTTTTAAAATTATGAACATTTTTCAAATCATGAATATTTTAGAAATTTAGAAACATATTTTCTGAATCTGCGAACAAATTTTGAATCATGAATATTTTTTTCTAATCCATGAACATTTTTTGAATGCACAATCAATTGTTTAGTACGTGTTCTAAAATAATTTAGTGTAACTAAAGATATCTTCATTGTGTATAATTAAAAAATTCATCGTATATAAAAAAATTCACTGTATATTTAAAAATATTCAATGTATATTGCAAAAAAAATTAGTGTGTAGTCAGAAAATGATCAAACTTTGTATATTAGAACATTTTTGGTATTTGTTAACATTTTTTATAATTTGAAAAAATTATGCAAATTCGTGAACATGTTTTTTGAAATATATTTTGATCAATCTTTGTTCCTTACTGAAAATTAATTATAAAATATAAGAGTGAAAAACGCAAAAACCAAAAGGCAAAAAAATCGATGGTAGCCTAGAAGCTAGCGATGGGAGACGTACTTGTAAATGTATAATGATCAGACACCAAAGCTAACAAATCGATGTTAGCACTAGCGATCAGTTTTTTTTTCCAGAAAAAGCTAACGATCAGATTCTTTTTGTACGTGTAGCTAGCGACCATATTTACATTTTGGCCGGCCACCCAGGCGGACGCGGGGCGAGCTGGTTTTTAGTTTTGGGTTTTGGGCTTTGACAAATTAAAATCAAACAAACAGGACAAACAATGAAAAAAAAAGATGACACTGACATCATACTTAGATGTGAGGTGTGATATAGACAGACCCAAAAAAAAAAAGTGCTTCTGGTGACAGTTCCTACTGCTAACTTCAGACAAATCACTATATTCTGTCAATTTCCAATAAAAAACAAACAAATTTACAGCTTGCCAGCAAGCAAAAGTGCGGTTTTCACGCAAACATCATTCCACATCCTCAACACAAAGTCAACATCAAAGGCCAAGGATCCAAATTTAGTAATAGTTAGCCGTCTGTCTGCCACTGCGGAGATGCTGCTGGAGATCAAGGTGATTGCAGCTTCTGCTGCTGGAGATCACATCGTCTTCAGGATCCGAACTGGCTTCAGGATGATGCCCACATCGTCTCTTGGCTGTACAACCGCGTCAGTGCGGAGGTGTTCGGCCTGATCCACCAGCGCACTGCCGCCGTCTGGGACTCCATCTGCAACCTCTTCCTGGAGAACGCTGAGCATCAGGTGGTGCTCCTCTCCACCGAGTTCAGGCGCATCGAGCATGGGGGCTCCT
The DNA here is from genome assembly GCA_039707655.1 of Elymus sibiricus. Taxonomy (NCBI): domain Eukaryota; kingdom Viridiplantae; phylum Streptophyta; class Magnoliopsida; order Poales; family Poaceae; genus Elymus; species Elymus sibiricus. Next base: position 517,564,383 of record CM077666.1, read on the forward strand.
CCATCCTCTCCTTCTTCGCGCGTCTCAAGGATTGCGCCGATCGTCTCGCCGAGCTCGGCCCCGCCGTCGACGACCGCGACCAAGTTCTCAACATGATCCGCGGGCTTCACCCCCGGTTCAGGTATGCCGTGCCAATTCTAACCATGCAGTCACCCTTCCCGTCGCTCCTACGGTGCCGCGCCTTTCTTCTCCTTGAGGAGAGCCGGCTGGCCGCCGACACCACCACCGAGACTGCCCTCCATGCCGCTCGGGCCCCCGCCAACGCCAACAACTCTGGGGGCCACGCCGGTGCTTGACAGGGCGGCGGCAACAACCGTAACGGTGGCGGCGGTGGTCGACATCGCGAACGCGGGAGGGGCAACAACTCCGGCGGGGGGCAGCACACCAACTCCGGCGGGGGTGTCCATGCTCCTCGTCCCGCTGCTCCCGCCCCCGCCCCCGCCCCATGGACAGGCATGGTGCACGCATGGCCCATGCCATGGCGCCCCCATGCTCCAGGTTCCGGCATCCTCGGGCCCCGCCCCGGCGGGGCTCCCCCGTTCGCCGGCTCGGTCACGTACCACGCGACCGCGCCCGGCGTCCACAACTCTCCTCCACCCACTGTCTGGCACCCAGCCGTGCCTGCCCACCCACTCGACAGCGCCCCGGCCGCGCCCACGCCTCCATCAACGACTCCGGCGTGGGACCAGAACGCTCTCATCGCGGCGCTCAACAATCTGACGATGCAGCAGCAGCAGCCGCCTCCCCCGAGCACCGACTGGTACCTGGACACAGGCGCCTCGTCGCACATGGCATCGTCGTCAGGTATACTCTCCTCCGCTCACCCTTGTTACACACACCGCATCGTAGTCGGCGGCGGGTCCTCGCTTGCAGTAACGCACACCGGTCACACCACCATACCCACTTCCACCTCCCCTCTTCACCTCAACAACATCCTAGTCTCTCCCTATCTCATAAAAAATCTGCTATCTGTCAAAGCCCTAGCCCGCGATAACCCAGTTAATGTGGAATTTGATGATCTTAGTTTTTCTTTTAAGGATCGAAGAACGAGGAAGGTGATCCTCCGCTGTAATGACGCTGGTGACGAGCTCTACCCCATGCCATACACGCCGACGACCCGCACTCACCACGCGCTCACCGCAGTCTCGCGTGACCTGTGGCACCAACGCCTGGGTCACCCCGCTGTCGACGCCCTCGACCGCACCCTGCGTCCCTCTGCCATCAACCCAGCTCCCAGCACCACCGGCGTGTGTCAGGCGTGTCAGCTCGGCAAAAGCACTAGCCTCCCTTTTAGTTCTTCAGCGCATGTATCTTTCTTTCCGTTTCAGCTTGTACACAGTTGCTCGACACTGTACCTAGTAATTCTGGCTGTCAATATTATCTACTGTTGCTCGACGACTATAGCCACTTTGCATGGACATTTCCCCTCCGCCACAAATCGGATGTCCTTCCTACCATACGAAACTTCATCACGTTTGCCAGGCACCACTTCAACCTACCTATACTCACGATCCAAACAGATAACGGAAAGGAATTCGACAATGTTGCTTCCCGTGAACTTTTCGCCCCGCTTGGGATCACCCTCCGCATGTCTTGCCCGTACACGTCCCCACAGAACGGTCGCGCGCTGCGCACTCTCAACGACATCACACGCGCACTTCTAACCCATGCCCATATGCCCTTCTCTTACTGGGCCGAAGCTCTCCAAACCTCCACCTTCCTCCTCAACAGACGGCCGTGTCGGCCTCGCCATGACCAGACACTGTTCTTCCTCCTGTACGGCGCTCACCCCAACTACACAGCCATGCGTGTCTTCGGGTGCTTTTGCTTCCCAAACCTCAGAGCCACCACACCCCACAAACTTGCTCCACGATCGGCGCCGTGCATCTTCCTCGGCTACGCCACCGATCACAAGGGGTACAGATGCCTCAACCCAGCCACCGGGCGTGTTATCATTTCCCGCCACGTCGTCTTTGACGAGCATCGCTTTCCCTTCCATGATCAGGCTAGTGCGCCACCTACCGAACCAACACCCTCCTTGGACGACGAGCTCGTCCTCCCATTCGTTCCCCGACGACCTCGCAATCCACGGAGCCACCCCAACACTACCAAACCCACCCCAGATGCTGCAGCAGACCAGACCGCTGTCATGGCAGCCGATCGCTCCCCACCGGGAAATGCTGCCATGGCAGCCAATTCCCCGACTCCTGAACCTGCTGCCATGGCAGCCGATCAGGGCACCCCTTCTCCTGTCCGGCCCGACACCCCCACCGGCAGCCCATCTCCATCACCGCCCATGCCGCCGCGTCCCCGCCGTCGCGTCGCGCCCATTCCCACCCATACCATGACCACGCGCGCTCAGGCAGGCAGGTTCATGCCCAATCCCAAGTATGCCGACACCCTCTCTGCTACTGTCACCAACACCACCATCTCACCCATCCCTCGATCGGTGCATTCTGCTTTGCAAGACCCATGTTGGTTGGCTGCCATGCAGGTGGAGTACAGGGCGCTAATGGAGAACGGAACCTGGCGGCTCGTGCCGCGCCCCCCCGGCGTCAATGTCGTCACCGGCAAGTGGTTGTTTCGCCACAAATTCAAGGCGGACGGCTCCCTCGAGCGGTACAAGGCACGGTGGGTCGTACGCGGGTTCTCTCAACGACCCGGCGTGGACTTTGACGAGACATTCTCCCCCGTCATCAAGGCCGCCACGATTCGTGTCGTCCTCACCATTGCTGCCACGCGCAACTGGCCGGTCCATCAAATGGATGTCAACAACGCTTTTCTCCACGGCCGCCTCGCCGAGCGCGTCTACTGCCAACAACCAGCGGGCTTCGTCGACGCCAACCACCCCGAGCACGTGTGCCTCCTCGACAAGTCGTTGTACGGCCTCATACAGGCGCCGCGCGCGTGGTTTGCCCGGTTCGCGGCCTACGCGCACCAGCTCGGCTTCGCCAGTTCGCGAGCGGATCCCTTGCTGTTCGTGCTGCACAGTAGCGCCGGCGACGCCTATCTACTACTCTACGTCGACGACATCGTTCTCACGGCCTCGTCGACGACACTACTTCAACAACTTCAACGGAAACTCTCCGGCGAGTTCTCCATGAAGGACCTCGGCCCTCTACATTACTTCCTTGGGATCGCCGTCACACGCATGGAGCACGGTTTCTTCCTCTCTCAACGGAAGTACGCCGAGGAGCTCCTGGATCGTGCCAACAGGACGTCCTGCAAGCCGGCGTCCACGCCGGTCGACACGCACTCCAAGCTCTCTGCTCTCGAAGGCGCCCCCCGTCCCGGACCCAACCAAGTACCGCAGCATCGTGGGCGCCCTCCAGTACATGTGCATGACGCGCTCCGACATCGCCTATGCGGTGCAGCAGTGCTGCCTGGTCATGCACGATCCGCGTGCACCGCATCTTGCCCTTGCCAAAAGGGTGCTGCGCTACCTCCGAGGCACCACGTCCCATGGTCTTCACCTACAGCGCGCATCGTCGCTCGACCTCTTCGCCTACTCCGACGCGGACTGGGCCGGCTGCCCCGACACGCGGCGTTCGACGTCCGGCTACGCAGTGTACCTCGGCGACTCCCTCATCTCCTGGTCCTCCAAACGCCAAGCCACCGTCTCCCGATCGAGTGCAGAGGCTGAGTATCGCGCCGTCGCCAATGCCGTTGCCGAATGCTGCTGGCTCCGCCAACTTCTTGCAGAGCTCTCCATTCCCATGCCAAAGGCGAGCGTGGTCTTTTGCGACAACATCTCCTCAGTGTACATGTCTGCCAACCCGGTTCATCATCGCAGGACGAAGCACATAGAGCTTGATATCCACTTCGTGCGTGAACAAGAGGTTTTCGGCAAGCTCCGCGTGCTTCATGTCCCAACCAAGCAGCAGTTCGCCGACGTGCTCACCAAGGGGCTCCCGACCGCGGCGTTCCAGGAATTTCGTTCCAGTTTATGCATCCGCTCTCCGGATGCTTCAACTGTGACGGGGTGTTAGTTGTATAGGTAAAACCCCCGATCGCTCACGTCTAGCACGTCTCAGTGCATGATCTCCACGATCGCTCACACGCCCTCGCTAGCGCTCGGCGCTCCCCCTCTGTACATGTAACCTGTATAAACATGAGATCAATCACGGCACCACAAAAGGTGGATTGCCCATTCTTTTACTTGTCCACACTTCTGATGGAGATCACGGCAAGCTGCTGCAGGAAATCACAGCAAGCTTCTGATGGAGATCACGCCAAATTGCTGCTGGAGCTTTGGACCTGCTGTTGCGGAGGTCAGCGCAGCGAAATCGGAGTAGCAGAGGGGCAGCGGCGCCGTGCCCGGGAGCCCGCGGTGTCCACGGCGTCGGCCGCGGCGGCCCAGCGCAGGTGATGGGGCGAGCTGTTGGGGCTCCCAGTGCAGGTGGTGGAGGCTAGCTGCTGGGGCTCCCGGTGCAGGTGGTGGAGGCGTGCTTCTGGGAGCTCGGTGCTGGAGCGAGTCGAGGCGCAGGAAGGTCGCAGGCGGGAGGACGAGGCCGCGTGGGAGGACCAGGGCGCGTGGACGACGCCGCGCGAGAGGGCCAGGGCGCGCGGCCGATGCCGCTGGAGGACGCCGATGGCGCGGGAGACGACGGGGGCGTGGCAGGACGGAGACGCGGGGGAAGGGGATGGGGATTTTCAGGGCCTCTTTGGGATGATTTGAAAGGACTGAGGTTTTCTTTGTAAAATGCAAAATGAATAGTGGCTGCGACAAGTATTTCGAACCGGAGGGAGTACCAAAATTTCAGCATCCACTCACGGTGCAGATAGCTTTTACATCTAAAGACAGGGGAGAAACATTTGACAAAAGACTGATGGACTCTTGCATCACTTGGTGCTTTCTAGTGCCGCCCCTTGATCAATCATCATACGTATTAGAGTATAGGACGGTTACGTTACCAGATCCGGCAAGGTTTGGAATTGTAATCTATCTCTATTAGTCTTGGAGCCCAAGTCTTGTAATCTATATAAACAGCCCTTTGAGGCCCCAATCAATACAAGTTATTATTCTCCAATTATCATGGTATCATACGCCTAGGTTTTCCGTACCTGGCATGGCACCGCCACCCGTGCCGCTGCCCCGGCCGACTCGGCCCCTCTTCTCCATGACCGAGTTCCGCGCCGCCGGCGCCCCCACTTCTTCTTCCTCCTCCACAACTACCCAAATATCTCCTCTTCAATTCCCAATTATCTCCCTCGCCGACACCATTGCCGACATCTCCCCCTTCATCCCGATCTCGTTAGATCTTGGCGCCCACAACTACTACCATTGGCGCCACCTCTTCACCATCCATCTCGGCCGCTGCGGCCTCCGCCACCACATAGATCCATCCTACCCTCCGCAGCACGCCGATCCTCGGTGGGTGAAAGATGATCTCACCATCAACCAGTGGATTTACACACGCATCTCCACGGAGCTCTTCAATCTGGTCTCCTCCGACGACGCCACCGCCGCCGAGCTTTGGGCGTCACTTCAGCAGCTGTTCCAGGACAACTCCGACGCGCGCATCAACGCCCTCAACACCGAGCTCCGTACGATCGTCCAAGGAGACGCCCCGGTCACCGTTTTCTGCCAGCGAATCAAGGCGATCGGCGACGAACTTCGTGAACTCGGCGATCACATCGACGATCGCGCCCTCATCAACGCTCTCCTCGTCGGCCTCGGCAAGCAGTTCGAGAAGCAGCAGTCCTTCATCCCCATGGTCAAGCCCTACCCCACCTTCAAGGAGGTTCGCTCCCTCCTCCAGCAAGAAGAGAAGAATCAAGCTCGCAAGGCGCAACGGCCGCCGCAGGTGTTTCACGCTGCCGCTTCTGCCGGGGCCAGGCTTGCCGGGGCCGCGCCTGGCGTGCCGCACCAATCTGCCGCACCCTCCCCTCATACCGCGGCGGCAGCAGCTACTCCACCGCCTCCAGGCTGGCGCACGAGCCCGAACTACCGGGGCAAGCATCCGATCTACCGGCCCCCTGCATCTCGCTCTGCCGGCACTGCCCCAGCTCCGCCACCGGCCCCCTCCACGTGGCAGCCTCCGCACGATCCCTGGACTGGCCTTGTTCAAGCTTGGCCGATGCCCTGGTCGGCTCCTTCGCCGTACGGTGCCCCGCCTGCTTACACGGGCACGTGGAGCCCTGGCCTCCGCCCGGCAACCGGCTCTCCTGGACTCCTTGGGCCCAAGCCGCCGGCGCATGTCTACACCGCCACTCCTACGCCACCTCCCAGCGCGCCAGGACTACCGCCACCCTACTATACCTTGCCGGCTTCTTACGGCACCTTGCCGGGCTTGCCGGCCTCTTACGGCACCTTGCCAGGCTTGCCGGGCTTGCCGGCCCCGACGGCATACTTCCAGTCGCCGACCCTGCCCTACGCTCCCATGCACGCTCCTGGCCCCTCTGCTCCTCCCCAGCAGCCGGCCTGGGATCAAGCCGCCTTCCTCAACGCCATGAACAACTTTACACTCAATAACGAAGGTACGGATTGGATTTTCGATTCTGGTGCATCCTCGCATATGTCTTCAAATATGAATTTGCTGTCAGCTTGCTCTCCTTCTATTTTTTCTACGATCACCATTGGTGATGGTTCCACCATACCTGTTTCCGCCACCGGTCACTCTTACATCCCTTCCTCTTTTGGCAATTTTCTTCTTCGCAATATTCTTGTTTCTCCTTCCCTCATCAAAAATCTTATTTCTGTTTGCCAATTTTTTATAGACAATCAAGTAATTTTGGCTTTTGACCCTTTTGGTTTGTCTGTGAAGGATCTGGCAACGGGGGAGGTACTCGCTCGGTACAATAGCACGGGCGATCTTTATCCGCTTCATGGCACACCCACGTCCACTCCCCGCGCCATGCTTGCTTCAGTGGACTTGTGGCATCGTCGTCTAGGACACCCCAATAAATCAACCTTGTCATCTTTGCTGCAAGAATTTTGTATCTCTAGTTCTAGTGTTCCTCATAATCCCTCTCTTTGTACTGCCTGTCAATGCGGCAAACATGTTAGATTACCTTTTGGAACCTCTACTACCATTAGCACTTTTCCTTTTGAGTTAATTCACTGTGATTTATGGACTTCTCCCGTTCCTAGTGTCTCTGGCTACAAATATTATCTTGTGATTTTGGATGACTACTCTCATTATATTTGGACTTTTCCTCTCCGTGCTAAATCTGAAGCACATGCCATCTTTCTCAATTTTCGACAATATGTTCTTACACACTTTGGCTTGCCCCTTAGATTTATTCAATGTGATAATGGTCGAGAATTTGACAACACTCAAAACCGCCCCTTCTTTCTCTCTCAAGGCATTCTTCTTCGTTTTTCTTGCCCCTATACCTCCCCTCAAAACGGTAAAGCTGAACGTTCTCTTCGCTCCATTAATGATATTCTTCGCACCTTGCTCCTACAAGCTTCTCTACCCTCTCGTTTTTGGGCCGAAGCCCTCCGCACTGCCACTCTACTTCTAAATATTCGTCCCACTAAGACTTGTCCTCTTTATTCGCCTTTTCAATCTCTTTTTCTCTCTCATCCCGATTATTCTTTTTTCCGTGTTTTTGGCTGTCTTTGTTTCCCGAACACTGCCTCTACCGCCTCCAACAAACTCGAGCCCCGTTCACTTCCTTGCATTCATCTTGGTCTTTCTGATGATCACAAAGGTTATCGCTGTTTTGATCCATCTTCTGGTCGCGTGTTTGTCTCTCGCCACGTCACATTTGATGAAAACACGTTTCCTTTTTCTGTCACTCACACCGCATCAATCCCTACCACCACTCCCTCTCCCGCGGCAAGGCCGGCAAGCCTGGGCAGCCCGACAAGCCTGGCACCGGCCCGACCGGCAAGCCCAAACCCGGCAAGTCTGGCCAGCTCGACCATCACAGCACCTACAGGCCCGGCAAGCCCGGACCCGGCAAGTCCGGACCCTGCAAGTCCGGCAAGCCTGGCAACCACGCCACCAGCAGACCCGGCAAGCCCGGTCCCGGCAAGCCCGGCACGCCAGACAAGTCCGGCAACCCCGGCAACCTCGGCACCGCCAACCTCCCCGCCACCACTACCACCCAACGCCGTCCCCATTCCACCACCCACAAATGATCACGTCATGTGCACCCGCGGCAAACGCGGATTTCTTCTACCCACCAAACGCCTCAACCTCACAGCCACCCCAACCCCGGCAAGTCCGTCCAGTCCGGCAACCCCGGCAACCACGGCTTCGCCAAGCACGGCAACCCCGGCAACCTCGGCCCTTTCTCCTATTCCCTCTTCTTACAAACGAGCTCTTCTTGATCCTCTTTGGCTCTCAGCTATGCGCGATGAATCTAACGCCCTTCAGCAAAATAATACATGGACTCTTGTTCCCACACCTCCTGGCGTTAATGTTGTTTCTGGAAAATGGGTTTTTCGTCATAAATTTCATTCTGATGGCACTCTTGCTCGTTACAAAGCCAGATGGGTGTGTCGTGGTTTCTCTCAGCAACAGGGCATTGATTTTGATGAAACTTTTTCTCCTGTTGTCAAACCCAGTACTATTCGAGTTGTTCTTAGTCTTGCTATTTCCTCCTCTTGGCCCATTCATCAGCTAGACGTCAAAAATGCTTTTCTTCACGGCACTCTTAATGAAACTGTTTATTGTCAGCAACCATCTGGTTTTGAGGATCCCTCTTCTCCCAATTCTGTTTGCCTTCTTCACAAATCTCTTTATGGTCTTAAACAAGCTCCTCGTGCATGGTTTCAACGTTTTGCTACTTTTATTAAAACAGTAGGCTTCATTCCCTCCAAATCTGATTCCTCCTTATTTATTTTTCGCTCATCTTCCCACATTTCCTATCTCTTGCTTTATGTTGATGATATAGTTCTCACGGCTAGCTCTGACTCTTTTCTTCAACATATAATCTCTTCTCTTAATCATGAATTTTCCATGACTGATCTTGGTCCTCTTCATCATTTTCTTGGCGTTACCGTTTCTCGTACAAAATCTTCTCTTTTTCTCTCTCAACAATCCTATCTTTTAGACTTGCTTTCTCGTGCTGGTATGTCTGATTGTCAACCCACTCGTACACCGGCCGACGTTGGTGCCAAGTTGTCGGCTGATGGTGATCCAGTTTCTGATCCCACTTTGTATCGTAGCCTCACTGGTGCTCTCCAATATGCCACTCTCACTAGGCCCGACATTTCCTACTCCGTTCAGCAAGCCTGTCTTTTTATGCATGATCCTCGTGCTCCTCACCTTGCTCACGTCCACCGCATTCTTCGCTATTTAAAAGGAACTCTTGATCACGGTCTTCTCATTAATTCTTCTTCCCCGACAAGCTTGACAGTTTATTCTGATGCAGATTGGGCAGGTTGTCCAGATACTCGACGGTCCACATCCGGATTTTGTGTTTATTTGGGTGATAATCTTGTTTCTTGGTGTTCTAAAAGGCAGGCAACAGTTTCCAGGTCTTCTGCTGAGGCTGAGTATAGGTCGGTTGCTCATGTTGTGGCTGAAGTGGTGTGGCTGCGTCAGCTTCTCGTGGAACTTCATCGCCCACTGGATCGTGCCACCATCGTTTGTTGTGATAACATCTCCGCAGTATACATGGCTTCCAATCCAGTTCAGCATCGTCGCACCAAGCATATTGAGATTGACATACACTTCGTTCGAGAGAAGGTGGCTCTTGGCGAGGTTCGTGTTCTTCATGTACCTACCAGTGCTCAATTTGCGGACATTTTCACCAAAGGACTTCCGACTGCATCTTTCACCGACATACGCTCCAGTCTCAACATCGTTACTCCTGACGCTGAGACTGCGGGGCGATATTAGAGTATAGGTCGGTTACGTTACCATATCCGGCAAGGTTTGGAATTGTAATCTATCTCTATTAGTCTTGGAGCCCAATTCTTGTAATCTATATAAACAGCCCTTTGAGGCCCCAATCAATACAAGTTATTATTCTCCAATTATCATGGTATCAGACGCCTAGGTTTTCCGCACCTGGCATGGCACCGCCACCCGTGCCGCTGCCCCGGCCGACTCGGCCCCTCTTCTCCATGACCGAGTTCCGCGCCGCCGGCGCCCCCACTTCTTCTTCCTCCTCCACAACTACCCAAATATCTCCTCCTCAATTCCCAATTATCTCCCTCGCCGACACCATTGCCGACATCTTCCCCTTCATCCCGATCTCGTTAGATCTTGGCGCCCACAACTACTACCATTGGCGCCACCTCTTCACCATCCATCTCGGCCGCTGCGGCCTCCGCCACCACATAGATCCATCCTACCCTCCGCAGCACGCCGATCCTCGGTGGGTGAAAGATGATCTCACCATCAACCAGTGGATTTACACACGCATCTGCACGGAGCTCTTCAATCTGGTCTCCTCCGACGACGCCACCGCCGCCGAGCTTTGGGCGTCACTTCAGCAGCTGTTCCAGGACAACTCCGACGCGCGCATCAACGCCCTCAACACCGAGCTCCGTACGATCGTCCAAGGAGACGCCCCGGTCACCGTTTTCTGCCAGCGAATCAAGGTGATCGGCGACGAACTTCGTGAACTCGGCGATCACATCGACGATCGCGCCCTCATCAACGCTCTCCTCGTCGGCCTCGGCGAGCAATTCGAGAAGCAACAGTCCTTCATCCCCATGCTCAAGCCCTACCCCACCTTCAAGGAGGTTCGCTCCCTCCTCCAGCAAGAAGAGAAGAATCAAGCTCGCAAGGCGCAACGGCCGCCGCAGGTGTTTCACGCTGCCGCTTCTGCCGCGGCCAGGCTTGCCGGGGCCGGGCTTGCCGGGGCCGCGCTTGGTGTGCCGCACCAATCTGCCGCACCCTCCCCTCCTACCGCGGCGGCAGCAGATACTCCACCGCCTCCAGGCTGGCGCACGAGCCCGAACTACCGGGGCAAGCATCCGATCTACCGGCCCCCTGCATCTCGCTCTGCCGGCACTGCCCCAGCTCCGCCACCAGCCCCCTCCACGTGGCAGCCTCCGCATGATCCCTGGACTGGCCTTGTTCAAGCTTGGCCGATGCCCTAGTCGGCTCCTTCGCCGTACGGTGCCCCGCCTGCTTACACGGGCACGTGGAGCCCTGGCCTCCACCCGGCAACCGGCTCTCCTGGACTCCTTGGGCCCAAGCCGCCGGCGCATGTCTACACCGCCACTCCTACGCCACCTCCCAGCGCGCCAGGACTACCGCCACCCTACTATACCTTGCCGGCTTCTTACGGCACCTTGCCGGGCTTGCCGGCCTCTTACGGCACCTTGCCGGGCTTGCCGGGCTTGCCGGCCCCGACGGCATACTACCAGTCGCCGACCCTGCCCTACGCTCCCATGCACGCTCCTGGCCCCTCTGCTCCTCCCCAGCAGCCGGCCTGGGATCAAGCCGCCTTCCTCAATGCCATGAACAACTTTACACTCAATAACGAAGGTACGGATTGGATTTTCGATTCTGGTGCATCCTCGCATATGTTTTCAAATATGAATTTGCTGTCAGCTTGCTCTCCTTCTATTTTTTCTACGATCACCATTGGTGATGGTTCCACCATACCTGTTTCCGCCACCGGTCACTCTTACATCCCTTCCTCTTTTGGCAATTTTCTTCTTCGCAATATTCTTGTTTCTCCTTCCCTCATCAAAAATGTTATTTCTGTTCGCCAATTTTGTATAGACAATCGAGTAATTTTGGCTTTTGACCCTTTTGGTTTGTCTGTGAAGGATCTGGCAACGGGGGAGGTACTCGCTCGGTACAATAGCACGGGCGATCTTTATCCGCTTCATGGCACACCCACGTCCACTCCCCGCGCCATGCTTGCTTCAGTGGACTTGTGGCATCGTCGTCTAGGACACCCCAATAAATCAACCTTGTCATCTTTGCTGCAAGAATTTTGTATCTCTAGTTCTAGTGTTCCTTTGAACTTGATCAATGGCTCATACCTGAAGAAATCTTTTGCCTCTTTGCTAAAGGCCAACAGTAAATCTGGAAACCTGTTGGGATCGTGTAGGCACCTTGCAGACAGTGCCATCTTTCTCTCATGGAAGCCCAAACATAAGCACACTCCAAGACAGGGCACCATAATTCTGTATCAGTTCTCCCATCAGGCCAGTCAGACGAACGGGGGCTACTTTTTTGCATTGAATACATTGAAAAGTGAGACACATTGCGAACCAGAATCTTGATCCTTCACTAAACATGAAATACATGGTGTCTTTCAACACCTGGGCCACTGGATCTTTACGACGCCTATTAACGGGTTGAAACTCCCGAAAATGATAGCAGAAATTTGCAATAACACGATTGTAGATTTGAATTTTATCGTTGTTGTTCGTAGAGAAGGAGTCAATTTAAATTTCATACAAATACAAACAAAGGGGTTTGTCATGATTAATTACAAACAAAGAAAGTCTAAAAAGTCTTAACAGGCTAGGAATGATCCTATAGAGCACTACAAGCATGCGGTGCATTCTGTTTTACATGGGTGTAGAAATAAGATAAGAATTAGAAGGAGACTTGTAACCTGCATATTATTTATGACAATAAAAAATATATCAAACAATGAACATTTAATTTAAATCTTTATTTTCATGGTTCACATTTCAACAAACAATGAATATTTAATTTTATGGTTCATTCCAACAAACAAAGAACTAAAAATTGAAAATGCAGAGAACGAATTGGCACACAACACTTAACCAAAAGTAGGTTGGGAAAGAACCTATAGGGCACTAAAAGCATGTTGTGCATGCTGTCTTTCATGCATACAGAAATTAATGAAATGTAAGTATTAGAAGCATAGTTAATTACAAGCTATTATAGGCCAGTGACAGACCAGATATAATCCTGTTCTTGAAAAGTCTCTCCGGAAGAATGGACACCTTCCCGAAAGAGTACCACAACTTTTCTAAGGGGTCATCAGCACGCTTAAGAAGGCGGAAACCACAGCAGTACATACTATCCAAACGCATAGGAAATTGAAAGACTTAATCATTATCAGTGACCACCTCAAGAATAAAGAAGTATAAGTGCTGTAATAAGATGGAAAAAATAAAATAGTAAGTTCGATGACAAAAAGCTCAAGTTAACTAATAGCAAAGTAAATTTACAAATGAAGCATCAACCTAATACATCACATAAAAAATAATTATTGTCCAAATTAAGGCACCAAATACAATAGGAGAGGCAATAACCAATGGGAAATCAACAATAGCATTGGCTATATATATGGCAAGGCTAAACACCCAGGAATCACTAGAATATACTTAAAGAGAATGGTCTACAATCAGGTTCATATATCTTTGCTATGAAATGAAGAGGAAAATACCTGTTCATCATAAGGTAAAGCTATGGGAACACCATCAAAAACTTCAGCTTTGAACGTAGATGGAATTCCTCCGACAGGCTGTGCAAAACTCATTTTCTCGGGAACCAAGGCAACACTATATTTCACAATCAAATTGTGTATTTCTTCATAGTTATACCAAATTTTATACTTTCTATGCTTTTTTATCAACTTGAAATATGATCTATTATTTGTACTACTTGTTTATCATAATTAACCACCTAAAATTATGTTTTCTAGAAATATGATTTATTTATTATATTTAAGACATTATAACTTACAAATATTTATAAATCGACAAGTTAAATGTGAGAACAACAAAAGAAGCACAAATTGCAGCCCTATGCGGGGTTAATCTATGAAATGATTATAGTGACTGTGCTTGTGCATATTTATTATTGCCGAATGTCTTGATAAAGATATCTAATGTGTACGTCTAGCAAATATCTTGGCAATGGTTTGTGTTTTTCAATTGAATTATGAGTACTAGTAAATCCGTACGTACAAGCAGAGAAATCTAGAGTAATGTGTTCATGAGGAGCTGGTCATTTAATCGCTTGTGTTTTTCAATTGATTTATGAGTACTAGTAAATCGGTACGTACAATGCATGTTCATATTAAGACGTATATTAATTATTTGCAGATATTAGGTAAGATATTATTTGCGTGTTAATTATGTGATTAGTGTTGGACTTGATACAAGATATGATATTAACTGCACACTAACTGTGTTCTGTCGTCACCATTGGAGCAATCTGAGTCGTTGGATTGAATAGATTTGATGGCCGAGATATGCCGATCTGCCCCTTTGTGTCTTTTTATATTGGTATAGATGTATACCTAGCTCGATATTCATAGTTGCCTAATATGGTCATTTTCTTAGCCCAGTGTACTTACACATATCTCAGTAATTAGATCGAAAGGCTCTTATCATCGTAGTTATTTCCTAGGTCAGCTACGAAATACCAAACGATAGATTTAATTAACAAACTTGTCACAGTTAACAAAATATATGATAGCAAATTTAACCAGCTGAACAATTAGAGAGAGGACGAGAAAAAATGAAGAAGATGCTCGAGGAAAAAAGGACTATAATTGTCATGGAAGGACGAGTCTAAGCTGCTTCGCCCCCCTTTCCCTCTCCAAGTCTGGCAGCAGTGCCACGTGGTGAGAGGATATGAGGGAGGCCGGATAGCGAGGTAGGGACACAACGAGTCAGAACGGCTCCCATCACCGCCTTGTCCTTGTTCGCCGCGTCTGGACGTGCTGCTCCGATGCCGGTGTGACGCTGCAGCCAGTGCCAACACACACAAGAGGTGTTCAATGAAATGACGCGGAGAAGGGTTTGAGGCAGAGGAATGTTTGACTCTCAAAAAGTCATTGTATTTGAACCATGCAAAGGGCTCTTTCTATATTAACAACTCATCGCTGAAAAAGTCGACTGAAATATATTTATATGGTGATGACAGTTAATCCATTGAGAAAATTAATATACATACATAGTGCCTAATTAGGGTTCTGCTTGCTACATATATTAAATATCTCTGAAAATATACAACATACATGGTTTTAACTTTTAAATAGCGCACTATAGTGTTTAAAAGAGGTCTTGCGCTAAGGGAGTTTGATCCAAACACATGAACACACATTTTAAATAGCGTATTATGGAGGCGCTGTAGCATTTAGAGAGATCCGCCGCTAAGTGGCATAACCCGCTATATATAACTATGACATCATAGCATGCAAGGTCTACTTACAGTGGTCACTGCGTCATATAAGGTGATAGATCACTAGATCCAACATCAAAACTCATTGTGTTCCTACCAATCTTGCAACCCATATACTCACTTCACAAAGGATGAAAAATATGGTATCCTTGAGTAGACAACCAAGGGGGTCGTGTTCAGGCTTTTTACGAGGTCGAAAATATCGTAAATGATTGCATGCCTTATCTAGGACGTCATCGTGAATCTAAATTGAGGGGCTATTTTCACACAAAAAGTGGTAGTGAACACATAAGGCTTTGTTGATAAGTTGAACAAATGTTGTTTTCTCACACAAAAGGAAGATATTGCTGTTTTCAAGGCATAATAATTCAAAAACATTAACGCTTGACATTTTTTACACACACGAGTAGCTAAAAAGCACATAAAATATGATTGTATTACATAAAGAAAAGGAAGTACATAACGAGATGAATTTTTCAGAACAACTTATCTTTCAACTTACATATGAAAGTAGGCAAGAGGTAATCCAGAACGAGATGAATTGAGGAAGAATTTCTTCGGAAGTATGCTAATATTCCCAAAAGCGTACAACATTTTCGTCAATATGTCATCATGAGGTTCGAACACACGAAAACCATAGTGATACAAGTTGTCAAGGCGAATTGGGTACTGATATACGGTCTCATCCTTCAATACCTTAATGATAAAAAAAATTAGCTCCTATGTTGTGAAGAATTTTTTTGGAACAATCAGTTATGCCAACATTAACAGAAGTTATGAACATGTCAAATATTCAAGATTACTAAACAATGATATGACTTAAGGTCCGTTTTATTACTTATTAATCAAAAGAATACAATTGAATTGAATATTCTATAGGAAGTGAGCAACCCCACATAAATCAAGGAGATGATAAAATACCACGGGAAAATTACTAATAGATCACACATAATAACAAAACCAGGATGGATACTCGACAATGATGTGATTTGATGTTAAACTTTCAATAATATAAAAAAATTGAAGTAAGTTAGGAGGATACCATTTAAGTATTTGATAGTAATAACTCAGCAACATAAAAATATTCATGTCCTCGCTTGCCGCATCAGGACGTGCTGCTCGCCTCCTCCGCCGGTGTGACTCTGAAGCCAGTGCGAACGCGCACAAGAGGTGTTCGATGAAATTGCACGGAGAGAAAGGGCTTCAGACAGAGACAGAGTGTTGACGCCCAAAACGTCACTGTGATTAAAAACCTATTGCTAAAAGTGTGAGTGTGGCAGAGATAGAGAAGTTACCCTGCATATGCGTGCAGGAAGCAAGACATGTACTCAAATAAAAGTTGTGAGTCTCACCTTAAGTGAGATGTCTCTTTTAGATTAGGCACGTAGGAGCTGCACATTTGTGTCTATATTCTTGCCTCACACACACTTCATTCAAACCTAGGGGGGAGCTAACGTCTAGACTTAGTTTGTTGACTTAAGCGAGGTGCTTATGCTAATGAACCGATCATTGTGAGGCTTATGTTTTATCACTTGTGTTTCTAATCCTTTGTGCCAAAAAAATAAATAAAATGTAAAACCACAAAAGCACAAAAATATTTTGCTTTCCTTCTAGTTTGTTTTCAGCAGGTTCTATCGGAGGGCATCCATTGGACCGCAACATGGAGATCAACTGAAGCAGGGTCCGTGCCTATTAAAAGAGAGGTCATATGCACCTCAACGGTAAAAAGTTTCTAACCCTTACTTAGACGTAAGCTTGGGGAGTTAACCACTTCTCGTGCCCTCTTTTAATAACTGCTATTTTCTTTTCCTTTCATAATCTTCTCTAGTTTAGTATGCAAAGTTCTAAGCGTGGGGAGGTTACATTTGCATGTAGTGTCTTGTGCAATGCTTTTTATCATATGGTTTTCGTGCATTAGTGTGTCCCGCTATTTTGACATGCTTGCTTTGCTTTTGTTTTACTTAGCGTGCGGAAATCTTGTTATCTTTCGAAAAATATTGCCATGTTCTTTTATCAAAAACCCAATAAAGGAATCCTCTGAACTATTGCCTTTCTTTCACCTAACCACATAAGTTGGGGACTCTGGTGGTGGCTTGATTAGCGATTGAATGATTGTAGAGACTTTTGCTGATGAACCTAGCATCTTTGGTTGATCCGGGACGCCTAACAGAGTTTATCTCTGCCAAACTATCCCCTTGGGGTAGTTAGCTTGGAGGTGATTTTAATCGTATCAAGATCCTATTGAAGATAACCAAAAATTTGTAAGTTAACTCTGGTCTGAAATAGCATATTAATTTGTAAGAATCATAAGATAGTAGTGACAAACAAGTTTGCACAATACTGATGGTAGAGTGCAAGTCAAAACAACAATCATAAGAACCATTAGATAGATAAACAGAGAAAGCTTTGAGCAAGGACAGGTGGACGCAAATTTGCACAATAAGATAGATCAACAGATAAAGCTTTGAGGTAGAGTGCACTTGTAATTACTTAAAAGAGGTCACAAGTGCATTTGTAGCACGTATAACGGTTGTTCGCAGGTTGAATCAAATGGTGCCAAAATAGCAGTTGTTTACAGATTGAATTAAATGGTGACAAAATAGTTAAGACATCAATTTTCTCCACTAGCATTAAGAAGTCAAAGAGAGTTTGAAAGATCTAGGCGAGTGAAGACCGAACAACAATCATTAATTCAAATATCAGGGTGCTATTACAGTAAAAAACTTGCACATTGCTGTGGTTTCAATCCCCAAAAAAATAGACTGAGGCACAAGTATGTATACATCATACTCGGGATCCATACTAGCTGAATTTGTAGTGGGAATCATTAAGTTACCAAATAACGTAATGTTTTACTTATGACAAATCTCGCCACCACTAAATAAGCTGGCATAGCTACTATTTTCAGTAGAATAGCACCTGGATTCAATCAGGAGGCCAATCCAATTGGCACACCAAAATTTCACATCCAGAACTCCCTTTATGGAGTACTATATCAGTATCAATGTCACTATGTTCAACCAAATAGTGTCTTGAAATGGTACATAGCGTGAATCATTGGTGCGGAAATAAAAGAGGTGGAAGTACATAAGAATTGTATGGATAATTTCATAGTTACACCAAACTTTTATACTTTCTATGCTTTTTTATCAACTTGAAATATGATCAATTATTTGTACTGGTTGTTTATCATAATTAACCACCTAAAATTATGTTTTCTGGAAATATGATTTATTTATTATATTTAAGACATTATAACTTACAAATATTTATAAATCGACAAGTTAAATGTGAGAACAACAAAAGAAGCACAAATAGCAGCCCTCTGCGGGATTAATCTATGAAATGATTATAGTGACTGTGCTTGTGCATATTTAGTATTGCCGAATGTCTTGATAAAGATATCTAATGAGTATGTCTAGCAAATATCTTGGCAATGGTTTGTGTTTTTCAATTGATTTATGAGTACTAGTAAATCCGTACGTACAAGCAGAGAAATCTAGAGTAATGTGTTCGAGGAGCTGGTCATTTAATCGTTTGTGTTTTTCAATTGATTTATGAGTACTAGTAAATCCGTACGTACAATGCATGTTCATATTAAGATGTATATTAATTATTTGCAGATATTAGGTAAGATATTATTTGCGTGTTAATTATGTGATTAGTGCTGATCTTGATACATGATATGATATTAACTGCACACTAACCGTGTTCTGTCGTCACCATTGGAGCAATCTGAGTCATTGGATTGAATAGATATGATGGCCAAGATTTGTTCGATCTGCCCCTTTGCGTGTTTTTATATTGGTATATATGTATACTGAGCTCGATATTCATAGTTGCCTAATATGGTCATTTTCTTAGCCCTGTGTACTTACACATCTCAATAATTAGATCGAAAGGCTCTTATCATCATAGTTATTTTCTAGGTAAGCTATGAAATACCAAACCATAGATTTAATTAACAAATTTGTCACAATTAACAAAATATATTATAGCAAATTTAACCAGCTGAACAACTAGAGAGAGGACTAGAAAAAAATGAAGAAGATGCTCGAGGAAGAAAGGACTATAATTGTTATGGAAGGACGAGTCCAAGCTGGTTCGCCCCCCTTTCCTTGACCAAGTCTGGCAGCAGTGCCACATGGTGAGAGGATACGGGGGAGGCCAGATAGCGAGGTAGGCACACAGCGAGTCAGAAAGGCACCCATCACCGCCTTGTCCTTGTTCGCCGCGCCTGGACGTGCTGCTCCGATGCCGTGTGACGCTGCAGCCAGTGCCAACACACACAAGAGGTGTTCAATGAAATGACGCGGAGAAGGGCTTGAGACATAGGAATGTTTGACTCTCAAAAAGTCATTGTATTTGAACCATGCACAGGGCTCTTTTTATATTAACAACTCATCGCTCAAAAAAGTCGACTAAAATATATTTATATGGTGATGACAGTTAATCCATTGAGAAAATTAATATACATACATAGTGCCTAATTAGGGTGCTGCTTGCTACATATATTAAATATCTCTGAAAATATACAACACACATGGATTTAACTTTTAAATAGCGCACTATAGTGTTTAAAAGAGGTCTTGCGCTAAGGGACTTTGATCCAAACACATGGACAAACATTTTAAATAGCGTGTTATAGAGACGCTGTAGCGTTTAGAGAGATCCGCCGCTAATAGGCATAACCCGCTATTTAAAACTATGACAACATAGTAGGCAAGGTCTAGTTACAGTGGTCACTGCATGATATAAGGTGATAGATCACTAGATCCAACATCAATACTCATTGTGTGTTCCTACCAATCTTGCAGCCCATATACTCACTTCACAAAGGATGAAAAATATGGTATCCTTGAGTAGATAACCAAGGGGGTCGTGTTCAGTCTTTTTACGAGGTCAAAAATGACGTAAATGATTGCATGCCTTATCTAGGACGTCATCGTGAATCTAAATTGAGGGCCTGTTTTCACACAAAAAGTGGTAGAAAACACATAAGGCTTTGTTGATAAGTTGAACAACTGTTGTTTTTTCGACTACTCGGAAATACCTTATAGGTAGAACCTTAACAGTAGCGTGGGGTTATAGGCCACCGCTACTGCTAGTTAGCAGTAGCGCTGGGTATAATCCAGCGCTACAGGTAAGTCTATAGCAGTAGCGCGGGCGTTCCGCCCAGCGCTACTGCTAAGTGGTCCCCACCTCACCCACCGGGGCTACCCGTAGTAGCAGCGTGTGCCAAAAACCCTCGCTACTGCTAAACTCATAGCAGTAGCGCTGGTCCACGGCAAACCGCTACCACTATGTGTGCACGGTGTCAGCAGGTGGGCCGACTTAGCAGCAGCGCCGGTCCCTAGTCCAGCGCTACTGCTACGGCCTTTAGCAGTAGCGCTGGCCCCTAACCCGCGCTGCTGCTAGGCGCAGCTGCCACCTTTTCCCACCCCCTCCCCCTTTCCCCTCTCCCTCCTCTACCTCCCTCACTTGTTCTTCCCCATTATTTCTCTTCCTTCTCCTACCTCTCTTCTCTCCCCATTAATGCCCCCCTCCACCATCTCCTCCATTAATGGCCTCTTTCTCTCTTCCTCACTTTTATTTGTCTCTCCCTCCTTCCATATATATATCCCTTTCCCCACTCCTACCTTTGTCTCACTAGCTAGCTCTCTCTCCCTCTCCACTAGTTAGGTAGAGCATCTCCTCCCAACTAGATCTACCCATTTTAGAAGTAAGCCATCTTTGTCCACTTTCGATCCCTATATATAGGTAGCGACACCGGCCTCATCTACCATGTGCTCGATCTCTCTCGGGATAGGTGAGTAAAAATTTGTGCTTTGCAAGAATGAAAATATGTGTGTTTGCGTTATGATGGGAATTGTGCGTGTGGCATGAGAGTTGCCGCCTATGTGTATTTGTTGAATTGTGCGTGACATGAGTTGCTTATGTTTTGCCAAAATTTCGATTTAATTCCGTTTCGGCGAATTTCGGGCAAACTCTATATGTCCTATTTTTAGAGGAAGGTCATGCCGAATATTTGTATGACTTTGATGCATGCATATGCATGCATGGTAATAATCCTTTTGCTTATTATACAGCGCAGGCGATCATGAAGGTCAGTGGAAGGCTAGACAAAGGCATGAAGAAGATAAACAACAGAGCCATGGGCAAGTTTAGCAACGCGCTGTCCGCCTGGAAAGTAAGGGTGAAACAAGCGATTGCCAAAAAAGAACCCTACTCTGAGATTGTTAAGGAAAATACGACAATTACGGAAGAGCAGTTCGAAATATTCAAGGCGACTTGCGCTGCCGAAGCTGCCAAGGAAAAGTCAGAGTACATGAAGGGGCTTCAGGAAAGGAACACGGGGAACCACCGCCTCGGAAGCCGTGGTTACTCGGGCAAGAGGCACATATGGGCCAATTAGGACGCGGAACGTGAAAGTCTAGGGCTCCCAGACCCCTTGGCGGAGTTCACCGTCCCCCAGGAGCATGACTTCATCCGGGCCCGGTACACTTGGGACCCGGTAAATAAGGTTTTCAAAATGGACGCGCCCACGAGGGAGTTCATGAGACTACTGGTAATTATTATTTTACCACCTTATTTTAGCTTCTGATCAATTCGACTACACGTTTAGTCACATTTGTAAATGATCCACGTTCCTTTTGCAGAAAGGGCAACACAGGCTTGCGGCCGAAAGCGACTCGTCGTCTGAGTCGTTGGCGAGGCCCAAGTGGGACACCCCTTTCAACCGGGCCTTGAACATAATGAAAGGACTCTCGGTGGACAAGCGGCCATCGTATGGACGTGTGCACGCCGTCGGAGACGGCACCACGTGGAATTACTACTACCATGAGGACGCCGAGGAGAGAAGGTAGAGATGGAAGTTAAATGAAGTGAACATCGACAAGAAGGTTGCGATTGCGGTCGAGAAGAAAGCAGTTGAGACCAAAGAAGCGAGACGACTTGAGTTGGTCCACGAGGCAGTCACTGCAGTGTTAGCTGCCTGCAGAAATGAATTTGTAGCTTCGGTTACTAGCTTGATTCCAGTTGTTATCGATTGGACGAAGCAAAATCCAGATAAAGGGGCAGCGGACTTTCCCCTTCCCAGCTACGTCGGGAGCAACTCGGAGAACATCGCACCAGCACCTGCTCACGCAACCGCACCTGCTCCCGCACCTGCTCATAGCAGCCCGTCCTCCGTCTCTGGCGTGCTCGGCAGGGCTTCATCTTTGGCTGAGCTCGACGCCCTCACGGTAACTACGTGTCACACCCTCTTCAACATATATATAATATTCCGTTTCCGTTGCCTTTCGGATGTCTGACGTCGCATACATGTCTTCGCAGGCTGACGAAACCCCGTGCACCATACTGTACACCATCAGCGGCCAGAAGGTGGACGTGGGAAAGGCAACGATAGTGAAGCCGAAGGAACGCTCGTTCCACGGCCGGCCGATGCCCCCTGATGTCTTCAAGGTTTCCCTGGCCAGTGTCAAAGCAGGCCACGAGAGTTTGGCTCCTCCGATACCACTAGGGGGAGGTGATGATGAGAACACGCCGCGGCTTGGCGATTGCAAGAGTTGGATGCTGTTGTGGCCGAAGAGTCTCCGTGTGGAGGCGGCCGGGAGCACACCAACGACAACGCCTTAGCAAGGTATGAACACCACCCCACCTACCCAATTAGTGGCGCCTGTCGTGCCGGGTGATAGCGGACGACGTGAGGAAGAGGCTCCATTAGTGGCTGATGACGTCGCCCCCGTCGAAGAAGCAATGGATGATGTCATGGACGAGGATGATGACCCTCTCCGGTTTCTCAATACCAGCTATGACGACAGAGGATTGATGGCTCAGCAGTATGACTCAGGCTATGAGCGTGATGAGTTGATGTCTGATTTGCCGGAGCAGGAGCGTCTTAAGGCTGATTGTAAGAAGTCTCTCTTCATGCAATCCTTGCAGGACACGCCTCCAGATGCCACCTCAACCCGGCATCAACAACGTGAGGGTCGTGCATTGCTGAGCCCGACAACACTGGGGGCGGTGGTCAGGGATGGTATGTTAGGCTCACTTCCGGTACCCAAGAAGCATAGGAAGAGACCGAGGAAAGGCCCTACTGGCGCCAAAGTTGCTTCTAGCAGCCAGCCGCCTCCGCAGCCTCGGGTTGCAGTCCGTATACCTATCAAAGGTGTGGCGAAATTCCATGTTGCCGGCGATCTGATCCTACCTGGGGCAGCGCTAGAGGGCATAGACGGCGATCTAAGGAGACTTCATGACGATGTGCTGTCGAGAGAGAAAAGCCTTCTCGCCTCGAAAAATCTAGGATACCCGCTCTACGCGGTTAACGTGCCGCAGGAAAGGTTGTACGTCCAGACATTCCCCGCAGATAAATTCTTCCTTCGATTTGATTACCTCTTCGACATGTTTCACATGACAAAGCTGGATTTTATGTTCGTCCGCCTTTATGCCCTGTACATGAACTACAACATCAGGCGCAAGCAAATATCTTATATCTAAGTCACGGACCCGTACTTTATGCACGAGGGCTTCTTGGCAGTCTGCCCATAGCACCGTGAATATGCGAGGAACTACATCGCCGACTTCATGGTCGCTAATAAGGACAAGGAGACGATTCTCCTGCCTTATCATCCCATGTAAGTCATCCGCGGATATCCTCTGTGACACATACATACTTTTGTAATTTTCAATCATTCCTTTGCACGCGTGGAGGCTAATTTGAGGTGTACTTATTTTGCGCAGGCATGGGCGCGCCATCCTCATCATTCTTTACCCCCGATTCTCCCACGCTTTTTACTTGGACTCGTCGAAGAACATAAAGAAAAAGGATTACACACACATAAAGAGTGTTCTCGACAGTGCTATCATAAGCTACGGCCATCGGGGTGGAGAGATCACGGTCAAGAAGGCAAAGAATGGCACGCCATTTTTCGGCCATAAGACCGACTTCTGCTGCATCCAGCAACCGAATGATAGTCTCAGTGATGGATTCTACGTCATCCACCACATGCTGGAGTACAAAAGGGATCGGCAAAAACATCACATGTCACCTAAATATGGCGATGCCGATATTCTGCAATGGGCCAAGAAACTAGGAAGCGTACCGGATCATCGACTCCGAGCTGAGTTCTATCACATCCAGCGTGAACTTGCCCAAGTCATCATGAAGGAGGTTGTCGAAAAAACAGGGATGTTCTACGAAGAAGGGCCAATGTCGCGGGCTGACGTCCGAACACGTGTAGCCGCTCAACGTCTGGACCTGAAGCCTTTCACAAAGCTCGGGTGCATCCTCCCTGATTTGGACGGATGGGGCGACATGTAGGAGTGATTGACGATGACAATGTGTACGTTTAGTCACTACTTTCTCTATGACAAAACTTTGAATTTATGCACGACGAAAGTTTGTGATGTAAACTGTCCTCCTCAACTAGCGTAGATCGCTCTAGTTAATTAGTTTGGGTACGATGAACTTTGTTATTTATGTTTACGATATGTTGCTTCTATTTTTGCTAACTCTGTCTCTTCGTGTTGCTCAACTATATATTATGTTGCATATTATCGATGAATTCATCATGTGACGATGTAGGTATATAGATCATCAATGGCGAAGAAGTGCTACGCCGTGCACATAGGGAGGGTTCCAGGAGTGTACAACGAGTGGCCAGAGTGTCAGGCCCAGGTGTACCGGTTCCCGGGCGACAGCCAGAGAGGGTTCGACAGCAGAGGCGAAGCGAAAAATAGTTACTTGAGGTTCACGCTAGCGCAAGAGAGGGATCGGTACCGGCGCCTCAAGAACTACTACATTATCGCGCTCTTGCTCATAGTGATCGCTCTTCTCTTCTATATCATAGTTTAGATATAGATGATGAAACATGTGTATGTGATGACCATGCAGTTGCTTGTATTCGAGACATGTCACATAGCTTGTATCGCTATATCGAGATGATGATGAGAGACATCATTTTTGTTGGATGATGTGACGATATGATGAGACTATTATGTGTATGATATGATGAGAATATTGTATGTTTATCATATGATTAGACTACTGTATAAAACCTATACAAATACAGCGCAAATACGCAATAGAAAAAAAATACAGGTAATGTTAGCAGTAGCGCTGGTTAACCAGAAGCAGCAGCGCGGGGTTATCAGCAGCGCGGGCTTAAGGGGTAGTCAACCCACGCTACTAGCTAGGTAGGGGTAGCAGTAGCGCTGGTTCAACCAACGTTACTGCTATAAGTTAGCTGTAGCGCCCTAGTAGTAGCGCGGGACCCCGCGCTACTGCTAGGACTATATCCAGCGCTACTACTAGGGTTTTCCCTAGTAGTGTTCACACAAAAGGAAGATATTTCTGTTTTTAAGGCATAATAATTCAAAAACATTAAGGCATGACAGTTTTACACACACGAGTAGCTAAAGAGCACATAAAAGATTATTATATTACATAAAGAAAATGAAATACATAACGAGATGAATTTTTTAGAACAACTTATCTTTCAACTTACATATGAAAGTAGGCAAGAGGTAATCCAGAACGAGATGAATTGAGGAAGAATTTCTTCGGAGTATGCTAACATTCCGAAAAGCATACAACAATTTCGTCAATATGTCATCATGAGGTTCGAGCACACGAAAACCAGTGATACAAGTTGTCATGGCGAACTGGGTACTGATATACGGTCTCATCCTTCAATACCTTAATGATAAAAAAAACAGCTCCTATCTTGTGAAGATTTTTTTTTGGAACAGTCAGTTATGCCAACATTGACAGAAGTTATGAACATGTCAAATATTCAATATTACTAAATAATTATATGACTTAAGGTTCGTTTTATTACTTATTAATCAACAGGATACAATTGAATTGAATATTCTATAGGAAGTGAGCAACCCCACATAAATCAAGGAGATGATAAAATGCCGCGGGAAAATTACTAATTGATCACACATAATAACAAAACCAGGAGGGATACTCGACAATGATGTGATTTGATGTCAAACATTCAATAATATAAAAAATTGAAGTAAGTTACCATGATACCATTTAAGTATTATATAGTAATAACTCAGCAACATAAAAATATTCATGTCCTTGCTTGCCGCATCTGGACGTGTTGCTCGCCTCCTACACCGGTGCGACTCTGAAGCCAGTGTGAACGCACACAAGAGGTGTTCGATGAAATTGCACGGAGAGAAAGGGCTTCAGATAAAGACAGAGTGTTGACGCCCAAAATGTCACTGTGATTAACAACCTATTGCTAAAAGTGTGAGTGTGACAGAGACAGAGAAGTTACCCTGCATATGCGTGCAGGAAGCAAGACATGTACTCAAATAAAAGTTGTGAGTCTCACCTTAAGTGAGATGTCTCTTTTAAATTAGGCACGTAGGAGCTGCACACTTGTGTCTATATTCTTGCCTCACACACACTTCATTCAAACCTAGGAGGGAGCTAACTTCTAGACTTAGTTTGTTGACTTAAGCGAGGTGCTTAGGCTAATCAACCGATCATTGTGAGGCTTATGTTTTATCACTTGTGTTTCTAATCCTTTGTGCCACAAAAAAAAAATGAAAAACCACAAAAGCTTAAAAATATTTTATTTTCCTTTTAGTTTGTTTTCAGCAGGTTCTATCGGAGGGCATCCACTGGACCGCAAGATGGAGATCAATTGCAGCAGGGTTCGTCCCTATTAAAAGAGAGGTCATATGCACCTCAACGGTAAAAAGTTTCTAACCCTTGCTTAGACTGTTTGACACAAGAAAAATCTAAAGGCGCTCCTTCAGAGGGGAAGAGAGGGAGTATGGATTTCTCTCATGCGCCGGGGAAAAGAATGCAGGCGTGCCAGTGTACCGTGGTACACAAAGAAAACAAAGAGATGGGAACCGTATTTTATTAATCTCAAGGATAACAAATACAATTCCCGATATGCGCTCCATGGCCTACTAGCGTGGCCAGCCTGACTAGCGATGTGCGGTCTCCTGGTTCCCGGGGCCTCGGAATGCTCCCGGTTAATTATTCCCGCGGGTTGCTCCGCGAGATACCTCCGATTAAGCCGTGTGGTCGTCTTCGCCGTCTTCGCTTCACATTCTCCATGCATGATGATGATGATGGTGTGTGTGTGTGGGGTGTGGGCAGCGGCGAAGTGCGTGTCCTCGTCAGTACATGCGTTGCTCAAAACGTGGCTTTGTGCTAGCCCCGTCCGCCCTCGCTATCGCGCCTCGTCGGTCTTGACAACGTTGATGTAGTTGGTGCAGGAGTAGCATGGGTCCTGCTCGGCTCGGACTTCTTGACAATCATTAGATTCATCGGGGTATGCAAGAGGTACACCTCTGTAACGCCCAATATGCGGTCCTATCCTCACGGAAACTTGAAAATCTCAACAGGGATGGAAGCGCATATCGGAGACGCTTTTACAAGGTGGATATCGTCACAAATACATGTACTGAAGAGAAGAGAATACAAGATAGAGGCTTACACTCGCCACAAGCTACACCATGAATATGTCAATACATCAATACATAGCAATCATCATACAGAAGAGCAGGATCCGACTACGGATGAAAACAAATGAAATAAGATGACGTCCACCTTGCTAATCCCAGGCTGCCGACCTGGAACCCATCCTATGATCATTGAAGAAGAAGAAGAAGAAGAAGAAGAAGAACTCCAAATAGAACAAGCATCGCTCTCATGTCAAAGCATCGCATTACCTGTACCTGCACCTATTGTTGTAGTAATCCGTGAGCCATGGGGACTCAGCAATCTCATTACCAAGGGTAACAAGACTAGCAAAGCTTAATGGTTGAGGAATGGTTAAGTGGTGAGGCTGCAGCAAGCACTAAGCATTTGATATCTGGCTAACTTACGAGTACAAGAATAAGAAGTGTTCTACGCATAACGGATGTGAACTAGTAGTGATCAAGAAGTGATCCTGAACACCTACTTACGATTCAATCATAACCCCACCGTGTTATCTTCTTGGTTCAAACCTTACAAGAAGAGACGGTCACGGTTATGCACATGGTTGGTGTATTTTAATTAGATTTACTGTCAAGTTCTCTACAACCCGATATTATAACTTTCCAAGTTGCCACATAACCGCGGGCACAACTTTCCGAAAGATTTAACCCTGCAGGGGTGCTCCAAGTAGTCCATCATAAATTCCACACGCATCCGATGGAAAAACCACACACCATGATAACACGATGCTTATGATAAGGAATCCCGGGGGACAAGCCACTCATCAAAGGTAAAACTAAACCAGCAAGACCTCTTGACGTGTAGACGATCCCGATAGGAGCCGCGTATCTCGTTCTCAGGACACGGCGGATGAGCTATGGTTACAACGACCAAATCCACGAGTTGCCCTGATACGTCTCCATCGTATCTATAATTTTTGATTGTTCCATGCTATTATAGTATCAATCTTGGATGTTTTATATGCACTTATATGCACTTTTATATCATTTTTTGGGACTAACCTATTAACTCAGTGCCCAGTGCCAGTTGCTGTTTTCTGCATGTTTTTGGCTTTTACAGAAAATCAATATAAAAAAGAGTCGAAACGAAGAAAAAACTTTGGATTAATTTTGTCTGGACCAGAATAGACCCTGGAAGCTTCGGGAGAAGACCTGATGAGTCACGGAGGAGCGACAAGCTCAGGGGGCGCGCCCCCCGGGCTTGTGGGCCCCTTGTGGCACGTGTTGACCTAATTCCATCACTATAAATTCTCAAATATTCCCCGTATACCAGAGAGCCACCCGAAATACTTTTTCGCCGCCGCAAGTTTCTGACCCCCGGGAGATCCCATCTGGAGACCTTTTCCGGAGAGGGATTCGATCACGGAGGGGCTCTACATCAACCTTGCTGCCCTTCCGATGATGTGTGAGTAGTTTACCACGGACCTATGGGTCCATAGCTAGTAGCTAGATGGCTTCTTTTCTCTCTTTGATCTTCAATACAATGTTCTCCTCGATGTTTTTGGTGATCTATTCGATGTAATCTTCTTTTGCGATGTGTTGATTGGGATCCGATGATTTGTGGGTTTATGATCAGATTATCTATGAATATTATTTGAGTCTTCTCTGAACTCTTTTATGCATGATTGTTATAGCTTTGTATTCTTCTCCGATCTATTGATTTGGTTTGGCCAACTAGATTGATTTTTCTTGCAATGGGAAGGGTGCTTTGTGATGGGTTCAATCTTGCGGTGCTCAATCCCAGTGACAGAAGGGGACATGACACGTATTTGTATTGTTGCCATTAAGGATAAAAAGATGGGGTTTATTCATATTGCTTGGATCTATCTCTCTACATCATGTCATCTTGCTTAAAGCATTACTCTGTTTTAATTAACTCAATACCCTAGAAGCATGCTGGATAGCGGTCAATGGGTGGAGTAATAGTAGTAGATGCAGAATCGTTTTGGTCTACTTGTCTCGGACGTGATGCCTATATACATGATCATTGCCTTGGATATCTTCATAACTAAGCGCTTTTCTATCAATTGCCCAATCGTAATTTGTTTACCCACCGTATGCTTTTATCGAGAGAGAAACCTCTCACTACTGGAATCAGGCACTTTGCCGTCTGCTATAGCAGACGGTAAAGGCATGCTTGGCGGACGGCAAAGGCTTTGCCGTCAGCCAGCAGACGGCAAACACTCCGGCTGAACGGCTGCCGGCAAAGGCCGCTTTGCCGTCTGCTGGCAGACGGCAAAGAACTTTCTTTCTTTGCCGTCTGCCAGCAGACGGCAAAGAGCGTGGACGGCACAGAAAAGGTTCCATCCCCGTTAGGTGGCTAACGGCGCTCTTTGCCGTCTGCTGGCAGACGGCAAAGAGCTGTAGATGACGTCAGCTGATGTCAGGCTTCAGCTGGGCCCAGGTAGGCTCTTTGCCGTCTGCTGGCAGACGGCAAAGAGCTGTAGATGACGTCAGCTGACGTCAGGCTTCAGCTGGGCCCAGGCAGGCTCTTTGCCGTCTGCTGGCAGACGGCAAAGAGGCCACATAGGCCAGCCCAGGTTGCACAGGCTGCTGCCACGTGGC
This sequence comes from Elymus sibiricus, assembly GCA_039707655.1. Lineage (NCBI taxonomy): Eukaryota > Viridiplantae > Streptophyta > Magnoliopsida > Poales > Poaceae > Elymus > Elymus sibiricus. The sequence goes on from CM077666.1 coordinate 517,594,466, forward strand.
CTCTTTGCCGTCTGCCAGCAGACGACAAAGAGCTTTGCCGTCTGCTAGCAGACGGCAAAGTGGCTATATAGCCCCTGTTTTTTCTGTTTTTTGTTATATCAATTCATTTTCACAGAAATTCAAACACACACATATATATATATTCAGAATCACATAGTTTCAAACATCAGACATCATACATCAAACGTAGTTTCAAACACCAAACATAGTTTCACCATCGTCATCAAACACCATACATCCAATTCATATATACATAGTTTCACAAACATCTAATATGTAAACAGTAGCATTCTGCCCTTCCATGAAGTGAATCAAACCTGCAAAAATGGGAGTAAGAAATTAGAAGAAGAAGAAGAAGACTAGAAGAAGAGGAAGAAGAAGAAGAAGAAGAAGAAGAAGAAGAAGAAGAAGACTATAAGAAGAAGAAGAAAAAGAAGAGGAAGAAGAAGAAGAAGAAGAAGAAGAGGAAGAAGAAGGAGAAGAAGGAGAAGGAGAAGAAGAAGAAGGAGAAGGAGAAGAAGGAGAAGAAGAAGAGGAAGAAGAAGAAGGAGAAGAAGAATAAGAAGAAGAAGAAGAAAGAAGAAGAAGAAGAAGAAGGAATAGAGGAGAAGAAGAAGAAGAAGAAGAAGAAGAAGAAGAAGAAGGAGAAGAAGAAGAAGAAGAAGAAGGAGAAGAAGAAGAATAAGAAGAAGGAGAAGGAGAAGGAGAAGGAGAAGGAGAAGGAGAAGGAGAAGGAGAAGGAGAAGGAGAAGAAGAAGAAGGAGAAGAAGAAGAAGAAGAAGGAATAGAGGAGAAGAAGGAGAAGAAGAAGAAGAAGAAGAAGAAGAAGGAGAAGGAGGAGAAGGAGAAGGAGGAGAAGGAGAAGAAGGAGAAGGAGAAGAAGAAGAAGAAGGAGCTAAATAGGTCATATTAAGTCATTTTGGAGCTAAATAGGTCATTTTGGAGCATATTAAGTCATTTTGGAGCTAAATAGGTCATTTTGGAGCTAATTAAGGTTATTATATCATTTTTGAGCTAGCTAAGCATATAAATCCATTTTTGGAGGAATAAATGCTAAGTATAGGTCATTTTAGAGCTATCCTAGGTTAAATAGGTCATTTTGGAACTAATTAAGGTTGTTATGTCATTTTTTAGCTAGCTAAGCATATTAAAGTCATTTTGGAGAAATAAATGCTAAGTTTAGGTCATTTTAGAGCTATCCTAGGTTAAATAGGTCATTTTTGAGCTAATTAAGGTTATTATGTCATTTTTGAGCTAGCTAAGCATATTAAGTGATTTTGGAGGAATAAATGCTAAGAAGAAGAAGAAGAAGAAGAAGAAGAAGATGATGATGATGAAGAAGATGAAGAAGAAGAAGAAGAGGAGCTCTTCTTCTTCTTCCTCCTATTCCTTCTTTTCCTCCTCTTCCTTGTTTTTCTTTCATCTTATTCATTATTTGTGTCATTTTAGAGTTAACCTATCTAAGTATGCCATTTTTTTGCTAACCTAGGAAAATTATGTAAGTATAGGTCATTATTGTGCTTACCTTGGTAATTATGCCATTTTTGAGCTAAATTAGGTAAGTATATGCCATTTTAGAAGAAGAAGAAGACAAGAAGAAGACAAGAAGAAGACAAGAAGAAGAAGGAGAAAAGAAGACTAGAAGAAAAAGACTAGAAGAAGAAGAAGAAGAAGGTGTTTACCCTTTTCCTTCTCATTCTTCTTCTTTTATTCTTTCCTTTTGTTCTCTTTCTTCTTCTATTCTTTCTTTTTCTCCTCTTCCTTGTTTTTCTTCTTCTTATTCCTTATTTGTGTCATTTTAGAGCTTACATAGGTAATTATGCCATTTTTGAGGTAACTAAGCTTATTATGTCAATTTGGAGGAAAATAAGGTAAGTATAGGTCATTTTTGTGCTAACATAAGTAATTATGCCATTTTTTAGCTAATTAAGCATATTAAGTCATTTTGGAGCTAAATATGTCATTTTGGAGCATATTAAGTCATTTTGGAGCTAAATAGGTCATTTTGGAGCATATTAAGTAATTTTGGAGCTAAATATGTCATTTTGGAGCAAAATAGGTCATTTTAGAGCTAAATATGCTCTAAAATGACTTAATATGCTCCAAAATGACTTAATATGCTCCTAAATGACTTAATATGCTCCTAAATGACTTAATAGGTCATTTTGGAGCTAAATAGGTCATTTGAGAGCTAATTAAGGTTATTATGTCATTTTTTAGCTAGCTAAGCATATAAATCCATTTTTGGAGGAATAAATGCTAAGTATAGGTCATTTTAGAGCTATCCTAGGTTAAATAGGTCATTTTGGAGCTAATTAAGGTTGTTATGTCATTTTTAGCTAGGTAAGCATATTGAGTCATTTTGGAGGAATAAATGGTAAGTATATAGGTCACTTTAGAGCTATCCTAGGTTAAATAGGTCATTTTTGAGCTAATTAAGGTTATTATGTCATTTTTGAGCTACCTAACCATATAAATTCATTTTTGGAGGAAAAAATGCTAAGTATAGGTCATTTTAGAGCTTTCCTAGGTTAAATGGGTCGTTTGAGAGCTAATTAAGGTTGTTATGTTCTTTTTGAGCTAGCTAAGCATATTAAGTCATTTTGGAGGAATAAATGCTAAGTATAGGTCATTTTAGAGCTATCCTAGGTTAAATGGGTCATTTGAGAGCTAATTAAGGTTATTATGTCATTTTTGAGCTAGCTAAGCATATAAATCCATTTTTGGAGAAATAAATGCTAAGTATACGTCATTTTAGAGCTATCCTAGGTTAAATAGGTCATTTTGGAGCTAATTAATGTTGTTATGTCATTTTTTATCTAGCTAAGCATATTGAGTCATTTTGTTAAGCTAAACACTTGGGAAAACTTACCGTCATCACTTAGATGTAGGTGAAGGACCGGTCGCGCCAGTGGCAGACGGAGAAGCATCGGTCGATGCTTGTCGGGAGTTATGCTGCACCAAAGATCATTTGCAGTGTATCGTTAGCATGATGCAACTCAAATGTGAAGACTAGTAACTAATGACCATTCAAATGAAACTCACCGTGCCCGCCGGAGCAATGACTGGCATCGGCGGAGGGGTCGTGCCATTCTTTTCGCACATGCTCTGCACATTTGGTTTTCTCGAGTCAGTCATATTAGTTAGTAATGAAAGGAACATTACGTGCATGATTTGGCTAATATGCAGAAGAAACTTACCACGAAGAGCTCGTATAGGGCCCGTTGACCCGCCTCGTTCCGGTTCCTCTCCTCCTCCAATAGCTTAGCCATCCTCTCCTCCGCCTTCCTCTCCCTCGCCGCCGCCTGCCGTCTCTCTTCCTCTAGAAGCGCCTGGGTCCTCGCTTCTGCTTCCTCAAGAGCAGCCTGGGTCTTCGCTCTCTCTGCCTCAATAGCAGCCTGCAACACCACTCGTTAGCATTGTAATCATCGACGACCGCACACACAATGTAATGGAGGAAAGGTATCTGAGTCCGTATAACTAACCTGGAATTCGAGCTCCATTGGCCGTGCACGAGGCCTTATCTCAGGATCGGAGCTGGTCTGGCGCTTCTTGATCTGCGGGAGAGTGCTACCCCAATGGCTAACAAGCCATGGTGCCTCCCGCCACCAGATATCATCACCAGCTCTGGATCAAGAGGTTGCTGGCTCGGGTTAAACTCCGGCCCTTTCCTCGCCTTCCCCTCGTCTCTGTACCTCACAAGCTTGTTGTGGGAGGCGCGGTTGCTGAATTTCTCTGGATCATCGAGGTCAGACTCAGAGAATGCCTTGGCCTTCTTGTACGAGGCAGTATTGGACATGGCATAGAGGTCGAACAGCTCTGGCACTGGAGCCTTGTTGTGCCGCGCCTAAAAGAGAGGAACAGAGTATTAGTTAAGGGCTCAAGCTAGCATGAAGAATGAATTTGCATGAATCATGAAGCAAACCACATACCCAGTTTTCCCCGAACCCACGTAGGTTGACGCTGCCTAGATGGTGTGGGACACCTTTCATTTGGGCACGCTTCTCCTTTGCACCGTCGTGGACGTTGCGCCATTGGGGAGTGCACCACTCATCCACCAACGCCTCCCAACAGTCCATCCTATCCGCACACCATCTCGGGGGCACCTAAGTTAAGCAAGAGAAATTTGAGCGCTATGCATATGAATCAAATCAAGGAACTAAGTACAAGGCCTTAAGAATAGGTAATTACCTTCATGTACTTCTCCTTACTCAGATAGTTGAGGCGGCACTTCTCTTTTTTCCTCCGAATACCATTTGAGGCGTAGTAGTCTCGAATAGCCTGCATCCGAGCCTCGTGCCGAAAGTTTTGAAGTAGGCGCCTGCACTCGTTGTCGATAACCCGAGCCGCGGCCTCCTCCTGTCCCTCAGCACACCTGTAGAAGGTCTGCAATCAAACAAGAAAACACGGATTAGTACAATCACTAGGGTTGCCAATCAAAGAAGAAAACACAACGTAGACGGCAAAGGAGAAATTACCCAAAACGTCTGGATCACAATGTCGGCGACCCTGTGGCACTCGACATCGCCGATCCTATGCCCGGCGGGGCCGGGGCAGCCAAGTAGTGCTCCCAGGTCATTCCTAGCTCTGGAACCCGGCCCTCACCGGGCAACGTGACCCACCCCGGGAAGCTCTGGCGACAAATCACGCCAAGGACACTGTTGGGCTTGCGGCAACCAGGCCCGTGTGTCCAAGACCTGCAGTATGACAAGGCCAACGCATTAGATATTCGAAGAAACGTGAAGACAAAAGGTTAAAAAAGAGTAAATGCACTTACTTCTCCCCCTACGGCGCAATCAACCACCTCTGGTCGGGGGTCGCCGGGGTGGGCGGGAGCTTTGTACCACCACGCTGGTAGACTTTGCGCCCCTCAACCCACTCACTCTCGCTATAGCTATCAGAACTATAGCCACCCTCAGCACGGCCACTCGACGAGCCCGCACCTGGGTTCTGCTGCGACTCAGCGTGATCCCCAGTCTCGTGGGACGAAGGCTCGGCGGCTCGACGCTCGTCGGCCCCAGGCTCGTCAGCCGTAGGCGCGTCTGTCGTAGCCTCGTCTGTCGTAGGCTCGTCGGCCTAAGGCTCGTGGACCGGAGTCCGAGACGGCTGCACCTCAGGCTGCTCCATCTCAGACGGAGCACTCCTGTGGTCGGGTGAATCAGCTGGGGGTGGTGGCGAGGAAGGCGTAGTAGCAGCCTTCCTACCTCTCCCACCGCCGCGTCCACCTCTACCAACCTTCTTCCCCCCCGACCTCTCCCAGTCGAAGAAGAAGCACCCGCCGGTGTCTGCATACTGAGATCCAGCGCTCTCCGGAGGTGGTGGGGTGGGATGGAAGTACCCCTCCCACCACGCGCCGAGGAAGGAGCCTCGGAGCGCTCTCGACCCGCGCCCACCATCTGTCAACACCTGCAATGACAAAGAGTAAACGAAGTTAGTACAACATTAAAAAATGAATACCTGACATGAATATAATTTAAGTGTATCATCATCATGAACATAATAAAAAATTGAATACCTAACAGGAACCAATTAATAATATATATGTACATAATAATAATAGAATACCTGACATGAACTATAATATTAATCTTCATCGTCATCATTAATAAATGCATCATCATCGTCTATATATGCTTCGGGGTCAATAAATGCATCATCATCATCACTATCAGTAATGACGTGCTCATCATCATCATCAATAAATGCATCAACATGTGGAAGGCCTCCTGTACGTAATCGGTCAAGCATTGACAGGTCATCCGCAGCAGTAACCTCTTCTTGTTCCGGCTCTTCTTGTTCCGGTTCAGGCTCGGATTCACTGCCGCTGTCTACTTCAATGTTCTGAGGTGAAGTAGAGCGGTTCTTGAAACGTTTTTTGGAAAGACGTGTTTCTTGGAAGAATTCTCCTTCATATGTGTCTGGGTTAATGTGAGGTTCATAAACCTCTTCATTGGGGGGAGGTGGTCTAACATGTGGCGGCACTTCATAAACGACATCCCAACCTTTGAGATTTGGATCACTTTGGCAGGCCCACGGTAGATAGAAAACTTGGGTTGCCTGTTGAGCCGTAATATAGACATCGGGAACATCCAAATGGGTGCTTTGTTTGATTTCGACTAGCCCTAGATGTTCATGAGTCCTTCTAGTCTCCTTCGGCTGGAACCAATAACATTTGAAGACTACGACTTTCGGTGGGTTTGCACCATAGAATAGAAGTTCATAAATTGCTTCAACTCTTCCATAATACTCGGTACCTCCTTCGCCGATAGCAGAGACACAACAATTTGTAGACTTTCGGTCGGCCATAGATAGCTCTTTGCCATAGGTACGAAAGCGATACCCGTTGATGTCGTATTTGTCAAATGAACGGACCTTATAGTCAAAACCATTAGCGACTTGTCTCAATTCGGCGTCCATAGACTCTAAACTAGCCTACAAGTTTAATACGAAAGGATTGTTGCATTAGCCAGAAATTAGACGAAGAAATGAAATGGTCTAATGGAAATTACCGTTTGTTTGAACCAAGAGATGAAACCGGGATAGCCGCCTCCATGCATTGCCAGAAGCTCATACTCTTCGACGGAATCCTTTTGGATCACCGCTCCATATGAGAATTTGGCGACGTATCGACTGTATCAAATATCCGGGAATAAGAGCAGTTCAAAGGAATTAGAGGTTGCGAAACAATGTACCGAGAACTTACTCGATGTACGGCCGCACTTCTGTTAGGTTGTTCAAGATATACAACGTAATGGTCCGCCATTCGTCGACATCCAGCGATAAGGAAGTATAAGCACCGGCTCGTGCGAGCTTCCCTTTGAATAGGCTGAGGTTGGATCCACCCTTTTTAGGGTCGCCAGCATTGTACCGAGGCTTCGGATTATGCAAATGATGATTTTTGGCTTCGTAGTGTGCTGTCACGAAGTTTGCCGCCTCCTCAGTAATGAATGCCTCGGCCATCGATGCTTCAATTCGACGTTTATTTTTACATTTTTCTCGAAGCGTCTTCTGCATCCTCTCAGTTGCGTAGCACCAACGATTCTGCACGGGCCCCCCCAATCGTGCCTCGGTCGGGAGATGCAAAATCAAATGCTGCATTGGATTAAAGAAGCCCGGTGGAAAGATCTTCTCTAACTTGCAGATCAACTCCGGCACCAACTCTTCCAGTTCTTCTAGCAAGCCAGGCGATAGTTCTTTCGCACAAAGAACACGGAAGAAATAGCTCAGCTCTGCCAGTACTAGCCATTCATCCTCAGGGATAAAGCCACGCAACATCACCGGCATTACCCGCTCAAGCCATATGTGCCAATCATGACTCTTGAGACCAAATATTTTCAATTTTTCAAGGCTCGCTCCCCTCTTTAGATTCGCTGCATACCCATCAGGGAACATCAACTCCTTTTTCACCCACAGGATAATTTCCCTCATAGCTGGCCTTCCAAGATTGAACCATGCCTTTGGCTTCGTCCAGTTCTGCTTTCCTTTCGGTTGTCGCATATTTTGTAGCGGTCTATCACATAGAGCCTCCTGATCAACTCTAGCCTTAGGATTATCCTTTGTTTTCCCCTCTATGCTGAACAATGTACCAAAGAGGGCCTCGCCGACATTCTTTTCAGTGTGCATCACGTCAATGTTGTGTGGGCAAAGGAGGTCTTTGAAGTAAGGCAGATCCCACAAGCATGTCTTGTGAGTCCAGGCGTGTTCGGAATTATACCCCTTGAAATACCCTGGACGCTCCGGATCCGGCTCGAGAGAGTTGAACTGATCCAGGGTCTGTTGGTCTGTCAACGCAGGTGGTGCAGAGTTTTTGACAACTCTACCTTTGATGAAGTTCTTCTTGTCTTTTCTGAACTTATGGCGAGGATCCAGGAACTGTCTATGCATGTCGAAGCAAGAAAACTTGCCACCCGCCTGCAGCCGACGAAACTCAAGAGCTGCCTTGCATGTGGGGCACGGGAACCTTCCATGCACACACCAGCCAACGAATAGCGCATACGCCGGCAAGTCATGCATCGAGTACATGTACCACGCACGCATTAGGAAGTTTTTTTTTGTAGCGGCGTCGTATGTCTTGATCCCATTATCCCAAGCTTCTTGCAGTTCATCCTTAAGCGGCTGCATGTACACATTCATATTCTTCCCCGGATAGTTGGGCCCCGGAATTATCAACGTCAGGAAAATGTTCTTTCTTTGCATAATCTGTCCGGGGGGGAGATTGAGTGGAATGACAAATACAGGCCAACAACTGTATTGAGCTGCCATCATACCAAACACATTGAACCCATCCGTGCTTATGGCGATTCGAGGATGCCTTGGATCTGCCGCTTTAGCATGATGTATTGCATCGAAGCGCTTCCACGCAAAAGCGTCCGATGTGTGTACCAACATCGGCTCCCCATTTGCATCTAGTTCGGTTCTTTTGCTCAATTTGTGCCATGTCATCTGTCTGGCCGTCTCTTCGACCATGACAAGACGTTGAAGTCTTGGTATGATTGGCATATACCGAAGAACATTAACTGGGATTTTTGTCTGACTCTTCTCACCCATACCATTGTCTACCTCAACATACCTGGAAGACTGGCAAACGGGACAATACTTCAAGTCCGCATACTCAAGCCTAAATAAGGCACATCCTTTCTCACAGGCATCTATCTTCTCATAGGGCATCTTAAGTGCACGGAGGATTTTGTCCGACTGGTACAGGTTTGCAGGCATTACATGGCCTTTGGGTAGAAAGCGTCCAAATAGTGTCATCATCGCGTCGTAACATTCTCTGCCCAAGTTGAATTGAGCCTTCAGAGCCATTACTTGTGTGATGGCATCCAGCTGACAAAGCTCAGTGTGCTCGTGGAGAGGACGTTTTGAAGACTCCAACATATCATTGAAGGCCTTTGCAGATTCCTCCATCTCATCGTCCGAATCCCGAGCATCATCAAAGCCTTCCACCATGTCTTCCATCCCGATACCATGCTCGTCGGTGCGATGACGGCCCTCCTCAGCTCTGGCACGTTGGGCAGACTCACCATGAAATGTCCAGACCATATAATCAGGCGTAAAACCCAACTTCTGCAGGTGTTTGATCATTTCAAACTCGGACTTCTTATGAAAGTTGTCGCAGTCGACACAGGGGCACCAGTTTGTTTCCTGTCCATTTGCAAATGCGGCTCTCACAAACCACTTGGTTTTTCTTAGCCATTCATGGGTCATGTCTTTCTGACTAGTGTGACCGGTGTGCATCCACGCACGATCACTCATCTTGCCTAGCTACTGGACACACAAGAAATATATACATAATTCAGCAAACCATATTCATCAGTTAATAGAGTTTGTCAGTTTTATTACGTCCAGGCAACCTAGACGCTAGTAGGTAAAGATAGGTCCTAATCCCACCCGAGTATGTGTAGATTTGGTTCGTTTTCCCATGCTCTGCTCCGGATCCGACGCAAAATTTTGGCAGCACCTCCCCGCTGTTCTCCTGATACACGTCTCGGCAATAAGCAGAGAGGATGTGTACCCGGAGAACAACAGGGAGGCACTGACGAAATTCTGCATCGGATCCGGAGCAGAGCATATGGGAAAACGAACCCAATCTACACATACTTGGGCTGTCCATGGATAACGTTGGACAATTCGAAAGAATCACGGTTATAAATATGCAAATGCATGCATATTTATATATGTAACCCTTTCGAACAGGAGACGCATAGTGGTCACGCATACTGATGATTGACACCTATAGCTAGCAAGTTTCATCGGCACGAAGACCAGAACAGAGCAAATGAAGGGGGGAGGAGGAGATGTCATTTGTGCTCACCCACGAACGCAGGGGCGGAGCTCGTCGAACGCACGGGGAGGTCGTCGAACACCAGACCCTCGCTGCCCCGAAAGAACTGCACATTTAAATCCACCCGATCAACACAAATATATATGATGTTTTTCTTAACAAAATCGGGAAATATACTTCCTAACTCATAATTCACAAATATATGACCCCATCGGCCTCTGGAAGGCCGAAGAGCACCTTTTCGGTCAACAGGAGGCCGAAGAGGTGTCGGGGGTCAGGGGTGTCGTGTCTGGGTGGCGTGGTGTCGGGGTGTCGTGGTGTCGGGGTGTCGGGGTCGGGGTGTTTGGGGGTGTCGTGTCTGGGTGTCGTGGTGTCGGGGTGTCAGGGGTGTCGGGGTCGGGGTCGGGGTCGGGGTGTCGGGGGGTGTCGTGTCTGGGTGTCGCGGTGTTAGGGGTGTCGGGGTCGGGGTGCCGTGTCGGGGTCGGGGTGTCGGGTCGGGGTCGGGGTGCCGTGTCGGTGTCGGGGTGTCGGGTCGGGGTCGGGGTCGGGGTGCCGTGCCGGGGTCGGGGTCGGGGTCGGGGTGTCGGTGTCGGGGTGTCGGGTCGGGGTCGGGTTGTCGGGTCGGGGTCGGGGTGCCGTGTCGGGGTCGGGATCGAGGTCGGGGTGTCGGGGTCGGGGTGTGGGGTCGGGGTCGGGTTGTCGGGTTGGGGTCGAGGTGCCGTGTCGGGGTGGGGGTTTTTTCTCTTTTTTTCTTTTCTTCTTCTTCCTCTTCTTTCTTTTCTTCCTTTTCTTCCTTTTTTTCCTTCTTCTTCTTCTTCTTCCTCCTTTCCTTTTTCCTCTTCTTCTTCTCCTCCTCTCCTCTTTTTTCTTCTTCTTCTTCCTCTTCTTCTTTTTTCTTCTCCTCCTCCTCCTCTTCTTCTTCTTCCTTTCCTTTTTTCCTCTTCTTCTTCTCCTCCTCTCCTCTTTTTTTCTTCTTCTTCTTCTTCTTTTTTCTTCTCCTCCTCCTCTTCTTCTGTTTCTTCTTCTTATTATTATTTTTTGTTCTTTTTCTTTTTTATTTTTCCTTTTTTTTCATCTTCTTTTCTTCTTTTTTTTCTTCTAGGTTTTTTTTCTACCTAAATGTCTAAATATTTTTTCCTATTTACCCAAACACCTAAACAACTATTTGCAAAACATCTAAAAACAGAAAACTAAAAATCTAATTAGAAAAACAGAAAAAAAAAATTAAAAGGGGGGCAGGGGAAGCTCACCAGAGAGGGGCAGGGGGCAGGGCGGCCGGCGGCGAGGAGAGGAGGCCGGCGGCGAGGAGAGGAGGCCGCCGGGGAGGGGGCGGCGGCGGCAGGAGGGCCGTGAGGAGGGGGCGGCGCCACAGTGGTGGAGGTGCGCCACGGGGAGTGGGGCAGGCGGTGGTGGAGGGCGGGGAGGGGGCGGCGGCGGCGGTGAGAGAGGGGGGGAGGGGGCGGCGGCGAGAGGGCGGGGAGGGGGCGGCGAGAGGGCGGGGAGGGGGCGGCGGCGGCGGCGGCGGTGAGAGAGGGGAACGGGCGCGGGTGTGAGAGAGAGAGAGGTGAGAGAAAGAGAGAGAGGCGGGAGGCGCGGGGGGATGGCGAAAATTAAGCCACCTCTTTGCCGTCTGCTGGCAGACGGCAAAGAGGGGGGCCGTTAGCCCGTCCCCGCCGTTACACTGTGGGGCCCCCTCACCTCTTTGCCGTCTGCTGGCAGACGGCAAAGAGTTCTTTGCCGTCTGCCAGCAGACGGCAAAGAAGTGGCCCGTGTGACCTGGCAAGTGCAGTACCAAGTGGGGCCCACTTTGTTCTTTGCCGTCTGCTAGCAGACGGCAAAGAACTCTTTGCCGTCTGCCAGCAGACGGCACAGAAGTGCAGATGGCAAAGAGCCTCTTTGCCATCAGCATGTTCTTTGCCGTCTGCTTTATAAAAGCAGACGGCAAATATCCTCTTTGCCATCTGCCAGTAGACGGCAAAGAGCTGGCAGATGGCAAAGTCCGTGATTCCGGTAGTGTCTAGTGAAAACTATGGCCGCATGGTCTATCTTTTATCATATTGCTTTCAATCTATAAAATCAAAAATACAAAAATACCTTGCTGTAATTTATTTACCTTTCTTTTATTTTAAGTTTTATCCACCTACTATCAGATTTAATCGTTGCAAATAATCGTTGAAGGGATTGACAACCCCTTTATCGCGTTGGGTGCAAGTATTTGTTTGTTTGTGCAGGTGCTATCGTTGGTGACTTGTGTGGACCTCCTACTGGATTGATACCTTGGTTCTTAACTGAGGGAAATACTTATCTCTACTTTGCTGCATCACCCTTTCATCTTCAAGGGAAAAACCAACGCAAGCTCAAGAAGTAGCAGGAAGAATTTCTGGGGCCGTTGCCGGGGAGGATCTACATCAAGCCTACCAAGTACCCATCAAACTCTCATCTCTTGCATTTACTTTATTTTCCATTTGCCTCTCATTTTCCTCTCCCCCACTTCTAAAATGTTTTCAGAAAAACACAAAAATATTTTCCGTTTGCCTTTCCGATAGCCTTCCCGTTTGCTTTCTGTTTGCTTGTGTGCTAGATTGCTTGCTCCGTTACGATGTCTCAAGAAAATACTAAGTTGTGTGATTTTTCCAATACTAATAATAATGATTTTATTAGTTCTCCGATTGCTCCCACCACTAGTGCAGAATATTATGAAATTAATGCCGCTTTGCTGAATCTTGTTATGAAAGAACAATTTTCTGGTAGTCCTAATGAAGATGCTGCATCCCATCTTAATACTTTCGTTGAATTGTGTGATATGCAAAAGAAAAAAGATGTGGATAATGATGTTATCAAATTAAAATTATTTCCGTTCTCACTACGAGATCGTGCTAAAACTTGGTTTTCATCCTTGCTGAAAAATAGTATTGATTCATGGGATAGGTGTAAGGATGCTTTTATTTCCAAGTATTTTCCTCCTGCTAAGATTATCTCTCTTAGGAACGATATAATGAATTTTAAGCAACTTGATCATGAACATGTTGCACAATCATGGGAGAGGATGAAATTGATGATAAGAAATTGCCCTACTCATGGTTTAAGTTTATGGATGATCATAATTTTTATGCGGGATTGAATTTTGCATCTAGAAATCTTTTAGATTCCGCCGCGGGAGGTACTTTATGGCAAATTATTCTCAATGGCATACCGAAAGATCTTCTACTAGTAAAAAAGTGCATGCTATTGAAGAAATTAATACTTTGAGTGAAAAGATGGATGAACTTATGAAATTGGTTGCTAATAAGAGTGCTCATGTTGATCCTAATGATGTGCCTTTGTCTACTTTGATTGAGCATAATAATGATTCTATGGATGTGAATTTTGTTGGTAGGAATAATTTCAACAACAATGCTTATAGAGGCAATTTTAATCCTAGGCCGTTTCCTAGTAACTCCTCTAATAATTATGGTAATTCCTACAACAATTCTTATGGTAATAATAATAAAATGCCCTCTGATCTTGGGATTAATATTAAAGAATTTATCAATTCTCAAAAGATTTTCAATGCTATGATAGAAGAAAAACTGCATAAGTTTGATGAAGTGGCTAGGAACGTTGATAGAATCGCTCATGATGTTGATTCTCTTAAAACTAAAATTTTGCTACCCAAATTTGATATTAATGAGTCTCCGAAATCTATCAAAATTTCTATTAATGAAAGTAGGGAGAGAACCGCTAGAATGCGAGCTAAGAGAGAATTGCTAGAAAAAGCGTTTTCACCCAGTTTTTGTGATAATCATGATGAAGATCTTAAAGTAATTGGTGTGACTCCTATTGAATCTTTGTTTGATAAAGTAAAACTTGATGAAAAAGGGACTGGAGAAGAGTCAACTTTATCTAGAAGGCGTCCCAATAATTTGGAGGGTGATGATCTTAATGAAAATTTTGATAAAAGTGGGTTTGGCGAGGTCAAGACTTTAACTAGTGATGTACCCACTCTTTTGGATTTCAAGGACTTTAACTTTATAATTGCGATTTGATTGAGTGTATTTCCTTGTTGCAATCCATGCTTAATTCACCCAACGCTTATGATCAAAACAGAGCTTTCACTAAACATATCGTAGAAGCCATGATGAAAGCTTTAGAGGAAAAACTAGAATTGGAGGTTTCAATCCCTAGAAAATTGTATGATGAATGGGAACCTACCATTAAAATCAAGATTAGAAATTATGAGTGCAATGCTTTATGTGATTTGGGTGCTAGCGTTTCCACTATTCCAAAATCTCTATGTGATGTGCTAGGCCTACATTAATTGGATGAATGTTCTTTAAATTTGCACTTAGCGGAGTCCACTATCAAGAAACCTATGGGTAGAATAAATGATGTGCTTATTCTTGCAAATAGAAATTATGTGCCCGTAGATTTCATTGTGCTTGATATTGATTGCAATCCATCTTGGCCCATAATACTTGCTAGACCTTTCCTTAGAACTATTGGTGCTATTATTGAGATGAAGGAAGGTAACATTAGGTTTCAATTTCCATTACGGAAGGGCATGGAACACTTCCCAAGAAATAAAATTAAGTTACCATATGAATCTATTATGAGGGCCACCTATGGAATTAGTACTAAAGATGACAATACTTGAAACTATGCATTACGCCTAGCTGGGGGCGTAAAACGATAGCGCTTGTTGGGAGGCAACCCAATAGTTATCTTATTTTTCTTGTTGCTTTTTCTTTTTTCAATAAACACACAATTATGCTTCTGAAATGATTGTATTTTTTGTTTTTTATGTAGTGTTTGTGCCAAGTAGAACCTTTGGGATGATTTGGAAGATAGTTGATTTGATTCTGTGAGAAAACAGAAACTTTTGCGCCCAGTTCTGGAATTTTGTAAATTCACTGGTACGTGATTCTGATCTGAATGTTTTACACATGATTGATAAACAAATTTCCCACGTTTTACTAATGTTTCAGAATTTTTGGAGTTCAAGAAGTATTATGTTAATTCAGGTCTTTACAGAATGTTCTGTTTTTGACGGATTCTGTTTTCGTTGCATAGTTTGCTTGTTTTGATGAATCTATGGGTTGTATCGGGGGGTATAAACCATGGTGAAGTTAGAATACATTAGGTATTATGCAATTAAAAATTTGAATGAGTTTACAACAGTACCTAAAGTAGGATTTGCCTTTGTTCACTAACGGATCTCACGAGTTTTCTGTTGAGTTTTGTGTGTTGAACTTTTCAAGTTTTGAGTGAGATTGCTATGGATAAAGGAACAAAGAGTGGCAAGAGCCTAAGCTGGGGGATGCCCAAGGCACCCCAAGATAATATTCAAGGAAAACCAAGAGCCTAAGCTTGGGGATGCCCCGGAAGGCATCCCCTCTTTTGTTTACAATCTATCGGTAACTTACTTGAGGCTATATTTTTATTCACCACATGATATGTGTTTTGCTTGGAGCGTCGTGTATTATATGATTCTTTGCTTTGTTTGCTTTTTAGTTTGCCACAATCATCTTTGCTGGACACACCTTGTTTGGGAGGAACACACATTAATCGTGATTTGTTACAATACTCTTTGTGCTTCACTTATACTTTTTGAGCTAGGCAGTTGATCTAGTGCTTCACTTATACTTTTTAGAGCATGGCGGTGGTTATATTTTAAAGAAATAGTTGCACTCTCATGCTTCACTTATATATTTTTGAGAGTCTTGATAATAGTAATGGCAATATGCACGGGTTATGATTTTGGTCCTAATATGATAGGTATTTGATACGTCTCCAACGTATCTATAATTTTTGATTGTTCCATGCTATTATAGTATCAATCTTGGATGTTTTACATACACTTACAAGCAATTATATATCATTTTTTGGGACTAACCTATTAACTTAGTGCCCAGTGCCAGTTGCTGTTTTTTTGCCTGTTTTTGGTTTTTCAGAATATCAGTACCAAACGAAGTCCAAATGCCACAAAACTTTTTAGAGGTTTTTTTCTGGACAAAAGAGACACTAGAAGCTTCAGGATAGGGCCAGAAGACAGAGGAGGTGGCCACGAGCCACCAGGGCACGCCCAGGGGGGTGGCCGCGCCCTTGTGCCTCGTAGGCCCACCTCTGCCCCGTTTGACCTAATTCCACCTCTATAAATTCTCTAAAATTGGGAAACCAACAGAGGAGTCCACGAAATACTTTTCCACCGCCGTAAGTTCCTGTTCTCGAGAGATCCCATCTGGAGGCCTTTTCCGGCACTCTGCCGGAGGGGGATTCGATCACGGAGGGGCTCTACATCAACCTTGCTGCCCTTCCAATGATGTGTGAGTAGTTTACCACAGACCTACGGGTCCATAGTTAGTAGCTAGATGGCTTCTTATCTCTATTTGATCTTCAATACAATGTTCTCCTCGATGTTCTTGGAGTTCTATCCGATGTAATCACTTTTTGCGGTGTGTTTGTTGGGATCCGATGAATTGTGAGTTTATGATCAGATTATCCATGAATATTTTTTGAGTCTTCTCTGAACACTTTTATGCATGATTGTTATAGCCTCGTATTTCTCTCCGATCTATTGATTTGGTTTGGCCAACGAGATTGATTTATCTTGCAATGGGAGAGGTGCTTTGTAATGGGTTCGATCTTGCGGTGCCCAATCCCAGTGGCAGTAGGGGACATGGAACGTATTGTATCATTGCTATTAAGGATAAAAAGATGGGGTTTATTCATGCGTGAGTTTACTTTGTCTACATCATGTCATCTTGCTTAAGGCATTACTCCGTTCTTTATGAACTTAATACTTTAGATGCAAGCTGGATAGCGGTTGATGTGTGGAGTAATAGTAGTAGATGCAGGCAGGAGTCGGTCTACTTGTCTCGGACGTGATGCCTATATACATGATCATTGCCTTGGATATCGTCATGATTATTTGCTTTTCTATCAATTGCCCAACAGTAATTTGTTTACCCACCGTATGCTATTTTCAAGAGAGAAGCCTCTAGTGAAAACTATGGCCCCCGGGTCTACCTTTATCATATATTAAAAATCCTAAAAATACCTTGCTGCAATTTTACTTTATTTATTTTATTTTGTATTCTAGTTTGATCTATCTATCTATCACCATACAATTTAATCTTGCAAATAACCGCCAAGGGATTGACAACTCCTTGTTCGAGTTGGGTGCGAGGATTTATTGTTTTGTGTGCAGGTGCTGCTAACGAGTTGTTGCGTGATTCTCCTACTGGATTGATAACCTTGGTTTCATAACTGAGGGAAATACTTATCTCTACTGTACTGCATCATCCCCTCCTCTTCGAGGAAATCCCAACGCAGCTCACAAGTAGCAGGAAGAATTTCTGGCGCCGTTGCCGGGGAGACATCATCAACACTATCAAGTACCGATGCATAAACTTTCATCTCCTTGCATTTACATTATTTGGCATTTTCCTCTCGTTTTCATCTCCCCCACTTCTAAAATGTTTTTTTTACAAAACACAAAAATATTTTTCTTTACTATCTTTGCTTGTGTGCCATGTGCCTTCTATTTGCTTGCATCTTCGCTTGCTAAAAATCTATTGATATGGATCCTCATCCACTTGCTAATCTTTTCAAAAGATCGAATTATGATGAACCAAGTGCTAGTGAGTTGAGTGCACTTGATTATCTCTATGATGTTTTGCTTGAAAATCATGAATCTGAAAATTGTGATGAAGTGTTGGAAGAAGAAATTTATAAAGTGATTCATGATAGCTCCTTGAATGAAAAGCATGATTGCAATAATGTTATTATAAATTCTATTAATGTCAATTGTGTTAATAATATGCAAAATTACAAGCTTGGGGATGAAATTTTTGTTATATCCACTACTTATTGCAATGATCATGATTGGGGTGATAATGCTTCTTACGATCTTGAAAATTTATTTAAGCCTCATGATGAATATGCTATTGATAATAATGTTTGCAATAGTATTGATAGTGGGTTTGGAACAGTGTCAACTTTAGGTAAAAAGAATCCCACATATTAAGAGAGTGTTCAATCTTATGAAATTTTTGATAAATGTGGGTTTGGAGAGGTCATGACTTTAGGTGATATTAATCCCACTATCTTGGAAGATTATAAAACTTTTATGCATGTGGATCATGAAGAGAAAATTCTATATGATAGCTATATTGTTGAATTTGATTATGATCCTACATGTAATTATTATGAGAGAGGAAAATATGGTTATAGAAATCTTCATGTTACTAAATTATCTCTCTTCATGTTGAGATTGCTATTGTTTCTTTCTTCTTCCATGCATATGTTAGATATTTCTTGTCTTGATAATTTGTTTGCTTATAAAATGCCTATGCATAGGAAGTATGTTAGACTTAAATGTGTTTGTCATATGCTATATGATGCTCTCTTTGTGTTCCAATTATTATCTTTCATGTGAGCATCATTGAAATTTCAAGCGTATCTTAATGGCTATAAAGAAAGAGATTGTTGGGAGACAACCCAATAGTTATCTTTTTCTGTTCTTTTTGTGTGCACACAATTATGCTACTGTTATAGTTGTGTTTTTTATGTTTTAATTAGTGTTTGTGCCAAGTAAAGCCTTTGGGATGATTTGGATGATAGTTGCTTTGATCCTGTGCAAAAACAGAAACTTTTGCGTCCAGTAGCAGAATTATATAAAATTGCTGGAGCATGATAAAATTCTGAATTTTTTAAACATGATTAATATACAAATTGCCCACGTTTTCCTAATTTTTCATAATTTTTGGAGTTACAGAAGTATGGTCAATGTTCAGATTGCTACAGACTGTTCTGTTTTTGATAGATTCTGTTTTTGATGCATTGTTTTGCTTGTTTTGATGAAACTATGGATTGTATCGGGGGGGGGGGGGGTATAAGCCATGGAGAAGTTAGAATACAGTAGGTATAATGCAAAAATAAAATATGAATGTGTTTGCAACAGTACTTAAAGTAGTGATTTGCTTTATTATACTAACAGATATCATGAAGGTTTTGTTGAGTTTTGTGTGATTGAAGTTTTGGGTGAGATCATGATGGATGAAGGAATAAGGAGTGGCAAGAGCCTAAGCTTGGGGATTCCCGAGGCACCCCAAGGTAATATTCAAGGACTCCCAAGCAACTAAGCTTGGGGATGCCCCGGAAGGCATCCCCTCTTTCTTCTACCAACTATCGGTAATTTTACTTGGAGCTATATTTTTATTCGTCACATATCATGAGTTTTGATTGGAGCGTCGTGTATTATATGAGTCTTTGTTTTGCTTTCTTTTTAGTTTGTCACAATCATCTTTGCTGGATACACTTATTTGAGAGAGCCACACGTTTATCATGATTTGTTAGAATACTCTACGTGCTTCACTTAAATCTTTTGAGCTAGGCAGTTGCTCTAGTGCTTCACTTATATCTTTTTTAGCACGGCGGTGATTAAATTTTGAAGAAATATTTGCACTCTCATGCTTCACTTATATCTTTTTCAGAGTTGCTAATAGTAATGGTAATTTGCACAAGATATGAATTTGGTCACAAAGTGATGAATATTCAAGAGGGATATAATAAAAACTTTCATGTAGATCATTGGATATGATAAGTTTGATTCCTTGCAATAGTTTTGTGATATGGAGATGAAAATATGTGAGTCATGTTAGTGAGTAATTGTGGTTTAGTAAGAATATTGGTGTTAAGGTTTGTGATTCCCTATGCATGCACATAAAGTCAATAGTTATTCAACGAAATTATATCCTACTTATGGTGCATTATTCAGTGTTAGTTATGTTCAATGCATGTTTATGACCGTTTTCGCTTTTTGGTTGGTCGGTTCTCAATCTATTTGCTAGCCTTCATTTGTACTAAGCGGGAATGCTGCTTGTCCATCCAATTCCTTAAACCTAAAGTTGTGCCATATGAGTCCACTATACCTACCTATATGCGGTATTGACATGCCGTTCCAAGTAAATTTGCATGTGCAAACTCTAATTTTCCAAAATAATTTTCCGTTTTGTGTGCCCGTACAGCTCATGAAGCGGCAGGGGGTGGCCAATATTTTCCATGCTAGGTGTGTTATTCTCATGATGAGTGTTTATTCACTTGTCCTTGCACGAGAAAGTGGCAAGGTACTAGGGATGCCCGGTCCCGAAATGAAAAAAAATGATATGATGATAATAATAAATTCCTTGGAAAGTGATGGTATGGAAGGCTCCCGTGGATACGGCTACCCATGGATTGTGAAAGAATGGTGGAAAGCAAATAAACTTTATTTTCTGTTTGGGAACCGCCTATAATGTGTCTAGCATGGAAGATATTGGGAATTCTTGGTCGTTTTCGTTGACAGGAAAAGCATGCCTCTCAAAATAATTTTATCTCTCTAATTTAAGCCTTGAGCTCTGGCACCTTTGCAAATCTCTGCTTCCCTCTAAGAAGGGCCTATCTATTTACTTTTATGCAATTTTTATTTTTATTTTGAGTCTCCATCTTCTCTTACAAAGAACCAAGTAAATAGCACTATTGTCATACTTGTGCATTGGGTGTAGCTAATATTGAGTATGTTTCATGAATGGACCAATGATTGAGCATAATGGGCTAGGGATAACTTTCTTTAGCGTTGATATTTTGAAAGACATGGTTGCTTGTTAGTATGCTTGAGTATTTATATTTTCATGTCAAACTATAGACTATTGCTTTGAATAATTCAAGTCCAAATGTCCATGCCACAAAAGAAAAGAGTATATGATGAATATGATAGGTAGCATTCCACATCAAAAATTATGTTTTTATCATTTACCTACTCCAGGACGAGCAGGAATTAAGCTTGGGGATGCTTGATACGTCTCCAACGAATCTATAATTTTTGATTGCTCCATGCTATTATAGTATCAATCTTGAATGTTTTATATACACTTACAAGTAATTATATATCATTTTTTGGGACTAACCTATTAACTTAGTGCCCAGTGCCAGTTGCTGTTTTTTTGCCTATTTTCGGTTTTTCAGAATATCAGTACCAAACGAAGTCCAAATGCCACGAAACTTTTTGGAGATTTTTTTCTGGACAAAAGAGACACTACAAACTTCGGGAGAGGGCCAGAAGACAGAGGAGGTGGCCACGAGCCACCAGGGCGTGCCCAGGGGGGGTGGACGCGCCCTGGTGCCTCGTGGGCCCACCTCTGCCCCGTTTGACCTAATTCCACCTCTATAAATTCTCTAAAACCGGGAAAACGATAGAGGAGTCCACGAAATACTTTTTCCGCCACCGCAAGTTCCTGTTCTCGAGAGATCCCATCTGGAGGCCTTTTCCGGCACTGCTACTTGTAGCTTGCGTTGGTATTTTCCCCGAAGAGGAAGGGATGATGCAGCACAGTAGAGATAAGTATTTCCCTCAATTATGAAACCAAGGTTATCGAACCAGTAGGAGAATCATGCAACACCTCGTTAGCAGCACCTGCACACAAACAACAAATCCTTGCACCCAACGCAAACGAGGGGTTGTCAATCCCTCGGCGGTCAATTGCAAGTTTAAATTGTATGTGATAGATAGATAGATAGATAGATAGATTGAAACAAAAATACAAAATAAAATAAATAAAGGAAAATGGCAGCAATATTTTTAGGATTTTAGTAATATGATTTAGATAAACCCGGGGGCCATAGTTTTCACTAGAGGCTTCTCTCAAGAAAATAGCATACGGTGGGTAGACAAATTACTGTTGGGCAATTGATAGAAAAGCAAATAATCATGACGATATCCAAGGCAATGATCATGTATATAGGCATCACGTCCGAGACAAGTAGACCGACTCCTCCCTGCATCTACTACTATTACTCCACACATAGACCGCTATCCAGCATGCATCTAGTGTATTAAGTCCATAAAGAACGGAGTAACGCCTTAAGAACGATGACATGATGTAGACAAGATAAACTCACATATGAATAAACCCCATCCTTTTACCCTTAATAGCAACGATACAAACGTGTCATGTCCCTTTTCTGTCACTGGGATTGAGCACCACAAGATCGAACCCATTACAAAGCACCTCTTCCCATGGCAAGATAAATCAATCTAGTTGGCCAAACCAAATCAATAGATCGGAGAAGAAATACGAAGCTATAATAATCATGCATAAAAGAGATCAGAGAAGACTCAAATAATATTCATGGATAATCTGATCATAAACTCACAATTCATCGGATCCCAACAAACACACCGCAAAATGTGATTACATCGGATAGAACTCCAAGAACATCGAGGAGAACATTGTATTGAACATCAAAAAGAAAGAAGAAGCCATCTAGCTACTAACTATGGACCCGAAGGTCTGTTGTAAACTACTCACGCATCATCGGAAGGGCAGCAAGGTTGATGTAGAGCCCCTCCGTGATCAATTCCCCCTCCAGCGGAGTACCAGAGAAGGCCTCCAGATGGGATCTCTCGAGAACAGAAACTTGCGGTGGCGGAAAAAGTATTTCGTGGACTCCCCTAAGGGTTTCTGATTTTTCCTGAATTTATAGTGGTGGAATTAGGTCAAACGGAGCTCTGTGGGCCTCACGAGGTACCACGGCGCGCCTGCCCCCCCACCCCCAGGCGTGCCCTGGTGCCTCGTGGGCACCTCCTGGGGCTTTTGGCCTCCTCCCGAAGCTTCTAGTGTTTATCTTGTCCAGAAAAAAATCTCCAAAAAGTTTCATGGCATTTGGACTTCGTTTGGTATTGATTTTCTGTAAAACAAAAATAGGGCAGAAAACAGCAACTGGCACTGGGCACTGAGTTAATAGGTTAGTCTCCAAAACTGATATATAATTGCTGTAAATGCATATAAAAACATCCAAGATTGATAATATAACATCATGGAACAATCAAAAATTATAGATACGTTGGAGATGTATCAGCATCCCCAAGCTTAATTCCTGCTCGTCCTCGAGTAGGTAAATGATAAAAACAGAATTTTTGATGTGGAATGCTACCTATCATATTCATCACATATTCTTTTCTTTTATAGCATGGACATTGGACTTGAATGATTCAAAGCAATTGTCTATAATTTGACATGAAGATATAAATACTCAAGCATGCTAACAAGCAACCATGTCTTTCGAAATATCAACGCTAAAGAAAGTTATCCCTAGCCCATTATGCTCAATCATTGATCCATTCATGAAACACACTCAAATATTAGCTACATCCAATGCACAAGTATGACAATAGTGCTCACTAGTTGGTGCTTTATAAGAGAAGATGGAGACTCTAGTAAAAATAAAAATTGCATAAAAGTAAATAGATAGGCCCTTCGCAGAGGGAAGCAGAGATTTGTCAAATGTGCCAGAGCTCAAGGCTGAAATTAAAGAGATAAAATATTTTGAGAGGCATGCTTTTCCTGTCAACGAAAATGACCGAGAATTCCCATTATTTTCCATGCTAAACACATCATAGGCGGTTCCAAAACAGAAAGTGAAGTTTATTTCCTTTCCACCATTCTTTCAGAATCCATGGCTAGCCGTATCCACGGGTGCCCTCCATACCAACACTTTCCAAGGAATTTTGTTGTTATTAATTTTGATTTCATTGTGGGACTGTGCATCCCTATTACCAGCCATTTTCTCGTGCAATGACAAGTGAATAAACATTCATCGTGAGAATAACACACCTAGCATGGAAAATAATGGCCACCCCCTGCCGCTTCATGAGCGGTACGGGCACACAAAACGGAAAAAATATTTTGAAAATTAGAGTTGGCACACGCAAATTTACTTGGAACGGCATTGAAATACCGCATATAGGTAGATATAGTGGACTCATTTGGCACAACTTGGGTTTAAGGATTTTGGATGCACAAGCAGTATTTCCGCTTAGTACAAATGAAGGCTAGTAAATAGATTGAGAAGCAACCAACCAAAAAACGAAAACGGTCATAAACATGCATTGAACATAACTAACACCGAATAATGCACCATAAGTAGGATATAATTTCTTTGCATAACTATTGACTTGATATGCATGCATAGGGAATCACAAACTTTAGCACTAATATTCTTACTAAATCACAATTACTCACTAACATGACTCACATATTATCATTTCCATATCGCAAAATTATTGCAAGGAATCACATTTATCATATCCAATGATCTATATGAAAGTTTTTATTATATCCCTCTTGAATATTCATCACTTTGGGACTAAATTCATATCTTGTGCAAATTACCGTTACTATTATGAACTCTCAAAAAGATTTAAGTGAAGCATGAGAGTGCAAATATTTCTTCAAAATTTCAATCTTATCAATTGTCAAAATAATATAAGTGAAGCATGAGAATTCATTTCTTCAAAATTTCAATCAACTCTCAAAATAATAGAAGTGAAGCATGAGAGTTTATTTCTTCAAAATATAGCCACCACCGTGCTCAAAAAGATTTAAGTGAAGCACTAGAGCAACTGCCTAGCTCAAAAAATTTAAGTGAAGCACATAGAGTATTCTAACAAATGATGATGAACGTGTGGCTCTCTCAAGATAGGTGTGTTCAGCAAAGATGATTATGACAAACTAAAAAACAAACAAAGCAAAGACTCATATAATACACGATGCTCCAAGTAAAGCTCATATCATTTGACGAATAAAAATATAGCTCCAAGTAAAATTACCGATGGTTGGTAGAAGAAAGAGGGGATGCCTTCCGGGGCATCCCCAAGCTTAGACGCTAGAGTCTTCCTTCAATATTACCTTGGGGTGCCTCAGGCATCCCCAAGCTTAGGCTCTTACTACTCCTTATTCCTTCATACATCGTGATCTCACCCAAAACTTGAAAACTTCAATCACACAAAACTCAACAAAACCTTCGTGAGATCCATTAGCATAACAAAATAAATCACTACTCTAAGTACTGTTGCAAACCCATTCATATTTTATTTTTGCATTATACCTACTGTACTCTAACTTCACCATGGCTTATACCCCCGATACAATCCACAGATTCATCAAAACAAGCAAGTAGTGCATCAAAAACAGAATCTGTCAAAAACAGAATAGTCTGTAGAAATATATTTAAAAGCCATACTTATGTAACTCCAAAAATTCTGAAAAATTAGGACAACGTGGGAAATTCATATACCAATACTGTGTACAAATTTCAGATTTTTCTAACGCTCCAGTACAGAAACAAAATTCGGCCACTGGACGCAAAACTTTCTATTTTCCAAACAGCATCAATTATATTATCTTCCAAATCATCCTAAAGGTATTACTTGGCACAAATACTAATTAAAAACACAAAAACAAAATCATACCAGTAGCATAATTTTTAAAACACTCAATAAGATAAAAAAATTATTTTATTTATTGGGTTGCCTCCCAACAAGCGCTATTGTTTTATGCCCCTAGCTAGGCATAATGCATAGTTTCAAGTATTGTCATCTTTCTTCTTCTTATCCAATGGTGCACTTTCATCAAGGGGTTTTTCAAAGGTAATATGAAATATATCATCCATAGAAATTTTAGCATTAGCAAGTTGTCCATCTTTAAATCCCTCTTGATTACCGGCTACAATCCAAGAGTATTGTCTATTGACGCTATTGAAAACTTGTTGGATTATATTCAAAGGAGGAACTTCCTTTTTAATATTCTCATCAAAGATGTGGTCATTGCGTAACAAATATCTCAGCAAGTAATCATTATTATAAAGGATCTCATCTATTACCGGGTTTTCATGGTTCATACCATAAAAATCGAAGATCTCCCTAGCTTATCGCACTATGTGATCAAATTCATTCATGAGAACAAGGGTGGTTATTTTCTTAGCTCTAGGATCTTTTATAACTGGTAGCTCATAAAACAATCTTTGCAAAGTAGGATGGGTATGAATAAATCTTCTTTCAAGCTTAAGAATAAGTGCAGAAATAGCATCGGTATAATTCTTAGTTTATTTAAGTATAGGAGCATCATCAAAAGCCAAGGTCCCAATGCAATTAAAGAATTCTTGGATGACACTTTTTCCTATAACATTACCATGTCCCAACACAAAAGTTTTAGCGTCAAGATTGGTAGAACTTCGAATTTTAGGGGTTTTACCATCATCAGTTTCTGCCATGCCAAAATCACTCATGATAACAATCTTCAAGCAAGCGATAAAGAAAACAAGAAAAAAAGGAAAAACGGAAGATATTTTTGTATTTTTGTAAAAACGTTTTAGAAGCGGGGGAGATGAAAACGAGAGGCAAATGGCAAATAAAATAAATGCAAGGAGATGAGAGTTTATGCAAAGGTACTTGATAGATGTTGATGATGTCTCCCCGGCAACGGCGCCAGAAATTCTTCCTGCTACTTGTAGCTTGCGTTGGTATTTTCCC
The DNA here is from genome assembly GCA_039707655.1 of Elymus sibiricus. Classification (NCBI taxonomy): domain Eukaryota; kingdom Viridiplantae; phylum Streptophyta; class Magnoliopsida; order Poales; family Poaceae; genus Elymus; species Elymus sibiricus. The sequence goes on from CM077666.1 coordinate 517,620,577, forward strand.
CAAAGAGGAAGGGATGATGCTGCACAGTAGAGATAAGTATTTCCCTCAGTTATGAAACCAAGGTTATCGAACCAGTAGGAGAATCATGCAACACCTCGTAAGCAGCACCTGCACACAAACAACAAATCCTTGCACCCAACGCAAACGAGGAGTTGTCAATCCCTCGGCGGTCAATTGCAAGATTAAATTGTATGTGATAGATAGATAGATTGGAACAAAAATACAAAATAAAATAAATAAAAGAAAATGGCAGCAATATTTTTAGGGTTTTAGTAATATGATTTAGATAGACCCGGGGGCCATAGTTTTCACTAGAGGCTTCTCTCAAGAAAATAGCATACGGTGGGTAGACAAATTACTGTTGGGCAATTGATAGAAAAGCAAATAATCATGACGATGTCCAAGGCAATGATCATGTATATAGGCATCACGTCCGAGACAAGTAGACCGACTCCTGCCTCCATCTACTACTATTACTCCACACATCGACCGCTATCCAGCATGCATCTAGTGTATAAAGTCCATAAAGAACGGAGTAACGCCTTAAGAACGATGACATGATGTAGACATGATAAACTCACGTATGAATAAACCCCATCCTTTTACCCTTAATAGCAATGATACATACGTGTCATGTCCCTTTCTGTCACTGGGATTGAGCACCGCAAGATCGAACCCATTACAAAGCACCTCTTCCCATGGCAAGATAAATCAATCTAGTTGGCCAAACCAATTCAATAGATCGGAGAAGAAATACGAAGTTATAATAATCATGCATAAAAGACATCAGAGAAGACACAAATAATATGCATGGATAATCTGATCATAAACACACAATTCATCGGATCCCAACAAACACATCATAAAAAGTGATTACATCGGATAGAACTCCAAGAACATCGAGGAGAACATTGTATTGAACATCAAAAAGAGAGAAGAAGCCATCTAGCTACTAACTATGGACCCGAAGGTCTGTGGTAAACTACTCACGCATCATCGGAAGGGCAACAAGGTTGATGTAGAGCCCCTCCGTGATCGATTCCCCCTCCGGCGGAGTACCGGAGAAGGCCTCCAGATGGGATCTCCCAAGAACAGAAACTTGCGGCGGCGGAAAAAGTATTTCGTGGACTCCCCTATGGGTTTCTGATTTTTCCTGAATTTATAGTAGTGGAATTAGGTCAAACGGAGCTCTGTGGGCCCCATGAGGTACCAGGGCGCGCCTGCCCCCCCCCTAGGCGCGCCCTGGTGCCTCGTGGGCACCTCCTGGGGCTTCTGGCCTCCTCCCGAAGCTTCTAGTGTTTATCTTGTCCAGAAAAAATCTCCAAAAAGTTTCGTGGCATTTGGACTTCGTTTGGTATTGATTTTCTGTAAAACAAAAACAGGGCAAAAAACAGCAACTCGCACTGGGCACTGAGTTAATAGGTTAGACTCCAAAAATGATATATAATTGCTGTAAATGCATATAAAAATATCCAAGATTGATAATATAACAGCATGGAACAATCAAAAATTATAGATACGTTGGAGACGTATCAGCATCCCCAAGCTTAATTCCTGCTCGTCCTCGAGTAGGTAAATGATAAAAACAGAATTTTTGATGTGGAATGCTGCCTATCATATTCATCACATATTCTTTTCTTTTATAGCATGGACATTGGACTTGAATGATTCAAAGCAATAGTCTATAATTTGACAAGAAGATATAAATACTCTAGCATGCTAACAAGCAACCATGTCTTCCAAAATATCAACGCTAAAGAAAGTTATCCCTAGCCCATTATGCTCAATCATTGATCCATACATGAAACACACTCAAATATTAGTTACATCCAATGCACAAGTATGACAATAGTGCTATCTAGTTGGTGCTTTATAAGAGAAGATGGAGACTCAAGTAAAAATAAAAATTGAAATAAAAGTAAATAGATAGGCCCTTCGCAGAGGGAAGCAGAGATTTGTCAAATGTGCCAGAGCTCAAGGCTGATATTAAAGAGATAAAATATTTTGACAGGCATGCTTTTCCTGTCAACGAAAACGACCGAGAGTTCCCATTATTTTCCATGCTAGACACATCACAGGCGGTTCCCAAACAGAAAGTAAAGTTTATTTCCTTTCCACCATTCTTTCACAATCCATGGCTAGCAATATCGACGGGTGCCCTCCATACCAACACTTTCCAAGGAATTTTGTTGTTTTTAATTTTGATTTCATTGTGGGACTGGGCATCCCTATTACCAGCCATTCTCTCGTGCAATGACAAGTGAATAAACACTCATCGTGAGAATAACGCACCTAGCATGGAAAATAATGGCCACCCCCTGCCGCTTCAAGAGCGGTACGGGCACACAAAACGGAAAAATTATTTTGAAAATTAGAGTTGGCACACGCAAATTTACTTGGAATGGCATTGAAATACCGCATATAGATAGATATAGTGGACTCATTTGGCACAAGTGGGGTTTAAGGATTTTGGATGCACAAGCAGGATTTCCGCTTAGTACAAATGAAGGCTAGCAAATAGATTGAGAAGCAACCAACCAAAAAACAAAAACGGTCATAAACATGCACTGAACATAACTAACACCGAATAATGCACCATAAGTAGGATATAATTTCTTTGGATAACTATTGACTTGATGTGCATGCATAGGGAATCACAAACCTTAACACTAATATTCTTACTAAATCACAATTACTCACTAACATGACTCACACATTATCATTTCCATATCGCAAAACTATTTTAAGGAATCACACTTATCATATCCAATGATCTATATGAAAGTATTTCGTGGACTCTCCTAAGGGTTTCTGATTTTTCCTGAATTTATATTGGTGGAATTAGGTCAAACGGAGCTCTGTGGGCCCCACGAGGTACCAGGGCGCACCTGCCCCCCCCCCCCAGGCGCATCCTGGTGCCTCGTGGGCACCTCCTGGGGCTTGTGGCCTCCTCCCGAAGCTTCTAGTGTTTATCTTGTCCAGAAAAAAATCTCCAAAAAGTTTCGTGGCATTTGGACTTCGTTTGGTATTGATTTTCTGTAAAACAAAAATAGGGCAGAAAACAGCAACTGGCACTGGGCACTGAGTTAATAGGTTAGTCTCCAAAAATGATATATAATTGCTGTAAATGCATATAAAAACATCCAAGATTTATAATATAACATCATGGAACAATCAAAAATTATAGATACTTTGGAGACGTATCAGGCACTCTGCCGGAGGGGGATTCGATCACGGAGGGGCTCTACATCAACCTTGCTGCCCTTCCAATGATGCGTGAGTAGTTTACCACAGACCTACGGGTCTGTAGTTAGTAGCTAGATGGCTTCTTCTCTCTATTTGATCTTCAATACAATGTTCTCCTCGATGTTCTTGGAGTTCTATCCGATGTAATCACTTTTTGCGGTGTGTTTGTTGGGATCCGATGAATTGTGAGTTTATGATCAGATTATCCATGAATATTATTTGAGTCTTCTCTGAACTCTTTTATGCATGATTGTTATAGCTTCGTATTTCTCTCCGATTTATAGATTTGGTTTGTAATGGGAGAGGTGCTTTGTAATGGGTTCGATCTTGCGGTGCTAAATCACAGTGACCGTAGGGGACATGACACGTATTGTATCGTTTCTATTAAGGATAAAAAGATGGGGTTTATTCATGCGTGAGTTTACTTTGTCTACATCATGTCATCTTGCTTAAGGCGTTACTCCGTTCTTTATGAACTTAATACTCTAGATGCAAGCTGGATAGAGGTCGATGTGTGGAGTAATAGTAGTAGATGCAGGCAGGAGTCGGTCTACTTATCTCGGACGTGATGCCTATATACATGATCATTTCCTTGGATATCGTCATGATTATTTGCTTTTCTATCAATTGCCCAACAGTAATTTGTTTACCCACCGTATGCTATTTTCAAGAGAGAAGTCTCTAGTGAAAACTATGGCCCCCGGGTCTACCTTTATCATATATTAAAAATCCTAAAAATACCTTGCTGCAATTTTACTTTATTTATTTTATTTTGTATTCTAGTTCAATCTATCTATCTATCACCATACAATTTAATATTGCAAATAACCGCCAAGGGATTGACAACCCCTTGTTCGCGTTGGGTGCGAGGATTTGTTGTTTTGTGTGCAGGCGCTGCTAACGAGGATATAATAAAAACTTTCATGTAGATCACTGAATTTGATAAGTTTGATTCCTTGCAATAGTTTTGCGATATGAAGATGGGAATATGTGGGTTGTGCTAGTGAGTAATTGTGGTTTAGTAAGAATATTGGTGTTAAGGTTTATGATTCCCGAAGCATGCACGTATAGTCTCCCGTTATGCTAAGAAGCTGGAGCATGATTTATTATTGATTGTCTTCCTTATGAGTGGTGGTCGGGGATGGGCGATGGTCTTTTCCTAAAAATCTATCCCCCTAGGGGCATGCGTAGTAGTACTTTGCTTCGAGGGCTAATAGACTTTTGCAATAAGTATGTGAGTTCTTTATGACTAATGTGAGTCCATGGATTATACACACTCTCACCGATCCGCAATTTTCTAGCCTCTTCGGTACCGTGCATTGCCCTTTCTCACCTTGAGATGTGGTGCAAACTTCGTCGGTGCATCCAAACCCCGTGATATGATACGCTCTTTCACACATAAGCCTCTTTATATCTTCCTCAAAACAGCCACCATACCTACCTATTATGGCATTTCCATAGCCATGCCGAGATATATTGCCATGCAACTTCCACCGTTCTGTTTTTATGACACACATCATCATTGTCATATTGCTTTGCATGATAAACATAGCTTACATAGTATTTGTGGCAAGGCCACCGTTCATCATTTTCATACATGCTATGTTTGATCAATGCACATCCTGGTACACCGCCAGAGGCATTCATATGGAGTCATATTTTTGTTCTAGTATCGAGTTGTAATTCTGAGTTGTAAGTAAATAAAAGTGTGATGATCATCATTATTAGAGCATTGTCCCAAGTGAGGAATAAAAAAAAGGAAAAAAAAGAGGCCAAAAAGAGCCCAAGAAAAAAGAGGCCAAAAAGTGCCCAACAAAAAAAAGAAAAAAAAGAAAAAAAATGAGAGAAAAAGAGAGAAGGGGCAATGTTAATATCCTTTTCCACACTTGTGCTTCAAAGTAGCACCATGTTTTTCATATAGAGAGTTTCCTATTTTGTCACTTTCATATAGCTAGTGGGAATTTTTCATTATAGAACTTGCCTTGTATATTCCAATGATGGGCTTCCTTAAATGCCCAAGGTCTTCATGAGCAAGCAAGTTGGATGCACACCCACTTAGTTTTCTTTTGAGCTTTCATACACTTATAGCTCTTAGTGCATCCGTTGCATGGCAATCCATACTCCTTGCATTGACATCAATTGATGGGCATCTCCATAGCCCGTTGATTAGCCTCGTCGATGTGAGACTTTCTCCTTTTTTGTCTTCTCCATATCAACCCCTACCATCATACTCTATTCCACCCATAGTGCTATATCCATGGCTTGCGCTCATGTATTGCGTGAGAGTTGAAAAGGCTGAATCGCGTTAAAAAGTATGAACCAATTGCTTGGCTTGTCATCGGGGTTGTGCATGATAAATACTTTGTGTTAAAAAGATGAAGCATGACAAGGCTATATGATTATGTAGGGATAATGTTCTTTAGCATTGATATTTTGAAAGACATGATTGTTTGTTAGTATGCCTTATTATTATTGTTTTTATGTCAAATTATAGACTATTGCTTTGAATCATACGGATCTGAATTCATACCATAGAACGAAAGATTACATGATGAACATGATAGGTAGCATTCCACATCAAAAATTCTATTTTTATCATTTACCTACTCGAGGACGAGCAGGAATTAAGCTTGGGAATGCTTGATACGTCTCCAACGTATCTATAATTTTTGATTGTTCCATTCTATTATAGTATCAATCTTGGATGTTTTATATGCACTTATATGCACTTTTATATCATTTTTTGGGACTAACCTATTAACTCAGTGCCCAGTGCCAGTTGCTGTTTTCTGCATGTTTTTGGCTTTTACAGAAAATCAATATAAAAAAGAGTCCAAAAGAAGAAAAAACTTTGGATTAATTTTTTCTGAACCAGAAGAAACCCTGGAAGCTTCGGGAGAAGACCTGACGAGTCACGGAGGAGCGTTCTTGGAGATCTATTCGATGTAATCTTGTTTTGCGGTGTGTTGATTGGAATCCGATGAATTATGGGTTTATGATCAGATTATCTATGAAAATTATTTGAGTCTTCTCTGAACTCTTTTATGCATGGTTGTTATAGCTTTGTATTCTTCTCCGATCTATTGATTTGGTTTGGCCAACTAGATTGATTTTTCTTGCAATGGGAAGGGTGCTTTGTGATGGGTTCAATCTTGCGGTGCTCAATCCCAGTGACAGAAGGGGACATGACACGTATTTTTATTGTTGCCATTAAGGATAAAAAGATGGGGTTTATTCATATTGCTTGGATCTATCTCTCTACATCATGTAATCTTGCTTAAAGCATTACTCTATTTTAATTAACTCAATACCCTAGATGCATGCTGGATAACGGTCGATGGGTGGAGTAATAGTAGTAGATGCAGAATCGTTTAGGTCTACTTGTCTCGGACGTGATGCCTATATACATAATCATTGCCTTGGATATCTTCATAACTATTCGCTTTTCTATCAATTGCCCAATCGTAATTTGTTTACTCACCTTATGCTTTTATCGAGAGAGAAGGCTCTAGTGAAAACTATGGCCCCAGGGTCTATCTTTTATCATATTGCTTTCAATCTATAAAATAAAAAATACAAAAATACCTTGCTGCAATTTATTTACCTTTCTTTTATTTTAAGTTTTATCCACCAACTATCAGATTTAATCCTTGCAAATAATCGTTGAAGGGATTGACAACCCCTTTATCGCGTTGGGTGCAAGTATTTGTTTGTTTGTGCATGTGCTATCGTTGGTGACTTGTGTGGACCTCCTACTGGATTGATACCTTGGTTCTTAACTAAGGGAAATACTTATCTCTGATTTGCTGCATCACCCTGTCCTCTTCAAGGGAAAAACCAACGCAAGCTCAAGAAGTAGCATGCCCCTGGCGGCGCCGCAAGCTGCTCTAGTTTGGACCAACACTCATGAGGAGCACTGGCCCGGGTTGTTGATTAATTATCCACGGGTTGATCATTCCCTATGCAAGTTTTATTAGTTAAGCAAATGTACTACCAAAGTTGGGCCTTGCTGGAAGAGTTTATCCTAAAACAAATGATCAAGGGGGCCCATAATACCCCACATGTGTTACAAGCGCTCATCAAGGAACATAACACCGGTATAACGGAAACTAGGGCGGCAAGACTGGAACAAAACACCAAGCAAAAAGCCGAGCCTTCCACCCTTTACCAAGTGTATAGATGCATTAATTAAATAAACAAGGTAGTGTGATATCCCATGATATCCATGTCCCAACATGGAACAAACTACACCTGCAACTAGCAACGCTATAAGAGGGGCTGAGCAAGCGGTAACATAACCAAACAATGGTTTGCTATGACGGTGGATGGTTAGAGACTTATCATGGCATTTTGGGAGGCTTGACAAACAAGTGGTAGGTAGCGAGACATAGCGATAACAATGAGACAACTAGCATAGCAAAGATAGTAGTGATATCCAAGGTAATGATCATCTTTTCTGGAATCCCGCTTGGAAGAAGATCGAATCCGTGAAGAAGACGAACAAACGTAGTCGAACGAATCCTCACACTCTGAAACGCTTTCGGAACTCTGGCGAGGAGAAGCAAATCCGGAAACAAACAAATGACACGGTAAACACCACAACATATTCATGAAATGATGCACAATCAAAGTATGATGCATGTCCATTTAAATATGCATGACATGGCAAAGCACAACAATCAGTCCTACACATTAAGTGAAGTTCAATATGTAACGAGTTGCATATTGACGAAACTCCACATTCAAATTATTTCATTCACTCTCGTTTAGGTACCCAACAAGTTTAAATGTTGATAATTATGGCAAGAGGTGAAGCATAATAAAACTACACTATCTAGGCATTTTAAATGAGGCCGGAAACAACAAATAACAATTCCGGAAAATCCCCATATGTAATTTCGAATTTGGTACTGTTCTATCCTAAATGCAATTTTATATTTGTTAAACAGGAAACAAAGTGCACCATGTTATTCTACATGTTTTTCTAAGAAATTTACATATATAGTTCATTTAATTCAGAGCTACGGTTATTTAGTTATGAAATAAACCATTTTAAAATGGCATTTATGCAAATTAATGCAAACAACAATTTTAACATTTTTATCATGGATGAAAGTTGGATATTGTGAAACAACATGAAATTCTAATCATTTTACATATATGACATGTTTTATTACGATGCACGGTTATTTAATTGTGAGCAATTGAAAATGATGGCATTTTTCTATAAATATGCAGTCGTGGAATAATTGGCAAATTCGCAGCGCAGGAAAAAACATGTTCAGGGCCGAAACTGCTGGGCATTGGGTAACTAACAAGCGCCTCGAGCGCTGGATAGCAGGAAACGATATGGGCCAAGCCCGTCTCAGGAAAAAAAATAGAGGGAGAGGGGCTGGAGGGGCTGCTCACCACTGGGCCTAACAGGCCGGTCGGTGGAGCTGATCGCGGCTGGGCTGCGGGAGATGGGGAGGCCGAATCGGGCTTGGGCTGGCTGCGCCTGGAGGTGGCTGGGGCAGCGCTGGGCCTTGGGGAGGTCGCGGCCCGCGTGTGGAGGCGGGGTCAACGGGCGAAGCGGGACTTGGTGCTGGTCGTCGTCGTCCTCACGTGCTTGCACACAGAAGCAGGGGAGGCCACCGACGAGGACTTGGGGAGGAGCACGCCAACAAGGGTGGCGGGAGCATGGGGATGGCGGAGCTCAGCGCGGATCCGTCATGGAGGAGCTCCGGTGGGGCGGAGACGACCAGCGGCGTTGGAGACTTGGCGCGAATCCATGGCGATGTGGCTTGGGGACACTGGCGGAGCCTCATGGAGGCCAAAGGGGGCTGCGACCCCCCTTCCAAATGTGCAGAATATTTTTTACTACTAATCATTCTAGTAAAGCAAAGAGGAAACGATTAGTCTTGGAGGGAGATTTGCACTGGCCATGGCTGTGAGTGTGTCTGTTGGCCTAACAAAACCAAGAGTCCAAGTAGCAAATCAGCGATCGATGGTGTAGCCATGGCCGGAGATGGCTGCAGCAGTGCCGTGCAGCAGGCTGCAGGGTCAGGACAGGAGCCTCCTCTAGCGTTGGCAGTGAGTTCTGCCTCGAGTCGTCGACCTGGCGCGTGCTGGTTGCCGGTTCGTCGTGGCCGTGCGCCGCACCGACCATGTCCGCTCCTTATGCAATGAGATCAACGCGTCTGCGGATGTCCCTTTGGCCGCCAGGCGGTGGCCGTCGAATTCAACGTTGTTGCTGGCCGGTCGGCCGTGTCGATGCTTTGATCAACAACACACGTCGCTGCCGGCGGGCCGGCTGTGTCAATGCTTTGGTCCAACACCCATTACTCCGAAGTACCCCTTTTGCATGCTCTTCTTCAATACTCCTTTACAGCCTTGGGTTTCTTGAATTGCGGCTGAAAATAACTTAGTAGTCGTTCTTGCATGCGTGAGTTAGCAGCTATGCTTCCGGTTGAAAATAAAGTCCAACTCTATACTCCTCTACTTCTATTTGTGGTTGTGGGCATGTATACTTGGTAAAAAGTGTTGAACTTGAACAACCATCAGCTCACACTCCTCCTAGTCATACATATTTTGCCTTTTTTTAGATTGACCCCCCCTTCGTTGCTTGCCACGCTCCGCCACTGCTTGGGGAGGAGGTCCGGCGGCGTGGAAACGGCATGTGGTGGCCGGGAACGGAATGGGGACGGCGAGATCCGGCGGATCCGGTCGGAGGCAAGCACGGGACAACGGCAGCGGAGCTCGGCAAGGCGGCGACCATGGCGCTCCTGTCGGTGGCAAGAGAGAGAGAGAGAGAGAGGTTACAGAGAGAGGCAGGAGGCAACGAGGAGAAACAGGGGGAGAGGAAGAAGAGGAGCAGCTGCGGGCGCTGGGCGCTGGCTCGAGAGGAGCTCGGGATCGAGCCCGTGCTCGAACGGCTGCGGGGCACGATCCCGAGGAAGTGGAGGCGCTCGTATCGGGGTTGGGTGCTTGGCGAGAGGGGACGGAGTGGTGGCTGGCTCGGGTTGGTCTGCTCGGGATCCCGAGGGAGACAAGACAGGGGTGGCGGCGGCGTGGGATTTGTGGATGGGACAGGGGTAGGCTAGGGTTTAGACAGATTTGGTATAGGGGAGGCTACTATATATAGCAGGGACAAAAATAGGAGGGGGTTTTCAGACAATTTTGGACATCGGATCACGATTCGATGGCTCTGAAAATGGCTAGGTCTTAGGTGGGTCTACTGGGCTGTATAGAGTGGCTTAGGCTGAGATGAGAGGGAAGACGGGCAGCCCGGCATAGGTTTTAACTACGAAAAACGTTCGACGATTTAACCGGCTATAATGCTGCTATAGTTTAACAGTTCGGGTATCAAACGACTTCCGAATGCGATGAAATTTGGTAGGCGCTCTACCTACAATATATTAATACCGCACGCCAACTTTCACCCCATTTCGAGAATATTTTTATCCCACTTATAAAATAATACAATATATTAAGACCGCACACCAACTTTCACCCCATTCCGAGAACATTTTTATTCCACTTATAAAATAATATTTTAATGATGCCGCGGGCGCGTGCGAGTGTGGTTAGTCTCGAAACGGTCAGTGACGAGAACCGGGAGAACCGACAACTACGAACGGATGCAAGTTTTGAAAAATGACGGCAACAAAGTGCCGATGCAATGCGAATGATGTGATGATGAATGCGACAAACAAATAAATCACACGGCGATAACGAACTACATCGAAGGCCTCTGGAGCGTCGGTCTCGGGCTGTTACCACCTCGCGGGAGTATGTTGTTTAGGAAACCGGCGTTGGTGTAAAACCGTCGCATGCTCATATCGGCATGACCGGTGTGGTTGGCACCTCGTCTCGGCTAGACGCCGAGTATTCGGCGGTCCGCCAGGACAAAGGGCGCCGCCTCACAAGGCCGTTGAAAGGTGGCGTCGTAGGGACCGTGTTGCCTTGGGCAAGTGCTACACCAAACACTACTAGGGAAAACCTTACCAGTAGCGCTGGATTTTGACCTACCAGTAGTGCTGGTACACGCGCTACTGCTATGGCGCTACAACTAATTTTTAGCAGTAGCGCTCTTTATGCCCAGCGCTACTAGTAAACTAACATAGCAGTAGCGCGTGCGCAACAAGCGCTACTGCTACTTATCTGCAGCGCATGTAGCAGGAAAGCGCTATTGGTAAAGGCGCGCTACTGGTAAACCTTTGCCCCGTGCTACTGCTAAATTTTTATGTTTTTTTGTTTCTGCGTTTTTACGCTGTATTTAAACAAATACAGCTTTTATACAATAACAACATGCATATTCATTGAAAAGATGTGAGACAAAAATGTCTAATCGTCGGCATCGATGAGCAAAAGTTATTAGAAGTCTCTCATCATATCATCATCATCATTCATGGTCGAACACATGTCTCGAAATAGCATTACAAGTTATTAGAAGTCTCGAATACATGCAAATACATGATCACATACTCATGTTTCATAATCTATGTAAACTATGATATGATCGCATAGAAGAGAAGAGCGATCATGATGAGCAAAAGCAGGATTATGTAGTAGTTCTTGAGGTGCCGGTTCTGATTCCTCTCTCGCGCTAGCGTGAACCTCAAGTAACTAGCTTCCGCTTCGCTTCTTCTATCAAACCCTTTCTGGCTGCACTTGGGCCTGACACTCTGGCCACTCATCGTACACTCCCGGAACCCTCCCTATGTACACGGCATACCACTTCCTCGCCATCGATGATCTATATACCTGTCAGAGATGCATATATCATCAAGAGAATTCAACGATAATATGCAACATAATATACTTGAGCAACATGGTGAGAAAGAGTTAGCAAATAGAAGCAACATATAGTAAACATAGTTAACGAACTTCATTGTACCCAAACTAACTAACTAGAGCGTGGCACCGTTTACATCTAATAGTTTCGTCGTACAGAGAAATTGAAAGTTTTGTTGTAGAGAAAGTAACAACTAAACGGACACATTGTCATCGTCAACCAGTGCACTCGTTCCATCCGGCCATATCCGAGAGGATGGACCCAAGTCCTGACGCTGTAGGGCTATGCGGGTTCGGACGTCAGCCCGCGATACTGGGCCACCGTAGAACATCCCATTCTCTTCGAGGACGTCTTTCATGATGATCGACGCAATTTCCTGCTGGATGCGGTAGAATTCATTTCGGAGTCGATGATCCGGTACGGTTCCTAAGGCTTCGGCCCATCTCTGGATATGGGCATCGGATGAAGATGTCATGCGAAGTGATTGCCGATCCCTTCTGTACTCCAGCATGTGATGGATGACGTAGAATCTATCCTTATTACTTCTTGCCAGTCGCTGGACGCAACAGAAGTCAGTCTTAGGGCCGAAACACAGCCCGTCCTTATTTGTTTTTTTGACTTGGATGTAGCCACCCCGCATGCTGAAGCCCAGGGGAGCACTGTCCAGAACATCCTTTATGTGTGTGAAATCTTTCTTCTCTATGTTCTTGGATGGGTCCAAATACAGAGCACGGGAGAAACGCGGGTAAAGAACGGTGATAACGGCGCGCTCGTCACCGCGCAAAATAAATACACGATCAAGTTAGCCTCCATGCGTGCAAAGTAATGATTGAAATGTACGAAAGGATGTATGTGTTATAGTGGCTATCCGCGGATGACTTACCGGGATGATAAGGTAGGAGAATCGTTTCCTTGTCCTTATCGATGACCAAGAAGTCTTCGATGACCAAGAATCCTAGGGTTCTATCTAGTCGTTTAATTCTCAAGCTTTATATAATAAAATGAATAATGAGACATAAAAAATGGCCTATGTTTTGACCGAATGTCATTTCATTCCCTTCCTGGCAAATCTCGGGCACTCGATATGTCCTACTTTCTAGCACAAGTCATGCCGAAATTCACGGAAAATTTTGGCATGACCTATTATCAAGGGAATAACCAACCAGGTAGGCCAACAAGACGAATAGGAGCCAACAGGTGCCTGAAGGACCAGGCTTGCTACAAGACAGATTTTCTGACTCTGGGGATAAGCTGGCTCATGGTGATAAGACTGCTCTGGATGTAACCCGGCTCTGGAGATAAGCCGGCTCATGGAGATAAGCCGGCTCATGGAGATAACCTGGCTCTGGAGATAAGCCGGCTCATGGAGATAACCCGTCTCTGGAGATAACCCGGCTCTAGAGATAATCCTGCTATGCAGATAAGCCTGCTCATGGAGATAAGCCGGCTCTGGAGATGAGCCGGCTCTGGAGAGGAGACCCGGCTTGAGGATAAGTCCCGTCCTGGAGAGACAAGACCCGATTTTCAGGAGTCCAAATACAAGATGGAGACCCCAAACTTGGAAGACACGGAAGACCTAGAGGACTTAGAGTAGGACTCCGACTGCGGGTACGACCCAGATTCACCTGTAACCGAAGGGCCAACCTATTATATAAAGGGGGGGGATTCCTGGATCGTAAAAGGACAGGTTTTAGACAGACAATTCTCGAGACAGATTTTTTGATGGCTCTCAAGACAGATGTTTTGGTAGGTCTCGAGATAGATGTTTTGATATCTCTCGAGACAGAGGCAGCGAAATAGCGCCCTTGTAATCGAGACCACCACAATCAATAGCAATCTAGCAGGAGTAGGCTATTACCTTCACCGCGAGGAGCCGAACCTGGGTAAACTCATGACTCTCGATTCTGATCAACCCCATCCAAGGCTTCACCTAGCAGCTATGGCCCCACAACTAAGTTCTCCTATGAGGACACTTGTCGTTACAAAACCATGACAGTTGGTACCTACCGTGGGGCTCGCGCACAAAGGAGTTTTCATCTTGGAGGGAGCGCTTTCAGGGATCGAGGAGCTCGCCATCAGGCGGATAAGGATGAGCCGGCACGGACGAATCTACATCAACGACTCGACTTGGGGTCCCGAGACCAACTCGCCGGAGCTAGGATTCTGGGTACCCTTCAGCAAAATCGACGACTTCACAGGCTTCATCGGAGGAAAGCCACCCTGGAGGAGCCATGAGAGCCGGCCCTGGAAGAGCCGGCTAAAGAGAGACAGGAGAGTCAGCCATAGAGGAGTCCAAAAAAAAATCGTCTCTCCAAAATCCGGTTATGACAAAATTCCGGCTTTGACCAAAATTTCTAACTCTCCAAAAATACCGGCTCTCCAAAATTCTGGATTATGACCAAAATTTCTGGCACTCCAAAATTTCGGCTTATGACCGAAATTTCTGGCTCTCCCAAAATTCTAGCTTATGACCAAATTCCGGCTTATGACCAAAATATCCGGCTATGTAAAGTTCCGGCTTATGACCAAAATTCCGGTTTATGACAAAATTCTGGCTTATGTCAAAATAAAATCCGGCTTATGACCAAAAAATTTCGTCCTGTGACCAAAATTTCAGGCTTACTCGAAAAAAGATCCGGCAAAAAAAATGTTTTGGCTTTGCCGCAAAAAAGTGCTGGCTCCGTCATCCAAAAGTGTCGGCTTCACCTTCAAAAAGTGCCGGCTTCGTCATCCGAAGGTGCCGGCTTCGCCTTCGGAAAGTGCCGGCTTCGCCATACAAAAAGTGCCAGCTTCGCCTCCAAAAATTGTCGGCTTCGCCGCCGAAAAGTGTTAGCTTCGCCGCCGAATGTGTTGGCTTCGCCCCAGAAGAGTACCGGCTTCGCCGCCGAGAAGTACCGGCTCCGCCGAAAAAATCCGACTCGAACCTTTAGTCGGGTTACCGACTTGCGACTCTTACGGGATCGTCTACAATCTCGCTGCGGCCAATCTCAAGCTTCTGCGGATTTATATTACGTCATCAACCATCGAGGTTATCAAAGAAGACTAGTCGCCATGATGCATAGTCTAAACATAGGTATCCTACTTTATTATGATCGACGGAATAATGCCGGCACCCCTGGACACCGTGGGCTTGCCGTTTCAACCTCATATCAATGAGCGATTGAGCTTTATTTTTTATCAGTTGATCATGGGTTACTTGGGGGCTTGTAACTCACCGAGTTCAGCTAATCACCCATGAACCTGGCCTATGACAATCGATACTATCGGTTACACCTGCCTGTAAGCTTGATGCCACTCGCAATTATGTGACTCGGTTGTGCGCTTGATAAGTCAATCAACCTTGATGCCTATTATGGCCTTGGACGACCGTGAAGTTATCAAAGCTGAAAACATCAGTGTATGTCATGCGAAAGCTGGCTTTACAGTATAGCAAGGACAAACCACAAGGCTATCAAAGCCTGCTTCACAAGAGGCACAGATCAACCAAAAAGGGCTATATTGCCAGGAGTTGCGGACTGCTACTTCTTGAGCTTGCGTTGGTTTTTCCCTCGAAGAGGAAAGGGTGATGCAGCAAAGTTGAGATAAGTATTTCCCTTAGTTAAGAACCAAGGTATCAATCCAGTAGGAGGTCCACACAAGTCACCAACAATTGCACCTGCACAAACAAAAAAATACTTGCTCCCAACGCGATAAAGGGGTTGTCAATCCCTTCAACGGTTACTTGCAAGGATCTAATCTGATAATAGTAGATAGATAAACACTCAAAATAAAATAAAAGTAAATAAATTGTAGCAAGGTATTTTTGTATTTTTGATTTGATAGATTGAAAGCAATATGATAAAAGATACACTAGTAGAAAACAGGGCAGTAGTCCCGGTTCCTAAGGGCCTTTAGTCCTAGTTCTGCAACCGGGACTAAGCAATCGGGACTAAATGCCCCCAGTTTTTGTCGCGGTTGTGTTACGAACCGGGACTAAAGGAGCTCCACGTGGCCGCTGTGGGCCGCCTAGGCAGGAGGACCTTTAGTCCCGGTTGGTAACACTGACCGGGACTAAAAGGCAGCCACGCGTCAGCACCTGCCAAGCGCTGGGGTTTTTTTTTTTTTTGAAATGAGGGGTTTAGGGTTTTGGAGGGTTTTGGGGTTTCATATTGTGTTTCCCCCTTTTCTTTTTGTGTTTACCATTCAATTCTTTTACATTTAGGGTTTTCGTTTTTATTTTACGTTTTCCATTCAACCTGACGCTAGCTACTACATATAGCATTGAAGGAACCATTACAGAAATCGTCATGAATATAGAGAGAAGTGACCTCTCTTTCTCCGTGCTTGGTCAAACAACAAGTTTTCGTATATCTATTCGACGCTACTATGTATAGTACACGTTCATGCATATATACAATGTAACATCTCTTACGATCCCTAATATCTAATTACCAACATTCACTACCAATTCTCGATGGTATTCTCTGGTTTTAGCTATGATCTCTTGAAGGAAGAATCCCGCCAATTCCTCTTGAATTGCTCGTATGCGAGCCTTTGGTAGGAGTTCGTCTCGCTTCCGTTCGATCTAATTTAAAGAAGGGGGTCAATATATATATATATATATATATATATATATATATATATATATATGAATGAAACTCAACACAATTGATGGTAATAAAATAAATTTGTGAATATTGTTTACGTACTTCAAGTTTTTCAAAAAATCTGCCAGTCTCAGAGGTCGTCTGGCGAATGAACTCGCAAACGTAGTATCCACATAAGTTATTCCCGGATCCCTGCCTCGAGCACTTTACGAGAATAGAGTTCAATCAAAATAATAATCAAGCATGATAGTGGTATTGAAACTAGAATCAAAGAGATGCGCGGACCTAGCTAGTACTACTTACACTGAGTTGTTCAAATCGCAGCTCCTCTCTCCATTCACCCCTAACCTGCTTGGTGAACTCTTTCCAAACCCTGCCCGGCAAAGAAAATAAATAAAGGAGTTATTAATTACTTGATATCAGGAAATGAACGATAGTTTCCGATATAGTGCGATAATGATTGAAATTACCTCTGGAGAATTTTTTTCAGGTCCACCCACATCTCAGGGTCTTTACGTAACGAGTCCATGACAAGTACTTTTCCTGCATCAAACTTAATGACTAGCAGAATAAAGTGGAACCTGCGCACGCATAGCTCATCAATTACACTTAACATCGAGTAAGCGAAACAGAATGATGTGTACAAGACAGTACAACACTCACTGGAAGTTGTAAGGAAATAGTATTTCCCTTTTGGTTTGTTGTTTAATTAACGCCCTTAGCAAGTTCTTCTCTGTATCCTTGGCGTTCCATTTTACCGTAGCTTCATGAATAGTATTTGGGTTAATGAACCCAATATCATAGATTTGTCCTCTTTTGCATTTGAGGATCTTCTTGCTGCATAATATATATAGTGAGGATAATTATACATGCAATGAACGAGCTGAGCTAGAGACTTAATTACAGAAATGATACTTACAAACAATAGCAACTGACGATAGATTTGTCGATGGCGTCTTGATTGTATAACTGAAATAATTCTTCAAATTCAATGAAAATCTCCTCGTCTCCATTGAAGTAATGCTCAGCTTTAATTCCCGCAATGATATAGTTGCTCCCTTGCTTTGAGGCTTCCAAGTACCAGTCATGCAATCTTCGCATCATCGTTGGTAGATGCGGGAGCTCCTCAGGTCTGACGAGAGGCTTCCCGTGCTCGAATTTAAAGGCTAACTCAGCCATTTCGAACTGTACCTCATCGCCTAAGTAATCACCAAGAGAAACCAGGAGCAGCGGCCGCTACCCACGGATCATTAGCGATATCGGTAAACACCTTGAGCGGGGGGCATGATTGGTTTTTCTGTTCGCCGAGCTGGGGAATTGTTTTCCCCCTTGCACTACTGCTACTTCCCGACCGCTGCTGTGGATCTCTATATGACTTTACAATAGAGCGGTCATAGTTTGATAGCAGCGGAGGCGGCGGTGGTTTTGTAAGGTTTTATAGCAAGCGCCTAGCTTTTACCGGATCTATTTTCTCCGTTGGATCTGGACGGGTCGGTGCAAGCTGGCGTTTCACGTCAGCAGCCACGATCTCCTTGGTTTCCTCCTCAGTCATGTCATATGGTAACTTGGCAGGAGCCTTCTTGACGCTACCTGCTCTGGATTTCTTCGCTGTTGTACTACTAGCCACCGGAGCGGTGGCGGATCTCTTCCGCTGGTGCTGAGGCAGCGGAGGAGGCGGATTCTGCTAAGGGGCCTCCTCCGGCGGAGTCCGCTGACGCGGCGGAGACAGCTGAGGCGACGGAGTGTGCTGACGCGGCGGAGACGGCTGAGGCAGTGGAGACGGTTGAGGCAGCGGAGATAGAGCTAGACTGTGAGGAGTCTGCCGAGGGGCCTCCTCCGGCTGAGTGTGCTGACACGGCGTCCAGTATGGAAGCACGATGTGTTCCTTTCACCATAGAATGGTAGTCCTTATGGCATCTCCGAGATGAGTCTCCCCTTCACCTGTAGGGTACTCAAGCTCCAGCTGCTTAAATCCGTTGGTAACTTCATCCACCCCGACAACAGCATAGCCATCTGGAATCGGAGAGCAATGGTAAGTTCCATCAGGTACACGAGGTAAGGCATAGCCGACCGCCACCTTCAAGGTTATGTTCATGCATTTCGCATGTAGATCACAATGTTCCCTCTCCGTGATATCATCCACAGGGTAGTGAGGAGCCGTGATATCAGGCCAAACGAGCTCCGCGGAAGCCACGCTACTTTTTCGCTTAGATGGTGGGGTAGCTCCGTGGGCAGTATCGAATGAAGGATCTTCGTGCCGCTGAGATGATGGGCCGGTAGCTCGCTGGCTGGTAAGTGCGTCTATTTGCTTCTGCTGCAATGCTACTATTTCTTCTACCTTCTGCAGCCGGTCTGCATCTTGTTTCTTCTTTCTCCCTCGGCTTCTATAAGTGTCACTGCTGTCGGGAAACCCAACCTTCCACGGAACGGAGCCTGATGTGCCTCGTGTTCGTCCAGGGTGTTCAGGATTCCCGAGGGCGCGTGTCAGCTCGTCCTTCTCTCTGTCGGGATGGAACTTCCCCTCCTACACGTCCTTCATTGCAGCTTGAATGGCTTTGACGGGTGTTGCAAGTTGAGCTTTCGTATAAACACACTTCCCTGTTTCTGGGTTCAAAGTTCCCCCATGCCCGAAGAACCAAGTCCTTGCCCGTTCGGTCCAGTCCAATGTCTCTCGATGGATCCCTTTATCAAGCAGGTCATTCTCAACTTTGTCCCACTTAGGCCGGGTAGCCTTGTAGCCACTTGACCCCGTAACGTGGTGATATTCCTTCTTTGCAGCATTTTTCTTATTTATATTTGACCTTTTCTTACCTGCCTCCGATGTCTTGTACTCCACAAATGCGAGCCAGTGATCTTTTAACTTCTCATCTGCTCCGGTGAATGTTGGAGTCTTCCCTTTCAGGACATACTTTTCGTGCAATCTTTTCTTCCAGTTGTTGAATTGTTGGGCCATCTTCTTAAGAGCCCACGCCTTGACTTTTTGCTCCACCTATGGCAGTAGGGTGAAATATGTCATGAGCGTATTCCAAAGCTCATATTTGGATCTATCGTCGACATAAGAAACTCCATCCGCCTTTGGCTTATTACATTCTTGAATGCTGAACGGGATGCTGTCCCTAACAACAACTCCGCACTGACTTATAAATCGGTCTGCGGTACACTTGGGAGCAGTCGGTTTGCATCTGCAGCGAGTTCTTCGATCGTGAACCTTTCATTCTCGCCCAACCTTTTCTTCGGGCCTCGTCTCTTTATAGAAGTTTGGCTCGATCCGGAGGGCTAAAAGAAGAAAGAAGTGTTAATATATGTACATACAAATCAATTAATGCATCTAGTCAGCAGAGGCTTAATTAATATACCTCGCCAGAGTTTGCAATAGTTAAGGCTCCAACACCGGCGGAGCTGTCATCTTCTCCCTCCATTCGATCACCGGAGCTGTCATCTTCTCTTCCCTCACCATCGGAGTCGTCGTTGAGAAACTGTGAGGTGACATCATCATCTCCATCGCGGATTATTTCCCCCAACATCTCTTCTTGTTCTAAGTCTCTGTCGTGTTCCATAGTTTCTGCAAATATTACAACATGGCAAAACAGTAACATTATGATGACAAATTGAGAGCAAGATTGAGTCATGCTACATCAACTTTACATGGCAACCAAGGGCATGGCATCAAAGTGCACATTACATAGACCAAATCACAAGAAGGAATCATATGCATATGAGCAATGGATTAGTGGCAAACATCATGCAAAGTTGACAAGTTTTATAACAGTCAGTTTCAGACTTAGCAGTTTTTCAGCAAGTGTAAAACAGCAACAGTACCATAGCATGTTTGCAAGCTTGTTACAGTGCCTAAACATGTTTACCATGGCATGGGAAAAATACCAGCAGCAAATAGACATGAAAATGCACCAAACACATGTACAAAGTTTATTCATATGATGCTTGCATTAAATCACACAAAAATAACAAAATGGCAAGTTTTATCAGTTGCATGTTAGGTAACCCTCCGGGATCGTCGGGGACTCCTCCGGCGATTGTTGGGGACTCCTCCGGCAACCCAAAATATCGGGAAGGAAACGGTGAGGACTCTTCACCGGCGATCGTCGGGGACTCCTCCGGCGATCGTCGGGACTCCTCCGGCAACCCAAAATATCGGGAAGGAAACGGTGAGGACTCTTCACCAGCGATCGTCGGGGACTCCCCCGGCGATCGTCGTGACTCCTTCGGCAACCCAAAATATCGGGAAAGAAACGGTGAGGACTCTTCACCGGCGATCGTCAGGGACTCCTCCGGCGATCGTCGGGACTCCTCCGGCAACCCAAAATATTGGGAAGGAAACGGTGAGGACTCTTCACCGGCGATCGTCGGGGACTCCTCCGGTGATCGTCGGGACTCCTCCGGCAACCCAAAATATCAGGAAGGAAACGGTGAGGACACTTCACCGGCGATCGTCGGGGACTCCTCCGGTGATCGTCGGGGACTCCTTCTGCTTAAATTCTTTTGAACTAAATTCTACCAGCAAGAAGACATAAAAATTCTCTTCTTTCATGTTCAAAGCTACCTCATATGATGCTTGCATTAAATCACACAAAAATGACAAAATGGCATCTTTTGCAAAAATGACATGCAACAAAATCAATACAAAATATTGAGCAAGTTTATATACAAAATATTAACATCCACAATACAAAATCAATACCATTAGAATTATCATTCAAAATATTAACATCCACAATACAAGAAATAACAAAAAGGAAAAAAAAGACAGCTAGCACTAGTAGAAAACAGGCGGGCGGCGTCGGCGTCGGCGTCGGGGCGGCCTGAGCGCGGGCGGCGTCGGCGTCGGCGTCGGTGACCGCGGGGTGGGGGGGGATAGGAGGAGGAGGGGAACGGCGGCGGCTCATAGCTAGCCCGCGAGCGGGGGGGGGGGGCGGCGAGGCTCGGTGATGTGGCTCGGGGAGGAGGGCGAGGAGGTCCGGCGTCGGCGGCCGTTGGCGACGAGGGCGGCGGGGCGACGAGCGGCTACGGGCGTCGGCGACGGGGGGGGGGGGGGGGGGGCTGTGGCGTCGCGAGATAGAGAAGATTGGGGGAGGAAGATGGCCGGGACGGTTCAATACCTCGAGCTTTAGTCCCGGTTGGTGGCTCCGACCGGGACTAAAGGCCTACCTTTAGTCCCGGTTGGAGCCACCAACCGGGACTAAAGCTAATTTTTGGCAGCCAAAAGGGCGCGAAAGGGTAGGCATTTAGTCCCGGTTGGTGGCTACAACCGGGACTAAATGTTGGCCTTTAGTCCCGGTTTGTGCCACCAACCGGGACAAACCTGGTGTTTTAATCAAAAACAGATTATGTTTAGCTCTTTTAGTTTTATACCTTTTTCCTTTGTTTTAATTATTTTAGTTTATGTTTTCTTGTTAATCTTTTGCCAAATTATATTTTGTTAATTCTAAGTTAATATTATTTTGATCATAACTAGAGTTTTATAAAAGCTTTTTAGTTGATTCTTTTTGCTATTGAAAAATATTATGAAATACTTTTTGTTAACCTAATAATGTTATATTTTCTTTTCTGTTAAGTTATTAGTTTAGTATTTTGTTTTGTTTTCTATTTGCTTTTTCTTATTGTTTTCTTTATTGCTTTATTCATTGATTGTAGTTTGATTGCTAGAATGCTTGCTAGAGTGAATGCTTATATGAATGCAATGTTTGATTATATAGATTTTCATCAGATAGTGACAAATAGTTCTATCAAGTTATTTTTCATCGGTACCATTGCCGAAACATTTCGCATTGAAGGGCCAGCATCAGGTGGTGGTTTGTCAATATGTTTTGGAAAATATGACACAAGGCGATCAATGCTGTCAAAATCTTTCTTTCGGAATCTAAAGCCCTTTGGGTATAACCCAACATACTCATGATGTGGGGTTGTACTCCTGATGTAAGATAATATAAAGGGGTCTGGATGTTCATGAGATATACCTGCATATTTGTACAAGGAAAGAAACATACATTTACCAAAAATTAAAACAGATGCCAATCTTGCCAGTTAATACATCGCCTTCATGTAACTGTAGTGATTCTAGATCAAAGCCATCATCAGAATAGTTGTGGAGCATAACTATGGCTTTCAACCGAGAATCAAAGGTGCAAATTATTCGGTTATCTTGTATATGCCGAACAGGTACTTGAACAATCCTACCATCTGATATGTTGTCCTCAGTTTCACCAGAAAGCAACCAGAACTCCCCTCATCTGGACTTGGCTCGGCATAAGGGGTCCTCCGATCAGTGAAACCACACAGTAGGGTGGAATCTTGCAAAACTTGGGATTTTCCAGCTATAAGTCCGGAAACTCACTAGAGAGAAAGTCTTCACTTTTTCTTCGCGTGTGTCCCTTGCTTATTGCGCCGTAACCATGGATAATCTTCATCATTTAACAGGATGCTTGGGTCAGTCTTCACTGTGAAGGGAGGAATTTCATGAAACTTTTCATAATCTTCTGACATGTCTGTCTTGTCCTCCTTTCCCACATGGTTTCTTTTCCCTGAAAGAACTATGTGGCGCTTTGGCTCATCGTATGATGTATTCGCTTCCTTATATTTTCTTTTTCTCGGTTTGGTAGACATGTCCTTCACATAGAAAACCTGTGCCACATCATTGTCTAGGACGAATGGTTCGTCTGTGTACCCAAGATTGTTGAGATCCACTGTTGTCATTCCGTACTGCGGGTCTACCTATACCCCGCCTCCTGTCAGATTTACCCATTTGCACCGAAACAAAGCGACCTTAAAATCACGTCCATAGTCAAGTTCCCATATCTCCTCTATGTAACCTTAATATGTGTCCTTTGCCCTATTGGTGTTTTGGTTGGTGCTCTTTTTATCTTGGGCGATCGTGTAAAATGTATTCCCATTTATCTCGTACCCTTGAAAAGTCAATACAGTCGAAGATGGTGTCCTGGCCAACAAGTACAGCTCATCTCCAACAGTGTTGTTACTCATGAGATGTGTTTGCAACCAACCGCCGAAAGTCGACATGTGTGCACATGTAATCCAGTCGTCAGACTGCCTCGGGTGTTGGGAGCGTACAATATTCTTGTGTTCATTGATATACGGGGCCACCAAGGTAGAATTTTGTAGAACTTTGTTGTGTGCTTGCGCCCAAGAATGCCTGTCCCTACATATTATTGCTTTCGGTGCTAGCGTGCCTTTTCCACTCAGTCTCCCCTCATGCCGCGATTGAGGAACACCAATCGGCTTAAGGTCAGGAATAAAGTCAACACAAAACTCAATAACCTCCTCTATTTTATGGCCCTTGGAGATGCTTCCTTCTGGCCTGGCACGGTTATGAACATATTTCTTTAAGACTCCCATGAACCTCTCAAAGGGGAACATATTGTGTAGAAATACAGGACCCAGAATGGCAATCTCGTCGACTAGGTGAACTAGGACGTGCGTCATAATATTGAAGAAGGATGGTGGGAACACCAACTCGAAACTGACAAGACATTGGACCAAATCATTCTGTAACCTTTGTAGGATTTCTGGATCGATTACCTTCTGAGAAATTGCATTGAGGAATGCACATAGCTTCACAATGGCTAATCGAACATTTTCTGGTAGAATCCCCCTCAATGCAACCGGAAGCAATTGCGTCATAATCACGTGGCAGTCATGAGAATTTAGGTTCTGGAATTTTTTCTCTGCCATATTTATTATTCCCTTTATATTCGACGAGAAGCCAGACGGGACCTTGATACTGAGCAGGCATTCAAAAAAGATTTCCTTCTCTGCTTTGGTAAGAGCGTAGCTGGCAGGACCTTGATACTGCTTTGGAGGCATCCCGTCTTTTTCGTTCATACGTTGCTGGTCCTCCCGTGCCTTCGGTGTATCTTTTGTCTTCCCATACACGCCCAAAAAGCCTAGCAGGTTCACGCAAAGATTCTTCATCACATGCATCACATCGATTGCAGAGCGGACCTCTAGGACTTTCCAATAGGGTAGCTCACAAAATATAGATTTCTTCTTCCACATGGGTGCGTGTCCATCAGCATCATTCGGAACAGATTGTCTGCCAGGACCCTTTCCAAAGATTGCTTTTAAATCCTTGACCATATCAAATATATCATCACCATTACGGGGGACAGGCTTCTTTCGGTGATCTGCCTCAGCTTTGAAATGCTTGCCTTTCTTTCTTAAGGCATGCTTGGTCGGAAGAAATCAACGATGTCCCAGGTACACATTCTTCTTACATTTGTCCAAATATATACTTTCAGTCTCATCTAAACAGTGCGTGCATGCATTGTATCCCTTGTTTGTCTGTCCTGAAAGGTTACTAAGAGCAGGCCAATCATTGACGGTTACAAACAGCAATGCTCGTAGGTCAAATTCCTGCTGTTTGTGCTCATCCCACACACGTACACCTTTGATATCCCACAGCTGTAAAAGTTCTTCAACTAATGTCCTTAGGTACACATCAATGTTGTTGCCGGGTTGCTTAGGGCCTTGGATGAGCACTGGCATCATAATGAACTTCCGCTTCATGCACAATCATAGAGGATGTAGTCATTAGGGCATGCATGTATATTCTGCACCTCTAATCCTAGAGGGCAGAGAACCTTCTTTGCTTCGTACGTACTGTCAGGCAATTCGTTATCCTTTGGAAGCTTCTTCTTCATTATTTTCAGTAACTTCTCAAATCCCTTGTCAGATAAACCATTCTCTGCCTTCCATTGTAGCAATTCCAGTATGGTACCGAGCTTTGTGTTGCCATCTTCGCAATTTGGGTACAACCGTTTTTTGTGATCCTCTAACATGCGATCGAACTTCAACTTCTCCCTTTCACTTTCGCATTCTCTCTGTGCATCAACAATGACCCGGCGAAGATCATCAGTGGGCACATCTGGTGCCTCTTGATCTTCAGCTTCCCCCGTTGCAGTATCACCGTATTCAGGGAACATAGGATAGTTGTCATCATCCTCTTCTTCTTCATTGTCTTCCATCATAACCCCTCTTTCTCCGTGCTTGGTCCAACAATTATAGTGGGGCATGAAACCCTTCTTAAGCAGGTGGAAGTGAAGGGTTTTCGAGGAAGAGTAATCCTTCGTATTCTCGCAGACAACACATAGACAATACATAAAACCATTCTGACTGTTTGCCTCAGCCACATCGATAAAATTATGCAGGCCCGTAATGTACTCGGAAGTGCGTCGGTCACTGTACATCCATTGCCAGTTCATCTGCATATGTAATTAAGTATATCAAAAACCATTACAGAACATCACGAATAGAGAAATGACCAAATTAATACAAGTTCATCATCACATTAAAACCAAAGTACAGTAGTGATCAAATGTTATTACTGCAAAAATAAATACATAAAGTTCATACATAGTTCTCATAAAACAACATACAACTATGTAAAACATTTAAATGCAACAACAAATGCAATCAAAATCGCAACTAAGGTAAAAATTGATCCAACAACATAATGATACCAAGCCTCTTTATCAATGGCATATTTTCTAATCTTTCTAATCTTCAAGCGCATTGCATCCATCTGGATCTTGTGTAGATCGACGACATCGGCAACATGCAACTCCAATTTCATCTTCTCTTCTTCAATTCTTTTCAATTTTTCTTTCAAATAATTGTTTTCTTTTTCAATTAAATTTAACCTCTCGACAAGAGGGTCGGTTGGAATTTCCGGTTCACATACCTCCTAGATAAAAACATCTATGTCAAGTTGGTCGGCATAATTGTCATAAACACTAAATGAAACAAATAGTTATAAAAGATAATATACCACATCCGAATCATAGACCGGACGAGAGCCAACGGGGGCGGATATCAAAACCATGGCACTATATCATAACAAACAATAATACAAGTAAGAAAATTATACAAGTAGCTATCTAAATCATACAAGTAAGAATTTGTTCTTTAAAAAAAGATAAGAACAAGAGGCTCACCACGGTGGTGCCGGCGACGAGATCGGCGCGGGCGATCGACGGTGGTGAGGACGGGGACGGGGACGGGATGGCACCCTACACATGTGCAAACTAAGAAGTTAATTTGAGCTCAAATTGTGCATGTAAATCAAATAAACTCCCACATACACTCCTCCACTAAAACCCACAAACCACTCTACTTCTAGAGCATATGAAATGAGCTAAACTAGCAGTGAGAGATGAAAGGATGAAGTTGCTAACCTTTTAGAACACTTGGATAGTTGGTGCACCGCCAAATCTAGACAAATCTTGGGGAAAATGGAGCTTGGAGGTCGAGCTTGGAGGAAGAACAGAGGAGAAAGCTTAAGTGTGGCTCGGGCATTTCATCGAACACCTCATATGCATAAGAAGTGAGAACAGAGTAGCACACACACCTCCCACCTTCTACGGCCAAAAAACAGAGGAGAGGGCGGGCAGGGGCGAGATATATATAGGCATCTTTTTAGCCCCGGTTGGTGTCTAGAACCGGGACTGAAGACTAACCTTTAGTCCCGGTTGGTGTCTGGAACCGGGACTAAAGGTCCCAGTCGAACCGGGACTGATGCCTGCCGAGGCCCGGCCGGCGTCCTAGCCGCTCGAACTGGGACTGATGCTCACATTAGTCCTGGTTCGTAACATGACCGGGACTATTGCTCTGATCTGGCCAGAACCAAAGCCTTGTTTTCTACTAGTGATAGACCCGGGGTCCATAGTTTTCACTAGAGGTTTCTCTCTCGATAGAAAGCATATGGTGGGTAAACTAATTACGATTGGGCAATTGATAGAAAAGCGCATAGTTATGACGATATCTAAGGCAATGATCATGTATATAGGCATCACGTCCGAGACAAGTATATCGAAACGATTCTGCATCTACTACTATTACTCCACCCATCGACTGCTATCCAGAATGCATCTAGGGTATTAAGTTAATGAAAAAAGAGTAACGCTTTAAGCAAGATGACATGATGTAGAGAGATAGATCCAAGCAATATGAATAAACCCCATCTTTTTATCCTTAATGGCAACAATACAAAAACATGTCATGTCCCTTTCTATCATTGGGATTGAGCACCGCAAGATTGAACCCATCACAAAGCACCCTTCCCATGGCAAGAAAAATCAATCTAGTTGGCCAAACCAAATAAACAGATCGGAGAAGAATACAAAGCTATAACAATCATGCATAAAAAGAGTTCAGAGAAGACTCAAATAATATTCATAGATAATCTGATCATAAACCCACAATTCATCGGATCCCAATCAACACACCGCAAAAGAAGATTACATCGAATAGATCTCCAAGAACATCAAGGAGAACATTGTATCAAAGATCAAAGAGAGAAAATAAGCCATCTAGCTACTAGCTATGGACCCGTAGGTCTGTGGTAATCTACTCACACATCATCAGAAGGGCAGCAAGGTTGATGTAGATCCCCTCCGTGATCGAATCCCCCTCCGGCAGAGTACCGGAAAAGCCCTCCAGACGGCAGAATATTTCGGGTGGTTATCTGGTATACGGGGAATATTTGAGTATTTATAGAGCTGAAATTAGGGTTAGGGGTGCCATGAGGGGCCCACAAGCTCAGGGGGCGCCCCCCCCCCCTAGGGCACGACCTACGAGCTTGTCGCTCCCTCGTAGCTCCTCTGGCCTCCTCCCGAAGCTTCTAGGGTGTCTTTTGGTCCAGAAAAAATTAATCCAAAATTTTTTCTTCGTTTGGACACTTTTTGATATTGATTTTCTGAAAAGCCAAAAACAAGCAAAAAACAGCAACTGGCACTGGGCACTAGGTTAATAGGTTAGTCTCAAAAAATGATATAAAATTGCATATAAGTGCATATAAAACATCCAAGATTGATACTATGATAGCATGGAACAATCAAAAATTATAGATACGTTGGAGACTGATGTCTACTACGCAACCTTTCTTCTTGTAGACTCGTGTTGGGCCTCCAAGCGCAGAGTTTTGTAGGACATCAGCAAATTTCCCTCAAGTGGATGACCTAAGGTTTATCAATCCGTGGGAGGCGTAGGATGAAGATGGTCTCTCTCAAACAACCCTGCAATCAAATACAAGAAATCTCTTGTGTTCCCAACACACCCAATACAATGGTAAATTGTATAGGTGCACTAGATCGGCGAAGAGATGGTGATACAAGTGTAGTATGGATACTAGATATAGGTTTTCGTAATCTGAAATTATAAAAACAGCAAGGTAGCAAGTTACAAAACGGAGCACAAATGGTATTCCAATGCTTAGAAACAAGGCCTAGGGTTCATACTTTCACTAGTGCAATCTCTCAACAGTGCTAACATAATTGAATCATATAACCATCCCTCAATGTGCGACGAAGAATCCCTCCAAAGTTCTTATCAAGCGGAGAACATAAGACGAAATTGTTTGTCGGGTACGAAACCATCTCAAAGTTATCCTTTCCGATCAATCTTTTGAGCTATTCCTATAGGTCTCACAAACAGCCCTAGAGTTCGTACTAAAATAACACCATATGATACACATCCACTGGTACAGCTAGCTGCTATACAAACGGTTTTTAACCCCTTTCCGCGACGGAGATTTAAACCGTCGCCTTGCTTGTGTGTGAGATAGGGGGGTCTTCCCACACGACCCAGAAACCGTCGGGAGTTGGTCCTCCAGTCACAAAAACGGGGCAAAATGAGCTCATGTGCGATCGGGCGAGCCATCGTTTCCGTTCGTATGTACATCCCACACAGTGAATCCCAGGCAATGGTTTCCGTTCGTATGTACATCCCACACAGTGAATCCCAGGCAATGGTTTCCGTTCGTATGTACATCCCACACAGTGAATCCCAGGCAATGGTTTCCGTTCGTATGTACATCCCACACAGTGAATCCCAGACAAACGTTTCCGTTCGTACGTACATCCCACACAGTGAATCCGAGACAAACATTTCCGTTCGTATGCACATCCCACACAGTGAATCCCAGACAAACGTTTCCGTTCGTATCTACATCACACACAGTTTTCTGTATAGCCTCGTTTGTGATAGGTGTAACGATCACACACGCTCTGCCTCCGTTAACCGTTTGCGTTATTCAAGTATATCACACACGATTCATTGAAGAAAACTGTATGGCATTGGGCTATCCATCACAAACGCTTTTACTGCTAGGAACGTTTGTAAAGTTCCATGACCCATTTATCAGGTTTATTAGTTTACTATTAATAATTCCAGTATTAAGCAAATTCACATTTCATATCAAACAGCTGTTTGCCACTTTCATATCAGGCACACAAATATATTTTAACATCACAGTACGATAGCTACGTGAAAACAGCACAATACAACATATAGCTAGTTCACCTTCATAAGCACAATATTAGAACAATATATTCATTTCCCTAATCGACTGATGCATGATCAACCAAGTTCGTCTTCTCCACCTCTGCTTTCAGTTCTGTAAGAACCTGTTTTGCACTGGCCAACTGGGAAAGTGCCTCCTCCTCCGCAAACACCATCTTAGCAAAGTCTAATTTAAAAAATCTAAGCTCATACTCCATCTTCCTCTTTTTTCTCGTATCTTAAAATATTCTTCAGCGTTGACAACATTTTCTCTAAGCCTATCTCTGTTCTCTTCCTCATACATGCTCCAGAGCTTTGCTAGGCACATCTTCAAAGACTGTGGCCACTCTTGATCAACCCACTCCAGGTAAGAACACTTCCGTTCATCCTATAATATTTCAAACTAAATCAGTTACAATTGTAGGGAAAATGGGTTACTAGCAACATAGAAATTCACTACATACATATTTTGAAAAACTAAAGAAACACGTTAATTATGACATATCTTCTCAAAAAGAACAATGTGCAAATGAATTAATTGCTACTGAGACAACAACCAAATTCAGGATCACAAGCAATAATTAACTGCAACAACGCTACAAGTTCTTAGTCATGTACTATAAATAACAAATTGAAAATTTTATGAGGAAGCTAAATATAAATGCAACAGCATAGCGACAGTGTTTGGATGACATCAAATTAATACTAACAGGTGTGTACATGCACAAATTTAGTAAAATAGAACTAATAGCACTAAGGCTCTCCACTATTTAGGCCAAAACCGGTGTCAAAACAAATGTTGCTACATTTGGCACCGGTGCCCTGCACTGCCGAGCCGATGCCAGAGGAAAAATTCAGGGAACCGGACTCCGGAGCACCTAGTTGCTCCGATGCCCAGTTCCTTCGTGCCATAAAGTTTTAGTATTTTACTGCTTGGCTGCTCGGATGTGTGGAGCAAAGTTGGCCACACAAACTACTGAAGCGGTGCCAAATAATTTTCTCAGGGCACCGCTGATGAGATGGCAACATTTTTAGATACTAGGTAGAAACTGTGACACTGTCTTAATCACATCCAGAATAACATAGCACAGTGACAGTGTCTGAATCACATCTAACAAATGATTTTTAACAATGATAGTGGGGCTAACCTTCTCTGCACATGCCAGAAACTTCCTCCCACTGTCCACAGATTCAAAAGCAACTAACTTCATGCATGGAGATTGATGGTGACAACGAGCAGGCAGATCTTCAGCCACCCCGCTCCATTCGTTGCAAGTGATGGTCCTAGGGAGCTACAAGAGGAAGAAATGGCTCAAATCGGCCGCCGAGTTAAATCCTTTATTCCAAATCATAACCCGAGAAAGAGGAGAGAGGCATACCCGGCTGGTGAATGAGTCTTCATCGGAGGAGGAACCGCTGGAGAGGTCATTGAAGAAGACCATGGCATCCGCGGTGGTCGGATGCGAGACGGTGAGAGCGAGGAAGCAAGCGAGGAAGCGGCTATAGCTTGGGAAGGAAGGAAGAAGGAAACATGGGAATTGTGGCTTGTGGTCGGGAAGAAAAGGGGGTGGAGAGGGGGGGGAAGAGTTATATATTTCGGCGGTAGGCCAAAAATTTCGAAAGCTGGAGGGAAACTTGGCGCGCGGTGTCGCCGGACACCATTCACTTTGAACATATGTGTGCATCACAAACGATTCTTCTGCTTTACGCGCATGCGATGAGTTTGAGCATTCAAATTTTGGTTGAAATTTCCCTGGGTATGGTGCTCATCCACGTCATTGGCTAATTTAATATCGCTTGCTAATATGGGTACACAAAAGAGCCTACAGCACACAGACCACACTTACTGAATCGAGCAATTTTAGTAATTAAACAGACCAGTTAACCTAAACATTGCTCTAACAAAATACCAGCATTATAAACAAAGGCTAAGTACACATAATTTTAACAAAGCCGCTAACGCGCTGCCCTATGCCTCGCCGGTGTAAGATGAGACGTCGATGACTTGTCCTGGCGACATGCCGCTGTTGGTAGACTCGGCGTCCCCCAGGCTGAAGTCCAGCGCGTCGTCGTCCTCGTCCTTGTCCTCGGCGCCGCCCTCAAGCTTGTAGTACTTGTAGTAGTGGCTGCGCCAGAGCTCATGTTGGTACTCCACCGCCGATTCCTCGATGGACAGGCTCTTCTCTACCTCCTACTTAGCCACGCGCAACTCCTCCTCCCGGCGCTCCTCGATCTCCGCCGCCTCCTCCATCTCCAGCTCCCGCTCAGCGATCTCAAGAGCAAGTAGGTGCTCCATGGCCTCCGCCGCCTTTTTGGATGTGGGGTGCATGCTGGATTCCGAGGAGGCCTGGAATATCTTGGCGTGGGTGTCCTCGATCTTGGCGTGGATGGCCTCGACCCGGGCCAGGGCGACATCAGGGGCACAGACGGCTGCTCGAGCGCTCTCGGCGTTTGCAGCCACTGTCGCAGCTGCTACTGTAGCCATCTTGGCTGCTGCAGCTGCCCTATCGGCTGCCGCAGATGCCCTCTCGGCGGATGCGGTCGCGCTCAATGCGGATGCGGCCGCGCTCTCGGCGGAGGCGGCGGCGCTCGGAGAGGACGCGGCGATCGTATGGGCCCTCACGAAGCGTCTCCACGGCGTCATTCTTTGCAAGAAAGTGTTGGGGAATGGGGATCGGGGATTCGTGGATTCGGGGGTGATCGGCACTTGAGCAGACGAAGCCGACGAAGCTTATGGAGGAAGACATAAATAGACCCACGAATTTTCATCACAAACGGTTTCTATAACCAACGATGTGTGATGTAGTTGATTTTTTGTATTATCTACGAAAGACGAATTTGGAGTACAATGGCAACGGATGGTGTTTTAATGTACGAGAAAATTGTGTACCGTTAACATTCAATAATACAACAGTCATGTTAAAATTTGGAAATTTTCAGGGTTCATTTGACCTTTTTAAGACATTAAGTGAGTTTTTAGTCATTTAATGGCCGTAATTCAAATTTGAACTGCATGTACATGCAAAAGCAAACCATCATGGGGTGGAAAATCATATTTGTGTCCTTGTGTGCAAGTTAATTCCATGTGCAGACATATTGGAAGGAATTTTCAAACATATTGGTGTCACGGCTGGGACACAAACATTGAGTACCATGGCTTTTAAATTCCAAAAAATTCAAAAATGATCAGAAATACATGAAACCTTGCTTGACGCAATGGCATGGCACCAAGATGCTGTGAATTTTTTTTTGGCCCGTTTGACGAAAGTTTGGACACACACCCCTCACAAACCAGAGCATCTCACTAGAAGACTCATGGTTCCGAGAGGGAACAATGCATGTTTGATGACGAACCGGTGGTAGCTTCCTCGTATGGCCTTGAAACTTTTTCTACTGTTAACGTGCACTAATACAACTGTCATGTTAAAATATGGAAAATTTCAGGGGTCATTTGACCTTTTTAAGACATTTAAGTGATTTTCTAGCCATTTAATGACCGCAATTCAAATTTCAACTACATGTACATGCAACAGCTAACCATAATGGTTTGGAAAATCATATTTGTGTCCTCGTGTGCGAGTTAATGCCCTGTGTAGTAAATTGGAAGGAATTTCCAAACATATTGGTGCACGGCTTGGACACAAGCATTGGGTGACATGGCTTTTAAATTCCAAAAAATTCAAAAATGATCAGAAATACATGGAACCTTGCTTGATGTAATGGCATGGCACCAAGATGCCGTGGTAAAAAAATTGGCCTGTTCGACGAAAGTTTGGACACACACCCCTCACAAACCGGAGCATCTCACGAGAAGACTCGTGGTTCCGAGAGGGAACAATGCATGTTTGACGACGAACTGGTGGTAGCTTCCTCTTATGGCCTTGGAACTTTTTCTACCGTTAACATGCACTAATACAACTGTCATGTTAAAATTTTGAAATTTTCAGGGGGCATTTGACCCTTTTAAGACATTTAAGTGATTTTCTAGCTATTTAATGGTCGTAATTCAAATTGAACCACATGTACATGCAACAACAAACCATCATGGGTTCGAAAAATCATTTATGTATTACATTACATTATACAATAATATATCATGGTAACACAAAATAAGCATTCGTGCCTTACATTTGGAAAGAAAATGTAAATATCTGGCAAGACAACCAGGCCCCACACGATTGGCCCTCTATTTCGCGCCTCAAGGTTTGGAAGGTGAGTGGCGCCTGGCGTGGGTTATTAATCAGACGTGGTTTTGTATTGGAAACTGTCAGCGATTAATTTCACACACGGCTTTTGCTGCGGGAATCATGTGCAATTCAAGCTACAGTACTCGTAAATTCCGGCGACCGGTGCTACTTGTGATCTGCGTTGGTTTTTCCCCGAAGAAGAAGGGATGATGCAGTACAGAAGAGATAAGTATTTCTCTCAGTTATGAAACCAAGGTTATCAATCCAGTAGAAGAATCACGCAACACCTCGTTAGCAGTACCTGCACACAAAACAACAAATCCTTGCGCCCAACGCAAACAAGGGGTTGTCAATCCCTTGGCGGTTAATTGCAAGATTAAATTGTATGGTGATAGATAAACAGATTGAACTAAAATATAAAATAAAATAAATAAAGTAAAAGTGCAGCAAGGTATTTTTATGATTTTTAATATATAATTTGGATAGACCCTGGGGCCATAGTTTTCACTAGAGGCTTCTCTCATGAAAATAGCATACGGTGGGTGAACAAATTACTGTTGGGCAATTGATAGAAAAGCAAATAATCATGACCATATCCAAGGCAATGATCATGTATATAGGCATCATGTCCGAGACAAGTAGGCCGACTCCTGCCTGCATCTACTACTATTACTCCACACATCGACCGCTATCCAGCATGCATCTAGTGTATTAAGTCCATAAAGAACGGAGTAACGCCTTAAGCAAGATGACATGTTGTAAACAAAGTAAACTCACGCATGAATAAACCCCATCTTTTTACCCTTAATAGCAATGATACATACGTGTCATGTCCCTTTCTGTCACTGGGATTGAGCACCGCAAGATCGAACCCATTACAAGGCACCTCTCCCATTGCAAGATAACTCAATCTAGTTGGCCAAACCAAATCAATAGATCGGAGAGAAATACGAAGCTATAATAATCATGCATAAAAGAGTTCAGAGAAGACTCAAATAATATTCATGGATAATCTGATCATAAACTCACAATTCATCGGATCCCAACAAACACACCGCAAAAAGTGATTACATCAAATAGAACTCCCAGAACATCGAGGAGAACATTGTATTGAAGATCAAAAAGAGAGAAGAAGCCATCTAGCTACTAACTATGGACCCGAAGGTCTATGGTAAACTACTCACGCATCATCAGAAGGGCAGCAAGGTTGATGTAGAGCCCCTCCGTGATCGATTCCACCTCCGGCGGAGTACCGGAAAAGGCCTCCAGATGGGATCTCTCGAGAATAGAAGCTTGTGGCGGCGGAAAAAGTATTTCGTGGACTGCTCAGTTGGTTTCCCGATTTTAGAGAATTTATAGTGGAGGAATTAGGTCAAACGGAGTTGTGTGGGCCCCACGAGCCACCAGGGCGCCCACCCCGGGGCACGCCGTGGTGCCTCGTGGGCCACTGCTTCATCTTCTCGTCTCCTCCCGAAGCTTCTAGTGTTTGTTATGTCCAGAAAAAAATCTCCAAAAAGTTTCGTGGCATTTGGACTTCGTTTGGTACTGATATTCTGGAAAACCAAAAACAGGCAAAAAACAGCAACTGGCACTGGGCACTAAGTTAATAGGTTAGTCCCAAAAAATGATATATAATTGCTGTAAATGTATATAAAAACATCCAAGATTGATAATATAATTGCATGGAACAATCAAAAATTATAGATACGATGGAGACGTATCAGCATCCCCAAGCTTAATTCCTGCTCGTCCTCGAGTAGGTAAATGATAAAAACAGAATTTTTGATGTGGTATGCTACCTATCATATTCATCATATATTCTTTTCTTTTATAGCATGGACATTTGGACTTGGATGATTCAAAGCAATAGTCTATAGTTTGGCATGAAGATATAAATACTCAAGCATACTAACAAGCAACCATGGCTTTCAAAATATCAACGCTAAAGAAAGTTATCCCTAGCCCATTATGCTCAATCATTGATCTATTCATGAAACACACTCAATATTAGCTACACACAATGCACAGGTATGACAATAGTGCTCTCTATTTGGTGCTTTGTAAGAGAAGATGGAGACTCAAAATAAAAATAAAAATTGCATAAAAGTAAATAGATAGGCCCTTCGCAGAGGGAAGCAGAGATTTAAATGTGCCAGAGCTCAAAGTTGAAATTAAAGAGATAAAATTATTTTCAGAGGCATGCTTTTGCTGTCAACGAAAACGACCGAGAATTCCCAATATTTTCCATGCTAGACACATCATAGGCGGTTCCCAAACAGAAAGTAAAGTTTATTTCCTTTCCACCATTCTTTCACAATCCATCGCTAGCCGTATCCACGGGTGCCCTCCATACCAACACTTTCCAAGGAATTTTGTTGATATTAATTTTTGATTTCATTGTGGGACTGGGCATCCCTATTACCAGCCACTCTCTCATGCAATAACAAGTGAATAAACACTCATCATGAGAATAACAGACCTAGCATGGAAAATATTGGCCACCCCCTGCCGCTTCATGAGCGGTACGGGCACAAAAAATGGAAAATTATTTTGAAAAAATTAGAGTTGGCACATGCAAATTTACTTGGAACGGCATGGAAATACCGCATATAGGTAGGTATGGTGGACTCATTTGGCACAACTTGGGTTTAAGGAGTTTCGATGTACAAGCAGTATTCCCGCTTAGTACAAATGAAGGCAAACAAATAGATTGAGAAACAACCAACCAAAAAGCGAAAACGGTCATAAACATGCATTAAACATAACTAACACTGAATAATGCACCATAAGTAGGATATAATTTCGTTGCATAACTATTGACTTAACGTTCATGCATAGGGAATCACAAACCTTAACATCAATATTCTTACAAAATCACAATTACTCACTAACATGACTCACATATCATCATCTCCATATCGCAAAGCTATTGCAAGGAATCACACTTATCATATCCAATGATCTATATGAAAGTTTTTATTATATCCCTCATGAATATTCATCACTTTGGGACCAAATTAATATCTTGTGCAAATTACCATTACAATTATCAACTCTCAAAAAGATATAAGTGAAGCATGAGAGTGCAAATATTTCTTCAAAATATAGCCACCGCCATGCTCAAAAAGATTTAAGTGAAGCACTAGAGCAACTGCCTAGCTCAAAAAATTTAAGTGAAGCACATAGAGCATTCTAACAAATCATGATAAACGTGTGGCTCTCTCAAATTGGTGTGTCCAGAAAAGATGATTGTGACAATCTAAAAGGCAAACAAAGCAAACACTCATATAATACAAGACGCTCCAAGTAAAACACATATCATGTGATGAATAAAAATATAGCTCCAAGTAAAATTACCGATGGTTGGTAGAAGAAAGAGGGGATGCCTTCCGGGGCATCCCCAAGCTTAGACGCTTGAGTCTTCCTTGAATATTACCTTGGGGTGCCTTGGGCATCCCCAAGCTTAGGCTCTTGCCACTCCTTATTCCTTCATCCATCGTGATCTCACCCAAAACTTGAAAACTTCAATCACACAAAACTCAACAAAACATTCGTGAGATCCGTTAGTATAACAAAATAAATCACTACTTTAAGTACTGTTGGAAACCAATTTATATTTTATTTTTGCATTATACCTACTGTATTCTAACTTCTCCATGGCTTATACCCCCCGATACAATCCATAGTTTCATCAAAACAAGCAAGCAATGCATCAAAAACAGAATCTGTCAAAAACAGAACAGTCTGCAGAGATCTATTTAAAATCCATACTTATGTAACTCCAAAAATTCTGAAAACTTAGGACAACGTGGGAAATTCATATTCCAATACTGTGTAAAAATTTAAGATTTTTCTGACGCTCCAGTACAGAACTAAAATTCTAGCACTGGACGCATAACTTTCTGTTTTCCAAACAGCATCAATTATACTATCTTCCAAATCATCCCAAAGGCTTTAATTGGCACAAACACTAATTAAAACAAAAAAACACATTCATAATAGTAGCATAATTGCGTAAACACACAAGAATAGAAACAAAAAGTAAAAATTTATTTTATTCATTCGGTTGCCTCCCAACAAGCGCTATTGTTTTATGCCCCTAGCTAGGCATAATGCATAGTTTCAAGTATTATCATCCTTAGTTTTAACCCTCGCAACTCCTATTTCACTCTCTTTGCCATTATCAATAATGTGCACTAGATGATCAAGCTTAGTGCAACGGGTTTTTATTTCTTTCAAAACACAAAGAGAGATCTTCTGATCTAAAGCATCAATCCTCCTATTTTGTGACACCACATTGCTATTTATTTTAGAGGCAAGATTAAATATTCCTTGAAAGTTAGAATCCATACTAGCCTTTGTTTCCTTTATTCGCTCAGTTTGACGAAAGCATTCTAGAGCAATAGGTTCGATAGTTTCAACTTTTGGTTGTCCAAATATACTTTTCATCTTTTCGTAGGTTTCAAAGCCATCACTCCCAAGAAAATCGTTTTCAAATATAGAAACCAAGACTCGTCTATGAGCAAGGGGTAGACCAACATAGAATCCAAGACTCATCTCCTAAGTATGGAGGGAAAGGCATAACGGGAGTAGAACTAGCCATATCGATAAG
Organism: Elymus sibiricus; assembly: GCA_039707655.1. Lineage (NCBI taxonomy): Eukaryota > Viridiplantae > Streptophyta > Magnoliopsida > Poales > Poaceae > Elymus > Elymus sibiricus. The sequence goes on from CM077666.1 coordinate 517,659,292, forward strand.
ACGAGCAAAAAAGAAAAAGGCAAACGGAAAATAATTTTGTATTTTTGTAAAAACTTTTTTAGAAGTGGGGGAGCTGAAAACGAGAGGCAAAGGCAAATAAAGTAAATGCAAGAGATGTAAGTTTTATGCATAGGTACTTGATAGATGTTGATGATGTCTCCCCGGCAACGGCGCCAGAAATTCTTCCTGCTACTTGTGATCTGCGTTGGTTTTTCCCCGAAGAGGAAGGGATGATGCAGTACAGTAGAGATAAGTATTTCCCTCAGTTATGAAACCAAGGTTATCAATCCAGTAGGAGAATCACGCAACACCTCGTTAGCAGTACCTGCACACAAAACAACAAATCCTTGCACCCAACGCAAACAAGGGGTTGTCAATCCCTTGGCGGTTAATTGCAAGATTAAATTGTGTGGTGATAGATAAATAGATTGAACTAAAATATAAAATAAAATAAATAAAGTAAAAGTGCAGCAAGGTATTTTTATGATTTTTAATATATAATTTGGATAGACCCGGGGGCCATAGTTTTCACTAGATGCTTCTCTCATGAAAATAGCATACGGTGGGTCAACAAATTACTGTTGGGCAATTGATAGAAAAGCAAATAATCACGACGATATCCAAGGCAATGATCATGTATATAGGCATCATGTCCGAGACGAGTAGACCGACTCCTGCCAGCATCTACTACTATTACTCCACACATCGACCGCTATTCAGCATGCATCTAGTGTATTAAGTCCATAAAGAACGGAGTAATGCCTTAAGCAAGATGACATGATGTAGACAAAGTAAACTCATGCATGAATAAACCCCATTTTTTTACCCTTAATAGCAACGATACATACGTGTCATGTCCCTTTCTGTCACTGGGATTGAGCACCGCAAGATCGAACCCACTACAAAGCACCTCTCCCATTGCAAGATAAATCAATCTAGTTGGCCAAACCAAATCAATAGATCGGAGAGAAATACGAAGCTATAATAATCATGCATAAAAGAGTTCAGAGAAGTCTCTAATAATATTCATGGATAATCTAATCATAAACTCACAATTCATCGGATCCCAACAAACACACCGCAAAAAGTGATTACATCGGATAGAACTCCAAGAACATCGAGGAGAACATTGTATTGAAGATCAAAAAGAGAGAAGAAGCCATCTAGCTACTAACTATGGACCCGAAGGTCTGTGGTAAACTACTCACGCATCATCGGAAGGGCAGCAAGGTTGATGTAGAGCCCCTCTGTGATCGATTCCCCCTCCGGCGGAGTACCGGAAAAGTCCTCCAGATGGGATCTCTCGAGAACAGAAGCTTGCGGCGGCGGAAAAAGTATTTGGTGGACTCCTCAATTGGTTTCCTGATTTTAGAGAATTTATAGTGGAGGAATTAGATCAAACGGAGCTGTGTGGGCCCCACGAGCCACCAGGGCGCCCCCCTGGGGCGCGCCGTGGTGCCTCGTGGGCCACTGCTTCATCTTCTCGTCTCCTCCCAAAGCTTCTAGTGTTTGTTATGTCCAAAAAAAATCTCCAAAAAGTTTCGTGGCATTTGGACTTCGTTTGGTACTGATATTCTGGAAAACCAAAAACAGGCAAAAAAACAGCAACTGGCACTGGGCACTAAGTTAATAGGTTAGTCCCAAAAAATGATATATAATTGTTGTAAATGTATATAAAAACATCCAAGATTGATAATATAATAGCATGGAACAATAAAAAATTATAGATACGTTGGAGACGTATCAACCGGCGTGTTTATTGATCCCGTCTCTCTAGATTCCGGCCGCCAATAAATACTACCCTGCTCACGTCGTCCCGCCTGGATTCTCATCTACATCCTCTCCTCGCCCGCCCTCCCCCCTCTCTCTCTCACAAAACTCTGCCCTGGCGCCGCCGATCTACCCCCGAGCCGACGAGGAGGCGCCGCCCCCCGAGGACGTTCAGTCGCAGAGCAGCGATGAGGAGGACCCCTAGGCACCACCGGATGAGGTTGCTCCGGACCCCCCAACTTAGGAGTGGTTTTGGGGCCAGTACAAACTTTGTCTATGGAAGGCACTGCCGCTGGCTGAGAAATCCAGGCAAGTGGCGTTCAAGAAGGAGATGGCGGAGGAGGAAGCCAGGTACCAGGCGGCCCGTGAAGCCCGTGAGGCCGCCTGGGAAAAGGAGGCGGTGGAGCTTTGGGGGCGGACGCGTCGACGTGCGGAGGAGGTGTACGAAGACGGCCGGTACTTCCCCAGGAAGGCCAAAGGCTCTAGGCGCCTCATCGCTATGTGGAGGTGGGCCGATAAGCTCCAGCGTGCTACCGATGAGGAGCTTCGGTGGGCGCCCAACGAAATGGCAAGATCGTTCGCGCTCGTCCGCCATCAAGAGGCAAATCAGCACGTCAAGCGCTGCGAGGCGGAGGAGGCGGAGTACTGCCTCCGCGCTTGGAAGCCGCCGCGCACTAGGGAGCTGCTGGCGAGGGGCTGCCGGAATACTGCCCCCCTAAGGAGGGATTATTAGTTTTAGTATTTTTCGTTTTCAATTTTATGCATTGTACATAGCAGTTAAGTATCATCACGTATATGTGATGATATTATATATATTCTGTGATGAACTAATGAACAATTAATATATATTATGAATTCCATTTTTCTATCTGTTTTCGTATACTAATTTGTATGTAGCTGTTATCATCCACATATATAGAATGGAAAGCATATATATACACATTGAAACAGAACAATATATAAGAACGGAAAACAGAGTACACACATTGAAACAGAGCAATAAACAAAGCAATATTATGATTGTTGTGATACATATCGATCAACGTCGAAACAACGCAAGAAAATAAAACGCGTCCATGACCAACAGTCTCTTGCCTACGGTAGCTCTTGGCTTTGCCTGAACTCGTGCAGGCGTTCGTCCAAGCGGTCGACACGCTCGTGGTACATCTGGAGCGCGATCTCGAGCTCCAAGTTGGCTATTTCATCGGTGATCGCCAGCTCGAGGATGCGACAGCCATGTTCCTCTATGGTGCCTAGGTGCACACCTGGGCCAAGGAGGCGGTCGAGCCTAGCAACCAGCGCGTTGGCATCGAGCGGGCCGCGGACAAGGCAAACGACGCTTCCCATCTGAACGGCACGGTGGGCGTCCGGTGCAAGTACGGCACGGCCGGCCTCTGGTGCAAGGACGGCGCAGACGGCCTCTGCCCACTCCTGGCGAGGAATGGGGCTACTGACGGGCCGTGTACCCAACTGCGACGCCCTGTCAACAACAGGCAAGTGCTGATGGATTCGCTCTTGCTGTGCGGCGCACCACGCCTCTCGCTCTGCGGCGCTCCAACGGTCTCGCTGCACGGCGAGCCGCAGCCTATTGGCGCGCACGCGCCTAGCATGCTCTGTGGCGCACCACCGATCATGTTGTGCGGCGAGCTGCAGCCTCTCGGTGCTGACATGCCTATCTTGATCCACGGCGCTGAAGTGCCGTGCGCCAAGGGTCTTCTCAACCCTGGCGATGACGTGCAGCATGGCATCATCCATCGCGTTGTCGGGGACAGGCTCGGCCTCGATGGGCTGTGGCGCCTTCTCGTTTTCCTCGTCGAGGAGGTTGATGGCAGCGGCGGCGCTTTGGTTGGTTGGCATGCTTGGAAAAGGTAGAAGGGCTGTAGGCTGCGCTTGTTGCCTCGGTGTGTCGCGCGCCGCGTAGGTTTATGCGCAATATCGCTGGGTGGCGGCGGTAAACCGATGAGGAAGTGGCAGGAAACTGTGGCGTGTTCTTAAAATGCCATCAATTAATGGAAACTTAGCATAGAAGAAACCGTGAGCTAGCACGACGCGTGCGGGCACATTGCAAGCCCAAGGCTATGATCCATATACTTGTGTGCCCAACAGAGCACACTATTCACAGTAAAGAAGATTGTTCTGTACACAGAGAGCGTAGATGTTGTGCAGACTGAGCAAATCTTGGCAAATGATTAAACTAAGGAACAGGTCGATGATGATTTCAAGAATGGCAGACAATAATTTACCAGCAAGCGTCGTTTGCCAAGAACACACACAGCTTATTAGCAGGAAATGTCTATGTTATTATCGGTCTTCCCACACAATTAGCCGGTGCACCCTTGTCCGTTGCCAGCATTCACCTCACTGTGCCGGCCTCTGCTAACATCCCTCGGTGCGCTCTGCTCGCCGTTAGGTGCCGCGTCGCGCTCTGCTCACGTCCCTCCGCGCGCTCGGCTTGTAGACGGCTTTTCCCTGCGTGTTCAACTGCTATATGCATATGGTTGCTCGCCATTGAGGTGGCCGCGGAGCGCTCTGGTCGCGTCCCTCCGCGCTCGCTCTGCCAGCGGTTGGGGTCGGCGCACGATCACGTTGGGGGCCCCATATGCATGCGGTTGCGCCGCGCGCGTCGCCACGATGCAGTTACGTGCGGCATGATGGAGTTACGCGCTGCAAAAACTGCCATCCGGGCGTGCCGATATTCCAGGCCGTTCGGCTTCCCCATGAATTCCCGCGGCCATTATAACCTTAGTCTCTTCAACCTTTGGATCGCGCCCCACAACACAACAAGCACACCCATGACGACACATACAGAGAGGATATCTAGCGGCACTCCAATGGAGTTCGGCGTGCATCAAGTGGAGACCCACGCAAGGGAGACGGATCTCTCGGTGGTGTACACCATCGACCCGGCCGTGGTGGAGGACTACATCAACACCGTGGAGCACTTGCTTGCTCGGGACAAGTACAAAGTGGTCAGTATCGACCTCCAGTACACCGGCGCTCATCCCAGGATAGATCAGAAGGTTGCAGTCGCCCAGTTGTGCGTGCGCCATCATGTCCTCATCTACCACTACTGCGTGGCCACAAAACCTTGCGACCATTTCGCCAGGTTTGTTAACAGCACAGACTACAAGTTCGCTACGGTGGAAACCACCGACGATGTAAAAGCGCTCAAGGTTATGGGCTTGGCCTGCAAGACCCTTGTCGAAATCCGTGGCCACTACAAGGTCTGGGGTAGCATGAAGAAGGACTCCCTATTTGAACTCACCTCGGCCATCATCGACCCCTACTACGAAAAGATGAAGGAGGATGCCAAGAGAAAAAATCCCGTATCCTGGGACGGGGATTGGACGTGGAAACTGGATGAAGCTCACCTCAAGTTCGCTGCCAAGAACGTGTGCACATGCTACGAGATGCACAGGCGGATCGTTGATGTGAGGGAGTGCCTCCTTCCCTTAATTGATGAGGGATCGAGCCACCAGCAGAGCAGTGGCGGCAAGCGTCACAAGAAGAAGTAGATGATGATCAGATGATTGTTTATCCTAGTTAATTATGCATGTACTAGTTTACTTTGGTGTGTGCAAATGTCATGTGTGTACTAGCCACCTATGTAATTGGATGTTTAATTTGGTTATGCAATCATGTCCTTATAAGTATATATGTTGTTGTTCTGTATGCAATCACATCGCACACGGACCATACTAGGGAAAAAGTCGGTGATGAATTCATCAATCGCTGACAATTGTATACCAGCAAGCGTTTGCCCACAACACACATGGCTTATTAGCAGCAATCGTCTGTGTTATTATTGGTCTTCGCACACATTTCTGATTACGGACCTATTTGCCGCGTATCACACACATCTTGTTAAGTTGAACCGTTTCTGTTCTCTTGGCTCAACGCAAACAGTTCATCAAAGTGAACTGTATGCCCTCTATCGCACACACCTTGATCTGGCTGGCCGTTTCTGCTGTGTTGCCTAATCACAAACAGTTCATCCGAGTGAACTATATGCCGTATATCGCACACACCTTCATCTGGCTGACCGTTTTTGTTGTTATGCTCGTCGCAAACAGTTCATTCGAGTGAACTGTATGCCACGCATCGCACACGCAACTATAATCTGAATCATGTTTGATGTCTCCGCCATCGCAAATGTTTCGTATCATTTTTGACGGTTTTATTACATCACCGTTTGCGATTAATGCATCGCACACAGTTTCGTTGAAGGGTCTCTGATTGTAGTGTCACGTTAGCAGCATCCTGCAGTAGTGATCAATCAACTCTAATGTCACCTAGATACTCCAATGTCACCACAAGTATCCATGAGTCAATTATACGATATGCATCAAACAACTTCAGATTCACAATATTCAATCCAACACAAAGAACTTCAAAGAGTGTCCCAAGATTTCTACCGGAGAAAGTAGGACGAAAATGTGCATCAACCCCTATGCATAGATTACCCCAATGTCACCTCGGGAATCCGCGAGTTGAGTGCGAAAATACATCCAGTGAATCAATATAATACCCCATTGTCACTACGGGTATTCATATGCAAGACATACATCAAGTGTTGTCAAATCCAACAAGTATTCAATCCAATAATAGTGAAACCTCAAAGGTAAAAACTCAATTCATCACAATAATATAGAGAGGGAGAAACACCATATGATCCAACTATATTAACAAAGCTCGCGGTACATCAAGATCGTGCCAAATCAAGAACACGAGAGAGAGAGAGATCAAACACATAGCTACTGGTACATACCCTCAGCCCCGGGGCTGAACTACTCCCTTCTCGTCATGGAGACCACCGGGGTGATGAAGATGGCCTCCGGTGATGATTTCCCCCTCCGGCAGGGTGCCGGATCAGGGCTCTAATGGAGATCACGGAGGTACAGAGGCTTGCGGCGGCGGAACTTCTCATCTAGGGTTCTTTTCGGAGGATACTGTATATATAGGGGTACATGGTGTTGGAGTCACGTCAGGGGGGTGCCCAAGGGCCCCACAAGCTCGGGGGGTGCGCCTTAGGGGGGGGCACCCCCCAGGCTTGTGGCCCCCTCGGCCACCTCCTGGTCCAGCTCCGATGCTCCGTGGGTCTGTTCTGGTCCATAAACGATCACCGTAAATTTTCAGCCCATTCCGAGAACTTTTATTTCTGCACAAAAAATAACACCACGGTAGTTCTGCTGAAAACAACATCAGTCCGGGTTAGTTCCATTCAAATCATACCAAAACCATATAAAATTGTTGTAAACATGGCATGAATACTTCATAAATTATAGATACGTTGGAGACGTATCACAGACTTATAAACTACATCTTATGAACCCCGGGTCACTTCAGGAAAGACAAACCCGGCGCTCGAGGGCTTATGACCCAGATGTACTGCCTAAAATATCAATCACAACTGAGCCCTGAGAGGATATCGTGACCCTGAATTTATCAGAGTGGGACACACCAGGGCTAATAACTCAAATGTGCCACCTGACAAATGAATCACAACTGAGCCCAGAGAGGACATCGTGACCCTGTATTTATCAGAGTTATACACACCGCAACAAGTGCAACGAAAGTCGGCTTCGCTGAAAAAGAGATAAGGGCTATCAAAGCCAAGATTTGCACAATGTAATCATGATAAAGCCGGCACCTCTGGAACCCGAAGGCTTGTTATTTCACCTCATATCAATGAGCGTTGAGTCTTTATTTTATCATTGATTATTGGTTACTTGGGGACTTGCCACTCAACGAGTGCAGCTAATCACCCTTACACCCGGCATACACTGACAATTTTCTTGCTGTTTTTGCAGTAAATATTTTATTCTGTTGCGGGTTTATAAACTGCATCTAACGAACCCCGGGACGCTACAGGCAGGACAACCCGCACTCGGGGGCTACAGTGTTCAAATTTACTCTGGCAAAATTCTAAGACTAAAGAAAAGGTGAGTCCCAGGTTGCTGTAGGCAAGACAACCCGACACTTAGAGTAGGACTCCGACTGCGGGTATGACCCGGATTCACCTGTAACCCAGGGGCCAACCTATTATATAAAGGGGGTTCCTGGATCGTCAAAGGACAGGTTTAGATAGACAATTCTTGAGACAAATGTTTTGATGACTCTCGAGACAGATGTTTTGGTAGGTCTCGAGACAGATGTTTTGGTAGGTCTAGAGACAGATGTTTTGATAGCTCTCGAGTCAGAGGCAGCGAAATAGCGCCCTTGTTATCGAGACCACCACAATCAATAGCAATCTAGTAGGAGTAGGCTATTACCTTCACCGCGAGGGGCCGAACCTAGGTAAACTCATGACTCTCGATTCCGATCAACCCCATCCAAGGCTTCACCTAGCAGCTATGGCCCCACAACTAAGTTCTCCTATGAGGACACTTGTCGTTACAAAACCACGACACCTATGCTAAAAAGTGGACACATATCGAGCCCCTGAAATTTGCTGGAACAGAAATGAATCAACATTCTGGCAAAACATAGGCCACTCAGAATCAGTTTTCCTGCAAACAACAATATTCTGGCACAACAACAGCAGCCTGAGGTCCACATTCTATCATAAACTCTACAACAACAACAGCCTCATGCACATGTCATCACTCTCCTCTACCATCTGCATGGAGAGAGCTATAGTGTGGGTTGGGATACTCACTAGCTACCTGTCGAGGATGCGGGTGTCGTGTCGATGATCTTCTGGGCGTCGTCGAGCGGCACGTCAGTGATCTACCTGTGCATTCAAACATGAGCTCAAACCTCATTTTCATTTACTTTTTCTAGCTACAATTAGATGGCAAGTAGATGATGGACAACAGCAAATGGACAACAGAAAAAAATAGCCACTGTCCTGATGAAAAGTCCTCATGAACCCTAGAACATTTTCCTAGCTATAAGTTGATGGCAAGTTGATAAAAATTCTTAATAAAATATTTCATATATGCTCAAACCTCCATTCCATAGGAATATAAACATGAGCTCAAACCTCAGTTTCATTTACTTTTTCTTTTGAGAAGAAAATGGACAACAACTCCAAATTGAATATCCTCATTTTCATTTTCATTTACTTTTTCTTTGGCCTCATTTTCATTTGCACAGCAAGCATTTCATTTGAATTTGGGCATCAAAAAAATTTATTTTGACAGGAACATTAGCACAAATATCCCCAAACCCCTAGTTTATGAAACCTTAAATTTCAAAAAATCCCTAATTTAAAAAATTTGGTAACTTAATTCAGTTTATTTCGAAATTAAATTAACTTAATTCATATATTTCTAGGGCTCATAATTCAATTAACCCTAGGGTTCATAATTCTAACTAGGGTTCAATTAACTTAATTCAAATTCTGTTTACAGCAGCAATTCTAGCTAGGGTTCATAATCTAGCAGTAACCCTAGGGTTCTAAATCTAGAACTAACAAAGAGAGATAGAGATAGAGAGAGTTGAGAGAGAGAAGAGGGGAGGGGAGAGGTGGGAAGAGGGGAGGGGAGAGGATTGGCTTACGGGGATGGAGGTGACGGCGGCAGGTCGACAGGGATGGAGGCGACGGCGGCGGTCGACGAGGATGGAGGCAACGACAGCGGTCGACAGGGATGGAGGCGACAGCGGCAGGTCGACGGGGATGGAGGCGACGTCGGCGGTCGATGGGGATGGATGGACGGTGGCGGTCGAGAGAGGGAGGCGACGGCGGCGGTCGATGGGGATGGAGGTGACGGCGGCGGCACTCAAGAGAGAGGGAGTGGAGCGAGTGAGAGGAGTGGCCGGGGAATGGGGAGGAACGGCTCGAAGGGGACCGGGATAGTAGGGTGAATAACTTAGCAGTAGCGCCGGTCGGGAAGAAACGCGCTATAGCTAAGTTAGCTATAGCGCGTATCTGGCCAACCAGCGCTACTACTAGTTTTCCCTTTTTCTTTTGTTTTATTTTTTATTTCTGTAGATAGGTTAGCTGTATTGCTTTTTTGCCAAACAAGCGCTACTACTATGTTTTCCATTATTTATTTTTCTTTTTCCTTTTTCTTTCTATTTTATTTTATTTTATTTTATTTTTTAACATAATACAATTTTCTTTTATTTTCTTTTCTTTGTCTTAAATTTATTTTTCTTTCCTTTTTCTTTTTTGTTTAAAGTTGTAGCGCGGGTTAGGGTTAGGGTTGTTTATGGAGTAATTAATAACACCGTACACCCCCTAACGCCTCGGAATCCCACTATAACGGGAATGTCTCCTCCGACTATGAGCACCTCCGGATAATAATTAGTGCATAATATATATATTACATCATTTGACCGATAATGGTGTTAAGTACGTATACAAAATAGATACACATAAATTATGATAGTTTGTCAGCGTCGGCGACGACGCTTCAGACTGATATTCTTCTTTCCTCTTTTGTTCGTTGTCGAATAATTGAGCCCCTCGTCATGACTTTTCCTTTTCCAGGGAGTACAATCTTTCTTAGGTAATGTAGTCTTGCTTCTTATTTTGACGTATGGTTCACCGTCATCGTCATCTTCCCTCATCGGGTCGCCGTACTGGTCGTAGTCTTCCTCGTTGGCGACTCCATCCATTCCGACGATGCTCCTTTTAGCTCTCCTCACGACAACACGGTTGGGATAGCTTAGGTCGGATCTGAAGAAGCATTGTGTCATGTGCTTAGCATGTACCTCTTCCTGCTACTTGTGATCTGCGTTGTTTTTTCCCCGAAGAGGAAGGTATGATGCAGTACAGTAGAGATAAGTATTTCCCTCAGTTATGAAACCTAGGTTATCAATCCAGTAGGAGAATCACGCAACACCTCGTTAGCAGTACCTGCACACAAAACAACAAATCCTTGCACCCAATGCAAACAAGGGGTTGTCAATCCCTTGGCGGTCAATTGCAAGATTAAATTGTATGGTGATAGATAAATAGATTGAACTAAAATATAAAATAAAATAAATAAAGGCTTCTCTCATGAAAATATTTTTATGATTATTAATATATAATTTGGATAGACCCGGGGGCCATAGTTTTCACTAGAGGCTTCTCTCATGAAAATAGCATACGGTGGGTGAACAAATTACTGTTGGGCAATTGATAGAAAAGAAAATAATCATGACGATATCCAAGGCAATGATCATGTATATAGGCATCATGTCCGAGACAAGTAGACCGACTCCTGCCTGCATCTACTACTATTTCTCCACACATGGACCGCTATCCAGCATGCATCTAGTGTATTAAGTCCATAAAGAACGGAGTAACGCCTTAAGCAAGATGACATGATGTAGACAAAGTAAACTCACGCATGAATAAACCCCATCTTTTTACCCTTAATAGCAACGATACATACGTGTCATGTCCCTTTCTGTCACTGGGATTGAGCACCACAAGATCGACCTATTACAAAGCACCTCTCCCATTGCAAGATAAATCAATCTAGTTGGCCAAACCAAATCAATAGATAGGAGAGAAATACGAAGCTGTAATAATCATGCATAAAAGAGTTCAGAGAAAACTCAAATAATATTCATGGATAATCTGATCATAAACTCACAATTCATCGGATCCCGACAAACACACCACAAAAAGTGATTACATCGGATAGAACTCGAAGAACATCGGGGAGAACATTGTATTGAAGATAAAAAAGAGAGAAGAGCCATCTAGCTACTAACTATGGACCCGAAGGTCCGTGGTAAACTACTCACGCATCATCGGAAGGGCAGCAAGGTTGATGTAGAGCCCCTCCGTGGTCGATTCCCCCTCCGACGGAGTGCCGGAAATGGCCTCCAGATGGGATCTCTCGAGAACAAAAACTTGCGGCGGCGGAAAAAGTATTTTGTGGACTCCTCTGGTGGTTTCCCGATTTTAGAGAATTTATAGTGGAGGAATTAGGTCAAACGGAGCTGTGTGGGCCCCACGAGCCACCAGGGCACCCCCCCCGGGGCGCGCCGTGGTGCCTCGTGGGCCACTGCTTCATCTTCTCGTCTCCTCCTGAAGCTTCTAGTGTTTGTTATGTCCAGAAAAAAATCTCCAAAAAGTTTCATGGCATTTGGACTTCGTTTGGTACTGATATTCTGGAAAACCAAAAACAGGCAAAAAACAACAACTGGCACTGGGCACTAAGTTAATAGGTTAGTCTCAAAAAGTGATATATAATTGCTATAAATGTATATAAAAACATCCAAAATTGATACTATAATAGCATGGAACAATCAAAAATTATAGATACGTTGGAGACGTATCAGCATCCCCAAGCTTAATTCCTGCTCGTCCTTGAGTAGGTAAATGATAAAAACAGAATTTTTGATGTGGAATGCTACCTATCATATTCATTATATATTCTTTTCTTTATAGCATGGACATTTGGACCTGAGTGATTCAAAGCAATAGTCTATAGTTTGACATGAAGATATAAATACTCAAGCATACTAACAAGCAACCATGTCTTTCAAAATATCGATGCTAAAGAAAGTTATCCCTAGCCCATTATCCTCAATCATTGATCCATTCATGAAACACACTCAATATTAGCTACACACAATGCACAAGTATGACAATAGTGCTCTCTAGTTGGTGCTTTGTAAGAGAAGATGGAGACTCAAAATAAAAATAAAAATTGCATAAAAGTAAATAGATAGGCCCTTCGCAGAGGGAAGCAGAGATTTGCAAATGTGCCAGAGCTCAAAGCTGAAATTAAAGAGATAAAATTATTTTGAGAGGCATTCTTTTCCTCTCAGCGAAAACGACCGAGAATTCCCAATATTTTCCATGCTAGACACATCATAGGCGGTTCCCAAACAGAAAGTAAAGTTTATTTCCTTTCCACCATTCCTTCACAATCCATGGCTAGCCGTATCCACGGGTGCCCTCCATACCAACACTTTCCAAGGAATTTTGTTGTTATTAATTTTTGATTTCATTGTGGGACTGGGCATCCCTATTACCAGCCACTCTCTCATGCAATGACAAGTGAATAAACACTCATCGTGAGAATAACACACCTAGCATGGAAAATATTGGCCACCCCCTACCGCTTCATGAATGATACAGGCACACAAAACGGAAAATTATTTTGAAAATTAGAGTTGGCACATGCAAATTTACTTGGAACGGCATGGAAATACCGCTTATAGGTAGATATGGTGGACTCATTTGGCACAACTTGGGTTTAAGGGGTTTGGATGCACAAGCAGTATTCCCGCTTAGTACAAATGAAGGCTAGCAAATAGATTGAGAAGAAACCAACCAAAAAGCGAAAACGGTCATAAACATGCATTGAACATAACTAACACCGAATAATGCACCATAAGTAGGATATAATTTCGTTGCATAACTATTGACTTAACGTTCATGCATAGGGAATCACAAACCTTAACATCAATATTCTGACTAAATCACAATTACTCACTAACATGACTCACATATCATCATCTCCATATCCCAAAACTATTGCAAGGAATCAGACTTATCATATCCAATGATCTATTTCAAAGTTTTTATTATATCCCTCTTGAATATTCATCATTTGGGACCAAATTCATTTCTTGTGCAAATTACCATTACTATTATCAACTCTCAAAGAGATATAAGTGAAGCATGAGAGTGCAAATATTTCTTCAAAATTTTAATCTTATCAACTGTCAAAATAATATAACTGAAGCATGAGAGTTCAAATATTTCTTCAAAATATAGCCACCGCCGTGCTCAAAAAGATTTAAGTGAAGACTAGAGCAACTGCCTAGCTCAAAAAATTTAAGTGAAGCACATAGACTATTCTAACAAATCATGATAATCGTGTGGCTCTCTCAAATTGGTGTGTCCAGCAAAGATGATTGTGACAAACTAAAAAGCAAACAAAGCAAATACTCATATAATACAAGATGCTCCAAGTAAAACACATATCATGTGATGAATAAAAATATAGCTCCAAGTAAAATTACCGATGGTTGGTAGAAGAAAGAGGGGATGCCTTCCGGGGCATCCCCAAGCTTAGACACTTGAGTCTTCCTTGAATATTACCTTGGGGTGCCTTGGGCATCCCCAAGCTTAGGCTCTTGCCACTCCTTATTCCTTCATCCATCGTGATCTCATCCAAAAGTTGAAAACTGCAATCACACAAAACTCAACAAAACCTTCGTGAGATCTGTTAGTATAACGAAATAAATCACTACTTTAAGTACTGTTGCAAACCCATTCATATTTTATTTTTGCATTATACCTACTGTATTCTAACTTCTCCATGGCTTATACCCCCTGATACAATCCATAGTTTCATCAAAACAAGCAAGCAATGCATCAAAAACAGAATCTGTCAAAAACAGAACAGTCTGTAGAGATCTATTTAAAAGCCATACTTCTGTGACTCCAAAACTTCTGAAAAATTAAGACAACGTGGGAAATTCATATACCAATACTGTGTAAAAATTTCAGATTTTTCTGACATTCCAGTACAGAACTAATATTCCAGCACTGGACGCAAAACTTTCTGTTTTCCAAACAGCATCAATTATACTATCTTCCAAATCATCACAAAGGCTTTACTTGCACTAGTACAAAACAGGGCTTTGGTCCAGGCCAGATAATTGCATTAGTCCTGGTTCTGTTACGAACCGGGACCAATGGGTGCATCAGTCCCGGTTCGTGAGGCCAGTGCGCCAACCGGGCCACGGCAGGCACCAGTCCCGGTTCGTCTGACCCCTTTAGTCCCGGTTCCAGACACGAACCGGGACTAAAGGTCCTCGCTCCTGGCACAGCCCCTTTAGTCCCGGTTGGTGGATGGAACCGGGACTAAAGGTGTGTCTTCTGTCTCGGTTCTAGCCACGAACCAGGAGTAAAGAGATGCCTATATGTATGCTCTCCCCTGCCCGCTCACTCCTCTGTTTTTTGGCCGGCCGGTGTGGGAGGTGTGTGCTGCTCTGCTCTCACCTCCTATGCGCATGAGGTGTTCGATGAAATGCCTGAGTCACACTTAACCTTTCTCCTCTCCAAGCTCGACCTCCAAGCTCCATTTTCCCCAAGATTTGTCTAGGTTTGGCGGTGCACCAACTACACAAGTGTTCTAAAAGGTTAGCAACTTCATCGTTTCATCTCTCACTACTAGTTTAGCTCATTTCAAATGCTGTAGAAGTAGAGTGGTTTGTGGGTTTTAGTGGAGGAATGTATGTGGGAGTTCTTTTGATTTAGATGCACAATTTGAACTGAAATTAACTTCTTAGAGTCTGCACATGTGTAGGGTGCCATCCCCGTCCCCGTCCTCACCGCCGTCGATCGCCCGCGCCGATCTCGTCGCCGGCACCACCATGGTGAGCCTCTTGTTCTTATCTTTTTTTTTTAAATCTTACTTGTATGATTTAGATAGTTACTTGTATAATTTTCTTACTTGTATTATTTAGATAGATACTTGTATAATTTTCTTACTTTTATTATTGTTTGTTATTATATAGTGCCATGACTTTGGTATCCGCCCCCGTCGGCCCTCGTCCTGTCTATGATTCGGATGTGGTATATTATCTTTTATTATGATTTGTTTTATGTAGTGTTTATGACAATTATGCCGACCAACGTGACATAGATGTTTTTATCTAGGAGGTATGTGAACCGGAAATTCCAACCAACCCTCTTGTCGAGAGGTTAAATTTAGTGGAAAAAGAAAACAATTAATTGAAGAAAAAATTGAAAAGAATTGAGGAGGAGAAGATGGAATTGGAGTTGCATGTTGCCGATGTCGTCGATGATCACAAGATCAAGATGGATGCAATGCGCTTGAAGATTAGAAAGATTAGAAAATATTCCATTCATAATGAGGCTTGGTTTTATTATGCCGTTGGATCAATTGTTACCTTAGTTGTGATTATGATCGCATTTAAATGTTTTTCATAGTTTCAATGTATGTTTTAATTAGATGCTCTAGAGAGCTATATGTTGTTCTATGAGAACTATATATGTATGAACTTTATGTATTTATTTTTTCAGTAATAACATTTGATCACTACTGTACTTTGGTTTTAATGTGATGATGAACTTGTATTAATTTGGTCACTTCTCTATTCATGATGTTCTGTAATGGTTTTTGATACACTTAATTATATAATGCACACAGATGAACCGGCAATGGATGTACGGTGACCGACGCACCTCCGAGTATCTTGAGGGCCTGCATAAATTTCTCGAAGTGGCTGAGGCAAACAAGCAGAATGGTTTTATGTATTGTCCATGCCCTGTCTGTGAGAATACGAAGGATTACTCTAACTTGAAAACCCTTCACGTCCACCTGCTTGAGAAGGGTTTCATGCCACACTATAATGTTTGGACCAAGCACGGAGAAAGAGGGGTTATGATGGAAGACAACGAAGAAGAAGAGGATGATGACAACTATCCCCCTGAATACGGTGATACTGCAACGGGGGAAGCTGAAGATCAAGAGGAACCAGATGATGTGCCCGATGATGATCTTCGCCGGGTCATTGTTGATGCAAAGAGACAATGCCAAAGTGAAAGGGAGAAGTTGAAGTTCGATCGCATGTTAGAGTATCACAAAAAAGGGTTGTACCCAAATTGAGAAGATGACAACACAAAGCTTGGTACCACACTGGAATTGCTGCAATGGAAGGCAGACAATGGTGTATCTGACAACGGATTTGGGAAGCTACTGGAAATAATGAAGAAGAAGCTTCCAAAGGATAACGAATTGCCCGACAGTACGTATGAAGCAAAGAAGGTTCTATGCCCTCTAGGACTGGAGGTGCAGAAGATACATGCATGCCCTAATGACTGCATCCTCTACCGTGGTCAGTACGAGGATTTGAACGCATGCCCGGTATGTGGTGCATTGCGGTATAAGATCAGACGAGATGACCCTGGTGATGTTGAGTGCGAGCGCCCCAGGAAGAGGGTTCCTGCAAAGGTGATGTGGTATGCTCCTATAATGCCACGGTTGAAACGTCTGTTCAGAAACAAAGAGCATGCCAAGTTGATGCGATGGCACAAAGAAGACCGTAAGAAAGACGGGAAGTTGAGAGCACCCGCTGTCGGGTCGCAATGGAGAAAAATCGAGAGAAGGTGGGGGGACTTTGCAGGTGACGCAAGGAACGTATGCTTTGGGTTAAGCGCAGATGGCATTAATCCTTTTGGGGAGCAGAGCAGCAATCATAGCACCTGGCCCGTGACTCTATGTATCTATAACCTTCCTCCTTGGTTGTGCATGAAGCGGAAGTTCATTATGATGCTAGTGCTCATCCAAGGCCCTAACCAACCCGGCAACGACATTGATGTGTACCTAAGGCCATTAGTTGAAGAACTTTTACAGCTGTGGAATGGAAAAACTGTACGTGTGTGGGATGAGCACAAACAACAGGAATTTGACCTACATGCGTTGCTGTTTGTAACCATCAATGATTGGCCTGGTCTCAGTAACCTTTCAGGACAGACAAACAAGGGATACCACGCATGCACGCACTATTTAGATGACACCGAAAGTATATATTTGGAGAAATGCAGGAAGAATGTGTACCTGGGACATCGTCGATTTCTTCCGACTAACCATCAATGTCAAAAGAAAGGCAAGCATTTAAAAGGTGAGGTAGATCACCGGAAGAAACCCGCCCTCCGTACTGGTGATCACATACTTGATATGGTCAAGGATTTACAAGTAATCTTTGGAAAGGGTCCTGGCGGACAATCTGTTCCGAATGACGCTGAGGGACGCGCACCCATGTGGAAGAAGAAATCTATATTTTGGGACCTACCCTATTGGAAAGACCTAGAGGTCCGCTCTACAATCGACGTGATGCACGTGACGAAGAATCCTTGCGTGAACCTACTAGGCTTCTTGGGCGTGTATGGGAAGACAAAAGATACACCGGAGGCACGGGAGGACCAGCAACGTGTGCCCGAAAAAGACGGCATGCATCCAAAGCAGTATGAAGGTCCTGCCAGCTACGCTCTTACCAAAGAAGACAAGGAAATCTTCTTTGAATGCCTGCTCAGTATGAAGGTCCCGTCTGGCTTCTCGTCGAATATAAAGGGAATAATAAATATGGCAGAGAAAAAGTTCCAGAACCTAAAGTCTCATGACTGCCACGTGATTATGACGCAACAGCTTCCGGTTGCATTGAGGGGGCTTCTACCGGAAAACGTTCGATTAGACATTGTGAAGCTATGTGCATTCCTCAATGCAATCTCTCAAAAGGTAATCGATCCAGAAATCCTACCAAGGATAAAGAATGATTTGGTGCAATGTCTTGTCAGTTTCGAGCTGGTGTTCCCACCATCCTTCTTCAATATCATGACGCACGTCCTAGTTCATCTAGTCGACGAGATTGCCATTCTGGATCCTGTATTTCTACACAATATGTTCCCCTTTGAGAGGTTCATGGGAGTCTTAAAGAAATATGTTCGTAACCGTGCTAGGCCAGAAGGAAGCATCTCCATGGACTTCATTCCTGACCTTAAGCCGATTGGTCTCCCTCAATCGCGGTATGAGGGGAGACAGACTGGAAAAGGCACGCTAGGAGCGGATTCAATAATATGTAGGGACGGGCATTCTTGGGCTCAAGCACACTACACAGCTTTACAGAATTCTACCTTGGTGACCCCGTATGTCAATGAACACAAGAATATTCTACGCTCCAAACACCCGGAGCAGTGTGACGACTGGATTACATGTGAACACATCAGGACTTTCGGCAGTTGGTTGCAAACACATCTCATGGGTGACAACATTGTTGGAGATGAGCTGTACTCATTGGCCAGGACACCATCTTCGACTGTATTGACTTACCAAGGGTACGAGATAAATGGGAATACATTTTACACGATCGCCCAAGATCAAAAGAGCACCAACCAAAATAGTGGTGTCCGCTTTGATGCAGCAACCAACAGGGGAAAGGACACATATTATGGTTACATAGTGGACATATGGGAACTTGACTATGGACATGATTTTAAGGTCCCTTTGTTTCGGTGCAAATGGGTCAATCGGTCAGGAGGCGGGGTATAGGTAGACCCGCAGTACGGAATGACAACAGTGGATCTTAACAATCTTGGGTGCACAGACAAACCATTCTTCCTAGCCAATGATGTGGTGCAGGTTTTCTATATGAAGGACATGTCTACCAAACTGAGGAAAAGAAAAGATAAGGAAGCGAATACATCATACGATGAGCCAAAGCGCCACATAGTTCTTTCAGGGAAAAGAGACATTGTGGGAGTGGAGGGCAAGACAGACATGTCTGAAGATTATGAAAAGTTTCATGAAATTCCTCCCTTCAAAGTGAAGGCTGACCCAAGCACCCTGTTAAACGATGAAGATTATCCATGGTTACGGCGCAATAAGAAAGGGACACACGCGAAGAAAAAGTGAAGACTTTCTCTCCACAACTATTCTGATGATGGCTTTGATCTAGAATAACACTGCAGTTACATGTCAAGAACTGAAATGCCTTTTGTAACATATGAGTTTTCGACCGAAACCGTGATACTTCGAAAGAGATTGTCCATTTTGTACACGAAGTGCATCCAGTTTTTGCCGTAACCCTCTCAACTTTTTAGCACATGCTATGTGGGTGAAATGATGATACCATGCCAACTTTCAACCTTTTCAGAGTTCATTTGTACTGCTTTTCAATTTCAGGGTCATTTAGCTAAAAAAATCAGTAAATGCATGAAAAATAGCAAATGAAGTCAGAAAGGGTTGAAAATTGATGATGTGGCTTTGAATGGTGCATGTTGAATGCACAAAAAGTGTGGAGTTGAAATAAGTTAAAAAAAATGAAATGCCTTTGTAACATATGAGTTTTCGTCCGAAACCCTGATACTTCGAAAGAGATTGTCCATTTTGTACACGAAGTGCATCCAGTTTTTGCCATAACCCTCCCAACTTTTTAGCACATGCTATGTGGCTGAAATGATGATACCATGCCAACTTTCAAACTTTTCAGAGTTTATTTGTACTACTTTTCAATTTCAGGGTCATTTAGCTCAAAGAATGAACTAATAGCAAAAAGAATGTACTAAAAAGCTTTTACAAAACTCTAATAGCAAAAAGAATGAACTAAAAAGAATCAATTAAACTTTTAACCTTTTTGTTATGATCAACTAAAACAAAACTATAATATTCTTCAACAGCAAAAAGAATCAACTAAAAAGCTTTTATAAACCTCTAGTTATTATAAAAGTATTTTTGAAACTAAAATTAAATAAAAATTTATGCAACTAAAATTATCAAAGTATGTTTTGTTCAAAACTTTAATAGCAAAAAGAATTTTCATAAAGTATTTTTTGTTAGAAACTTTAATAGCAAACTAAAATAAAAAAAATATGTTCTTGATTAAAACACCCATTTAAAATAACCTAAAAATTACCAAATTGAATATAATTATAAAACACACTAATACTAAATAGCAGGAAAAAGAATCACTCAAAAATCTATTTTTAAAGTAAAGTTATTCACAAACTAGTGATTCACACAAATTTCAAAGAATTCAAATTTAAACTATTCAAATTTGAAAACTACTGGCAGTAACAGAAAGTTTATAATTTTTGTGACCTAAAGCAAAAAGAATCACTCAAAAACTCTAAGTATTTAGCTGTAAGTAGAAACAAAAGAAAATAAATAAAGCAAAAAACAAACCGGGACTAAAAAGTAAAAAAAATTAAAAAAATTGCCGCCTACTGGGCCACCACGGCCTGCATACGACTAGAAACCCAACCCGCTAGTTGGGCCAGGATGCAGGCCCGCAGCAGGCCCACTAGGCCCACAGGCAAAGAGAGTGTGTTTAGGCCCGTAGGCCTGCATAAGCGAGGAGCTCGAGAGGGTTGGCGCAGCCACGCTTATAAACCACTCTCGATGCCTCTCAGCTAGCGAGGTGGGACTAAACATCCACCCGCCCGACGCCGTGCCAGCCGCAGGCCTTTGGTCCCGGTTCATGGCTCCAACCGGGACTAAAGGCCCCCCTTCAGTCCCGGTTGCAGCCACCAACCGGGACTAAAGGTCTCTGCTTCCCGCCCTTTGGGCTGCTAAAAATGACCTATAGTCCCGGTTGGTGGCTACAACCGGGACTAAAGGGGGGCCTTTAGTCCCGGTTGGAGCCACCAACCGGGACCAGTGCTCTGGGTATATAAGTTTTCAGAGTTCATTTGCAGTTTCCCCCAACGACGCCGAGCACCTCGACGCCGCCAGGCTGCCCCGACGCCGTCGCCCGCTCCCCTCGCCGCGCCCTGCCCCGACGCCGTCGCCGCGCCCCTGCCCCGCCGTCACCGTCGCCGTCGCCGTCGCCGCCCTCGAGCCCGCGCCCCTGTCCCGCCCCCGAGCCTCCGCCCCCGCCGTCGCCGTCGCCGTCCCCGAGCCCGCGCCCCTGTCCCGCCCCCGCCGTCGCCGTCGCCGCCCCCGAGCCCGCGCGCTCTCCCTTCTCCCCGAGCCCTCGCCGCCCCCGCTGTGAGCCGCCACCGCCCCGGCCCGCTGTCCGTTTTTTTTATTAATTATGTTTATGTATTTTTTTTGTTCATATATAATGTAGATGTATATGTATGTATGGATGGATGTATGAAAATATTGATATGATGAATTTTTTTTGTTCATAGACTTTTTTATGTTCATAGAATTAATATATTTTTTGTTTATTAATTTTTTTGTTCATATATAATGTAGATGTATATGTATGTGTATGTATGGATGGATGGATGTATGTATATAGAAAATATTGATATGATGAATTTTTTTGTTCATTGAATTTTTTATGTTCATAGAATTAATATCAAGTGGCACTTTCAGGATATTGAGCAGGTTCCCCCGATATGTACATGTATGTATGTGAGGAAGTGCCCCCATATGATGATTTTTTTTCATAGAATTTTTTATGTTCATAGAATTAATATCAAGTGGCACTTTTCAAACAAAGTTTTGAGCAAGCTAATGGACTCTAGCAGAGATGCAATTGATACTATCTTGTAGATCATAGGAGAGTGATCAATATTGATATAAGGCACTAACCCATAGGATGTACAGAACAATAGTTGTAGCCTTTGGAAAACAACTAAGTGATGTTTAAAGCTGAGGAATTCTCAGACTTAGCAGAATTTTTAGGATATTGGTAAAACTTTAGAAATTCGTAGAAAATTAACCGTAACTCCGATGAAAATAATTTATATATGAAAATCGATCAGAAAAATATGACGAATCCGAATATGCCTTCTGTTCGTCTGTCACAAGCAGCTAGCATAGCAAACCTGGAACCGTCCCCCTCCGGTTCATCTGTCCGAAAATGCAGACTTCGGGAAAACATTTCCGGATGTTATCCCCCTTCACCTATATCGTGTAGTGCCGCGTTAGAACACCCCTAACTCTCTCGGGAATTCAACATATCCCCGATAACTTCGACATGAGCGGGGGGGCGGTCCGCAAAGTATCCTCTCTCGAAAGTATAACCCCCGATAACTTTGCATGATGTTTGCGACTAATCCATTGCTCATATATGCATATGATTCCTTGTTGTGATTAGCTAGGTCTATGTTTGCCACTAATCCATCTCTCATGGTTGTATATTGCCATGTTGTAATATTTGCAGAAACTATGGATAGAGACTTAGAAAAAGAAGAGTTGTTGGGGGATATAATTCGCAACGAAGGTGATATCACCTTGTCGTTTCTTAACGACACCGATGGTCAGGAAAGAGAGGATGACGGCTCCGGTGATCCAATGGAGGAGGAAGGAGATCATGACGGCTCCGGTGACCGAATGGAGGAGGAAGGAGATCATGACGGCGCCGGTGACCGAACGGAGGAGGGAGCCTTAACTGTTGCAAAGTCCGGCGAGGTATATATACATATA
This sequence comes from Elymus sibiricus, assembly GCA_039707655.1. Taxonomy (NCBI): domain Eukaryota; kingdom Viridiplantae; phylum Streptophyta; class Magnoliopsida; order Poales; family Poaceae; genus Elymus; species Elymus sibiricus. Next base: position 517,681,869 of record CM077666.1, read on the forward strand.
TTAATTAAGCCTCTGCTGACTTGATGCATTAATTGTTTTGTATGTACATATATTAACGCTTCTTTCTTCTTTTAATTAGCCCTGCGGATCGAGCCAAACTTCCGTAAGGAGACGAGGCCCGAAGAAAAGGTTGCGTCAGGATGAAAGGTTCACGATCGAAGAACTCGGTCGAGATGGCGAACCGATTGCTCCCAAGCGGAGCAGGGACACATTTATACATCAGTGCGGAGTGGTTGTTAGGGACATCGTCCCGATCAGCATCCAAGAATGGAATAAGAAGAAGAACCCTGAAGTTTCTTATGTCCAGGATAGACAGAAAGATGATCTTTGGACCTCGCTGATGACAAATTTCAGCCTACCACCAGAGGCGGATCCGAATAAGGTCAAGGCGTTTGCTCTTAAGAAGATGGCAGACCTATTCAAGAACTAGAAGAAAGATTTGAACAAAAAATTTGTCGAGAAAGACAAGACTCCAGAATTCACCGGTCCATATGAGAAGATAAAAGATCACTGGCCCGCATTTGTGGCCTACAAGAAATCGGACAAGGGCAAGCAAAGGTCAGCGACAAATAAGCTAAATGCTGCAAAGAAGAAGTATCACCATGTTACGGGGTCAGGTGGCTACAGCAAAGCCCGACCTACGTGGGACAAAGCTGAGCAAGACCTGCTTGCTAAAGGGGTCCAACCAGCGACATTGCACTGGCCAGATCGGTCAAGGACTTGGTTCTTCGGGGTTGGGGGAACTTTGGACCCAGACACAGGGGAGTGTGTTTGGACGAAAGCTCAACTTGCAATACCCGTCAAGAAGCTTGAGGAAGCAATCCAGGCAGCGCAGGAAGGGAGGTTACATCCCGACAGAGAGAATGACGAGCTGACACAGGCCCTTGGGAATCCTGAACACCCTGGACGAACACGAGGCACATCAGGCTCCGTTCCGTGGGTGCATGGGTTTCCCGACAGCGGTGGTTATAGAAGCCGAGAGAGAAAGAAGAAAGAGGAAGCAAGCGAAATGCAGAAGATCAATGCAAGATTAGTGAAACTAGAGGAACTTGAGAGCCAGCGAGCTACCGGCCAACCATCTCCGCGGCACGAAGATCCTTCCTTCGACACTGCCCCAGAAGCTACCCCACCATCTCAGCGGAGAAGCAGCGTGGCTTCCATGGAGCTTCTTCAGCCTGATATCACGGCTCCTCGCTACCCCGTGGATAGTATCACGAAGGCTGAACATTGTGTGCTAATGGCGAAATGCCAGAACCTGACCTTGAAGGCGGCGGTCGGCTCTCTTTTACCTCCTCGAGCTGAGGGAACTTTCCATTGCCTTCCGATTCCACATGGCTATGCTATTGTCACGGTGGATGAAATAATGGAGGGATTTGAGGGGCTGGAGCTTGACTACCCTACAGCTGAAGGGGATAATCTTCTGGAAAATGCCTTAAGGAGTACCTGCCTATGGAGAAAGGAGTACATCAAGCTTCCAAACTGGACGTTGCATCAGCAGACGCAGCCGGATGAGGCCCCTCAGCAGACTCCTCACATTCCAGCTCAGCCAGATGAGGCCCCTCAGCAGACTCAGCCGGATGAGGCCCCTCAGCAGAGTCCTCTTCCGCCTCAGCTGACTCCGGCGCGTCAGCGGACTCCGCCTCCTCCTCCGCCTCCTCCAGCGCGTCAGCGGACTCCACCTCCTCCGGCGCGTCAGCGGACTCCGCCGCCTCAGCAACAGCGGAAGAGAGCCGCCGCCGCTCCGGCGGCGAGCAGTACAAAAGGCGGGAAGAAATTCATATTTGGTCCAAGCCTCTGGGTTCCTGCAAAGTTACCATATGAGAGGACTGACGAGGAAAACAAGGACATCAGTGCTGCCGAAGTGCAGGCCCATTTTGAACGGAAACGTCCACCTCCGAAGGAAACAATAGATCCGGTGAAAGCGAAGCACACTCTGGATGCCCTTAAGCGAGCACCACCGCCTCTGCTGCAATCCAACTATGACCGCTGTATTGAAAAGACATATGATGAAGCGCGGATGTCGGGAAGTACTGCCAGTGCTTCAAGACAAAGAAGTGGGAAAACAATTCCCTAGCTCGGCGAACAGGAGAAGCAATCGTGCCCCCCTCTCAAGGTGTCTAGCGATATCGCTAATCATCCGGGGCTACTGCCCGGTACCACTCTTGGTGATTACGTGGGCGATGATGTACAGTTTGAAATGGCTGAGGTAGTAGAGATCTTTAGATACGAGCACGGTAAGCCTCTCGTCAAACCTGATCATCCACCTCTAACAACGATGATGCGAAGATTGCATGAGTGGTACTTGGAAAGCTGCAGGAAGAATGGGTCCGATTGTTTGATGGTGAGAATTAAAGATGAGCATGACCTCATTGGAGTCGAGCTGATGCCTATTGAATTTGTGGAGTTATTTTAGTTATTCAATCAAGAGGCCCTCGACAAACAACTCATGACTTGCTACTGTCTGTAAGTATTACTTCTGTAATTAAGTCTCTAGCTCAGCTCGTTCATTGCATGTATATATAATTATCCTCACTATATTATGCAGATTGAAGATCGTTGAATGCCCAAAAAGACAAATCTATGACATTGGGTTCATTAGCCCAAATACCGTAAATGAATGGGCAGTACAAAACAGAGTTAAAGAGACCGAGGAAAACTTGCTAAAAGCGTTCCTTCGACATAAAAAAAAAGGGAAATACTCTTTCCTTGCAACTTCAAGTGAGTGTTACTGTCTTGTGCATATTCGGTTTCGCTTACTCGAGGTTAAGTACTGTAATTGATGAGTTATGCGTGCGCAGGTTCCACTATATTCTGCTATCCATTAAGCTTGACGGGGGAGTAGTAACTGTCTTAGACTCGAGACGTAAAGATCCCAAGCATTATGTGGACATGACTGCAATGCTCCAGAAGTAAGTTCAATCAATACCGGAACCATATCGGCAACTTTCGTTCATTACCTGATATCAAGTAATCATTTTCTTTGCCTGGCAGGGTTTGGAAACAATTCACCGGAAAGGTTCCGGGTCTGAAGAACGAGCTGCGATTTACACACCCCAAAGTAAGTAGTACTAGCTAGTTCCGCGCATCTCTCATTGATTCTAGTTTCATCAATACCATTATCATGCTTGATTATTAGTTTGATTGAACTCTATTCTCGTAAAGTGCTGGTGGCAGGCAGCCGGGAATAATTTATGTGGATACTACGTTTGCGAGTTAATTAGCGACTCGACCACTGAGCGGGGCTTCTTGTCTGACAAACAATTTGAAGTACATAAACAATATTCACAATTTTATTTTATTACCATCAATTGTGTTGAGTTTCATTCATATATATGTATTGACCCCCTTCTTTAAATTAGATCTGGCAGATGCCGGATGAACTCCTACCACATGATCGCATACGAGCAATTCAAGAGGAATTGGAGGGATTCTATCTTGACCACGTCATACATGAAAAGGGAGAATACCATACGGAAATTCAATGGGAGTTTGGCGCTTGATGATGCCAGGGATGTTATATTGTATATATGTAGTAGCGTCGGATAGATATACGAAAACTTGTTGTTCGACCAAGCACGGAGAAAGAGAGGTCACTTCTCTCTATATATGTTCATGACGATCTTATGTAATTAATGGTTTCCTTCATTTGCTTACTAGCTAGCGTCGAGTTCTCTCTATATGTAGTAGCTAGCGTCGACCAAGCACAGAGAAAGAGAGGTCACTTCTCTCTATTAGCTAGCTAACACAATATGAAACCCCTAAACCCTCCAAAACCCCTAAACCCCCCTTTCAAAAAAAAAACCCAGCGCCTGCGAGCTGCTGACGCGTGGCTGCCTTTTGGTCCCGGTTGGTGTTACCAACCAGGAATAAAGGTCCTCCTGCCCGAGTGCTGCGAAGCGGCCACGTGAAGCTCCTTCAGTCCCGGTTGGTGTTACCAACCGGGACTAAAGGTCCTCCTGCCTGGGCTCCCCACAGCGGCCTTGTGGAGCACCTTTGGTCCCGGTTCATAGGCCAACCGGGACTAAAGGTTTTAGGCATTAGTCCCGATCGTTTTATCCCGGTTCCAGAACCGGGACTAAAGGCCCTCTGGAACCGGGACAAAAGCCCTGTTTTGTACTAGTGTTGGCACAAACACTAATTAAAACAAAAATGCTCAATCATAACTGTAGCATAATTGTGAAAACACACAAAAACAGAAAAAAAAATTATTTTATTCATTGGGTTGTCTCCCAACAAGCTCTTTCTTTATAGCCATTAAGATAGGCTTCAGATTTCAATGATGCTCTCATGAAAGATAATAATAGAAACACAAAGAGAGCATCATGAAGCATATGAAAAACACACTTAAGTCTAACATACTTACTATGCATAGGCATTTTATAGGAGAACAAATTATCAAGACAAGCAATCTCTAGCATATGCAAGGAAGAAGAACGGAGCATTAACAATTTGAACTTCAAGAGAGGTAATTGAGTAACATGAAAATTTCTACAACCATATTTTCCTCTCTCATAATAATTATATGTAGGATCATAGTCAAATTTAATAATATAGCTATCATATAAAATATTCTCTTCATGATCCATATGCATAAAAGTTTTATAATCTTCCAAGATAGTGGGATTAACATCAACTAAAGTCATGACCTCTACAAACCCACTTTTATCCAAAATTTCATAAGATTGAACACTCTCCAAAGTAGTGGGATCATTATTACCTAAAGTTGACACTCTTACAAACCCATTTTTAATCGTATTGCAAATTTTATTATCAATAACATATTCGTCATGAGGTTTAAATAAATTTTCAAGATCATAAGAAGCATCACCCCAATCATGATCATTACAATAAGTAGTGGACATAATAAAATTATCATCCCCAAGCTTGTGGTTTTGCATATAATTAGCATAATTGACATTAATAGAATTTATAATAACATCATTGCAATCATGCTTTTCATTCAAGGAGCTATCATGAATCATTTTATAAACTTCTTCTTTTAGCACTTCATCACAATTTTCAGATTCATGATTTTCAAGAAAAACTTTGTAGGAGATATGCCCTAGAGCCAATAATAAATGTTATTATTTATCCCCATGTTCATAATTAAGTTTATATTCCGTGCTATAACTGCTATGGTTCTCGAGTCTACAATAACCACGAGGCTCGGAGGGAAACTCATATGCACGTGTGGAATAATAAACGGTAAAATGTATTCCTAGTCTGGCTTCAAAGACTAGCTCAAGTGTAGCATGATGGTTCTATTTTCCTGATCATGGGCGTGACTATGCCGGCAACTTTGAGGGCACAATGTTAGAAGAACATTTGTGTTGAATCGACCCGAATTGATGTTATGCTAAGAGATACATTCGTCACAAGTTAATGGTTAATAACACAGAGAAAGTTAACGTTTGCATAATTCCTTAGACCATGAGAGTGTCGAGTTTCTTCATGCTTGCTTCATGAACTTTGGGGTTTGTTAAACGTCATCCGTAAATGGGTGGCTATTACGGCGGCTTACGGGTTCATGGAAAAGTGTGTCAAGGGACTTGATAGCTCAAGATTGGGATTTGCTCCTCCGACGATGGAGAGATATCTCTGGGCCCTCTTGGTGTTACGGTATCCACCATCGTCTGGCCAGACACATTGTGATTTGATCACAGGGATGTCGGAACACGGGAATGAGAAAAGAGAACAAAACCGGTAACGAGGTAACTGGCATAGTGGACAAGTTGTTGATTCATGGGGATGCCGATAAGTCTCACCTCGGGTGTTTGTAACATATCGCGAAGCAATAGGAATAGCACACGGCAACTGGAGGTTCACTCGAATATTTATTCGTGTGGGTATAGGGGTCAATATGGGTGTCCACGGCTCCGATGTTGATCATTGATCGGAAAGTGTTCCGGCCATGTCTGTGCTTCACCGAACATATAGGGTCACACGCTTAAGTTCATCTATCTGCTGAATACTAGACAGGGATTCTGAGAGAAAGTCACCGGAAAAGTTTCGGAGACAACGGAAAAGTTCCGAAGAGAGAACACCGGAATAGTTTCGGTAAAACTGAAAAGTTGTTTCAGGGTATACCATTAAGTCAAATTGGTTTCGGCACATGCCTGGAAATTCTTGGAGGGTGCCAGAATTGTTCTGGGAACTTCTGGGATTTTTTAGAGAAAAAACCCAGAAATGTTCCGGAGCTGCAGGAACCGCTTTGTTTGCTTTTCGCAGATGAAAATCACTAATCCGGAATTGTTTCGGAACGCATCCAAAATTATTTTAGTGGGTACTGGAAATGTTCTAAGACCTACAGAAATATTTTCGGATTTAACGGTAGCGGAAAAATGTTTCCGTGAATAGTGAAAGTGCTTTTTGGGTTACTTTATGAAAAGACACCTTTTAGGGCTTTTACCAAAAGGCTTCTAGAAGGACTTGGGGACTAAGGAACCCCTTTTGGGGGGGACCCACTAGGGGGTGTCCAGCCATGGTGAGGCTCCTACATGGGGCCCCACTTGCCCTCTTACCTTCCCCATTATGCTCTTGTGGAGGACTCCATTCATGGGCATTTGGGGTTTTGGAATGCCACCCCACCCCTTGGGATTTCCTATAAATAGAGGTGGAGAGGTGCTCTCCACACTCACTCCTTTCTCACATACAAGTGCCATGCATGATCTGGCTTCTCTCTCCCTCCCCGCGAAATAGTTTCGTAGAGCCGAAAGGCTGTCTGGGTTCCGGTGGGAACTAGTTCTGGACGGCGAAGCCCTGTCGGATAGATGACACCGTATGTGTGCAACCCCGTAGAGAGGTCGTAGGTTTGATCTTTTTGCCCGAGGGGCTGTTCGAGAGTGCCTCCCGAAGGGCTGTCTGAGTGACCGTCTGAGTTTTGAGGGTCCTCCCGAAGGGCTGTCCGTGACACCATCCGAGGGACTTTCCGACCGCCTCCCGGAGGGCTGTCCGACGAGCAGACAAGGGAGAACATCCTTGCGGTTGGGAGGCTGTAAATCCTAGCTGCGGGGATCTGCACCGACGATCTACATCGACTCTACTTCCGTTGCGCTACGAGTCGGTAACGATCGGATCGAAACCTTGTATGCAGTCTTCATAGTGGTCCTAGGCTGGTGCATAGGTCGGAAATTTTTTGTTTTCTGCTGCGTTCCCCTATAGTGGCATCATGAGCCGTGCTATGCGTAGATGCAGGTTACGATCTAGAATGCATAGAGATGTATGGGTGTTGCATAATATAATTTTGTAGTAGATGAGATCTATTGCTGAAAATTATTTATGTGGGTAGCAGATGAAATCTATTACCCGATGTTCTTGTTGGTTCCATTGAATTTGCGTATTTCTAATCTTGATAACGGTATGGTGGAGTTTCAAAGTTCTGGCAATCCACGATCCTGATTGATCAACGAAGTGCTAACAGTTCTTTGAATTCCACCATAGTTAAAAGAAAGATGAAATTTCACAGACAAAAGGGCAATGCAGATATGATCTGCACGGGGGTCATGCGTATGACGAAGTTAAGTATGGGGCTCGAGATTTTATTATCTCGTGTTTCATACACCCCGCAAAGTTAATCTAGCGACTTGAATAATCATACTTGATGATGGACGTTGGTAGCTTCGGTTTGTTTCGAAACCTTAGAAGCCACGTAAAATAAAATTTTGCATAAACCGATTAGAGGCGTCTAACTTGGTTTTGCAGGATGTGCATGTGATGTGGTATAGCAATGCTCATATTAATTTGATTATGTATGAGATGACTATATGATGTAAATTTACTAACATGACCTGCGTGTCATGATTCGGCATGATGGCCGGAGCCATATGATTGTCACTTTAATGACTTGCATGTCAACCTTCTGTAATGCACTTATTTTATTAGCTATAGAGATAGCAATATTATCTGGTGCATCGACAAGGTGGTGGCAAACTTTGCAAAGGTGAACACCGACGCGAATGCCGAAGATGAAGAAATTAAAGACTTCTCCGTCAGAAAGGGCTATACCATATCATGCTATTTTGAATTGCCTGAGATGTTTATCCCTTATGATGCACCCTTTTGATTGCGCGGTAGTCGCTTTTATTAGGGTGATCTCTCACTTAAAATATCAAGTAGTTAGTGTTCTCCCAAGTGTAGCACCGTCACAGCATCTTTCCTTTCGGGGTGCGCCATGTCTACATGGGTACGAACGATTGTACGGGTGTAAGGCGGGTGAGGTCAGACCTCGCAGCGAGATCACTTGGTTGTCTTGACGTTCTGGCTTGATCGTCCTGAGCTCGGAACACGCCCATCGAAAGATGAACAAGAATCACATAGAGATGTGATTGGCAAGTTGGTCTACCGATTAAAATTCTCGTCATCAGTGATGTCCACATCAATGGCGTTGAATTGAAATGCGGGTCTTGTATCACACACAATCAATTATGAGAGATATTGATTTGAGTGGGAGTGCACTATAGAATTAACTTGTTTAATTCTCTGTGCAATTAATTATGAACTTTGTCTAAGTGAAATTTGCATAATAGTTGTAGAATAATGGCTCGCGTTTCCACCGTCCCTATTAAAATTGAATAGTTGTTATATATCTGGTTAAAACTTTACGATTGGTAACGTAATATGAGGATTGTCCTCAAGAGTGCCGAGAAGTATTTTGTCCTATCGCATGCTTTCGGTATCCTCCCGCTAATGCTATGGATGATGTGACTCTCGTCCTTCGATCCAAAAGCTAGAATTCCGTTACGGTCAAGTGCAATATGTTTGCTCCCATGAGACCCGAACTTCAAAAGTTTGGGATAGCTATGTGATATTCATGGAACTGAAAATTAGTTTCAGGTACAAACAAAGGCTAAAAGATATGAGATATCCAAAGAAATGTTTGTTTGCAAACTATTAGTAAAAGTGTTTACTATGCATTTGACTAATACGAGAGGGATCCAGAAGAACGCCTATCATATGATGAAGGTGAATAAAACAACAACTTAAAGAGAAAGGAAATTTCCAAAGGGTGTTAGTGTGACTTACACACCTAGGAAGTCCGGGGCTAACGCCACTCTTAAGTTGAGTGCTTCTTCTGAGAGTAGGAGAAATACTGAAAGTTAAACTATTAGAAGTATAAAGGCAAAAAGAGAGAAGACTGGAATGTCCAGCTCATGTATGAAAGTCATACAAGCTATTGATGTATAGAAGGCTGGTCAAAAAAATAGTTCTTGGGAATTGTGATTAAATTGTTAGTCACTAATTCTTGGGTATTGTGAGTTGATCACAAAGATACCCGATCGATTGCATTCTGTTGCGACTCGATGCAAGAACTACTACGGCCTAAAAGACTTGTCGGAGTGAGGTTTAGATATGCGCTGGGAACATAGTAAAAGTTGCTATACTCGGTATATTACCTATGTATTTATTTTCATAATTCATTTTAGAGTTTTTATACACTCTAGCCCATTGCATAAAGTATCTTGCAAGAAGGTTGTTCATAAGAGAACTTTTGATGTTCGGTGTTATGAATAACATAAGGGCCATGCTTCCATCATGGATGGGATGTATGTTATGAATATTGATAATAATATATTACCTCCGTATTTACTTTCATAATTCATTTTAGAGTTTTGCACACTCTAGCCCATTGCATCATGTTTGTTGCAAAAGGGTTGTTCATAAAAGAACAATTGTTGTGTGACGCCCCCGGCACGACCGTGCACTAATCATACAAGCAAATGCGCACGATCAAGCCTAGGGACTCATGGGATGATATCACAAAACAACTCTAGACACAAAATAAAATAATACAAGCTTTATATTACAAGCCAGGGGCCTCGAGGGCTCGAATACATAAGCTCGAGTTACACAAGCATCAGCGGAAGCAACAACAGTATCTGAGTACAGACACAAAGTTAAACAAGGTGCCTTAAGAAGGCGAAAACAAACAACAACTCTGATCGAAAGAGGCAAGGCCTCCTGCCTGGGAGCCTCCTAAACTACACCTGGTCGTAGATCTCCACGTAGCAGTAGGCTTCGTCGGGGTAGTAGAAGTCGTCGGCGGGATCATCTGGCTCTGGAACTCCGTCATCTGATCGCAACAAATGGGTATGGGGAAAAGAGGCAGCAAAGCAACCGTGAGTACTCATCCAAAGTACTCGCAAGACTGACATCAGAACTATACTAATTATGCATCGGTATCAAAGGAATGGAGCTATATCTTTGGACTAAACTGCAGAAATGCCAGAATAGAGGGGAAGGCCTAGCCTATCAAAGACTAGCATCTTCAGCGTCTTGCAGCAGTAGAAGAGTGCAGATTAGTAGTATAACATAAAGTAACAAACATGTAATAGTAAAGCCCAGAGATCCTCCCTCGACTCCCTGCGGGAAAGCGATCCTGGAGCTTACAATTAAAGTAACATGTATCCAGTTCAAGTTGTAGTAGATCAGGATACAACACTGAGCGTCCTGTTACCATGGACACGGCTATTCGAATAGATAACTTCCCTGCAGGGGTGCACTACTGTTACCCAACATGCTCGATTAACTCTGGCCGAACACACTTTTATCGGGTCATGCCCGGCCTCGGCTAATCGACACGACGTAGTCCTACCTAGGCTGAACAGAGAGGTCCCCGCCGGTCTACATCCTAAGTGCTCCGGGGTCTTGAGCCCATCGCCCTTTGCACTTCGGGTCGTTATGCGACGAGCCGGGAAGAGCACCACCTCATCCTGGATGGTGCTGGCCCGATAGACCCACAATGTTGAACTGGACATCTGACAGATCTTTCGGCTGATACATACGGCGCCGAGGGCCCCATTAAACCATTATCCCATGTGGTGGTAGTGCGTATAGGCCAGCGGCCAACTCAGATCAATAAGCAAATCCGTTAGTGAATTATTAGGAGCTCGCGGTGACGATCAGTACTCCTGTCGCCCCGTCTCGAGGAAGTGCAACAAGGGTTAGGCCCATCCCTCTCTAGGGCGGTCTCTGCCTGCCCGGCCGCGCCTCGTAACTATCTCGCGGGTACCCTCCAGGTCAACCCGACTCTCCAGAGACTGTCGGAAACTCAGGTCCACCTCAACCGGGGTGGTACCGCCCGTCCCTTCAGTCCCGCAATAACAGTACAAGGGGGCAACAGTGAAAACTAACAGTGTATCCGGTAACATCAAGGGGGAAATCCGACGAATCACCCTCGATGGATTCCCACTTGAGAGGTTGTACGACAGAGTCGTCATCGGAGGTGGTGAAAGAGGAATCACCCTCGATAACCACAACCGATTAGCTATGCTACAGAGCCATCATCAGAAGTGAAGTACGAGGTATCACCCTCCTCACTCGATAGTGGCTCTACAGAGTCGTACAACAAGGGGGTCTGTGGTGCTGTGCTCGGTCTCTGTACATCGATCACATTGATCGAGTCACCGGTGGTAAAGCATGGTAACAAGGACAAGGGTGTGCGACCATTGATGGATCACTAACCAGCCTATACTAAGCATTTAGGACAAAAGGTAAAGTATCAATAGCACTTACAAAAATAGGCTATGCATCAGAATAGGAGCAATCAAATACGGTAGAAAATTCTAATGCAAGCATGGCGAAGAAGGAATAGGTGATATAGGAATGATCAAGGAGGTTTTGCTTGCCTGGAAGCTCTGCTGAAAAGGAAGAAGGGTCGTCGTTGACGTAGTTGTACTCAGTAGTGTCGACGGCAGTCTCGGGGTGTATCGGGAGAGAAGGAGGGGGAAGAAACAATAAATACACGGCAAACAATGCAACAGGGATGCATGACATGTCAACACGCGGTGCTAGGGGTGCTCTAATGCAGCACTACGCAAGTTAGTCGGAGCGAAAACATCTGGAGGTGTTTTACCAGCTCCGGGCATTTATCGGACAAATGAATTGGAGGGGAAAGTTCTAGGTTCATCATGATAGAGGGGTGTGGCAGGTATGTGGGTGGCATATTCGGATTCGTCATATTTTTCTGATCATTTTTCATATATAAATTATTTTCATCCGAGTTACGGTTTATTCTATATGATTTTTCAAAGTTTTACTGAATTTCTGGAATTATTTTAATTAATTAAATTCAAATTATCCGAAACAGTGTTCTGTGACGTCAGCATGACATCGGGGTGATGTCAGCGGTCAAACCCGGCTGACCAGGGTCAAACCTGACCAGTGGGACCCACATGTCATACACAGTGAACTAATTAGGGATTAATTAAACTAATTAAAGGTTAATTAGAGGGTGGGCCCCAGCTGTCAGTGACTAATTAGTTATTAGGTTAATTTTAATTAGCTATTTAGTTTATTTAGCGGTGGGGCCCGCCTGTCAGTGGCACTGGCCGCCCAGTCAGCACCGTTGACTGGGTCAACTGGGCCGCGGGACACAGTGGCAGTGGCTCAGCGGTGGGGCCCAGAGGCGCCCACGTCAGCGCCACGTCGGCGCCGGCGCCGGAACAGCTCCGGCGACCATTCCGCGCGGCGGCGCGCACGGGACGGTGTCAGGATTCGGCTACGGGCCACCGTTTTGGACGCGGTTTGCACCTACGGCTCCACGAGGCTCGCGCGCATCCAGTGGTGGTGGCGGCTTGGTCGGAGATGGCCGGAGGTGATGGGGGCGAGCACCGCATCGGACGCCGGACTTCGGGCTTCGTCGGAATTTAAGCTACGGCGAGCAAAATGAGCGACGCGAGGTACCTACGGCGTCTACGCGGGCCGACTATGCGAGTGGACATGCGCGCGTGACCAATGGGTCACCGGAACCACGCCGGCGATGAGCTCGAGCGGCGGCGGGCTACGGTCACGGCGGGGTTCGGTGCTAGGGCTCGAAACCGACAGCGAGAGGAGAGGGTTAACGGGGAGGAGCTCACTGGGAGCCGGCAGAGGTGCAAAGCGTGCTCGGGGGAGGCGCGAGGACGACGAATGGGCAGCGGCGATCCAAAGGAGGAAAACGGCTCGATCCCGACGCGGTGGTGGCTCCCGGGTCGCGATCGTCGACGTCAAGGGCGTGGCCGAGCACTGCGGAGCGGCTGGACACGGCGGCTAGGCGAGTGGGGCTCGGTGGCCGCGCTACGTCGGCGGCTCAGCCATGGATGCGTTCGGGCGCGTGTTTTCTAGAGGAGAGCGACGAGGTGGGGAGGAGTGGAAGGCCTAGGGTTTGCCAGGGGAACGCACGTGGTCCCTAATCCCCTCCTCGAGTGTTGTAGCGGCTCGTTGTCGAGCAGAGAAGAGGGGGGCGAGCGCGGCGAGCGCACGCGTGGCGCCAGAGAGGAGAGAGGGGGAGCAGGAGGTTAAGGGAGACAGGCGTGGGCTGGGCCTGGGTACTGTTCCACTTAAGCCCACCGGCACAGTAAGCTCTCCACTTTTTCCTTTTCTTTTCTGTCTTTTCTCTTTCCTTTCTGTTTTGCAAATTGTAGCCCCCTAAATGTTTTTGTAAAATAGGTAACTTGTCTCAATAAATACTAGGCAATATTCTGCTCTGCCACAAAAAGGTTTGGGATTATTTGAATTCATTTGATTTTTGTTTAAGTGAAAATGTTTTAAATAGGGCTGTTTAGGTACTGTTTTTGGATGTTGGGGTCACATTTGGTATTCAATAAATGTTGGTTTTATTTTTATAATTGCTTTGTGATTATTTGCAATATTATGAACTATTTTGTTTAATTATTTGAAGAAGTAATAATTTGCCTTGCATTTGAATTTGGAAGTTGAATTTGTATTATTTCCTAAATGCAATTTAAATAGGATGATCATGATGACATGGCAATTTAATTATCTTAATGACAGGGTTAGGATCTAGGGATGTTACATGTTGTTCAGTGTTATGAATAACATAAGGGCCATACTTCCATCATGAATGGGATGTATGTTATGAATATTGATGGTAATATGATACATCCATAACACTGACGCTAACTGTCGCAAGACTAAGAGAATACCACACATGTGTGGCACTGCATTTGGTCACATTGGAGAAACCCGCATGGAGAAATTCCATAATGATGGATTTTGAAGTCGTTTGATTATGAATCATCTGACACTTGCAACTTTCCTCCGAAAAGTGAAGTTACTGAAATACCGTTCACAGGCCATAAGGAACGAGCAACGAACTTATTGGTGATCATACATTTTGATGTATGTAGTCCGATAAATGTTGTTGCTAGCAGTGGATTTATCTATCTTCAGAAATAACTCAAGTAGATATATGGATATTTACTTGATGAGACGTAAGTCTGGATCTTTTGAAATCATTCATAAGGTTTTCAAAAATGAAGTAGAAATTATTGTAACAAGAAAATTATGTTTCTGCAAACTAGATTGCCTAAAGAAATATTTGAGTTACAAGTTTAGTGAATGTGTGATGAGTTGTGAAAAGAGTTTCATAACTTACACCTCACGGAGCACCACTGTGAGTGGAATATCCGTGAAGATGTAATCAAACCATTTATGACATGGTAAGATCAAAGATGACATAAATCAATTTGCCATTATCCCTTTTAAAAGTAATGCTTTAGAGACTGCAGCTTTTACACTGAAAAGACCGCCATCAGATCTGTTGAAATGACTCCATGGTATGGTACACCTAACCATGTTATGTCTTTTCTTAACATTTGAAATATTTACAAACCCATTCCAAATCAGACAAGTGCTACTTTGTAGGTTATCCCAAGTTTTTGGGTATTCCCCCACCACTATACCGAGACAAAAGGTTTTGCCACAAAGAACGGTATGCTTTTGAAGAAAATGGTTCTTGCAAAAAGGTGAGTGGGAGGACAGTGCGACTCGACGAGATAACAGTATCTTCGTCATCAGATCAAAGGAAAGAAACCTTGGAAGTAATTCCAGAGTTTCCTACTGCGACTGATACGGAAGCCTCTACATGAGATGTATGGACTTCGGTCGAACTTGCAACTGAACCACGTAGGCAAAACTCATGCAAACCTCTCAGGTGCGCAAGCGAGATATTGTTGTTAGACAACAGTATACCTATGATACACAAGGAAGCGTTGATGGGCCCTGACTCCGGAATTGGCTAAATGCCAATATAATCCGAGATAGTTTCCATATAAATGACTCAAGATTATATCTTGATAAACCCTTCGGAAGACTTAGAGTCTAACGAACATTAATGGAACTATAAACTGATGTGGATAAAATGTTTTATCCATAAAGCTCGACTTGTTGCAATAACAAATTCAAGGAGTTGACTACGATGAGATTGTCTCACCGTAGCGATGCTTAAAGTCAGATCGGGTTCAACTAGCAATTAATACATATTTCAATCTTGAGATATGATACATGGATGCCAAAAGGATTTCCATGTGATGAAAATGCAACCTAGGACTTGCATGTGATACAGTCCGAAGTATTTTGTTAATCCAGAGGATGCTAGTAAGTATGCAAACTTCAGAGTTTCAGCAATGGACAGAAGAGAGCAAAATGGAGTTGGAATCTTCGTTTTGATGAAATAGTCAAAAGAGTTTGATTTCATCAATGGATAACAAAGATGCTTGTGGTTACAAGAAAGTAAGTGGGAGCATAATAATATTTCTAAAAACTTTGTGTGCTTGACACATTGTTGATTGGAAATAATATAAATTTCTTGACACGAATTAGGACTTCATTGCAAATAGTTTTTCGATGAAGAGCTTGGGCTAAATAGCCTTGATATTATCAATATTTATCTACGAGATAGAATTTCCTAATAGGCTAAGCCAAAAATACATATTGACAAGATGCTAAAACATTTTAGCATAAGAACGCCAAGGAGTGATTCTTGCCGAAGTCACATGGAAAGAGTTTTGCAAGACTCGGTGTCCCAAAACACTGATGAGCAAAATACATGATGGAGATCCCACACACTCTTGTGTTTGGATTAATCATATATTCCATGGTATGTAAAACAACCATATATGTCCGATACTCCCAAGCTTTAGCGAGTATAGATACCAAAGTGATCAAAGTACTGATCATGGGACAACAGTGGAAAATGTCATTAAGTACTAAAGTAGCACTGATGACATGTTTTTTCGCAAGCAGAGATTATGAAGTGCTCATTGTAAGTAATTACATCGATACAGTCTTCATCAATGCTCCATGCGATTTTCGATTTAAGTTAAGGGTTTTGTGTAATACACGATATGGTGGCACGGTAGTTGGAAATTGTTCCAAACAAGTTACTGTGGCGATTTCTATAACAAAGGCTAAGTATGTTGATGCTTTGGAAGCGACTAAGAATATGTTGAATCATATAGTTCATTCATGAACTTAGTATGGTTCCAAGAAGGCATTGGTCAATGGGACACTATTGTAGATAGTCGCTCCATAGCTTAGTCTGAGGAATCAAGGTTTGACCTGTGATTCACATATATATAAAGCCAAGTCCACACAAAATATGAATTTTTTGAAAGCATGAAAACGCGAGGAGATGCAAAGATACACACGGAACTGAAGTTGTCAGATCCGTTGGACATCAGGCTATACCACGAGCGAAGCATATTTTACACCGGTATGCCATAGGTGTAAAGTGTTTTAGCATTGACTAGATTATTGACTCTAGTGCAATTGGGAGTATGTAGGAGATATGCCCTAGAGGCAATAATAAATGTTATTATTTATCCCCATGTTCGTAATTAAGTTTATATTCCGTGCTATAACTGCTATGGTTTTCGAGTCTACAATAACCACGAGGCTCGGAGGGAAACTCATATGCATGTGTGGAATAATAAACGGTAAAATGTATTCCTAGTCTGGCCTCTGAGACTAGCTCAAGTGTTGCATGATGGTTCTGTTTTCCTGATCATGGGCATGACTATGCCGACAACTTTGAGGGCACAATGTTAGAAGAACATTTGTGTTGAATCGACCCAAATTGATGTTATGCTATGAGATACATTCGTCACAAGTTAATGGTTAATAACATAGAGAAAGTTAACGTTTGCATAATTCCTTAGACCATGAGAGTGTCGAGTTTCTTCGTGCTTGCTTCATGAACTTTGGGGTTTGTTAAACGTCATCCGTCAATGGGTGGCTATTACGGCGGCTTACGGGTTCATGGAAAAGTGTGTCAAGGGACTTGATAGCTCAAGATTGGGATTTGCTCCTCCGACGATGGAGAGATATCTCTGGGCCCTCTCGGTGTTACGGTATCCACCATCGTCTGGCCAGACACATTGTGATTTGATCACGGGGATGCCGGAACATGGGAATGAGAAAAGAGAACAAAACCGGTAACGAGGTAACTGGCATAGTGGACAAGTTGTTGATTCACGGGGATGCCGATAACTCTCACCTCGGGTGTTTGTAACATATCGGGAAGCAACAGGAATAGCACACGGCAACTGGAGGTTCACTCGAATATTTATTCGTGTGGGTATAGGGGTCAATATGGGTGTCCACGGCTCCGATGTTGATCATTGATCGGAAAGTGTTCCGGCCATGTCTGTGCTTCACCGAACCTATAGGTCACACGCTTAAGGGTCATCTATACGCTGAATACTAGACATGGAGTCTGAGAGAAAGTCACCGGAAAAGTTTCGGAGACAACGGAAAAGTTGCGGAGAGAGAACACCGGAATAGTTTCGGTAAAACTGAAAAGTTGTTTCAGGGTATACCATTAAGTCAAATTGGTTTCGGCACATGCCTGGAAATTCATGGAGGGTGCTAGAATTGTTCTGGGAACTTCTAGGATTTTTCAGAGAAATAACCCGGAAATGTTCCGGAGCTGCCGGAACCGCTTTGTTTGCTTTTCGCAGATGAAAATCACTAATCCGGAATTGTTTCAGAACGCATCCAAAATTATTTTAGTGGGTACTGGAAATGTTCTAAGACCTACAGAAATATTTTCGGATTTAACGGTCGTGGAAAAATGTTTCCGTGAATAGTGAAAGTGCCTTTTGGGTTACTTTATGAAAAGCCACCTTTTAGGGCTTTTACCAAAAGGCTTCTGGAAGGACTTGGGGACTAAGGAACCCCTTTTGGGGGGGACCCACTAGAGGGTGGCCAGCCATGGTGAGGCTCCTACATGGGGCCCCACTTGCCCTCTTACCTTCCCCTTTATGCCCTTGTGGAGGACTCCATTCATGGGCATTTTGGGGTTTTGGAATGCCACCCCACCCGTTGGGATTTCCTATACATAGAGGTGGAGAGGTGCTCTCCACACTCACTCCTTTCTCACATACAAGTGCCATGCATGATATGGCTTCTCTCTCCCTCCCCGTGAAATAGTTTCGTAGAGCCGAAAGGCTGTCTGGGTTCCGGTGGGAACTAGTTCTGGACGGCGAAGCCCTGTCGGATAGATGACACCGTATGTGTGCAACCCCGTAGAGAGGTCGTAGGTTCGATCTTTTTTCCCGAGGGGCTGTTCGAGAGTGCCTCCCGAAGGGCTATCCGAGTGACCGTCCGAGTTTTGAGGGTCCTCCCGAAGGGCTGTCCGTGACACCGTCCGAGGGACTATCATACCGCCTCCCGGAGGGCTGTCTGACGAGCAGACAAGGGAGAACATCCTCGCGGTTGGGAGGTTGTCAATCCTAGCTACGGGGATCTGCACCGACGATCTACATCGACTCTGCTTCCGCTGCGCTATGAGTCGGTAACGATCGGATCGAAACCTTGTATGCAGTCTTCATAGTGGTCCTAGGCTGGTGCATAGGTCGGAAATTTTTTGTTTTCTGCTGCGTTCCCCTAACAACTTCATAGAGATAATCAAGTGCACTCAACTCACTAGCATTTGGTTCATCATAATTGAATCTTCTAAAAAGATTAGCAAGTGGATGATGATCCATAGTGATCTTTAACTTTTGCTTTTACTTTCTGTTCTTGTGTGTTCGACATGAAGGCAATAAAAGCAAGCAAGTAAAGAAGCAAACAAGAAAAAGCCAAACGGAAAATATTTTTGTAAAAACTTTTTAGAAGTGGGGGAGATGAAAACGAGAGGCAAAGGCAAATAAAATAAATGCAAGGAGATGTAAGCTTTATGCGTAGGTACTTGATAGATGTTGATGATGTCTCCCCGGCAACGGCGCCAGAAATTCTTCCTACTACTTGTGATCTGCGTTGGTTTTTCCCAATACAGTAGAGATAAGTATTTCCCTCAGTTATGAAACCAAGGTTATCAATCTAGTAGGAGAATCACGCAACACCTCGTTAGCAGTACCTGCACACAAAACAACAAATCCTTGCACCCAACGCAAACAAGGGGTTGTCAATCCCTTGGCGGTCAATTGCAAGATTAAATTGTATGGTGATAGATAAATAGATTGAACTAAAATATAAAATAAAATAAATAAAGTAAAAGTGCAGCAAGGTATTTTTATGATTTTTAATATATGATTTGGATAGACCCGGGGGCCATAGTTTTCACTAGAGGCTTCTCTCATGAAAATAGCATACGGTGGGTGAACAAATTACTGTTGGGCAATTGATAGAAAAGCAAATAATCATGACGATATCCAAGGCAATGATCATGTATATAGGCATCACGTCCGAGACAAGTAGACCGACTCATGCCTGCATCTACTACTATTACTCCACACATCGACCGCTATCCAGCATGCATCTAGTGTATTAAGTCCATAAAGAATGGAGTAACGCCTTAAGCAAGATGACATGATGTAGACAAAGTAAACTCAAGCATGAATAAACCCCATCTTTTTACCCTTAATAGCAATGATACATACGTGTCATGTCCCTTTCTGTCACTGGGATTGAGCACCGCAAGATCAAACCCATTACAAAGCACATATCCCATTGCAAGATAAATCAATCTAGTTGGCCAAACCAAATCAATAGATCGGAGAGGAATACGAAGCTATAATAATCATGCATAAAAGAGTTCAGAGAAGACTCAAATAATATTCATGGATAATCTGATCATAAACACACAATTCATCGGATCCCAACAAACACACCGCAAAAAGTGATTACATCAGATAGAACTCCAAGAACATCGAGGAGAACATTGTATTGAATATCAAAAAGAGAGAAGAAGCCATCTAGCTAATAACTATGGACCCAAAGGTCTGTGGTAAACTACTCACGCATCATCGGAAGGGCAGCAAGGTTGATGTAGAGCCCCTCCGTGGTCGATTCCCCCTCTGGCGGAGTGCCGGAAAAGGCCTCCAGATGGCATCTCTCGAGAAGAAAAACTTGCGGCGGCAGAAAAACTATTTCGTGGACTCCTCTGGTGGTTTCCCGATTTTAGAGAATTTATAGTGGAGGAATTAGGTCAAACGGAGCTATGTGGGCCCCACGAGCCACCAGGGCGCCCCCCCCCCGGGGCGTGCCGTGGTGCCTCGTGGGCCACTGCTTCATCTTCTCGTCTCCTCCCGAAGCTTCTAGTGTTTGTTATCTCCAGAAAAATCTCCAAAAAGTTTCGTGGCATTTGGACTTCGTTTGGTACTGATATTCTAGAAAACCAAAAACAGGCAAAAAACAACAACTGGTACTGGGCACTAAGTTAATAGGTTAGTCCCAAAAATGATATATAATTGCTGTAAATCTATATAAAAACATCCAAGATTCATACTATAATAGCATGGAACAATCAAAAATTATAGATACGTTGGAGACGTATCAGTACCCATGGCTCATTTTTGGCGGTGGCGTTCACGGTAGCTCTGTTGGCGTCGGGTATACACATGGTAGTGAAATGTCGGTTTTCTCTGTGTACGTTCTTAGCCCATGTGACACGGAACATCGTTGTGTTGTGCACTCCATAGTAGTCAAGCTCCCAGATCTCTTCGACCCTTCCGTAGTATCTTTCAGTTATGTCGCTGGTCATGGCTTCCATCATCACCCCTGAGTTCTGGTTATCACTCTTTATATCTTTGACCTCCGTGTAGAACGTGTATCCGTTGATATCATATGCCTAATAAGTGGCGAGGTTGACCGACGGGCCATGTGCTAAGGCGTATATGAACATTCCGTCCGGACAGCCCTCTTCCCGGGGATTAGCCAGAACTCGCTCTTTGAACCAACACAAGAAACTGGAGTTGAGCTCTCTAATAACTTCAGCATCCGTCCTGTGCTGCCTCCGGTCACGGTAGTTCTTTGCGATGGTCTCTTTGTGCAGGGTCACGAAATCTTCTAGCACATCTAGGTGTTGTAGCACTACTAAGTTTGCTATCTCAAAGTTGTTGCATCGGCCCGAGCGGTCCACATTCAATTCCCTCTGGCCGTTGATGTGACCTTCTCCTTTGAGTCTTCCACAGTGCTTGTTGCCGGGCAAACCAACAACAGGGTCTCCAACGCCTAGATAACTCTCGTAGAAGGAGATGCACTATTGGGTTAGATAGCCCTGGGCGATACTTCAATCCGGACGGGACATGTTACGACCGAATCCTTTGATGACCCCATTGATCCTCTCGAACGGCATCATGCTGTGCAGGAATGTCGGCCCTAGGTCAATGATGTCGTCCACGATGTGGACACACAGATGCACCATGACGTCAAAGAATGCGGGCGGGAAGTACATCTCTAGCTCATTTAGTATGACAACGATCTCTTCCTGTCGCCTTTGGAGTTGCTTCACACTGCGACTTTCGAGAGATAGCGTCGAAAAAGTGGCATAGGCCAGTAAGTGTATCATGGACGTGTGTGTCCATAATCCCTCTAAGTGCAACCGGGAGTATCTGCGTCATCATCACGTGACAATCGTGAGACTTCATCCCGTTGAACCTTTTTTTCTTAGTGTCCAGATATCTGCTTATCTTCCCACAGTATCCGGAACTAACTTTGATTCCGGCAAGGCACTTGAAGAATTGATCGACCTCCTTCGGATCTAAGGTGAAGCAAGAGGGGGGCAATACTATTCTTCCTTCTTGTTTAGTTTTTTGCACCTATCTTCCGTCTCCGTCTCCTCCGACGACTTTTTACCGGGCATTTGGAGATCTTTCCTGATATCCAAAAATTCCAAGTCTTTTCTTGCCTTCGGCCCATCCTTGGTCTCGAGGATATTCTTCGTGATATGCATTTGATCAAGGCTATGAGGCGTGTCGAGTTTGGGCTAATACTCCAAGTCCCAGAAAATAGACCTCGTTTTCCATACCTTCAGCAGCGGCTCCGGCGCCTTTCTCTCTTTTCCCGGCGAGGGGCACTCTTCCCAGTTCTTCAACAACTCCTAGATTTCGACGCTGCTCCGCTTACGTGGAGGTCCTCGATGCTCAACCTTACCATTGAATAGATATCCATGCTTTCTCCACGGGTCATCCTTCTCGAGCCATCTTCGATGCCCCATGTACACGATTTTCAAAAGACCCGCCATCTTTCGATAGCTGCTGAGACGTTGTATCATCCATGCACCTAGTGCATCCGCAATATCCGTGGCACACCAGGCCCGAGACATATCCGTAACCGAGATAGTCGTGCAACGTCGTGATAAGCGCGGCTCTCATGTCAAAATACTCTCTTGTGCTAGCATCCCATGTCTTGGCCGACGTTGTCCATAACGTGTGTAGCTCCTCTTTCAGTAACCCGAGATACAGATTAATATCATTTCCCGGTTGTCTCGGCCCTTGAATAAGCATAGTCATGTGTATGTATTTTGCCTTCATGCGCTTCGAGGGGGGAGGTTGTACATCCATACAAACACGGGCCATGTGTTATGATTGGTGTTCTGGTTGCCAAATGGATTCATGCCATCTGTACTAGCACCAAGCACGATGTTCCTTGGATCATCTGTGAAATATTTATATCCAGCGTTTAATGCTCTTCACTGGCAAGCATCTATGAGGTGTCTCAGCTTCGGATCATCTCCATCGTCTGGCTTCACCTTCTCCACGTGCCAGCGCATGAGCTTTGCTTCCTTAGGATCTACGAAATACCGCTGCAGACGGGGAGTGATCAGAAAGTACCATACAACTTTCTATGGAGCTTTCTTTCCGGCCTTCTTATATCGTGAAGCATTGCACTATGGACAGATGGTTTTTTCCGCGTGCTCGTTTTGATATATGATGCAATCGTTGATGCATGCATGGTATTTAATGTGCGGCAGATCAAGAGGGCACACGATATTCTTGGCCTCCTCGACACTAGTAGGACACAGACTTCCCGTGGGAAGAACCTTCTTTAGATACTTCAAAAGCTCATCCAGGCTTGCGTCCGTCCATTTGTTTTTTGCCTTCGTCTTTATAAGTTTTAGCGTGAAACTCAAGCGGGTCACCTCGGGATCACAACCATCATACAATGTAGTCTTCGAGTCTAGCTCCAGTTTCGCCTCCTCTCTAGAAGCAGCTCTGTCGCTAGTCGTCTTCTTGTGAAGCAGGTCTCGAACATGCGGGTCCCGCATGGCTGAACTTAGTAGCGACGAAGACTGCGGCATGTCCGCGTCTTCTCCGTCATGTCCGGCCTCTTCTCCGCCTGGTCCGGCCTCCTCTCCGCCATGTCAGGCCTCTTCGCCATCGCCATTTCCGATGCCCTCTTCTTCGAGCCCATTATCGGTCATCTCTTCGTCTGGCCCCATGTCATTATTCCCTGCCCCGTCGACATCCTCATCATCATCTTCACTTATCCACCGAGTATGGCCATCCATGAAAGCATGCATGAGCAGGTGCGCCTTGAATCGGCCACCCTTAAAGGGGTCGAGCCAGACTCCTCCTTTGCATCTTTGACACGGACACAAAACCTCTTTCCATTTTTTTCATACATGTCGTCCACTGCGCATTGCCAGTATCTTTCCACCATCCTTCCATTGACCTTCATGATCGCATGTGTGGAGCAAAAGAATTATAACCACTTACGCATGCATGCATGCATCAAATTCATACAAAAATTCAACATGACCTTCCCTAAACATAGGACATATCGAGTTTGCCCGAAATTTGCCGAAACGGAAATGAATCGACATTTCGGCAAAACATAGGCAACGCATGTCACGCACATTTCAACAAATACACATTATAGGCAACTCACATGCCACACACAATTTGGAACTAGTAGAATGCCCGTGTGTTGCCACGGGCTTCTGAAATATTTTGCTGAAGTTATATAAAGATAATGCATGTTAAATTTCACAGGTAGAGACAATTTAACACGGTCACAATTGCATAATAATTGAAGTCCACTTCACTTGTGATGTAAACTGATAAAAAATGGCAAAATGACAATGTATACATATAAAGTGATGATCCAACTAAAAATCTAGTACAAATTATTGAGATCTACTTGATGCGCTTAAGAAATTCTCGCACAATATCAGGAAAGTTGTCTTTAGCTTCATTCGCATGATGTTTCAACAACTATAATAAAAATTGCTTCCTCAACGCATACCCATCCTGCAAATGCTTTCTAAAAACGTGTGTAAGGAACAATACTCACCGTGCAAACCGGCTTCGCCAGGTCTTTTCCGTTCCACGAGAGTATAAAATGAAAAACAAAATAGCCAAACAAATCCCTGCAATTTCCTAAATTTTTATGATATTAAATATGGTGATAACAAAAATAAATGTTTGTATTCTGAATTTATTACCCGTCTACGCTCGTTGGAATACCATTAGGAAATAAACGTTGCCATTTTGATATATCGGAATTCCATCCTGGTTGCTTTATTTCGAGTGCTTCTTTGAATTCCCTTGCAAAACTTTTTAGTTTCACTAAGTGCCTCAGAATTTTAAGCTCTAACAACTGTGTTGTATGAATAGGGTCCATAATAGATACACGACGTGCCTCTTTGTCATGACGTATAAGATGTATCGGCCGATGAATGCAAATGGAAAATAAATCTATAAGTGGTAGCTAGTAGAACGCCCGTGCGTTGCTACGGGCTATGATGCATATAAATGAATCAAACAAATGATTAGGGTCGTCTTCAAGGTCAAAGCTCATTTCTTCCTCATACGCTTGGGCATGTTCGAACATCAAACGGGCGCCCAGCGGGTCCCAACATTCAACCGTATGGACACGACGGGCTCCCCAAATCCATCCCATTTGTGGGGGAGAAATATGGTTGTCTCGACTATCGTTGGAGCCCTCTCCTTTAAAACTGGATGATACCCACCTCACATTCATCATGGTGCCCTCGCTCCATCAAACTGTACTTCCCCACGGACCATCAAGGAGGAGTCCCCCCGCTAATCGCCCCGCTCTCCACCCCGATACCCTCCCCGTGTTTGTGCCGATCCACCACCGCCAGCAAGGGGATGGAGGCGTGCATCGCCCGTGACGCTACCCGAGCCAAGAAGGCAAATCCGATGTCTCCTGAGTCATTGCCACGTTGTAACATATAGTTGAATGTCGTCAATTACCACAAAACATATATGAACCACTCGGTCATGCAATTTGCTGCAAAGCTATCTCTAATGAAATGCAATTTGCCACATTTTATGAAGTAGGAAAATTATTTCGGTCAGACAGCCGAGACCAATCCCAACCCTCATCCCGGCCATTCTCAACCCTCAC
The DNA here is from genome assembly GCA_039707655.1 of Elymus sibiricus. Lineage (NCBI taxonomy): Eukaryota > Viridiplantae > Streptophyta > Magnoliopsida > Poales > Poaceae > Elymus > Elymus sibiricus. Next base: position 517,707,246 of record CM077666.1, read on the forward strand.
TCTTATCACAAAATTCACTAACTCGTGTTCTAAGTGAGCTAGTGATCGACGCCGTCGTGGCAGGCCAACAACATAGACAAGGGTGGCAACCACCTTTCCATCTTAGTGCTAGTACCTCCTGCTTCTATATTGGACCAACCCTTCATCCCAGGCTCTACCACGACGGCGCCACGCTCATACGTTGTCACGGAAAAAGAAAGCTATGAATATAAATTTTCATCCCAAAGGCAACGTGTACCTTGCTCCCACCTCCCATAAGATGTATATTTTTCACCCTCACCTCTCTAGGATACATAGCTATTTTTTTTATTTTTTATCCCTCTATACCCGATCTACCTTCAACTCCGTTGTGGTCTTCAATATAGGCCGGCTGTTAATATTCATGATACTAAATTCCAAATTGGAATTAAAACTGACCTCAAATCAATTGAACCAACCAGGCTTATGTTAATATGCATGATACAAAATTCAAATTGGAACTAAAACCAACTTTAATATACATAAGTGTACAATAAATTGTATGTTTGCTAATGAGATTTTTCATGAATGAAAATGGATAAAGTAGTAGTTTTGTTCCATGCAAGTACTTAGCTCACTTTCTTTTCTTTATCAACAGGCCATCGTCAGATAAAGACAATAAAGGTGGCAATTTAAAGATGATATGTACAACAATTACTATGGCAGATAAATAGTATGGATATGTTTTACACTTGTACATACACATACACACTCTCATAATACAAATCAAGGTCATGAGATAGTCTACTTGTTTCAAGCTATCAAGATCATACTTTGGTAGACAACGATAATTTGTCTTACACAAAAACTATTGTGTAAGAGATGTTCGGTTTTCGTCATTGGAATTAAATGTGATCCTCTTCCGTCCACAAATCTTCAGTTTCTTGCTCTTGATGACTTGTACGCCACCACCTTCTTGCCTTCTTTCCTAGATGGGTTGCATAGTCTCAAGAGGAACACGGGCCAAAGCCGACACCTTCTTTGTCACTCCATCATTCAACACTATCCGAGACATCCTTTCTAAGAATGGTGTATACAACCATGTGCTCGTCTTTAGTCCACTGCATTTTTAGATGCCTACTCTTTGCTGGTTTCTGTAAATCAAATTTGCTCATACTCTTTCCTATTCATTCCATGTTACTATTGCAATAGTGAAACGAATAAAATAGATCTAGGGGGAAATATCTAATCATTTCTTTTCTATTCTTTTCAAGGTTTTCCAAAAATATAAAAATAAAATAAGCACTACATATTGTTAACATGATTTTTGACATGATCATATCCTGATTGTGCAACCATAGTTTCTCCTACAGTATTTGACATGATTATCCCAATTGCACAAACATATTTTCTCTTAGTTTTTTTTACCATTGTTACTGCTATTTTCTTAATTGCACGGAACTGTTACTAATCTAGATAATCCTATAAAACACGATTATGTATGCTTGTTGGACAAGCAGATTTTTTGCTTACTGTTTAGGCCCTTTACGCGGGCGTTTCTGACGCTACCCCGGACGTCCTGGCTATGCTGCATATCGATGTTGCCTTGGGAATACTTGTTCCACTCCATGGCACCATCACCGTTCTTGACGTGGCCTCATCCCGCCACTCGAAGACTGCCGGCGAACCCTTGCCCGACATTGCTAAAACAAGTCACAAGTACTTGAACAGGTTGTTAAAAGAATAGAAACGTATACGGTCCAATAAAAAGTCTGCACATCTGGTGTATCATCTGCACATAGCAGTTACGTACAGGCTAAACTCCTTAATGAACAAAGCTGAAGGGTGATGGTAATTAAGTCTATATGTTTGTTTGGTCAAGTCAACTCCCGAAAAATATGAACCAGCAAACACAGGACACCACGAACTATAGAAAGACAACATCTAATGCATGTGACCACCAACCTAGGTACTGTCCCAATTGTCGTCTGGATCACAACTTACAGAAAAATCATCAAGGCAGGGGAAAAGTAAGATTACCAAACCTGCAACGCTTTGATCCGGCAACAGTGATATCCCATTAATTGTACCCTAGAGTGGCTGCAATGTAGACGCTGATGAAGACTGCACAATTGGCGGCGGCATGGTACCCGGCCTTCAAACCTAAGGTGTCGGGCGGAATCTCTGTCACGATAGCAGCAGTAACTTTTATAAAGAAAATTATGTATAATACTAACTCTCAATAATCATCAATTACCAATTTGTATCGGTCCATAACGACCTGACATTACCATGTTCGCCGTGATGCTTCGGTGCACCATCGTGCACTTTTCCTTGCTATCCTAGCAGGTCTAGGAGATTCAAAAGGAGTTACCACAGCAGATCGCTTCAGCGTTTGTCACACAATTTCAGAGTTCATAAACTGCTCATAGAAAAAAGTTCAGACTGGCCATTGAACATGGCACGAATAAACTACAAAAAGAAGACAATGTAAATTAATTAGTTCACCTGTGGAGGAGTGATTCTGCTTCATGGCGAACAACGCATCCACGTCCTTCACTTTGAGCTGAAGAGAAGAGAACTTCTCCGTCATCTTGTTTATGTTAGTACGTACATGTCCAGATGTCCTCCTGCATGAGGCTCAAGCAGGTCTCGGCGATGGCTACCTTCCCGTTCATCTCCGCATACCGGCACTGTAGCTCCTGCAGCAGTGACGGACGGACGGACCCCCCATTCGGCGACACTCTCCACAACGTCCTCCACCAGCCCCTCTGAACTACTACTAACCTTAATAGAAAACTACAGTTAAATTTGCCACATATTTTAACCTATCTATTATGCTCGGTTGCTTACAGAAGTGTTGTTGTGAATTCCGAGTTGGGATCATCTTATCTTCTCCAACTGCTCCTCCATGGTTCCGTACCCCACTGATGAACAAAAAAATTTATGCAAGCTATACTAACTTGCCAGCGATGATGCTAGAATGATTAGGAAGATCGTTAAGCATGTGGCACCTGGAAGAGCGATGAATGCTTGGGATCATCAAGCCATCTCTGATTTCCTCTCGTGGATGTCAGATGCAACCTTTACATATTCGTGCATGTACGTTAGTCTGCGAGAGCACATGTGCAAGAAGCAGAGGAAAACTCTTGCAGAAGGAGAAGCTATATACGGATGTACCCGACGACACGGTGGCCGCCGTGGAACATCGTCCGCTGATGCAATTGCTCGTCCGTGCACATCTCCTCCAGCGCCTCGCGCCTGGCATTGTCGCCGTAGAACAAGCGCTGCAGCAGGTCCAGGAACCTGAACATCAGCAGGAAATTGTGATTTTCCGGTGCAACTTGATTCAATCACACAACTTCTTATATGGTTGATGATATCAATTGTTGTCCAGATGTTAGTTTCTGGATCAAAAACGAGAAGAATACAAAAGAACTCATTGAAGAAAAGAACAAAAATGAAAAGAAGTGTTTAGTTCTAATCTCTAAAAACTAAATAAGTGAATTTTGGAATACCAAAAGAGTAGTTGCAAACTACAAATAAAAAAAAAATTAACAGCTAGAACTTGAGCTGCAGCATCCTACCAATGGCAAATTTAGCATATGCATCATCCTAATTAACAAAGACGAAATTAGCAGCACACATGCAACATAACTTGGTAATAGCTTGTTTGGAAAAACAACACAAATAACTCAACGACAGTGAAACTGAAGAAAATGTTAACCAATATGGAGGAGTATAGGAACCTTCTTTAGGTGTTCAGATTGCAGCAGGTAGTCCGGTTTATCGTCAGCATCTGAATCGTGCCGTGGGATCCGCAGGCTGAACCTGCTGTATTGGCGACATCATCGTCAAAGAGAACTATGTGATCCTCACCATAAGAGCGACCAGGAAACATCCATTGACTCGATCAACAATATTTGGGAACCTGAAAATGCAAGGACGACCAACCACATCAGGGTGTGGCAATAATCTACTCAGCCCTGCTATCATCAAGCAAAAGAAAATAAACCATGAAGCTGGACAAACAACTACTATCATGAGGCACAAGAAAAGAAATCTGGAAGCTACATAAATGTCAACTACCTTACAGAGGCAATTTGGTTCATTTAAAATCATCATTCGGAAATCGGAACAGTAGTTGGGAGAAAAAATTATCCATTCAATTCAGCAAGCGCACAAGTAGCATAGTAGGTACTCACATTCAGACTTTGGTACCTCAACAACGTCAAGCTACCCACCATAAAGAGCCTAATGTGAGCCTTCCCTGCCATTAAAGAAAAGAGTGGATCAGAAAATTGCACCCTCGAATCATCTCCATGAAGGTAAACCCATTCCCCAAGATTCATTCCCTGTTCTGGAGTTCATACATAAAAATCGCAGGGGCACAAATCAAACTGTACGCTGTCCAAACACTAGTAGAAAATGGGACATTAGTCCCGGTTCGTAAGGGCCTTTAGTCCCGGTTGGGCAACCGGAACTAAAGAATCGGGACTAAAGGCCCCCCTTTTTAGTCCCGGTTGTGTTACGAACCGGGACTAATGGGGCTCCACGTGGCCGCTGTGGAGCGCTCAGGCAGGAGGACCTTTAGTCCCGGTTGGTAACACCAACAGGGACTAAAGGCCGCCACGCGTCAGGCGCTGCCAAGCGCTGGGATTTAGGGTTTTGGAGGGGCCGTGTTTCATTTTATGTTTCCCTTTTCTTTTTGCGTTTACCATTCAATTCTTTTTCATTTAGGGTTTTCATTTTTATTTTATGTTTTCCATTCAACTCGACGCTACTACATATAGCAATGAAGGAACCATTACACAACATCGTCATGAATATAAAGAAGTGACCTCTTTCTCCGTGCTTGGTCGAACAACAAGTTTTGGTATATATATTCGACGCTACTACATATAGTACACGTTCATGCATATATACAATATAATATCTCTTACGATCCCTAATATCTAATTACCAATTCCCGATGGCATTCTCCGGTTTTAGATATGACCTCTTCAAGTAAGAATCCCGCCAATTCATCTTGAATTGCTCGTACGCGATCCTTTGGTAGGAGATCGTCCCGCATCCGTTCGATCTAATTTAAAGAAGGGGTCAATATATATGAATGAAACTCAAAACAATTGATGGTAATAAAATAAAATTGTGAATATTGTTTACGTACTCGAAGTTGTTCTAAAATTCTGCCCTTCTCACAGGTCGTCTGGCGAATGAACTCGTAAACATAGTATTCACATAAATTATTCCCATCTCCCTGCCTCAAGCACTTTACGAGAATAGAGTTCAATCAAAATAATAATCAAGCATGATAATGGTATTGAAACTAAAATCAAAGAGATGCGCGGACCTAGCTAGTACTACTTACATTGAGTTGTCGAAATTGCAGCTCCTTTTTCCATTCACCCCTAACCTTCTTGGTGAACCGTTTCCAAACCCTGCCCGGCAAAGAAAATGAATAAAAGAGTTATTAATTACTTGATATCAGGAAATGAACGAAAGTTGCCGATATAGTGCGATAATGATTGAAATTACTTCTGGAGCATTTCACTCAGGTCCGCCCACATCTTAGGGTCTTTACGTTTCGAGTCCATGACAAGTACTACTCCTTCGTCAAGCTGAATGACTAGCAGAATAAAGTGAAACCTGCGCACGCATAACTCATCAATTACACTTAACATCGAGTAAGCGAAACAGAATGTGTACAAGACAGTAACACTCACATGAAGTTGTAAGGAAATATTATTTCCCTTCTGGTTTGTTGTTTAATTAACGCCCTTAGCAAGTTATCCTCTGTTTCCTCGGCGTTGTTTTTTACCGTATATTCATGTATGTTATTTGGGTTAATCAACCCAATGTCATAGATTTGTCCCCTTTTGCATTCGAGAATCTTCATTCTGCATAATATAGTGAGGATAATTATACATGCAATGAACGAGCTGAGCTAGAGACTTAATTACAGAAATAATACTTGCAGACAATAGCAACTGACGATAGATTTGTCGATGGCGTCTTGATTGTATAACTGAAATAATTCATCAAATTCAATGTTTATCTCGTCGTTTCCACTGAAGTAATGCTCATCTCTAATTCCCACCATGAGCCAGTTGCTCCCTTCCTTTGAGGCTTGCATGTACCACTCATGCAATCTTCGCATTTGTGTTGGTAGAAGCCGGACCTCCTCAGGTCTGACGAGAGGCTTCCCGTGCTGGTATCTGTATGCTAAATCAGCCGTGGGGAACTCTACCTGGCCTAAGTATTGAGCAAGAGTGAAACCAAGATCATGGGCCGCTACCTCCGGATCATAATCGATATCGGAAAACACGTTGAGCGGGGGGCACGATTGGTTTTTCTGTTCTCCGAGCTTGGGAATTGTTTTCCCCCTTGCACTACTACTTCCCGACCGTTGCACATGTTCTTTATGTGACTTCATAATAGCGCGGTCATAGTTTGATGACAGCGAAGGCGGTGGTTGCGTAAGGTTTTCCAAAAAGTGCTTCGCTTTTGTCGGATCAATTTTCTCCTTTGCTCGGGCCGTTTCGGTGCAAGCTGGCGTTTCACATCGGCATCCACGACCTTCTTGGTTTCCTCATCAGTCAGTTCGTATGGTAACTTGGCAGGAGCCTCCTTGACGCTGTTCCTTGTACCTGCTCTGGATTTCTTCGGAGTTGTAGTACTAGCCGCCGGAGCGGCGGTTCTCTTCCGCTTATCCACCCGGGGCTGAGGCGGCGGAGGCAGCGGAGTCTGCTGACGCGGCGGAGACGGCTGGGGCGGCAGAGTCTGCTGAGGCGGCGGAGACGGCTGAGGCGGCGGAGATAGAGCTGGATTGCTACTCTGAGGAGTCGATAGCCTTGGCGTCCAATGTGGAAGCACGATGTGTTCCTTTTTCCATAGAATGGTACTTTTTCCGGCATCTCCCAGTTCAGTCTCCCCTTCACCTGTAGGGAAGTCAAGCTCCAGCTGCTCAAATCCCTTGATAACTTCATCCACCCCGACAACAGCATAGCCATCTGGAATCGGAGAGCAATGGTAAGTTCCATTACGTACAGGAGGTACGGCAAAGCCGACCGCCACCTTCACGGATATGTTCATGCATTTCACATGTAGCTCACAATTTTCCCTCTGCGTGATATCATCCACGGGGTAGCGAGGAGCCGTGATATCATCTATGGGCCGAACGAGCTCCGTGGAAGCCACGCTGCTTTTTCGCTGAGATGGTGGCCGGCAGTATCGAATGCAGGATCTTTGTGCCGCTGAGATGGGCCGGTAGCTTGCTGGCTGGTAAGTGCCTCTATTTGCTTCTGTTGCCACGCTAATTTTTCTTCTATCTGCTGCAGCCGGTCTGCATGCTGTTTATTTTTTCTCCCTCGGCTTCTATAAGTGTCACTGCTGTCGGGAAACCCAATCTTCCACGGAACGGAGCCTGATGTGCCTCGTGTTCGTCCACTGTGTTCAGCATTCCCGAGGGCGCGTGTCAGCTCGTTGTTCTCTCTGTCGGGATTGAACTTCTCGTCTTGCACGTCCTTCATTGCAGCTTTAAGGGCTTTGAGGGGTGTTGCAAGTTGATCTTTTATAAAAATACACTTCCCTGTTTCTGGGTCCAACTTTCCCCCATGCCCGTAGAACCAAGTCTTTGCCCGTTCGGCCCACTCCAATGTCTCTGGATCGATCCCTTTATCAATCAGGTCGTTTTCAGTTTTTCCCACTTAGGCCTGGCAACCTTGTAGCTACCTGACCCATAACATGGTGATATTCCTTCTTTGCAGCATTTTGCTTATTTATTTTTGACCTTTTCTTAGCTTCATCCGATGTATTGTACTCCACAAATGCGTCCCAGTGATCTTTTATCTTCTCATATGCTCCGGTGAATGTTGGAGTCTTGTTTTTCAGGACATAGTCTTGGTGCAATCTTTTCTTCGAGTTGCAGAATTGTGCGGCCATCTTCTTAAGAGTCCATGCCTTGACTTTTCGCTCTATAAATTTGTTATTTGGATCCACCTCTGGCGTGAAATTTGTCATGAGCGTATTCCAAAGCAGTAACTCCATCCGCCTTTGGCTTATTCCATTCTCGAATGGTGATCGGGATGCTGTCCCTAACAACAACTCCGCACTGACTTACAAATGCTTTTGCGTTCTGTGCGGGACCAATCGGTTTGCCATCTTCAGCGACTTCTTCGATCTTGAACCTTTCATTATCGCCCAACCTTTTTTTCGGGCCTCGTTTCTTTATACAAGATTGGCTCGATCCGGAGGGCTAAAAGAAGAAATAAGCGTTAATATATGTATATACAAATCAATTAATGCATCTAGTCAGCAGAGGCTTAATTAATATACCTCGCCGGACTTTGTAATAATTAAGGTTCCAATACCGGAGCCGTCATCTTCTCCCTCCATTCCCTCACCGGAGCCGTCATCTTCTCCCTCCATTCCCTCATCGGAGTCGTTCAGAAACTGTGAGGTGATATCATCTCCGTCGCGAATTATTTCCCCCAACATGTCTTCTTGTTCTTCGTCTCCGCCGTGTTCCATAGTTTCTGCAAAGACTTGCAAGTTATTTCAATGCTATAAACAAATTATTAAAACAAATTCACATTTTCATGTCTATTTGCATCTCGATTAAAAAAATCACATTATTAAAACAAATTCACATAATATCACTAATACATCTCGAATAATCCAGTTGCAACAATAATATTATCATATAATATCCCTAATACATCTCGAATAATCCAGTTAATGCAACAATAATATCACATAATATCACTAATACATCTCGCCCAATCAAACTGGACGTCGACTCGCGGTTCCTGAGCCGCGGGTGGTGAACACCCAAAGAGAAGGAACCATCACAGGATCATAGCTCGGGTGAGATCCCTTAAGAAACTGCCAGGTATTGGAGAACCTGACGTCCAACGCAACCATGTAGCGATGGACGTGCTCGTCCTCCTCCCTGACACGGCGACGTACCACCTCCTCGGGGGCCGGCTCCCTCTGCACCGATAGTGGCCCACGCGACCGCCACCAAAGAAGCTCCGGGTCGACGACGAGACCCCGATTCCTCACCAAGCTGCGCGCCCCGGAAGGTAGCACCTCCCAGTGCCAGCCCAGCGGAGCCCAGTCCCGGACATGGCGCCTCTCAAACTGGTTGTCGCCGCCGAGTCGACGACGAAGATGCGGGCCGAGCATGGTCGCCGAGAACAAATTCCTATGAAAACAAATCAGGTCTATTTCTCGTTCATTGTGAGACGTTGCTCCGGCTCGCCTTTATTTCATTGTTTGCATCAGATTTCTTTATTTTTTCTTTTTTTCTCTCACCACATGTCTATATTTTTTATACACCTATCAAATACATGATTCACATTTTTATTAATATATGTTTTAATACCAATTTTTTATTCATACACATTGTACATTTTTGTATACATCTAAAACATTTTATACACATCTAAGTGATCAACTTTTTTCAAATAAATATCATTGAATTTTTTTGAATGCTTGTTAGACATTTTTCAAATACACGTTAAATGTTTTATTCAAAAGATATAAAATATATCAATTTCTGCAGTCTCAAATTTGCTTCATGATAAAATATATCAACTTCATTATAACTTGATCAACTTTAAAAGAATTTGACTTAGGACGATCCTAAAACTTTAATTATTTTGGAACGGGCAAATATCAATAAATCAAAACTAACAGGTATTCTCAAAAAATAACTACTCCATTTGTTCACGTATAAGATGTTCTAACTTTTTCTTGAATCAAATGTATATAAGATGTTCACGTGTGGGCAGGCGGCGGCGATCAGGAGGAGAAAGAGGGAGATGCAACAGACCTGCAGGTGATCCCACAGCGCGTCGGAGGAGAGCGGCGCCGGCGGGCTCGGGCGGTGCGTTGAGGCCGGCGGCGGGTGCAGACGTCGAGGGCGCACGCGTGGAGGAGCGCCGGCGCGGGCTCGGGCGGCGCGTGGAGGAGAGCGTTGCCGGCGGGCTCGGGCGGCGCATGAAGGCCGGCGGCGGGAGCGGACGTCGAGGGCGCGCGCGCGTGGAGGAGCGCCGGCGTGGTCTCGGGCAGCGCGTGGAGGAGAGCGGCACCGGCGGGCTCGGGCGGCGCGTGGCGGCCGGCGGCGGGAGCGTACGTCGAGGGCGCAGTCGGGCAGCCTGACGGCGTCGCGAGAGCGAGTTCTCCTGGAGGCGGCGATCTGTTTCGCGTGAAAATGGAGGAAGATTGGGGCAGGGAGAAGGGGGCGGTTAAATACCGCGAGGCCTTTAGTCCTGGTTGGAGCCACCAACCGGGACGAAAGTGTGTTTAGTCCCGGTTGGTGGCTTCAACCGGGACTAACGGTAGGCCTTTAGTCCCGGTTGAAGCCACCAACTGGGACTAAAGCTATTTTTGGCCGCGGCCGAAAGGGCGCGAAGGTTAGGCCTTTAGTCCCGGTTGGAGCCACCAACCGGGACTAAAGCTATTTTAGTTTTGTTTTAAACAGATTCAAAAACAGTAGCATACATGCCTAGTTTTGATTTAATTCTTTTTTCTATTAAAGTTTTTAACAAAAAATACTTTATGAAAATTTTAGTTGGATAAATTTTACTTTCTATTAACTTTACTTTAGATGAGAAACAATTTGTATTATCAGTTGAATTTTTTTATTTAATTCTAACTTAATATTATTTTGATCATAACTAGAGTTTTATAAAAGTTTTTTAGTTAATTCTTTTTGCTATTGAAGAATATTATAAAATACTTTTTGTTAACCTAATAATGTTATATTTTATTTTCTGTTAAGTTATTAGTTTAATATTTTTCTTTGCTGCTAATTTTTATTTAGGACAAAAACTATTTTTGTTATTTGTAGTTAAGTCCTACAGTTCCCTTAGGAGTTTTTATTTGGATTTCCTTGAAGTTTTGTTTTGCTTTCTATTTGCTTTTTCATATTGTTTTCTTTATTGCTTTATTCATTGATTGTATTTTGATTGCTAGAATGCTTGCTAGAGTGAATGCTTATATGAACGCAATGTTTGATTATATAGATTTTCATCAGAGAGTGACAAATAGTTCTATCAAGTTATTTCTGAGAGCAATATAAATCTTCAGCAACTAATACCAGTCAAGTTCACTTTGACCATATGTTCAGACCAGTGATTCTGGATCAAAGCCATTATCAGAATGGTTGTCTCCCATAACTATGGCTTTCAACCCAGAATCAAAGGTGCAAATTATTTGATTATCTTGTATGTTGTCCTCAGTTTCACCAGAAAGCAACCAGAACTCCTCATCTGGATTTGGCTCGGCATAAGGGGCCCTCCGATCAGAGAAACCACACAGTAGCTCCAACTTTATGTCATACAACGTTTCTCTCTTATCATCTCCGATGCTTCTGCTATATTCATCTATGTCAAGATGTTTAAGCCATGTCTATATTAACCTTGTTATTTTATATGGAGCCACCAACCGGGACTAACCGCGTATGATCAACCTTGCAAAATACATAGTGAAATAATTACAAATCAGAAAAATACGTGACTGTTTTTTGATTTTTTTTTGAATTGTTTATGCCGATTTCAAAATGCGGTCAAAACGGGGGGCATGACCGGTGATAGCTAGGGGTGGAATCTTGCAAAACTTGGGACTGAAATCACTACAACTGGTGAGGGTGTATTGCCTATGCCTGTCAACCTCAAGCGGCTTATCTGGAATGCTCAGAAGACATTCATATTTTGTTTGGACATAATTGCTTTGATTAACTCATCTGTATAATTAAAATACTAAAATGATAGGAATAATTGAAAATTCATAACTTAATAAATTATTATTCAAAAATCATGTTTCAAATGCCAAAACACATATATACCCTAACTTTTACAAAGATTCCCTCCGGTTTGTCCGAAGTGGGACTTTCCAGCTATAAGTCCGGAAACTCACTAGAGGGAAAGTGATGACGGTGAAGCCGGTCACATCCCAGAGTGGGATCTTGGGGTATAAAACTTTTTCTTCGCGTGTGTCCCTTGCTTATGATTGCGCCGTAACCATGGAGAATCTTCATCATTTAACAGGATGGTTGGGTCAGTCTTCACTATGAAGGGAGGAATTTCAACAAACTTTTCATAATCTTCTGACATGTCTGTCTTGTCCTCCACTCCCACGATGTTTCTTTTCCCTGAAAGAACTAAGTGGCGCTTTGGCTCATCGTATGATGTATTCGCTTCCTTATCTTTTCTTTTTCTCGGTTTGGTAGACATGTCCTTCACATAGAAAACCTGCGCCACATCATTGGCTAGGACGAATGGTTCGTCTGTGTACCCAAGATTGTTGAGATCCACTGTTGTCATTCCGTACTGCGGGTCTACCTTTACCCCGCCTCCTGTCAGATTGACCCATTTGTACCGAAACAAAGGGACCTTAAAAGAAGGTCCATAGTCAAGTTCCCATATATCCTCTATGTAACCATAATATGTGTCCTTTTCCCTATTGTTCGGCATAATTGTCATAAACACTAAATAAAACAAATAGTTATAAAAGATAATATACCACATCTGAATCATAGACCGGATGAGAGCCGGCGGGGGCGGATATCAAAACCATGGCACTATATAATAACAAACAATAATACAAGTAAGAAAATTATACAAGTAACTATCTAAATCATACAAGTAAGATTTTTTTTAAAAGATAAGAACAAGAGGCTCACCACGGTGGTGCCGGCGACGAGATCGGCGCGGGCGATCGACGGCGGTGAGGACGGGGACGGGGACGGGACGGCACCCTAAACCACACCTACACATATGCAAACTAAGAAGTTAATTTGAGCACACACTAACACACACACTAATACTATACCACTAAGACACACCCTAGCACACACTAACACACACTAGCTAATAGTAACACTAGCTAACACACTAACTCACTAATAGTACCACTAACCACAAAATTGAGATACCTAATTAACAGTACCACACCTACACATGTGCAAACTAAGAAGTTAATTTGAGTTCAAATTGCATCTAAATCAAATAAACTCCCACATACACTCCTCCACTAAAACCCACAAATCACTCTACTTCTAGAGCATGAAATAAGCTAAACTAGCAATGAGAGATGAAAGGATGAAGTTGCTAACCTTTTAGAACACTTGGATAGTTGGTGCACCGTCAAATCTAGACAAATCTTGGGGAAAATGGAGCTTGGAGGTCGAGCTTGGAGGAAGAACAGAGGAGAAGAATGGATTGTGTGGCTCGGGCATGATGACATATATGCAGGAAACCTTTAGTCCCGATTAGTCTCGGTTAGTGTACATCGACACATGCATTGTATCAATGACAGATGAAAGGATAAAGTTGCTAACCTCAATCGAGGAGGAAAGAAAGAGGAGAAAGCTTAAGTGTGGCTCGGGCACCTCATATCATGTTTGTTTTGTGTGAACTCAAGTGGCATCATGCTCTCAGGCATTTCATCGAGCACCTCTTCTGCATAGGAAGGGAAAACAAACTAGCACACACCTCCCACCTTCTATGAGGAAAAAACAGAGGAGAGGGCGGGCAGGGGCGAGGATATATATAGGCAAATTTTTAGTCCCGGTTGGGGTCTAAAACCGGGACTGAAGACAGACCTTTAGTCCCGGGTCGAGACACCAACCGGGACTAAAGGGTATCGCACCTGCCGCAACCCCTTTAGTCCCGGTTGGTGTATGCAACCGGGACTAAAGGTCCCATTCGAACCGGGACTGATGCATGCCGAGCCTCGTCCGGCGTCCTAGCTGCTTGAACCGGGACTAATACTCACATTAGTCCCGGTTCGTAACGCGACCGGGACTATTGCTCCGATCCTGCTAGAACGAAAGCCCTGTTTTCTACTAGTGAAATTGTACACAGAGGACATGCCAGGCCTGGACTGTCCCAACTTCTACTATGAGCAGGAGGACGTCTTCATCGATGAGGTCTCCCACCGGAGAGCCATGAACGTAGTGGGCAGCCTGTGCGTTTACGCCGCCATCTGCCGCAAGGAGGACGCCACACTGAGCGACACTGGGAGGCGAGAGGAGGACATTGGATTGTGTGGCGATGCATTGGGGAAGAACTGTTGGAAATATGCCCTAGAGGCAATAATAAATTGGTTATTAATTATATTTCCTTGTTCATGATAATCGTTTATTATCCATGCTATAATTGTATTGATTGGAAACTCGAATACATGTGTGGGTACATAGACAACACTGTGTCCCTAGTAAGCCTCCAGTTGACTAGCTCGTTGATCAAAGATGGTTAAGGTTTCCTAGCCATTGACATGAGATGTCATTTGATAACGGGATCACATCATTAGGAGAATGATGTGATGGACAAGACCCAAACTGTAAACGTAGCATTTGATCGTGTCAGTTTATTGCTATTGTTTTCTGCATGTCAAGTATCTGTTCCTTTGACCATGAGATCATGCAATTCACTGACACCGGAGGAATACCTTGTGTGTATCAAACGTCGCAACGTAACTGGGTGACTATAAAGGTGCTCTACAGGTATCTCCAAGGGTGTCTGTTGGGTTGGCATGGATCAAGACTGGGATTTGTTACTCCGTGTGACGGAGAGGTATCTCAGGGCCCACTCGGTAATACAACATCACAATGAGCCTTGCAAGCAATGTGACTAAAGTGTTAGCCACGAGATCTTGTATTACGGAACGAGTAAAGAGACTTGCCGGTAACGAGATTGAACTAGGTATAGAGATACCGACGATCGAATCTCGGGCAAGTAACATACCGAAGAACAAAGGGAACAGCATACGGGATTAACTGAATCCTTGACATAGAGGTTCGACCGATAAAGATCTTCGTAGAATATGTAGGAGCCAATATGGGCATCCAGGTCCCGCTATTGGTTATTGATCGTAGAAGTGTCTCGGTCATGTCTACATAGTTCTCGAACCCGCAGGGTCTACACACTTAACGTTTGGTGACGATTAGTATAGTTGAGTTATTATGTTGGTGACCGAAGGTTGTTCGGAGTCCCGGATAAGATCCCGGACATGACGAGGATCTCCGGAATAGTCCGGAGGTAAAGATTGATATATGTGATAATAGTGTTTTGATCTCCGGAAGAGTTCCGGAATTCACCGGAAGGGGTTCCGGATGTTTACCGAAGTGTTCGGGTGCAGCAACACTTTATATGGGCCAAGGGATAAAAGCCCACGAGGTATTGGAAAGTGCAAAAGTAGTTTTGCTGCCGCGTAAGCGGTACTACCGCTTGTGTGAAGCGGTACTACCGCCCGGGCGGTACTACCGCTTGTGTGAAGCGGTACTACCGCCCAAGCGGTACTACCGCTTGTGTGAAGCGGTACTACCGCTTGTGCGCGGCTGTGCACGGTTCGGCAGGGATCCGAGTTGGACTCTTTCCCTGCGGGCCAAACCGACCTTGTGCGGGCAAAACCGACCTGGAGGAGGCTTTTACTCCAAGTTTAGACCCCAAGGCTCAACATATAAATAGAGGGACAGGGCTAGCACACGGGAGACATCAAGATTTCCCCAAGCCGTGTGCGGCAACCCTAACCCTCTAGTTCCTCCGTCATAATCTCGGTAGCGCTTGGCGAAGCCCTGCAGAGATTGTTCCTCACCACCATCACCACGCCGTCGTGCTGCTGGAACTCAACCACTACTTCACCATCGCTCGCTGGATCGAGGAGGTGAAGGCGTCATCAAGCCGTACGTGTGTTGAACGCGGAGGTGCCGTCCGTTTGGCGCTAGTTCGTGATCGGATCGAGGGACGACTTGCGATTTGGATCGCGGAGACGTTCGACTACATCAACCGCGTTTCTTAAACGCTTCCGCTTAGCGATCTACAAGGGTATGTAGATTCACTCTCCCTCTCGTAGATGCTCATCACCATGGATAGATCTTGTGTGTGCGTAGGAAAATTTTTGTTTCCCATGCAACGTTCCCCAACAGTGGCATCATGAGCCAGGTCTATGCGTAGATGAGATCTCGAGTAGAACACAAACGAGTTGTGGGCGTGGGTGTATACATATTGCTTGCCGTTACTAGTTGATATTTGATTCGGCGGTACTGTGAGATGAACCGGCCCGGACCGACATTACGCGTACACTTACGCGAGACAGGTTCCTTCAACTGACATGTAACTTCGTTGCATAAAGATGGCTAGCGGGTGTCTGTCTCTCTCACTTTAGTTGAATCGATTTCAATGAAGAGGGTTCTTTTAGAAGATCAAAAAGCAATCACTACACCACGTTGTGGTTTTGCGTAGGTAAGAACGGTTCTTGCAAACCCGTAGCAGCCACGTAAAATTTGCAACAACAATTAGAGGACGTCTAACTTGTTTTTGCAGGGTATGTTGTGATGTGATATGGCCAATTACATGATGAGATATATGTGATGTATGAGATGATCATGTGTTGTATAGAATATCACGACTTGCATGTCGATGAGTACGGCAACTGGCAGGAGCCATAGAGTTGTCTTTAATTATTGTATGACCTGCGTGTCAATCATTAAGCGCTATGTAATGCTTTACTTTATCGCTAAACGTTAGCAATAGTCGTGGAAGCAACAGTCGGCGCGACAACCTTATGGCGACACGTTGATGGAGATCAAGATGATGGAGATCATGGTGTCATGCCGGTGACGATGGAGATCATGCCGGTGCTTTGGAGATGGAGATCAAAAGCACAAGTTCATGGCCATATCATGTCACTTATGATTTGCATGTGATGTTAATCCTTTTATGCATCTTATTTTGCTTAGGACGACGGTAGCATTATAAGGTGATCCCTCACTTAAATTTCAAGATAAATTGTGTTCTCCCCAAGTGTGCACCGTTGCGAAAGTTCGTCGTTTCGAGACACGCCGTGATGATCGGGTGTGATAGACTCTACGTTCGCATACAACGGGTGCAAGCCATGTTGCACGTGCGGAACACTCGGGTTAAACTTGACGATCCTAGCATGTACAGACATGGCCTCGGAACACAAGAGACCGAAAGGTCGAACATGAGTCATATAGTAGATATGATCAACATGAAGATGTTCACCATTGAAACCACCTCAACTCACGTGATGATCGGACTTGAGTTGGTGGATTTGGATCATGTTACACTCGAATGACCGGAGGGATGTCAATTTGAGTGGGAGTTTTTTAAGTAATATGATTAACTAAACTCATTATCTAGAACAATAGTCTAAGTTGTCTTTGCTATATTTATGTTGTAGATCATGGCTCGCGCAGTAGCACCCCTGAATTTTAATGCGTTCCTAGAGAAAGCTAAGTTGAAAGATGATGGAAGTAACTTTGTGGACTGGGCCCGTAATCTAAGGATTATCCTTACGGCTTCCCAGAAGGCTTATGTCCTTGATGCACCGCTTGGTGATCCACCCTCTCCAGTTGAGTCTCTAGACGTTGTGAACGCCTGGCAGGCTCGTTCTGATGATTACTCAATAGTTCAATGTGCAATGTTGTATGGCTTAGAACCGGGACTTCAAAGACGTTTTGAACGTCATGGAGCATATGAGATGTTCCAGGAGTTGAAGTTTATCTTTCAGAAGAATGCCCGGATCGAGAGATATGAGATCTCCGATAAGTTCTATGCTTGCAAGATGGAGGAGAACGGGTCTATCAGTGATCACGTACTCAGAATGTCTGGGATGCCCCTTCCGCCAGAGGCTATCACTGACAGAGTTCTTCAATCATTGCCACCTAGCTACAAGAGCTTCGTGTTGAACTATAACATGCACGGGATGAACAAGTCAGTCGCCGAGCTGTTTGCGATGCTGAAAGCCGCTGAGTCTGAAATTCAGAAGGAGCATCAAGTGTTGATGGTCAATAAAACCACTAGTTTCAAGAAAAATGGCAAGGGTAAGAAGGGTAACTCCAAGAAGAGTGGCAAAGCAGTTGCTCCTCTCGTGAAGAAACCCAAGGCTGGACCCAAACCAGAAACTGTGTGTTTTCATTGCAAGGGAACTGGACACTGGAAGCGGAACTGCCCCAAGTATTTGGCTGACAAGAAGGCGGCCAACAACAAACAAGGTATATATGATATACATGTTATTGATGTGTACCTTACCAACTCTCGTTGTAGTACCTGGGTATTTGATACCGGTGCGGTTGCTCATATTTGCAACTCAAAACAGGAACTGCGGAATAGACGGAGGCTGGCAAAGGACGAAGTGACGATGCACGTGGGAAATGGTTCCAAGGTTGATGTGATCGCCGTCGGCACGCTCGCTCTTCGATTACCGTCGGGATTAGTGATGAACCTAAATAAGTGTTATTTGGTGCCTGCGTTAAGCATGAACATTATATCTGGATCTTGTTTATTGCGAGACGGTTACTCATTTAAATCAGAGAATAATGGTTGTTCTATTTATATGAGTAATATCTTTTATGGTCATGCACCCAATGTGAGGGGTTTATTCTTATTGAATCTCGATAGTAATGATACACATGTTCATAACATTGATGCCAAAAGATGTAGAATTGATAATGATAATACCACTTTCTTGTGGCACTGCCGTTTAGGTCATATTGGCGTAAAACGCATGAGGAAGCTCCATGCTGATGGACTTTTGGAGTCACTTGATTTTGAATCACTTGACACATGTGAGCCATGCCTCATGGGCAAGATGACTAAAACACCGTTCTCTGGAACAATGGAACGGGCAAGTGACTTATTGGAAATCATACATACTGATGTGTGCGGTCCGATGAGCATTGAGGCGCGCGGTGGTTATCGTTACTTTCTCACCTTCACTGATGACTTAAGTAGATATGGGTATATTTACTTAATGAAACACAAGTCTGAAACATTTGAAAAGTTCAAACAATTTCAGAGTGAAGTTGAGAATCATCGTAACAAGAAGATTAAATTCCTACGATCTGATCGAGGAGGAGAATATCTGAGTTATGAGTTTGGCAGTCACTTAAGACAATGTGGAATTGTTTCACAACTGACACCGCCTGGAACACCACAGCGTAATGGTGTGTCCGAACGTCGTAATCGAACTTTATTGGATATGGTGCGATCTATGATGTCTCTTGCCGATTTGCCACTATCGTTTTGGGGTTATGCATTAGAGACAGCTGCATTCACTTTAAATAGGGCACCATCGAAATCCGTTGAGACGACGCCATATGAATTTTGGTTTGGCAAGAAGCCAAAGCTGTCGTTTCTTAAAGTTTGGGGATGTGATGCTTATGTCAAAAAGCTTCAGCCTGAAAAGCTGGAACCCAAAGCGGAGAAATGCGTCTTCATAGGATACCCAAAAGAGACAGTTGGGTATACATTCTACCTCAGATCCGAAGGCAAAGTGTTTGTTGCTAAAAACGGAACATTTCTTGAGAAAGAGTTTCTCTCGAAAGAATTGAGTGGGAGGAAGATAGAACTTGATGAGGTTGTTGAACCTTTACTTCAACCTGAGAGTAGCGCAACGCAGAAAGTTGTTTCTGTAGAGCCTACATTAGCTGAAGAGGAAGTTAATGATGATGATCATGAAGCTTTGGATCAAGTTGCTGTCGAACCTCGTAGGTCGACAAGGACGCGTACTGCTCCTGAGTGGTACGGCAACCCTGTCTTAGAGGTCATGTTGTTAGACAACGATGAACCTACGAGCTATGGAGAAGCGATGATGGGCCCGGATTCCGAGAAGTGGTTAGAGGCCATGAAATCCGAGATGGGATCCATGTATGAAAACAAAGTATGGACTTTGGAAGTATTACCTGAAGGGCGTAAGGCCATTCAGAACAAATGGATCTTTAAGAGGAAGACGGACGCGGACGGTAATGTCACCGTCTATAAAGCTCGACTTGTGGCAAAGGGTTTTTCACAAGTTCAAGGAGTTGACTACGATGAGACCTTCTCACCCGTAGCGATGCTTAAGTCCGTCAGAATCATGTTAGCAATAGCTGCCTTTTTCGATTATGAAATTTGGCAGATGGATGTCAAAACAGCGTTCCTTAACGGTTACCTTAAGGAAGAGTTGTATATGATGCAACCAGAAGGTTTTGTCGATCCAGAGAATGCTGACAAAGTTTGCAAACTCCAGCGATCCATTTATGGACTGGTGCAAGCATCTCGGAGTTGGAATCTTCGTTTTGATGAGGTGATCAAAGCGTTCGAGTTTATACAAGTTTACGGAGAAGCTTGTATTTACAAGAAAGTGAGTGGGAACTCTATAGCGTTTCTAATATTATATGTGGATGACATATTGCTGATTGGAAACAATATAGAAATGCTGGAAAGCGTGAAGGAATATTTGAACAAGAGTTTTTCAATGAAGGACCTAGGAGAAGCTGCTTTCATATTAGGCATCAAGATCTATAGAGATAGATCGAGACGCTTAATAGGACTTTCACAAAGCACATACCTTGATAAGATTTTGAAGAAGTTCAAAATGGATCAGTCCAAGAAGGGGTTCTTGCCTGTATTGCAAGGTGTGAAGTTGAGTAAGACTCAATGCCCAGTGA
Source organism: Elymus sibiricus (assembly GCA_039707655.1). Taxonomy (NCBI): domain Eukaryota; kingdom Viridiplantae; phylum Streptophyta; class Magnoliopsida; order Poales; family Poaceae; genus Elymus; species Elymus sibiricus. The sequence goes on from CM077666.1 coordinate 517,727,668, forward strand.
CTGTAGAAGATAGAGAAAAGATGAGTGTCATCCCCTATGCTTCGGCCATAGGCTCTATCATGTATGCAATGCTGTGCACAAGACTCGATGTCAGCCTTGCCATAAGTATGGTCGGAAGGTTTCAAAGTGATCCAGGAATGGAACACTGGACGGCGGTCAAGAATATCCTGAAATACCTGAAAAGGACTAAGGATATGTTTCTCGTTTATGGAGGTGATCAAGAGCTCGTTGTAAAGGGTTACGTCGATGCAAGCTTTGACACTGATCCGGATGACTCTAAGTCACAAACCGGATACGTATTTATTCTTAATGGGGGTGCGGTTAGCTGGTGCAGTTCCAAGCAAAGCGTGGTAGCAGATTCTACATGCGAAGCGGAGTACATCGCTGCCTCGGAGGCGGCGAAGGAAGGTGTCTGGATGAAGGAGTTCATGACAGATCTTGGAGTAGTGCCTAGTGCGCTTAACCCAATGACTCTGTTTTGTGATAACACTGGTGCCATTGCTCTAGCCAAGGAACCAAGATTTCACAAGAGGACCAGACACATAAAGCGACGCTTCAATTCCATCCGCGATTACATCAAGGAGGACGACATAAATATTTGCAAAGTACACACGGATCTAAATGTTGCAGATCCGATGACTAAACCTCTTCCAAGGGCTAAACATGAACAACACCAGAACTGCATGGGTGTTCGATTCATTACAATGTAAATCACATAGTGATGTGAACTAGATTATTGACTCTAGTGCAAGTGGGAGACTGTTGGAAATATGCCCTAGAGGCAATAATAAATTGGTTATTAATTATATTTCCTTGTTCATGATAATCGTTTATTATCCATGCTATAATTGTATTGATTGGAAACTCAAATACATGTGTGGGTACATAGACAACACTGTGTCCCTAGTAAGCCTCTAGTTGACTAGCTCGTTGATCAAAGATGGTTAAGGTTTCCTAGCCATTGACATGAGATGTCATTTGATAACGGGATCACATCATTAGGAGAATGATGTGATGGACAAGACCCAAACTGTAAACGTAGCATTTGATCGTGTCAGTTTATTGTTGTTGTTTTCTGCATGTCAAGTATCTGTTCCTTTGACCATGAGATCATGCAACTCACTGACACCGGAGGAATACCTTGTGTGTATCAAACGTCGCAACGTAACTGGGTGACTATAAAGGTGCTCTACAGGTATCTCCGAGGGTGTCTGTTGGGTTGGCATGGATCAAGACTGGGATTTGTTACTCCGTGTGACAGAGAGGTATCTCAGGGCCCACTCGGTAATACAACATCACAATGAGCCTTGCAAGCAATGTGACTAAAGTGTTAGCCACGAGATCTTGTATTACGGAACGAGTAAAGAGACTTGCCGGTAACGAGATTGAACTAGGTATAGAGATACCGACGATCGAATCTCGGGCAAGTAACATACCGAAGAACAAAGGGAACAGCATACGGGATTAACTGAATCCTTGACATAGAGGTTCGACCGATAAAGATCTTCGTAGAATATGTAGGAGCCAATATGGGCATCCAGGTCCCGCTATTGGTTATTGATCGTAGAAGTGTCTCGGTCATGTCTACATAGTTCTCGAACCCGCAGGGTCTACACACTTAACGTTTGGTGACGATTAGTATAGTTGAGTTATTATGTTGGTGACCGAAGGTTGTTCGGAGTCCCGGATAAGATCCCGGACATGACGAGGATCTCCGGAATAGTCCGGAGGTAAAGATTGATATATGTGATAATAGTGTTTTGATCTCCGGAAGAGTTCCGGAATTCACCGGAAGGGGTTCCGGATGTTTACCGAAGTGTTCGGGTGCAGCAACACTTTATATGGGCCAAGGGATAAAAGCCCACGAGGTATTGGAAAGTGCAAAAGTAGTTTTGCTGCCGCGTAAGCGGTACTACCGCTTGTGTGAAGCGGTACTACCGCCCGGGCGGTACTACCGCCCGGGCGGTACTACCGCTTGTGTGAAGCGGTACTACCGCCCAAGCGGTACTACCGCTTGTGTGAAGCGGTACTACCGCTTGTGCGCGGCTGTGCACGGTTCGGCAGGGATCCGAGTTGGACTCTTTCCCTGCGGGCCAAACCGACCTTGTGCGGGCAAAACCGACCTGGAGGAGGCTTTTACTCCAAGTTTAGACCCCAAGGCTCAACATATAAATAGAGGGGCAGGGCTAGCACACGGGAGACATCAAGATTTCCCCAAGCCGTGTGCGGCAACCCTAACCCTCTAGTTCCTCCGTCATAATCTCCGTAGCGCTTGGCGAAGCCCTGCAGAGATTGTTCCTCACCACCATCACCACGCCGTCGTGCTGCTGGAACTCAACCACTACTTCACCATCGCTCGCTGGATCGAGGAGGTGAAGGCGTCATCAAGCCGTACGTGTGTTGAACGCGGAGGTGCCGTCCGTTCGGCGCTAGTTCGTGATCGGATCGAAGGACGACTTGCGATTTGGATCGCGGAGACGTTCGACTACATCAACCGCGTTTCTTAAACGCTTCCGCTTAGCGATCTACAAGGGTATGTAGATTCACTCTCCCTCTCGTAGATGCTCATCACCATGGATAGATCTTGTGTGTGCGTAGGAAAAATTTTGTTTCCCATGCAACGTTCCCCAACAAGAACCGCAAGATCAGGAGGATCCGTGATCTGAGGCCTCTCATCCTCCTTCCCGATCAATGCGACCTCGAGAGAACGGTAGCAGGGGAGGAGATTGGCGGCTACAACCTCGGAAAGGAAACAACACGGGAGAGGGAAAGGTAATTGACTGCCGTGGGTGGTTTCCGTTTCTTTGTTTATTCGCCTTCCTTCTTTGAGTACGTGCGGGAGAAGGAAGGGATGATTGCTTTTTCTCCTTTTTACAGCTGCGTGGGGGATCGATGGGAGGGGTAGCGAGGTTTCGAGGGGGGGTACGAAGAGACAGACGACCTACCAACTTCCCAATTAGGAGTAGAGATCATATCGCACATAGTTCGGTCCAATCGTGCGCGCGCGCAAACACACACACACACATATTTCTATTCTTGCACAACTCTTCTTTTCGCTCACCTATCTCGAGAGAGATCGAGCACGGTGAAAATATTTAATTCTCCTTCTTAATTAGCTAGTAGATCTAGATAGTGAGGTACCTAGATAGCTCTAAGTAAGGGAGAGAGAGAGAGAGCTAGCTAGTGGAGATGGGTGGATGGGCAAAGAAAAGAGAGGGAGGAGGGAGGGCATTAATCAATGGAGGTGGTGGAGGGGCAAAGAAGAGAGAGGGAGGAGGGAGGGCATTAATAGAGGTGGTGGAGGGGCAAAGAAGAGAGAGGGGGGAGGGGGAGCATTGAAGGAAGAAGCAACAAGCAAGTGGAAGAGGAGGGGGGAGAAGGAAGGGGAAAAACGATGGTAGATATTATGGCTGGTGACCATAGCAGTAGTGCTGGAGCGCTGGCAGCAACCTAGTGCTGCTACTAACTGGGGCCCACCAGCTTACCGGTAGAAGAATAGCCGTAGCGCTTGTTCTGGACACAGTGCTACAGCTATGGTTTTAGTTGTTGCGCTGGGTAAGAGCCCAGCGCTGCTAGTATCTCCTGACCTGGGGGTACGGTGCAGCCCACTTAACAGTAGCGCCGTGTCTGCTACCCAGCGCTACTGCTAAGTCTTACCAGTAGCGCAGGTTTTGCCTAGCGCTACTGTTAACTACTGGTACTTAACAGTAGCGCTGTGATCTTAACCAGCGCTACTAGTAATATTCTACCTATAAACTATTTCCTAATAGTGAAAGGGTGACCTGTACGCCGATGACCTGTCCGCCGTGATGGGTGCGCCTCACTTGATTGGACGCCGAGTCTATGGCAGTCCGTTTTGTCAAGGAGGCCGTCTGGCAAGCTCGTGGAGAGATGATGTTGTAGAGGTTGCGTCGCCTTGGGTGGGTGCTACACCAAAGGGTGACCTGTACACCGGCGACGCCATGGACCTGTACGCCGGGACCTGTACGTCAAGGACCTGTCCGCCATGGTGGGTGCCTCGTCTCAGCTAAACGTCGTATTCGGTGGTTTGCTGAGACAAGGATCACACCGAGACCTGTACGTCGTTGACCTGTACGCCATGGTGCGTGCGCCTCTCGAAGAAGGGACCGGTCTTGGGCTGCATCATCGTGTGCTCCGAATTGGCCAAAGTCATCCCCTCCGAGAAAGCGTGGCAAAAGACCTGTACACATGTGATCTATTTGCCATGGACCTGCCTCGGGCTACGTTGTCGCGAGCTCCGATTCCGCCACGCTGTCTCCTTCGGGAAGCGAGACGCTAGACCCATCCACCGCGATCGTAACGCCATGAACCTGTGCACCGGAGAACTTGTTTGCCATGGACTTGTCTCGGGCTACGTCGTCGCGAGCTCCAATTCCGCCATGTTGTCTCCTCTGGGAAGCAAGGCACAAGACCTGTCCACCATGATCGAGACGCCATAGACCTGTGCATCGGAGATCCGTTCGCCATGAATCTGTTCACCGTGGATCTGTTCGCCATGGACTTGTTCGTCGTGGACCTGTTCGCCGTGACCTAGAGGCCGCCTGTCGTTGGCGAGCTCCAGTTGCTCCCGAGTCATCACCAAACAAGAACATGATGCCTGAAGACGAAGGGCTTGGCGTAGACAAGATCCAAAGGTGTCGGTGTAGTCTCCTGGTCCGGTGAAGTCATCTCCGGTGGCGGCGGCGGGATCACACAAGCGTTGTCTCCACCGACGGTTATGTACTCTCCGTGTAGTGCATGCATGTTGGATGTGAAAGAGAGAGACAAGAGAAAAATTAGACAATCATCTCACCCTCCGGGAACGTGTGCTTCATGTTCATGTTGCTGCCGCCGGGGTTCCTTGTGCACGGATGGGCGAACGTCGGCTGCGTCCGGCTCTCCTGCTTCTTTCTTGCGTGAGGTCGTTCCTGCGTGGATCTCGCCGGCTGCTTGGATGTTCGTCGGCTGCTTGGGTGTGTTATCTTTCGTTGGCGTGCGTGAGTTGTGTTTTGCCTGGGTGCGTTGTTGTGATCTCCTATATATATAGGCAGCCGTGTTGGTTGAGCGCCGGAAGGCTTGCTTGGTTGGCAAGATCAAAACGTTCCATTTAAGCTTTTCTTTCCATGCTAATCTTTCTTTTCAATACGCTGCAGTTTTTGCCTCGCACGCCTGCACAAATAAATGAAAAATAATCTGATTCATAAATTATTAATGCCACACGTACCTTTCAATGATTATCCACGAGGTAGATCGGTCTCCTTCGCTTCGAAATTTTGGTGACATGCTGATTATATGCACGCATCCAACCATCACGTGCCAACTCTCTGATCTCATGTAGTACATGCTTTAGTATGACTTGCACCAATTATTCGGTTACGTATACTTTTTTTTTTGCATGGTAATACATGTCTCATTTATATTATAAGGATTATAGTACAAACCACGTACATACCGACCTCCGGCACGCCACGGATACCCAAATACGTATTTATGGTGTGTATACCTGTGGGTATTCATGTACATACGCACGCGAGTTTGCCAGCCGGCCGAGACACCCAAATACGTAACGTACAGTGCAACGTACAAACTATAGGCCACGCCAAGAGCCTTGTTACGTGCATGGCAAAATTGATGCATGCATGCAGTGTTACGTAGGACACCTTGCCAATTGCCATGCATTCATATGTTGGGCCAGGAAAAAGATCAATTAGCTATACATGTACCAGTGCACGTGTCCATATAATCTGCACTTAAAATTCATCCAAAAACAAAACTTCTCGTGCTTGGGGAGGTAACCACTTCTCGTGCCCTTTTTTAATAACTGCATTTCTTTTCACTTTCGTAATTTTCTCTAGTTTAGTATGCAAAGTTCTAAGCGTGGGGAGGTTACATTTGCATGTAGTGTCTTGTGCAATGCTTTTTATCATATGGTTTTCGTGCATTAGTGTGTCCTGCTGTTTTGACATGCTTGCTTTGCTTTTGTTTTACTTAGCGTGCGGAAATCTTGTTATCTTCTGAAAAACATTGCCATGTTCTTTTATCATAAACCCAATAAAGGAGTCCTCTGAACTATTGCCTTACTTTCACCTAATCACATAACTTGGGAACTCTAGTGGTGGCTTGATTAGCGATTGAATGATTGTAGAGGCTCTTGCTGATGAACCTAGCATCTTTGGTTGACCCGGGACGCGTAATTGGGTTTATCTCCGCCAAACTATCCCCTTGGGGTACTTAGCTTGGAGGTGATTTTAATCGTATCAAGATCCTATTGAAGATAACCAAAAATATGCAAGTTAGATCTGGTATGAAATAGCATATTAATATGTAAGAATCATAAGATAGTAGTGACAAACAAGTTTGCACAATACTGAAAGGTAGAGTGCAAGTCAAAACAACAATCATAAGAACCATTAGATCGATCAACAGAGAAAGCTATGAGCAAGGATAGGTGGATGCAAATTTGCACAATAAGACAGATCAACAGATAAAGCTTTGAGGTAGAGTGCACTTATAATTACTGAAAAGAGGTCACATGTGCATTTGTAGCACGTATAACGGTTGTTCGCAGGTTGAATCAAATGGTGAAAAAATAGCAGTTGTTTTCAGATTGAATTAAATGGTGACAAAATAGTTAAGACAACAATTTCCTCCACTAGCATTAAGAACTCAAAGAGAGTTTGAAAGATCTGGCGAGTGAAGATCGAACATCAATCATTAATTCAAATATCAGGGTGTTATTACACAAAAAACTTGCACACTGTTGTGGTTCCAATCCCCAAGCCAAATAGTCTGAGGCACAAGTATGTATACATCATACTCGGGATCCATACTAGCTGAATTTGCAGTGGGAATCATTAAGTAACCAAATAACGTAATGTTTTATTTATGACAAATCTCGCCACCATTAAATAAGCTGGCATAGCTACTATTTTCAGTAGTATAGCACCTGGATTCAATGAGGAAGCCAATCCAATTGGCACACTAAAATTTCACATCCAGAACTCCCTTTATGGAGTACTATATCAGTATCAATGTCACTATGTTCACCCAAATAGTGTCTTGAAACGGCAGTGTTTTGTAATTGCTTAATGTTGTAAAAACAACAAACCATACATGAGACAATTGTTGGACCGAATGCATGGATCGGGAGGTAAAGCGTGAATCATTGGTGCGGAAATAAAAGAGGTGGAAGTACATAAGAAATGTATGGATAATTTCATAGTTACACCAAACTTTATAATTTCTATGCTTTTTTATCAACTTGAAATATGATCTATTATTTGTACTGCTTTTTTATCATAATTAACCACCTAAAATCATGTTTTCTGGAAATATGATTTATTTATTATATTTAAGACATTATCACTTACAAATATTTACAAATCAACCAGTTAAATGTGAGAACAACAAAATAAGCACAAATTGCAGCCCTCTGCGGGATTAATCTATGAAATGATTATAGTGACTGTGCTTGTGCATATTTAGTATTGCCGAATGTCTTGATAAAGATATATAATGTGTATGTCTAGCAAATATCTTGGCAATGGTTTGTGTTTTTCAATTGATTTATGAGTACTAATAAATCCGTATGTACAAGCAGAGAAATCTAGAGTAATGTATTCATGAGGAGCTGGTCATTTAATTGTTTGTGTTTTTCAATTGATTTATGAGTACTAGTAAATCCATACGTACAATGCATGTTCATATTAAGTAGTATATTAATTATTTGCAGATATTAGGCAGGATATTATTTGTGTGTTAATTATGTGATTAGTGCTGGACTTGATACATGATATGATATTAACTGCACACTAACCGTGTTCTGTCGTCACCATTGGAGCAATCTGAGTCGTTGGATTGAATAGATTTGATGGCCGAGATTTGTTCGATCTGCCCCTTTGCGTCTTTTTATATTTGTATAGATGTATACTTAGCTCGATATTCATAGTCGCCTAATATGGTCATTTTCTTAGCCCTGTGTACTTACACATATCTCAATAATTAGATCGAAAGGCTCTTATCATCATAGTTACTTTCTAGGTCAGCTACGAAATACCAAACCAAAGATTTAATTAACAAACTTGTCACAGTTAACAAAATATATTATAGCAAATTTAACCAGCTGAACAACTGGAGAGAGGACTAGAAAAAATGAAGAAGATGCTCGAGGAAGAAAGGACTATAATTGTCATGGAAGGACGAGTCCAAGCTGCTTCGCCCCCCTTTCCTTCTCCATGTCTGGCAGCAGTGCCACGTGGTGAGAGGATACAGGGGAGGCCGGATAGCGAGGTAGGGACGCAGCGAGTCAGAAAGGCACCCATCACCGCATTGTCCTTGTTCACCGCGTCTGGACGTGCTGCTCCTATGCCGGTGTGACGCTGCAACCAGTGCCAACACACACAAGAGGTGTTCAATGAAACGACGCGGAGAAGGAGTTGAGACATAGGAATGTTTGACTCTCAAAAATTCATTGTAATTGAACCATGCAAAGGGCTCTTTTTATATTAACAACTCATCGCTCAAAAAGTCAACTAAAATATATTTATATGGTGATGACAGTTAATCCATTGAGAAAATTAATATACATACATAGTAACTAATTAGGGTGCTGGTTGCTACATATATTAAATATCTCTGAAAATATATGACATACATGGTTTTAACTTTTAAATAGCGCACTATAGTGTTTAAAAGAGGTCTTGCGCTAAGGGAATTTGATCCAAACACATGAACAAACATTTTAAATAGCATGTTATAGCAACGTTGTAGCGTTTAGAGAGATCCGCCTCTAAGAGGCATAACCCGCTATTTAAAACTATGACAACATAGCATGCAAGGTCTACTTATAGTGGTCACTGCGTCATATAAGGTGATAGATCACTAGATCCAACATCAATACTCATTCTGTGTTCCTACCAATCTTGCAGCCCGTATACTCACTTCACAAAGGATGAAAAATATGGTATCCTTGAGTAGACAACCAAGGGGGTCGTGTTCAGGCTTTTTACGAGGTGGAAAATGACGTAAATGATTGCATGCCTTATCTAGGATGTCATCGTGACTCTAAATTGAGGGGCTGTTTTCACACAAAAAGTGGTATAGAACACATAAGGCTTTGTTGATACGTTGAACAATTGTTGTTTTTTCACACAAAAAGGAAGATATTACTGTTTTTAAGGCATAATAATTCAAAAATATTAAGGCATGACATTTATTACACATACGAGTAGCTAAAAAGCACAAAAAAGATGATTGTATTACATAAAGAAAAGGAAATACATAACGAGATGAATTTTTCAGAACAACTTATATTTCAACTTACATATGAAAGTAGGCAAGAGGTAATCCAGAACGAGATGAATTGAGGAAGAATTTCTTTGGAAGTATGCTAACATTCCGAAAAGCATACAACAGTTTCGTCAATATGTCATCATGAGGTTCGAGCAAACGAAACCACAGTGACACGAACTGGGTACTGATATACTGTCTCATCCTTCAATACCTTAATGATAAAAAAAATCAGCTCCTATGTTGTGAAGAATTTTTTTTTTGGAACATTCAGTTATGCCAACATTAACAGAAGTTGTGAACAGGTCAAATATTCAAGATTACTAAACAATGATATGACTTAAGGTCCGTTTTATTACTTATTAATCAAAAGGATACAATTGAATTGAATATTCTATAGGAAGTGAGCAACCCCACATAAATCAAGGAGATGATAAAATACCACGGGAAAATTACTAATAGATCACACATAATAACAAAACCAGGAGGGATACTCGACAATGATGTGATTTGATGTCAAACTTTCAATAATATAAAAAAATTGAAGTAAGTTAGCAGGATATCATTTAAGTATTTTATAGTAATTACTCAGCAACATAAAAATATTCATGTCCTCGCTTGCCGCATCTCGACGTGCTGCTCGCCTCCTACGCCGGTGTGACAAAGCCTGTGTGAACGCGCACAAGAGGTGTTCGATGAAATTGCACGGAGAGAAAGGGCTTCAGACAGAGACAGAGTGTTAACGCCCAAAATGTCAATTTAGGACAGTAAAACTGAGCCTCTTTCCAGTCCTCTCACGCACTTAACGTTTCTGGCCGTCCGATTGAGCATCTCACACATTTTTGGTCATTGGATTTCTCTGTAATAGCTAGCTTCACGCGACTGGGCCGACTGTCCTAAAAGGGCAGCTACTCCGGTGGAAAAATCGAACATTTGTGGTCGATTGGCCCATGTGCACAGCAGACGGCCCGTCTAGCGTTGGGATAACGAAGTCCATCGATATAATAAAGAAAAAAAAATGGGGGGCAGCGAAGAGCTGAGTCTTTCCTCGCCCCGACCTCTCGTTCTCTCTCTCGCGCGATCGGCGACTCCTCGAGAAGATGCCGCCGCCGCCGCCCCCCCTCCCCCCGCGGGCGCCACCTCCCGGAGCTCGCCTCCCGCGGCGGCGACGCCTCAGTTCGTACAGGCATCGAAGGGGATTCTCCTGCGGCGGCGTGGGCAACCTGCTCTACCGGCGACGGCGTCCAGATCACGATTTGCTCGGTGGTGCTTAGGAGTAGTATTGGAGACGGTCTACGGTTGGGTGAGGCAACGGCGGTGGTGGTGGATCCGATCTCATCTGCGACCTCGCCACGCGCCAGTCCGACACCCCCTGCGACAACTGCAAACGACATCCACTGTGCAGTGTGCGCCACTCCCCTTTCTCTTCCTGCCTTCCATCTTTCTCGCAGCGTGCCTCACGAACCCGAGTAGAGGCATCAGCTGTATCAGAAATCTCCGAAGGGAATAGGCAGGCGACGGCGCTGCATGGTGCGGCGAAGATCTTGGTAACGGGGGAGGTGAGGACGAGGCGGGAGGAGTGTGGGTGGTGGTGGCCGGTGACAACGACAACATCTACTTCTCTCCCGTGTTGCGCTCCGTCTCACAGCTCACCGGAGACGCTGTCCGCGACTTCCATACCCTCAGCACCATCCTACATTTCCAGGCAGTGGCGCTGCAGCTTGCAGTTCTTGTCGTGCCCCATGCGACCCGCTTCCTGATCATGATTCGAATTCAAGAGTAACTGTAAGGTAGATCCTCTCCTCAACGCCATTACAGTTCACGTATTCAGTTTGAATCCTCTCAGCCGAACCTACACATGTGAACTCAAGTATTGCGAGATGTTCCACATGTGTCAAGTTTGAATCCTAACCATGCAGAAGACTAATGAGACACTTTTTGTTAATAAAATTGGCAGGACCCATGCAAAAATGTACAGTTGCAGTCGAGCATTAAGTCATAGGCACATCAGATTGGATTTGGAACTTCTTGGCATATAAGACTTGAAAAGGTAAACATATCCTGAATCTCTTCTATGATCTGCAGATTCGGTTTGTGAGGTAGTGACAAAATGACCTTGCTAGGAGCATCATCGCAACTGTCACCTACGGACTGGCACCACTTCCCGTTGGCCATGGATCCACCATAATCTTTGCCTGTTCTTCCTGGTTTAATTATGTGGTTTGTTCTGTAAGGTTTTTATTGTAGGTTCCATGATTGCTGTCAGAAGAGTTTCAGTTTTGTCTCAATTCTTGGGAAAGCTGGTAGATATCTCCCCGTTCTTTTGATTATGTCAATTGCTTTGCTTATTGCTATCAGCGAATTACCTAGAAATTCTTAATTAGGGCATTGCCGATGTTCTGAAATTTGATCCATGTACGAGTCAGAGCAAGCGAGAACTGAATCCTCCATTTTGTTGGTGAGTGTATGATGCTTTCCTGCCTTGGTGCCAAATTTTGGCATGCGTCTAACATGTAATGGTAAGTTCTACCAACTAGATGTATTCCATCAATTTTATAGTGTTGCCTTCATCGAAGCTCGTTCGGAAGCGAATTGTTTGATTTTCTTTCTGAGATGGATGGATTGGTTTTTAATGGATGCCAATGCTGAAGTGATACATCCTTCATAGTGCTACCAGCTAGCTGGTTCCATTTGTCGTGCTTGCAAATCTCTTCTGTACAATCTTTGACATTTGAATGGCTAACTTTCGATTGCTTTTGCAGGGCAACATCCAATCAGGTTCCACTTTTGTCCAAACGATAGTTTCCAGGTCAACAAGTATCTGTCTTCCTGAAAAGAAAATTGTACCTTCACTTACAAATACAAATATGTTTCCATTGGCACATTTTGGTTGTATTTTCATATGCTTTTCTTCCCCCAATATATTTCTAATGTGATTGATAAGTAAGGCCATGCATCATCTTTCTCACATTTTTAAAGCTTCATGTACTACCACAATGGTTTGGAAAGACTTAGTTCAAGCACCAGATTATTTCTACTCTTTTAATGAATATAAATGTGTTGATTTCTGGGATATCATAACAAAACACGATGATAGATGAACTTTTAGCAGACTTTAATCTCGCCACAGATAGATGGGCGCAGCAATGCACCAAGTATTCCTTTGTGCTGCACAGCAAACCGATTAAACTCCCCCCTTTAATGACTTAACAATATATGGTCCAATTTATGTTTAACTTTTGTGTTCAGTACATTAATGTTTTGATGGGAATTCCTACCAATCCATTGTAAAAATGGATGGGCGCGGCAACGCGCGCCTTCGATGGTCTAGTGTGATTAACAACCTATTGCTAAAAGTGTGAGTGTTACAGAGACAGAGAAGTTACCCTGCATATGCGTGCAGGAAGTAAGACATGTACTCCAAATGACATGCAACCGAACCAGAAACAAACTAATTTTGACCTTGTCACAGCTAGAAGGCAGTGTTTGCACCAGCTTTATATCCTCTCACTGATCCTCCCCTTCCTCACCTAGAGAAACATAATGTGCCCAAGATCAAGAACATGGCAGGAGAAAATGTGTTTGCGTGTGAAGTTCCAATATAAAAAAATGTGTGCGTGTACATGTGCAAATTTTTGTCGAAAGAGACCACCTGCCCAACAGAATTGCCGGAAAAGACCCCCTCCGGATGAAATTGTCAAAAAAGACCCTCTCGGCCGTGGCGGCAGGCGCGCCAGGCGACACGTGGCACCTGCCGCCACACCCGTTTGGCGGCACCACTGTTCACGCACTGTTCACACGGGGGAAGTTTTTCGCACAGCAGAACGGAAACAGACGCGAGTGAACAGTGGTACCGCCTACGGGCGTGGCGGCAGCACTGTTCATCGGCGGGCGAACAGTGTTTTGAAAAAAATAGCAAAAAAATTCAAAAAAAACTGAATTTTTTTTGGCAGCAAAGATGATCGAGTGTTCTAAGTGGGTGCAAAATTTCAGATTTTTTAAAAATTTTCTGCTATTTTTTTGATTTTTTTTCGAAAATACTGTTCACCCGTGATGAGCAGTGCTGTCGCCACGCCCGGAGGCGGGCAGCACTGTTCACTAGCGTCCGCTTCCGTTCCGCTGTGCGAAAACCGTCTCATATGTGAGCAGTGCGTGAACAGTGCTGTCGCCAACGGGTGTGGCCGCAGGTGCCACGTGTCGCCTGGCGCGCCTGCCGCCACGGCCGAGGGGGTCTTTTTTGACAATTTCATCCGGAGGGGGTCTTTTCTAGCAATTCCGTTGGGCAGGTGATCCTTTTGGACAAAAAATGGTACATGTGCGTGCATGCGCACGCGTGCATTTGTTGTGGCCTCTCCTTGCCCTCACATGTTGGGTGCCTCCTCCTGGTCTCTGGCAACACTGATCTTCTTGTAACGCAATTACAAAAATGCAAATACGCAGTAGCGCCAAGGGAGTCAAGTTGGGGACGAGCTTAGCTCACAGCGTCAGATAACAGGAGAGAAAAATCTTTACCTAATAATAATAAAGCACGGAGTGCTTCTGTCGGCTCACCGTCGTCGCCCAACTATCCCTAAAGTTGAAGTAAATTACCCACCCTGCCACCCGTAAGTGAAAAAAAACTGTTTGGTTTTTTTAATCCACGCCCTACTTCTCTCCGCCCCGCAGAGTCCATGCCCAGTGTGGGGTCAAAGAAGGAGCCCTGGGGCGGGGCAGAGATCGGCCCTCTTCTCGAATTCCCGGTGATCCCTGGCGTCTGCCGGCGTCGCATTTCGGTCTCCCCGGATTTCCTTGGTGCTGGTGCTGGAGGCGGCCTGGCGGCGCTGCCGAAAAGGGATCTGGTGGAGGCGCTGCAGGAGCACACGGCAGGAGCGAGGCCCGCGAAGAGGACGACCAGGAGGAGGAGCACGGAGGGGAGAAGCCATCTGGGGGCAGAGGATCCGGGGCGCCGCACGGCCATGGCCGGAGATCAGAGCGGGAATCAAAGCAAGGTCGGCGCACGAAGTCACGAGGTGGGCTTTGGAGTTTGGCTTATTGGGATGGGGGAAGCAGAGGAGAGGCTGGTTGGCTCTGGGACGTGGATTTTCGTCATCGTCTTGGGTAGATGGAAGGCAGGGGACCAGCCGGCTGCCATCCATGGAAGACAGAGGATGCTCCAATCGACGTGTTGGCCGTATTCGGGGGTGAGTTGGAGTAGAGGGTTTGTGCTAGCGCCGGCGTAGTGGTGCAAGGAGCAGCAGCAGAGACACTGGCGGCGGCGCGATGGAGTGGCATCGGATGGCCTGCAGCGATGGCGCGAGGGAGCATCAGCAGATGGCCTGTAGCAGCACAGGGGTGACATCAAGCAAGGAGAAGCAGCAGCGTTGAGCAGTAGCAGATGTTCTTCTCAGGACGAGATGCAGACAGGGAGCCAGTTACCAGAGGGTCAGAGAAAGAGAGGTACTGTGTTCCTTGTTGCAGTTTTTTCACTGTTTTTCGCCCATGATGAAATACATGTTCAGTGGAACAACTTAGACTTATTGCCGATGGTGGGAATGAGCTGAAGAAGATGGATGTGCAGCCCACGGCCTTCTGCTCTTATCACTTCTAATTTTCATCACACCACTAGATGAGGTACTTGCTCTCTCACGTCTTCCCGAGGTGGCCAACTCGCCGGCGTTCCCAATCCCGTCAGCTGATGTCGCTAGGTTCATGCATTAGTGAGGTGTTGCACACACTGAATTGGCAAGAAAGGTACGACACAGAAAACAATATAAGGATGATTCTTGTATTTCTTGATTTATATCTTTCTATTAATACCGACAAATTTATAAACAACGGAGAGATGGGCTCCGTCAAGACAATGTATGCACGGGGTGGGTACATGAAGAAGAAAACAAGATAGTGTGCTCTTGAGGGTGGGAAGATAACTGCCAGAAAGAAACGCCATCCTTGACAGTAGCATGAGTCGTACTCGGACTTTGGTGTGTTTGAACGGACTTCTAGCTTTTATCTCCGTTGCAACGCACGGGCACTTGTGCTATTCTTTACCTAATAATAAAGCACGGAGTGTTTCTGTCGGCTCACCGTCGTCGTCCCTTTTTGCGAAAAAGTCCTTATGTTTTTTGTTTATTCAACCCGCAGTACACGTTTAAGTCGCGGCCGAACCGTTATTTTGCATTTTCTCAGAAAACCCCCTGACATTTCAGGTAATCAACCAGCCGTCCATATTTAAGTCAGCCGAATCGGTTTTTTTTGTTTTAACAGAAAACCCCCTGACTTTTCGGTTAATCAATCCATAGTTTATCTAAAACAAAATTATCCATATCTTTTAAACCGTAACTCCGATTTTAACATGTTATATATGAAATTTGATTAGAAAAATGTGTAGAATCTAAATATGATGTTATTTTTAACTGTTAAATATTTTTAAAATATTATTTTTGGTGCACACTTAATCTATAGTGCACGGTCCATTGTTCTTTCGTACCGGCGGTGATCCGAATTGCAAATAAACACCCATTAAAACCATATTGAGAGGAAAGAAAACATCGATAACCACGCATGCACAACTCTGAAAAACCTCACGGGGAAAAACAACATATTTCTCTTCTTATTCCAAGCGAGTGTGCGTGCGCGCGCGCGAGATAGAGATGCCTTAGGACTGACCACATTCAAACGTGTTTTCGTTATGTGAGCACTGAGGCCACTGTCGGCAACACAAATGTGATGCCATGTGAAAATAAAGGACGTGGACCTATTAGGGTCTTGAGTCATGGTTATTCGGTTAAGAGCGTGTGTTATTTTCTCTCCCGTTGCAACGCACGGGCTCTTTTGCTAGTAATAATAACTTGTACAAGGCCAGGGAGTTCAGGCGCACAAGATCGGTCCAACCGGTGGCTGCAGAAGCCTGCCTGATTGCAATTGATCCGGACAGAATCGTGGGCACCTACGGCAGCACCAGCAGCAGAGGTGGCTCCCAACAATATGAAGCTCCCTTGCCGCGACACACCACCACCACAACAACAAAACTTGATTGAAATCGCACAAGAGCATGATTCGCGCTGATTTGATAATCAGATGGGTGGCTCCAAATTATGGGTATTGTTGGGAACCCTTGTAGCGAGGAGGACCTTGATTTCTTGTATGCCTCCACCTCCATCACTTTTGGTAATGGCATGAAAACACCTTTTTTTAAACTCCCCTTGGCTTCTTGGCCATAAGCCGAAGGACATCGCCCCCTCATTTTTAAGGCCTTTGAGAAAAAAATGGAAAATGCAAATCCCTCAAGGACAATGCTTGGATTCTTAAAATCAGTCCACCAGCCATCATCTCTGTTGACCACATCCAGGTGTTCTTCACCCTTTGGATGCTTGTGCATGACTAGCACCACCCTTTGGATGCTTGTGCATGACTACCACCTTGATGAGCAAACGGGGGATGATATTGTGTGGAAGCACGCTAATGATAGGGTTTACTCGGCGGCTACCGCCTGAAAGGCCCAATTCTTGGGATTAACCCTCTCCCCATTGCACCATATGGTGTGAAAGAATTGGGCGCTATCAAATGTCAAGTTTTCCGCTTGGTTGGCCTTGCACTATAGGATCTGGACCGCAGATAGATTGGCCAAGCGCATATGACAAAATTGCGGTCTTTGCCCACATTGCAAAAGGGAACAAGAAACCGGTGCACATCTCTTCTTTAAGTGTCAATTCATCCTTAGCACTCAACTGCTATTCCACAACACACATCACACAGTGAACAGTGCAACCTCACAAAATACCCATCGGCCATAACAAGAAACTAATAGTAAAGCTTGCAGATACCACAATTTCCTTTGAAGCACCCATCTAGCAAACAACAAAATTTTGCACTGTCATCCAGCCAAGGCTTGCCCTAGCCATCCATCAAACAACTACCTTGATGCCGAGCGGAAGCTTGCTTCACTCAAACTTTAGCACATCTAGCCAAGACTTACCCTGCCTATCGATCAAACAACTACCTTGGTGCCCAGTGGAAGTTTATCATAATTAACCAGATAAAGTTATGTTTGTGAAAAGATGTTTTATTATTATGTTGAAGACATTATCACTTATAAGGATCAATAAATCAACCACTTAAATGTGAGAACAATAAAGAAGGACAAATTGCAGGACTCTGCGGAATTAATCTGTGACATGATTATAGTGTATGTATATTTGTGTGTGTGTGTGTGTGCTTGTGCATATTTAGTATTCTCGAATGTCTTGATAAAGATCTCTAATGTGTAGGTCGTAGGTCTACCAAATATCTTGGCAATAGTTTATACTACATGACTCGTTACAAGTAGAGAAATCTTGGGTAATGTGTCCATAAGCAGCTTGTCGTTGAATTGAATCGTTGGATTTTTTTTAGCTGATTCATAAATTTGTATACTTAGCTCGATATTCATAGTCGTGCAATGGTAATTTTCTTAGGCTTTTGTATTTATACATATCACAATAAATTGGAAGGCTCTTAGCATCATAGTTATTTTTGTCAAACTTGTCACAATTGACAAAATATATCTTAGCAAATTTAACCAGCTGAACAACTAGAGAGAGGACAAGCAAAATGGAGACGATCCTGGAGTAAGGAAGGACTAGAATGTAAATGCTACATATGCTGCACAACTGTGTTTTCTTTTCTTAAAAAGGATGTGTCTTCTGTGCACTGCAATGCTGAATGATGATATCATACAAAAATTTGTGAATGGGGAGTTTATAAATTTAGTGCACTACTGAATGATGATGTCATAAATATATTTGCTCGGATCTCGTCGTAGTTCGTCTACGTTCATGTGTCTTCATGTTGGATCCTTTCGATCTATGTTACTCTTCAATGGTGACGGTTGCTATTCTGGTGCGCTGGTTCTATGCGGCCTTAGCACGGTGACTTCCCGACTGTCTACTGAACAAGTTTTGCCCGACTCCGGCGACGGATGGGCGATGACGACGGCGCGCTTCGGCTCGCTTCAGTGCTTGTAGTTGTCGCTAGGTGGTCTAAGGACCTGGATGTACTTTTTGTTATTTCTGGTGTTCGTTCTACTGTCATGATTGAAAATGAATAGATCCGAAGTTTTCGCGCAAACACATAAATAAATAAAAATCATAGAGCGTTTTGATGCGTCTCGGACCCTGGAAAAACATACATCTATTTTTTAGATAAAGCAGACCATGCACAGTTTGGTTTTAGTGTAAGAAGAATAAATGTATCCTCAGAGGCATATACAATATAACACAAGTCAAAGTTGATACAAAAATAGTTGGGCAAGTTAGCTAATCAATAAACAAATATTGCAGCACATTGAGAAACCATTTGCAAGACAAAAAAATATATACTAGAATCATACATAGTCCACATCATCAACGACAGGTTGCGGTAGAGACACAAATAGCTAATCAGATAGCATAAGTCACGGTCGATACATAAAAAAATTTCTCAATGGAATAGCTAATCAAACCATTTGCAAGACAAAAACTTATATACTAGAATCAAACTTAGTGTTTTACCAACGTGCCATTTTCAGATATAGTGTTTTTACTAACGTGCCATTCAACGAGACGGACGTAATACATAAGAAAATGAACACTTTTGATCCAATCTGTACTTTTTGCACCAAATATTTTGTCATGTGTGTTCATATCTTCAAAGGCCTTCAATCTGTAAGAACATATGTTGATCCCTCTCGTTCTCTAGGTGAAATGATGTCTGAAGGTGGAACTTTGTTTTCGAGCAACAGAAATATAAGAACAACAGGAACTAAGAGCATTTCTAACCGATCCCCTAGAAATAGTGGGGTATCCAGTGGAGTAAAAGCTTAGCGGAGTATATTTACTCCACTAAGTTTTGGCCGGACCTAGCCGATCCCCTATATTTAACGGAGTAAAACAATTCATTTGCATTTCATTTACGGCCACCGAAACACATTTCTTTTTTCACTTTATTTCATTCAACGATATTTTGATACATTGAAGTACTTAATTCAATTCTTCGCTACGAGAGCAAGACCAAAGAAAACAAGAACCATAATTAGACATTAAAAGATATCCAACTTTCATAACTACTCCTACTAGTTGGATTAATATCTTTTCTATGTCTTCATTGATGATCTGTAGATTCTCGAGCTTGCACACATCTTTCTTCTTTGATTCTAAATAAGTATACGTTAGTTCCCCTTTAGTCTCTTCTCTAGTCTCATCTCTAGCCTCAATTCTAGCAACGAGTGCACGAACATCTATCAAATTTCTTGCTATCAATAAATCAATGTATTCTTCTTCTCAATACCAAAATTTGCATTCTTCCTACACACAAATTTGAACAAACAATGAGCTACTGAAATTGCGCCGAATCCGGTGAACAACCGAATGAAAACAAGCACATACCCCGTCTTTTTTGCACTTGAAGAACACCCATCCGGGATGTTCTGGCGTGGTAGAAACTCGGCGCACCACCTACAATGGGCAGTTGTCGCACTTTATGACCGGCAACGGTGAGCCGACGAGCCTCTAGGCCAGCGTCGAGCCTAGGCGATGGACAGGCTTGTCTTTGCCGGCGAACCGCCGATGGGAGAGATTCGAGTGGCTAGAGGAGGAACCGATACCTGCATGCGGCACGTAGGTATTGCCAGGGCTGTGCAGTCTGGTTCCCGGTCAATCCATAGCAAGGCGCAGTCGCCGGCGGCCGGAAGCTCCAAATCCGGCGGCGGCGGCTGCAGCCACAGATCCACTGGTTTTGTGCCGGGGACGGGACGGGGAGGCACAAATCCAAGTGCCGGGGGAGCCTACGGAGCGTCAGCAGCGGCCGGCGAGTCCTGACGGGGGTGGGAAGGGCGGCGCCGACGCAGATGCGGCGCGTGAGTGGAGGGGGAGGTAGTGAAGGAGAGGCGCAGCTTTTACTCAGCCGCCGAGCGATGGAGTAAATATAAGGAGAAGTTTGGGGCCGAAGTAAAATTTATAGTCCCTTATGGCGGATTGGTGTTAGGTACCGGTTAGTGGAGTAAAAACGAATTTTTACTCCACTAACCGGTTATAGAGGATCGATTAGAATTACTCTAAGAAGAACAGATAAATCGTTTTTGCTCATCCGTTCTGTAAGAATATCTTTGGTTTTCCACTGTTAAGGACCCCCACCTGACAGGTATGTGACCCCACCGCAACATCTATATCGCCATGATATGCGAATGGAGTACAAAGAAAATGGAAATCGTACTCTTTCTAAACATGACCCAGTGTCACCAATCTTGGCGCAGATCGATGGCACAGCATCCGTGTGTCCCCGCATCAGCGTGCCACAAATCCCCTCCCGGAGTAGACGAAGAAGTCATAGAAGTAAAATCTTGAGAAGGTAGTAGCTAGTCGTGTCCTCAACTCCTCATCACAAGAAAAAGGAGGCACGAACATGTTCACGTGCATTGTTTGTCTGAGATTAGGGCAATGGAACAAGCGACAAAATTACGAATTATAGCAAACACCCTACACGATACAACATTGGATTAAAAAGAGCTTCGACCACAAGCACAATGAATCATATCCGGTCGTTATACATTATAGTACATGCTAGTAGAACAAATCTGTGACGTTGTCGATCCTCACTAGTAGAAAAAGAGCCATTTGTCCCGGTTCGTAAGGGCCTTTAGTCCCGGTTCTGGAATCGGGACTAAAGGGTCGGGACTAAAGCCCAAAACCTTTAGTCCCGGTTCGCTTACAAACCGGGACCAAAGGGGCTCCACGTGGCCGCTGCGGGAAGCCCAGGCAGGAGGACCTTTAGTCCCGGTTGGTAACACCAACCGGGACCAAAAGGCATCTACGTGGTGCTGCCTGGGGCGGGGGAGGGAGGACCTTTAGTCCCGGTTGGTGTTACCAACCGGGACTAAAGGCTCCACCTTTGGTCCCGGTTGATAACACCAACCGGGACCAAAAGGCGGCCACGCGTCAGCAGCTCGCAGTCGCTGGGTTTTGTTTTTTTTTTTTGGAAGGATTTTTTTTGGGGTTTTGGAGGGTTAATTTAGGGGTTTCATATTGTGTTAGCGAGCTAATAGAGAGAAGTGACCTCTCTTTTTCCGTGCTTGGTCGACACTAGCTACTACACATATAGAGAGAACTCGACGCTAGCTAGTAAGCAAATAAAGGAAACCATTAATTACACAAGATCGTCATGAACATATATAGAGAGAAGTGACATCTCTTTCTTCGTGCTTGGTCGAACAACAAGTTTTCGTATATCTATTCGACGCTGCTACATATGTACAATATATAACATCCCTTACAACAATTTCAATTTCACATGGTATTCTCCTTGTTCAGGTATGACGTGGTCAAGAAAGAATCCCGCCAATTCCTCTTGAATTGCTCGTATGCGATCATGTGGTAGGAGTTCATCCCGCATCTGCCAGATCTAATTTAAAGAAGGGGTCAATACATATATATGAATGAAACTCAACACAATTGATGGTAATATATAAAATAAAATTGTGAATATTGTTTACGTACTTCAAATTGTTTCTCAGAGGAGGCCCGTTCAGAGGTATAGTAGCGAATGAACTCGCATACGTAGTATCCACATAAATGAGTGTTGGGTGCCTGCAACAAGCACTTTACGAGAATAGAGTTCAATCAAACTGATAAGCAAGCATGATAATGGTATTGATGAAACTAGAATCAATGAGAGATGCGCGGAACTAGCTAGTACTACTTACTTTGGGGTGTGTAAATCGCAGCTCCTTCTTCAGACCCGGAACCTTAGCGGTGAACGTTTTTCAAACCCTGGCAGGCAAAGAAAATGATTACTTGATATCAGGAAATGAACGAAAGTTGCCGATATGGTCCCGGTATTGATTGAACTTACTTCTGGAGCATTGCAGTCATGTCCGCATAATACTTGGGATCTTTACGGAGCGAGTCTAAGACAGTTACTAATGCCCCGTCAAGGTTAATGGATAGCAGAATATAGTGGAAGCTGCGCACGCATAACTCATCAATTACATTACTTAACCACAAGTAAGCGGAACCGAATATGCAGAAGACAGTAACACTCACTTGAAGTTGTAAGGAAAGAGTATTTCCCTTTTGTTTTGATGTTTAAGGAACGTTTGTAGTAAGTTGTTCTCGGTATCTTCAGCCGCCTTTCGTACCGACCATTCATTTACGGTATTTGGGCTAATGAACCCAACGTCGAAGATTCCTATTTTTTGGCATTCGACCATCTTCAATCTGCATAATATAGTGAGGATAATTATATATACATGCAATGAACGAGCTGAGCTAGAGACTTAATTATAGAAGTAATACTTACAGACAGTAGCAAGTCATGAGTTGTTTGTCGAGGGCCTTTTGATTGTATAATTGAAATAACTCCACAAATTCAACAGGCAGCAGGTCGACTCCAGGGAAGTCATGCTCTTTTTTAATTCCGACTAACAAACTGTCTTTTCCAGACTTCCTGCAGGTTTCCATGTACCAGTCATGCAATTTTTGCATCATCGTTGTTAGATGAGGATGATCAGGTTTGACGAGAGGCTTCCCGTGCTCGTATCTAAAGACGTCTACTACCTCAGCCGTTTCAAACTGTACATCATCGGGCAGGTAATCATCAAGAGTGGTACCGGGCAGTAGCACCGGATGATTAGCGATATCGCTAGACACCTTGAGCGGGGGGCACGATTGCTTCTCCTGTTCGCCGAGCTGGGGAATTGTTTTCCCACTTCTTCGTTTTTTCGCTCTTGCAGCACTGGAAGTACTTCCCGACTGCTGCGCTTTAGCATGTGTCTTAGTAATTATGCGGTCATAGTTGGAATCCGGCGGAGGCGGTGGTGGTCGCTTCAGGGCATCGATAGTGCGCTTCACTTTCACCGGATCTAGCTTCTCCTTCGGAGGTGGAGTTTTCTTTGCAAAATGGTCCCTCACTTCGGCACGACATATGTCCTCGTTTTCCTGCTTGGTCCTCTCATATGGTAACTTTTCCACAGGCTTGAGACATGGACCGTATCTGAATTGCCTCCCGCCTCTGCTTGTACTGCTAGCCGCCGGAGCGGCGGCGTCTCTCTTCCGTCGTTGCTGAGGAGGCAGAGAAGGAGGCGGAGTGCTCCGACGCGCCGGAGTATGCGAAGGAGGAGGCGGAGTGCCCTCACGCGTCGGAGGAGCCGGAGAAGGAGGCGGAGTGCCCTGATCACTCGCCGGAGGAGGAGGAGGAGGAGGAGGCGGAGTGCCCTGACTCGCCGGAGGAGGAGGAGGAGGCGGAGGCGTCCAGTTTGGAAGCTTGATGTACTCATTCTGCCATAGACATGTACTCCTCAGAGCACGAACCAGCTGATTCTCCCCTTCACCTGTAGAGTGGTAAAGCTCGAGCTACTCAAATCCCTCCATTACTTCATCCACCATCACAACAGCATAGCCATGTGGAATCGTAAGGCAGTGAAAAGTTCCGTTGGGTTGAGGAGGTGCAACAGAGCCGAGAGCCGCCTTGAAAGTGAGGTAATGGCATTTCGTCAAAAGCTCGCAATTTTGAGCCTCCGTGATAGTATCCACGGGGTAGATAGGCTCCGTGAAGTCAGTCTGAACTGGCTCCGTGGAAGCCACGCTGCTTCTCCGCTGAGATGGCGGGGTAGCTTTGTGCCGCTGAGATAGTTGGCCGGCAGCTCGCTGGCTCTCAGCTTCCTCTAGCTTTTGTAGTCTTGCACTCATCTTCTGCATGTTGCTCAGCTCCGCTTTCCTCTTTCTCTCCCGGCTTCTGTAACCGCCTGCGTCGGGAAACCCAAACTTCCACGGAACGGAGCCTGGTGTGCCTCGTGTTCGTCCAGGGTGCTCAGCATTCCCTAGAGCCTCAGTCAGCTCGTCCTTCTCTCTGTCGGGAATGAACGTCCCTTCCTGCGCTGCGGTGATATACTTCTGAAGCTTCGTGACGGGTATTGCAAGTTGCTCGTCCGTCCAACGGCACTTCCCTGTTTCAGGGTCCAAAGTTCCCCCAACCCCGAAGAACCAAGTCCTTGAACGGTCTGGCCAGTTCAATGTCTCTGGTTCGACCCCTTTAGCAATCAGGTCATTCTCAGCTTTGTCCCACAACGGCCGGGCTTTGAGGTAGCCACCTGACGCCGTGTGATGGTGATACTGCTTCTTTGCAGCGTTGTTCTTGTTTGTCTCTGACATTTTCTTACTCTTGTCCGATGTCTTGTAGGCCAAAAATGCGGGCCAGTGATCTCTTATCTTCTCAAATCGGCCGATGAATTCTGGAGTCTCACCTTTGTCGACAAACTTTGATTTCAACTCCTTCTTCCACCTCCTGAATAGATCTGCCATCTTCTTAAGAGCACACGCCTTGACCAGTGGCTCTATAACGGGCTTATTTGGATCCTCCTCTGGCGGTAGGGTGAAATTTGCCTTCAGCAAGGTCCAAAGATCATCTTTCTGTCTATCGGTGACATAATCACCTTCAGGGGCGTCGTCCTTAGGCTTATTCCATTGCTTGATGCTGATCGGGATGTTGTCCCTAACAATAGCTCCGCACTGAGCAGAAAATGCGTCCTTGGTCCGCTTGGATTCAATCGGTAGGCCATCGTCCGCGAGTGCTGTGATCGTGAACCTTTCATCCTTGCGCAACCTCTTCTTCGGGCCTCGTCTCGTTACCGAAGTTTGGCTCGATCCGGAGGGCTATAAAAGAAGAAAGAAGAGTTAATATATATATATGTACATACCAAAACAATTAATGCATCAATTAGCTAGTCAGCACCTCCGGAGCCATCATGATCATGTCACCGGAGCCATCAAGATCATGTCCTTCCTCCTCCATTGTTCCATCGGTGTCGTTGAGAAACGACAAGACAGCATCACCTCCGGCGAGGATTATCTCCCCCAACAACTGTTCTTGTTCCAAGTCTCTTTGATCCATAGTTTCTGCAAATATTACAACATGGCAATTAATATACAAACATGAATGTCCGACGTCCGGACTGCCTCTCTCATGAATGTCCGACGTCCGGACCGCCTCTCTCATGAATGTCAAACAAGGGATTCTCTTAACCTTTAAGGGATTTAACAAAATGGCGCCATTCTGAATGTGCAGAAAATGGTCCATATTTTTCCTGATCTCATCTACCCTTCTATATGTCACGTTGTCTAGTGTCAAAGGATTCAAGAAAACCAAGGCTTCATCATTAGCCGGAAGTAACAGGCGCATAATGGTACGAAGCTCTCCAAAATTGTTTTGGAACGGAGTCCCGGATAGGATAATTAATTAGCTTTTTGGTACGAAGTTCAGCAAGAGCCTTCCGAATATCGCTATTTGGAAGGCCTTTGCTGAAATTCGTACCAAAAAGCAAATTATTCTATCCGGAACTCCGTTCCAAAACAACTTTGAAGAGCTTCATAGCATCATACGCATGTTACTTCCGGCTAATGATGAAGCCATGGATTTCTTCAATACTTTGACAGACAACGTGACATATAAAAGAATATATATAGATGAGATCAAAAAAAATTTGGATCAACTTGTGCACATCCATAATGGGGGCATTCTTGATAAATCTATGTTACCGGAGTTATCTATGTTACCGGAGGGGGTAGACGACAACGACGCTCACCCCTCATGTCATGTCCGACGTCCCCCCTCATGTCGAAGTTATCGGGGAGGGGGTAGACGACAACGACGCTCACCCCTCATGTCCGACGTCCGACGTCCCCCCTCATGTCATGTCGGACGTCCCCCTCATGTCAAAGTTATCGGGGAGGTGGCCTTGACAACGCTCTTTTAACTTGGTAAATTTGGGTGGCCTCGACAACTCTTCTAGGGTTTGGGGTGGCCTCAACAACGCTCTTTTAACTCATTTAACTTGGTAAATTTGGTTGGCCTCGACAACGCTTCTAGGGTTTGGGGTGGCCTCGACAACACTTCTAGGGTTTGGGGTGGCCTCGACAACGCTTTTTCAGTCCCGGTTTGGCGAGAGGGGGTTGATCGATCGACGTCCCCCCTCATGTTGGAGAGTTACCGGAGTTTTCTATGAACAAAAAAAATACTACCTATCACATCTCAGTCCCGGTTTGGGTGGACTCGAGTGTTTGGTCGGGCAAGAGGGGGTTGATCTACGTCCCCCCTCATGTCGAAGTTACCAGAGTTTTCTTCTAGGGGTTTGGCTGACCTCAAGAGTTTGTCAGGTAGGGGAGGGGGGGGGGGTAGGAGATCGACAACGCTTTTTTTCTAGGGTTTGCGTGGCCTCGAGAGTTGGTCGCCCGATATGTCCGACGTCCCCCCTCATGTCGATCTCCTCTTGAGAGTTTGTCGGGTAGGGGCGGGAGGGGGTAGGAGATCGAGGGCGACGGCGACATACATACATATAGCCACATACATACATGGAAAAAATGCGATGAACAAAAAAATGCTATGAACAAAAAAATACATATATGAACAAAAAAATGCTATGAACAAAAAAACATCATATATACATCCATCCATACATACATATAGCCACATACATATATACATTATATATGAACAAAAACATTCATCATATAAAAAAAATCAACAAAAACATCCTCACAGCGGTGGCGGCCGGCGAAGGTGACGGCGAGGGCGGGGGCGGCGAGGGCGCCGGCGACGGCGACGACAGGGGCGGGCCGGGGCAGGGGCGCGGCCGGGCGCGCTCGGGGGCGGGGCAGGGGCGTGGGCTCGGGGGCAGGGCAGGGCCGCGGGCTCGGGGACGACGACGGCGACGGCGACGGCGACGACGGGGCAGGGGCGTGGGCTCGGGGGCGGGGCAGGGCCACGGGCTCGGGGACGACGACGGCGACGGCGATGGCAACGACGGGGCAGGGCGTGGGCTCCGGGGCGGGGCAGGGCCACGGGCTCGGGGACGACGACGGCGACGGCGACGGCGACGACGGGGCAGGGGCCTGGCGATGGCGACGGCGTCGGGGCAGCCTGGCGGCGTCGAGGAGGTCGGCGTCGTCGGGCGAAGTGGCGATGAAAACTGTGAAATTTCACAAGTGCTGGTTATATACACTCAGCATTGGTCCCGGTTGGTGGCACCAACCGGGACCAATGCCACCCTTTAGTCCCGGTTGGTGCCACCAACCGGGACCAAAGGTCTCTTTTCGTCAGCCCAAAGGGCGGGAAGCAGAGACCTTTGGTCCCGGTTGGTGGCACCAACCGGGACTAAAGGGTGGTATTGGTCCCGGTTGGTGCCACCAACCGGGACCAAAGGTGGGCATTGGTCCCGGTTGGTGCCACCAACCGGGACTAAAGGGTGGTGCTGCCCGGGGCCAAAAGTTTAGTCCCACCTCGCTAGCTGAGGGGGCTCGAGAGTGGTTTATAAGCGCTGCTGCGCCAGCCCTCTCGAGCTCCTCTCAACAGCAGGCTTACGGGCCTAATCGCACACACCTCTGCCTGTGGACCTTGTGGGCCTTCTGCGGGCCTGAATCCTGGCCCAACTAGATGGTTGGGTTTCTAGTCGTATTCAGGCCGTGGTGGCCCACTAGGCAGCATTTTTTTTAATTTTTTTCTACTTTTTTTGTTTTCTTTTTTGCTTTATTTATTTTCTTTTGTTTCTACTTACAGTTTTTCAGTGATTCTTTTTGCTTTTAGGTCACAAAAATTATAAACTTTCTGTTAGTGCCATTAGTTTCCAAATTTGAATAGTTTAAATTTGAATTCTTTTAAATTGGTGTGAATCACTAGTTTGTGAATAACTTTACTATAAAAATAGATTTTTGAGTGATTCTTTTTCCTGCTATTTAATATTACTGTGTTTTATCATTATATTCAATTTGGTAAGTTTTAGGTAATTTTAAATGTCTGTTTTAACCAAAAACAGATTTTGTTATTTTAGTTTGCTATTAAAGTTTCTAAAAAAATTCTTTATGAAAATTATTTTTGCTATTAATGTTTTGAACAAAAAATACTTTGATAACTTTAGTTGCATAAATTTTATATAATTTTAGTTTCATAAATACTAGAGGTTTATAAAATATTTTTAGTTGATTCCTTTTGCTATTAGAGTTTTATAAAAGCTTTTTAGTTGATTCTTTTTGCTATTGAAGAATATTATAGTTTTATTTTAGTTGATCATAACAGAATTTTTTAATTAATTATTTTTAGTTCATTATTTTTTCTATTAGAGTTTCATAAAGGTTTTCTAGTTCATTCTTTTTGCTATTAGTTCATTCTTTGAGCTAAATGACCCTGAAATTGAAAAGCACTTCAAATGAACTCTGAAAAGGTTGAAAGTTGGCATGGTATCATCATTACACCCACATAGCATGTTCTAAAAAGTTGAGAGGGTTACGGCAAAAACTGGATGCATGTCATGTACAAAATGGACAATCTCTTTCGAAGTATCAGGGTTTCGGACGAAAACTCATCTGTTACAAAGGGATTTCATTTTTTTGAACTTATTTGAACTCCATACTTTTTGTGTGTTCAAAATGCACCATTCAAAGCCACATCATCAATTTTCAACCCTTTCTGACTTCATTTCCTATTTTTCATGCATTTACTAACTTTTTTAAGCTAAATGACCCTGAAATTGAAAAGCACTACAAATGAACTCTGAACAGGTTGGAAGTTGGCATGGTATCATCATTTCACCCACATAGCATGTGCTAAAAAATTGAGAAGGTTACGACAAAAACTGGATGCACTTCATGTACAAAACGGACAATCTCTTTCGAAGTATCAGGGTTTCGGACGAAAACTCATCTGTTACAAAAGGCATTTAATTTCTTCACATGTAACTGCAATGATATAGTTGTGGAGAGAAAGTCTTCACTTTTTCTTCGCTTGTGTCCTTTGCTTATTGCGCCGTAACCATGCATAATCTTCATCGTTTAACAGGGTGCTTGGGTCAGCCTTGACTTTGAAGGGAGGAATTTCATGAAACTTTTCATAATCTTCAGACATGTCTGTCTTGCCCTCCAATCCCACGATGTCTCTTTTGCCTGAAAGAACTATGTGGCGCTTTGGCTCATCGTATGATGTATTCGCTTCCTTATCTTTTCTTTTTCTCGGTTTGGTAGACATGTCCTTCACATAGAAAACCTGCGCCACATCATTGGCTAGGACGAATGGTTCGTCTGTGTACCCAAGATTGTTGAGATCCACTGTTGTCATTCCATACTGTGGGTCTACCTGTACCCCGCCTCCTGACAGATTGACCCATTTGCACTGAAACAAAGGGACCTTGAAATCATGTTCATAGTCAAGTTCCCATATGTCCACTATGTAACCATAATATGTGTCCTTTCCCCTCTTGGTTGCTGCATCAAAGCGGACACCGCTGTTTTGGTTGGTGCTCTTTTGATCTTGGGCGATCGTGTAAAATGTATTCCCATTTATCTCGTACCCTTTGTAAGTCAATACAGTCGAAGATGGTCCCCTGGCCAACGAGTACAGCTCATTAGAAACAGTGTTGTCACCCATGAGACGTGTTTGCAACCAACTGCCGAAAGTCCTGATGTGTTCATATGTAATCCAGTCGTCACACTGCTCCGGGTGTTTGGAGCGCAGAATATTCTTGTGTTCATCGACATACGGGGTCACCAAGGTAGAATTCTGTAGAACTGTGTAGTGTGCTTGAGACCAAGAATGCCCGTCCCTACATATTATTGAGTCCGCTCCTAGCGTGCCTTTTCTAGTCAGTCTCCCCTCATACCGCGATTGAGGGAAACCAATCTTCTTAAGGTCAGGAATGAAGTCAACACAAAACCCAATGACATCCTCTGTTTGATGGCCCATGGAGATGCTTGCTTCTGGCCTAGCGCGGTTACGAACATATTTCTTTAAGACTCCCATGAACCTCTCAAAGGGGAACATATTGTGTAGAAATACAGGGCCCAGAACGACAATCTCGTCGACTAGATGAACTAGGACGTGCGTCATGATATTGAAGAAAGATGGTGGGAACACCAGCTCGAAACTAACAAGACATTGCACCAAATCACTCCTTAACCTCGACAGGATTTCTGGATCGATCACCTTCTGAGAGATTGCATTGAGGAATGCACATAGCTTCACAATGGCTAATCGAACGTTTTTGGGTAGAAGCCCCCTCAATGCAACCGGAAGCAGTTGCGTCATAATCACATGGCAGTCATGAGACTTTAGGTTCTGGAACTTTTTCTCTGCCATATTTATTATTCCCTTTATATTCGACGAGAAGCCAGACGGGACCTTCATACTGAGTAGGCATTCAAAGAAGATTCCCTTCTCTTCTTTGGTAAGAGCGTAGCTGGCAGGACCTTCATACTACTTTGGATGCATGCCGTCTTTTTCATGCACACGTTGCTGTTCCTCCCGTGCCTCCGGTGTATCTTTTGTCTTCCCATACACTCCCAAGAAGCCTAGCAGGTTCACGCAAAGATTCTTCGTCACGTGCATCACGTCGATTGCAGAGCGGACCTCTAGGTCTTTCCAATAGGGTAGGTCCCAAAATATAGATTTCTTCTTCCACATGGGTGCGCGTCCCGCATCGTCAGTCGGAACAGATAGTCCGCCAGGACCCTTTCCAAAGATTACTTGTAAATCATTGACCATATCAAGTATGTGATCACCAGTACGGAGGGCGGGCTTCTTCCGGTGATCTGCCTCACCTTTGAAATGCTTTCCTTTCTTTCGACATTGATGGTTGGTCGGAAGAAATCGACGATGCCCCAGGTACACATTCTTACTGCATTTGTCCAAATATATACTGTTGGTGTCATCTAAACAGTGTGTGCATGCGTGGTATCCCTTGTTTGTCTGTCCTGAAAGGTTACTGAGAGCAGGCCAATCGTTGATGGTTACAAACAGCAACGCATGTAGGTCAAATTCCTCTTGTTTGTGCTCATCCCACACACGTACACCTTCTCCATTCCACAGCTGTAAAAGTTCTTCAACTAATGGCCTTAGGTACACATCAATGTCATTGCCGGGTTGCTTAGGGCCTTGGATGAGCACTGGCATCATAATGAACTTCCGCTTCATGCACAACCAAGGAGGAAGTTATAGATACATAGAGTCACGGGCCAGGTGCTATGATTGCTGCTCTGCTCCCCAAAAGGATTAATGCCATCTGCATTTAAACCAAACCATACGTTCCTTGCGTCACCTGCAAAGTCCCCCCACCTTCTCTCGATTTTTCTCCACTGCGACCCGTCAGCGGGTGCTCTCAACTTCCCGTCTTTCTTACGGTCTTCTTTGTGCCATCGCATCAACTTGGCATGCCCTTTGTTTCTGAACAGACGTTTCAGCCGTGGTATTATAGGAGCATACCACATCACCTTGGCAGGAACCCTCTTCCTGGGGCGCTCGCCCTCAACATCACCAGGGTCATCTCGTCTGATCTTATACCGCAATGCACCGCATACCGGGCATGCGTTCAAATCCTCGTACTCACCGCGGTAGAGGATGCAGTCATTAGGGCATGCATGTATCTTCTGCACCTCCAATCCTAGAGGGCATAGAACCTTCTTTGCTTCGTACGTACTGTCGGGCAATTCGTTATCCTTTGGAAGCTTCTTCTTCATTATTTTCAGCAGCGAACTAAATCCCTTGTCAGATACACCATTGTCTGCCTTCCATTGCAGCAATTCCAGTGTGGTACCGAGCTTTCTGTTGTCATCTTCACAATTTGGGTACAACCCTTTTTTGTGATCCTCTAACATCCGATCGAACTTCAACTTCTCCCTTTCACTTTCGCATTCTCTCTGTGCATCAACAATGACCCGGCGAAGATCATCATCGGGCACATCGTCTGGTTCCTCTTGATTTTCAGCTTCCCCCATTGCAGCATCACCGTATTCAGGGGGCGGGTAGTTGTCATCATCCTCTTCTTCTTCGTTATCTTCCATCATAACCCCTCTTTCTCCGTGCTTGCTCCAAACATTATAGTGTGGCATAAAACCCTTCTCAAGCAGGTGGAAGTGAAGGGTTTTAGAGTTGGAGAAAGCCTTCGTATTCTCACAGACAGTACATGGACAATGCATAAAACCATTCTGCTTGTTTGCCTCAGCCGCTTCGAGAAAATTATGCACGCCCTTAATATACTCGGAGGTGCGTCGGTCACCGTACATCCATTGCCGGTTCATCTGCGTGCGTTATATAGTTCTTATTATTGAACAACATATAACTCTCTAGAGTATCTAATTAAAACACACAAATAAGAACTTTTTTCTTTTAGAAAGAAGATAAGAAGAAGAGGCTAACCACGGTGTTGCCGGCGCCGAGATGGGCGCGGGCGATCGACGGCGGTGAGGACGGGGACGGGACAGGACGGACCGCCAAACCTAGACAAATCTTGAGGAAAATGGAGCTTGGACAAGGAGCTTCGAGAGGAAAAAGCTTAAGTGTGGCTCGGGCATTTCATCGAACACCTCATGTGCATAGGAGGTGAGCTAGAGCACCACAAAAGCTCTCCCACGGCCGGGCAAAAAAACAGAGCAATGCATTGCTCTGCTTGCGAGCGGGGGCTATATATAGGCCAACCATTGGTCCCGGTTCCAGCCACAAACCGGGACCAATGGTTGTGGGCCAGGAGCGAGGCGCATTGGTCCCGGTTCGTGGCTGGAACCGGGACAAAAGGGGTCACCTTTAGTCCCGGTTCCAGCCACAAACCGGGACCAATGGTTGTGGGCCAGGAGCGAGGCGCATTGGTCCCGGTTCGTGTCTAGAACCGGGACAGAAGGGGTCAGACGAACCGGGACCAATGCCCCACGAGGCCCGGCCGGCGCCCTGGCCTCACGAACCGGGACCGATGCCCCCATGGGTCCCGGTTCGTGAGTGAACCGGGACTAATGGGCTTCTCAGGGGTGGACCGATGCCCTGTTTTGTACTAGTGCCTCCCCGTCGCATAGATATACTACCTTGATATACTAATCCTTGTGAGTTTCTGCGAACCAATCTGTGGTTGGATGGTTAGAGGGACAGTGGTATCCCAAGCCCACCAGGGTTCAAGTCCCGGTGCTCGCATTATTCCTGGATTTATTTCAGGATTTTCCGGCGATGCGCTTTCAGTGGGAGGAGACGTTCCCGTCGACGACGAGGTACCTACGGTGACTTCATAAATCTCAAGATGATATGCCGGCTCAGTCTCTCGAAGGTGCTCATAGGGGTAGGGTGTGCGTGTGTGCGTTCATAGGGGTCAGTGTATGCGCGTATGTATGAGCGCTTGCGTCTGTACTGTGTTTAAAAAAAATAAATCCTTGTGAGTTTCCCGGGGGCAGAAGGCCTCGAAGACCGGCACCCTGGGCCTACTCCTAGGGCTGGGACCATAGAGCACCCTGTCTGCCTTGATCGACTGCTGGGGCGTAAGCTGTCATGACTCCTTTTGTGGGCTCGATGCCGCCGAGATAGCATTTTCACCCGCAGTCGTCTTCGGCAGCGCGTAAAAGAGACCGAGGGCCACCCGCTGCAACTGGCCGTCGAAGAAGCCGTGGTAGTCCGAGGCCGCCCCGTTCCCCAAGACCGGCAGTGACCAAGGAGAAGGGTAGATGGCCGTGCCGCCGAAGCCATAGCGGTGTCCGTCGCCGGCGTCCATAATGAAGATCTGCGGCGCTTGCGGGGAATAGTAGGAGCTGAGGTCGTAGCCGGCGGTAGTGCTCTGGTAAGGAGGCACGAAGATGGGCGGCGACGACGGAGGGGAGGGGAAGATCTTGTAGTCGTCCATAGCCTGCTAATGCACGTATCGAAAGGTATGGGATCAATGGAAGGGAGCACCTTAACCTAATCTGCTGCACGTACGTACTATGCGTCGTGAGGATATATATATATAAGAAAGAGCCAAACATAGAGCGCCGGTGGTGTGTACGGTTTAGGGTGTGTTTGTTTGGGCTCTTTTTAGCAGCTCCACCCATGGCTCCTTCGAAGCGCTCCTCGAAATCGCCCCAGAAGCCGCAACCGGAAAAACGAGCTTCTCGCAGCCGCGGCTGGCTCCTATAACCCAAAGACGATTTGGAACAGGAAGTCATCGACTGACTATGATATTGGTATTGATTCTACCAGACACATACACCACTCCGTTGCTAAGCGTTTTTTCTTTACATATAATCAACGTTCCACTCTACACAATCTCATATGTCACTGATTAAGAGAGATGGTGTACGACCAAGCTCATTAGTAGATTGAGTGACTGTGTTGTCATATAGCTAATATGTCGAATTCACTTAAGCATACTGTCAATGTCATCAAACAATTATATTTTCAGTTAAACCGGTGAAAAAATAGCCTTCTGCAGAAGAAAAAACAGTTTTTAAAACAAGATGCCCTAATAGTACAATGAGTACTTAAACCCATTTTGCAGAACAACTGAGGGCATTTTGGTCATTTAAGCATAATTTTGCATCAGCTACCAAACGACTGCATCTCAGCTCTAACCTTTCGGCCACAACTAGCAGCTACAGCTGCTCCTTCCAGCCAGAGCCGTTGCAATTGCAGCCCAAACAAACACACCCTTAGGTGTGTTTGTTTGGGCTCTTTTTAGTAGCTTCTCTGGCTTCTACTGCCCAAAAGCTGGAGCCCTAACAAAGTGACATTTTTTGGGCTGGCTCCATACAGCCCATAGTCGGAGCGCTCCTGAAAAAACGTCCGAAAGCTGCACTCAGATTTTGGGCTTCTTCTAGCAGGAGCTGGCTCCAAATCGCCAAAAGACAAGTTTACCCTCCCCCCCCCCCCCCCCCCCCCCACACCCACTAAAGTTCATTATACACACGAATTGCCACTGCCAGGTACCTATCTTTTTCTTCTCCCCGTAACGAACAGAGAGCCTCAAAATTGTGCTAGGGTTCACCCATCATCGCCGCCGCCACCGCCACCCGTCCCAACCTCGGCCACCGGCGGCTCGGCCATCGCCGGCCGGCGAATCGGAGGCCCCGCCGCCGTAATCTCCCTTTCCCGCACCGGCTCCACCCGCCCCAACCCTGGCCACCGGCCACTCGGATCGCCGGCCGTCGCTGTGGTAACTACTTCGCCTTTTTCCCTCTGTACTATGGCTCCAAATCACCATCTCTGCGTTCTTGTGTGTATGCTATGCGTGCGTGATGGCCGTGCTCAGTGCGTGTGCTGCCTGACTACTACTATTTCATCTAGTACTAGTGAAAAAGCATATGACAAGGTCAAATGGTCTTTCCTCCAACAGGCCCTAAGGATGAAAGGCTTCTCCGATAAATGGCGCCAGTGGATCCAAAATTTTGTAACTGGTGGTAGCGTGGCCATCAAAGTCAATGATGATGTCAGCCATTACTTTCAGACAAAAAAAGGACTACGGCAGGGTGATGCCATGTCCCCAGTGTTATTTAACATTGTGGCTGACATGTTGGCTATTCTGATTGAGCGCGCCAAGTAGGACGGCCAAATTACAGGAGTAGTGCCACACCTAGTGGATGGTGGCCTCTCTATTCTGCAATATGCCGATGACACAATTCTCTTTATGGAACATGACCTGGACAAGGATAGAAACCTGAAACTTCTGCTGTCAGTGTTTGAGCAAATGTCGGGTCTTAAGATTAACTTCCATAAAAGTGAATTGCTCTGCTTTGGAGAAGCCGTTGAGGCGGCGGCCGATTATGCTGACCTTTTTGGTTGCGCACATGGCCAATTCCCGATTAAATATTTGGGAATACCGATTCATTATCGGCGTCTCACCATTGCAGAGTGGAAGCATGTAGAGGACCGGCTAGAGAAACGTTTGAGCAGCTCGAAAGGCAAGTTGCTCTCAGTTGGAGGACGACTGGTTTTAATAAACTCTGTCATCACAAATATGGTTCTCTATATGCTTTCGTTCTTCCAGTTCCCAAAAGGGGTCTTGCAAAGACTGGATTATTTTAGGTCCAGGTTCTTCTGGCAAGGAGACGGTGAAAAGAAAAAATATAGGCTGGCCAAATGGAGCGTGGTTTGTAGGCCGAAAGACCAATGTGGCGTTGGTATTCATGACCTATAGGTCAAGAATGAGGCCCTACTTAGTAAATGGGTGTTCAAACTTCTTACTGAGGATGGTGTTTGGCAAATCATGCTGCACAACAAGTATATAGGCCAAAAGGCGGTGTCTCAGGTATATTGGAAACCTCGAGACTCACACTTTTGGGCTGGCCTAATGGTGGCAAAGAAACATCTCTTTCGCTTTGGGTCTTTCGCGATAAAGGATGGGTCGGAGGTTCGTTTTTGGGACGAAATCTGGCTAGGCAATGCTAGTCCCCGAGAATAATACCCAGCCTTATACAACATTGCACGCGATAAGAATAATACCATTGCGCAGGTGCTCAGCTCATCCCCGCCAAATATTTCGTTCAGGCGGGATTTGATTGGCACCCGACTTATGTCATTGAATAATCTCTTGTCCCGTCTGGATTCGATTAACCTGACACAAGGTCGGGATGTGTTTCGCTGGAACCTTACTACATCGGGATCTTTCACAGTAGACTCTATGTGTCGTGCACTCAGGCATTCTGAGGTACCAGCGAGTAATAACAAAAAAAAATTGGAAAGCGAAGGTACCACTTAAAGTTAAAATATTCATGTGATATCTCCGTAGGGGAGTTGTGCTAACCAAAGACAACCTCGCATGCCGCAACTGGTCAGGAAGTAAGAAGTGTTGTTTTTGTACTCATGATGAGACAATTAAACACCTCTTTTCCAATGTAAGTTTGCGCGTTCTACGTGGTTAGTCATCCAAATAGCGTCAAATTTGTATCCGTCCACAAGTGTTGCCAATATTTTTGGTCATTGGCTAGACGGTATTTCAAATAGGTACAAAACGCTAATAAGGGTGGGAGCGTATGCCTTACTATGGTCGCTTTGGCTATGTAGAAATGATGTTGTTTTTAATGACAAAATGCTTCTCCTTTGCGGGTTGTTTTCCGTTGTACGCACTCGCTTCGTACGTGGTATACGCTACAACGAGAAGAGTACCAACTGTTGTTCAAGGCGGTGTATACGTTGTTGGAGCAGGTGGCTACGGAGGTTTTTACCCAACGTGGGTGGCAGCATAATCTCCGGATCGGTCCACTATCTCTTTCGACATAGGCATAGTGTCGGTCTATGGACTGTACTATTGCCGAATTGTCGGTCTTTTACCTTTCTATTTGTCAGACTGCTAGTGTTTGCCTGTGTGCATCCTAGTTATGCAGAAGCCGGGTGATACTTGTTCGCACACGAACACGTCACCGTGTACCCTCGACGCCGGGGGTGATGCACCGCAGCTCACGTCGAAGGAGACCCTGCAGGAAGCGCGGTACGCAAGCAGTCCGGCGGGTGCTTTTGAGAACCCGAAACCCCACACGCCCGGGAGGGACCCCGTCTGGGCGCGCGGCGGCTATGGACTGTCCTAGGTCGACCTGATCGCCCCTAGGGCCTCCTGGATCGCCGCCCTCCAAGAAGAAGAACGAATGAAGAACGAGAAGAAAGATACAAGGGAGAGAGATAAAAAGTAGATGGACACGAAAAAGTAGTAGATTGATTTGTTCGATTGTGTGTTTTTCAATCGGCCGTCACCTCTCATCTATTTATGAGGCAGCTGGACTTCCCGTACAAGAAAAGGACTAAAAATTCCATCCAAAACATCAAAAACCCTAACCTAACTCGGACAGGAATCTTTGGCAATTTTCCGGATCAACTCGGAGCCACCGAGTGGTTTGCTTCGGTCCCACCGAGTGAACATGGCCAACCTTCTGTAATCTTCTGTATCTCATTCGGAATTTTCGAGTGGTTTCACTCGGAATTACCGAGTCAAATCAACTCGGTCAGTCCGAAATGACTCTGCAGCTTCTGTTTCTGACCTTGTTTTGGCTCTACAGGTTGCATACGATCTCGGATTAAGATTATTGTTATATGAAAATCAACTGTTTCGACGAGACGGACAACTTTCATGTTGAAAAGTTTTCCATCCGAGGCAATCTTAATTGAGGTTTTGGCCATTTTATAATCTGGTGTCAACATGAGCATCTCTGAAATTGTCACAACTTTTGCATCCAAGCTCCGTTTTAGACCATCTTTGTATTCATCTTGATCTTCTCGAAGAGAGCCATACGATGGTGACTTCCAATCATAAGTTTGAATTAATTTCGACATAGCTTTAAGCAACTTTTACGATTGTGCCACTTTTGAGCGTCAACATATGCCCCCCTGTTTTTCGGCAAAGCTAGCGTGCCCAAAAATAATTTGTACCGTGTTTGCTATAAGGACGATGTCAACACTCCATCGGCCTTCTATATGTCCGCTTTAGGACGATAAGTATATATCGGCCATTGCTTGTGTGAACTTTTTGATGCAAATTTTGGTGAAACCTTCTTGACTTCATTAATCCGACGATGAACTTCCATAGATATGCATGTCAAAGCCATCCGCCAAACTACATTGTTCACCCTTCTGCTAGGATCTTGCAGATAATCAAAAATGAACTTTCTCCAATCCTTGCTTTTGCCTGCATAAAGATTTCATTAGTGGCCAAAGAGGTGGGCTTCAGTTCGGCCTTACCTATTTCGACGAGACTAACCATCGGCTATTGATGGATATGCAATATAGTATGATCAACATGGTAGCCGGATGCTTACTGTGCCAACTCTCTCCAATTGTCATGTCCAGATGCATGAACAATTTGAAAGCAACCCAAGGAGAATATTATATCTAAACACGGCTCAAGATAAATTATAAGTGATTCGTCAAAACATTGATAACTTTTTGATATTTGCTCTACTAATAACGAATCACCGAAAGCCTCAATATGTGTAGCACCTATAGCAAGTAAAAGCTCCAATCCGAATAACAATGCATATTCGGCTTTGATCATTTGTGCATAAATATTTTAAGCGGCATGAGGCTTAACAAAATAGCACCATAAGGAGATATATAAACAACACCAACACCTTGTCCATTGCTACAAATTTAACCATCAACTTATAATCTCCATGGTACTAGAGAGACAAAGCTAAAATCAATATTATGCATGATGTCAATATGATGCTCAATAATAAAATCAACAATGATTTGGCCTTACATAAATTCTGAAAATTAATAAGCCAAAGCACACCCAATCAAAACATAATTCCACTTTGCAATTTTGATGAATTGGTCCATGCATAATATCTTCAATGGCATTAATTTGACAAGTTTCTATGCAAGCACTTGTCTCGATCTCTAATCAAACTAAGGATGATGTTAGAATACCACACCGGCCATTTTTAGATATATTCTTAGGGCGATAGTTAAATATCGGCCATTACCACGAGGTCCATGTAGAATTCATCCACCAAAGCATGTATAGCCGAAATAAACAAATGAAATAACAATCAAATATTTCGGCTCTTTTGGATTAGCAACAAATATGTAACTAACCAGATGTAT
Source organism: Elymus sibiricus (assembly GCA_039707655.1). Lineage (NCBI taxonomy): Eukaryota > Viridiplantae > Streptophyta > Magnoliopsida > Poales > Poaceae > Elymus > Elymus sibiricus. The sequence goes on from CM077666.1 coordinate 517,767,241, forward strand.
AGTGATTTGGTAATACCCTCTCATGATGTAGAAAATTATGTTGCATCCATGGATCAAAATAAATCCATGGAGGGTAATTGATCATACCTGGGGATGAATTCCATGTCAAAGGCAACAATGGCATGGTTGAAGAATATGGATGATGTGCTAACCGAAGATTTTGGTATCGTGATGAAAACCTTCGGCTTAATTGTTCGTCGCTTCCAGCCTTCTCTTTCTTCACTTTTTTTACTTGTTGCAATAGAAGCTTGCACATCATTTTTGTTTTGATTGCCCCCCTTGGGAACCCATGCCATGTTCTTCTTTCTCAGCTCTTGTGCACTAATCTTTTGTAATTCCTTCTTTTTCCAATACGATAAGCCGAGTGGGCGCCCTGGCTGTGATTTTGTTTGAAGCAATGGCAATCCTTGTTTTACCTTGTGCACTCTTAACTTCTTCTCTTCAGATTTGGCACTTGATTGACTTGCCTCATTGCCTTTAGTAGCCAATGTCAACACTTTAATTGGCTCTTTTTCACTTGAGATCAAATCTGAAGTAGTACTCTTACGACCATCTTTTTTAACGCGGTAAACTTGCTTGACCACCTCTTTCTTGTTCCCTGAGCTCCGGACCGATTCCTTATGATTGAAACGGTTTTTGACATGTGATTGTTTCTCAAATGTTGATCTTCTTGGAGCTGCATAATGTTGGTGAGATGGTCTAAAATAAGATGGAGAATGTGTCCTTGTATCATACCTGTCCCATGATGGATACGGATTTACGTGAGCATAGGAAGGCATCCACGACATTGGCATTGGCGGCCTAGAATAAGGATATGAATATGTTGCATTGAAAGTCTCACTTAGCCAATACCGATCATCAGATTTTCGCCTAGGGGGTGATCTTGATGCTTTTGAATTACTTGGCCGATAAGCACTTTTCTCTTCACTCTTTTTTTGATATTTATCTAATAATTGTGCAAAAGTGACTTTGGATTTCTTGCGCTTGTGTTTATTGCGGCCTTCATCTCCTTTGGTTTCGCTTGCATCGATCTTTGGATCCTCTTGTTGCCCCCCAGTACTTGGCGTGTTCAGTGCAACCTTGATGGAATTCCTGCCTTCAAGAATATTTTCATTGCGCTCTTTAAAAACTTCCTTATTCGAAATCTTGATCCCATCATCCACAGTTTTTACCTTCTCATCTTTAAATGAATCATCTTGAATAAGTAGCCGATTCAAAAACTTTTTGCCATCAAGACCAATCGGAATAGACTGGTCATCCCTTGGTGTTTCAACAAATCTCAATCGTCCTTTATCAATCGCCGATTTAACTATTTGACAAAACATATTGCAATCCTCAAAATTATGTTTGAACGAATGATGCAACTTACAATACATTCGTCCTTGGATTGATGGCCTGACATGGTGATCAAGAATTCTAATATAATTATTTTTCAGCAACAAATTAAATATTTGATCACACATGCTTGAATTGAAGGTAAACTTTTTATTTTCTAGCCGATCTTGCTGTGAGAACGGCTTTGGAGTTAAGCAAACGAATGGTTCAGATTTTGCATCACCCCATTCGGCTATGCATTGTGTTTTGCACTCTATCTCCGATGTCTTTGAAAAGGAAATTATACTATCATCGGTTTTCTCAACAGAGTATAACCTTGCCTTTAAATTTCTAAAATCAAAATAATTATAACATACATGTCTCAATTGAGACCATGTGTAAGACAAGTATGAAACAAGCAAAACTACCCAATTAGATATGAACTTTAAATAAAGCAATGGCAAAAGCTTTGGTTGCAATAAGTCACTATCGGTCTTTATGAATGGTACAATGTGTTGATTGATATGCTTTGTAACAATTTTATTGCTAACAAGTAAATTACCCTTCATCATTGGTCTTTCAAAATTACTTATAAGATTTTTCTTAATAGATGCATCAACAATAAAGTTGTGACCAAATCTGAAAATAGGTAAATCACTTGTTAGACATACCCCTTCATACACGCTGGGAGAACATGATGGTTGTATCACTTCAATAATACTTTGGTCCACTTTTGAATGACTCTCCAATGCCTTGGCGTCCTCTTTTTCTTCAATCGAATTTTCTACCTGAATCTATACTTTTTCGTTTTTGAATTTGCAAGGCTTCTCGCTCTTGTCTAATTTTAGCCCACATCTCAGCTTGGCGAGCTTTAAATTTTTTCATCTCAATTTCCATCCACTCCTCATGAGATTGCCCCCCAATACTCTGAGACTCTTCCGGCAATGAGGTGCTGAAACTTTGCAATTGTTTAGGGGGTACAGTGGATGGTTCAACACTGGGCGAATGCATCATTTACACAACTCTAGATTTTACAGCAACAAAATCATGAGGCTTCCCGCCTTCTATTAGTTCCTGGCGAATAGAGTTGCAAAAATCCCAAGAGAATGTAAGCTTGTTCTCAATTACCCAGTCTGGATATGGTCGCCCCCTGATGCTTTTAGACTCTTTCGGTAATGAGATGTTGCCGAAATTCTGTAATTGTGTAGGGAGAACATGATATGCCACGGTAGTAGGTGAAGGCATTTGTGCTCCTGCTGAAGTTTCACTTATTCGGCCATGACCGTGAAGGTGCGGAGCCGAATTATGGACATCAACAGTTGCGTATGGTGCCAAAAAATTAGTAGCATGAGGTGTAGCATATGATGTTTGAGGGTAATTGGCTGAATAACTAGTAGTAGCATGGCCAATTCCCCTATCCACCGGCATCTTTGGATTAACATACTGCAAGTTATTTGCCGATGAATAAAAAGGTGAAACACTTTGTTGCATGTTATTGAAAGTTCCTACATGGGGTGTTTCAACTTGATTAACTGAACTCATCATGTTGTTCATCGGCATATAGATTTGTGGGGTTGGCGATGCATGGGAGTTGGTATACATATGTTGCATGTTGCTAAAATTATATGAAGTTGAAGCATGAAGATTATTCTGAATTGGCTGTTGCACATAATTAGATGCATGATTGATAAAACTAGGGCTACTCGATAAATTATGCTCATTAAACGATCTAACAGCAACATATGCATTATTTGCATCTACATAAGTGACTTGGGTATTCATATTACCTTTGTAGATTGCAAACCCTAGATGACGATCTCTTTGTAGCAAGAACGGGCTGGAGACCGTTGAAAGCTTCGTCCCCAGCGGAGTCGCCAAAAAGTGTGTTCGCACACGAACACGTCACCGTGTACCCTCGACGCCGGGGGTGATGCACCGCAGCTCACGTCGAAGGAGACCCTGCCGGAAGCGCGGTACGCAAGCAGTCCGGCGGGTGCTTTTGAGGACCCGAAACCCCACACGCCCGGGAGGGACCCCGTCTGGGCGCGTGGCGGCTATGGGCTGTCCTAGGTCGACCTGATCGCCTCTAGGGCCTCGTGGATCGCCGCCCTCCAAGAAGAAGAACGAACGAAGAACGAGAAGAAGGATACAAGGGAGAGAGATAAAAAGTAGATGAACACGAAAAAGTAGTAGATTGATTTGTTCGATTGTGTGTTTTTCAATTGGCCGTCACCTCTCATCTATTTATGAGGCGACTGGACTTCCCGTACAAGAAAAGGACTAAAAATTCCGTCCAAAACATCAAAAACCCTAACCTAACTCTTTGGCAATTTTCCGGATCAACTCGGAGCCACCGAGTGGTTTGCTTCGGTCCCACCGAGTGAACATGGCCAACCTTCTGTAATCTTCTGTATCTCACTCGGAATTTCCGAGTGGTTTCACTCGGAATTACCGAGTCAACTCGGTCTCGCCGAGTCAAATCAACTCGGTCGGTCCGAAATGACTCTGCAACTTCTGTTTCTGACCTTGTTTTGGCTCTACAGGTTGCACACGACCTCGGATTAAGATGATTTTTATATGAAAATCAACTGTTTTGACGAGACGCACAACTTTCATGTTGAAACGTTTTCCATCCGAGGCAATCTTAATTGAGTTTTTGGCCATTTTATAATCTGGTGTCAACATGAGCATCTCTGAAATTGTCACAACTTTTGCATCCAAGCTCCGTTTTGGACCATCTTTCTATTCATCTTGATCTTCTCGAAGAGAGCCATACGATGGTGACTTCCAATCATAAGTTTGAATTAATTTCGACACAGCTTTAAGCAACTTTTACGATTGTGCCACTTTTGAGCGTCAACAATACTCTTAATGCTTTGTATCCGTTTGATGCTACATTTTGAGATAATAAAAGTGCCCTTTATCGAAAAAGTACTAGTGAACTGCTACTATTTCCTTTTGATTTGCAAAATGATGCTGATTCTAGCGAGACATCTAGTACTAGTGAACTGCTATAATTTTTTTGAGTGCTCGATTTGTTACTGGCCAAGTGCTAGTGCGTGCTATTGCAAATTTGACTGCTCACATTTGGTACAAGCGAACTGCTAGTGTGTGCTCTTTTTATAGAAATTGCAAATTTGAACACTCCATTTGGTAGTAGCGAACTGCTAGTGTGTTCTCTGTTTTTATAAATTGCAAATTTGACTGCATTGGTGCTATCGATGGGACACACATACTCGTCACCGTGCCAGCTAAAGACATGATTAACCATTGCGGTCGACATGGTTATTCATTACAAAATGTGATGGCCGTATGTGACTTTGACATGAGATACACTTCAGTAGTGGCTGGTTGGCCTGGTTCGGCACATGACACAAGGATATTCAAGGACACATTGGACAAGTACAAAGAAAAGTTTCCTCATCCTCGGCATGTATTTCCTTAAAGCAAGCACATAATTGAACTTCACAATGTATTGTATTTCTTGTTCGACATAAACATTCATTGTGTAGGAAAACACTATCTTGTTGATTCTGGGTACCCCAACCAGGTTGGTTATCTAGCACCATTTAGAGGAACAAAATACCATCTGCCTGAGTTTCATATGGGCCCTGCTACCACTGGTAGAGAAGAAGTATTCAATTATCTTCATTCGTCACTCAGAAATGTCATAGAGCGATCATTTGCTGTGTTGCAATAGAAATGGCGCATTCTAAAACATTTTGTGGTTCATGGTTTATCTTGAGCTTCCACCTCAAAGCGAGCACATAAAACATGTGACTTTCTTGCTGACAAACTAAACAGGAAATCGAGGGAGGATTATGTGATATATGATGTGGCGTGCGTGTGATGGACTGCATAGCCATTTATCACATTCTATGCTTTCCATGCCATTTTCCTTCTGCCCAATGAGTGTACCAGACAAGGAGCAACCATTCCCAGTTGTGTCTAGTTATCTACTCCCTCCGTCCCGTAATATAAGACGCTTTTTGACACTACATTAATGTCAAAAAACTCCCTACATTATGGGACGGAGGGAGTACTAGACAGGACGCGATTGTCTATTCTATTTGTTTCTTGATACGGATGAAGAAAGCTGCGCACACCACTTCTATCATTTGCAGGGGCCGACAGGCGAGAAATAATAACTTCATGGTCTGCGCAGTGAAAATACTAAATTTCTTGCAAGGAACCTCCTACTAAACTGAAAAATAGCATTTCTAATGCACCAAAGAATCGCCCGGAACAAAAGTACCAGTTTCATCAGGAGCTAGGAAGAACTAAAGAGCACCATAGCTGTCATGTGCTGCTTCCTCTTCTCTCTAATGCGGTTGTAGTTTGGACTATCTTGTGCTGCTTCCTCTTCTCTCTGATTATTTGGTTGAACTGGATCCCCATAAGTGACACCATAGCTGTCATGTTCTAACGCAACGAACCCATGTTTATTTAGACTCATCAATCTATAGTCATGTGCAATCCCCTGAATCTCTGATTGTAAGGCTCTCCTTTTCGTGTAAAGTTCAGTTGGTATACAACCTTGCTGAGTTTGCTCTGGAAACAGAAACAGTACAACCTCACGGCCACGGTGGTCTCGTCGTGCTCATCATGGCCTCTTCCGTGATTCTTTTTCATTTCTGCTCCATAGAGATAATTGTTATAATTTTCAGGATTAATTCAGGATCTGTATTTTATTACCAGCTGTCAGCACATTGCCTTCATGTAGTAAGTTCACTAGTGAAGTTTATTTATCTACTCTAAATGGATATGCATAAATGTTAGAGAAATAGATTCCAGAAATAAAAATGATGCAAATCACCTAGCATTTGCACTTCGATTTCATCACATGCCTTCAATACATTTTTTAGATACTAAACATACGATTTACACTTCAAGGTAAAACAGTTTTATCCGCTGACATTGACATTTCTCTTTTGGTGAACCTGTATGAAAATATGACTATTTTAATAGACTAAATTAGACATTTATGAAAATGACAGGTGAAATTTTTGCTCAAAATCCTCTAATCACTGATGTATTCAAGATAAGAAAGTGATTTCTCATCATAATTAGTTAAGCCCAGTCCCAATGTTCTGAAAACATAAGAACACTTGTCATGCAGATGCTGCTGTGATAATGGAAAATATTTGATACTCTTCTGAGTATAATAGTTGTGGCTCTGAAGAGTCTGAAGTGAATAGTACATAAAAGTTTAGCCATATTAGCTTCTGGCAGCCAAATATAGAACATGTCGTTGTTGTTGTGGGGGTAAGCACAGTTTGAAAACTTTGTTGTAAGATTACTGTTAACTTTCTGCTCTGATTCGAGTTAAACTGGGTCCTGAAGGATTTCTAAATGCTTACTATAGCTTCACGCTTGAATTGGGTATAATAAATTTCAGAGTTCACAGATGGAGTACAAAATTTGCATAATGCATACTGTTTACATGCATGTGTGACTCATACAAACTGTGTATATCCAAGTGAAGATACAACAAAATGCAAAAATATGAGTACCAGTGCTAGTTTATTCATATCAATAGTACAATACTGGAAGGATTACTCAGCATGCAAAATTCAAAAAAGAGGAAAGTAGGAGCTTCCTAAATAGAACTCGTTCCACGGTTAGGCCATACTTGTCACTGAAGCTTCAAGGCACCACGGCCTTCAGAATCATGTACAATACAGCAAAGCCATAGCCGCCATGTTTTGCCGCGTTTCCTGGAAGAAGAAAAAAAACACCATCAACATCCACTTTCAGCACATCTTCACCTGGAAGAAATAAAGCACAATCCACATACAGTGAATTAGTACGCTCCTATTGCCCAGCCACTTTTTGCTTGAGGAAGAACTCCACATCTTCTGACCTTGTGGTAAGTCACTCCATCAATTGATGATCCATTCACCTCGTCTACATTTCATTAATCTTGTTTCTATAATTTCAACAAGTATCAGAGAAGGGACACACAGCTGATCGGTAATAGCATTGACCATCTCCTTTGTCTTACTGCAAGCACACACCTGATATCTCATTCCTTCCAACTTCTACAGCCTCACATCAGGAACAAACAAATGTGCACCATCCTCATGCAGGAACAAACAAATGTGCCCCATCAGTAATTCCCATGTTTGAAATTCTGCAAGATTCCATGCTACATGGCATCCCATCCAGCTTTTTTCCTTTTCCTATTCCGACTATCCAGATAGAAATTTGCAAAAGAGATGGTACATAAGACCCACTTTACTATCCTACACAAATATGCTAAGGGATAAAGATGCCCTCGCTATCTGTATGGAATTATGGATAGTGCTTTATGGAATAAATAAAATTAGCTAAAAGATATATAATGCCATAACCCTTTTTAAGGTTACCATAATATAACTTTCCTTACTGTATGAAATGCCCTCTGTTTTTCAGCACCATACCATTAACATACAAGCGCCAATTTGCTTCTTCAGCAAAAACATCAGAGCGTTAGAAATATCTGTTTACGTGGTGATCATGGTTTTCGATCGACGAGTCGTTCTTGGGTAGCGACTCGGAAAAAGTCGAGCCTGCAGTTGCGACTAGTCGCGACTCGAGTCATGAGTCGACACTAAGTTGAGTTGACATTTTTTTGCGACTCATCAACTAGTCACGCGACTCGAAAACCATGGTGGTGATATACTCAACTATTCAGTTTCGAGATCAGATGCCCCTAGAAAAGTATCACCCAGAAGGTCATCAAAAACTACAAGAGACGTTTTTCTAGTTCAAATTGAACTGCAAAAACGTCTTATATTTTGATATAGAGGAGTGCCAGTCAACAATGGCATGCTTTCACAACAGTTAATATCTTATAAACAAAGCTACTGCAGGAAGAAGGAATATTTCAGCTTATAGAAGAACTAAAGCAAGCAACAACAAACTAGATCAAAACTGGATCCTCGACAGTACATCAACAAATCCAAAATTGTTTCCCACAGAAAAAGAGGTCCAAAATTTTCATCCAAAGGAAAGGTTGAAACTTCATATCATCTTCATGGCCAATATGACAACATTCTTTCATGGAAAGATTAATTGAGGATTGCATTCAAAACTGAAATGGCCATTTCAGAACATACAAACAGAGAGTGTGCAGAAATACTACTCATTGATACTTCAAAGCATTTGCAGAATGCCCTGATCTCATACTCTCCTAGTTCCAAGACGTGTGCAATATGACACGAGGAAGGACAAGTTCATAGCAGTGCGATGCTTTCTTCTCTACTGAATGACATAATGAACATACCAATTTTCTTATTAGTCTTGGTTCATGTGAAACTGAATCTAGCTGGAACCTCCCCTTTGCAAGCTGTTGCATAGTCATCAGCGAGGTGCGGTGCAGCATCCTTATGAGGGCATATGAACTTGTCGACGAATACCTTCTCGCTGATCATGACTGCAGCATAGTAGTCCCGGTTGTGATCTAGCAATCCATTTTCCTTGAGAAATTTGACAACGTAGTACCGGGGTCTGAGCCGGCCCTCCAAGCTGTATGTGAGTATTGCCGGACGACAAGCAATGTATGCCGGTTCCAACCCCACCTCGGAGATGAGGAACTCGGACCTGCGGTGCAGCAATTCCTTAGTCTTATTCAGCACAGTTGGAGCCTTAGACACAGCAATGCCCACCGCGGCATCCGACCACCTGAACGTTTTCTTCAAGTGCTCCACTTTGGCGGTGATTTTCTCCTGGCTGAGGATTGCAACAACTTGTAGCGCTTTCCTGAGCATCCCAGATCCACGGGGCACACCGATTCCTTCGGCACACGCCACTATTGCCTGGACGCGCTCCGGGTTATTGCTGAGCATCCATGGCACACGTATGCACAGCTTGGTAATATAGCAGTCACCTAGCCCGCACTCCCGCAGGAAGGCGACATTGGGCTTGACAACCCTGTCGAGGTCGCATCCGAGGAGAATGGGGGTACTTGAGTACCCGGAGAAGGTTCTCGTGGGAGCCAAATAAGGAGAGGAAGTAGAGCAGCCTCGAGGCGACGGATCTACGGCGGAAGTACTGACCGGCAAGCGAGACGAGGCGTGCTATCTCAGAACGCGACAGGCCGACGCCGGCGAGCTCGTTGACGGCGGGGGCCAAGGTTTTTTCCACTCTGGCGCAGAGAAACTGCCGGAGAGGCCGAGGCCGGCGAGGAAGGCGAGGACGGCGTCGGGGTTGGAAGGGGCCTTGAGGTGGGAGAGCTTGGCGGAGGCCTTGAGGGCCTGGGGTCGGGTGAGGCCGCATATGGAGACGAGGTAGTCCTCCACGGCGAAGCTAGGGTTCGGAGAGACGGCTGGCACGGCGGCGGAGATGAGGCGGCTGAGGCGGGTGATGAGAGAGGCGGAGGGAGACAAGAGGATCTGGGAGAGGTGGCTGTGGCGAAGCCGGAGCATGGCGGCGCGGTGGAGAGGGGAGATGGCGAGCGGCGCGACGGCCGGTGGTGGCGTGAATGAAGATGATTTCGCGTGGGTGGTCTGTTCGGTCTGGTCTGGTTCAACCCTCAACCCAACCCAAGTGACCCCCACTCGTCAGTCTCATGCTGGCATCTAAAAAGGACTATAACATATTTTTGCATCTGAAAATGACAACTCCAGTAGACCAGATGTGGAAGTCGAGATGTGGACGTCGTCGGCGATCTCGCCGGGGAAAGCACCAGTTAGAGCATCTCTAGTAGATCATGTAAACACTCGTCCTGCAAATGTTGTTTAAAGTATTCCATAAAATAGTTTTTACACGTTTTTATAGCATGGCATGTGCTCTGTCAGAATAGACCCCGTAAAAATCTTTAATGTTAGATATAAAGCCCATTTGTCAGTAGTTACATTTACGATGGGTCCTTAAAAAATAGCACAAAACACCCTAAAACAAAATCTAGATTAGGATTGGGTCCGGGCCGCTCCAATGCAACGGTGCATGCTCCAGCCGCCTCGAGCTGCTGCTGCTCCTGCGCGCCCGCGCGTGGCTGAGCTGCTTCTGCTCCTGCGTGCCCGCGTGTGGTCGAGCTGCTGCGTCTCCTACGTGGCCGAGCTGCTGCTGCTGCGCGCCCGCGCCCGCAGCTGCCGCTGATGTTGCTCGACCGACCTGCTGTTGCGCGCCCGCGCCCGCAGTTGCCGCCGCGGCTGCTCGGCCGACCTGCTGCTGCGCGCCCATGCCCTCAGCCCTCGTCGGCCGCGCCCGCAGCGGAGCTGCTACCACTAGTGGAGAAACGGCCTTTAGTCCCGATTGGGAAGGGCCTTTAGTACCGATTCACCAACCGAGACTAATAAATCGGGATTAAAGGCCCCCACCCTTTAGTCACGGTTAGCCATGACCCGGGACTAAATCCCTGTCACGTGGCCGGCAGCGCGCGCCGGGGGCTAGGGACCTTTAGTCCCGGTTGGTGACACCAACCGGGACTAAATCCCTGCCACTTTAGTCCCGGTTGGTATTTAGGGGTTTAGGGTTTATTGTTTATTTTTCCTTTTCATTTTGTGTTTTCCATTTAATTCTTTTTCATTTCAAACATATTTTACGCTACTACATACTGTACACGTTATGCATATATAATAGAATTTATCGTAGAACCAATCATATATCATAGAATTTCTAGTACGACCATGCATACACACATATATATATACAATTTGGTATATACAATTTCTCCTATAATTTGCAGATCATTACATGCAGGCATTAGGTGAAATGGTATTCTCCGTCGGGAGATATGACCTGTTGAAGCAAAAATCCCGCCATTTCCTCTTTAAGTGCTCGTATGCGGTCCTTTGGTAGGAGCCTATCCCACATCTCCATCATATTTAAAGAAGGAGATTAATATGAATATATTAATTGTGTGTATATATATTAGATCATGATAAAAAAAATTGTGAATAATATTTACGTACCCAAAGATGTCTTGCATCTCTGCTCATTTCGGTAATAAAGCGGATGTTCTCGCAAACGTAGTATGCACATAAATTAGTCCCATTTTCCTGCCTCATACACTTTACGAGAATAGAATTCAATCAGATAATAATCAAGCATGATAATGGTATTGAAACTAGAATTAAAGAAATGCGCGGACGTAGCTAGTAGTACTTAATTACCTTGGACCGTCGCCATTTCAGCTGTGGTTCCCATGCACCAACAACCTCTTTGATGAACTTTTTCCAAACCCTGCCCGGCAAAGAAAATGAATAAAGGAGTTATTAATTACTTGATATCTGGAAAGGAACTAAAGAGGCCGATATAGTGCGATAATGATTGAAATTACCTGTCGAGCATCAAAAATAGGCTCCTGTATTCTTCAGGGTCTTTACCTAGTGAGTCGAGTACTTCAACAGTTCCCTCGTCAACTCTAATGATTAGCAGGATCCAGTGGATTCTGCGCACACGTTTGTATAAGCGGGCATGCATAACTCATCAACTACACTTAACATCGAGTAAGCAAAAATAGAATTTGTAGTACAAGACAGTAACACTCACCTGAAATTGTAAAGAAAAAATATTTCTGGTCTGGTATTTAGTTCCTTCAAAAACATTAGCAAGCTATTCTCTGTGTCTTATTTGTGGTTATTTAACTCATTTTCATTAACGGTATTTGGGTCAATGAACCCAATGTCATAGACTCTATCTCTTTTCAATTCAAAAATCTTCATTCTGCATATATAATACCACACAAAAGAATATAGTGAGGATAATTACAGGAAATGAACGAGCTGAGCTAGAGACTTAAATTACAGAAAGAAATCACTTACAGACAATAGCAACTGACGAGAGATTTGTCGAGTGCGTCTTGATTGAATAACTGAAAATTTTCTGGAAATTCAATCCACACATCTTTTCCATGGAAGTAATGCTCTGGCTTGACTTTCACCATGAGGCTCTCTCGCCCGGCCATTATTTCTCTCAGGTACCAGTCATGCAATCTGCGCATTTGCGTTGATAGAAGCTTCACCTCGTCAGGCCTGACCAGAGGGTTCCCGGGGACATATTTCCATGCTAGTTCCTTCGGATCCATCGTGGGGACTTCCTTGATGCCTAGGAGTTGTTCAACAGTGATACCCATCTCTCTAGCCATCTCTCTATCAGCGTCGGTTACCGCCTTATCGGTACTCACCTTGAGCGGGGAGATCGACTGCACTGCCTGTTCTCCGAGCTGGGGAACAGTTTTCCCGCTTTTATTACTACCTGTAAGGCTCGACTGCTGATTTTTTTGTTGATAATATGACTTGCTAATAGAGCGTTCATAGTCTGATCGCCTTTTCTCCACAGCCGGTTTAGCAAGATCAACAAAGTGTTGTACGACTTTCTCAGGTATTTTCTCCTTCGGCGGCGGGGGCGGTTTCGGTGCAAAATGGGCCTTCACTTGGGCATCCATGACCCCTTTGTTTTCCTCCTCAGTCATCTCGTAAGCTAACTTCTTTTTGGCAGGAGGCTCGGGTTTCTTCTTTGGTGCTCTCTTCCGCTTTGGAGTCGGCTCACGCGGCGGAGATCGATATCGTGTACTCGCGCTGGGCTCCGTCTCGAGGTGGGGTGGATTCGGCTGATGCGGCGGAGATCGATATGGCGGACTTGCGCTGCGCTCCGTCTCGAGGTGGGTTGGAGTCGGCTGACGCGGCGGACTTGGAGGAGGAGTCGGTGGCCTTGGCACCGAGTTTGGAAACACGATGCATTCCTTTCTCCATACAATGAGACCACGTATGGCTTCTCCCAGTGTCTGCTCCCCTTGACCTCCAGGAAAGTCAAGCTCTAGTGAGTCATATCCCGATAGAACTTCATCCACCCCGACACGAGCATAGCATAGCCAGGTGGAATCGGATTGCCCTGGATGGTTGCTTCAGGTGCATTAGGTAAAGCAAAGCCGTCCGCCACCTTCATGGATATGTTCTTCATTTTCATGTGTAGTTCACAAGTTGTCGTCTCTTGGATATCATCCACGGGGTAGCGAGCCAGCAGTGCATCATCGGCCGGGACCCCCGTGGAACCCACGCTGCTTTTCGGCATAGGTGGGATGGTACTATCCAATGCTGGATCTGGTTACTCCTGCCGCTGAGACGCCCTTTGCTGGCTAATTGTGTCGATCTGCTCCTGCTGCCGCATGAAAGCGCGTTCCAACTCCGCGTTCTTTGCTTCTACCTTTTGAAGCCGGCCTGCATCCTGCTTCTTCTGGTCTGCATCCTGCTTCTTCTTTCTCGCACGGCTTCTGTAAGTGTCGTTCCACTCCGCAAACCCCTCAACCCACGGAACAACGCCTTTGCCTCGTGTTCGTCCCGGGTGTTCAGGATTCTTGAGGGCGCGTGTAAGCTCGTCGTTCTCTCTCTCGGGCTGGAACGCCCCCGTTCGAGCCTCTTTTATTGCTTCAAGTAAAGCGTCTGAGGCTTCTTTAAGACTTGCCTGTTCAATAATCTCCCCTATCTTTGGATCCAACTTTCCCCCATGCGCATAAAACCAAGTCCTGCACCTGTCGGGTCAACCCACTGTTTGTGGAGTGACCCCTACAGCAATCATCTTTTCCTCAGATTCATCCCACTTAGGCAACCCAGTGTTGTAGCCACCTGGCCCCAGAACATGGTGAAACTTTATTTTCTCAGCATTTATCTTGTTTTTCCTCGACCGTTCCTTAGCTGCTTCCGATTCCTTGAACTCCACAAATAAGTCCCAGTGATCTTTTACCTTCTCTAGTGGTCCAGTGAATTCTGGAGTCTTCTTTTCTGCATTGACATAGTTGGCCCATAATCTTTTCTTCCAAGTCTGGAATTGTGTGGCCATCTTCTTAAGAGCACACTTCTTGACTTTCTCCCGTTGGAGATCTGTGAAACCCTCTGATAGGGTGAAATGTGACATGAGCGTATCCCAAAGCAGATTTTTTGCTCTTTCGTCGACAAAACTAACTCCTCGATCTTCCTTTGGCTTATTCCATTCTTGAACGGTGATCGGGATTTGGTCCCTAACAATAACTCCGCATTGACGTATAAATTTGTCTGCATTCTTTTTAGGAGCAATCGGTTCGCCATCTTCTTTGATTTCATCGATGTTGTATCTTATGCCATCGGGCAACTTTTTGGCCAGGCCTCGTACTACCCTTGTAGAAGATTTGCTCGATCCGGAGGGCTAAAAGAAGAAAGATTCGTTAATATATATATATATACAAATCAATTAATACATGTAATGATCACGAGAGGCCTTTTATATATATATATATACCTCGCCGGACTTTGTTAATTGAAGAACATTTCCTTCGCCATCATTGTTTGTGTGCCCTTCGTCTATTGGTTCTTCTTCAATTCCCTCACCGGACTCGTTCAGATATTGTGAGCCATCATCTGGTTCAATCTCTGGGTTTTGGGAGCGTATCATGTCGAACATGATATCCTCTTGATCATGGTCGTCTCTGCCGCTATAGTCCATAGCTTAACTAATCCAGAAGAAATATAAAACAATTTCGTATTCAAATTAGAATGCATTCAATGAGCAAAAACTAATACATTTCGAATAATCCAGTTAATGCATCATCGAATATTATCGAATATTATCACTAATACATCTCGAATATTATCATATAACATCACTAATACAGCTCGAATATTAGTGAATAATCCAGTTGACTCGCGGTTCCTGAGGCGCGGGCGGTGGACACCCAAAGAGAAGGAACCATCACAGGATCATAGCTCTGGTGAGATCCCTGAAGAACCTGCCAGGTATTGGAGAACCTGATGTCCAACGCAACCATGTAGCGACGGACGTGCTCGTCCTCCTCCCTGACACGGCGACGTACCACCTCCTCGGGGGCCGGCTGCCTCCGCACCGATAGTGGCGCACGCGACCGCCACCAAAGAAGCTCTGGGTCGATGACGGGAGCCCGATTCCTCACCAAGCTGCGCGCCCCGGAAGGTAGCACCTCCCAGTGCTAGCCCGGCGGAGCCCAGTCCCGGACATGGCGCCTCTCAAGCAGGTTGTCGCCTCCGAGTCGACGACGAGCATGCGGGCCGGGCATCGTCGACGTCGAGAACAAATTCTTATGAAAACAAATTCATATGCAATAATTATCATTTTATTATGCTACTCATATTTAATAAACTTTTACAACTATAGTAGATGGGCAAATTTGAACAACATTTTATAGCATTGATCCAATCATTCTTTTTATTGAGAACCCACACTTGAACAACATTTCTATTCATTCATTTAACATCCATCTATCTAATATTTCTATTCATCCATCATTCTAACATACATCAATATAACATCTATCCATCTACATATCCATCTACCATTCATCTACACACAAAAATACATAATAAATCCATCTAATTAACATTCATCTACACACAAAAAAATATGAACAAATTAAAAAAATGAAAAAAAAGATGAACAAAAGGAGGAGGACAGGCTCACCAAGCGGGATCGTCGGGAGGCAGGGAGGACGCCGGAGACGGAGGGAGGCGCGTGGAGGAGCGGCGCCGGCGCGGGCTCGGGCCGCGGCGGCGCGTGGGGTAGCGGCGACGTCAGCGAGGTGAGGCCGGCTGGGGCGGGTGGAGGAGAGCGACGCCAGCGTGCTCGGGCGGCGCGTGGAGGCCGGTGGCGGGAGCTGACGTCGAGGACGCGGTCGGGCAGCCTGACGGCGTCGCGTGGAGGCCGGCGGCGGGAGCGGACGCGTCGAGGAGCAACTGGTCGATCGGGCGAGGGTGAGGAAGATTTGGGGGAGGAGGGGGCAGTTTAAATACCCAGAGGCCTTTAGTCCCGGTTCGTGGCACCCTTTAGTCCCGGTTGGTGCCACGCACCGGGACTAAAGGCCTACCCTTTAGTCCCGGTTGCCACCACCAACCGGGACTAAAGGTCTGTTTTCGGCGGTCCAAATTACGGGTGGGAGAAGGACCTTTAGTCCCGGTTGGTGGTAGCAACCGGGACTAAAGGTGTTTTTCATGTTTTCTGTTTTTGTTTTTTGCTTTATTTTTTTACTTTTGTTTCTACTAATTAACAGGCAATATTTAGAGTTTTTGAGTGAAGCTTTTTGCATTAGGTCACAAAAATTATAAACTTTTCGCTAGTGCCAGTAGTTTTCAAATTTGAATAGTTTAAATTTGAATTATTTGAAATTTGTGTGAATCACTAGTTTGTGAATAACTTTAGTTTAAACTTATTTGAACTCCAGACTTTTTGTGCATTCAATATGCACCATTCAAAGCCACATCCTCAAATTTCAACCCTTTCTAACTTCATTTGCTATTTTTCATGCATTTAATGATTTTTTTGAGCTAAATGACCCTGAAATTGAAAAGCACTACAAATGAACTCTCAAAAGGTTGAAACTTGGCATGGTATCATCATTTCACCCACATAGCATATGCTAAAAAGTTGAGAGGGTTACGGCAAAAACTGGATGCACTTCGTGTACAAATTGGACCATCTCCTTCGAAGTATCAAGGTTTCGGACGAAAACTCATCTGTTACAAAGGCATTTCATTTTTTTAAACTTATTTCAACTCCAGACTTTTTGTGCATTCAATATGCACCATTCAAAGCCACATCCTCAAATTTCAACCCTTTCTAACTTCATTTGCTATTTTTCATGCATTTAATGATTTTTTTTTTGAGGTAAATGACCCTGAAATTGAAAAGCACTACAAATGAACTCTGAAAAGGTTGAAACTTGGCGTGGTATCATCATTTCACCCACATAGCATGTGCTAAAAAGTTGAGAGGGTTACGGCAAAAAATGGATGCACTTCGTGTACAAACTGGACCATCTCCTTCGAAGTATCAAGGTTTCGGACGAAAACTCATCTGTTACAAAGGCATTTCATTTTTTTAAACTTATTTCAACTCCAGACTTTTTGTGCATTTAATATGCACCATTCAAAGCCACATCCTCAATATTCAACCCTTTCTAACTTCATTTGCTATTTTTCATGCATTTAATGATTTTTTTTTGAGGTAAATGACCCTGAAATTGAAAAGCACTACAAATGAACTCTGAAAAGGTTGAAACTTGGCATGGTATCATCATTTCACCCACATAGCATGTGCTAAAAAGTTGAGAGGGTTACGGCAAAAAATGGATGCACTTCGTGTACAAACTGGACCATCTCCTTCGAAGTATCAAGGTTTCGGACGAAAACTTATCTGTTACAAAGGCATTTCATTTTTTTAAACTTATTTCAACTCCAGACTTTTTGTGCATTCAATATGCACCATTCAAAGCCACATCCTCAAATTTCAACCCGTTCTAACTTCATTTGCTATTTTTCATGCATTTAATGATTTTTTGAGCTAAATGACCCTGAAATTGAAAAGCACTACAAATGAATTCTGAAAAGGTTGAAACTTGGCATGGTATCATCATTTCACCCACATAGCATGTGCTAAAGAGTTGAGAGGGTTACGGCAAAAACTGGATGCACTTCGTGTACAAACTGGACCATCTCCTTCGAAGTATCAAGGTTTCGGACGAAAACTCATCTGTTACAAAGGCATTTCATTTTTTTAAACTTATTTCAACTCCAGACTTTTTGTGCATTCAATATGCACCATTCAAAGCCACATCCTCAAATTTTAACCCTTTCTAACTTCATTTGCTATTTTTCATGTATTTAATGATTTTTTGAGCTAAATGACCCTGAAATTGAAAAGCACTACAAATGAACTCTGAAAAGGTTGAAACTTGGCATGGTATCATCATTTCACCCACATAGCATGTGCTAAAAAGTTGAGAGGGTTACGGCAAAAACTGGATGCACTTCGTGTACAAACTGGACCATCTCCTTCGAAGTATCAAGGTTTCGGACAAAAATTCATCTGTTACAAAGGCATTTCATTTTTTTAAACTTATTTCAACTCCAGACTTTTTGTGCATTCAATATGCACCATTCAAAGCCACATCCTCAAATTTCAACCCTTTCTAACTTAATTTCCTATTTTTCATGCATTTAATGATTTTTTTGAGCTAAATGACCCTGAAATTGAAAAGCACTACAAATGAACTCTGAAAAGGTTGAAACTTGGCATGGTATCATCATTTCACCCAAATAGCATGTGCTAAAGAGTTGAGAGGGTTACGGCAAAAACTGGATGCACTTCGTGTACAAACTGGACCATCTCCTTCGAAGTATCAAGGTTTCGGACGAAAACTCATCTGTTACAAAGGCATTTCATTTTTTTAAACTTATTTCAACTCCAGACTTTTTGTGCATTCAATATGCACCATTAAAAGCCACATCCTCAAATTTTAACCCTTTCTAACTTCATTTGCTATTTTTCATGTATTTAATGATTTTTTGAGCTAAATGACCCTGAAATTGAAAAGCACTACAAATGAACTCTGAAAAGGTTGAAACTTGGCATGGTATCATCATTTCACCCACATAGCATGTGCTAAAAAGTTGAGAGGGTTACGGCAAAAACTGGATGCACTTCGTGTACAAACTGGACCATCTCCTTCGAAGTATCAAGGTTTCGGACAAAAATTCATCTGTTACAAAGGCATTTCATTTTTTTAAACTTATTTCAACTCCAGACTTTTTGTGCATTCAATATGCACCATTCAAAGCCACATCCTCAAATTTCAACCCTTTCTAACTTAATTTCCTATTTTTCATGCATTTAATGATTTTTTTGAGCTAAATGACCCTGAAATTGAAAAGCACTACAAATGAACTCTGAAAAGGTTGAAACTTGGCATGGTATCATGATTTCGCCCAAATAGCATGTGCTAAAAAGTTGAGAGGGTTACGGCAAAAACTGGATGCACTTCGTGTACAAACTGGACTATCTCGGCTACTCACTAGAGAAGAAAGTGATGACGGTGAAGCCGATCACATCCCAGAGTGGGATCTTGGGGTATAAAACTTTTTCTTCGCGTGTGTCCCTTTGCGCCATAACCATGGACAATCTTCATCATTTAACATGATGCTTGGGTCAGTCTTCACTGTGAAGGGAGGAATTTCATGAAACTTTTCATAATCTTCTGACATGTCTGTCTTGTCCTTCACTCCCACGACGTTTCTTTACCTAAAAGAACTATGTGGCGCTTTGGCTCACCGTATGATGTATTCGCTTCCTTATCTTTCTTTTTTCTCGGTTTGGTAGACATGTCCTTCACATAGAAAACCTGCGCCACATCATTGGCTAGGACGAATGGTTCGTCTGTGTACCCAAGATTGTTGAGATCCACTGTTGTCATTCCGTACTGTGGGTCTACCTTTACCCCGCTTCCTGTCAGATTGACCCATTTGCACCGAAACAAAGGGACCTTAAACTCACGTCCATAGTCAAGTTCCCATATCTCCTCTATGTAACAATAATATGTGTCCTTTTCCCTATTGGTGTTTGTTGCATCAAAGCGGACACCACTGTTTTGGTTGGTGCTCTTTTTATCTTGGGAGATCATGTAAAATGTATTCCCATTAATCTCGTACCCTTTGAATGTCAATATAGTCAAATATGGTGACTTGGCCAACAAGTACAACTCATCTCCAACACTGTCGTCATTCATGAGATGTGTTTGCAACCAACCGACGAAAGTCGCCATGTGTGTACGTTTAATCCAGCGGTGAGACTGCTCCGGGTTCTTGGAGCGTACAATATCCATGTGTTCCTCGATATACGGAGCCACCAAGGTGGAATTTTTAGAACTATGTAGTGTGCTTGGGCCCAAGAATGCCTGTCCCTACATATTACTGAATCCTTTCCTAGCGTGCCTTTTCCACTCAGTCTCCCCTCATGCCGCGATTCAGGAACACCAATCGGCTTAAGGTCAGGAATAAAGTCAACACAAAACTCAATAACCTCCTCTGTTTCATGGCCCTTGGAGATGCTTCCTTCTGGCCTAGCACGGTTATGAACATATTTCTTTAAGACTCCCATGAACCTCTCAAAGGGGAACATATTGTGTAGAAATACATGACCCAGAATGGCAATCTCTTCGACTAGGTGAACTAGGACGTGCGTCATGATATTGAAGAAGGATGGTGGGAACACCACCTCGAAACTGACAAGACATTGCACCAAATCATTCTGTAACCTTGGTAGGATTTCTGGATCGATTACCTTCTGGGAAATTGCATTAAGGAATGCACATAGCTTCACAATGGCTAATCGAACATTTTCCGATAGAAGCCCCCTCAATGCAACCGGAAGTAATTGCGTCATAATCACGTGGCAGTCATGAGACTTTAGGTTTTGGAATTTTTTCTCTGCCATATTTATTATTCCCTTTATATTCGACGAGAAGCCAGACGGGACCTTCATACTGAGTTGGCATTCAAAGAAGATTTCCTTCTCTTCTTTGGTAAGAGCGTAGGTGGCAGGACCTTGATATTGCTTTGGATGCATGCCGTCTTTTTCATGCATACGTTGCTGGTCCTCCCGTGCCTCCGGTGTATCTTTTGTCTTCCCATACACGCCCAAGAAGCCTAGCAGGTTCACGCAAAGATTCTTCGTCACGTGCATCACGTCGATTGCAGAGCGGACCTCTAGGACTTTCCAATAGGGTAGATCCCAAAATATAGATTTCTTCTTCCACATGGGTGCGTGTCCGTCAGCGTCATTCGAAACAGATTGTCCGCCAGGACCCTTTCCAAAGATTACTTTTAAATCCTTGACCATATCAAGTATATGATCACCAGTACGGTGGTCAGGCTTCTTCCAGTGATCTGCCTCACCTTTGAAATGCTTGCCTTTCTTTCTTAAGAGATGCTTGATCGGAAGAAATCGACGATGTCCCAGGTACACATTCTTCTTACATTTATCCAAAGATATACTTTCGGTCTCATCTAAACAGTGCGTGCATGTGTGGTATCCCTTGTTTGTTTGTCCTGAAAGGTTACTAAAAGCAGGTCAATCATTGATGGTTACAAACAGCAACGCTCGTAGGTCAAATTCCCGCTGTTTGTGCTCATCCCACACACGTACACCTTTTATGTCCCACAGATGTAAAAGTTCTTCAGCTAATGGCCTTAGGTACACATCAATGTCGTTGCCGGGTTGCTTAGGGCCTTGGATAAGCACTGGCTTCATAATGAACTTTCGCTTCATGCACAACCAAGGAGGAAGGTTATAGATACATAGAGTCATAGGCCAGGTGCTATGATTGCTGCTCTGCTCCCAACAAGGATTAATGCCATCTGCACTTATACCAAACCATAAGTTCCTTGCGTCACCTGCAAACTCCGGCCACTTTCGCTCGATTTTTCTCCACTGCGACCCATCAGCGGGTACTCTCAACTTCCTATCTTTCTTACGGTCTTCTTTGTGCCATCGCAACAACTTGGCATGCTCTTTGTTTTGGAACAAACGTTTCAACCGTGATATTATAGGAGCATACCACATCACCTTGGCAGGAATCCTCTTCCTGGGGCGCTCGCCCTCAACATCATCACCAGGGTCATCGCGGCTGATCTTATAGCGCAATGCACCGCATACCGGGCATGCATTCAAATTCTCGTACTCCTCACCGCGGTAGAGGATGCAGTCATTAGGGCATGCATGTATCTTCTGCACCTCTAATCCTAGAGGGCAGACAACCTTCTTTGCTTCGTACGTACTGTCGGGCAATTCGTTATCCTTTGGAAGCGTATTCTTTATCATTTTCAGCAACTTTTCAAATCCCTTGTCAAACACACCATTCTCTGCCTTCCATTGCAGCAATTCCAGTGTGGTACCCAGCTTTTTCTTGTCATCTTCGCAATTTGGGTACAACAATTTTTTGTGATCCTCTAACATGCGTTGTAACTTCAACTTCTCCTTTTCACTTTCGCAGTTTCTCTTTGCATCAGCAATGGCCCGACCAAGATCATCAGCGGGCTCATCTGATGCCTCTTCTTCAGCTTCTTCTTCTTCATTCTCTTACCCCATTGTAGTACCATCGTATTTAGGGAACCCAGGATAGTTGTCATCATCCTCTTCTTCTTCATTCTCTTCCATTAGAACCCCTCTTTCTCCATGCTTGGTCCAACAGTTATAGCCGGACATGAAACCGGACGTAAACAGGTGGACGTGATTGACTTTTGAGCTAGAGTAATTCCTATCATTCTTACAGACACCACATGGACAACACATAAAACCATTCCGCTTATTTGCCTCAGCCGCACGCAGAAAACTATGCACGCCATTAATGAACTGGGGAGAGCGTCGGTCATCGTACATCCATTGCCGACTCATCTTCATTACACAACACCGAAAAGACCAAATTAATACAAGTTCATACATAAAGTTCATACACACTTATTCTCATAAAACAACATAAAACTATCTAGCTAAAGCATTTAAATGCAACAACAAATGCGATCAAAATCGCAACTAAGGTAATAATTGATCCAACAGCATAATGATACCAAGCCTCTTTATTAACGGCATATTTTCTAATCTTTCTAATCTTCAAGCGCATTGCATCCATCTTGATCTTGTGATCATCGACGACATCGGCAACATACAACTCCAATTTCATCTTCTCTTCTTCAATTCTTTTCAATTTTTCTTTCAAATACTCGTTTTCTTTTTCAACTAAATTTAACTTCTCGACAAGAGGGTCGGTTGCAATTTCTGGTTCACATACCTCCTAGATAAAAATATCTATGTCAACTTGATGGGCATAATTGTCATAAACATGAAATTCAACAAATAGTTATAAAAGAGAATATACCACATCGGAATCATAAACCGGACGACGGCCGACGGGGACGGATATCAAAACCATGGAACTATGTATAACAAACAATCATACAAGTAAGAAAATTATACAAGTAACTATCTAAATCATACAAGTCCACTTCATTTTTTGTGTCAAACTTTGATTTATAATTTGGATCAACAAAATATTGATTATATGTCATAAAAAGTATATCATTTGAAAGTTCTTTCAAATGTGCATCCAATGACATACTTTTTTGTGGCATTTAACTGACTTTTTGCAGTATCCTCTATCCCGCCAAGGATAGAGGATACTGCAAAAGGAGGACGAAATCCCGTAGATATGGAGGAAATGGGCTCGCGGATTCGGGATCCCAGAATTTTTTTTCGGGACGGCCGATTTTGGGGGATCTATTCGGACCGGGTTTACGGGCTCTATCCCGCAAACCGGCGGTTATTTTACCGGATGGCCCGGTTTGTGGGATCTGCTAGATATGCATGCTCTTAGAGTATTTCTAGCAGATCCCGTAAAGCTGCATCCCGCAAAATACATTTACGGGCGGTCTGTAAAATTTTTTACGGTGCCGCGAGGCTTCTGGCGCGGGACGAGATTACGGGATCTGTTCCGCATCGGAGGCTTTGCAGTACCGTAAATTCTCTGTAGCTTTGTTTTTCGTGTCAAACTCTGACTTATAATTTGGGTCAAAAAAATATCGATTATCTGTCATAAAAAAATATATCATTTGAAAGTTCTTTCAAATGTGCATCCAATGACATACTTTTTGTGGCATATAACTGACTTTTTGTTGGTAAAATTAATAGTTAAATTTGGACAAAAAAATATGAAGTGGCCTTGTATAAGGGAATGAAGGGAGTAATATAAATTAAATATATGAACATAAATGGTCCGAAAGGCAATTCACAATACAAAAATCGTCTTCATTACAACAAATATTCAAATTCGAATAATTATTACAACAACAAATTGTTCAAATCACACACAAATACATATGAAATGTATTAAATAAAAATGGGAATCTCAACCATAGAGTTGCCACTGATGCTCAACAAGATCATCACAGAACTGGTAGTCTGAAGCACTGTTTTCAATCTTCCAGTAGGTGTCAAGAAATGTAGTGATCTCGTCTGCGTCCCTGGCAGGCTTCACACGGCTACCAACATTGTCATAATCAATACTATCTAGCATGCCCGGCCATCCCCTTTCTTCGTTCATAGCCATGAGCTTCTTTGTGTCTTCCTCGTTTGGAGCTCGAAGGTACTCCGAGCCAAAAACCCCAATCATTATCTTCGCAAAGGCCCAGACGCATTTGATGGTGGTCTCTTCTCCAATGCGAAGATATTCATCGGCGTAGTCGGCGGGAACACCATATGCAATAACTCTCAACGTTGCCGATATTTTCTGATATGCACTAAACCGAAAGAAACTGGCGGCATTCCTACACCGAGTGAAAAAACGACAATTTTGCTCCCTAGCTTCAATGATGCGCACGGAAAGAGGACTATGCATTCGATGTCGCCTACGGAATAGGTGGGCCGGATATGTCGATACCTCGGCGAAGTAGTCCTTCATTAGCATTTTGTCGCCGTGAGCTCGGTTGCGGGGAATGCATAGCCTGCCAACCATGGATTCGCGGCGCTTTTTATTCGGGCCCTTCTCAAATTTGTCCACGAGATGCAACAACACTAGGTTGTCATCATCGTCGTCCAAGATCATCTCTTCTATGTCTGAATCATCCGATGAAGACGACGATGACAAGCTCCAATCCATCTAAAAAAAATGCACGCCCGTGAATTTCTCCCGAATCTCACTGGTGGAAACTGAATCAAAAGTTGGCCGCCCCTTTCTTCTCCCCCGCTGGTCGAAGCAAAGCGGCCAAACCCCTTTGTTGTCCCCCTCCAGTCGAACCAAAGCCGGCCGAAACCCCTTCCTCTGGTGCGCGCGGCTGTCCCTTAGGCGATTCCGAGGCTCACCAGCGCCGGAAACAACTGGATCCGCCGGCTACAACGCCGCGTGCCAAGCTCCGGGGAGGATCCATGGCGCCGACGGCGGCCGCTAGACCCCGGAGACAAATGGGCACCCCTGGCCTCGAAATTTGGTGGAATAGATGCGACGCGGGGCGGCGGAGCTAATGGACATGCGGGGCAGCCGAAAGCAGCAAGAACCGGCATGGAGATGCGGCAGCGGCGAGTGAGGCGGGAACGAAAGCGGACGGAAATGGCCTTCGCACCAAGGATACGGGAAATGGCAAAAAGAGGGCCGGCTCACGTAGATATGGAGGAAAGGGCCCAGATTTTGCAGGATCCCGCAAAAAAAATTACGGAATGACCGATTTTGCGGGATCTATTCAGGGCCGAAAAAACACGCTCGCCCGTTAACTGGACGATTATTATTCCGGATGGCCCGTTTTATGGGATCCGCTAGAGATGTATTATGCCGCCTCTCTCGAATTGAGGTAGTTGTCATGTTCGTCTTCCCCCTTTTTCTCTCGCACTCAAGCCCGGTGGAGGCACCGAATGCCATTGCTACACGCCAAGTTCATCACCACCCCCTTTGATTGCACCGTGTCGAGCTGCTTGCTCATCTCCCCTCCCAACTAAGATGGTAGGCTACCCCCAACGCGCGTCTACGCATCCACATCTACGATGTGCGAACTCGTGATCCCCTCCATTTTTGTGGTTGCTTGTTTCGAGCGATTTAAACCCGCGATTGGGCTGATTCCAAGGAGATTGAGACGACAAAGATAGATTTGAAACAACCGTAGTCAATAGATTGAAGGGGGAGTAACAATTTGGGGGCTAGGGGGTGGAATCAAAGCAGGGCTCGGCGGCTGAGTGCGGTCATAGGCGAATGGGGCCAGGGGATAGAGAAGTAAAGCTGGGCCGAAGGACATGCGGAAGATTGATGCTGAACGTATTATTTTTCCTAAGTAAGATCTAGTCCGCTAAAATTTCATCTAAAGATAGAGATCCACCAAATCAATGATTAGATGTTTCTGATTTTTGTAGAATTTTTAGCCACGTACTATGGTTGCTACCTGCCCAAGGGTATTATGTGTATACCTAAACCTTTTATAGGCAAAATTGAGTTTGTCATTCTTTCACAGGGCCATGAAATTAACATCATAGTCGTTTGAAATATCAATTAAGTGCTCACTCATGTGTATTTAAGTGCTCACGCAAGGGTCACTTTTGCTGGGGCTGCGAGCGTGTGATTTGGCGCGATCTCAGCCACTACCACGTGTCGCGTGCTGGTCGCTCACTCAGGATTTTATTTTATTTATTTTATTTGTACGCGTTTTCGGGTTTTAGATTAAAAAACCTTTTCCGGTTTTTGCCCGATATTTCCTAGGTTTTTGACGAAATAAATATTTTTTTAAAAATTGCGTGAAAAAACATTTTTTTCTTTCTTTCAGGAGAGGCATGGATTTACTTCTCATGGAGGCACATAATTTCTCCCGCAAGAGCCACAGTGCCTCTCGAAAAAGAAAAAAATGTGTTTTTCTTTCTTTCAAATAGGCATAGATTTACTTCTCGTGGATTCACAGATATGCTCCCACAAGTTGTGCCTCTCGGGAAAGAAACAAATGTGTTTTTTTGTTTCTAAGATAGACAAAGATTTGCTTCTCATGAAGGCACAGATTTGTTTTCATGAGAGGCACAACTGTGCCTCTCGGAAAAGGGGGAAACGTGTTGTTTTTTCGCTTCTGCGAGACGCACAATTTTACTTCATGTGGAGGCACAGATTTGCTTCTACGAGACGCACATTTGTGCCTCTCGAAAAAGAAAAAGACGTGTTTGCTTTTTTTTTTCGCGAGAGGCACAGATTTACTTCCACGAGACGCACATTTGTGCCTCTCGAAAAAAGAAAATTATAACATTTTCTTTTTTTTTCTTCCGCGAGAGGCACAGATTTACTTCTCGTGGAGGCACAAATTTACTTCCACGAGACGCACAGTTGTGCCTCTCGAAAAAGAAAAAGACGTGTTTGCTTTTTTTTTTCTTCCGTGAGAGGCACAGATTTACTTCTCATGGAGGCACTGATTTGCTTCCACGAGAGGCACTGTGTCTCTCGAAAAAGGAAAAGATGATTTTTTTTTTCTCGTGGAGGCACAGATTTGCTTCCACGAGAGGTTGCCTCTCGAAAAAGAAAAAAAAGCACGTTTTCTTTTTTTTTCTTCCGCGAGAGCCACATATTTGCTTCTCGTGGAGGCAACAGATTTGCTTTTGCGAAAAGGAAAAAAATAGGAAAAAAAATACTGTGCTTCCTATTCGGCTTTTTTTTGTCGGTTTTTCCGTGAATTTTTTTTCGTCAAAACCTATCAACATGTGATCTAATTTCGAAAATATTAGCGAGGAATCCAATGGTGAAAACAGTTCGGTATTTAGACACACGGTTAAAGAGATAAAACGTTTTGAATAAACGAATGTACGAAAATGGAAAAATTCATAGGTTACGACAAGCAGTGGGCCACTCAGTGGCGGAGGACGAAAAAAAATTAAGGTGGAGCTGGCTCTGTGCTGTGGCCTGCAGTGCCGGTGCAGGCTCGTAGTTGTTGCCTGCTGCCAATCTTCCACTTCCATGGCGTCTCATGATTTTGATTTGAAGGAATTGTATACTGGGAAATTTTGTGAAGAAGAATACATGACGCGTTCTCGTGGCACTTCTCTCCGTCTACTTGTGCGTGCGTTCGCTCGATGTCTGGATCGATTGATTGCTTGCCGATCAACAGCCTGGGAAACGGGCTCACGCACAGCCCAACTAATGCGGCCCGGCTGAACCTTACGACCAACCCTTCTCATTCTCTGTTTCGCCAATAATCTCCTCGCGGCTCTCAGGCAGCGACAGATGTGCATACAGGCATGTATTAACTATTCTGCAGCTAATCAAGGTAGGGCGGGCGCCCCAGCTCGCCCTACCGGGAGCTCCGCTTGTGGCGCCATTTGTCGTAACCTGAGGAGATGGGAGTGGCCCTTGCAAAAAGTACTCCTTAATTAGTGATTTCGACTCCACCCTGAACTTACCTGTCGTACATGGGCCACGATGCGAGTTAAATTCTTCGCTTGGCTCGTGATCCAAGATCGATGCTGGACTGCAGTCCGCCTCTCCCGCCATGCGCTGCCCCACGATGCTGACTGTGTGCTATGTGATCAGGCCTACGAGACGATGCAACACCTCCTCATTGGTTGTCCGTTTCCGCAAGGCATTTGGTACGACATCCTCTCCTCCTGCAGACTGACGACAGTGACGCCGGTGGGCAACGAGGAGTTCCTCTGTTCCTGGACTGGTGGGTATCATCCATGCCGTCGGCCCTGCTAGTCTGCGCAAACGCCTCGCTTCTCTAGTCATCCTCGTTGCTTGGTGCATTTGAAAACACTGCAATGCTCGCATCTTCGACAACGAGCGTCCCTCTACTTCGCGCTTAGCCCAGTTCATCCGTGACGAGGCCAACACCTTGGCCTCTGCCGGTGCTAAAGGCCTAGCGGCCATACTACCCGCGAGACATCCTTAAATATTTTTGAGGGGGCTGAGCAACCTCTTGTTTCTCTTGCTCAACTGGGTCCGATTACGCATGTGTAATCAGATCCGCCTGTGTACTCTTTCTTTCTATCTATCAATGCAATGATACAATGATACACTTTGGCATATTCACGAAAAAAGTGCTGCCACATGACAGCCAAGTCAACGGGGTACGTCAGGAAAAATTGCAAAAGTGCAGAGCACTGGCGGAGCTACGTGTTGCCAAAAGTGGCCGTGGCCCGCCCAGCACATGGCAAATGCAGTAGGGGACTGAGCGTAGACTGGGACATGAGTGCAAAAGTATTGGAGTTTTCCTTCTACTGGCCCTCCCAGCAAAGCTGCTGTAGCTCCGCCACTGGTGCAGAGTGCCTGATTAGTGCTCCTGATGATTTGAGGTAACTAGTTCCTAGTAAGCCCGCCGTATTCTATTCTGAATTACTTTCATATATTTTGAAACTATTATTACAAACATACTCCCTCCGTTTACAATTACTTGCCGCAGACATGAATATATCTAGACATATTTTAGTTCTAGATGCATTCATTTCTATCCATTTTCGTGATAAATAATTCCGGACGGAGGGAGTACATAAGTGAACAAGTATACTACTCGCACAGAGTATATCACAGAAACACAATTCGAAAAAAAATGTGTATGAGCCCAAATTGGAGTTAGCGACCCAAAATTTGCCTGCACTTTGGCCCAACCCAACAAATATAACCGACAGAACAAATCATCTCCAAGACGACCACAACAAGGCCCGCCTCCCCTCCCCTTTCCTCTGTCCTCGCTTCGCTTCTCCGACGACGATCATGGCCGCCGCCGTCGTCGCCGGCGTGGCGGGAGCTGCGAAGCCCAAGTCCCGGGGCACCGAGCGACGACGCCGCCGCAAGGCCAAGAAGAACACCAATGCGGCGGTCGGCGAGGACTCCATGGAGAACGCCCACCCCAACCCCCAGGTGAGTTCCGGTTCAGCCGCCCCAGAGCCGGCTTCGGTTTTTTCAGCTCTAGCGCAAGGGTTTCTGATTGTGATTTCGCAGGTGGGTGGTGGAGGTGGAGTACGTGCCGGAGGAGGCCGACATCGACTCCGACGACCCCCTCCTCGGCGCCTTCACCGCCATGTTCGAGAAATTCAGCATCGCGGATCCCGCCGTCGCCAAGGTACTCGAGCCCTACCCTCCTCCTTTCCTGTGTAGGGTTTGTTTATGGTTGTTTGAGCCGCGAGGGTTTGGTGTCTGGTAACACCGTAACAGCAAATCGGCTCTCTGGTTCAATTGGGATCGGGGCTGAAACTTACGGTTTTTTTTTTTCTGGTAGGGCGACGATGAGGAGAAGAAGGAAGGTGCTGCGAGTGCCGCGAAGAAGAAGGGGTCAGATGCCGATTACGATGATGATTATGAGCAGGAGACCCAAAAGAAGGGGGATGCAGTAGCCCTGTCCAACAAGCAGAGGAACCAGCTGCAGAGGATGAAGATTGCAGAGCTGAAGCAGATGTGCGACAAGCCTGATGTTGTTGAGGTGCTTTCCCTCTCCAATCACTGACCGCCGAACTATTATACAGTACCATTTGGCCGTCTATGTCAGCATGTTGATGCTGTTAGGTATCTATGGTATGACATTACATGAAGGCGCTTTTCATCTCACATGTGCTCTGTCTTCCTTGCTAGGTCTGGGATGCTACGTACTGCAGCTGATCCGAAGTTGCTTGTATGTCTCAACTCCTACAGGAACACCGTGCCTGTTCCACAACACTGGTCCCAAAAACGGAAGTTCTTGCAGGTTTGTGAGCTTTGAAACATCTATTTTTTTAGTATGGTAACCATGATCTATCTTATTAGTTACTCAGTAAGTTGGTATGCAGAAGATCGCTGCATTTTCTTCCAAGCCAGCCAGAGTGCGGGTGTGGGAGTATAGGCCTTGTGGTAGTTTTAAAATTTGTATTGCCCCTAAGATTTGGTCACTTGGCTTGATTCCAAAATTTAATTAATCCAATTTGTGATAGGTTTGAACAGCTATATCCCTTGTGATTTAATCAGTAAACAAGACCTACATTCACTATGTTTTAAATGAATTACTACTATATTATATGTGGGACCTATGAGCCACAGTAACAACTCATGAAACTGTCATTGTAATCCAATTATCTCAACTTTACTGACATTTTGGAGATGTCTTGATTATGCACTACCAAAATTTTGGCCCCCATATGTCCAAAATGTTTCACCCTTCTTATAGAGATGTGTAATTCTTGCAGGGACTGCTGTAACAATTGAGGAAGCTGGAAATGGTATTGTACTACTTGAATGGTTGCTATAGTGTATATAGGGTAGTTCAATCTTGTGTATTCATTTGACGCCTCTACTGCGGAACAGATTTAGGTCCATCTGGAGTCCATGGCTTTTGATATTCTGTGCATTACAATCAGACTTCTTGAACTGTCATCTTTTTCTTGAAGACTATCAACTTGTAAACTCAAGAAGCATCTAGCATTGCCATATTCACCTATTACTCTGTTCATAATTTGGATTCACACATTATCTTGTTGTTTCAGGGAAAGAGAGGTATTGAAAACCGGCCTTTCCATCTTCCTGACTTCATTGCTGCAACTGGAATTGAAAAAATAAGGCAGGTAACTTACTATCTTTGAGTTGAGGTAGATATCGGGGCCCTCTGTGTTGGTTTCAGTGACTAGATGCAAGCTACTGTTTAGGCTTAGTGGCTGATGGCTGTTAAATCCATTGTTTTGTTAAGTTAGTGTCAGTATTTGTTCTAGCATGGAAAATATTGCATGTTGGCACAGTCCTTTGGTCTGATAGCTTTCGGAAATTGCTTGCACAAAAAGGGAAAGCCTGATTGGTTTCTGAATTTTTATGCAGGCTTACATTGAGAAGGAGAACAGCAAGAAGTTGAAACAGAAACAGTACAACCGTATGCAAACAAAAATGCGCAAGATAGATATAGATTATCAGGTCAGCATCTCCACCTGCATATCATAGTGGTTTAGTTATGTTGCCAAAGCTGCAAATTATGAAGCAGTTTGTGGGTTTTGTTCCCTCTGTTTTCTTCTATACAACTATGAGTACATATATTGCTACTTCTTAATGCCTTCTCTAGTTTTCTTGCTTATAATATATGGATATGCATTTGTATTTTAGGTCCTCTTTTGATGCAAAATTTAAATCCTCCATAGATCCATCAGAGTGACTCCCTGAGTGCCATTCTAATGTTTAGGGAATTTACACAAGTGATAATGCTAGTGTTGGTGTCTAATTGATATCTGATGTAGCTTTAATATATTAGATCTGCCTTTTTTCCGAAAATCTGCCCTGTTATCAGTCTGTACCATGGTTCTCATACAAAATCTAATAATGTTAGAGATTGTTTTCCACAGGTTTTGCATGACGCGTTCTTCAAAGAAAAAAGTCCATTTTACTACCCTGAAGAAACTTGGTGGTTCACATAACCCCCTGATGTTTATTTTTGCTCCCTTACCCCCCTCAACAATCCCAAACCGGTCAAAAATTGTCCTTGGCTGGTTTGCCCCAGCTGGTTGCTGACGTGGACATGGTCAACGACGGTATTTGACCAGTGGGCCCACTCATCAGGTGACCCATCAATGTCTCCCGGCGGCGCTGTAGGTGGTTGTGGTGGCGCGGCTGACCGGAGCAGCAGCTATGGGTGCGGACCGGAGGTGGAGGCCGATGGTGGGGTCGTTGGCCATCGTGGTGAGCAGGGGCTCGGCGGAGCGGAGGCCGCACCAGGCAGGTGTTCGACGAATTGCCCAACAGGTGCGCGACGCCCTCCCTGTCTTCCCTCGATCTCCCTGCTCTTGCCAATCACTTAACATCGCAAGAAATACTTTGACATGCTCAGTCCGGTTACTGTTAAAGGAAACGGGTTTCTAGATTCAATCATTAGTTAGTGCTAATATTCCGCCCAATATCTATCATATGTTCAGTGTCCTCTTACACCCTTTGGTCCTTTCTTCAACAAGCTAGCCAAAATCTAGTGCCAATGTTCAGAAAATGTTGTATGTTTAGACGTTTAGTGACTTTGTTAAATATCTGTTGCATTTGTTGAAAGAGCAGGTCAGATGTTAAGATGTGAAGGGAAATTTGGTAGTTAGTGGAGATGAATACAGCCATTTGGTTACTTAGATCACGTTATCATTCTCATTGTAACTGAATTGAGGATCCAGTAATTCCATGCAAGATTTTGAAATACAGATGCTCTATTTTCCTTGATCTCTCTGCTCTTGCCAATCACTTAACATCGCAAGAAATACTTTGACATGCTCAGTCCGGTTACTGTTAAAGAAAACGGGTTTCTAGATTCAATCATTAGTTAGTGCTAATATTCCGCCCAATATCTATCATATGTTCGGTGTCCTCTTAACTTTCCAGGCCAATATGGTTAGTGAGGAGAAAGGTCCGGAGACGCGCTGCAACCCTGGCAGTGTGACAGATTTACTTAAGCAGCTAACACCTGAAGTACGTGCCGAGCTTGTGGAACGAGGACTCGATAAGATGACAAAGTTGCAGCTAAGATCACTTACCTACAGAAAAACTTGTGGAGATCTTTGGCACAATTCTATTCTTCATAATGACACAGATCAAATTGAAATCTGCATCAATGATCATGCATCACTGTGGATTACAGTGGAAGTGGTCCAGCATGTTCTGGACTTGCCAAGTGGCACTCTTAAAGAGTTCCCAAAAATAGATTCAGAAGAGTAGAACGTGAATTCAACAAGATGTTCAGTGCACTGTGGTACGTAACTCCAAATTTTCGCAGAAAAAAGGCTCCTGCTAAGAAGCAACAGGACAATCAAGATCAGCAGGGTGCTGATGAACATCGCAATGAAGAGATGGAGGATGCTAATTGGCAGGGTGATCACGAACAGGCCAATGCGTCAAATCTGCCCAACCCTGACACTATGCACTATGAGGACAAAAGAAAAATATTCACCCCGCTTAACATTGCTTTGTTGTTTGAACATGCTCGTGACGACGGGGTCTCTGCACTTGTTGATACAAATATGCTCGTCAGGCTATACCTTGCGACATGGCTAGATAAAATGCTAGTGCCAGGAGCTGGTTCGTGGATAAGCAAGACCGCTCTTGATCGTGTATATCACATAGATAAAATGTCTCAGATGGACTGGGCACATCTGGTATTTGAGTGCATGAAGGATGCTTACAAGACAAAGGACACGAAATATACGATGCCTTTTTGTGTGCCTGTGTTGTTGGTAAGTACTAGGAGCTTCTGCAAGTAATAACATTTTTCATTTTGGGTAGGAAAGTGTCTAACTGTAGAATCATTGGTTCACAGGTTGTTTTCGCAGACTGCATCGTGGGGAATCATTTAACAATGGAAGAATCAGGGAGACTTAACCTTTATACTGATTCCCTGCTCAAGCAGCTTCTAGAAGATGATCACAAAAAGGGGCGTGGGGCGGTAAGAAACTGTAGCATATTATGACAATGAAACTGTAGCTTCTAGAAGCAGCTTCTTGATGCACTTTCTTATTTCTTAATGTCCCTTTCAGGCCAAGAAATTGAAGTCGCTAGATAGTTTGGATGTAAGTACAAATCATTTATAATTATGACTGCAAATTTACAAATCATCTGTTATCATTCTATAATTATTTCTTTATGTCCTTTTCAGTTGATTAAGTGGGAGCATAGTTGCTATAGCAAATTTACAATGTCTGAGCATGAAAAGCTACAAATTGCGTACAAGAGGAGTGTTTTAGATAGAACCCGCGACGACATTGTATTGAAGTTTGGTTCATATGAGATACCTGAGTATATGTTTGTTGATTGCTTCAAACCAACTGGTCTGATGCACTCAAAGATACTGTATTTAGTATGCGAATTGTGGTCAGAGCATTGGGATGACACAATCATTCTTAGTGAATTTGCTGTTGTAAGTACTTATCCAAGAACTTAGCTCATGGATTTTTTTTATCTTGTTATTCTTTACCTATGATTGTCGTCTATTATTCCAGAATGAATTGGTGGGGGGATCTGGAACTCAATCTCTAGAAAAGGATCTTACACCAGAGAAGGTGAAGCGCGCAAAGAAGGTTTGTGCATTATTTTAGCAGATCTGTGTATTTCATTGTTACTTGGTCCATGAGTTTGACAGTAGTTTTTTTTTTTCAGATATATATTCCTATTGTTGTTTCTGGTCACATTTCCCTTGTTGTCGTTTCCATTACGACGAAGAAGACTTATATACTTGACTCCTGGCCAAAGGCACATGAAAAGGTGGCAAACGATGTATTAGCTACTCTGCAGTCATATTTGGTCAGTAAGCACGAAATTGACATCTCTTATGTGGTAGAAACGCCAGCGGTTAAGCCTCAAGATAACAAGTAAGTGGATGCAACAAATCGTAGTCTCTGTTTATTTAACTGAATACTTGTAGATGTTAGCCTTTTTTAGCGCTGAAAATATCTTATGAGTTCTTTTATACCTCAAATTATTGCAGCCGTGATTGTGGCTTTCACGTTTTGTTATACATCAAAGGGTTCGAGAAGATGGACATACTTGATATCACCGAGGTAAACATTGAGCCTTGTGGTTTTCAAGTTTTGTTCTATTCAAATTCTAGAACAAATGATTTATGCCTAAAAAATGCAAGAGAAGGTGTTGATGTTCTGAATGGAGCTTTCTATGGAACTCCTCTCTCATAAAATGAACCAAAAAAACGCAGTCGACCTTTCTGACGACCTTTCTGACGTAGACGAGGAGGAGGAAAGAAGGAATGGCCATGAGAACGTTGGCCATGATGGCACTTCAGACCCCACTATGTAACACTCCATTGAAAGAAGGATTGACCAAGGCCATGAGCACGATGGCCATGATGGCACTTCAAACCCCAGTTTGGAAGGCTCCATCAAAAGAAGGATTGACCACGAGGACGATGGCCCCGTTCACCCACTGACACGTGGGCTCGGAGCCCTGCAACACTTAATTAAACCCACAACCACTGACCACCGGGCCCCACCTCGTTAATTAGCTAAATAGATCAATTTAACCCCTGCGCCACTGACTGCTGGGACCCACCCACTAATTAAACGTGTTTAAAATGGTTAATTAAAATATCAGTCACTGACATGCGGGTCCCACCTTTACTGTTCACCACTGACTGCTGACTAGGCAGTTGACTGGCCCCACCAGTTAGCCTCACTATTGGGTACACGTTTGGGTACCCATAGCAATTCCCATTTAAATTTTGAATTAAAATAATTCCAGAAATTCCAGAAAATGCATTGAACTTTGAAAAATCATAGAAAATAATCTATAACTCGGATGAAAATCATTTATATATATATATGAAAAATGATTAGAAAAATATGACGAATCCGAATATATAATTTTCATTCATGACAAAGTTTATTATAATACTGAACATTGATAAAATGCTATTAGATCAATCTGATAATAATATTTGGAACTGGAAAAATATTCCTTGATATTTTTCCACTTAAATTAAATTGCCTAGTAATGCATTAGAGTAGATCATCATCACATTTTGCCATGCCATGCATTCTGTGTTGCATTTGTAATGCCTGTTGTTTATTTGTTTCCCGCATTTGCTTTTTTCCGGTAGACCCCGAAACTGCGGTAGACCCTGAGTACGTGTACGCCACTGACGATCAGATCTCTTCTGTAGAGCTTCCAGACAAGCAAAACCCACTTGATCATTCCAGATATCGCCTACTCTTTCTCTCTACATTCATGCATTAGAAGTATCGGTTCAGTTATTGTTCGGTAGATCCTATTCTCTTCATAGCCTGATTTTTTCATCTATTATTGATGCCTTACCTGTTATCCTAGCATGCCTAGTCTAGTGTTGCTTGTGTTCCATCAGTTGGCCCTACACCCTTGTCCGTGTGCCATGCTATATTACCGGGCAGTGATCCCTCTGGGCGATGATCACTGATATACTTATATTGTTACTTGAGCATATTATGAGTACTTATACTATATGATACAATATGGTGGACTCAGACTTCGATCACCTGCAACATGAAGCGAGATGGACTGCAACTGGATACTGACGAACTTGAAGGCTAGGATGCACTGGCGGTACGACAGGGCAGACGTAGTACCATCCAGGATGTGATGGGCCTGGATCCCGACCGTTGTCCGCGATAGAATATAATAATATGACTAAAGGCACACAGGTGGAAGGCCATGCTGGAGAGCAGGGTTGTTACATTCCACTTGGCCGATTAGGAACTGAGTTCAGGGTATTTGATC
Source organism: Elymus sibiricus (assembly GCA_039707655.1). Classification (NCBI taxonomy): domain Eukaryota; kingdom Viridiplantae; phylum Streptophyta; class Magnoliopsida; order Poales; family Poaceae; genus Elymus; species Elymus sibiricus. The sequence continues at coordinate 517,803,989 of CM077666.1, forward strand.
CGAGATGCCAATGGTATATACACACTAACCGCCACGCGGAATAATGGTTATGGGGCCCTCGGTGTCGTCAGTTCTTCACTGAAAGCTGTCCAGATGTTGCATTGAGATAGCGGCACGGTCGGGCAAGCGGAGACTACCAGACTCAGAGGTGGGCTTGGACCCGGCCATGTGCGCCACGCATGTTGGATCGCTTAGGGTGTATGGCCGAACTACCCTTCGTGTTTAGGATGTAGACCCGACGGGTGACCTCTCTGGAGAGCTGACGTAGGATTTTGGCGTGTCGATCATCTGAGGCCGGGCATACCTCAAAAAAGTGTGTCTGTGACACCCTGGATTTCGCTCTCCGATTTTTCCTTTGCGGGATTGGACTCCCGTCTTTTTTTCGATGTTATCGGAATTTTCTCTCGCTCTTGGGTATATGAAGATGGTCATTTAGCCTTGCCTTTCCCATCAGACCAGAGATTCTCTCCAGTCCAACCTTGCCACCCAAGATATATTCTCAGGATTTTGCCGCCTAAACCCTACCTTCCGAGTTATAGGAAGGGAAACCCTAATTCCTTCCATTGCAAAGGAACCCCAATTTCCTTTGATCTATTGCCTCCCAAACTTTTCCCAGAGACTCTCCTGTATCCATCAACCCTGGATATGCAAAAATATTGCCAAGTCATTTGCAATATTTTTCATTTAAAATTTATTCCTTTTTTTGCTAGTTTCAGGAATTAAATCTAGGAAAATATCTATCCATCTCCAAAGTTTATGAAAACTTGTGGAGATATTCTTGGTGACCATATTGAGCTCTCATAAAAATATTGGCCAAAATTAAAAAAGGGAAATTGCATTTTCCGATTTAAAGCCAATATTGCATTTTGGGCACTTTCCAAACAAACTACCATTTTGGTAGCCAGGAAAAATCCCAAATAATTTGTGGAGCTTCTCGTATCCATATCTTCACCATTTCCATCAAGATCCCAAGTTCCACAGTTCAAAGTTTAGAGCATCATCCAGTTCTTGTTTCTGGACCTGTTTTGAGTTTGTGAAGCGACTATATTTTATATTGCTTCAAAATTCTTGAAATTAATCCAAGATCTCACATTCCCTATATGATGCGAGAATGCAAAAATTCACATCATTTTATCTAGCCAATTTCTCCCAAAAATTCCATCTAGCTTCTGTCCAGCAGAAGCTCTGTGAAGGAAGTACCATTTCGGTTTATCCAAATGAGCTGAAATTTTACCAGTGTCTCCATAATTCCAAATCATCCCTCCACACAAAAATTCAGCACATTTGATTAAGCCATTTGAGCACAGCATCATAACCTAGATTCTGGACCAAATTTTGCATTACAAAGGAAGTATATGGAAACCAGGTCCAAATGGCCTCAAATTTTGCCAGCACCTACTTCTTTCTACCACATTTCATTGTGACAAAGAACCAGCTGAAACCTCCATCCATTTCTCCATAAGAATCCATCTCAGTTTCTGTTCAGAACCATTGTGAGGTCAAATCAGTCAACTCTTGTCCCCCATATCTATCCAAACACTCACATGTCAATTCACTGACCTCTGATGCATATGTTTGACATGGCCTAGAGTCAAATAGGTGCTCTGGACACGTGGTGCCCGTGGTGACCACACGGAGAGCATGCCAAAGTGGTGCTCTGCGCTCTGCCAGCTCCGTTCGGTCACCTCCGGCCAGCCTTCGCTCGTCCGGCCATGTCCATCGTCTCCGCAGCATCCGCGTGCCCCCTCTCCAGCACCTTCCCCCTCCTCCTTCTCTCTCGTTGCGCCACGGCGAGCGCCGCCGCGCCACTGTGCGCCCGTGACCGTCGTCGTCTTCTCCCTAGCTTCTCCCCCAAGCCTCCTTGAGCACACCCGAGACCTCTCCACTCTACGTGAACCCTCTCGACGCCTCTCCCCCTCCCTCCGCATGGCCTCCGAGCTCCAGTGCGCGGATAAGAAGGCCTCGGCGGCCGAGCTCATCCGGCGAGCTCACTCGCCTATAAATGGCCCCTCCCAGAGCTTCCCCGAGCACCACATCATTCTCCTAGACCTCTCAGAGGCCCCCTGGCCCTCATTTGAGCTCACAGAGCTCCCCTGTCCTCCAATGACCGAGGCTACGCCGCCGGCCCTCCGCTCAAATTCGAGCGCTCGGGTCCCTCCCTCTTCGTCCAGACCTCACCTGAGTGCCCTCCCCACCTCCACGAACCACCCTAGTACCCCAACTCCCCTTTCCCGTGGCCGTGCGGTGCTTCCCATCATCGTTGACGCCACCGTCCGCCACGGCCACGCCCCCGCGCGTTCTCGGGCTCCCCAGCGGTGGTGCGGTGCACCGGCAGATGCGCCTCGGCCCTCCGGTCATGCCGGTAGGCTGCACGGCCCGAGCGGAGGCCCGAGTCGCCGGCAATCGCCGGTCGAGCTCCACTGCTCCTCGGCCAAGCGCGTGCAAAAGGAAGAAGACAACGCCCTGTTTCCTCGAGCCTGCCCATGGGCCCGCGGCCCCACCAGTCAGCCATATAGGCACTGGGCCCGGTCCCTTAAGTGGAAACGTATTTCATGAAATACACTTTCCCCTCTGGAAAGCGTACTCTCTCATTGCTTCAGGCGAAAGTATGCTTTCTCCTTCCGAAGACGTCTTTCCTGAAGGCGCCATCTGTTTTCAGCCGTGGGCCGAAACCCCTAAATTGCGGACGTTCATTAGCTAACAGCAGAAATGAACAGATTTTTGTTTGTTTTCTGTTTAACCAACGAACGGCCACAACTTTTCAACCGGGACTCCGATTCAGGTGATTCCAAAGCCCACGTTTTCTGTCCGTCGAGCCCGTTCAGATGACATCACTTTCACCATGTTGACACATTCTGAAAATGCCCATTTTGCCCCTGCCCTCTATTCAGTCCCTCCGAGAGGGAACCTTCTCCGGCGATTTTTTCCGCGAGGTCATCGCACTCCTCTCCGGTGAATTCATCGCCCCCCAGGCAAGACGACCATCTGATATATGCCCTAAAGCATTGCTCTGTGTTATTCTTGCGTGTATAATTAGTGAACATGCCTGTGATAGCAATAATTGAACTCCTGCTAGGTTGAACTTGCTGTTTACATTACCTGCTAATGCTCATCATATTTTCGCACTAGTGACTCGTAGGTGACAATATGGAGATAGGTTGTTATGTTTTCATCGTGCATTACTGTTGTTATTGCAATGATAAAGAATATGATATAATGACAACAACCTCCCCCGTCGGCTGGATCGAGTCATAGTGCCACCGAACCGAGCTCATCAAGTGCAACCACAATTGCCTGGATGGGGAGGCCCTAGCTTGGTCTATTGTCTTGCCTCTTGGCGGTACCTCCAAAGAGGGAAGGTTATGCGTGCGTGCTACCATGGCCCGGTAGGCGGCGATAACCTTGTGAGCCCAGGTTATATGCGCATGGGTCCCCGTTTGGGACAGTTTTGTTTGGCCACGACGGTGGCAGGTGTCAGGAGTGACACAGGGGCCACCTAGGGCATGACCTGGAACGGGTATGGTTGTCGGAGGGACCGTAAGAGTGTCGGGCAGTAGGCAAGTTTTGTTGGAGCAGCACCGGTCCACCCGAATGGGAACATGTACTAAAGTATGAGGCCAGGAGCTCCATGGTGTGAGTAAAGTGCGCAACCTCTGCAGAGTGTAAATCTATTCGAATAGCCGCATCCTCGGTCATGGGACACAGTTCGTACTAGGTCACACTATTTGGTCTGTGTCGAGTCTGGAGGAACAAACCATATGGTGTTAATAATGAACCAGAAAAAGGTAAGTTTTGTCAGACTTGTAGTGCAGACGCGTGGACATCGGTTGATGTCAGGAATATGAGAGGCTGGCCATGTGATGGCTATGAGAATGGTCGGATGACCGTAAGCACTTGAATATGGTCCGGAGGGATCATGAGAGCAAACTTGTTACTATCCCTACACCGTTGTGCTTTACCTTACTGCATTTACTTTGGTAGCCACCATGCTAGGTAATCCTGTTATGATATGATGATTAATATTGCTAGATAATGCCATGATGGATAAGGTTGCTCTATTAGTAAATGCATGCCTGAATGCCATGGATTACTTTTCTTGGTGTATATGTTGGTTTGGTTTGCTTGCGAGTACATTCAAAAGTACTCAGCGGCCTTCAATGTGGCCAGGTTCACCTCAGGATCCGTCGAGGAGCCGGAGCGTTCGCGGGCTAGAAGAGTAACCCAGTCAGATCCCTGTGGATTGGAGCCGCACCAAGACCATGCTACCTTAGATAGAGCTTTTCCGCTGCCATCACCTTTGTAAAATATCATGTAAGACTTATATATCCATTAATAGAAACACCTGCGTTCATGATACTTGTTGTAAAAGCGCATGCCAGAGTGATTTCCTGGGCTGGTATGTGCGGCGATCGTCTGGCTACAGTGGTAATTAGGCGGGGCGCCACAACGGATGGTATCAGAGCCGCCAGGCTGACTGTAGGTTACCCTAGCCATATTTCATTGTCTTGTGCCCAGTAGGGAGCCTAGATGGATTTCAGCCATCTTTGCCAAACAGGCACGGCTACTATTGATCATAAGGCAACCCCATAGGTTTTTGGCTCCATCAGACCTCAACTCTCATGGCCCTTGCCTCCGGTGGGAAATGTCAGCACCAGGCAACGACCCGTGAGACCTTAACCCTTAGGTAAAGCAGATATCCCTACCTTGCTTGCTAACCATGGCATTTCTCTCCTCAAATCAAGTTTCCTTTGGGAAATACCTATAAATTCCATCTTTTCCCCGATAACCCTAGGATAGTTGACTAAGCCACTTTGGCTATGGTCGTGCGTCGAGTTTGATGTTTCCTAAGGAAGTAGTAGGAGGTTGACTCCAACTGCTACCAGGAGCATTATGTGGTTTTGCTTCTAAGACCTTAGAGGTGCATCGAGTGTGCTATAATAGTTATACTAGTGAATCTTCGGCCACATGTGTAAGGTCCGCAAAACTTCAGCTTTATTTGCTTTGTAGTATTCTTTTTGGGGTTTTTTGCGGTTCTTGCTTCTTTTGTCGATTCCGTTCTGCCGCTCCGACTAGATCTATCTGCAAGTACTGCTAAGAAGACCAGCATACAGCTTGGATAATGCCCAATAGTCCAAATTTAGTAAGAGCCAAGTCAACTGCCGGATATTCAGAATGACAACACTGGATCTGTCAAGAATAAAAGATGGGTCAGAAGCAGAATCCGCGTGTTACAGACAAGGCCAGAGTATACCCGAGAGAGTCTGCCTCAGAACAAGTCACACCTGAGGAACAGTCAGATGAGCTATTAGGAATGGACACCAGTAAGGACAAATTATTTCGTCCTCAACACAAGGATTATTTCAGTCAGTAGGGTGAATCTTGAGTCTTTTCTCACTGGACTCAAGAATCATTTATTACCCACAGAAGACATATTTCAAGAATATGGATGTGCCGAGAGCAACAACAAAACTCTGGTATGTTGATACAAATTCCAAAGCATATTTTGGAATTCACCGGTATATATACAAATTTCCGAGCACTGTGAACAAGGTTTGCGAGACATATGGATGAGTTCACGGTTGCTCGGAATCAGTGAGAATTCCAAACTCCTCAAAGTTCAGCCAAATCGAATGGAATTATCCGCCAACTGCTTACCATCGGCAAACATCTGGATTAATTATCAACACAAAGTCGGCAACCGTTGTAATGATGAGACCAGCAGAAGGATAAGCGGTGTGTATGACCAATGGAATATCCTCAGTCAAGGTATGGCTTATACCAAGTTTTGGCTCCGCTATGGGTAAATTCCGGATACTTCGGAAGGAAGCCAGAATCGGCCATAGATCCGAATGCATACACAGTAAAAGGATTCGGGTGTAAGAAACCCAGCCTTCCTCCGCAAGCTATCGAAAAGAGCTTACGACGCAAGACTCTCAATCTTCCTTGCTACGTCACTAGGAGGAAAATCTTCTGGGATACGGTACTCCAATCTTCCTCAGCCCGCTACCACGGAAAGCTTCCGGCATAAGGCACTCGATCTTCCTCGGTAAGCAATATGAAGGAAAACTTCTGAGGTACGACACCCAGCCTTCTTCGACACACTACCCTGGCAGAAGCTTCGAGCATAAGGTATTCAGCCTTCTTCAGCACGCCATCGTGCCCACAATAATCTTGTCAGAAGCACGAACTAGTCCGATTACACGTCTGCCTCAAAACTAAATGGTTATGAAAGGATTTACCCTACCCGTGCATATGTGTGAGCACGCAGTTCAGTCCATCAGTTCATGCGAGCCACTCATACACGGGAATAACTATGTTCAAAGGAGCATCAGCCCCAAATATCCAAGAAGGATATGCACACAGCAACTCCTACGGGATATGTAAGAGTAAGTTATGATACAAACAAGGAGCCGTGTTGGCCGGTCATGACAACTCCACAAACAGGAAACCCCAAGGATAAAGAAGTCTTGGATAAACAACCTCCGTGACGGTCAACAAGATACAGCCTCACGGACAGAGTGATATTGCCAATCCTTATCAGACTCTTGCATATGCGGCCACAACACTGCAGCCAGCATGTCATACTCATTATAAATATGGGCCATCAACCAAGATAAGAGGTTATGCTCTGAAAAATGCACTGAATGATAGCCACACTATGTTTAGCTCAGAGGTTTTAACAGGGACTACCATGGATGTACACATGCAATACCATGCACCAAGGAAGGATGTCTTGCCCATGAGAGTCAGTGTACGAAGTATCACAATAAAACCCGAAGCAGCTAGCTTCAGGCCATGGAAACCAAACTATTTGTCGATACTACCCGCTACCCATCAACCCTAGACAACAGACCGCCAGGACAAAAGGTACACCTGACAGGAAAGAGAAGGATTCAAGGTAGCTGTGTGAAAAGACAGGACCTGAGCCATCAGAAGAGGCAATTAGGAGGCCAGTAAACCAATGAAGACAAGACAGCTGATGGATCCAAGTCACACACAGGTATGTGTCCCCCTTTGCCGGGAGGTAAGCCCGGAAATCTCAAGGATGAGATTTTCTTAAGGGGGGTAGGTTTGTGACACCCTGGTTTTCGCTCTCCGATTTTTCCTTCGCGGGATTGGACTCCCGTCTTTTTTTCAATGTTATCGGATTTTCTCTCGCTCTTGGGTATATGAAGATGGTCATTTAGCCTTGCCTTTCCCATCAGACCAGAGATTCTCTCCAGTCCAACCTTGCCACCCAAGATATATTCTCAGGATTTTGCCGCCTAAACCCTACCTTTCGAGTTATCGGAAGGGAAACACTAATTCCTTCTGTTTCAAAGGAACCCCAGTTTCCTTTGATCTATTGCCTGCCAAACTTTTCCCAGAGACTCTCCTGTATCCATCAACCCTGGATATGCAAAAATATTGCCAAGTCATTTGCGATATTTTTCATTTAAAATTTATTCCTTTTTCTGCTAGTTTAAGGAATTAAATCCAGGAAAATATCTATCCATCTCCAAAGTTCATGAAAACTTGTGGAGATATTCTTGGTGACCATATTGAGGTCTCATAAAAATATTGGCCATACTTAAATAAGGGAAATTGCATTTTCCTATTTAAAGCCAATATTTCATTTTGGGCACTTTCCAAAGGAACTACCATTTTGGTAGCCAGGAAAAAATCCCAAATAATTTGTGGAGCTTCTCGTATCCATATCTTCACCATTTCCATCAAGATCCCAAGTTCCACAGTTCAAAGTTTAGAGCATCATCCAGTTCTTGTTTCTGGACCTGTTTTGAGTTTGTGAAGCGACTATATTTTATATTGCTTCAAAATTCTTGAAATTAATCCAGGATCTCACATTCCCTATATGATGTGAGAATGCAAAAATTCACATCATTTTATCTAGCCAATTTCTCCCAAAAATTCCATCTAGCTTCTGTCCAGCAGAAAGCTCTGTGAAGGAAGTACCATTTAGGTTCATCCAAATGAGCTGAAATTTTACCAGTGTCTCCATAATTCCAAATCATCCCTCTACACAAAAATTCAGCTCATTTCATTAAGCCATTTGAGCACAACATCATAACCCAGATTCTGGACCAAATTTTGCATTACAAAGGAAGTATATGCAAACCTGGTCCAAATGGCCTCAAATTTTGCCAGCACCTACTCCTTTCTACCACATTTCATTGTGACAAAGAACCAGCTTGAACCCTCCATCCATTTCTCCACAAGAATCCATCTCAGTTTCTGTTCAGAACCATTGTGAGCTCAAATCAGTCAACTCTTGTCCCCCATATCTATCCAAACCCTCACAGGTTAATTCACTGACCTCTGATGCATATGTTTGACATGGCCTAGAGTCCAATAGATGCTCTGGATGCGTGGTGCCCATGGTGACCACACGGAGAGCACGCCAAAGTGGTGCTCTGCGCTCTGCCAGCTCCGTTCAGTCATCTCCGGCCAGCCTTCGCTCGTCCGGCCGTGTCCATCGTCTCCGCAGCATCCGCGTGCCCCCTCTCCAGCACCTTCCCCTCCTCCTTCTCTCTCGTTGCGCCACGGCGAGCACCGCCGTGGCACTGTGCGCCCGTGACCGTCGTCGTCTTCTCCCTAGCTTCTTCCCCAAGCCTCCTTGAGCACACCCGAGACCTCTCCACTCTACGTGAACCCTCTCAACGCCTCTGCCCCTCCCTCCGCGTGTACTCCGAGCTCCAGTGCGCGGATAAGAAGGCCACGGCGGCCAAGCTCATCCGGCGAGCTTACTCGCCTATAAATGGCCCCTTCACGAGCTTCCCCGAGCACCACATCCTCCTCCTAGACTTCTCAGAGCCCCCCTGGCCCTCATTTGAGCTCACAGAGCTCCCCTGCCCTCCAATGACCGAGGCTACGCCGCCGGCCCTCCGCTCAAATTCGAGCGCTCACAGAGCTCCCCTGCCCTCCAATGACCGAGGCTACGCCGCCACCTCCACGAACGACCCTAGTACCTCAACTCCCCTTTCCCGTGGCCGTGCGGTGCTTCCCATCATCGTCGACGCCGCCGTCCACCACGGCCACGCCCCCGCGCGTTCCCGGGCTCCCCAGCGGTGGTGCCATGCATCGGCAGATGCGCCTCGGCGCTCCGTTCACGCCGGTAGGCTGCACGTCCCGAGCGGAGGCCGGAGTCGCCGGCAATCGCCGGTCGAGCTCCACTGCTCCTCGGCCGAGCGCGTGCAAAAGGAAGAAGACGACGCCCTGTTCCGTCGAGCCTGCCCGTGGGCCCGCGGCCCCACCAATCAGCCAAATAGGCACTCGGCCCGGTCCATTAAGTGGAAAAGTATTTCATGAAATATGCATTCTCTCAGTGCTTCAGGCGAAAGTTCGCTTTCTTCTTCCGAAGACGTATTTCCTAAAGGCGCCATCTGTTTTCAGCCATGGGCTGAAACCCCTAAACTGCGGACGTTCGTTAGCTAACAGCAGAAATGAACAGGTTTTTGTTTGTTTTCTGCTTAACCAACGAACGGCCACAGCTTTTCAACCGTGACTCCGATTCAGATGATTCCAAAGCCCACGTTCTCTGTTCGTCGAGCCCGTTCTGATGACATCACTTTCAGAATGTTGACACATTCTAAAAATGCCCATTTTGCCCCTGCCCTCTATTCAGCCCCTCCGAGAGGAAACCTTCTCCGGTGATTTTTTCCGCGAGGTGATCGCACTCCTCTCCGGTGAATTCATCGGCCCCCAGGCAAGCCGACCATCTGATATATGGCCTAAAGCATTGCTTTGTGTTATTCTTGCGTGTATAATTAGTGAACATGCCTGTGATAGAAATAATTGAACTCCTGCTAGGTTGAACTTGCTGTTTACATTACTTGCTAATGCTCATCATATTATCGCACTAGTGACTCGTAGGTGACAATATGGAGATAGGTTGTTATGTTTTTATCGTGCATTACTGTTGTTATTGCAATCATAGAGAATATGATATAATGACAACAACCTCCTCCATCAGCTGGATCGAGTCATAGTGCCACCGAACCGAGCTCATCAAGTGCAACCACACTTGCCTGGATGGGGAGGCCCTAGCTTGGTTTATTGTCTTGCCTCTTGTCGGTACCTCCAAAGAGGGAAGGTTATGCGTGCGTGCTACCCTGGCCCGGTAGGTGGCGATAACCTTGTGAGCCCAGGTTATATGCGCATGGGTCCCCGTTTGGGACAGTTTTGTTTGGCCACGACGGTGGCAGGTGTCAGGAGTGACACAGGGGCCACCCAGGACATGACCCGGAAGGGGTATGGTTGTCGGAGGGACCGTAAGAGTGCCGGGCAGTAGGCAAGTTTTGTTGGAGCAGCACCGGTCCACCCGAATGGGAACATGTACTAAAGTATGAGGCCAGGAGCTCCATGGTGTGAGTAAAGTGCGCAACCTCTGCAGAGTGTAAATCTATTCGAATAGCCGCATCCTCGGTCATGGGACACAGTTCGTACTAGGTCACACTATTTGGTCTGTGTCGAGTCTGGAGGAACAAACCATATGGTGTTAATAATGAACCAGAAAAAGGTAAGCTTTGTCAGACTTGCAGTGCAGACGCATGGACATCGGTTGATGTCAGGAATATGAGAGGCTGGCCATGTGATGGCTATGAGAATGGTCGGATAACCGTAAGCACTTGAATATGGTCCGGAGGGATCATGAGAGCAAACTTGTTACTATGCCTACACCGTTGTGCTTTACCTTACTGCATTTACTTTGGTAGCCACCATGCTAGGTAATCCTGTTATGATATGATGATTAATATTGCTAGATAATGCCATGATGGATAAGGTTGCTCTATTAGTAAATGCATGCCTGAATTCCATGGATTGCTTTTCTTGGTGTATATGTTGGTTTGGTTTGCTTGCGAGTACATTCAAAAGTACTCAGCGGCCTTCAATGTGGCCAGGTTCACCTCAGAATCCGTCGAGGAGCTGGAGCGTTCGTGGGCTAGAAGAGTAACCCAGTCAGATCCCTATGGATTGGAGCCGCACCAAGACCATGCTGCCTTAGATAGAGCTTTTCCGCTGCCATCACCTTTGTAAAATATCATGTAAGACTTATATATCCATTAATAGAAACGCCTGCGTTCATGATACTTGTTGTAAAAGCGCATGCCAGAGTGATTTCCTGGGCTGGTGTGTGCGGCGACCGTCTGGCTACAGTGGTAATCAGGCGGGGCGCCATAGTGTCCGGTCAACACGGTGCTCGAGCATGTCGGCCAATGTGGTGCACGCCTGCAGGGAAGAACCAAACTATTCGAATAGCCATGTCCACGGTAACGGACAACTTGGAGATGTATCCCGTTCATAGACAACCTTAACCGGTTACTTAATAAAAATTGCCAACATAATAGATAGAATGCTCGGGGATCACTTTCTCGCTGGAAGTCGAGGGAGGATCTCGGGTAGTGTATTGCTATGGTGGCTAGTTGGACTCATGTGCACTCTTTCTCACCTGTTCCTGCAAGATGCTGGTAGTCTTATGTTACATTAAATTTTCCCCCTCTGCTCTGGCATTTCTGCGGTACAGTCCACAAATATTACCCCCATTCCTTTGATACCGATGCATATGCAGTATAGATCTGATGTAAGTCTTGCGAGTATTTTGGATGAGTACTCACCGTTGCTTTGCTATTCTTTTCCTTTTGACCCAGTTGCTGCAATCAGATGGTAGCACCTGGGATGCAGGTGAGCCCGACGCTGGTTACTTCTTGGAGTTCGACGTCGACGAGTGGTTCGAAGATCCCAGGCAGGAGACGTGCGCCTTTGGGTAGGGTCGTCGTTTTGTGTCTGCCTTCTTAAGGCAAACTTGTTAAACTTGTCTGTACCCAGACATAATTTGCTTTCTGCTCTGATGTAATGTTGGGTCATGTGACCTCTGTCTGTAATATATTTGCTTCTCTGCTCAGTTCTGAGCTCTTGCCTATATTTTTGAGTCGTAGAGTTGTGTTGTGGTACTACCGTGGAGTCACCCTGGTGATCGTGTATGATTAGTGCACGATTATGAGTGGGGGCGTCACAGCGGTCCAGCCAAGTCGATAGTTCTGTCACCCTAGCAACCAAAGATAACACCCTTGCGCAGGACAGCTCCGGAGCCGCCGCTCCGACTTCCACATCGGCCCCAAGGCCGCTAACCAGACTGGTCGACGACATTGCCATCCATGCAACCAAAGTCAACACCACACGCAGGCCAGTTTCGGAACCACCGCTCCGACTTCCACACCGGCCCTAAGGCCACGCACTCGCCTAGCCGACGATGAAGCTAACAAAGCAGCAGAGCCACCACCAACGATGAGAGACCAGACCTCCAAGGCGTCGCCCCCAAGGGGGGAAGCGACGAGACCGCCGTTGACGCCCGCTTCAAACAAGGCTGAAGCTTGGGTTTTCACCAGGAGAGCTCGAGACGGAGATAACGAGGGAGGTGAAGGGGCTCCATGACGACACCCCCAAGGAGGGAACGACATCCTAGGACGCCACCGACGCCGGCATCAACCAAGGTTGAGCTAGGTTTTCACCCGGAGCTAACCAAACCCTACGTCACCACTGCTAATCCGACCAAACCGTCACCGGTGGCGACCAAGCACGCTAGTCGGCTCACCACCACCAACACGGCCGGAAACACCACCACGACCCTTCATGCTGCCACGGCAGCCCCGCTCCCACCTCTAGGTGCAGTGCCACTGCACCGCCATCCTTCCTCCCTACTGTTGACGTTGCACACCGAGTAGCAGAAGCAAACTTGGACGAATCTGAATGGGAGACGTCAGATCCACCGCCCCCGCACCATCCAGCGACCACCGGACGAGAGTCGAAGCATGCTGGACGAAGCAGCAGCACCACCTCAACCCGGGGCCGCCTCCCCATCCTCCGCACGCCGACGAGCAGGCCGGTGACGCCCTCGACGGGCCGCCCATCCAGCACAGTCCTCCAGATTTGGCACCGCTCGATCCCGCGCGTGGGCCGCCGCCACCGCGGCAGAAACCACACCTTGCAGCCACCCTTGCTGCCGACTGCACCCCCGGAAGCGAGGACGAGAGCAGTGCCTCGCCGGCCGCCGCACAACGCGAGATCCCCTGCCCGCGCTCCACCATCCCTCGCGGCCGAAAGAAGCAGGTCCCGCCGTCGCCGGCTCCGTGCGGGCTTTTGCCCGCTGGAGGCCACCGGCAACAGCTAGGGTATAGAGGGGGCGATGAGGAGGCTGTTGGGTGGAGGGTCGTCGGCGTCGCTGGAGTGGCGGCACCAAATTCTTTTAACGATATAGTCATTGCTATGATTCCAAAAGTAAGCTCATCGGAGTTGCTTTCCCAGCTCCGCCCCATTAGCCTTTGTAATGTGGGATACAAGATTGTTGCAAAAGTATTGGCTAACAGATTGAAAGTGGTGCTGCCTTTTATGATCTCAGAGGAACAGAGTGCCTTGGTTGCATACGACTGTGTCCACACAATTAGGACGAGGAAAAGAAAGAAGGCGCTCTGTGCTGTTAAGTTGGACTTCCCTCAGGATGATGGTCGCCACCTACGGCTCGACGTGATAAGCCAGCCTGATTATCCGGCTAGAGCTCCCGGAATAAAGGAAAGACGGAGACAGCCAGGTTTTCCCTAGGGCGGTTGATGGTTGCCGCTCAAGAAAAAGAAGGCACATTGTTTGTCTCGAGAGTCGCGACTAGGGTGATGAAACAAGCGATAAGACCTTGGATTAGCAAACACCCTACACAATACAACATTGGATAGAAGAAAACAAGAGGTTAACTACAAGCACAATTAACCATATCGAGTGTTTACAGCGCGTGGACATTATACAAGCTAGAACAAATCTGCGTCGTCGTCGATCATCCTCATCGCCGGTTGAAAAGGGAGGACCCCTTGATCGGGCAACGGACGATGAGCTACCTAGGATATGCTACTCCTTGTGACTTTCCGAGGGGCAGATGGCCTCAAACTCCGGCAGCCTGGGCCGACTCCTGGGGCCATAGAGCACTCTGTCCGCCTTGATCGATTGCTGGGGCGTAAGCTGCCATGGCTCCTTTTGTGGGCTTGCTGGCGCCGAGATAGCAGTTTCACCCGCAGTCGTCCTCGGCAGCGCGTAAAAGAGACCTGGCGCCGCCCTCTGCAACTGGCCGTCGAAGAAGCCATGGTAGTCCGGGGCCACCCCGTTCCCCAAGACCGGGGGCGACCAAGGAGAAGGGTAGATGGGCGTGCCATAGCCATAGCCGTAGCCATGTCCGCTGCCGGCTGTCGCCGTTAAGATCTGCCGAGCCGGCGGAGAATTGTAGGAGCAGCGGTCGTAGCCGGCGGTAGCGCTCTGGTAAGGAGGCACGAAGATGGGCGGCGACGACGGAGGGGAGACGAAGATCTTGTAGTCGTCCATTGCCTGCTGCACGTATCGAAAGCTAAGGGATCAATGGAAGGGAGCACGTTAACCTAATCTGCTGCGCGTACGTATTATGCGTCGTGAGGTTATATAAGAAAGAGGCAAACGTAGATCGCCGTTGTTGTTTTTTTTTTTTTTTTTCCGTTGGTGTGTACGGGCATGCAGATATAGAGTTTGTGTCGAGTTCGGTACACGTACATATGTAGTCCTATATGCAATCTGGCGAATTGATTGCCAAAAAGAAAAAAAATGCGAATTCGTTACGAACAAGGACACATAATTTGATTGTTCTCGTGTCACGGATGCTGCGGACTATGTACGAACCCGGATTGTATTGCTCATAATCATGAGTTCTTAATAGGAAAACGTTTTAAAAGCATCCGACTGATTTATTCGATACGTAAACCGTCTCTGCTGCTTGCCACGCGTCCACGTCAGGCCCACACACCGCTTTACTTATTTCCTTCCCTTATCTCTCACTGGGAACCACAGCCACACGTCTTTCCCTTACCCTGCGTCGTCTCCTACCTCTGTTCTTGCATCCCGAATCCCCATGGCTTTCTCTCCGCTCCAGCTGCTCGTCCCCCGCGGCAGTGCGCTGATGCAGGCTGGCGCTAGGGTTGCAGTTCCACACCTACACAGGCTTGCAGTAGTCGTTGTTGGTGTAGGCGCAAGGCGAGCTGTGTGCCGACGATCTGGCAACTACGCTACGATGGGGATCACGCAGGGTCGTCGGAGCTCTGCCTGTGCTTCAAGCGAGCGGCGGATGTTGCAATCATGGGCTCGCCGGGTTTTTGCAGCACTTCCTTTATTGCTGCGATGGCATCGCCGTGCTGCGATGAAGCTTCGTTGGGTCTCTGTTGCTGCGATGGAGCATCGCCGGGGGGCCCGCCGGTGCTGCGATGGAGCATCGCCGGGGGGCCCGCTGGTGCTATGATGGAGCATCACCGTGGGGCTGCCGGTGCTGCAATGGAACATCGCCGGACCACCGGTGCTGCAATGGAGCAGCTCCCTTGCTGCTATGGAGCATCGCCGGGTCCTATTGCTGCCATGGAGCATCGCCGGCCCGCCAGGGACGCGCGGTGTTGTGATGGAGCATCGCCGGCGTTGCATTGAAGCATCGCTGGAGCCGCACGGTGTTGCGTTGGAGCCTTGCTGGACAGGGTGCCGTTCCGGCAACATGGGGCGGCGCTGCAATGTCGAGGGTGACCGGTGCGCTCTCACCGCTGCAAGCTGGGCAAGGTGTTGCAAGTGGCCGTCGGGATTTGCGGGTTGGGGGGTGGTGTGCTGCAAGCTCTTGCTGGGAAGGCGCCGCCGCGCGAGGCATGCGTGAGAAGGCATCAGTGTGCTGCGAGGGAGGAAAGGGGAGGACGAAGCGAGGCGCTCCAGTGCCGGGAAGGATCAGACGGTTCGCGACGGACAGATCAGATGGTGGGCGAGGCGACTTATTTCTGCGCCAAATCAGTCGGCTGATTTGTAGCAGCCGCCTAATAACTTCTTGTACAACTTGGACAGGGAAGTATATGACTAATTGCTACCCTCATCAGAGGTCAAGCCCTGTGATGTGGACATGCTTAGAGTGCCCGAACTATGGAAGCTTTGGCTATTCCTGATGGCATCAAGCTGGCAGGTGATTTGGGATTTCGTCGCATCATCGTGGAAAGCGACGCCCAAGTGTTGGTTAACCTGTGGAATTCTGCTTGCTATGAGAGAGCAGACGTGGCGTCCATTTGCCATGAAATCACAGATTTGAGTAAGGGCTTTGAGAGTTTTGTTTTGGCACATGTCACGCGTGAAGCTAATGAGGCTCCCCATAGATGTGCAAAGCAAGCCTCCGAGGGTAGGAGGTGTCTTTGGTTGAATTATATTCCTTCCTTCCTTCATGATTGTATTCACATCTTTTGTAATCCTCATGAGTAATGAATAAAGCCCTTGATTCGTAAAAAAAAAGAACTTCTTTCACAAATTTGCAAGAAATAAACTTCTTATACAACGGAAATTCGGTGGTCCTGGATACAGGAACAAAGTTGGTTGGAAGAGAGAAGTAGAGAGTTCATTACAAAATTGCTACACCTACAGACAGAACCTACACACGCACACACACACACACACACTCTTTCTCTCTCTCTCTCTCTCTCTCCATTAACACCCTCTCCCCTCCCTAATTTTACTGTGTCCCCTCCCATGATTTGCAACCAGATGATGACACGTCAGCCCGTAACTTAGGATTACTCGTTCATTTATGTTCGCTGATCTCTGTCGATGCCATTGCCCCTATCCTTCACCTGGCGCAATGACTTTTTTAGTACAACGGTTGGATTTATTATTGCACGATCAAAAGAGGCACAATAGAGGCACCTGAAAGCTCAAGGAGCCAAGTATGCCGACCATTAGTAGATACAAAGAACCAGCTAAACGATGTGCTTCATAGAATGGATAGAGCGGACCGGTGCTACTGGACGTCATGAGGGGAGTCCTGGTTGGAAGTGCCTTCACAGAGAAACCAGAGGGGTTAAATTCCACGGCAATATTATTGTCAGTAGAGAGTTTGCGAACAGAGATGAGATCTTTGACAATATTAGGGCATACAACAACATCAGTAAGAGAAAGATTTGTAGGAGGAAGAGTAGTAAGAGCCCGTGCCAATAATGGGGAGACGATCACCGTTGCCGACAATAATACTTGAAGAATTATGCTTTGGAAAAGAACGAAACGTAGAGAGGTTACCAGGGTTGCCGGTGACGTGAGTGGCCGCACCGGAGTCGAGAATCCAGTCAGCTCCGTGATAAGGAAGAGGTTGCTGGCTGTAGGCGTGCTGAAACAGGGCGGCGTGATCCCATGAAGGCGCGCCTTGCTGGTACGGTGGAGAAGGCAGGGGCGGCGGTGATGGCCCGGACAGCATCAGAGGATAGGCTTGAGAGTGAACGCCGGAGCGAAGGCCGAGCACGCCGGCTGCGTTGGGCGGAATCCACCCTGAGCAAGGCGCGGGGAGGGCCATGCCGTACGGAGCAAAGTATCCGGTCCAGGGCGACGGCTGGGGCGAGGCAGAACCGCGACCACCCGAGTCAGAACGGCCGTGCCCGCGACCGCCGTTGCGTCCACGGCCTCGCCCACGGTCACCACCACGGTTGCCACCAGAGCCGCGACCCGTCGAGGGGGCACGATCGCCGCGGTCGTTGCGGTCGCCGCGGTCACTGCGATCGGCGCGGTCGTTGGTGGAGTTGGTGCCGCCGGAGATGGTGAGCATGGCAGAGCCAGCCTTGGCCGCCCGCAAGTTGATGTTGTACTCGGCAAGATCCAAGCGAGAGCGGGCGACGTGGAACGGCGGAAGGGGCACCGTATCGCCGAGGATGGTGCGGATGGTGTCGAAGCGGGCATCCAAGCCATGAAGGAGCTGCATGGTGAGGTCGTGATCCTCAACCGGGTGGCCGGTATCCGCGAGGCCGTCCGCAAGTGACTTGAGACGGCGAGCGTAGTCGGAGACAGAGAGATCGCCTTGTTTGAGGTTCCGGAACTAGCGCGTCAGGTGTAGGTACTGGGCGCCCTGGTTCGCCAGAAAGTAGTCCCGGATACGGCGCCACGCGGTGAACGCGTTGACAGCACCACCCATGACGAGCTCGAGGATGGAGTCGGCCAGGGTGAAGTAGAGCCAGAGAGTGAGGCGATGGTCGACGGCAAGCCAGGACGCATCAGGGTTGGGAGGAGGAGGCCGATCCACGTGGTCTTGCACGCGGTACTGCATAAGAACGCAGTAGAAGAAGGTCCTCCACTTGATGTAGTTGTTCTCGGCCGGATCGAGTTTGAATTTGATGTGGTTGGAGATGTGGTCATTGTGGAAGGAAATGAGGAGGGAATCGGCCGGTGGTTCGACAGCAGGAGCTAGGGCAGAGGGGAGGGCGGGACTGTTGTCCGAGGAGAGGGCAGCGGTGGTGCTCAGAGGAAGGGAAGGAGAGGTCCCAGAGGAGGAGGAGGAGTGGATGGCCGGAGACGGGAGCTCGCCGAAGATGTCCTCGAAGGCCATGGCAACTGATACCACGCTAGAGGGAGAGAATGCTCACTGTATTGTCGTATTGATTATGCGCAAGAGTTACAGAGGTACAAATAGTCGGATCACCCAACGTCTCCCATGATACACGGCAGGCAGGCACCAACGTGGAGAGTGGTTGCGATTCTCGAACCCGTAGGGTCACACATTTAACGTTCGGTGTCGCTAGGGTTTGATGAGATAATAAGATGGTGTTATCAAATTTTGATTCGGAGTCTTGAATGGGATCTCGGACATCACGAGGAGCTTCAGAATGATCCGAAGACAAAGAAAACATATATGGAAAGTACTTTCGGGGTTACCGGAAAAGTTCGGGATTTTTCGGTATTGTACCGGGAAGGTTCTAGAAGGTTCCGGAGTGGGACCCATCTGCGTGGAGGGACCCACATGGACGTGGGTGGTGGGCCAAGGTGCCACACCTCTGGTCCATGTGCACCAAAATCCCCCCTAAAAGGAATAGGATCAAATCCCGAATGGATAAGATCAAAATCCCTAAAAAGGAGGGATCACGATCGGTGGGGAGGGAAGGAGGAGATTTCCTTCCCACCCTTTGGTGCGCAGCCCGTAGAGGCTTGGAGGAGGGGCCAAGCCTCCTCCCCCATGCCTATAAATAGAGGAGTGAGGGGCTGGCCACAGGAGGACACACCCCAGTTGCTGGCCGCCTCCCTCTCGTTCCATACGCCCCTCATCCATGCAGTTCTTAGCGAAGCTCTGCCGGACTTCCACCATACTTTTGCCACCACGCTGTCATGCTGCCGAGATTGATCTCATCCACATCCCCACCTTTCTTGCTGGATCAACAAGGAGGAGACGACATCAAGCTGTACGTGTGTGCAATTCGGAGGCATCGTTCGTGCGGTGCTACATCGGATTGATCCGACGAAAGTACAACTACATCACCCACTGTCTTTAGATCGTTAAACGTGCGTGTTCTACAAGGGTATGTAGACCTTTTCCCACT
The DNA here is from genome assembly GCA_039707655.1 of Elymus sibiricus. Taxonomy (NCBI): domain Eukaryota; kingdom Viridiplantae; phylum Streptophyta; class Magnoliopsida; order Poales; family Poaceae; genus Elymus; species Elymus sibiricus. Next base: position 517,823,356 of record CM077666.1, read on the forward strand.
CGTTGCTAGCATGTAGTAGATTGGATCTTGGGTTTATTCGTTCTCGCGTAGGATTTTTTTTGTTTTCCTTGCAACAAATCCCATCCCATTCATGGTATAATCTCATATAGGCATTACGTCTGTGATAAGTAGACCATTAATCCAGCAACATCTACTACTAATACTCCACCCCAAAACCGCTATCCAGCATGCATCTCAAGGTATTAAGTTTGCAAGAAACAGAGCATCGCAATAAGCAAGATGGCATAATATAGATAGAAAAACATCAATCAATATGACGAGACCCCGTCGTTTTATCCTTAGTGGCTACAATAAAATACGTGTCTTTGCCCTTATTGTCACTAGGTTAGAGCACCACAACATTGAACCCATTACAAAGCACCACTCCCTCTGAAGAAAAACTCATCGAACTTGGCCAAAGAAGATAGATAGATCGGAGAGCATTGATACGTCTCCAACGTATCTATAATTTATGAAGTATTCATGCCATATTTATATGAGTTCTACATGGTTTTGGTGCACTTTTATATGATTCTTATGGACTAACCTATTAACCTAGTGCCCAGTGCCAGTTGTTGTTTTCTGCTTGTTTTTGTTTTTCCAGAAAATCCATACCAAACGAAGTCCAAATGCAACAAAACTTTACAGTGATTTTTTCTGGACCAGAAGACACCCAAGGAACCAAGGGAGGGAGCCAGACGTGTTCCAAGGGAGTCACAAGCTCACCAGGCGCGCCCCCCCTAGGGGCGCGCCACCTGAGCTTGTGGGTCCCTTAGGAACCTTCCTGGCGTGAATCCAATGCTGAAAAATCGTATAAATATAGAAACTCCCGAAACTTAACCTAGATTAGTTTTTCCGCCGCCGCAAGCCTCTGTCCCGAAGCGATCTCAATCAGAGCCCTATTCCGGCACCTTGCCGGAGAGGGGAAGTGATCACCGGAGGCCATCTTCATCATCCCCGCTGCTTCCATGATGAGGTGGGAGTAGTTCACCCTCGGGGCTGAGGGTACGTACTAGTAGCTATGTGTTTGATCTCTCTCTCGTGATCCTGATAGGGCACGATCTTGATGTACCATGAGCTTTGTTAATATAGATGAATCATATGGAGTTGTTCCCTCTCTTTGTTGTGATGAATTGAGTCTTGCCCTTTGAGGTTTCAATATTATCGGATTGAATATTTTGGATTTGAGAACACTTGATGTATGTCTTGCATGTGGATACCCGTGGTGACAATGGTGTATTCTATTGAGTCACTTGATATATGTTTTGGTAATCAACTTGCGGATTCCCGAGGTGACATTGGGGTGATCTAGGCACATAGGTTGATACACATTTTCATCCTACTTTCTTCAATAGAAACTTTGGGGTAATCTTTGAAGTTCTTTGTGTTGGATTGAATATTATGAATCTGAAATTGTTTGATGCATATTGAATAATTAACTCACGGATACTTGTGGTGACATTGGAGTATCTAGGTGACATTAGAGTTGATTGATGCGTGTCATATGATGTTATTGTAATATGATCTATAGGGCTGTTTGTGACACTTATAGGGATGGCTCGGAAAGATAACTTTGAGGTGGTTTGCTACCTACAACAATTTAATCTTATGTTATCCACTATTGATAGGAACTTTGGAGTGATTCTTTGTCGCATGTTGAGGGATTGTTATACGATTCAATTATGTTAGCACTGTTGAGAGATTGCACTAGTGAAAGTATGAACCCTAGGCCTTGTTTCCGAGCATTGCAATACCGTTTGTGCTCACTTTTATCACTTGCTACCTTGCTGTTTTTATTATTTCAGATTATAAAAACCTATATCTACTATCCATAATACACTTGTATCACCATCTCTTCGCCGAACTAGTGCACCTATACAACTTACCATTGTATTGGGTGTGTTGGAGACACAAGAGATTGCTTGTATTTGATTGCAGGGTTGTTCAAGAGAGACCATCTTCATCCTACACCTCCCACGAATTGATAAACCTTAGGTCATCCACTTGAGGGGAATTTGCTGCTGTCCTACAAAACTCTGTGCTTGGAGGCCCAACAGAGTCTACAAGAATAAAAGTTGCGTAGTAGACATCAAGCATGCAAAGCTGTTTTATTATACAACAAGAAAACCTCAGAAGATTCAATTGATTTCAATGAACAATCTGATCATAAAGTGACAATTCATCATATCCCAACAAACTGTGCCACCCCCGCTCATTAACGTGCACTAATCATACACGCAACATGCACGCTAATGAGGATGACTCCACGGTAGTACCACAACACAACTCTACGACACAAAATAAGCATGCATCAATATATTACAAAAAGTGGTCGCAAGACCCAACATACATCAGAGTAGTAAGCAAAATATGTCTGACTACATACAGGATACAAGGGTGCCTCAAGAAGGCTGAAACAAAACGATGACCCTACCCAAAGGTGCAGGTCTCCTGCCTGGGACCACCGAACTACTCGTCGACGTTTAACTCCAAATAGTAACCATCATCGGGGATACCAGCATCCGAGGGGCAACTATCTGATAGCAGTAACTGGATTGAAGGAAAAGAATAGCAAAGCAACGGTGAGTACTCATCCAAAGTACTCATAATACTTACATCGGATCTATACTACTTATGCATCAGTATTAAAGGAATGGGGGTAATATCTGTGGACTGTACTACAAAAATGCCAGAATAGGGGGGAAAACTCAATGTATCATAAAGTACCAGCATCTTACAGCAGGAGAAGAGAAGAGCAGCATCTCACAGCAATAGAAGAGAAAGAGCGCACATGAGTACAATAATTAACAATCAATACACTACCCTGAGATCCTTCCTCGACTCCCTGCGAGAAAGAAATCCGCGGGCATTCCTATCTATTGTCTTGGTGATTTTTTATTAAGTATCCGGTTTAAGTTGTAGAAGATCAGGATACATCTCCAAGCGTCCTGTTACCATGGACATGGTTGTTCGAATAGTTTTGTCTTCCCTGCAGGGGTGCACCACATTGCCCGACACGCTCGATGACCCTATGCCCGGACACACTTTTACGCGGGTCTGCCCGGCCTCAGATGATGGACACGCCGAAGTCCTACGTCAGCTCTCCAGAGAGGTCACCCACCGGTCTACATCCTAGGCGCAAAGGGATGTTCGGTCGCTCACCCTAAGCGGTCCTGCACGTTGTGCGACAGCTTGGGATCCAGGCCCATCACATCCTGGATGGTACTCCGCCTGCCCTAGCAACCCACATCTTTGAACTATGACATCTGGAAAGCTTTCAGTAAGAACTGACGATGCCGAGGGCCCCATAACCATTATCCCGCATGGCGGTTAGTGCGTATATGCCAGTGGCAATCTCGGATCAAATTCCTAAAACTCATTAGTCATGTTATTTCATTTACTCATGGACAACGATCAGGGCCCAGGTCCACCTCATCCTAGATGGTATCCGCCTGCCCTGTCGTTCCGCCACAGTGAATCACTCAGGGGTTGTCGGGTCCTAGGCCCATCTCATCCTGGATGGCACCACCAGCCCTGCCAACCCCACAATTCAAAACACAATCATAACATGATATAGTAGCAGTCTTCATCTGCATCTCATCGCAGTTCATCTCACTCCATGTCACAGGCCATCGAAGTCCGAGTCCACCATAGTGTATCAGTTATAGTATAACAGTATAAAGTATATTAGTGATCATCGCCCAGAGGGATCACTGCCCGATAATATAGCATGGCAACACGGACAAGGGTGTAGGGCCAACTGATGGAACACAAGCATCACTAACTAGGCATACTAGGAGAACATGTAAAGTATCAAGAACAGGCGACAAAATGAGGCTATGCATCAGAATAAGATCAACCGATCAACAACTGTATCAATACCGAATGCATGAATGTAGAAAGTAAGAATAGGTGATATCTGGGATGATCAAGGGGGTTTGCTTGCCTGGAAGCTCTGCTGAAGCAATCTGATCATCAATGATGTAGTCGATCTCTGGATCTACCGCAGTCTCGGGGTCTACCGATAAAAGCAAATTCGGAAACAAATAAACAACATGCATACAAATGCAGCACAAATGCATGTCATGGTTAAATGTGATGATGATGAGTTCTAATGCATTACTACACATTTTAATTGAAGTGGGAAAATATTAGGGAATATTTTCCCAACTCCAAATGTTATTATTATTATTATTATTTGATCTGATAGTAAATTATCAATGTTCATTATGATAATGATGTTTGTCATGCATGAGAATGACATATTCGGATTCGTTATATTTTTCTAATCATTTTTCATATATAAATTGTTTTCATTCGATTTATAGATTATTTTATATGATTTTTCAAAGTTTTATTGATTCTCTTGAATTTCTGGAATTAATATTAACTCGAATTTAAATAGATAAAATGTTATGTGTACCACTGGGTACACAACTAGAGAGGCTTACATGTGGGGCCAGTTGACTTGGTCAACTTCCTAGTCAGCTTGACCGCTGACTGGTTAAACGGGCCAGTTGGGACGCAGCTGTCAGAGACAGATTTACTTAACAGAGTTATAAACGTTTTAATCAACTTAATTAACAAGTGGGGCCAGTAGTCATTGACACAGAGGTTAACTTAATTGCTATAGTGACGGGGCCGCCTGTCAGTTGCTGTTAATGGGTGATTAGCGCCTAAACCATTTCCTAATGCATGGGGCCACATGTTAGTGACTTAGGCGCCGGTTTGAACGGTGGTGCGTCGGCGGCGACAAAGAAATGCGGCGGCGGGGCTCGGGTTTCATGCTCCAGCGACCAAATGAGCGACGGAGCAGCGCGTTCGAACAAGCGGAGGAGCGCGCATCCAATGGAGCAAACGGCAGCGGTTGGGGCAGCCTAGAACGACGGCGGCGACCATGGTCCGCGGTGGCCGGAGCTCGGGTGTGAGCGGCGTTAGTGAAGGAGCACGAGTTCAAGCAAACTAACGTACTAAAAATGATCTACGGGTGCATGCGAGTCGAGTGGACGCAGGTGTTGACCAAATGGTGACCGGAATGATGCCAGCGATGAGCTCGTGCGGCGACAGTGCTGCGACCATGGTGGAAGCGAGCTAGAGCAAGGAATCGGCGATGCTAGCAGAGGAGAACCACGGCGGAGCTCACCTAGGAGCTCAAGGTGGTTCTGTGACAACTTAGGAGCGCAGGGGCGGTGTAAATGTGGCGGCGAACGCCGGCGGCAGTAGAGGAGGGAGATGGTCGATCCCGGTGCTATGGCAATCCCCTGCTCAAGCTGCTCCTTGTAGTCTATGCAGAGGAGGCAGGCGGAGCTCCTGGCGAAGCCTCAACTGGCGGGGACGATGACGGCCGCGGCGACGACGAAGACCATGGCGACTGCTGCTTCGGCTGTGAGCGGGAAGAAGAAAGCGGCTCGAGGGAGGGGGGAGTGAGGGCTAGGGTTGCCCAGCGGGACTGCGGGGAGGCTAAGTAGGTGTCCAGCAGCCCTGTAGCGCGGCGGTGTCGAAGATCTGATGACGCCATCGGCCGCGGCGCGCGTTGCATCGACAGCGCGATGAAGACGACGAGTGTGGCTTAGGTGGGCTGGGCTAGCTGCTGTGTACTTGGGCCACAAGTGCACAGTGGCTGGTGTTATTTTTCCTTTTCTTTTTCTGTTTATTTTATTTATTTCTGTTTTGCATTTTCTTTAGCTAGCAAATGATTTTAGTTGAACATGAAACTTTGCACAAAAATCGAAGACAATATTTCCAGACAACACACAAAGTTTCAGGGCATTTGGAAATGTATGTAATTATATTTACAATTTAATTGGTTCGATTTATTATGGCTGGTCCAATAAATTGTCGCTAGGGTCAAAATAGAAATCCAAATGGGTTTGGTTTCATCATGAAAATTACTTATGGATTTTATGGCATGATGTAAACATTTTTGTTTCATAGTTTGAAGAAATAATTTTTGACTTGCATTTGGAATTTGAATTTGTGAGTTGGATTATTTCTAAATTGCAATTTGACCATATTAATCATGATGACATGGCGAGTTAATTAGCATAACTAGGGTCTTATAATCTGGGAATGTTACACAAACACATCACCGATTTCATCGAATTGATCCCGATCATGTGAGGCAGCTCACGGGAACATGGTATTGAAGATCAAAAAGACAGAGAGAGAGTCATCTAGATACTACTATGGACCATAAGGTCCTAATGAAACTACTCACACATGGTCTAGAGGCAGCAAGGTTGATGAAGAAGCCTCTGGCAATGGATTCCCCCTCGGGTAGAACTCCGGAACAGGATTCCAGATTGGATCCTTGCGAAACAGGAACTTGCGGCCGAGGAAAAATTCTTCTAAAAATACGGCGGAAGGTTTTGGTATTTATAGGGATTTATAGCGGTGGAATCAACTTAAGGCGGTGCAGGTGGGCCCCACATGCCCGGGTGGCCGCCACCTGGTTGTGTGGGCCCCCTGTGGCTCCTCTCGTGGCTTCTCGAAGCTTCGTGGGTCCTTTGTTGCCCAAAAAATTGTATTAAATTGGCACTATATTTTGACCTTGCTAGATATTGATTTCGTGTGAAACCAAAAACATGCAGAAAACAGGAACTGACACTAGACACTAGATTAATAGGTTAGACCAGAAAAGTAATATAAATTACTATAAAAGTATATAAAAGTGATAATATAATAGCATGAAACAATCAAAAATTATAGATACGCTTGAGACGTATCAGCATCCCCATGCTTAATTCCTGCTCGTCCTCTAGTATGTAAATGATAAACAAAGATAATTTTTTATGTTGAATGTTGCCTTGCATAATCTTGATCAAATGATGTAACATGGTGTGAACTCAAGACAAAAGTGATTCAAAGCAATAATCTATATTTGATAACAAGCAAGTAACATCAAAATGTGTAAACAAAATTACTATTGCTTTTCATGGATTAATGTTTTCGTGTAATACCAATCAATACTCATGTGTCACATTCATGTCCCCAATCACTCAAGGCTTTATCATATTCAAACGTCTTATCATAACACAGCCTAGACCGTCGGTCAAGTAACCGAATCCATGATGGGCCCTTTTCAACTACTTAGCACTTTGCTCAATGCCCGAATCATAAGCCTCGATCTTCGCACTTTGGATGGCAAATAGAATGATGATGGGGATTTTTATAAGAAGACAAAAAAACCAAGATACTCTCACACCAATGCAGCTAATCGTTAGGCAATGGAGAAGCCTTACAATCGATATTGATGCGAGGAGTAGGGATTGCCATGCAAGGGATGCACTAGAGCTATAAGTGTATGAAAGCTCTCCTAATGCAACTAAGTGGGTGTGCATCCAACTTGCTCGCTCACTTCCTTGAGCATTTGAGGAATCTCATCATTGGAATATGCAAGTCAAGCTCTTATAATGTAAAAATTCCACTAGCATAAGAAATGAGGAATATGAAAACACTCTACATGAAGTACATGGTGCTACTATGAAGTACAAGTGTGTATAAAGGATAGTAGTGTGCCCCCCTCTCTCTTTTTCTCTCATTTTGTTGGTGGGCTCTTCTCGGCCTCTTTTGTTGGGCACTTTGGCCTCATTTTTTTCTTTTTTTCTTCCCTCACAGGTAGAGGCATACTCTAATGGACATCACACTTTTATTTACTTACAACCCAGAAATGAAAATAATGAGTATAATTGAATGCCTCTGGCAGTGTACCAGGATGTGCAAGGATCTAGCGTAACATGTAAAACAATGATGAACAGTGGCCTTGCCACAACTATCATGTCAGCTCTATATGATCATGCAAAGCAAAATGACAATGAAAACATAAGTCATGTAATGAAAAGGAACAATGGAAGTTGCATGGTAATGTATCTCAGAATGGCTATGGAGTTCCATAATAGGTAGGTATGGTGGCTGTTTTGAGGAGATAGGTGTTTTATGTGTAAGAGGACAAGAGAAAGTCCTCCCACGGAGTTTGGATGTACCGGCAAAGTATGCATCATGTCTCGATGTGACAGTGGGCAATGCACGATACCGAAGAGGTTAGCAAAATATGGATAGGTGGAAGTGCAATGATGACCTTAACTCACAACCCGAAACACCTCACTAATACTTCATAGTCTACACCGGGTTACCATGAGACCGATTACTCCTAGGGAAAGAGTTTGGCGAAGCCTAAGCCCGTTGCGCATTTCTGACCCGTGATACGTGAGAGGTTACTTACAACATTATTCAATTTAGACTCCTTACAATCAGTTTCACTTCAACGATGACAAGTATTGACGTGTATGACCTTATGACACCTTTCCACTAGTTAACTCAAGTCCTTTTGGCTACACATTAATTAATTACTTACACCCTATCCCAAAATTATTTTAAGGAGCCCAATTATCAAGTTCATGCAAGTATTTATTATACCACTAGTGCATACCTATTATTTTTAGGACCAACATATAATTCATGCAAATTACCAATTACTATTCCACTCTCTAAAAGTATATAAGTGAGACAAGAGAGTCCTAATCCTTTCTATAAAAGCATGTTATTCTGCCATGCTCTAACATGTATAAGTGAAGATTAATGAGCATTCTATAAATATAAGACCAATGTGTGTCTCTCTCAAGAGGTGTGATCAGAATATAATGATTGTGAAGACTAGTAAACAAAATCAAAATAAAAGCCAATGATGCTCCAAGGAAAGCACATATCATGTGAACAAATTAAACACATACGTCCAACCGTGACATACCAATAATCGTTGAAGGCGAAATAGGGGATGCCTTCCGGGGCATACCCAAGCTTAGACGCTTGAGTCTCCTTAGATATTACCTTGGAGTCCCTTGGGTATCCCCAAGCTTAGGCTCTTGTCACTGCTTATTCCTCTCATATCCATGTCTCCCCTCGGTCTTAAAAACATCATCGACATAAAACTTAACGGAACTCGTGAGATAGGTTAGTACATATAAAAATAAATCTCCCAATCACGTACTGTCAAGATAAGATGCATAATTATTTCCAGGTATTAACTATTGTATCTTATCATTTCCATAATTTGTATTCCCCAATATAAGCCACGAAAACTCTACAACAAGTAGATAACGAAAATAGGACAGCAATTTGTCAAAAACAGAATAGACTGTAAACATCTAAATAAATAGTATACTTATGTATCTCCGAAAATTCTGAAAAATTAGGACATAATAGACAATTTGTAATTTAGTAATGTGTAAAAATCTCAGGAATTTATCGTGTTCCAGTACAGAATAAAAATTTGAACACTGGCGAAAATGTTTCTGTTTCTGCACAAAACCTAACAAACATGCAATTGCAACATCCCAAAGGCTAAACTTGGCACAAAAATCAAAACAAAGATAGAAACATAATTACTACAGTAGTAATAATCATGTTGACTCAACAAAACACAATAAAATGATAACTATTGGGTTGTCTTCCAACAAGCTCTTTCTTTATAGCCATTAAGATAGGCTTAAGATTTCAATGATGCCCACATGAAAAACAAGAGTTTAAGCACAAAAGTCTAACCCACTTCCTATGCATAGGCACCTTATAAGTAAACACATTATTATAGGAAGCAATACCTAGCATAAGCAAGTAGGAAAAATGAAACATTAACAATCTTGACTTAAAGAGAGGTAACTTGGTAACATGAAGATTTCCGTAAACATGCTTGCGGCTCTCATAATAATTACATGTAGGATCGTAATAAAGTTCAACAATATAGCTATCATATGAAACATTCTCTTCATGATCCACATGCATATAAATTTTACAATCTTCCAAGATAGTGGGATTAACATAAACTAAAGTCATGACCTCTCCAAACCCACTTTTATCAAAAAATTCATAAGATTGAACACTCTTAGAACATATGGGATTCTTTTCACCTAAAGTTTACACTCTTCCAAACCCACTTTCAATAGTATTGCAAATATTATTATCAATAATATATTCATCATGAGGCTCAAATAAATTTTCAAGATGATAAGGAGCATCATAATTATCTCCCCAATCATGATCATCATAATAAGTAGTAGGCATAACAAAATCATCATCAATAGTGCCTACTGATATAGTGTCACAATAAAAAGCAATACTTTCATCAAGTGTGTCATCTTCATCACTTGAATCATAAAGATTATCATATTTATCCCAATCATACTTTTCATTCGATAAGAGTAATCCAATAGCATTTTCTTTTATCACTTGTTCATTATTGTCGGTGCTAAATCCGGCATATCTCGAGGTAGGGGTCCTAAGCTAGGCATCTTAGAGCAATGGTAACATGGACACAGGATTTTTACCCAGGTTCGGGCTCTCTCGAAGAGATAATACCCTACGTCCTGCTTTTGGTTGTATTCATATGGGATATAGTACAAAGTACTTGTATCTACCACGAGATTGTTGATCTATGTTATAATCATCTATTGACTAGCCTGGCCTCAGTTTATATAATGCACTGGAGGCCTAGGGTTTAGAAGAGTCCTCGTCTTGTGCGCCAAGTCTTGTGGAATCTTCCTTGTATGCATCATGAGTTGCCCGAAGTGGCCCATTAGTGAACCGCCATGAGGGTCCTCGGCCCAACCCACCTGGTCGGGAGATGACGTGGTGAGTAACCCCTAGTCCAGGACTCCATCAGTAGCCCCTTGAACTGGTCTTCAAGTAGGGGACGCTCCTCGGTTCTTCCGAACTATTATTCGTCTTCGGTCGTCGGCCTTGAAAGTCGGTTCAGCAAATCTTCTTATCTCCGATCTCGAGGATAGCCGAGGTGTATTCGAAGAGTTCACACATTAAGTATCCGAGGAGTTCACACGTCGGGCATCCGAGGAGCCCCTTTAAATTATCGGCCTTTATCAATGACTTGTTATTTTTATGCCACACCTCGGGTTCGAAGTTTTTCCCATGCGGCGGTGTCCCCTTGTATCCGAGCTCCAGCGCCGAACTGCATCCGAGGTATATTTTTGCAGCCGAGCTCTAACGCCGGTCTGTATCCGAGGTGTCATAGATTACGTACCTTGGTCTTGAAAGATTTGAAGGAGTTCAGCCGAGCTTCACGCCGGAAAAAATCTGCTATGTAGGCAGCTGCTCACAGCCGAGCTTTATGCCGGACTACTCCCGAGGTGGTGCACCACCTCGGTCTTGGGCTGATTTTTTTCTTCGATTGATGCAATTTATTCTTTGCCGAGATGTATAGCCAGTAGCCCTCAAGGTGTGTGTCGGCCTAAAATCCGGGATGCACCTGAAGGATGAAATAAAACCGCTGATCCCAGTAGCCCCTGAGACTCAGGTCGATTCGTGAAATCGTCCTGAGGATCGATTCCTTGCTCGGCAGCATACTTTTAGGAATAGAAACACGGTATGCAGTAACCCCCGAGACTCAGGTTGGGTGCGGCCGACCAACCTAAGGATCATAATCTCCTCGAAAACTGTTTTGCACTTTGAATTTTTTGCATTGAATCATCAATGTAGTAGCCCCCGAGACTTGGGTTGGGCCGAGGTGCAACAAGGCAGGGAAGATGCCAAACTACGGGTCGGATAAGATTTTCTGGACAAAATAACACGTAGTACACCTCGACCAAGAGGATGTCCTGCCTCCTGAAACAAAAACATACAAATAGGTTAAAAGTGTCATAAAATCAAAACTAAAAAACTTACGTAAAAACTTTATGTCTACATTAAATCACGTTTTTTGGTACCTATCCGAAATTGGTCTTAAAATTAAGTTGTGCTTCCGTCGTGCTTTAATATGACACATCCAATCTCTAGACTTCAAGTGGGTCAGCCTTCGGCTTCAACCTCCTTTTCCCGAAGGCGGAGTGCTTCTTAGGCCAGTCTAGCGAACTAAACTCGAGCGGTTTAAAGAGAAACCAGGCTATCTGGCTATTGACCATACACTCAAGTTGAAAAAGGAGTAGCAGAAAAAGACTTTGCAACGACTTAAAAGAAAACATTTATTATAAAACGGCACATATAAATTTATGAGCCCCCAGTTAACTTGGTTAAAGGAAGTTGTTTTTAACAAACAAAGTTTTTAACAAACAGATTTTTTGTTTGACAAAAATATAATGCTTGGTTGAACCGAACAAAAATTAAAAACTTAAAGGAAAATTGAGCATGAAAGCGACTTAGCTGGTTAATGTGCTCGGTGTTGATGATACTGTCCAGGCTTGTGGCGGGACGAAGACGTCAATCAAACTTTGACAGATCCGACATGGTGCGTAGTCCTCGGCCTGGCCGAGGTCCCAACCTCCAAGCCCGTCCGATGAGGAGCTCAGATCGATGATTTGGTGATGCAGCACGGTTGATGTGGCGAGGCAAAGTCCCCAGTCTAGCCGAGGTGACGGAGGAGGTCGGCAGAGTGACGTCGAACTCCTCGAAGTAGGTTGATGAAGTGATGGCGGAGCCCTCGGTCCAGCCGAGGTGATGGGGTAGGTCGGCGGGGAGATGTCGGAGCCCCCATGCCAGCTGACGTGTCGAAGCAGGTCAGCAGGGTGGTGCGGCGACGCCGACGCCGGTCGGAATTTGTGACGCGGTCGATGCCAGCTTGGAGAATTAACGGCGCGACCGACCCACGCCCTTCGCAGGGCGATGATGTTGTCTTGGTGATGATTTGTCTTTCGCGATGCCGAACTCTTGATTGGCTCACCGAGGTGATGATCCGATGTGGTTGACGTCGGCTCGACAAAGTGATGACCCATCTAGAGTTGGTCGGCAGCCGTGGAGCAACGTGGTCGGGCTGTTTGACACCGGCGCGATGGTGAAGAGCACCTCGGAAAAGGCTTAAAATTGTTGGCACATGTATTAGATCAAAACACAATACCCTAAAAAGAAAATTTCCTTCAAAAAGGACGTTCAATATCCCGTTCATGAAAAAGATGAACTAGAGTCGGATTCGTTTTCGCACAGAAAACAGATCCGAAAATTGATGCACTCCTCGGACGTTTCCCAGAGTTTGAACGGTTGGATCGAGCTGAAATTTTGAGGGGTTGTCGATATGTGAATTCCGCAGCCGATGAACTGTTGGATCTTCAAAAAGATGTCTGAGCCGTCCGCTGGACTCCTTGCCCCAAACTCGTTCAGATTTCCATCCATATTCGAAAGGGCTCCGGTATATTGGAGATTGCTGCAGATTCCTCCATCAGAATACGACAAAATTTTAAAGGGTTGTTGTAGACTCAATTCCTCACAATTGCACTAAAGCAATTGTCAAAATGACGCTCTAGGAGGCAGGGATGGCGAACACGAATCGCTGTCCAAAAAAAACTGCACAATCGCGCTAGGGCAATGTTGCCGTTGAGCCCCCGAGCTGCATGGACGATTCTTCCGTGATCTCGGTTGAGATCGCAGTTGAAGTTGATGAAAGCACCCGTCTGATCTTGATGATCCGACATGGGGTGTAGTCCTCGGCCTAGCCGAGGTGACCAGTCGAGCCGGCGACGAAGATGCCGACGTCGACGATGAATCTTGGTTCCGATGCGTAGATTGCGTCGGAGCTGATCTAAATTCCCATCGCGCCACGACTACTACCGGCAGGGACCTGTATGGGCCACCAATGTCGGTGCTAAATCTGGCATATCTCGAGGTAGGGGTCCTAAGCTAGGCGTCTTAGAGAGATGGTAACATGGATATAGGATTTTACCCAGTTTCAGGCTCTCTCGAAGAGATAATACCATATGTCCTGCTTTTGACTGTATTCATATGGGGTATAGTACAGAGTACATGTATCTACCACGAGATTATTGATCTAAGTTATAATCATCTATTGACTAGCCTGGCCTTGGTTTACATAATGCACCGGAGGCCTAGGGTTTAGAAGAGTCCTCGTCTTGTGCGCCAAGTCTTGTGGAATCTTCCTTGTATGCATCATGGGCTGCCCGAAGTGGCCCATTACTGAACCGCCATGGGGGTCCTCGGCCTGACCCACCTGGTCGGGAGACGACATGGTGAGTACCCCCTAGTCCAGGACTCCATCAATTATTAGCTATTGGTGTACAACATGCAGCAAGTTTGAAAAGATTAGCAAGTGGATGAGGATCCATATCCAATTTTTTTTTGTTTTCTTTTTTGTCGAGTCTAAGTTAAAGATAGCATAACTAGGCAAGATAGATAACAAGTAGGTAATGTGATGCTGTGAAGGCACCTGTTTGTTTAGTAGAAGACCCCCCGTCAACGGCACCAAAAATCTTGCTTGCTCCCGCAGGAGTTGTTGGGATTCCCCCAAGTGTAAGGGTGCAGCAGAACAGTAGCACGTATTTCCCTCTGTTAGAGAACCAAGGTTATCAATCCAGTAGTAGTCTACCAAGCTAACAATGTGAATAGCACCTTCACATAAAACACAAACACACTCGCCCCAACACGGCAAGAGGGTTGTCATGCCCCTTGTCTTCGTAGTTACAAGATTAAACAACAAGTGATAGAGATAGTTGATAGCAATGTAACACATCAAAGTAGAAGTAGCAATTGTGTAGAAGAATTCAGTAATGAAGAATAGACCCAGGGGGCCATAGGTTCACTAGTGGCATCTCTCTAGAAAACAGGAAAATGACATGGTAAACAAATTACAGTTGGGCAGTGATTAAATTGCAATATTTATATTTATGACTATGATCATTCATGGTATAATCTCATATAGGAATTACATCCGTCATAAGTAGACCATTAATCCAGCTGCATCTACTACTAATACTCCACCCCAAAACCGCTATCCAGCATGCATCTCGAGGTATTAAGTTTGCAAGAAATAGAGCATCGCAATAAGCAAGATGACATAATGTAGACAGGAAAACATCAATCAATATGACGAGACCCCATCGTTTTATCCTTAGTGGCAACAATACAATACGTGTCTTTGCCCTTATTGTCACTTGGTTGGAGCACCAGAAGATTGAACCCATTACAAAGAACCACTCCCTCTGAAGAAAAACCCATTGAACTTGGCCAAAGAAGATAGATATATCGGAGTGCATGCAAAGCTATTTAATTATACAACAAGAAAACCTCAAAAGAGTCAATTGATTTCAACGAATAATCTGATCATAAAGTGACAATTCATCATATCCCAACAAACACACCACTGATTACATCGAAATGATCCCGATCATGTGAGGCAGCTCACGAGAACATGGTATTGCAGATCCAAGAGAGAGAGAGAGAGAGCCATATAGCTACTACTATGGGCCCTAAGGTCCTAATGGAACTACTCACACA
Organism: Elymus sibiricus; assembly: GCA_039707655.1. NCBI lineage: Eukaryota > Viridiplantae > Streptophyta > Magnoliopsida > Poales > Poaceae > Elymus > Elymus sibiricus. Next base: position 517,838,578 of record CM077666.1, read on the forward strand.
TGGTCATGGAGACAGCAAGGTTGATGAAGAAGCCTCCGACAACGGATTCCCCCTCCGGTAGAACTCCGGAACATGCCTCCAGATTGGATCTTCGCGAAACAGGAATTTGCGGCGGCGGAAAAATTCTTCTAAAAATACGGCGGAAGGTTTCGGTATTTATAGGGATTTATGACAAGATAAGTGCTTGAAGATATGCTGCGTGCTTGTTTAATTTCATTTGGCAAGAAGTGGGAGGAATCTGTTCCGTATGCCGAATTCTCGTACAACAACAGCTATCAAGCTAGCTTGAAAATGGCCCCCTTCGAGGTATTATATGGACGAAAGTGCCGAACCCCTTTGAATTGGTCAGAAACTGGGGAACGACCGCTCATTGGTCCGGATATTGTCCAACAAGCTAAAGAGCAAGTCCGTATCGTCCGGGAAAATCTCAAGGCGGCCCAGTCTCGCCAGAAGAGCAATTATGATCGAAAACACTGGGGATCAATCTATCAACCTGGTGAGCAAGCTTATCCGCGTGTGACTCCTATGAAGGGCACTCATCGCTTCGGACTCAAGGGCAAGTTAGCTCCTCGCTACATTCGACCCTTCCGCATTCTCGCCAGACGTGGACATGTGGCATATAAATTGGAGTTGCCGCCTCAGTTCTCTCACATCCACGACGTCTTCCATGTGTTGCAACTTCGTCGTTGCTTCAAGGATCCGCACCGAGCAGTGGATCATGAATTGCTCGAATTGCAAGATGATCTATCTTATAAAGAGCATCCGATTCGCATTCTTGATCAAGCTGAACGTCGGACCCATCAGAAGACAACCAAGTTCCTTAAAGTGCAGTGTCAAATCATACTGAAGATGAAGCCACTTGGGAACGCGAGGATCGTCTTCGCGAAGAATACCCCGATCTTTTTGCTTCTACCTCCTGAATTCTCGGGATGAGAATTTCTTTTAGAGGAGGAGATTTGTAACACCCCTGTGCAATGAGCTACAGTAATCCATCATGTTAATGCTAAGTCAAGTTGATTTGCAATGCTTGATCATATTGGATTAATATCTCATTTCAAATTCCACCACTGAATTCAATTCAAATTGCAAGTGAATTTTGAAGTTGCACAAAAATTGCTGAAAAATAGTTCATCATTTAGCAAATATTCCAAAACTAATATTTGTTCAGGAAAATAACATCACCTATTTGCGAAAATGGGCTATAGCAATTAAAACAGTGCTATTTCAGCATTTTAAAATGCCATTTCATTTATGAAAAATTCAAATGGATTCAAAAGCCTCCCAAACTTTTTGTGGCAGTGCACAATATTCCCTAGTATTTGTTTTGACCAGCTCCACATTTTTGCAAAGTCATTTGCTGGCTAAAAATAAATGCAAATAGCTGCTGGAAAAAGAAAGCAGAAAAGAAATTGGAAAAAGGCTGGGATGTACTGTGCATGTGGGCTTAAGTTCAAACAGTGCCAGGCCCAGCCCACCTCTCTCTTACTCCCTCCTCCTGCCTCTCTCTCCCCGCGTGTCGGCGCGCCCCTGGCCGTGCGCGCGCGCACTGACGAGGCGGCGACATGGCGCCGCTACAGGGCCGCCGAGGGGATAAGGACGCGCCCCCTCGGCCTCCCCGTCGTCCTCATCCACTTCCCCCCTCCTATCTCGGCCTCTCTCGCCCGCGCGCGAGCTCACTCGAGCGCTGCCGTGGCTGCGCCGCCACCCCCGCGTAGCCACCGTCGTCGTCTAGCCCTTCCGCCGTGTCCAGCCACTCCGCCGTCGTTCGCTACATCGTCCACGCCCACGAACGCGAGCCGGGGAGCACCGCAGCGACCGCCTTGTCTCCGTCTTGTTCCTCGGATCCCGAAGCTCGCCGCCGTCGATTCGCCATCGCCACTGTGCTCCCATTCACCCAACGGCCACCGTGTGCCACGCGGTGAGCACCCGCACCGAACCCCTCTCCTCTCCCCTCCTTTCCACGCCTGTAGCTAGCCCCGCCATTGTGGCCGAACGCGTTGCCGCCGTTGAGCTCGCCACCGTGGCCATAGCTGCTATCACGCGCGTTTGAGCTCGTAGCCGAGATCCTGGAGCTCCCAGGAGCCCAACGCACCCATGCACACGCCCTCCCGTGCCCCGCATCACCGTATCCGAGCTCGGCCGATTCCGGCCGTCCGCCGCGCTGCTCGCCGCCGTCGCCACGGGCCGTTTCCGGCCACGCCACCGCCACAGTTGGACGCGCCGTTGAGCGCACATTCGAACGCGCCATCCCGCGCTCGATTTGGCCCACTGTGGGCGATTTCCGCCGCAGTCCCGCACGCACCGCCACATTTTGGGGTCGCCGGCGACGAGTCGCCGGCCACCGCCGACGTGGCACGGGTGGGGTCCACCCTGGGTCGCTAACCAGCGGGCCCCAGGGGCCTAGTTGACTGGGTTGACCAGTGAACCGTGCTGACTAGGCAACCCCAGTCACTGACAGGCGGGTCCGACTCGCTAGTTAAATTATTTTCTAAATTAACTTAATATGATAATTAGTTTAGTCACTGACAGTGGGGTCCCACCTAGCTAATTAACCCAGTTAATTAAAATAATGCACTGGATTAGCTTCGATGAATGACATGTGGGTCCCAGTGGTCAGGTTTGACCTGGACCGGCTGGGTTGACTGCTGACGTCACGCTGAGTCACTGCTGTTGCAATAAAGTATTTTCTATGATTTTCAAAATTAAAATTAATTCCAAGAATTTTATAAAATTGCTTAAAACTTTGAAAATTCGTAGAAAATAATCCGTAGCTCAGATGAAAAAGTTTTCTACATGAAAGTTGATCAGAAAATGAGACGAATCCGAATATGCCCTCCATGAAGCTGTCACATGCCCACAACACTGCAAACATGGAACCTTCCCCTCCGGTTCATCTGTCTGACAGATGCCGAAAACCGGGAAAATATTCCCAGATATTTTCCCGCTTCGTCTCTAACGTGTAGCACTACGATAGGACCCAGCACAGCATATTGCCATGCCATGCATAAGTGTTGCTTTTGGTTGCTTGTATTTATTGTTTATTCCCCCTCTTCTTCTCCGGTAGACCCCGTGACCGACGCTGCCCCTGAGGACTACTACGCCCAGACGACCAGACCTTTTCAGCAGAGCTTCCAGGCAAGCAAAACCCCCTTGATCATCCCTATATCGCCCATTCCTTCTCCCTCATGCTTGCATTAGAATTTGCTACTGTATTTGATTGCTCCTACTCTGATGCATAGCCTATTTTTGTAACTGTTGTTGATACCTTACCTACTATCCTAAAATCCTTAGTATAGGTAGGTTAGTGATACATCAGTGGCCCCTCACCCTTGTCCTTGTTGCCCCGCTTTGTTACCGGTGCCTCGATCAGTGTGATCAATGTACAGAGCCCGACACATCACCGCACACCCCCTAAGTTGTACGACTCTGCAGAGGCACTATCGAGTGATGAGGGTGATACCTCCTACCTCATTCCTGGTGATACCTCTGTAGTATAGCTAGTCGGTTGTGGGTTACCAAGGGTGATTCCTCTTTCACCACCTCCGATGATGCCTCTGTCGTGCAACCCCTCAAGGGTGAACCCATCGAGGGTGATTCCTCCGAGTTCACCTTGACGGTCGCATCGAGTTGGAATCCAATGAGGGTGATTCCTCGGGTTCCTCCTTGATGTGATGAACACACGAATACCTTGACTTTTATATCAGTCCCTGATTAAAGTCGGGTCGGCCCCGAGGGGTACCCACGAGAAATGTGGAGTCGGGTTGACCGTGATGGTACCCGCAAGTGAATTACGAGGCGCGGCCGGGCAGGCAGATTGCCTCAGGAGAGGGAGGAGAGGGATTGGGCCTGGCCCTTGCCGCAAGTCCTCGAGACGGGGCGACTAGACCATAGATCGTGGAGCACTGATTGTCACCGCGAGCTCCCAACACACTAATGGGTTAGGATATCTGAGCTGAGAAGGCCTTTGGCCTTTTCACACTAACCACCACGCAGGAATAGTATGGGCACTCGGCTTCGTATGTATCAGCCGAAGTTCTTTAGACGTCAGCAGTTGAGTGGCACGCGCCCGGGTGGACCGCGAAAGCCTGCGTGTGTATACAGGGGCTAGGTCTGGTCCCGGCCGTCCTCGCAACATGCAGGAGTGCAAAGGGAGATGGGCCCAAGACCCCTGAGCGCTTAGGGTGTTGACCGGCGTGCTGGCCTCTCTGTTGAGCCTATGTAGGGCTACGGCGTGTCGATCAGCCGAGGCCGGCATGACCCGATAAAAGTGTGTTCGGCCAGAGTTAATCGAGCATGTTGGGTAAGTTGGTGCACCCCTGCAGGGAAGTATATCTATTCGAATAGCCGTGTCCACGGTAACGGATGCTCGGAAAGTATCCCGATCTACTACAACTAGAACTGGATACTTGTGAACTTAATTAAATATGTTAGCTCCGGGATTGCTTTCTCGCACGGAGTCGTGGAAGGATCTCTGGGCATTGCTACTATATTCTTACTACTATATGTTATGTTACTAATCTGCACTCTTCTAATGCTGCAAGACGCTGAAGATGCTAGTCTTCGATAGACTTGGCTTTCCTCTCTATTCTGGCATTTTTGCAGTCTAGTCCACAAGCCCCCTCTTTTGATACCGATGCTTACATATAATAGATCTGATGTAAGTCTTGCGAGTACTTTGGATGAGTACTCACAGTTGCTTTGCTACCTCTTTTTCCCCATACCCGATTGCTGCGATTAGATGACGGATCCCAGGAGCCAGCTGATCCCGCCGACGACTACTACTACCCCACTGACGGAGCCTATTACTACGTGGAGACCGACGACCAGGATTAGATAGGAGGCTCCCAGGTAGCAGTCCTGCGCCTTTTTGATCAGATGTCATTGTTTTGCTCAGCCTTTTTAAGGCAGACTTGTTTAACTTTATGTCTGTACTCAGATACTATTGTTGCTTCCGCTAACGCTTGTTCATGAGCTTATGTATTCGAGCCCTTGAGGCCCCTGGCTTGTAATATAAATCTTGTATGACTTTTATTTGTGTTTAGAGTTGTGTTGTGATATCTTCCCGTGAGTCCCTAGGCTTGATCGTGCGCATTTGCGTGTATGATTAGTGCACGGTCGAGTCGGGGGCATGACAAATACGCTCTTCAGTACTTTACAAAAAGTGTTGCAACATGGTGGAAAATGCATTAAGCCATACAAGGAAGTAATGGAGCAAAAGCTTGGGAGGAATTCAAGGAGACTCTGTTAAGATCCCGTCTCATCCGGAAACCTTATGATAGTAAGATAAAGAATCCCGGTGCATGCAAGGTTTGCGGAGAAATAGGACACACCCATGAAGAGCACCATGATGGATGCCCTCTTTGTGAAGAAAATTACCCAGCTGGGGAATGCCCAACTGGGCAGGTGACTTGTTTCTTGTGTGAAGGAACTGGCCACTATCCGGCTCAGTGTCACATTTACCCCATGGTGCAACAAACTGTCTGGAAGCAGAAAGAAGGAATGGAAGAAGCCCTCCGAGAAGGTATGGAAGTACCTGTGGTGAAGGATGTTGTGATGGACCCTAATGGAGGAAACCCAATCAAAGTTTGCACCAAGTCATGCTATGCATGTGGAGAAGAAGGACGCATATCTCAGTATTGCACGAAGAAGGGAACTGAGTATCTAGGTGAGTTCCCGACAGCAGAAGTGGAGTATGACCCACTGAAATAGAGGATCTGATTGGTACGATGAAGACCAAGAATAGGAAACAAAAACCTCCCCAGAACTGCCCATTTTCTGCAGAAAAGGACCTGAGTCATATCATATGTTTCAAGTGCAAGAAGTCAGGTCACTATTTCGATAGATGTCCAGAAAAGAAGCTAAAAATCCAAGGAGCCTACATAATCACAAAGAAGCCCCGAGACATGTCGGAATTCATTTGTTTTCGCTGCAAGGAGGCAGGACATTTTGCCAGGGAATGTTCAGATCAGAAGAAAGCTGGAGCTAAGTAGTTGAGATTTTGATATTGGTAATAAGTGTAGTAGGAAGCAATTCTATTTTCATAAGTATGATGAGTTGAGTTATGTAATGCAAGTCTCGGAGATTGTAATAATATGTCATATGCTGAAAGGCTTTATGAAGTTGTTATGTTGTTAACATTTATCTTGGAACTGATTATGTGGGTAAACATGGATGAAATTGAGTTGTTGATGCATAAACTGGGATTTTGATAAAGTTCAAGGATACAATAGAATATGGTCAATGGATAACCCAGTACATTTTGTTTTAAGGATGACAATACCCTGTAAGATGTTGGGAATTGAATTTGAAGTTTTGTTTGGATGATATGAATGCTTACCCAAGGAGATGCATACATTATTCTGAATACCCCTTCTATCTTACAACTGCAGATGACAACCCTTTATGAGTCTTTCCTCAAGGGCCCGGAAACCATCATGACCCTGACTAGTGATCATGATTACCCCAAGATCCTGAAGGACATGATAAAGCATATTCACCTTGAAGGAGATGCAGTTTACAAAGGCTATCCTTTCATGGAAAATGGAGTGGAACTTTGGTATGTGGAAGTACACCTCCACCGGGTGAAAGGAGTTTGCCCGAAGACGATGGGTCAATACTTTTACATCTCACGTGTACCCCGAGCAACTTTCTTCGACTCTGTTCGTGAAGCTGTCATGGACGCCATACGTCAGATTGGAGAAATACTGGAAGCAAGGCTCTGTCACACTCAGGAATACCTGTGAGAGGTACATGCAGAGATGATGGAGATGAAGCTCATGGCCACAATGATGAAGCAAAAGGTGGATGATTTCAAGGAGCACCTCGTTCAATTCTAGTGGGACTAAATAATCCTCAAGGAGGACCCATAAATAAAGTTGGAAGCAATGCTTGACCATACAAACTATGTGGATGGCAGCATTTGTAATAAAGTACTTTTGATTGGAGTTTTGAGAAATGATTAATGATGTAATAAAGGATTTCATATGAAAAGAATATGATTTATGGATGACTTTGTGCATTTCATGGTGATATTTCTCTGTGTGAACAACAGACCAATGGAAAGGAAAATGTATTCCACTAAGTGGAGTTTGGACGAAATAAGTTTGATTTCGTGGTTAGCCCATGAGTATGACAGAATGAAGTACTATTGGATTTAGAGGAAGTGTAATGGTGGAATATGGAATAGTTGTAACTCCTCGGATGAGTTAAACCTATACAAGTGCTGAAGTGGACCCATAACCCACAGGCCCAGGATATGACCAAGGTACAAGCACAATCTTGTTGAAGGAAGAATTCTGGAAGAAGCTGTGATTTGACCAACAGACGTTTCATAGGGGGTTACGCAAAAACCCGAGAGTTGTGAAGAAACGATAGATGTTATGTTTGGCTTGTAGAACCAATGGATTTACCCGAACCTAGTTCGAGGATAAGAGAAATTCATCAATGCTTGTGAGAATGCCCGAGTGTTAGAAATGCGAGATTCGCTAAACCTTATACAGGGTAATGATTTGTGTACGGAATGGGTTGATCACCATACCGACTTACTCATATCATATGCTCTTGCTATTTGGAATGGTAAATATGGAGTGACTTACCAGTAGTAGAGAGACGATGATCGTTCAAAACTTTGCTTAAGCCTTAGAATGGTATGATAAGAAACCCTCGTACAAGGCAGTTGTAGCCACATCGTAGGTTAAACGGTGAGATTTAGCCCAGACCCAATTCCTGCAGAAACCCGTAATTGTTGACCACCATGAGATTTCCGATAGTTGCTTAGAATTGGCGACAGACTTGTCAGCTAGAAGACCCAGTCTCGGGAACAGTCTTAATTTGATGAAAGGACCCAGGATTTTGAGAAAAGAGGTTATGCCCTTACCGGAAGAGCACCAGTGAAGGAATTATTCCGGAGGATATGAGCAGACAGACACCGTCAACCCAAAGGAAAGAAATACCGGAGTTTGATGTACCCATGACCATGATTTTAAGTTTGGTAGCAACCCAGACTTTTCGATCAATGGATTTGCTGGAAGACCCCAACCCTAACCTTTTCTTGCAAGCCTCTCCAAATCTCGAGGACGAGATTCATTTTAAGTGTGGTAGATTTGTAACATCCCAAAATTCTAAATTTTAGAATGTTATATTAAATAAATAAATAAATAGGATTGATTGTTTGATTGTTTGTTGATTGAATGATTGAAAGTGAGTGAAATTTGAAACTTTTTGAAAGTTTAATGAGAGGGAATGAAATGACTTTCCCTAAACTTTCACCTTGCATTTTGATCCCCATGAATTCAAATTCATTTCTTCACAAAACCCTAGAGTGAAGATGATATGACTTCTTCCATTTAAAGAAATGAGAAGGGTTTTGAAAGGACTGAATTCTAATTGAAAATATTTCAAATTCAGAAACTTTATGCAACTCAATGATTTTCATGAGAGAAGATAAAATGACTTCTTCAAATTATATGAAATATGAGTTGGAAGTTTAAAAGAATCAAATTGAAAGTCCCTTTGAAGTTATTTTGAAACCCACTTTCAATTTGAAGTTATTTGAATTTCAAATTTCAAAACCTCTGGAAATATTCAAAAAGAGAGAAGTAATATGACACTTAAAATATTCAGGGCCATTTGAAATATATTTGGCTAAATAAAAACAGAAAAGAATTCCAAATGGTTTGAAACTGAAATTCGAACTCATTTGAGTGTTTTATCAAATTATTTTTCTCCAAAAGAAAATAAATGGAAAATAGGGTAACATGATTCCCTTCAATAGAAAAATGGATAAAAATAAATTTGAATTCCTTTTGGTATTTTAAAATAATTTTATTTGCATTTTAAATGCAACAATAGTACTATTTGAATTATATGAATTTTTGTGGATTTTATTTGACATTGAAAAATAGTGCATGTTTTAGGAAATCTTTTTATGATCATTTTGATATATTATATGACTATATGAGATTTTCATTTATTTTGTTTCCTTTAAATTTTATTTTTGCTGTTTTTATTTTAGAAAGAAAATCCTGCTCGAGGCCTAGGCCCAACTGGCCTGGCCGACCCAGCCCCGCGCGCGCCACCCGAATCCCCTACGCGCCGGTCGCCCGCTCCCCTCTCCCTCCACCCTCTGCCGCTGACCACTGGGCCCCACCTGTCCGCCCGAAACTCCGCGGCGACCACCTTCTCCTTCCATCCCTATACGCATGCCCGAACGGCAACGCATCGCCGCCTGGATCCCTCGGGATCCGTATCTCCGACGCCTCCCTCTCCAAGCCGCCATGCCATATAAAAACCCCTCGGGATCCTCTTCTGATTGCCCCTAAAGCCCTCGCCCGAGACCCACCGTACCGCACGCCCACGCCATTCGGATCTCCGCCACCGAAGCTCCGACCGTCGTCGATTTCATCACCGGTGAGCACTCCCGTGAGCCCCTCCTCTGTACCTCGGCGTATTTCACCATTGCGGTTTGTTTTGACATCTTTTTGCCTCTCCTTGACATCTACAGAGACCTCCCCGAGCTCACCCGTCCACCGCTGGAGCTGCAACTCACCCAAACCTCGCTGTCATCGTCCCGCTCGTTCCCGACGTCCCCGGCCAACCCCGACGCCACCATCGGACGTGCCACTCAGCGTCGCCCTCGCCCGTGACCTCGCCCGAAGCAAACGACCACCGGAGCTACGCCGGCGACCATGCCCGAAATGACCCCGCCGTCGAGCACCTCGCAGTAAGCCACCGCTGCTACCCACCGCTCGATCTCCATCGACGACGCATATTAGATTGTGTAGTTTTTCTTATTAGGACGAAACGGTACGCGGTTTTACTCACGGTTTTATCCGGTTTAGGTCGAACCGAGCCGGCGATTTTTCTTTTATTTAACCGCAGCCGCCGAATCCTTTAAGTAACGGCTGTCTGCCGTTTAGCTCCCGCAGCACACACCCGTAGCCAGTCAGAAGCCGCCACGTAACAGTGGCCGATCCGTAGCGTTTCTGTTTTTATTTACAGAAATAGTTTCTGTTTTAGAAACTTAATATCTGTTATGTTTTAGATCCAAATTGTGTGATTCTTTTTGCTTTAGATTCAAAATTTTATGAAGTTTCTATTGTTGCACTTGAATTTTAAATTTGAGCAGTTTACATTTGAATTTGATGAAATTTGCTCAAATCACTAATTTGGCCATATCTTGAGGTAAAAAAAATATTTCTGATTGATTCTTTTGCTACTGTTTTATTATTGTTTTGTTTATCTAGTAGCATTTAGTGATTTATTTTTAGTTTAATTTAAATTAGGTTTATTGCAAAAATAGTACTATTTTAGTATAGTTTTGTTTTATTTCATTTTCTTTTTGTTTTAAATGATTTTAATTATTTTCTTTCGTGTACAGTTGACAAATATGTTTATATTGTTTTTCTTTTCTTTTGTATTAAAGTTTGTCTATGTCATAATATGAGTTTTATAAAAGCTCTTTAGGTGATTCTTTTTGCTAGGGAAAAATATGCTAAAATACTTTCTGTCTATTATTTAGTTTTAAATTTTGTTTTCTGTTAAGTTATTAGTTTAGTATTTTTCTTTGCTGTTAAAGTTATATTTAGGACAAAACTATTTTGTTGGTTGTGGCTAAGTCAGAGAGTTTTATTACTAATTTTTTTAGTGTTTTTCTTTTTGGAATTTCTCTTTGGAATTTATTTGGTTTTCTTATTGATTCCTTTATTGATTTATTTGTTGCTTTTATTTTGATTGAGTGTATTATGATTGATAGAATTGATTGCTTGAGTGTTTGCTTATATGAATACTATGTTTGATTATATAGATTTTCTCGGAGTGACGAATAGTTCTATCAAGTTCATTTTCTGAGAGAGATATTATCTCCATCAACTTACCAGGCAAGTTCACTTTGACCATTTTATTCATACCAATGTTTTTATTGCATTTAGTGTCACCGTTCAACAATCCCTCCACTAGTGATTGAATCTTGTAGCTGAGTAGAATGCATGAGGTAGGAACCCATTCCCCCGTTACCAAACCCGGGAACGTCATTTATTTTAATGCTATGCCATAGTAGACGGGGTTTGGTATGAGTGTTCGTGAGTGGTGTGAGAAGGAGAACTCTGCGTCAATGACGACAACTTCATGAAGACTCTACGTCAATGACGACAACTCCATGATGGCATCTTCATGGCCTGCATCTTCAAGACCTCAAGACTTCAAGACTCGAGACAAGATTTCAATACACACTACTGGGTGGAAATTGGACCGTGCGGCACCCTGGAGTACCCAGTGGATGCGTTGTGAGCTGGAGTAGGCCAGTACTCATGTGGAAAGTTCCACCCAGACTCAAAGAGACGGAAGAATACTTCATGCCCGGAAGCTTACCTGTGCAACCGCAAGTAATTATGGGCTCTGGTTTGGTTGACCTTAGTTGTGACTCTGGCTGGGACGGTGCTAGCAGATGTAGAACTACGGTAGGATTGGATGAGCATTGGACAGTGGTCAGAGGTACTCTTCGAAAGACCATGTTTCGGTCGTCTTATTCTCAAACACCATGAAGTGCGAGAACGTAAAAAGAGGGATCGAATCTTGTGGGTAAAGTGCACAACACTCTGCAGAGTTAAAACCTAATCGATTAGCCGTGTTCCCGGTTACGGACAATTTGAACCTCTGGACTTGGATCTATCTCGGAACTCTCAACAATAGATTGATAACTAAATGTGGGTAACTTATGATATTTGTGGGCTATGAGACAACGGTTGGCGGAACCATGTCATAGTAGATAACTCTGTATGTGAAGACTCCTGATATTCCATTCTTGTAGGGAAAATAAAACCAGTTTTTATGCAAAAACTCAGTCACAGAGCCAAAGCCATATTGCATATAGAATAGTTTTATCATCTGTTTCTCTTATTTGTGATCTTGCCGGTACATTTGATTTAGTGACCTACACGGCTACAACGTATCATGTTGCAGGATTTTTCTACGACGAGTGAGTTTCGTTGTAGGGTTACAGTCTACACTCAACCTGCCGATGGCGTTGATCGGACTCCACACCCGTTTGACTATTTCCGCTGAGACTTATAAGGTATATATCCGTTTTACATTAATTATACATGTGATTGCCCTTTGATATATACATTGATGTACTGTGTGTGTGCTAGGATACTGATCCAGGGATGGCATAGATACACAGAGGCTTGACCGTTTGAGGTCGGGTCGCTACACTATAATAGCATGGAACAATAAAAAATTATAGATACGTTGGAGACGTATCAACCACCACGCGGAATAATGATTTATGGGGCCCTCGGCGTTGTCATTTCATCCCGAAAGCTCTGTCAGACATCACAATGGAGCGGGCTGATTGTTGGAGTGAGCGGATACTGCCTGCTGTGTATATAGAGGTGGGCTGGGTCCCCGACCAGTCCCGCAATGTGTAGGAGTGCTTAGGGTGATCGGTCGATTACCCCTTCACGCTTAGGATGTAGACCGACGTATTGAACTCTCTGGAGAGCTGAGGTAGGACTTCGGCGTGTCGATCATCCGAGGCCGGGCATTGCCCAGAAAAGTGTGTCCGGCCAAAGGTAATCGAGCGTATTGGGCTATGTGGTCCACCCCTGCAGGGAAGACAAAATATTCGAATAGCCGTGTTCACGGTAACGGTCAGCTTGGAGATGTATCCCGATCTTATACTAACTTGAACGGGATACTTAATAAAAGACACCCAGATAAAGTTGAAATAGCTAAGTGATGGCTTTCTCGCAGGGAGTCAAGAGAGGATCTCTGGGTATGCTACTACTACATAATTACAATAATGTTATTATATTTGCTCCTCTCTTCTGATGCTGCAAGAGCGGATAGTCTTCGTTAAGTTAAGCTTCTCCCCTTATTCTGGCATTTCTGTAGTTTAGTCGAAAGATATAGCCCCATTCCTTTGATACCGATGCATATCTAGTATAGATCTAATGTAAGTCTTGTGAGTACTTTGGATGAGTGCTCATAGTTGCTATGCTATCCTTTTCATTCACCCGGTTGCTGCAACAGCTGGTAGCACCGCGGATGTAGGTTATCCCAATGGTGCGTACTATGTGGAGACCGACGTCGACGAGTAGTTCGGAGGTCCCAGGCAGGAGGCATGTGCCTTTTCGATAGTGTCGTTGTTTTGCTCAGCCTTCTTCAAGCAAAACTTGTCTAACTATGTCTGTACTCAGATAATATATGCTTTCATGACCGATGTATTATGGGTCCTTGTGGCCCTGGTTTGTAATATAAAGATTTATGTTTAAAATTGTATCGTAGAGTTGTGTTGTGATATGAACGTGACTCACCATTCGTAATCGTGCATGATGCGTGTACGATTAGTGCACGGTTGTGAACCGGGGGTGTCACAAGTTGGTATCAGAGCCGACTGCCAGCAAGAACCCCCCAAAACTCCTTGGTCGATGTTGAGTCTAGTCTTGAAAAAAAACTATTTTCGAATTAGTAACAGTGCTGTGTGGCTGACGGGCCCATGTTACATATGGATGGGATTAGGATCTTTTATTCTGCAACTTTACTCTGGGTTCTGAACTTCTCTTCTCTTCGGGTTAAAGATTTTGCTAACTCTAATTCTAGGTTCTCGCGATGATTCCGTTCCAGAGATCCAATTACTTTCAGTTACCCCCTTCATTTCCGCAATACCGTCAGTTGCTGAAGTTTGACTCCTTTGGGAACCTCTTTTCTTTGAGATGATTCCAACGAGACAGATTGTACGCCAGACTACGTCTTCTGGAGTATCAGGAGCACCTACTGTGCTAGTCGAGCTTTTGACTTACCTGGAGTATCGCTGGCACCCCGAGTACACCGTGTACGAGCAGTACCACGACTTTAACCAGGAGCAGTACCATGCCGATGTCCGTATCTTTTCTTTAGAGGTGAACTCCACTACTGCGCTGCACACCGCTCATGGTGTTGGAGTGACCATTGATATGGTAGTCCATGATGCTGCTTATGCTTGTCTGACTCGTCTTCGTGGAGAGTACCAAGAGTTGGATAATTACCCTTTCAGACACATTCCGACTGCTGCCAGTGAGGGTGAAGAAGGATACTACATTGGTATATACTCCCCTCTCTTACGCAGGTCATCCCCTACGCAGGTTTTGGTCCAGCATGCTGATGGTCTGGATCATGCTACACGACCTCTTCGCTACGAGTTGTTTGCCACTCGTGTGCGCCTTTATGATGCTCTGACGCACTTGCTTCCTTTTGTCTTATCTCTACAACTTCCACTGTTCGTGATCTACCCTGCCAGGACCGTGATGCCTCCTGGTGTTGCTTGGCCTGCAGTTGGAGGTTACATGATCCATGTATTAAACTCTAAGTATGAAACCTTCTGCAAGACATGGTTGCTACTAAGTATTCTGCCGCACATCTGTTTTCTATCAAAATGTATGCATGACCCCTACAACTGTCTCTCATACTTCACTGTCGTTACAATTGTTAACCCACCTCTGTTGTTCTATTCAGAATGGCTAGAGGACGTGGTCGTGGTCATGGTGATGCCAATCCACCACCTCTACCTTACGTTGCCGCCATGATGGCACAGTTTGAGCTGAACCGCCAGTTCATGGCCGGGATTATGAACCAGTTCCCCAACCCCAATGATCAGCACCAGCCTGGTCCGGTCACACTTCAGGACTTTGTGCGCGTCAACCCAGCTATCTACCACAACTCCACAAACCTGCTAGATGCTGATGACTGGCTTTGTGATATCACATTTGAGATGGACTCTGCAACGTTACCCCTGCCAACTACGTCACCTTTGTGGCATACCATCTGACGGGTCCAGCTGCACAATGGTGGGACAGCCACAGGTGTATGTTGCCTGTCGGGACCATCGTTACTTGGCCTGAATTCCAGACTGCCATCCGTGCACATCATATCCGTCAAGGACTGATGGACAAGAAAAAGAAGGAATTCCGCAACTTCACTCAGGGCTAAAAGATAGTTGATGCATATCAGCGAGAAATTCTTGAGTTGGCTCGATATGCAGAAGATGATGTCTCCACTGATGCTCGCAAGCAGGAGAAGTTTCGCAAAGGACTGCACCCTGACCTGACGCTCGCACTTAGCCTCCATGAGTTCCTCGACTTCGCAACCCTTGTCAACAAGGCCATTCAGTCAAAGACCAGTCAGACTGAACACCAGGAGTCACTAAAGCACACTCATGACGTTGGCTCATCTTCGGGGCCGTCTGCTCAGAAGTGCTGAATGTGGATTCCACACATCTACCGTCAAGCTACGCCAGCACCGAGGCCTTCTTATGTTGCACCTCATCTGCCTCCGCCACCAAAACAACTTAGAAATCAAGGTGGACAGCCCAATACTATGGCTCATTGTCCAAATGATGGCTTATGCTTCAATTGTGGACAGCCAGGGCACCATGCCAGAGACTGCCGTCCGAATCAGCTGCCACTTCCTTCCACTAGTCATGGAAATGGCCGTGGCAATAACTATAATACCAGGCCGCCTGCATTCGGTCGTGGTCATGCCAACCATGTGGACATTGAAGAATCACAGGAGGAACCAAGCATCGTCATGGGTACCCTTCCCATTAATTCTGCACCAGCTTCTGTTCTTTTTGATTCAGGAGCATCGCATTCATTCATCTCCAAAAAAATTGCACTCATGCATGGAATACCTTATGAACAGATGCATTCCCCATTAGTTTTTAGTACCCCGGGATCCCATTGTCATGCCACCATGATGGCCTGATGTCTACTACACAACTTGCTCTTGTAGACTCGTGTTGGGCCTCCAAGCGCAGAGGTTTGTAGGACAGTAGCAATTTTCCCTCAAGTGGATGACCTAAGGTTTATCAATCCGTGGGAGCCATAGGATGAAGATGGTCTCTCTCGAACAAACCTGCAACCAAATAACAAAGAGTCTCTTGTGTCCCCAACACACCCAATACAATGGTAAATTGTATAGGTGCACTAGTTCAGCGAAGAGATGGTGATACAAGTGTAGTATGGATAGTAGATATAGGTTTTTGTAGTGCGAACAATAAAAAAACAGCAAGGTAGCAAGTAACAAAAGTGAGCATAAACGGTATTGCAATGCTTAGAAACAAGGCCTAGGGTTCATACTTTCGCTAGTGCAATCTCTCAACAATGCTAATATAATTGGATCATATAACCATCCCTCAACGTGCAATAAAGAATCACTCCCAAGTTCCTATTAGCGGAGAACATAAGATAGAAATTGTTTGTAGGGTACGAAACCACCTCAAAGTTATGCTTTCCGATCGATCTATTGAGCTATACCTATAAGTGTCACAAAGAGCCCTAGAGTTCGTACTAAAATAGCACCATATCATACACATCAACCAACCCTAATGTCACCTAGATACTCCAATATCACCACAAGTATCCGTGAGTTGATTATACGACATGCATCAAACAACTTCATAATCATAATATTCAATCCACACAAAGAACTCCAAGGAGCACCCCAAAGTTTCTATCGGAGAAAAGATAATGAAAACGTGCCAAAACATAGCTTACCCCAATGTCACCACGGGAATCCGCGAGTTGAGTGCCAAAACATATATCAAGTGAATCAATATAATACCCCATTGTCACCACGGGTATTCATATGCAAGACATACATCAAGTGTTCTCAAATCTCAAATATTCAATCCAACAATAACGAAACCTCAAAGGGAAAAGATTCGATTCATCACAACAATGATAGAGAGGAAAGAAAGACCATATGATCCAACTGTATTAACAAAGCTCGCGATTCATCAAGATCGTGCCAAATCAAGAACACGAGAGAGAGAGAGAGAGAGAGAGAGAGAGAGAGATCAAACACATAGCTACAGGTACAAACCCTCAGCCCCTAGGGTGAACTACTCCCTCCTCGTCATGGAGACCGCCGGGATGATGAAGATGGCCTCCAGTGATGCTTTTCCCCTCCGGCAGGGTGCCGGGAAAGGGCTGTAGATGAGATTGTGGAGGTACAGAGGCTTGCGGCGGCGTAAAAACTCATCTAGGGTTATTTCTGGGGGTTTCTCTATTTATAGGATTTTTCAGCGTTGGAATCAGGTCAGACGGAGCCACATGGGCCCCACGAGGTACCAGGGCGCGCCTTGGGGGGAGGGGGTGGCGTGCCCTGGTGCCTCGTGGGCACTGGGTGGCCCCCCTCCAGTGGGTATTGGTTCCAGTATTTTTTATTTATTCCATAAAAAATCTCCAAAAAGTTTCATCCAATTCCAAGAACTTTTATTTCTGCACAAAAGAACAACACCATGGCAATTCTGCTGAAAACAACGTCAGTCCGGGTTAGTTCTAATCAAATCATACCAAAACCATATAGAATTGTTATAAACATGGCATGAATACTTCATAAATTATAGATACGTTGGAGACGTATCAGCATCCCCAAGCTTAATTCCTGCTCGTCCTCGAGTAGGTAAATGATAAAAGAAATAATTTATGAAGTGTGAATGCTAGCATAGTGCATAAGTTTGTTCAATGATAATTTCATTCACTTTTTCTAGCATCAATATATATCATAATCAGTAGCTCATCTCATAAAACTTCTCATGATCAAGTAGCAAGCTATTCACATGTTTAAAGTATAGGCCATAAACTTTCTTGAAAACTAACAAACTATGTTCTCAGTCATCAAACAATTGCAATTCATCTTATTTTCAGGAAGGGTCTATGTAAGAGCTTTGATCTAGCAAATTCCACATACTCAACCATCATTTAGTCTTCCATGATTGCTGACACTCAAAGCATATTTTTAGAACAAACCGTTTCAGTCAAACACATAGGAAGATAGGGGCTTAATGTTTCGCCTCCCAACTTATTTATCTCAGGGATAATGTAAACAATAATAACTTATGATCACCTATATTCAACTGGATATATGTGCCTGAATCTTTCCCTACCACATAATGCTTGCCAACTAAAGAATAAATAGAGCGGAATAGGAATGAACATTAATGACTCTTGCATAAAAGTAAATACAGAAAAGTAAATACAGAAAAGTAAAAGATAGGCCCTTCGCGGAGGGAAGCAGAGGTTGTCATGCGCTTTTTGTTGTTGGATGCATAAGCCCTTAATGCAAAGGAATGTCACGTTATATTGCCCCTTGTGATAGCAACCTTTATTATGCAGTCCATTGCTTTTATTTCTTTACCATCACAAGTTCGTACAACGCTTATTTTCCCTTGCAATAAAAGATCATACATATTTTAGGAGCAATTTTTATTGCTTTTTGCACCGATGACAACTTACTTGAAGGATCTTATTCAATCCATAGGTAGATATGGTGGACACTCATGGCAAGAAACTGGGTTTAAGGGTTTTTGGATGCACAAGTAGTATCTCTACTTAGTACAAATTTTTGGCTAGCAAAAGATCCTAAGCAAGCACCACATGTTAGAGGATCCATGACAATATAACTTCTATGTGAATATAAACAAACATAACTCATTACGTTGTCTTCCTTGTCCAACGTCAACTACTTGATCAAGCTTGAAAATAATTAATGGGGGCTCACAATCATAGAAGATGTCCAAGATAGTATATTTATATGTGAAATTTCTCTTCCTTCAAATTTCTTTCATGAATTATTCAAGTGACCAATTCTATGTTTGTTAACTTTCAATAAATTTTACCACTTATACTTCTTGTATGTGAAGTCACTACTCCCCATGGGACAAGCATATGAAGCATATAAATTTCAACTTTATGATATTCAATTCATTTCAACAATTTACTCATAAGATATGAGTGAAGAACAAGAGTAAATGACAAACTACTCCAAAAAGATATAAGTGAAGACCAAATGAGTAGTTAAGTAAATAGCTAGCTATGTGAGGACTCTCTCTCATTTAAAATTTCAGATCTTGATAATTTTATTCAAACAACAAAGAAAACAAAATAAAATGACATTCCAAGAATAGCACATATCATGTGAAGAAACAAAAAAAAAACTTAGGCTCAACCAAGACTAACCGATAATTGTTGAAGAAGAAAGGTGGGATGCCTATCGGGGCATCCCCAAGCTTAGTTGCTTGAGACTTCTTGAAATATTATATTGGGATGCCTTGGGCATCCCCAAGCTTGAGCTTTTGTGTCTCCTTAATTCCTCTCATATCACGGTTTCCCTAAATCTTAAAAACTTCATCCACACAAAACTCAACAAGAACTCATGAGATAAGTTAGTATAAATCAACTCAAAACCTTAACATTATCTACTGTAGCAAATCACAAAAATTATAACTAAACATTGCATACTAAATGCCTCTTCATATTTAATACTCCTATCCACAAATAGAAACATTAAACACGCAAAGATATGCAAACAATGCAACTATAACAGCAATCTGCCAAAACAGAACAGTCTGCAAAAGGGGAATAAGAATCCATACTTCCCTAACTCCAAAAATTCTGAAAAATTACCACGTGACAGAAAACTCATGCATTCTTGCTGTGTAAAAATTTCAGATTTTTATCATGTTCTGCCTATTCAGGAATATTCTGGACATAACAGAAAACTTTCTGTTTTCAAACAGCAACACATGAACTTGCAAACTGAGCATGGTAAAGGCTATAATTGGCATTTTATTGAACTAAAAGATACAAAACATGATTATTGATAACAGAAAACAAATATCAATAGAATAAAATGACGCTCCAAGCAAAACTCATATTATGTGACGAATAACAATATAGCTCCAAGTAAGGTTACCGATAATGTTGAAGACGAAAGAGGGGATGCCTTACGGGGCATCCCCAAGCTTAGTTTCTTGGGTCTTCCTTGAATATTAACTTGGGGTGCCTTGGGAATCCCCAAGCTTAGGGTCTTGCCGCACCTTATTCTCTTCATATCGATGTCTCACCCAAAACTTGAAAACTTCAATCACACAAAACTTAACGGAACTTCGTGAGATAGGTTGGTATAATAAAAATAAATCATCCACTTAGGTACTGTCAAGACAAAATTCATAATTGTTCTCACATAATTCCTACTGTATGCTATCATTTCCACAATTTATATTACTCAGTATAAGCTATGGAAACACTAAAACAAGCAAACTATGCACCGAAAACAGAATCTGTCAAAAACAGAACAGCGTGTAGTGAACGATTTAAAAACCATACTTCTGTACCTCAAAAAATTCTGAAAATTTAGGAAAACGTAAAAAAATTGTAACCCAATACTGTGTAAAAATATCAGAATTTTCTCACACTCCAGTACAGAATAGAAATTCCAGCACTGGACGCAAAAGTTTCTGTTTTTGCACAGAATCAAATCAACAAGCATCCACACTATCCCAAAGGGTTTACTTGGCACATTATTGAAAGAAAACATATAAAACATGCTTACTACAGTAGCTTAATCATGTGAACATACAAAAACAGTAGGTATAAATATTGGGTTGTCTCCCAACAAGCGCTTTTCTTTAATGCCTTTTAGCTAGGCATGATGATTTCAATGATGCTCGCATAAAAATAAAGAATTGAAACACAAAGAGAGCATCATGAAGCATATGACTAGCACATTTAAGACTAACCCACTTCCTATGCATAGGGATTTTGTGAGCAAAAAATTTATGGGAGCAAGAATCAACTAGCATAGGAAGGCAAAACAAGCATAACTTCAAAACTTTCAACACATAGAGAGGAAACTTGATATTATTGCAACACCTACATGCATATGATCCTTTCTCATAATAATTTTCAGTAGCATCATGAAGAAATTCAACAATATATCCATCACACAAAGCATTCTTGTCATGATACATCAGCATAGAATTTTTATTACTCTCCACATAAGCAATTTTCTTCTCATTCATAATAATGGGAGCAAACTCAACAAAATAACTATCATGAGATACTTGATTGGCATAATCCAATTGAAAATTCAAATCATGATGACAAGTTTCATAGTTATCATTATTCTTTATAGCATACATGTCATCACAATAATCATCATAGATAGCAACTTTGTTGTCATAATCAATTGAAACCTCTTCCAAAATAGTGGAATCATCACTAAATAAATTCATGACCTCTCCAAATCCACTTTCATCAATATAATCATCATAAATAGGAGGCATGCAATCATCATAATAAATTTTCTCATCAAAACTTGGGGGGCTAAAAATATCATCTTCATCAAACATAGCATCCCCAAGCTTGTAGTTTTGCATATCATTAGCATCACGGATATTCATAGAAAGCATACTAACAACATTGCAATCATGCTCATCATTCAAGGATTTTATGCCAAACATTTTATTGAATTCTTCTTCTAACAATTGAGCACAATTTTCCTTTCCATCATTTTCAAGAAAGACATTATAAAGACGAATAATATGAGGCAACCTCAATTCAATTTTTTTTGTAGTTATCTTTTATAAACCAAACTAGTGATAAAACAAGAAACTAAAAGATTCGATTGCAAGATCTAAAGATATACCTTCAAGCACTCACCTCCCCGGCACCGGCGCCAGAAAAGAGCTTGATGTCTACTACACAACTTGTTCCTGTAGACTCTTGTTGGGCCTCCAAGCGCAGAGTTTTGTAGGACAGTAGCAATTTTCCCTCAAGTGGATGACCTAAGGTTTATCAATCCGTGGGAGGCGTAGGATGAAGATGGTCTCTCTAGAAAAAACCTGCAACCAAATAACAAAGAGTCTCCTGTGTCCCCAACACACCCAATACAATGGTAAATTGTATAGGTGCACTAGTTCGGCGAAGAGATGGTGATACAAGTGTAGTATGGATAGTAGATATAGGTTTTTGTAGTGCGAACAATAAAAAAACAGCAAGGTAGCAAGTAACAAAAGTGAGCATAAACGGTATTGCAATGCTTAGAAACAAGGCATAGGGTTCATACTTTCGCTAGTGCAATCTCTCAACAATGCTAATAAAATTGGATCATATAACCATCCCTCAACGTGCAATAAAGAATCACTCCCAAGTTCCTATTTGCGGAGAACATAAGATAGAAATTGTTTGTAGGGTACGAAACCACCTCAAAGTTATCCTTTCCGATCGATCTATTGAGCTATTCCTATAAGTGTCACAAACAGCCCTAGAGTTCGTACTAAAATAACACCATATGATACACATCAACCAACCCCAATGTCACCTAGATACTCCAATGTCACCACAAGTATCCGTGAGTTGATTATACGATATGCATCAAACAACTTCATAATCATAATATTCAATCCACACAAAAAACTCCAAGGAGCACCCCAAAGTTTCTATCAGAGAAAAGATAATGAAAACGTGCATCAACCCCTATGCATAGATTACCCCAATGTCACCACAGGTATCTGCGAGTTGAGTGCCAAAACATATATCAAGTGAATCAATATAATACCCCATTGTCACCACGGGTATTCATATGCAAGACATACATCAAGTGTTCTCAAATCTGAAATATTCAATCCGACAATAACGAAACCTCAAAGGGAAAATATTCGATTCATCACAACAAGGATAGAGAGGGAAGAAACATCATATGATCCAACTATATTAACAAAGCTCACGATACATCAAGATCGTGCCAAATCAAGAACACGAGAGAGAGAGAGATCAAACACATAGCTACTGGTACAAACCCTCAGCCCCGAGGGTGAACTACTCCCTCCTCGTCATGGAGGCCGCCGGGATGATGAAGATGGCCTCCGATGATGCTTTCCCCCTCTGGCAGGGTGCCGGGAAAGGGCTGTAGATGAGATCGTGGAGGTACAGATGCTTGCGGCGGCATAAAACTCATCTAGGATTATTTCTGGGGATTTCTCTATTTATAGGATTTTTCAGCGTTGGAATCAGGTCAGACGGAGCAACGTGGGCCCCATGAGGTACCAGGGCGCGCCTGGGTGGGGGGTGGCGTGCCCTGGTGCCTCGTGGGCACTGGGTGGCCCCCCTCCAGTGAGTCTTGGTTCCAGTATTTTTTATTTATTCCATAAAAAATCTCCAAAAAGTTTCATCCAATTCCAAGAACTTTTATTTCTGCACAAAAAAACATCACATGGCAATTATGCTGAAAACAACGTCAGTCCGGGTTAGTTCTAATCAAATCATACCAAAACCATATAGAATTGTTATAAACTTGGCATGAATACTTCATAAATTATAGATACGTTGGAGACGTATCATGGCCCATGATGTCCCCATTGAAATTAAAGGACTAGAATTCCTTTCCTCTCTCATCGTTCTCCAGTCTTCCAACATAGATGTCATCCTTTGTATGGATTGGCTAAAAACACATTGCGCTTTGATCGACTATGCCGCTAAAACAGTCCAACTTTTACACCCGTCTGACCAGATAGTGAGCTACTCAGCTAGTAAGATCCAAAATGCTAAAGCCCAAACATATGCGTTGAATGCCTTGAATGCATCACCGCTGAATAACATCGAGAACATTCCGGTCGTCCGTGACTTCCAGGATGTCTTTCTAGAAGAACTTTCAGGAATACCCCTTGTTAGAGCTGTCGAGTTTGTAATCGACTTGAAACCAGACACCGCTCCTATCACCAAGCGCCCATATAAGATGCAGCCACACGAACTTCTCGAGCTTAAGAAGGAACTCGAAGGATCACTTCGCAAAGGCTTCATTTGTTCTAGCTCTTCTGCATGGGGTTCCCCTTTGCTCTTTGTTAAGAAGAAGGATGGAACTAATCGTTTGGGTGTTGACTATCGCCCTGTTAATTAGGCGACAATCCAAAACAAGTATCCACTTCCCAGAATCAATGACTTGTATGATCAACTTGCTAGTTCATCTGCCTTCTTTAAACTTGATTTGAGGTTAGGATACCATCATATCAGGGTTCGCGAAGAAGACATTCCGAAAACTGCGTTCGTTACTCGCTATGGTTCATATGAGTACACTGTCATGTCTTTTGGCTTAACCAATGCTCCAGCCACTTTCTCTTGGTTGATGAACTACATCTTCATGGAATACCTCGACAAATTTGTCGTGGTCTATCTTGATGATATTCTGGTCTATTCCAAGAATGAAGAATATGCTGAACATCTTCAGCTTGTACTAGAAAAGCTTTGTGAACATCAGCTATATGCCAAATACTCCTAGTGTGAGTTCTGGTTATCTGAAGTGACCTATCTTGGCCATGTGATCTCCGCAGAAGGCATTGCTGTTAATCCAGAACGAGTTCAGGCTATTCTTGACTGGACTCCTCCGCAAACTGTCAAGCAAGTTAGAAGTTTTCTCAAACTCGCCAACTATTGCCGTCGATTTGTTGAGAACTTCTCCAAGATTGCAAAACCATTGACTGACCTGCTCCAAAAAGGCATGAAGTTCGAGTGGACACCCAAATGTCAGGAAGGTTTTCAAACTCTGAAAGACTTGTTGACTTCTGCCCCAGTGCTTGCTCCCCCAGACACTCACAAGGACTTGGTGATCTATTGCGATGCCTCTTGTCAAGGGTTAGGCTGTGTCCTAATGCAAGAGCATAAAGTGATTGCTTATGGCTCTTGCTAGTTGCGTACGCATGAAGAGAACTATCCAACGCATGATCTCGAACTGGCTGCAGTTATCTATGCTATGAAGTCATGGCGACATTACCTTCTTGGTAATCGTTGCGAGATCTACACGGATCAACAAAATCTAAAGTACTTATTCACTCAGCCAGATCTGAACCTTCGTCAGCTAAGATGGATGGAGGCAACATCACACTATGACTTGGGTATTTCTTTCACCCAAGCAAAGCTAATGTAATGGTTGATGCCTTAAGCTGCAAGTCTTATTTCAACAACCTCATGGTACAACACAAACAACCACTTCTTTGTGAAGAACTCCGCAAGTTAGACCTTGAGATTGTTCCCCAGGGTTTTCTGAATATCTTGGTTGTTGAACCAGATCTCGAGCTCACCATCAAGACTTTGCAGAAATATGACTCTGAAGTCGAGAAGATTAAGCGCTATCTCACAGAAGGAAAGCCCTCATGCTTCACAATGATGTTGATGGCACCTTGTTCTTCAAAGATCGATTAGTGGTTCCAAGAAAGGACAACCTTGATATGACCTAGAACTTCATGAAAGAAGCTCATGATACACCTTTGTCAATTCACCCTGGTAGTACCAATATGTACTGCTACTTGTAGCTTGCGTTGGTATTATCACCGAAGAGGAAGGGATGATGCAGCACAGTAGAGATATGTATTTCCCTCAGTTATGAAACCAAGGTTATCGAACCAGTAGGAGAATCACACAACACCTCGTTAGCAACACCTGCACACAAACAACAAACCCTTGCACCCAACGCAAACGAGGGGTTGTCAATCCCTCGGCGGTAGATTGCAAGATTAAATTGTATCTGATAGATAGATAGAAACAAAAATACAAAATAAAATAAATAAAGTAAAATTGCAGCAAGTATTTTTCGGGTTTTAGTATTTGATTTATATAGACTCGGGGGCCATAGTTTTCACTAGAGGCTTCTCTCATAAAAATAGCATACGGTGGGTAGACAAATTACTGTTGGGCAATTGATAGAAAAGCAAATAATCATGACGATATACAAGGCAATGATCATGTATATAGGCATCACGTCCAATACAAGTAGACCGACTCCTGCCTGCATCTACTACTATTACTCCACACATCGACCGCTATCCAACATGCATCTAGTGTATTAAGTCCATAAAGAACGGAGTAACGCCTTAAGAACGATGACATGATGTAGACAAGATAAACTCACGTATGAATAAACCCCATCTTTTTACCCTTAATAGCAACGATACATACGTGTCATGCCCCTTTCTGTCACTGGGATTAAGCACCGCAAGATCGAACCCATTACAAAGCACCTCTTCCCATGGCAAGATAAATCAATCTAGTTGGCCAAACCAAATCAATAGATCGGAGAAGAAATACGAGGCAATAATAATCATGCATAAAAGAGTGCAGCAAAGACTCAAATATATTCATGGATAATCTGATCATAAACTCACAATTCATCGGATCCCAACAAACACACCGCAAAAAGTGATTACATCGGATAGAACTCCAAGAACATCGAGGAGAACATTACTAACTATGGACCCGAAGGTCTGTGGTAAACTACTCACGCATCATCGGACGGGCATCAAGGTTGACGTAGAGACCCTCCGTGATCGATTCCCCCTCCGGCAGATTACCGGAGAAGGACCCCAGATGGGATCTCTCGAGAACAGAAGACTGCGGCGGCGGAAAAAGTATTTCGTGGACTCCCCTGAGGGTTTCTGATTTTTTGGGAATTTATAGTGGAGGAATTCGGTCAAACGGAGCTCTGTGGGCCCCACGAGGTACGAGGGCGCGTCTGCCCCCCCAGGTACGCCGTGGTGCCTCGTGGGCACCTCCTGGGTCTTCTGGCCTCCTCCCGAAGCTTCTAGTGTTGGTATTGTCCAGAAAAAAATCTCCAAAAAATTTCGTGGCATTTGGACTTCGTTTGGTATTGATATTCTATGAAACTAAAACAGGGCACAAAACAGCAACTGGCACTGGGCACTAAGTTAATAGGTTAATCTCCAAATATGATATATAATTGCTGTAAATGCATATAAAAACATCCAAGATTGATAATATAACAGCATGGAACAATCAAAAATTATAGATACGTTGGAGACGTATCAGCATCCCCAAGCTTAATTCCTGCTCGTCCTCGAGTAGGTAAATGATAAAAACAGAATTTTTGATGTGGAATGCTGCCTATCATATTCATCATATATTCTTTTCTTTTATAGCGTGGACATTGGACTTGAATGATTCAAAGCAATAGTCTATAATTTGACATGAAGATATAAATACTCAAGCATGCTAACAAGCAACCATGTCTTTCAAAATATCAATGTTAAAGAAAGTTATCCCTAGCCCATTATGCTCAATCATTGATCCATTCATGAAACACACTCAAATATTAGCTACACACAATGCACAAGTATGACAATAGTGTTCTCTAGTTGGTGCTTTATAAGAGAAGATGGAGACTCAAGAAAAATAAAAATTGCATAAAAGTAAATAGATAGGCCCTTCGCAGAGGGAAGCAGAGATTTGCTAATGTGCCAGAGCCCAAAGCTGAAATTAAAGAGGTAAAAATATTTTGAGAGGCATGCTTTTCCTGTCAATGAAAACGAACGAGAATTCCCAATATCTTCCATGCTAGATACATTATAGGTGGTTTACAAACAGAAAATAAAGTTTATTTCCTTTCCACCATTCTTTCACAATCCATGGCTAGCCGTATCCACGGGTGCCCTCCATACCATCACTTTCCAAGGAATTTTGTTGTTATTAATTTTGATTTCATTGTGGGACTGGGCATCCCTATTACCAACCATACTCTCGTGCAATGACAAGTGAATAAACACTCATCGTGAGAATAACCCACCTAGCATGGAAAATATTGGCCACCCCCTGCCGCTTCATGAGCGGTACAGGCATACAAAATAGAAAAATTATTTTGAAAATTAGAGTTGGCACACGCAAATTTACTTGGAACGGCATGGAAATACCGCATACAGGTAGATATAGTGGACTCATTTGGCAAAACTTGGGTTTAAGGATTTTGGATGCACAAGCAGTATTTCCGCTTAGTACAAATGAAGGCTAGCAAAAGATTAAAAAGCAACCAACCAAAAAGCGAAAACGGTCATAAACATGCATTGAACATAACTAACACCGAATAATGCACCATAAGTAGGATATAATTTCTTTGCATAACTATTGACTTAACGTGCATGCATAGGGAATCACAAACCTTAACACCAATATTATTACTAAATCACAATTACTCACTAACATGGCTCACATATTATCATTTCCATATCGCAAAACTATTGCAAGGAGTCACACTTATCATATCCAATGATCGATATGAAAGTTTTTATTATATCCCTCTTGAATATTCATCACTTTGGGACCAAATTCATATCTTGTGCAAATTACCATTACTATTATCAACTCTCAAAAAGATTTAAGTGAAGCATGAGAGGGCAATTATTTCTTCAAAATTTCAATCTTATCAATTCTCAAAATAATATAAGTGAAGCATGAGAATTTATTTCTTCAAAATTTTAATCTTGTCAACTCTCAAAATAATATAAGTGAAGCATGAGAGTTTATTTCTTCAAAATATAGCCATCGCCGTGCTCAAAAAGATTTAAGTGAAGCACTAGAGCAACTGCATAGCTCAAAAAATTTAAGTGAAGCACATAGAGCATTCTAACAAATTATGATGAACGTGTGGCTCTCTCAAAATATGTGTGTCCAGTAGGGATGATTGTGACAAACTAAAAAGCAAACAAAGCAAAGACTCATATAATACACGACGCTCCAAGCAAAACACATATCATGTGACGAATAAAAATATAGCTCCAAGTAGAATTACCGATGGTTGGTAGAAGAAAGAGGGCATGCCTTCCGGGGCATCCCCAAGCTTAGACGCTTGAGTCTTTCTTGAATATTACCTTGGGGTGCCTTGGGAATCCCCAAGCTTAGGATTTTGCTACTCCTTATTCCTTCATCCATCGTGATCTCACCCAAAACTTGAAAACTTCAATCACACAAAACTTAACAAAACCTTCGTGAGATCCGTTAGTATAACAAAATAAATCACCACTCTAAGTACTGTTGCAAACCCATTCATATTTTATATTTGCATTATACCTACTGTATTCTAACTTCTCCATGGCTTATACCCCCGATACAATCCATAGTTCCATCAAAACAAGCAAGCAACACATCAAAAACAGAATCTGTGAAAAACAGAACAATCTGTAGCAATCTATTTAAAAGCCATACTTCTGTAACTCCAAAAATTCTGAAAAATTAGAAAAACTTGGGAAATTTATATACCAATACTGTGTAAAAATTGCAGATTTTTCTGATGCTCCAGTAAATAAAAAAATTCCAGCACTGGACGCAAAACTTTCTGTTTTCCAAACAGCATCAATTATACTATCTTCCAAATCATCCCAAAGGTATTACTTGGCACAAACACTAATTAAAAACATAAAAACTCAATCATAACAGTAGAAAACACACCATAACAGAAAAAAAAAGATAAAAATTTATTTTATTCATTGGGTTGCCTCCCAACAAGCGTTATTGTTTTATGCTCCTAGCTATGCATAATGCATAGTTTCAAGTATTATCATCTTTCAAGTTGATTCCATAAGTGGCCCTCATAATAGATTCACATGGTGCTTTTATTTTATTCCTAGGGAAATGTTCCATACCCTTTTTTACTAGAAATTTAAATTTTATATTCCCTTCTTTCATGTCAATGACGGCACCTATGGTTCTTAAGAACGGTCTACCAAGTATTATTGGGCAAGAAGGATTGCATTCAATATCAAGTACAATAAAATCAACGGGCGCATAGTTCCTATTTGCAAGAATAAGAACATCATTAATCCTTCCCAAAGGCTTTTTAATAGTGGAATCCGCCAAGTGCAAATTAAGAGAACATTCATCTATATGGGTAAAACCTAGCACATCACATAGAAATTTTGGAATTGTGGAAATGCTAGCACCCAAATCACACAAAGCATTGCACTCATAATTTTTAATTTTAACTTTAATGGTAGGTTCCCATTCATCATATAATTTTCTAGGAATTGAAATCTCTAGTTCTAGCTTTTCTTCTAACGCTTTCATCATTGCTTCTACGATATGTTTAGTAAAAGCCTTATTTTGCTCATAAGCGTTGGGTGGATTTAACATGGATTGCAACAAAGAAATGCACTCAATCAAAGAACAATTGTCATAATTAAAATCTTTGTAATCCAAGAGAGTGGGCACATCGCTATTTAAAGTTTTTATCTCTCCAAACCCACTTTTATCAATTTTCTTATCAAGATTTTCACCCTCCGAATTATGGGGATGCTCTTTAGCTAAAGTTGACTCTTCTTCAGTCCCCTTTTCATCAAGTTTAATATTTCTAAACAAAGAATCAATAGATGAAACACCAATCATTTTAATATCCTCATCATTACTATGATAAAAACCGGGAGGAATCGCTTTTTCTAAAAATTCTCGTTTAGCTTTTAGCATGGCGGTTCTTTTCTTACTGTCATCCATGGAGACATATAAAGCTTTAATTGATTCATTAATATCAATTTTAGGTGGCAAAATTTTAGTCTTGAGATTTTCCACATCATGAATAAGTCTATCAATGCTCCTAGACATATCATCAAGTTTACTCAATTTTTCTTCTATCGTAGTGTTGAAATTTTTTTGAGCATTAATAAATTCTTTAATATTACTTTCAAGATCAGAGGGCATCCTATTATTATTATAAGAATTACCATAAGGATTGCCATAATTATTAGAGGAATTTCCAGGAAACGGTCTAGCGTTTAAATTACCTCTATAGGCATTACTATAGAGGTAAAATTCACATCTACGGGATCATTATTTTGCTCTATCAATGTAGACAATGGCACATCATTAGGATCAATATGAGCATTTTTACTAGCAACCAATTTCATAAGCGCATCAACTTTATCACTCAAAGTATTAATTTCTTCAACCGAATTCACTTTCTTACTAGTGGGAACTCTTTCAGTATGCCATTGTGAATAATTTGCCAAAATATTATCAAGCAATTTAGTAGCTTCTCCCAAAGTAATTTCCATAAAAGTACCATCCGTGGCGGAATCTAAAAAATTTCTAGAGATGTAATTTAATCCCGCATAAAATTTTTGTATGATCATCCACAAATTTAAACCATGAGTAGGGCAATTTCTTATCATTAATTTCATCCTCTCCCAAGATTGGGCAACATGTTCATGATCAAGTTGCTTAAATTTCATAATTTGATTTCTCAGGGAAATAATTTTCGCGGGAGGAAAATACTTAGTAATAAAAGCATCTTTACACCTATCGCAAGAATCGATACTATTTCGTGCTAAAGATGAAAACCAAATTTTTGCACGATCCCGCAATGAGAACGGGAATAATTTTAATTTCACAATATCATTATCCACATATTTTTTCTTTGGCATATCACACAATTCTACGAAAGTGTTTCGATGAGATGCATCATCTTCATTAGGACTAGCAGAAAATTGATCTTTCATCACAAGGTTAAGCAAAGCGGCATTAATATCACAAGTCTCCGCACTAGTGGCGGGAGGAGCAATTGGTGTACTAATGAAATCATTATTATTAGTATTGGAAAAATCACACAAATTTGTATTTTCTTGAGACATCGTGACTACAGAAACAAGATAACAAGCAAGCAAACAAGAAAAAGGCGAACGAAAAATATATTTTTATTTTTGTAAAAACGTTTTAGAAGTGGGGGAGATGAAAACGAGAGGCAAATGGCAAATAATGTAAATGCAAGGAGATGAGAGTTTATGCGAAGGTACTTGATAGATGTTGATGATGTCTCCCCGGCAACGGCGCCAGAAATACTTCCTGCTACTTGTAGCTTGCGTTGGTATTATCCCCGAAGAGGAAGGGATGATGCATTACAGTAGAGATAAGTATTTCCGTCAGCTATGAAACCAAGGTTATCGAACCAGTAGGACAATCACACAACACCTCGTTAGCAGCACCTACACACAAACAACAAACCCTTGCACCCAACGCAAATGAGGGGTTGTCAATCCCTCGGTGGTAGATTGCAAGATTAAATTGTATGTGATAGATAGATAGATTGAAACAAAAATTCAAAATAAAATAAATAAATTAAAATTGTAGCAAGTACTTTTAGGGTTTTAGTATTTGATTTAGATAGACCCGGGGGCCATAGTTTTCACTAGAGGTTTCTCTCATAAAAATAGCATACAGTGGGTAGACAAATTACTGTTGGGCAATTGATAGAAAAGCAAATAATCATGACGATATCCAAGGCAATGATCATGTATATAGGCATCACGTCCAATACAAGTAGACCGACTCCTGCCTGCATCTACTACTATTACTCCACACATCGACCGCTATTCAGCATGCATCTAGTGTATTAAGTCCATAAAGAACGGGGTAACGCCTTAAGAACGATGACATGATGTAGACAAGATAAACTCACGTATGAATAAACCCCATCTTTTTACCCTTAATAGCAATGATACATATGTGTCATGTCCCTTTCTGTCACTGGGATTGAGCACCGCAAGATCGAACCCATTACAAAGCAGCTCTTCCCATGGCAAGATAAATCAATCTAGTTGGCCAAACCAAATCAATAGATCGGAGAAGAAATACGAGGCTATAATAATCATGCATAAAAGAGTGCAGCAAAGACTCAAATATATATTCATGGATAATCTGATCATAAACTCACAATTCATCGGATCCCAACAAACACACCGCAAAAAGTGATTACATCGGATAGAACTCCAAGAACATCGAGGAGAACATTGTATTGAAGATCAAAAAGAGAGAAGAAGCCATCTAGCTACTAACT
Source organism: Elymus sibiricus (assembly GCA_039707655.1). Lineage (NCBI taxonomy): Eukaryota > Viridiplantae > Streptophyta > Magnoliopsida > Poales > Poaceae > Elymus > Elymus sibiricus. The sequence goes on from CM077666.1 coordinate 517,870,993, forward strand.
ATGGACCCAAAGGTCTGTGGTAAACTACTCACGCATCATCGGAAGGGCAGCAAGGTTGATGTAGAGCCCCTCCATGATCGATTCCCCCTCCGACAGATTACCGGAGAAGGACCCCAGATGGGATCTCTCGAGAACAGAAGCTTGCGGTGGCGGAAAAAGTATTTCATGGACTCCCCTGAGGGTTTTTGATTTTATGGGAATTTATAGTGGAGGAACTAGGTCAAACGGACCTCTGTGGGCCCCACGAGGTACCAGGGCGCGCCTGCCCCCCCTAGGCGCGCCCTGGTGCCTCGTGGGCACCTCGTGGGTCTTCTGGCCTCCTCCCGAAGCTTCTAGTGTTGGTATTGTCTAGAAAAAAATATCCAAAAAGTTTCGTGGCATTTGGACTTTGTTTGGTATTGATATTCTGTAAAACAAAAACAGGGCAGAAAACATCAACTGGCACTGGGCACTAAGTTAATAGGTTAGTCTCCAAAAATTATATATAATTGCTGTAAATGCATATAAAAACATCCAAGATTGATAATATAACAGCATATAACAATCAAAAATTATAGATACATTGGAGACGAATCATGTACCAAGACATTCGTTAGAGATTCTGGTGGTGTAATATGAAGCAAGACATTGCTCGATATGTTTCTGAATGTGACGTTTGCCATCGCATCAAAGCGGAACATCAAAGACCTGTTGGAACTCTGCAACCACTTGCTATTCCTGAATGGAAATGGGACAAAGTTGAAATGGACTTCATCACTGGATTTCCCATATCACAAAAGGGTTATGATGCTATTCTTGTTGTCATTGACCGATTCTCCAAAGTTGCTCATTTTTGACCCGTCAAGGAAACCATCACAACTAGTCAGCTGGCAGATTTGTATGTTTCTAGAATTGTGTCGCTCCATGGTATTCCGTTGGAGATCAGCTCAGACCATGGTAGCGTCTTTAAGGTTCTGCGGAAGTTTTCAGGAAGCTATGGGAACTCATCCGTCCTTTAGCACTGCTTTTCACCCCCAGTCCAGTGGTCAAGTTGAACGAGTCAATCAAATTCTTGAAGATATGCTTCATGATTGTGTCATTTCATTTGGAAATAAATAGGAGGAATCTCTCCCGTATGCTAAATTCTCATACAACAATAGCTATCAAGCTAGTTTGAAGATGGCACCCTTCAAAGTATTGTATGGACGTAAGTGCCGAACAACTCTGAATTGGTCAGAAACTGGGGAACGGCCACTCTTTTGGTCCGGATATTATCCAACACGCTGAGGAACAAGTTCGCATTATTGGTGAAAATCTGAAGACTGCTCAGTCTCGTAAGAAAAGTCAGTATATGACCGTCATCACCAAGAAATGGCCTATCAACCCAGCGAACAAGCTTACCTTCGTGTCACACCGATGAAACGTGCTCACCGTTTCGGAATCAAGGGCAAGTTAGGTCCTCACTACATTGGTCCTTTTCGCATTCTTTCATGACGTGGAGAAGTGGCATATCAGTTGGAACTGTCGTTGAACCTTTCTCATGTTCACGATGTCTTCCATGTGTCGCAACTCCGCCGCTGCTTCAAGGATCCTATCCGAGCAGTGGATCATGAAGGGCTTGAATTTCAAGAAGATCTCTCTTATCAAGAGCATCCGGTCTGCATTCTTGATCAAGCTGAATGTCTCACCCGTTAGAAGACAACCAAGTTCCTTAAAAGTTCAGTGGTCAAATCATTCTGAAGATGAAGCCACTTGGGAACGCGAGGATCGTCTTCGTGATGAATACCCCGCCCTCTTTCCATCTACCTCTTATATCTTGGGACGAGATTTTCTTTTAGAGGAGAAGAGTTGTAACACCCCTGTAGTTAAGCTACAATGATCTCCCCCTAATGATGCCATGTCATCATGTTTTGCTAAGCTTAATTGCCACTTGATCCAAACTCAAAGTCAAATTCAAATTCAAATTGCAAGTCAAATATTTACATCTTCAAACATGCAAACAAAATTGTTGGTAATGTTGCAAATAATCCCTAAGTAATTATGTTAAGGAAAACAACATCACCACAATTACCAAAATGCCCCTAAGTACTAAAATAGTGAATCAGCAGCACTTGTATTAACCATTTCAAAATAAACAAATACTTTAACACTTCAAAATGGCATGAAACTTTGTGGACATGCTCAAAATAATGCCTAGTATTTATGTGCCAAATTTCATGTTCAGCAAAAATCATTTGAGGCAAAAATAAAACGTAAAGCAGAGAAGAAAACCAAAACAGAAAAAGAAAAGGAAAAAGGAAAAATAGATCACTGCACCGCTAGGCCTAAGTGAACACAGTGCGGCCCAGCCCAGCCTACGAGGCCTTTCGTCCTCCTCCCACCGCACGCGCGCGCCGCACCTGACCACGCCCGTACGCCGTCCCCGCCGAGCCAGCTCGCCGCCCGCGCCGCTACAGTCACCACGGAGGGGATAAGATCAGCCTCGCGGAGCCCAGGGACAAACCCTAGCTCCATTCCCCCCCTTCCCCATGCCGTTTTCTTCCCCACATCACGCGCAGCCGTCGCCATGGCCGTCATTGTCCACGCGCCCTCCGTCCTCCCCGCGCCGTGAGACCTTGTCCATGAACTGCGCCATCGTCCGCTGCTTCGTCTGCAAGGCCCAGCTCGAGCCGGGACGCAGTCAAGCCCCTGGATCGACCACTTCCTCCCATTTCGGTCGCCGGCAATCTTTGTCAACTCCGGCGCCGTCTGCTGCTCCCGTCCCTCGCCGAGCCTTACTTGTGCTCCTAGGTGAGCTCCTCGTCAAAACCCCTCGCTTCCCCGCTCGATTCCGTGCCCGTAGTCGTCGTTGCCATCGCCACCATAGCTCCTCGCTGCCGCTTGCATCGCCGCCGTGTTCACAGCCAACAAAGCTCATAACGGAGCTGCGCATCAAGCTCCTGGGCTCCCCGGGAGGCCAACGAGCCCCTCAGCGTTGTTTGCCGTGCCCATATCACCAGATCCGTCCGCACCCGAGCTCCGGTCGCTGCCTAGCTCGTCGACGTCACCGCTACAGACCACCCCAGCCGCTGCCACCGCCACCATTCGACGCGGCGTGCTGCCATCATTCGAATGCGCCCAACCGTGCATCAAGGCGTCGCCTGTGGGCGATTTCCGATGAAACCTGACGCTGTCCGCCGTGTTCCTGGTCGACGGAGTATCGTCGCCGGCGCGCCTCCGCCTCCGTGTTACTGACATGTGGGCCCGGGTGGTTAGCCACGATAATTAGGCACTAAACAGCCACTGACATGTGGGCCCGTTCACTGTAGCAATTAGTTAGATTAATTAAACTCTGTCAGTTAGTTCAGACACTGACACTGGACCCCACCATTGCTAATTAACTTAATTAACCACTGTTAACACTAACAGGCCCTGACTACTGGGTCCCACTAGACCCAGTTGACCCAGTCAATGACATCTGGGTCCCCCCTGGGCCCATTGACCAGTCAACGGTCCACGTTGACTGCTAACTCAGCAGTCAATTGGTCTCACCTATCAGCCTCACATGCACATCTCTGGGTACACTTCTGTGTACCCATAGCAATTAATATTTAATGATTTTCGAAATCAAATTAAATCCAAAAAATATTAAAACTTTGAAAAATCATATAAAATAATCCGTAACTTGGATGAAAATAATTTATATATGAAAACGACCAGAAAAATATAGTGAATCCGAATATGTCATCTGCATGCATGACAAACACTTCTAACATAACAAACATTGAACTTTTGCATCCAGATCAATACAGACAATAATACCTAGAGCTGGGAAAATATTCCCAATTATTTTCCCACTTCATTTAAAATGCTTAGTAATGCATTAGAGCACATAATCAACCCATATTGCCATGACATGCATCTGTGTTGCATTGTATGCCCGTTGTTTATTTGTTTTCCCCTCCTCTGCTCTCTTTTCGGTCGACCCCGAGATCGCTGATGCCACTGAGGACGGCTATGCCCCTGACGATCAATTCACTTCAGCAGAGCTTCTAGTCAAGCAAAAGCCTTTGATCATACCGATATCACCTATTCTTTCCCTCTACTGCTTGGATTAGAGTAGTGTTAATGTTACTGCTTTATCGGTAGATCCTATACTGTTGCATAGCCTGTCTTTGCTACTACTGTTGATACCCTACCTGTTATCCTATATGCTGAGTATAGGTATGCTAGAGACCCTTCAGTGGCCCTACCCCTGGTTCGTTTGCTATGCTATACTATCGGGCCATGATCCCCTCTGGCCGATAATCACGGGTATACTTATACTACTACACTATACATGTTACATACTAAAGTCAGGTCGGCTCGGAGAGCACCTGCGAGTGATTCGTACTGAAGTCGGGTCGTCTTGGAGGGCACCCGCGAGAGATATTTTGGCGGAATGACAGGGCAGGCAGAGACCATCCAGGAGAGAGATGGGCCTGGTCCCTGGCCAGGGTCCGAGATTTACCAAGTCGGTGTGATAGGGTGTCAGGTAGATATCCTCTGGAGAAGGTGAGACTTGAGCCTAGGTCGTCTCCGCGAGTTATTACTAATATGACAAAACATATTTGGGTATTTAACCGAGACTGCCACTGGCATATATGGACTGATCGCCACGCAGGATAATGTTTTATGGGGCCCTCGGCGTCGTCAGTTCCTCCCGAAAGTTCTGTCAGACGTCACAATGGAGCGGGCTGATTGTTGGGGTGAGCGGATACTACATGTTGTGTATACAGAGGTGGGCTTGGTCCCCGACCAGTCTCGCAATGTGCAGGATGTTGGGAAACATAGTAGAAAACAAAAAAAATTGCCCTACGATCACCCAGGAACAAAATGAAGATGCATATAGGGATTGGATCAACGATTGTTACTGACTCCAGAGTGCAGCGGAAGAAGATCATGTCGGTGTAGATCGTACTTGGAGTCCCTCGAACCGTCGATGAACGATCCCGCGAACCACCCATGAACAGTCCCTCGAACCGAAGACCGAAAGCACAACCTCTCTACTTGGTTGCAGGCATGCAGCCTTCACGATCCGGCAGCGCTTCGCCGTCCAGAGCTAATCATCGCTGGAGAATTAGAGGGAGGAGATTAGAACCACACTAGGCTTTGAATTTTGAGGATTAGAGGAACTAGACCAATCTCTAATTAGTCAACTAGGACCAACTAGAACTAGGGCTAGATGAACTAGAGGAGGCTCCAAAACTTGCGTGTTCAAAAGAGCACCAAACCTCAAGTATATATAGGTTAGATGGGAGAGGGAGGGCTGCCACCAAGGGGGAAGGAGTCCCCCTTGGGGCGCCAGCCGGGGGAGGGGAGGAGGACTACTCCCCCTTCTCCAATTTGGCCTCCTTCCTTAGGGAAGGGGGCCTCCCCACTTGGGCCTTAGGGGCTCAAGTTGCCTTCCACCTCTTGGCCTTTTTAGGCCCGTTGATATTAAATTTAATATAAAATTGTTTTAAATACTTTCAAACCATTTTATATATAATTTAACATCCCTAGAAACATTTTCCACCTATATATATATTTATCGGTAATACCCGGTATTACCCGATACTCTCCGAAACCCTTCCGGTGACCCCGAAACGCTTCCGGGTCCTCTTGGAACTATTCCGAATGTTTATGAAACAATTCCACAAATATATTCTCATCATTCCCGTCCTACTAACACTCTGCAGATCATGATTGCCTTAAGCTTGTGACCTCGTAGGTTCGGTAAATCATAGACACGAACGAAACCCATTCGTTCAATGACTGACAGCGGAACCATGGACGTCCATATCAATCCCTATGAGCACACGAATGATATTCGAGTGAACCTTTTGGTTATCATGTGATGTTACCTTTGCTTTGCGATATTTCGCAAAACCCAGGATGTGTCGGCATACTCCTTAGTCATCACATGCTCACTATACCATTATCCTCGTTACCGGTTTTGTTCTTCTTTCTCGTTATCGTGTTTTGGCATCCCTGTGACATAGTCACCTGTGTCTGGCCAGACGATGATGGATGCCGTCACACCAAGAGGGCCCTAAGAATATCTCTTCATCGTCGGAGGAGCAAATCCCACTCTTGAGCTATCCAGTCCCTTGTCAAACTTTCCGATGAGCCTGAAAGTTGTCGTTATGATCACCTTGTTATAGATGACGTTTGAGCAACCCCAAAGTCCACCGTATGGTAGGAAGTGACTGCGATACTCTCATGGTCTGAGGAACTAAAAAACACATGGTAACACTCCCTGTTATAACAATTGATTTCAGACGATATTATCTCAATGCATAACAAACAAGTTTGGGTCGCTTCAATATGATCGTTCTTCCAACATCATACCCTCAATGTTGTTTTAGGACTATCGTTACACTTAACGATATCCTAACACTAGTAGAAAACAGGGCTTTGGTCCAGGGCCAGATAAGGGCATTAATCCTGGTTCCCTTACAAACCGGGACCAATGGGTGCATCAGTCCCGGTTCATGAGGCCAGGGCGCCGGCCGGGCCTCGGGGGCCATTGGTCCCGGTTCGTCTGACCCCTTTGGTCCCGGTTCCAGACACGAACCGGGACCAATGGGCCTCGCTCCTGGCGCAGCACCTTTAGTCATGGTTGGTGGATGGAACCGGGACTAAAGATCAGTCTTCTGTCCCGGTTCTAGCCACCAACCGGGACTAAAGAGATCACTAGTACAAAAGGGCCCATTTGTCCCGGTTCGTAAGGCCCATTTGTCCCGGTTCTGGAATCAGGACTAAAGGGTCGGGACTAAAGCCCAAAACCTTTAGTCCCGGTTCGCTTACGAACCGGGACCAAAGGCCCTCCACGTGGCCGCTGGGGGGAGCCCAGGCAGGAGGACCTTTGGTCCCGTTTGGTAACACCAACCGGGACCAAAAGGCAGGACCTTTAGTCCCGGTTGATAAAACCAACCGGGACCAAAAGGCAGGACCTTTAGTCCCGGTTGGTAACACCAACCGGGACCAAAAGGCATCTGTCAGGAGCTGGGGTTTTGTTTTTTTTTTGAAAGGGAGGGGGGTTAGGTGGTTTTGTAGGGTTAATTTAGGGGTTTCATATTGTGTTAGCTAGCTAATAGAGAGAAGTGTCCTCTTTTTCTCCGTGCTTGGTCGACGCTAGCTACTATAGAGAGAACTCGACACGCTAGCTAGTAAGAAAATGAAGGAACCATTAAGTACATAAGATCGTCATGAACATATACAGAGAGAAGTGATCGACCTCTCTTTCTCCGAGAGATTGGTCGAACAACAAGTTTTCGTATATCTATCCGACGCTACTACATATGTACAATATATAACATCCCTTACAACAATTTCAATTTCACATGGTATTCTCCTTGTTCAGGTATGACGTGGTCAAGAAAGAATCCCGCCAATTCCTCTTGAATTGCTCGTATGCGATCATGTGGTAGGAGTTCATCCCGCATCTGCCAGATCTAATTTAAAGAAGGGGTCAATACATATATATGAATGAAACTCAACACAATTGATGGTAATATATAAAATAAAATTGTGAATATTGTTTACGTATTTCAAATTGTTTCTCAGAGGAGGCCCGTTCAGAGGTATAGTATCGAATGAACTCGCATACGTAGTATCCACATAAATGAGTGTTTGGTGCCTGCAACAAGCACTTTAGGAGAATAGAGTTCAATCAAACTGATAAGCAAGCATGATAATGGTATTGATGAAACTAGAATCAATGAGAGATGCGCGGAACTAGCTAGTACTACTTACTTTGGGGTGTGTAAATCGCAGCTCCTTCTTCAGACCCGGAACCTTAGCGGTGAACGTTTTCCAAACCCTGGCAGGCAAAGAAAATGATTACTTGATATCAGGAAATGAACGAAAGTTGCCGATATGGTCCCGGTATTGATTGAACTTACTTCTGGAGCATTGCAGTCATGTCCGCATAATACCTGGGATCTTTACGGAGCGAGTCTAAGATAGTTACTAATGCCCCGTCAAGGTTAATGGATAGCAGAATATAGTGGAAGCTGCGCACGCATAACTCATCAATTACATTACTTAACCACGAGTAAGCGGAACCAAATATGCAGAAGACAGTAACACTCACTTGAAGTTGTAAGGAAAGAGTATTTCCCTTTTGTTTTGATGTTTAAGGAACGTTTGTAGTAAGTTGTTCTCGGTATCTTCAGCCGCCTTTCGTACCGACCATTCATTTACGGTATTTGGGCTAATGAACCCAACGTCGAAGATTCCTATTTTTTGGCATTCGACCATCTTCAATCTGCATAATATAGTGAGGATAATTATATATACATGCAATGAACGAGCTGAGCTAGAGACTTAATTATAGAAGTAATACTTACAGACAGTAGCAAGTCATGAGTTGTTTGTCGAGGGCCTTTTGATTGTATAATTGAAATAACTCCACAAATTCAACAGGCAGCAGGTCGACTCCAGGGAAGTCATGCTCTTTTTTAATTCCGACTAACAAACTGTCTTTCCCAGACTTCCTGCAGGTTTCCATGTACCAGTCATGCAATTTTTGCATCATCGTTGTTAGATGAGGATGATCAGGTTTGACGAGAGGCTTCCTGTGCTCATATCTAAAGACGTCTACTACCTCAGCCGTTTCAAACTGTACATCATCGGGCAGGTAATCATCAAGAGTGGTACCGGGCAGTAGCACCGGATGATTAGCGATATCGCTAGACACCTTGAGCGGGGGGCACGATTGCTTCTCCTGTTCGCCGAGCTGGGGAATTGTTTTCCCACTTCTTCGTTTTTTCGCTCTTGCAGCACTGGAAGTACTTCCCGACTGTTGCGCTTTAGCATGTGTCTTAGTAATTATGCGGTCATAGTTGGAATCCGGCGGAGGCGGTGGTGGTCGCTTCAGGGCATCGATAGTGCGCTTCACTTTCACCGGATCTAGCTTCTCCTTCGGAGGTGGAGTTTTCTTTGCAAAATGGTCCCTCACTTCGGCACGACATATGTCCTCGTTTTCCTGCTCGGTCCTCTCATATGGTAACTTTTCCACAGGCTTGAGACATGGACCGTATCTGAATTGCCTCCCGCCTCTGCTTGTACTGCTAGCCGCCGGAGCGGCGGCGTCTCTCTTCCGTCATTGCTGAGGAGGCGGAGAAGGAGGCGGAGTGCTCCGACGCGCCAGAGTAGGCGAAGGAGGAGGCGGAGTGCCCTCACGCGTCGGAGGAGCCGGAGAAGGAGGCGGAGTGCCCTGATCACTCGCCGGAGGAGGAGGAAGAGGAGGAGGCGGAGTGCCTTGACTCGCCGGAGGAGGAGGAGGAGGTGGAGGCGTCCAGTTTGGAAGCTTGATGTACTCCTTCTGCCATAGACATGTACTCCTCAGAGCACGAATCAGCTGATTCTCCCCTTCACCTGTAGAGTGGTAAAGCTCGAGCTCCTCAAATCCCTCCATTACTTCATCCACCATCACAACAGCATAGCCATGTGGAATCGTAAGGCAGTGAAAAGTTCCGTTGGGTTGAGGAGGTGCAACAGAGCCGAGAGCCGCCTTGAAAGTGAGGTTATGGCATTTTGTCATAAGCTCGCAATTTTGAGCCTCCGTGATAGTATCCACGGGGTAGATAGGCTCCGTGAAGTCAGTCTGAACGGGCTCCGTGGAAGCCACGCTGCTTCTCCGCTGAGATGGCGGGGTAGCTTCTGGGGTAGCTTCGTGCCGCTGAGATAGTTGGCCGGCAGCTCGCTGGCTCTCAGCTTCCTCTAGCTTTTGTAGTCTTGCACTCATCTTTTGCATGTCGCTCAGCTCCGCTTTCCTCTTTCTCTCCCGGCTTCTGTAACCGCCTGCGTCGGGAAACCCAAACTTCCACGGAACGGAGCCTGGTGTGCCTCGTGTTCGTCCAAGGTGCTCAGCATTCCCTAGGGCCTCAGTCAGCTCGTCCTTCTCTCTGTCGGGAATGAACGTCCCTTCCTGCGCTGCGGTGATATACTTCTGAAGCTTCGTGATGGGTATTGCAAGTTGCTCGTCCGTCCAACAGCACTTCCCTGTTTCAGGGTCCAAAGTTCCCCCAACCCCAAAGAACCAAGTCCTTGAACGGTCTGGCCAGTTCAATGTCTCTGGTTCGACCCCTTTAGCAATCAGGTCATTCTCAGCTTTGTCCCACAACGGCCGGGCTTTGAGGTAGCCACGTGACCCCGTGTGATGGTGATACTGCTTCTTTGTAGCGTTGTTCTTGTTTGTATCTGACATTTTCTTACTCTTGTCTGATGTCTTGTAGGCCACAAATACGGGCCAGTGATCTCTTATCTTCTCAAATCGGCCGATGAATTCTGGAGTCTCACCTTTGTCGACAAACTTTGATTTCAACTCCTTCTTCCACCTCCTGAATAGATCTGCCATCTTCTTAAGAGCACACTGTTGGGGAACGTTGCATGGGAAACAAAAATTTTCCTACGCACACACAAGATCTATCCATGGTGATGAGCATCTACGAGAGGGAGAGTGAATCTACATACCCTTGTAGATCGCTAAGCGGAAGCGTTTAAGAAACGCGGTTGATGTAGTCGAACGTCTCCGTGATCCAAATCGCAAGTCGTCCCTCGATCCGATCACGAACTAGCGCCGAACGGACGGCACCTCCGCGTTCAACACACGTACGGCTTGATGACGCCTTCACCTCCTCGATCCAGCGAGCGATGGTGAAGTAGTGGTTGAGTTCCAGCAGCACGACGGCGTGGTGATGGTGGTGAGGAACAATCTCTGCAGGGCTTCGCCAAGCGCTACGGAGATTATGACGGAGGAACTAGAGGGTTAGGGTTGCCGCACACGGCTTGGGGAAATCTTGATGTATCCCGTGTGCTAGCCCTGCCCCTCTATTTATATGTTGAGCCTTGGGGTCTAAACTTGGAGTACAAGCCTCCTCCAGGTCGGTTTTGCCCGCACAAGGTCGGTTTGGCCCGCAGGGAAAGAGTCCAACTCGGATCCCTGCCGAACCGTGCACAGCCGCGCACAAGCGGTAGTACCGCTTCACACAAGTGGTAGTACCGCTTGGGCGGTAGTACCGCTTCACACAAGCGGTAGTACCGCTCGGGCGGTAGTACTGCTTCACCAAGCGGTAGTACCGCTTACGCGGCAGCAAAACTACTTTTGCACTTTCCAATACCTCGTGGGCTTTTATCCCTTGGCCCATATAAAGTGTTGCTGCACCCGAACACTTCGGTAAACATCCGGAACCCCTTCCGGTGAACTCCGGAACTCTTCCGGAGATCAAAACACTTTTATCACATATATCAATCTTTACCTCCGGACTATTCCGGAGATCCTCGTCATATCCGGGATCTTATCCGGGACTCCGAACAACCTTCGGTCACCAACATAATAACTCAACTATACTAATCGTCACCAAACGTTAAGTGTGTAGACCCTGCGGGTTCGAGAACTATGTAGACATAACCGAGACACCTCTACGGCCAATAACCAATAGCGGGACCTGGATGCCCATATTGGCTCCTACATATTCTACGAAGATCTTTATCGGTCGAACCTCTATGTCAAGGATTCAGTTAATCCCGTATGTTGTTCCCTTTGTTCTTCGGTATGTTACTTGCCCGAGATTCGATCGTCGGTATCTCTATACCTAGTTCAATCTCGTTACCGGCAAGTCTCTTTACTCGTTCCGTAATACAAGATCTCGTGGCTAACACTTTAGTCACATTGCTTGCAAGGCTCATTGTGATGTTGTATTACCGAGTGGGCCCTGGGATACCTCTCCGTCACACGGAGTAACAAATCCCAGTCTTGATCCATGCCAACCCAACAGACACCCTCGGAGATACCTGTAGAGCACCTTTATAGTCACCCAGTTACGTTGCGACGTTTGATACACACAAGGTACTCCTCCGGTGTCAGTGAGTTGCATGATCTCATGGTCAAAGGAACAGATACTTGACATGCAGAAAACAATAGCAATAAACTGACATGATCAAATGCTACGTTTACAGTTTGGGTCTTGTCCATCACATCATTCTCCTAATGATGTGATCCCGTTATCAAATGACATCTCATGTTAATGGCTAGGAAACCTTAACCATCTTTGATCAACGAGCTAGTCAACTAGAGGCTTCCTAGGGACACAGTGTTGTCTATGTACCCACACATGTATTTGAGTTTCCAATCAATACAATTATAGCATGGATAATAAACGATTATCATGAACAAGGAAATATAATAATAACTAATTTATTATTGCCTCTAGGGCATATTTCCAACAGTCTCCCACTTGCACTAGAGTCAATAATCTAGTCACTACTCCAAGATCTGTCATGAACTCCTTCATCCAGACACCTTCCTTCGCCGCCTCCGAGGCAGCGATGTACTCCGCTTCGCATGTAGAATCTGCTACCACGCTTTGCTTGGAACTGCACCAGCTAACCGCACCCCCATTAAGAATAAATACGTATCCGGTTTGCGACTTTGAGTCATCCGGATCAGTGTCAAAGCTTGCATCGACGTAACCCTTTACGACGAGCTCTTGATCACCTCCATAAACGAGAAACATGTCCTTAGTCCTTTTCAGGTACTTCAGGATATTCTTGACCGCCGTCCAGTGTTCCAATCCTGGATCACTTTGAAACCTTCCGACCATACTTATGGCAAGGCTGACATCGGGTCTTGTGCACAGCATTGCATACATGATAGAGCCTATGGCCGAAGCATAGGGGATGACACTCATCTTTTCTCTATCTTCTGCAGTCACTGGGCATTGAGTCTTACTCAACTTCACACCTTGCAATACAGGCAAGAACCCCTTCTTGGACTGATCCATTTTGAACTTCTTCAAAACTTTGTCAAGGTATGTGCTTTGTGAAAGTCCTATTAAGCGTCTCGATCTATCTCTATAGATCTTGATGCCTAATATGAAAGCAGCTTCTCCTAGGTCCTTCATTGAAAAACTCTTGTTCAAATATTCCTTCACGCTTTCCAGCATTTCTATATTGTTTCCAATCAGTAATATGTCATCCACATATAATATTAGAAACGCTATAGAGCTCCCACTCACTTTTCTTATAAATACAAGCTTCTCCGTAAACTTGTATAAACTCGAACGCTTTGATCACCTTATCAAAACGAAGATTCCAACTCCGAGATGCTTGCACCAGTCCATAAATGGATCGCTGGAGTTTGCAAACTTTGTCAGCATTCTCTGGATCGACAAAACCTTCTGGTTGCATCATATACAACTCTTCCTTAAGGTAACCGTTAAGGAACGCTGTTTTGACATCCATCTGCCAAATTTCATAATCGAAAAAGGCAGCTATTGCTAACATGATTCTGACGGACTTAAGCATCGCTACGGGTGAGAAGGTCTCATCGTAGTCAACTCCTTGAACTTGTGAAAAACCCTTTGCCACAAGTCGAGCTTTATAGACGGTGACATTACCGTCCGCGTCCGTCTTCCTCTTAAAGATCCATTTGTTCTGAATGGCCTTACGCCCTTCAGGTAATACTTCCAAAGTCCATACTTTGTTTTCATACATGGATCCCATCTCGGATTTCATGGCCTCTAACCACTTCTCGGAATCCGGGCCCATCATCGCTTCTCCATAGCTGTCTAACAACATGACCTCTAAGACAGGGTTGCCGTACCACTCAGGAGCAGTACGCGTCCTTGTCGACCTACGAGGTTCGATAGCAACTTGATCCAAAGCTTCATGATCATCATCATTAACTTCCTCTTCAGCTAATGTAGGCTCCACAGAAACAACTTTCTGCGTTGCGCTACTCTTAGGTTGAAGTAAAGGTTTCAACAACCTCATCAAGTTCTATCTTCCTCCCACTCAATTCTTTCGAGAGAAACTCTTTCTCAAAAAATGTTCCGTTTTTAGCGACAAACACTTTGCCTTCGGATCTGAGATAGAAGGTATACCCAACTGTCTCTTTTGGGTATCCTATGAAGACGCATTTCTCCGCTTTGGGTTCCAGCTTTTCAGGCTGAAGCTTTTTGACATAAGCATCACATCCCCAAACTTTAAGAAACGACAGTTTTGGCTTCTTGCCAAACCAAAGTTCATATGGCGTCGTCTCAACGGATTTCGATGGTGCCCTATTTAAAGTGAATGTAGCTGTCTCTAATGCATAACCCCAAAACGATAGTGGCAAATCGGCAAGAGACATCATAGATCGCACCATATCCAATAAAGTTCGATTACGACGTTCGGACACACCATTACGCTGTGGTGTTCCAGGCGGTGTAAGTTGTGAAACAATTCCACATTGTCTTAAGTGACTGCCAAACTCATAACTCAGATATTCTCCTCCTCGATCAGATCGTAGGAATTTAATCTTCTTGTTACGATGATTCTCAACTTCACTCTGAAATTGTTTGAACTTTTCAAACGTTTCAGACTTGTGTTTCATTAAGTAAATATACCCATATCTACTTAAGTCATCAGTGAAGGTGAGAAAGTAACGATAACCACCGCGCGCCTCAATACTCATCGGACCGCACACATCAGTATGTATGATTTCCAATAAGTCACTTGCCCGTTCCATTGTTCCAGAGAACGGCGTTTTAGTCATCTTGCCCATGAGGCATGGCTCACATGTGTCAAGTGATTCAAAATCAAGTGACTCCAAAAGTCCATCAGCATGGAGCTTCCTCATGCGTTTTACGCCAATATGACCTAAACGGCAGTGCCACAAGAAAGTGGTATTATCATTATCAATTCTACATCTTTTGGCATCAATGTTATGAACATGTGTATCATTACTATCGAGATTCAATAAGAATAAACCCCTCACATTGGGTGCATGACCATAAAAGATATTACTCATATAAATAGAACAACCATTATTCTCTGATTTAAATGAGTAACCGTCTCGCAATAAACAAGATCCAGATATAATGTTCATGCTTAACGCAGGCACCAAATAACACTTATTTAGGTTCATCACTAATCCCGACGGTAATCGAAGAGCGAGCGTGCCGACGGCGATCACATCAACCTTGGAACCATTTCCCACGCATATCGTCACTTCGTCCTTTGCCAGCCTCCGTCTATTCCGCAGTTCCTGTTTTGAGTTGCAAATATGAGCAACCGCACCGGTATCAAATACCCAGGCACTACAACGAGAGTTGGTAAGGTACACATCAATAACATGTATATCATATATACCTTGTTTGTTGTTGGCCGCCTTCTTGTCAGCCAAATACTTGGGGCAATTCCGCTTCCAGTGTCCAGTTCCCTTGCAATGAAAACACACAGTTTCTGGTTTGGGTCCAACCTTGGGTTTCTTCACGAGAGGAGCAACTGCTTTGCCACTCTTCTTGGAGTTACCCTTCTTACCCTTGCCATTTTTCTTGAAACTAGTGGTTTTATTGACCATCAACACTTGATGCTCCTTCTGAATTTCAGACTCAGCGGCTTTCAGCATCGCAAACAGCTCGGCGACTGACTTGTTCATCCCGTGCATGTTATAGTTCAACACGAAGCTCTTGTAGCTAGGTGGCAATGATTGAAGAAATCTGTCAGTGATAGCCTCTGGCGGAAGGGGCATCCCTAACTCAGCCAGACGGGTGGAGTACCCAGACATTCTGAGCACGTGATCACTGATAGACCCGTTCTCCTCCATCTTGCAAGCATAGAATTTATCGGAGATCTCATATCTCTCGATCCGGGCATTCTTCTGAAAGATAAACTTCAACTCCTGGAACATCTCATATGCTCCATGACGTTCAAAACGTCTTTGAAGTCCCGGTTCTAAGCCATACAACATTGCACATTGAACTATTGAGTAATCATCAGAACGAGCCTGCCAGGCGTTCACAACGTCTAGAGACTCAACTGGAGCGGGTGGATCACCAAGCGGTGCATCAAGGACATAAGCCTTCTGGGAAGCCGTAAGGATAATCCTTAGATTACGGGCCCAGTCCACAAAGTTACTTCCATCATCTTTCAACTTAGCTTTCTCTAGGAACGCATTAAAATTCAGGGGTGCTACTGCGCGAGCCATGATCTACAACATAAATATAGCAAAGACAACTTAGACTATTGTTCTAGATAATGAGTTTTAGTTAATTATATTACTTAAAAACTCCCACTCAAATTGACATCCCTCTGGTCATTCGAGTGTAACATGATCCAAATCCACCAACTCAAGTCCGATCATCACGTGAGTTGAGGTGGTTTCAATGGTGAACATCTTCATGTTGATCATATCTACTATATGACTCATGTTCGACCTTTCGGTCTCTTGTGTTCCGAGGCCATGTCTGTACATGCTAGGCTCGTCAAGTTTAACCCAAGTGTTCCGCACGTGCAATATGGCTTGCACCCGTTGTATGCGAACGTAGAGTCTATCACACCCGATCATCACGGCGTGTCTCGAAACGACGAACTTTCGCAACGGTGCACACTCGGGGAGAACACAATTTATCTTGAAATTTAAGTGAGAGATCACCTTATAATGCTACCGTCGTCCTAAGCAAAATAAGATGCATAAAAGGATTAACATCACATGCAAATCATAAGTGACATGATATGGCCATGAACTTGTGCTTTTGATCTCCATCTCCAAAGCACCGGCATGATCTCCATCGTCACCGGCATGACACCATGATCTCCATCATCTTGATCTCCATCAACGTGTCGCCATAAGGTTGTCGCGCCTGACTGTTGCTTCCACGACTATTGCTAACGTTTAGCGATAAAGTAAAGCATTACATAGCGCTTAATGATTGACACGCAGGTCATACAATAATTAAAGACAACTCTATGGCTCCTGCCAGTTGCCGTACTCATCGACATGCAAGTCGTGATATTCTATACAACACATGATCATCTCATACATCACATATATCTCATCATGTAATTGGCCATATCACATCACAACATACCCTGCAAAATAAAGTTAGACGTCCTCTAATTGTTGTTGCAAATTTTACGTGGCTACTACGGGTTTGCAAGAACCGTTCTTACCTACGCAAAACCACAACGTGGTGTAGTGATTGCTTTTTGATCTTCTAAAAGAACCCTCTTCATTGAAATCGATTCAACTAAAGTGAGAGAGACAGACACCCGTTAGCCATCTTTATGCAACGAAGTTACATGTTAGTTGAAGGAACAATCTCTGCAGGGCTTCGCCAAGCGCTACGGAGATTATGACGGAGGAACTAGAGGGTTAGGGTTAGTTGAAGGAACCTGTCTCGCGTAAGTGTACGCGTAATGTCGGTCCGGGCCGCTTCATCTTACAGTACCGCCGAATCAAATATCAACTAGTAACGGCAAGCAATATGTATACACCCACGCCCACAACTCGTTTGTGTTCTACTCGAGATCTCATCTACGCATAGACTTGGCTCTGATACCACTGTTGGGGAACGTTGCATGGGAAACAAAAATTTTCCTACGCACACACAAGATCTATCCATGGTGATAAGCATCTACGAGAGGGAGAGTGAATCTACATACCCTTGTAGATCGCTAAGCGGAAGCGTTTAAGAAACGTGGTTGATGTAGTCGAACGTCTCCGCGATCCAAATCGCAAGTCGTCCCTCGATCCGATCACGAACTAGCGCCGAACGGACGGCACCTCCGCGTTCCACACACGTACGGCTTGATGACGCCTTCACCTCCTCGATCCAGCGAGCGATGGTGAAGTAGTGGTTGAGTTCCAGCAGCACGACGGCGTGGTGATGGTGGTGAGGAACAATCTCTGCAGGGCTTCGCCAAGCGCTACGGAGATTATGACGGAGGAACTAGAGGGTTAGGGTTGCCGCACACGGCTTGGGGAAATCTTGATGTATCCCGTGTGCTAGCCCTGCCCCTCTATTTATATGTTGAGCCTTGGGGTCTAAACTTGCAGTAAAAGCCTCCTCCAGGTCGGTTTTGCCCGCACAAGGTCGGTTTGGCCCGCAGGGAAAGAGTCCAACTCGGATCCCTGCCGAACCGTGCACAGCCGCGCACAAGCGGTAGTACCGCTTCACACAAGCGGTAGTACCGCTTGGGCGGTAGTACCGCTTCACACAAGCGGTAGTACCGCTCGGGCGGTAGTACCGCTTCACCAAGCGGTAGTACCGCTTACGCGGCAGGAAAACTACTTTTGCACTTTCCAATACCTCGTGGGCTTTTATCCCTTGGCCCATATAAAGTGTTGCTGCACCCGAACACTTCGGTAAACATCCGGAACCCCTTCCGGTGAACTCCGGAACTATTCCGGAGATCAAAACACTATTATCACATATATCAATCTTTACCTCCGGACTATTCCGGAGATCCTCGTCATATCCGGGATCTTATCCGGGACTCCGAACAACCTTCGGTCACCAACATAATAACTCAACTATACTAATCGTCACCAAACGTTAAGTGTGTAGACCCTGCGGGTTCGAGAACTATGTAGACATGACCGAGACACCTCTACGGCCAATAACCAATAGCGGGACCTGGATGCCCATATTGGCTCCTACATATTCTACGAAGATCTTTATCGGTCGAACCTCTATGTCAAGGATTCAGTTAATCCCGTATGATGTTCCCTTTGTTCTTCGGTATGTTACTTGCCCGAGATTCGATCGTCGGTATCTCTATACCTAGTTCAATCTCGTTACCGGCAAGTCTCTTTACTCGTTCCGTAATACAAGATCTCGTGGCTAACACTTTAGTCACATTGCTTGCAAGGCCCATTGTGATGTTGTATTACCGAGTGGGCCCTGAGATACCTCTCCGTCACACGGAGTAACAAATCCCAGTCTTGATCCATGCCAACCCAACAGACACCCTCGGAGATACCTGTAGAGCACCTTTATAGTCACCCAGTTACGTTGCGACGTTTGATACACACAAGGTACTCCTCCGGTGTCAGTGAGTTGCATGATCTCATGGTCAAAGGAACAGATACTTGACATGCAGAAAACAATAGCAATAAACTGACACGATCAAATGCTACGTTTACAGTTTGGGTCTTGTCCATCACATCATTCTCCTAATGATGTGATCCCGTTATCAAATGACATCTCATGTTAATGGCTAGGAAACCTTAACCATCTTTGATCAACGAGCTAGTCAACTAGAGGCTTACTAGGGACACAGTGTTGTCTATGTACCCACACATATATTTGAGTTTCCAATCAATACAATTATAGCATGGATAATAAACGATTATCATGAACAAGGAAATATAATAATAACTAATTTATTATTGCCTCTAGGGCATATTTCCAACACACACGCCTTGACCAGTGGCTCTATAACGGGCTTATTCGGATCCTCCTCTGGCGGTATGGTGAAATTTGCCTTCAGCAAGGTCCAAAGATCATCTTTCTGTCTATCGGTGACATAATCACCTTCAGGGGCGTCGTCCTTAGGCTTATTCCATTGCTTGATGCTGATCGGGATGTTGTCCCTAACAATAGCTCCGCACTGAGCAGAAAATGCGTCCTTGGTCCGCTTGGGTTCACTCGGTAGGCCATCGTCCGCGAGTGCTGTGATCGTGAACCTTTCATCCTTGCACAACCTCTTCTTCGGGCCTCGTCTCGTTACCGAAGTTTGGCTTGATCCGGAGGGCTATAAAAGAAGAAAGAAGAGTTAATATATATATGTACATACCAAAACAATTAATGCATCAATTAGCTAGTCAGCACCTCCGGAGCCATCATGATCATGTCACCGGAGCTATCATGATCATGTCCTTCCTCCTCCATTGTTCCATCGGTGTCGTTGAGAAACGACAAGACAGCATCACCTCCGGCGAGGATTATCTCCCCCAACAACTGTTCTTGTTCCAAGTCTCTTTGATCCATAGTTTCTGCAAATATAGAAGAATATATATATAGATGAGATCAGAAAAAAAATTGGATCAACTTGTGCACATCCATAATGGGGGTATTCTTGATAAATCTATGTTACCGGAGTTATCTATGTTACCGGAGGGGGTAGACGACAACGACGCTCACCCCTCATGTCATGTCCGACGTCCCTCCTCATGTCGAAGTTATCGGGGAGTGGGTAGACGACAACGACGCTCATCCCTCATGTCCGACGTCCCCCCTCATGTCGAAGCTATCGGGGAGGGGGTACAGGTGGCCTCGAGAGTTGGTCGAGCGAGCGGACCGGGAGTAAGTAACTTTTAACTCATTTTAACCTTTAAGGAATTTAATTAACAAAATGGCGCCATTCTGAATGTGCAGAAAATGGTCCATATTTTTCCTGATCTCATCTACCCTTCTATATGTCACGTTGTCTAGTGTCAAAGGATTCAAGAAAACCATGGCTTCATCATTAGCCGGAAGTAACAGGCGCATAATGGTACGAAGCTCTCCAAAATTGTTTTGGAACGGAGTCCCGGATAGGAAAATTCATTATCTTTTTGGTACGGAGTTCAGCAAGAGCCTTCCGAATATCGCTATTTGGAAGGCCTTTGCTGAAATTCGTACCAAAAAGTGAATTATTCTATCCGGAACTCCGTTCCAAAACAACTTTGAAGAGCTTCGTAGCATCATACGCATGTTACTTCCGGCTAATGATGAAGCCATGGATTTCTTCAATACTTTCACAGACAACGTGACATATAGAAGAATATATATATAGATGAGATCAGAAAAAAATTGGATCAACTTGTGCACATCCATAATGGGGGCATTCTTGATAAATCTATGTCAAAATTCAAACTTTGACATATGATCAAACTTTGATATATGATCAAATGTTGCATATGTCAAAATTCAAACTTTGACATATGATCAAACTTTGATATATGTCCACCGCGATATAAAATGATACATAGACTTGTTCGGGCGAGAGGGGGTGATCGACGTCCCCCCTCATGTCGAAGTTACCGGAGTTTTCTTCTAGTGGTTTGGGTGGCCTCGAGAGATTGTCGGGTAGGGGCGGGAGGGGGTAGGAGATCGACAACGCTTTTTTCTAGGGTTTGGGTGGCCTCGAGAGTTGGTCGCCCGGTATATCGAGAGGGGGGTGAACATTTTACCTTAGTAACTTAGAAAAAAAATGTTATCGGGGGGGGGGGGTATATCGACAACGCTTTTTTTCTAGGGTTTGGCTGGCCTCGAGAGTTGGTCGCCCGGTATATCGAGAGGGGCTTGAACAGTTTACCTTAGTAACTTAGGAAAAAAATGTTATCGGGGAGGGGGTATATCGACCCACCCTCATGTCGAAGTTATCGGGGAGGGGGTATATCGACAACGACATACATACATGGAAAAAAATGCTATCCATCTATACATACATAGCCACATACATATATACATGGAAAAAAATGCTATGAAAAAAAATACATATATGAACAAAAAAATGCTATGAATAAAAATAATTAATACACAGATGAACAAAAAAAATACATATATGAACAAAAAAATGCTCTGAACAAAAAAATTAATACATATATGAACATCCATACATACATATAGCCACATACATATATACATTATATATATATGAACAAAAAATTCATCATATAAAAAATGATCAAAAAAATGATATGAACAGAGCCGGGGCGGCGGCGGCTCACAGCGGGGGCGGCCGGCGAGGGCGAGGGCGACGGCGGGGGCGGCGAGGGCGTCGGCGACGGCGACGGTGGGGGCGGGCCGGGGCAGGGGCGTGGCCGGGCGCGCTCGGGGGCGGCGAACGGCGTCGGCTGGCGAGGGCGACGGCAGGGGCGGCGCGCGAGGGAGCCAGCGACGGCGTCGGCTGGCGAGGGCGACGGCGGGGGCAGCGCACGAGGGAGCCGGCGACGACGGCGACGGTGGGGGCGGGTCGGGGCGCAGGGTCGCGGCCGGGCGCGCTCGGGGGCGGCAGACGGCGACGGCGTGGGCGGCGGACGGCGTCAGTGTGGGCTCGGGGGCGGGGCAGGGGCACGGGCGACGGCGACGGCGTCGGGGCAGCCTGGCGGCGTCGAGGAGGTCGGCGTCGTCGGGGGGAACTGCGAGATGAAAATGAAAATTTTCACAAGTCCTGCTTATATGCACAAAGCATTGGTCCCGGTTGGTGTCTATAACCGGGACTAATGCACTCCTTTAGTCCCGGTTGGTGCCACCAACCGGGACCAAAGGTCTCTGTTTCCCGCCCTTTGGGCTGCTGAAAAGAGACCTTTGGTCCCGGTTGGTGGCACCAACCGGGACTAAAGGGTGGCATTCGTCCCGGTTGGTGCCACCAACCGGGACCAAAGGTGGGCATTGGTCCCGGTTGGTGCCACCAACCGGGACTAAAGGGTGGTGCTGCCCGGGGCCAAAAGTTTACTCCCACCTCGCTAGCTGAGAGGGCTCGAGAGTGGTTTATAAGCGATGCTGCGCCAGCCCTCTCGAGCTCCTCTCAACAGCAGGCTTACGGGACTAATCGCACACACCTTCGCCTGTGGACCTTGTGGCCCTTCTGCGGGCCTGAATCCTGGCCCAACTAGATGGTTGGGTTTCTAGTCGTATTCAGGCCGTGGTGGCCCACTAGGTGGCATTTTAAAAAAAAAAATCTACTTTTTTTGTTTTCTTTTTTGCTTTATTTATTTTCTTTTGTTTCTACTTACAGTTTTCAGTCATTCTTTTTTGCTTTTAGGTCACAAAAATTATAAACTTTCTGTTAGTGCCATTAGTTTCCAAATTTGAATAGTTTAAATTTGAATTCTTTTAAATTGGTGTGAATCACTAGTTTGTGAATAACTTTACTATAAAAATAGATTTTTGAGTGATTCTTTTTCCTGCGATTTAATATTACTGTGTTTTATCATTATATTCAATTTGGTAATTTTTAGGTAATTTTAAATGTCTGTTTTAACCAAAAACAGATTTTGTTATTTTAGTTTGCTATTAAAGTTTCTAAAAAGATTCTTTATGAACATTCTTTTTGCTATTAATGTTTTGAACAAAAAATACTTTGATAACTTTAGTTGCATAAATTTTATATAATTTTAGTTTCATAAATACTAGAGGTTTATAAAATATTTTTAGTTGATTCCTTTTGCTCTTAGAGTTTTATAAAAGCTTTTTAGTTGATTCTTTTTGCTATTGAAGAATATTATAGTTTTATTTTAGTTGATCATAACAGAATTTTTTAATTAATTATTTTTAGTTCATTATTTTTGCTATTAGAGTTTCATAAAGGTTTTCTAGTTCATTCTTTTTGCTATTAGTTCATTCTTTGAGCTAAATGACCCTGAAATTGAAAAGCACTTCAAATGAACTCTGAAAAGGTTGAAAGTTGGCATGGTATCATCATTACACCCACATAGCATGTTCTAAAAAGTTGAGAGGGTTACGGCAAAAACTGGATGCACTTCATGTACAAAATGGACAATCTCTTTCGAAGTATCAGGGTTTCGGACAAAAACTCATCTGTTACAAAGGGATTTCATTTTTTTGAACTTATTTGAACTCCAGACTTTTTGTGTGTTCAAAATGCACCATTCAAAGCCACATCATCAATTTTTAACCCTTTCTGACTTCATTTCCTATTTTTCATGCATTTACTGATTTTTTTAAGCTAAATGACCCTGAAATTGAAAAGCACTACAAATGAACTCTGAACAGGTTGAAAGTTGGCATGCTATCATCATTTCACCCACATAGCATGTGCTAAAAAGTTGAGAGGGTTATGGCAAAAACTGGATGCACTTCATGTACAAAACGGACAATCTCTTTCGAAGTATCAGGGTTTCGGACGAAAACTCATCTGTTACAAAAGGCATTTAATTTCTTCACATGTAACTACAATGATATAGTTGTGGAGAGAAAGTCTTCACTTTTTCTTCGCTTGTGTCCTTTGCTTATTGCGCCGTAACCATGGATAATCTTCATCGTTTAACAGGGTGCTTGGGTCAGCCTTGACTTTGAAGGGAGGAATTTCATGAAACTTTTCATAATCTTCAGACATGTCTGTCTTGCCCTCCAATCCCACGATGTCTCTTTTTCCTGAAAGAACTATGTGGCGCTTTGGCTCATCGTATGATGTATTCGCTTCCTTATCTTTTCTTTTTCTCGGTTTGGTAGACATGTCCTTCACATAGAAAACCTGCGCCACATCATTGGCTAGGACGAATGGTTCGTCTGTGTACCCAAGATTGTTGAGATCCACTGTTGTCATTCCGTACTGTGGGTCTACCTGTACCCCGCCTCCTGACAGATTGACCCATTTGCACTGAAACAAAGGGACCTTGAAATCATGTCCATAGTCAAGTTCCCATATGTCCACTATGTAACCATAATATGTGTCCTTTCCCCTCTTGGTTGCTGCATCAAAGCGGACACCGCTGTTTTGGTTGGTGCTCTTTTGATCTTGGGCGATCGTGTAAAATGTATTCCCATTTATCTCGTACCCTTTGTAAGTCAATACAGTCGAAGATGGTCCCCTGGCCAACGAGTACAGCTCATCAGAAACAGTGTTGTCACCCATGAGACGTGTTTGCAACCAACTGCCGAAAGTCCTGATGTGTTCATATGTAATCCAGTCGTCACACTGCTCCGGGTGTTTGGAGCACAGAATATTCTTGTGTTCATCGACATGCGGGGTCACCAAGGTAGAATTCTGTAGAACTGTGTAGTGTGCTTGAGACCAAGAATGCCCGTCCCTACATATTATTGAGTCCGCTCCTAGCGTGACTTTTCCAGTCAGTCTCCCCTCATACCGCGATTGAGGGAGACCAATCTTCTTAAGGTCAGGAATGAAGTCAACACAAAACCCAATGACATCCTCTATTTGATGGCCCATGGAGATGCTTGCTTCTGGCCTAGCGCGGTTACGAACATATTTCTTTAAGACTCCCATGAACCTCTCAAAGGGGAACATATTGTGTAGAAATACAGGGCCCAGAACGACAATCTCGTCGACTAGATGAACTAGGACGTGCGTCATGATATTGAAGAAAGATGGTGGGAACACCAGCTCGAAACTAACAAGACATTGCACCAAATCACTCCTTAACCTTGACAGGATTTCTGGATCGATCACCTTCTGAGAGATTGCATTGAGGAATGCACATAGCTTCACAATGGCTAATCGAACGTTTTCCGGTAGAAGCCCACTCAATGCAACCGGAAGCAGTTGCGTCATAATCACGTGGCAGTCATGAGACTTTAGGTTCTGGAACTTTTTCTCTGCCATATTTATTATTCCCTTTATATTCGACGAGAAGCCAGACGGGACCTTCATACTGAGCAGGCATTCAAAGAAGATTTCCTTCTCTTCTTTGGTAAGAGCGTAGCTGGCAGGACCTCCATTCTGCTTTGGATGCATGCCGTCTTTTTCATGCACACGTTGCTGTTCGTGCCTCCGGTGTATCTTTTGTCTTCCCATACACTCCCAAGAAGCCTAGCAGGTTCACGCAAAGATTCTTCGTCACGTGCATCACGTCGATTGCAGAGCGGACCTCTAGGTCTTTCCAATAGGGTAGGTCCCAAAATATAGATTTCTTCTTCAACATGGGTGCGCGTCCCGCATCGTCAGTCGGAACAGATAGTCCGCCAGGACCCTTTACAAAGATTACTTGTAAATCATTGACCATATCAAGTATGTGATCACCAGTACGGAGGGCGGGCTTCTTCCGGTGATCTGCCTCACCTTTGAAATGCTTTCCTTTCTTTCGACATTGATGGTTGGTCGGAAGAAATCGACGATGCCCCAGGTACACATTCTTCCTGCATTTGTCCAAATATATACTGTCGGTGTCATCTAAACAGTGTGTGCATGCGTGGTATCCCTTGTTTGTCTGTCCTGAAAGGTTACTGAGAGCAGGCCAATCGTTGATGGTTACAAACAGCAACGCATGTAGGTCAAATTCCTCCTGTTTGTGCTCATCCCACACACGTACACCTTCTCCATTCCACAGCTGTAAAAGTTCTTCAACTAATGGCCTTAGGTACACATCAATGTCATTGCCGGGTTGCTTAGGGCCTTGGATGAGCACTGGCATCATAATGAACTTCCGCTTCATGCACAACCAAGGAGGAAGGTTATAGATACATAGAGTCACGGGCCAGGTGCTATGATTGCTGCTCTGCTCCCGAAAAGGTTTAATGCCATCTGCACTTAAACCAAACCATACGTTCCTTGCGTCACCTGCAAAGTCCCCCACCTTCTCTCGATTTTTCTCCACTGCGACCCGTCAGCGGGTGCTCTCAACTTCCTGTCTTTCTTACGGTCTTCTTTGTGCCATCGCATCAACTTGGCATGCTCTTTGTTTCTGAACAGACGTTTCAGCCGTGGTATTATAGGAGCATACCACATCACCTTGGCAGGAACCCTCTTCCTGGAGCGCTCGCCCTCAACATCACCAGGGTCATCTCGTCTGATCTTATACCGCAATGCACCGCATACCGGGCATACGTTCAAATCCTCGTACTCACCGCGGTAGAGGATGCAGTCATTAGGGCATGCATGTATCTTCTGCACCTCCAATCCTAGAGGGCATAGAACCTTCTTTGCTTCGTACGTACTGCCGGGCAATTCGTTATCCTTTGGAAGCTTCTTCTTCATTATTTTCAGCAGCGAACTAAATCCCTTGTCAGATACACCATTGTCTGCCTTCCATTGCAGCAATTCCAGTGTGGTACCGAGCTTTCTGTTGTCATCTTCGCAATTTGGGTACAACCCTTTTTTGTGATCCTCTAACATGCGATCGAACTTCAACTTCTCCCTTTCACTTTCACATTCTCTCTGTGCATCAACAATGACCCGGCGAAGATCATCATCGGGCACATCGTCTGGTTCCTCTTGATCTTCAGCTTCCCCCATTGCAGCATCACCGTATTCAGGGGGCGGGTAGTTGTCATCATCCTCTTCTTCTTCGTTGTCTTCCATCATAACCCCTCTTTCTCCATGCTTGGTCCAAACATTATAGTGTGGCATAAAACCCTTCTCAAGCAGGTGGAAGTTAAGGGTTTTAGAGTTGGAGAAAGCCTTCGTATTCTCACAGACAGTACATGGACAATGCATAAAACCATTCTGCTTGTTTGGCTCAGCCGCTTCGAGAAAATTATGCAGGCCCTTAATATACTCGGAGGTGCGTCGGTCACCGTACATCCATTGCCGGTTCATCTGCGTGCGTTATATAGTTCTTATTATTGAACAACATATAACTCTCTAGAGCATCTAATTAAAACACACAAATAAGAACTTTTTTCTTTTAGAAAGAAGATAAGAAGAAGAGGCTAACCACGGTGTTGCCGGCGCCGAGATGGGCGCGGGCGATCGACGGCGGTGAGGACGGGGACGGGACAGGACGGACCGCCAAACCTAGACAAATCTTGAGGAAAATGGAGCTTGGACAAGGAGCTTCGAGAGGAGAAAGCTTAAGTGTGGCTCGGGCATTTCATCGAACACCTCATGTGCATAGGAGGTGATCTAGAGCACCACAAAAGCTCTCCCACGGCCGGGCAAAAAAATAGAGCAATGCATTGCTCTGCTCGCGGGCGGGGGCTATATATAGGCCAACCATTGGTCCCGGTTCCAGCCACAAACCGGGACCAATGGTTGTGGGCCAGGAGCGAGGCGCATTGGTCCCGGTTCGTGGCTGGAACCAGGACAAAATGGGTCACCTTTAGTCCCGGTTCTAGCCACAAACCGGGACCAATGGTTGTGGACCAGGAGCGAGGCACATTGGTCCCGGTTCGTGTCTGGAACCGGGACTAAAGGGTCCATACGAACCGGGACCAATGCCCCACGAGGCCCGGCTGGCCCCCTGGCCTCACGAACCAGGACCGTTGATCCCATTGGTCCAGGTTCGTGACTGAACCGGGACTAATGGGCTGGCCCGGCCTGAACCAAAGCCCTGTTTTCTACTAGTGGATGGCTATATATACCCTCGCCCCTGCCCACCCTCTCCTCTATTTTTTGGCCGTGTGGGAGGTGTGCATGCGCTGCTCTGTTCTCCCTTCTATGTATGCACATGAGGTGTTCGATGAAATGCCCGAGCCACACTTAAGCTTTCTCCTCTCCAAGCTCGACCTCCAAGCTCCATTTTCCTCAAGATTTGTCTAGGTTTGGCGGTCCGTCCCGTCCCGTCTCCGTCCTCACCGCCATCGATCGCCCGCACCGATCTCGTCGCCGGCACCACCGTGGTGAGCCTCTTGTTCTTATCTTCTTTGCTTGAGAAGGGTTTCATGCCACACAATAATGTTTGGACCAAGCACGGAGAAAGAGGGGTTATGATGGAAGACAACGAAGAAGAAGAGGATGATGACAACTATCCCCCTGAATACGGTGATACTGCAACGGGGGAAGCTGAAGATCAAGAGGAACCAAACGATGTGCCCGATGATGATCTTCGCCAGGTCATTATTGATGCAAAGAGACAATGCCAAAGTGAAAGGGAGAAGTTGAAGTTCGATCGCATGTTAGAGGATCACAAAAAAGGGTTTTACCCAAATTGTGAAGATGACAACACAAAGCTCGGTACCACACTGGAATTGCTGCAATGGAAGGCAGACAATGGTGTATCTGACAACGGATTTGGGAAGCTACTGAAAATAATGAAGAAGAAGCTTCCAAAGGATAACGAATTGCCCGGCAGTACGTACGAAGCAAAGAAGGTTCTATGCCCTCTAGGATTGGAGGTGCAGAAGATACATGCATGCCCTAATGACTGCATCCTCTACCGCGGTGAGTACGAGGATTTGAACGCATGCCCGGTATGCGGTGCATTGCGGTATAAGATCAGACGAGATGACCCTGGTGATGTTGAGGGCGAGCGCCCCAGGAAGAGGGTTCCTTCCAAGGTGATGTGGTATGCTCCTATAATGCCACGGTTGAAACGTCTGTTCAGAAACAAAGAGCATGCCAAGTTGATGCGATGGCACAAAGAAGACCATAACAAAGACGGGAAGTTGAGAGCACCCGCTGACGGGGCGTAGTGGAGAAAAATTGAGAGAAGGTGGGGGGACTTTGCAGGTGACGCAAGGAACGTATGGTTTGGGTTAAGCGCAGATGGCATTAATCCTTTTGGGGAGCAGAGCAGCAATCATAGCACCTGGCCCGTGACTCTATGTATCTATAACCTTCCTCCTTGGTTGTGCATGAAGCGGAAGTTCATTATGATGCCAGTGCTCATCCAAGGCCCTAAGCAACCCGGCAACGAAATTGATGTGTACCTAAGGCCATTAGTTGAAGAACTTTTACAGCTATGGAATGGAAAAGCTGTACGTGTGTGGGATGAGCACAAACAGCAGGAATTTGACCTACATGCATTGCTGTTTGTAACCATCAATGATTGGCCTACTCTCAGTAACCTTTCAGGACAAACAAACAAGGGATACCACTCATGGACGCACTGTTTAGATGACACCGAAAGTATATATTTGGAGAAATGCAGGAAGAATGTGTACCTGGGACATCGTCGATTTCTTCTGACCAACCATTAATGTCGAAAGAAAGGCAAGCATTTCAAAGGTGAGGCAGATCACCGGAAGAAGCCCGACCTCCATACTGGTGATCACATACTTGATATGGTAAAGGATTTACAAGTAATCTTTGGAAAGGGTCCTGGCGGACAATCTGTTCCGAATGACGTTGAGGGACGCGCACCCATGTGGAAGAAGAAATCTATATTTTGGGACCTACCCTATTGGAAAGACCTAGAGGTCCGCTCTGCAATCGACGTGATGCACGTGACGAAGAATCTTTGCGTGAACCTGCTAGGCTTCTTGGGCGTGTATGGGAAGACAAAAGATACACCGGAGGCACGGGAGGACCAGCAACGTGTGCATGAAAAAGACGGCATGCATCCAAAGCAGTATGAAGGTCCTGCCAGCTACGCTCTTACCAAAGAAGAGAAGGAAATCTTCTTTGAATGCCTGCTCAGTATGAAGGTCCCGTCTGGCTTCTCGTCCAATATAAAGGGAATAATAAATATCCCAGAGAAAAAGTTCCAGAACCTAAAGTCTCATGACTGCCACGTGATTATGACGCAACTGCTTCCGGTTGCATTGAGGGGGCTTCTACCGAAAATAGTTCGATTAGCCATTGTGAAGCTATGTGCATTCCTCAATGCAATCTCTCAGAAGGTAATCGATCCAGAAATCCTACCAAGGTTAAAGAATGATTTGGTGCAATGTCTTGTCAGTTTCGAGCTGGTGTTCCCACCATCCTTCTTCAATATCATGACGCACGTCCTAGTTCATCTAGTCGACAAGATTGCCATTCTGGGCCCTGTATTTCTACACAATATGTTCCCCTTTGAGACATTCATGGGAGTCTTAAAGAAATATGTTCGTAACTATGCTAGGCCAGAAGGAAGCATCTCCACGGGCCATCAAACAGAGGAGGTCATTGGGTTTTGTGTTGACTTCATTCCTGACCTTAAGAAGATTGGTCTCCTTCAATCGCGGTATGAGGGGAGACTGACTGGAAAAGGCACGCTGGGAGTGGACTCAATAATATGTAGGGACGGGCATTCTTGGGCACAAGCACACTACACAGTTCTACAGAATTCTACCTTGGTGACCCCGTATGTCAATGAACACAAGAATATTCTGCGCTCCAAACACCCGGAGCAGTGTGACGACTGGATTACATGTGAACACATCAGGACTTTCGGCAGTTAGTTGAAAACACATCTCATGGGTAACACCACTGTTGGAGATGAGCTGTACTCATTGGCGAGGACACCATCTTCGGCTGTATTGACTTAGAAAGGGTAAGAGATAAATGGGAATACATTTTACACGATCGCCCAAGATCAAAAGAGCACCAACCAAAACAGTGGTGTCCGCTTTGATGCAGCAACCAACAGGGGAAAGGACACATATTATGGTTACATAGTGGACATATGGGAACTTGACTATGGACATGATTTTAACGTCCCTTTGTTTCGGTGCAAATGGGTCAATCTGTCAGGAGGCGGGGTACAGGTAGACCCACAGTACGGAATGACAACAGTGGATCTGAAGAATCTTGGGTACACAGACGAACCATTCGTCCTAGCCAATGATGTGGCGCAGGTTTTCTATGTGAAGGACATGTCTACCAAACCGAGAAAAAGAAAATATAAGGAAGCGAATACATCATACGATGAGCCAAAGCGCCACATAGTTCTTTCAGGGAAAAGAGACAACGTGGGAGTGGAGGGCAAGACAGACATGTCTGAAGATTATGAAAAGTTTCATGAAATTCCTCCCTTCAAAGCGAAGGCTGACCCAAGCACCCTGTTAAACGATGAAGATTATCCATGGTTACGGCGCAATAAGCAAGGGAAACACACGAATAAAAAGTGAACGAGGATACGATGATGGCTTTGATTATGAGAAGAAAAAATGAAATGCCTTTTGTAACAGATGAGTTTTCGTCCGAAACCCTGATACTTCGAAAGAGATTGTCCATTTTGTACACGAAGTGCATCCAGCTTTTGCCGTAACCCTCTCAACTTTTTAGCACATGCTATGTGGGTGAAATGATGATACCATGCCAACTTTCAACCTTTTCAGAGTTCATTTGTAGTGCTTTTCAATTTCAGGGACATTTAGCTAAAAATAACTCTAATAGCAAAAAGAAAGAACTAAAAAGCTTTTATAAAACTCTAATAGCAAAAAGAATGAACTAAAAAGAATCAATTAAAATATTTTGTTATGATCAACTAAAACAAAACTATAATATTCTTCAATAGCAAAAAGAATCAACTAAAAAGCTTTTATAAACCTCTTGTTATTATCAAAATAATATTAACTTAAAATTATATAAAATTTATGCAACTAAAATTATCAAAGTATTTTTTGTTAAAAACTTTAATAGCAAAAAGAATTTTCATAAAGTATTTTATGTTAAAAACATTAATAGCAAACTAAAATGACATAAAAAATAAAAAAATATTATCAAAATAATATTAACTTAAAATTATATAAATTTTATGCAACTAAAATTATCAAAGTATTTTTTGTTAAAAACTTTAATAGCAAAAAGAATTTTCATAAAGTATTTTATGTAAAAAACTTTAATAGCAAACTAAAATGACATAAAAAATAAAAAAATGCCGCCTACTGGGCCACCACGGCCTGCATACGACTAGAAACCCATCTGTACATGGGCCAGGATGCAGGCCCGTGGGCCCAACAGGCCCAACATGGCACTGACAAAGCTTAGGCAAGTACTGCCTGCATTAGAGAGGAGCTCGAAAGCTCAGCCGCAGCGCGCCTTATCAACCAGTGCTGCCCTCCCTCAACTAGCGAGGTGGGACTAAACTCCCACCACACCGCTGTGCCAGGCTATTGGTCCCGGTTGGTGGCTCAAACCGGGACGAAAGGGAGCCTTTGGTCCCGGTTCGAGCCACCAACCGGGACCAATGCCCCCCTTTCGTCCCGGTTGGAGCCACCATCCGGGACTAAAGGTCTCTGCTTCCCGCCCTTTGGGCTGTTGAAATTGACCTTTAGTCCCGGTTGGTGTCACCAACTGGGACTAAAGGTTGGGGTATATAAGCCCACACTTAGGAAATTTTCATAGTTCAACCGCAGTTTCCCCCGACGACGCCGAGCACATCGACGCCGCCAGGCTACCCCGACGCCGTCCGCCGCCCCCACCGTCGCCGTCGCCGCGCCCCTTCCACGTCGTTGCCGTCGTCGCACCCGAGCCCGCGCCCCTGCCCCGCCCCCGAGCCCGCGCCCCTGCCCCGCCCCGCCCCCGCCGTCGCCGTCGTCTCCCTCCTCCCCGAGCCCTCGCCGCCCCCGCTGTGAGCCGCCGCTGCCCCGGCCAGCTGTGCATTTTTTTTATATGATGATTTTTTTTTGTTCATATATAATGTATATGTAGATGCTTAGTGTTTATTAATCATGTGTATGTATGTATGTGTATGTATATGTAAATATTGATATGATGAATTTTTTTTGTTCATATATAATGTATATGTAGATGCTTAGTGTTTATTAATCATGTGTATGTATGTATGTGTATGTATATGTAAATATTGATATGATGAAAAAAAAAATTGTTCATATATAATGTAGATGTATATGTATGTATGGATGGATATCGATGGATGTATGTATATAGAAAATTCGTAGAAAATTAACCGTAACTCCGATGAAAATAATTTATATATGAAAATCGATCAGAAAAATATGACGAATCTGAATATGCCCTCCGTTCGTCTGTCACAAGCAGCTAGCATAGCGAACCTGGAACCGTCCCCCTCCGGTTCATCTGTCCGAAATTAATGCAGACTTCGGGAAAACATTCCTGGATGTTATCCCCCTTCACCTATATCATGTAGTGCCGCGTTAGAACACCCCTAACTCTGTCGGGAATTCAACATATCCCCGATAACTTCGACATGAGGGGGGGGGGGTCCGCAAGTATCCTCGACGACCATGAGAGAGGCGGTCTACAAAGTATCCTCTCTCGAAAGATAGGACGACTCATCAGACATGAGGGGGGACTAGTCCTCGACGATCGTCTGAAACTGACTGTTATAAAACTTGTCAACTTTGCATGATGTTTGCCACTAATCCATTGCTCATATGCATATGATTCCTTGTTGTGATATTAAGTCCATGTTTGCCACTAATCCATCTCTCATGGTTGTATATTGCCATGTTGTAATGTTTGCAGAAACTATGTACAGAGACTTAGAAAAAGAAGAGTTGTTGGGGGATATAATCCTTCAAGGAGGTGATATCACCTTGTTGTTTCTCAACGACACCGATGGTGAGGAAGGAGATCATGACGGCTCCGGTGATCCAACAATGGAGGAGGATGGAGATCATGACGGCTCCGGTGATCCAACAATGGAGGAGGAAGGAGATCATGACGGCTCCGGTGACCGAACGGAGGAGGGAGCCTTAACTGTTGCAAAGTCCGGCGAGGTATATATATATATATATTAATTAAGCCTGTGCTGACTTGATGCATTAATTGTTTTGTATGACATATATTAACGCTTCTTTCTTCTTTTTGCCCTCCGGATCGAGCCAAACTTCCGTAAGGAGACGAGGCCCAAAGAAAAGGTTGCGCCAGGATGAAAGGTTCACGGTCACAGAAGTCGCTCGAGATGGCCAACCGATTGCTCCCAAGCGGACCAAGGACGCATTTGTACATCAGTGCGGAGTTGTTGTTAGGGACAGCGTCCCGATCAACATCCAAGAATGGAATAAGAAGAAGGACACTGAAGTTTCTTATGTCCAGGATAGACTGAAAGATGATCTTTGGACCTCGCTGATGACAAATTTCAGCCTACCGCTAGAGGAGAATACAAATAACCCAGTTATAGAGCGAAAGGTCAAGTCGTTTGCTCTTAAGAAGATGGCGGAACTATTCAGGAACTGGAAGAAAGATTTGAACAAAATGTTTGTCGATAAAGACGAGACTCCAGAATTCATCAGTCAATATGAGAAGATAAGAGATCACTGGCCCGCATTTGTGGCCTACAAGAAATCGGACAAGGGTAAGCAAAGGTCACTGACAAACAAGCAAAATGCTGCAAAGAAGAAGTATCACCATACCACGGGGTCAGGTGGCTACAGCAAAGCCCGGCCGTTATGGGACAAAGTTGAGCAAGACCTGCTTGCTAAAGGGGTCCAACCAACGACATTGCATTGGCCAGATCGGGCAAGGACTTGGTTCTTCGGGGTTGGGGGAACTTTGGACCCAGAAACAGGGAAGTGTGTTTGGACGAACGAGCAACTTGCAATACCCATCCGGAAGCTTGAGGCAGCAATCAAGGCAGCGCAGGAAGGGACATTCATTCCCGACAGAGAGAAGGACGAGCTGACAGAGGCCCTCGGGAATCCTGAACACCTGGACGAACACGAGGCAGACCAGGCTCCGTTCCGTGGGTGCATGGGTTTCCCGACATCGGTGGTTATAGAAGCCAAGAGAGAAAGAAGAAAGAGGAAGCAAGCGAAATGCAGAAGCTCAGTGCAAGATTAGCGAAACTAGAGGAACTTGAGAGCCAGCGAGCTACCGGCCAACCATCTCAGCGGCACGAAGATCCTTCCTTCGACACTGCCCCAGAAGCTACCCCACCATCTCAGCGGAGAAGCAGCGTGGCTTCCACGGAGCTCGTTCAGCCTGATTTCACGGCTCCTCGCTACCCCGTGGATAGTATCACGGAGGCTGAACATTGTGTGCTAATGGTGAAATGCCAGAACCTGACCTTGAAGGCGGCGGTCGGCTCTGTTTTACCTCCTCGAGCTGAGGGAACTTTCCATTACCATCCGATTCCACATGGCTATGCTATTGTCACGGTGGATGAAATAATGGAGGGATTTGAGGGGCTGGAGCTTGACTACCTTACAGGTGATGGGGATAATCTTATGGAAAATGCCTTAAGGAGTACCTGTCTATGGAGAAAGGAGAACATCAAGCTTCCAAACTGGACGCCGCCTCAGCAGACGCAGCCGGATGAGGCCCCTCAGCAGACTCCTCACAGTCCAGCTCAGCCGGATGAGGCCCCTCAGCAGACTCAGCCAGATGAGGCCCCTCAGCAGAGTCCTCTTCCGCCTCAGCTGTCTCCGGCGCGTCAGCGGACTCCGCCTCCTCCTCCGCCTCCTCCGGCGCGTCAGTGGACTCCGCCGCCTCAGCAACAGCGGAAGAGAGCCGCCGCTGCTCTGGCGGCTAGCAGTACAAAAGGCGGGAAGAAATTCAAATTTGGTCCAAGCCTCAGGGTTCCTCCAAAGTTACATATGAGAGGACTGACAAGGAAACCGATGACATCGTGGAAGCCGAACTGCAGGCCCATTTTGAACGGAAACGTCCACCTCCGAAGGAAACAATAGATCCGGTGAAAGCGAAGCGCACTCTGGATGCCCTTAAGCGACCACCACCGCCTCCGCCGCAATCCAACTATGACCGCTGTATTGAAAAGACATATGATGAAGCGCGGCGGTCGGGAAGTACTACCAGTGCTTCAAGACGAAGTAGTGGGAAAACAATTCCCCAGCTCGGCGAACAGGAGAAGCAATCGTGCCCCCCGCTCAAGGTGTCTAGCGATATCGCTAATCATCCGGGGCTACTGCCCGGTACCACTCTTGGTGATTACGTGGGCGATGATGTACAGTTTGAAACGGCTTAGGTAGTAGAGATCTTTAGATACGAGCACGGGAAGCCTCTCGTCAAACCTGATCATCCTCATCTAACAACGATGATGCGAAGATTGCATGAGTGGTACTTGGAAAGCTGCAGGAAGAATGGGTCCGATAGTTTGATGGTGAGAATTAAAGATGAGCACGACCTCATTGGAGTCGACCTGATGCCTGTTGAATTTGTGGAGTTATTTTAGTTATTCAATCAAGAGGCCCTCGACAAACAAATCATGACTTGCTACTGCCTGTAAGTATTACTTCTGTAATTAAGTCTCTAGCTCAGCTCGTTCATTGCATGTATATATAATTATCCTCACTATATTATGCAGATTGAAGATCGTCGAATGCAAAAAAAGACAAATCTATGAAATTGGGTTCATTAGCCCAAATACCGTAAATGAATGGGCGGTACAAAACAGAGTTAAAGATACCGAGGAAAACTTGCTAAAAGCGTTGCTTCGACATCAAAACAAAAGGGAAATACTCTTTCCTTACAACTTCAAGTGAGTGTTACTTTCTTGTGCATATTCGGTTTCGCTTACTCAAGGTTAAGTACTGTAATTGATGAGTTATGCGTGCGTAGGTTCCACTTTATTCTGCTATCCATTAAGCTTGACGGGGAAGTAGTAACTGTCTTAGACTCAAGACATAAAGATCCCAAGGATTATGCGGACATGACTGCAATGCTCCAGAAGTAGTTCAATCAATACCGGGACCATATCGGCAACTTTCTTTCATTTCCTGATATCAAGTAATCATTTTCTTTGCCTGGCAGGGTTTGGAAATAGTTCACCGGAATGGTTCCGGGTCTGAAGAACGAGCTGCGATTTACACACCCCAAAGTAAGTAGTACTAGCTAGTTCCGCGCATCTCTCATTGATTCTAGTTTCATCAATACCATTATCATGCTTGATTATCAGTTTGATTGAACTCTATTCTCGTAAAGTGCTTGTGGCAGGCAGGCGGGAATAATTTATGTGGATACTACGTTTGCGAGTTCATTCGCCACTCGACCACTGAGCGGGGCTTCTTGTCTGACAAACAATTTCAAGTACGTAAACAATATTCACAATTTTATTTTATTACCATCAATTGTGTTGAGTTTCATTCATATATATGTATTGACCCCCTTCTTTAAATTAGATCTGGCAGATGCGGGATGAACTCCTACCACATGATCGCATACGAGCAATTCAAGAGGAATTGGCGGGATTCTTTCTTGACCACGTCATACATGAAAAGGGAGAATACCATACGAAAATTCAATGGGAGTTTGGCACTTGATGATGTCAGGGATGTTATATTGTATATATGTAGTAGCGTCGGATAGATATACGAAAACTTGTTGTTCGACCAAGCACGGAGAAAGAAAGGTCACTTCTCTCTATATATGTTCATGACGATCTTGTGTAATTAATGGTTTCCTTCATTTGCTTACTAGCTAGCGTCGAGTTCTCTCTATATGTAGTAGCTAGCGTCGACCAAGCATGGAGAAAGAGAGGTCACTCCTCTCTATTAGCTAGCTAACACAATATGAAACCCCTAAACCCTCCAAAACACCTAAACCCCCCTTTCAAAAAAAAAAACCCAGCGCCTGCGAGCTGCTGACGCGTGGCTGCCTTTTGGTCCCGGTTGGTGTTACCAACCGGGACTAAAGGTCCACCTGCCTGAGCGCTGCGCAGCGGCCACGTGAAGACCCTTTAGTCCCGGTCGGTGTTACCAACCGGGACTAAAGGTCCTCCTGCCTAGGCGCCCCACAGCGGCCACGTGGAGCTCCTTTGGTCCCGGTTCGTAGGCCAACCGGGACTAAAGGTTTTGGGTATTAGTCCCGTTTGTTTTGTCCCGGTTTCAGAACCGGGACTAAAGGCCCTCTGGAACCGGGACCATAGCCCTGTTTTCCACTAGTGTAAGATCAGGAAAACGTGATCATCAACAACACTTGAGTCAGTCTTAGAGGCAAGACTGGGAACCTATTCTTTACCATTTATCATTCCACACGTGCATATGAGTCTTCCACTGAATCGCATATTCCAGGATCATAGCAGTTATAGCATGAAATATAAAGTCTTAATTATGAAAGTGGAAATATAATAATACAATATTATTGCCTCTGGGGCATATTTCCAACAGTCTCCATGTGCATATGAGTTTTCCACTGAATCGCATATTCCAGGATCATAGCAGTTATAGCATGAAATATAAAGTCTTAATTATGAAAATGGAAATATAATAATACAATATTATTGCCTCTGGGGCGTATTTCCAACAGTCTCCACTTGCACTAGAGTCAATAATCTAGTTGCATAGTCTTTTAAACACCTATTCTAATTCGGTGTTGCTCATACTTAGCTTGTGCTAGAGCCTTTGTCATATATTTTTGTTAGTCATGTCTGCTTTTAGGATCTCGATTCATTTTGCTTTGAGCAATGACATTTTATTCATAATACAATGTCATTGATTTCATTGCACTTTGAATCACACCAACTGCACCAAGACTCTTCTTGATTAATTATATTCATAATATAGTGTTCTTGGTTTCATCACAATTTGGATCACACCAATTACATCAAGACATTTCTTGATTAGCTATATTCATAATATAGTGTCATTGGTTTCAGCACAATTTGGATCATCAAATTACATCAAGACACTTCTTGTTCCAGACAATTTTAAACATCTAACGTTATCAAACATATATATATATATATATATATATATATATATATATATATATATATATATATATATATAGAATCCACTACATTGTTCATATTAAAATAATTCCAAACAATTATCATTGCCAAAAATTTTATATCAGTCATGAAGTTTGATGTTCATATATTCATTAATAATGAACTTCTTCTTCATTTCCTCAAAACAACACACTCTTTTTGAGGTACTTGATATCTGTTACTAACACTTAGTACTTAGAATTCTTGGCCTTTATATATATCATAACTTTCATGATGAATCTATTCATCTATCCATGCTTATCAACTGATCCTTATAAGCATCATGTTATGTGACATTGGGAGAAAACACTTTCCCCATTTAAACCTTTTAAACCTTGTCCAAAATTTAGTCTTCTCAATCAGCCAATTTTTTATCTATCTTTATAGATCTTTTATGTCCAATATTCTGCTTTACTATTTCACTGGAAACATATTTTAAGATCTTTTGTTGTGCTTAGAAACTTTATATTATTTCCATTCTACAATATGTCATTTACATATGAGATCAGAAATACTATATATAGCTCGCACTGAGTTTCATATACACAAGTTCCTTTATCATTTTAATAAGATCAGACTTATTAAAATGTTAATTACAGCCCCTTTTAATACTATCTTCAAACTTTTGAAGTTTGCACATTCATCCGGTATTCTGAGGACTTCAAAACTTTCCGGTTGTATCATTCACACATCCTTTTCATTTAGCAAACTAGTTTTGATATCCATGCTATTTACTTCATATCTCTTGAAGTATCAACCAAGTTCCAAACTTATAGTTGTGTCTGAAGTCTATACCTTATAGAGTATTAACCAAGTTCTAAACTTAATTATATGAAATCCATTCCGGTGTGCATGGCTATGAGCCATTCCTTTGAGCTGGGCGCTGCCATCGTAGGTTTATCTTCTTCTAAGATGAATATCTCATTGTGAAATTTCAGAAAATTCAATAAGTTTTCCTGATCTTCATAGTCCAGTTACAAGCTTTAGAGTTTCTACATCCAATGTAGTAACATACAGATTAGTTTTGCAGATAATTTATCGGAACAACTTCTGATTTATTAATTCTGCTCACTTCTGCCAGAGATTCACTAAGCTGTACCGTCCTCCCACTTATTTCTTTGACGAGAAAACTCCTTCTTGAAAAAGTGTTCATTATTTGTGACAAACACTTTGTCTTTGAACTTTAGGTAGAAGGAATCCAAATCATATTTTTGAGATATCCTACAATTCAGCATTCATCTGGTTTATGAACTCCATAACTCATATGGTTTCTTTTAGCCAGACTAATATGTGGTGCTCTGTTTAGTGTATATCTTGCTGTTTAAAGTATATCCCCCAAAATTAATAAAAGCAGATCGGTAGAATATAATTCCATAATTATTCGAGTGTTTTACTAAACTTATGACTCAGATAATTTTCTTCAAGATTGAAGAACCCTTTTATCTTTTGTCACAATGATTCTTATCTTCATTATGAAATCTTTGAACCTTTCAAATTCTATATTCTGAATTTCTTTTGAACTATTCAAATATTTCAGATTTATATTAAGTAAATAATATTTACTCAATTTATTTAATGAAGCATAATTATTCACCACACCATGGGTTATTTATCGGCCCTCATACATTACTATGTATACTCTTATTTCATTCTAAATCAAAATATTTGAACACTTCATCTATATGAAGATTATATTCCAATATAACCAAGCAGTGCCACATTTAAGTGGTGCTCATCAGTGTTCTCAAGACGTTTAGCATTAATGTTATAAAATTTCAATTCAAGATTCACGAATAAACCATCAATATCTGAGGTAAATCCAAACATATTCTTATAATCACTTCAACAACTATTGTTTAAAAATTTATAAAAATATTCATCGCATAATCCAAAACATAATGTCTTACACAACTCCGGAACATAATAACTATTATTTGATCCTAAGATAAATCTTGAAGATAAACTAAAGGCATGACTTCAACGGTCTTGAGTAGCGATCCCATCACCATTCCCGATTTGCATCACGTCTTCATTTCTTCTCAATTTATGAGCTTTCTGTAGTTCCTGTATCGGATTGCAAATGAAAGCAACCGATCAGCATCAAATACTCGTGACATATAGAAACAAGTAAAATAACATTAACTTTGTATAACTTTTATACCTTTACCGAAAGAACCGTTCTTCTTATCCGCCAAGTACTTCTTGCAGTTGCGCTTCCAGTGTCCCTTCTGTTTGTAGTAGAAACATTCAGTCTCCTTAGTGGCTCCACCCTTGTTCTTCTTCTGAGAGACGGTCTTACCGGCACCAGCAGATTTCTTCTTGGACTTGCCCTTCTTCTCGAAACTGGTAGTTTTGTTGACCATCAACAGTTCTTTGTTCTTCTGCATCCCAGCTTCCGCAGTTTTGAGCATAGAAAACAACTCGTTTGCACATTTCTCCATCCCGTTCATGTTGTAGTTCATGATAAAACCATCGTAAGATGGGGGGGGAGTGAAGCAAGCAGAATATCTGTACCGAGTGTTAGAGGAATTCCAAATTCTAGAGAAGCCAGTCTATCAACATAGCCAGCAAGATTCACTATATGCTCACTCATTGAGTAACCCTCTTTCATCTTGCATTCAATGAAGGCCTTGGTTAATTCAAAATGTTCGGTCCTTGCCTACTTCTTCTGCAGAACTTCCAGCGACCCAATTATAAATTGAGTGGTAGATTGTTCAAAACGCTTCTGTAGTTAAGGATCCATGCAAGTCAACATGAGGCACTGGACTAATTCATAGTCATCATTACGAGCAGCATAAGTAGCAATTTCTTCTGGTGGTGCATCCTTTGCAGGAGCATCACCCAGGGGCTGATCCAACACGTACTCTTTCTTAGCACTCCTGAGAACAAATCTAAGGTTCCGGATCCAATCTGCATAGTTTCCACCATTAGCAGTCAACTTTTCTTTCTCTAACATAGGGGCTAAGTTGAACATATTGTGAGCCATTTGATCTACAACGATAAAAACACAAATAATTTTAGACACAATTCATAATTATTATTGCACTAGTAATTAAACAAATTTTAATTTAAAGTGCACTCCCACTCAAATTAATATCTCTCACAATTAATAGTGAGTGATTCAAGATCCAAATCTAGTACTCAGTCATTGATGTGCACATTACTGATGACGAGAATTTTGACCGGTGGGCAAACTTTTGCCGATCATATGTCCATATGACTCTTGTTCATCTTTCGATGCTTCGTGCTCCAAGCTCAGAATGATTCTGCTAGAACTTCAAGACAACCGAGTGTTATCTGCTCACATGGTCTGACCATCCAAATGTCTTACATTTCACAAACCATTTGTACTCATCTGGTCATGACGGACTCCAGAATGTTACATGTTATAGATGGTAGCAACACTGGGAAGAGCACTTTTTCACTTGATATTTACTGTGAGAGATCACCCTAATAATTGTCTACTGCGCAATCAAATGGTGCAAACAACAAAGGGATAAACATCTCAGGCAATTCATAATAGCTATTGGAAATATGCCCTAGAGGCAATAATAAATTGGTTATTATTATATTTCCTTGTTCATGATAATCGTTTATTATCCATGCTATAATTGTATTGATTGGAAACTCAAATACATGTGTGGGTACATAGACAAACACTGTGTCCCTAGTAAGCCTCTAGTTAACTAGCTCGTTGATCAAAAGATGGTGAAGGTTTCCTAGCCATGGACATGAGATGTCATTTCATAACGGGATCACATCATTAGGAGAATGATGTGATGGACAAGACCCAAACTATAAACGTAGCATATGATCGTGTCAGTTTATTGCTATTGTTTTCTGCAT
This sequence comes from Elymus sibiricus, assembly GCA_039707655.1. Classification (NCBI taxonomy): domain Eukaryota; kingdom Viridiplantae; phylum Streptophyta; class Magnoliopsida; order Poales; family Poaceae; genus Elymus; species Elymus sibiricus. The sequence continues at coordinate 517,913,516 of CM077666.1, forward strand.
GTCAAGTATCTGTTCCTATGACCATGAGATCATGCAACTCACTGACACTGGAGGAATACCTTGTGTGTATCAAACGTCGCAACGTAACTGGGTGACTATAAAGAAGCTCTACAGGTATCTCCGAGGGTGTCTGTTGGGTTGGCATGGATCAAGACTGGGATTTGTTACTCCATGTAACGGAGAGGTATCTCAGGGCCCACTCGGTAATACAACATCACAATGAGCCTTGCAAGCAATGTGACTAAAGTGTTAGCCACGAGATCTTGTATTACGGACCGAGTAAAGAGACTTGCCGATAACGAGATTGAACTAGGTATAGAGATACCGACGATCGAATCTCGGGCAAGTAACATACCGAAGAACAAAGGGAACAGCATACGGGGTTAACTGAATCCTTGACATAGAGGTTCGACCGATATAGATCTTCGTAGAATATGTAGGAACCAATATGGCATCCAGGTCCCGCTATTGGTTATTGACCGTAGAGGTGTCTCGGTCATGTCTACATAGTTCTCGAACCCGCAGGGTCTACACACTTAACGTTTGGTGACGATTAGTATAGTTGAGTTATTGTGTTGGTGACCGAAGGTTGTTCGGAGTGCCGGATAAAATCCCGGACATGACGAGGATCTCCGGAAGAGTCCGGAGGTAAAGATTGATATATGTGATAATAGTGTTTTGATCTCCGGAAGGGTTCCGGAATTCACCGGAAGGGGTTCCGGATGTTTACCGATGTGTTCGGGTGCAGCAACACTTTATATGGGCCAAAGGGGTAAAGCCCACGAGGTATTGGAAAGTGCAAAAGCAAGTTTTGCTGCTGCCTTAAGCGGTACTACCGCTGGTAAGGCAGTACTACCGCGTAAGCGGTACTACCGCTTGTGTGAAGCGGTACTACCGCTCAAGCGGTACTACCGCTCATGAGCGGTACTACCGCTTGTACGCGGTACAGCTGGAATCCGAGTGGGACTCTTTCTGTGCGGGCCAAACCGACCTTGTGCGGGCAAAACCGACCTTGTAGAGGCTTTCTCTCCAAGTTTAGACCCCAGGGCTCAACATATAAATAGAGGGGCAGGGCTAGCACACGGGATAGATCAAGATTTCCCAAGCCGTGTGCTGGCGACCCTAACCCTCTAGTTCCTCCCGTCATAATCTCCGTAGTGCTTGGCGAAGCCCTGCAGAGATTGTTCCTCACCACCATCACCACGCCGTCGTGCTGCTGGAACTCATCCACTACTTCACCATCGCTCGCTGGATCGAGGAGGTGAAGGCGTCATCAAGCCGTACGTGTGTTGAATGTGGAGGTGCCGTCCGTTCGGCGCTAGATCGTGTTTGGATCGAGGGACGACTTGCGATTTGGATCGCGAAGACGTTCGACTACATCAACCGCGTTTCTTAACGCTTCCGCTTAGCGATCTACAAGGATATGTAGATTCACTCTCCCTCTCGTAGATGCTCATCACCATGGATAGATCTTGCGTGTGCGTAGGAAATTTTTTGTTTCCCATGCGACGTTCCCCAACAGTGGTATCAGAGCTAGGTTTATGTGTAGATGAGATCTCAAGTAGAACACAAAGGAGTTTGTGGGCGTTGATATTCAGATTGCTTCCTCCCTTGGTCTTTTCTTGTTTCGGCGGTATTGTGGGATGAAGCGGCTCGGACCAACATTACTCGTACGCTTACGAGAGACCGGTTCCATCAACTGACATGTAACTTCGTTGCATAAAGATGGCTGGCGGGTGTCTGTCTCTCCTACTTTAGTCGGATCGGATTTGACAAAGGCGGTCCTTGAGAAGGTTGAAAAGTAATTTTTGTATCACCGTTGTGGTTTTTGCGTAGGTAAGAATTGTTCTTGCTAGATACCCGTAGCAGCCACGTAAAACTTGCAACAACAATTAGAGGACGTCTAACTTGTTTTTGCAGGGTATGTTGTGATGTGATATGGCCAATTACATGATGAGATATATGTGATGTATGAGATGATCATGTGTTGTATAGAATATCACGACCTGCATGTCGATGAGTACGGCAACTGGCAGGAGCCATAGAGTTGTCTTTAATTATTTTTGCCGTTTTGCTTTACTTTATCGCTTTGAGTTAGCAAAAGTCCTGGAAGCAACAGTCGGCGCGACAACCTCATGGCGACACGTTGATGGAGATCAAGATGATGGAGATCATGGTGTCATGCCGGTGACGATGGAGATCATGCCGATGCTTTGGAGATGGAGATCAAAAGCACAAGTTCATGGCCATATCATGTCACTTATGATTTGCATGTGATGTTAATCCTTTTATGCATCTTATTTTGCTTAGGACGACGGTAGCATTATAAGGTGATCCCTCACTTAAATTTCAAGATAAAATTGTGTTCTCCCCGAGTGTGCACCGTTGCGAAAGTTCGTCGTTTCGAGACACCACGTGATGATCGGGTGTGATAGACTCTACGTTCGCATACAACGGGTGCAAGCCAGTGTTGCACGTGCGGAACACTCAGGTTAAACTTGACGAGCCTAGCATGTACAGACATGGCCTCGGAACACAAGAGACCGAAAGGTCAAACATGAGTCATATAGTAGATATGATCAACATGAAGATGTTCACCATTGAAACCACCTCAACTCACGTGATGATCGGACTTGAGTTGGTGGATTTGGATCATGTGACACTAAAATGACCGGAGGGATGTCAATTTGAGTGGGAGTTTTTTTAAGTAATATGATTAACTAAACTCATTATCTTGAACAATAGTCTAAGTTGTCTTTGCTATATTTATGTTGTAGATCATGGCTCGCGCAGTAGCACCCCTGAATTTTAATGCATTCCTAGAGAAAGCTAAGTTGAAAGATGATGGAAGTAACTTTGTGGACTGGGCCCGTAATCTAAGGATTATCCTTACGGCTTCCCAGAAGGCTTATGTCCTTGATGCACCGCTTGGTGATCCACCCGCTCCAGTTGAGTCTCTAGACGTTGTGAACACCTGGCAGGCTCGCTCTAATGATTACTCAATAGTTCAATGTGCAATTTTGTATGGCTTAGAACTGGGACTTCAAAGACGTTTTGAACGTCATGGAGCATATGAGATGTTCCAGGAGTTGAGGTTAATCTTTCAGAAGAATGCCCGGATCGAGAGGTATGAGACCTCCGATAAGTTCTATACTTGCAAGATGGAGGAGAACGGGTCTGTTAGTGATCACATACTCAGAATGTCTGGGTACTCCACCCGTCTGGCTGAATTAGGGATGCCCCTTCCGCCAGAGGCTATCACTGACAGAGTTCTTCAATCATTGCCACCTAGCTACAAGAGCTTCGTGTTGAACTATAACATCCACGGGATGAACAAGTCAGTCGCCGAGCTGTTTGCGATGCTGAAAGTCGCTGAGTCTGAAATTCAGAAGGAGCATCAAGTGTTGATGGTCAATAAAACCACTAGTTTCAAGAAAAATGGCAAGGGTAAGAAGGGTAACTCCAAGAAGAGTGGCAAAGCAGTTGCTCCTCCCGTGAAGAAACCCAAGGCTGGACCCAAACCAGAAACTGTGTGCTTTCATTGCAAGGGAACTGGACACTGGAAGCGGAACTGCCCCAAGTATTTGGCTGACAAGAAGGCGGCCAACAACAAACAAGGTATATATGATATACATGTTATTGATGTGTACCTTACCAACTCTCGTTGTAGTGCCTGGGTATTTGATACCGGTGCGGTTGCTCACATTTGCAACTCTAAACAGGAACTGCGGAATAAACGGAGGCTGGCAAAGGATGAAGTGACGATGCGCGTGGGAAATGGTTCCAAGGTTGATGTGATCGCCGTCGGCACGCTCGCTCTTCGATTACCATCGGGATTAGTGATGAACCTGAATAATTGTTATTTAGTGCCTGCGTTAAGCATGAACATTATATCTGGATCTTGTTTATTGCGAGACGGTTACTCATTTAAATCAGAGAATAATGGTTGTTCTATTTATATGAGTAATATCTTTTATGGTCATGCACCCGAAGTGAGGGGTTTATTCTTATTTAATCTCGATAGTAATGATACACATGTTCAGAACATTGATGCCAAAAGATGTAGAATTGATAATGATAATACCACTTTCTTGTGGCACTGCCGTTTAGGTCATATTGGCGTAAAACGCATGAGGAAGCTCCATGCTGATGGACTTTTGGAGTCACTTGATTTTGAATCACTTGACACATGCGAGCCATGCCTCATGGGCAAGATGACTAAAACGCCGTTCTCTGGAACAATGGAACGGGCAAGTGACTTGTTGGAAATCATACATACTGATGTGTGCGGTCCGATGAGCATTGAGGCGCGCGGGGGTTATCGTTACTTTCTCACCTTCACTGATGACTTAAGTAGATATGGGTATATTTACTTAATGAAACACAAGTCTGAAACGTTTGAAAAGTTCAAACAATTTCAGAGTGAAGTTGAGAATCATCGTAACAAGAAGATTAAATTCCTACGATCTGATCGAGGAGGAGAGTATCTGAGTTATGAGTTTGGCAGTCACTTAAGACAGTGTGGAATTGTTTCACAACTAACACCGCCTGGAACGCCACAGCGTAATGGTGTGTCCGAACGTCGTAATCGAACCTTATTAGATATGGTGCGATCTATGATGTCTCTTGCTGATTTGCCACTATCGTTTTGGGGTTATGCATTAGAGACAGCTGTATTCACTTTAAATAGGGCACCATCGAAATCCGTTGAGATGACGTCATATGAACTTTGGTTGGCAAGAAGCCAAAGCTGTCGTTTCTTAAAGTTTGGGGATGTGATGCTTATGTCAAAAAGCTTCAGCCTGAAAAGCTGGAACCCAAAGCGGAGAAATGTGTCTTCATAGGATACCCAAAAGAGATAGTTGGTTATACCTTCTACCTCAGATCCGAAGGCAAAGTGTTTGTCGCTAAAAACGGAACATTTCCTGAGAAAGAGTTTCTCTCGAAAGAATTGAGTGGGAGGAAGATAGAACTTGATGAGGTTGTTGAACCTTTACTTCAACCTGAGAGTAGCGCAGCGCAGAAAGATGTTTCTGTAGAGCCTACATCAGCTGAAGAGGAAGTTGATGATGATCATAAAACTTCGGATCAAGTTGCTATCGAACCTCGTAGGTCGACAAGGACGCGTACTGCTCCTGAGTGGTACGACAACCCTGTCTTAGAGGTCATGTTGTTGGACAACGATGAACCTACGAGCTATGGAGAAGCGATGATGGGCCCAGATTCCGAGAAGTGGTTAGAGGCCATGAAATCCGAGATGGGATCCATGTATGAAAACAAAGTGTGGACTTTGGACGTATTACCTGAAGGGCGTAAGGCCATTCAGAACAAATGGATCTTTAAGAGGAAGACGGACGCGGACGGTAATGTCACCGTCTATAAAGCTCGACTTGTGGCAAAGGGTTTTTCACAAGTTCAAGGAGTTGACTACGATGAGACCTTCTCACCCGTAGCGATGCTTAAGTCCGTCAGAATCATGTTAGCAATAGCTGCCTTTTTCGATTATGAAATTTGGCAGATCGATGTCAAAAAAGCATTCCTTAACGGTTTCCTTAAGGAAGAGTTGTATATGATGCAACCAGAAGGTTTTGTCGATCCAGAGAATGCTGACAAAGTTTGCAAACTCCAGCGATCCATTTATGGACTGGTGCAAGCATCTCGGAGTTGGAATCTTCGCTTTGATGAGGTGATCAAAGCGTTCGAGTTTATACAAGTTTACGGAGAAGCTTGTATTTACAAGAAAGTGAGTGGGAGCTCTATAGCGTTTCTAATATTATATGTGGATGACATATTACTGATTGGAAACAATATAGAAATGTTGGAAAGCGTAAAGGAATATTTGAACAAGAGTTTTTCAATGAAGGACCTAGGAGAAGCTGCTTTCATATTAGGCATCAAGATCTATAGAGATAGATCAAGACGTTTAATAGGACTTGCACAAAACACATACCTTGATAAGATTTTGAAGAAGTTCAAAATGGATCAATCCAAGAAGGGGTTCTTCCCTGTTTTGCAAGGTGTGAAGTTGAGTAAGACTCAATGCCCAGTGACTGCAGAAGATAGAGAAAAGATGAGTGTCATCCCCTATGCTTCAGCCATAGGCTCTATCATGTATGCAATGTTGTGCACAAGACCCGATGTCAGCCTTGCCATAAGTATGGTCGGAAGGTTTCAAAGTGATCCAGGAATGTATGCAATGTTGTGCACAAGGACATGTTTCTCGTTTATGGAGGTGATCAAGAGCTCGTCGTAAAGGGTTACGTCGATGCAAGCTTTGAAACTGATCCGGATGACTCTAAGTCGCAAACCGGATACGTATTTATTCTTAATGGGGGTGCGGTTAGCTGGTGCAGTTCCAAGCAAAGCGTGGTAGCTGATTCTACATGCAAAGCGGAGTACATCGCTGCCTCGGAGGCAGCGAAGGAAGGTGTCTGGATGAAGGAGTTCATGACAGATCTTGGAGTAGTGCCTAGTGCGCTTAACCCAATGACTCTGTTTTGTGATAATACTGGTGCCATTGCTCTAGCCAAGGAACCAAGATTTCACAAGAGGACCAGACAAATAAAGCGATGTTTCAATTCCATCCGCAATTACATCAAGGAGGATGACATAAATATTTGCAAAGTACACACGGATCTGAATGTTGCAGATCCGATGACTAAACCTCTTCCAAGGGCTAAACATGAACAACACCAGAACTGCATGGGTGTTCGATTCATTACAATGTAAATCACATAGTGATGTGAACTAGATTATTGACTCTAGTGCAAGTGGGAGACTGTTGCAAATATGCCCTAGAGGCAATAATATATTGGTTATTATTATATTTCCTTGTTCATGATAATCGTTTATTATCCATGCTATAATTGTATTGATTGGAAACTCAAATACATGTGTGGGTACATAGACAAACACTGTGTCCCTAGTAAGCCTCTAGTTAACTAGCTCGTTGATCAAAAGATGGTGAAGGTTTCCTAGCCATGGACATGAGATGTCATTTGATAACGGGATCACATCATTAGGAGAATGATGTGATGGACAAGACCCAAACTATAAACGTAGCATAGGATCGTGTCAGTTTATTGCTATTGTTTTCTGCATGTCAAGTATCTGTTCCTATGACCATGAGATCATGCAACTCACTGACACCGGAGGAATACCTTGTGTGTATCAAACGTCGCACCGTAACTGGGTGACTATAAAGATGCTCTACAGGTATCTCCGAGGGTGTCTGTTGGGTTGCCATGGATCAAGACTGGGATTTGTTACTCCATGTAACGGAGAGGTATCTCAGGGCCCACTCGGTAATACAACATCACAATGAGCCTTGCAAGCAATGTGACTAAAGTGTTAGCCACGAGATCTTGTATTACGGACCGAGTAAAGAGACTTGCCGATAACGAGATTGAACTAGGTATAGAGATACCGACGATCGAATCTCGGGCAAGTAACATACCGAAGAACAAAGGGAACAGCATACGGGATTAACTGAATCCTTGACATAGAGGTTCGACCGATATAGATCTTCGTAGAATATGTAGGAACCAATATGGGCATCCAGGTCCCGCTATTGGTTATTGACCGTAGAGGTGTCTCGGTCATGTCTACATAGTTCTCGAACCCGCAGGGTCTACACACTTAACGTTTGGTGACGATTAGTATAGCTGAGATATTGTGTTGGTGACCGAAGGTTGTTCGGAGTCCCGGATAAAATCCCGGACATGACGAGGATCTCCGGAAGAGTCCGGAGGTAAAGATTGATATATGTGATAATAGTGTTTTGATCTCCGGAAGGGTTCCGGAATTCACCGGAAGGGGTTCCGGATGTTTACCGAAGTGTTCGGGTGCAACAACACTTTATATGGGCCAAAGGGGTAAAGCCCACGAGGTATTGGAAAGTGCAAAAGGAAGTTTTGTTGCTGCCTTAAGCGGTACTACCGCTGGTAAGGCAATATTACCGCGTAAGCGGTACTACCGCTTGTGTGAAGCGGTACTACCGCTCAAGCGATACTACCGCTCATGAGCGGTACTACCGCTTGTATGCGGTACTGCTGGAATCCAAGTGGGACTCTTTCCATGCGGGCCAAACTGACCTTGTGCGGGCAAAACCGACCTTGTAGAGGCATTCTCTCCATGTTTAGACCCCAGGGCTCAACATATAAATAGAGGGGCAGGGCTAGCACACGGGATAGATCAAGATTTCCCAAGCCGTGTGCGGGCGACCCTAACCCTCTAGTTCCTCCCGTCATAATCTCCGTAGTGCTTGGCGAAGCCCTGCAGAGATTGTTCCTCACCACCATCACCACGCCGTCGTGCTGCTGGAACTCATCCACTACTTCACCATCGCTCGCTGGATCGAGGAGGTGAAGGCGTCATCAAGCCGTACGTGTGTTGAACGCGGAGGTGCCGTCCGTTCGGCGCTAGATCGTGTTTGGATCGAGGGACGACTACATCAACCGCATTTCTTAACGCTTCCGCTTAGCGATCTGCAAGGGTATGTAGATTCACTCTCCCTCTCGTAGATGCTCATCACGATGGATAGATCTTGCGTGTGCGTAGGAAAATTTTTGTTTCCCATGCGACGTTCCCCAACAATAGCATGATATGGTATAGCCCTGGGCGCTGGGAATACTCCATGATCTTCTTCAATCTTCAGTTGAAGCGTCGTGACAGCCAATATTTCGTTGACGTGGCAACCGTTTCAAAAACAACGCCGTGGCGACAATTTCAGAAAATGTTGCCATGGCGACCGTTTCAGAAAACGTTGCCGTGGCACCAAATTCAGAATTTCCGCCGTGGTATGAAATTATAGCTCCTCCTCCCGCGCCTAGTACACCTTCTCCTCATCGGGGTCCTCCATGTACATTTGCCATCGTCACCAGTAGCCTATCTCTACGATATTTACATTAAGGTCGCAACCTCGTGGCTCCAGCCATCATGCCGTGACGCGCAGGCCACTTAAACATTACAAACATATAACCATCTCATACATAACTCATTATCATGACGAAGTCTATACCACATCATATGCAAACCCTGCAAAACAAAGTTAGACGTCCTCTAATCGGTTTAGCAAATTTTAATTACGTGGCTTCTAGGGTTTCCGGACAACACTAGCTACCTACGTGCAAACCATCAAGACGATAATTCTTGTTGCTAGATTAACTTTCGGGGTGTGTGAAAGAAGAGACTTAATTAAAAATCTCGTTCCCCCACACTACACTTCGTCAAATACGCGTGACCCCCTAGAAGATCGTTCATCTTCATCGCCCTCTTGCGTACGCGACGGTTCACTATTCTTGACTATGGTGAGGCCCAAGGAACTGTTAGCAGATTGTCGACAGGCAGAGTCGATCGATTGTCAGAACCTTGTGAAAAGCGACACTATGCCGTCAATGAATTGAACTGAAGCAACACTCGAGGGAAGCATAGCAAGAACATCATCCCACACATCCACATGTGATCTAGATCGAAATCTGCATCTACTCATAAAACTGCTCATGATGCCACTATTGCGAAACGTAGTAGAAAATAAAAAAAAATTGCCCTATGATCACCCAGAAACAATATGAAGATGCATATAGGGTTTGGATCAACGATCGTTACCGACTCCGGAGTGCAGCGGAAGAAGATCGTGTCGGTGTAGATCGTACTTGGAGTCCCTCGAACCATCGATGAACGCTCCCGCGAACCACCCAAGAACAGTCCCTCGAACCGAAGACCGAAAGCACAACCTCTCTACTTGGTTGCAAGCGTGCAGCCGGCATGATCCGGCAGCGCTTCGCCGTCCAGAGCTAATCGTCGCCGGAGAATTAGAGGGAGGAGATTAGAACCACACCGGGCTTCTAATTTTCAGGATTAGAGGAACTAGACCAAGCTCTAATTAGTCAACTAGGACCAACTAGAACTAGGGCTAGATGAACTAAAGGAGGCTCCAAAACTTGGGTGTTCAAAAGAGCACCAAACCTCAAGTACATATAGGTTAGATGGGAGAGGGAGGGCTGCCACCAAGGCAGAAGGAGTCCCCCTTGGGGTGCCGGCCAGGGGAGGGGAGGAGGGCTCCTCCCCCTTCTCCAATTCGGCCTCCTTCCTTAGGGAAGGGGGCGCCTCCCCACTTGGGCCTTAGTGGCCCAAGTTGCCTTCCACCTCTTGGCCTTTTTAGGCCCATTGATATTCAATTAAATATAAAAATTTTCTAAATACTTTCAGACCATTTTATATATAATTTAACATCCCCAGAAACATTTTTCACCTATATATATTTATCGGTAATACCCGGTATTACACGCTCAGAACTATTCCGAATGTTTATGAAACAATTCCACAAATATATTCTCATCACTCCCGTCCTACTAACACTCTGCATATCATGATTGCCCTAAGTTTGTGACCCTGTAGGTTGGGTAACTCATAGACATGAACGAAACCCCTTCGTTCAATGACCGACAGTGGAACCGTGGACGTCCATATCGATCCCTATGAGCACACGAATGGTATTTGAGTGAACCTTTGGTTATCATGTGATGTTACCTTTGCTTCTCGATATTTCACAAAACCCGAGATGTGTCGGTATCCTCCAGAGTCATCACATGCTCACTATACCGTTATCCTCGTTACCGGTTTTGTTCTTCTTTCTCGTTATCGTGTTCCGGCATCCCCGTGACGTAGTTACCTGTGTCTGGCCAGACGATGATGGATGCCATCACACCAAGAGGGCCCTAAGAACATCTCTCCATCGTCGGAGGAGCAAATCCCACTCTTGAGCTATCCAGTCCCTTGTCAAACTTTCCGATGAGCCTGAAAGTTGTCGTTATGATCACCTTGTTACAGATGACGTTTCAGCAACCCCAAAGTCCACTGTATGGTAGGAAGTGACTGCGATACTTTCATGGTCTGAGGAACTAAAAAACACATGCTAACACTCCATGTTATAACATTTGATTTCAGACGATATTATCTCAATGCATAACAAACAAGTTTGGGTCGATTCAATATGATCGTTCTTCCAACGTCATACCCTCAATGTTGTTTTAGGAATATTGTTACAGTTAATGATATCGTAAGATCCGGAAAATGTGATCATCAACAACACTTGAGCCAGTCTTAGAGGCAAGACTGGGAACCTATTCTTTACCATTTATCATTCCACACGTGCATATGAGTTTTCCACTAAATCGCATATTCCAGGATCATAGCAGTTATAGCATGAAATATAAACTCTTAATTATGAAAATAGAAATATAATAATACAATATTGTTGCCTTTAGGGCATATTTCCAACACAGGAGTGCTTAGGGTGATCGGCCGAGGACCCCTTCGTGCTTAGGATGTAGACCGACGTGTTGACCTCTCTGGAGAGCCGAGGTAGGACTTTGGCGTGTCAATCATCTGAGGCTAGGCATTGCCCAAAAAAGTGTGTCCGGCCAGAGGTAATCGAGCGTATCGGGCTATGTGGTGCACCCCTGCAGGGAAGACAAACTATTCGAATAGCGGTGGCCATGGTAACGGACGGCTTGGAGATGTATCGCGATCTTATACTAACTTGAACCGGATACTTAATAAAAGACACCCAGATAAAGTTGGAATAGCTCAGTGATTGCTTTCTCGCAGAGAGTCGAGAGAGGATCTCTGGGTATGCTACTACTACATAATTACAACAATGTTATTATATTCGCTCCTCTCTTCTGATGCTGCAAGAGCGGCTAGTCTTCGTTAAGTTAAGCTTCCCTCCCTTATTCTGGCATTTCTGCAGTTTAGTCCAAAGATATAGCCCCATTCGTTTGATACCAATGCATATCTAGTATAGATCTGATGTAAGTCTTGCGAGTACTTTGGATGAGTACTCACAGTTGCTTTGCTATCCTTTTCATTCACCCGGTTGCTGCAACAGCTGGTAGCACCGTGGATGCAGGTTATCCCGATGGTGCGTACTACGTGGAGACCGACGTCGACGAGTAGTTCGGAGGTCCCAGGTAGGAGGCCTGCGTCTTTTTGATCTTGTGTCGTTGTTTTGCTCATTCTTCTTAAGGCAAAACTTGTCTAACTATGTCCGTACTCAGAAAATATTTGCTTTCATGACTGATGTATTATGGGTCCTCATGGCCCTGGTTTGTAATATAAAGATTTATGTTTAAAATTGTGTCGTAGAGTTGTGTTGTGATATTAACGTGAGTCACCGTTCGTGATCGTGCATGATGCGTGTATGATTAGTGCACGGTTGTGAACGAGGGGCGTCACACCTGACATGCCAACTGTCGGTGTTTTTAGACCGGAAGTACCATCGAGAGACGGCGGATTTGTTCGAAGGGGATGCGAGCGGCAAATCAGGATGGTAGCACATGAGACAAGAGATCTACCCAGGTCCGGGCCCTCCCTGAGGAGGTAACACCCTACTCTTGCATGTGGTGGTTGTATTGCTCGAGTGCTCGCCGATGATCGGGAGGATCACCAGAGAGATGTGTTTCTTGGGTTACAAGCTCTCAGCCGCGGCGGCGACTGAGGGAGAAGATGAGGGATAGGTGAAACCCTAACTAGATGGCTCTAGAATGTTGTCTTGGATCCCCTCCCAAGGGGGCCCTAGCTCGCCTTATATACCTGGTCGAGCTAGGGTTACATGGCTCGGGTCGGACCAGATGCGGCTCGTGTCGCCCTGTTGAGCCGGACCATCTCATGTGCTGGTGGATCTCCGTTATCTTGCCTCCCAAGTAGGTGCGGCATCCAACTGGCGCCCGAGTCCAAGCGGCTGACTCGTTACACTCGGGCACGATGCGGCCAGCCCTTCGCCTGGCGGGCATACCCGAGTGTCATACCCGGGTGGGCCCGAGTGGCTGACTCTGCACGCTTGGGGACGAGGTTGCCAGCCCTTTGCCTGCTGACATATCTTGGCGTCATGTCCACGTCACCATCATATCACGACATCAAACAAAAAAATACCGGGAACGAAACAAATAAACAAACAACATACAGCAAGCATATCTCTGTTTGCTAATCATCATCAACAGCTGCAACAGCTGATGTACTTTCACCAACGGCATTGCCCGCATATTCCTCAGACCCTCCATATGAAGGATCACCTCTTGAAGAAACAGACCTTGACTCACTCGACATCATATCCCTAGCATAAGCACATCCGTGCAAACATGACGTTGGAGTTGATCATCGAATATTAAACTAGATTGCATAAAGCAGAACATGACAATTGACTACAAGAAGTACAAGTTAGATAGAAAATTCAGAGGAACTAATACTTTTTAATTTTCAAAGAACTACAACTAAACAAACGGAATCACTAGTTAAGTGAAACATGGTTTCGTTTTAAATTACAGCAACATCTACAAGTTGAAAACTGCATAGAAGTGTCATCCAAGAGTTCTTGCATCTAGATCGAAAGACCTGATTTATTGTACAAAAAGTTCATGTTGGATTGAGTTGAAAGCTAGAAGAACCCCCCCCCCCCCCCCCCCCCCCCCGCCCCCATATTACCCCATAAAACCCCCTGCCTGGAAATCCAAAGGGAAACAAAGAAGGGAAAAAAGTAAGATCCTATAAGGGAAAAAGGGGAAAATAATATAAACCAACAAGATGAGCCCTAGATTAGAGAGGAAATGCCAAATCACGCATAATACAACCTCAACTACTTTGATCCGTAAAGGGAAAAAGACACATCCAAACATGCAAGATCGAATCTTCCTGGAGATTTCATCTCAAATCGCCTCGCACAGTAAACCCTAAAAGCGAGAGGAAAAAGGACGCGGGGAGAACTAACCACCGAGAGGAAGATGACGGCAACAACCGGAATCGCAGCAGAGAAACGCAGGAGGCAGCAGCAACGAGAGGCGAGAGGAGACACAAGCGGCGGCGGCACGGGAGAAGAACACAGGGAGGAACTCTACCAAGTTCAATCAGAGAACAAAACGATTAGGGGCTAAAGTGAAAAAAAGCCAAAACCGGAAACCAGAAAGGAAAAAAATCAACGCGACCACCTCTCCTTGCACCACCTGTCAAACGCGGAACACACCCGAGACCGACCTCACGATGCGAGGTTGGACCACATGTCGCGCTGGGAAGCGACGCGGGGTAACCCCAGCGGTAGTAGCCCTTAACTAGTGATTTCGATTAACCAGGCACACATCGGATTATAAGATATAATTTACAAATTTGAATTTATTTGTTACCATTCAACAGTTATCATACTTTTACATGGTAACCCATTTTTCACCTTGGAAATAAATACACTCCACTAGTATTAACACTAGCAAAAACTTATCATCTAGAAATAAATCCTTCTTCCGTACTGTTCCGACAAATAATGAGGGGGCTTCCAAACGTACACTTGAGCCACAATTGGCCAGGCGGCAAATCCAGTCGGCCCTACAAATTCAATGGTCATCCACCAAACGGAAAACCAGCTCCTGAATCCCCTCTCTAATAGGCTTCACCTCCGCTCTTCGAGCCCACCGCAATCAGCCCGTCGGGGAGGACGTTCACGGTCGCCGTCGCCAGATCCCACGCCTCGATCCTGGCTTGCACGGCGCCGGTCCCGTTATTGAACATGTACAGGTGGCTGTTGCTGTTCTCCGTGTGCTCGGGGTACACACGCGCCGTGATGCACGTCCGGCCCCCGCCTCCGAAACTCTCCACCACCGAATGGTCAACCTGTTTGTCAGGAGAAGAGAACAGAACGAAATCACAAGTCAGTTGTAACTCGGTTTCACTTCATGCATCTAACAAAGCATAGGATGGGAGCTGGCGACGAAGAATTTTACCAGTGTTCTGAGAGATATGCTCCTCCCGTGTTCCTCGATGTCCATGTCCACAAAAGCCCCGTACGTCGGCTTGTACACCCCGGCTCTCGTAGTCGACCTACTCGTGTTGCAGCGCGAGGTACACAAGTCAGAACAAAAATATGAGTTTGCAACGGTGGAGTGGAAACATCCATCTGAATTAAGGGAGTATAAGTACCTTGTGAGGTCGGTGCACATGAGGACTTTGTACTTGTCGTGGTGTCTGAACACCCTGAAGAAGACGGCGGTGCGCTCCTGCAGGTCGCCGGAGGCCATGACGAGCAGCCCGAACGGGCCGATCCCGCCCGGCACGGACGCGCCCTTCTCCCCGCACAGATTCGGCGGGTCCAGTAGCCAGTTGGGCTGCAAGTTCTCGGCCTGCTCCAGGGCCGGCATCTCGAAAACGACCTCCACGTCCGCCTGCGCGCCCGCGACGCCGATGATCTCGTTCACGCCGCCGGCGTTCACCTCTGCTCTCAGCAAGCCCACTCGGTTGCTCCTCAGCGTCTCGATCTCCTCGATCGGCCATTGTCGCAGCTGTTTCCCGTCGTCGTCCAGCCACACCTTCCTCGGAACCGTCTGCGCACATCACATCACACGAACCAATTAATTTAATGAGTATGATCAGCTGATTGGAAATTGACCGCTGGATGCACTGCATGCGGCGGCGCACCTGAACGCCTGACCAGCCCTTGGTGACGTCGTCGGCCAGGCTGTCGGACTCGTTGGCCCACGCCCACAGCACGCGCCGGTTCTTGCGCGCGTCGAAGAAGGACTTGGACGCGTACACATGGCCATAATCAAGGCGGTGCCAGCTCCGGCAGTCGTCGCCGTCCTCCACCGGTACGAAGGTGTCCGTCGTGTTGTTGTATCGCCCGACCACATAGTAGTCCTGCGTTGTGTCCATCACGCTCAGCTTCAGCACGTGCCTCACCCCGGCGCCGCTCGCCGGGAGGCCCTCCTCCGCGCCGGGCTCCGCCACCGGGAACATGTCCGGGCACTCCACCATTCCGGCCGCGTGTGACGAGTAAAGCGGCGCGGCGTTTCGCTCCCAGCGCCGGAAGTCCTCGCTCCGGTAGATCAACGTGGCCCCCCCGGCGCCGTTGATACTGGCCGAGACAGCGATGCGCCACAAGCCGTCGCGGCCGAGCCACGCCGTGCTAGGGTCGCGGAAGGCGTCGTGCTTGACGTCGGCGGGGAGCGGGATGACGGGGTTGTAGTCGGGCTTCACCCACTCGCGGAGGAGCGGGTCGGAGGCGTTCTTAGGGAAGGCGATATTCTGGACTTGGTCGCCGTGGACGTCGATGCCGGTGTAGAGCATGACCGGGCTGCCGTCGGGGAGGTTGGTGGCGGAGCCCGACCAGCAGCCTTTGGCGTCGAACGGCGAGGTGGGCTGGAGCGCAGTATCGAGGGCGGCCCAGTTCACGAGGTCGGTGGAGACGGAGTGGCCCCACGACAGATTGCCGTTGCCCCATGTCGCGCCGTCGGGGTTGTACTGGTAGAAGAAGTGGTACAAGCCGTTGTGGTACATAGGCCCTGCAAGCACAACGGAAATAATCGTCAGTTCCATGGTCAAATAAATGTTTGCTACCAGTAACGTATCACACATCCAGAACTGCAGCTACTAATTATGTGCTTGCTAATCAGATCTGTTGCTGGTTTCTTTCTTAGGGAATCGGCTTGTTTAGGATCTCTTCTTCCTTTCCCTGTCATCTACTAGTATGGTCGGTCTATGGATAAGTTCAGTGTTCACTGATGGCGATGTTCCGCTGATCAGGATAATTCCAGGTTACTTGGAATACCAAGATCAAATTGCCCATCGCCTTCTTTCGGATTTCCTCTTCCTATCATCTACTGTATGTATTATGGTCGGTCCATGGATAACTTCAATCTTCTGTGATGGCGATGTTCCACGTAGAAACAAGTTCAGACGAGAAAGTAGAAAATCAAGGATGAAAGTCGCTCAAAAATCTAAACACGTCTCCAGGCATACTAATCTGGTGCAAAACGTGACTTGCCCAACGTTTCCCACTACCCAAGCAATCAGATTCAGATGAAATGAAAGAAAATAGCTAGTAGCACGTACCATTCGGATCTGCGCAGCACCATCCATGAACGAATCCATCCGAACCAGCCAGCAATTTCACGACGATCGATCGGACACACACACAAAGGATCTGGTTAGCTAAATTTATTCCTCAAAAGCTAATTGGGCCAAACAAATTGAGAAGCGTGCGATAATTCCTATACCGTTCTGCCAGTTCTTTGCAGGCTGGAAGTGGTAGGCGGTCCTGCTCCTGACATGGCGAACCGGTTCTGAGAGCCAGCGGAGAGAGGAGGACGAGGAGATGAGGAGGCAGAGGTGGAAGGCGACTGCGCACGCGGCGAGAGGGAGTCGGGCCATGGCCAAATGGACGACTGGTTCGTCTGGTGGACTGGTGGTTGCCGCTCTGCCCTCGGAGCCTCCGAGTTTATAGGAGTACTCCGACGTGGAGGAGTGCATGCTTACGACACTTGGCTTCCATTTACTGCCATTTCTTTCTACGAACGTTTTGGTCAACAAACAAACAATATTGGCCAGGCGACAAACAAATCACGATCAACAAACAAACCGCGATCAACAGTCGCGCATCTGACTGCTAATTTTTCTTCTCGTTCTAGTCCGGTTTGTGTCTGGGTGTCCCAGGCCCCGGCTTTCTTAGCACCATGTACTCAGCAAGATTGTAACCTTGCTAACTTATCATTATAAGTTCCTGATTCCAAAAAAAAAAAAACTCTCCAAATTTTCTTAATGTGCAGTAATATTTTCTTACTTGGCTTCGATTTACAGTAGTATTTATTTTCTTAATGTGGAGAACGTTTCCTTCTCTACTAGTACTACTTATACTGTATTTCTTTACTTGGAGTAGTACTGGTGCATGTTTTAAGAGACTTGGTTTGGGTTTAGTTGTTTTTGCTGGTCGTGGTCGGTCATTCTTTTCCTTGGAAAGCCGCCGGCCAGAGGAGAAATCAACGTCCGAGTCCGGCGCCGCCGCAAGTGATGCCACACCTTTTTATTTTAATAACTTATAAGCAATTATTCCCTTTAATTAATCGAAAAGGGTTACATCATCCACGCGTTGCCGAGCCGAGTTGGATGCAGTCTTGTCCAACACGGAGTTACGTGGAGGAGCAGATCAGATCATCGGAGGCCAATGGGGATAGGTTGCGGACAACTCTAGAGTAATCTCGTGGCCTTTGCCAAATTGGTCATTGGCTCATTGCCCTGTGATGACGCGCT
The DNA here is from genome assembly GCA_039707655.1 of Elymus sibiricus. Lineage (NCBI taxonomy): Eukaryota > Viridiplantae > Streptophyta > Magnoliopsida > Poales > Poaceae > Elymus > Elymus sibiricus. The sequence continues at coordinate 517,931,579 of CM077666.1, forward strand.
ATACAAATGTCCATGGGGCGAGTTGCTTTTGCGGCTGGCCTACCGGAATGGATCATGAATCTTTGGTCAGTTGATGAGCCTGACGGTATTTGTTAACTAATAACCACCATATGGAAGTATGGATCTTGGTCAGTTGATGGGTATGTACTAATGAGATTTGTTAACTAACCGCTATGGTGGACCCAAGTTAATCTCCCCACGTAGGAGCTGCCACTTGGCTGGCTATCACACGGTCATATCCTGCCTGTCACAACAAGCTTGGGGAAGCTTATGGATTTTGCTCATTAGAAACTGATTACAGAGAGTGGCGTGCAAGGAACCAAGCTGAATTTCCAAGACTCTGATCTATGATTGCTACTGAATACTGATACAATAGAGACTACATGCAGTCCCGATGAGAAACTGGGTGCAGAGAGTAGCGTGAAAGGAAGTTTCGCTGCCAGCGTTGGGCGGACTTTTGATCTATGATGACTGCTACTGATACGATACAATGGATTAGAGTCCTGGTGAGAATTGTACTCCCTGCTTGGAGTATTAGTCAGGCCGGCGAGCTAGCGCGTGAGCAACTGACCAAATTGCTCACGCGTAACTCTAGCGTATTAGAGTTTAGGCAGCAAACTCTCTAGAGATGTGCTTGACACAGCAATGATGACCTGTAGGGCTTGCTACTATTGACCACAGCAAAACTGATAGTCTACTGTCGAGGGTCGACAGGCTCATCCATGTCTCCTCACATTACCCTTCAACACGTCGACACAAATTTCGCCACAAAATTCAACACGTCGACACGTCGCACAAGGAGAATGTTTTCTAATTGTCCATGAGACGAGTCCATGACGCTGAATAATTCAGATAAACTCAGTTACACAGTCTCTCTCCCTCTCTCTGTATCTTTTTCTCCCTCCGTGCGTGTGCGCATGTTTTTTTTTTTGTTGAAAAAATTCAGTTCACATCTTTTTAGGACAAAATTAGTCAGGACATTCTAGAGCAAGAATTTCTACTGATATTGTATACAGTCCTGATGAGAAACAGGGTGCAGAGAGTAGCAAGAATTTCGCTGCCAGCATTGGGCGTACTTTTGACCTATGACTGCTACTGATACAATAGACATTACGGTCCTGGTGACAATTGTACTACCTGCTGGAGTATTTGTCAGCTCAGGCCCCGTTCGGTTTGAAGTAGACCTGGGCATCTCCGGGCCGGGCCAGGTTTCGGGCCGGGTTTCAAAAAGCACGACCTCAAAATCCCAAGCCCGGGCCCGGCCCGGCCCACAGCCCGGCAAAATGCCTATTATCTGTATTTTAAAATAACTATATAGCTATTTTCGGGGATTAATATTATAATACTATACATATATTTATATAAAAAGCCTAAAAATCGTGTTTTGCCGGGCTTTTCCCGGGCTTCGGGCTAGGCTGCGGACTGGAAATTGAGGCCTGAGCCCGGCCCGGATGTCGGGCTTCGGGCCGGGCCACCCATACCCAGGTCTAGTTTGAAGGAAGAGAAAACATAGGATTGGGGTAAAACATAGGATAGGGAAAGGAAATAAGGTGCAAAAAACATAGGAACAACTATACCGTATAGAGACATGTGAATCGCCGTCCGAACATAGGAAAAATAGCAGGGAAAATCCGTGCAAGTTGGTCCCACCTGATGATTTTTTTTATCTCTACTCCTAAAGGGGCAATACGTAGGTCATTTCGTTCATTCATTCCTGCCCCTCCCCATCGATCGATAGGAACCCCTCGATCCCCCTACCACCGATTTTCTTTCGTCTCCAGCCCCATCGCTTTTTTTTTACTCAACGACCAATCAGACTCTTTCCATCTCACACCTCCCATGCCCAAAAAAAAAAACCAAACCTTCCATATACAACAGAAATCATATCTCAATCATATACAACAGCAATCAATCTTTCCGCTCTTTCCATCTCACACCTCCAATGCCCAAAAAAACCGAACTTTCCATATACAACAGCAATCATATCACAATCAGATACAACAGCAATCTATTTTCAAATGGTTTCTTCAAAGCGGGGCGGGCAAGGCCTGTTTCTCCGCGCTTCCAAGTCTCGGTTTTGGATCCCTCGAGTTTGCCATCGGAGCGGGTGGGCGAGGCCTGTTTCTTCAAAGTTTGCCATCCGAGCAGGAGGCACAAGTGCCGCCGCGGCTGCGAACCAAAGTTTGCCATCCGAGCAGGAGGCACAAGTGCCGCCGCGGCTGCGAACCAAAGTTTGCGGAGGTGGAGCCACAGGTCAGCACCTACTGTCATTCGACCGATTTTAAACCAATGCCCTGTTCATATGAGGACAATTTGGCTGCTACATAGGTAACCTGTATACAGTACAACCGGTATATAGTTCGTATGGGTAGACATATTTCGTCCGCAGACGATCAGGTGCCCAGATACTGCGGCGGGGCAATCCAGTCAGTATAAACTGCAGCAGGACAACCACCATCCTGCATTAGACAGGCTTTTGCACTTCACAATATGCAACGAAACTGCCATCGAATTCAGGACATACTTTACCTTTGTTGGTGAGTGGCGCAGGCAATAGAATTAATCACTGTAGCTCCTCCAACGCGTACATGGCCCCAAGAATGAATTAGTTCTTATGTAGTAGCGAGGCATCCAACTGTTAAAAATAAGGACAAAGATGTTATAAGTAACAAAAATGGACAGTATGTAGCGAGACTCAGATGTTACATGACCTCATCCTGCATTCGACTGGCTTTATCCTTATTTTGTTGTGTTGTAAAAGATGAAATGCAGTACGTAGTAAAGCTCAGACGATAGTAGACGATATACATTGTAGACCTGCTAGCGGGGTAAAGTAAAGCAAAGGACACATGGATGTTCACATCCTAGACCTGCTAGCGAGGGAAAGTAACCCAGGTAGTAATGTCCGCTGGAGTCTTGGTGAGCAAGTCAGCTATGGATACACATTGCAAGATCACACACGAGGGGTTAACATGTGGTGAGTTTTGTTTGTAAGTGTTAACCTGATGAGATCCCAGATAAAATCATGAATGCATTCAATAAAAGAAATCACTTTAGTAGGGCTTCGGTGGTTTGTTTCTTACAGGCTATAACATCTGAAAAATCAGCATAACTAAAAACTATTTAAAACCAGGACGTAAGAAAGCCAACATAAATTGCAGATAATACTTCAAATTAATCTCTGTCAGGGGACATCATTACCAAAAATACAACCGTCGTGGGTATAAGTCTGACAGTAGTGTATGGGGGTACGGATTAGAGGGCAGAGCCTAGTTACGGCGCAATTGTTACACTCGGATTTACGAGTTCAGGCCCCACGCGGTGGAGGTAATAGCCCTACGTCTCGGTGCTCTGGAGCTGTTGATTGAGTGTATAGATTACAAAGCATGCGAACCCTTGTTATGGAGCTGGGGTGCGGCTTATATAGAGTCCGCCAGGCCCCCCATGAATGCCGCCATAACCAAGGGTTAAAGAGGGGGTTTAAGGGCGCCAGCCATTGGTAACAGGCGCATTGATTACAATTGATGAGGGTGGACGCACGTCCTGACCGTTGCGTTCCTGGAGAATCTCTTGGTCTTCTCCGACCGAGTGACGACAGGTACTCCGAGTGAAGTCAGCCGGTCGAGTGGAGAGTTGTCCTCCGAGTGGTCTATTGCCTTCTGAGTGAATGTCACTCTGCAGAATATCTGACTGCTGATCTGGCCCTGGGGCCCAGTATAAGGTGTATGGTATTCTAGGGTAGGGTTTGTAGGTCAGGCCTGTTACCCTATCCCGAGTACATGCCCTCGTCATTAGCCACCGAATCGGTCGAGGTTAAACGGGTCGAGTCAAGGCGAGTTCCTAGGTGAGCTGAGCGCTACGGGGGCGCTCGGGATCTCCCACTGGTCATTAGACGGCCTTGTCTTCGCATGATACCTTGACGGATTCTGGACCGTATGGAGTCCGAGTGAAAATCTTATTGCAATCCTGAGCTGAGCGAGGGGTGCCTTCACCCGAGTGAAATGAGCCATCGCGCGTCGAGTGACGGAACGGATCCGAGCGTTTTTGGAATGTCTTTAAAGAGCGAGCAATCGGATTGCTGGACCCCGGACCTTGCGGGATTTGAAATCAGATTTGGGCGCGCGCGAACGGTTGCAGCGCAGTGAGTGGGGAAAGTGGGGCGTGGCGCCTCGATTTTCGCCCCGCTTTTCACCACGTACCGCTGCATCTCCGCCAGCGAGATTCGAGGGGATCTGCGGGCCCGTGAATCGCTGAACAGGACTGGTGAGCGGAGCGGACGATGGTATAAAAGGCTGCTGCGTCGGAGGGGGAAAAAGTACCAGATCCCCTTTTCCTAATCTCCTCCAGCTGCCCAACCTTCCCTCCCGCACCCCACTCTACGCACATCCACCTCGGCGCTGGAGAGCTCTGCGGCGATGGTGAAGGACAAGACGACGAAGCTGGAGCGGGCGAAGAAGGCGGCGAAGGTGAAGAAGGCGTCGAGCTCCAGGATCGCGCCCCCGCGCGGGTGGATCCAGGGCGATTGGCTCCCACCGACCACCACGGTGGACGATATTAGCGGGCTCGTCGTGGACGGGCTGGTGCGCGACGGGACCTAGAGGCTGCCGGAGGAGGGGGAGATCGAGCCCCGAGGAGCGCGTGCTCCTCACTACTCACGTGGAGAGAGGTTTCTCCATGCCACCCCATCCTTTCTTCCGCGGCTTCCTGAACTTTTTCGGTGCCCAACTCCATCATCTTCCTCCGAATGCCATAGTGTATCTTGCTGCATTCATTTCCATGTGCGAAAACTTCTTAGGTTGCCAGCTACACTAGGGGCTGTTCAAACACATCTTCACATGTCGCTCTCAGTCGGTAAAAAAGGCTGATCCTGATGGAGAGAGAACCCATGTGACCCAGCTGTGCGGCGGCTTAGGTATCCAGATGAGGGGTAGGAGCACATTCCCCACTATGTCTTTTCCTGACTCGGTTAGAGGTTGGCAGTCGACCTGGTTTTACTGTAATGATCTTCCTTGCACCTGTTCGTCGACTGGTCTTCCTCCCTATACGTTCGAGAGAGTCAAGACTCCTCCCTCACTGACGGTTGATAAGGGGGAGAAGACAGACGTGGGGATCTTGGTGAATGTTGTAGTCGGACTGATTCAGGGCGGAGTGACGGGCCTGGATCTTCTGGAGGTCTTCCTCAGTCGACGGATCCAGCCGCTGCATGAGCGGTCCCATCCCATGTGGCGGTACGTTGGGGCCAATGACCCAACCCGAGTGCATCCGGAGGACGTCGAAGAAGAAACGGTGGAGCAGTGGCTCAGGTGCATCACTGGCGCACGCGACAATCCGCGAGGGTCGAGACTGATCCCGCCCTACGACGACGCGCACCAACCGCCCGAGGTGTGATGCGGATTTCCGAGTGAACTATTTATGTGCAAATTATCCGAGTGAGCAGAATGAACTAACTGTCTCTGTTCTTCGTGTCTTGCAGGATTTCTAGAAAATGCTTTCGCCCGTGCCGAATGGTGAACACCTTGCCGGGGACGCGGGGAGTGACCACGGTAGCGTCGAGGACAGCTATGCGGAGGACAACGAGGAGGAAAGTGACGGCTCGGAAGGGAGCGACGAGGTCGAGTCTTCCCAGTCTCCAGAGTTGCGCTCTGAGCGCCGCTCTAAGCAGACTCATGATCCGAGTGCTGGCTCGGGGAAGACAGTGGCCCCGAGTGCTAAGACTCCAAAGCGCACTCGGACATCGACGCCGGAGCCGACAGAGAAGACCGCCAAGGAGCTCAAGGTCACTTCTCCCAAGCCTCGGAAGGCTCTACCCAGGATCAAGGTCACCGTGCCTGTTGCCTCAACGTGAGTGCCAAGCCTTTCTTTTCTGTCTCTGTGAACCTCTGGACCTTTCTGACCGAGTGAAACTAATGAACCAGAGCTGCAACCTCGACGACATCTCCCATGCAGATCGACGGAGACCGCATCGAAGCCGAGTCAGCGGACGCGGCCACTTCTCAGAAAGGTAGCACTGATTTCACTTTTACTTCGATCTGTGATCCGACTGAAATGTCTCCATCCGACTGAATTGTGTATTGCGACTGATTGTGTCGAGTGGATGTAGCGGTTGCAGAGATCATCCACGTCGTGGACGACGATGAAGGACCGCCACGGAAGGACACCGAGAAGGGGACCGTAGCTCCGACTGCCTCTCAGACCAGCACACAGAAGGCACCGCCAAGCAAAGCACCTCAAGTTCTCCCTGCGCCTAACGTGACCATGCCTCTGGGACAAGGTTCTTCTCAGGCCGGTGCTGGCCCCGTCACGGCCTCGTCGACTGCCCTGGTCTCGGCTCCGACTCGTCCCGTCAATATATTCAGTCTGTATAAAGTGCCAGAGGACCAAACCGGAGCAAGCAAGGAGGCGATGATCCAGGCGGACCTGATGGCCCAGCGGCTGAAGGAGATGTGTGCAGCTGGCAAGTTAGTGTACGATGCCAGTGCTCCTCTCCAGGAGAACGTTCGAGTAAGTGCTCTTGTAAGTTGATCTCCAATTCATTTTTCTTCTATAGGAATTCCAGTCGGTAAACTTTCGGTACACCCACTGGGTGTGTCATCCGATGGGGGCACACTGAGTGCACCCACTGGGTGTAGTCCCCGAGACTGCCGTCGACTGCAGGCAGTCGGCGGGAGTCTAAGAACTTTTTTGTTTGTTTGTTTGGCCGTCACTCGGGTCGGGCGGACCGTTCCGAGTGAATACCATTCCAGTGGGGGCACGCTGAGTGCACCCAGTGGGTGTAGTCCCCGAGACTACCGTCGAATGCAGGCAGTCGGCGGGAGTCTTAGAACTTTTTTTTTGTTTTTGTTTTTGTTTGGCCGTCACTCGGGTCGGGCGGACCGTTCTGAGTGGATACCATTCCAGTGGGGGTACGCTGAGTGCACCCACTGGGTGTAGTCCCCGAGACTGCCGTCGAGTGCAGGCAGTCGGTGGAAGTCTTAGAACTTTTTTTTTGTTTGGCCGTCACTCGTGTCGGGTGGACCGTTCCGAGTGGATACCATTCCAGTGGGGGCACGCTGAGTGCACCCACTGGGTGTAGTCCCCGAGACTGTCGTCGACTGCAGGCAGTCGGCGGGAGTCTTAGAACATAGAACCTATTTTAGAGGGTACTTCGGAATCTGGTACTGGTCAAGCTTGTTCCTCCCTGACAAAGGGTACTTCAGGATCTGGTATTATTCAAGCTTGTTCCTCCCAGGGGTCCTGGTCTCTAGGCACTCGGAACATTCCTTTTCATTAACTGGTCTGCTCTCTCTTGTGTTTCAGAAAACTTGTGAGCTTGGGACTCAGTATGTGTCACTGGAGAAGGAGACGATCCAACACCAACTGGACTTGGAAGTGGAGAAGAGGAACATAGCTCGCGCCCAAGCGGAGCTCAAGGCCATGGGAGGTAAGACTTAATTACTTAGCGTTCTGCCTTCACCTTTTTCCATTCTTTGAACCGAGTGACTTCACTCAAATAGATGTGCGTAGTGAAAACCATCGACTCCAAGTGCAGCTCAGAACTTCTGTTTCTTTAGAAACTATGAAGCAGGCACTCGAAAACAAGGACAACGAGCTGGCGGGGGCTCAGAAGGTGGCTATGGAGAAGACCAAGGCCGCCGAAGAGAAGTTGGCCTCGTTTAAGAAGCTTGAAGGAGAGAACAAATCGCTGAAGACCGCCATTGAGGAGGCGAAGAAGGAAGTGGCCGAGCTCAAGAAGTAGAAGACCGAGTGGGACGGCAAGCTCAAGGCTCAGGTGAATGCTTACGAGCAAGAGAAGATGACTCTGAGCGAGAAGATCGCCCAGCTCACCGAAAAGAAGAATTCTCTGGAAAAGTATATAGAAGACTTCGCAGAGGAGATGTACACCAATCTTGCAGGTAACTTGTAACATCCGAGCGAGTTTTAACTTGTTTTCGAGTGAACTTCATGCATGCTGATATTCGACTCTCCTCTTTACTTGTTCACAGAGTACTGCCGAGACTTCGAGCTGGAGACGGACAGAATCGAGAGGGACCTGGATCCCGCCAGGTCACTCATCGGTGACAAGGCTGCCCTAGGCATCTTGCGGCTCGAATCTCGCATCGAAGACGTCCTGGGGTACATCATCCGTCTGCGGGGTGCACTCGTAAGGATCGACAAGGGGCTGTGGCCAGAAGACACGGTTGAGACAAATCTTTAACTTAGGTGAAAGCTGGTTCGCAGCCAAGCCCCCGAGTGAGAGGGACACTTGTCACTTGGAGTCGATCTTTAACTTAGGTGAAAGCTGGTTCGCAGCTAAGCCCCCGAGCGAGAGGGACGCTCATAACTCGGAGTGGGTTTTTAACTTGGGAAAAAGCTGGATCGCAGCCAAGCCCCCGAGTGAGAGGGATACTCGTCACTCGGTGTGAGTTTTTAACTTAGGCGAAAGCTGGTTCGCAGCCAAGCCCCCGAGTGAGAGGGATGCTCGACACTCGGAGTGGGTTTTTGACTTGGGCGAAAGTTGGTTCGCAGCCAAGCCCCCGAGTGAGAGGGACGCTCTTCACTCGGAGTGGGTTTTTAACTTGGGCCAAAGGTGGTTCACAGCCAAGCCCCCGAGTGAGAGGGATACTCGTCACTCGGAGTGGGTTTTGAACTTGGGCGAAAGCTGGTTCGCAGCCAAGCCCCCGAGTGAGAGGGACGCTCTTCACTCGGAGTGGGTTTTTAACTTGGGCAAAAGCTGGTTCGCATCCAAGCCCCCGAGTGAGAGGGACGCTCTTTAGTCAGAGTGGGTTTTTAAATTGGGCGAAAGCTGGTTCGCAGCCAAGCCCCCGAGTGAGAGGGACGCTCTTCACTCGGAGTGGGTTTTTAACTTGGGCGAAAGCTGGTTCACAGCCAAGCCCCCGAGTGAGAGGGAGGCTCGTCACTCGGAGTGGGTTTTTAACTTGGGCAAAAGGTGGTTCGCAGCCAAGCCCCCGAGTAAGAGGGACGCTCGTCACTCGGAGTGGGTTTTTAACTTGGGCGAAAGCTGGTTCGCAGCCAAGCCCCCGAGTGAGAGGGACGCTCGTCACTCGGAGTGGGTTTTTAACTTGGGCGAAAGCTGGTTTCCAGCCAAGCCCCCGAGTGAGAGGGACGCTCTTCACTCGGAGTGGGTTTTTAACTTGGGCGAAAGCTGGTTCGCAGCCAAGCCCCCGGGTGAGAGGGAGGCACGTCACTCGGAGTGGGTTTTTAACTTGGGCGAAAGCTGGTTCGGAGCCAAGCCCCCGAGTGAGAGGGACGCTCGTCACTAGGATGTGGGTTTTTAACTTGGGCGAAAGCTGGTTCGCAGCAAAGCCCCCGAGTGAGAGGGAGGCTCGTCACTCAGAGTCATTTTTTAAGTTAGGCGAAAGCTGGTTTGCAGCGAAGCCTCCGAGTGAGAGGGACGCTCTTCACTCGGAGTCGTTTTTTAACTTAGGCGAAAGCTGGTTCGCAGCTAAGTTGAAGGGCGTATGCACCCACTGGGGGTCGCAAGCCAGAGAATCTATACGAGTGAACTCAATGAAGTACTGGAAAAGTCATGCTTTTATTCATCAAACATCACTCGAGTGCTTTTATTACATCTCAATATGAAGTGTAAAATCGTCGAAGCAAGTCGGCATTCCATGCGCGGGGCTCGTCTGCTTGCTTCAAAAGGTTGTACAGGCGGTATGCTCCATTATGAAGAACCTTTGACACAATAAAAGGACCTTCCCACATAGGAGCAAGCTTGTGAGGTCGCTGCTGATCCACTCAGAGCACAAGATCGCCTTCCTGAAAGGCCCGACCCCTGACGTGCCTGTCGTGAAAACGTCGCAGGTCCTGTTGATAGGTGGCTGAACGGATAAGAGCCATTTCCCTCTCTTCTTCCAAGAGATCAATGGCGTCCAGCCGCGCCTGCTCTGCTTTAGCTTTGGAGTATAGTTCCACTCGGGGCGAATTGTGGAGCAAGTCACTCGGCAGGACAGCTTCAGCTCCGTACACCATGAAGAAGGGAGTGTGATTGGTAGACCGATTGGGGGTCGTCCTTAGGCCCCACAGAACTGATGGCAATTCAGTGACCCAGGCTCCGGCTGCGTGCTCCAAATCATGCATAAGTCGCGGCTTTAGTCCTTGAAGGATCAGTCCATTTGCTCTGTCGGCTTGTCCATTCGACTGTGGGTGAGCCACGGATGCATAGTCGACCCGAGTGCCTTGGGCGGCACAGAAAGCTCTGAACTCTTCGAAGTTGAAGTTTGAGCCGTTGTCAGTGATGATGCTGTGGGGCATGCCATATCTGAAGACTATCTCTTTCATAAACTTGATCGCAGTACGAGAGTCTAGCTTCTTGATGGGTTTGGCTTCAATCCACTTAGTGAATTTGTCAACTGCAACCAGCAAATGGGTGAATCCACTCGCCCCTGTCCGGAGGGGCCCTACCATGTCGAGTCCCCAGACTGCAAATGGCCAGATGAGTGGGATCGTCTTCTGAGCAGATGTGGGCTTGTGTGATAGGTTTGCATAGAATTGACACCCGGCGCAGTGTTGGACTGTCTCTTGGGCAGCTTCATTGGCCCGCGGCCAGAAGAAGCCGGCTCGGTAAGCTTTAGTCACAATTGTCCGAGAGGACGCGTGGTGTCCACAAGTTCCCGAGTGAATCTCCTCCAGGATCAATCGACCTTCCTCCGGAGAGATGCAGCGCTGAGTCACACCGGTGACACTCTTCCTGTGCAACTGATCGCCCATCACTGTAAAGGCCTTAGACCTGCGAACAATTTGGCGGGCCTCGACTTCATCGTCTGGTCGGGAGTGATTGCCAGGACTTCCATGACCAAGTCAATGATTGCTGGAACCTCGATTTCAGTCGAATTGGAGGGACCGACCACTTGCGGGGGCTCTTCAGTGAAGGGGTCTTCTTTCACCGTTGGAGAGTGCAAATGCTCAAGGAACACGTTGCTGGGTATAGGTTTCCGAGTGGACCCGATCTTTGCCAGATCGTCTGCTGCTTGATTTTTGGCTCGGGGAATGTGATGGAGCTCCAGTCCCTCGAATTTCTTTTTCAGTTTTCTCACCGCGTTGCAATATCCTGTCATAGCAGTGCTCCTGATGTCCCACTCCTTCATTACTTGATTCACAACTTGATCCGAGTCCCCGTAGACCATCAGGCGTCAGACGCCAAGTGAGATGGCCATACGGAGACCGTAAAGTAGCGCTTCATACTGGGCCTCATTGTTGGAGGAATCAAAGTGAATCTGCAGAACATAACTGAGCCGATCGCCCTTTGGAGACACCAACAAAACCCCGGCCCCAGAACCATTCAGCATCTTGGAACGGTCAAAGAACATGGTCCAGTGTTCCGGGTGACTCTGAGTCGGCTGCTGCTGTTCTGTCCATTCGGCTAAGAAATCAGCTAATGCTTGGGACTTGATCGCTTTTTTTTCCTCGAACTTGATGTCCAGGGGCAGGAGCTCGGTAGCCCACTTCGGCACTCGACCAGTCGCATCCCGATTGTTCATGATCTCAGACAGCGGGGCCTCGCTGACGACTGATACGACGTGCTCTTGGAAGTAATGGGCTAGTTTCTTCGCAGTCAGGTAGATGCTGTAGGGGAACGCAGTAGAAAATAAAAAAATTGGTACTGCGAGCATGCCCAGGAACACTATGGAGATGCATACAAGGTTTGGATCTGATCGTTACCGACTCGTAGCGCAGCGGAAGTAGAGTCGGTGCAGATCCCTGTAGCTAGGATTTACAACCTCCCAACTGCGAGGATGTACTCCCTCGTCAACCCCTCGGATAGCCCTTCGGGAGGCGGTCAGACAGTGCCCCGGACAGTGTAACGGACAGCCCTTCGGGAGGCACTCACAGAAACTCGGACGATCACTCGAACAGCCCTTCGGGAGGCACTCTCGAACAGCCCCTCGGGCAAAAAGATCGAACCTACAACCTCTCTATGGGGTTGCACACATACGGTGTCATCTATCCGGCAGGGCTTCGCCGTCCAGAACCAGTTCCCACCGGAACCCAGACAGCCTTTCGGCTCTACAAAACTATTTCGCGGGGAGGGATAGAGAAGGCCAGATCATGCATGGCATTTGTATGTGAGAAAGAGTGAGTGTGGAGAGTGCCTCTCCACCTCTATTTATACGAAAACCCAAGGGGTAGGGTGACTCTCATCCATCCATGTCATCCCTAAGTTATTTTGGGACAAAGCCCAAAAAGTTGGCTTTCCATAAAGTAACCATAAAGTGATTTTCACTATTCAAGGAAACATTTTTCCGCGACCGTTAAATCCGAAAATATTTCTGTAGGTCTTAGAATATTTCCAGTACCCACTAAAATAATTTTGGTAGCGTTCCGAAACAATTCCGGATTAGTGATTTTCATCTGCGAAAACCAACCAAAGCGGTTCCAGCAGCTCCGAAACATTTCCGGGTTTTTTCTCCAGAAAAATCCCAGAAGTTCCCAGAACAATTCTGGAACCCTCCAAGAATTTCCAGGCGTGTGCCGAAACCAATTTGACTTAATGGTATACCCCGAAACAACTTTTCAGTTTTACCGAAACTCTTCCGGTGTTCTATCTCCGGAACTCTTCCATTGTCTCCGAAACTTTTTTGATGATTTCTCTCAGACTCCCTGTCTTGCATTCAGCAGATAGATGACCCTTAAGCATGTGACCCTATAGGTTCGGTGAAGTATAGACATGACCGGAACACTTTCCGATCAATGATCAACATCGGAGCCGTGGACACACATATTGACCCCTATACCCACCCAAATAAATATTCGAGTCAACCTCCAGTTGCTGTGTGCTATTCCTTTTACTTCGCGATATGTTACAAACACTTGAGGTGAGATTTATCGGCATCCCCGTGAATCAACAACTTGTCCACTATGCCAGTTACCTCGTTACCCGTTTTGTTCTCTTTTCTCGTTCCCGTGTTCCGGCATCCCTGTGATCAAATCACAATGTGTCTGGCCAGACGATGATGGATACTGTAACACCGAGAGGGCCCAAAGAATATCTCTCCATCGACGGAGGAGCAAATCCCAATCTTGAGCTATCAAGTCCCTTGTCATACTTTTCCATGAACCTGTAAGCTGTCGTAATAGCCACCCATTTACGGATGACATTTAACAAACCCCAAAGTTCATGAAGCATGCATGAAGAAACTCGATACTCTCATGGTCTAAGGAATCATGCAAACGTTAACTTTCTCTGTGTTATTAACCATTAACTTGTGACGATTGTATCTCATAGCATAACATCAAATCGGGTTGATTCAACACAAATGTTCTTCTAACATTGTGCCCTCAAAGTTGCCGGCATAGACATGCCCATGATCAGGAAAACATAATCATCATGCAATCACTTGAGCTAGTCTTAGAGGCTTGACCAGGAATACTTTTTACCATTTATTATTCCACACATGCATATGAGTTTTCCTCCGAGCCTCATGGTTATTGCAGACTCGAGAACCATAGCAGTTATAGCATGGAATATAAACATAATTAGGAACATGGGGATAAATAATAACATTTATTATTGCCTCTAGGGCATATCTCCTACAGACTCCCACTTGCAGTAGAGTCAATAATCTAGTCAATGCTAATGCACTTTACACCTATGGCATACTTGTGTAAAATATGCTTCGCTTGTGGTATAGCCTGATGTCCAACGGATCTGACAACTTCAGCTCCGTGTGTATGTTTGCACATCCTCGCGTTTTCACACTTTCAAAAAATTCATATTTTGTGTGGACTTGGCTTCGTATATATGTGAATCACTGGTCGAACCCTGATTCCTTAGACTGAGCTATGGAGCAACTATCTACAATAGTGTCTCATTGACCAAAGCCTTCTTGAAACCATACTAAGTTCATGAATGAAGTATATGATTCAACATCTTCTTTGTCGCTTCTAAAGCGTCAACATACTTAGCCTTTGTTATAGAATTCGCCACAGTAACCTGTTTGGAACAATTCCAACTTACTGTGTCACCATATCGTGTATTACACAAAAACCCTTAACTTAAATCGAAAATCGCATGGAGCATTGATGAAGACTGTATCGATGCAATTACTTACAACGAGCACTTCATAATCTCTGCTTGCAAGAAAACATGTCATTAGTGCTACTTTAGTACTCAATGACATTTTTCACTGTTGTCCCATGATCAGTACTTTGATCACTTTGGTATGTATACTCGCAACAGGTTGGGAGTATCGGACATATCTAGTTGTTTTACATACCATGGAATACATGATTAATCCAAACACAAGAGTGTGTGGAATCTCCATCATGTATTTCGCTCATCAGTGTTTTAGGACACCGAGTCTTGCAAAACTCTTTCCATGTAACTTCGGCAAGAATCACTCCTTGGCATTCTTATGCTAAACGGTTTTAGCATCTTGTCAATATGTATTTCTGGCTTTAGCCTATTAGGCAATTCTATCTCCATAGATAATTATGCCTAACATCAAGGCTACTTAGCCCAAGCACTTCATCGAAAAACTATTTTCAATGAAGTCCTAATTCATGTCAAGAAATATATATTATTTCCAATCAACATTGTGTCAAGCACACAAGGTTTTTAGAAATAATATTATGCTCCCACTTACTTTCTTGTAACCACAAGCATCTTTATTATCCATTGATGAAATCAAACTCTTTTGACTATTTCATCAAAAACAAAGATTCCAACTCCATTTTGCTCTCTTCTGTCCATTGCTGGAAATCTGAAGTTTACATACTCACCAGCATCCTCTGGATTGACAAAATACCTTGGACTGTATCACATGCAAGTCCTAGGTTGCATTTCCATCTCATGGAAATCCTTTTGGCATCCATGTATCATATCTCATGATTGAAACATGTATTAATTGCTAGTTTAACCCGAACCAACTTTAAGCATCACTACGGTGAGACAATCTCATTGTAGTCAATTCCTTGAATTTATTATTTCAACAAGTCGAGCTTTATGGATAAAACATTTTTATCCGTATCAGTTTATAGTTCCAATAATATTCGTTAGACTCTAAGTCCTCCGAAGGGTTCATCAAGATTTAATCTTGAATAATTTATGTGGAAACTATCTCGGATTGTATTGGCATTTAGCCAATTCCAGAGTCAGGGCCAATCAACGCTTCCTTGTGTATCACAGGTATACTGTTGTCTAGCAACAATATCTCATCTGCTCACCTGAGAGGTTTGCACGAATTTTGCCTATGTGGTTCAGCTGCAAGTTCGACCGAAGTCCATACATTTTATTGTAGACGCTTCCGTATCAGTCGCAGGAGGAAACTCTGGAATTGCTTCCGAGGTTTCTATCCCTTGTCATGGTAACGAAGATACTGTTTTCTCATCGAGTTGCACTGTCCTCCCACTCACCCTTTTGTAAGAACCATTTTCTACAAAATCATACCGTTATTTGTGGCAAACATTTTTGCCTCGGTATAGTGATGGAGGAATACCCAAAATCATACCGTTCTTTGTGGCAAACATTTTTGCCTCGGTATAGTGATGGCAAACATTTTTGCCTAGGTATAAACAAAGTAGCACATATCATGGTTGGGTGTACCATACCATGGCGTCATTTCAACAGATTTGATGGCGCTCTTTTCAGTGTAAAAGCCGCAGTCTCTAAAGCATTACTTCAAAAGGGATAATGGCAAATTGATTTATGTCATCTTTGTTCTCACCATATCATAAATGGTTTGATTACATCTTCACGGACATTCCACTCACAGTGGTGCTCCGGGAGGTGTAAGTTATGAAAATCTTTTCACAACTCATCAGACATTCGCTAAACTTGTAACTCAAATATTCCTTTCTGCAATCTAGTTTGCAGAAACATAATTTTTCTTGTTACAATAATTTCTACTTCATTTTTGAAAACCTTTTGAAAGATTTCAAAAGATCCGGACTTACGTTTCATCAAGTAAATATCCATATATCTACTTGAGTCATTTCAGAAGATAGATAAATCCACTGCTAGCAACAACATTTATTGGACTACACACATCATAATGTATGATCACCAATAAGTTTGTTGCTCGTTCCTCGTGACCCGTGAATGGTATTTCAGTCACTTCACTTTTCGGACGAAAGTTGCAAGTGTCAGATGATTCATAATCAAATGACTTCAAAATCCATCATGATGGAATTTTTCTATGCGGGTTTCTCTAATGTGACCACATGCAGTGCCACACATATGTGGTATTCTTTTAGTCTTGCGACATTTAGCGTCAGTGTTATGGATGTATAATATTACCATCAATATTCATAACATACATCCCATACACGATGGAAGCATGGCCCTTATGTTATTCATGATACTAAACAACAATTGTTCTTTCATGAACAATCCTTTTGCAACAAACATTATGCAATGGGCTAGAGTGTATAAAACTCTAAAATGAATTATGAAAGTAAACACAGAGGTAATATATTATTATCAATATTCATAACATACATCTCATTCATAATGAAAGTATGGCCCTTATGTTATTCATAACATCGAACATCAAAAGTTCTCTTATGAATAACCTTCTTGCAACATACTTTATGCAATGGGCTAGAGTGTGTAAAACTATAAATGAATTATGAAAATAAATACAGACGGTAATACACCGATGGAAAGTATAGTAACATTTACTATGTTCCCAGCGTGTATTTAAACCTCACTCCCGGCAAGTCTTTTAGGCCGTAGTAGTTCTTGCATTGAGTCGCAACAGAATGCAATCGAGCGGGTATCTTTGTGATCAACTCACAATACCCAAGAATTACGGACTAACAGTTTAATCACAATTCCCAAGAACTATTTCTTTTGACTAGCCTTCCAAACATCAATAACTTGTATGACTTTCAAACATGAGCTGGATATTCCAGTCTTCTTTCTTTTTTCCTTTATACTTCCAACAGTTTAACTTTCAGTATTTCTTCTACTCTCAGAAGAAGCACCCAACTTAAGAGTGGCGTTAGCCCCGGACTTCCTAGGCGTGTAAGTCACACTAACACCCTTTGGACAATTATTTTCTCTTTAAGTCGTTGTTTTATTCACCTTCATCTACATGACAGGTGTTCTTCTGGATCCCTCTCTTATCAGTCAAATTCTTAGTAAACACTTTACTAATACTTTGCAAACAAACATTGCTTTGGATATCTCATATCTTTTAGCCTTTGTTTGTATCTGAAACTAATTTTTCAGTTCCATGAATATCACATAACTATCCCAAACTTTCAAAGTTCGGGTCCCATGGAAGCAAACATATTGCACTTGACCGTAACGGAATTGTAGCTTTTGGATCGAAGGACGAGAGTCACATCATCCATAGCATTAGCGGGGGAATACCGAAAGCATGCGATTGGACAAAGTTCTTCTTGACACTCTTGAGGATAATTCTCACATTACGTTACCAATCATAAAGATTAACCAGATAAATAACAGTTTATTCAATTTTAATAGGGAAGGTGGAAATGCGAGCCATTATTCTATAACTATTATGCAAATTCCACTTAGACAAAGTTCATAATTAATTCACTAAGAATTAAAAGAATTAATACTAAAGTGCGCTCCCACTCAAATCAATATCTCTCATAATTGACTGTGAGTGATACAAGATCCAAATTTCAATTCAATGCCAAGGATGCATCCATCTCAAGTGACGAGAATTTCATTTGGTAGGCCAACTTGCAAATCACATCTCTATGTGACTCTTGTTCATCTTTCGATGGGCGTGTTCCGAGCTCAGGACGATCCTCCGGAACATCAAGACAACCAAGTGATCTTGCTGCAAGGTCTCAACTCACCCGCCTCACACTTCTCTAATCGTTCGTACCCATGCATCCATGTGATACCCCGAAGAGATAGGTGCCGTGACGGTGCTACACGTGGGAGAATACTAACTACTTGATATTTTAAGTGAGAGATCACCCTAATAAACAGAGACTACCGCGCAATCAAAAGGGTGCATCATAAGGGATAAACATCTCAGGCAATTCATAATAGCATGATATGGTATAGCCCTTTCTGACGGAGAAGTATTTATTTCTTCGTCTTCGGCATTCGTGTCGGTGTTCACCTTCGCGAAGTTTGCCACCACCTTGTCGATGCACCAGATAATATTGCTATCTCTATAGCTAATAAAATAAGTGCATTACATAAGGTTGACTCACAGGTCATTAAAGTGACAATCATATAGCTCCAACCATCATGCCGAATCATGACATGCAGGTCATGTTAATTTACATTTTATAGTCATCTCATATATAATCAAATTTATATGAGAACTGCTATACCACATCAGATGCACATCTCATGTCATCCTGCAAAACCAAGTTAGATGCCTCTAATCGGTTTATGCAAAATTTTATTTTACGTGGCTTCTAAGGTTTCGAAACAAACCGAAGCTACCAACGTTTATCATCAAGTATGATTATTCAAGTCGCTAGATTAACTTTGCGGGGTGTATGAAACACTAGATAATGAAATCTCGAGCCCCATACTGAAATTCGTCATACGCATGACCCCCGTGCAAATCATATCTGCATTGCCCTTTTGTCTGCGAAATTTCATCTTTCGTTGATCAATCGGGATCGCGGATTGCCAGAACTTTGAAACTCCACCATGCCGTTATTAAGATCAGAAATATGCAAATTTCAGGGAAGCAACAAGAACATTGGGTAATAGATTTCAACTGCTACCCGCACAAATAATTTTCAGCAATAGAACTCATCTACTACAAAATTATATTGTGCAACACCCATACATCTCTATGTATTCTAGATCGTAACCTGCATCTACGCATAGCACGGCTCTTGATGCCACTGTAGGGGAACACAGTAGAAAACAAAAAAATCCAGTACTGCGAGCACGCCCAGGAACACAATGGAGATGCATACAAGGTTTGGATCTGATTGTTACCGACTCGTAGCGCAGTAGAAGTAGAGTCGGTGTAGATCGTCGGTGCAGATCCCCGCAGCTAGGATTTACAACCTCCCAACCACGAGGATGTACTCCCTCGTTAACCCCTCGGACAGTCCCCCGGACGGTGTCACGGACAGCCCTTCGGGAGGCACTAACAGAAACTCGGACGGTCACTCGGACAGCCCTTCGGGAGGCACTCTCGAACAGCCCCTCGGGCAAAAAGATCGAACCTACGGCTTCTCTATGGGGTTGCACACATACGGTGTCATCTATCCGGCAGGGCTTCGCCATCCAGAACTAGTTCCCACCGGAACCCAGACAGCCTTTCGGCTCTACGAAACTATTTCGCGTGGAGGGAGAGAGAAGGCCAGATCATGCATGGCATTTGTGCGTGAGAAAGAGTGAGTGTGGAGAGTGCCTCTCCACCTCTATTTATGGGAAAACCCTAGGGGTAGGGTGGCTCTCGTTCATCCATGTGATCCCTAAGATATTTTGGGACAAAGCCCAAAAAGGCGCCTTTCCATAAAGTAACCATAAAGTGATTTTCACTATTCACGGAAACATTTTTCAGCGACCGTTAAATCCGAAAAAAAATCTGTAGGTCTTAGAACATTTCCAGTACCGACCTAAATAATTTTGGACGCGTTACAAAACAATTCCGGATTAGTGATTTTCATCTGCGAAAAGCAACGAAAGCGGTTCCGGCAGCTCCGGAACATTTCCGGGTTTTTTCTCCCGAAAAATCCCAGAAGTTCCCAGAACAATTCTGGCACCCACCAAGAATTTCCACGCGTGTGCCGAAACCAATTTGACTTAATGGTATACCTCGAAACAACTTTTTAGTTTTACCGAAACTCTTCCGTTGTCTCCGAAACTTTTCCGGTGACTTTCTCTCAGATTCCCTGTCTAGCATTCAGCAGATAGATGAACCTTAAGCGTGTGACCCTATAGGTTCGGTGAAGTATAGACATGACCGGAACACTTTCCGATCAATGATCAACATCGGAGCCGTGGACACCCATATTGACCCCTATACCCACACGAATAAATATTCGAGTGAACCTCCAGTTGCATTGTGCTATTCCTTTTACTTCGCGATATGTTACAAACACCCGAGGTGAGATTTATCGGCATCCCTGTGAATCAACAACTTTTCCACTGATAACCCACAAGTATAGGGGATCGCAACAGTTTTCGAGGGTAGAGTATTCAACCCAAATTTATTGATTCTTCACAAGGGGGGCCAAAGAATATTTGCAAGTATTAGTAGTTGAGTTGTCAATTCAAGCACACCTGAGACTAAATATCGGCAGTAGAGTGATCAGTAGCACAGTAGTATGATAGTTTGGTAGCAGTAGCAATGATAGTAACAGTAGTAGTAACGGTAACAGCAGTAGTAGTAGCAATTGTAATAGCAGTAGCAACAGTAGTAACTTAGCAAGAACAATAGGTGAAAAGCTCGTAGGCATTGGATCGGTGATATTAGTTGGATAACATTCATCGTGTAATAGTCATAACCTAGGGCAACACAGAACTAGCTCCAATTCATCAATGTAATGTAGGCATGTATTCCGTATATAGTCATACGTGCTTGCGATAAGAACTTGCATGACATCTTTTGTCCTACCCTCCCGTGGTAGTGGGGTCCATAAGGAAACTAAGAGATATTAAGGCCTACTTTTAATAGAGAACCGGAACAAAGAATTAACACATGGTGAATACATGAACTCCTCAAACTATGGCAATCACCGGAAAGAATCCCAATTATTGTCACCTTGGGGTATGCGGATCATAACACATGGTCGCCTGCGGGGTAGAGCAAAACGATATTTTAGAACCAAGAAAAAGTTTGGCATGACTTTCCCTAAAAATAGGACCAAAAAGAATGCATAGTGCCAAAATTCTCGCCGAAACGGAAATGAATTAACATTCCGGCAAAATATTGGCAACTATCGCATTTCAAATACCGGTACCTGCAAACACAAACATATATGCAACACCACAAACATATGCAACACCACAAACATACATAGATCTAGCAAGGCCATAAAAAGTGCATGTGCACGTTGTTGGAGCGAGGGAGAGAAAAAAAGTAGATCTACAACATAAAGATAGCTTTCCCCTTACTTACCTATCAAAAAAAGGTAATTTAACCACCTAATTTTGATGAATCTATGGTGCAAATGAGGTGAGGAGGAGGAGGCAGCCGACACAATCTTGGAGGAGGAGGTGGAGAGAATGAAGTGGGGAAAGTGAGTGTGTAGGTGTGGCTGTCCAAAATATCTAGCTGGTCCCAGGTTACTAATGGCGCACCACCCATATATGCGCCATTAGTAACCCTGGTTACTAATGGCGCACCAGCTTGAGGTGCGCCATTAGTAGTTTTGCAAAACAAAAAAAAAAAATAGTAGTGGCGCACTGTGTTGGAGGTGCGCCATTACTAGTTAAACTAGTAATGGCGCACTCTTCCCTGGTGCGCCATTAGTATTTTTGGAAAAATGAAAAAAAAACATTTGTCACTAATGGCGCACAGTGGGTCTGGTGCGCCATTAGTGTCTACCACACTAATGGCGCACCAACTCATGGTGCGCCATTACTATATAGTAGTGGCGCACCACATGTCTGGTGCGCCATTAGTAGCCATATCATTTATAGCCCTTTTCCTAGTAGTGTGGCTAGCCGAATCCTCGGGTGCCCTCCATACCAACAACTTTTCGGGGGAGTTTGTTTTATTATTTTGCAATTTTAATTATGGGACTGGGCATCCCAATTACCAGCCCCTCTCGTGCAAGGACAAGTGAATAAACACTCATCATGAGAATAACCCGCTTACCATGGAAGATACTGACCGCCCCCTGTCGCTCCATGAGCGTTATGGGCACACAAAATAGATGTTCATTTGAATATTAGAGGTGGCACATGCAAATTTACTTAGAACGGCAGGGTAATACCGCATATAGGTAGATATAGTGGACTCATCTGGAATATCTTTGGTTTAGGGATTTTGATGCACAAGCAGTATTCCCGCTTAGTACAGGTGAAGGCTAGCAAATAGGTTGAGAAGCGACCAGCTAGAGAGCGAAAACGGTCATAAACATGCATTATGAATAATCAACATTGAATACTAGCATGAGTAGGATATAAGCACCATGATCATAAATATCGTAGAGGCTATGTTGGTTTTGAATCAACTACATGCGTGAACATGTGCCAAGTCAAGCCACTCGAAACATTCAGAGGAGGATACCATATCATCATACTACATCATAATCATTTTAATGCATGTTGACACTCAAGATAAATCATTATCCACTCCTAGCTACTTAAGCATGGCATGAGCAACTATAATCTCTAATTTTCATCATAAACATGTTTAATCATAATATGCTGAATCATGGATACTGAGTTAAACATATTTACAAAAACAAAGAACAAGTTGAGTTCATACCCGCTTTTCCTTGCCACAATCACTTCATCAAATCATCGTCATTATTGCCTTTCACTTGCACGACCGAATGATGTGAAAATAATAATAGTGCAAGTGTGTCATGGACTAAGCTGGAATCTGCAAGCATTTTATTCAAAGGACAAGACAAAGTAAAATGGGCTCTTTGTTAGATAAACAACAATGCATATGGGAGCCACTCAACATTTTCATCGTGGTCTTCTCCTCACAATGACTCAACAAAAGAAAAGAATTTTAGAGAAACACACCGAAATATTTTTGGAGTTTTTAGTTTTCTGAAGAAAGAAAATTAAAGAAGAAAACGAAAAGTGAGAAAAGAAAGCTATTTACACGGGAGAACTCCCAACAAGCAGAAGAAGAAACTGGAAATCTTTTTGGGTTTTCTTTTAATACTACGAAACTACGACTAATTAAACTAGAAAGAAAAACCGAAAAGAATCGAGAAATGTATTTGGATTTTCTCAAAGTTTTTTAAACACACAAAATGAAAGTGATGAAAATAAAATTAACATGGATTATACAATGAACAAGTATGAACACCGACAACTGGAATGAATGTGTGAACATGAATGTAATGTCGGTGAGAAATACGTACTCCCCCAAGCTTAGGCTTTTGCCTAGCTTGGTCTACTGCCACGGCTGTCCTGGATAGTAATCGAAATGGTAGCTCGTAGTGGCGTTCTGAGCTGCTTCCTCTGCCAGACGAGAAGCCTCGACAGCCGCATTGTACTTGTGCACCTCACTCTCATGAAGAAAATATCTCTGTTTGTTCTGAAAATCAAAGAGGGCAGGAGCAGGCAAAGGAACATACACAAAGTGATATTTATTAAAAACTAAGTTATATTCATAACCCTATGCGTTGCATTTCAAAAATCTCTGTTCTCGCATTGCTTCGAAATTCAAATAATTATAAGGCAAGAGGGGGTCATTGAATTTGGGCGAGACCCCTAACTTTACAACTAAGCGGGACGCATAAACTCCTCCATACAAATCACCACTACCCGCATTACGCTGCAGCCTACGTGCAACAATAGCCCCAAGTTTATAAAGCTTGCTACCAGTCAAAGCTGTATGAATAAGACTCAGATCAGGGGCGCAAAGTGCACTATAGTCTTGTTTACCAACAACGCATTTACCATTAAAAAGCGGAAAATACCGAATAGCGGGGAAATGGATGCTAACTACTCTGGCTTGCGTGATTCCCCTATCCTCACCGTTGCAAAGGCTATTGAGAAACAACTCATAATCAGATCTTGGGGGCTCATCTAATGAACCCCAATATGGAATTTTGCATGCATCACAGAATTCTTCTAGAGACATATTATAGGATTTGTCATAGAGGTGAAATAAAACTCTAGAAGTGTGCTGGTGAAAGTCAAAGTTCTGAGTAAAGGAACGAGTGAGGTTGTAATGCTGTGGTGGCTTTTCTGCGATAAAGGCTGAGAGCTCGGTATTGTGAATATATTGGTCAAATTCCTCCTTGATGCCAGCACCTAGCATGAACTCGTTGCACGGCCATCGACATGATTTTGCTTCGGCATCTCGCACTGAACTTGCCCTTGGTTCCTCATATGATTGGCGTGCCGAGCTTTCACTTGATGACGCTTTCGAGGACCTCCTCCTCGAAGATCTTCTTCGGAAGATATTCATTTTCCTAAGAACAAATTTCTGAAAAATTTTGGGTCACAAAATGATATCAATAAAACTTCACAAGATTGATAGCAACTACTCATATGGATGTCTAGAGGCTATATCAAGCAATAAAACTACTTGGAACTCAAAGAATTCAACATGCAAGCTCATTTTCTGTAGCACCAAGGGCAGCTAATTATGTAAAATATAATCCACTAGAGCAAAAACTAATTGGAGCAATGGAGGAGTCACATACCAAGGAGCAATCTCCCAAAACAGTTTCGAAAACGGAGCTCCGAGCAAAGAGATCAAAATTTTCAGTTTTGTGAGCGAGAACACGAGAGAGAGAGAGAGAGAGAGA
The DNA here is from genome assembly GCA_039707655.1 of Elymus sibiricus. Taxonomy (NCBI): domain Eukaryota; kingdom Viridiplantae; phylum Streptophyta; class Magnoliopsida; order Poales; family Poaceae; genus Elymus; species Elymus sibiricus. The sequence goes on from CM077666.1 coordinate 517,955,930, forward strand.
GAGAGCTACCAGGAATTTTTGCTAGAGGTAAGAGATGAAGTGAGCTAAAGGGATAAGTGAGGGGGTCTCTGTGGGGCCCACGAGGTACCTGGGCGCGCCAGGGGGGGTGGCGCGCCCTGGTGCCTCGTGGGCACCTGGGGCACCCCCCCTGGTATAATTTTTGTGCCAGAAATTCTTAAATAATAAATAAAAATTCATATCAAAATTTCATTGCATTTTGAGCACTTTTATTTTTGGGCACTTTTTATTGCACGGATAAATCAGAAAACAGGATAATCATGGCATTTTATTGCATTTAACTAAAAATAACAGAAAACAAAACGTGGGTACAGAAGGTTGTGCCTACTAAATTTATCGACCACATGCCTCTCTGAAAGAATCCATTAATAAGGTTGATTAGGTCTTATTAACAAACCATTTCCGAGTAACATGAAACCGGAGAACTTTTGTATAACACTAAGTTACCTCAACGGGGATATGCATCTCCCCAACAATAAGAGTTTCATATTTCTTTTTAACAGTAGGAAAGGGGAGTTGAAAACTTCCAATAGTAATTGTCGGAGTCTTTTCAATAATATGAATATCATTTACTTGAAATTATTTCTTCGGAAAGTGCACGGTATGCTCATTACCATTGATATGAAAAGTGACCTCGCTTTTGTTGCAATCAATAACAGCCCCTGCAGTATTCAAGAAAGGTCTACCAAGGATAATCGACATGTTGTCATCCTCGGGCATATCAAGTATAACAAAGTCTGTTAAAATAGTAACGTTTGCAACTACAACAGGGACATCCTCACAAACACCGATAGGTATGGCAGTTGATTTGTCAGCCATGTGCAATGATATTTCAGTGGGGGTGAGTTTATTCAAATCAAGTCTTTTCTGTATAAAGAGAAAGACATAACGCTAACACCTGCTCCTAAATCACACAAAGCAGTTTTGACATAATTTCTTTTAATGGAGCATGGTATAGTTGGTATTCCTGGATCTCCAAGTTTCTTAGGTACTCCATCCTTAAAAGAATAATTTGCAAGCATGGTGGAAATTTCAGCTGCGGGTATTTTTCTTTTATTTGTGACAATATCTTTCATATATTTAGCATAGGGTGGCATCTTTATAATATCAGTCAAACGAGTACGTAAAAAGACTGGCCTAAGCATTTCAGCAAAGCGTTCAAATTCTTCCTCATCTTTTTTCTTAGATGGTTTAGGAGGAAAGGGCATGGGTTTTTGAACCCATGGTTCTCTTTCTTTACCATGTTTTCTAGCAATGAAGTCTTTTTTATCATAACGTTTATTTTTAGTAAGTAGGTTATCAAGATCAACAGCAGGTTCTATTTCAACATCATTATCAGATTCTTTTTCATTATCTGGTTGGGTATCCACATGAGCATCATCATTATTATTATCATCAGGTGGTTGTTCATTACCAGATTGTGTTTCAGCATCAGAAATAGAAACATCATTACTATCCTCTAAGGGTTTTTCTACCTCGGGTTCACTAGAAGTATGCAAAGTCCTATCGTTTTTCTTTTTCTTTTTCTTTTTACATGGACTAGGTGCCTCAGCATTAATTCTTTGAGAGTCTTGTTCAATTCTTTTTGGGTGACCTTTAGGATAAAGTGGCTCCTGAGTCATTCTACCTCCTCTAGTCATTACTCTAACAGCATGATCATTCATATTGTTATTCATTTCATTGAGCAATTCACTTTGAGATTTAGCAACTTGTTCTAATTGAGTTTGAACCATAGATGCATGTTTGCTCACACCTTTAACATCATTAGCAATTCTAAATAACAAGTCACTAAAGCAATCAATCATGTAGGTATTTCGTTTTAATTGTTTCATAACATTTGCATTGAAATGATCTTGCTTCATAATATAATTGTCAAATTCATACAAACATTGACTAGGAGGTTTGTTATGAGGAATATCACTTTCATTAAACTTTACAAGAGAATTTACCTCTATTACCTGTGTCGGCTTGTCAAGACCATGTATTTCTTTAATAGGTGGTAAATTCTTAATATTTTCAGCTTTAATACCTTTTTCCTTCTGGCATTTCTTTGCCTCTTGCATATCTTCAGGACTGAGATGTAAAATACCCCTCTTCTTCGGAGTGGGTTTAGGCGGTGGTTCAGGTAGTGTCCAATCATTATCATTCATCAATATATTAGTCAATAATTCTTCAGCTTGTTCGATAGTCCTTTCCCTGAAAACACAACTAGCACAACTATCTAGGTAGTCCCTAGAAGCATCGGTTAGTCCATTATAGAAGATATCAAGTATTTCATTTTTCTTAAGAGGATGATCAGGCAAAGCATTAAGTAATTGGAGAAGCCTCCCCCAAGCTTGAGGGAGATTCTCTTCTTTAATTTGCACAAAATTAAATATTTCCTGTAAGGCAACTTGTTTCTTAGGAGCAGGGAAATATTTTTGAGAGAAGTAATAAATCATATCCTGGGGGCTACACACACATCCAGGAGCAAGAGTATTATACCATTCTTTAGCATCACCCTTTAATGAGAAAGGAAATAATTTAAGAATATAGTAATAGCGAATTTTTTCCTCATGAGCAAATAGGGTGGCTATATCATTTAATTTAGTGAGATGTGCCACAACGGTTTCAGTTTCATAGCCATGGAAAGGATTAGATTCAACCAACTTAATCAACTCAGGATCAATAGGGAATTCATAATCCTTATCAGTAACAAATATGGGGGAGGTTGCAAACGTAGGATCATATTTCATTTTCTCCCGCATAGATCTTTCTTTCATCTCAGCAACCAGTTTTGTAACTTCATGTCTATCGTTACAAGCAAGAATGGCTCTAGCTGTCTCCCTATCAAAGCATTGTTCATCAGGTGTTTCAACTCTAGTAGGAGAGCTAGGCATAATAGGTGAATCATAATTCTCAAGAGTTTCAGCATCTTCAATTTCTTTAGCCTTAGCAATTTGTTCAGTAAGAAATTCACGAAGTGGCACAGCATTATCAAGCGTAGTACTAGCATCATCATGAGTGTCATTCATGGCAGAAGTGGTATCATCAATAACTTGCGACATATCAGAATTAATAGCATGTGGTGGTGTTGCAAGTTTACTCAAAACAGATGGTGAATCAAGTGCAGAGCTAGATGGCAGTTCCTTACCTCCCCTCGTCTTAGAGGGAACGATCTTGGTCTTAGCGTCTTTCAGATTCTTCATAGTGATCAACAAATATAAATCCCAAGTGACTTAGCAAATAAAGCTTTGCTCCCCGGCAACGGCGCCAAAAAAAGGTCTTGATAACACACAAGTATAGGGGATCGCAACATTTTTCGAGGGTAGAGTATTCAACCCAAATTTATTGATTCAACACAAGGGGAGCCAAAGAATATTTGCAAGTATTAGCAGTTGAGTTGTCAATTCAACCACACCTGAGACTAAATATCTGCAGCAGAGTGATCAGTAGCACAGTAGTATGATAGTTTGGTAGCAGTAGCAATGATAGTAACAGTAGCAGTAATGGTAACAACAGTAGTAGTAGCAATTGTAACAGCAGTAGCAATAGTAGTAACTTAGCAAGAACAATAGGTGAAAAGCTCGTAGGCATTGGATCGGTGATATTCGTTGGATAACATTCATCATGTAATAGTCATAACCTAGGGCGACACAGAACAAGCTCCAATTCATCAATGTAATGTAGGCATGTATTCCGTATATAGTCATACGTGCCTGCGATAAGAACTTGCATGACATCTTTTGTACTACCCTCCCGTGGCAGCGGGGTCCATAAGGAAACTAAGAGATATTAAGGCCTCCTTTTAATAGAGAACTGGAACAAAGCATTAACACATGGTGAATACATGAACTCCTCAAACTATGGCAATCACCGGAAAGAATCCCAATTATTGTCACCTTGGGGTATGCAGATCATAACACATAGTAGGTGCATATAACTTGCAAGATCGGATCAAGAACACAAATATATTCCTGAAAACATAAAGGGTTCAGATCTGGAATCATGGCACTCAGGCCCTAGTGACAAGCATTAAGCATAGCAAAGTCATAGCAACATCAATCTCAGAACATAGTGGATACTAGGAATCAAGCCCTAACAAAACTAACTCGATTACATGATAAATCTCATCCAACTCATCACCGTCCAGCAAGCCTACGAAGGAATTACTCACTCCCGGCGGTGAGCATCATGAAATTGGTGATGAAGGATGGTTGATGATGACGATGCCGGAAGATCCCCCTCTTTGGAGCCCCAAACGGACTCCAGATCTGGCCTCCCGATGAAGAACAGGAGGTGGCGGCGGCTCCGTATCGCGAAATGCAATAAAACTTCCTCTCCTATTTTTTTCTTCTGGAAATTGAATTATAGCGTTGGAATTAGGTCAGACGGAGCCACGTGGGCCCCATGAGGTACCAGGGCGCGCCAGGGGGGGTGGCGCGCCCTGGTGCCTCGTGAGCACTGGGTGGCCCCCCTCCAGTGGTTCTTGGTGCCAATATTTTTTATATATTCCATCAGAAATCTCCAGAAAGTTTCATCCAATTCCAAGAACTTTGATTTTCTGCACAAAAACAACACCATGGCAATTCTGCTGAAAACAGCGTCAGTCCGGGTTAGTTCCATTCAAATCATGCAAATTAGGGGTGAAAACAAGAGCAAAAGTGTTTGGAAAAGTAGATATGACGGAGACGTATCATCCACTATGCCAGTTACCTTGTTACCGGTTTTGTTCTCTTTTCTCGTTCCCGTGTTCCGGCATCCCTGTGATCAAATCACAATGTGTCTGGCCAGACGATGATGGATACCGTAACACCAAGAGGGCCCGAAGAATATCTCTCTATCGACGGAGGAGCAAATCCCAATCTTGAGCTATCAAGTCCCTTGTCATATTTTTCCATGAACCCGTAAGCCACCATAATTGCCACTAATTTACGGATGACGTTTAACAAACCCCAAAGTTCATGAAGCGAGCATGAAGAAACTTCATACTCTCATGGTCTAAGGAATCATGCAAACGTTAACTTTCTCTGTGTTATTAACCATTAACTTGTGACGATTGTATCTCATAGCATAACATCAAATCGGGTTGATTCAACACAAATGTTCTTCAAACATTGTGCCCTCAAAGTTGCCGGCATAGACATGCCCATGATTAGGAAAACATGATCATCATGCAATCACTTGAGCCAGTCTTAGAGGCTTGACCAGGAATACTTTTTACCATTTATTATTCCACACATGCATATGAGTTTTCCTCCGAGCCTCGTGGTTATTGCAGACTCGAGAACCATAGTAGTTATAGCATGGAATATAAACATAATTAGGAACATGGTGATAAATAATAACATTTATTTTTGCCTCTAGGGCATATCTCCTATAGATGCCATAGACGAGCTTCTGATAATGAGGATACCTCTGCTTGGACAGAGTCAGACCTTCAGAACTTTAATAGACTGGGCGCTGAACTTTGTAAGCTTTGCCCCCTTCTTCTCGCTCGACTGTGAGGACGGTACTGACAACCTGACCAGTGGCCGCAATGTACAAAAGCATTGGCTCATTGCTGTTTGGAGCGGCGAGCACCGGTTGGGTGGAAAGCAGGGCTTTGAGCTGAACAAACGCTGCTTGTGCTTCAGCAGTCCACTCGAACGAATCAGACTTCTTCATCAATCTGTAAAGGGGCAGTGCCTTCTCGCCAAGGCGGGAGATGAATCGGCTCAGAGTTGCGAGGCATCCTGTGAGCTTCTGTACATCATGAAGCCGTTCTGGACGTTTCATTCGTACTATTGCACCGATCTTTTCAGTGTTGGCATCTATCCCCCGTTCAGAAACGAGGAATCTGAGTAACTTGCCCCCTGGCACTCCGAAAGTGCATTTTGCTGGATTCAGCTTAATACCATACTTTCGTAGATTTGCGAAAGTCTTAGCTAGGTCAACCAGCAGGTCAAAACCTTTTCTGGACTTGACCACTATGTCGTCCATATATGCCTTGATGTTCCGATTGATCTGCGTGTGTAAACATTTCTCCACCATGCGCATGAAAGTGGCACCGGCGTTTTTGAGACCGAATGGCATGGTGATATAGCAGAAACACCCGAATGGGGTGATAAAAGCTGTTTTTATTTCATCTGGCCCATACAGTCGGATCTGGTGGTACCTAGAGTACGCATCCAGAAAAGACAGTCACTCACACCCCGCGGTGGAATCTACGATCTGATCTATACGGGGGAGCGGGAAATGGTCCTTGGGACAGACCCGATTGATGTGCTTGCAATCGATGCACAATCGGAGAGACTTATCCTTCTTAGGAACCATGACGACGTTGGCGAGCCACTCGGAGTGGTACACCTCATGGATGAACCTGGCTGCCAGGAGCTGAGCAACTTCTTCGCCAATGGCTTTCCTCTTCTGTGTAGCAGAATGACGAAGATGTTCCTTCACCAGTTTCGCTTTTGGGTCGACTCACAAACGGTGCTCAGCCAGCTCCCTGGGTACACCTGGCATGTCGGATGGCTTCCATGCGAAGATGTCCCAGTTCTCACGGAGGAATTGGATGAGCGCGGCTTCCTATTTGCTGTCGAGTGTCGTCGAGATGTTGGTGGGCGCGGCATTGGGATCCTCCGGATGAATGTGCACAGGCTTCGTCTCTCCAGCCGACTGAAACGCAGACTCTGTAACTGGCTTGTTGGAGCGTAGCAGATCACTCGGATCGGCGTTTTTCTTGTATTCCTCCAACTCTACCATGGCCATCTGTTCATCAGCAATCTTGGACCCTTGCTGCAAATACTGCTTGTGCATCCAAAATCCTTAAACCCATGTTGTGCCAAATGAGTCCACTAAACCTACCTATATGCGGTATTTCAATGTCGTTCCAAGTAAATTTGCGTGTGCCAACTCTAATTTTCAAAACAATTTTTCTGTTTTGTGTGCCCGTACCGCTCATGAAGCAGCAGAGGGTGGCCATTATTTTGCTTGCTAGGTGTGTTATTCTCACGATGAGTGTTTATTCACTTGTCATTGCACGAGAGAATGGTTGGTAATAGGGATGCCCAGTCCCACAATGAAATCAAAAATTAATAACAACAAAATTCCTTGGAAAGTGTTGGTATGGAGGGCACCCGTGGATACGGCTAGCCATGGATTGTGAAAGAATGGTAGAAAGGAAATGAACTTTACTTTCTTTTTGGGAACCGCCTATGAAGTGTCTAGCATGGAAAATATTGGGATTTCTCGGTCGTTTTCGTTGACAGGAAAAGCATGCCTCTCAAAATATTTTTATCTCTTTAATTTCAGCCTTGAGCTCTGGCACATTTGACAAATCTCTGCCTCCCTCTGCGAAGGGCCTATATATTTACTTTTATGCAATTTTTATTTTTACTTGAGTCTCCATCTTCTCTTATAAAGCACCAACTAGAGATCACTATTGTCATACTTGTGCATTGGATGTAGCTAATATTTGAGTGTGTTTCATGAATGGATCAATGATTGAGCATAATGGGCTAGGGATAACTTTCTTTAGTGTTGATATTTTGAAAGACATGGTTGCTTGTTAGCATGCTTGAGTATTTATATCTTCATGTCAAATTATAGACTATTGCTTTGAATCATTCATGTCCAATGTCCATGCTATAAAAGAAAAGAATATGTGATGAATATGAGAGGCAGCATTCCACATCAAAAATTCTGTTTTTATCGTTTACCTACTCGATGACGAGCAGGAATTAAGCTTGGGGATGCTGATACGTCTCCAACGTATCTATAATTTTTAATTGTTCCATGCTGTTATATTATCAATCTTGGATGTTTTTATAAGCATTTACAGCAACTATATATCATTTTTGGAGACTAACCTATTAACTTAGTGCCCAGTGCCAGTTGCTGTTTTCTGCCCTGTTTTTGTTTTACAGAAAATCAATACCAAACGGAGTCCAAATGCCACGAAACTTTTTGGAGATGTTTTTCTGGACAAGATAAACACGAGAAGCTTCTGGAGGAGGCCAGAAACCCCAGGAGGTGCCCACGAGGCACCAGGGCACGCCTGGGGGGGGGGCAGGCGTGCCCTGGTACCTCGTGGGGCCCACAGAGCTCCGTTTGACCTAATTCCTCCACTATAAATTCCCAAAAAATCAGAAACCCTCAGGGGAGTCCACGAAATACTTTTTCCGCCGCTGCAAGTTTCTGTTCTCGAGATATCCCATCTGGGGTCCTTCTCCGGTAATCTGCCGGAGGGGGAATCGATCACGGAGGGGCTCTACATCAACCTTGCTGCCCTTGTGATGATGCGTGAGTAGTTTACCATAGACCTTCGGGTCCATAGGCAGTAGCTAGATGGCTTCTTCTCTCTTTTTGATCTTCAATACAATGTTCTCCTCGATGTTCTTGGAGTTCTATCCGATGTAATCACTTTTTGCGGTGTGTTCGTTGGGATCCGATGAATTGTGAGTTTATGATCAGATTATCCATGAAATTATATGAGTCTTCTCTTATCTCTTTTGAGCATGATTATTATAGCTTCGTATTTTTTCTCCGATCTATTGATTTGGTTTGGCCAACTAGATTGATTTATCTTGCCATGGGAAGAGGTGCTTTGTAATGGGTTCGATCTTGCGGTGCTCAATCCCAGTGAAAGAAAGGGACATGACACGTATGTATCGTTGCTATTAAGGGTAAAAAGATGGGGTTTATTCATGCGTGAGTTTATCTTGTCTACATCATGTCATCGTTCTTAAGGCGTTACTCCGTTCTTTATGGACTTAATACACTAGATGCATGCAGGATAGCGGTCGATGTGTGGAGTAATAGTAGTAGATGCAGGCAGGAGTCGGTCTACTTGTCTCGGACGTGATGCCTATATACATGATCATTTCCTTGGATATCGTCATGATTATTTGCTTTTCTATCAATTGCCCAACAGTAATTTGTCTACCCACCGTATGCTATTTTCTCGAGAGAAGCCTCTAGTGAAAACTATGGCCCCCGGGTCTATCTAAATCATATTACTAAAACCCTAAAAATATTGCTGCCATTTTGTTTTATTTATTTTATTTTGTATTTTTGTTTCAATCTATCAATCTATCATATACAATTTAATCTTGCAATTGACCGCCGAGGGATTGACAACCCCTCGTTTGCGTTGGGTGCAAGTATTTGTTGTTTGTGTGCAGGTGCTGCTAACGAGGTGTTGTGTGATTCTCCTACTGGTTCGATAACCTTGGTTTCAGAACTGAGGGAAATACTTATCTCTACTGTGCTGCATCATCCCTTCCTCTTCGGGGAAAATACCAACGCAAGCTACAAGTAGCAGCGTCGTACGGCCGGGGCACGTACGAGCCATCCCGTGGAGGGGGCATCTGCATACGGCGACGATCATCTTGACGCGACGGAGGCGTATTCTGACTGCGACCTTGCTCCGAGTACTGGTCTCGGTGGTGGTCTTGGTCATTTCGCCGCTGAGGCGAGTGTCTGTTTGTTCTCGGGATCACCGGGCTGTGAGCCGACTGGACGGTGTCAGCTCTGATGGATCTGCTGTGAATCCTGTTGCGCGACTGGGACACCGCTAAATTCTACTCTTCTGCCGCCTTGAGTAAGGCCCTGATCTGCCATAGATCCTCTCCCACCTCGGATCGGGACGGCTCTATGGAAGTTCTGCTGCTGGTCATTCGAGAACAACTGCCGCTGCGGCCGACTGGAAATGGGCTGATGCTGTCTGCGGGCGCGATCGTCGAGTGATTTTTGGAGCGCCTCCACATGATTGCGCTCAGCCAAATTAGCCTGGCGCGCGGCCTCCAAAGCCTGGGCCTCGGGAGTCGTCCCGACGATGGGCGTCTGGAGGGTCTGCTCGCTTCTGTGCTGCAGTTCCTCCCTCTGCTGCTAAGTGAGGGGACGGGGGTAGTACTCGTCGTCATGATGGTCTCCGCCACCGTCAAGGCCGGCACGCGACGGGTCGCCGGCTCCCGCAGCACCGCGAGCGTACCCAGGCGGACTGGGTGGGGAATCGGCCATCAGCACCTCAGCAGTGGGATCGCTGCTCTCGCACATGGATAAGCTTTTCGAGTCTCCATGCAAGGAGGCGAACAAATCGAAGATGGCCTCAATTGCCGCGACTTGCGAGGCCGCAACTTGAAGGGCCATCGCGTGCTTGATCCACCGCTGCAGCCGCGAGCGCCCGGAACGCTTGCGGCGCCGGCTGGTGAAGCGAGGGGGCGCCGACTGGTACGGTGTTGATGGTTGTCGAAGAAGAACGCCGAAGGTACTCATGCGGAAGTGCGCTGCACCATGGATGGGCAACGCCTCGACATCCAGTGGGGCTTCCTAAAGCCACGCTGAATCGTCAGCGATGAAACTAAGGACGCCAAAACGAATCTCGCCGCCTGGTGTCAGTCCACCGCCAGAAACCATGTTGATGATGGCAAAATCGCAACTACGCTGGAAGTCGCTAGACGCCTGCCAAACAGTGGGTGCCAACTGTCGTGGGTATAAGTCTGACAGTAGTGTATGGGGGTACGGATTAGAGGGCAGAGCCTACCTACGACGCAGTTGTTACACTCGGATACGAGTTCAGGCCCCTCGCGGTGGAGGTAATAGCCCTACATCTCGGTGCTCTGGAGCTGTTGATTGAGTGTATAGATTACAAAGGATGCGAACCCTTGTTATGGAGCTGGGGTGCAGCTTATATAGAGTCCGCCAGGCCCCCCATGAATGCCGCCATAACCAAGGGTTAAAGAGGGGGTTTAAGGGCGCCAACCATTGTGTCGGGGGAATTACCCGTGGTCAAGACCCGGCCTGCTACAGGACCTGGCCTCAAGGATGACCCGGCCTGCTACAGGGCCTGGCCTCAAGGATGACCCAGCCTGCTACAGGACCTGGTCTCAAGGATGACCCGGCCTGCTATAGGGCCTGGCCTCAAGCATGACCCAGCTTGCTACAGGGCCTGGCCTCAAGCATGACCCGGCCTGTTACAGGACCCAGTCTGCTACATGACCTGGACTTAGACGAAATTCCACCAAGGAGTCCAAATACAAGACGGAGACCCCAAACTTGGAAGACACGAAGGACTTAGTGGAATTAGAGTAGGATTCCGACTACGGGTATAACCCGGAATCTCTTGTAACCCCAAGGACTCAGCTATTATATAAAGTGAGAGGAGGCAGAAGCGGAGCAATGAGGTGGAAGAAACGGTAGATGGCTGTTGGACGTGCTGGTCGGGGCGACGTACGAGCAGGGGAGGCGCGAGGTATGGAGGAGTTCGCCGGCATGGCTGTGGGAGACGGTTGGGCGACACACATACCTGGTGCAGCCGGAGCTTGTTCCTCGTGCCGTTCCCACGGCAGGGCATGGGGTTGCCGGGCGTAGTGTTGTTGTATGCAAGGAGGCGCGGTGTACCGGCTCCGGCGACAACATCAGGACTGCCGGAGCCGCCTCCGGGACAGAACCACCGCCGCCGCGTACCAATGGATGGAGCAGCACGTCGCGTATGAGACCGGAGCGGATGAGTTGGAGTTGTCTACAGGGAAGACGGCAGTGGCAGGGATGAGATCGAGGGGGAGATCGAACTGGAAGGTAGTGGGAGGCGAAGGTCCGAGCTTGGGGTGGGGGTTGAAGATGTGGATGTCGGCGCCAAAGGCCTAGCAGCGGAGGGCGGCGCTTGAAGAGGAGGTCCGCGACGGAGAGCGAAGGTAGCGGCGAAGTGTGGGATGGGGAAGGGCCGGCGGCATGCGAGGTAGATCTGGTGGTGGCGCGGGTTTAGGGAGGAGGGTCAGGGTTTCCAATCAGCCGGTTGTGGGCAGAGAAGCCGGCCGGCGACGCCGTGGTGGGAAGAGAGGAGGAAGATGCGGGCGACGCCGGCACGGGGGCAGAGGAGGATGCGGGCGACGCGGTGGGAAGAGGAGCGGACTGGCGGCTGTGAGGGGGAGAGAGTGGGTGGGCGACACGGTGGGGAGAGGTGGGGATAAGGTTATTGGGTGAAAAAGAAAAATAATTTTTTTGCAAATAAAAACAACTGTGTTAGTCTCACTTTTGTTTTTATTATATATATTATATATGTTTATATAATGCAGTATAAAATATCATTTTTATTTTATATGTTCCAGTTTTGTTCATCAGAGATAAAAAGTGCTGGATTCGGATGATGTTTCAAAAATATCAACTGACATACGCACTGATGTAACGATGACGGGCCGAACTGAAACACCACGAGAAGAGGTGCATACAACTAATCCTTCTTTGTATGTATGTTATATACATGATAATACAAAAGGTACATTTTTTATATTATTATTTTTTCAGAATATGAGAGACATAGAGATGGATTTTGGAGATGTTCAAAAAGAATCCATCGACAAGGGCTCCGACGTCGCTGGAAGGGGCCGAAAATTCACTGAGTTTTTTACAACATAATGATGTGCAAGCGGTGATATGTCATAAAAAATCAAAAAAGGATGCCAATTTAAATGTTATCGCACAAGATAATTTTTTTAATGTTACTATCGATCTTTCCTTCGTCATATTTTTTTTGTATTCAACTAATTTGGCTCATTTTTGTGTACAGATTTAGCTCATTTTTGTATCATGACGACAGACTATGTCTGTACCCCTATAGATATTACAGTCATCGAATCAATCATGTCCGCTCCCAAGAAAATCAAGTTCGTGGACATTGGAGATGCCTTGTTAATAAACGACGAGTTGGAATGCCTTATAAAAGATGACATGTTCTTGCATGGTGTAAGACCAATTGCATAAATTTGTACTTAATAATATAAATCATATATAATATCTACTATCATCAATATATTCTAAATGTGGAATTACAGGTGATAAATGCTTACATATATTGTATGCTTGCTCACCACCATCTACGAGACATGGCGGGTGAAAAGGTACATATTATTAGCACGTTCGTATCTGGCCAGATAAAAGAAGACGTGAAACAGACATAAACCCATCAAAATATCGCCACATCGTACAACATGTTAATACTTATCTACAACAAGATATGTTTAGTCTCGCCTCATTATCCATGCATATAATGATGTATTATTTTTAATTAATCAATGTGTAAAATGATTTATTATTATATCTAATTGTGTCTACGACTTATATGATATTTACACCAGCTATTCCTTCCAATTAACATTCCTGGGTACCATTGGTATCTATGAGTCGTCAATGCCAAAAAACATGAGATTCAAATATTGGACTCACTTGGTGCTCGGGTCAAACGGAGTGACCTTGCTACTACGGTTACAATATGTTATTTTTGGTCCTCTTGACGTATCTTTCGTTTGCCTCAATCCCTACTTTTTTTCATATAAAATAGTTACTGGGACTTGAGAAGCGTCTGAAATTTGGAGAACAGAGTCCGGAGTTTAACAGAGATCACAAGTGGCCCAATCTCAGTGTTAGAAAATGGACGGTCGTAGAACAGTTCCAGGAGGCAATGCAAACGGATGGGTAAGCACTTGTCACAAATGAAAAATTATTATGTTTGGTACTCATGAACGCAAAGATATCATGTAATTGAAACTATTGATAAAAAATATGTAGTTCATCTATTAGCCGATGCATGCAGGTGGGTATAATGAACATTATTGTTTGTTCAAATAGTCTGTTTATTTGAGTCCTCTAGGTGATATTCTAAAGCATCATTTTATATAATATTGTAGCGCATCGTGTGAACTGCTTATGCTAAATTATATGGAATATTGGACAGCAGATGCATTGTCTGATTAGTTCACCCAGGTATTTCATTTGCATACATAATCTCATTATTTTATCTCAAAATATTATATCAAATTCGATTTTTTAAATATTTTGCAGGAGGATATGAAACACTTTCGATCGAAATTAGCTGTCATATTACTCGATTCAGACCTGAATAAGCTAAAAGGAAGTCCGATATACTACCAATCTGGCGATGGAGAAAGTTTACCTAATTCTGATTTTGAGCTCCTGGAGAATCCACCTGATGGAGTCGAAGACAAACGTCCTACCCTAATCCCCATCATGCCCACGGATCAATCTGAATTAGTTGCCGGGCTCTGCAACTACATAATATCGATCGATGATGCCGAGTGTTTGGAGTAAGCATCATTTATATATATGTAATGTGCCAGTATACATTATTATTATTCTTACCATCCATGTTTCAGGAAGGAATGGGTGCGAAGCTCGACACCCCATCCAATGGGCTTAAATCTCAAAAAACTTCAGGGCATACTTAACATGGAGCAGTCTATGGACAATGATTGTTTCAACATCGCCGTGCGTATACTGGCATGTGATGAGGGAGTATTGTTCATAGACCCTTCTGTATAGTTCATGGATCTACAATGTTGTGTAAGTTATCATAATTCTTCATTCAGTATCATTATTATCAACATGTTTCTAAATAGTTTTTTTACTCAGTCCACGATGTTAGATTCAACACGAGATCAAAAGTTCTGCGTGAAGGAAACTATTCAGATGTTGACAACACTGTTTGATAGCTAGCCTGAGATAGACAACAACATCTCATCGTGCAACATGGTAAGTAAGGTCTTTTGTACATTGTCGTCATGGTTTATTGTTTCTAATAGCTACCACTTGTAGATTTATCTTCCATATCCACTCATGGGTCGATACATCTTGTATGTCATCGACAAACATGCACGTCGTGTATATATTCTGGACCCTATACATACATCATAGTCGGCAGAGGTTAAAACTCTAAGGCATTTAGTGAAATTGCAAAGATTTGCGAGGTTATTCAACGATGCACTCGAAATAAAGCAACCCGGCTGGAATTCCAATATATCTAGATGGCAACGTTTATTTCCGACTGGTATTCAAACAAGCATAGACGGGTAAATTTATATATTTCATTATCATAACGTTCAAAATACAAACATTTATTTTTGTTATCACTATATTCAAGATAATATTAATTTAGGAAATTGCAGGGATGTGTCTGGCTATTTTGTTTTTTTCTTTATGCTTTGGTGGAACGATAAAGAATTGGTTCGTCCGGTTTGCATGGTGAGTACTCTCCGTTACACATTTTAAGACCTTCGACGAGAAGTATTCGTGCTAACTGCATATATTGCTTGTACAGGATGGGTACAAGTTGAGGAAGACGTTTTTATTACACTTGCTCAAATATCGTGCGAATGAAGATAAAGACAACATTCCTGATATTGTGCGAGAATTTCTTATGCGCATCAAATAGATCTTAATTTGTAACAGATTTTTAGTTGAATAATCGATCTATATGTATGCATCGTCAAATTGCCTTTTTGTTATCAATTTACATTGCAATTGAAGTGGACTTAAATTATTACCCGATTGTGCCCGTGCTATCTTTTCTCTACATGTAAAATTTAACATGCATTATGTTTACATAACTCCAGCAAAATATTTTGAAAACCCGTGGCAACGCACGGGCATTCTACCGGTATGTCAAAATGACCAATTGATTGCTTCAGTTTATGTACATTGTTGAGCAGCTTTTTTTCCAAGCATGCACAGCTCCAACCTATTCCGAATATGATGTGGGTCCAGGTGCATTGTTGAGCAGCTTTTTTTCCATCCCATGCCTCGGGCCTGTGCCAAACAAAGAGATGGGAGCCAATGTTATTTTTCCTTCGAAAGTACGGGTGCAGAAGACTTACCAAAGGAAAGGCAAGCGTGCATTCCTTCGTTCTGAACGCCGCAAAGGAACAAATTCCTCTAGGAACAGCGTTCCTTCGCCTGTACGAATCCTACAGCGAGCTAGCGCATGAGCAACAGAGTTTATTAGGTCCCTAGAGTTTGCTATGCTGACCTGCAGTGCTTGCTATTCACTACAGAAAAACTGATAGTCCATGTCGACAGGCTCGTTCATGTCTTGTCACGTTACCCTTCAACACGTTGACACAAAATTCACCATAATAATGCTTTTTTTACTAATCCTAAGTGCTCGGCTGCAAAAGGGGAAAGTTTCCTAATTGTCGACTGATTGATTCGACAATCTTCCCCACCCTTGGTGACTATTTAAAAAAAATTGATTCGACAAATTCACGTCACACGGTCTTTTTTTCCTCTCTCTGCTTCTCCGTCTCTTTATCTCTTTCTCCCTCTGTGTGCATGCGCGCGTTTTTCTCTCGGTAAACGTTTAGAATCGGTGGGTTGACACGACACTCGCATCGGTCGCCTTCTGCGCTAGCTACGTGTTCCGTACACACAAAGCCGCACACCTTATCCCCATCTCCCTCCGCGTATGTCCTTATCTCCCCGAACAATTTGTTCCTATCTCCATTCCCCATGGCTCGCGACCTCCGTCGCGTTAGCCAACCCAGCCTCCCCCTCTCTCCCTTTTAGCTCGTGGTTAACGTGCTGCTGCAGGGGTGCCGGCGAGTGCTGCTGCTAGGACCGGCCGCCATGGCTGCCGCCAGGCCTCTCCTCTCCCACACGTCCAAATCAGGGAACGAGTGATTGGCAAGCTGGTTGCCGCTCCTGTCCGACTCGCCACCGCTACCTCGTCACCATCGACGCCATGGCCGCCGCCCGCCACTCCCTCCTCCCCGTCGTGATTGCGGCGCTGGAGCTGCAGCTTGTCCGTCGATGCTGCAAGCCGAGAGGGAGGGAGGGTTTGTGCCGCAGGCAGTTGGTCATCGATGTTGCGAGCAGGGAGGGGGCCAACCTATAGTTGCTACAGTCGGCGACACGTAAAGCTGTGAGCCGAGGCACACGGTGTTGCGAGCCTGTGCCCGCCAGCAACTTCTTGCCGACTGGAGACGCATGCTGCGAGCCCCCGCGGGCGGTGCTGGAAGGGCGGCTGATGTTTGCTGCAAGTGGGCCCGTACGGTGCTGCGAGCCGGCCGGCGACGTCGCTGTGAGCCGGCGAGGGCTGCTCCGATGCTGCAATCGCGAAGACGTGGAGCTGCGAGAGGGCCCTGCCGCTGCTGCAAGCTTTGCTACTACCGTCACTGCAAGCCTGCAACGAGTTCTTCGCAGCTCACGGCGGAGAGCCGCAGCCCCAAGGTTTTCCCCTACCGGAGCCGTGCGGGAAGAGAAGGGAGGGCGAGCGCGTTGCGTGGGATCTGTTTTGTTGCACAACATTACCTCACGATGGGATTCCAAGGGAGAGGGATTTGCGAAGGAGAGGGACGACCTGTGAGGAGGGCAGATCGAACGGCTAGCGCGGCACGATTCAAACGGTGCGCGAGGTGACCGATCGCACGGTCCTATCGCCTTTTTCTCTTTCACAAAATTCATGTCACATATTCTCTTTCACAAAATTCATGTCACATATTTTTAGGACAAAATTTGTCGAGACATTGTAGAGGACAGAACGAGTTGATTTTCTACAGCTCGCTGCATGCACAGCGCGTAGCACAGCCCTCCACCGAGCATTGGGATGCAAGCCAGGACAGGGAAAGCTGCGACCAGACCCACACCATATTATCTTTATGCATTTCCGTATTTCCCAATGTTATGCATTTCCGTATCTTTATGCATTTCCGTATTTCCCAATGTTATGCACGTTCTCCACACCATATTTTAGCTGCCGTGATGCCTCGCTGCCACCCACCCATGTACCAAAACGAGTACCACTAGATTTTTTTTTTATTGCGCCAGGACCCGTCTGCCACACAGCCAAAATGAGAAGGGCAATGCTAGGCGCCGGTCGACCGGCCGAACGACTGGCCGGTCACCTGCGCGCCGTTGGATACAACAAGTCAGCACCATTGGATCGTCCCTCTTTTTCCTCCTCTCTACTCTGTCTCGGTCAACGCTCCCTATTCGCAACACCAGATCTCCGCCTCCGTGGTCGCGCGCGTGTAGCTCCGACAACCAACCGATGTAGCACCACCCGACCACCGGTTGCAGCTCGCCGGTAGCGGCCCCGCCGTCGCCGCCCTTGTGCCGTCATTGCAGCAGCGTCGAATGGTTGTAGCATCGCCTGTTCGGGTCACACCAAATTGTCTTTGCCGGTTGTAGCAAATTGGCTTGCCGGTCGCAGCTTTTTTCCAAGCCGGACGTAGCTCGCGGCCTCGCCGGCCGCAGCTTTTTTCCACGCCGGACGTAGCTTTTTTGCACCCTCATTGTAGCTTTTGTCCACACCGGAGGCCGGATGCAGCTTCACGGTCTCGCCGGTCGCAGCTTTTTCCACGCCGGACGCAGCTTGTGGCTTCGCCGGTTGCAACTGTTTTTGATGCCGGACGCAGCTCCCGGTGCGGGTGGTTGCAGCTCTGCCGCTTACTGGATGCAGCTCCTGTCGTGGTCGTCGCCATAGCCCGTCCCAGCATCTCCAGCTGCCGGTGACAGCTTTTCCAGAGCACGGTTGCAGCATTGCGGCGCGCTCTCGCTGCATCCCCATCTGCCCCTGGAACCGTTGTAGCTCGCGGCCACCGCCCGTTGTAGCTCGCGGCCACCGCGGTTGCAGCTCACGGTCACTACCGTTGTAGCACGCGATCACCGTGGTTGTAGCAACCGCGCGCAGCGGTCGTAGCACCCCGGGCGTCATGGTCACCTCATCGTAGCACCCCTCACCCTCACAGCACCTTGTCGTCGTGCTTGCGCCACCCCCGCCGTGTGAGCATCACAGCACCCTCAGTCACCGCCTGCCAGGAGCTCGCAGGCCATGGCCCCCTTGGCGCAGCAGCTTCGAAAGAATCATGCGGAGCTCGGGTGAGGAGGCACGGGAGCAGCACGCCGTGGAGGAGCGCGATGAGAGGGAGGAGCGCATGGAGCTGCTGGAGCTGTGGCGGAGAAGATGAGGTGGAGCGCTGCATAGGAGTCGTTGAGGAGAGATTTACTCGGAGAAGAAAAAGAGGAATAGTCTGGCTGTGCGATGAGATAAGGTTAAATAGGGACGGACGGCTGGCAAAGTGAGACGGATGAGCGCATGGAGCGTGTCCCCCACGAGAAGCTTCGCGTGATTAGTTGGATCAAAGTAGATCCAACGCGCGGCGTGCGACCGGCGCGATGGCTTCGCCGGTCGGCCGGCTGGCAACATTTACCAAATGAGAAAGCACGATTATCTTTTAAACCACGCCGCGACTGTATTGTCTGTATTTTGATTAGTGGATAGTCAGTGCTATTAGCCAAAGGTCCTACACTAGATGACCCGTTACGTCCATGGCCCAAGAAGCCAATTAGAACTAAAAATTATGTGGGTATTGGTAACCACTATATATGTAGTATCTAAAATTAATTGAAAGAGAAAGAAAGATGTGAACCATTGTAATCTGACATGTAATAATAGATTCAGCAACATAGTTTGGTACGATATACCCGGATTTATAAGGATAGTACCAAAGATTTTGCTGTGCACATATTTCTTGTGAGGCCATGCACATATTTCTTCTGAGTTCTGTGAGTTAAGAACACCCAGGTGAAGCTCCAACTGAAGAGCTGGCGGGTCCTTCAAAAAGAGATGACCCGTTGTGCCACTGGCCCAAGTACCTGATTTGAACAGGACAATTATTTGATTTTAAATTTGGACCATATATGTGTTACCATAGTACAGGGACCAACTGATTAAGCATGGAAGGAAATCGTTGGCAAGATTATGTAAGTAATTCTGCACATCTCTCTAAGGTCTAATAAAGCAGACTGAAAGCTTCCACAACCACACATTGGCACTTTATAGTAGGAATATAAGTATGCACTGTGGACTATTTTTTTTGCGAAAAGATCAGATCTATTATAAAAGTTCACCGGAAGTACAAAGCATCTCAAACATAATAAAATTACATCAAGATTTCGAGACCACCGAACGACCACTACTGCCGCCAGAACGAGCCGTCGATGCGCCGCTGTCGCCGCTCCTCTACCAGAGCCGGCTTGACCTTGTCGATGACAGTGGGGAAGTCTTTGTGCACGTGCCCCTAAGGACCAGCGCCATGGAGCCGCAGTCGTCGCCATTGAACCCTTGCATAGATATGAAGCACCTGACACCAAATCTCGCCACATGACGAGAAACCCTAACCTCACAGCCCATAGGAGACGGCAGGAATCTACGCCGGAGCTCCGTCGACTACGTCCAGACAGACGAACTCGAGGAGGATCAGAACCCGGAAGACAAATTTGAAGAAGAAGCGCCGTCATCCGTCCGGGCGCCACACCTGTGAGGACTAAAAAACCCTATGCACGGTGGACTATACTATTATGGCATGACACATCTCGTAATCATTAACCATCCACTGCATAATTAAAGACAGGCATAACGATAAACATATATTGATAAAGGTAGAATGATCATAAACTAAGGCACCAACAGTTGCTCTCGCATTGTCGCTGTCATCGGAGGAGATGGCGCTAATTTCTTTCCACTGGTGTGATTTCTCGGCAGTCCTGTCCATGGACTTTCCCTTCGTCCCGGCCTCCATGGCCTCTTCCACGGTCAGTTCAGCATTTTTCCATTTGAACAGGCCCTTCCTCTTATTTTCTTTGCTGCGTAGGTTGCCTTCGCGGCATCATTTGGGTCTGTGCCCACGCAATCGAATCTTGTATGACTTGCTACTCCTCTCTCTTCTCTTGTTCCTCCATCTCAGAACTTGCACTCTGCAACCTCCACTAGCGCAAGTACCTATAGTTACTCATTAATTTGCTAGCCCATTGGTTTCCAGTTAATTTGCAAGTGTATTTAAAAAAAATCTAAACATATGAATAGATTAAGATCAAGCGCATGTTCACTGACTATCCTTATTTGATGAGGTATCGATCAAGTAATCACAGAAACTTGGGATTGGACCCAAAAAAATATCATTGTTACCACCGCAACTACAATTTTATGACCTACCTTGCTTTTTAAATCGCACATGAGCAGTTAGCGACGCAGAAAAGGAATGGGTACAGAGCGAATTACGGGACCGAAAACGAATTGGACCCAGAAAGATCCGCTGTACCATAAAAAGTTGTAAATAGAAAAAAAAAAAGGAACACCAAAGTGATCAACAACCAGCAGAGCTGAACGACCAAGAGGCACTGGAGCCTCCTCATTTTTTTTTTACTAAAGGAGCATGAAAACATTTTGGCAGTGTAACTCGATTTTACAGCAGTTTTAGATTGATTTATAGGCCTTGAGCCTGAATGAATAAAGTACGGATCAGGACTACAAATGCAAGCTTCTCAGTGTAAGGGATGGTTATGATATAATTTCTGCAAAGCTTAGTTCACTAAGACCAATATAAATATTTCATTACTATTAAAGCTAAATGTTGTCCATTAACCTTTTAATTATAGATGTGAAAATATGTTTCAGGTGAAATGATTTGTCATACCTCTCACTCTCTGAGAGAAAAGTTGAGCATTTAGTGTTCTCAAACTATTCTCCCTTCTCACTCCTCGTGACCCAACCCACCAAAAACACTTCATATTCTAAATCCTGGCAGAGGTGGAGGATTGTTCCTTTGGTTATTCCAAGTTTCCAACTAAGCAAGCAAAATAGGACAAAAAAGGAATAGTTTTAGATGAATTTATAGGCCTTGAGCTTGAATGAATAAAGTACTGGTCAGGAAAATAAATGCAAGCTGCTCAGTGTAAAGGATGGTTATGATATAATTTCTGCATAGCTTAGTTCACTAAGACCAATATAAATATTTCATTACTATTAAAACTAAATGTTGTTCAACAACCTTTTCATTATAGATGTGAAAATACGTCTCAGGTGAAATGATTGTGTTACCTCATACTCTCTGAGAGAGAAAAGTTGAGCATCTACTGTTCTTCTTAAACTATGCTCTCTTCTCACTCCTCGCGGCCCAACCCACCAACATCACTTCATATTCTAAGTCTTGGCAGAGGTGAAGGAGTGTTCCTTTGGTTATTCCAAGTTTCCAACTAAGCAAGCAAAACAAGACAAAAAAAGGAATATTGGCTAGATGAACAGCTTGCTGCCAAACTTGGAGTTGCAATGGACAAATAAAATCATTGGAGGTGATCTATGAAAACCTCTTCAAACATGACGAACTTACATGTAAAAAGAGACATTCCAACAGAAGCATCCTCACAGAAAGACTTCACAGTGTCTGTGGAAGAAAACTAATATTTAGTACGATGACTCCTTGACATATAAAGTCTCTCTTCTGTTCTAGTAAATTATGGAACAAAATTTACAGTAGAATTATGAAGAGTAGATAGTATATAAAATGATTTACCAGCTAACACCAAATTAAACACACGCTTTCCAACCCAAACGGGATTGGCCCTAGTATATTTGTTTATCAAGAGGTGGCTTTTAGTGGGTCTTATAGTAACCTTTTAATGGGCCAAATCAAGCAGTAACCTCACCTGGACTTACGCTGGGGGGGGGGGGGGGGGGGGGGGGGTGTGGCAACCAGTGGGGGGGGGGGTGGTCACGCGCCTCTGTTGATCAAATCAGAACGTGGTCCTGTTGGCCCTGCTGTCATGCGCTGACGGGGTCTATGCAGCTGAAGAATTCCCTTGCCTTCCTGACTGCATGTCTTGTTGCTGCGGCTTGACGGCGTCGAGATTGGCCATTGATACGTCCATTTTGCATCATGATTTCCTACTGTTATTTATCTTGTTTTGAAGTTATATTTCACATTATGGTGCAATTCTAATGCCTTTTTCTCTCTTAATATGCAAGTTATACATGAAGAGAGGGAATGCCGGCAGCTGGAATTCTGGACCTAAAATAGCATCAGTACAGAAAGCAATTCTCCGGAACTCAAAACCAGATTGGAATTTTTGGAGAATTATTTTGGCATATATAATGATTTACGGAGCGAAGAAGTGCTAGGGGGGACCCACCAGGCCCTCACACGGCTAGGGGGCGCTCCCACCCCCTGGGCGCGTGGGCCAGCTGTGTGGGGCCCTGGTGGCTCCTCTCCCGACGTCCTTTGGCGATAAAATCTTATTTGCCCTAGAAAACATCACAGAAAAGTTTTGGGACTTTCCGCCGCTGTCTCGAGTCGGAACTAGGGCAGGAGCACTTTTGCTCTCCTGCGGAGCGATTCCGCCGGGGATACTTCCCTCCGGGAGGGGGAAATCGAAGCCATCGTCGTCATCACCAACGCTCCTCTCACCGTGGGAGGCTTCATCTTCACCAGCACCATCTCATCTCCAAACCCTAGTTCATCTCTTGTGCTCACTCTTTGTATCCAACCTCAGATTGGTACGTGGGGGGTCTAGTAGTGTTGATTACACCTTGTAATTGATGCTAGTTGGTTTACTTGGTGGAAGATACTTTATGTCCAGATTGTTGACATCATATTTATACCTACTGGACATGTTTAATACTATGAGTTGTGAGTAGTTCTATTTGTTCTTGAGGACATGGGAGAAGTCTCGTTACTAGTAATCATCTGAAGTTGATCACCATTCAATGTTTTGATGATATGTTGTGTTGTTCTTCCTCTAGTGGTGTTGTGTGAACGTCGACTACATAACATTTCATCATATTTGGGACTAGGGGAAGGCATTGTGGAATTAGTTTGTAGATGACGGGTTGCGGGAGTGACTGAAGCCTAAACCCTAGTTTACGGATTGTTCCGTCAGGGGCTGATTTGGATCCACATGTTTAATTCTATGGTTAGATGTATCTTAATTACTTCTCTTGTATTTGTGGATGCTTGCTTGGAGGCTATAATCATAAGTAGGTGTTTGTTCAAGTAAGAACAGTACCTTAGCACCGGTCCACCCACATAACAAATTATTAAGGCAATGAATGTAAGTCGATGAATCGTGATGAAAGTAACTTGGCAATATTCCCGTGTGTCCTCGAGAACGTTTTGCCCATTATAAGAAGTTCCACCGGCTTGTCCTTAGCAATATTAAGGATTGGGCCACTTGCTGCACCTTGCTACTTTTGTTACTTGTTACTCGCTACCAATTATTCTGGTATCCAATTATCTATCACAACTATCTTACAGCACTTGCAGAGAATACCTTGCTGAAAATTGCTTATCAATTCCATCTGCTCCTCGTTGGGTTCGACATTCTTACTTATCGAAAGGACTACGATTGATCCCCTATTCTTGTGGGTCATCAAGAATCTTTTCTGGCGCCGTTGAGGGGGAGCATAGCGCTCTTGGTAAGTGGAATTTGGTATGGAAACATTTATTATACGTGCTGAAATTTATCTACACTTGTTACTATGGAATCTAAACCTTTGAGAGGCTTGTTCGGGGTATCTTCACCTCGAGCGCAAGTGGTAAGAGATGAGCATCGACCTACTGAAACTATTTATTATGAAATTCCTCTTGGTATTATGGACAAATTGCATGCTAATTCCTATGCAGGAGATGGAACAATACATCCTGATATGCACTTGATCTTTATAGATGAACTTTGTGGATTATTTAAACTTGCAGGATTATCGAGGAATGAAATTAAAAAGAATTTATTCCCTTTATCTTTCGATGGAAGGGCATTGGCATGGTATAGGGTATTGGATGATTCTGGCTCATGGGACTGGAACCGAATGAAGCTGGAGGTCCATAATAAATTTTATCCTACGCATTTGGTTCACCATGATCGGGATTATATCTATAATTTTTGGCCTCGTGAAGGAGAAAGTATCGCTCAAGATTGTGGGAGGCTTAAGGACATAATGCACAAATGCCCCAATCATGAGCTCTCGAGAGATATTATTATTCAAAACTTTTATGCTAGGCTTTCTCTTCGCGATAAAGAAATGCTTGATTCTTCTTCTGCTGGTTCTTTCTCGAACAGACAAATTGAATTCAAATGGGATCTCATTGAAAGAATTAAACGCAATACTGAAGATTGGGAGGTTGACAAAGGTAAAGAGTCAGGTATAAATTTTGAATATGATTGTGTTAAGTCTTTTGTAGAGACAGATGTTTTTCATCAGCTTAGTAGAAAATATGTACTTGATTCTGAGATAGTAGCTACTTTGTGTAAAAAAAATTCTGCTCCTGTTGATCTCCCTAAATAAAAATGGTTTAAATTTCATGAACCCATTAAAATTACTTGTGAGGAACCAATTATTGCTAATACTGAGATACAAACTTATTCTGTTAATCCTGTTGTGCCTACTGCTTATATTGAGAAGCCTCCTTTTCCTGTTAAAATTAAAAAAAACATGCTAAGGCTACAACTGTGGTTCGTAAGAGTAACATTAAAGCACCTAAACCCTCTGAAAAAATTGAAGTAGAACCTTCAATTGCAATGGTTAAAGATCTCTTGGTTGATAATATCGATGGGCATGTTATATATTTTTGTGAAGAAGCTGCTAGAATTGCTAAACCTGTTAGAAATGAGCAGGATAAGATAGATAAAAATAATAAAGTTGTTGGCATGCCTATTGTTTCTGTTAAGATTGGAGATCATTGCTATCATGGTTTATGTGATATGGCTCCTCTCCCAATGTCCTTTGGCCATAAAATCTTATTTGCCCTAGAAAAAATCACAGAAAAGTTTCGGGACTTTCCACCAATGTCTCGAGGCGGAACCAGGGCAGAAACACTTTTTCTCTCCGGCAGAGCGATTCCGCCGGGGATACTTAATCTTTTGTGCTCAATCTTGGGAGGGGGAAATCAAAGCCATCATCATCACCAACGCTCCTCTCATCGTGGGAGGCTTCATCTGTAGGAGATATGCCCTAGAGGCAATAATAAATGTAATTGATTATCTCCCTGTTCATAATTAGGTTTATGTTCCATGCTATAACTGCTATGGTTCTCGAGTCTGCAATAACCACGAGGCTCGGAGGAAGACTCATATGCACGTGTGGAATAATAAACGGTAAAATGTATTCCTAGTCTGGCCTCTAAGACTGGCTCAAGTATTGCAAGATGATCCTGTTTTCCTGATCATGGGCATGGCTATGCCGGCAATTTTGAGGGCGCAATGTTGGTAGAACACTTGTGTTGAATAGACCCGAATTGATGTTATGCTATGAGATACATTCGTCACTAGTTAATGGTTTATAACACAGAGATAGTTAATGTTTGCATAATTCCTTAGACCATGAGAGTATCGAGTTCCTTCGTGAACTTTGGGGTTTGTTAAACGTCATCCGTTACTGGGTGGCTATTACGGCGGCTTACGGGTTCACGGAAAAGTATGTCAAGTAACTTGATAGCTCAAGATTGGGATTTGCTCCTCCGACGATGGAGAGATATCTCTGGGCCCTCTCGGTGTTACGGTATCCATCATCGTCTGGCCAGACACTTTGTGATTTGATCACAGGGATGCCGGAACACGGGAACGAGAAAAGAGAACAATACCGGTAACGAGGTAACTGGCATAGTGGACAAGTTGTTGATCCACGGGGATGCCAACATGTCTCACCTCGGGTATTTGTAACATATCGCGAAGCAACAGGAATAGCACACGGCAACTGGAGGTTCACTCGAATATTCATTCGTGTGGGTATAGGGGTCAATATGGGTGTCCACGGCTCCGATGTTGATCATTGATTGAAAGGGGTTCCGGGTCATGTCTATACTTCACCAAACCTATAGGGTCACACGCTTAAGGGTCATCTATCTGTTGAATACTAGACGGGGAGTCTGAGAGAAAATCACCGAAAAAGTTTCGGACGAAACGGAAACGTTCCGGAGAGGATATCGGAATAGTTCCGGTGAAACTGAAAAGTTGTTTCAGGGTATTCCATAAAGTCAAATTGGTTTCGGCACATGCCTGGAAATTATTGGAAGGTACCAGAATTGTTCCGGTAACTTCTGGGATTTTTCAGAGACAAAAACCGGAAATGTTCCGGACTGCCGGAACCGCTTTAGTTGCTTTTCACAGATGAAAATCACTAAACCGAAAAGTTATTTCGGAGTACACCATAAAGTCAAAATGGTTTCGGCACATGCCTGATAATTCTTGGAGGGTGCCAGAATCGTTCTGGAAACTTTCTGGAATTTTCCGGGATGAAAACCGGAAATGTTCTGGAGCTGCCGGAACAGCTTCAGATGCTTTTCGCAGATGAAAATCACTAAACCGGAATAGTTTCGGATCGCGTTGAAAATTATTTTAGTGGGTACTGGAAATTTTCTAAGCCCACATGAATATTTTCAGTTCGAACGGACGCTGAAGTATGTCGTCGTGAATAGTGAAAGTGCTTTTTGGATTACTTTTTGGAAAGCCACCTTTTTGGGCTTTTGCTCCAAAATATCTTGGAGATGACATGGATGGATGTGGCTGAAATTTCAGCCCCTCCACCCCTCCTTCTCCTATAAATAGAGGTGGAGGGGGCAGCCCAAATCTCATCCTTGCTCTCATACACATGCCATAGACTTGTCTGGCTTCTCTCTCCCTCCCAGCGAAATAGTTTCGTAGAGCCGAAAGGTTGTCTGGGTTCCGGCAGGAACTAGTTCTGGACGGCGAAGCCCTGCCGGATAGTTGAGACCGTATGTGTGCAACTCTGTAGAGAGATCGTAGTTTCGGTCTTAGTTTGAGAGTGCCTCCCGAAGGGCTGTCCGAGTGACCGTCCGAGTTTCGATGGTCCTCCCGAAGGGCTGTCCATGACACCGTCCGAGGGACTATCCGACCGCCTCCCGGAGGGCTGTCCGGGGGGCGGATGAGGGTATACATCCTCGCGGTTGGGAGGTTGTAAATCCTAGCTGCGGGGATCTGCACCGCCGATCATCATCGACTCTACTTCCGCTGCGCTACGAGTCGGTAACGAAAAAGATCAAACCTTGTATGCAGTCTTCATAGTGGTCCTGGGCTGGTGCGTAGGTCGGAATTTTTTTGTTTTCTACTGCGTTACCCTTCATCATATTCGTCAAGATCTTCACTAACACCATCTCATCTCCAAACCCTAGTTCATCTCTTGTGCTCAATCTTTGTATCCAACCTCAGATTGGTACCTGGGTGTTCTAGTAGTGTTGATTACGTCTTGTAGTAGATGCTAGTTGGTTTACTTGGTGGAAAATACTTTATGTCCAGATTGTTGACATCATATTTACACCTACTGGACATGTTTAATACTATGAGTTGTGAGTAGTTCTATTTGTTCTTGAGGACATGGGAGAAGTCTCGTTACTAGTAATCATGTGAAGTTGATCACCGTTCAATGTTTTGATGATATGTTGTGTTGTTCTTCCTCTAGTGGTGTTGTGTGAACGTCGACTACATAACACTTCACCATATTTGTGCCTAGGGGAAGGCATTGTGGAATTAGTTTGTAGATGACGGGTTGCGGGAGTGACTGAATCCTAAACCCTAGTTTACGGATTGTTCTGTGAGGATCTAATTTGGATCCCCATGTTTAATGCTATGGTTAGATTTATCTTAATTACTTCTCTTGTATTTGCGGATGCTTGCATGGAGGGTATAATCATAAGTAGGTATTTGTTCAAGTAAGAATAGTACCTTAGCACCGGTCCACCCACATAACAAATTATCAAGGCAATGAATGTAAGTTGATGAATCGTGATGAAAGTAACTTGGCGATATTCCCTTGTGTCCTCGAGAACGTTTTGCCCATTATAAAAAGTTCCACCGGCTTGTCCTTACCAATATTAAGGATTGGGCCACTTGCTGCACCTTTCTAGTTTTGTTACTTGTTACTTGCTACCAATTATTCTCCTATCCAATTATCTATCACAACTATCTTACAGCACTTGCAGAGAATAACTTGCTGAAAACTGCTTACCAATTCCTTCTGCTCCTCGTTGGGTTTGACACACTTACTTATCGAAAGGACTTCGATTGATCCCCTATACTTGTGGGTCACCAGCCATCAATGGCAGACGTTTGAGAGGACGGAGGTTGGTCTTGCGATATTTAGCGTAAGTGTTATGGATGTTTCATATTATCATCAATTTTCATAACATACATCCAATTCGTAATGGGAGTATGGCCCTTATGTTATTCATAATACCGAACAACAATTGTTCTTTTATGAACAACCTCCTTCCAACGAACATGATGCAATAGGCTAGAGTGTAGTAACAATTTACTAAATTCCAAACTGAATTATGAAGATAAATTCAGAGGTAATACATTGATGGCAAGTATAGTAACTTTTACTATGTTCCCAACGCATATCTTAACCTCATTACCAGCTAGTCGTTTAGGCCGTAGTAGTTCTTGCATTGAGTTGCAAAAATATGCAATCGAACCGGTATCCTTCTGATCAAATTTTAATCACTATACCCAAGATTTAGCGATTAACAATCCCAATTCCAAAGAATTGCATCTTTGACCAGCTATCTATACATCTATAACTTGTATGACATTCATACCTGAGCTGGACCTTCCAATCTTCTTTCTTTTTGCCTTTATACTTCTTACAGTTTTACTTCCAATATTTCTCCTACTCACAGAAGAAGCACCCAACTTTGAGAGTGACACTAGCCCCGGACTTCCTTGGTGTGTAAGCCTCACTCACACTCTTTGGACTTGTCCTTTCTGTTTAAGTTGTCATTTTATTCACCATCATCACATGACTGGCGTTCTTCTGGATCCCACTCATTACAGTCTTAAGCATAGTGAACCCTTCACTTGAACTTTCAAGCAAACATTGCTTTGGATATCTCATATATTTCAGCCTTTGTTTGTTTCTGAAAACAATTTTCAGTTCCAATAATATCACATAACTATCTCAAACGTTTTGAAGTTCGGGACTCATGGAAGCAAGTATACTGCACTTGACCATGACAGAATTCTAGCTTTTGGGTCAAAGGGTGTGAGTCACATCATCCATAGTATCAGCGGGAGAGTATTGAAAGCATGCAATAGGACATAGCCCTTATCGACACTCTTGAGGACAATCCTCACATTACGGTACCAATCATAAAGTTTTAACAAGATAATCTAAACAGCTAATCAATTTCAACAGGGAAGGTGGAACCGCGAGCCATTATTCTATAACTATAATGCAATTAACACTTAGAGATTGTTCATAATTAATTGCACTAAGAATTAAACAATTTTATTTTTAAAGTGCGCTCCCACTCGAACCAACATCTGTCATAATTGATTTTGAGTGATTCAAGACCCATTTCTCAATTGTTCACCATTGATGTTGACATCACTGATGACGAAAATTTCAACCGGTAGGCCAACTAGCTGCTACTTGTGAGCTGCGTTGGGATTTCCCCGAAGAGGAGGGGATGATGCAGTACAGTAGAGATAAGTATTTCCCTCAGTTATGAAACCAAGGTTATCAATCCAGTAGGAGAATCACGCAACAACTCGTTAGCAGCACCTGCACACAAAACAACAAATCCTCGCACCCAACGTGAACAAGGGGTTGTCAATCCCTTGGCGGTTAATTACAAGATTAAATTGTATGGTGATAGATAGATAGATCGAACAAAAATACAAAATAAAATAAGTAAAGTAAAATTGCAGCATGGTATTTTTAGGATTTTCAATATATGATTACAGTAGACCCGGGGGCCATAGTTTTCACTAGAGGCTTCTCTCTTGAAAATAGCATACGGTGGGTGAACAAATTACTGTTGGGCAATTGATCGAAAAGAAAATAATCATGTCGATATCCAAGGCAATGATCATGTATATAGGCATCACGTCCGAGACAAGTAGACTGAAACGATTCTGCATCTACTACTATTACTCCACACATCGACCGCTATCCAACATGCATCTAGAGTATTAAGTTCATAAAGAACGGAGTAACGCGTTAAGCAAGATGACATGATGTAGACAAAGTAAACTCACGCATGAATAAACCCCATCTTTTTACCCTTAGTAGCAACGATACATACGTGTCATGTCCCTTTCTATCACTGGGATTGAGCACCGCAGGATCGAACCCATTACAAAGCACCTCTCCCATTGCAAGATAAATCAATATAGTTGGCCAAACCAAATCAATAGATCGCAGAGAAATACGAAGCTATAACAATCATGCATAAAAGAGTTCAAAGAAAACTCAAATAATATTCATGGATAATCTGATCATAAACTCACAATTCATCGGATCCCAACAAACACACAGCAAAAAGTGATTACATCGGATAGAACTCCAAGAACACCGAGGAGAACATTGTATTGAAGATCAAAAAGAGAGAAGAAGCCATCTAGCTACTAACTATGGACCCGAAGGTCTGTGGTAAACTACTCACGCATCATCGGAAGGGCAGCAAGGTTGATGGTGAGCCCCTCCGTGATCGAATCCCCCTCCGGCAGAGTGCCGGAAAAGGCCTCCAGATGGGATCTCTCGAGAACAGGAACTTGCGGTGGCGGAAAAAGTATTTTGTGGACTCCTCTGTTGGTTTCCCAATTTTAGAGAATTTATAGAGGTGGAATTAGGTCAAATGGAGCAGAGGTGGGCCCACGAGGCACCAGGGCGCGCCACCCCCCTAGGGCGCGCCCTGGTGGCTCGTGGCCACCTCCTCTGTCTTCTGGCCCTCTCCCAAAGCTTCTAGTGTCTCTTTTGTCCAAAAAAATCTCCAAAAAGTTTCGTGGCATTTGGACTTCGTTTGGTACTGATATTCTGGAAAATGAAAAACAGGCAAAAAACAGCAACTGGCACTGGGCACTAAGTTAATAGGTTAGTCCCAAAAAATGATATATAATTGCTTGTAAGTGTATATAAAACATCCAAGATTGATACTATAATAGCATGGAACAATCAAAAATTATAGATACGTTGGAGACGTATCACAAGCCAATCATATCTCTATGTGACTCTTGTTCATCTTTCGATGGGCGTGTTCCGAGCTCAAGACGATCTTGCCATGAACGTCAAGACAACCAAGTTATCTCGCTGTACGGTCTGACCGCACCCGCCTCATATGGTTCAAGTCGTTCGTACCCATGTGGACATGGCGCACCCCGAAGTGACACGTATTCCAGATGGTGCTACACTTGGGAGAACACTAACTACTTGATATTTTCATGTGAGAGCTCACCCTAATAAAACATGACTACCTTGCATTCAAAAGGGTACAATAAAAGGGTTTAACATCACATGCAATTCATAAAAGTTTAATATGGCATGGCCCCTTCCGTCAGAGAAGTTTGCGTCATCTTGGCGTAATTCTCAGCTAAAAATGCTGCCATGGCAGCCAAAAACGCTGTCGTGGCAGTAGTTTTAGCAGAAAATAGTTTCAGCCAAAACTAGTGGCATGGCAGACGAAAACGTTGTTGTGGCAGCAGTTTCAAAAACTTCTGCCTGGCAGCCTGTTTTTTTACCGCGGCAGAACTTATCTGCCTTAGCACGTTTCTTCAATTTTTCTTCTCCGTGTGGCAGAACTTTTCTGCCTTAGCACTTTTCTTCAACTTTTCTTCTCCGTCTTCGCATACGCCTTTTGCATTGAGGTCCACCACCACAAAACTTTTCACCACCATGTGTATGCACTAAATTTCATCGCTATCTCTATAGCTAATAAAAAAAGTGCATTACATAAAATTTAACACGCATGTCATAAAAGTGGCAATCACATGGGTCCAGCCATCATGCCGTACCATGACACGCAAGTCATGAATTAAATTACAACATCGAGCATCTCATACATAATCTCATTAATATGATGAAGGCTCTACCACATCACATGAACATCCTGCATAACCAAGTTAGACGCCTCTAATTAGTTTATGCAAAATTTTAATTATCGTGGCTGCTATGGTTTTGAAACATACCGTTGCTACTTACGTTCATCATCAAGTATGATTATTCAAGTTGCTAGTTTAACATGCGGGGTGTATGAAACATGGGACCTAATGAAAAATCTCAAGCCCCATAGTAAACTTCGTTAAACGCATGACCCCCGTGTAGATCACATCTACAAGCCCTCTCTTGTTCACAAAATTTCATCTTTCGTAACTATGGCCAGACCCAAAGAACTGAAGCACATCTTTGATCTGACAATCAGCATACTATGAGCAGCATAGAAGGATCGCAGATAGCCAGAAGTTTGTCACAAAATCTCACCATGCCGCTAAGATCAGAAAATTGCAAACTCAAGGGAAGCAACAAGAACATCAAGTAATAGATCGCATCTAATAACAATAGATCTCATCTACTACCTGCACAAAACCAATTGTCAAATAATAAATCTCATCTACTACTTGAACAAAGTAATTGTGCAATACCCGACATCACATGTGCTCTAGATCACAACCTGCATCCACTCATATATCGCTCATGATGCCGCTGTTGGGAAACGTAGTACAAAATAAAAAAAATCGCACCTATGTAAAAGCCCTGGATCACTATGAACATGCAGGTGAGATTGGATCTAGATTAAATCGCTTACCAACGTAACACAGGGAAGAGGAGAGTTGGTGAAGTGAGTTGATCCAGATTCCCGTGGCTAGGTTATACCTCCCAGCCGTGAGAATTCATCCCTCAAACTGATCCGTAGATCGAACACCGAACATACGGTGCCTCTGACGGTATCCATGCATATGAGAACAACAGTCCAGCAGAGCTTCGCCGTCCAGAGCTAAGCTATGCCGGAGAACTAGAGGCTCTGGAATACTCTAGATCCTTCCTTGTCCTTCCAGTGATTTTCCAGTCTCCCGGGACTTTCTCGGTTTTCCAAAACTTTTCTGGTTTTATCCGAAACACTTCCGACTTTCTCTGAAACACTTTTGGTTCTCTCTCCAAAACTCTATTGATTTCTCCAGAACTTTTCTGGTGAATTTCTCTCAAGCTCCTAGCACTTCTAGTACTCAACAAACTGGTGAACCTTAAGCATGTGACCCCACAGGTTCGGTAAAGTGTAGACATGAACCCGGAACTCCTTCCGGTTCAATGACCAATAGCGGAATCGTGGACATCCATATTGACCCCTACAGCCACACGAATAAATATCGAGTGAACATGTTGTTTCCATGTGCTATTCCTTTTGCTTCGCGATACTTTACAAAACCTGAGGTGAGATTTATCGGCATGCCCGTGAAGCAACACTTGATCACTATGCCAGTTATCCTCATTACCGGTTTTGTTCTGTTTTCTTGTTCCCGTGTTCCGCATCCCCGTGAACAAGTCACGCTGTGTCTCGCTAGACGATGATGGATACCGTCACAGCGAGAGGTCCCTAAGAATATCTCTCGATCGTCGGAGGAGCAAATCCCAGTCTCGAGCTATCAAGTACCTTGTCATACTTTTCTGATGCACCTGTAAGTTATCGTTATGATCACCCTGCTATGGTTGACATTAGACAAACTCCAAAGTACATCATCTGGTATGAAGATACTTGATACTCTCATGGTATAAGGAATTATGCATACGTTAACATCTGTGTGTTTATACTATTAACTATTGACGATATGATCTCATAGTATAACAATCAATTGGGTCAATTCAACACAAGTGTTCTTTCAACAATGTGTCCTCAAAGTTGCCGGCAACCTCGTTAGTTTAACTATGCCCATGATCAGAAAAATAGAACCATTATGCAAAACTTGAGCAAGTCTTAGAGGCAAGACTAGGAATATATTTACCGTTTATTATTACACACATGCACATGAGTTTTCCTCTGAGTCTCGTGGTTATTGCAGACTCGAGAACCATTGCAATTATAGCATAGAAAATAAACATTAATTATGAACATAGAAATAAATAATAACATTTATTATTCCCTCTAGGGCATATTTCCTTCACGGATTGGGGCTTGTGCACGAAAGAGGTGCTCTCTGCGTCGGAGATGACGGTGGCACCGGCACGCAAGCCTGGTAATCCCCTCCCGCTCACTTGAATCTGGCACTCTGATCGACCATTTGTAACACCCCAAAAATTTAACCATGTTTTGTTAATTAAAATTTTGCCAGGAATTAGAAATTTTCCTTTCTGGATTTTCTTGTGATCACAGAGCCACTCCTTTTTGCCTGAATTTCAAAAATCCTTTTGTTCTGTCTTGAAACTTTTGAGTATTGTTGTATGGCTTGAATTTTATTGCATTCATTAAAAACCAGTGGAATAATTTTTATAATAAAATTTGGCCAAGATTTAATTCATTTAATAGCATTTTAACTCCTTTCAAAGCCCCATTTGCACTGCAACTATTTTATAACTTCATCTATAAATTCCACAAAAATTGTAGGAGTCCTGTGATGTCCCTGGATCACTTTTATGCAAAAACCCAGCTTTGTCAATTGTAAAATTTGAGCACCACTTCAAGTTTTTAAATCTGGTTCAATTTGCAGTCTGCACTTCAACCTATTTAAATATTCCTTTAAAAATTCTATAAAAATTATGGGATGTCAGTAGGAGTATATAACTCTTGTTTATGTAAAAATCCACTTGGGTTCTTTGGAATATTTGAGCAAACCATTCTCATCTTTATTCTGGTCCAGATTGGTAGTTTGTACTACAACCTTATTTTATCTTGCCCCATTGCTCTTAAGATTTTTCCTACTCATAGTACATCCTATAAAACCCTTAAGTCCAGAATTTTGGACCCATTGGAATAACTTGGACACATGAAATTATAGTCTACAGTTTCTGTCCAGAATTGCTTTTCACCAAAAATTGCATTAACAAGTTTCTGTTTCTCCCAAACTAACTTTACCATTATCACCTACATCTAAAGAGACTCTCATCTGGAAATTTTGGTGGCCATAGCAGATCCCTAGATGCCCCTGGCATTTTGTCGAGCATCTGTAGTGCATGTCCAGATTTTGGCATGGTTTTAAAATTGCACTGTGAGCTTGTTCTAATTGCCAAACCACCATGTCCCCTAAACCTTCCATTGTATTTAACCGAAACCTGTTAATTTTCATTTGCATCCAAGCATGATTAGCCCCCCTAGCATTCCGTCGAGCAGGCGCCGTGCGTGCTCTGGGCGCGCCCAGAGCGCACGTTTTGCTCGTGCCGCGCCCGAGCCGCCGCGACCAGTAGCGCCTCCCCCGCTAGCTCCAGTTCATCTCCCCTGTCTCCTGACTATGACGCGACGCGCCAAGACCAGCCAAGCCGCTCCCTGACTCGCCGCAGTGCCGCCCCCGCAACCAGCCACTGCCGCCGCCAGAGCTTGCCGCGCACGGCACCGCCCAAGCTCTCTCAGCCCGCCAGCTGCCCCTGGAACAGGCCATCCTCATCCTCTCGCCCTTCCAACACCGCTAGTGGCCGCCACGTCGCCCTGCAGCAACAGAACGTCGGTTCTCCGGCGATCTTATCCACGGCCGCCTCGGTACCGACCTCGTCGCGCTATAAATAGGAGCCCTCAAGCTCTCTGTCGCCCTCACCGCAAACCTGCAGCCCCCTGTGAACCCCCCCTAGCTCCAATTCGACCGGAGGAACCTTCCTCCCCCATCTCCGGCCGAGCCAGCCGCCGCCACCCTCCTGTTAATTTCTCCGCAGCCAGAGCCTCCCGTCCCATTCTTTCCTCACCCGTAGCTTCCTCTCGACCCCGCAAGCC
Organism: Elymus sibiricus; assembly: GCA_039707655.1. Taxonomy (NCBI): domain Eukaryota; kingdom Viridiplantae; phylum Streptophyta; class Magnoliopsida; order Poales; family Poaceae; genus Elymus; species Elymus sibiricus. The sequence goes on from CM077666.1 coordinate 517,992,169, forward strand.
CATTCCCCCTGTTAATTTGAGCCGTAGCAGCAGTTGGCCGACACCGTGCTCGCCGGAGCTCTCGGTCCGCCTCGGAGGAAAGGGTGCTCACCCCCGAGCTCCCCGGTGATTCCTTTGCCCTCCAGAGGATGGGGCCCTCCCTTCTGAGCACGCCGGTGTGCACAACTCCGGGAGAGGTGCCTCCTGGCGCCGGCAATCGCCGCCGGAAGCTCGCCTCTGGTTCTGCCTCCTGTGCGCGGGAGAAAGAAGAGGAACCCGACAGGCGGGCCCCGCCTGTCGGCGAGACAAGCCCTGGCCTGTTGGCGTCTTAACCCAGAATGCGTTTTCTTCAAGAGGAAACGTATTCCAGGAAGTGCGCGACAGTTTTCAGAAAGCGTAAAACCCCCTAAGTACGTTTTCTTCTTCCGAAAGCGTTTTCACTGCGAACCGTTTTCTATTTTCTGTTTTATTTAAAAACAGAGTTTGACTGAACCTTTGACTGGACATATCTTTTTAAGTAAAACTCCAAATGAATTGATTCTTTTTCCTACTTCTCTGGAATCTCATCTAGTTTATTTTCATATTTATTTGAAAATTTTCCAAGCCAACTTTTTGTACTGTTTTTGAATTGCGTGTTGATTCAAATATTTTTCAAAATAGGAAACGGAGAGAGAAGAAAAAGTTTTGTGGTGCACCCTACACCTCTGCACCTGAAAGGAAAGCATCCTGAAACCCGGTCAAATGTTTATTGTGTGTTGTTTGACGTGACTACAACACCGAGGTGTTTTGGAAACATTCGTTATTTCATGTGATGTTGTGATCATGCCTTGGAGTGCATTCTTTGCTGTTGATACTAAAATACTGGTGACAGTATTCGCCCTCTTATACCTCACATGCCTACCGGAAGGAATCCGGAGAAGTCTCTGTCTCGGGTAGACACGAGCTTGGTGCTGACATCTCGTTGGAGCGAGAATGGTCAGAAAGGCATGAGGGGGTATGAAGAACGGTGATTTCTGTCTGATGCCGTGAAAAATATTTGTTGTGCTAACCATGCAGGGAACACATAAGCCTCCTGAGTCGACCATAGATCGAGTCTTGTTCCAGTAACCCCCATACTTGTTTCGTACTACCACTCGTCCCTGCCGCGGGTAGGGTACGGTTCAGTAAGTTGTCAACCCCTTTTTTGGCACACACCGTACAGAGAGGCCATGGTGGAAGATACCGGTGCATCCGGTAGGCAGGCCACCTGGTCCGGGGGCATGGGTGTTTCCGGTCCGGGACCGAGAGGGGGGCACCCCTTAGAGCGCGTGATATAAATTTGATCCCATGCTAATCGAGGTTGGAGCCTCCCCACTTAGAGTTTTGCTTAACGAGTGTCATGGGTGATTCCAGACACCGGTAAGTTAAGCTGGTGTGTGCGGGTCAGGTGTGTTGTCAATTCAAAGACCGTAAGCGGAATTAGTCCCGGTGGACTAAAGGAATCCGTTACTTGTGGGTAAAGAGTACACCCTCTGCAGAGTTTATATCTATTCGAATAGCCGTGTCCGCGGTTAAGGACTACGGTCTGGGATGGGTCAAGTGTCGGTCTTAGTGTCGGTCTTCGGAGGATAAACTTCTAAACCAGAATATTGACCATGATGTGTGAGGAATGATGATTATGATTCTTATTATTATGGACTAACCAATTATATGGTTTGTTTATCGAGTATTCCTGGGATGGTTCTACCTCCTGGATACTTATTGTGATTTTTTTTATATAAGCCCTTTATGTGATGTCGCTCAGACGTCCGACTGTGGCATGCTTGTCATTTACTTTTTATATAAGCCCTTTATGTGATGTCGCTCAGACGTCCGACTGTGGCATGCTTGTCATTTACTTTTTATATAAGCCCTTTATGTGGTGTCGCTCAGACGCCCGACTGTGGCATGCTTGTTATTTATTTTCCTTATAAGCCCTTTATGTGGTGTCGCTCAGACGCCCGACTATGGCATGCCTGTTATTTATTTTTCCTTATAAGCCCTTTATGTGGTGTGGCTCAGACGCCCGACTGTGACATGCTTTTACTTTATTTTTATTTTCCTTATAAGCCCTTTATGTGGCGTCGCTCAGACGCCCGACTGAGGCATGCTTTATATTTTTTTATCCTTTCGAGGCGTCGCTTCAGACACCCGATCGGTTTATTTTATTTTTATTCTCTGATTGCTCATTCCTGTTTAATATGAATGACCTGCTTGCGTGCGTCATGAATTTTTATTTCGTGACTGACTAAGTGATCGTGGATTATTTCAATGCATGATTATCACCTGCTATATTATACCTGTTTTCATGATGTTTGCGAGTACATTCAAAGTACTCACTGGCTTGTCCCTAGCTATTGTCTTGGCCAGATTTCTTGCTTGGAGAGGAGCGCAATGATGACAGCCCCGGAACCTAGGCACTGAAGATAGCAGCCGCGCGAAGATAGGAGTTATCCAGGTCAGTTGTTCCTGTGGGAAATGGAGTCCCATAGACGCTGACGACCCCGAACCGCTTCCGCCATCAGCCACTAGAAACCCTTTTGTTGTACTCATAGACCAGAATGGTCTTGTACTACATTTTGTATTTTTGCTTGGAATTTCTGTATCAAGATTGTGCCTCACCAGCTAACAGTAATCCTGGGGCTGGTGAGCACAAGGACCAATTGCTGGAAAATTTATATCCCGGAAATCCGGTCCTGACAACATTCACATCACTGCGACGCAGATGTTCATGGCTAGCTGCTGCAGTGTGCACGCAGTATATGCCGGCCTGTAATTTACACCTTTTGCAATTGAAGGATGCCCATTGTCCCTTACATTTGCAATTAGCCCATGACCTATTTGTGTGAATTGCCATGGATCAGAAAAAATTTCTATAGTTCCCATGTGATTCTTTTTCTCACAAATTACATACATTTTTCCATGTCACCAATAGAATTTTTTCTGTATTTGCCATGACCTATAGAGAAATTTTATTATTTTATACCATGGTAATTTCATTAATTAGGGCATGGTAGTTTCATTGTAGGTGCCATGCACTTTTACTATTTAGACCATGGCAATTATATTGATTCGACCATTGCAATTATTTTAATTAGTCTATGGCAGTTTTATTTTTGTGGGTAGCATGGCACTTTTATTCTATACACCACGGCAATTTCATTAATTAGGCCATGGTAGTTTCACTATAGGTAGCATGACACTTTTAGTATTAGAACTTTTGCCATCTTTTTACTACTTATACCATGATTATTTATTAATTAGACCATGGTAGTTTTATTGTAAGTTGCATGGCAATATTGATTTTTTTGACCATGGAAATTTTTAACAAACCTATAACAATTTGTTTTCCTCCTAAAAATCATGGCAATTTGCCATGGCAATATTTTTTTGCCATGATCAATGGTAAATATATTATATACACTAAGGCAAGTTTATTTAACATAACACGGGAGTTTGTTATTTTCTGTACCACGCCAAATTTGCAATTTTCCAATAGTTGCTATGTATTTTCTGGAGAATAAAATCCCTAAGGTTGCCATCTTATATAAGAACACATTTCCCAAATTCACCATGTGCCAATGGAAAATTCCCTAATTTTTTGCCATGTGTCCATGGCAAATTCCTAAATTTTCCATCTTTTTAAAAGAAGAAAAATCCTAAATTTTGCCTGGTTCCCATTACAAACACCAATAGTTGCCTTGTGTTTTTTGGAAAACAAACTTCCCAAATTTTCCTAGTGCAATTTCATTATAGGTTGCATTGCAATTTTATTATTTAGGGCATGACAATTTTATTAATTACAATGGTAGTTTTATTATAGGTAGCATAGAAATTTTATTTATTAGACCATGACAGTTTTATTATAGGCAGCATGACAATTTTATTAATTAGACCATGGCAGTTTCAAAAATAAACTACCATGGTGGCCAACTTTTGAAACCAGTGGGTTCTTTAAGAGAAAATGTTTTTTAAGAAACATGTCAATTTTTTTATAAAGTTGCATGACAAAGTTTAAAAACTGACATGGCAAAATAAAAAAAAAATCACATTGTTTGCATTGTTCACATGGCAAATTCAGATATATTTTTCGTCCCTTCAAATTGGTGGCATTTTTTAATGAATTTTGTAATGTTCACATGGCAACTTATATGATTTTTTGGTATTTCATAACATGACATATGTACACACCATGACAACCTTTAGGACATTTTGTAAGACATGGCAACTTTTACAATTTTTTGGTATTGGTCACATGGCAACTCTACAAAAAAAATTCCATTTCTTCATCATGGTATATTGTAAGACATGGAAATTTTACTTTCCGCCCCATAAACACATGGATGGTCACATGGCAATTTTCAAAAGGTTCTGTTCTATTCAATAATGGCAAATTATACAATATATGTATTTTTTGAATCGCTGGCTATGTGGTAGTTTTATTATAAAAAGGATGGCAAATTTGTATGTGTTTTTTTGGGAATTTCTATGTGTTTTAGTTAATTAAGTCAGGTGCAAAGTATTCTTGTGTTTTTAAGGCCTGTTTTCTGTGATGCTAAAGCTGGGGTTTTTTGGCCCATTTTTGCTTGCGACATTCTATTTTTTTTTTATCAGAGACACGATTCCAAAAAGTATTCCCTCCTTTCCGGTTTATGGGGCTCAATTTGAAAGTCTCTTCAACCAAGGTAGATGGTGAGTGGTGGAATACATTTTGTACTTTGGAAAAATACCTAATTATTACGCCCGTTTTACTCAAAAAAATTGTTTACCGATGCATTAATTACAACGCTTGCATGCATGACCACTAAATGACCAAGAACTTCTACATGCATTGATGAGTTTTCTCTTGATCCTTGCATGCAGTGATTTAATGCACCTCAAAATCTGAACATGTGATGGTAAGTAGTAGAATTGAGACTAATAAAACGGAAAAACAATTTTTTTTGAGATGATCCCTATAAACCGGGAAGGAGGGAGTAGTAATCTGGGCTTAGCTCTTCTTTTTCCGTGGGCTCTCTAGGCCAGCTTTGTTGGTGGGTGGGGGGGGGGGGGCGGGGGGGTCGCGCTGAACGTCAGCTTCAGTGAACGTTTCTAGAGAGGGTTTTGGTTCGCTAGATGAAACCTGCCCCAGCAAATGTTTCGTTCGCTCCAGGAGGTCTTCCCTGAGAATGATCGCCACCTATTGGCGTCCAATTTTAGGGGATTTTTTACTAGATTTTTTTTGTTCTCCATGATCGAGAGGCCGGCGCGGTAGCTATATAGGCGCGCCTTGGCCGCGGCGGCGCAATCCCGTGCGTTCATGGATGTGATAGGTAGGCGTGTGCCGCTGGTGCGCGCGCGACCATGGCCACCATCACGTTTCTGCGCTCTTTACCCAGACGCCGAAAATTGAGAGCTGTAGCGCGAACCCACCAAGAGAGCATGCACCGAACAAAGAGGCCAACCGGGGCCTGCGCTAGTGCACTTCGATCTATGCCCTTCCTCTTTTTCACTAACGTCTAACGGTTTTTCTTTTCTTTTTTGTACACGTAGATCAAGTTACTTGTGGGGTGTTTTTTTTGTCATCATCTTATATTACCATGTTTTTTTGCGGGAAATTATATTATTATTATCATCACTAGCAAGGTGGCCCTCGCAAATGCGAGGGCTAGTACTATCATAGTATATATTTGTAGTTGTGTGTATTCTTAGACATGAAATTTATTTTCTTGGGAGGAGTAATTCCTCTTTTATTGGATATTCATGGTTTATTCCATATGCAGTTGCATGATAGTGTTATTGTTGTGTTGCATGTTTGATATGAAAGGGTGGTTCCAAAATTTAAGAGTCCAAATATCAATGTTTTGAACAGGCTCCAGATGGTTTTTTTTTTCTTTTTTTGCATGTTTTTCAATAATTTGCAGGATATAAAAATATTTAATTTAGGATCATGCGTATATGGCCTATAAGTTTCTTTATTTGGTTTCTTCATACCGTATGTAATAGTAGCTTATTAGTATGAGCTTAGAAGTATTATTAATTGATTTCTTGGGGAACGATTAGTTGGACTTTAGCGCAACAGGTTGACGTAGTTGTATAGAAGTTGCAAAAATATTCTTCTGTCTCACCTACACACGTCTCTTCGTTCGAGAAAGAAACTCAACCGTCGCCCGATTTATAAGTAACTAACTCTATGACACAACAGGGCATGTGAAAAATTACCTATTTTATCCTAGAAAAATAATAGAACAATCTATTAAATGCATGTTATGGGAATATGATAAATGGAGAAATTAAAAAGTTAGCGAGCAAGGCATCCATTATGATTAGACTCTTAAACTAAAGTAGTGATCTAAACGCTATTATATTTCTTTAGAGGGAGTAGTCCACAATAGCGATTTGGTATCCCTTCCTAAATTAAGCTGGTGTCACCATATAAGGTTGAAGCTCAGGCTGAGCTTGATTGATCGTATGAATGAAAACTCAAGAAGTTGAGATTGGAAAGAGTGAAAAGAACATAGTACGATATCAGATTGGACATATTTATACGTCCCTTGCCGAGAACCAATGTTATTGGAAGATTCTTTTTTCCCGTTCCTTTGCATGATGAAATGTTTTTCCCTGCTTCAGTCAGGCTTTTCACTTTTTTCTGTCGAATCACAAGATCAAAAATTGGATGGAGGACCAGCCTCTAGATTCGAAGTTGAACAGGACTAATCATGTTTCGTCGAAGTAGGAACCTGGAGTTAATATCCAAATCGTACTGATATCATGGTAGTTACCGAGGTCGACAGAGCGAGCTGTGACCTCCTGGAGTAGCTGGGTAATGCGGTGGCTGGCAGCTGTGGAAACCAAGACTATTAAGGTGAGGTGGGATACAAATTCTGCAGATTGAATTTTCTAGGCACTTAGAATTGTGGTGCCTGGTATACACACATGTGTGCAACTTACTTCCTGGATCCGAGCTCTTCTCCATGAAAATTTATTGCTGCTCCACTACGTGATCTCAAACAAGCTCCTCCCTGTTATCATTTCTCTCAGGTTCTAGGTTAGAGAAGGCTCGTGACTCCTATGATCCTATCCCAGCCTGCACACATACACATGCCCATGGAGTCATGGGTTTGGTGAGCAACGACCCAAATCATAGGTGAGTTCAGATCAACTCACCCGGCAGCGTCATAGGCATGGAACATCGCATTGTGATGTCATTCGTGGCATGACAATTGAAGGGAAAGAGAAAGGTGGGGACAGATGATTAATTATAAAGATCTTACGGCTATGATTGACTAATACAATAATGGTTCGTCAAACAATGATATGCTGTTTCTTATTATTGTAGGATTTTCCAGAACATTTCTCTATTTTTTCATCGTATTTTTCTTTACAGACTGAATACTATTTAGGGAGATAAAAAGCACCCGTGAGAGATTATCCATGCATGCATGGCTTGGCATCAGGAATTCAGGATACCTACACGTCCCAGCATCAGAAGACTCTCGGCTGTTGAGGACAGCAACATCTTTGTTTGCTGGGGATAAAGAAACTGTCGGCCATCAGAACCATGGTGGCGCACCTCTTTGTGTGCTGGACTTCTTGCAACACCGCCTTGTTGCCTAGGGTTAGGGTGTGAGACATACGTACAGGTTTGGGCCTCATCTAAATATCATTAGCAATTGGTGCTCCAAATTGTGGAATTGCTTGCCTACTGAGTGAGCATAGAGTGCAACAACATTACGGATGTAAACAGATGTGCCACCAATCCATCATAGTTCCTTTGCTCAACAAAAGATGCCGGCAGCCACCCAATCTAATTCAATCTGCCATCAAGTACAGGCACGTCCCCATGTACTTCATCGATCAATATAGGATAGATTGATCTACTCGGATAAGAATGGATGTTGGATTGCACTTGCAGCATCTATAGACTTGGAAGCAGAGGAGATTCAAAGCTAGATCGAAGGGAACCTAGAGAGGTTTGATAGGAATCGTACTTTTTTAATTGCTTCCACTCTGGATGGAACACTGAAATTGAGGACGGCATGGAGAGAAGAGGCAGCCAGATCCCAGATGCTGCAGGGTTTGATGGGTGATGCTAAGGGAGCAAAGAGATGGAGTTTGCACGGTATGTAGAAGATCTATTCGATCGTGTATGGGATTTTTTTAAATTTTTTCTTTCTTTCTAGTAGACAGACCGAAGGGGTATGAGGAAACTTAATTTAGGGCACTGGTGGGTAATTTTTTTGAACTATAATGTCAATTGACTATTTCAGAGATCCATCGGCTGTGAGCGACCAGTTAATTTAATTAATGGACGGATGTTTCAGATTATTGTGGGATTTTCTAGAATATTTCTCTATTTTTGATCCGTATTTTCCTTTTAGTAGATAATAGAAGATTAGTATTATTATCATCATCATCATCATGATTATTATTATTATTATTATTATTGTTGTTGTTGTTGTTGTTGTTTGCCGAGTCACCGATGCTTAACAGATTTGGACAGAACACTAAGCGTTCGATGTGCTTTGCTTGCTCTACCGCTCTACCATAGCTCTAGCTAGCTAGCGCATGCATGGCAGGAACTCGTCGTCGACCAGTCACCTTTTAGCCAAGAAAATAATCATATATTGAGCATCCATGGATCACGTTATGCCAAGGGAACACAACCCGCTCTCTTCTCCAACTGAACAATAATCTCCTACGTGGCACCTTAGGATTAAACAAGGTTGGCATCACACCATTTTAGATGCTCTAGACTTGGCGTCAATCCCATATGCATTGTTTTGGTATGCAATGTCTCAAGGAGAGAATCCCGGTAGACGGACAGGGACAATCTTTGTAGTTTCTCATATAACTGCATGGCTTTCTCTGTGATTGAGGTTGGCGCACATCAAGCGATTGTTGCATTTTTTTGCCGCTCGGTTGCATCATTCATATATATTATGTATATATTACACTAGTGGCGTGTTACTATCAAGGACTGGAGTTCACGGTGGCAACCACATCTATATTTCAATTTGCTTAGAGCAAGGCGGGGGATGCAAAGTGTGCATATGGATGTGCGATTAGGCAAATATGCTACCACCAACCCTAGGAAAGGAGGTGATATGTGCACGTAGACAACTAAAAGGGTTCCGGGGGTGTGGAAGGGGATTACACAAGGAAATAGTTACAAATAAGAATTTCTTTACAATGGAGCATAGTTTGGATGATGGTATATTCGTGTTAAACCGTGATAACTTTTGAACATAGATCCGGTTTGTTAAAAATTATGTGATAAGAAAAATGTTGTGAGTTAATACAAATAAAACAAGTATCTCTTGTGGTCTCTCAACCATTGTCAATGTGCAAGTTTGCTCTCTTGACTATAAGAAATAAGTTTAATTTCTCCCCTCAAGTGTTAAAACCGTCAACATTTGGTCCCTTGCTCGATTTAAAGCGACATTTGGTGATGACATATTGATTTCGCACATTTAGTAGCCACTTAAAGTATCTCCAGCAATAGCCCCCATTTAGAGCCACTAAAGGATAAGGCTACTCATAGTGGGGAGTGTCATATACTAGTATCATGCATATGATACTAGTATATGATACTACCTTCATAGTGCATAGTATCATAGAGTAGTATCATAGATAATCTTATTTATGGTCATGCATGACACAAAGTAGCATAGCATTTATTATGTTACGGTATCTACCTATGTTACTTTAACCCTCTCTCTCTTCTTTAATTCTCTGCCACATCAGCATGTTTGCTATTCCCGAGTGCATGATACCGGCTAAGATACCCCCACTATGGCCAGCCTAAACGGGGGATGCCCCCATTTTCTGAGCTGGCCCATTTTCTGAGACTGCAAAAATTGACATCAGGTCCAGCAGTAGCCCCGTTTCCTTTTGCCTATACACTGACACTTAGGACCCACATTTCAACATGACACTTTTTCTTTCCAATTTTCTATTTTATGTTTCCTTTGTCTCCCACAAATCATCGTCGCCCGCACCACCAACTCTGGCCGACGCCAGTCACCTCCCGCACCACTACCAACCAGCGCGATCTCGCCTCACTCCCCTCTTCCATTTCTCCCGCACCGCCTCGCCGTTTTGCCCTCAACATGTGCCCTGCCTTTGTGGTTATCGGTTGCAGGTATGGCAAAGCTGTCACAACCATGGTGGTGTTGCTCTAGTACTGGATGGGAGGACGACACAGAGGCACAAGCACGGCGGTTGTAGGCAGTACACCACAGACGGGTTTAGGGAGGTGGGGCGACGAGCATGGTGGCAGGGGCGACAAATCCTAGGAAATAGGTCAATCCGGGTTGGGGGGGGGGGTCATAGGTGAGCTTGGTGGCACAGAATCAGCCGCCGGAGGGGAGGGGGAGGAGGAGAGCGTGCGCGGGGACGTGATATGGAACTTGCTCTCAGTTTCAGTCTATTTGATTTACGGGGTTGTGCTCCCTATTCAAGAATTCAGCCGATTAACCAGTTAACTTGCCGATTAATTCCTACTCGTAGGGTCACCGAGTAGCAGATAAACTGATAAATCAGCCGATTAATTGATTAATTGGCTGATTAACTTGCTGATTAGCCTATTAATCCCCTACTCGCCAGCTAACCGAACAGCTACCAGTTAACGATTTCCTCAACAATGGTTGTGCTAGAGACCTGTTGGAGAAGGTGCTCGAGGGAAAAAGAGATGCCTCCCAATTTTGTGGGCTTAGTAGTATGGCCCCTCGTGGACATCATTTTCTTACCTCTAGCCCCCAAAAAAATTGTCTAGGGGTTCATGCTCGATATGTTCTCCATAGCCGTATGTGAAAGAAAATCTTAGGAATGAGGAAAAGATCCATAAAAATAAGCATCCTTGGGGGCTGAACAGTGATTAACGGAATTTTAACAAATGCACAATGTAATCTTGATAATCCATGGATTTCAATGAAATTTTAAAAATTACTTTGCTAATTTTTTTAGATTATTCCATATGTTTTAAAATACTTGTTTCTCCTAATTTCCCCGTTCATTATAAATGTCCGATGTTTTTTAGTCGATTTCCTTATTTATTATTCTAATTACTTCAAAATTAATTTATGTTTAATACCAATTTCCCGCATTTTCATGCATTCTTGAAAAAAAATGTACTGGCAGGACAACCACGTCTGTCGAAACCTGTTTGAGTCGATGGAGAATCCTAGACAGTGGCGCGACTCTGGGTTTGCAACGGCAGTAGGACCCGTTCGGTGGTCGAGCCGGCGCCTGCCCGCGTAGCCGTAGCCAGCCACCAGCCACGCGAGAGTCCCGTTCCCCTGCTCCAAGACACAAAAGCTGGCAGCCTGGCACTGGCCCTGGCCCTGGCATGCTACCTGAATGCATAGGAGCTTCTTCTGCCTTGACCAAAAAGGAGCTGCGCTGGTTTCCCCACAATGATACCACATTGCATCTGAACGAAGTGACCACATATGGCGACCGATATTCGATGACGAGTCTCGTTCGCGACCGACTTCCACACGGCGCGCACGGTCACCTTCACCGACGGTGAGCTCCTACTCCGGCGGGAGGCGCTCCGGCTTGTCCTCCTAGACCCTAGGGGTACCACGGTGGATGCCTGCTTCCTACGTGTTGCGGAGTCCATTGAGATCAGCGACACCGGCTCGTTCCCGTGCCATTTCACTAGAGTGCGAGATCGGTTGCTGGCGGCGATGACGGTGACCCCAGCACCGGTGGAGCATGCGCGAGATGTGGATTGTGCCAGCGCGGTACACGGAGATGGCGCTGCACAACATGCAGATACACCAAGTGGCGTGGAAGCGGGCCCAAGCTCTCCCAACCACCCGCCCATGGCGGATGGTCGACACGTGGGAGTGGATCCTATCCTCCATGCGGCCGCGAGAGCTCCTGCTGGTGATATAAATTCCTCCCCTCGCCCAGTCCTTGACCAAGAGACCGCATTCTCCCACTTCTGGGCGGCGCCGAAAAACCCTAGATCGAGCCCTCCCCCTTCCTTCTCATGGTGGCAGGGCAAGGTGAGAGAAGATCCCCAATCATTCGCGGAGGTCGCTGCTACTTCTAATCACTCCATGGTGGGCGAGGAGGGGCGTTACTACCGCGGTGACCGCCGTGAGGGTTTTAGTGCGGGCTGCGTCGGGCATGGTGCTGGTCGCGGCGCTGGTCGGGCGGATCGGGGGGGCAACAAGTTCTCCTGGAGGCGTGATGATGGCGGGGGCAACAACAACTCTTCTTCACAAGCTGCATCGGCCTCGGACGACATGTCGCGTTGGGAGGCAGCGGCGGTGGTGGACCGTCAAGATCCCAAGTCTGGAGGCGTTTGGGTGGAGAAATCCCAGCCCTCATCAAGCTCTAGTGGCAACAACAGCGGTCGTCGCCCATCCCCGCCTCCACGTCGACCTCAGGGAAATTAGATCCCTGCTCAGGTCCCTGCTACCAAGAAATTGGATGCTTGTCCGATCTGCAAATCTGTGGAACATCCTCCTGTTCATTGCCCTCAAGCTTTCTGTGAGCGCTGCAGTAAACTTGGTCACCTAGCATCTGTTTGCACAGAGTTCTTGCCATGGGAATGCATTGCTCCCATGTGCGCGTTTCAGTCCAGGGGGCAGGGTTTTTATTATATTCATGATTCCTGTACCGCTAGGGAGTTTAAGGATCGTGCTACTAGTATTGTTATCACCATTGTTGAGGGTAGCACTTCCACTCGTCAGCTTGAGCTTGATCTTTCTGATTACCTTGCTACAAACTGGCGTTGCTCGGCTCATTCTATCGAACATGGGGTTTATGTTATGAGATTTCCTAATACCCGCGCTGTTTCTCACATTTGCTACAATGGTCGAATGACTCTGAAAACTAGTGGTGTTGTTATTAGAGTCACTCGTTGGTCTGCTGTTGTGGGATCCAAAGGAGTGATGGAAGTTGCTTGGAACAAAGTGAGCGATGTTCCTATTGAGAAAAGAAGCGAGAGAAACCTTGCTTTTGTCTCCTCTCTGGTTGGGGTTCCCCTGGAAATTGATGCAGGTACTCTGCATAGACCTGATTATGTTGGGTTAAACTGGGATGTAGAAATATTGATGAAATTCCTGTAGTGGCTGAGGCTGTTCTGGGGGGGGGGGGGGGGGGTACTTTTATGATTTCTACTATGAAGTTGAGCAGGCTGTAGTGAGAGATCCTAATAGAGAGAAAAAAAAACTATCCCCGGAGCTGCTCATGGGACTCCTGAAACCAACATGGCAGCTCTTCTACTGGGCTTGGGGGGAAATCTCCTACCATTCCCTAGGGAAAAGCGTGCGATGCGATACAGGAATCACCTGAAAGTTAGGAATCCAAGGGATCTCTTCACAACACTCTTCCGATTGATACTATGGCGTAAGAGCAGGCGCTGGTTGAAAGTCCCAACTCTTGGCTCTCCTGTGACAAAAAATAACTAGCGAACATGTGGAAGAGGTGAATGAGCTGCATGATCCTGAGCTCAAGGTATCCTGCAATTATCTGGTGCAGTCCCCTGATTCGGTGGTGGTTGAAGAGGTGATTCCTACTCCTTCACTTATAACTGAAGAAAATCTCCGCTTCAGCTTGAGAAACGTGCAGAGTAAGCTGAAGATGGTGGACGACAGAGCTGTAGCTGTTGCTAAGAAAAGAGACAGTGAAGGTACTCCCCAAACATCCAACTCCTTTGACTCCTTAGCCAATCCTGAATTAATTCTTAGGGATGTAAAAATGGGTGTGGATATTCCTGATTCTGATTTTGCTAACACTGATATCTTGCGGGAATTAGAGAAAGCCAGGAATATGGGCCATAATAATGCTAATATGGAACATAATAATGAAGATAGAACTATGATGCTTACCAATGCTATGGGGGATCAAACACCCTTTAAATTTGGATGTGGGGGGGTGAGTTAAATATGGATGAGGATAAGTTCACTGTTGTTAAATCCAGGAAAAAAAGACAGAGAAAAATTCATGTGATGGTTTCTAGGCCTTTGACCAGAAGCCAAAAAAATGTTGTAGCCTTATCAGTGAATGATGGTAACTCTACTCTGAATCCTAGTAGAGTTACCGGGAATAAAAAAAAGTACCGTTATTAAATGAATGGGATATTCTGGAATTGTAGGGGAGCAGGTAAGAGAGGAATGACTACATGTTTCTCTGATATTATAAAATATCATTCCCTTGATTTTATTGGCCTGCAAGAAATTATTAAGAAAATTTTTCCTACTAGCTTTTTGAGGAAAATAGATCCCCTCGATATGTTATCTTGGAACTGGGTACCCTCCATAGGTAAAGCAGGCGGTATCCTTTGTGGCATTAAAAAAGAAAAGTTAGAGGTGATTTCCTGGACTGTTGGCAACTTCATGCTACAAGCTACAGTGTTTGACACTAGGAAGAAATGTGTTTGGGCTCTCATTACTGTATATGGGGCAGCGCAAGATGATAAAAAGAATGATTTCCTAGTTGGGCTCGCTTCCTTTTGTTCTCATTTATCCATTCCATATGTGGTGGGTGGTGATTTTAATATCCTTAGAGAAGGTGAAGATATGAATAAGAATATGGTTCATTCCCAATATGTTGATAGGTTTAACTCTATCATTAATTCCCTAAACCTCCGGGAAATACATATGGGTGGGGGCAAGTATACTTGGACAAACAACCATAAGCACCCTATGTTGGAAAAAAAACCTCGATAGAGTTATTATGAGTTTTGAGTGGGAAGAGATTTCCCCCCTTGTCACGGTTCATAAACTGGTCAGGGACGTCTCTGATCACAATCCCCTTCTTACTTTGGAGCCTATATGCTCTGGGCCCCCTTAAAAATGTGAGTTCAGATTTGAACTTAGCTGGCTGAAAAATGAGGAGTTCCTTCTCATTGCCAATGGCACTTGGGATCGAAAGGTTCACTCTAACGACCCTATTGATATTATGAACATTAAGCTTAAACGTATTAAAAAATATTTCAAGGGGTGGGGATCTAACTCTTTTGGCCATGCTAAGAAAAGAAAGAAATCCCTCAAAGATGAGCTGGAGGAAATTGAGAAACAAGAAGAATTGGGGCCTCTTTACTCGGACACCTATGAGAAAAGAAGCTCCTTATGTATTAAACTAAATGAACTCCTTGCTGATGAGGAGATCTATTGGCTTCAACAATCTAGCGAGCATTGGCTTCTTAAAGGAGACCAAAACACTGCCTTCTATCATAGGGTAGCAAATGGTAGGAAATGCAAAAACACTATTCACTCTTTTATGGATGGGGATGTGGTGATTGAGGGGACTAGTAATCTTCTTAGTCATGCTACAAATTACTATAAGGAGCTTTTCGGCCCTGCTTCGGGTAATCTGTTTCACTTGTCCCCTGACACTTGAAGTGATCATGAAAAGTTGACAAAAGATGATAACTTCTTGTTAACTAGTGAATTCTCGGAAGAGGAGGTGGAGAAAGCTCTGTTTGGTATGGAGAGCAATAGAGCCCCGGATCCGGATAGTATCCCGGCAGAATTCTATAGGCATTGCTGGGAGTTTGTTAAAAAAGATATTATGCGCCTTTTTTAGGCTTTTCATAAGGGCACACTTGATCTTGCTCGCCTCAATTATGGGGTTATCACGTTGATTCCTAAGTTGAATGGGGCTAATAAAATTCAGCAATGTCGTCCTATTTGTCTCCTTCGATGTTGTTACAAATTGATTACTAAAGTGCTTGACAATTGGGTGGCGATATTTACTGATAAGCTGATTAGCCAACATCAAAATGCTTTTGTTAAACACAGAAATATCATGGATGGAATCCTTACTATGCGTGAAATCTTGCTTCATACTCAGCACAAGAAACGGGTTGGAATTGTGCTTAAACTTGATTTTGAGAAAGCCTATGAAAAAATTAATTGGGATTTTCTCCTTGAATGTCATAAGCTGCGTGGGTTTGGTGAAACATGGTGCAATTGGATAGGAAAAATCCTTCATAATGGGACTGTGAGTATAAAGCTTAATAATGAGATGGGCCCTTATTTTCAAAGCCACAAGGGGGTTCGCTAAGGTGACCCCTTGTCTCCATTTCTTTCCAATCTTGCTGTAGAAACCCTATCTAAGATGATTCTTAATGCCCAAAAAGAGAAACTTCTCACAGGATTGGCTCCTGATCTTGTGGATGGGGGCATAGCCATATTGCAATATGCCGATGACACAGTCATCTGCTTTGAACATGACAAGGAGGCTGCTATTAATCTGAAACTCCTACTTTATTTGTTTGTACTCATGTCCGGACTTAAGATAAACTTTCTCAAAAGTGAGATCCTTTGTGTGGGTGGAGATGATGACACCCTGTCTTTCTATGCGGATCTTTTTAATTGCCTGATTGGTCATTTCCCTATGAAGTACTTGGGTGTGCCAGTTAGCTATTCCACCATTCATAGTATAGACTGGGACATTGTCGATGACAAATTTCTCAAGCGATGCGAGTCTTGGATTGGCAACGCTGCCTCCTCGGGAGGGAGACTTACTCTCCTCAACTCATCGCTTACTAGTATAGTCTACTACTATATGTCCATGTTTTTGCTTCCTAAAATCTTCATTGAAAAACTGGACCAACACCGTCACCGCTTCTTCTGGCAAGGGGGCAGTGGCCGAAAATGATACCATTTAGTTAAATGGGATCGGGTGTGCCGGTCTAAAAATAAGGGCGGTCTGGGGGTGAAAGATCTTCGCAAGCAAAACACCAGCCTGCTTATAAAATGGTGATGGAAGCTCGAGACACAAAAGGGTCTCTAGCAAGATTCGTGCAAAATATTTCAAACGAGATACTGTTGTCTCTGTGAAAGGGAAGTTTGGTGACTCACCTATATGGAAAGCCATTATGAAAGTAAAAAAATACTACCTAGCTGGAAGGGAGGTCATCTTGAATTCTGGTAACATTGCCAAACTTTGGATCGACCCCTTGAATGATAATCCACCTCTGTACACCAAGTTTTCATTGTTGTACATCATTTGCAATAAGCAAGATATTACAGTGTCTACATTTGATGCTAGTGATACTGCTGCTCTTTTCCGCAGGCGCCTCCATCCACCATTGCTGGAGCAATGGGGGTGAGATGTGTTCTCTAGTTGCATCTTGGACTTTATCTAGAGAACCTGACCAGATTGTGTGAAATCTGGGCTCTAAGAAAACATTTACTACTAAGTCGATGTATGAATACCAGGAAAGAAACCATGCTGGGTGTGACTTTAGATGGATTTGGAAGTCCAAGATACCTCTAAAGATCCAAATTTTTCTTTGGCAACTTTTTCAAGATGCGGTGTTAACAAGAGACGTGATGAACAGAAGGAAGTGGCCAGGTAATCCTAGGTGTACTTTTTGCAACGGTAGAGAAACATCCCAACATCTTTTCTTTCACTGCCAGTTGCTACCGTGGTGCAGCGAACAGTGGGTTCGGTTCTTGGTACGGACCTGGGCCCGAACAATTTGTGGCAGTTTTATTCGTGGTGTTATATTTTCCTACCTGGTGAGGCCAAGTTCTAAACCTTTGGGCTTGAAGCTGTATGTTGGGCAATCTGGAATTGCTGCAACCGGGCGACCTTTGAATACAAATTTCCAAAGTCTCCTTTTGATGTGGTGTTCTCCACTTGTGTTTTCTTGAATTATTGGGCGGGTTTGCTGAAGAAGGATGACCGTGGGGCCATGGAGCGTGGAGCAAGGATGCTCAGAGCTAATGCGGCCACCATGATGAGGATCTGCGCAGCACTGGATGATGCTCCGGCAAACTGAAGTCCCTTCTCTGCTGGAGGTTCATGTTCTGGCTCCTTCCCCGTGGTTTATGTGTTGGCTCCTGTGTGAGCATTTGGATGCTGTTGCTCGGCTGTGAGCATTTAAAACTCCCCCTATGAATGTTGGTTTGGTTATCTCTAGGCTAGTGCTTTGGTTAGGTGTCGTCGGGTTTTCGCCCCATAGCAAGCGTCACGATGACAGGCACTTGCAGTGGGCTTCCCGGCGATGCGTTGAACTCGCTTTCCCCTTTCTCGTTCCCTTGAACTTGGCTGGTGACTTTTGGACGGTTGTATTTCCGTTATGATTATAATGGAAAGGGGTTATGCCCAGTTAAAAAAAGGAGCTGCGGTTTTGCACCGAAACCCTCGCGATGGTCCAATGTGAGTACAGGGAACAGATCAAAGGTGCTACTTGTGAGCTGCGTTGGGATTTTCCCCGAAGAGGAAGGGTGAAGCAATATAGTAGCGATAAGTATTTCCCTCAGTGAGAACCAAGGTTATCGAACCAGTAGGAGAATCACGCAAATGCTTCATCAACAACACCTACACACACAAGAGCAAATACTTGCACCCAATGCGGGCAAGAGGGTTGTTAATCCCTTGAACTCGTTACTTGCAAGGATTAAATCTGATAGTGATAGATAGGTAAATTGCAAAGTAAAATAAAAAGAGTAAAATGGCAGCAAGGTAATTAGGGTTTTAGTAATATGATAAAAGTAGACCCGGGGGCCATAATTTTCACTAGAGGCTTCTCTCACGTAAGAATAGCACACGGTGGATAGACAAATTACTGTTGGACAATTGATAGAATAGCGCATAGTTACGATGTTATTGATGGCAATGATCATGTATATAGGCATTACGTTCGTGACAAGTAGACCAAAACAATTCTGCATCGACTACTATTACTCCACTTCAAGAGCGCTTCTATGCTTGCCTCTCTATGTATTAAGTTCATGACAAACAGAGTAATGCATGAGGTATGATGACATAATGTAGACAGAATAAAACCAAGCAATATGATTGAACCCCATCGTTTTACCCTTAGTGGCAGCAATACAAATATGTGCCTCGCTACCCCTTCCGTCACGAGGTGAGGACACCGCAAGATTGAACCCACTACAAAGCACCTCTCCCGCTGAAGATAAATCAATCTAGTTGGCCAAACTAAACGGATAGATCGGAGAGAAATACAAAGCTATAACAATCATGCATAATAAAGTTTAGAAAAGACTCAATTACTTTCAATGAATAATCTGATCATAAACCCACAATTCATCGGATCCCAACAAACACACCGCAAAAGAAGATTACATCGGAACAATCGGATTGATCTCCGAGGAGAACATTGTATTGAAGATCGGAGAGAGAGAAGAAGCCATCTAGCTAATAATTATGGACCCGTAGGTCTATGGTAGACTACTCACACATCATCGGAAGGGCAGAAAAGTTGATGTTAAGGCCCTCCGTGATCGATTCCCACTCCGGCAGATTACCGGAAAAGGCCTCCAGATGGGATCGCGGAAGAACAGTGGCTTGCGGTGGCGGAAAAGTTGTTTCAAGTGCCTCTCTGTTGGTTTGGGAATATTTGGAAATTTATAGAGGTGGAATTATGTCAAATGGAGTTGCGTGGGAGTCAGGAGCTCAGGGGACGCGCCTACCACCCTGGGGCGCGTCATGTGAGCTCGTGGCTCTCCCGTAAGTCTTCTGGCCTCCTCCCGAACCTTCTAGGGTCCCTTCTGGTCCCGAAAAAATCACCGTAAAGTTTCATCGTGTTTGGACTTCGTTTGGTACTGATTTTCTGAAAAGCCCAAAACAAGGAAAATACCGGAACTGGCACTGGGCACCGAGTTAATAGGTTAGTTCCCAAAAATGATATAAAATTGTATAAAAGGTATCTAAGATTGATAATATAATAACATGAAACAATGAAAAAAATTATAGATATGTCGGAGACGTATCAGCATTCCCAATCTTAATTCCTGCTCGTCCCCGAGTAGGTAAATGATAAAAACGGAATTTTTGATGTTGAATGCTACCTAGCATGTTTATCATGTAATCTCTTTTATGGTATAAATATTGAAAAACGATGAAGCAATTGATATCAACATAATAATATCCATGAATACAAGTACATAATCATTACTTTTTAAAAATATACGATGCTCAACGAATGTTATCCCTACTCATTGATTATCTAAGCATGGCATGACTCCGTCCTCACCGCATTTTACATATAAATGTCGCTAGGCTACCCGCATACCTGAGGCCATCCCGTTTTCGGATGAATCTGCTCCGCCCGTTCTACTCTGATGTGTACTTGATTTGTACTTTTAACCTCGCTGTTAAACATCCGTTCGTTCGTTTTCCTGTACGTTGCCTGTTTGGGTTAGAGCGGATGATGATTGGGCCACCCTTCCACGTGGGGCTAGTTTGCAGTCACAGCGTGTGTGCGTGCATGTGTTCGAAGGGGTACACAGCGGCGATCGTGGTTTGTAGGCAGGGGTGATCGTGGGTTGCAGGCCGTCCAACGTGGGGTGGCTAGATTTTTTTGACTTTTTCTTGCTCATGAGGATGACGGGTGGGCCTCTGTTTCTCGCGGGACCGGCATGGCGGTGTGTGTGCCGTGTGTGCGTGCACTATGCGTAGGTGAAGAAAAAATTAATCGCGCCAGTCATGGGCGGCCTGGGATTGGGCGGTTTCCACGGGCGAATGGGTGGATTGGCACGCGCCTACTCTCACCCTCCTGGCGTGCACCCAACTGGGGGCTCTTTCACTTCAGTACTATTGGGCCCACTCATCGGCCTCTTTGGGTAGGTGTGCTGCGGAGTGAAATGAGGTGGCCTGAGGTGCTACGTTTTGTCCGATGGATAAAGACGTGCCTCTGCCGGTCCTGGTTGCTACTTGGGCTTGAGTCGCCCTGTGTCGCTGCGTGTGCGCCCACCATATGCTTGTCCCTACATGTCGGTGGGGTGGTCATTCTCTTTTGGGTTTGTTTAGGAGTTACAGCGCCTGTGCTCACTGTTGCTGGCAGCGAGACGCACGCCTCTCTCTCCTTTATCCTGTCCGTCTGGTTATCTCCTTTCCCAGCAAGCTTCACATCGCCAGTCTTCGCGTCTTCGTCCGTCTCGCCTCGCCATCGTCGCCCACCATTGTCTTGCTCGTGCCAATGGCTTTCGTCCCTGTTGCCGCCGCTGCTGCGTTCGGTTAGGGTATGATGTGCCTCTTCTTCCAACAGATCGACTACGTGTCTCCAGTGCCCGCGTTATCCACTGATTTGTTCTTGCCTTTTCCTTCTTCTTCTCTTGTTGTTCCAAGGCCCACTGCTGCTGATTTGTTTCCTCGCTCTCTGCTGTACGCCTGGTCGCTGCATTTGTTGGAAGGCGAGCTCCGCACTTTCTATTGTGCTCTTCACCTGCTCGGTAAAATGCCTCTGTAGGTTGATCTGGCTTTTTTCTTCTCCTTGAATTAGATTCTTTCACGGGGTGATTATTAGATTCAATCATGCTAGATTGTGCTTCTTGCTGCGACTGATTTCCTTGCATGTTGGTTTCTTGCTATGTGGTGCGATTGATTTGTCTACAGGATTGCTTGTTGGGTATGAGCAAGTAAATCTAAGTTGCCTTTCTGGGTTTAGTCTATTTTCTTGCATATCTGATTATGTGGTCAGTTACACATGATGTGTTTTTAGATTCGTGCACTACTGCCAGGTCACCTGTGTCATCTTTTGAGTTCTTTGTCCAGAGATGGCTTGATCCATTGTTTTCCTTTGGTTTTCTTCTTGCTCTTGCCTTGTGTGCCTCTTGCTTGTCTTCTCTAAGTGAATATTTTCTTTTCTGTTGCAGGTCCTGTTACAGCTTGGCTCGCCCGACGGCTCGTCTGCTTGCTTTTTCCTTGCCAAGGTTTGACCTTAGGTAGGTTTCTTATACATTCCATACTTCATGCAATTGCTGTTTTTTGGTCTTACTTGCTGTAGATTAGCATGGCCTGTTAGTTGCTTGTGTGTTCCTACTAGATGGATAAGCAAGAGCCTGTTAATTTGTTGTTGGGTTCCGGTTGGATGGATGGATGAGGTGTTGAGTCCCAAAGGCCTTTTTGATAATGAAGTGTTAGTGATTTTTGGTAGTCAAGTGTTACCTTTTAGTATGTTTATGGCCTGTTAATTGTTGTTGGGTTTCTACTGTATGGATGGATGAAGTGTTAGGTCCGAAAAGGAGATGTTTTGGTTTTTGTTATTTTGATTGTGAGGTGTCAGTGTTTTTTGATAGTGAAGTGTTAAAATACAGTTTATTATGTTCAATTGCATTGTTGATGATGAATAGTGAGGTGTTATCTGATGCCACATGTTCTGAAGCTAGCACTCGGAGCTTGACCAGGAGAGACTAATAGTTTGGTTTTGTTTACTCTTCTTGGTGACGTTTCAGCCCCTTTTCCATGTATCGTCTGTACTTGTAATATGTTACAGCTTATTATGGGCATGTTCTGTTTGCTCTGTCTGCTAATGTTTCAGTTTATTATCCATATATACCATGTCTACTTGTACTATACAACTTATTAAGTTCATTTGCTTGCTCCTGTTTCATTTATTTTCCATATACCATGCCTGCTTATGTTATAGTCGGCTAGGTTATGTTTCCTCTGTGTAATTGTGAGCTTTACTGGGTTTTTTAGTGTCATCGCTCACGGCTGCTGGTGATTTGGTTATTCGTTGGCTTTGTCACGGACGTCTCCTTCACAGGTGTGTTTCTTCTTCCTTTCTTCTACCTTTTGTGCTGACCGGTTGTTCTCGCTGCTCCTTTTATTTGTGCCCGCTGATGCATGGTATGATGTGTTTCCTACCTGCTGATTAGTAGTCTGATGTGTTTCCTACCCCCTAATTCATATACCCGCTAATTCATATTAGGATGTGCTTACCTGATGATACGTATTGCTGCACAAAAATTCCCAAGCTGGACTAACTTTTCTGTTTCGGGTGTTCTTTTCTACTTTCTTGCATGGGCGGGCTTATTTTTGGGATTTATTATCTATGGCAGGATGTTTGCTGTGAGGTGTTCCTACATGCATCTGTTGGATCTGGTTGCCTCTCGGTGTCATTTGACCTTTCATTCGTATTTGAAAGAGATCATGGATGATGGGGATGTGCTCAGAGGTGTTGAGCTTGAGATAGATGTGCCAGGAAGCAACTCCCCGAACATGAGAAAGTTTTTCTGGGTTCAGGATAGTGTGAAATGTCTTTCTCTCTATGAGAAGGCTGCTTTCCAAGCGATTTGTTTCTTACAGGGGTTGTACGGGTTGGTGCTTTTAGACTATAACTATGAGCGCATGTCAACTTATAGGGAGCTTGCTCGTTCTGCTCTTCTTTTGGCTGCAACACTTGCTCTGGACGCTCTGCCGCCGTTATTGAACCTAATGTCCTTGTGCAGCGGCAGATGTTGCATGCCAGATTGGTTTCGACAGATTGCAATTTTTAGCTCCTTTAAGTTTGTTCTTTCTATCATTTGGATTCTTTATAGTTTTGTCTGTGTATTTCCATTTTAGTGTAGTCGTGGCTGAGAGAGATAGAACATCAGGTGTATTTGTCGTGTACTTTGCCACTGGGCTATATTAAAAAAATTCAGTTATACATGCTCCTCGCTTGCATTACTGTTCATTCATGGTATTATTGTTAATATCCTGTCTCTGGACATGTGTTTGATGCTGCACCGTTACATGTCTTCTAGGTTACTATTTTTTACTTTCATGAGCTGTGTGCTGATGTTGGGTTACTGTCCAATATGAGTGTGTGCGGTGTACTCTGTGCGGCCTGCTCCTTCTGTTTTAAATATGCTTGATGTTGATGCATGCCAACGAAGACTACAATTTTGTAATCCCACTAGGGTATATCATTTACTAGCCCTGGTTTCTTCTCAAATAAATGCTGAGATATTTGTACGGGTATTTCGCTTCATGCTTACAGTTCACAGCATTAGTTAATTAGGCTATCAAGATCCAGTTGACATCGTGTTTCCGTAGATACCGTTCCATCCCTAAATCAATTTCATTTCGTACCCCTACAGTTATGTTTACGATATTGTGTTCAACTGTTAGGACATATGGATGCTAAAATTTTACTGGTCATTGTTCTTAATAAGCACTTCATTTATTAAGGGCAATGAGATAGATATTTTTCTGTTCCAGATCCATCTCTGTTCCTGGTGTATGGCCACAAAAAAACATGTTTAGTCACTCCCCATCTGGTTTTAAATGTGCTTTGTGTACTGCTGCATGCCTATGAATGTTATATTTGCATAAGACCAGTAGGATAGATAATTTAATAGCCTTGATTTATTCTGAAATATTCAGCACAGTCTTGGTCCAGTTGTTTCATTTCATTCTAGCATGCTACATGATTGATGCCTGTGATTTACCTAGGCTATCGAGAAACGATTGCTTTCTGTATCCATAGATACCATTTTCTTCCTAAATTAATTTCATTACTTAACTCTGTGAGTATCTTCATGGTATTATAGCTTCATTTCATCATGAGTTTGCTAATAGGTTATTAAATTCCTGATGCATATGCATTCTAATGCTTCACTGCTCATTGTTCTTAATGCACACTGCATCTATACCTTGTGCCAGCCCTCTGGGTTTATCTTTTGAAACCATCATTATGGAGTTGGTTGAGCTGTCCACCACATCTCTGGCTGAAGCAATGCTTGAGAAGCTCGGGCTCCCTAAACCAGTCTACCATGTGCGTCAGCTTGAGCAAGGTGGATATAGATCACATATTGAATTTCACCGTACAAAAGAACGTTTCCGCACTTCAGCACGCCGGACTAGACTGTCAAGCCCTATATGTGAGGATGGGGAAATATCAATGAATCGTGCAGCTGATCTAGCCATCGAATACATGGAAACCAGAGAGAAGAAGGTGTTTGTTGAGTATAACTATTATCAGCTAGATCAACAGAAAAAGGCATACGCAAGAGTATCAGACAGGCTGTTAGCAAAATCAGAAGAAATTAAACAGCACAACAAAACCATCAAACAGATAACTAGAGAGGCGTGCGGCTATGTGGAAGAAGTGCGTGCCGCATCAAACAAAATCCATGATCTTGATGGCGTTGCCTTAGACCCTAGTGCCTCAATGTCTGTCTCTAATCTAAAGCAGGTGTGACGCCCCCGACTCGATCGTGCACTAATCATACACGCAAATGCGCACGATCAAGCCCAGGGACTCATGGGAAGATATCACAACACAACTCTAGACACAAAATAAAATAATACAAGCTTTATATTACAAGCCATGGGCCTCGAGGGCTCGAATACATAAGCTCGAGTTACACAAGAGTCAGCAGAAGCAACAATATCTGAGTACAGACATAGTTAGACAAGGTTACCTTAAGAAGGCTGAGCAAAATAACGACAACTAGATCGAAAAGGCGCAGGCCTCCTACCTGGGAGCCTCCTATCTACTCTTGGTCGTCGGCCTCCACGTAGTAGTAGGCTCCGTCGGGGTAGTAGTAGTCATCGACGGAATCAGCTGTCCTCGGGACTCCGTCACCTGATCGCAGCAATCGGGTATGGGGAAAAAGAGGTAACAAAGCAACCGTGAGTACTCATCCAAAGTACTCACAAGACTTACATCAGAACAATTCTATTTATGCATCGGTATCAAATGAAGGGGCTGTAACTGTGGACTAGACTGCAGAAATGCCAGAATAGAGAGAGGGCCTAGCCTATCGAAGACTAGCATCTTGCAGCGTCTTGCAGCATTAGAAGAGTGCAGATTAGTAGCATAACATAAAGTAATAGGTAATAGTAGCAATGCCCAGAGATCCTTCCTCGACTCCCTGCGAGAAAGCGATCCCGAAGCTATCATTTCAGTTTAGTATCACAAGTATCCAGTTCAAGTTGTAGTAGATCGGGATACAACACTAACGTCCTGTTACCGTGGACACGGCTATTCGAATAGATAACTTCCCAGCAGGGGTGCACTACCGTTACCCAACACGCTCGATTAACTCTGGCCGGACACACTTTTCTCAGTCATGCCCGGCCTCGGCTGATCGACACGACGTAGTCCTACCTAGGCTCCGCAGAGAGGTCCCCGCCGGTCTACATCCTAAGTGCTCAGGGGTCTTGGGCCCATCTTCCTTTGCACTCCGGGTCGTTGTGTGCAGGGTGGATACCAGCGCCACCCCTCTCCTGGATGGCGCGATTCGGCCCGGACACACTTTTGGCTGATACATACGGCGCCGAGGGCCCCATTAAACTATTATCCCTCGTGGTGGTAGTGCATATAGGCCAGTGGCCAACTCAGATCAAATACCCAAATCCATTAAGCGTGTTATTAGTATCTCGCGGACACGAACAGGGCTCAAGGCTCACCTCTGACACCCTGCCGCACCGACTTCGTAACCTGCAGACCAGGGACCAGGCCCACCTCTCTCCTAGGAGGTCTCCACCTGCCCTGACGTCCCGCCACAATAATCTCTCGCGGGTACCCTCACGGTCAACCTGACTTCACTCCTCTCGCGGGTACCCCTAGGGGTCGACCCGACTTTAACAAGGGTCTGAGGTACATGCCAAGGTAACCGTGTGGCCATGACATCAAGGGGGAAATCTGAGGAATCACCCTCGATGGATTCCCACTCAATGCATCCGTCAAGGTGAACTTGCACGACAGAGGCATCATCGGAGGTGGTGAAAGAGGAATCACCCTCGGTTACCCACAACCGACTAGCTACACTACAGAGATATCATCAGTAGTGAGGTAGGAGGTATCACCCTCGGCACTCGATAGTAGCTCTGCAGAGTCGTACAACTAAGGGGGCGTGCGGTGCTGTGTTCGGTCTCTGTATATCGATCACACTGATCGAGTCACTGGTGGTAAAGCATGGCAACAAGGACAAGGGTGGTGGGGCCATTGATGGATCACTAACCAGTCTATACTAAGCATTTAGGATAGAAGGTAAGGTATCAACAACAGTTACGAAATCAGGCTATGCATCAGAATAGGAGCAATCAAATACGGTAGCAAATTCTAATGCAAGCACGGGGAAGAAGGAATAGGTGATATAGGATTGATCAAGGGGGTTTGCTTGCCTGGAAGCTCTGCGGTGAAAGAGGGGTCATCGACGACGTAGTCGTACTCGGGGGCTGCGTCGGTCTCGGGTCTACCGGAGAGAAGAGGGGGAAGAAACAACAAATATAACGCAAACAAATGCACACAGATGCATGACAAGGCAATATGCTGCGCTGGGGGTGACCTAACGCAGCGCTAGTCGTTACAGACGGAGCGGGAAAATATCTGGGAATATTTTCTCGGCTCCAGGTGATTATCGGTATATGGATCCGGAGGGGAAGGTTCCATGTTTGCAGTGTTGTGGGCATGTGACAGCTACATGGAGGGCATATTCGGATTCGTCTTATTTTTCTGATCATTTTTCATATATAAATTATTTTCGTCCGAGATACGGATTATTTTATATGATTTTTCAAAGTTTTGAGCATTTTCTGGAATTCCTGTATTTATTTTTAATTCGAAATTATATGATTAAATTGCTATGGGTACCCAGAAATGTACCCAAAAATGTGCAACAGAGACATACAGTGGGGCCCAGTCAACTGCACAGTTAGCAGTTGACTGGTCAGCGTTGACTGGTCTACAGTACCAGTGGGTCGCACCAGTCATAGACTGATTTATTTAATCAGAGGTTTAATTTAACTAATTAAGTTAATTAGCTAGCGGGACCCACATGTCAGTGACTAATTAGTTATTAGATTAATTTTCATTTTAAAAATGGTTTAATTAGTGCGTGGGGCCCGCCTATTAGTGACTGGGGCTGCCCAGTCAGCACGTTGACTGGGTCAACCCAGTCAACGAGGCCCGCGGGACCCAGCGGTCAGTGGCTCAGGGAGGGCCACGTGGCAGGCCAGGTCAGCGGCGCCGGCGACTCGTCGCCGGCGACCAAATATGCGGCGGAGGCGCTCGGCCGGCGTCGGATTTCGTCTGTGGTGGTCCAAAACGGGCGCGGCCAGTGCCGTTTGAACGAGTGCGGCGAGCCGCATCTAACGGTGGTGGTGGT
Organism: Elymus sibiricus; assembly: GCA_039707655.1. NCBI lineage: Eukaryota > Viridiplantae > Streptophyta > Magnoliopsida > Poales > Poaceae > Elymus > Elymus sibiricus. The sequence continues at coordinate 518,019,972 of CM077666.1, forward strand.
GTGCCCCGGGGCTGCCGGAATCGACGTCGGCGTCGAGGTCAGCGGCCGCCGGAGTTTGGGTGAGGTCGAAGGCGACGCTACGGGGCACGAGGAGAGGAGTGCGTGGGTGTGTTGGGCTCCTAGGAGTACCACTAGCACGATGATGTGCACGGGCGTGAGGTGCAGCGGCTGTGGCCGCGACTGCGACAGGAACGGCGGCGACGAGCACGGCCATGGCGGGAAGCTAGCTATAGCGCGCGTACGACAGCGGAAAGTGAGGGGAAAGAAGTGGATGCTCACTGCGATCCTGCAGATGTGCAAAGGTGGCTCGGGGGAGACTTGACGGCGGCGAATCGACGACGCTTTGCCAGCGACCGAAAATTGAAGACGGCGTCGGAGAGCTTGATGCAGGGGCTCCCGGCTCGATCGAGAGGGCGAAGACGATGAGGCGGTCGACGACGAAGCGGGCAGACACGGTCCTACCCGGCGAGGATGAGAGTGGGCGCGCGGGTGAGGTCGGCCATGGCGAGAGGGGATCGGCTCGTCACGGGGAGGAAGAAGGCGAGTGGGATAGGGGGATCTGGGAGGCTAGGGTTCGCCAGGGGGTGCGGGGGAGGCTCTTATCCTCCCCAGGGCAGGGCAGCGACGGCAGACGGCTGACGCATGCGTGTGGCCGGCCCGGGCGCACGTGCGGCCGACACGCACATGAGAGAGAGCGAGAGGTGGGGGACGACCGGCGCTGTTGGGCTGGGCTGTGCACTGTGCACTTAGAGCCTAGTTGCACAGTGCCAGATTTCCTTTTTCCTTTTCCTTTTTCTGTTTTATACTTTCTTCATTGTTTTGCATTTTCTTTTCACACCATTTGACTTCGGTAAAATGTGAAACTTGCCAAATTAAATACTCTGCAATATCCTGTACTGCAACAATAAGTTCGGGAGGCTTTTGAATTCATTTGAATTTCTCATAAATGAAATGGCATTTAAAATGCTGTTTTGGGTACTGTTTTTGGATGTTAGGGTAAATTTAGAATTCAAATAATGTTGGTTTTATTTTTATAATTGCTTTGGGATTATTTGCAATATTATGAACTATTTTGTTTGCATGTTTGAAAATGTAAATATTTGACTTGCAATTCAAATTTGGATTTTTTGAGTTTGAATTTAAGACAAGTGGCACTTGTGCTTTACAAAAGATGCTGACTTGGCATTGATCATGATGGATCACTATAGCACATTACAACGGGGTGTTACAAATCTCCTCCACTACAAGAAATCTCGTCCCGAGATTTAAGATGTGGAGTAAAGGGGAAGGGATTGGTTATGAAATTGTAACGAGTCTTCTTGGCTAGGTTTCGATCCTATGGAGTTCCAGTGAGTGTGGATTAAGAGGAGGAAGGGTGGTGACATCTTGCGCGGTCACGACAACAAGACATGTCAGAGAAAAGTCTGTCAGCTATGTCGGCAACACGTCGGTACCATGGGCGGGGAACGAAGAGAACCATTTTCGTGCTCGTTGAATCAAGGCGGACCAATAGGCAAGGTTCTCGTCCATCGGTGGTTACCGGAATGTCATCAACAATAGTAACATAGTCTTACTGACAGAGTTGTACACCGAAGTGTTTACATAAGCAGGGAATCATTACTACTTAGATCAAAATATTTCAAGAAGGTTAAACAGACCAATGGAAAGGAAAATATGATTATACACAAGTATTAGGAGTATATCCTTCCCAAGGAAAAGCAGAGCATGGTTGACAAAAGCAGAGGATACAATTTACCAAAGACATTGTGTATCAGGGGAAGAACTCACAAGGTTATTGAATATGAAGGACAATGTCGGATAATAATCCAACAAAGGACTTGGCGGTCCACAAACGATCTGATGTGAGTATCGGTACTCAACCAGAAGAAGAAAGAATGCAAATGCATCAGGTTATGGAATCCTCTAATCAACTCGAAGTATAAAATACAAAGAGTTTGCGATTTCTAAATCGAGGGATCAGAAGCAGACGCTCTGGTCAAGGATGGATAAGTTGAATAGACTTAGGGGGGCACAATTGATGGCAAATTGATTGGCCGAGAACCAGCTCATGTTCAAAATGACGTCTGAGCCGGAAAGACGAATTCTAGGATTTGACTGATGATTGTGAGCATTCGCAACATATTGAATTAAGGGACTCAAAATTATAGTGACAAAGGATGCCAATAAGATTACTAGACTTATGGAATTAACCATAATGCAAGCAGGCGAGGATGTTAAGAGCAATAGACTACGAAGGATTTCGGAAGATCGAATAGCATTTCGGGGAATTTTGTGAAACACATTAACAACTGGGGATGAACGAATCCCCGGTAAGTGTGAGGAATTATTCGTAGGTGTATCTGCAGGAAGGAGTTGCAAGGTAGTAGGCAGAAAGGATTCTCCTAACTCGGAGAGTAGTTCGAGGCATCTTGTAATAACAAGAGCAACTGGGAATGAATGTATGAACGGCAAGGATCTCAGGAAAGCATCGAGGGATATCTTGAAATATCCAGGGATGATCGAGAATGAGTGGCCATCCGGAATGAAGTCATTACGAGAACCTAAACTTAGAGTTAGTAAAATCTTTAACCCGAATAGAAGGGAGATCAGAATACCAGAGTAAAGGAGAGGAATAAAAGATCCTAATCCCAACCATTGACGATGTGGGCCCGTAAGCCACAAAACAATGTTAGTAAAATAGTTTTTCGAAGACTAGACTCAACTTCAGCCAAGGAGTTGGAAAGGGGCTTCCTACAGGCAGTCGGCTCTGATACCAACTTGTGACGCCCCCGACTTGACCGTGCACTAATCATACACGCAAATGCGCACGATCAAGCCTAGGGACTCACGGGAAGATATCACAACACAACTCAAGACACACACAAAAATACAAGCTTTATATTACAAGCCATGGGCCTCAAGGGCTCGAATACATAAGCTCGAGTTACAGAAGAGTCAGCGAAAGCAACAATATCTGAGTACAGACATAGTTAGACAAGGTTGCCTTAAGAAGGCTGAGCAAAACAACGACAACTAGATCAAAAAGGCACAGGCCTCCTGCCTGGGAGCCTCCTATCTACTCCTGGTCGTCGGCCTCCACGTAGTAGTTGGCTCCATCGGGGAAGTAGTAGTCATCGACGGAATCAGCTGTCCTCGGGACTCCGTCACCTGATAGCAGCAATCGGGTATGGGGAAAAAGAGGTAGCAAAGCAACCCTGAGTACTCATCCAAAGTACTCGCAAGACTTACATCCGAACTATTCTATTTATGCATCAGTATCAAATGAAGGGGCTGTAACTGTGGACTAGACTGCAGAAATGCCAGAATAGAGAGAGGGCCTAGCCTATCAAAGACTAGCATCTTGCAGCGTCTTGCAGCATTAGAAGAGTGCAGATTAGTAGCATAACATAAAGTAATAAGTAATAGTAGCAATGCCCAGAGATCCTTCCTCGACTCCCTGTGAGAAAGCAATCCCGGAGCTATCATTTCAGTTTAGTATCACAAGTATCCAGTTGAAGTAGTAGTAGATCGGGATACAACACAGAGCATCCTGTTACCGTGGACACGGCTATTCGAATAGATAACTTCCCTGCAGGGGTGCACTACTGTTACCCAACACGCTCGATTAACTCTGGCCGGACACACTTTTCTCGGCCATGCCCGGCCTCGGCTGATCGACACGACGTAGTCCTGCCTAGGCTCCGCAGAGAGGTCCCCGCCGGTGTACGTCCTAAGTGCTCAGGGGTCTTGGGCCCATCGCCCTTTGCACTCTGGGTCGTTATGTGCAGGGTGGATACCAGTGCCACCCCTCTCCTGGATGGCGCGATCCGGCCTAGCCACAATGTTGAACTGGACATCTGACAGAGCTTGCGGCTGATACATACGGCGCCGAGGGGCCCATTAAACCATTATCGTGCATGGTGGTAGTGCGTATAGGCCAGTGGCCAACTCAGATCAAATACCCAAATCCGTTAAGCGTGTTATTAGTATCTCGCAGACACGAACAGGGCTCAAGGCTCACGTCCGACACCCAGCCGCACCGACTTGGTAACCTACGGACCAGGGACCAGGCCCACCTCTCTCCTAGGTGGTCTCCACCTGCCCTGACGTCCCACCACAATAATCTCTCACGGGTACCCTCGCGGTCAACGCGACTTCACTCCTCTCGCGGGTAGCCCTCGGGGTCGACCCGACTTTAACAAGGGTCTGAGGTACATGCCAAGGTAACTGTGTGGCCATGACATCAAGGGGAAAATCCGAGGAATCTCCCTCGATGGATTCCCACTCGATGTATCCATCAAGGTGAACTTGGAGGAATCACCCTCGATGGGTTCACACTTGAGGGGTTGCACGATAGAGGCATCATCGGAGCTGGTGAAAGAGGAATCACCCTCGGTAACTGATGACCCACAAGTATAGGGCATCAATCGTAGTCCTTTTGATAAGTAAGAGTGTCGAACCCAACGAGGAGCAGAAGGTAATGACAAGCGGTTTTCAGCAAGGTGTTTTCTGCAAGCACTGAAATTATCGGTAACGAGTGGTTTGATAGCAAGATAATTTGTAACAAGTGACAAGTAGCAATAGTAACAAAGGGTGCAGCAAAGTGGCCCAATCCGTTTTATAGCAAAGGACAAGCCGGAATGATCTCTTATAGTAAGTAAGGCGTTCTCGAGGACACATGGGAATTTCATCTAGTCACTTTCATCATGTTTGTTTGATTCGCGTTCGCTACATTGATAATTTGATATGTGGGTGGACCGGTGCCTGGGTGCTGTTCTTACTTGAACAAGCCTCCCACTTATGATTACCCCCTCTCGCAAGCATCCGCAACTACGAAAGAAGAATTAAGATAACTCTAACCATAGCATTAAACATATGGATCCAAATCAGCCCCTTACGGAATAGCGCATAAACTAGGGTTTAAGCTTCTGTCACTCTAGCAACACATCATCTAATTACTACTCCACAATGCATTCCCTTAGGCCCAAAGATGGTAATGTGTCATGTAGTCGATGTTCACACGACACCACTAAGGGAATCAACAACATACATATCATCAAAATATCGAACGAATACCAAATTCACATGATTACTTATGACAAGACTTCTCCCATGTCCTCAAGAACAAAAGTAACTACTCACAAATCATATTCATGTCCAAGATCAGAGAGGTGTTGAATAGCATAATAGATCTGAACATATAATCTTCCACCAAATAAACCAACTAGCATCAACTACAAGATGTAATCAACACTACTAGCAACCCACAGGTACCAATCTGAGGTTTAGACAAAGATTGAATACAAGAGATTAACTAGGGTTTGAGATGAGATGGTGCTGGTGAAGATGTTGATGAAGATTAGTCCTCCCACGATGAGACGATCGCTGGTGATGTCGATGGCGATAATTTCCCCCTCCCGGAGGGAAGTATCCCCGGCAGAATCTCTCCGCCGGAGAGCAAAAGTGCTCCTGCCCAAGTTCCACCTCGAGACGGCGGCGCACCATCCCGAAAGTCTTCTCTATATTTTTTCTAGGGCAAATGGACTTATATACCAGAAAATGGGGGCCAGAGGCTGGCCAGGGCCCCCACGAGGTACCAGGGCGCGCCTGGGGGGGTGGCGTGCCCTGGTCCCTCGTGGGCACCTGGGTGGCCCCCTCTGGTACTTCTTGCTTCCAGTATTTTTTATTTATTCCAAAATAAATCTCCGTAAAATTTCAGCTCATTTGGAGATGTGCAAAATAGGTATCTCCGACAGAGCTTTTTTCAGGTCCAGAATTCCAGCTGCTGGCAATCTCCCTCCTAGTGTGAATCTTGCATATTAAGAGAGAAAAGGCATTAGAATTGCTCCACAAAGTGTTATATTGATCAAAAACACTATAAATAACAGTAGCAAAACATGATGCAAAATGGACGTATCAACTCCCCCAAGCTTAGACCTCGCTTGTCCTCAAGCGAAAGCCGATATCGATAATCATGTCCACATGTTTAGAGAGAGAGGTGTCGATAAAAACAAAATACGGACATAGTAGCATCATGATCATTATTATAATAGCAATATTTATTGTCATAAACTTTCTCATGAGCAAGTAACAATTCATCCCAACAATGGAGTATAAGGCATAAACTTTCTTGAAAACTAACATACTATGTTCTCAGTCAACAATGCAATTACAATTCATCATATTTTCAGTAAGGGTCTCATGTAGGAGCTATTTAGCAACTCCACATACTCAACCATCATTTAGTATTCTATGATTGCTAACACTCACGACATATATATGGAGAAAAAAGTTTCAGCCAGACACATAGAAAGATAGGGGCTTGTGAATTCGCGTCCCAACTTATTCACCTCAAGGGTGATGTCAAAAATAATAACTCATGATCACTCATATCCAACTGGATATATATGCCTAGATCTTTCCCCACCACATGATGCTTGTAAAAGAGAAAAATAAAAAGGAAGTAGAGGAGAACACTATTGACTCTTGCATAAAAAGTAAATACATAAAAGTAAAGGATAGGCCCTTCGCAGAGGGAAGCAGAGGTTGTCATGCACTTTTTGTTGTTGGATGCAAGAGCTCTTAATGCAAAGGAACATCACTTTATATTGCCCCTTGTGATAGCAACCTTTATTATGCAGTCTGTCGCTTTTATTTCTTTACCAACACAAGTTCGTACAAAGCTTATTTCCCTTACACTAAAAGTCCAGACATGTTTAGAGGCAATTTTTATTGCTTTTTGCACCGATGACAACTTACTTGAAGGATCTTATTAAATCGATAGGTAGATATAGTGGACTCTCATGACATGAAACTGCGTTTAAGGGTTTTGGATGCACAAGTAGTATCTCTACTTGGTGCGGATTTTTGGCTAGCAAATATATTGGGCAAGCACCACATGTTGGAGGATCTATAACAATATAACCTCTATGTGAATATGAACAAACATAATTAATTACGTTGTCTTCCTTGTCCAACGTCAACAATTTGACATAAAATACTTAATGGGGGCTCACAATCATAAAAGATGTCCAAGATAGTATATTTGCATGTGAATCCTCTCTTCCCTTATTAACTTTTTCATGAATTGCATCGTTGACTAATACTATGTTTGTTAACTTCCAATAAATTTTACCACTTATACTTTTCTTTATGTAACGTCATAACTTTCCATAAGATTAGCATATGATCTTTTTCATTATTTTCATTGCTAGAATTGAAACATGAAAGTAAAGAAGCAAAAACTCAAACTACTCTTTTTTATATAACTCTCAACTCGATTACATAGATTGATAGATCACGAAGCTAACACTCGAAAATAGATCATACTAAACTTTTATTCAACTAGATCACGAAATAACTAAGGATCGAACTAAAATAGGTAAAGATAATAAAAGTGATGGTGATAAGATACTGGGGCCCCTCCCCCAAGCTTGGCACAAGCCAAGGGGAGTGCCCATACCCATGTACTCTAGTCTCCTTCTTCGGTGATGGTGGTGGTGATGAAGCGGTGGGCTTGTCCTTCAGTTTCCGCTTCAGAACATAATTTTCTTCCTTCAACTTGCTAATTTCTCGCTCAAGCTCCAGTATCTTCTCACATAGTGTGTTCTTGTTTTCCTGTAGAAGATGGAAAGGGATAAATTGGATCTTAGATTTGTTTACTGTGTTTGGGAGGCTCGACTTCTTGAACTCCACATGCATATCTCTGGGTTGAGGTAGAGGAGCTTCGTCTTCATCCGAGCTCACATCTTCCGTTCCCTTCATGTTGACATCTCGCTCCTCCTCCGCGGACCACCCATAGGGATCCATATCTCCATAGATCCTTGGATTTGTAACATAATGTGATACGAAGCTCTCTCCATCTGAGTCTTGAGACGACATACTTTCGAATCTGCCAGAAAAATAGTACGAAACAAGAACAGAGGAAATTTCTGCGATACGGTGGTCAAAACGTACGGGAGTATATATAAAGATTTTTTATCTTGCAAAACAAGTAGTCCAGAAGAAAACGGAGTCAGGAAGGCTCACGTGGGGCCCACGAGCCACCAGGGCACGCCTGGGGGGGTGGCGCGCCCTGGTGCCTCGTGGGCACCAGGTGGGTCCCCTCGGCTGTTTCTTATTTTTGTATTTTTTCTAATATTTCAAAACTGACAGAAAGTATTCTTATGGAATTTTTGGAGTCGGTTTACTTACCGTATCACATACGTCTTCCTTTTCAGGGTTCTGGAGTGTTCCGGAAGGTCTCTCTTATGTATTCCTCCGGTGCAATTGTTTCAATAATATTAGTTTCAACATTAATGGGAGTACCTGAAATATAGTGCTTAATTCTTTGCCCGTTCACCACTCTCGGATTAGTGCCTTCGGAGTTATTTATTTTGATGGCTCCGGAGCGATAAACTTCTTCGATGATATACGGTCCTTCCCATTTAGAGAGAAGTTTTCCTGCAAAGAATTTCAAACGAGAGTTGTATAATAGAACTTGCTCACCTACTTTAAATTCCCGTTTTTGAATTCTTCTATCATGCCATCTTTTAACTTTTTCTTTAAACAATTTGGCATTTTCATAAGCTTGGGTTCTGCATTCATCTAATGAGCTAATATCAAATAACCTGTTTTCACCGGCTAGTTTAAAATCATAATTGAGTTCTTTAATTGCCCAATATGCTTTATGTTCTAACTCAAGAGGTAAATGGCATGCTTTTCCATAAACCATTTTATAAGGAGACATACACAAAGGATTTTTATAAGCAGTTCTATAAGCCCATAATGCATCGTCAAGTTTCTTAGACCAATTCTTTCTAGATCTATTGACGATTTTTTGCAAAATTAATTTTATTTCTCTATTGCTCAATTGAACTTGACCACTAGTTTGAGGGTGATAGGGAGATGCAATTCTATGGTTGACATCATATTTAGCAAGCAATTTACGGAATGCACCATGAATAAAATGTGAACCACCATCAGTCATTAAATATCTAGGGACTCCGAACCTTGGGAAAATAATTTCTTTAAGCATTTTAATAGTAGTGTTATGATCAGCACTACTAGTTGGAATAGCTTCGACCCACTTAGTAACATAATGAATAGCAACTAAAATATGAGTATACCCATTGGATTTAGGAAAAGGTCCCATAAAATCGAATCCCCAAACATCAAATGGTTCAACAGCAAGTGAATAATTCATAGGCATTTCCTGACGTCTACCAACATTACCAATTATTTGACATTCATCACAAGATAGGACAAACTTACGAGCATCCTTGAAAAGAGTAGGCCATTAAAAACCAGATTGTAATACCTTGTGTGCAGTTCTGTCTCCCGCATGGTGTCCTCCGTAAGCTTCGGAATGACACTTTTGTAGGATTTGTTCCCGTTAATGCTCAGGGATACAACGTCTAATTATACCATCTACTCCTTCTTTATAAAGATGTGGGTCATCCCAGAAGTAATGTCTTAAATCAAAGAAGAACTTTTTCTTTTGTTGGTATGTGAAACTAGGTGGTATGTATTTAGCAACAATGTAATTAGCATAGTCTACGTACCAAGGAGTATTACGAGAAGCATTTATGACAGCTAATTGTTCATTAGGAAAATCATCATTAATTGGTAGTGGGTCATCAAGAACATTTTCCATTCTAGATAAATTATCTACTACGGGATTCTCAGCTCCCTTTCTATCAATAATATGCAAGTCAAATTCTTGCAGCAATAAAACCCACCTAATGAGTCTAGGTTTAGCATCTTTCTTTTCCATAAGTTATTTAATAGCAGCGTGATCGGTGTCAACAGTTACCTTAGAATCAACTATGTAAGATCTGAATTTATCACATGCAAACACAACTGCTAGAAATTCTTTTTCAGTAGTAGCATAATTTCTTTGGGCACTGTCTAGAGTTTTACTAGCATAATGGATAACATTTAATTTCTTATCAACTCTTTGTCCTAGAACAGCACCAACAGCATAATCACTAGCATCACACATAATCTCAAAAGGCAAGTTCCAATCAGGTGGTTGGACAATAGGTGCAGTGGTTAAGGCTTTCTTAAGTGTTTCAAAGGCTTCTAGACAATCATCATCAAAAACAAATGGAGCATCTTTTTGCAAAACATTGGTAAGAGGCCTAGAAATTTTAGAGAAGTCTTTAATAAATCTCCTATAGAAACCAGCATGACCAAGGAAGCTTTTTATACCTTTAATATCTTTAGGACATTGCATTTTCTCAATAGCATCAACCTTAGCTTTATCAACTTCGATACCTCTTTCAGCAATTTTATGCCCCAAGACAATGCCTTCGTTCACCATAAAGTGGCACTTCTGCCAATTCAAGACAAGATTAGTTTCTTCACATCAAGGTTGCTTAAGCAATCATCAAAATAAGTTCCGTAAACGGAAAAATCATCCTTGAACACCTCAACAATCTTTTCACAAAAGTCAGAGAATATAGCAGTCATACATCTTTGAAAGGTAGCAGGTGCATTACATAAACCAAAAGGCATATGTCTATAAGCATAAGTTCCAAAAGGACAAGTAAAGGTGGTTTTCTCTTGATTGGGTTGTGATACGGGTATTTGAGAAAAACCATAATAACCATCTAGGAAACAAAAGTGTGTATGCTTAGACAATCTTTCTAACATTTGATCAATAAAAGGTAAGGGGTAGCGATCTTTTCTAGTAGCTTTGTTTAATTTTCTAAAATCAATTACCATCCTATATCCAGTTACAATTCTTTGTGGAATGAGTTCATTTTTATCATTAGGAACAACAGTAATACCTCCTTTCTTAGGGACACAATGAATGGGACTTACCCATCTACTATCAGCTATGGGATAGATTATACCTGCTTCCAGAAGTTTTAATATTTCGGTTCTTACCACCTCTTTCATCTTAGGATTTAATCGTCATTGGTGGTCGACAACTGGTTTAGCATCAGGCTCCATATTAATTTTGTGCTGACATAGAGTGGGACTAATGCCCTTAAGATCATCAAGAGTATATCCAATAGCAGCTCAGTGCTTCCTCGGAGTTTTTAGTAATCTCTTTTCTTCATGCGCTGAAAGGTTAGCACTAATAATAACAGGATATATCTTCTTTTCATCAAGATAAGCGTATTTCAATGTATCAGGCAATTGCTTCAATTCAAACACAGGATCACCTTTAGGTGGAGGAGGGCCTCGAAGAGTTTCAACAGGCAAATTGTGTTTAAGGATAGGTGGTTGATCAAAGAACATCTTATCTATTTCATTTCTTTCATTCATATGCATATCGTTTTCATGGTCTAGCAAATATTGTTCTAACGGATCAGTAGGAGGTACGGCAATAGAAGCAAGACCAATAATTTCATCTTTACTAGGCAATTCTTTATCATGAGGTTGTCTACGAAACTTGGAGAAATTAAATTCATGAGATATATCACCAAACTTAACTCGAACCTTTTCTTTAACACAATCAATTTCAGCATTAACGGTATTCAAGAAAGGTCTACCAAATATAATGGGACAAAAATTATCTTGTTGTGAACCAAGTACTAAGAAGTCAGTAGGGTATTTGATTTTACCACACAAGACTTCTACATCTCTAACAAACCCAAGTGGTGTAATAGTATCTCTATTCGCTAGCTTAATAGTAACATCAATATCTTCAATCTCAACAGGTGCAATATCATGCATTACTTCTTGATATAGAGAAAATGGAATAGCACTCACACTGGCACCCATATCACACAAACCATGATAGCAATGATCTCCAATCTTAACAGAAATAACAGGAATGCCAACTACGGGCTTGTTCTTGTCTAACTTATCTCGTTCATTTCTAACAGGTTTAGCAATTCTAGCAGCCTCCTCACAAAAGTAAATAACATGCCCATCTATATTATTGACTAAAAGATCTTTAACCATAACAACATCAGGTTCAACTTTAATTTGTTCAAAGGGTCTAGGTGCTCAAATATTACTTTTGTTAACCACAGTTGAACCTTTAGCATGTTCCTTAATCCTCACGGGAAAAAGTGGCTTCTCAATATAAGCAGTAGGCACAACTGGATCAACATGTTAAACAATTGTTTCTTCTTTAACACTAACGGGTTCCTCAATCTTTTCTTTAACAGGGGAATGATATTTAAACCACTTCTCCATAGGGAGGTCAACATGAGTAGCAAATGATTCACAAAAGGATGCTACTATCTCAGAGCCAAGTCCATATTTAGTGCTAAACTTATGAAAAGCATCGGTGGCCATAAAAGATTTAACACAATCAAGCTCAAGTATTATACCTGACTCATTACCTTTGTTGAGTTCCCAATCTTCAGAGTTGCGTTTAACTCTTTCCAGAAGATCCCTTCTAAATTCAATAGTTTTCTTCATTAAGGAGCCAGTGGAAGAAGAATTGAGCGTAGTTTGATTATCATGAGAAAGCCGAGCATAAAAATTATGTAAGATAATTTCTTTTGAGAGCTCATGATTGGGGCATGTGTAAATCATGTACTTAAGCCTCCCCCAAGCTTGAGCGATGCTTTCTCCTTCATGAGGCCAAAAATTATATATATAATTCCGATCACGATGAACCAAATGCATAGGATAAAATTTCTGATGGAATTCCAGTTTCAATCGGTTCCAGTCCCATGTATCAGTATCATCACATAGCCTATACCACATTAATGCCTTTCCCTCCAAAGATAAAGGGAATACTTTCTTCTTAACTCCATCTCCGGATAAACCTGCAAGCTTAAACAATCCACAAATTTCATCCACATAGATCAAGTGCATATCAGGATGTACCGTTCCCTCTCCTTCATAAGGATTAGCTAGCAGTTTCTCTATCATACCCAGAGGAATCTCATAATATATATTTTCAGTAGGTGCAGTAGGTTGAGGAGCAACTATTTGTGTTTCCGGTCGGGGTGAAGATACCCCGAACAAGCCCCTCAAAGGATTACTTTCCATAGTGACAAGTGACAGTAAATTTCAGCACGTAATATAAATGTTACCTTACCAAATTCCACTCACCAAAGGCGGTTCACTCCCGGCAACGGTGCCAGAAAAGAGTCTTGATGACCCACAAGTATAGGGCATCAATCGTAGTCCTTTTGATAAGTAAGAGTGTCGAACCCAACGAGGAGCAGAAGGTAATGACAAGCGGTTTTCAGCAAGGTGTTTTCTGCAAGCACTGAAATTATCGGTAACGAGTGGTTTGATAGCAAGATAATTTGTGACAAGTGACAAGTAGCAATAGTAACAAAGGGTGCAGCAAAGTGGCCCAATCCGTTTTATAGCAAAGGACAAGCCGGAATGATCTCTTATAGTAAGTAAGGCGTTCTCGAGGACACATGGGAATTTCATCTAGTCACTTTCATCATGTTTGTTTGATTCGCGTTCACTACATTGATAATTTGATATGTGGGTGGACCGGTACCTGGGTGCTGTTCTTACTTGAACAAGCCTCCCACTTATGATTACCCCCTCTCGCAAACATCCGCAACTACGAAAGAAGAATTAAGATAACTCTAACCATAGCATTAAACATATGGATCCAAATCAGCCCCTTACGGAATAGCGTATAAACTAGGGTTTAAGCTTCTGTCACTCTAGCAACACATCATCTAATTACTACTCCACAATGCATTCCCTTAGGCCCAAAGATGGTAATGTGTCATGTAGTCGATGTTCACACGACACCACTATGGGAATCAACAACATACATATCATCAAAATATCGAACGAATACCAAATTCACATGATTACTTATGACAAGACTTCTCCCATGTCCTCAAGAACAAAAGTAACTACTCACAAATCATATTCATGTCCAAGATCAGAGAGGTGTTGAATAGCATAATAGATCTGAACATATAATCTTCCACCAAATAAACCAACTAGCATCAACTACAAGATGTAATCAACACTGCTAGCAACCCACAGGTACCAATCTGAGGTATAGACAAAGATTGAATACAAGAGATGAACTAGGGTTTGAGATGAGATGGTGCTGGTGAAGATGTTGATGAAGATTAGTCCTCCCACGATGAGACGATCGCTGGTGATGTCGATGGCGATAATTTCCCCCTCCCGGAGGGAAGTATCCCCGGCAGAATCTCTCCGCCGGAGAACAAAAGTGCTCCTGCCCAAGTTCCACCTCGAGACGGCGGCGCACCATCCCGAAAGTCTTCTCTATATTTTTTCTAGGGCAAATGGACTTATATACCAAAAAATGGGGGCCAGAGGCTGGCCAGGGACCCCACGAGGTACCAGGGCACGCCTGGGGGGGGGCGCCCTGGTCCCTCGTGGGCACCTAGGTGGCCCCCTCTGGTACTTCTTGCTTCCAGTATTTTTTATTTATTCCAAAATAAATCTCCGTAAAATTTCAGCTCATTTGGAGATGTGCAGAATAGGTATCTCCGACAGAGCTTTTTCAGGTCCAGAATTCCAGCTGCTGGCAATCTCCCTCCTAGTGTGAATCTTGCATATTAAGAGAGAAAAGGCATTAGAATTGCTCCACAAAGTGTTATATTGATCAAAAACACTATAAATAACAGTAGCAAAACATGATGCAAAATGGACGTATCAACTCCCCCAAGCTTAGACCTCGCTTGTCCTCAAGCGAAAGCCGATATCGATAATCATGTCCACATGTTTAGAGAGAGAGGTGTCGATAAAAACAAAATACGGACATAGTAGCATCATGATCATTATTATAATAGCAATATTTATTGTCATAAACTTTCTCATGAGCAAGTAACAATTCATCCCAACAATGGAGTATAAGACATAAACTTTCTTGAAAACTAACAAACTATGTTCTCAGTTAACAATGCAATTACAATTCATCATATTTTCAGGAAGGGTCTCATGTAGGAGCTATTTAGCAACTCCACATACTCAACCATCATTTAGTATTCTATGATTGCTAACACTCACGACATATATATGGAGCAAAAAGTTTCAGCCAGACACATAGAAAGATAGGGGCTTGTGAATTCGCGTCCCAACTTATTCACCTCAAGGGTGATGTCAAAAATAATAACTCATGATCACTCATATCCAACTGGATATATATGCCTAGATCTTTCCACACCACATGATGCTTGTAAAAGAGAAAAATAAAAAGGAAGTAGAGGAGAACACTATTGACTCTTGCATAAAAAGTAAATACATAAAAGTAAAGGATAGGCCCTTCGCGGAGGGAAGCAGAGGTTGTCATACGCTTTTTGTTGTTGGATGCAAGAGCTCTTAATGCAAAGGAACATCACTTTATATTGCCCCTTGTGATAGCAACCTTTATTATGCAGTCTGTCGCTTTTATTTGTTTACCAACACAAGTTCGTACAAAGCTTATTTCCCTTACAATAAAAGTCCAGACATGTTTAGAGGCAATTTTTATTGCTTTTTGCACCGATGACAACTTACTTGAAGGGTCTTATTAAATCGATAGGTAGATATAGTGGACTCTCATGACATGAAACTGGGTTTAAGGGTTTTGGATGCACAAGTAGTATCTCTACTTGGTGCGGATTTTTGGCTAGCAAATATATTGGGCAAGCACCACCGTAAAATTTCAGCTCATTTGGAGATGTGCAGAATAGGTATCGCTGACATAGCTTTTTCAGGTCCAGAATTCCAGCTACCGGCAAACTCCCTCCTTGTGTGAATCTTGCATATTAAGAGAGAAAAGGCATTAGAATTGCTCCACAATGTGTTATATTGTTCAAAAACAATTTAAATAACAGTAGCAAAACATTATGCAAAATGGACGTATCAGTAACCCACAACCGACTAGCTACGCTATAGAGATATCATCAGGAGTGAGGTAGGAGATATCACCCTCGGCACTCGATAGTAGCTCTACAGAGTCTTACAACTAATGGGGTGTGCGGTGCTATGTTCGGTCTCTGTACATCGATCACACTGATCGAGTCACCGGTGGTAAAGCATGGCAACAAGGACAAGGGTGGTGGGGCCATTGATGGATCACTAACCAGTCTATACTAAGCATTTAGGATAGAAAGTAAGGTATCAACAGCAGTTACGAAATTAGGCTATGCATCAGAATAGGATCAATCAAATACGGTAGCAAATTCTAATGCAAGCACGGGGAAGAAGGAATAGGTGATATAGGAATGATCAAGGGGGTTTGCTTGCCTGGAAGCTCTGCGGTGAAAGAGGGGTCGTCGATGATGTAGTCGTACTCGGGGGCTGCGTCGGTCTCGGGTCTACCGGAGAGAAGAGGGGGAAGAAACAATAAATATAACGCAAAGAAATGCACACAGATGCATGACAAGGCAATATGCTGCGCTGGGGGTGACCTAACGTACTTCTACTTGTTACAGACGGAGTGGGAAAATATCTGGGAATATTTTCCCTGCTCCAGGTGATTATCGGTATATGGATCCGGAGGGGAAGGTTCCATGTTTGCAGTGTTGTGGGCATGTGACAGCTACATGGAGGGCATATTTGGATTTGTCTTATTTTTCTAATCATTTATATATAAAAATTATTTTCATCCGAGCTACGGATTATTTTATATGATTTTTCAAAGTTTTAATCATTTTTTGGAATTACTGTATTTATTTTTAATTCAAAATTAAATGATTAAATTGCTACGGGTACCCAGAAATGTACCCAAAAATGTGCAACAAAGACTGACAGTGGGGCCCAGTCAACTGCACAGTCAGCAGTTGACTGGTCAGCGTTGACTAGTCAACTGTACCAGTGGGTCCCACCAATCATAGACTGATTTATTTAATCAGAGGTTTAATTTAACTAATTTAATTAATTAGCGAGCGGGACCCACATGTCAGTGACTAATTAGTTATTAGATTAATTTTAATTTTAAAAACGGTTTAACTAGTGTGTGGGGCCCGCCTGTCCAGCACGTTGACTGGGTCAACCCAGTCAATGGGGCTGCGGGACCCAGCGGTCAGTGGCTCAGGGAGGGCCACGTGGCAGGCCAGGTCAGCGGCGCCGGCGACTCGTCGCCGGCGACCAATTATGCGGCGGAGGCGCTCGGCCGGCGTCGGATTTCGTTTGTGGTGGTCCAAAACGGGCGCGGCCGGTGCCGTTCGAGCGAGTGCGGCGAGCCGCATCTAACGGTGGTGGTGGCGTGCCCTGAGGCGGCCGGAATTGACGTCGGTGTCGAGGTCAGCAGCCGCCGGAGTTCGGGTGAGGTCCATGGTGACGCTACGGGGCACGAGGAGAGGAGTGCGTGGGTGTGTTGGGCTCCTAGGAGCTCCACTAGCACGATGGCATGCACGGGCGCGAGCTGCAGCGACTGTGGCCACGACTACGATAGGAACGGCGGCGACGAGCACGGCCATGGCGGGAAGCTAGCTATAGCACGCGTACGACGGCGGAAAGTGAGGGGAAAGAAGCGGATGCTCACTGCGATCCTGCAGATGTGCAAAGGCGGCCCGGGGGAGACTTGACGGCGGTGAATCGACGGTGCTTTGCCGGTGATCGAAAATTGAAGACGGCGTCGGAGAGCTTGATGCAGGGGCTCCCGGCTCGATCCATAGGGTGAAGACGATGAGGCGGTCGACAACAGAGCGGGCAGACACGGTCCTAGCCGGCGAGGGTGCGAGTGGGCGCGCGGGTGAGGTCAGCCATGGCGATAGAGGATCGGCTCATCGCGGGGAGGAAGAAGGCGAGTGAGAGAGGGGGATCTGGGAGGCTAGGGTTCGCCAGGGGGTGCGGGGAAGGCTCTTATCCACCCCAGGGCAGGGCAGCGACGGCAGATAGCCGATGCGTGCGTCTGGCCGGCCCGGGCGCGCGCGCGGCCGACACGAACATGAGAGAGAGCAAGAGGTGAGGGATGACTGGCGCTGTTGGGCTAGGCTATGCACTGTGCACTTAGAACCCAGTTGCACAGTGCCAGATTTCCTTTTTCCTTTTCCTTTTTCTATTTTATACTTTCTTCACTGTTTTGCATTTTCTTTTCACACCATTTGATTTTAGTAAAATGTGAAACTTGCCCAATTAAATACTCTGCAATATCCTGTACTGCCACAATAAGTTTGGGAGGCTTTTGAATTCATTTGAATTTCTCATAAATGAAATGGCATTTAAAATGCTATTTTGGGTACTGTTTTTGCATGTTATGGTAAATTTGGAATTCAAATAACGTTTGTTTTATTTTTATAATTGCTTTGGGATTATTTGCAATATTATGAACTATTTTGTATGCATGTTTGAAAATGTAAATATTTGACTTGCAATTCAAATTTGGATTTTTGAGTTTGAATTCTAAGACAAGTGGCACTTGTGCTTTACAAAAGATGCTGACTTGGCATTGATCATGATGGATCACTGTAGCACATTACAAGGAGGTGTTATAGCAGGCTATTCTGGAGATTCATGATGCGGTGGTTGCGCTGCAGAACATTACAAGCACAACATGCCTCTCACTGCAGCAGAAAGATATCTATCAATATGATTCAGACTCAGATACAAGCTATGGTGAAGTTCATGTTGATGACATGGGTGACGGCTACAACAACGATGTGTGGTCACCATAGGCACCATTTAGCTCTAAGGCACTTTGTTATGCTTTAGGGGTACTACCTTAGCTGCATATATGTGATGCCTACCTATGTGATGTATAATCTTTCAAGACATTCTGTATCCCCTACCTTATCTGCAGTCGTTTAGTCACTCTTGTAGTACCAATTTATTATTTGTAGCTGCGTGTATTGAACCTACTATCCATAGCACTTTGAAAGATCGTGGATGTCGCCTAGAGGGGGGTGAATAGGCACTTTATAATAATTATGGTTTAGGCTTGAACAAATGCGGAATAAAACTAGCGTTTAATTTGTCAAGCACAAAACCTAAATCGACTAGGCTCACCTATGTGCACCAATAACTTATGCTAAGCAAGATATACAACTAAGTGATAGCAAGATATATAACAAGAAACAATATGGCTATCACAAAGTAAAGTGCATAAGTAAAGGGCTCGGGTAATAGATAACCGAGGCACGCGGAGACGACGATGTATCCCGAAGTTCACACCCTTGCGGATGGTAATCTCCGTTTGGAGCGGTGTGGAGGCACAATGCTCCCCAAGAAGCCACTAGGGCCACCGTAATCTCCTCACGCCCTCGCACAATGCAAGATGCCGTGATTCCACTAAGGGACCCTTGAGGGCGGTCACCGAACCCGTACAAATGGCAACCCTTGGGGGCGGTCACCGGTACCCGTCAAATTGCTCGGGGTGATCTCCACAACCTAATTGGAGACCCCGACGCTTGCCCGGAGCTTTACACCACAATGATTGAGCTCCGAAGCACCACCAACCGTCTAGGGCGCCCAAGCACCCAAGAGGAACAAGCTCTAGGGTACCAAGCACCCAAGAGTAATAAGCTTCTCAACTTTTCACCACCACGTATCACCGTGGATAACTCAAACCGATGCAACTAATGCAATGGCAAGAACACACGAAGTGGTCAAGTCCCTCAGTCCCAAATCCCACCAAAGCAACAAAGGCTATGGAGGAATATGAGAGGAAGAACAAGGAGAACACCAAGAACTCCAAGATCTAGATCCAAGGGGTTCCCCTCACATAGAGGAGAAAGTGATTGGTGGAAATGTGGATCTAGATCTCCTCTCTCTTTTCCCTCAAGAACTAGCAAGAATCATTGGAGGGATTGAGAGATAGCAAGCTCGAAGAAGGTCAACAATGGGGGGCAAACACGAGCTAGAAGGATTAAGTCCATTGGGGAAGAAGACCCCTTTTATAGGACCCCACGAATCTGCCCGTTATGTTGCAGAAAAACACAGGAGCGGTACAACCGGTCCAAGGACCAGTACAACCGCTTTTTGTGGGATCCCCTGAAGCAGAGTACCAGGCGGTACAACCGGTGGAGCCACCGGTAGTACCGGTCGGCCGGAGCCAACCAGGAACTACCGCTCCACCACCTCCCAACAACCGCCTCACATACAGAAGGGAGTCACCCCATAGCGGTGGTTGGGGCGGTGGTTGTGCCGGTGCAACCGCCAGACCAGCACTCCTGTGGTGGCTAAGTCCGGAGCGGTACAACCGCTCCACACACCGGTAGTACCGGTTCGCCTTAGCCGTACGGGAACTACCGGGCCACCACCGCCCAACCACAGCTCCACTACAGAAGGGAGTCCGGTAGTGGAGCGGTGCTAGGCCAAAACAACCGGTCAAGCAGTACAACCGCTTTTACAAGCGGTACAACCGCTCGGTACAAGCAAAAACACTGCCACAGAGAACAGAGGATACAATAAAACCTGAACTGCCATAACTTCTACAAATGAGCTCCGAAATGAGCAAACTCAAGCTTGTTGGATAGACGACGACGAGTACTATGAATGAAGAACCGGCAAACACTCCAACATCGAAAACATCATAGAAGATGCACATGAACTCCGTTTTTGATGAACTCGAGCTTGTCATGAAGATGACCAAAAGCTCTAAAACTCACAAAGAGAAACACCAAACAAGAACCAAGAAAGATGATGCAAGGATGCAATGGTTTGAGCTCTCTACGAAAGATACGATCAAGCTACTCATCCGAGAGCCCCCCTTGATAGTACGGCTATCGATCCTATAACCCGGTCTCCCAACTACCACCGCGAAACCAGTAAAATAGAAAACCTATCAAGGGCAAACCTTTGCCTTGCGCATAGTCCACTTGAGCTAGATGATGACGATCTTGACCTCCTCAAGTTGGACCACCTTTCTTGATTGCGACGGCTCGATGAAGACTAGAAGATTGCACCCCCATACTCCACTTTGAGTGAGCCACTCTTCGGCACATCTTCACAAGTCCATTGTCACCACAACGGACGGCAAGCTTCAATCATGATCTCTTCGTGATGCTCCACTTGAACTTGCACACCGCAAACTTGATGACGATCACCACTTGATGTCATCCTCCATGGGTTGAATGAGATCTTCCTCTTGACGCAAGCCCATGGAAACATACCTAACCCCACATAGAATTCTCACGTAGACAATGGGTTAGTACACAAAGCATAATGGACAATGCTTACCATACCATGGGATCACTTGATCCCTCTCTGTAAATCTTCTACGCTTTGTGTGTTGATCAACTTGATTCACTCTTTGACTTAGTCTTGATCAACCACTCACATGACCAATCTTTAGATAATTCCTTGAATAGCACCTTGGTCATCACGTAATCTCCTTGAAACCAACAAATGGACTTCAAGAAAAGCCTATGGACAAAACCTTCGAATATAACTCAAGGCAACCATTAGTCCATAGGAATTGTCATCAATTACCAAAACCAAACATGGGGGCACCGCATGTTCTTTCACACTTCTATGTCATCATTTCTATATATTCATGGTCGTGCATTTCCTTCTACTGATGAATCCTATGTTAATATGATTGTGTTGTGCTGTCGACTGACTATAAAACATGCTACTTTCAGCCATATACAAAGCATGCTCTTATTTTAGGTAATTACTTATAATAATTTTGTTCCTCTTAGCTCCTTCGTTGGGTTCTTCCAATTTTGTTCCTTGATTTAAAATATTGCCTGCTCTAATTTTTCCTATCGGTAATCAAGCATTCGGTGGGTTATTTTCACAAGGCATAAAAAAGTATATGTATTTATAGCAAATTAAACGCACACGATATTACCCACAAAAAACAAAAAATTGATAGTATAGAACCAGTATTTGTTACATACTTTTGTGACATTTTCCCACATGATTTAAGTCAATATTCAAAGTACTTCGGTCAGCAAAACAAATTATCATTACACAAGAGTGCAGTTCTGAACATACCGTGCTAAATTTTAGACTTCACATATTTCAAAATAGATCACGAATTTAAACGCCCTTCTTAGTTCTCGCTGAATGTTTATTTTATCAGTGGCATTGAATTAGGCATCGTAATACCACTAGGAAGGAGGTATCGAATCGGCAAACCTTAATGCCCTGCTTTACATGCAAACAACAAACATTACAACTATAGATGATCTAAACCTACCTAACCATCTCAAATGTCGGTAAGAATTAGTTCAAGCTAAGTCTTGGTCAGATGTGCACTTTTGAATGCCCTGTGATGTCAGAAATAGAACATCAACCTGGTGTAAATACCTTCTCTCTAAATATATATTTTCTTATGCTACAATTGTTGACTAAATATTCTAACATGGATGGTTTGAATGCTTGGTTTGCCCCCGCCCCTTCCACCATCGGCGCAACGGGTCATCTAGTAAATATAAATCATGAGCACCACGGTGTCAAACCAGGCAATTGGATCATACTTTTTAACATGCTTTAGCATTTTCAACTCCAGTCAATACATGAGCGTGAGACATGGACATTAACACTACGGGTGGAATAGAATGCAGTGGTAGAGATATATAGGAGAAGTCAAAAAGGAAGAAAGGCTCGCATCAACGAGGCGGATCAATATGCAATGGAGAGGCCCATCAATCGATATCAATGCGAGGAGTAGGGATTGCCATGCAACGGATGCACTAGAGCTATAAGTGTATGAAAGCTCGAATGAAACTAAGTGGGTGTGCATCCAACTTGCTTGCCATTTGAGGAAGCCCATCATTAGAATATACAAGCCAAGTTCTATAATGAAAAATTCCCACTAGTATATGAAAGTGATAACTCAGGAGACTCTCTATATGAAGAACATGGTGCTACTTTGAAGCACAAGTGTGGTAAAAGGATAGTAGCATTGCCCCTTCTCTCTTTTTCTCTCATTTTCCCTTTTTTCTTTTTTCCCCTTTTTTCTCTTTAATTTTTTTAGAACAATATCATGAACCTCATCCCCGCTTTTGCAAGGACTCATTAGTCTCCATCATTCTTTTCCTCATTGGAACAATGCTCTAATAATGATGATCATCACACTTTTATTTACTTACAACTCGATATTACAACTCGATAACTGGAACAATATGACTCTATATGAATGCCTCTGGCAGTGTACTAGGATGTGCAATGATCTAGCGTAACATGTATTACAATGATGAACGGTGGCTTTGCCACAAATATCATGTCAGCTCTATATGATCATGAAAAGCAATATGATGATGAACACACATGTCATAGGACGGAGCGGTGGAAGTTGCATGGCAATATATCTCGGAATGGCTATGGAAATGCCATGATAGGTAGGTATGGTGGCTATTTTGAGGAAGATATAAGGAGGCTTTTGTATGATAGAGCGTATCATATCACGGGGTTTGGATGTACCGGCGAAGTTTGCACCAACTCTCGAGGTGAGAAAGGGCAATGCATGGTACCGAAGAGGCTAGCAATATACGGAAAGGTGGGAGTGTGTAATTGTCCATGAACTCACATTAGTCATAAAGAACTCATATACTTATTGTAAAGGTTTATTAGCCCTCAAAGCAAAGTACTACTCGCATGCCCCTAGGAAGGAGGTTGGTAGGAGTTAACCATCACGCGCCCTCGATTCAAACAGCATAAAGGATTTCAATCAGACATAAAAATGCTCATGCATCCCCATCATGCCATGTTGGACACTTAAATGAGTAGTTAACAACGAGTTTAAATATCGATATTTCTACTAACCAATGATCATGGACCAATACCCTTTCATATTATTAAATCAATATAATTAAATCACACGTTTCATATTTAGTGATCTACATGAAAGTTTTTATTATATCACGCAAGACGGGTGCTGTTTGGCTCGGTCGCGCGGTCTCATGCCCATCACGTGGGTGACGCGCGCAGCGACAAATGGCGACAGAGGCCGTGCCAGCAGGCGCGGATGGAGAGGATTTCCCCTTTTGTGCTAAGGGAGCAAGGCCAGCTATCCACTTCCCAAAGCAACCCCCAAAGGTTGCCCGATCAGTGAAAGAAGACCAAGAAGGTGGGCGCGCAGGGCGGAGGTCATCCCCGAGCCCACTAGCGCGTCATGGACGGTCGCTTTGCAGATGAAGACCACCTTTTGTCAGGATAGACTACGCCCCTGTCCCCCTTCAAACTTGCCGTTGTGTGGCAACACTTCCCGCCAATGTTTTTGGGGGAAGAGGACCAAGGCAGGTATAAAAGGAGGGCAGGGTGCCGCCGTAGAAAGGATCCATCATCTCCTACCTTGTACGTGAGTGCACCCTCTCGTGCCAGAGCAATCCCAACCAAGCAGGAGTAGGGTTTTACACCGCAAGGTGGCCCGAACCTGGGTAAACCGCTGAGTCTGCGACCCGCTCCCGCTCGCGCGCTCTCGTCGTAGCTCTGCCGCAGTTAGCCGTGGTCGGGGACGAGGAGGTAGGAACGAGCTCCCCCCAGTGTTCGAACCTTTGGGTCCCCGGAGCCCGAACTCCGACAGATGCAATGCTCGGGCGTAAACTTTGCGAGTAGTGGCTACGGCGGCAATGCAAGCAGCGGCGACGAGCTTCGGCCTCGATGCCAATAGCAGCTAGAGGGCACGCGAGAGCTAGCTAGGTGAGGGGAATCACGGCGGAGCTCACCTAGGAGCGCATGAAAGGCACGTTGAGTGAACGGGAGCAGCAGGGGCGTCGGAATCGAAGAAGATCGCCGGCGGGTCCCAATGTAGAAGACGATGGCGATCCGGCGCTGTGGGATCGCCCAGCTCGAACGGGAGGTGGCAGGCGACGTAGCGGACGACGGTGGAGCGGCTGGACACGGTCACAGGGCGCAGGGTGGATGGTGGGCGCGAGAACTACGACGACCATGGCGACGGTAGCACTGGTCCGCAGTGAGAGGAGTGTGGCAGCACAAGGAGGAAGAGGGGGATGAGCTAGGGTTGTCCATGGGGGTCGCGGGGTCCTTATCCACCTCCGCGAGCTCCTGTAGCTATGCGTTGTCAAGTGCGCGCCAGAGGGACGCGCTCTATGCGGGCGCGCGCGCTGACACGGGGAGGAGGGAGGTTAGGGATGACCCCCAGCGCTGGGCTGGCCTAGGCCGCACTTTGCACTTGTGGTCTAGTTTAGCAATGCGCCTGTTTTCTTTTTCTTTTCTTTTTCTGTTTTTATTTTCGGTTTCTCTTATCTATTTGGTTTTTGTAAAAAATGAATTTAGTTGACTTTGAAACTTGGCACTTAAATACCTTGTAATATTTTGAATTAGCACACCAAGTTTGAGTTCATTTTGAATTGATTTAAATTATGTTTGGATTTAAATGGTTCACTTAAGTGTTGCTGGTCTTCTGTTTTAATTCCCAGGGGCAATTTGGGGATTTAGGTGATGTTGTTTTCCTTAAAACAATTACTTAGGGATTATTTGCAATATTACCAACATTTTTAACTTACTGTTTAAAGAAATAATTTTTGCTCTTTCGTTTTGAATTTAAATTTGGTTTTAATTTGGGACAAGTGGCAACTAGCTTAGCAAAATATGGTGAATTGGCATTGATTAGAGGGGAGATCACTGTAGCTTAATTACAGGGGTGTTACACCTTCTATAGAAACCAACATGACCAAGAAAACTTCTTATACCTTTGATATCTATAGGACATGGCATTTTCTCAATTGCGTCGACTTTAGCTTCATCAACCTCGATGCCTCTCTCAGAAATTTTATGACCAAGGACTATACCTTCGTTCACCATGAAGTGACACTTGTCCCAGTTCAAGACAAGACTAGTTTCTTCACATCTCTGCAAAACTTTATCAAGGTTGTGCAAGCAGTCATCAAAAGAAGTCCCATAGATGGTGAAATCGTCCATGAAAACTTCAACAATTTTTTCGCAGAAATCAGAAAATATAGGAGTCATACATCTTTGAAAGGTAGCAGGTGCATTGCATAAACCAAATGGCATACATCTATAAGTAAAAGTTCCAAAAGGACAAGTAAAAGTAGTTTTCTCCTGATCTTCAGGAGAGACAGGTATTTGTGAGAAACTAGAGTATCCATCTAGAAAGCAAAAATGTGTATGGTTAGACAATTTTTTAAACATTTGATCAATAAAAGGCAGAGGATAATGATCTTTTCTAGTAGCCTTATTTAATTTTCTAGATTCTATAACCATCCTATAACCAGTGACAACTCTTTGCGGGATAAGTTCATTTTTATCATTAGGAATAACAGTAATTCCACCTTTCTTAGGGACACAATGAACGGGACTTACCCATCTACTATCAACTATATAGGATAAATAATACCTGCCTCAAGGAGCTTGAATATTTCATTTTTTACCACTTCCTTCATCTTAGGATTTAAGCAGCGTTGATGATCAACAACAGGTTTAGCATCGGGCTCCATATTAATTTTGGATACACACATGGTAGGACTAATGCCCTTGAGATCATCCAGAGTATATCCAATTGCAGCACTATGTTTCCTTAAAGTTTTCAATAATCTCTTTTCTTCGTGCATTGAAAGGTTAGCGTTGATAATAACAGGATATATCTTCTTTTCATCAAGATAAGCATATTTAAGTGTATCACGGAGTTTCTTTAATTCAAACACATGATCACCCTTAGGGGGTGGAGGATCTCCCAAAATCTCAACAGACAAATTATGTTTAAGAATAGGTTCTTGCCTAAAGAATATTTCATGTATTTCTTTTTTTTCTTTTGTATGTATATCATTCTCATGATCTAAGAAATATTGCTCTAAAGGATCAGTAGGAGGCATAGCAATAGAAGCAAGACCAATAATTTCATCTCTATTAGGTAAATCATTAGCATGATGTTGTTTGGTAAACTTAGAAAAATTAAATTCATGAGATTCATCACCAAACTTAACTTTAACTTTCTGTTTATTACAATCAATTTCAGCTCCAGACTATTTAAGAAGGGTCTACCAAATATTATGGGACAGAAATTATCTTGTTGTGATTCAAGTACTAGAAAATCAGTAGGATATTTGACCTTAGCACACAAGACTTCAAGATCTCTCATGATCCCAAGAGGTGTAATGGTATCCCTATTTGCAAGCTTAATAGTAACATCAATCTCTTCTATCTCAACAGGTGAAATATCATGCATTGCTTCTTGATAGAGAGAGTAAGGAATTGCACTTATACTAGCACCAATATCACATAAACCATGGTAGCAATGATCTCCAATCTTAACTGAATTAACAGGCATGCCAGCAACTCTAACGTTTTTATCTTTCTTATCCTATTCAGTTCTAGCTAGTTTAGCAATTCTAGTAGCATCTTCACAGAAATAAATGGCATGCGCATCAATATTTTCAACCAAAACATCTTTAACCATAGCAATTGAAGGTTATACTTTAATTTGTTCAGAATGGATAGGTGCTTGAATATTACTTTTATGAATCACAGTTGCAGCCTTAGAGTGTTCCTTAACTCTAAGAGGACAAGGAGGTTTCTCATTGTAAGCAGTAGGCACAACAGGATTAGCAGTATAAGCTTTTATTTCAGTATTAACAATAATAGGTTCTTCACAAATATCTTTAATAGTTTCATGATATTTAAACCATTTTTCCTTAGGAAGATCAATATGAGCAGCAAAGGACTTACATAAATTAACAACTATATCAGAATCAAGTCCATATTTTGCACTAAGCTCATGAAAAGCATCAGTTTCAACAAAGGATTTAACACAATCATATTCAAGATTTATACCTGACTCTTTACCTTTGTCGACTTCCCAATCTTCAGCATTGCATTTAATTCTTTCTATAAGATCCCATTTGAATTCAATTTGTCTACTTGAGAAAGAACCTGCAGAAGAAGAATCAATCATTTCTTTATCGTGAAGAGAAAGCCAAGCATAAAAATTGTGAACAATAATATCTCTCGAGAACTCATGATTGGGGCATTTGAGTATTAAGTCCTTAAGCCTCCCCCAAGCTTGAGAGATACTTTCTCCTTCACGAGGCCAAATATTATAGATATAATTCCGATCACGGTGAACAAGATGCATAGGATAAAATTTATTATGGAACTCCAGCTTCAATCGGTTCTAGTCCCATGAGCGAGAATTATTCAATAGCCTATACCATGCCAATGCATTTCCCTCCAAAGATAAAGGGAATGATTTCATCTTAACTCCATCTCTTGATAGACCTACAAGCTTAAATAATCCATAAAATTCATCTATAAAATGCTAGTGCATATCAGGATGTATTGTTCCATCTCCTGCATAAGGATTAGTGTGCAGTTTCTCCAGAATACCAAGAAGAATTTCATAACATATATTTTCATTAGGTGGAGGCTCCTCTCTTACCACTTGTGCTCATGGCATGGGCACTCCAAACAAGCCTCTCAAAGGATGATTATCCATAATAGCAAGTGTAGGTAAAAATCATGAGGTACGATAAAAGTTTCCTTACCAAATTCCACTTAACAAGAGCGCTACACTCCCCGGCAATGGCGCCAGAAAAGAGTCTTGATGAACCACAAGTACAAGGGGTCTATCATAGTCCTTTCGATAAGTAAGAGTGTCGAACCCAACGAGAAGCAGAAGGAATTGATAGGCTGATTTCAGCAAGGACTTCACTGCAAGTGTTGTAAGATAGTTTTGACAAATAATATGGTAGTGATATAATTTGTAGCAAGTAACAAGTAACAAAAGTAGCAACGTGCAGCAAGTGGCCCAATCCTTAATTATGCTAAGGACAAGCCAGTGGTACTTATTATAGTTTTGTCAAGTTACTTTCACCACGATTCATCGACTTACGTTCATTGTTTTGATAAGTGTTATGTGGGTGGACCGGAGCTAGGGTACTGTTCTTACTTGAAAAAATACCTACTTATGATTATACTCTCCATGCAAGCATCTACAACTACAAGAGAAGTAATTAAGATAAATCTATCAATAGCCTTAAGCAATTGGATCCAAAACAGCCCCTTACGGAATAATTCACAAACAAGGGTTTAGGTTTCTATCACTCCCACAAACCCATCATCCACAAAATAATTCCACAATATCCTCCTCTAGGCCCAAAGATGGCGAAGTGTGATGTAGTCGACGTTCACATAACACCACTAGAGGAGAAACAACACAACATAAAATCAAAACATTGAACGGGCATCAACTTCACATGATTACTAATAACAAGACTTCTCCCATGTCCTCAAGAACAAATAGAACTACTCACAACTCATCATATTGATCATGATCAGTGGGTATAAATATGTGTTTAACAATCTGAACATAACAATTCTTCCACCAATTAAACCAACAAGCGTCAGCTACAAGGTGTAATCAACACTACTAGCACCCTCAGGTACCAATCTGAGGTTTGATACAAAGATTGAGCACACGAGAGAAACTAGGGTTTAGAGATGAGATGGTTCTGATGAAGATGTTGATGGATATGATGACCAC
Source organism: Elymus sibiricus (assembly GCA_039707655.1). Taxonomy (NCBI): domain Eukaryota; kingdom Viridiplantae; phylum Streptophyta; class Magnoliopsida; order Poales; family Poaceae; genus Elymus; species Elymus sibiricus. Next base: position 518,049,211 of record CM077666.1, read on the forward strand.
CATGATGAACGGAGGGTCGGTGATGATGAAGGCTTTGATTTCCCTCTCCCGGAGGGAAGTATCCCCGGCGGAATCACTCCGCCAGAGAGCAAAAGTGCTCCTGCCCTGGTTCCACCTCGAGATGGCGGCAGAAAGTCCCGAAAATTTTCTGTGATTTTTTCTAGGGCAATTGTGATTTTATACCCAGGACTTCGGGAGACGAGCACCAGGGCCCCACATGGCCAAGTGGCACGCCCGGGGGGTGCCCGCGCCACCAGGCCATGTGGGGGCCTGGTAGGTCCCCTCTGGTACTTCTTCACTCCAATAATCATTATGTATTCCAGGATAAATCTCCAAAAATTAACGCTTCATTTTGAGCTCCAGAGAATTGCTTTCTTTACTGATGGTATTTTAGGTCCAGAATTCCAGCTGCCGGCATTCCCCCTCTCCAAGTATAACTTGCATTTTAAGAGAGAAAAGGCATTAGAATTGCATAATAATGTGAAATATATCGTTAGAAAAGGATAAATTATAATAAGAAATAATGATGCAAAATGGACGTATCACCCCCCAGCTTGACAAGTTCAACAAAACCGTAGAGAAAGCGGGCTACACCTAGCTTAGCCTGTCCAATATTCGATTCAAAAAGAGCTTGGATTGCTGCCTTTTCTATCTCTGTATAAAGTCAATCAGTCCTAGTGTTGGGTAGAGCCCATTGTCAAAAGATCGTTTTGCTAGGATGCTTGCTTGAATCTTGCTACTTCCAAAAAAAGGCATTGTTCATTCTATATGGTATGGCTACAAACCGAATGAAGTCAGAAGCAGTTCATCGCCTGTGGGAGCTTGCTGATAGTAAGGAAGCCATAATATTTCTATCGGATTGCCTATTCATCTATTTGTCTGGCGAAGAGATAATGTAAGATACTCTCAATAGGGCAAGCACCCAATACCTCATAGAGTCCAAAGCTCTAGATCAAAGAGTTCAGGAAGATCAACCATCCACACTTGATTAGTTAATGTGCACTTCACCAGAACATGGTCTATGTCCTCCACTACCCCTTCACAAACATAAAAAACACCGAGAAAATGGGAGGAAATTCCTTGAGACAAGAAGTTCGTTCTCTTCATGGAAGTCTATTCCAATAAGCTTTCCACCAAAAATGGAATGCAGGGAATGACCGTAAGCTTCCATACGCAAGAGAAATGAAGACCACCTTCCGCATTAAATGGCTGGGAGACCTCCCTGTATACTTCCTTCATCCTAATCATCAGAGCGAACAGAACGCCCCCATGTCAAAGTATCATAACAGATGGTTCTAGGAATTGGTACAGCTGAAATTCCTCGCACCACCTCATCAGGGAGAAAAAAGCTAATAAACTAAGATGCCAATCCCTATTCGGAATGAGATAGTGGGAGAGAGACAAACCTTCCAACAACTTTGACATGTTCATAGGAATAGGCCTTCTATTCAATGGAGTCCCACCGAGCCAAGGGTCTTATAACAATTGCACCGAATTACCATCTCAAATCTGCCACTGGAAGTTCTCTTTAATAGAATGTCTGGCTTTACATATCTCCTTATTAATAGGAACTGAATGGGCAGCAACATACAACCCATCCCAAGAACCCTCAAACCTCCCTAGAGAAAACGGCTCCACAACGTATTTGGTAGCGGATCCACTTTTCCTTATCTGTTAACAAGACTATACCTTTCCTCTGCCTATGAGCTAGCTAAAGATCCATCATTATCCTTTCCAGGAATGGAGGCAGGATCAATGGTCATGTCAGGTTTTAGATTCAAAAAGAGATGTCAAGCAAGTGCCGAATCTGAGTACTCATCTTGCCCGACCCGCCTCTTCCACTAGACCTTGTCTTTCAAAGAGCAGCAACCCTACAAGCCTAATAGAACCTTGTTTCCCTATTCATTACTTTTGCTTTGAGCGTCGCACTCCAGTGGCTTTCTTTGCTATGGCTTGGATGGGGGTCCTCACCAAGATCTATATCAGTGCCATTATTTACTTATTTAGACAATAGATGAGGGCCCGAGAGCCGACTGGGTCTGAGGAAGAATATCTTAAGTAGTTGAATCCGCTCCGCTAGGTTAAATTGTATGATCTGAATGTAGGAGGACTGCTGCTGGTGACGCAATTTCTTTTGGGTCTGAAGAATGAACTCAGAGTTGTAGTGGAAGTGCAGGTGCCTAACTCAATTAGTGAAGCTGCATCTTTTGCTCAATCAAGTGCGTGAAGGAGTTTTGGAGAGAGGCGGGCACTACATGAACATGGAGGACATTACCTAGAATTTTTAGTCGGCTTCCCCACAGCAGCAAGGCTATGTCTTTCAAAATTCGACAAGTGGCAAAACAATTGAAGGAATATAGAAGATAAGGGCTAATGGTATGTGTTATAAGTGTGGAGAATAGTATTATCCTGGTCATGTATGTGCAGCACCAGTTCAGGCTCAGATTCAGGCAGTATAGACCACTGATATATTGTCTTATGACATACTTTAGCAAAAGATACGGCTTTCCTTTCCCTTGCTAGCCGACCCTCTCTTGCCTATCGATATTGGATACTTGGAAACTTTGAAGGCAGTGAGAACATAAGACACCGACCATACTAACAGACGTTAGGTGTGAACTATTACCACCATGTTATACTTATAGCCGTGCTAAGGGATATATATACCTACTAGTATGTTGCTTGTATGGGTATCTAATCTTACCCGTTTATCCTCTCATCCCTAACCCAGACCATAAACCCCATAGCCAATAGAATGGACCCTGAAGGACGCATTCTATCTAGACCTACAACCCAAGCAGAAGTTGGGAGATGGATCAATGTTGTGGAGGGGGAGATCAAGAAAGACAATGTCAAGGAGGAGGAAAAAGTTCACTATGCATGGTCATACCTAGCCGGAGATGCTGCCATTTGGTGAAGAGATCGCCAAGCTGCCGAGAGATCAAGAGTTGCCCCCGTTTGGAGCAAGTTAAAGAAAGAGATCCGAAGATCGATTTGAATTATCCAAATAGAAGAAGAGCCAGAACCCGGGTTGAAGCCACCATGTGATGGTAAGGACTATGGAAGTGAGCCCAGCCGCAAAGATGACAAAGTGGACTATCAGAGACACACATTTTATAGCACATCCACCAACTAGAAGCAAAGCAATGGATTCAACACATGGAGGTACACACGAGGATCAATGCCATCAAAGATAAGGATATGGTACACTATGTCGCCCAGTACCTAAACAAACAAGCCGCTACCTGGTGGAAAATGCACCTGATGATCAATGGAGGATAGAAGGAGATTGCTACTCCTGTAGGAGTTGTTGGATTTCCCAGAAGAAAAAGGGTAATGTAGCACAGCAGCAGAAAGTGTTTCCCTTAGTTAAGAACCAAGGTTTAATCGAACCAGTAGGAGTCAACAAGCTAACAAGATAAGCAGCACCTGCACACAAACAAATAAAATCTTGCTCCCAACTTGGCAACGGGGTTGTCAATCCCCTCGTCTTGCTAGTTGCAAGATTAAAAGCAAATAATGATAGATAGTGATATAGCAAAACAACAAATAGTAAAAGGTAATAAAAGAGCAATTGTGTAAACGCAAGTATTAATAGAGAATGGACCCGGGGCCATAGGTTCACTAGTGGCATCTCTCTCGAAAGCAGGTAGTGGCATGGTAGACAAATTACTGTTGGGCAATTGATAGAAAAGCATCAATTTATAACTATGATCATTCATGCCATAATCTTGTATAGGCATTACGTCCGTGATAAGTAGACCGTTATCCAACTGCATCTACTACTATTACTCCACCCCGAAACTACTATCTAGCATGCATCTCAAGGTATTAAGTTTAATGAAAAATAGAGCAACGCAATAACCAAGATGACATAATATAGACAGAAAGAAATCTAGCAATAAGATAAATCCTCGTTGTTTTATCCTTAGTGGCAACAATACTATACGTGTCTTGGTCCTTTCAGTCACAAGTGTAGAATGACCGCAAGATTGAACCCACTACTATACACCACTCCCTTTGAAGAATTACCCATCTATCTTGGCCAGAGAAGACAAATAACTCGGAAAGCATACATAGCTACTCAATTATACAGCAAAGAAACTTCAAAAGATTCAATTGATTTCAATGATCAATCTGATCATAAATCCACAATTCATCGGATCCCAACAAACACACCACAAGAATTACATCGTATTGATCTCAAAAGAGAACATGGTATTGAAGATCCAAAACAGAGAGAGAGAGAGAACCATCTAGCTACTACTATGGACCCATAGGTCCTAAAGGAACTACTCACAGATCATCATGGAGGCAGCAATGTTGATGAAGAAGCCTCCGGCAATGCTTCCCCCCTTCGGCAGAGCTCCAGAACAGGGCTCCAGATGGGATCGCTTCAAAACAGAGGCCTGTGGCGGTGCTATTTCTTTTCTGGATGGCCAATGAATGGTTTTGGGATTTATAGGCGGAAGAATTAGGTCAAGAGGTGGCTCAGGGGGGCACATGGACAGGTGGCGCGGTCACCCCCCTAGCTGCGCCATGTGTCCATGTGGGAGCCTCGTGGGTCCCCTCGATGTCTCCCGAAAATTCTAGTGTTCCTTCTGGCCAGAAAAAATCGTCAAAATTTGGCATCGTATTTGAACCTTCCTAGATAATGATTTTCTACGAAACCAAAAACAAGCAAAAAACAGGAACTGGCACTGGGCACTAAGTTAATAAGTTACTCCAGAAAAATAATATAAAAATCATATAAAAGTGATAAATAATATCATGAAATAATCAAAAATTATAGATACCTTTGAGACGTATCAGCATCCCCAAGCTTAATTTCTGCTCGTCCTCGAATAGGTAAATGATAAACAAAGATAATTTTTGATGTTGAATGCTACCTAGCATGTTCTTAATCAAATGATGTAATCATGGCATGAATTTGGGACATGGGTGATTCAAGGCAATATTCTATAAATTTGAGATCAAAATAATAATACATGAGCATGCAAATAAACAATCATTGCCTTTCCAAAATAAAGATGCTAAAGAATGTGATCTATACACACTTAATCATGATAAGCATAGCACACTCAGTCTTCCTAGCATAAAGACACCAAATCATGAACAACCCCGGCGCCAAACCAAGCAATTAAGTCATACTTTTCTCGCTTCAGCTTTCAACTCCCACACAATACTTGAGTGTGAACCATGGTCTTAGCACTTAGGATGGCAAATAGAATGATGATGGGTGTTGAATTGAGAAGACAAAAATATAAGAAAGTCTCACATCAACACAGTTTGATCATTAGGTAATGGAGAGGCCTTACAATCGATGTTAATGCGAGGAGTAGGGATTGCCATGCAACGGATGCACTAGAGCTATAAGCGTATGAAAGCTCTCCTAATATAGCTAAGTGGGTGTGCATCCAACTTGCTTGCAAATGAAGACCTCGAGCATTTTGAGGAAGCTTCTCATCGGAATATACAAGCCAAGTTCTATAATGTAAAAATCTCACTAGCATATGAAATGAATAATATGAAAACTCTCTATATGATAAACATGGTGCTACTTTGAAGCACAAGTGTGGTAAAGGATAGTAGTGCACCACTTCTCTCTTTTTCTCTCATTTTTATGGGCTCTTTTTGCCTCTTTTTCTTGGGCTCATTGGCCTCCTACCCTCTTTTTCGAGGAATCACGGGCCTCCTCCTTTTTCCTCACTGGTAGGGGCACACTCTAGAAATGCATCACACTTTTATTTTACTTACAACTCATAATATGAAACAATATGATGACTACATTTGAATGCCTCTGGCAGTGTACCAGGATGTGCAATGATCTAGCATAACATGTAAAATAATGATGAATGGTGGCCTTGACACAAATATCATGTCAGCTCTATGATCATGCAAAGAAAAATGACAATGAATGCTCAAGTCATGTAATGAATAGTAACAATGAAAGTTGCATGGCAATATATCTCGGAATGGCTATGGAATTGCCATAATAGGTAGGTATGGTGGCCATTTTGAAAAGATATAATGAGGCTTATGTGTGAGAGAGCGAATCATCCCATGGGGTTGGATGCACCGGCGAAGTATGCACCATGTCTCAATGTGAGAGTGGGCAATGCACGGTACCGAAGAGGCTAGCAAAATATGGATGGTGGAAGTGCGTGTAGACCAAAATACTCACATTAGTCATAAAGAACTCAAATACTTATTTCAAAAGTCTAGTAGCCCTCGAAGCAAGCACAACTCGCATGCCCCTAGGGGGGAGGTTGGTAGGAGTTAATCATCGCGCGCCCCCGATCCGAACGCACACGGGCGCCACTCTAAGACATCTCACACTCTGACTTCCTCGCTAATACCAGCAGCTACCATTTTCATGAATATGGACTCATAAACCATAACACAATTATCCGTACTTAACTTTAATAATTTACCCACACAATCACATATCAGTACCTTAATATCGCAAAACTATTGCAAGGAATCAAACCTATCATATTCAATGATCTATAAGTTTCATGCAAGTTTTTATTATACCACCGTTGTATACCCATTATTTTTAGACCAACCATATATCTCATGCAAATTACCACTTCCTATTCAACTCTCTAAAAATATTTAAGTGAAGCAAGAGAGTCCTAATATTTTCTACAAGACATAACATTGTGCTCAATCAAGTATAAGTGAAGTACAAGAGCAATTGCCTCAACTCAAATAGATATAAGTGAAGAACAAACGAGCATTCTATAAATATAAGATGAATGTGTGTCTCTCTTAATAAGTGTGATCAGGAAACAATGATTGTGAAAACCAGCAAATAAAACTAAACAAAAATAAATGACGCTCGAAGCAAAACACATATCATGTGAAGAATAAAAATATAGCTGCAAGTAAGATATACCGATAGTTTTAAAGATGAAAGAGGGGATGCCATCCGGGGCATCCCCAAGCTTAGACGCTTGAGTCTTCCTTAGATATTACCTTGGGGTGCCTTGGGCATCCCCAATCTTAGGCTCTTGCCGCTCCTTATTTTCCTCATATCTCAATCTCACCCAAAACTTGAAAACTTCATTCACACAAAACTTAACAGAACCCGTGAGATAGGTTAGTATAATGATGTCTACTATATTCTATCATTTCCACAATTTATATCCCCCAATATATGCCATGGAAACTTCAAAACAAGCAAACTAAGAAAATAAAACAGAATCTGTCAAAAACAGAACAATACATAAATATGTAATTTCTAGCCATACTTCTGTAACTTCGAAAATTCTAAAAAATTCGGAAAATGTAGAAAATTTGTAACTCAGTATTGTGTAAAATTTGTTTGATTTGATCATGTTCCATCAAAAAAACAAAATTCAAATACTGGGCGCAAAGTTCCCGTTTCTGCACATGACCTAATAAACAAGCATTTGCAACATCCCAAAGTCTAACTTGGCACAAAAATAAAAGAAAAGATACAAACACAAATACTACAGTAGCAATAATCATGTTGACACACTGAAAACAAAATAAAGTATTTAAGATAAATATTGGGTTGCCTCCCAACAAGCGCTATTGTTTAATGGCCCTAGCTAGGCATAATGCAACCTATCAAGTTTTATCATCTTTAAGTTCTTCAATAAGGCAACTTGATCTCTTAGGAGGATTAGCAAACATTCTATTAATCATAACACTCCAAGGCACAAAGTTCAAAAATTTAGTATCAAAGATAGGTTCCTTTTGTATCTTCTTAAAAATGGGGTGAACGCTAATCATCTTAATATCTCCTTTCTCCTTACTAGAGGAAGCACCCGCGTTCGTTCTAGGAACCTTTTGCACATAAGTGAAGTTCAAATTTTTATTTGTAGAGACATCCTCACTAGTTTTTATGGAAGAAAAAGAAGAGCCCAAAACATTTATAACTTCTTCCAATTTATCAATTCGAGCGGGACTTTGTTCTACTCTATCGGTAATTGGTTCTTTATCCTTTAATAATTTGAAAGTGTTTCCTACTGTAGAGCTTTACTTAGTAATTTGATTATGCATCCTTTTATCCAATTCTTCTAATTGTTGATTATTTGGCATTTTATTTTCAATAATATCCAATATTTGCATAAGATGCTCCAATGTTAATTCAGTTTCATTAACTTTAATCCATGGAGATCCAACTAAGTTTCCCATAGCATTAAAAGCATCCAAAGTATGACTACTCAAGAAATTTCCTCCAGTGATAGTATCAAGAACAAATCTATACCAATTAGTAATGCCAACATAAAAATTTCTGAGAAGAATAGTGGTGGATTGCTTACGAGTAGATCTATTTTGAGCAACACAAATTCTATACCAAGCATCTTTCAAACTCTCTCCACCCCTTTGTTTAAAATTGAGTACTTCAAGCTCGGGTGTGGAAACAACAAGTGAAGTGTTAGCCATGATAGCAACAGAAACGGAAATAGCAACACAAGATATTTTAGGTTTTTTACAAATTTTTGGCAAGCAAAAGAAAAGGCAAATAAAAGGCAAAAGGCAACTAAACAAGAAAATAAAACAAGCAAATAAAAGGTTAGTGTGAAGGCATCTGATTTGGTAGATGCAGACTTCCCGGCAATGGCACCAGAAATTCTTCTGCTACTCCTGTAGGAGTTGTTGGATTTCCCCGAAGAGGAAGGGTGATGTAGCACAGCAGTAGAAAGTATTTCACTCAGTTATGAACCAAGGCTTAATCGAACCAGTAGGAGTCAACAAGCTAACAAGATAAGCAGCACCTGCACACAAACAAAATAAAAGCTTGCTTCCAACTTGGCAAGGGGGTTTTCAATCCCCTCGTATGGCTAGTTGCAAGATTAAAAGCAAATAGTGATAGATAGTGATATAGCAAAACGACAAAATAGTAAAAAGTAAGAAAAGAGCAATTGTGTAAACGCAAGTCTTAATAAAGAATGGACCCGGGGGCCATAGGTTCACTAGTGCCATCTCTCTCGAAAGCAGGTAGTGGCATGGTAGACAAATTACAGTTGGGCAATTGATAGAAAAGCAGCAATTTATAACTATGGTCATTCATGGCATAATCTTGTATAGGCACTATGTCCGTGATAAGTAGACCATTATCCAACAACATCTACTACTATTACTCCACCCTGAAGCCGCTATCCAGCATGCATCTCAAGGTATTAAGTTTAATGAAAAACAGAGCAACGCAATAAGCAAGATGACATAATGTAGACAGAAAGAAATCTAGCAATAAGATAAATCCCTGTCGTTTTATCTTTAGTGGCAACAATACTATACGTGTTTTGGTCCTTTCAATCACTGGAATAGAATCACCGCAAGATTGAACCCACTACTATGCACCACTCCCTCTGAAGAATTACCCATCTATCTTGGCCAGAGAAGATAAATAACTCAGAAAGCATACATAGCTACTCAATTATACAACAAAGAAACTTCAAAAGATTCAATTGATTTCAATGAACAATCTGATCATAAATCCACAATTCATCGGATCCGAACAAACACACCACAAGAATTACATCGGATTGATCTCAAAAGAAAACATGGTATTGAAGATCCAAAAGATAGATTGAGAGAGAGAGAACCATCTAGCTACTACTATGGACCCGCGGGTCCTAAAGAAACTACTCACACATCATCATGGAGGCAGCAAGCTTGATGAAGAAGCCTCCGGCAATGATTCCCCCCTTCGGCATAGCTCCGGAACAGGGCTCAAGATGGGATCGCTTTAGAACAGAGGGCTGTGGCAGCGCTATTTCTTTTCTGGATGGCTTACGAATGGTTTCGGGATTTATGGGATTTATAGGCGGAAGAATTAGGTCAAGGAGTGGCTCAGGGGGTCCACATGGATAGGTGGTGGCCATGCCATGTGTCCATGTGGGAGCCTCGTGCATCCCCTCGATGTCTCCCAAAGCTTCTAGTGTTCCTTCTGGTTCAGAAAAAATCGTCAAAAATTGGCATCGTATTTGGACCTTCCTAGATAATGATTTTTTGTGAAACCAAAAACAAGCAAAAAACAAGAACTGGCACTAGGCACTAAGTTAATAGGTTAGTCCAGAAAAATAATATAAAAATCATATAAAAGTGATAATATAATAGAATGAAACAATAAAAAATTATAGATACATTTGAGACTATCAGAGATCACCTAGAAGGAATTCGAAACTATCTTAATGAGATCCCGTCTTATCACCCAGGCACCCAGGACACTAGGTCTGGAAGAGAAGAAGCACTCTTCTTGTACTATCTGTGGAGAAGTTGGACACGCTCATAAGGAAGACCCAAATGAATGCCCTTATTGTGAAGAAAATCACCCAAAAGAAGATTGCACCATGACTATAGTCACGAGTTTCCTGTGCAAAGGAACTGACCATGCTCTAGCACAGTGTGAGATCTATCCCAAGGTGCTACAAGTAATGCAACAGCAGAGAGAAACATTGAAGGATGCCTTGGTAGACTCGGAGAAGTCGACAGAAGGAAGGAAAGAGACACTGCAGGTTCAGAAGCAGGCAGACAAGGAGAAGAGACCAGCATAGATGCAAGAAAGTCCCGATTACCCAACTAAGGATGGTCCCGAGGAAGGAGAAATAACACCAAATGAAAAGGAGGAAGAACTAGCACAAGAGGAAGGACCGCCATGTAAATGTGCACTTTGTGATGAAGAAGGGTCTATCTACACCAAGTGTAGGAAGATGCGAAAAAGAATGGATGAAGACTCCAAGGTAGAATATGATCTGAGGGAGATGGTAACCATGTTGGACAATGGGAAGCAAAGATGAAGAAAGACAAACCCTGGAAGCATATGAGCCTCGTCGAATGCTTTAGCTGTAAGGAAACAAGGCACTTCGTAAGGGACTACCCAGGGAAGCGAAGGTCCTATACACAACCAGCAACCCAAAAGCATTCTTGCCCTATAGTGATTATGCAAGGGGGACATGACCCTAGTGGCCGCTTGCAAGGCAACATCTAGAAAAGAATCAAGTTACCGCAAGACCCGCAGTGAAGCCTCTGCTACCAATACAGGGAGCCAGGACATTTCGTCAAGGATTGCCCTGAACCGGAGAACAAGGATGGAAATCCTGGAGGAGTGAAGCCCAATAATTCCAATCAAGGACTCAAGGATCGCATCATTACGAGTAAGACTACTGAAGGACCCAAGAAGATGGATGACCCAGGCACAAATCAGATGAAAGAGTTGCCGAAGAAGGACATAAGCTAGTTACAGTGTTTCGGGTGCAGGAACCCAGGATATTATTTGAACAAATGCCCCACATTGAAGGGTAGGATGAAGAGCAATCAAATTTTTGTAAGGAAGTGGCCCTGAGTTCTACCAACACAAGATGTACACCTTACAGATGATCACTAAGCTAGGGAAATGTTTATGTAAGAGTAGATGTAGTGAGGTATTTCACTAGAGTTGTTAATAGTAGATGAAGCAACTATGATGTAATGGAAGTATGATCAGTCATGTATCAACAAAATTATCAGGAAAAGAGAATGATCATGTTGATCTATTTATGCCACATTCTTATGAACCCAACATGTGAGATGATTGTTTAAGTCGAGAACGATGACGAGGAAATGAAACAATTGAGCTAAGTAGTAGGCCATAACCCACAGGCTCCAGGACCACAATGGATATACCTGACCTAACATGGAAAGACTTTACTAGTGTTGGGTGAACAAGAGTGATGTAACTCAAAAATATCAAGGAAAGTTGTCACACCGAGGAGATGAACCACTGAAGGACCTGTTGATTCTAGCTAACGCTTTAGGAGTTTTAAAACCCCACCAACCGTAAGAATAATTAGATGCCATTGCTTGTAGAACCAATGGGTTTAGCCGAACATAGTTCGTGAACAAGGAAGACTTCTGCAAGGCCTGTGAGGAAAACTGAGTGTTAAAATGCGTGATTCACTGGACCATATGCAAGGTAATGATTTGGGTGTGACATGGGTTGATCACCATGATGACTACTCATATTATTCACTCTGTTATGTGGGAAGGTAAGTGTCTAGAAAGCACGCCGATGATTTTTCACAAGACCCTAGAGGAATACATTGTAGGAACCTACGGAAGGTAGCCATTGCAGAAGACATCCTAGAGGAATACATTGATTTTATTATACTTGATATGCCTGAAGATGAGAAATTGTCTATTATTCTTGGGAGACCATTCTTGAAAACCGCATGTGAACACTCGATTGTGCCGTGGGGAAGGTCACTTTCCGAATTTATGATTAAGAGATCATTAGGTACTTTTTGAGAATGCCTGGAGAGAAGGAGAAGTACATTCCACCTTGATGCCTTTTGAGATTGGCCATCAGTGGTAGATGCTTGAGAGGACGGAGGTAGGTCTTGCGATATTTAGCGTCAGTGTTATGGATGTTTCATATTATCATCAATATTCATAACATGCATCCAATTCGTAATGGGAGTATGGCCCTTATGTTATTCATAATACCGAACAACAATTGTTCTTTTATGAACAACCTCCTTGCAACAAACATGATGCAATAGGCTAGAGTGTAGTAACAATTTACTAAATTCCAAACTGAATTATGAAGATAAATTCAGAGGTAATACGTTGATGGCAAGTATAGCAACTTTTACTATGTTCCCAACGCATATCTTAACCTCATTACCTGCTAGTCGTTTAGTCCGTAGTAGTTCTTGCATCGAGTTGGAAACATATGCGATCGAACCGGTATCCTTGTGATCAACTTTTAATCACAATACCCAAGATTGAGTGAATAACAATCACAATTCCCAACAATTACATCTTTTACCAGTCATCTATACATCTATAACGTGTATAACATTCATACCTGAGCTGGACCTTCCAATCTTCTTTCTTTTTTCCTTTATACTTACAGTTTTACTTCCAATATATCTCCTACTCATAGAAGAAGCACCCAATTTTGAGAGTGACACTAGCCACGGACTTCCTAGGTGTGTAAGTCTCACTCACACTCTTTGGACTTGTCCTTTTTAAGTTGTCATTTTATTCACCATCATCACATGACCGGGGTTCCTCTAGATCCCTCTCATTACAGTCTTAAGCAGAGTGAACCCTTCACTTGAACTTGTAAGAAAATATTGCTTTGGATATCTCATATCTTTCAGCCTTTGTTTGTTTATGAAAACAATTTTTAGTTTCAATAATATCACATAACTATCCCAAACATTTTGAAGTTTGGGTCTCATGGAAGCAAGCATATTGCACTTGACCATGACGGAATTCTAGCTTTTGGGTCGAAGGACATGAGTCACATCATCCATAGCATCAACGGGTGAGTATTGAAAGCATGCAATAGGACATAATCCTTCTAGGCACTCTTGAGGACAATCCTCACATTACGATACCAATTGTACAGTTTTAACCAGATAATTTATATAGCTAATCAATTTCAATTGGGAAGGTGGAACTGCGAGCCATTATTCTATAACTATAATGCAATTACCACTTAGACATTGTTCATAATTAATTGCACTAAGAATTAAAAAAAATTAAAGTGCGCTCCCACTCAAACCAACATCTCTCATAATTGATATTGAGTGATTCAAGACCCATGTCTCAATTGTTCACCATTGATGTTGACATCACTGATGACGAAAATTTCAATCGGTAGGCCAACTTGCCAATCACATCCCTATGTGACTCTTGTTCATCTTTTGATGGGCGTGTTCCGAGCTCAAGACGATCTTGCCATGAACGTCAAGACAACCAAGTGATCTCGCTGTGCGGTCAGACCGCACCCGCCTCATACGGTTCAAGTCGTTCGTACCCATGTGGACATGGCGCACCCCGAAGTGACACGTATTCCAGACGGTGCTACACTTGGGAGAGCACTAACTACTTGATATTTTCATGAGAGAGATTACCCTAATAAAGCATGACTACCACACATTCAAAAGGGAACAGTAAAAGGGATTAATATCACATGCAATTCATAAAAGTGTGATATGGCATAGCCCCTTCCGTCGGAGAAGTCTGAGTCGTCTTCACGCAATTTCAGCTAAAAACTCTGCCATGGCAGCCAAAAACGCTGTCGTGGCAGCAGTTTCAGCAGAAAACAGTTTTCAACCAAAACTGCTGCCATGGCAGCCAAAAACGTTGTCGTGGCAGACTGTTTTGCTGCCGCGGCGTAACTTTTCTGCCTTAGCGCGTTTCTTCAACTTTTCTTCTCCGTCTTCGCATACGGCTTTTGCGTTGGAGTCCACAACCACAAAACTTATCACCACCATGTGTATGCACTAAATTTCATCGCTATCTCTATAGCTAATAAAAAAATGCATTACATAAAATTTGACACGTAGGTCATAAAAGTGGCAATCACATGGGTCCAGCCATCATGCCATACCATGACACGCAGGTCAAGAATTAAATTACAACATCTAGCATCTCATACATAATCTCATTAATATGATGAAGGCTATTCCACATCACATGCACATCCTGCAAAACCAAGTTAGACGCCTCTAATTGGTTTATGCAAAAAATTAATTATCGTGGCTGCTAGGGTTTCGAAACAAACCGTTGCTACCTATGATCATCATCAAGTATGATTATTCAAGTTGCTAGTTTAACATATGGGGTGCATGAAACACGAGACCTAATGAAAAATCTTGTGCCCCATACTAAACTTCGCTAAACGCGTGATCCCCATGTTGATCACATCTACAAGCCCTCTCTTGTTCACAAAATATCATCTTTCTTAACAATGGCAAGACCCAAAGAACTGAAGCACATCTTTGATCTGACAACCAACATACTATGAGCAGCATAGAAGGATCGCAGATAGCCAGAACTTTGTAACAAAATCTCACCATGCCGCTAAGATCAGAAAAAATCCAAATTCAAGGGAAGCAACAAGAACATCAAGTAATAGATCGCATCTACTACCCTCACAAAACAAATTGTCAAATAATAAATCTCATCTACTACTTGAACAAAATAATTGTGCAATACCCGCACAACACATGTGCTCTAGATCGCAACCTGCATCTACTCATAGATCGTTCATGATGCCACTGTTGGGAAACATAGTAGAAAACAAAAAAAAATCCGCACCTACGTACAAGCCCAGGATCACTATGAACATGCAGGTGAGATTGGATCTAGATTAGATCACTTACCAACGTAACGCAACGGAGAGGAGATTTGCTGAAGCGAGTTGATGCAGATTCCCGCGGCTAGGTTATACCTCGCAGCTGTGAGAATTCGTCCCTCGAACTGATCCGTAAATCGAACACCAAATGTACGGTGCCTTTGCCGGTATCCATGCATACGAGAACACCAGTCCAGCAGAGCTTCGTCATCCAGAGCTAAACTATGCCGGAGAACTAGAGGTGGAGGTGGATCAGCCTTTTGGCAGAGGAACAACTTCGATGGGGAGAACGAGGGAGAGAGGAGCAGCCCTTGCGCACAATGATGTGTTTCTAGGGGCGCCCCTGGCCTCCTTATATAGGTGGCTAGGGGGTGCACGGTTTCCTCCAGAAACCCTCCTAGGGCCGGCGCACCAAGGGATGGCCCCCAAAAACCCTAGCTGCCCCACTTTTGCTTGTCACACAAGGCAAAGGGTTGGCGCCCCACTAATGGGCCCCATAGGCCCATGCGGCTACCTCCCACTTGGGCGTAGCGAAGATAGTAGCCCATGGTGCCCTATATAATTTTTCGGGAGGCTCCGGAATACTCTGGATCCTTCCTTGTCCTTCCGGTGATTTTCCGGTCGCCCGGGACTTTTTCGGTTTTCCAAAACTTCTATGCTTTTATTCGAAACACTCCCGGCTTTCTCTGAAACACTTCTGGTTCTCTCTCCAAAACTCCATTGATTTCTCGGGAAATTTTCTGGTGAATTTCTCTCAAGCTCCTAGCACTTCTAGTACTCAACAAATTGGTGAACCTTAAGCATGTGACCCCACAGGTTCGGTAAAGTGTAGACATGAACCCGGAACTCCTTCCAGTTAATGATCAATAGCAGAATCGTGGACATCCATATTGACCCCTACACCCACACGAATAAATATCGAGTGAACCTGTTATTCCTGTGTGCTATTCCTTTTGCTTCGCTATACTTTACAAAACCTGAGGTGAGATTTATTGGCATCCCCGTGAAGCAACACTTGATCACTATGCCAGTTATCCTCGTTACTGGTTTTCTTCTCTTTTCTCATTCCCGCGTTCTGGCATCCCCGTGTGAACAAATCACGTTGTATCTGGCCAGACGATGATGGATACCATCACACCGAGAGGGCCCTAAGAATATCTCTCCATCGTCGGAGGAGCAAATTCCAGTCTCGAGCTAACAAATACCTTGTCATACTTTTCCGATGCACCTAAAAGTTGCCGTTATGATCACCCTATTATGGTTGACGTTAGACAAACCCCAAAGTAGATCATCTGGTATGAAGATACTTGATACTCTCACGGTCTAATGAATTATGCATACGTTAACATCTGTGTTTTTATACTAATAATTATTGACGATATGATCTCATAGTATAACAATAAATTGGGTCAATTCAACACAAGTGTTCATACAACAATGTGTCCTCAAAGTTGTCAGCATCCTCGTTACCTTAACTATGTCCATGATCAGGAAAACAAAACCACCATGCAGCATTTGAGCTAGTCTTAGAGGGGAGACTAGGGATATATTTACCATTTATTATTACACATATGCACATGAGTTTTCCTCTGAGTCTCGTGGTTATTGCAGACTTGAGAACCATTGCGATTATAGCACAGAAAATAAACATTAATTATGAACATGGAAATAAATAATAACATTTATTATTGCCTCTAGGGCATATTTTCTTCACGGATTGGGGCTCATGCGCGAAAGAGGCACTCTCCGCGTCGGAGACGACGGCGACACTGGCACGCAAGTGTGGTAATACCCTCTCGCTCACTTGAATCTGGTGCTCTGATCAAGCATTCGCATCACTGCGATGCAGATGTTCATGGCTAGCTGCTACAGTGTGCACGCAGCATATGCCTGCCCTGTAATTTACAACTTTTGCAATTGAAGGATGCCCATGGTCCCTTACATTTGCAATGACCCCATGACCTGTTTGAGAGAATTACCATGGATCAGAAAAAACTTCTATAGTTCCCATGTGATTCTTTTTCTCACAAATTACATACATTTTGACATGTCACCGATAGAATTTTTCTGTATTTGCCATTACCTATATAGAAATTTTATTATTTTATACCATGGTAATTTCATTAATTAGGCCATGGTAGTTTCATTGTAGTTGCCATGGCACTTTTACTATTTAGACCATGGCAATTATATTGATTAGACCATGGCAATTATATTAATTAGTTTATGGCAGTTTTATTTTTATGGGTAGGATGGCAATTTTATCCTATACACCATGGCAATTTCATTAATTAGGCCATGGTAGTTTCATTGTAGGTAGCATGACATTTTATTATTAGACCTTTTGCCATTTTTTACTATTTAAACCATGGCAATTTATTAATTAGACCATGGTAGTTTTATTGTAAGTAGCATGGCAATATTGATTTTTTAGACCATGTCAAATTTTAACAAACCTATAACAATTTGTTTTTCCCCTAAAATTCATGTCAATTGGCCATGGCAAAAAAAATTTGAAGGAGATGGAAACCATGTTGGGAGAATGGGAAGCAAAGAGGAAGAAAGCCAAACCCTGGAAGGATATGTGCCTCGTCAAATGCTTTAGCTGTAAGGAAACAGGGCACTTCATAAGGGACTGCCCAGGGAAGCGAAGGTCCTGTACACGACCAGCAACCCAAAAGCATTCTTGCCCTACAGTGAGTATGCAAGAGTGATATGACCCTAGTGGCCGCTTGCAAGGCAACATCTAGAAAAGAATCAAATTACCGCAAGACCCGCAGGGAAGACTTTGCTACCAATGCAGGGAGACAGGACATTTCGTCAAGGATTGCCCCGAACCAGAGAGCAGGGATGGAAATCCTAGAGGAGTGAAGCCCAATAATCCCAATCAAGGACCCAAGGATCGCATCATTAGGAGGAAGACTACTGAAGGACCCAAGAAGATGGATGACCCAGGCACAAATCAGATGAAATAGTTGCCAAAGAAGGACATAAGCTAGTTACAGTGTTTCGGGTGCAGGAACCCAGGACATTATTTGAACAAATGCCCCACATTGAAGGGTAGGACAAAGAGCAATGACATTTTTGTAAGGAAGTGGCCCTGAGTTATACCAACCCAAGATGTACATCTTACAGAGGATCACTAAGCTAGGGAAATATTTATGTATGAGTAGATGTAGTGAAGTATTTCACTAGAGTTGTAATAGTAGATGAAGCAACTATGATGTAATGGAAGTATGATCAGTCATGTATCAACACAATTATCAGGAAAATAGAATGATCATGTTGATCTATTTATGCCACATTCTTATGAACCCAACATGTGAGATGATTGTTTAAGTCAAGAACGATGACGAGGAAATGGAACAACTGAGTTAAGAAGTGGGCCATAATCCATAGGATCTAGGACCACAATGGATATACCTGACCAAACATGGAAATACTTTAATAGTGTTGGGTCAATAAGAGTGATGTAACTCAAAAATATCAAGGAAAGTTGTCACACCGAGGTTAAGAACAACTGAAGGACGTGTTGATTCTAGCTAATGCTTTAGGAGTTTTAAAACCCCGCCAACTGTAAGAATAGTTAGATGCTATTGCTTGCTGAACCAATGGGTTTAGCCGAACATAGTTCGTGAACAAGGAAGACTTCTGCAAGGCCTGTGAGGAAAACCGAGTGTTAGAATGCGAGATTCACTGGACCGTATGCAAGGTAATGATTTGGGTGTGACATGGGTTGATCACCATGATGACTACTCTTATTATTCACTTTGTTATGTGGGAAGGTAAGTCTGTAGAAAGCGAGCCAATGATTTTTGACGAGGCCCTAGAGGAATACACTGTAGGAACCTACGGAAGGTAGCCATTGCAGAAGACGACCTTTTGAGATTGGACGGACATGTTATTCCTACTTATTTTATTATACTTGATATGCCTGAAGATGAGAAATTGTCTACTATTCTTGGGAGACCATTCTTGAAAACCAAATGTGCAAGACTCGATTGTGTCGCGGGGAAGGTCACTTTCCAAATATACGATTAAGAGATCATTCGGTACTTTTTGAGAAAGCCCGGAGAGAAGGAGTAGTACATTCCACCTTGATGCCCTTTGAGATCCGGTTTGGATAGCGAAGGTTTCCCTACCTTTTCCCCAAGGAGTGACCCTGGGTTATCGAACCCACGAGAGGATGTGCACTATGTCAGAGGCTCCAACAAGTCTTTGCAAGAGTATTAAATTCTAGTTTTTGTAACAGGACCTTAACAACCTTAGGGGTGTAAACACTAGAATTACAATAGGCATGGGTTTGAGGTCTTGATTCTTACAACCATATATTTGTGCTCGGGATCATCATGATCTTAATTTGTGCTCTAGAAGACACCCGTTAAGATGTGCTTGCAATGCGATGAAGTGGGGGATGTGTCCAAATTACATCTTGACCGGTGCACGACCTGCATCAAGAGTCAGTTGTCCAACCGCAGGCCCTCACTGTCTCGCGGGGTTACCTCGGTTATTAAGAATATAATTCAGACAAAAGCATTGGGCGTTTAATGACTACACCTCATTAATCCCCAATGATTGGCTTCCCACTACCGTACTAAACCTTTCTATCACTGGTGTTTAGAATAGCGTTTCACATCCTCCCTGCTCCTAACCTGCTCCTTGATCGAACTCTGAGATCCTGGGTACCTACAGGGTCGTAGAACGAGAAAGAGACAATAGACAATTCCATAGCAATCGGACACATACGTGACGTTATTTCAAAGTCATTCCATCGATCCCTCATACAAATACATAGGGTTGCAAGGCTATGCCTCAACCCATTGCCTTACCGAATTACTCACACATGATGATCGGATCACGGGAGGAAATCATCGTAGAAAACATAAAGATGAATGCTTATTGATAATATGTCTTACAATGGTTGCCAGATGTGATACATGATTACAAGTATGGCTAACTTGGAGGGGAGATGCTGCGGTGATGAAGATGGCGGTGGCTATGGTGGGGAGATGGGAAATGGTGGCCGCTAGGGTTGGAAGATGCCTTTCTGTTTTGTGAATGGTGTTCTGGATGCTCTCCCTTCGTGATTCTGGTGCTGGCCCCTTTATAAATGTTGTTGGGGTAGACCTCATGGAGTTGATGGCACATGGTACGAGCGCTAGAACGAGCACGTGTGCTCGTACTAGACGCCGTCTTCTACGCTAGTGGCCTTGCTGCGCCTCCAATTCCTTCCATCCCTTCTCCATTTTACTTGTTTCCTTCTAAATGATGATTTATCTCCATATTTGGCCTCTTTCCTGTGGAAACAAATTAGACAAAGTATTTCATGATCTCTTGCATTCATTAGTCATTAGTAGCAATATCGGAGTGATTTTCTCGGGATTTACAAGATTATCCGGTTTAAACAACGGTGTGATGAGTGCAAAAATATCACTCATCAACCTCCCCAAGCTTAAACCTTGATCGTCCTCGAGCAACAAAATAGAAACCCAACCATAAGGAACTCAGTTGTTTAAACGAAAATAATGAGAAGGTTTGGTTTCACTTACGATCGGTACGCCTAGATAGCCCTCCGCTTCTTTACCTGAAAACTTAGTATAGCTATAGCGGTGGCATGGTTATTATGCAAGCGTTAGTGAAGCAAAGATAATCAACACAAAGATCTTGCTAGTCTAGACAAAATAACAAAGTAGCTTCCATTCTATTTCCCGAGTTAACACTTGCTTGCCGGGAACACACGGAAGAGATTTTCTTTCTTTTAGCAATGAAAACGTAAATTACGGACATGAAAGGTAAGCAAAGACAACATGATACTAGAGTAACTCGCTAACACCCATGAGTGTCTCCTTGTCAAGGCTCGCAAACACTTCTTTCAATCATTGCTTGCTGAAACTTTCGTTGTCTAGTGAAGGGATTATGCCAAAGAAATGATACATGCATAGAGTTTCGTTTGTAGCTTAAGTTTAAGTACTATGGACCATATATTGTCTCTTTCGAGCTCTTGCGATCAGTACTTGTTTATTACCACATACACACAT
Source organism: Elymus sibiricus (assembly GCA_039707655.1). Lineage (NCBI taxonomy): Eukaryota > Viridiplantae > Streptophyta > Magnoliopsida > Poales > Poaceae > Elymus > Elymus sibiricus. The sequence continues at coordinate 518,070,358 of CM077666.1, forward strand.
TCTTCAAGAGAAAGCCGAATAATATTCGCTGTAGTGTTGCCACTACGAACATTAACAAACTCATAGCCGAAATCTAAGCCGAAACTCTGGTGGATCGTTCATTCGCCAGCGGAGTCCTCAGCACATCAAGAGAGGTGATGAAATCACATTTACGCGCGTAAAGCAACGTATAGCGACAAGGCCATGGCACCTGTGAGAAGCTCAAGCATCATGTTAAAAATTCAAAATAGATTTTGGCATAATCTCGATCACCTTTCAACTGGGTTCCTCTGGACAACTTTATCCACAAGTGCTATTAAGTCTATCAAAATTAACACTACTAGTCATCAACCCGTGCATCTGCACGGGCTAGGTCTTTAAACGATACATTGGTTCAATAGTTTTGGTAACCATTTTTTTGCTGGCATCTGGCAGAAAAGTACATTTGTTGTGTGCAAACCATTGAACGAATGATGAATATGAAAACAGATAAATAATATCTTCATAGTTTAATAATCATGTGAAAATGTTTATATTTAATTTTACAAAAACTAGGTAAACAAAGATTCTAATTTGTGTAGGAATCCCGAAACATAACCCAAACTTCAGATACAAAACTTAATTTTGAATGATAAGTACTATAAAATATATAATAACTTATTTAGTTAATATTTATCCATTTTTTTCTTATTAGGGCGTTCGGATTAGGCATGGGGTATTTTGTGCTTATACTCATTGAATAAAATATGCATACCATAATAGCTGTGCACTTCCATTTTTTAATAACAGCCTTAGTCTACACACACCGAAAACCTAACCAAATACTGAAGAAGCAATCAGAAGTGTACTACTTTATCAATTCCACTTACATGTTGGCACCACCCATCGAGTAGTCTTTCCCCCATCTTTGAATCCCCAACTAATACACGTGTCAACCATTGATTAATCAGTAGAGGAAGTAAAAAAATTACAAAAAAACATTAAAAAGAATCTTAACATGAAATAGAGAAGTTAGTACTATCATACTCTATTTCCAGGTATTTAACTGATATAGGTTCGAAAAGAATTGAGTCGATGCTCCCAAACGAACCGAATAGCACATTCCTCCGGTCCATTGGATTTCTAACACTTATTAGTAATTAGTCTAATTACTCCGGGGATTAATTCACTGCACATCCTAATTATTTCCTGTTATTAAACGTTCCCATCCGACACATTACATAGAATTTGTATAAACTCAGTGTATAGACGATCAAGCCTGTTGACTGTGATCATGTTACCACTGATCTTGCATAAATGTAGAGTTTGTCCAAAGAACTTGCCAGGATGCCCAAACCAAAACTTCAAGTGACACATACTTTATTGTGTTTTCTTATAAAACATAAGTTACTTAGTTCAATTCAGAGTACTATATAATTACTTTTCATTACATGTTAACTTTATTTCAACGGTAAATCTACCCATTTCAACTCGGTCAGTATATTTAATTTAGTAAGACATATAGCAGTTCTATGTTTTGTAAAATCTTTAAGAATGTAAACATATGGAGATTAAGTAAGGTATACATATGTGAAATTTGGTAAAATAATATGATAATTGTTCACTCAAAGAAAATAAGATGATAATTTGTGATATGTACTTATTGTAATTTAAATACATTTTGACGGCATGTTACTGTTACCTAGTACCGCTTAGTGCACAATAACTTAATTCCTTATTTTCTCAGCTTGAAAATTATCATATTTCCTCGCATATGTATATACGTATCTATATATGTTTTCGATCCATGTATATTTTCATCTTTAAAAATAAAAATATGATCTCGTCAAGTTAATTACTTTATCATGATGTCCAATTAATGGAGGCCGATCCATGCATGCATGCTGCTTTTCTGGTTATTGTTGGAGTTTAGGTGTATGCATGTATGTGCTTGCACGGGAAGCTTCACAAATAACTTTGCACACACAGCCATGCGTGTTGAACTAACCATACACATGAATGTAAACCACTATGTTCGACTGTTGGGAGATTCATTGAGCACCTCATCAACGAATATAGAGAAACAAACCTTCCGGATCAACTTGTAATTTTACCTGCATTGATTTTTTCTAAAGTATTTGCATTGTGGACTGTGAAAAATCTTGCAGTGTTGGCAAAGATCAAGATCGTGTTCTTTTGATTGACGATACCACAATTGCTTACCGGAGACCAAAGCAGATTTCTAGTGTGGAGATTGTGTAGCCTCTCGATCGTCCGCTCCAAGAGCAAGCATTCTTCTGGTAACCGTCATGGGGGCAGGAACGTGATGCGCCGGCGAGCCGCAAACACCAGAAAAATCTGGGAAGGAAGGAAAGATGCACGTTGCATAAATCTGGAAAGAAAGAATAATATGCACCGCTCAAAACCAGGACGCCGTCGCTGCCGTGTGTCAGCTCCAGGATCAATCACAATACGTGTGCATCATGTATGTTCGCTTCTGGCCGCCGGAATTTGCTTCTCCTGCCTCGTGCTAGCTTCATCTACATGTGTTCGTCAAGGCCAAAAGCACGGGTAATCAGCACATATCGGGGGCCAGCTTTGGGCAGCGCCACAACGCTCGCCGGAAATTATTCCTCGGTGACTTGCATCGGGACGATGGCCAGATCGGGGCTTGCACAATTGCTTCTTGCCGTGGCATGTATCTCAGACGTGGGCAACAAAATTCAATTTGGGGGAATAATTGGGAGATTTGGGGGAATCATTGGGAGACGGAGACCAAAGACACTACGGCTCACGTGCGTTTGGGGGAATCAATTAGAGATAGAGACCAAGGACATGATGGCTCTCGTGTGTGGGACTACGGAGGGGCATGTTACATCGTGGGTCAGTTTTGGGGCGGGGGACAGAGAGAGACTGTATCATCACATCTCCAGAGAGAAGACGTGGATAAGCCTTGCCGGGACGGTGCCCTGATGATCTCTCGCCAAGGAGGCCACTGTTGACCGTGCGCAGACGGGTTCGTGGATACCCGCTAGGCACGATACCGACACAAAGCATGAAAATATACTAACTTCTCCATTTCTCAGCTCAAATCTTTTTTCACGGTTTTTTGGGATTTTTTTAACATCTCTTGGGGACTTATGAGGAAGCGGCACGTGTAATTTCGGGACTAGTATACATTTGACTGAAATAGTAGAAGATGTTAAGAAAAAGCTAAATCGAAGCCAAGTCGCCTAAAACATGACAGTACCACTCTAAATTTAGCAGAAAACGGTAGAGAACTTTCTTCGAGCGCGACTATGGTTTGGGCCGTCTGATCTGCTCACCGGCTGCGCCCACACAGCATGTGCTATGATTGTGAATGAATAACGTAACAGCGCCGTGCAGAGTATTACGCGAGCCGGAGAGCTGAGCAGAGCAGGCACCACAGCAATGGCTATCGCCGCATTGTGGCCATGGCCGACGTGCCCGTGGGCAAGATGGATTCTCGCGTTTGCCAAAACAGGAAGAGAACATGGCCTCTAACATGTTTAATCTTAATCTAGTCTGAGACCTGAGTGCCGATGGTCTGATACTCTGATCTGCCACGTCGGTGCGCGGTGGATAAGAAGGAAGGACGTCCGCCGTGGCACCGCGTCGGCGTAGATCCCAGTCGCCATCACCCGCTCCTGTTGATCCCGACTGGTTTGTCGCCTGGAAGGAAATAATTGACCGGCGGCTCGAGTCCCCACGCCAAAAGGTCCGAAAAGAGAAAGAGAAAATGCTAGTAAATGGGAGGGCCAAGTGTCTTAGCCATGCCCTCCACGTCGGCACGTCGGAGCGCTATAAATTCGGAGGCTCCGAAGGGGATGCCATTCATTCATTCATGCGAGCTGGAGAGCATTGCAAAGTAGCAGTATACTAGCAGCCACCGGACTAACCTCCGATGGCTGGCCTCCGTCTCGCGCCTGGGCGTGCGCCGTCTCGTTCCACCTCTGCCTCCTCATCTCCTCGTCCGCCTCCCTCCGCTGGCCCTCCGACAAGGCGGCGGTGAGCACGGCCGGTCGTGTCAGGACCAGGTCCGCCTACCACCATGAACTGGCAGAACGGTATTGGAACTAACGCCTTTCTCTCTCTGGTTTTCTCCGCTGTTGTTTACGAGCGTTAGCTAACCTGAATCTTGTGTGCGTGTCCGGTTCGGACGGATCCATCCGTCGTGGCTTCTTGATGGTGCCGAGCAGATCCCAATGGTACGCGCCGGCTACTTTCTTTCTTGCCTCCTTGCTAATCCTACCTCACGTCCTGGTGATATGATCTTCTACAAAAGGAAAAATATACTGGAGATATATGTTCAGAATTTACTAGATAGTTTCGTTATAAAAAAAGAATTTAGATAGATTCCCGTGTGAACTTGTACGACGTGGAATTAATTATCCTTGTCGGAGCGTCTCCGTCAGTGAACACCGGATGCTCGTGCTAGTGCTTATTCATCCATGAATGAGTAGGATTGGGAAGGGGAGATCCTGAACATGCCGGTGGTTGTGTGGCCCGCCGAGATACGGTGTCCATGTCGGAAAAAGTCCAATTTGAACGTTGAACTCGTAGAGGTTGGGTGGTTTGAACCCTGAATCCCGGTCTATTCTGAACCCTGAACCAGTTTTCCACTACAGTAGAAAAAACACTCAAACTGAATAATAATTTGCTACTCTCACTGACTAAGATGGCTCACATGTCATATATATCTTCTACCTCACCTCTCTCTGTCCAATCTCGGGCTGCCGGATATTTCGTCCGCCACCGCCCTTGCAGCTGCTCTCTCCATTCCCGATTCAGCCACCAGGACAGAGCCCAGTTCCCCGAGCCCCCTTCCTCGCGCTACTTGTTCTGGTGGATGGTGGTCGGAGGTGCCCACCATGACCGCTCGCTCGATTTCTTCTCTGAAATCTTGTCATAGGTACGCCGTGCCGTTCCATCCGCCAACGAGACCGAGCCCCATCATCACCTGTTGCTGCTTCGCCGCCCACGTCATGGCCGCTCCATGTCCACCACCGTACTGCTGACGGGCCGCCCCTGCGCCTGCGTCTGGAGCTGCAGGCCGGCAAGCAGGGCCTGCAGAGCGGCGGAGTCGACGAGCACATCGCCCTTCTTGCCGCCACTCTCCTTGTACGGTGGCGGGAGGGGCAGCAGCAGGTTGACCTTCTTGTCGGTGGCCTTGCGGAGGCGGCGCCGGAGCCGTTCGGGGTAGGCCGTGGCCAGCAGCCGCGCCTCGCGCGCTGCTCTCCGCCGCCAAGGTATTCGCCGCCTCCACGTCGGGCGCCAGCGTGATCTCCCGCACCACGCTGCGCACCTGTTTGCATCTGCCAGATTGAGGAAAAAGAGTCTGACACGTAGGGTCCACATGGCAGTGAGAGTAGCCTGCAATCCCGGCCGGGATCGTCGCATTCCCGGTGCACCAAACATGTCTAGGTTCGATTTAGACCGGGATTCACAAGTTCAGGGTCTAAACGACAGGGATTTCGAGTTCAGGGTTCAAACCGCTCAACCTCTACGAGTTGAAGGTTTAAAATGGACTTTTTCCGTCCATGTCCAAGCGTTTCTGCCGTCTGTGCGCGTCCTCGCCTCGGCCACGCGTAGGCCCCTCACACCTACCGTACCGTACGTGGACAAAATGGTAACGTTTCTTTCGGTAGGAGGGCACGACAATTATATTGTTTCCATCTCCCGCTCCCGATTAGTCGAGAGAGTTGGAACTTTGGTTGGTCAGTCATCAGACAAAGAACACGGCAACTCGTTCTGTTGAACAAAAAATATATTATATGTTCTGACAAAAAATATAGTAGTATATGTAGCAGCATATTTGACCGGCAAGTCATTCGGTGTGACAAAAGCATGACAAAAAGTTGATTTGCAAGCCATTTAGTCAGACGAAAGAACATGGGAACAAAATTTGTGGGCAAGTCACGTTTTGCAGCCGATTAGTAGGACCTTGGAGATGTGTTCAGGCTGGTCGTAGCAACATCGCCATCAGTGAAGATTGAACTTATCCATAGACCGACCATAGTAGATAACAGGAGAAGGAAGAAGAGATCCTAGACGAGTCGGTGCTTGGGTGGCGTAGACCACACGTAACGTAAAGCTCCTCACCGGCCTGCATCGTTTAGTCATTACAGTCGGCAAAATGGCAACGTTTCTTTTTTGAATTCAGAAGACAGAGCAACTGTATTATTTCCGCTATCTCCTGATCTTGAGCAAAGTTAAACTTTAGTTGTCTGCTAATATAAGAAAACACATGACAATTTTAACTAGAAAATTGTTCTGTCTGACAAAAGCATAACAAATTCGATTGTTGCACCAGATTAGTTTCCCGTCTGAACCTCTTTTATTTCTACGTTGGAACATCGCCATCAGTAAACGCTCAACTTATCCATAGACCATAGAGTTTGTGTGATAGGAAGTGGAAACCCGAAACAAGGTGATGCGTGTGTGGTCCGCAGCGAAAGGCAGTTCGGTCGGTGTTGGTGTCCAAGCAACGTGCAGTTATCCTGGTTGGCGCAACTTCGCCATCAGTGAACACTACTCAACTTATCCACAGACCGACCAATTTGTAGACCGACCATAGTTGACAACACGAAAAGGAAGAAGAGATCCTAAACAAGCCGACGTTTGTGTGGCCTGCAGTTTGGTGTGTTGTGTCCAAGTGTTTAGTTTGTGACGGCACAGCTACACGCAGTGGCGGAGCCATAAAATATGTATCAGGGGCCAAGTGCTGCTAAAACAAGTTAGGGAGGGCCAAGCTATTGAAAAATAGATTTTCAGCAGCAAAAAATTACTCCCTTCGTTCCATAATGTAGTGCATATAGATTTTTTGAAAAGTCAAATCTCACAAACTTTGATCAAATTTGTGGAGAAAAATATTTATATCTAGAACGTCAAACATATATCATTAGATTCATCATAAGATGTGGTTTCATAATTTATATATTTGGCATTGTAAATATAAATAGTTTTCTCTATAAACTTGGTCAAAGTTTATAAAGTTTGACTTCTCTAAAAATCTATACGCACTACATTATGGAACGGAGGGAGTACTAATTATGTCACTGTTCATAACAAATTAGCAGCAAAATGCAACGAATGTCAACTGTTCACCTGCATCGTGCTTCATTTAGTCACAAAATGTCAACTTTTCTTGCTAAAGTTTAACAAGACAGGACAAATTAAATGAAACTTTGCTCATTCAGTCAGACAAGAACCAGTAACGGATTATATACCGTTTTTTTTTTTGAGAATCAGTAACGGATTCTCTACCTAATAATAAATAAAGCACGGATAACTTCTGGTCGTACGTCGTCGGCGATTTTGCAAAAAAAACCCTCGGTTTATCAGAAATCAACCCGCAGTCCCTGTTTTAGTAGGTCTCTATATAACGTTTCAATTTTGCAAAAAAACCCCTGTACTCCTTTGAATTCCACCCGCTGTCCTCCCGTCGTCTTATCCATTTCTCCTGCGACAGCGACGGCGGCTTCGCCCATTCCGTCGTGCGCCGGCGACGGCCGCCGCCGTGCCTCGCGCGGGAGGATGGAGAGCGCTCGCCGGGAGGTTGGAGGGCGAGGCAGGGGGGGCGAGGCGCAGGGCGTCGGATCCGGTCGGAGAGGCGGCGCGAGGTCGATCCAGGCCAGATCCATCGGGTCCTGGAGGTCCCCTGTGGCAGCAGAGGAAAAAGAGAGAGATGAGGAGAATGGAAGAAAGAAGGAGAGGAGGAGGAAGGGAAAAGGGAGGCAGGGGGTCTGGTGGAGCTGCGGCTCTGGCGGGCGGCGCTGGAGTCGGCGAACTCCGATGCGGCGCAGAGGAAAAAGAGAGAGATGAGGAGAAGGGAAGAAAGAAGGAGAGGAGGAGGAAGGGAAAAGGGAGGCAGGGGGTCTGGTGGAGCTGCGGCTCTGGCGGGCGGCGCAGAGGAAAAAGAGAGAGATGAGGAGAAGGGAAGAAAGAAGGAGAGGAGGAGGAAGGGAAAAGGGAGGCAGGGGGGGTCTGGTGGAGCTGCGGCTCTGGCGGGCGGCGCTGGTCCTCGGCAGGGTGCGGGGACGAGGAGCTCCACCTCGTCAGGCGAAGTCACAGGGAGCGCGGGGCCGCGCGAAGAGGTGAGGTCGCCATGGGGACGAGAGGACAGAGACAGGAGGAGCTCGCTGGCAGCCAGGAGCAGCGCTCGTGGCATCAACCATGATCGCGAGGTAGGGAACATTGCGGTGCCGCTATGCAGCTGTTGCTGCGGGCTATGGCTGAAGAGAAGAAAGAAATTGTTACGTGCTAGATGCTGCTCAGAGATATTGCTACTGCACTGACTAGAAGCTGCTAGATGTCAACTTTAGTTTCTGAAATGTCTGCAACCGCGGAGCCTGTGTTGCGCATGATCCATCACCTGTGTCCGGTAGTTGCTGATTCCCCAAGTATGCATTACTGAAACAGACCAAAACCATTAGAGCTTCAGTTTATTTTCTTTTTCTTCTTATACTTGGTCGAGATGCGTATGTAGGCTCAGTCTATATGTACCAACCACATGCCATCTGATTCTAACCGAGCCAGCTACAACAATGGATCAAGTTGATTGGTGAAATTGAGCTTCACTATTTTCAGTACGTGCCAGTGTTTAGTCTGCACCAAGGTTTGAAAATATTGGTTCAGTTAACGGTGGTACTATGTTGGCCATCACTTTTTCCAGACTGATATGTGGTTTATGCAATCAGTGAGCAAAGAAAAATTGCAGCAAAAAGAGTTTTTAAACGGTCATACGGATATGAGCCACTATGTTGAAACAGAGGATGTAGGTCTATGACTGGTCTTGAGCCATGCTTATTGTGTTAAGTACATGTAATTTTTTTCTCCCGTTGCAACGCACGGGCACGTTTGCTAGTAATAATAAAGCACGGAGTGTTTCTTGTGGCTCGTCACGCAATTTTACAGAAAACCCCCTGCAGTTTTTGTTAATTAACCCGCAGTACACACTTAAGTTATATGAACTGTTATTTTGCATTTTTTCGGAAACTCCCCTGACTTTTTAGGTAATTCATCCGCGGTTCATATTTAAGTCAAACAAATGCTTTTCTAAATTATCCACATCTTTTAAACCGCAACTCCGATTTTAACATGTTATATATGAAATTTGATTAGAAAAATATGTAGAATCTGAATATGATGTTATTTTAACCCGTTAAATATTTTTAAAATATTATATTGGCAGATATTTAAGTCAAACTAATGCTTTTCTAAATTATTCATATATATTTTTAAAACCGTAACTCCGATTTTAACATGTTATATATGAAATTTTATTAGAAAAATATATAGAATCTGAATATGATGTTATTTTTACCTGTTAAATATTTTTAAAATATTATTTTGGAAGCAAACTTATAATCTATAGCGCACAGTCCGTTTTTCTTTCGTACTGGCGGCGATCCGGATTGTAAATAAACACCCACTAAAACCATATAGAAACGAAAGAAAACATCGATAACCACACATGCACACCTCTGAAAAACCTCGCAAGGGAAAACAACATATTTCTCATCGCGAGAGCGCACGGTCCGTTTTTCTTTCGTACCGGTGGCGATCTGGATTGTAAATAAACACCCACTAAAACCATATAGAGACAAAAGAAAATATTGATAACCACACATGCATAACTCTGAAAAGCCTTGCAAGGGAAAAACAACAGATTTCTCATCGCGCGTGCGCGCGCGCGCGAGAGAGAGAGAGAGACGCCTTAGGATTAACCACATTCAAACACATTTTGGTTTGTGTGAACACTGAGGCCACCGCCGGCAAGGGTGAGAGGAGGATAAGTGACAAAACAAATGTGATGCCCCATTAAAATAAAGGACGTGGACCTATGGTGGTCTTCAGTGATGGTTATTGGGTTAATAGCCTGTGTTATTTTTTTTCTTCCGTAGCAACGCACGGGCTCTTTTGCTAGTATATACCTAAGAAAGAAACCAGTAGCAGATATGGAATTATTAGCTTTTTTTACAGAAAATCTGGAATTATTTAGCTGGAGTTCTTTTTTTTTAACACAGTACAATCGCAAATGCTCACATACACTCAACACTATGAACGCACACACGCACACCCTACACCTATGAGCACCTCCGAGATACTGAGCCGGCATCACATCTTGAGATTAACGAAGTTACCACAGGCGCCTCATAGTCGACGGGAACGTCTCCTCCCATTGAACGAACATCGCTGCAAAGCCTGAAATAAATACAGGAAAATTCGAGCACCAGCGCCAAGTCTAGGACTTGAACCCTGGTGGGCTGGTTCCACCACAAGGAACCTAACCATCTAAGCTATGCTTAGTTCGCTAGTAGCTGCAGTTCTGAAACAGAGTTTTACAGCATCTACTGTGTGATGCGTTACAAACAACCAAAATTTATCTGACCACGGTTATTTTTGGTTGCACGTGCAGGTCCTATGTACAACCCTGACAGCGTGACCTGGGGTAACGGCAACCTGTCGTGGGGCCACTCAGTTTCCGTCGACCTCATGAACTGGTTCGCGCTCGACACGGCGATCGAGCCGACCCGGTCGTTCGACGCCAACGGCTGCTGGTCGGGCCCCGCCACCGTCCTCCCCGGCGGCAGCCCTGTCATGCTCTACACCGGTGTCGACGTTCGCAGCGACCAGCTCCAAAACGTCGCCTTCCCCAAGAATGCCTCTGACCCGCTCCTCGTCGAGTGGGTCAAGCCCGAGTACAACCCCGTCATCCAGGTCCCCGACGGCGTCAAGCGCGACGTCTTCCGCAACCTCTCCACGGCGTGGCTCGGCGGCGGCGGCGGCCTGTGGCGGATCGTCGTCGCGGCCCGTGTCCACGACGTTGGGGGTGCCAGGCTGATCTACCGGAGCAAGGAATTCCTGCGCTGGGAGCGGAACGCCAACCCGCTTTACTTGGCCCACGCCGCCGGCATGGCGGAGTGCCCGGACCTGTTCCCGGTGGCCGAGCCCGGCTCGGAGGAGGGGCTCCCGGCGAGCGGCGTCGGGGCGAGGCACGTGCTCAAGATGAGCATAATGGACATGGGCCAGGACTACTACGTGGTCGGGCGGTACAACGACACGGCGGACACCTTCGTGCCGGAGGAGGAAGGCGACTACAGGAGCTGGCGCCGCCTCGACTACGGCCACATCTACGCGTCCAAGTGTTTCTTCGACCCGAGCAAGAACCGGCACGTGATGTGGGGGTGGGCCAACGAGTCCGACACCGAGGCCGATGACCTCGTCAGCGGGTGGTCCGGTGTTCAGGTGCGCTGCCGCACGCAGTGCATCGTGGGATCAATTTTCGATCAGCTAATCATACTCATTAATTTAACATTGCCTCTTGTGATGTGATGTGTGAAGACGGTTCCGAGGAAGGTATGGCTGGACGACAACAGGAAGCAGCTGCGATAGTGGCCGATCGAGGAGAACGAGACGCTGAGGAGCAAACGAGTCAACCTGCTGATACCGGAGGTGAACGCCGGCGGCGTGAACGAGATCATCGGCGTTGCGGGCGCGCAGGCGGACGTGGAGGTTGTGTTCGAGATCCCGGCCCTGGAGCATGCCGACGTCCTCGAGCCCAACTGGCTACTAAACCCGCAGAGCCTATCCGGGGAGAAGGGCACGTTGGTGCCGGGCAGCATCGGCCCGTTCGGGCTGCTCGTCATGGCCTCCAGCGACATGCAGGAGCACACCTCCGTGTTCTTCAGGGTGTTTAGGCATAATGACAAGTACATGGTCCTCATGTGCACCGACCTGAGTAGGTCGAGCACGAGAGACGGGGTGTACAAGCGGCCGTACAGGGCCTTCGTGGAGATGGACATTGAGGTGCAAGGGGGGAGCATCTCGCTTAGAACCTTGAGCAAAAGATTCAGGAATTTACCAAGGTTGGAGCATCTCGCTCAGAACCTAGCAAAAGATTCAGGAATTTACCAAGGTGATGCCCCCCCCCCCCCCCGGTAAATTCCTGAATCTTCCTTGCGCCTCAATGTCCATGTCCACAAAGGCCCCGTACGGCCGCTTGTACACCCCGTCTCTCGTGCTCGACCTACTCAAGTCGGAGCAGATGAGGACCTTGTACTTGTCATTATGCCTGAACACCCTGAAGAAGACGGCGGTGTGCTCCTGCATGTCGTCGGAGGCCATGACGAGCAGCACGAACGGGCCGACGCTGCCCGGCACCGCCGCGCCCTTCTCCCCGCACAGGCTTTGCGGGTTCAGCAGCCAGGTGGGCTCCAGGACGTCGGCATGCTCTAGGGCCAGGATCTCGAACATGACCTCCACGCCCGCCTGCGCGCCCGCAATGCCGATGATCTCGTTCACGCCACCGGCGTTCACCTCCGCTATCAGCAGGTTGACTCGTTTGCTCCTCAACGTCTCGATCTCCTCGATCGGCCACTGTCGCAGCTGCTTCCCGTTGTCGTCCAGCCACACCTTCCTCGGAACCGTCTGCACACATCACATCACAAGAGGCAATGTCAAATTAATGAGTATGATTAGCTGATCGAAAATTGATCGCACGATGCACTACGTGCATGTTTCATATGTATAATGTGTTTATTAAACACAATGTATGGTGTACCCCCGTTTAGATGTGAACTGCAAAAGCCACGAATTACCTCAAATTCAAACTATTGAGTCCATGGATACAATGTGGTCAAATGATGCCATCGATATCTCAAATTCAAATGAGTTTGATCTTGTTTGATAATATGGTATGTCCACAAACACACCAAGCCGATCTCCATTATATTCATGTATGGATTACAAATACCATGATCTTTTAT